>JARTUT010001740.1:12970302-15940604 GCA_030674115.1 Micraspis discolor
AGAGCTGAAGTCACAGAAGACGCGCGCCTTAGATCGCTTGGCCAACGAACGCTTTGGAAGAAGTAGAATCTTTTCACAGTAATGAGCCACTCAGGCTTAAAGAAGGAGAGTTACAAACTGACATACATACATACAAGTGAAGCTAATACAAGCGTGTTAATGTTATCATAAAATAATTTAATTCTACACATTTCATCCTAATTGGTGTTGGGTACATCCTACATGAGGCGGCTTATGTGTGCCATACATGATTAAAGAATGCAAAAGTAGCTCCTTTTTAAAAAATGTACCACCTCAATTGGAATGTCTATGCACTATGCCATGAAGTCAGAAATGGTTCCAAACAGGGTATGGAGTCCCAACAGCGGGGCCTTGATTGACAAAGTGAAATGAGGGAACTTACTGAGCAACTTTGACGTTAACGTTACCCTCCTTTTGCATAGACTTATTTGAAGTGTGATAAGTCAGAGACCTAGCCTCACCAACACATCGTCAGTCTGTATCTGCAGTAGAACATATTATGTCCCTAGTCCTTACCTCGTCATGAATTTCCAGAACACCTTGTCTCATTTCAAGTGGTACACTGTACAGATTCAGTACAAAAATGAGGCGCCTCATACAAACTCAATACTACCCAACAACAATACATACTATAAAAAAAGCTAAAATGCTGTTAGAAATACAGCTCGTTTTATTTTTAATCCAACTAAGCAGTTAATACTCACCCTGAAAATGTTTTCAGAGGCTCATATAAAATCAGCAAAGTAGGTTCGTAATATCCATGTAAGAATTGTATGTCTATAACATTATCAATTTTATCCATCAGTTCTTTTAAATGTATCATATATGATGATAATATGGGAGCTTTTGAACTAAAAGCATTTTGACTCATTGGTTTCACATCAGTATCTGTGTCATCAATAGAAGTATCTCTTCTGAATGGCAAGATTACTAGCTTTCTGCCAAAAACCGTCATCACAGCACAACGATTCTCAGGATCAGAACGAACAAGAGGAAGATGATGATGATGGGTCCAACCATCCTGAAAATCAAAGAATTGATAACATCCCCTTTCAAATATTCATTATATTATATACCTTAATTTCATCATCCTCAAAATAATGTAAACTTAACGTTCTTAAATCATGACTTTCTGGTTCATATTCTACAACAGATAACTTAGCATCTGCAAATGCGAGTAACAAGGCATCCCTTGGAGCACCAGCAAGGCTGACACTCTCTACAGCCATAATGTTTCCGAATAAGGTAAACTGAGCCATACATTCTAGTTTAGATTTTGGAGGGTAGATATCTGCAAAAACAATAATAATATTGAACCATACTATTCCTGACTCTTAGCCCATTAGCGATTATTAAAATATAGTCTTAATTTACGAAATACATAATTCAATTCCTATAATGTATGCTTTCAAATTACCTGATATTCGTTCTTTGCTCTTAGCATCAATATCAGGAATGAGTCTGAATATTTTCAATGTATTGGCACCTGCTAAAACTAAATTTCTTTCTGTTCTATTGAAGAAGTAACAGCTTATTGCATGTTCTACTCCAGTAGCTGGATGTGTTTGTTTACAAACAGAAAACATTATAGAGGGGACTATAATTCTATTAAGAGGGTAAAGAAGTATAACTTAAAACACAAAATGGACTGGATCAATAGAATATATCAACAATATGCATATATATTTAATTTTCCATCCGACATCTTCAAGATTCAAAATATTGAAAATATGAACAAATCTACAAACATAACCTTTGACGTAGAATATAGAAACTATAGAAACATAAAATGAGAAACTTATTCTTTTTGAAATCACATTGATTTTGCAAGCGCTGCTAGCGAATATACCCAACCATAGATTAAAAATTAGTCACGCTGACGGGTACTTTCATTTGAAATGAAATTTATAGTCCCTAGAGCATGTGAACAAACCAGAAGGGCTTTCTCGAGCATAATTAATGTCTTATTGGTGGAATGGTCTTATATACTGTAAATTGTTTATTTACTCTACAATACAGTGTATTTGTAAGTACAAACGGGAAACCTCCTTTAAACAATAAAAACCCAATAAAAAAACTAAAATTTATACAACACAACAGTTCAAAATCTAGCCTAACCACCAGTACATTACATACAGATGTGCTGACAGAAAAAAGTAACGAATAAGTAACAAAAATAAAATAATCCACACTTAACTATTTACAGATTATATTGCCGAAAATTTGCACGTACCCTGAATTTAAATAAAGCAAAAGGAGCGAAAAAATCCATGTACTTATAAAAACAATAATGTGAATGTCATATCTGTGGTCAAAATGTCACAGTTACAAATGGTGACGATTCAGTAAGATAATTAATCACATTCGATAATTTGTGATATTTGTTTTACAAGAAAAACTGTTATAATGTATGAATTGGAAAAACTCAAATACGAAATCGCAGAAATATTATTCCCAAGTTTCACAATACCTAAAAGTTATTCTTTCGGAAATAACATATCAAATGATGGAGAAAGTATATCTGAGGTTGACCTCTCTGAAGGGGATGAAAAAATGGTTGCAAGTTTGATGGCGTTATTTGAAGCTAACGCACCTTCTAGAAAGATAGATGAGGAGAATATACATACTAAGAATAATCAATATATCACTGTAGATAGTTTGAATTCAAAAAGAAAATGCTCTGCATCTAAGGATGGCATTGCGAAACGTAGAAAGTCTAGAGGAAGCTCTAGATCAAGTCAAGGCAGATCGAGGTCTAGAGGAACAGATAAAAAAAGAATTGAAAGAAAGGATGCTAGAAGTATATCGAAAGTATTAGATAGTCATCCCATTCCTGGCAAAATATATAATGGAATAGTAGACAATCTTGTTCACTATGGATGCTTCGTCAAATTAGAAAACTTGAGGAAGAAATGGAAAGGATTGGTTCATATTTCACAGTTGAGAATTAATGGTAGAGTAATTGAAGTATCAGAAGTAGTTTCAAGAGGAATGCAAATTAAGGTAAAGGTTCTCAGTGTGAATGGTGATAAAGTTTCTTTATCTATGAAGGAGGTGGACCAAACTACTGGGGAAGATTTAAATCCAACATCTTCAAAACAACTAGAAAGAAGGACTTGGAATAGAAATCCTGATTGGCTCATTAATAGCAATTCTACTTCAAGAGTACCAATTGTTGAAAGTAAGAAGGACTTAGTAAAACATACTAAGAGAATTTCAAGTCCAGAACTTTGGGAAATTAAACAAATGATATCTTCTGGATGTATTGATAAGAGTAAACTTCCTGAATTTGAGAAGGAAACTGGGCTGTTAACAGCAAAAGTTGAAGAAGAAGATCTTGATGTCGAAGTTGAATTAGTTGAAGGTAAGGCCCCTTTTTTGAAATGTTATGGAAGAGCTCTGTATGATGTGAGCGCAACAAAAATTATCAAGAACCCTGATGGCTCACTTGTACAATCAGCTATGATGCAATCTGCTCTAGCCAAAGAAAGAAGAGAAGAAAAAATTCTACAGAGAAGGCAAAAATCTTATTCACAGCCTATCAAGAGTAAAAATTGCATAGATTTCTTGATCTTAGATGACATGGAAACTCATGTGAGAAGAGGAATTGACCAGCAACTTCAACATTTAGAAGACTGGAAGAATGTGGTTCTTGGATATAAAAATATATCTTTTGGAAAGAAAACCAATCTCAGTATTATACAGCAAAGGGAGTCTTTACCTATTCATAAGTTAAAAGATGATCTAAAGAAAGCTGTAAATGACAATCAAATACTAATAGTTATCGGAGAAACAGGTTCTGGAAAATCTACTCAGATTACTCAGTATTTAGCAGAGATAGGCTTCACATCAAGAGGAAGGATTGGTTGCACACAACCTCGTCGAGTTGCAGCTATGTCAGTTGCTAAGAGAGTGTCAGAAGAATTTGGATGCTTATTAGGTCAAGAAGTGGGTTATACCATTCGTTTTGAAGATTGCACCAATCAGCAAACACTCATAAAGTACATGACAGAAGGTATGTTACTAATGGAATGTCTAAATGATTGTGAGCTAAAGAGTTATTCAGTAATTATGTTGGATGAAGCTCATGAAAGAACTACTAACACAGACGTCCTTTTTGGTCTGCTCAAACAAGCAGTCAAAAAAAGACCTGAGTTGAAATTAATTGTTACATCCGCAACACTTGATGCGGTGAAATTTTCTGAATATTTTTTCAAGGCTCCCATTTTCACCATACCTGGAAGAATTTTCCCAGTTGAAATTTTATACACCAAAGAACCAGAAATGGATTATCTAGATGTAAGTCTTTTAACTGTAATGCAGATTCATTTGAGAGAACCCCCAGGTGACATTTTATTGTTCTTAACTGGACAAGAAGAAATTGATGCAGCATGCGAAATTCTTTATAACAGAATGAAAAATCTAGGAGTTGATGTACCAGAACTTATTATTATACCAGTATATTCTGCTCTTCCCTCAGAAATGCAGACGAAAATATTTGAGCCTACTCCCTCAAGAAGTAGAAAAGTTGTGATTGCTACTAATATAGCAGAAACTTCCTTGACTATAGATGGTATTTTCTATGTTGTTGATCCAGGATTTGTTAAACAAAAAGTTTACAATCCCAAGGCTGGAATGGATTCTTTAATGGTAACCCCAATTTCACAGGCTCAAGCTAAACAGCGGGCCGGACGTGCTGGGAGAACTGGACCTGGTAAATGTTACCGGTTATATACAGAAAGAGCATACCATGATGAGATGTTGCCAATAGCTATACCAGAAATCCAACGTGCCAACCTTGCCACTACTGTTTTGAAGTTGAAAACTATGGGTATCAATGATATTTTACACTTTGATTTCATGGATAAACCTTCTATGGAATCCCTGATAATAGCCCTTGAGCAATTACATTCCTTGTCAGCATTGGACGATGATGGTCTTTTGACTAGACTTGGAAGAAGAATGGCAGAATTTCCCTTGGAACCAAATCTATCAAAAATGTTGATTATGTCAGTAGCACTTCAATGCTCCGATGAAATTTTAACCATTGTTAGCATGCTTTCTGTTCAAAATGTATTTTACCGACCAAAAGATAAACAAGCTTTAGCTGATCAGAAGAAAGCTAAATTCAATACACCAGAAGGAGATCACCTTACATTATTGGCTGTATTTAACAGCTGGAAAAGAAATAAATACTCTAGCATTTGGTGTAATGACAATTTTGTTCAAATAAAAATTCTTAAGAAGGTGCAAGATGTACGAAATCAATTATTGGGCATTATGGATAGACATGGATTAGATGTAATCTCTGCAGGAAAAAATATGGTAAGAGTTCAAAAAGCTATATGTTCAGGATTTTTCCATAATGCTGCTCGAAAAGATCCTCAAGGTGGATATAGAAAACTTGTGGATAATCAGATTGTCTATATTCATCCATCTAGTGGATTATTCAATCATCAATCTGAATGGGTAATATACCATGAACTGGTACAAACATCAAAGGAATACATGAGAGAGGTAACTTCCATAGATCCTAGGTGGCTGGTAGAATTTGCACCAGCATTCTTCAAATTTTCGGATCCAACCAAACTCAGTAAATTCAAGAGGAATCAACGATTGGAACCCTTGTATCACAAATACGAAGGATCTAATTCTTGGAGAATATCAAGTGTTAGACGCAGGCTTAATTAAAATTAGATGCAAGAAAACAGGAAAAGTTGAAGAAGAAGATCTTGATGTCGAAGTTGAATTAGTTGAAGGTAAGGCCCCTTTTTTGAAATGTTATGGAAGAGCTCTGTATGATGTGAGCGCAACAAAAATTATCAAGAACCCTGATGGCTCACTTGTACAATCAGCTATGATGCAATCTGCTCTAGCCAAAGAAAGAAGAGAAGAAAAAATTCTACAGAGAAGGCAAAAATCTTATTCACAGCCTATCAAGAGTAAAAATTGCATAGATTTCTTAATCTTAGATGACATGGAAACTCATGTGAGAAGAGGAATTGACCAGCAACTTCAACATTTAGAAGACTGGAAGAATGTGGTTCTTGGATATAAAAATATATCTTTTGGAAAGAAAACCAATCTCAGTATTATACAGCAAAGGGAGTCTTTACCTATTCATAAGTTAAAAGATGATCTAAAGAAAGCTGTAAATGACAATCAAATACTAATAGTTATCGGAGAAACAGGTTCTGGAAAATCTACTCAGATTACTCAGTATTTAGCAGAGATAGGCTTCACATCAAGAGGAAGGATTGGTTGCACACAACCTCGTCGAGTTGCAGCTATGTCAGTTGCTAAGAGAGTGTCAGAAGAATTTGGATGCTTATTAGGTCAAGAAGTGGGTTATACCATTCGTTTTGAAGATTGCACCAATCAGCAAACACTCATAAAGTACATGACAGAAGGTATGTTACTAATGGAATGTCTAAATGATTGTGAGCTAAAGAGTTATTCAGTAATTATGTTGGATGAAGCTCATGAAAGAACTACTAACACAGACGTCCTTTTTGGTCTACTCAAACAAGCAGTCAAAAAAAGACCTGAATTGAAATTAATTGTTACATCCGCAACACTTGATGCGGTGAAATTTTCTGAATATTTTTTCAAGGCTCCCATTTTCACCATACCCGGAAGAACTTTCCCAGTTGAAATTTTATATACCAAAGAACCAGAAATGGATTATCTAGATGCAAGTCTTTTAACTGTAATGCAGATTCATTTGAGAGAACCCCCAGGTGACATTTTATTGTTCTTAACTGGACAAGAAGAAATTGATGCAGCATGCGAAATTCTTTATAACAGAATGAAAAATCTAGGAGTTGATGTACCAGAACTTATTATTATACCAGTATATTCTGCTCTTCCCTCAGAAATGCAGACGAAAATATTTGAGCCTACTCCCTCAAGAAGTAGAAAAGTTGTGATTGCTACTAATATAGCAGAAACTTCCTTGACTATAGATGGTATTTTCTATGTTGTTGATCCAGGATTTGTTAAACAAAAAGTTTACAATCCCAAGGCTGGAATGGATTCTTTAATGGTAACCCCAATTTCACAGGCTCAAGCTAAACAGCGGGCCGGACGTGCTGGGAGAACTGGACCTGGTAAATGTTATCGGTTATATACAGAAAGAGCATACCATGATGAGATGTTGCCAATAGCTATACCAGAAATCCAACGTGCCAACCTTGCCACTACTGTTTTGAAGTTGAAAACTATGGGTATCAATGATATTTTACACTTTGATTTCATGGATAAACCTTCTATGGAATCCCTGATAATAGCCCTTGAGCAATTACATTCCTTGTCAGCATTGGACGATGATGGTCTTTTGACTAGACTTGGAAGAAGAATGGCAGAATTTCCCTTGGAACCAAATCTATCAAAAATGTTGATTATGTCAGTAGCACTTCAATGCTCCGATGAAATTTTAACCATTGTTAGCATGCTTTCTGTTCAAAATGTATTTTACCGACCAAAAGATAAACAAGCTTTAGCTGATCAGAAGAAAGCTAAATTCAATACACCAGAAGGAGATCACCTTACATTATTGGCTGTATTTAACAGCTGGAAAAGAAATAAATACTCTAGCATTTGGTGTAATGACAATTTTGTTCAAATAAAAATTCTTAAGAAGGTGCAAGATGTACTGAAATCAATTATTGGGCATTATGGATAGACATGGATTAGATGTAATCTCTGCAGGAAAAAATATGGTAAGAGTTCAAAAAGCTATATGTTCAGGATTTTTCCATAATGCTGCTCGAAAAGATCCTCAAGGTGGATATAGAAAACTTGTGGATAATCAGATTGTCTATATTCATCCATCTAGTGGATTATTCAATCATCAATCTGAATGGGTAATATACCATGAACTGGTACAAACATCAAAGGAATACATGAGAGAGGTAACTTCCATAGATCCTAGGTGGCTGGTAGAATTTGCACCAGCATTCTTCAAATTTTCGGATCCAACCAAACTCAGTAAATTCAAGAGGAATCAACGATTGGAACCCTTGTATAACAAATATGAAGGATCTAATTCTTGGAGAATATCAAGTGTTAGACGCAGGCTTAATTAAAATTAGATGCAAGAAATTTTCTATTCTATTCATTGTAACTTATGGAGCAGAATATCGCATTTTTGCTCAAATAATGTCGATGGAAAAAACAGATTGCCGATTACTTAATTTCTATTCTATTTTCCACTTTACTGGTCATTATTATAATGATTATAATTATGACCAGAACAGTGAAAAATTAATCAGGAATTAAACCCGTTTCACTTGGTACTTTTCTCTACTAAGTCATTATTTGAGCAAAGACATGATATAGTCTCTGTAAAACTAGCACAAAAAAATTATTAGATTATAGTTGTAGGTACACAAAAAAATGTATAATATATAAATAAAGGGCTTGGCAGGGATATATGGAAGATTTGACCAGAGAATCAAGCAAGGTAGGATGTTCATAATCTGAAACAAAATGCTTTTTTAGTTGACATGACAGCATTGTCTTTTGGACATCAATTTTTCTAAACATGGAATAATGCTACACTCAAGCTCTATGGATGTTAGACTATTCAGTTCATGGAAATTTGCGATTTGCAAAATAAAAGGAGTTGACTGAACAAGCTCTCGACACCAAAAAGGTTAAGCTGGCAAATAAATCAACATAACCAAATGATTTACTCTTCTTTATTGAGGTTCTAAAGGACACTACAGAGAAGGGGAGATGCCTTAGGCAACAAAAAAGATTAATACAGCAATATATGATGAGTGAATATAGCAACAATGATATAATAGGTAAATAAGCACATACAATAATCATGGTAGAGTGTCTCTGCTATTGGAGGAGAAGGTCATGTGCCCGGTGTGTTAGTTTTGTGTAGTAGTGACCTACTGAAGCTCTACTGAGAGACAGTTGCGTTTGAGAAACTCTAGTATTCCAGAACAGCACCATCTCACTATTCAATAAAATGATTATTTAATAGGTTTCCATTGTGAGAAATAAGAATTAGGTGCCGTTAGATAGAATAATGAAATGAGCACTCTGGAGCAATATTGGGTAATACACGTCTTAAAAGTGGTTTTGTAAGGGGCGCCTCATTTTTGTACTAAAGCGATACAGTGTAGCCCTTCAAATTAGACGAGGCGATCTTGCTGTTCATGACGCGATAGAGAGTCAGGACAAAATATGTACCACTACAGATACAGACTGACGACGGGTAGGTGAGGCGAGTTCTTAGTGACTCGTCACACTTCAAATAAGTCGATGTAAACGGAGAATAACCTCGACTGAGTTGAAAAAGTTTAGTACCTTACCTCTTTCGATCTCCATCCATCTCCTTCTTTCGAATCCATTTGTCCCGTTCTTCTCGATCGCCTCTTAGGGCTCATCGCATCGAGGACATTGTGGGAATTCGGATTGAGGAGGTACAGGAAAAGAGCCGTTCTTACATTTCCTTATCGTATCCGATACAAATAGTTACCAATAAGTAGTAAAACAGGAAAGGAACACAAATCATTATGAATAGTCGCTTTCTAGTCAAGTGCTTGTGATCCCGGGGCTTAAACTTATGGTACTTCTCGTCCTATTTATGAAGAGAAACAAGTTTACTGGAAAGGGATAGAATAGATCGGAGCAGCTTATTTGGTGACTGGAAAGCAGCTATTGTCAGAAAAGATATCACTCAAAGGTTATGTCAACAAAGAGAACAATTCAAACCTATCATCAACATTACACATTAGCCTATTTCAAGCGAAATACCGCTCATTATTCTGGTCTTTCTAGCAGTCATTGCTTATGGCACAAGATATACTGAAATGACCGCTAGAAGGACCAAAACGATGACCAACAATGATCGGTCTTTCGCTTGGATTTGATTTTAGATGTATGTAAAAAGTAATGGTTTGAATGCTGAAATAAACATGAATATTCTTCATAACATAAATAACAATGGAATCACAAAAGAAAGGTGGAACCTGTTAACGGTATGGTAAAACACTCAAGTAGTCCTATAATAAATACATGTTAATCGTACAATTAGTATTGAATAGAAATTCACTAGGTAGCAGGTGTTGACCTTTCGCATTATATAAACGAAGGAAAGAAGCTGGTCACTGGAATTTGGAACTTATATCTGCAGTTGGCTCTTAGTTTGCTTACCGCCCACGCACTTATAACACAGACCTCTCCTCATGCCTTTCCTTTTCAGGTTTTTGTAGGACGTCTCTAGGGTAGGATAAAAAAGGAATTGATTTTTGAAAATATTAAATACTGGAATGTAACAACACTGTACTCGAAAGATTACCTTCGACGAGATAGTTTGTGGGAGCTCGACGACATACATACGTATCCCGGAGTTCCTACGTCTTCTGGCACATCCCGTATTTCAACCACAGTTTCTTTCTCCATTTGATTTTGTCCTGTATACCATGGTTGCCTCAACTCCATCTATTCTTCCTCTTCTTTTTTTGTGGTTGGTTTTCTTCTGCTATTCTTGTCCGCCTTTATAGGTTCATTTTTTTTACAGGACCATACCACAGCAACTCTCTTGTCCTCATCCTACCCGAGCTCATGTATTCTCTCCCCGTCCAGCTTCGTATTTCCTCATTTGGTATGTGCTCTATCCCTGCCACCTTACACGCTCTTCGTAGATAGTCCATCTCGATTTCCTCCACTCTCCTCCCTCAAAAACTGTCAACCCTTGTTCAAAATCGGTCCTTCAAATGGATTGAAAACAGATATCTTTTTCCTTGTGCTATATTATTAGTGTTTCTTTGTGATGCCCACTACCGAAATTCTTTAATTTCGGTAGAACTTTTTCTTGAATGAGATTCCGGCGTGTATACTTATCTCACTTACATATCGAGGATATGCGGAAGAGTTGGTATTGAGTAAGTCTCGGATTCCGTGGTCTCACGAAGAAATCAAAAGGATCTATTAACTATTAAGTCAGTTATCTTCCAAATAAAGATTCGCGGAGTGTCTCAACCGCTCCATACTGATTTACCAAGGCAACTTTTCAGCATATAGTTTCTTGACTCTGATCAATCGGGAATTCAGCTGTGAGGTAGCAATTTCTGTCAAACATTAACGTTAAACCTTTGGATCGCCCTGTGTTTGGAAACGGGGTGCCAAGTGAGTCATACGTCGCTTTCCAGTCACCAACTTAGGCGCTCCAATCCGCCCTAGCCCTTTCCAGTAAACGGTGAGTCAAGCACTCGAGATACCTTCACCTTCCCCTGAAGCACTAGCCGACTTTGAGGGTCTTGATGCCCTCACAGATGATATACGTCAAATTTAAATGTTTACGGATTATTTTCACTTACTTTTGTCATCTGTTGAAAGGTGTATTCACAGTTTTGTTTTGTTTTGATGATATGCTGAATAAAAAAACTCCTAGTCCCTAGTCTAAAGATCGAGTAGAATATGAGAACAAATTATGAAATCTTAGGTTTATTCGATTTGTCACATGCCACATGCACCTGACTTAAAAGCGATTATAGCTGCACTGGCATCACGACTGTGTGCCCAAGATCTATGCCGAGCCCAATGCTACGAAGAGGATAATCTGGACTCCTTTCCTTCGCACTCGGTACTCAGTTTAAGCTAGCATTCGTAGTCTCCTACCTCAGACAAGCATTCTGATACAGAAGATGCAGGAGTTGTCCTAGTTCCTGTTTTCAGGCACACGTACGTTAATGGTTCCTGGTCCGTGCAGATACTGAATTTTCTAGCCTCTAATATTTGTTGGAAATGCTTTGTTGCTAAGTATATGATTAAAAGTTCACGGTCCTATATGCTTCATGGAGGACACAGCTTCTTCGAGAATGCCAGGGATTTCCACCGTTGTTGACTAACTGATATTATGTAGCTCCAACAGCAGTGCTTGTTGTGTTCATTATCACTGGTATGTCGCTTAATAGAACTAGAGGAGCACAGTCTTTGAGATGTGCTAGCAATTTTTCTGAAGATAGCATTTACTTCCAAATGAAATTTTAGCTCGAAAATTACTGACATTTGAGCGAATTGATAAGCGCTCTGCTTGGC
The DNA here is from genome assembly GCA_030674115.1 of Micraspis discolor. Lineage (NCBI taxonomy): Eukaryota > Metazoa > Arthropoda > Insecta > Coleoptera > Coccinellidae > Micraspis > Micraspis discolor. The sequence goes on from JARTUT010001740.1 coordinate 12,982,384, forward strand.
TAAACAAAATGCCAAATAAAATCTCATTTGTATTTCAATTACAATAACCTCATATAGAGTTATCATTCTCTTTGTTCTTGGTTTCTAACGATGTGTCGAATTTTTGGATCAAAAAGCGGAAATAACTTAAAATGGTATTCAGTCACCATTCCTTAGGGGCGAAGTTTCCACTGCAGTAAGTAATAAATTGTGTGAATTGAAATAAAATGAAAAATTCTTCCGTTATTTCTAGGGTGTTTTTATTTAGCATTTATGAAGTCACCTTCCTTCTGAGTTGGCAATACTGAACTACTGTTATGGACCAATGACCAATGTCACCTGTCTGATCCTTGAAAAGGAAAATATTAACTTTTGGGAATTGTTTCCATTTTCATTTTAGTTACAAGTAACTGAAGTCGGAGGATTGGCAACATGAAGGACACTTTTCATTCATAGCATATTATATCGTCATTAATTTCTTTCTTCAATATATATATCAAAAGGTAAGTCAAGTTTTCCCCTGCTGTTTCAATATTTTTCGTTTCCAAAAATTAGGATATCACCCGTGATTGATGAGATTTCAGATATATGTAAACAAACGGAATTTGGTTAGGATCACTACATTAATAAATATGGACATTTCGCTTAGTTTTGATTGAAAACATTAATTTTTTCAACTATTTTTTTCAGAATATATATTTTCTTGATTCCGAAAATGATTTAGGTAATCAATAAATTCTGAAGTTTGCTGTAAGTTAATGATGAAGATGTTCTCAACAAGAGAAAAAATATCATGAGGATACTTTATTTTGTAGTTACAATAGCAAGTTGATTTATTATCTGTTTAAATATTTCATACAATTGACACTCATGCTTACCTGAACGAGGTGTTTAAAAATTTCCATCAATATTCATGTTTTTGTAGTGAGCTTGAAATCTTTTTACACTCATTTACACTATGATTTCTTTGATAATAAAAACAGCAAATTTAGATTAAAAGTTTTTATTCAGAATATTCATTACATATAAATAAATTCATCAATCCAATATTCTGTTAGCGAACAACGTAACTGTGTTTGGTAAAGGGGTTAGTGACGGCGTAGGTACTATACAATCCGCATATGATATCAGAGCTTAGGGAAAAAACCCCAGTAAAAAAAAATCCCTGGCTCCCTGAATGAGTGATGATTTGTATGTGTTGTCAATAAGACTGCTCATTATATGAAAGAATTGGAAATATGTAAAAATAAAATTCCTTGATGCATTTGGCCCAAAGTGTCCGTATGGAAAAATGTTTACTCCTTCAGCATATCAGAACAAAATTTATTAATTGACCTCAGGGATCTGTCGTATCTTCAGTCAAGATTCTTGCGATCTATTTTGAAAAGTAAAACTATATATTCATTTAAAAAATGTTCTGTATGAATTATACCTGAGAGATGTTATTCAATATTTTATGATTTTTATATTATTTCTTCTATTTAAAGTTCCAAATTGTTGATGATTTACTGGATTCAGAGACGAACTTACCTAAAAAAAAAAGAGTTGAAAAATAAATATTCCAATATTTTTAAAATTAATGCAACTTATCTTTGAAATGATCAGTATTAATTTGGTATTTCTCCTCCTAAATGAATGACTAGTTGAAAGTATTCAATCCTATTTTGGCCTAACAGCATGTAACAATGAAATTTCCTTATGGATTTGGTTTTCAAACTTATCATTATGGAGAAATCATGGAATATAATTTATGGAATGAGATCGGGGGCCTGTCCTTTTCACCAAACCAGCCAATATTTGTATTGTTGATCTATTTAAAAATAAAGCAGAGATTCAATAAGAAGGATATGCTGTATGAAATATACCTGTTGAGATATTATTTTATTTTAATATCATCCTACGGAAGTCTTACATTTTTGTAAATTCCTTGAATTGATAGAACAATTCACCTGAAAATAAATTAAAGAATGAGTACCTTGTAACTTTTTGTTGAGAATGTTAACTTATCTTTGAAATAACTATTATTTTCGTCCATATTTCTCCATAACTCCATGATCTGATTAACCACCTTAATATCAACATTTAGACGATAATATTGTAGAATATAAACGGTGTCGCAATGTATAAAGAAACCGTTGAATATCACTTGGTTTATGCAATATTGATTGGAAGAGAAAAAAATACGCTCATAAAGTTTTGAATGTATTGAAAAGGAAACAATAAATGATGTAAAAATGTTTGGCTCGCAGTCATTTCTAGAGTTCCATTTTAATCATTGATATATGTTCAATTGAGTATATTTTGTCCTCTAAATTATAGGATGAAGTGAAAAATATATATATTTTTTCAGGTATTTATAGGACTGAAGTCTTGTGTTAATGTTACTATGCCTCAAAATGAAGATAGAAAAAAAGTACCCAAAGATTTTTATTTTCTCAAAATCGTTGGGGAAGGTAGTTTTAGTACTGTCTATTTGGCATTGGAGGTTGAATCAAAAAAAGAATATGCAAGTGAGTATAACCTCTGTCATTGCAGAAAATACTGCTAATAAATTTTTGTTATTTCAATTTCATTTTTCAACATTTTCAGAATTATATTCCTGTTTCATAACTTTTGAATCTTCTGTTAATCCAATTGTTTTTTTTTTCAGTTAAAGTCTTGAAGAAGAGGCAAATAATACGTGAGAACAAAATGAAATATGTGAATAGGGAGAAGAAATCTTTACTCAAATTGGGAGGCTCAAAATATTTTGTTCATTTGTATGCAACTTTCCAAGATTCTGAACATCTCTATTTTGTTCTAACATATTCTAAAAACGGTGAACTTTTGAATCACCTCATTCATCATAAAAATTTCAGGATAGAATGGGTTCAATTTTATGCAGCAGAAATACTCCTTGCTCTCGAATATATGAAATCAAAGCATATCATTCATAGAGATTTGAAGCCAGAAAATATTTTATTCGACAGAAACTGGCATATATTGGTTACAGATTTTGGTAGTTCAAAAATTGTTGGAGAAGAGGAAGCCTCCCCGCCACCTGACGATTATAGAAGAAGAAAAAACAGTTTTGTGGGAACTGCGCAGTATGTTAGTCCAGAGGTTTTACATGGAGAAACACCTTCATATAGTGCGGATCTCTGGGCTTATGGTTGTATAATTTATCAGATGTTAGTAGGCCAAACTCCCTTCAGAGCTGCTAGTGAATATTTGATTTTCCAAAAAATCACAAATTTAGATTATGAATTTCCCCAAAATTTCGATGAGACTGCTAGAGATCTAGTAGAAAAATTAATAGTTATAGTTCCTGAAAACAGATTAGGGGCAAACAACTCTACATCCTATACAAGTATACGAGAACATCTGTTCTTTAAGGATATTAATTGGGATGATCTCGGTCCTGCCCCTGTTCTATCGGAAGACTGTGATAAAGATAATTATGTGATTCCTAATGGTATGGAGCCTGGACTTTCAGATGAAATTTTAGCTCGGTTGCATCTCAACATGCTCTCTTTCCCATCAGAGTCTGAAGTAGTAATAGACAAACCTCCTTCTAGAAAAAAATCTGAACCCAAAAGGAAATTGATGGACATTACAACAGAAGAGATTGAAGAGCGTTTGAAACTTCAGAGGGATGATGAATTCTCTCAATTCGTTGGGGAAAATTTGATTTTGAAACGTGGGATTTTGGAGAAGAAAAAAGGTACTTTCGGATTCGCCAGGAAGCGTATGTTTCTGTTGACTCTTGGACCTCATTTGTTTTACGTTGATCCAAGCACTATGACGTTAAAAGGAGAAGTACCGTTCAGCCAGGACATGAAGACTGAGGCCAAAAATTTCAAAGTATTCTATGTGCATACAGTAAGTATTGTAGGTTGGCTGAATCATAATATTAGGTCTGTTGAAAAAATCATGCTAGCCTTCATTTACCCTTCATCATTCACTCAATAAGGTGAAACATTCAATCAGGCTGAGAGTTTACATTTTGATGACATAAAAGTCTTCTATAAGTTTGTATTGACAGTTTGAGAATTGAACAAAAACATCTTGGTTTACATAAATTGTTAAAAAATAAGTTTCCATGATTTTTTCATTGGAACAAAATGAAGATAAACTTCATGTGCTGCTTTCAATTTAATTTTGATAATGTCTCTCTTTCAATGAAAATAATGTTGAGATCAAGAACAATAACAGTTCCAATTCATTCAAATATGGTAACATAAGAAAATGAATGTGAATGAATGCAAAAAGAAGTATTGAATTATTCAATAATAAATGGTAACCAGAAATTAGTCCCAGTCATAGCAAACATTTTACTGTCATCGAAGTGGTCACTGCCTGTCTTACCCATTCCTAAACCTATCCGTGTTAGACGTGTTGATCATGGAATTAAGAAAACCATTCCAAGATGAGAAACTCTTATCTGGAAGGAACATTTGCTTTAGAATGGTGAAAAACTATGTCCTCTTTTCAAAATTGGGACCTCACTGATTGTTAGTGTTCTTGCAAAATATGGCCACCACCAGAAAACCAAATACTCTATGCATACATGTGTATGTGAGTATTCGGTTATCTCTAATGCATCTATCTATCAACTACTATTTTACTAATGAGGCTGAATTATTAAATGAGATTCTTGTATTCATTCTCTGTATGAACTCAAAAACTTAATCTTTTCATCTATCTGGGCCAACGTATTCCATGACATGGAGTATGAAAGACTCATAAATTTGATATAAACTTTATATCTGATGGGGTGCAATGGAGGCAAAATCAACAAATGTTTTGTGCTTCTTTCAAGTGAGGCTGTTTCTCTACTTGATTCATTCCATATTTACCTGAAAACAAAATTTGTTTATTGGTACTTTTTCTCCTAATTAAAGTCGTGCTTATTCGCAGATGTTTTAGTAGTGCTGTAAAGTACATTTAAATCTGAGAAAAACGTTTTGCTTTGCAGCCAAACAGGATTTACTATTTAGAAGATCCCACAGGATATGCTCTAGAATGGTGTAAAGCAATAGATGAAGTTGTCACACATTATTTTCCGAAGAAAAATTGAATGAGTCCCTGAAAGTGTTCCGTTCTCTAGTTTTCGTAATTTATTTATACCATATTTAATTGATACAAAATATTTTTTTTATTGTAACTTATTTAAACATTCGTTCATGGCAAGTGTACCAATAATAAAAAGAGTACTATTTAGCCTATGCAATGAGTTCTTATTCATTTTATGTACCCCTTTCCTGGAAAATTCCTAAAATCGACTATAATTATTGGTTTGTAATAATTTTCAAAATTTCATTTAACAGGGATTTCCTCTGCTTATTGTTGTCTGTATAATTGATGTTGGCAGTCGTGCATTTGACACTGACATATTCGATTCTGACACTGACATTCAATTTTGACGTATGTCATCTGTATGTGAATAATATTGGAAATTGAAATATTACGGTGATTCAAATTAGGATTTTGCCGATAAAAACAATTTGTTTATCGATACAATGTTATGGTTGATGACATGGATGTCAATAACAGTGATAACTTGTAGTTGACTTGGGGATATATGGCCATTAAGGTAAGATATTCAGTATCTTTCACCCACCCATTAAGTCCTTCTGTTATTGTTATCTAAGATAAAATGTAAATTAAACACAAAAAATGAGGTGTTACAACGTTTTTATCCGAATGTAGGATATAAACAATATTTGGGTAACAGTTTATGGTCGATTCTCTACCAGTCATGGTATAAATAAATTGGAACACCCATTGTTTATTGCAAAATAGCTATGCAATGTTATTGTATTCATGAATTATCGAGAAAAACTTCAATTTTAAGTGTTTCCTTCTGCTTGATACTTCATTCAAATAGAAGTTTCCATAAATCTTTGTAGGCTTGTGTATTTTTACCTATTTAATTTTAGAATATACAGAATGCTCCTCTTTCAGATAAATCAGACAACTGGAGAATCGTCTCATTTTGTACTCATTTAACGCTATAGTTTTAAGTAATAAGCTCGTTGTTGTCATAAAGATCAACTGAAATGAAAAAAATCTTCTTTTTATCTATTTTTAAATTGAACACAGATAGTTTCCATAATTTTTCTTTTTATTATCATTTTGTTTTCTCTATGGAAAAGTTCATTCAGTTAATATAAAAGATTCATGATTTGCAGAACTATTTAGTCAGATGAAATGAAAATATATTATAATTTTTTATTCTGAAAATAGTTTCTAACCTATTTTTTATTATTTCATCAACAATACTCTTTCAGTTAAAATTGTTGTACTAAATATCCCTTAATCCCTACATTAAGACTTGTCATTGAATGAAACTCAAATATTTCGATGAATCTTCTAAGCAGACATTATTATGATTATCTATGTCTCAATCATAAAGTATTTTCTTATAAAATGGCATAATGTTCACTTTTTATCATTCGTGGAAGTACAAAAAAAATCCTTCTTCAGTTCATTTTATGAACTTCTGTGGCTTACTCATGTAAAAGAAAAAACTCCTATATCTTCTTGTGATAGAACGCTACGATGATGAAATTTCAGAATATGCAAGATATCAATAACTTCCATATATGCACAAATTTTTGTTGAGGTCCGACGAATATTTTTTGATATATGAATTATATGTAAATAAAATTTTTGGTATTGAAAGAAAAAACATTGGCGTGTTGCGTTCTACAAAAGTATGCAAACATATTTTTTCCAACCTCATTAAAAAATTTTTCAAGTCGATCGGTCAAACTGAAATTTTTTTAACACTTGGATATCTCTAAGATATTTATTTGTTAGATCGCAACAAATATTTATGCTTATATGGATATTATTGATAACTTAAATTTCATCATCGTAGTGTCCTATCATGAAAATCGAAAGAAGTTTTTCATTTATATAAGGAAGTCACAGAAGTTCATGAAATATACTAAAGAATGTATATTTTTTGTACTTTCACGAATGATACATGGGACATATTGAAATGGAATATATTGAAGTTTGTGACCTGACGTCAAAGCGTTTTTGAATTTTTTCATTTAGTTAGGTAACTGTTCAGCAACACAATATTTGTTCCTGTGGATCCATCTCGGAAATATTCATTCAGAGGTTTCGTGTTTCCCTGTTTCGAATTTTTCAATATATCAAGGAATATGGGGCCCCCACACAATCTTAGAATATCAAAAGGCGGAATGAATATAGAATGAACATCGTAGAAGCGCACACACCGAGAAAAAATATAAGCAGAAATGATTTTAGGTAGAATGAAACTTCGATAGAAATGAACAATCGCAGAAGTGAATATATGCAACATGGAAAAAATTAAGAATATTAATGCTCGCTGTTACCATGTTTTTCTTATTATCCACAATTAATATCATATTACAGATCAAAGTGAACTCCTATATTTCTATGATTTATCATCTTGACTATGAAGTCTGAAATACGTTTTCTTATGTTATTTGACCTACACAGGAATATGAATTAGAAATTTTCATATTCGATGTAGGCAAGTCCTTATTATTACAGTTCAAAAATTGAAATGATTTGAGTAATTCTAAAAATATCATTGTTTTCGTACTTCCGGGCCTAAAGTGACAACTTCACTCCCTTGTGACAGGTACTAAAATGTCACATTTAATCCCCCCGGGATTAAATATTGACGAAACTCCCGGAACGATTAAATCACAAACAAACGAATTTAAGGGATATTTTATTGAAAAATACAATTAATTAGAATGGTAATTAACGTTAATATTCAAATTAATATTGTGACAGTTCGTCATATTGACCAGTCTTTCCTGGGTTAATGCGGCAGGTAACTGACGAGTAACAGATAGGTCCTTATCATATTGAACTGGTGTTTGTTTCGAAGATCCTGCGGAAACAGGAAGCGAGAATGAGGACTGTGGCATAACTATAGTGGACGAATCGGCGACTTGACCAAATATTTTATATGAAATTTTTTGTTTATTTTTAATAGACGATTCAATATATCCCTCGGCCACGTTGGAGGATTTCCATCCTCCATGTCTCTTCAGCACGTCTATTGTTGCTCCCGAATCAGCTAACAAAGACGCAGATGTGCGTCTAAAACAATGTCCCGTATAAGACGTCGCATTTTCTAATTTCAAGAAAGCTGCTATTTGCCGTGGAAATGTACCAAACATTTTTTTTCCTACTACTCGCGTAGTACATTCTTTGTTGATGTATTGAACAAAAAATTTTGAATGAGGTGTCCCTGTCTTTCGCAATGCCACATATTTTCGAAATATCGCCACAAAACTGATGGCACTGTTTTCTGAATTTTTGATCACAAAATTTCGGTCAATTTTATTTTTGGTGTTTCTAATCGCAATAAGGAAGGAATCGCCCAAATCTCTCACATCGTCAATTACTAGATCAACCAACTCTTTTCCACGACAAGCTCCCGCAACTCCCAAAATAAGTGCAACCTACAAAAAAATGATTTCCTAAAATTTCTGAATATAAACACATCTCCAAATTTACCTTAAGCATTAAATATTTATCATCCGGAGCCTCCCGTAAGAACTGATCTACCTGCTCAGACGTGAGAATTCTTGACTTCTTTGGCTTAAATCCCTCATTTCTCCTCTTCAAAAAAGCTAATAATTTTGGAAATTTACTTATATCAATATCTTCTCTAATGTTAATAACCGATTTCAGCATTGAGTAATGTGCCCAGAGAGTTGAGGCACAAACCGCTTTTGATTTATCATTGAAGTAGACTAACAGCGCATTTTCAGTAGGTTGTCTCACATTTTTTAAGCGGCACCACTTTTTAAAAGCATCGTACTGCTGCTCGTATAGTTTTCTAGATTTCGGTGGTAACAATTCTTCACCTACTTCGGCTGCTCTTTTATCAATATCAGATACACCATTTTCACTCATGATACTAATAATTATCAATAACAATGTTTCTTTACAATGACACTAGTAATGACAATGTTTCTAAATTATAATTGTCACAACGCAATGTTACTATGGTAACTTATTTTAAAGACAGTTTATTAAATGAGTTGAAGAGAGAAAAAACTGATTGAAATTATTGAAATAATTAATAAAATCATACCGGAAGTACGAAAAGTATCGTATATACCTTGCGACTGAAGTACATTTAATCCTTCAGGTAAATTATGGCCCTCCCTGCGGTCGGGCCATAAACTTTACCTTCAGGATTAAATGTACTACTTCTGTCCCGCGGTATATAATATACTATTATATGTATGATGGTTGGTATCGGAGATCAGGAATCTTCAATAATGGTTATTGTATTCTATGTTTAATTAGTGGTGAATTGCAATCTTGCACCTAACCTTAGAAGACATAAAAGATCTTGTAACTTTTTTTACAAATGTCTTTCGAGGTATGCGCCTTTCTGCCAATGTGATTTTCTAGGCGAGTTACTCTCTGCCTTGGTGCATTTCTGCATTAGTTCTTTGAATGTTTTTCTATACGAGTTCGTTTCTACAATTGTGCAGTTCTGTGGATATTTTTTCCAGATTTGTATCCCAATTCCAAATGTGATAAATAATGGTAAGTGGTAGGAAAACATCAACTTCAGTGACCCCAGATCGAGCGGCTTTTTTTTGAAAACCCTTCTAGGAAATTCTCATCGGAACCAGTCTAGGCAGGTCAATCTACCAGTTCCTTCTGATATTCGTCCTCATTTGTGTCATCTATTGTCGTCACAGACCCATTCTTCCATACGTTTCATTATATGACACGTTCTACCGCGGTTTTTCTATACGAATCTGATTAAATACATCGAACTCTTATAAAAAGTCTGCAAATATTTCTTTTGTTCAATTATAATTCCAGTTTGGCGATAAGTATTCATTGTTATCCATCGGTAGCGATATGCATTATTCATGGTAGCCGTGCGAATGTGATGGTTGTAGCGAATAGTGTTGGTTATTTTCAATTTAACAACATCCACCTAGAAATAAGCCAGTGTTGCCGAATCATGTTGGTAGTAATTTTTCAAGTTTTCGTTTTATCCAAAGAATTCAAATTCCATATTGGATGTCTTAGAATTTGCGGAATGCAGAATAAGTATATCGATTAACAATGTAGATAAGCACTGACTTAATGACAGGAGTACATTGAAGAAGTTATATAGAATTGTCCAACGAAAACTGAACACCTAAATTTTCCTGCTTCAAAATGAAAAACAAAAAATGTAAAATATCTCGGGCCCGTTAATTTCTGCTGTGGGAGAGCAACGCTCTCTGCACCACCTCTGGGTCCCTTGAACCCGGATCGTTCTCCGACGGAAATGAGACGATCCATTAAGCTATGGTAGTATGGTAGCTCCTAGAAAACTATACGATTCACAGAGACTAATTCAAACTTGGACTAAAATGCAGTGGTGTTTGGTGGTTGCTGTTATTACGGAAATGGTACCTATCTGTTGCGACGTTTCGAAGTCGCAGTTATCCTTGATTAAGAAAACACCGGGTGTAGGCTGAAGGTGTACCGATTGCCGTGCACTGTCCATCGGCAAGAATGGCACTGTCCGATCGAGTGGATCCCCTTCTATGTCGTCCAATAAACGATTTTGTACTGTCGCTGCGGTTGTTTCCCGAGGGGATGGCGAACTTTCTGAAACGGTATCTCACTCAACACTCGAAATAAGAAATTTACAGAATGCTTTGGAGTTCTGTCCAGATAAGATTAGTGACTTCGAGTCAAAATTTAGTAAGTTCACCGAGGTAGTGGCCAAAATGGCCAAGTTAGAGAGAAAGAATATCGCGCTTAAACAGGAAGTCACCGAATTGAATGCTAGAATAAGTACCCTTGAACAGCATGGTCGTTCGAATAACATTGAAATTCAAAATGTACCCGAAAAGTCTGGAGAGAATGTTTTGAAAATAATTGTGATTTATATTGTACGATTGTGTGAGTCGGCGCCCTTCGACTCGGTTATAGAGGGTGAGTCTTTTGCAGAAGGTTTTGAATAAATGGAACACACTTTTCAGATTAAACGCACTTTTTTCTCTTAGGTCTTTCAGTTAATGCATCACCAACTCGTAAATCTTCAAAACTTGCTATAACATAGATATCCTAGCATTTTGTGTATGCATTGAACATTTAGAAAACTTTATTATGACACATTTCTCTTCCTAAATTGTACCGATTCCAAGATATTAGATGTTGAATGATTTGAAAATTGGAAACAAATTGAGAAATTTGCTCTTTTTTCTGGATCCGACCGTGGACGGAAAAAATCACTGAGCCGAAATAATTCCACGTTGTCACAGTTCTTTCTTTTTCGCAATCATTATATCAGAATTTTGAATTTGAACGATAAGAAAAATTTCACCTTGTTTATGGAATAATGAAAATTAAGGCATACAAATCGGTGCAACACGAACTGGCCGTTAAGTGTGATTTAAGGGACCGTTAGCCTAACTGGCCCTTAAGAAAAGTCGGTGCAAACGGGCGTTAATAGTTTATTCTTAATGATATGATGATCTCGAAGGTAATTTAAAAGTACAATCGTGTAATCCATAACGCTTTGAAGAGCTACATTCGCTCCCAAAATCATTTTTCACTGAAATGAATACGGGGGTAAAAGGTACGAACCTGCTGTTCTCCACATTATGCTTAATGGACACCACACGCTATCGGGTTATCTGCACGAAGATGTTTATGGTACACATATTGCGAAAATTTTTTTTCCTTCCTGTATTGTAGGTCTTTTATATTTCGGGATTGGACAACCCTAGAGTTGCAATCTGCCAACTGATAAAAAAATAACAGTATTCAATAATTAAGCTAAACTTACTGTGATTTCAAGACTTACCTTCCTGTATTATGTTCAATCTGATCACTTATTTCATCTATCACGTTTTGTGCTGTTCTGGGAGTGAGTCGAAAGCGATCGAAGAAATCCCTTTTATCATATTCTTCGAAAAAGTTTGTTCTTGGTCTGGTAACTTTTGGCCGCCGTAGACCTTCCTCCTCATCACTGAAGGCGTTGACATCATACAAGTCCATCATGATATCAAAGCATAACTCTTATTTTATTAAAGTTTGCCAATATATTCGAGAGTCATGCTACAGTAAACTAACACTGACAAACAGTAAAAAGTGAGGTTGAGGGATTATAGTCAGCTGGTCAGCTCTTAACCATCGAATTATCCAGTGGTCAAAAATACTACTGGTTAACTATTGGTAAATGTTAACCGACAACTGTGAAACACTTTTCGGTGGTTTTAGCTTAACCCTTAGGTTAACTTTTGGTAACCAGACATTGTGAAACCGGGCGTAAGAAAAAAATGATGAAACGGGGGACTCAAAAAATATACTTTATACTACATATTCCTTACTGTTTTCGAAAGTTTCCGAACACCATGCCAAATCGCATCGTTCATCTGGGACGCTAGAATCTTTCACCGAAACGGTTTAAGACGCGTTGTTAGCTCATAAAATATATCAATTTCGAGTAGGAATATGAATCAGAGGATATAACGTCACTTGGTTGGCACCGTGTGCGCCTATTCACACATGTTATTGGATTTACATCAAATTTTAGATAAACATTATTCCGCCATTCTTCATGTCACCCCGATGAGACACGGAAAGTGATGCGCGATCGATAGCGGTGTGGATGCTGTAACAGCGAGCGCGAAGTAAAACGCATAAATATAGAAAAGAAATTAATGGAGGCCAATTAAACTTTCCCGGTCGAATGCCGACTGAACAACTGAAAATTTCTTATTTCGTTAGAGCTTGATTTATTTTCGCCTACAATGGGGCGGTATTGTTTAAAATTTTAAACTTCGAGGACTTGAGTTAAATGAATGGATTGATCTTATTAGTGGGATTTCAGTTTATGTCTGTGCTTCTCTAAATTTTGACAACATACATTATTTCACCGTGAATGAAGCATTTCGATCAATTTGCTATTAGTTGAATCTGATTTAATTACTCCGACCAGGGCCGTATCTAGGTACTACTGCGCCTGTGGCAAGATTTTTTTCAGCGCGCCCAAATTGGCGTAGTCACACACACACGACCCGGATTCAATCAGTCCAATACGGTAGGGAATCTAGACGAGCTCTTTTCGGCTTGTCAGCGGGCACATCTATGTACACGCGGTTTTCACATCCTACCTGGCGGAGTCGCGCCATCGCTCCTTACCCAAAAAAATATTTTAGGCGTATTCATGAAAACCGTGACATTTTATCTCGAATATTTTATTAGCGCTTCTATATTTTATTCTTTGAATTTTTTTGGCGCTCAATTTTTTTTTTTCATTTGATATTTTTTGGCGCCCCTGCGGATCTTGCGTCTGTGGCGGGGGCCACTTGGCCACACCCTAGATACGGCCCTGACTCCGACCAATGTCAATCGGATACGTATCTGTGAAATATTTAGAATTGAAATTTCTCACGGACTTTTTTACATTTCTCTTATCCGATTTTACGAAAAATTCGTAATTTCAGACGAATAATTTGGGGCTCTTTCTATTAGTCTTCAGAACTGTATGTACCCGACAGGAAGTCGAATATGACGGAAGTAGTTCAACTGCGCGGGACGACAGACTCACGTTATTTCGTCTCGAACACAGAATTTTATTTGAACTCGTTACACGATCCTGCCAAGATTAAAATTGCTGTATCATACGCAAAAATTGTCAAAATTCTCAAAGAGATATTTCTAGATAAGTCATTCATGAATGAAATAAAATAAGAGGTCTCAACAGCAAACCCTAGGCCACCCCATGTCACTTCGTACCTACTTATTATGTATGGCAGGAAACCGTCGAGTCTTATCGTCGATTATAAGTATGTTGTCTCCTGATTTTCGAAGTGCTGATTGGATTCGTTGCAATCAGAATAACAGTGTAGCGATGAACAAAAATAACATATCAGAATTAATTGTGTATAAAAAATCTGCCTGTTTATGGAAAATATAATCTGAAGATGTTGATTAAGTTAAAGGAAATTTATTTTGAGGCGACTATTCATGAAGTGAGGAATAAAATTGAATCATTTTTCAAAGAAATTATAAAAATTAAGGATTCACACATTTCTGAGACAGGACCAGCCGAATACATCACACATTTATGGTATTTCAACCCATTACTGTTTCTAGAGGATGAAGAAACACCTCGTGAAAGCATTTCAAGTATGAATATTATGCCCTTTCGAACTTGAAATCTTTGAACAAATTCGCATGAGGAAAAGGATTGCTTTGATAACCAGTCTCTCGTCTAGCTTACACGTTTTTATCTTTTCCTTTGTAAGCTCTGCGGCTGCCGCTGCCACTGCTAACTTGTACGTCTTTTTCCTGTCGAAATCAAGAACCAACTGCCACTTAAAACACGAAGTGTACGACCGAAAAAGGTTGACTATTAAAATCGACGTAAAATAGCGAAAATATGGGGGGTCTTCATAAAAAATGAAATTAGACTAAAAGGCCCCAATACCGAACCCTGGGCCATCCCATGTCACCATCGTACTTATCTGATAAGGTGTCATAAACGAAATGTGGATACAAGATTGGCAACTCAAGAAATTAATACCGTAGCCTTCTAACTCGTTAATTAAAAGTGAAAGGATTGTACTATGCAGCTCTGAATCCGCGACAAGCGGCAATATCGCATAGGACAGCGTCACGGCGCCTTCGACGCTGTGGAAGGGGCATAGGTAGCTCGCCCGCAGCAGCGGCGCTGGTCGCGCCAGCGTGTTGGCACCGCTTAGGGAATTCAGAGAGAGCTCGGATGCATTCATCTCGATTTAAAACGGCTACTGTCAGCTGACGAAAAATGTTATCGCATCATTTGTCGACAGTGACGTCACCCGCCTTTTTTATAAACGAAGGACGAATATTTCGAAAAAGGAATGCCGGTCGAGGTGCGGGTGGCGTTTGCTTAACTCTCGGTCGATAAGCATTAAATGAATGAAAATTTAAATGTTTGCGCGCTTGTTTCTGTACAGGGTGTACCGAAACTCAACCTGGTACCGAGCGTGAGGCAAAGATACATCAGTTATGGATCAAATAAAGAAAAAATCCATTCCAGTAAAGAAATAATAGAAATTTTCAGAAGAAATTCAAAATTTGATAACCTTAATGGTGTTTTAGAGTATAATTTCATAATGATTTTTTTTCAAATGTTACAAGCAACTTACAGGTTGAAACTATAAATCAAAGTTATATCATTGTTAACTAAGCGAAATGAATTAATCATTGGCGAGTTTTGGTTCAAAATGTCAGTTCATTCTGACACTTCATGTTGTAAAAAATCAACCACACTCGCCAAGGGGGTTGTCAAGAAAAGTCCAATTTCATATTTTCTTCAGAAGGATCTCGTGGGAAACTCCATCAAAATGAAACCATCAATTAAAGTAATATTTCAAAATTATTCTAAAATTGGAGTAGATTCTCGAATACGCACAAATATGTTCTGTAACGCCTCAGAAGTTATCTCTTCACCACGCGTGCTTATTTTCTTGCTTCTGATGCCGAATCAATTTATTGGCGCAGTTTTCATAGATTTTGCATTGGTTTTGAGTTGACCCCAGTAAAAAAATATACTGGATTCAGGTCTCGAAAACGAGAAGGTATAAATTGGCCTAAGCGTTCGATCAACTTACCGGTATATTTTTATTTTAAATCGTCAAGTACAGATGAGTATCAAATCTAAGGTAACACAAGTCAAAGACTATAATCGGTTTGCGTATTTCTGAAATGAGACATCTGGTGGCTACTTTCGGCTTAATTGCTGTGATAACATTGTAAAATGGTTAGCTTTAAAATTGGATTTCCTGGAGTTTTCCAGGTTTCTTGGGATATTTTTTGTGGGTTTGGTCTTAAGAAAGATGATTGTTGAAACATCTTTCGGTTCTGCAACTTGCGCTGCTGGAATATCTGGACATTATACATATACCTTCATCTATGAAGAGTCATCATCTTCGAAAACAAGTGAAAGTGATCTCTGCCCTTGTGGAGAACAGCATGTGGCTAGAAAATCCAAGTCGTAAGATCTAAAAGAACAGAATTTCATTGAATATTATAATATATAATGTATATTATATAACTTTAATTTCCGAGCTCTACCATCAGTATTAGCGGATATATAAATTTTTTTCGATATCGTCATTTTTCCAATTTTCGTTTAAAACTCGAAACCAAAACAAGGTAGCCAAAAATGAATGGTACTGTTGTTAATTTCTCAGAAAATAGAACGTGAACGGCGTATCAGATTTTGTCTATCTCCTCTGGTTTAAAAGTTGTGCTAAAACATCGAAACATACTCACCCTGTACAATAGTATTTGATGTACCGGATTTAATTTTAATAAAAATGTAATATAATTTGTGACAACGAGAGTAAACACACATTCAATTATGACGAGACAGTAGCGTTGAAGCGAGAACCAAATAAAAAATCCAGATAATTTCTCGAGATGATCTATATAAAACAAAATGAAAACTCCATTAATAACAGAGCAGATATTATGATTCTACACAGCATCTATTCCACTCTCTTGAACAATCTTAAACGAACATACCAACAAAGACCAAGAAGAACAAATCAAATTTGACGTGACTCTTTAAAATCAATTGACATCATAACCCCAATGACACCCAATAAAATAAGTTGGGAAAGGACAAGAAATAAATTATTTTCGAAGGTAAATAAGAATTAGATCCCTATTCAACAGAATATTTTACAGGTTATGATGCTTATAGATTGTTTGTTTGTTTTTATTGTTTATATTGTGTATGATGTTTTTTTACAGGCTTGGAAAAGGCACTGCTCTAAACGTTGCCAAATAATAATATTTTTATTAAAATTAAATCCTGTACAAAGACTTTGCCGAAAAATACCACATGACCTACTTTCCCTATTAAAAAAATTGTTGATGGGGATGGCACATGGTTCAACAAGAGTCCTTCAAAAATGCATAAAATGTGTCAAAAGTGAAACAAAAATTGACCTGTTTTAGGATTTTATTGCTAAATATTTTGCTTCTGAGAAAATTAAATTGTTCCATGATTTTGACGCGCGTTGTATGATATTTTTAAGTAATGAAAACAATTTTATTCACGAAATTTTCTCTCAATTGTTCAATATTTATAACATAAAAAAACAGAAAACACCGTCGATATGACCAAAATATTTAAAAAGTGATGTAAAAGTACAGGTTATTGATTATCTCATGCTATATTTATCCCACCTCCCAACTCAAACATAAAGCCACTGATTCTGAAAATCGAATTATTATTATTAGCAAAATAAGTTGATGTTTCAAATCAAATAATTTTGACCAATTAACCCGAATTCATTATCAACCTATGGATGTTTACTCATAATTCACCCTGTATTCCCAATGATTTTTTTTTGTGAGAGTTGTTTTCATTATTTGGAGCAAAGACATTGAAAATAGGGCACGTCACGTAAAAAAAAATATTAAAAATTCTTTCATAATCCGCCTGCGGTAGAATCCCCATTGGAATTTAATTGTAAAGTTATCCCTTCAGGTCTCCTATTATGTTTTCCTTCGTTGGTGTACAAGCTTCGCTTTCAATCTTCAGTTGAGCGGAAACAACGAACGAAATTGTTCTGAAGTAATTTAATTTTTCGTGTGGGATACGAATTGTTCCAGAATTATAACTTCATTTTCGTGTAACGATCCTCACGCTTTCCAAAAAAAATCCTTACTTAACAATTCCTTCAATAAGATATGACTTCATTTTAAATGCATTATAACAGTTGCTTGGCCAACTCTGCCATGATAAATCGGATGCTGTTCCGCCATCGCACCTATGCGCCATATGCATTCCATTCTTTTTCATCGCCTAGAAAAACCGTGGTCGTCTGTCGGAAACGTCCAAAATTCTCTAGGTCCACGCGGCAACGTTGCCTCGTCTCTAGCGACGCCCGGCATCTCGCTGAGCGCCTACCGGCTCAGTAAACGGATGTTCGACGCGCGTCGCGTACCTAAAAGTTCTTTCCGATCAGGCGTCGCCGTAACTCGCCCTAATCTGGCCACCATCGTGATTAACGCGCGACGGACATGTCAAATCGCGCACGGGGTGTACCACCCCTCACCAAAGGCACACGGATACAAGAAGGCGACCATTGACTCGCCCTCCATCAAGCTGGACGATGCCCGTGAGCACAGGGTTGATCGGGGAACCACGCGCAAAGCGCTGCAAACTCTGCGACGGTAATTTACCATGTGTGTTTGACCATACTACATGCCCAAGGTCGTTTTGTATGACCCTGACCGGCTGTTTGGAAATCGCATGTTTTTGCTTGCGTGGAGTGTTTGTTGGAGCGTCCCAGACTAACCGAACCATATTGTGATCATACAAAATCTATAATTCACCATATATATGATCGGCCAACAACATGCTGAATGTTGATTTTTATTTCCCTGACCAGTTATGTGGAATTCGTATGTTTTGCTTGCTTAGGTGTTTGTTGGAGCTACCTAGTCTAACTGAACCATGTTGGGATTGTACAAAATCTGGAACTTACCATATGTTGTTGACATCGTCATGCTGAAGATCGCTCTGTTTGACCATGAACTACTGTTTGGAATACCTTAAACTAGTTCTGTGTGGGTGAGGGTTTCATGGATTATCGTTGCCGAACAGGAACCCTGTTCCAATATATTTTGTGTATTTGACCAGACTCCATACCATGGTCGTATTGAATGATTGCGATCAGATGTCATTTGTTTGATGCTAACAGAAACATCATTGACTAATTAAACTATGCTGTTATCATAACAGATCGATAATCTACCATGTTTTTGACCATACCATGGTTATTTTGTATGACCGCGACTAGCTCTTAGAAATTTATGTTTTTGTTGATTGAAGATAATCAATGTAGTATCATCTACCAATGAAACTTAGAACACATCATAATACATCTGTATTTCAGCATAATAGGTGTTTGACCGTACATTTTTCAATGTTCATTTTGTATGACCGTAGCCAGATTGATGTCTGGTAGTACTATAGTTTTGCTTGCGTATTTTATTATCACATAATGCTGGCAATTTTCCATATGTGGTTCACGAAATCTCAGGCCTGTGTCGTTTTATATGTCTATAGGTAGATATTTCTTATGGCTTGATTTTATTTTAGTGGGAGATTCGTTGTAGTATCTTCATCTGAACGATCTTTAGTTCTTTCTGGACTATGTGCGCCAATGTCATTTTATTTATTTCTCGAATTAATTCAAATATTCAAGGAGTTATTGAGGAAACCAAATTCCATATGCTCATAACTTCTGAATTATTCTACGGATTCGTCAATTTTACTCTTGGACGAGTTGGAAGGTCGTTAATGATAACAGAAATATGAGTAGACCAGAACAGAACCCTGAGAAGCACCCATCCTAACATCATATGCAATAGATGAAAATTCACCCAATCTGAAGGAAGCAATTCTGCCATTCGGATAACCACGAATCCATTCTCAAAGTAGCCCCCTGAAGCCCAAAACATAACACTTTTCTAATACGTATCTATGAGAAACATTCTATCAAATACATTAATCTTGCAATTCTATTTCGTGGAAAGTATGAAATCTTTGGAAATAAATTGGGAAAAAAATGACGTTTGTCCCAAGAATACAGAGCTACAGTCTGTCTTCGAATATGGGAACAATATTAGACAAAACTGGTAACCAATTGATGGTGTAGATCTTATGGTTCCAGTAATTATTCTACTGTGCATTAATTTTTAGAGTATATTCCTACACTTTAAAACCAAACAGAGCAACAGTTCTCTGCTGTAGACAACTCTGAAGCTAAAGTATGCTGCGCTTAGAGTGGAAGAAGTCGCAATTCAAGATGATCCAGGTAATTTATGAAGAATAGTGTTCCTAGTGTTTAGGTATAAATTCAACAGTAAAAATGATAGAACTGATCCTTGTGGATGACCGTTCTTCAATATTTCGATATTTTACTATAATTGTCAACTGAAGCTTATGATTAGAATGTTGGTTTATACTTTCGGATACCTGGAAAAGAGTTCACCAGGCTGGGCTGCAGAGCATGTTTTATCATTATATTCTAAGATATTCTAGGGTAGTTGCTTTTAGTTTTTTAAATGCAAGGAAGAGTTGTAAGGGCTTGTCAGGAAACTGCAGAAACGAATTCGAATATGTAACACTTATCGATATCTCGGTATTGCGGAACTGACAGATTAAACAAGCTTAAGTGCTTATGAAGTTTCTGGCCTGCATCCAAATAAACTATGAAAATTCTGGAATCCATCGGATGTAGAATGTTTGGTCGAACGGATCTTGCTGTAGATTATCGCTTCTGATCGGATTTGATTATTTATTTTATCGTGTAAATTAAAAATTAGTATATATTGAATGAAATATCATAAATTTGTACCTACCGTTTGTTTTCATTGAAGTGATCTTTCGAATATGTAAGGAGAACTGACCTTTGATTGCTTCTCAAATCGATAGAAAGTTGTTAACCTTTCTGTAAAATTAGCGTCGGGTAGTTCCTCGGAAAAATTGGCATCGTTTTATGATCCATTATCGAAATAATACTCGTGTTGATGAACTCTATCTGAAATATTTCGGGAAGATCAATCATTGCTTTCGATCGTCATATATTCAGCTATAGTTCCTAGATTGAAAAAAATTGGAATATGCCAATGCAGGGATTCAAATTCCAATACTATTTTCTTTACACTCCATAAATTTCTAACTTTTTTTAATTTTTGTGTTACTCGGATATTTTCAATATCTTTTACATCATAAATGACATTTGAAACAATAAACGAAGAAAGAGAATTATGAAACATTTACTCTCCCATTGACAAATTTTATATTTTGAAAATAAATTAAAGGATGCGGAGTTCTATGTTCGAGAGATGAAATTGCCTGAGTTCTGTCAGTGGAACATTTCAGGTCAGGAGCTTGTTTTGGTCATATACTTACAAGAACAATACTGTGACTGTAATTAAAACTTTGATGACAACATAGTAGGCTCTAACGCCTTCGAATATGTAGGATAGTCTAAACTGCGCATGCGCAAACGAGTCAACCCGAATGCCGTGTTCGGAAACGCTCATTTCAAAAGTCGGAAGGAATGTCATTTATATTGAAATGCACTGGTGTAAATTATGCTTGGCGCACTGATAACAATATTCTAAAATACATCTACACATCCATCATAAGGTTATTCCCCGAAAGGATTATAAACTTGTCAAGTTCGCCCCTGAATTGCACATGCGCAGTAATGATGGTACAACACATTCATTCTGGCATCAATTTTCTGTGCGTTTGATATGACATTCACAATATATGTCTAATATGGTTTTGGTCCTCGGCGAATTGACTTTTCTTCGCAGATAAACTACGTACATCGAAACATGTTTGTGACTAAGATGTCTATAATATTGGTGTATGTACTGATTCGATGCTGTTCTACAGGTTTGGCGACAAGAGGACTCTTTCCATTGCTCTTCATTAGATGTCGCCACACAGTATTTAAGTCAAATTGACAAGCTTCACATCTGTTTGGCGCTTTAGATTTGAATATACCAGATTAAATACTGCAAAGAAAAATTATTCATAGTTTTGACTTGCATGAAATATCGTGCAAGTTTCGAAACGAAGAATTCTGTAATGCAAAATATCAAACATTTTTTGATTTCGTTGGAATGAATGTATGAAATCTGTTAAATATTTATGAATGATTAGTATGGTTGCGGCCTCACGTAAACGTAATATGAAACAATCCCCTTGTCCCAACATTTGGAATGACATTTCCATTCAAATTGTAAGTGCATACACTAGTATTTCAGATATCTTAGTTGTGACTATGTTGAATCGAGGGTGTGTTCGACCTCTGTCTAGGCAAAGAGTTCTGAAGTTGAATGTCAGAATTGTCTGTAGCGGAGATATTTTTTTTTCGTTGCATGTGGTGGATTATAGTCTGTGTTGTACTTTTCTGAGAATTGATCTCACTTTCGAAGGAGGATTAATAGCAAATGTTCTGCCAGAATTGCAAGGGGGTGAATCTGAAATTATTGTCGATCAGGTATTTTCGCCCCATACATTGGTCGTCGGCGAGTTGACTTCCCCGCGCAGTTGAACTACTTATGTCATGTTTAACTTTGTGTCGGGCGCATAGAGTTCTGAAGTCGAATTATGACAGAGTTTTTATTGCAAGGATAATTTGTTTTTTGTTTTTGGGAAGATATCATTTTGAGCGAGGTCGTCGATTTCGGATTCTAAGTCATCCACATTTATTAATGTTTGAAATCAATTAGTTGACTTCAGGCCGAGATTTTTAAGTGTGGTTGTAGTTTTCTAGTTATTGATCACCCCCGAAAAAGGATTAATTGCAAAATACCTGTTGGAATTAGACGAGAAATAGTCGGAAATTAGTGTCGATCATATATGTTTCGCCCCGTTCATCTCCTGTAGTTCTCCCAGTTTCACATTATTGTCCCTTTTACAACTTCTATTGTGAAATTTATCATCAGAGTCGAATAGTGTTCTACCGGTCCAGTTTTGTGGTATATTCAGTGCTGGTATCGTTCCCCAAATTTTAGATTTGTCATTACTTCTGAAGGGTATCTAAAGGAAATATAAATTTATCTAACGCCCGCTGTTCCATAAAATTTATTTTCATCGGTTACTTATATCTCAGAACACACCCAGTCTCCAATGTAGTTCGCCGTGTATACCCTGCCTTGGCAGCCAGGGTACTCATTGCTTTTTTCCAATATAAATAGGATATAACAATGACACTATTCAGGTTTTGAAAAATTTGCGTGATGATGGCAGCATTCCATGTGGGAGATCCACACTGTATATTGAAAATAAAGGAAACAAATTTAAATTTTAATATTGAAACTGACGTTATTTTCAAAGTCAGCTGAATTAGCTTTGGGACCATTAATGAAGCAGGATGAGAGAATTCGTGTAAAGTAGTATTCTAAAATGCCATTTCAATAACTTCGAACTCTACTCGTAATTGTCATAATATCCTGAATGATCTTCCCATTTTTCTCGTAGGCGTGAGAAATATCATCCTGCCATTTTCCTCTCAATTCCATCCATGTGAGAGTTTGTGAATTAGTTTTCCAAAGGATTTATTTCAACAGTTAGAGATAGTAATGTTGTTCATGAAATATTTATTACGTTGGAAATGTAGAAAACACATGTGAAATACGAAAACAATTGCAAAAATAGACGATGACCTTGGCGGCATAGAAAACAGCTCCTTGACTTATAACAGGTGAAACTCTGCAACATTTTATTCTTTAGAACGATCCTGTTGAATAAACGAATAGATACAAGGTTTTCTTCGCGAAAGCTAGATTTCAAGCAGTTTTTTTGGGTGAATCAAATGGAATAAAATGTATTGTTATTATTTATTCGAAAAAGTTCAAGAACGTTTAATTTGTGAAAATAACATCAAATCAAATGATTTAAAAAATCAGCTAAAAAAACAATTGGAAAATAAAAATTTATTGCGAAAGTAGGTTGATTTTATACTTCAATCAAATATAACGTCGTACAATTAGACCCTGGTCAAACTTCTAGATGGCGCCACAAACGAAAGATCTATAAAGCTATAATGCTGTCAAAATTTCATGACTTTTGGTTCATTTTCATAGAGTTACAATGGTTTTAAGGTTAAGCGATGGATTAAAAAGCAATTTCGTGTGTTGACATCTCGGATTTTGATGGGACAAATCATCCAAGCTTGACTTGCAAAAAACTTATGCATTGGAAACGACCTGTTAGGGCAGCACTCGCTTCAGGCATCCACCGCCATTTATCACTGGTGACACGAGCAAGTTAACCATCACCAACTCCACAAGAGAGGTCCCATGGTTGGAACCTAGTTTACCACAACATGATTTCATACTGATTGGCTGCAGTAGTACAGCGTAGGTGACACAACTCAGCTACTGCTACCCCCTGTAAAGGCTGCACCGTATCGGATTCAAGAAGGCTGTGCCCAAACATTCCGACACCTCAAAGGCTGTAAGCTCATCTCTCACTAGGGTTAGAGGGGAGGTTAGCTCATCACGGATGCTAGGGTACATCGCTATCAAACGATTTCTGTCACGCTCATACCCAACTATAAGGGTGATTGCAACATAAAGAATTCCTCAACCGTCAGCTGGCCACCCAGAGGACTATCTAACTTAACCTTACCTCCACGAGGTTAGCTCCAAAAGTATCAGTAGAAATCCGATTCTCATAGTGGTTGAGAAAAAAAATTTCAAGCTCGTAGACCAAAAAAGGAGCTTAAAAA
This sequence comes from Micraspis discolor, assembly GCA_030674115.1. Taxonomy (NCBI): domain Eukaryota; kingdom Metazoa; phylum Arthropoda; class Insecta; order Coleoptera; family Coccinellidae; genus Micraspis; species Micraspis discolor. The sequence goes on from JARTUT010001740.1 coordinate 13,006,662, forward strand.
AATTTTTATTTTTTTTGTCGCTGGTATTCTCAAGATTACTCTGATGCTATTGACGCTACATAATTTTGAAGTTCTAATCCAAAAATTAGATTACAATTTGTTGTACGACTCTTTCTCTCTCAAAGTTATGGTCTGTTTAAAATCGTCCTAAATTTTGGATTATTTTTTAGTCTTTAATTTTTTCTAGTAGTTTAGTTTTCAGTATGTGAGTTCGACTATTTAATGCTATGAAATAATGGGTTGTGAAAAGTTTTGATTTGAATATTACACCGAATCCAACTGATGAATGTTCTTGTTGGCCATAGAACCTCAGTAGTGCTCTAGACATAGATTCCGTCAAAAGTAGTTAAGCCAGAGTCTAACGCTATCTTAGGAAGTCTATATTTATAGCGCGGCATACATTCTCGTGCGACTGGCTTGGGCTTAAGGCCAAAACTTCCTTCATATTACCAACGATTCGTGGAGAATTATGAATTCGTTACTTTATGCTTATTTCGATCTTGCCGCTCTCATTTCGGCATTTATGAATTATTGCAGTGGTAGACGGAAGAGATCAAACTGGATCAACATGCTCAAATAATTATAGTTTTAATTCTAGTTTTCAATGAGCGTCAGATAGAATCGACTTTGTTGAAGTTGAAGCTTAATTTCTGAGATAGTATTTTTCAATTGAAATCGAAAAATTTACTATAATAATCCTACACTTTCCTGAATACGGTTGGCGTTACGAAAATTTTTTACTGAGCAAACCCCAATTATTTTTCAGTTTTCTACCTATTCTAGAGAGAGGTCATTTTTTTTCGAAACACCTTGTAGAATTGAATTTGTTATGAAAAAACGAAATTGACTCAAATGGAAATGATCCATTATTATCAAATATGTAGTTGAATTGAACAAGTCATTTCCTGAAAAATGCAAATTAATTAATAAAAATAAAAAAAATACTATAATAGTCGTACACGTTTCTTTGAAATACCGGAAATCGAAAAGCTACTTCATACGACTATTATAGTCAATTTTTTTATTTTGTTGTTGTTGAACCTCTGAAGATCAACTTGAATAAGTTCTCCAAGAAAATGAAGGAAAATAACGAACTGGGAAGAAAGCTGGCAATGTATTCAATATTCATTACATCTTAATTAATGAGAAAAAATTCCATCTATTTGACATCTTATGCTCTTGAAATCCTAGTTCATACCTATATGACAGTCATTATTACTTTCATTATTACATTTAATTGATTGTAAGCTTGTCAAAGAGATAACTAACTGTTCAACTTGCACTGCTGGTATATCTGGACTCAACTATGAACCCTTTTGGGAGACAATATGTGACAAAAAAATCTAATCATTTCAATAGCATAAACGGCGCCAATTCAAAACCTTTCGATATCTATCGATACTTAAGTAATTGAACAATGTGTATAATTCTGGTCTTCATTGTCATCAATGCGACCCACTGTCATTAACATTGAAATTATTCTCTTCACCCAATCCAATAGAAGATTCGCCTCTACTTTTTGGCAAGAAACATCAATGAACTCATCCTTGAGTGTTATTCGTTTTTTTACGCGGAATCAACGTTTCATTTTTATATAAATGACAACGATTTATCATTTTCTAAATTCGTGCCATTACCTGCGATGCGGTAATTTCCAACTGCAAACATATTGGTCGAACGGGATCGTAAATTCTTTCTATTTTCGCCCGAGTTGAATTATCTACGTTTTGCCCCTGAAACGAAGTTTTTATGAAGTCTACGGAGCAGCTGGTTTTTCTGTGCCGATCTGAAGTTTACTGTCGAAATTTTTCCTTGCCTCGCTCTTCGGTATACCAGCACGTGACAGCTGGCAGATGCGATGAAAATGTCAAAAAGTTTCGTGATAAATTATGGTGGGTTATCGATTAATTCAATTTGCGAGCAATTTTTTGGCACCTCTCGGACCGTATTTAATCGAGTTGAGATCCTGCTTGACAGGATACAAAAACTGCTACTTCAGTTTATCGAAAAACATTGCCCCTCTTGAAAGTATTTCTTTTTGCTAGCTTGTTTGAATGTGAATTGAGATTATTAAGATTCGAGGGTTGCCTTTTATATTTCGGGATTGGATAACCCCAGTGTTGTAATCTGCCCACTTACAGCTCTATCGAAATGCTTGACATTTTGGAGGTTATACGTAGTTAGAACGTTTTGACATACGAGCGCTATTTGTGTTGTTTACAGTAACTCAAAAGATTCATCTCGCTTTAAAATGGAATTAAATCGTGAACATTTACGAGCGACCATTTTTCACAACTTTGTACGTGGATTAACAACAGTGCATCGATGAATTTAATTCAATTTTTGGCGATGAAGCATCAAGGACCAGTGTTTATCGATGGTATAGTGAATTCAAACCTTAGACTATACAGGGTGTAACTAAATAAGTGTAAAATATTTAAGGAGGTGATTCCTCATCGAAAAAAAGAGCGCCTTAAGGGAGTACATAAAATTTGTATAACAATTATTTTCACAAGCACAAAAAAAGTTACAATATTAATATTAACCTAACGTTTCCTACTAGCAAAAAGACACTTATCCAGCTATTTATTTGGTTTACCCCATGGTTGTAAGGGTGGGAAACGCAGGTACTAAATACAGAATAATAATAAATCCAGTTCGCATTTATGACAATGTACCTATCTCTGTAGTTGTTAGTAAAATAATTTTTTGCTGCAAGCTGGTTTATTTTGGACAAAAAACTCATGAGACATTTTTGTTTAGAATGAAACAAGCTATCGGAAATAATTCTTTAAATGGTAAACAAATAATAAGACAAAATGTTACATTGGAAATAAACTTTAGGGGTTGCGTTTCTCACCCTTACAACCATGGGGTAAACCAAATAAATAACTGGATAAGTGTCTTTTTGTTAGTAGGAAACGTTAGGTTAATATCAATATTGTAACTTTCTTTGTGCTTGTGAACAAAATTGTTATACAAATTTTATGTACTCCCTGTGAGGCGCTGTATCTTATCAAGGGATGCTCCAATAAAGTTTCTGTATATGAAATCTCCTATCTTTTTTTTTGGATGAGGAATCACCTCCTTAAATATTTTACACTTATTTAGTTACTCCCTGTATAAGAATAGACCCCTTCATGTCGCATTTGAAGCTTAGAGTTGGTTTATTGTAACGTATCGTCCACTCAGGTTTTAAAAAAATTTTCATGTTGCCAAACTGAGCAAATAGTACAATAGGTTTCTCTGTAATTGTGAATAAAAACTTTTTCTCCAATTTGCATTCAAAACATTGTATGAAATTTTATATTTTGAATTGAAACAGTCTTATCGGATATATTAGCAATAAGTATTAGAAAAACTTTAGTTGATTCTGCTATTTCATGTCAGAGACCGCAGATGGAAAGAAATTCAGATGAAAGTCGAGACAACGCTGCCGCATTCTCAGTTTGACAGTTTGAAGGTCACATGATGTTTAGAAGACACATGTTGCCACCTTTGTATCCAAAATAAATACGCGAATTGAAGAAAATTTGTGAGAGTCAGTATTAGGTTTTTCATATTTTTTATTGTTTATTACTTTTCATCGCGAATTGAGGTTCGTAAGTGTGAAATTTGTAGTAAAAACAGGAATTTTAATCCGAATTTATCGTTCTATAAGTAAATGTATTGTTTGAAACGAAGTATTTAGTTATTTACATGTTCAGTAGCGTAGTTTTAATAAGGAAGTTTTCAATGAGATTATTATAAGATAAAATGAGGTTTTCTTGAATTAAGGTTCCCAGATGACGATGAAAGAAGAAGAATTTGGGCTTCGCTGTTGGGATGGTCAAGTATTTGCCCAAAGAAAGCAATTTCCATTTGTTCAGATCATTTTGACCCTAAAAATAATGTGATCCGAATAAATGGAAAAAGATTTTATGCGATGATGCCGAGTGAGGTTTCACAAGAGACTTTCGATGAGGTTATGACTTTCAATGAGAGAGCCAAAACAAATAGACATTTCACAAAGGAGTGCTTTGTCTATATTATATAGTCTAAGCTTCAATCGGAGTTCTTAGTTCATTCCATGACGAATTTCGTGAAGATAGTCCAAAATCAGTTTTTGTTTCGAAAATCATTGATGCTGTGCGCCAACTGATATTGTAAGATCGTCATGTGACCTATCGGGAGCTTGAGACAACCGAAGACATTAGTGGGACCAGCATATATTGAATATTGCCTGGAAAATTTGTTCGCGTTGGATTTCACACAATTTGTCAATCGCTCAAAAAAAGGCTCGTGTCGATTGGTCGAAAGAAATGCTCCAAAAATACGAGCGTGTTGCTTCGAAGCACGTTTATGACATCGTGACAGGTGATGAATCAATCGCGTGTTAACGCGTATAAGCCCGAATGTAAACAGCAGTCGACTGTAGGGGTGTTTCAAGATGACCCAAATCCAACAGAAAAAGGGTCGCGCACGAAGCATTTCCAAGCAAATGGTCACCTGTTTTTTCGGGAAATTTGGCTTGATAAATCCTTTGAGCTGCACGAGCAACACCATCGGCCTTGCCATATGCCATCACCATATCAGCATACTCAGCGTTGGTGAAATTAGGCATATCAACAACCAAAATTAAAACAACAGTAGCAAAAAGTCGATAAAAGTAACAAAAACAAAAAAATACAAATTTATAAAACTGAACAACGCGGCACAGACACTTCCAACATCAGAGACAGTTAAATTTCGAATGACGGTAGGGTCAAGTCAGCGGCGACTAACCCAATCCAACCTATAGAACAACCAACAGAAATAGTAATAACAATTCACACGCGTCTAAAATGGGCAGGTGAAATTTCCTTGCTCGCTGTGTTGTGTCGAAATCCGTACTTTTATTTAGGTGCGGCTTTCTTCACTCTTCTGACTAAAACCTTATTTGCAGTATTTATTTTTATTGACTTACGTAAATAGCACATGGTTAGCAACGTTATAAACCAAAGAACATTTTAAAATAAAACTAAGTTTGTAATAGCTGTAACTTTTTTTAAAATTTCAATAGGAGTGGAGATGTATTCATACTTTCATAATTTTTTTTTAATAAAAGTCCCACGTGTTAATTTTGTGGTGTTATCTGTAACAATAAATACGTTTTTTTTATGAACACACACTTATGTAGACTTAATACAATAAAAAAAATGCATGTAAAAGCACACGCAAAAAAAGTTATGGGGCTTCGAAGGGTACATTTTGGGTAATTTAGAAAAACCTAATAAAAAAATCATACCTCCGTAACCGCAATACTAAGGATACAGGTTCCAAGACTGAAAAGGTAGCAAATGACCCTACCAACGCCCCAAAGAAATTTGACGGTCCATGTGCCGAGCACCCTGTATAATGCATAGGTTCTGGGTTATAACCGTGTACGAAATGCCATTTGATGTCATTCGTAATCATCATTGAATCTGTCAAACTATGGAGTATATTTAAATGGAATATAGATAAAACTTGTCAAAGTTCTTTTTGGAAATATCAATGAATGTTATTGTTATCCTGATCACTTTGTTCGCTTCTGGTTCACTCATTTAAGTCGAATTGGGGCTAGAGCCACACACTCCTTCACTAGAGGAGCCCTGTCTTATCACCGTTCTTTTGTTTTGCCCCGGAGCCGCAGTTCTCTTCTAGTTCAGCCATATCAGCCGGACTGCAGAAAAAGGTTTCTCACGTGGTCGAGGTGACGATGTCACCGTGAATTTAGGCTATAGGATCAGAAATATAGGGGGTGCTGGTCGTTATGTGGAATACCCTGTATAGCGGAATTGCCATTTACTTTTTTAGAATAGTCATGAAGCACATGTAATATTTTTGAATTTTTTTCAGGTGAGTAACAACTGCGACTTCCTGCGTCCTGATGTATTGAGGTGAGATCTAAGAAAAAATCGATTGCCCCCCCTTTTTGTTTTCTCAAAAAGTAATAAATCCGGATAAACACTGACCACTGGCTCGTAAGACGCTGCCGTTTTGAAGTGACATAAATAATTCCGAAGTCGTAATTTCATTTAAAATTTTTATTGTCCCATTAAATATAAATAGAACAATTTCAAGATGGAAATTGCTTACACATGTAATACGTTGACTAGCAGAAAATTCTCTGTTTGTTTTTTTTTAGAACGTGGATGTTAAATCGTCGATTCTGACTAATGAAATTCTTCCGATACAATTGTTTCAATTTAATGGGATATTATAAACTATTCGGTAATATTCAGCAATGATTATTTGATGTTCAGAACCGCTCATCAACACCATTTCCATCAGAAATTGATAATCAATCTCATTTCTCGATCCAAATATTCAATATGTGTTTACGTTGAAATCATCCTAACAATGTGGTCAGTATGCTTTTGATGGCTTCCGATGAATGACGAAATTCCAAACTATGATATCAGTTATTGCAATTATAGAAATGATATTGCAGAGAATAATTTTTATATTTCTTTCAAATCCCGCTTCGATGGAGACTTTAATTGGATTCTCATGCTAAAGTCTGTTAAGGTTCACAGTACGCTGGCGGTCAACAAATTTTTTTAGTGATTTCGATGTGAGTTTAATTTAATTAATGGGTTTAATTCAATTCACAACCATATGGACATTTGTTGACGAGAAATATTTGATGATGCAACTGGTATAGAATTATTATTTGGGCAATAATCACCAATAATCTCATATTGTTCCTACTACCAATGTTTCGACAGATCTTCTGTCGTTTTCAAGGAAAAAATTAACTTTCAAAAAGGCTGACAAGGTTTGAAAATTCTTCAGTGTCAAGTTTGACAGAAATCCGAAAATTGGATCAAAATTTGTACTTGTCAGTGGTTTGAAGACTTCTTCAAGTTCCGGCAACTCAATTGATGGTTCACTTCTATGATTAAATGACCAACGAAGAGTCGACCATTACAGTTTTGTTTATGCACAACTTCTAACCACTTTAATGGAAAAAAGGTCGATATTGGAAAAGCGGTTGAAGTTGTTCATGAACTGTAATGGTCGACATTCATTTGGTGACAAATTTCATCAGGTACCATCGTCTCAAAGTTAATGAACCATGACAAAGTGCAAATACTGAAAACCTTTTTGAACTAACTAATTTGGCAAAAAAAAATGTTTTTTTTACGAATATCTGCACTCAAAGACCTTGTTAAAAAAGTACCACATGATTCACTTTTCTTATTGAAGAAATTAAGAGGATTGATGGGGACAAGAGAGTGTGCAACAAAAATTCTTCAAAAATGCATAAAAATTTCTTAAAAGTTAATCAAAAATTGGGCCTGTTTCATGATTTTGTTGCCAAATATTTGAGAAAATTAATTTGTTCTATAATTTTGACGCGCACTGTATATTAGTTGTTACTTTGAAAACATTCATTTTGTGGCTGTTTTCGTATCATTTTGGTTGCATAAATATGATTCAAAATAGTTCTATATAACAGCCATTGAAAAGAATAATTAGTGCCGATTTTGTAATGACTCATATATTCAATCAAAATTAAAGTAACAAAAAAAGAGTATATCCTAAAACAAGTTGCAGAATGGGCACCTATTCCAACACGAATACGAAATTCGAAAACAAGCGACGAAGGAGCGAGTTTTTGAACGCATGAGTGTTGGAATTGCTTTCTGCAACGAGTATTAGACGATATTTTCTCTATTTCAGTCAAGAATTATGGGAAATTTATTAGAATTCAATGAAAAATTCAGATTATACCTCCTAGTACCTTTTGTATTTTATTTTCGCAGTTGTTGTGACTGATACGAAAATTGACAAGCGAAGAATTTGAATAGTGCGTTCAAATCTCTACATGGTTTAATATTGACTAGTAAGCCAGTAGATCCATTGGCCCGTAGATCTATGGGCCAGTAGATCCATAAGCCAGTAATTCAATAAGCCCATATATCAATACAGACCATAGATCAATGAAGCGCACAGAAACATGAAACACAGCAAAGAACCCCGTTGAAAGCAAAGAAACTAGAAAGATCTCGAAGAAACACGGAAGAAAGTACAGAAACGCAAAAGAACTCGAAGAAACACGAAGAAACACGAAATAAAACGAAAAAACACGAAAGAACGCAAGGAAACATGAAAAAACCTGAAGAAACACGAAAAGCACGCAAAAAAAACTCGAAGGAAAGCTAGAAACCCCGAAGGGGCACAAAAAAACCGAAAGCGCGCAAAAAATCCCGAAAGAACTTTTAAATTGCACACCCTGCATATCAATCGATCGCAAATTCATTGTAAACTGCACACCCTAAATGACATTTTATTGAAATTAGCTCCCGTACGCGAAAAAATACGAAAACTTGAGAAAAACTCAGACTTGAAAGTCAGCGCTAAGAAAGCGCAACTCATATGTGACATCCTGTATAGGAAACGAAAATATTTTATCAAATTAAGAAGCCCTACGCAGAAACAACCGAAACAACTCGATCGAAGGTAGCTGTTAGAAATAGGCAACGCATATGAGTCACCCTGTATATAATTGATTCGCTGTGGGTGCATATGAAAACGGCTTTTCCTGATCGTGTCCGTGGAAAAAGCCTTTTTCAATTTTACCGGAACATCTTTCGCGAAAAACCGGGATATCGGTGTTTTAGATAATTTTTTTGAAATTGTTAGCGTGGTCGTTAGGCGTGTCAAATGCACCTAACGAAAGTCCGTCTTATGAACTGTACGGTGCTCGCTTCGCTCGCGAGATCGCTTTCCCCTTTCTACCTCGAAATATCGCATTTCTAAACCCCTTGCCGACCCAAAGTTTTTCGATCTCCTTCGGTGGTTACCTGTATCGAACCATCGATTACCACATAAATATTCCTTATTGTTTTTAATATATTGGTACAATTGACATGCAATGGACGCGTGTTGACATTCGAAAGGATAGGATGTCAGTGTTGTCAACCACAAAACGAAAAATATAAGTAAAAACAATGCTGTAATGAGTTCATAACAGCACTGTTTTCAGTACTGTAATGAACTCATTACGACACTGAAATAGAGAAAATAAATTTCCTTTAACTTAATCAACATCTTCAGATTATATGTATATTCCATAAACAGACAGATTTTCTATACACAATGAATTCTGATATGTTATCGTTATTCATCGCTACACTGTGATTCTGATTGCCACGAATTCAATCGGCGCTTCAAAAATCAGTAGATAACAGAACTTATAATCGACGATAAGACTCGACGGTTTCGTGCCATACATAATAAGTACGAAGTGACATGGGGTGGCCCAGGGTTCGCTATTGGGACCTCTTATTATTATTTCATTTATCAATGACTTATCTAGAAATATCTCTTTGAGAATTTTTACATTTTTCAAACTATTTACAAATGTGTTGAACGAAAGGCATGTCGCACTGCTGCTTCCAACGCTTCTCGGGAATCAGGATGGCGATTATATGTAAGGTCCATTATTCTTCCCTAGAGGTGAAAATCTAGAGGCGTAAGATCGGGGATCTTGCCGCCCAATGAACAGAACCCGGGTTGCCAAGCCAAGTATTGTCTGTAAGTATTTTGTTCAAAAACTCCGTTATGATGTTTTCGTTACGACATGGTGCCATGTCTTATTGGAAGTATACGTCTACAATTTGTTGTAAGGCAAATCATGCGCTGCCGTTAGGTTACCCTCATAGATACAGGGACCGATAAACCTTCCCCTAAAAATGCCGATCATTGAAAGTGTTTCGGCCTTGATTTTGTGTCTACACTATAATATGTAATTTTTCAATGTGCAATTGTACCTATTAAAAATACCACAACTTCAAACGTATGCTTCATCAGCACATTTTCCTAAATACCAAAATTTGAGCAGGAATTGTAGGTCATCGGCTAGCACCTTGTGAAATTTTCTTCTCTCCTTTCAGGATAAGGTCAAAGTAAAGATTACTGACGGCCTGATCATCTCCATGTGATTCCCAATGACAATTTACATTACCATATTTTTCGTGATGTTCATACATTTCGAATTAACAGGTTGAAATATTCTATTACGTTCAAAACTCAGTTCAAAGAAGCACAGAAAACTTGAAGCAAACTGCATTTAATAATAATTGTTTTACAGTACGCATGAACTGTAGTTGCTAAGGTAATTTGTTTCATATTCAGGGATGGCAACCAAGATTTCGAAAATAAATCCAAAATAATTCGATAACAGCCACAAAATGAATATTTTCAAAGAGAAGTAACAACTATTATATACAGGGTGAGTCTTTGACCACTCCGTTAATTTTAACCATAGATTCTTGACGTCAAAAGGAACATTTTGTTTCTAAAACATTTTACCAAATTTGGCCCTGTTCAAAAGGTATGGGGTGTTGAAATTTCATATAAAAATTGCATTTTCACCTGTAATATTCTAACAACAATATTAATTGAAATAATCTCTTGTAGAAGGTTTTTGATAACAGTCATGCATATTTTGGCATCTATAGATTTATTCCACTTCTTGTGGGTTTCTCACTACTACTGTACAGATTGGTTAAATTGCATGAAAAACAAATATCTTGAACCTAGAATCGTCATCTTTTTTCCTGAATTGCACTATTTTTGAGATAGTTGAAGTTGAAAGGAATTAAATCGATATAATCATCTGATGAAACATGAGTGAGTGAATCATTTCTTAGAGGGAAAATCATGTTTTTAAACCATTCAGATGCAATAGTGGATGCCGTGGAAGGTGATTTTCATTCAAACTAAACAGGACTGCAGAGGGGTATTTGCCCAATTAGCAGATAGCTTAATATGGAAAAACGGTATGGCAAAAAAGGGTTTTTTTTGATCTCAAGAACCTATAGTTAAAATTAACGCAGTGGTCAATGACTCACCCTGTATAAATAAAAATATAAGGGTGGACCATAAGAAAGAATGCAAGCGCATGTCATAGCTTCAAAACCATCTCTTTTGATAAAAAACTAGGAAAATCATTGTTTTCTTTTGAAAAACTGCTTAAATAATTCATCTCAAAATTGAACCCGATCAATTGAAAACATTTTGGATATTCGAAAATGGCAGACATTTGGGCGAAAATATAGCGCGCTTTTTCTATTTTAATAAGCTAGATTAAGCTTGCAAAATGTAAATGAGCTGACATAGAACAACTACCCATTTCAGCTGATTTCACGACGCTCACTGTTTTCTTCGCTGTATAGCAAGAAGACCACGCGCATATGTTTGGGATTTACCTTTAATTATTTTCTTCCTTTCGTTGTTGGCCCGCAACAGGTGTACTCGCGCATGACTTCGAGTGCCACGCATTCACTCTCGCTGTATTTCTTTCTATTCCCTCCTCTGGAGCGTTAGACGTTTAACGCAACCCTGTTGGAAGTCGCGTTAGAAGTTGTACTAAAAAAATTGATGCATCTCCGTGAGCGAATTCAGAGAAACAACGAATAAACCTCCAGGAATCCCAGCGATGCCTACACGCGAAATCGAAATCGTTACAAACGATCGTTATTATCGGCGTACTGAAATAAAACATCGCTTTTATATTACCATTCCGACTGGTAACTATCTCGGGTTTCGTCATCGTTTATTTGGACAACCACCAACGGCCTTGTGCGTGTGGAGCAAAGAACAAAACCGATGCACGTTTGTCCGTGCTCCATTGTTGATTCTCGCACGGAACCTCTGGACCCGTGCCAAGTCGAAAGAACTTATTACTCGCCGGATAAATCAGACTCTGACAGCGGGAACGGGGTGCCGCTTCTGTTTCCAGCACGATAGGCCGCGGCCTCATCTGACTGATGGTTCGGTAATTCGACTGTTATTGCGCGAGTTAGAATGAAGGACGGAGGAGTTGAAAAAACCGAGTTGGAGATGCGTAAGATGGTGTACGTTCAGAGGATAAAGGAACACATTTATTTCAAATATTAATTAGAATAGTATATTCTAAAACAAGTTGCAGAATAGGCTCATGGCAACATGGAATGAATATTATAGATGCAACATCTTAACAATCAAGAAGAATCTATTAAATTCACAATGGAAATAGAGAAGGATAAACAACTTCGATTTTTAGTACTACTTGTTCATAAAAGAGAATGTAATTCCTAGAACCAGTGTGTAGAAAAAAACATCAAACACAGGTGTATCTACCTTTTAATTACAATAATCAACTAAATACTGAATTGGGAGTGATTATGTGGCAAACAAATAAATTCAGCATAGATGAGAATCTCTTTCAATCCTATATGTGCACCATCAATTGAGTTATAGACGAGTACAAATTTTATCTAGTTCTGTCTTGAAACAATTGAAATTTTCAAATATTGTCTCTTTTGAAAGCTAAGTTTTTGCCTTGAAAACGACAGAAGATGTCTGTGGAAACGTTGGTAGCAAGAACAATGAGAGATGGAGGTTAGTGCCCAAATATACAGGGTGGCAATTTGAAAACGAAACAGACGAGATTACAGACGAAATAAGTTTTTTCGATAGAAATGCTCGGACAGGTCGATTTCTGTTTCGAGGGGGACAACTTAAGATGTAGGTTACGGACGCATAGCGCTTCAACCCTTGCTGCTACAACCCCCACCGCCAATTTTTGAATAGGGAAGATGGGGTGAGTGATACCTCAATTCAAAGGTATTTTCATACTGATTTCAGCACAGTAATTGTTTTTTCATTTAATGCATTAGTTCTCGGAATATTCATGCGTTAGTTAATTTTATCACTTAAATTAATTGTCTGCGAATAATTGACATTTCGTGCTTCCGAAACACCAAAATTTCCGTACTTGTATTTGAAATTGCAAAACATCTACCATTGTGCAAATGAAGTCATACCGTACGTGTAAATGCTACTAGGGTCAGATGTTCGAAGAGCTGTTTTATTCACTGAAATCATTCTCCAACTGTACGGTATCAGAACGATTTGAAGTATTGATCTAAGAAATAAGACTTTTCAAAGTAAAGTAAATAATTTATCAAAATATCACATCAATTAATTAAATATTCAAATTGTTCACCATTAGCTTCCATACAATGAAATAAGTTTTGTTCGAAACGATGGCGCACATTTTGAAGCATTTTTGGAGTGATTTGACGACATTCGTTCACTATACGTCTTCTTAAATCTTCTATGGAATCGGGCTGTGTATAGTAAATGTTACTCTTCAAGTGGCCCCAAAGAAAGAAATCTAGTGGTGACAGATCTGGCTGGCCATTCAGTGGGACCCCTTTTTCCAATCCACCGATTTGGAAATCTTTGATCCAGATATTCTCGAACTGGTAAGGCATAGTGTGGAGGAGCTCCATCCTGCTGAAACACAATCTGATATTCCACATAATTTCCAGCATTGTTTTCAATAATTTTCGTCAAAATTGGATCAATGTGTTATGGTTGTTTTGAAGCTCAAATTGTCGATTTTTCATAAAAAAACACTACAAGTGCCATGAAAACACCACTTCATTTTCAAATACTTAGTTAGGAATATTTTGAGAAATAATGCATAAATGAAAAAGCAATTACTGTGCTGAAATCAGTATAAAAATACCTTTCAAATGAGGTATAACTCATGCCATTTTCCCTATTCAAAATTTGGGGGTGAGGGTTGTAGTAGCAAGGGTTGAAGCGCTATGCGTCCGTAACCTACATCTTAAGTTGTCCCCCTCGAAACAGAAATCGACCTGTCCGAGCATTTCTATCGAAAAAATTTCTTTCATCTGTAATCTCGTCTGTTTCGTTTTCAAATGGCTACCCTGTATATACCTATATATTCTTTTGGCTTACAGAAAAAATGTTAGCTGGGGTTAGTGACGGGGTGCCATACAATTCGTTTCATGACATGAAAGCCTAGGGAAAATACCCTGGCTCCCCGTATAAGTATTGTTGCGTGTACAAAATAAGTTTAAATATATTTGAGGGACTTCTTTCTTGAAGAGTGGTCTTGTATTAATAAAAACAAAGGCTTCTTAAAGTTGCACATATCGAATCTGAAAATATAAAGACAAAAGCAGAAAGAGGAACTGAATACAAAACAAATTAGTTTGAAATTTATAACCCATGCCAAATAATAATTCTGCACGAGTTCCATCATCAAAAATACTTCGTATTATACAACTCCTTTCTCGATCCTTAGCTCAAACCCATATTCTCTAATATCGATACTCTCTGGACGCTCGACTCAAACTAAACTTCTTGAATACAATGTCAAATAATAGTCCTCCTCTGTAGGCTTCACAAATGCGAAATCTTTTGAGCACATTTTTCATTAAAGTTACACACATTTCACGCGGTATTTCATTAATCTAATCACGAATATTTTGTTTGAATAACTTGAGTTTCTGGTTTGTTTGCATAAAACTCCGGAGCAGACGAACCAGGTGACCGAGGAGGACAGTCAACATAACCATGTTTTTAAATATCTAGTTGTGGGAAGGGGTCTCACAGAAATTCCATTGTAATTCTGGTTGTATATGATGTGGCACCGTCTTGTTGTTGATTAAATCCAGAGCATGCAGTTGTGGCGTTAAAAGTTTTCTATCATATATATCGTTTTCATGAAAATCGGAGTTGTCATGGGCGAGCTGTAATTTCCTATTGATATACAGGGTGGCCATTTGAAAACGAAACAGACGAGGTTACAGACGAAATAAGTTTTTTCGATAGAAATGTTCGGACAGGTCGATTTCTGTTTCGAGGGGGACAACTTAAGATGTAGGTTACGGACGCATAGCGCTTCAACCCTTGCTGCTACAACCCCCACCCCAATTTTTGAATAGGGAAGATGGGGTTAGTGCGAAATTGTGCACAAAGTTGTTCTTTGAAGACCAAGCTCCTGAGCACGGCGTCGATTTGAGGTTGATGGATTGTTTTGAACACTTTCTTGAATAGCAGTAATGTTTTTTCCCGATCTTGCTGTACTTTGTGGCCCATGGCTGGTCCCTTTTTCTTCGAAATCATTCAGTACACGATAAAGAGTGTGTTATTTCTCCGGAAAATGTCACGTAACTTTCTCATCGTCACAGAAATCGATAAATGTTTTTGATAAAATGTTTTTCCTGATCGAACCAATATTGAGGTCTATCGCCTTAGTTACCATATTTCATAACACACTCATATTTCGCAAGGGAAATATGAAACGTCAGTTCATATATCTTTCAAAACGTCAAATCATATTTTATTTCTTTATTTAGTAACAAAATGGAAACTGCAATTGTTGAAATTTTCACTAAAAGTATTTCCACCAGATACAAAGGAAGAAGAAATATCTTGTTCATAATCATTCGTCGACGAGACTGCAGTTTTCTTGAGAACATTCCGTGCAGCAGCAGTCTCGGACGATTCTCCCAAAACGGTCTTCAAAAATTGTGATGCTGCAGATGGCTCTTCCTCCACATCTGCTATCATCGTCGCTACCTCATTTTTATGTAGCATACTGTCAGCCAGATAGCCTTCTGCAACAGACGAACTTTCCAACTACCATGTCTCTTGAGTGTTATCATTGAGGCTCCCGCATCGTCGCGAATGTTCGTCTTCCACAATGGCCTGTATACGTTTTCGGATTATCTAAACCCAACCATTCAGCAAGGTATTTTTGCTGACAGGCTGAAGACTACACTTCTTATTCCTATAAGCTACGAAGTACTTGAGAACGCCTTGCGGACGCAACGCCAAATACTCCCTCACCAAACAAGCACCACAATCTTCTTCATCAATTAAAGTGAAAATTCTGTTTATATCATTCTTAGTATTTGAGACTTTCATTATGATTACCGACCCACGATCTTCGATATCTGCAGATAGCATATTCACCAACTCTTGTGTTCTGCAGGCGCCAAAGATTTCTATTATTAAAACAACCTTCAAAATTATGAGTGT
The DNA here is from genome assembly GCA_030674115.1 of Micraspis discolor. Lineage (NCBI taxonomy): Eukaryota > Metazoa > Arthropoda > Insecta > Coleoptera > Coccinellidae > Micraspis > Micraspis discolor. Next base: position 13,022,520 of record JARTUT010001740.1, read on the forward strand.
AAAATTCTTATTAATAGAGGAAATCAAAATGAAACTTTTACCTTATATATAAAAAAACGTCATTTGGAGCTTCACTCAAGAATGTCTTGAGCTGCTCCCGGGACAACACTGCTGATTTTTAGGAACGTATCCATTATTTTTGTTCCTGACAAATGCTTCGACTTCATCGAATAATTTGACATCAGTTTTTTCTTTTAAATGTAGCATAGATCTCAACATCGATAGTTTCGGCCATAACGTGTTTGGACAATATTTCTGCGACTAGGGATCGAATGAATTAATCATACATCATGAATAACAATAATCAGAGCAACATACCAAATCTTGGAAATGTGCTAACTGATTAAACCTCATCCTAACATCTTTCGTTAAAATTGATCTGATGGAGATTCCAGAAGTAATTGAGGAAAAGAAATTTTAGTTGCTTATAACTGCTGAACTATTCGACGGATTAGGCCCAATAACGAACTCGATCGAGATATTTTGACAATAAAACTATTCTGAAAATATGAAGACCCTACCTCATCCCCATTTTCGGATCGATAGCACTCTGTTTTACTAGTTAACTGGATTAGAACAAGCGAGTAATAAGATTAAAACCAGATTCTTTTTATTTTCGATCTCCCATTCCGCATTAGAGCTATTTTCGGTAGAATCTTTCGCGAAAGAAAAACTAACATGTTACATTTGCGTAAACCGATGCAGAACAACCCGGCACGAGAAAACTCCGAGTGTGCGGTGTTAAGTAACGAGGAATATGGGGTTATTGACAGACGTGAAAAATAAACACGAAGCTGCTGTTCTCCACATTACGCTTAATGGACACCACACGCTATCGGGTTCTCTGCACGAAGATGTTTGTGGTACAAATATTGCGAAAATCGGTTTTTTCTTTCCTATATTGTAGGCCACCTATTTTGACACGCCACTCTTACAGGGGTTGCCGTTTATATTTCGGGATTAGACAACCCTAGTGTTGCAATCTGCCAACTGACAGCTTTATCGGAAAGCTTGACGTCATAGGTAGCAGTAGTTTTTTCAACCTCGGTGGCGTGCAATCATAACTTAATGATTACCATTAATATTTATAGGATAGTCACTAAAAAGTAAAAAATAAATATAGTTTAAAAAATTAAAAAAACACGCTTATAAAGAATATCGGGCTAAAAAATTTATAAATAATTTTAAAAATCAATTTATGACAACAGTATATAAAACATACTAGTAAAATTGAGAAAGAAGCGTTGGTACAAAGCGCCCCATGTTTCTTTCTCAATTTTACTAGTATGTTTTATATACTGTTGTCAATTTTTTTAGTATGTTTTATATACTGTTGTCATAAATTGATTTTTAATATTATTTCTAATTTTTAACCTCGGTGGCGTGCAATCATAACTTAATGATCAGCATTAATACTTTTATGACAGTCTCTAAAAAGTAAAAAATAAATATAGTTTTAAAAAAAATAAAAAAACACGCTTGTGAAGAATATCGGGCTAAAAAAGTTAGAAATAATTTTAAAAATTGATTTATGACAACAGTATATAAAACATACTAGTAAAATTGATTTTTAAAATATTTCTAATTTTTAACCTCGGTGGTGTGCAATCATAACTTAATGATTAGCATTAATACTTTTATGACAGTCACTACAAAGTAAAAAATAAATATAGTTAAAAAAAATAAAAAAACACGCTTGTGAAGAATATCGGGCTAAAAAAGTTAGAAATAATTTCAAAAATCAATTTATGACAACACTATATAAAACATACTAGTAAAATTGATTTTTAAAATTATTTCTAACTTTTCTAGCCCCATTATTCTTTATAAGCGTTTTTTTTAGTTTTTTTAAACTAGTAAAATTGAGAGAGAAGTGTGGGGCGCTTGATATACGAAAATTATGGCACTAAGCGCCCCACGCTTCTCTCAATTTTACTAGTATGTTTTATATACTGTTGTCATAAATTGATTTTTAAAATTATTTCTAATTTTTTTAGCCCGATATTCTTTATAAGCGTGTTTTTTTACTTTTTTTAAACTATATTTTTAACCTCGGTGGCGTCCTCGAATAAGAAAGTACACTCTCTTTACTTGTAACTCAAAGGGATGGTCACTCAACTTCTTTTTTTAATTAATTTTCGGTGACTGATACACTTATTCGTTCAGAACGTATCTCAACGGGAAATGTTACCCGTTTTTTCATAAAACTCAATTTCGTGTCGAACGAATTGGAAAAAAAGGTAAGCGGCACATCCGCCACTCATTTAAGCGCCCGATATTTCATTTGAAGGCTCGCAGGCATCTAATAGACCCCGGATAGAACGTTAATTAACTAGGAAGCGTAAACAAAGTTTTCCAGTCGAGATACAATTGGCATCGCCGGTAGCTGTCACCTACATTGTACGAAATAATTTACGGGAACGTTGCCAAGTTTTCCATAATACATAATATTGCGGCTTAATGTTGTTAGAGAAGTTTCTACTTAATTGTGGCTTTGTTTCGGTTTTGATCGCTAGAGAAAATTCGATAAGTTAAACGTTTGTTATGGAAAATAATGAGTGATAAATTGCAAATAAATTTTTTTTATTCGAGCAGAATGTGTCTCAGCAACCAGAGCTGTTGACACGAAAGTCAACAATTACAATAAAATATAGCTCATTTAGAAATACCCGAATATTTATACATATCTACAAGGTTCAGTCCTTAGTTCCGCTTTATTGATACTTATTTCTTCAACTGAAATAACTGTGAAATGTGTTTACTTAATGGTATAGTGTCATGGTAAAAATTCATCAACAACTTGTACCTTGTAGTTTTCTTGAGTTACTTCATAGATAATAAAAAAAATCTGTAAATACAACATAATAATTTTCTACTCGCGACCCCGGGGCAATCTTGATAAACATCGAAAGGGCGTATCCTCTTCTAGGAGAAGCGACCCCGAAACCCCCCCGGGCGCTCTTAAAAAGCCTGAAATTTTCCAACGAAAATAGCGAAATCGGTGTTTTTCGCGAAATCGCCAAAAGGGTAAAAACGGGCGGAAGCTGTCCTCCGAAGCCGGAGCGACTCGCGGGACGGGGACGGTCGCTTTTTCGAGACGAAGAACGGCGTCGTGCCTGGCTAGGAGCTGATCTCTGAAGCCCCCGAAATCTAGACGAAAATAACGTATGTAAAACTGCAACTTTTGGACCCGCGAGTACCGAGAAACGTCAAAAAATCGTCCCGCTTTATTTTCGTGCGGGCCGAAAAAAACACCAAACGCCCTCTGGGCGGTAGAAAACAAATCTTTAGGAAATTTCCAATCTCCGGGTATCCGTTTTCATATCCAAGTAGCGAGAAAAGACCGAGTATTTTACTACTTTTCAATTTAATATATTATTTTGAAGTGATATTACGTAGATTGCTACAAAAAATTTTTTATTCCGAGAGAATAAAAATATAATAAAAACCATATCATCTCTTGACACAAATATTTAATATACTGGCCTAACTGACCGACCGGCATTATATACTGTCATGGTAAAAATCAGCAAACTCTAAAGTTATACAGAACTGCTTCCTATAAACGTAAAATTCTAGGAGTTTTTCATCATAGCCAACTGGGCAACTGGGGTGGCGTTATGAACGCTCTCAGAGCTTGCTCAGATCAACTCGGAGTAAGTTTATGCACGCTTCAGAGTAATCGGATTTTGCTCGAAGTGAGTTTCTGAACACACGCTCAGTGTTGTTGAGATATCGAATAATTTTTTCACATTTTCTGATACTGTTATAATTGTTACATACGAGTAAGTTGAATTCCAACTTCCAAAACCGAATGAAAATTTGGTTTCGCAGGATTCCATTTCCATAATTATATTTCCTCATTAATTTGCTATCATTGATGAATAGTTAAAAAGTCTTTGGCGTTTGCAACGGCCGGGAGGACGTGATGACCTCGATGCGTTAAAAAAAGAATTGTCGGGCGTTAATTATCCTAAGCGTCAGTTAGACTAAACATAGATTTGGACATAGGCGGATCTGTCGTGATTTTTGAGATGCTCGTTCCTATAGAACCGAACTGCCACTCTGTTACACCTTCGCTTTCATGGACGAATCTAAGTAATTGGGACGAGAAAAAGTGGGTCAGTCGGTATGTGTACACTCATTACCTTTGGCGCGATCATAGAAACGCGGGTTCGGTCATGAAGGATTCAAATCTTTAGATGTTTGTTCAGAGTGATAATTCATTGTGGCTAGAAATAGAAAATGTTTATAATCTGAGTCTTCCCAATCGTTTACGAATTGAACAGCCAGTTGCCATTCTATTCATTTCATTATTGTTCACCTCAGAATCTCAAACTATTCAACATTTCCTTTTTTTTTATCGAATAAATGACAAATATTTGTCCGTAGATAGACAGTATTAAGGCGGTTATCATTATCATACACAAGAAATCCTTGTTATCACTCAGATTTCCTAGGTATGGATTAAGCCACCCAATTGTACAACTTCATGAAAGGAGAAGGCTCCGAGACGAGAGGCATCGAGAAATACCTATCTAGGTTTCTAGGAGTGGGCTTTAATCTCTATCAAGAATCACTGCATTTGCCTTCGACGTATCCCTTAGTCATTCATTCTTCATGGTTTAAATAATATGTGGATTCCACAGGTGATTCAAAAGAAAGAGACTGGTGTCATTGCAGCAACGCTTTTCAGCAACGGATTTCGAAAGCTGGTTTATATTTACGATTGCGTGTCATTTGTAATCGGTTGAATGAAATGACCTGATTTATTTCGGGAAGTATTATATCTTTTGTACTTCATTAGTGGGGGGAACCACCTACATAAAAAAGACCCCCCAACAACCCCCCACAAAACCTCCAACATCAAGAAATCATTTATTTTGCGTTATAATTATGTCAGTTTATTCAATATAATGTACTGAATCCAGCACATATACTGAAATAATTTGTGACCCCCCGCTTACCACCGCATAGCCCCGTCGAATTCAAAAATTCGGCGGACAGTGAAACTGCGCATTGCTGGCGATTTTTCGATGGGGCTAACCACATGCCTTGACCAATCTCCTGTCGGCTTTTCAACCTTTTTTTTTTTTTTTTTTCCGCCTAGGTAAGGGGGAACGCCTCATGCCGTTCCTGCAGCGGCGGTGTGCAATGCTGCAGGTTCGTGTGGGACTTTCACCCACTAAAACCCCCTCCTATTCTCCTACCACAACCGTCTCCAGCAGTAGAGTCCCAAGGACACCGACTCTACTGGCGGGTTGTAATTTGAGGCGGAACACCACTGCGCGAGCAGTATACGTGCCGCCCAGCACTCACTCCCCCTCACTGGGAATTTGGGAATGTGAGAGAGAGCTTGCTATTGCCCCTGAACTGTTCAGTCGTTCCGTGTTCACCCGGCCATGGTTACGGAACTCGGATTCCGGGTATAGAGCCTCCCCCTCGGGAGGATCTTGGCCCCGTAACACGCTGTCGGACATAAGCCACTCCAGCGTGTTATGGTTGTGTGACCCTGTCGACGAGGACTTGGCTACGAGGTTGCGGTTTCGGTCAGACATTAACGTTACCTCCTACATAAAAAAGACCCCCCAACAACCCCCCACAAAACCTCCAACATCAAGAAATCATTTATTTTGCGTTATAATTATGTCAGTTTATTCAATATAATGTACTGAATCCAGCACATATACTGAAATAATTTGTGACCCCCCGCTTACCACCGCATAGCCCCGTCGAATTCAAAAATTCGGCGGACAGTGAAACTGCGCATTGCTGGCGATTTTTCGATGGGGCTAACCACATGCCTTGACCAATCTCCTGTCGGCTTTTCAACCTACCACTTTGATTGTTCACGGTACCAATTGGGACGGCATCGACGAGAGAAAAGCACTTATGTAGAGTAGAGAAAGGAGGAATCACTCTGTATGTAAAAAATCAAAATCGAAATTGCTTGAGTTATAATTCGACTGGTGACTGGAAATTTATCTAGAATCTGACCAATCAACTTTTAAAGTGTTCGCATGTGTTTCTACAGTATTGCAATGTATTTTTACCATGCTTTGGCCTTAAGGAATTGTTTGAAATTTAAAATCTCCTACGAATGAGGGCTACCGATAAAAATCAATGAGGCAACCCAGCGTTGACGAAAGGCAGAACACAATATCGGTTTAAACGTCTGCCAAAAATGGGTAGATTATACAGGAAAAACGGCAGCGATATGATTTTCTTCATAAACATTAGTTTTATATTGAAAAAGAAGGAAAGACTTACATTTAATCACTGATTGATTCATTTTCTTCAACTAGAAAACTAATACGGGCTGAAATAAAAGCTTTAAACAGCTATAAAAAATGCTAATTTAGGTTTACCGAAAAATTAATCAGAAATGCGCCTGGGTAGGTTCATAAAATTTATAATTACATCCATAACAGCATATTTTCAATATAAGATTCAACATAACATGAATCTAATCAACGAACAAGATCGCTAGGTATCCATTTACTTACGAGAATTTGCGTCTCCTGGGGTCTCGTTTCGGATCTGAAAAGTAGTTTTCTGGAGGATGCATGTTGATGTTTATTCAAATTTTTTGTATGTAAATCGTTAGAAATACCGATAAATCCATAGCATCGGCAACACTGAGGTAACCCGAAGATACCAGCGACATCTATCTCATGAGAGTGATTCCTTCTTTCTCTATTCTCCATAGTTCTTAGCGTCTACGTTAATGTTGAGTTTTCTTTTCTGAGTAAGCCATTAACAGAACAGCACTATTCTTTACTAAATTTGGGTAATTTTTTTAGTCGGCATGATTAAACTGATTGAAATTCAATCAATAATAAGCGAAGCGTTTTCCGCACAGCTCTAATATATGACATTTATGACATATGACAATTGACATTTTTCTTAGTTATCCAAAATTGCTAAATAGATTGATCTTGTTAATTTATAAGTAACATATTTTTATCTCCAGGAGTGGAGTACGAGCACATGTAATATTCATTGTGGCAATGTATATCACCTCGTGGGCCAGGATAAGGGTTTAGAAACAGGTCAAGGACCAATCAGCTTCGTAGGGTACACTGCATCAATTAGACCTTTCGATCCAGTGAACGATAAATGCCAGTTGCAAGTCCGCTCACGCTAGAATAAATCCCTTGACGGCCGGTAATTCCGATTGCACTCTCGTCTCACAGACATTCCTTTCCGGCATTCGGTCCTCAGGTTCTATGCGGTCGTCCTTCCGTCCATTGCATCCGCAAGCGTTCCTTTGGGATTCAACATGCCGAATTCTCCGACAACAACAATGCCGCTTTGGCTATGCAGAATTTTTTTTTGTTTCCTTTGAAACGCCAGCCAGCCGAATTGACAATGACTGCGCATCAGATAAAACAGTTTGAGTGAAGGAGACCAGTTAAGATAGATAGTCAATTTATTTTCGGCAATTTTCACAAGCCTGTTCCATCTCATACTATTTTCCGAAACACGTGGAATTATTGTGTTCGTGGCATCTTTTGATATATTCATTCGAGACTTAAACGACCAACTTCTTAAGAGGGGCTTTTCAACCCTTCAAAATTCAATAGGTAAAGGAGTATGTGTGATACTTCATTAAAAAAAAACTTGGATGCCTCTTTACAAAGTTTAAGAAAAAATTTAAAAAACCAGTTTTGTATTTCATATAGCGCACACTCCTACCCCAGTGTAGTTTTTAAATTAATAGGACTAATCAGCGAGCGAATTCACTCATCTCGCCAGTGGTACTTTGATGAAAGTTACACATTCGATCACCACTGGTAGTATTTGGATTTGGAAGTCATATTTTGTCGTATGGATCTGCAGAGAAGGTGAGTCTGGTTCCAGTCTTCAAGATGTAGATGGCGCTCTCTCTAGACATGTTTGGAAGGTTCATCATATGCTTTGTTAAGAGTGGCATCCTCCTTCAAGAGTGTCAGTGCCACACTGTGCACCTCGAAACCAGTCAACAGTTGCACTTAAGGGCTTGATTCTCTGAGATTACCATGCGTCAATAAGGACTAGCTCGCACACCTGAACGATAGTTCTTCGTAATTGTCGTTCCTATCTAACATATTGCTTTGAAATGCCGGCTCAATAGGCATTAGTAGAAATCATTCTTTTTCTCAAAAAACTGTATTACTGATCTCATAACTTTGATTATAAACCCATAACCCATTTTATATGTGTATGAGGCGGGATTGATAGGTACCCGCGTTTGGCAACAAAGAGAACTGTAGTTATAAAATCTGTGAAACATCTATTAGTGTTATTCTTCACCCACGTCTGTCAAGATTTTGCATCAATTCATCGAGTGGTTTTGATTTGACGACATTTTGTAGTCAACAATTTCGTGTAATTTTTCACAGTGGAAGAAGAGTAAATATTTCTACGTAACGACATCTGGTTCAACTCAAATTATCGAATGTAAATTCTTTTCAAAATTGGTGGCATTCAGTAAATTTCCGAAATCAATGGAAGGTAAGTTATTATCATTAATTATTATATGGATATTACTAATAACCGCTATTCAAACTATTTTTTTTCCGAAGGGGTGGTATAATGAAACGAGCTTAAGTGTTGAATATATCGGTTAATGTCTTTCTCGCGTGATTCTGAGCATAGAGGAGTTTTTTTGAAATATTGCTTCAATTTATCATAAGAATACAATGAATATCATCTCACCTATGACAAACAAGTATTTTGACTAATGTCGCCAGGAATTTGACAGGAGCGCAAATGCAACCTTACGTCATGGTATTGCTTACATTATTCTACTATTTTTCTATATGTTTTAAATTATTGCCTTCACTTAAGAGATAAGATACATGTATTTCAGTAGAATATAGGGTGATTCACAGCGATGGACGTTTATGGAAATATAATCTGAATTATTATCTGAAAATTTTCAAGCTTGGGTTCGAGATTATTATGATTTGAATCCCTAAAATATTTTCAGTTCTCTACAGCTTCCGGTCATCCCGGAAACTAAGTACTTTTTTCTTATTTCAAATGATACAACCAGTACATTATAGATGGCACCATTAGAAGATACCTCATTCGATAACTAGTTCACGAATATGTCCTAATTAATTATCAATAATTCAAATGTCATCAAATGAATAATTGAATAACTATTTGTTTCAACCTTCCAATATCATCCTTGATCGGATGGATATTCGAAGAGCTATTCAGGAAATCAATTTCACATGCCTATAACCGCCGAATTAATTCAAAAATTACATACATTTGTACCAAATGATAGCACTAGAACAAATTCACAGAATTGAGTCCCCGTCACACATATTCCAATAACTCGATAATTCGAAGACTAGAGTTTTCATCCAATTTATGACATATTGCTGAAATTTTCATCAAAACAGGTATCTAAGGCCGGTCGTATACTTATTAGTACGGTGTAATTAGACCTAAACCTCAACATCCAAAGTAAAAGTTTTCCTCCAACACCAAATTGCTCTACATAGTCCCCTTATTCTATGGTAAAAAGTTACACCATTTTGAGCGTCGGGTTTGGGGGAGGGGGATGGTAATTTGAAAAATCACTAGTTTTTTTAGTTTTTCGTAAATATTTCAAAAACTAAGCGGTTTATCCTGAACATTGTTATATACAAAAATGTTTTACGTTAAATTTCAAATAAGAATGGTCCTCTTCATAATCACTCTAAATTGTACGGTTCAAGAGTTACAGACGGTGTAAATGTTAACTTTTTTGTAATTTTGATAATTTTTTAAAAAACTAAGCTTCGTAAAAGAATGTTGCTATTTCAGTGGCCGGTGGTATGTTTGTGATAAGCCCTTGAAGGAACGACAACCTCACCACCTTATCAAGGTTTTTCTCGTTTTTAAGGGAAAAGAGGCTTCCACAGGCCTAGGCCATATAAACCTGTGGTACGGAGAAACCCACCCTGAACTTTCTACGAACATTGCAACATAAATTCACTTCTTAAGCATAAATATCTTTCAAATTTGGATGTCAAGGTTAGGCCTTTTTTTAGGTTAATAACACCTTACTATATACGACATTTTTTTCGACATGTCTAAGGATTTTATGAAATATTTATGGAATTGTACGATCACACGAGTTTTTCCTAACGAAAAGAGCTGGGTTTATCATCTCGGTTTTCCTGGAGTCTTCTTGGACTTGTTGTCCAGTTTTATAACTGATCGCGTTATGTTAGTGAAAGTGGGGCATTGTTAGTCCTCGAAACGCACAAATGAGTTAGGGCTCCCTCAGGGCTCAATCTTGGGTCCTCTGCTTTTTATCATCTTCATTAATGATCTCAGCACAGTCGCTTGATGAACTCAAGAGTATATGTGAAGCTCTTATAGGTCAGTTTGAAAATTGGCGTGAGAGCGAGTCCCTGAGACCTAAGGAAGATGTTAAGTTCCTGGGAGTCTTTGTGGATGATAAGTTGAGAAGGTGAAGAAGATAAGCTCAGCTCTTTACGCTATTAGCCGTATAGAGGATACTCTTCCTCAACAAATAGTAATTAATGTATATTATAGCTTAGTTTACAATCATATGTCCTACTGTATACTTCTTTGGGGTAACTCAGTTGATTTTGATAGAGTTTTAATATCTCAAAAACTTATAATAAGATTAATATTTATCCTTCATCCCCGTACCTCTTGTCCGCCTGTGTTTGTGGCTCATAATATACTTACTGCACCTTGTGTATATATCTATAATGCCTTAATGTCCATAAGAATAACCATAACAGATTTGACACACTTTCTAGTTTTCATAATTATTTCACCAGATATACTGATACCTTGTCTATTCCATTACATAGAACCACAAAATTTCAATCATCCATCTCATATAGAGGAAACAAGCTAGTCAATCATTTGCTATTCAAGGTGAGGGCTATGATTGGATGAGCTTTCAGAACGACGGTGAAAACTTTCTTAATGAAAAAGGCTTATTATAGTATCAATGAGTACCCAAGTGATATTAATATTACTGTGTAATTTTTCTTTTCTTTTTTGATGTAACGCTGACCTGTATTATACAATTTTATTTCGAATTGGATCAATAAATTATTATTATTATCACCACAATATTGGCTCTTGAACTGCCTACCAAATTGTGAATGTTCCAGTAAACTGTTCATGAGTTGCGGAATGTTGTAAAATTGAAAAAACAAACCAACAATTCTTCGTTTTACTTGGATTTCCACTTATACGCTGCAATATGTGGATGAAATCCGGAGAAACAGTAATTAACCTTGTCTCTTCAATATGCACATCATTGTTTTCGGAAATTTTGGAAGCGCAAATGGTAACACAACAAATTTCTCATAGAACTGTGTGTAAGTGGGTCAAACACTGGGTTGCATGTTGATGCAGTAAAAACTTTAATTAACGCTGCGTCCCGACCTTATCCCCTTCGACCTGTGGTGTTTATATGTCGAACATCATAGCACAATTCGACAAAAGGGATGAAATAGGTCATATCAAGCGTCTAGTCATGTTCAGCAATTATTAGCATGTCGTTTCTGAGTTGAATTATCAGTGACGAAGGACGACCCTTTGTTGGTGTACTGCTGAGATGGATAATATCTACATTCAACCCAGAGGTATTGTTTGCTGTTCGTTAGAACACTGAATACGACTTACAGATAGACGAAGCTTTTATTGGGATCAGCAAGACTTGAGTATCATTAACCTCATTGTTACTACGGTTTCATGTTTTCACATAATAAATAAATTTCTTATTGGAAAACATGAAACTTCCAATAAACCTTCAGGTTTATGATTAACGTTTATGACTTTGTGTCATAACTTATGAATTGCATTACTAACCTATATTGTTACCGAACACAGTATTGAGGTTCAAGCGGAATATTATTCAAGAAGCGAACATTATTGTACTTTCAATTTTCTACCTGTGTGTGCCTCATTGACTTAAGCTTTTTTTGTGGTAGGTGGAAACCACCATACCTTCCAAGCAGTCAGTTTTGCAATGCTGCGAGTTTGTGTGGGACTCTTACCTATAGATGTTCAACTCTAGTGGAAATTTTGGTCTCATTTTGCTGACACATTTCGATAGAACAGCTTTGCTGTCGTGGCTTCGCAGAAGAAGCTGAAGACCATCCTTGAAAGCGTCTATAAAAAGCTTTCCTTTGATTGGAAAAAAAAGTTCATTTGTTTCTCATTTGTAAGTCAGTTTCCAAAAACGTAATATTAATCAAGAAAGTTTATTTTATCAAGTCACTAACTTGTCAAACTGACAGTTAACTTGCAAAATTTTTACAAGTCAGTAGTATTATTTACATTAGAAAATTTTGTTTTATCGTCATATACGTTGAAAATCATGGTACAATTGTTATTTCCAGTAACACAGATTTTTGATGATGAAAGAGTTGATACTGATGATGATAAACCATCTGTTGACTCAGAAACTGCTGAACTCGAGCACTGCAGAACATTTGTACGCTCCTTACTACCAAATAACTTGGTAGACATTTCGATTTTTTCGTTGACCGAATCATCGACATAACTCATCGCAATTTCGGTGCTCTTCCACCCTCCCGCTCGCTTTAGTGCTAAAATATCTCCACCCGAATCCTCAACCATAGTGGCTCTAGTTCTACGAAATGAGTGGCCGGTGTATAACTCTGATATTGTTACAATTTTCGCCAGCAACCACTGGTCATCAGGAGCATGTAAAAAAATTGTTCCACCTCTTCTTTACTTAATACCTTGACCTTTTTTGACGTATAACGCTCATTTTTTCGTTTCAGAAACGCTTTTACCTTTTGAAATCTGCAAATGACAACTAAACGACATATTTTTGAATAAATTTTTAAGGAAAACAAACCTGCGAACAGGAGCATTTTCTTTCATTTCCAAGCAGCTTTTCAGCATAGACCATTTTGCCCATGAAGTATTAGGGCTGAATCTAGCTGATAGTTGATTCAAGTAGACCAACAAAACATCTTCAGTTACCCCAATCACACTAATTCTGTTTTGCCACTTTTTGAAGTCGTCGTATTCTCGCTCGTACCTTGAAGCTGATTTTGCAGGTAATAAACTTGAAGCTACACTGCTGACTGCCTCAATAATTTCTTTTGGTACATTCATTTTCGCTTTCGTCAAAACAAATGTAAAGAAAAATAAACAGACATGTTGTAATATTTGCCACTTTTTTTACACAAGAATGACAAATATCATTTTCAAAACTAACTACGGCACTGGAGTCTGAATGACTCCAGATACAAAGACTTGGCCATTTAATGTGATCATCTAGCAAGGGTAGGACTCTACGTTATGTTTACGTAATAATTCAAGTTCGTGAGATTGAGATTAGTGAAAATAATTGGGAAACAAAGATGGTAAATAAAACACAACGGTTAGACCCAGACAATCAGCTATTTATTAAGGGTCTAAAAAAATATAGGGGAAAGCCTCAGGTATAAAACCCCTTGTGTAGGTGGTGTTAGGGCACTTGTTTGAAACTAAATGATGAGATATTAACAGTTAGCAAAGGTGAGTATAACAATCCAGGAAAAGAAACTATAACAATACAGCACAGACAATAATCAGGATAATCAGAGCAACTTCCGTAATACAAGAGTATAGTAACATGGTAAATATGGCAACTTCAAAGGTACAACAAGAATTAATAATCATGGCAAATGTATACTTCAATAATGCAACAGGATAATAATCATGGCAAATAAGTAAACGACTAATTATGACCATCGTCATGGTCACGGCACCAGGGTATGTGAGCCATAACTATAATATTGTATGAGCTAAGGAATTGGGAACACGGGGAAGGTCATGGAGTTCCAGCGGCGGCTCTGAAAAAATGACAGAAAGTTTCGCGGTTGATATAAAAAAGGTATATTTTCTCATGCCTTATAGCACATGTCAGTAACGGTCCCTGCCTTAAGGCCTTGGAACCGCCCCTTCAAGGCCTTCGATCCAGGAACCTAAGAAATCTCATACTACAGTATAGGAATGGTCCACAATCTCGAGACCCCTAAATGAAATATCATGTAATACGAGCATATAGATAAATAGATAGCAGTACGAGATCATGGCATAAATAAACAACAAATCTTCATAGAATATCAATCACAAATAAATAATAAGAACCAGAATGCATTATGGACATAAATAACAGAGACAGGTATAGGTAAACGATAATAAGCAATAGAAATAATGAAAGCAGGGAATCTATATAATCAACCGAAGGAAATATACATAACGACAACAAGAAGATATATCACGACAGTAAGAAGAATAAGTTCACACACTGCGAAATATACACAACAATAACCATGACTAGTAAGGCAAGTACATTACACAGTAATGTACAGTTAAACAAAGCATTATGTGAACAAGGGAAATAGTTATATGAAATCAAACAAAGCATGATGTGAACAAAGGAATTACATTCACAAGACAACAGTATTAATGACAAATGCCCAAACACAACCTAATAATACATCATTAAATTAAACAATAATTAAGGAAACAATCTATAATAATGGCATAGATACGAAAACACTAAATTTCCTGAAACAATGTGAATTCCAACGTTGTTTGCCAACAAAAGGGTTAGTAAACTGGATGGGTCGTTCATAATAATTAAATTAATCTGAATTCTACCTGAAAAATAGATTCGAGCGGCACTCAATGTAGCAATGGCTTCGGTTTTGCACTCACACACATTCACTAAAACTTTCGAAAAAAGGACTTAATTCGCTCAGCAGTAAACTGATAATAATCAACACCATCTTCGATTCCTTCCTTCCGCCGGTTCCCCTGACACGCAGTCGCAAAACGCGCTAACTTCACACTTCTAACCATAGAAAGTATTTTGACCATCAACTCTCTTTCGGGGTACGTGAGGGCAGTGGCGTCACAACATAGTGTGAAATGAGACTACGATTTTTTGTATGAAAGAAAACCTAGGATGTTACAATGTATTGAGATTTTTTTGGAATTTATCTAACCTTTTAACAAATGAGAAACAAATATAATATAAAACAATACACGCAAGGTAACGGGTTTCACTGCCTCAAGGAGGTAAATGACTCGACTGCGGCTCCTCAGTTATATCCTCCATTCGCCAGTAAAAGCCATCTTACCTTGCTAGTAATGTTATATACTATAGCGCATGTTTATCGCTTCAAATTTAGCATATTTCGAGGACGAATTAATCGATAAGAAAAAGTTTTATATTTTTGCGTTTTATTTCAAATATTGGATACTTTTTTGTCAGAGAGTATTTTCATATATTAAAGAAAAATTTAATTGATTATTCCCCATTTTTATTTAGCATCAGAAAGAGGATTCACGTCGAGTGAAAATTATTGATTTGTTGTGATCAACTTTTACGTCACGGTTCCAACAAAAACTCAAAAAAATTTCAATGGTTACCTATGGTAGGAATTGGTAAGCTTGAGGAAAAATTCCTTCAATCCAGTATATGGCGCTGAAAGGCGTTAAACGCGATTGAGCGGTTTAACGCTGAACTCGGCATCACAGAGCTGAACGCATGTGGAACTAAACCGAACGACTGTAATTGAACACTAGGCCACAATTATAAAAAAATCATTGTTTTCACTTGATAATAATTATCAAAATTTTCAGGCAACGCATTGAGAAATCCTCGCTGCTAGGCACGAAGACCACCTGCTTACACCGGCTAGGAGGAAGCACCACTTCCTCAAACAGACCATAATCGTTTTATAACAGCCGAGTTTGCCTCGTTACCGAACGATCCTCCCAGAGCTATTTGCACTTGACAAGTGCGGCGTTAACAATTGAATCTTCGCCTTAATTGCTTTCTGTCAAGTTTGAGATCCGTGGCTCTATCGACCCATTTCTTGCGCTCGCTTTTCTATTTTAACGTTGGCACCCGACTACTGTAAATATTATGTTCGATCCCCCGCAAACGACTGATTGAAATCGGGAATTTTTCGTGAGCAGCTGAACGCCGACCCGACACTTGTATGACGTTTAACTTGTATTTTGCCGCTGTCGATGACAGGAAAATGGATAGGCTGTGCGTGGTTTTTAGGACTGGATTATGGGGAGAGCTTTTTGGGTTTCCGGTATTGTGGCGGAATCTATTGAAATAGAGTATTTGACTGCGACTTGAGAGTTGAAAGGAGTTTAAAGCACGTGATATATCTCGCGAACTCTTCGAGTATTGCTGCTTCCGTCTTTTCGCTGTGCATTGTGGCGAAGGAACAGGGTAGAGAGTTGAAGAATACAGTATTGCCAAATGTATTGAACAATCATTAGAAGTCGGAATATTATTATTAAGGTGACATGTATAAATAAATTGCAGAGATATAGAAGACTGAATAACGTCATGCGCTGTTAGCGTAATCCTGCTATTGGGTTTTCCAGTTGTGAAATGCGCAGGCGGTATTGTTGGCTAGTACACGTCTTAAAATTGAGTTTGTAAGTGGTGCCTCATTTTTGTACTGAAGCAGTACATTGTTCCACTTCAAATGAGACGAGGGGGTCTGGCCGTTCATGACGTGATACGATGTCGGGACAAAATTTGTACTAGTATAGACGACGGGTTGTTGCGTAGCGAGGGCGAGGTAGGTTGGAACTACGAACGTTCACTTCAAATATGTCGATGCAAAAGGAGGGTAACGTTAACTGTCGACAGAATTGAATAAATAAAAGAGGTAAAATTTAGAATGTAAATTGATTGTTGGATTTCGAAACTTTAGGACGGTGAGCGAGTGAGGGGAAGATTTTATTGAATATGAGGGTTTTGTTATTCAAAATAATCGAAGCTAACCGTGATTATATATTCTCATGTAATCGAAAAATTCAAAGTTTCCCCCCACATCATACACAGTTTTCCTGTTCGTTTTAGAACAAACTGTTTTTATAAAAAAGTATCCATTTACTAGTAATTTCGGGCTGAATTCTTTTTGTGAGAATGCATTATGCCGAAAAGATATATTGCTTATTTGTGGCTCATCGCAATTGGCAATTTTAACGTTTATTAGGGGCATTTATTGAGTATTACCATTCCGAAAATTTCATTTTTATAGTTTATCATTTGTGTTAATTTGATTGATAAGAAACTGAATATTTCGCCCTTTAATAATAATGATTCGTTAAATTTTTCGTCGAATCGACTTTTCATGTTTTATAATTTTTCTTCATCTATGACGAACAGAATTCCTAATAATAATTAATATCTTTAAATCGGAAAAATTAACACTATAATGTCATGAGATACTGGTACAAAAATAGCCGGTAGTAATCGAGAGCTTAGCGTTTTATTCCTTCTCTGAAGAATCAATATTTTCATACAATCATCGAAAATAAAATTGTTTTTCTGTTGAGTTCAAAAAAACTCCTATAAAATCCCATCATATTTTGTAAGAGGTGCCAAAGTGACAAAGACGCCGCCGCGCCATAAAACCATCTGTGATTCCATAATTTACGGCATCTGTGTACTGTCTACTATGAATCAGTGCATCCCCTCAGCCCTCATTTATCTCTGTCGTTTTTGTACCGGTGACCAGAACCAGGACTTATCCCCTCTCCCTCTTTGTATTTGTTGCGTGCCTCCAAAGATACCTGGTCATCGAGGAGAAGTGGAACATTTGAAGTGAGGTGGTACATTGTATAAAAATGAGCCGCTCTTACATTTCCTCATCGTGTACGGGACAAATGAGCCGCCTCTTGTAAGAGGTACCCAACACTAGCAGGCGCTGTACCGTAAATAGCATCCAGCGCTAATAGCGATTGACGATATTTCGTCTTCCATATTTTCATATTTATTACTGATGTCTTCTCAACCAATATTTCGGCAGACATCTTCAACCGTTGTCAAGGCGAATTGCTTTGAAAAAGGTAGAACATTTTAAAGTTGAAGTATCACCCTGGTCGCTAGTGAATTGTGTACGAGTTATGTAGACTACTGGAAAAATTGAAGGATCGCAAAAAAGAAATTCCAAATTTTAGGACAATTTTCAAATGTATGGAAGTTTCATGGAGCAAGGTCGGGAGAAGAAGGGGGATAAACCATAATTTCAACCCCTAATTTTTCAATTGTTCATTGACAATTCGTTCTATATCTATATCTTGATGCAGCGTCGAACCAAAGATAACTCAGAGGTTAAATCAAGTAGCTAAAAGAATGTCCTCACAAATCGTATTGATTCGTTTTAGGATCACCGCTTCACTTGGAGAACAAACGTACAAAAGCCGCCATTATTTCTCGTCAGTGTTTTCCAACACTTGTAATCCTCGGACGAGTGAAAAGTCAAGAAGCGACGAAAGGCTTTCGGGTTGCTTCGAGAGGACCGGGCCAGATGCCAAGTGAAATTGTCTAGTGTCGAACACGCCCATTAAATCCCGTAGAGAAAATAAAAACTATTTCGGGAATCGTCCATTCAACGGTCGACAATTTTATAACGGAATATTTGCTGTGTTGAGTCTCCCACGAAAATCTGGCGATAATCAAACTGTTACGAAACCGGAGGCTTTATTAATGGTTGATTACTTCAACTGGCATACTGCTGCAGTCTTATTAGAGCCATATATTTTTGAGTAGGTAGTTATACCTATCGTGGAAGACACTAGTTAGAAAAATTTCCACTTTTTCGTAGAAAGTACGAAACGAATTGGATAATAATTTTAAATATTCAATTCAAAGGAAAAAAATGCAGTTGAACAGAGTTATAAAAAAAAAATTACTTCGAAACCACCGAGTTGATTTGGTCGAATAACGAACTTAGCGGGATATACAGGGTATTTGTTAATAAATGCGAAGAACTTTGTGAAATTATTCCTTAATAAAAATTAATGCCGATAACAGATTTGGTTTGGCAATTCAGTATTTCCTAGGTTAGAAATAAGGAGAGCAACCCTCGTATTCGACTAATATAATGAATCTGGGGAAAATCATTTCTCATACTGTTGGTAATATATTCTTATTTACTTTCTTTCCACTTTTCTTTTAACTGTTTTAGTCACAAAGACAACAGTCAGTAGCTGTACATTCCATTTGGATATATCGTATTTTCAAAACAACACATGAATAGTTTCTATGCACAGAAATATCCCTATGTGAATCTTCACAATAGTTGTTCTAGGAATAGAATTTCTGCAATGCTCGTATTTATTGTCTCCAAAATTTATAACCATTCTGATAGAGCGATTATTCTCCGCTACTAATTGCCCACTTTCGCTGGCTGACAGCCTGTATTACGTCATCCAGTATTTATCGCCTCTAGTTGGCTATATAGATTGGAATTCGAAAAAAACTTCTCTAGCCTGTGCCACCCAACGTTCATGATCGATTGTCGCCAACAAGAGGACCGAAATACTGAAATTATTATTTTGATTCTGTTCCAAACGCAATCATTATTGGGCTTGTAGTCGGTTTAGCGAATGTCGTGGGTGCTTAAAGTACATTGTGATTCGGCTGTTTTGGATAAGTGCTAGTTGGCTTCCTGTTTTCATAGTTTCTGTCAAAAACAAGGTTGCCTAAAGCGATCATTTGTATTTTTACTAACCGACGAATAAACTGCAACACCTAGAAGGAGCTGTTTGAATTTGAAATTTTTTGGTAAAACAGGTAGAACCTATAGGGAATAGTAATCGATTGAAATTTGGAAGAAAAAACCGTGATGGTATCTTCATGTAAGCCTTTGTTTGTCGGACGTCGAAAGGGCAAATGAAGATTGAGATCGACGTCGAAGACTTATATGGCAATTGTGACCGCCGAGCATGAGATGATAATCACAAAATCGAAGAAGATTAGGTACTGGACGTCGAAGGGACACTAATGAAGACTTAGAGATCGATTTGCGAAAACTCGATCTTTGGCTGTAGGTTGTTGGGAGAATAAGCCCTTCTTGTAACTGTCCGAACTGTTTACCGTCTGATAAGGCCTTTTGGACTCAAGTACTATCGACCCCATCTTGTGTAACCCCTGACGGTTGAGCATGAGACGATAACTCTAAAATCGAAGAGGATTAGGCGCTGGACGTCGAAGGAGCTCAAATGAAATTCAAGATCGACGTCGAAGACGAAGATCGATTTGCAAAAACTCGATCTTTTTCTGTAGGCTATTAGGAGAACCAGACCATCATGTTACTTCCTAACGGTTTACCACCATTGTCACTAAACCCACTCGGCTCCAGAGAGTGCACAAAGTACCTCCTCGGCTAGCTCTAGAGCTGAGACTACTTATAAAGGGGCGCCACTCTCTTTTATGATAATACAAAGAAAAAAAAAGAGGAAAGTACACTAAAGATCTCAGGGTCGCAAAAGAGAGAAAATAACGAACGCCCTCTCAGGATGCCAAACGAGCCCGATCACACAAGCGGGAGGTAGTGGCTGGTAGAAAGAATATAGAGCAATTATTTAATAATATTATGAGCCCAAATGAAATACACAAGGTCCCTCAAACGAGGATATATCTTACAGAAGGTAGATCACTAACTAGTTCTTACTTCACAACCCCAATATTCGATATAATGCTTTATCTCTTACTAAACAAACAGTAATATCACCCCAAGGTATATACTTAGAGCCTCGATGATAATCGTTACAAATAGCTCTTTACTTATATCTAAGCGACCTTCTCGATAGGTCGGTTTTATGTACTAAACAGTATTCACTGAATTGGGCCTCTTTGATACTAATCAATCTTAACTAAATTCTACAGACTAACCTTCTATAACAGTCTAGGTCGTGGCTTGACTGAAGTACAAAAGGATATAGTTTCTCAACCCATAATTATTCTCACAGTCTCGTAGATGGAAACTGGGCTCAAATATATTCCTGGGCCAACGTAGTACAATTTCTCACAGTAATGCGCCCTGGGTAGACGACAGGTGTGGTATCTTAGATGGTGAAATCTGGTGGAGGTCCCCAAAGACAGCTCCCACGGCAGCTCGACGGTAATTCAAAGACAGCCTAGACAAACAGCTCGAAGACTTCAAAGACAGTTCAGAATCTGCGGTACCTCGCAACGGTACAATAATAATTCCCAATTCGAAGCAGAATGATGCTAAAATACGAACAAAAATCTAAAATACCTCGTGACAAACATAGGTTAACTCACCAATCCCACGTCGTTTTTCCAAACAAATACGCCACTCCGCCAAAGCGCAAAAATCTTACCAACGAACAAACCAAACCAACATGATAAGATTTCTCTCAGGGCTTCAGTCAAAATCCTGTTCAGATCCGCAAAATTGCGATTAATTACTCCAGGACATTTCAACCAAATATGCGGAAAGAACGATGTCATTGACAACCTACGTCACATGATGACAGACTAAGACCACCGACAACGGCGTCCATCGAAACGTACGAGATAAGCTGGCAAACTACTGCGACTAACGCCACCAGTTCGGTTTGCAGGTACTAACTGGAGCGGGAATTTTGAAACCGTGACACCAGATAAGGTATTATAGTTTTTTAAACTGGCTATCGTAACGAAGACGTCGACATAACCATATATTTTTCGATGTAGAAAGACAGTCCGCTAGATGGCACTACTTCTGTTTGAGTAAACCTTATTTAAGTGGGGTGCATAGTTGGAGATTGGAGTGTGAGAAATACTTTCTGTAGATGAATCAATTGAACACATATGATTGATTGTCCTTTTCTGTACTTTGAGCTATTTGTATTGAATAGTTATAATTGACTAGTGGATATGGTACGCCTCTGCGTAAAGGATTTTCACCTGCACATCAAAATGTGGGTCATTCCTAACTTTTTTCGTTGAACGATCGAACTGTTTCCGTGAAACCTATACGTAATGCTCACATTATTTAGACCGTTTCGGATCTCTCCATCAACCGTAGGTTCAGTGTTGCCAATTCCCGGCTAAGTTCTAATCTTGGGAATCGACTAACCTCTTTCCTTTGATAAATCGCCATCATTGACGGCGTATCGTCATGCATGCAACGACGGGCATAATTAAATTGTCGCAGAGCGACTCCAACGCCTCTGTTACCGTCCGGTAACTGAGTGCCATTTATTGTTTATTGTATAAATAGTGAAAACTAAAATAAACCATTCGGTTTATTTACATACGCACTGTTGAAGTGGAGCATAACATCAATTGAGAATAGAAACACCTGTATATATTCGACGTCCTTGAAATCTATTACTGCGTCGACCGCTTGAATCATCGGGTGAAATTCGGTTTCATTTATTCGGTATGATTGTTTTCTTTTAGTTGTTTGCCTGTTGTGTTAAAAAAATGGATCGAAGCTTCTCCAGATATATCTTCGTAGTGCAGTATGAATGAAAGGTGCGAAGTTTGGATGATAGGTAGATCAGATGTGCAGATCTCTCGCAAACATCTGAACAGTATTATTTTCGACATTTGTTACAGTACTGTTGTTCACGAGAGAAGTTCGCAAATGTAATAATAAGTTATGAATAAAAAATAAAATATATAAAAAATGTGACTTAATGAAGTGATAATTTTTCGAATAAGTTTTCCACTAGGTAGTACTAAGTTTTCTTGGCAAAAAAATGGCAAGTGTTGTAACACATTGAAATCAGTACTCAATAAGTCAGCTCTTGTAAAAGCATGTATTGGTGGTGTGGTACATTTTTTCAACATGGAGTGTCAAAATTAACTTGCAATAATTTTTTTAACCAAAACTTGTCAAAAATTGACTTACTTTTCTTAGTTAACAATGGCATTACTGTGATTTGTAATTGGAATTCATAGTACTGTTATTGAAAGTCAATTATTGAAAACATTCACTGTAAAACTGACAATTTCGATCACTGTACTCAAAAATGTAGTAGCATTTTTGAGTACAGTGTTTCAAATTTGAAATTATTTGTGAAATTTTCGGTATCTACCTTGGCCTCTGGCCCAGGCTAAAGGTGAAGGGAATAAGCCTTTGGTAACCATAAATCCCTTAATGTTAATGCTAAATGATTGAAATAAAGCTATATTGATATATTGAAAAGGAGCTGAATTGGAATGTACAACAATTAGACACACTAAAAGATATTTTCGTGATTACATTAAATATTCAATCATAGTTATGATATAGAATAGTAATAATTATAGCCATGAGGGCATGCGAGCAATCACCAATAACTATCGTATGAGCCAAGAAATGAGGAGTAATAGGTAAGGAAATGGAGCTCCAACGTCGTCCCTAAAAAAGTGTATTATACCATTTCTTCAGATTCTGCATGAAACGGTGTTTTTCACGCATTCATGACCTCTGATCCAGGTTCTAAGAAATCTTAAACGTTAATATAGAAATAGCATAACATCCCATCACCTAAAATGAGAAAACATGTGGTAATACAAATCAGCAAGTTAAAAATGAATATATAGATGACAGTAAGAAACATTGAAATAATTAAAGTGCTGTCTCCACATGATAGAATAGTGAAATAAACATTAACAACAATTGGAAATATATAACTTGGTAACAGTAACACAACATGAACAAACTGACAGGAAAACAGAAACAAATAAATGGAACCTCTCTACAGTTACTCTTTGATTAACAATAACTAAATTTGAAAATTATCTGCTACGTGACATGATAGTTTCAGCACCTGGAGTGTGCTAACAAGCTAAATTGCACAACTTGAAAAAAATTGGTTGCCTGTAAAGTCGGTATACGGGTGAAAGTTTTACGTGACAACGCAAGACATGAACCGGTGTGTATGCCTATCTCTCTCACTCTCTCTCTCTCACTCTCTCTCTCTCTCTCTCTCGCTCTTAGGCGGGCTAACTGTGCTCGAGTGGAAGGGACGCGTGCCTTTCACTTTTTATGTCTGTCTCTCTCGCTCTTAGGCGGGCTAACCATGCCCGAGTGGAAGGGACGCGTGCCTCTCACTCGCTCTCATTGTGAGCGCCTAACGTGAGCGGAGCGTAACGCAGTTTCTTGAAGTGTCACCCGGCAAACCAATTTGTAAGACGTTGTCACGTCAAAAAAACTTATTTTTTCATTGGTCTTAACCCCTTTCAATCTAGCTATTTACAACGGAAACGTACTCCTCTGTCTAATGAATCAAAGAATGAAACAAAAATCGCAAAGTTTTCGTTTGCTAAATGAAAGTTCATTTATATTGTAACACCCAACACGCTCTTTCGCGGATGGAATTTTTCTTTATTTTGGCGGAAAGCTCCCAATCGGAAGAAATGAAATTTTCCTAGACTCAATTAATTGTTTTTTCGCCATCAATCTTGACGCTTCCGTCGGATCGGCAAAGCCTCCATCTAATTGCGAAATATGCCCCGGTCTACCCGATTCTATTTGCCGGATTAATTGCGGTGAAATGAAAACGGGACGTTCTCATTAAATCCGCCCACGGACGCGAAAAGTACTACGTTACGATTTTCAATTCATATGCTCCGAAACGGATCAGCTGGCGTCTTTATCATTATTCTGTTTCATCGAGATGGGATCACTCCACAAAAGTGTGCATGTATTTGCCCTGATTCAATTGGCAATCCTTGCCACTAATCAACAGTTTATGCACACAATTAATATTACAAAAATAAATTACTATCTTAATACGAAGTTACGGCGCACAATTTATGCAGGGCATACACGCTACGGTAGACCGGAGAGGAAAACTGTGCAGATACACCTGCGCAGGTCTGCCTCGTGTGTGGGGACGTTCCGGTATACCGGACGGGTCGTGTGTTCGTTAGCGGCGACCGTACGGTGCCACTAGACCGAGTCGAATTTGCTCCGGCGACCTGTGCTACGGTCGAACTGCGCAGGTATACCTGTACAGTTTTTCCTCTCCGGTCGACCGGAGCGTGTATGTCCTGCGTTCTATTCCGGGTCTGTCTTCTGTCACTTTCTCGCACCTCTATATAATGCAAACAATTTCTTAGCCAATTCTTCTGATCTTTGTAAATAATTCAAGCGCTTTGAGGAATTTCCATTGTTAATTCACATTTGGTCCATTTTACTCTGTGATATATTTGAAGTTTTATGGTCCTTCTCGAAAGCTAGGTGGGTCGTATTTATTGAGTAAACTCTATTAGACTGAATCTTTTATCGTTGAAAAAATTCTTTTGTTGCATAGTTGGTATATTACTTATATAAGAGTTCCAGCAGTTCTGTGTCTGGGTCTCTAAAACCTGCGATTTATTCACTGTGGATTACATTTTCAATCAAGATTGAGTAGTAGTGAAGCAGGAAGTATTGCTAGAATATGTTTCGATCAATCATTATCCTAATTATATGCCTCTTGCTGAATGAAGGACATTATTATTTGTATACAAATAGTATTTGATCTGCATGGTTTAATTTCAACAATAAAGTAATGTAATTTGGCAACGTTTAGGATAGTCCTTTTTTCAATCCTGTAAACGACATTATACATAACATTACAGCAATAAAACAAACAAACAATCTATAATTATCGTATAATGTATAATATTCTGTTGAATAGAGACCTTATTCTCATATTACATTAGGAAATATTTTATTTTTTTTATTTTCCCAACTTATTTTGTTGGATGTCATTGGGGTTATGATGTCAATTGATTTTAGAAATATCATGTCAAATTTGATTTCTTCTTCTTACTCTTTGTTGGTTTATTCATTTTAGATTGTTTACAACAGTGGAATACATGTTGTGTAGGTCCCTAGCATCTGCTCTGTCATTAATGGAATTCTAATTTTGTTTTATATGGATAATCTCTAGATTTTCTATTTGGTTCTCAGTCCAACACTACTGTCTCGTCATAATTGAATGTGTGTTTACTCTCGTTGTCACAAATTATATTACATTTTTATTGAAATTAAATCCTGTATATTGAATACCATTGTACAAGGTGGGCACGTTTCGCCGGTGTTCTGGAGTACTTGTGTCCTTTTAATCTGTTTTTGATTTTTGTTCCGTCTTTCCTATGTATTACAATTAGTAAAATTAATCTTTCATGTCACATGTGATGTTTCGTTTAAAGGTGTTAGTGATTTCAATTTGCTGTATAGATGTTCAATTTAATATGTGCTTCGTCAGCTTTTTTAAGTTGCTGTAGGGTTCCAAGATATTTTCTATTTTTTCAGAATCAGAGGGTGAGTATGGTATCGGTATGAATATAATCGTAAAAATAGCTCTCAAACCACACATTCAATCAAATTTCTGATATGACGTCGTGGGTAAATCACTTATATTATACAGGGTGAGTCTTTGACCACTGTGTTTATTTTAACCATAGGTTCTTGAGATCAAAAGAAACATTTTTTCATTACGGTTTTTCCAAATTCAGCTGCGTTAAAAAGTTATAAGCATTTTTAGTTTTCACATTGGGCAAATACCTCTCTGTAGTCTAGTTTAGTTTGAATGAAAAATACCGTCCACAGCATCCACTAATGAATCTGAATTGTTTGAGAATATTATTTTCCCTCTAAGAAATGATTCACTCACTCATGTTTCATCCGATGAGGTCCATATCCAGAAGGAAGATACAAAATACTAATTTTCTGGTAAAAAAAATTCAACACCATTAACAGATTTTTGCTGTTCTACTATAATTTCTTTCTAGATTATAAATCATCCCTTTCTAGTGAGAAATTCCAAAAAAAACCTCAGAATGATTGGATGTTATCATCATACATTTTAATTTTCTTCTTAAAATGAGGTCTCTTGATATCATACTGTTAAAAACATGAAAGTGTTTATCGAACGTCTTCAACATCCACAATAGATGATGTCACTAGCCCAAATAATCATTCAACATGAGCTCCATCATCATTTTCAATATCTCGTCATCAATTACTTGGATAGATTACAAATATTCCCAGATTTAGGTGTGCAATTATACTTGCTTGAAGAAATTGAGTTTGATCACCGAAATTTGATTCTGAAAAATCAACTAGGTGTTCTTTACTGAAAAATTCTTTGTTAAATCATTAATATGAATCTATTCTGTTAAGACTATAATTAATTACTGAATATGCGTAAATTTTTGGTTTTTATAATCAGAATATCTGTTTTAATTATGTGTAACAGAAATATTGAATAATGGTTATTCATAAGATTATGTCAAATTTATGGTACCTCCATAGAATATTAATTTATTACCGAACCCCAGGAGAGAAAAAAATTAATAATTGCAAAGTTTTTTTAAATGAAAGATAATATCTGTAACCATTATTGATCTTTAGTTACAATTTTTCTCAGAATAACTAGAGTGAATTATTATCACATTAAAATGTTATTTATAACGTCTCTGTGGTGGGTAGTTCCCAATAAAATAGTGTTCTGTGGTTCCTTGTTGTTTTTATTCTGTTTGAAACTATCAACAGTTATTTGTACTTAAAGAAAGTGTGGAAAAATTATAATAAAATAGTAATAATGATTTCGATAGTTTGAAATTATTCAATTCAGTATGAAATGATTATGATCAGAAAATACATTTCTATTCTAATATTTCTTGTTTATGAGCCTATAGCTTCCAGTTTCAATATTGATTGAATTTCAGTTAACCATGCATCATAACAAACATTCAGAAATATTAAAACTAAGTCAAATTCTATTATCTCCTAAGTTTGTGAACCAGGTTAGTTCAAGTTATATTTGTTTTTCATGCAATTTAACCAATCCATTGAGTAGTAGTGAGAAACCCACAAGAAATGGAATAAATCTAATGATGCCAAAATATGCATGACTGTTGAATGATTGTTTGGGCTATTACCATCATCTATTGTGGATGTAATGATTTCCGACGTTTCGATAGACATCTTCTATCTTTATCAAGGAGAAAAGTAAGAAACCTTTTGAAAATTATCAATTTTCGAAGTCAATATGACAGAAGTCATGAAAGAAAAATGAACGTTGTTATATACTCATCTGTGATATGATGATCTTTTTAAGTTGGATCGAACTATCGGCGTCCAAACTTCTGGCAGATCTATAGATGGAGCACTTATGGAATCAGGTATTATTTTCATAAATGCTGCTTCTTTGATTTTTCTTCTTGCAAGTTTTTCTTCTTTGGATATTATTGATGCTTCATCCCATTTTATACGATGATTCTCATCTACAGCATGTTGGACCAACCTGGATTTGTCGCTGTCCAGTACTCGTAGAAGCTTCTGATGTTCTTTTATTCGTACATTCAGAGGGCGTTTAGTTTCTCCGATGTAAGATCTTCCGCACTCGCAAGGTAATTCATATATGCAGTTCTTTATCCTTTGTGTCTCATTATTAGGCTTAACTTTTGTAAGTTTAGCTCTGATAGTGTCTTGAGTTTTGAATGCCGTCGTTATGTTGTATCTATTTCCAATTCTTCTCATTTTCTCCGACAAACCTTTTACATAAGGAATTACGGTTTTAATGGTCTTATTTATATCTGTTGGTTCTGGTTGACTTTCTCTTGTTCGTCTAGCTTTTTCTAATATCTTTTTGGGGTAGCCATTGCTTCTAAGAGTTTTCAAGATGTTATTTATTTCTTCATTTTGGTCTTCTTCAGTGCAACAAATATTTATTGCTCTATCAAATAAACATTTTGCTACTCCCAATTTAGTGTTTAGTTGGTGGTTTGAATCAAAATGTAGATATTGTCCTGTGTTCGTTGGCTTTTTATACACAGTGGTTCTTGGGATTCCATTTTGTTTATGTACGAGTACATCTAAGAATGGAAGTTGTCTGTCTTTCTCGATTTCAATTGTGAATTTAATTGATTCCTCTTGATTGTTTAGATATTGAAGGAATTCATCTATAGTGTCTTTTCCATGTTGCCAGATAATGAAAGTATCATCTACATTTCTTTTCCACAGTTTGGGTTTAAGTGCATATTTTTCTAATGCCTTCTGTTCGAAAATTTCATATATAATATAAATCAGCTAAAATTGGTGATAGTGGTGAACCCATGGCCATTCCAAATTCTTGTTGATAAAAGATGTCTTCAAATTGGAAATATGTTGTTTCAATACAAATAGAAAGCATTTCCATAATTGCATTCACGCTTAGTGTAGTTCTTTCACTAAGGGTTTGATCTTCTTCAAGCTTTTTCCTAACTATGATAAGTGTTTTATCTGTTGGAATATTAGTGAACAAACTGGTAATGTCGAAGCTGACCATAACGTCTTCTTCCATGATTTCTTGATGTTTCATTATTTCTATGAAGTGTTTCGTGTTTCTTATCATCGATGTTGAATTACTTTTTAATGGTGATATAATTTTCAGCAGAAATTTAGCCAATTGGTGGCATGCTGAATTTCTTGAACTCACAATTGGTCTTAGAGGAATATTTGCTTTGTGTATTTTTGGTAGACCATATAAATGTGGTGGTTTACTGAAGTGAGGTGTAAGTCTTGATCTAATGAATTGATCTGGAAATTCATTTCGATATTTATAAAGGATTTTGTAAATCTTGTTTTCAACTGTGGTGGTAGGGTCCTTTTTTAGTTTTTGTATTTTCCTGCTTCTAATAATTCATTGATTTTTTGATTATAAGAGCCAACATCTAGAATTACAGTGGCGTTTCTTTTGTCTGCTGGAAGTATCTTTATGGAACTATCCGAGTTAAGATCTTTTAATGCCCTCTGTTCAGCTTTATTTATATTGGGTAGAGGTGTTTTGTTATTCCTGTCTAACAAGGTTCTGATTTTCCATCTGTACTCTTCGGCTTTTTCAGTTTCTCGAATTTTCTGTGCAGTTTCTTCTGCCGCCAACATGATTTCAATTTTTGGTATCGTCTTAGGGGCTATAGAGAACTTGAGACCCTTGTTGAGGAGAGATATCTGATCTTCACTTAAGTTCTTATTAGATAAATTGATCACGGTTTTTGAATGATCTAAGGGTTCACATATGCATGACTGTTATCAAAAACCTTCTACAGGAGATCATTTCAATTGATATTGTCGTTTGAATATTACAGGTGAAAATGCAATTTTTTTATGAAATTTCAACACCCGATAACTTTTTAACGGGGCAAAATTTGTTAAATTAAATGTTATAGGAAAAGAATGTTTCTTTTGACGTCAAGAATCTATGGTTAAAATTAACGCAGTGGTCAAAGACTCACCCTTATATTAGATATAAATTGAAAAGTAAAGTAACTAGTACAGAACTGATGCTCGAGGAAGACCGTTTTTCAATGTTTTGAAATTGCTACTCTTATTGTTAATGAAAACACGAAACCTTCTATCGATAACATATTTTCTAATAATCGTACCATTTTCCAAGTACTGAGGGAAAACGGCAGAACTGATGGACGAATTGCAATGAGCATTTGAAGTGTTTTTCGATTTCTCGGAATCAGGCGAAAGAATACGTGCAAGCCAATGCGTCGCCATCCATTTGTTTACGTCTCTCTATTTCGGAACATCTGTGACACAGAATCGCGTCTCTTAGGTGAAGTAACACTTTTCTTCGTTTCCCCGATGCGTCCGAGAATAGACTCGCGGGTGGGTTTTTCCTCGCACGAAAACAACAAAATCTCGTGTCGGACACGGCTGCATCCAGAGTTGAAATATTAATAATGCCCGTAAATTAGTCGATTCCGGGAATTTTCCCCCCTCGATAGAAATTAGGCTACACTATTTCTGTGTCTGGGTTAGTGACTCCCTACATTCCAGGACGATTGGATAATTTATGGTGGTTGTATTTAGCCAGTTCATTATTCAAATTGCCCGTGGTGGGAAAATTAAAAGCCGATGATGTATCTATCTTATTCGGGATGCACTCGTGGTTGTTGTTCGTTGGGTAATCACGTCGGAAATAGACCGTGCTGAGAAACACGTGATTTTAAACGTTTTGTGCTTGTCTTTGGGGATTACAATTGGGCTGAAAAAGAACTTTTTTTTTCGGATCAGAATTGAAGAGACCATGTCTTGCCCACAAAACCAGTAAAACCTTTTAATCAAAGTTTATTGCGCTTCGATTACAAACGGCATAATTATACAGGTGTCGAGGAAAAAAGTACCATGCTATAGAACCATAAAATATGAAAAAGTATCCTAGTATATATATGTTCGAAACTGCTTCCTTTAAGAAATGGGTATTGTAGTTTATTTTTTTAACTGGTTTCTTGAAAAACTTGGGACAGTTGTTCGGTATAAACGCATCGAAAAGTTATGATGCACACAATTTGTCCAGAAGCTCTCAGGTAACATACTTACAATAACAACTATTGTTGAAAGCAGTTTAAAAAAATAACAAGGAATTAAATCTGAATCTTGATCAAGAACACAAAATAAACGAAAATGATAGGCGAATGAAATTAAATAAAAAAATTATAAAGCACTGACGTGAGATCAGATTGCTTTGGCGCTCTTGTTGAGCTACTTGCGAGTAAATATTCAAAACTTAACAAATCTATAAGCACTCTGATCGGGAGAACAATAGTCTTTTTCTCGTACTATGGGACCATGTGATGTAAATATGAAAGCCTAATGAATAACAAACCTTTATCTCAATTTGAAAATAACTACTCATAATTTTCACCAAATTTTGTTCTATGCTTCTCCTAAAACTTACGTTATTGCTTTTCTGAGTTTTGACAACGCCATCAAAACCTTGCTCATGATAAAAAATTTTTTGATTAATATTACGTCAACTTTTCTGAATTTTGACAACGTCAGCGACATCGAATTTTATCTCTATGAATTCCCGTCATGAAAATTTTGATTGATATTACGCCAACTGACACTGATATCTAGGTCCGCAAGTTGTCAAACGAATATCGATCTGTGATGGCAAATCTTTCAATGAAAAGCTTGGACTTCATGACATTTCTATTTTTCTCTTGAGTAAATGAAAAAATGATCATATCTTCAGAAGGGAGAAAGCTACGACAATGAAATTTGAGGATAAGTAAGATATCGGTAACTTCAATATATATACGGATTTTTATTTAAATCTAAATGAAGTCTTAGGAGATATTGATATTGAAAAATTTTTTTGGGAATTTTTTAAAATTTTCTAGCGTGATGATTTCTGCGAAATTTTGCAAGCCATTTCGTTTCAGCCTCCTCAATAACATTCCAAGAATCAACTTAATCGGATGGATATTCTAGTAGTTATTGAGGAAACAAAATTTCAGATGCTCATAACTACGGAACCATCCGACGGATTTGGCCCAATAACGAACTTGACCGAGATATTTGGACAATTAACCTATTCTAAAAATTTGAAAACTCTAGCTAATTCCTTTTGGATGCTAGAGAGGATACGGCCGGCCGGACAGACTCAACTTTCGCCACGAATTC
Source organism: Micraspis discolor (assembly GCA_030674115.1). NCBI lineage: Eukaryota > Metazoa > Arthropoda > Insecta > Coleoptera > Coccinellidae > Micraspis > Micraspis discolor. Next base: position 13,054,739 of record JARTUT010001740.1, read on the forward strand.
TTCATCAGGGAGTCGAACCCAATCGATTGAGACCATTTTCGGATCGATATTCCAAAATTACAGACATTCGGGCAAAATGATAGGCACTCTGTTCGGGTGAACAAGAGCGCCAAAAACATCGAAATATTTGACATTTATCAAACTAATTTGCAATAATTGTTATAGGTATTTTGTGTTCTTGATAAAGTTTTTAATTGATTTACTTGTTTGATTTTCGACCTGCTTTCAGATATGGTTCAATATACCTCTGAAGAATACAGATACATGATTATGTCTTAGGGAGAACCTCGATCAAATTCTTCGAAGCTCGGCGTATCTATCGAGCGACATATCCATTACGGTGGAGACCTAATTTTCGAACATTTATTGATATATTTAGGCGTTTGGGAGAAGATGAATTTGAATCAACTAGAAAAATACTTTTTCACCTTCTTTACTTGTTTAATTTTCAAAAAAAAAATAATCATGTGTACTCCTCATGATTTTTACCCCCTCAATGGTGGTTACAAATTAAAAGACAATTTTTTTTGAAATAAAAAAAGAGAAATCGCGTTTTCTAGTCCAGAATGACACTGTAAGGCAAATAAGTTAGGGATGATTACATGTGGAGAAATCCTGTATGTGACGTCCTCTATTAGTATTCTGAAAACTAATAGGATATTTCGATTCTGCATCATAAAGAACCTCAAATACACATTTTGCTCAATTCTTATCTCTTTGTCCAAAGTTATAAAAAAAAAACCAAATAAAAAAATAAACTTGAATACCCTGTATTACTAAAACGAAGCAGTTTCGAACATATACGTCGTGTATGATGGAAACAAATTCATTGTAATAAAAAACCAAAAGAGTTTTAGACTTAGATATTGATTAACCCTTATACTCTCCTCATAATAACCAGGGCCTATCAACATCTATAGAAAGAATTTTGACAATGTTATTAGTTTAGTGCGAAAATTTGGAGGGCGCTAGTATCGCAGCAACAGGATAGATTCTGGGATTATATTTTTCTGTAAGCCATCATTTAAAGGTTAAGTTGAATTGTAAATTGATGTAGAACTTGTACAGAAAAACTAACCGTCTTTGAAACTTCGATTTTTTTGTACTGCTTTGGTTATTTACAGACGAAATATTTTCATTTTGGAGTAAAGTTCATATTACAAATTTAACGCTCATTATTTCTTTGTTGATAAGTGAGTTTATTCATGATTATCCATTTTTCAAATTAATTATCTGCAACTAATAAATTATCTTTTCGGAATAAATATTTTTTTGTCAATGAGCCTTTTTCTTCTGAATGGGTACACATTGCTGCTTTTTTAGTGAATACCGGAACTTAAACTGAGACATTTCAGTTTCGAAGTATTCAGCAGTTAACTCTTTTTCTTCCATTCTTCATTTCTCAAAATTTAATAATATGTTGTTTGTTGGTTCTCGTTATATTAATGTAGTTTCTGTTCTTCATCCTTGTTTGTAAGCCAATAGTTCAAAAGAATATATATACAGGGTGAGTCTTTGACCACTGCGTTAATTTTAACCATAGATTCTTGGCGTCAACAGGAACATTTTCTTCCTATAACATTTTTCCAAATTTGGCCCCGTTCAAAAGATATAGGGTGTTGAAATTTTATAAAAAATGGCATTTTCACCTGTAATATTCAAACGATAATATCAATTGAGATGATCTCGTGTAGAAGGTTTTTGGTAACAGACATGCATATTTTAGCATCAAAAGATTTATTCCATTTCTTGTGGATTTCTCACTACTACTGTACAGATTGGTTAAATTGCATAAAAAACAAATATCACTTGACCTAAAGGATGTATCTTTTACTTCCTAGAATCATTAGTCTAGTTAGATATTATATTATATTAGTTAGATATGTGAAGTTGAAAGGAATTGTATCGATATAATCATCTGAACAAACATGAGCGACTGAATCATTTCTTAGAGGGAAAATAATATTTATAAACAATTCAGCTTCAATAGTGCGAACTATGGAAGGTAATTTTCATTCAACTTAACTGGATTACAGAGGGCTATTGACCTAATATGAAAACTTAAAATGCTTATAACTTTTTAATGCAGCTGAATATGGAAAAACGGTATGGGAAAAAAGTGTTTCTTTTGATTTCAAGAACCTTTGGTTAAAATTAACGCTGTGGTCAAAGACTCACCCTGTATATATCACCTTGCTGGTGGTTAACTTAATACAACAATGCTATGTATATGAGAGTAGTTTTTTAATGAGAATGTAGACTTTCTCATTAAGTTAATTCTTGCAATTTGTCTCAAGTAGTGGATGCTGAGGAGAAGACGGAGAATTCTTCAAATAGAAGGAAATATAGAAACTTGAAAAACTTATAAATGTTAATTTTAATTCTTTAGCATTGATTTAAACGATGTTCTTTTGTCGTTGCGGAGTTGAAAGGTAACTGCTAATTATTTCACTTGAAATTTAATGAAATTGAGAAGGGTAATAAAGAATAATACCATTAATTTTTAATTGTAATTATGTGAAATAATCAGTAAGCTTCACTACGAATAATAGAATATTTTATATTAAATTATAATTGGGAAATAAAAGCCTTCAGGCACGATCGCCGAGAATATGTTCCGATTTTCGTAGTGAGGGGGCTTAAAACATTGTCAACGCTTTTAGAGTAGGGTAGTTGAGCTTCTATTCATTTTGTTTTTCTATGTAATTACCGTGGGAGTCTGTATTGGCCAGAATCGATCATAACAAATCTCTCAGTAGCGAGACGATTAGCGTGACGAGTTCACGCCATTTGGCAGGATGTTGATCCATTTCTGCCAGAATCTTCATCGGACAATTCGGTTTATACAGCTGCCTTATTATTTATAGAATCTGATAAACGTACAACAATTCATTATCACCTACCTCCCTCTAGGAATGAGGTTTCCTGCGGCCAATATCGCTTTTATTATTTGAACTTGCTTTTTTATCCAACTCGTCCCAGTTTCTCGCCGAACGAAGGTTACCTTAACATTTCGCAGTAGCGTACGTGTTGAGGTATTTGTTTATCGTTGTAGTAACTTGCATTTTGTGATGTATTTTCGTCCACGGCAATGTTCATTTCGAGTAGGAGAAATAGTCGGCGGAGGTGGTCATAGACTGTGATTATATTAGCGATGAATTTCTTGGAAAGTCACAAAGCGTTGATGTTGAGTCAGCATGCAATAGACGCGATTGTTCATTTTATGATTCTAAATGTTGTTATTATTGGAAGATCAAACGGTTCTTATTTTTTTATCCCCGATATATTGAACATAAATTTCGACAGAAAATTCAACGAAATCACGCAGTTGAAAGTTTCCGCTTCGATGTTTGGAATTAATTAGTTTGAATGCTCTAAACCCTGATAAAGAGTCTGGCCCAGATAATATTCCAGCATTATTTCTAAAAGTACGTAGCACAAACTTAGCAAAGCCACTCACAATAAATTTGAAGTCGTCCTTACATTTGGGTATTTTTCCCCAAAGGTGAAAACTTCACTTCACAAAAGTGTCCCCAAAAATATTATCAGTATCATGTCCAATATTCATTTTATCAGCTGTTCCCAAGTTATTTGAGTCACTAGTATACGACTTCGTTTCTAGTCATGTGAAACACATTATAATAGAAAATGAACATGGGTTCATCAGGGGTCGTAACATTGAAACAAATTTATTGAGTTTCCTCGAAAGTCTTTATGATGGCTTTGGAAGCCACTCTCAGGTTGATACTATCTATACCGATTTCAAGAAGGCTTTCAACAAAATAAAGCACGGTATTTTGTTGCGGAGACTGGCGGAGGTGGGCATATGTGGAAGTTTAATGAGGTGGATACAGTCCTATATTCTGAAACGATTCCAATTTGTCAGCGTGAATGGGCAGAATTCTAGGAGTTTTCCCAACGTATCAGGTGTTCCACAGGGATCTCATCTGCGGCCTTTGTTCTTCATTATTTATATAAACAATATCTTCAGGTGCTTTGGTCATGCTCGGTTCTTGATCTACGCTGATGATCTCGAAAGTGTTTCTATGGATAAGGAGTTTTGAGAATTGCATTAAACTTCAAGAGGATTTGGATAGTTTTTATGAATATTGGTGTGAAAACTTTTTATTTTTGAATTTTGAAAAATGCTGGATAATATCTTTTACTAGAAATGTCAACATCTTCTCTTTCGATTATACTATCGACCATATGATTATAAGGCGAGTAAGTGCTTTGAGGGATCTGGGTATACTTCTGGACTCTCCTCCTTGCGTCGATACGTTTTTTATTCATGATATTTACACGAGAGAGGAACTTGCTAATTTTGACAAGAATCTCGGTGCAAATAAAAGGAGATATCTGCTTATCGTTATGATAACACTCGTGCTTATTTCTCATGAAAATTGGAAATTTTGCGGATGGTTAAATTTACATTGGGATAATAATATACACAAGCATGGTTCGTTGTTGTCAAAATACTCAAACATGATCGGATGCTACCCGTGTAGTTGTGTGCGTGCAGTGTAAAGAGTGTTAACTGTTAGCCTTTGGAAGATGATGCAGGTCCACTATAGATTAGGTTTGTGAACAATGTAATCACATATATATATATATATATTCTTTTGAACATTTGGCTTATAATATTTAGTTAGCAAACAATAAAGCATATAGATCAGGGGTTAGTGACGGGGTGTCATACAATTCGGCGTATCACATAAAAGCCCTGGCTCCCGTCTAAGTGTGAAAGTACAAAAATTAGCTGAAATATATTTTAGGGACTTCTTTCTTCAAGACTAGCCATCTATTGATGGAGACAGAGACTTCTTCAAGTTGCCCACATCGAATCTGGAAATAAAAGGACAAAAGCAGAAAAAAGAACTGAATAACAAAAATACGTATCATATTCGTTTGAAATTTATAACCCATTCCAAGAACGAATCGGAAAAATCATGAATAGCCCTAAAAACATCTTGAAATTTATATATGGAACAATTATTGATGAGATGAGGTATTGTTTCTTCTGCTTCTCCACATTCACAACTTGCGCTAGGAACAGAGTTCCATCTGAGTAGCATAATGTAATCATAAATAGTAAATATGAAAACTGACCACAGTTTTTTTTTGGAAGTATGGATAACCTTGTTTTTGCCAATGTACCACAGAATTTGTTGATTTTATTAATATGTATTTCATCAGTTCATGAAAAGTAGAGAATCACGTGGTAATTTTTTCACCTGCTCTGTTTCGTAATCATATGCATATCATAAATATAAGTTCGATATCGGTATCTATTATGTTATTAAATTTAGAACAATTTATTCGATTCAATTCGTCATTAGAGATTTCAACTTATCAGTCATATAGTACGGATTAATATTGTCTCGTTAATTCTAATATCAGATAATACTTACCAAGAAAATTTCTATCTATATGTGCTCTTGGAAGTTTACAGTGATTCCATCTGAGCCATTTGATACCATGTTGTGCTCATTACTTGATTCAGTGTTTATTTAGTTGCCTGATATTATTATATTCTAATTAATTTAATGAACTGATTATCTACTTCAAAGTTTGAATATAAATGTTTGTTTTTTAGGTTTTATCCTTAGACTATATAAGATAGACAAAGCATTCCTTTGTAAAATGTCGATTTGTTTTGAATCCCTCATTGAAAGTCTTAAGCTCATTAAAGGTCTCTTTCTTTTTCCATTTACTCGGGTCACAATATCTTCAGGGTCAAAATGATCTGAACAAATGAAAATTGCTTTCTTTGGGCAAATACTTGACCATCCCAACAATGAAGTCCAAATTCTTCTTTTTTCATCGTCATCTCTGAACCTTAATTCAAGAAAACCTCATTTTATCTTAATAATCTCATTGAAAACTTCCCTATTGAAACTTTCTACTCTACTGAACATGTAAATAACTGAATACTTCCGTTCTAACAATACACTTATCTATGGAACGATAAATTCGGATTCCTGTCTTTACTACAACTTTCACACTTACGAACCATTTTTAGTGCGATGAAAAGTAATAAACATTAAAAAATATGAAAAATTTCTTCTATTTGCGTATTTATTTTCGATACAGAGGTGGAAACATGTGTCATTTAGAACATGTGATCTTCAAATTGTCAAGCAAAGAATGAAGTAGCGTTGTCTTGACTTTCACCTGAATTTCTTTCCATCTGTGGTCTCTGACATGAAATAGCAGAATCAACTGAATTCTTAAATTCAAATTGGTGATCCAAAAATGTATTTTTGCTTTCCAGAGCAATGGGTCTTCTTTTCTGGTAAATACTCTTTCCACGTGCCTAGGATGCTCTGTCAGTTGTATGGAGTTCCTTAGGTCCTTGGGTGATGTTTGTTACTCTTGGTAAGCATTGTAAGCATTCGCTGAGGAGGTGCTTTGTATGTTATTGGGTCAGATTAGTCTGGAAAGGAATTTTTCCGGAGATATGTGAAACAATACAGAAATTTCTGATTTTCCATCTTATGTCGAGCAGTATATCCCTGCTGCAATATGTTTCTGATCAGTTCCATTCTAAAGCCGCCTGTTCTGAAGCCCTCTCATATTTGAAATTTCGCTGAACCGATTCCACTCGTCGATCCCGGATAACATCTCATCCATCAGGTCTGGCCGGTGTCCTAATCCAGAACACACACGTTCGGCGGTTGCTGCACTAATTGGAGGTTAATCCTGCGTCTAACCGTAAAATCATCTTCAGCGACGTCATTTGATTTGGACTTCCGATGGCTTTTGTTGGAGACGGGGAAATTCCCATGTAACTCAGGCAGAAGATACCTTGAATAACCCTGGATACTTGTGTGGTTACTTGTGTTGGATTGAGAATGAAAAGAATGTGAATAAGGACTCTTCAGTGTGGTCATTTCAATGTGCGCGTCATGCTACAGATGCTGGGGATTTCTTCTTGTTGATTCGAGAAAGGAAGCCTCCAGGATTTGAACCCCGCACTTCCGATTTTTGCAACACAGCGCTATATTTGTTATTTTTAAAAACGATGGATACAAAGCAATTTCGTTGTGTCATTGTTTTCTGATAGGAAAAATCACCGTTCAACCGAAAACTTGGTCTGTAAAATATTATCAGCACTTCTCGTCATCTAAAACGGCCATCACACGATGACGATTCCAAACGTGGTTAAGGACACCGATAGTGGTGAGCGCCTTGGTCCGCCAAATAAGGCAGTTGATCTGGAAAACATTGAAAAACCGTTGAAAATAAAGAGCAATTGCAAAGTGAAGATGCAGAAGATAGTCGACACAATGAAGTTATCGAAAGGTATTGTCTCCACCAAATTGGTGCTGAGTTGTTTGACCACGATTTCTTTATCAGGAAATTAAACCAAACTGATTGAGACCATTTATTATGCTGTTCTACTAGCATAATGAACTAAAACAAGTGCTGAGAAACAATTCTTTAAAATAATTACCAAAATTCATAGCGAGTTACATTCGAAAACGAAACAATATCATGACAGGTCGACGTACGTACGTACCATTCAGGCTACTATGATTCATTTAGGCTACGTGGTTGCATCAGGTAGTTACCCTTATGGGGTAACTTCAAGATGTTCGTTAAAAATACCTGCCACCTCCGAAATGTCCGCTGATTAATCCAGAAATTCAAAAAGTTAAACTTAATGAGGAAGTTGCATACCCCAATAGTTGTCTTACAAGTGTTTTTGGGTTTGCATTAATATAACGACGATGGATGAAACTTATTGTTACCTACACTTCATTTTGAGTCCTGGATCTAGTCACAACCGAAATTAGCCTCAACATTAATTTCAGTCCTCTCCATTACGCGAATTCAAAAAACTCACCCCGCCTAAACTTCCTAGTGACATTAATAGCATTCTTCATGACCACTAGGAAAACTACCCAAATGAAAAACTAGAAGTCCTGAACCTACCAGCTGTTGGCAATCTGGAGGAAAATCGTAAAAACAGACAGCTCTTATCGTCTGTCGAATTCGCTCATAACGATGTAACATGGAGGAAGAGATCAAGTTGTTTTACAACACGCCAACAGATGAATGAAACCATTTCGTCCGTGTATTATGCATGCAGTCTGGCCAAACATCTGGCGTGGCACATTTTCCGGCTTTGGTTTATTTTCGAACCCTCCGGTTTATCGAACTTGCCCAGCACGAAATTATTGAGGAGACGCCGAATCGAAACTGAGTGGTACACGGGTCGAACGTTTGTTTCCGGTGTCTGAGAAATGGGCCAGTGAAGGTCTTCGATGACATGTTGACAAGGATCGAAGAGAGAATATAACATCGTGGTGTGGTCTCAACTATCTCACTTTTTTTCTCCTTTGTGGGTCCCTTAAAATGTAGAACAACAGGAAGGAGCGAACCGTAACACTATTTTCAAACAACCCAGTGATGAGTGCGACTATAAGGGGGTTGTTCCCTATATTTCTTGCCTAGCAGTGAAAATGCTGAAAATCAAAAGTCATCAAAAATTGCCTTAATGCTTTTAAATATACCTTTTGCATTCGTTTAAACCATTCGTTAAAACTTTTTGGCTAATCAGGAGGAGATAGTTCCAAATCATGGCTTGTGAATGCGCCATCTTCATTTTCGGGCGTAGAGAATACTGGACCTCGTAGTTTATCTTTGATTTTTGGAAAAAAAAAACATTGTTTGCCAGATCGGTATCGTATGGGAGATGCCTATCAATAGAGGTTTTCAGCGGACAAATACCGCTTGTTTGACGTGATGTGAGCTGGATTAGTTCTGATGTAAAATGATCTCAATGCAAACTTCTTGTGAACAAATTGTTGCATACCAAAATGAAGTAACGGTCTTTTGATTTTTAAAAATTTCAGTAGCTACATGACAAATTTTTGTGATGAAACCGGCCATAATTCGCTTCGCAATACCTACAGCATGTATAACACGTCACCTGGGACGATACTATAACCAGCATTTGAAGCACTACTGTTGAATTTCTCGAGCATCTGAAGGCTCCAATCGACCAGAGCCAGTTTTTTGCTTCCTCATCATTATTGCCAATAATGAAACCATCTTTTCAGGAATTTGGACCTTTAATGTTTTTCGTTAAAATTATCTCAAATCATCACCGACGTTTCGGATCAACTTGATCCTTTTTCAAGGCTAAAAACAACAAAATATTCACATCGCAGATTTCACTCCGAAAAGCAAGACTAAGTACCCACCTCAATTTACTACAATTTAACAAACATTTTGGAAGATAAATCATTTTAAAAAACCAACTTAAAAGTATAAGAAATTTTCTTTACGAAATACGTTTTACAAGAAGTTAGGTTATAATATAACTGTATGTCAAAATTTAACCTTTTGGTCCTTTTCTTTCTTGAAGTTTTATGATCATGATGGGTATCAGACACTGCCTATCAGAGCGCCATCTACTTTACGTTAAACCACTCACAGCACAATGGAAAAGTCTTCAAAATAGTTCACAACTTACAATTATTTATCAACTATGCAAATATCCTACTATATCCAACATATATAAATTACAAAAACAGGGTTTCTTTTTCTCACAAAAATTAACACGTCACAACAGAGATTCTAACTATCAGAAAATGTACATCATTACAAACCAGCCAACTATTTTTCTACATTTGATATCAGTTTTCAAAATATAACTTGCCCATGTTTAGGAAAATTGTCAAATTTTATTAATTTTCAACCATTACTCTCAGTTATACCATTATTAATTATTAAGTTATCATAGATTTTACTCAGATTTTGAGTATCTTCTCTGAAGTTCACAGTATTATGGGTTCTAATATAAATCATTTCACTTATTAACCTTCTGCTATAATGTTGTTCTATGTCTATGACAATTTTCCTAAACATGGGCAAGTTATATTTTTGAAAACTGATATCAAATGTAGAAAAATAGTTGGCTGGTTTGTAATGATGTACATTTTCTGATAGTTAGAATCTCTGTTGTGACGTGTTAATTTTTGTGAGAAAAAAGAAACCCTGTTTTTGTAATTTATATATGTTGGATATAGTAGGATATTTGCATAGTTGATAAATAATTGTAAGTTGTGAACTATTTTGAAGACTTTTCCATTGTTTGCTGTGAGTGGTTTAACGTAAAGTAGATGGCGCTCTGATAGGCAGTGTCTGATACCCATCATGATCATAAAACTTCAAGAAAGAAAAGGACCAAAAAGGTTAAATTTTGACATACAGTTATATTATAACCTAACTTCTTGTAAAACGTATTTCGTAAAGAAAATTTCTTATACTTTTAAGTTGGTTTTTTAAAATGATTTATCTTCCAAAAATGTTTGTTAAATTGTAGTAAATTGAGGTGGGTACTTAGTCTTGCTTTTCGGAGTGAAATCTGCGATGTGAATATTTTGTTGTTTTTAGCCTTGAAAAAGGATCAAGTTGATCCGAAACGTCGGTGATGATTCATTATTGCCAGTGTATTTCATAGTTTGTTGATGCAAGCTCTTTAAGTTGATTAAAAGGTCTTTTGTAGAAATTCGTGGAACTTGTAGTAGTTGAGAACGATGCCAGAAGCAATTCCATCTATGCGACTTTTGATGGAAAAGATACATTTTTTCTGGTTGGTTCTTAACAAAAAGGAAATTAAGCTTTGAAAACTGAATACAAAATATACATATCAAATTTGTTTGAAATTTATAACCCATCCCAAGAAAGAATCGGAAACATCGCGAATAACCCTAAAACCACCTTGAAACATATATATGGGACAATTATTGATGAGATGAGGTATTGTTGCTTCTGCATATCCACATTCACAACTTGCGCTTGGAGCTGAGTTCCATCTGAATAGCATGCTATTGGTACGGCCATCACCTCTTCTCAGACGATTAAGATCTGTCCAAATTTTTGTTTTTTCTTCAATTAAAACGTCAGACCCCCTTGCCAAAACATCGTGAAACGCCTTGTGTATTCTCGTTTCCCAAGAAATGATCCAGAAACGAATCTGAAGCCGAAATCGATGAACTTGTCAACGTCGAAACGAGTCAAGGTGTTTGGATGCCGTCTCTGCCATTTAGAATATCCCGCTAATAAATAGTTATTTACGCATTTCTCTAAGTTCACATAGGTTTAGTGACATACTTTGCAATTTCGAAATAACGTCGACGCGCACCGCTTGAACAGGACGCCCGTAGTCGTCGACATGTGTTTCATTTTAGTCTTTCGAAGACGCACGTGGATAAATACTTGAAAAAAATGGGTTATTTTTTCCGCTCGCTAGTAATCACTGACATCATTTATTTCCTGCTGTTTTATCACTCGGGAATTTCGAAGGTGCTTTTGATCTGTCGCCCGTCAAACGCGTTTCATGTTTTCTGGAGTTGAAAAATGCTAGCGAACTTATTGGAGTAGAAGTATCTATTTTTTCTCGTTTTTCCAATTATGATGGGGAGAAGATATAAATGAAAATAGGGACTCCTTTGAAGTACACGATCCCAGGATGAGAATGCAACCGACAATTATTTTTTGAATGATTCGAATGCTTATTGTCGTCGACAAACTCGCCCACACAGGCTTCTGTAATGAGAGCGATAGAACGATATTTACTGTATGTACTGTATATACTGAATTATTACTGGTATTCTATAGTTTTGGCTTTTACTATGTGTAAATTCATCGTTACTTATAAGCAATAGGAATTAAATAAAATTTTCCAATTTAAACTATTTATTGAAGCTCCTGCTCACATATGTTTCGATACACGGTATCATCTTCAGAGCGAGTTAGAAACTGCTTGTGTCGAAATAAGATGGTTTCTCGAATAATTGGAACGAAGTTCCTTACGGCACGCTTTGACGAGATAAGGATTATGCTGTGCGACCGAACTGAAAAAAAAGTGATAGTTAAACCGTAAGAAAAAGTCCGTGGAATAAAACCGTTAAATGAGACGTGCGCAGGCGCGACAGTCGTATACACAAACGAGTAGTGTATAATACCTTTCTCTTTCTCCTTCTTTCTTTTCGTTCTCTCATCCTTTCTCTTCCTATTACCACTCCACCCCGCCAATGCAGGGACAAGCACGTGGCGAATACTCACATTATAGATACATTCAACTCGTGAGTAGCCACGTTTATTTTCATATAATTTCAAATCGTCAAAATAATAATAAATATAGTAACAATGGCAAGTGAACTAACAAAAGACTTGAATGCAATTGACAGTGATAATAGTGGGAAATTATTCAGTGCAAAAGAATTGAATTAGAAAGTATGTGTTTATTTATACGAGGGCCATTCAGAAACTAACCTCCGATTGGTCACAGTGCGGGTAGTGGGGGGGAGTAGCGCGCCATTTGTGCATTCACGCGCTCAGCAGGTCAGTCGGCATCAAGCCGTAGTCGAGTGAACATCGTACCTGCGCTAGTTTAGTTTTTGTGGCAGTTTGAAATGTGTGCTGCAATAGAAAATCCCGCCAAATGTGAGGTGCGTGCTGTTATAAGGTTTTTAACAGCCAAAGGATACTCTGCAGCAGCCATTCATCGTGAGCTTTGTGCCGTGTACGGACCAAAATTTATGAGTGAAGGAGTTGTCCGTGAATGGGTACGTTTATTTAAAAGTGGACGCCCGTCCTCACTCTGCTCGCAGAACAACAGCCCTTCTTGAGTCCTTCAAGTGGGACGTTTTCAACCATCCACCTTACAGCCCAGATCTGGCGCCAAGCGATTATCACCTCTTCATGCATATGAAGAAATGGCTCGGGTCCCAGCGGTTTGATGACGACGAAGAGCTCAAAGATGCGGTCACAGGCTGGCTCAAGGCACAAGCGGGTGATTTTTATGCAGAAGGAATTTCAAAGCTTGTGAAGAGATACGAAAAGTGCCTCAATCGTAATGGAGACTATGTCGAAAAATAGTGCAAAGATGTAGTTGTAAGATGTATATATTAAAATATTTTTACTTAACTTGGTGTACTTTTTTCAATTAACCGGAGGTTAGTTTCTGAACGGCCCTCGTAAATATATAATATTATATCACATCCACAAGAGCTTGTTAATATTGCGCTATCTCGTGTAACAAACATCGAAGGATTCTTCATTGTAACACTCAATAACGATCCAACTAACTTCAGATTGCACCATAATCGAGTGCAAGCATCGTCTAAAAAGTTTGCTGGAAGAATTTCTGACATTGTCGTTAGATCCTCTACACACTAAAGCCCAAACGATCTTGGATTTTCTTTAAACTAAAAATGGTATTTCCATAACCACGTTAAATTTTCAAAGTCTGTAAAGCCATAGATTGGATTTGTCAGATTCTGTAATTCAAAAAACTAATCTCTTACTTCTTTCCGAAACGAGGATGAGCAATGGCCAACAGATTGATATTCCTAATTTCAACTGCATTGTTCATTAGAAGCAAGATTACGTACGTATAGGTACTATCAAAATAGCAATGATACTACTAATATTCTAACACTTTGGTGTTTGGACATAATCTTAAAAAATACTAGCTGTGTGAATGTTGGACTTACAAGAATTGTAATCATTTGTTCAGCTATATGTAAAACGAACAACGGAGTTGAAACTGTCATGGTATAGTCTACATTTCACCAATTACAAAAATTGAAGATTTGAAACATTTGAAACTGATGGAATATTCTGATGAGATTTCTGAAATACTTGGTGGAAACCCGGAATTTTTTCAGAAGGATTAGAAATGAGATTTTCATTGAACATTTCATAAGATATCCACTCAATCTTCCATTTATCGTTAATGTTCATCTTAAAGAACGTATTATACTAGAATGGTTTACGTGACTTGTTCCATAATTTTGACGCGCACTGTATATATATTACTAGAGATTCAGGATTAGAACTATCAATGGTGATTTCAAATGACGAGGGTGTTTAGATGTGATACACATTGCCCCATTCAATGTATAAGGTCTGATTGGGTGCTCTTTTCAACGTGGATATGTCAGAAAAATGAATAGCACCCCGGATAGATACATTTAGTTGTGTTATAAAAAAGTAGAAGACAGTCGTTCAAGGATACACACGTATCCTCCCACGTTCATCGATACACCTTCGATCGGGAAAAAAAGCGAGCAGTTCTATGATCGCCCACCGGGCAGGTACCACCAGTTCCTCGCGGAAAAACTAGTTTCGCCCCCGCATTATGTAAAAATTGACAAACAACCGCCTAACCGACAAATAGCGCAATATTGCGTGTTATTAGTCGGTGCTTCCGACCTGTCGACGATGGCCGCCTCTTCTCTGCGGGGCAGCAATAGCCTTCAGGTACCCAGGTTCGGCGAAAACGACGCTTCTGACGCCCGTCGCGATCATATGGTGGTGCTGCTCGTTTCACGTCATGAATAATTGGAGCGTACGGTGTTTGGCAACGATCGATGACGTCGAGCGATATCGCCCACTTTCGTATTGTGGCAGATGAAACCGTGCGTTTTTTTTTTGTTTCGGGTGTTATCGAAATTTATGGGGAGCAGGTCGAGGTTCGAGTTTATGTGAGTATTGCTGGGTACCTGGATTTTTTTTATCTTGAATTTTCGCACTGATTCATTGTATCTCTCATTTTTTTTGTGTACTTGTTTATACCTGAAAAGTGGAATACTTTTTCTCTTAAATGTCTGTTCTCTAATGTTCAATCCTACCTGCTGAAGTTTTTCTTTTTTTGTGATTATTTGCATATTAAAATCTTAGAACATAGATTAGGATCATCAAATTTTGCCTATTTTATTATCAAAATAGGGCAGTTATAAAAAATTTTTATGATATTCGTGTTGAAAGATATTTATTTTTTTTTCACTACTAGACGAAATGTCACTTTTAACAGTCATATCATAAATAACTAAAATTTGAAGACAGTAATTGAAATAATGTTTTCTTTTCGCTACATTACTGGGATGATTTGACCAAAAACTAATTGAGGAGAAATATTAAAACCGCCAAACCTACCCCCTTCAATATTTAGCATTATAAAAATAATTCAATTTGAACAAAGTGATTCGCCAAAAAATTTCTAATTTCCTGGAAACTACTGGGCTAAATTGACTGAATAACGAAATAAGCCCAGATGTATTATTCAAACCTTCAAAATAACCGTAAAAAAGGTATATCGGGTGAATCCACTGGTAGCAGAAGGTAATGAACGAAGATGGTATTGGCCGACACGTGTTTTTTTTAGGTAACCTTGACCTGACGAAGCCAATCAGCAAAAAACACGTGTCGGCAAGTACCATCTTCGTTCATTTCCTTCTGCTACTTGTGGATTCACCTGATATACCTTTTCTACTTACGTTCAATCTCCACGATGAATATAATATTTCGCGGATGAACAGATGCAATTTCAGTTAACACCACTGATGCACCCTGCTCGGGTGAACAAGAGTGTCAACAATATCATAATCTCAATTTTCAGATTCCAAAACGTTCTCCATAAACGTTTAATAGGCACTTGAACTTGAAACACCTTGTATAATGGTAATGAAAATTGCGTAACACCATTGATCTTTCTTTTATGTGAAAGCGAGAAAAGGGAGAAACAGATGCCCATTACACCATGAAAAGGATTTAAAAGATAAAATTGTTAGCGAATAATTTTCCTTACTTTGAAAAATTATACCTCCGGAATTATTAATTTCTGTTCAACAAAAATGATATCAATGTATCTATCCAGAGGAATTGCATAATGTAAAAGTCCTATTCGAGTTGCGTAATTTGAAAACTAAAATTACTCCGGAAGTACTAAGCCGATTGGCCCGAATAACCAACCTGACCGAGATATTTTTTCTTAAACCTACCCTGAAATTTTCAGCTCTCTAACTAATATAAAGTAATCGTACTTAGGGACGAACATTTGGGCAAACCTATGAGCAATAATGAGCACCCTACTGTGTTCAGGCGAATAAGAGCGCCAAAATGCAGGAGAGTTTATCGAAGATATTCTTCATAAATTGGGGATTAAAGTAAAAAAAATTCCCGTGTAGTTAAGCTCTTTTGAACGCATTGAAGTGCGTATAATTTTTTTATTATTTCATAATGGAAGTGGCCCAGGGTCTTCTATTATTGTTGACACATCCTGGCTTCATCAAATTTACCAAAGTTAACAAAGTTTGTAAGGTTTATATTGGTTCAGGAATAATGTCTGATACTCGGAAAGAATCTCTTTTCTTAGGAAAATTGTATTCACCGAAACCTCGTATATTTATTTAGGTGGCCTGAAATGCTCGAATCTAGCAACGATAAAATCACTTTAAGTATTCTTGATTAGTTTAAATATTCATAATTATGTTCGACTCATAAGATATTCCAATACTCGACGAATATTAAATTTTTTAATTCTTGTAAGATTCTATTCATGAAAGTAATTTATTATTATTTTTGGTCGGACTGTCGACCGTTGAACCTAAGAAATACAAATTTGCAAAAATTTCTCATTTCTCGAACTTGTTCATCGATTGAACAAACGAGTTTATGAGTCTAGGGATTCAACTTCATTACGAGATTATTCATTCGCCTCGTTAGGACTAAAATATCTGGAATCTCCATTTAGGGATAACAAGATATTTATATTATTATGAATATGGGCAGCTTTCATTGCTGATTCTCAATATAATTGTCTTGAGAAAAAAAAATGATGGGAAAACTTTGATGCGTAGGTACTCAAATCTATTTTGACTGTCTTGTATTATCGTTCATTCACATCGCTCACTCAGGTCTGCGATGTTTCGCGATGAACAGTTTATCACATTTGTATTACCTTTCACAGTCGATGTGTTTTATCTTACAAGTTCAAGAATTTTTATTCGTTATAGCTACTTACAGTGTTTCGCAATGATGCAGCCCAACGTTGGGTGTTCGTGTAATGAGATAGATGCCCCACGTCGGGCGCCAGTGCGAAGGAAAAAACCTCCTCAAAAGATCAGTACAAAATCTGTTTATTACACAAGGAACGGACTAAATTTAAATTCTTTACAAACTGACTCGGTCTTATTAATCTTGAGTTAATTGAAAAGTTCAGTGAAATTAATAAAGAAGAGCTCTACTCCCCATGCTAGCCTAAAGATTTACAGGTTCGTTACTTGTTGATTTTTCCGGCGGAGCCCTTAGCCTGATATTATCCGCGTATTAATGCCGGTAGAAGTTTCGACAGGTTTTGCGTTACCTTCTCTTCCTTAACAATGGATGTTTCTAATCTGCTATAGAACATAAAACAATATTTGAATATTATTCAAATACAATTTATATAAGGAAATGTGAAAATAGGAGTGCCACACGGGTCTATCTTTGGTGCATTTTATTTGTACCTGAATAGATCCCCAACAAATATGATGATCTGTGAAACTAGACAGACGATATATCTTCACCATAACATAGACAATAAGCGAAAATTAACTTCCAGAACAGGGCTAAGCAGTTGATGCCAACTATATATTCTTTTAGATGGGTCTACCTAAGGGCTCACCTAAAATTAATGTCCTTGGCTTTCCTATGACATACAGCTAGATTTTGGGAATTTTGGCTGTTTTTATTTCTGCTATATATATTCGGTAAACGAATAAAGACTATATGGATGGGGAGGATCAAAATAATATCTTAATATCTAGTTTGAAGTAGCATTTAATTACATGCCGTCTTAATCCTGTGTTTGGATATTCACTGAGATGATATTGTACAGTTTGAAATGAAATAATACTGTGAAGTTAAACTGAAGGAAAACCATGATGTTTATTTTTAATTCAATATATTTCTTTCATTACATTTTATTTATCTGCGTTGTATCTGTATCACACTATTCCAGAGTATGGGA
Source organism: Micraspis discolor (assembly GCA_030674115.1). Lineage (NCBI taxonomy): Eukaryota > Metazoa > Arthropoda > Insecta > Coleoptera > Coccinellidae > Micraspis > Micraspis discolor. Next base: position 13,072,551 of record JARTUT010001740.1, read on the forward strand.
AGAGATTCTAGCGCGCAGGCGCTCCTGACCTTTCGTCACTTTCGTCGTTTGCGCATGCGAACTTTAAACTATTCTACATATTCGACGCCATCAAACCCTATTATGTTGTCATCAAAGTTTTTATTACATTCACAGTATTGTTCATATAAATCAATAAAGTGGTCAGTAATATGAAAGAAGTCACGTACGAAGTGCCCCAAGGTACGGTTCTGGGCCCTCTTCTCTTCATATTGTATGTGAATGGTCTCCTGAAATGAAGCTGAAGGGCAAAATTCTGTCATTTGCCGATGATACAGCCATACTGTATGAAGACAGCTCGTGAAGTGACCTGAAAAAGAAAGCTGAAGATGATTTTGTTCTTGTGAGGAATTGGATGGCTTCAAATGAGTTGACTCTAAATATTGAAAAACTTCATACTTACCTTTTACTTCGTATCAATCTGGACTCCCAAATCTTGGAAATCTGAATAAAGACCCTGAAACACAAATAAATGAAGCAGAGAACGCAGTTGTAAATTATCTGGGGGTTAAAGTCTACTGCCACCTCAGATGGAACCTACAAATTGACAACATAGTCAAGAAGATCAGAGGACTAATCTATAATTTTAAATACTTTAGAAACTACATAAGAAATAAGCACTTGAAGATTATATATTTTGCGTTGGTACAGTCCATCTTAACATATGGCATTATAGGATGGGGCGCGGCATGTTCGTCCCACTTGAACAAAATCAACATACTACAGAAGCTGATACTAGAAATTATGAATTTTAAAAACATTGCATTCATCAGCGATCTGCTCTACGAGATATCCCAAGTATTGGACGTTAGGCAACTGTATCATCTCAGAGTTATACTTCAAGTTTACAATGGGAAAATCAAATTGGAACACCTTGATCATGCATATCCAACCAGAACAAAAAATACCTATTTCAAGACAACCAGAGCTAAAAAGACAATTGGGCAGAGGTCAAGTTGTTACCTTGCTCCAAGAATATATTCCTGCGTTCCAACAAACATCCAGGGAACTACAAACCAAAAGAGATTTAAGGGACTTGTTACTCAATGGCATTTCGCAAAAGGAAGAGGTTTTATTTATGAGGCCATAAATATGTGACCAACTCGTTGAACTCCTGTAAAGTCCCAGACTTTATTGTCATATAGTTAAAATCTGTTATCATGTTACTACATCCTTCGGCTTGTTACCTGATTTTTGTGTTTTTTCACTCATTTTAGGGAAAGAAAATTATTGTTTATTTGTTTGTATAGTAGGAACACTAGCTAAAGCCCAGTTTATACTTTCATCTGAAGTAGCGTACAGGCAAGACGAACCTTATTCAAGGAACGTTCGAGCCTCTGCTACTAAATGTTTATTTCTACGTAATTGATGAAATAAATTATACATAAACAGATATTTGATGTTGAATGATTGTTTGGGCTATTACCATCATCTATTGTGGATGTAATGATTTCCGACGTTTCGATAGACATCTTCTATCTTTATCAAGGAGAAAAGTAAGAAACCTTTTGAAAATTATCAATTTTCAAAAAGTCAATTGACAGAAGTCATGAAAAAATGAAAGAAAATGAACGATGTTATATACTCATCTGTGATATGATGATCTTTTTAAGTTGGATCGAACTTAATGATGGTAATAGCCCAAACAATCATTCAACACGAGCTCCATCATCAACAATATCTCGTCATCAACCAGATATTTGATGTCAAAAAATTTTATAGTATGCAAATAAACTATTATTATTATTATATTATTATTATAAGTAAATGTACATTTCTGAAATACTTTCAAATTTCCAGTGTTGCCAGAAATGTAGAAATATGGCAACCGCTTTCTTATTTAAATAGGAACCCCGTATTTCTCTCTTTTACTCGACTCTCCATAAAACATTTAATTGATCTATATCTATCTTTCATTTTTTCTGTATAGTGAATTATTTAGACAAATTTTAAATTAAATTTGAGACACACAAAATTATCTATATTTGAGATTTCCATTTCAAAATTTGCCATCTTTTTCGAATTTCCGTTGCCAGTTTTACAGAGTGGTCAAAAAAATTACCACTGGTCAAGTAACAAAAATGTAAAAACTCTGTTTTTTCAAATAAGATACCCTCTATGTTTTTTCATTTTCAGAACGACAACAATCCACTCTACAATTCTTCTATACATTTTCATATAGCTATATTATTTAGATTCTGAGTTATCTGCTTTTATTGAATCTCAGGTTATTTATACAAAAACTTCTACAAACCACTTAGATTACTTCTTGTGGGTCATGTGAACTTGAAAAATGGTTTTCTATGGATCAAGTTTGATCACAGGAATGTCGCATTTTCGACAACTTAGAGAGTGCAGAGAAAATATCAATTAAAATAAATTAAGGCATATTGAATTAATCTGATATTCAATTAACTCAGATAACTTAGAATCCACACTAGATAGGTATAGGGAAGTGTTCAGAAAAATTGTAAATTGGGTTGTTCTCAATCTGAAAATGAAAATTTGAAATACCTGAGTTTTTTTCAATTTTGTGAGTTTACAAATCGTAATTTTTAATGACTGACAACTAAAATTCGAAAACGTTGGCTGAGATCAAACTATTATCTAAAATCATGCCAAATTCCGAACTGAAATCTCGATTATTGGGTAAAATATTGCCATTTCCTTAACTTGCTTTAAAATTAAAAAAAAAAATTAACTCCGAAACCGTTATAGATAGATATAATAAAGTGAAGTGAATCAATTGAAGTTTTTTATGGCGAATCATAAAAAAATAGAAATACGGGGTGTCCTGTTTAAAATAACAAAGCTGTTGCCAATTTTGCCTTCATATGGCAACACTGGAAATTTGAGAAAGTATTTCAGAAATTTACCTCATATTTAACCTAAAAAGTTTGAATTCTGGATGTATAGTTTCCATAATAATTTAATAGGCCACCAACCTTGGGACACCAGATATTTCATGTATTGCTTCCAAAGATGAATGGATGTCCTTACATCAGAGCCTTTCTCCATTCTTATGATTCCTGTTGATGGTAATGATTTTCAAATATAGTTTTTCTTACAGAGTCCAATCACCGAAGTGAAACCGGCTGCGGGTATTGGCAGCTCCAGTTAGACAGAGATCTCGTTGATACCATTTCCGCCATCTACCCGGAGTGGTTCAAGCTTAACAGCATGGCTGAAGGCGGGGGTTCCTCCCAATCCCCGAGGGAGTCCTCCCCGAAGGCTGTCATCGACACGTCGCCCCTGCACATCAACCAGAACAAAGAATGTGAGTAGACGTGCCCTCGAATCCGATTACCGAACCTTACGACGGACTCGCCCGGTAATTTTCTGGCTGAAAAAGGGATTATGACATAAATGACATCGAAAAATAATTCAGGACCGGAAAATATTTTCGAGCATAATCAGTTTGAATCTGGTAGCCATTTTGCCAGCGGCTGTCATGGAAATATAAAGATTCATGACAATCGGAGTACATAATCTAAATTTTTGAAGATTTTATTCTTGTATTCTTTTCAGGGGGTTTGTTCATAGTCATTATACTGGGTGAGCTTTTGAGCATGGCGTTTATTTTAACTACAGATTCTTGAAACGAAAAGAAACACTCTTTTCCCCTACAAATCTGTCCAGTTCTCCCTCCTTCTGAAAATTTAAGCGATTTTATTTTTCAAATTCATCGATATATTTGAATTCCAAGAAAGAAAAGTTTCTGAGAAATGGTTCAAATTCACAAAGTCATTAAAAACGGAAGAAATATTTACGTTTAATTCACTATTAGGAATAAACTTCTTTTTTCAAGTTTGTGTATGAGATATACGCAACGTGACCTTTGAGTTGGAATAAAAAACAACGCACATCGATAGGGACTTTTAACATTTTGTAATGATGCATCCAAAGCTTGCACAAAGAAATAGGATATAACATTACTAGCAAGCTAAGAGGGTTTTTACTGGCGAATGGACAGTTACCTCCTTGAGCCAGTAAAACCCGTTACCTTGCGTATATTGTTTTATATTTTATTTGTTTCTCATTTGTAAAAAGGGTAGATAAATTCCAAAAAAATCTCAATAATTTGTCGTAAATGTCGTATGCTATGGGCGTTGCCATGAACATGTCTGTTTATTTTTCTTTACATTTATATTGGCAAAAGTGAAAATGAATGTACCAAAAGAAATTATTGAGGCGGCCAGCAGTGTAGCTTCAAGTTTATTACCTGCAAAATCAGCTTCAAGGTACAGCTTCAAAAAGTGTCAAAACAAAAATAGTGTGATTGGGGTAACTGAAGATGTTTTGTTGGTCTACTTGAATTAACTATCAGCTAGATTCAGCCCTAATACTTTATGGGCAAAATGGTCAATGCTGAAAAGCTTCTTGGAAATGAAAGAAAATGCCCCTGTTCGCAGGTTTGTTTTCCTTAAAAAATTTATTGAAAAATATGACGTTTAGTTGTCATTTGAAGATTTCAAAAGGTTATAGCGTTTCTGAAACAAAAAAATGAGCGTTATACGCCAAAAAAGGCCAAGGTATTAAGTAAAGAAGAGGCTGAACAATTTCTTTTACATGCTCCTAATGACTAGTGGTTGCTGGCGAAAATTACAACAATATTTGGGAATTTTGGATGTTGTCGATGTGACGAAATTCTCTCCTTAAACATGAATGATGTAAAGATATGGAAAAATACGTTATTGTGACATTACGTCAAACAAAACATTTAACAACAAGAAGATTCACCATAACTGATGATGGCTGCAGCTTCAAGCCCTGCATGTTATACAGAAAATATGTAAATCTTCGGCCTCCTGGAACAGAAAGCCTAAGATTTTTCTTGACATACCGACATGGAAAGTGCATTTCCCTTAATGCTGGCCAGCACTCTATTGTTGGTGTCCCAAAGTAACTAGCGAAATGTTTAGGTTTAAAAGACCCAGAGTTATACACCGGCCACTCTTTTCGCAGAACTGGAGCCACTATGGTTGCAGATTCGGGTGGAGATATTTTAGCACTAAAGCGTGCAGGAGGGTGGAAGAGCACCGAAATTCCGATGAGTTATGTCGTTGATTCGGTCAACAAAAAAAAAAACGAAATGTCTATCACATTATTTGGTAGTAAGGAGAGTACAAATGTTCTGCAGTCCTCGAATTCGGCAGTTTCTGAGTTAACAGATGGTTCATCATCATCAGTATCAACTCTTTCATCATCAAAAGTCTGTGTTACTGGAAATAACAATTGTACCGTGATTTTCAACATATATGACGATAAAACAAAATTTTCTAATGTAAATAATACTACTAACTTGTAAAAATTTTGCTAGTCAGTTCTACAAGTTAGTGACTTGATAAAATGAACTTTCTTTATTAATATTGTGTTTTTGCAAACTGACGTTTTCAAATGAGAAACAAATGAAAGTGTTTACAACTCTTGGGATTCAGTGGTAGCTATTGAAAGAACTAAGATAAAATTCCCAAGTTATATTATCGCAATGACCATCCGCTTTCAGATTGCAGCAAGACATTATCTTACGCAACAGATGCGGTTTCAGAGTATTAACCTTCCGTTTACGAAAACTGAACTGTCAGTTCCAAGAAAGTTTCGGAAAGCTTTGTCTATCATTATTTCAGATTCTTGTAGTTATTTCGGCTAAACGGGCTCCAATGTGATGTGAGTAAAACCTTTTCGTTTCTGGTCGATGGTTCGAACTGAGAAATTACGAAAAATTTTCTTTTTAACATCTTTTCAGTAAGAAGTCTGTTTATTTAGCATTCAGGAATAATTTCACCGATTATTTTGATTTCGAAAGATGGCATTACTATGGTGAGTGGGCCGAATCTAATATCAAATCGGTCGATGAGTACCGTGACTAGACAGGAAACCAAAATTTTTTAATCCTCAATATAATCTCTGGATTCGGCCATTTTGCGACTGTTTTTATTGTTTGAGTGATGTACTGACGCATAAACTCCTTATTACTTGTGAACATCTTCTAACAGCTCTTTGGATAATTTACTCGTTTTTTGCTAACGTTGACCCCTTTTGAAAAACAGCTTGATCATACCCAAATGTACATGGTTGATGGTGTAAACACTTCCTAATGATAACATCATAGTATCAGCTATCTTGCAACATCAATTTGCTATTGCCTTGATGGTTTTCAAGATCAATCTAAGCTAGCCTTGAACGGTGTTTTTTTTTCAATGAAAATGCTTGAAACCCATCGTTTTTAAAATTCACAAAAAAAGCACCACTGAAATTTTGACAGAAATTTTTGTTGGCGCTTTCGAAAAATCCTATTGGATATTGTGTCGCAATCTATTAATAATGAAGTAACTAACATGTGTGGGATGAGATAATTTTTGTTTGGTACCTTGTTAATGATTAATTTTAGGTTTGGGAATGGTCCAAAGCGCATGCTTGTAAAAAAGATGTTACTCATTTATATCTAGTAAATTTTGTAATATATCGGGTGTCTTAAGGTGGATAGCCTATTAAATTATAATCGCAACTATATATGCAAAATATTCAAAATTTTGTAGACCCTTATATATTTAAGTTATTTAAAGTACATTTCTGAAATACTTTCAAATTTCCAATATTGCCAGATGTATACATATTTTTTGTGATTCTCCATGAGAAATCATATTAATTTATTTTACCTCCCAGGACCATCATTAACGATTTATGAGTTATTATTTTTGGCGCTCTTGTTCACCCGAACAGAGTGCCTATAATTTTGCCCGAATGTCTGTAATTTTGGAATATCGAGCCTAAAATGGTCTCAATCGATTGGGTTCGACTCCCTGATGAAGAATTCGTGGCAAAAGTTGAGTCTGTCCGGCCGGCCGGCCGTATCCTCTCTAGCATCCAAAAGGAATCAGCTAGAGTTTTCATATTTTCAGAATAGGTTAATTGTCCAAATATCTCGGTCAAGTTCGTTATTGGGCCAAATCCGTCGGATGGTTCAGTAGTTATGAGCATCTGAAATTTTGTTTCCTCAATAACTACTAGAATATCCATCCGATCAAATTGATACTTGAAATATTGTTGAGGGAGGCTGCAACAAAACAGCTCGCAAAATTTCGCAGAAATCGTCACGCTAGAAAATTTTTAAAAAATTCCCAAAAAAAAATTTTTAATCCTCACTATCTCATAAGATATTTTTCGGATTTCAATAAAAATTCGTGAATATATTGAGGTAATCGATATCTTACCTATCCCCAAATTTCATTGTCGTAGCTCTTTTCCATCTAAATATATAATCATTTTTTTAATTTACTCAAGATAAAAAAGAGAAATGACATACGTCCCGATGATTTTCTTTGAACGATGGCCGTCACAGATCGATATTCGATTGACAAATGCCGTGCTCATTAATCAGTGTCAGTTGGCGTAATATTAATCAAAATTTTTCATAACGGGAAATCATAGAGATAGAATTCAATCTCGGTGGCAGAAATAATATACGTTGTCAAAATTCAGAAAATCACTGACCTAAGTTTTTAGGAAAAGGGAATTATAGCATCGAACAAAACTTGGGGAAAATTATGAGTAGTTATTTTTAATTTGAGATATAGGTTTATTCATTCATTAGGCGTTCATATTTGCATCACATTGTCCCATAGTACGGGAAAAGACTATTGTTCACGTTATCAGAGTGCTTATAGATTTGTTATGGTTTGAATATTTACTCGCAAGTAGCTCAACAAGAGCGCCAAAGCAATCTGACCTCACGTCAGTGCTTTCTAAATTTTTTTAAATCAGATATGAGAGTCAATTAAACGGCTATATTTACCTGAAATATCGAGATTTCAGTTCGAGATTTGGCATGATCTTAGATAATAATTTGATATGCTGCACCGTTTCCGAATCTTAGTTGTAAGTTATACAAAATGGTCAAAAAAAAACATTTATCAATTCACAAAATTATAAAATTTTTTCAAATTGAACACGTAGCTTAATTTTTCATTTTCAGAATGAAAACAACCAACTTTACAATTTTTCCATATGTTTCCCTATACCTATCTTGTTATGATTCTAAGTTGAATGCATTCATTGAATTTCAGATTATTTATGCAAAAAAGCATCTGGAATATTTGTTCTTTCTCTTGTGCCCTTGAACAATGGTTTTATATAGAGCGAGCTGAGTCACAAATATGTCGATCTATAGACGACATAGAGAGCACAGACAAAATTTCATTACAAAGGAATCTAGGCATATTGAATCAATTTGAAATTTAATTAACCGCAGATAACTTGGAACCCAAACAAAAAAGGTATAGGAGAATGTATAGAAAAATTGTAGGGTAGCTTGTTCTGATTCTGAAATTGAAAAAACATACTAGGTGACTTTATTTCAAAATAAAATTTTTTTGACTAGTCTGTTTAACTGATAACTAAGATTCGAAAACAGTGGAGCTGATAAAACTATTAATTAAGATCATGCCAAATTTCAAACCAAAATCTAGAATATTGAACGAAATATAGCGAGTTTCGAGACTCAAATTCGATATAAAATTTATTTATAATTCAAAAACCGTTTTTGATAGTTATAGGTAAGTAAAGTAAATTAATGAATATCTTTATGGAGAATCATAAAATAATAGAAATACGGTGTGTCGCATTCAAAATAACAAAGCTGTAGCCAGATTTGTATACATTTGGCAACACTGGAAATTCGACAGTATTTATGATATTTAATTTTTTTTTATTATTTATTATTTCATAAGAAATCCTTGAATAACCTCATTATGATCTAAACAATTTGAAATATTTGGGATCAATAGTTTCCACAATGATTCAATTGGTCACCCACCTTGTTGCACCCGTTATATATTCTTTTGAACTTTTGATTTAAGGTGAACAGACCACGAAGCTTTTAGTGTTAGTAGGGGTTAGTGTCGGGGTGCCATACAATTCAGCGTATGACATGAAAGCCTAGGGAAAAAACCCCAGTAAAAATCCCTGGCTTTCTCCATAAGTGTAAAAATAAACTGATATATATTTTAAGGATATATATGTATATATATATTCTTTTGGACTTTCGAATACAAAACAAATGTTAGCTGGGGTTGGTGACGGGGTGCCATACAATTCGGTGTATGACATAAGAACCTATGGAAAAAACCCAGTAAAAAAATCATGGCTACCCGCATAAGTATTGTTGTGTGTACAAAAATAAGCTGAAATAAATTTGAATTCCAAGAAAGAATCGGAAAAATCGTGAATAGAAGGATTTCTTTATTTAAGAGTCATCTACCCATTTCAATTTTGTAATAGAGCTACCATTCAATACCAACGAATTTCGCCCACCCTGTACTTTCATCATGAATCCGAAATATCAATAAACAAATTTCGAAATCGACCATCCTCGGACCCGAAGCGACGCCCTGAAGACGTCGCCCACAGACTGCCGAAATCTCGAAGGACGCCCGCCACCTTCGATCCGAGTGGTACCCAAGAGAGTTTCGGATCTCTACAGTCATTAAGTGTACGTCTCACACCGCGTCAAGAACCATGTGTACAGTGTTTGTGTAATGACCTTCGTCGGGTCAGTGTCGGATATAGCACGTTTTGTTCTTCCGGGGGCCGCCTCCGGACCGCGCTGCGCCCAATCTCTTCCGTCACACACCATGTGCTTACATGTGTCTTCTCTCTGTTGCAGCCCTCAAAGTGAAGCTCATGCTTCGGCGCCCTCTGGATCAGCTGGTCGACCAGGGAATCATGCCTCGTAAGTATTATTGACTTGCTTATTGATCGACTAAGGACAGCCTGTATAAGGGATGTTTGTGGAAAACACGGTAAAATACACCCTTGTTCAGAATTAGTCGGAAAGTTTTTTCTGGTGTTCAATTTAACAACTCACAAAATACAATAGTAACGTTTACTCGTCAAATGCAGTGATAATTAGTAGGATTGATCCTATGCTTTCCAGAAGAGGGAACTATCATTAGGTTATGTAATTGAATTTGTTTGTCTGTGAAGTTATGATTCGGTTCATTGTTATAACGTTGTTTTTCTGATATTTAGATCAGTCTTATTGTTGTTCGTTGTTTTTCAAATTGCTGCAAACAAAAAAATCATTATGATTGAAGTGAGCAGCACACATTTTTCAATATTCACCTCGGAAGACTCTACTGATACTTATAATGGTATTGTATCAATTTTCGACAAATAAGTTATCGTGAATATCATTACTAAATAGTATATTTTTTCAAATGAAACCTTATATAGTGTGAAAACGAAGCGTCGTTGAGTGAGATGTTTCGACCGTAGCCCCAATGTTTCAATAAACCAAGAGTCGACTCGGAACATAAATATGAACTTAATTAATTAACTAATCAACTTCTGTGATTCCTTGCCTTTAAGTATATGAAAAAAGAATTATATCCTCTCGTAGAAAAAAGCTACGACAATGAAATTTGAGAATATTTTAGATATCAGTAACGTCCATACATACACAAATTTTTGTTTAAATACGTCGGATATCTTAAGAGGTATTCAAGTAAGTTTTTAATTAATTTTCGAGTGTGCGAAATTTTGCAAACAAATTTGTTTCAAACTAATTTAAGTATCTTCCAAGTTACAACTTTGTCCGATGTATATTCTATGAATTATGGAGGTAATCAAATTTCTGAAGCTTATAACTCCTGAATTATTAGACGGATTTGGCTCAAGAACGACCTTAACCAACATATTTCGACAGTTAACATATTCTAAACATATGAAAACTCTAGCTCTCTCTCTTTCGGAAGTTTGAAGGTATTAGGCCGACCGGATGGATATCCTCAAGTTTGACCCTGTATTCTTCTTCAGGGAGCCAAACCCAATCAAGGGAGACAATTTTCGGCATTTGGGTAAAACGTTAGCATGCTGTTCTACTAGGGCAAGCGCACTAACAAGTGTTGAATGAAGACTCCATTTGAACCACGAAAGATGTTTGATTGATTTTACTCACTTATACAGGGAGAGTCTTTGACCACTGCGTTAATTTTAGCCATAGGTTCTTGAGATCAAAAGAAACACATTTTATAAGCATTTTAAGTTTTCACATTGGGCAAATACCCCTCTGTAGTCCAGTTTAGTTTGAATGAAAATTACCTTCCACAGCATCCACTATGAAATCTGAATTGTTTAAAAACATTATTTTCCCTCTAAGAAATGATTCACTCACTCATGTTTCATCAGATGATTATATCGATTTTATTCCTTTCAACTTCAGATATCTCAAAAATGGTGCAATTTAGGAAAAAAGATGAGGAATGATTTTATCTGCATAAAAGACTAATGTGATATTTGCTTTTAATGCAATCTAACCAATCTGTAGAGTAGTAGTGAGAAACCCACAAGAAATGGAGTAAATCTATTGATGCCAAAATATGCATGACTGTTATCAAAAACCGTTTCAATTGATATTGTCGTTAGAATATTACAAGTTTCTTTTGACCTCAAGAATATATGGTTAAAATTAACGCAGTGGTCAAATACTCACCCTGTATAAGTGAACAATTCATTGGCATAAATGAAGCTGAATAATTGATTTTACTGACAGTTTATCCAATAGTCTTTGGTAGTCAAAATTACAACTCAACAAATTCATTTCAGAAATGTCCGGTAATGTTTTAATTCTTAATTTCAATTTTAAATTTTGATTTTGAAAGATCGGATGTGTAAAATCAATGAAGATTAACAAACTTCAATTTAATCAACTTCTAATTTGTATGTACCACTTTTCATTCGTATAAATTGAGATTAATTAATAAAATTATACCTTAAATGAACTTATGCGACTTCATAACAGAAAATAAATTCTCAGAAATGTCTGTATATGCACAAATTTGATCCAACCAATATCTCATGAGTGAGTAATCGAATATCATAAAAACTGTTTTTTTTTTTAATTTACCAGTCTGAAGGTTTTGACAAAATTCTTTGTCATTGGAATCTTAATTTGATATATTTGGATATAAAAGGATAATGTTCTTAATGTGTTCTACAGGATTCGTTTCGACTCAGCTGAATGGTACAGAATCCTTTTTATTCGGTTTTCTTCCCTAATTAGTGATGCTCAAAAATCAGATGACGCTTAATTTTATTTTGTGAGTGCCTTATCTATACTCTTTTTATAAGTTTGTGGAGATGTTCGTGAAATCCCGGTAATTTAATTTCCCTTATGCATAATTTCATTTGTTATGTGTTTTATGAAGGTCTTTACTTACACTATGTGGGAGTTTGAACATTCTGTATAATAGATTTCATAACCATCGAGGTAGGAGACGAAGGTTGTTGTGGTAGAAATCCCTTCATATTCATTCCATTTCGAAATGATCGAGTCCAGTTTTCATTTCGTAACCATGCTCAATTCTTTTCTTAGACGAAATAAATTAGGGATTCATTGATTATTCCGGTGCTTTGAACCAGGAACTTTCGTCAATTAATTCGTTTTTAACAAGGTTCGAAGAACAGTTTTTCAACAGTTGGGGCATTAATTAAACATTTTTCAAGCGAGACAAGTGGAGTCCAATCGTTGCTTCAGTGCAATTAATCCTACAGACTGAAGGAGATCAGTTTTATTTCTAGACAACGAAAATGTTCAATAAGGAACCGCAAAGTTATAGTGGGACTACAGAGTCATTACGAAATGATGAATCTTTTTTCGAATATTATAATGTCCGAATTGCTAACAGCAATCATTCAGCCTTTTGGGGATTTGTGACCATGCTAGGATACAGAATTGATAATCAGATATAATTTCAGAATATAGTGTCACTTTATTTTCATTTTTCAAACTTCGTTCTATCTGTACTTTGGTATTTCAAGCTTGTTCTTTGAAAGTACGAATAAAGAAAAGAAATATCAGATGCTTGCTGAAATGCTGGACACCGATAGATTCATGTTAGTCCAACATTCTATAATAGTTGAAAATAATCGAATCGAATGGAATGATGCATCGATAAAACCAAAAACAGAAACTAACCAGAAGAAAAATGAAATAATTTTTAAAATCTCATTTACCTTGAGAACGATAGAAGATTTCTATTGGGAGAAAAACAACAGTTGACGAATACAGCTCAAATAATCGTTCTAGATCAGAAATTTGTCGTCATCAATTGAGATTGAGTAGCAAATTTATACTTTTCAAAATGAAGAAGTTAGTTCTTTCAAGGCGATGAAATGTATCGTGATTTATTTTTTACTGCCCTTCACTTTCCTAATTTCCAGTACATTTTAGCACTAGTTTTTTTAAATCTGAGTTTATATTTATTTTTTTTTAAATGGTAATAATAATTATAAATGAAAAATAACGAGAATGGTTTCTAGAGACTGACTCCTGCTTTTTTGATTTCTTAACTTAATCAGCAAATAAGAAAATGTACTTCTTCAACAGACGAAAACGTCGAAAAATAAAAATCCGAATTCCTAAAAATAGACATGGTTAAAGATTTATCCAAATATCGTCCGATACTACTTAACATATCATAGCTATTTAATTGTTCAAATATAAGATCTAGTTATCTTAGCTTTACAAAATTCTTGTTATTCAAAATATCCTTTACGCCATGATGAACGCAATTCCTTTTTTCTGTAAGAATCGAAGACAATTCGTTTAAGTTCTCTTTATTGAGTAGGTACTTGAAAAATTGAATTGTCGAAGTTAGCTCTAACTTAACCCGTAAAGTTTTTTTTATAAAGGAATTCTGAAATTATATCAGAGAGGAAACAGATTGTTCCTCAACTCTGTAATGGAATTTTCTCCGATCATCTTATTGTGTTAGCCTACACTTCTCTGATTACCGATCGATTTGAAATTTGGTGGATTCCGGTAAATTTAGTTCGAAAGAACTTTCGAACCAAGTTTTTTCTTTGAGTGCCTCTCTTTGGAACTAAGGGCTATCATTTTGGCTATTTGAAATTAAGGATTTTTTTCTCCATAAATGCTTTCAAACAGTACAATTGAAGTTGGTCTGCCTATTAGGTGTTTCTTGAGAACTGGGCGTATTTGAATCCTGATTGGGATTATTATATTTTTCGACATTTTTCGAAGAGGAATATTTTTGAAGCTTGATCCCGGAATTAATTTCCTTAAAATTTTTTTGTCAATATTCACCACGAAGATTCGAGCTCTCAAATATTGGCTCAAACAACTGCATTTTTAAGCACTCAAAACATCGATATGGTCCTGACTGCACCGCAAAATGTCTTGGACAATTCATTCCGGCACGCCTGCGAAAGTGTATAAAATGCTTGTTGACAATAAAACTTATTTCAAACGCCTGCTTGTTTCAACGAAAGTGTATAGGGAATATTTTGCAAAACAATAAAGTCTTGAATGGTTGAGTTCCTCACTTGATGGAAATCCATTTGAATGTTATTAAATAAAAACTTATTTAATAAAATTTCCACATTTATTGTGTTTCAACAATATTGTAACACTGCATTTGCAACAATTGTTTCGCCAAATTCTTGGCTTCTTCAGGCGAGTTCGATGTTAAACTACTCCAAAAAAATTGAGTCTTCCCTATATATTTCACAAGATGGAAGAGGGGGGAACGGTATTATAAATGATTCTGGGATTTTTTATGGCATGTTTATCAATGGTGATCTGTTGACATCCGTTTGGTCATTAAGTAAGATATTTTGCCTGTTATATCTGTTAATTTCCATTGCTTCTAGAATATTAAGTCTTCTGCTTTTGTTTTCTATGTGCAAAATTTTGTAGTTTGAATCAAACATATGTCCCTCCTCTAAAAAGATGGTTCGCATAACTGAGTTCTGTTTTTAATTCAGGAAACTAATCGAATGTACCTTAATCCTTTTCTCGAAGTTCCTTCCTGTTTGTCCAATATATACTTTCTGGTATGAACCACAATTCAACTTATATACTCCTGATTTTTTGTTTTTATCTAATTCGTCTTCATTATTTTTGATTAAATTACTTAAAGTTTTATTGGTTTCAAATGCTTTATTGCAATTCTTTTGTTTTTCAAAAAATTTGTTACTTCTATTGATTTTTATCTGTTTAATTTAGTATTATCTATCTATTCTGTTCTATTGTTTCGTTTTTGGGGTACATTAATGTTAAAGCTTGATTTAATAAGAATTCATTCAATATTTGGTCCACAATGTCAGGTTTGAAACCATTATTAACAGAGATTTGTTTAATAGTATTGAGCTCACAGTCAAAATTCTGCTTTTTCATAGGTGATTTGACAGTTAGTCTATGTACCATGCTACTGAATGCTGCTAGTTTTTGTGAATATGGATGATGTAACTATGAATGAATCGTTATGTCGTTGTTATGCGAACCATCTTCTAGGAAAAATCATAGATGATTTTTTCTGGTTTTGAGTGAAAAAAAGCACAGTGACAACCTCTTGCATTGGAAGTTTCATAGAAATGATGGTTTTCATGATTTGGAAATTTTAAGAAGAAAATTATAAATGTATGATGATAAACCCAATAATTCTGAGTTTTTTTTGGAATTTCTCACTAGAAAGGCATGGTTTATAATCTTGAAGTAGAAAGAAAATATAGTAGAACAACAAAAATCTATGTTTATGGTGTTGAATTTTTTTTACCAGAAAATAAGTATTTTGTATCTTCCTTCTGGATATGGACCTCATCGGATGAAACATCAGTGAGTGAATCATTACTTAGAGGGAAAATAATGTTTTTAAACAATTCAGATTCAATAGTGAATACTGTGGAAGGTATTTTTCATTCAAACTGAACTGGACTACAGAGGGGTATTTGCCCAATGTGAAAACTAAAAATGCTTATAACTTTTGAACGCAGCTGAATTTGGAAAAACCGTAATGGAACCTGTATATTTCACAAGATGGAAGAGGGGGGGAACGGTATTATAAATGATTCTGGGATTTTTTATGGCATGTTTATCAATGGTGATCTGTTGACATCCGTTTGGTCATTAAGTAAGATATTTTGCCTGTTATATCTGTTAATTTCTATTGCTTCTAGAATATTAAGTCTTCTGCTTTTGTTTTCTATGTGCAAAATTTTGTAGTTTGAATCAAATATATGTCCCTCATCTAAAAGATGGTTGGCATAAGTTGAGTTCTGTTTTTAATTCAGGAAACTAATCGAATGTACCTTAATCCTTTTCTCGAAGTTCCTTCCTGTTTGTCCAATATATACTTTCTGGTATGAACCACAATTCAACTTATATACTCCTGATTTTTTGTTTTTATCTAATTCGTCTTCATTATTTTTGATTAAATTACTTAAAGTTTTATTGGTTTCAAATGCTTTATTGCAATTCCTTTTGTTTTTCAAAAAATTTGTTACTTCTATTGATTTTTTATCTGTGTAATTTAGTGTTATCTATCTATTCTGTTCTATTTTTTCGTTTTTGGGGTACATTAATGTTAAAGCTTGATTTAATAAGAATTTATTCAATATTTGGTCCACAATGTCAGGTTTGAAACCATTATTAACAGAGATTTGTTTTATAGTATTGAGCTCACAGTCAAAATTCTGCTTTTTCATAGGTGATTTGGTTAGTCTATGTACCATGCTACTGAATGCTGCTAGTTTTTGTGAATATGGATGATGTAACTATGAATGAATCGTTATGTCGATGTTATGCGAACCATCTTTTAGGCGAGGGACATATGTTTAATTCAAACTACAAAATTTTGTACATAGAAAACAAAAGCAGATGATTTAATATTCTAGAAGCAATGGAAATTAAGAGATTTAACAGGTAAGATATCTTACTTAATGACCAAACGGATGTCTACAGATCACCATTGATAAAAATCTCAAGCATTTAGAATACGTTCCCCCTCTTCCATCTTGTGAAATATATAAGAAGACTCGATTTTTTTTGGAACAGTTTGACATCGAACTCGCCTTAAGAAGCCAAGAATTTTGCGAAACAATTATTGCAAATGTAGTGTTACAATATTGTTGAAACACAATAAATGTGGAAATGTTATAAAATAAGTTTACATTCAAATAAAAAAAAAATTAAGTGATTTTCGATTATTAATATTTTTTTTTTTCTCTAATCCCGAAATATAAAAGGCAACCCTCCTAATTGGACTATCCTGTGTGCTGATCAACACAAGCTCCATTTGTGTGCTATGAGAAATCAAAGTAACAATCTCTGGTGTAGAATACCTAACATAACAACGAATAAATTAATCTATTCTCAGCCGATTACGGTACTGCACAATAATTGGTGGACTCGTTTGAAGAATACGAATAGTTTCCGTTCGGTCGACGAATCCGCTCTTTTTTTCACGCTGTCAGAACATCTGCTTCGATTGGCGTTGCTCAAATCTCGCCAATTACACAAGCTGCCCACATTTTCCGAAAAAACCGCTCTGCCACCCCCGAAACGATGGTATCGACGTAAGTCTCGAGTTATTCTGTGATTTGGGCCTAACACATCTTCTTTCGAAATCGTACGGCATGTGCCCTTTTCGATTATCACGAAAACGTCGCATCGTAGCGACAGATGGCGTTAAGCGGCGCCACGCACGGTCAGGGTTTCAAGTTTACATAATGCGTCGCTTTTACTTTCTTTATTATTCATGATCTCGACCCTATTCGATCGTTTTCAATGACTAAGCCGATTCTTGTTTTCACCTTGTCGCCGACGGACCGAATGATATGCGCGATTACTGGTGATTATTTGTTGTTTTTGTTTGGACGGATTTATCGCCGGATCTACTTGCGGATTAGTCGTACGTGTATGGAGCCTTTAGGTCGGATAATTTATGGGTTGTTTTCGAAGGTGGAAATAGTGGATTACTGATGAAATATACAATAAAGGGCGTATTTCATTTGGTCAAGATATTAATTTTCTTTTTCACAGCGTGATTGTTTTGCTCATAAGTCCTTAATTTTCGAATATCGAACCGATAATGATCTCGATCGATTGGATTTGAAAACTTGAAGAACTCTGGGTCAAACTGGAGTATGTCCGGTCACATGCACTCTATAATACTAAGGAGATGTACAAGAGTTTTGATATTTTCTGGATAGGTTTGTTGTCCAAATATCTCGGTCAAGTTCGTTATTGGGCCCAATCTGATTAAGATGTTACCAGCATTCGAAATCTGGTTTCTCGATAAATCATAGAGTATTCATCAGATCAATTTGTTATTCGAAAGAGATTCGAATGAGATTGAAACAAAAAAGTTTGCGATATTCAGTGGAGAATTCCTAAATTTTTTTTAAATACTTGAAATTCCGTCATTCATGAGTGGTTCCCAAAATTCAGAATGTACATCAAAGTTTTTATTGTTTACAGTTATTATTTGACCAATAACCATCATCTCTTATTGTTCTTCTTACCAAGGTTTCGACAGACATCTTCTGTCGTTTTCAAGGCAAAATAGCTTTTAAAAAAGTCCACTTATAAATGTCAACTTGAAAGAACTCCGAAAACTAAATCAAATTTTTACTTATCTGTGGTTTGAAGATTCGAAGAATTGGCCTCAAAATTTCCGGCAACTCAATTGATGGGATATATATATATATTCTTTTGAACTTTTGGCTGACAATATTTAGTTAGCAAACAATAAAGCATATAGATCAGGGGTTAGTGACGGGGTGTCATACAATTCGGCGTATGACATGAAAGCCTAGGGAAAAAACCCCAGTAAAAAAAAACCCTGGCTCCCCGTCTAAGTGTGAAAATACAAAAATAAGCTGAAATATATTTCAGGGACTTCTTTCTTCAAGAGTGATCTTCTATTGATGGAGAAGGTGCTCACATTGATTCTGGAAATAAAAAGATAAAAGCAGAAAAAGAACTTAATAACAAAAATACGTATCATATTCGTTTGAAATTTATAACCCATTCCAAGAACGAATCGGAAAAATCATGAATAGCCCTAAAACATCTTGAAATTTATATATGGAACAATTATTGATGAGATGAGGTATTGTTTCTTCTGCTTCTCCACATTCACAACTGGCGCTAGGAACTGAGTTCCATTTGAATAGCGTGCCATTGGTACAACCATGACCTGTTCTCGAACGATTAAGAACTGTCCAAATTTTTCTTGGAAGATCAAAACCAGGAACTTTTTCAGAAGGATCAGAAACGAGATACTTATTGAACATTTCGTAAGAGTTCCACTCAGTCTTCCATAATTCTTTATCACTTATGTTCATATTGAAGAACGTATTATGCCATAATGGTTTACGTGACTTCAATCTGGGAATTCTACTTTGTGGAAAATATGAAATAATTGGGAATAAATTGGGAAAAGAATGATATTTATTCCAAGAATTCAGAGCTGCAGTCTGTCTGCGAATATGGGGAGGGACAATATTAGACAATACTGGTAACCAATGAACCGGTGTAGATCTTATGGTGCCAGTAATTATTCTCATGGATGTATTCAATTGTGCATCAATTTTTTGTGTATGTGCACTATTAAACCAAACAGAGCAACAATACTCAGCTGCAGAAAAGACTAGGGCTAGAGATGCTGTGCGAAGAGTGGAAGCATCAGCACCCCAAGACGATCCAGCTAATTTCTGAACAATATTATTCCTTGTTTTCAGTTTTAGACTCAGATCATTTAAATGAGCCTTGTAATTGAGAGATGAATCTAATTTAACTCCTAAGTATTTTGGATAGAAATTGTGTTTGATAGGAGAATCATTGAAAGTTACAGCTAATTTTCTATATTTTTCATGATTATTCAGATGGAAACAAGATACCTCTGTTTTGTTGGGATTTGGACATAATCGCCACTCGATAAAATAATTCCAGAGTTGGAAAAATTTCCAAATCAGATGACAGTATGTTTTCCAGAGTTTTTATGGAAATCTTATTGAATGTTGGTCGTACCATTTTCCCACATTTCAGATGGGTATAGAGTTTGAACATTAATCCATCTTTCCACACAGTGTCATATGCCGAAGATAAATCGATGAAAGCAGCTCCTGTTTTCAACCTATCATTGAAGCCTGATTCTATGAAAGTTGTAAGGCTGAGAACCTGATCCGAACAATTTCTGTTTTTTCTAAAGCCTCCCTGGAAATTTTGTAAAGCATTTTCTATAGAAGATTCAATTCTGAAAAGGATTAGCCGTTCTAATATCTTGAAAGGAACACTCAATAAACTGATGGGTCGATAACTACTAGGATCACAAGGATTTTTTCCTCGTTTCAAAATCCCTATTACTTTAGCCTTACGAAATTCGGAAGGAAAGTTTCCCGAATTCAGAATATTGTTATAGAAAGACAATAACCAAGACAAGGGATGGGATGGGATTTAAATTGAAATTAGATTGAATTTAATTTGATTAAAATCAACCCACAGATATGTACAAAATCGATCTATTTTTCGGAGTTTTGTCAATTGGACACTTATTAGTGATAATTGAAAAATTTTTTTTTTAAATTGTAATCTCTTTACAAATCTAATTTTTTGCCTTGAACACGACAGAAGATGTCTGTCGAAACATTGGTAAGAAGAATATGGAAAAATAGTGTCCCAATTGATTGTTCTACACGAGTTCCATCATCAAAAATTTCTCGTGAGCAAGGTTACTGATATCTATGTTATTGATATCTATGACATCCTTCAATTTCAGTATTGTCCCATTTTATTTATACAGGGCGAGTCTTTGATCACTGCGTTAATTTTAACCATAGGTTCATGAGATCAAAAGAAACACATTTTTCCCATACCGTTTTTCCATATTCAGCTGCATTAAAAAGTTATAAGCATTTTAAGTTTTCACAATGAGCAAATACCTCTCTGTAGTCCAGTTTAGTTTAAATGAAAATTACCTTCCACAGCATCCACTATTGAATCTGAATTGTTTAAAAACATTATTTTCCCTCTAAGAAATGATTCACTCAGTCATGTTTCATCAGATGATTATATCGATTTAATTCCTTTCAACTTCAAGTATCTCCACAATGGTGCAATTTAGGTAAAAGATGATGAATTATTTCATCTGCAAAAAAGACTAACGATTCTAGGAAGTGTAAGATACGGACCTTTAGTTCAAGTGGTTTTGCTTTTCATGCAATTCAATCAATCTGTAGTAGTGTGAGAAACCCACAAGAAATGGAATAAATCTATTGATGCCAAAATATGCATGACTGTTATCAAAAATACCCGAATTCAAAGAACTAACGAACAAATAAAAATCCCATGATCTGTATATCTCGTTGTGCCCACAGGTTCGCAAAAGTAGTCGTTTAATGTTGTTTTTCGAAAGGATCAGACGATCGGAAAGAAAATCTTTGCTCATGGGCGTATCCATAAACCAGTTCTCGTAAATTCTAAAACGCAAACCTATATTTCATGTTTATGTGCATTCATTGTATCTTCAGCAGACCGTCATCCCGAAACACCTACTACCTTTCTGTTCGCGTGGGATTCCATTCCGTAAATATTCCGTATTATTCACGATATCCCTTCGAACAGCGCGTAATTTCGGTAGGTGAGGATATTTCGGGATCTCTGATTCACCAATGGACGGGAACGATCCGAGCTAAACAAATTAATCAGGAGATTTTCCCGAGTCTGACATAATATGAATGAATTTTATCCACTTCGAGAAAAAAAGTATACTTTTAATCCATCATTTGAGGGACTCAAGTGGCAAACAGTACAATTCGCTGAGCGATTGACATCAAGTTAATTATATGACCCATCACAGGACGACTTAAGAATTTTCTTTCTTAATGGAAGCACCCAATGTTCTGCTCCGAATTCTGGAGATATTTCATTTGATTTTTTTCTCTTTGCAGCTCACAAAACACCCGCCGCTTACCATGGTCAGAGGCGCCAGTTGGAACGCGCGAAAACGGGTGACATGTTGAAGGCCAAGATACAACAGAGGCCGTCCAGACAGGAGCTGGAAAGGAGGCACATCCTGGAGTCCGATCCTAGTCACCTGGACCCCAGCCTGGTCGAAAGGCAGAGGATGCTGAAGAAGGCCAAATTGACGGACCAGCTCAATGATCAACTGTCGCATAGACCCGGTCCGTTGGAACTCATTAGGAAGAACATCCTGCATACTGAAGAGCCTATCGAGCAGGCAGTCAAGACTGGCAAGATCTCTTATAAGGCGACTAGCGAGGGACAGTTGAAGAGACCTCAACATCCTTCCAGTTACATTACTCCTGAAGATGATTCTCAGAGTTCGGCCGAAGGAGATATCTTGAGTCCGGGTTCCGGTGATATGTTAGAAACAGCCGCGAAATCGGCCGGGATAGTTGTTTCGTTGATTCCGGCCACGGAGGGTACCGTAGTTCTGTCGACGGCGAGTCCGATGCTCAATAAAGACAATACGGATATCATGTTCGCCGATTTGTGCAGAGCAGTTACCGCCCCTTTGCTTTCGCGGGCTTCCGCTTCAAGCCCTTCGTCTCTTACTTCTACAACGTCCACGTTAAGTCCCCTTTCTTCGGTAGCTAGTCCAGTACCTATTATAGTGTCCCAACCTGGTACACCTATACCTCCTCCTTTACCTCCTATAGCATTAACGCCTAGACTCTCACCGTCTCCAGCCAAAAGTGACGTTCCAGGTAAAGATAAGAACAGGAAGAAGTCCAAATCGAAATCTATTCCTAAAGCTAGAACTATTAAATTTCACGAGTACAAAGGTCCGCCCAGCGCACAGAAGAATTCGTCTAACAGTAGTATATCCGGAGAATCCTCTTACGACCTTCTGCTACAACAACAGACGTTGCTTCTTCAATGTCAACTCCAGTTACAGCACAAATATCCACAGATAATCCTGTCTTCATCACAGGAAAATCAAGTCGAAAATAATAACAGTAATAATAGTTCTCTAAATAATCCTCAACCATCTCCTGCAGCCTCCACGTCTTCGGAATCTTCAGTTGTGACTAAGGGCTCTTCAGGTCGTTTGGAAGATATGAAAGTCAGTGATTTGAAGGCTGAACTCAAACGTAGAAATTTACCTATATCAGGTTCAAAACCACAGTTGATCGAGCGACTTAAATCATATAGTAGTAATCAAATGGATAGTAATAGCCAACCTTCCTATTCTGAATCTGTCCATAGTAACTCTAGTATGGATCAAATGCAGAATTCTCCTATTTATCAAGACATAGATTCGCCCGAGGAAATGAATAAGAACGATTCAGAACCCATGGATATCGGAAACCCTCTCAGTCCAACTCCTCAAATAATTACAAAGCAAGAACTGATACCACAGCAAAAATTAATTGAGCAACCTCAACAACGATACTCAAATGATATAGTGAAAGAACAACAAAAAAAGATTGAAGAGTTACAAAGAGAATTAACATTGTCTCAGTTGAAACTCCAGGCAGCTACAAGATCAGAGACCAAAGCACAAGTTTTGGCTCTTCAGAAACATTTACAAGCCAAGCAACAGCAACAAGCAACATTGCAGATTCAACAATTGCAGGCTTTACAAGCCAGACAGTCACGAATGAATGAAGAACAGCAGAGGTTGCAACAGCAACAACACGTTGCCTTCCAAAACCAGAAAAACTTGACAAATGGTTTGGTTTTGAACAGTGTAGATGCTGCGATGGTTTTGAATCAGTTAATTCAGGGAAAGGTAAAGTTTGGAGGTAATAATCACCAAAGAGCGCATTCCCTTCCGAATTTTTTCAATTCAATGGTAACTCCAGTTATAGCATCAGAGCCTAAACAAGAATTGATAGAAGTTAAAGCTCCGCCTGTATACGAAGAAGTAGCTGATCAAGTTAATAGAAAGAATAATGTGAAAAGTCAGATAGTTGATGACGTCTTAGACATTCTTATAAAAAATGGGGAGCTTCCACCGAGTGCTGCTCAAGACCCTGTCACTCCCAACTCTGTAGATATGAAAATAGAACCAATGTACCCTAATCAATCTGGTGACAATAACAATCAAGATGACACCTTCGATTTGAACCCAAATGATATAATTGATTCCTTGGAAAATTTGGAGGGTATGGATTTGAGCCAATTCGCTATGGAATTGGGACCGCATAATGGTGACAATAACAATATCTGCATGGACCATGACACAGTGCCCATGGACACTGATGAATGGTTGGAATCCTTGCTTCCCAGTGATGACAAACAAAACCTCATAGAAAGCTGTAGTAGTCAACATATGTCAATTCAAGAACCTGATCTGAATGGTTATGACCCCCTCTTAGCTCTTTCTAATGACCCTTTTGATCCCTTCAATTTAGAAGACTTCAGGAATTCGTCCGATTTGACAGCAGGATTATCATGGGATAAGATAGACTATGCTGCATGACTTTTTGTACATATTCACTCAAAAATCGCAACCGTACTTATTTCAGTGATGTGAACTGGACACAGTGAAAATTGGCATTCCATGTGAGGCCGCCAAAATCGCCTGAAAGGGTTAGGGACCAGGCGGTTCAAACTACCAGGGCACACTACCGATTGAATGATAATTGTGTACATATTAATTTTAATAATAGGTCTTAGGAATATCGTGTAACTAATTATTTATTGTTAGGTATCATTCAGACAATATTTTTGTTATTCATTCAGAGGAATTTATATTAGGTCGAAAAATCATTTTGTGGGGATTGTAAAGATTATCGGAGATCTAGATTATGGAGGTTTGACAAAGAAAATAATAATTTATAACTTCTCCTCTGTCCTTTTCTTGCTGATTTACAACTATGCTAATTGAAAATCCTTACTTTCAAAATATTTGGAAGCATCAAAAGCTACTGAAATGCATTTAACCATGAAAATACAGAGTGTTCTGTAGGGAGTAGTCAAAATCCAACAACAGTTCGATGCAAACATATAACAAATTGGCTTTGTACCAAATTTTTGATTGGTTGAATCGCAATATTAACTATATTAGTTACTTATCAATTCACCCAACAAGGATTAACTTGAGTTTTAGTTCGGAAATGTAACATTTCCTTGAAATCTGAAAAAGTTTTCAAAATATAAAATCATTGACGAAAATTATATTTTCTGCAAATTCATCAACTTGAAGGAGAAGGAAAAACCATGTGCCAAATATAAAAAAGAATTGAACTTTTTTCAAACCTCTTGGCTAGAATGTTGACAATTAATCCATATTTTGAAAGAATTCGAGGAGAGAAACCCAATGTGCATTTAAATTTTTTTCCATATTTGTTTAATTTCCCCAAGCATTTCTTGAAAATTTATCTCTTGCGCTGAAATATTCTAAATATTTAGATCATGTAATTCATACTTATTTAATGTAACTTCAAAATGTACTACAGATAAAATATTCACTATCAATTAGAATATATACATTTCCAATTTCCATAATATTGTTGTTTAACTCTTTAATCTATAGTAGATTCAAGTGTATTGCAAACTCTCGTATCTAGCCTTACCTGAACCATATGTTCGACTGTTTTCATAAGAATGTTGTCTGAATTAAGTTGACATATTTCGTTGTTTTTGATGATTATTTTGAGTTTTGTTTAAAGTTGAAAATTTATTTTGTGGTTTGATTATACTGCTCATTCTGATGACGCCATTCCAAAAACTGATTATGTTTCGTCTTTATTGTGATTCATTTGATGATTAAAGAAGATTGTTATATTGTCCCTTATTCTATTTTGAATGAGATTTGAGAAATAAGACATTAACAAACCGTTTTTCTGAGGAGATGTTATGGCTGAGTGACTGGAAATTCTAAATTTTTTATATAGGTTGTTTTTTAAAGAAAAAAGTTGTGCTCTTCTATATGCCTAAATATATGGTGATTGAAATGCCTTAATATGTCGATACCCCAAAATGTACATGCTGATCATTATTTGAATGTGCTGCAGCTCCCACTGTTTACTGTATATTTATGCTAGCCATGTCTTCTGAACAGTGTTGAGTTGGAGATGCTTCAATGAATAAATCATTACAAATATGTAGTTGTTTGTTACAAATCACTATAACCCTTTTGCTTCCTTTCTTCCATGGTATTACTAACAGAAGCTCTTCATTTTGCCTGAAACAATCTGAATAATTCAGAGTGAAATACTCTGGACTGAATACAGATCATGATGAACGTCAAACACGTTTACTTTTCAAGAAAACTGACCTTAATGATAACATTTGCAGACCATTCCTCTGAATCCCTCAAATAACCCCAGTCTTCATTAAGTCGAATGAACTTGATGGTTATGCGGTGATTTTAAATTGCAATTATGTCTTTTTCGTTAATTGAGGTGAAATTTGTATTTCAAAGAGCAATTGCAGAGCTCAAAAATTCAACGAATATGCAGAAACTCTGCAACCTTACAATAAATTCTATAGATACTTACCTTGCATTGGAAATAATGGGAAGTGGGGAGGCAAACATGTCAACCTTACAACAACTTGGAGAAAAACTTTTTCAGCGCTAATCAGGCCTAGGTTTAAATTGAATAGAACGCGGGGCTGCAAACAGCCTTGTCGCCTCTAGAGGAAAGAGGGGGTCCATGATCTCTTCCCGGGAAATTTATCAAATAAAAGTAGATCAAAAAACACAAATTGTGACCCTCAATGGCAAATGTAGCAGAGGAGGGCAACTTACTTTCGGGGTGCCACAACGTACCGTGCTAGGCCCTCTCTTGTTCAACTCTTACTTGAATAGGCTCTTCCAAGTGAACACCAGAGGAGTTTATCGACACTATTGCTTTGGAGGGACCAGGCAAAATCTTGGAGTGGGCAAAGATTTCGGGACATTGATGAAGTGGTTACAATTTAACAGGTTAATCATGAATCCAGTAAAATAAAACTTGACTTTTGTCTCAAGTGAGACGGAAAACTTTAATTCGGTAGATGATGATTGAAATTAATTTTATTTTCGCTGAAAGAGCTTCAATAAGGTATATTGGTGTCGTCATTGACAGTGGCGGCTCGTGACAATACAGTATGGTGAGGCACATATGAAAAAAAATTTAATAATGTAATATATATTTCGTCCTCGATCTGTTTATTCACAACAAAAGCAACCGAATCAATTAATTCATTTTGAATGGTTTTAGATGTACCAGAAATTACTGATTTACTGTTGGTGTCATTTTCTGAAAAGGTTTTTAAAATCGTGTCAAATTCATTAACAAGAACTACCAATTCTTTGAAATTTCCGCGATTTAAAGACTCATTCGATTCATCGTGCCCCCTAAAAGGTAATTCTTGCATACAGAGGTGCATCGTAATATCTATTTAACTTCTTAGAATTTGTCAATTTTCTTTGAATCTAGCATTGAAATTTTTAATTTCTCTTTGACGCGCATTGTCTATTGCTGTGGCGATATTTTGTTTTGGCTTTCTCATAACGGTAAGCTTGCAATTAGATGAAATATGCTGAGTACTTTTATTGTGTAGCGATAGACCCCGAGATGAATTTTCCAAATCACTAAAACCACTTTTCGACCAAACTCTGTCGGAATTTCCATTAGTTGCTGAGAATAAAATGCACGGCCAACAAAATATTTTTTTCCAAGTAATACTTCCAGTAAGCCAGTCGTGCTTGTCATACCACGTATTTTGGAATCCCCAATTTGATTTACCGACCCAACCACTAGACACTAGAGATGTACTCAAATTTGGAACAGGTCGCTTAACTTCCTTAATTAAATATAATTTATCATCATACGAATGAGTCGAAAATGTTGGTTATTTATTAAAAATTAACAATATCACAAGTACACCGAATATGTTCCTTAAGAATTTCAAAAGATTTACTATCACTAGGTCCCGCTGAATCCATTTCGCGATCTGTTAGTCACTTTCGATAAAACAGATTTATATTTCAGAAAAAATTCACCTGAAAAAGATTATAATCATACGCGATACACAGCAAACGCGATACCACTAAATAACGACAAGTGATCTAACCCTATTTCGGGAAGCGGGAAATAGATCCCGCTTCCCGATCAACTCGAATAAAAACCTGAGGCCAGCCTCTAAATCCACGAGAAGCCGCCTTCAAAGCCGTAGATATGTTCTCACCGCTTCGACGCAGATAATCCTCTGGACATCGCAGAAACGAAACGATCTCAGATCGGCTAAGATCGCGCAGAGGCCAGCCTCGGATTAATCCTAGAACGGCTTTCCATTACGTTCTCGTAGGAAGTAGATACTCGCTAATTCAGTCAAAGAAGCCTGCGTTAGGCATGCCTCCAACCGTTTAGTCAAAGAGGATTGATTTGATTTGTTATGAATATACAAGGAACGTGAAATTGGGAAAAATATTGAGAAAAAAAGTGATGATGAAAGGGAATGAAGAAATATACGGTTCAGAATTTTTTTGATGAGGCACTGCCTCACCTGCCTCATAGGACAAGCCGCCACTGGTCATTGATGAAAATTCAATATGGCGTAGTTATGTGGTTTTTCTTGAACTTAGCGCAGTATGTAAGATGAATAAGGCGCCTACGCAGAAGAAGTCTAGATAAAGAAAAGTCGTGAAGTGACAAAATAGTTATTTTCCTAACAAGTGCGGAAAGTGATATTTTCCCGCACGAAACTGCCGCTACCCGAACGACGCGAAGCGGAGCAATATTTTTTCTACAAGCGCTTATACGAGATCGATTTCAACACACAGATCAAATGTGAATTGATCATTCTAAATACACATGAATGACAAAAGTCTCTGAGAAGTCGTTACCATTGTACTCTCATAGTTGACGTTCGGTCCATAGAGACTACAAGCCTATGAAATAAATTCAAACTGTAATAATATTCATAAATTCTTTATTAATTGAAAAGAAGACTAGACTAACAGCACATAAAAATGAATTTTGATAAGGAATCTATGTATATTCTGTTTCTTCTAATTATTAACAATATATTCATTAGAAATATTCAGTTATTAGTTATATTTATTGTAAACGTGCAGTTGGTCGCGTTATGCAAATTTATAGCAGAAGCCATCATATTGGTCGAAGTCAGCTGCTCCTTGGAAGATAATGATTCTGTATTACAGTTTGAAGAGGAAGAAGCAAAACGTTGAATATTTGCCATCATATTGTTCGAAGGCTCTTTGGAAGGTAATGATTATGTATTACAGTTTGAAGAGGAAGAACCATTCAAATTAAGAATTTTAGTTGACATTTTTTTTTCTGGTTAATAGATTCTTCCAAATATCTCTCAGCAACAGCAGTTGACTTCCATCCTCCTAAACGTTTAATATTTGTGATACCTTCTCCACAATTGGCTAGGAAAGTAGCCGAGGAGCTCCTAAAACTGTGTCCTGTGTATAATTCCGGATTTTGTAGGCGTAAGTAAGCTGCAATTTCGGACGGTATTTTTCCTACTGTATTGATTCCGACAGGTTGAATCTTACATTTTCCCCATGAGGTATTTCCTTTGGACGTAAAACATATATTTTCTGTATATGTTCAGAAAATATCCATTATTGGTGTCTTGGGATATAACAAACGATCTTGGTGAATGATTTTTGGAGTCCTTAATATTGACGATGATCAAGTCTCCTTTATCATCTATATCGTCGATGGTGAGTTTTGTAAGTTCCTCTCGTCTGCAGGCACCAGCTAATCCAAAAATTGTTACCAACTTCTTCATCAAGTAAATTTCATCAGATGCCTCACTCATGAATTTTGTTATTTCCTCTTCATTAAAAGTTTTGGCCTTTTTTGGACGAAATCCTATATTCTGTCGTTTAATGAAGGCAGTTAATTTATGGAATTTTCCAATATCCAAATCCTGTTTCAGTTTACAAACACTCTTCATCATTGAATATCGGGACCATAATGTGTTTGGTCTCCAAATTTTGGACATTTCCAAAAAATACGCCGAAAACACTTCCTCCTTCCTCGGTTGAACCTTTTTGGAATTACACCAATCAATGAATTCTGAATATTGCTTCTCATATTTTATCTTCGACTTGGCCGGTAACAAATTTAAACTCGCTGCTAATATTTCTTCGGGCAGGCCATCATCAGATCCCGAAGTATCCATTTTACCGGAGCGTACTGATTGAATTCGAGTTGATATCATTTATATTTAAACACAATTTCATAATATAATGACAATGTATTAGTTCTTATTCACATGCCGTTTCCATAGTAACGTCGTCGGTGGCATAGAGATATATCATTATTCAGTTTATTCTTTAGAAAAAGCGTGCGAGAAAAACCCTTGCTAATCCATTACCACACGCATTTGCGTGCGTTAATGGAATAGCAGGGGTTTTTCCCACCCTGTTTGGCAATGTGACTCTTTACGAATTGAAATACGTGCGGAAGAGAGAATGAAAGTGCACGCTTGTAGAAAAAAAATTATCACATACTCATCTGATGCAGATATCGACATTGAAGATGAATTTAGATGCTGAGAATTATAATGAACATTCACTAAATGAGAATTTCAATTTCAATGAACATAGTTACGAAACGAGAAGTACAGGAAATCACTATGGTGATTGAGTGCAAAGTAACAATTATGACAAAGATGTTGAATGATTATTTGGGCTATTACCATCATCTATTGTGGATGTAATGTTTTCCGACGTTTCGATAGACATCTTCTATCTTTATCAAGGAGGAAAAGTAAAAAACCTTTTGAAAATTATCAATTTTCAAAAAGTCAATATGATGGTAATAGCCCAAATAATCATTCAACACGAGCTCCATCATCAACAATATCTCGTCATCAACTATGACAAAGATCTAATAAATATATTGCTCTCAAGATGTACACAATCGTAAAAAACAAATCAAAGGGATAAAAAATGAATAAAAATTCAAAAAGAAAATTAAAAAGCAAGAAGAGGAAGGTGAAACAATAATTCATAGAATAATAAAGACAACACATGTCTATGAGTTCAGAATAAGAAGAAAAGTTTATTTATGACTATCGATCTAACGTCCTTCAGCGTTATGAGTTCTGTTCATATGGTTTTTGTGGAAATTCAATTGTTTTCAAACAGTTTGTCTCCGCTTAACTCAAAGGGATTTTTCGCTGAAAACGGTAGAATCTTGGTATAAAAAAATTAAAGATTATGAAAATAGCCCTAACGATCATTTTATAGGACAACCTTCATCAAGATTATGTAATCCTCAAATATTTCAGAATTTTCACCAATTTACTCGATGATCGATTCATAATTTTCATCCATTCAAATAATAACTTTCAAATCTCTGTCAGTGGCGCGGAGTCCAGCGATTACACGGCAAAACGTGACCGGCATGAATATTCAAGTTCTCATGAATTCTTTCTCTAGAAATTTATGAATAATCCCCACTTTGGTGCTGAAAAACCACGCTCAAACGCTTCCAGTCATGAATCCTAAACGGACCGACACAAAACCCGCGATCTCCATCACTAATTCAGGGTTTTTGTACCCTGAACGAATCCAGCAGCCGGCATTTTCTGGTTTATGCAGAAATACTGGAAAATCCTTATGACCATATCTTTACAGTTGTGTCCAATTTTCAACCTTTAGGACGTATGAATAATTTCTTCTGTCTACCACTGAGAAAAAGATGTAGGAATTGTATTTTATGTTTTACGGGGGGGTTCCAAGGTTCTGTTCTGATGATGAAAAAGTGGAGTATGTCACGTCCGAAAGGAATTGGTTAAGAATACCATATTTTCAGAAGAGATTAATTGTCTAAATATCTCGGTTAAATTCGTTATTGCCCCAAATTCGTCGAATAGTCTTGCTGTTATGATTATATGAAATTTGTAACTTAAAGAACATTTCAGTAACGTTGAAAGAAGGGAGTCTGCCAATTTTCGTGAACATTTTCAGGATATAAAAATTATCAAAAACTCGAAAATATTCTTTAGAGAATATTCGATTACTCATAATATATTAGTCGTGTCTCAAACAATGGGGTTCTTGTATATCCTGAAATTTCATTCTGGCATCGACGGGTAGCGTGTTTCTTCATGAAGATCGGTCATGTGCCTACTCTACTGAAAATCAAAAGACCAATCTGCTTGGTACACGATCATTTGTTTATCTGAATGTTTCTAATTTCTTAAATTTTGAATGATTACCATGCCAGCTCACAAATAAAAGAGTATGTGTCAGCTCCGAAAATCCATTTGATGAGTTATCCGCCATAAAGTCCCAATGCGGCACTCAATATATTTTTCATTCTACAAAATCATAGGTAACCTGCGAGGTCAAAGAATTTTGATACCCGCAAAAGAAGTTGAGAACTTCAAACGCCATATTTTAGATCTCCTTTCTTCGGTTGGGTCGCCAGTCCGACAAATGCTTAGAAAGATTAAAAAGGTTTGTGCTATAAATTAAAATCGGATATTTTGAAATACAATTAAGCTATTTTGGATTAAAATAATTTGTAGTTTCACTGTTTCATCAGAAAGATAAAGATAAATTCTCACATCAATATCTCAATAATATTCAGCCTCAAAATTTCGATATGAAAATGTTACATTCTTTGGTTCAGTACAGTACTCTCAATTCTCAATACGTATTGTGAGGTAACTATAATGATGAAGATAGGTATAGTCTGACTAGAAGGTAAATGTGAATTTATATCTCACTTTCGATGGCAATAGCCATCACAGGCCTATACCATCAACCATTGGAAATTTGGTTCAGTTTGATAAATGTTCAAACAGTCTCCATAGGATAGGACTAAATCTAATTGGATTGAATTTTCAATGAAATAAGATAACAATTTGAGGTGGTGTAGAGCCTCATATAATAAGTTTTATTTTTCACTTGTACATTATATGTTTATTTTACCTTAGAAAGGGTTGCTATAAATACACTCATTATGCCCGTGGGCATTTTAGCGGGCATTATGGATCATAACGCCCACTCGTTGTGCGAGAAGCAAAATAAGCTAGAAAGAAATTATTTATTTCGCAGAATTTTAATACTAAAACAACGACAACTCAACAAACGAAAACAAAGTCTTTCTTAATTAAAATTAAAAGTGCAGTTTTCGAATTTCCCGGAAAAATTCTTCAATCGTGAATCTTGGGATGTTTTCGAAACCTGAGGAGCGAAAACTTGACCACAAGTACTTGGAAGTTCGTTCACAAGAGAACCACTAGAGAATTCATGAGAATCTGTTACCGAATTCACAATCATCGTCGATATTTTGTTTTTGGGAAAAATGCTCTGCTCTATGTAACCTTCCGCCACAGATGCACTCTTCCATCTTCCGTGTATTTTTAACGTTTCATATGATGCACCAGCCTCAGTTAAAAGAGTTGCTGAAGTCCGTCTCAAACAATGTCCTGTATATCCATTTGCATTAACCGATTTTAAGTATTTGGCAATCATCGAAGGCACACTTCCTATGGTATTTTTGCCAACAGGTTGGATGGTGCACCGACCATTTCGGCACTTGAGGAAAAATCTAGGATTCTTCACTCCACTAGGTCTCAAGGATATATATTTTCTGACCAGCCCCAAAGCTCCTATTTTTTCTGCTAAATCCATTTGACATACCGGTTTTAGTTTCGGGTATTTTAACAAGTAAACAGCTACCCTTATCTTCTATATCTTTGATAGACATTTTCACTAATTCATCTCTCCTTAGTCCTCCAAAAACACCCATTATTAGAACTACTTTATGAAGAAGATGAATTTCATCAGGAGCTTCATTGATGAATGTATGAACTTGTTCTGCTGTCAAAACTTTGGATTTTTTCGGAATATATCCTTTAGATTTCATTTTTAGAAACGCTACTAGCTGGGAGAATTGTGAAATATTGATATTTTCATTGACGATCAGTGTAGATTTCAAAATAGAATATTTCGTCCACAATGACACAGGACAAAATTTTTCAGACTGAAATAAAAAAAATTACCCACACATGAACAAAATGAAAAATAAAATAGCATACCAATTCTTGAAAGTACGCCAATAACACTGTTTCATCTATAGCAATTATTTCATTTTTCAACTTCCATTGATGGAATGTTTCATAATCCTTGTCGTAGACGAGTCTGGATTTTTCTGGTAATAAATTATTTGCAGCTTTGGCTGCATTTTCAATTATATTATTTGGCAAATTGCTATTCATTTCTGTTATATCTTTAAATCTTCACAACGAAAACAGTAATGACATTCACTTAATAAAATGATGACAGCAATAACGAACTTCAAAATATTAACAAATGCCATGGTTACTACTGAAAGTTAAATGGAAAAAAAATCATAAGAGCAATCGAATTTTATTGTAATTAAATGATATATAATATAATGAATAATATAATTAAATATAAAAATAAAATCTTGTATGCACCACGAGCGTTATTAGATCCTAACGCCCATCGGGCAACATTCATCCCTCGGGCCAAAGGCCCTCGGGCCATAGGTCCTCGGGCCGAATGTTTCCCTCCGGGCGTTAGGATTCATATAACGCACTAGGTACATAAATAACTATTGCAACACTGGGATTCTGGCCTAATAAATTAGTTATACCTATCATATTCAAAATATAAATGAATGAAATATTAAGTTTAATTGAATATTGTTTGTATTCTAAAAAAAATAAATGTCTTCTAGTAACCTGTATTATCACCTCGGGAAATGATATACGCTCGGAGACGCTGCCCCATGCTGCTTTAAAAATTGACAATTATCAGTTGGGCTATATTCTGCCATACATCACGGTTAGCAATTAGGTGCTCTTGAAAAAATTTGGGAGGGTTTCTTCTGCTGTGAACGGCCATGGAAAGCATGCTCTATCAAATTCATATCAGGAGAAAAAGAAGGCCACTTCAAACTACGAAAACCTACAATTTCTGAGTACTCTCAACGGCCTTGGTTCAAAGGGATCTGACGTTCTCGTCCATAGACACAAAATTATCACCAACAACACCTCTTGACAGTCAAACGTAAGGAAACAGAACAAAGCACTACCTCCGGATGGTGGCACAGGTCGAGCGTTAGAAAGTTGGGCAGCTCTTGTCGGTTCTCTCACTTGCCAGACAGATCCTTGTTTTGTCGAAGAACATGACTGAAATTGTACGTGTTGGTGAAAGTGCTCATCAGCTCACTGCAGAAGTCGAACTTTGTGTTCAATTTGTAGGCTCAGAACTCTGTTATGTGCTAGAATCGACATTGCCGGATTTCCCCACATTGTTCACAATCTTGATTTTTATCACTTTTAGGTCTATCGTGCACAGCATTTGTCTGTAAATAGCGATTCCATTTGTGAGACACCACTTCTATAAACATCTATTCTGTCCGCCACAACTCATTGCGAATGGTCCTCACTTAAACTCCTATACTTGCACGATCGATTTTTTCATGTTTATACTGCTCGATTCGACTGATATGTTTCTACAGAATTTGACATCACGAAAATAATGGTGTACTTCTTCGTTCTTTTGCCACACCCATAGTATAATTTTAACTGACTAATATTGAACTAACGCATAGAAGAAATTTTTATCACGAAATTATTTCAACATACGAAAACCAGGAGATGCAAAACATTTCATCTATGTGTGTTTTAGGCTTTTAGGTGAGTTGTTGCAGAAAAAATCGTTCCAAGGTATTTCTGGAAAGATTATATTCCTGAATGATCAAAAGAAACCAAAAATTAGTATAGGGAAAAAAATCATATATAAAGCATTGCTACAAAAATTGAATGGAAACGAATCGAAAGGGAATATATTGAATTTTTTAAGTGATTTATATCTAACCATCATCAAAGCGATCTCCCAACTACGAACCGAAAAAGCTGCGAGGGCTTATTCTTTATTCGATCTGGCCAGACCCTTGCGAGCTAAAAGGTCCTTAAATTGCTCAAGCAGTTAGACTTCAAAGAAATATATAGGGTATTTCATAACTGTTCCACTTCCGATATTACCAAAGTCTTCACAGGGTTAAAAGTATTCTAACCAAAAAATTCTTATGCTGAGAATAATCTCTCACCTTTTTTCAAAACTGAACTAGATTTAGTACCCCAATAAGTTTTAATTGACCTTCTCGCACATCATCTTCTAATATTCTTCTTTTAATTTAGTAAAGCATTTTTCCTATTATGTCTGGGCTATTACATTCATTGCTTTGCTGAAATTTACCATCAACCCTGGTCTTTTCTGCAGCTGAGTATTGTTGCTCTGTTTGGTTTAATAGTGCACATACACAAAAAATTGATGCACAATTGAATACATCCATGAGAATAATTACTGGCACTATAAGATCTATACCGGTTCATTGGTTACCAGTTTTGTCTAACATTGTCCCTCCCCATATTCGCAGACTCACTGCAGCTCTGAATTCTTGGAGAATATCATTCTTTTCCTAATTCATTTCCAATTATCTCATACATTCCACAAAATAGAATTCCCAGATTGAAGTCACTTAAACCATTATGGCATAATACGTTCTTCAATATGAACATAAGCGATAAAGAATTATGGAAGACTGAGTGGAACTCTTACGAAATGTTCAATAAGTATCTCGTTTCTGATCGTTCTGAAAAAATTCCTGGTTTTGATCTTCCAAGAAAAATTTGGACAGTCCTTAATCGTTTGAGAACAGGTCATGTTCGTACCAGTAGCATGCTATTCAGATTGAACTCAGTTCCATGCGCAAGTTGTGAATGTGGAGAAGCAGAAGAAACAATACCTCATTTCATCAATAGTTGTCCCATATATAAATTTCAAGATGGTTTTAGGTCTATTCATGATGTTTCCGATTCTTTCTTGGAATGGGTTATAAATTTCAAACGAATATGATACGTATTTTTGTTATTCAGTTCTTATTTCTGCTTTTGTCTTTTATTTCCAGATTCGATGTGGGCAACTTGAAGAAGTCTCTGTTTCCATCAATAGAAGACTACCCTGAAGAAAGAAGTCACTAAAATATATTTCAGCTTATTTTTGTATTTTCACACTTAGACGGGGAGCCAGGGTTTTTTTTTACTGGGGTTTTTTCCCTAGGCTTTTATGTTCATTACAGCACTCTTTTTAGTACTGTAATGAATTACGACACTGAAATAGAGAAAATATTAAAATGAACGAAAGATAAAAAAATTCTTACGAAAAGAGCAGCCTTCTGGAATATTATAATTTTGATAGATGATTCCTGACAACTCGACAAGCAATTTACGGATTATTGAAGAGTAAAGAAATATTTTGAAATTACAGTTATTAGTTTAGGATTAATTTATTTTGTTCGAAACGCCTCGATGGACGGATTCATTTCGTTCTTCCCTGAAACCATCGTTAACTGCGTATAGTAGAGATAGTTTTACTATTAAGCCATACTCTAACTATGCTGAGTCAGAGGGGAATAAAGAGCAATATTCAATGAGATAATTGGTAGGTTCTAGCTTTAGGCTTTTATTTATTACTTTCATATTCTCTGTACTGATTTTCACCATAATTCGTCTGCTGTCGTTGATTGAAAACTAAGAGAAAATTCCGTAAAACTATAGCATGTCTTGACTCCGAGATTAGTTCTACACATAAAAGTTTATAACTAACTGATCGAACTGCTGTTCAGCGTGTTTATTCTATTGACTAGCATGTAGAACAAAAAAAAATATTATAGGCAACCCCATGTCTTTGCTCTGAAGCGTTACCTGAATCATGCCATAGCACTACCATCTACCATTCGGATGTATAGAATGGGACTCCACTACTAGAAATTCGAGTATTAAAGAGCCTAATTCACCCTTCCTCACTGTTATTGATTTTCACATCTGGGACAACTGTCCCATATGTGTATGTATATCAATAGTCCTCTTGTATATTTCCATAAGTACTTAAATGTTGGGCCTTCTGTAAGAGCTTAATTCTTCATCATCACTTAGTAACTTTCAATATCGCTTCGTATTAGTGTTGCTTGTCCATGAAAACATTTTGCTGTGTGCAAATTTTATTATATTCGGAAAGAACAATTATGAGTGTCTTATTTTTCGCACACCTGAGATTCACTTTGTATAAAAAAGGCTTTTGAAGCCGCATTCCATCTTTAATTATTTCATACGTATCAATGTGCTCCTATGAGATCACCAAACAACTTCAATACACAGCTTAACATGGTGATTCCTCTATAATTACAAGTTTCTTTTCTACACCCTTCAAAAATTTTTAAGCCGTCTTTCCATTCTTTCAGTGCTCTATCCGCTTTTAATATTCATTTTTTTAAACAACTAATCTACTAACTGAAATAATCTTCTCAATATGCAGAACTGGTCCTGATTGAAAATGCATCCAATCCCTCCATTAAGTCAAGGTGGGAAAAGGTGAAAGTCTAGGTGGCCATAGGGGCCCTTTTCGAAACGCCAATCGATCGAAAGGGGGTCCTCCCACGCAGCCGCGTCGCACCTGCTTTTTCCTATCGCACCATTCTGTCCGCGACGCTGCTTAAAACGGGGGGTTGTTCCGGTAAACTGTTGATTCCACTCACGGGATATTTGTTTATCTTGACACGGTGTACGGAGGGTTGCGTGTGCCGACGCCGGTTAAGTGTTGAAAACTAGAGCTAGTTTTTCCACAGTTTTCATTGAATTTTCTTCGATAAAGGACTATTAGACTTTGATGTTTTTTCTGCGTTTTCTGAATTGAGAATCAACAGATCGCTAGTTTGAGAACCGTCGGAACAGGTAGGAATTATATCATTTATAAACCTGAGACTTGAAGAAAGAAATTTTGAATCTGCAATTTCAAATACTCAATTGATGAAATTGGATTAGAGTTTATCTTGAATACATTTAGTGGAGATATGAAAAAAGTTATTTGCACGAAATTAATGAAGTGACAAGCCTTGAAATGTGAATTAATTTGAAATCATACCTAATTATTATCTTCATTGAGCTCTATTATACTATCTCAGTCAAATCGGTCTCAGAAAAACGTTTGATTGGGTATACATGAATTAATATAAAGAGCAGTTAGAATACAGTAATACAATAACAAAAAATATTCTGAATTATAGGTTAAATGCTTCCGTTATCTAACAAAATTTAGACAAAACCAATATTCTCTTAATAAAATTCTTTATTTTGAGAGAAAAAGGTTTACATTTGGTTCAAAGGGCCGACCTATTAATAAAAACAGTAGGTTTGATATAGAGATGTTGCAGCAATTTCTTCTGATTCATTTTAGGTGACTCTGTTTTTAGTAAACATATAATATTATTTTTCATAAACTCAGAAATGTAATCTCTGTGAAGAATATATTTATATAATATTGAAATCTCATTTAAGTTATTCTCTAATTTTTTTCTTATGTTCTCACATTACTCTGGTGAATTTGTCAAATTATTATTTAATTTAAATTCTTGCATCCTCTATATTTCCTGAGAAAAAAATGAAATTAAGATTTAATTCTTCACCATCACGACTGGTATGTTGTTGATTACTGAAAAGTACGTGAAAATATTTGTTGTGAAAGAGAGAAAAATTCAAATATTTGCAAAAACAATAAGAAGTCGCCTTTTTCATACGAGTAAGCTCAAAGTAAGGTATTATAATATGAGAAAAATATTTACTATATCAAATACGTTTGTTGTTCAAACAGTCTGTTCGACTAGAAAAGGACCGTGTAATTAATGTTAAGGAAAAAATTTGTCTCACTAATCTAGGGCTTGAATTAATGTTGAAGTTAGAGAATGCTCACATAATGAGTTGAAGGAAAAGTACTGAAGGTGTGGTCAACAGCGTAGAAATGAATAAATTCATGAGGCATTACAATCTTTTATTTTCCGTCAATTTATCTTGTTTTTATCCTAAGATTCGAGGGCTCGTATTAAATAAAATGCGAAATGGTGAATGCGGTGGGTAGCCCTTTCAATCATTTTGAACTAAACTATACAGTGCGCTTCACCCTCGATTAACTTTGGGACCATCGTGAAACCTATATTTGCTGGTAATTTGCAAAGCACTACCTTATTTTCGTTTATCATCTCTCAGAGGGCCGAACTCCTTTCATTTATGCAATGATATAGGAAAACCGTCTCGAATGCCATTTTTTCACTGATACTTTAGTTTATGACTTGATGAAATATTGAATACGAAATAATTTCTGATTAAAATCCCCATTAATAAAAAAATATTTTCTCTACCTAAACGGTTTCGTTACCGTTGATGGAGACAAATGTAGATATATTGTAATTATTTTTTATTTGAATCTTTTTATTGTTTTTTTCAATATTATGTAGAAATAATTGAATTATTATATCTTTTCGAGGGTTTACTCTAAGAAATTTAAATGTTATGATATGCAATATATCAATAACCCCTATAAATGCACCATTTTTTTGAGGTCCGTATAATATCTTATCAGGAATCGAATATTTTCAAACAAAAATTATGGAAATTTTTAAAGATTATCTACTTCATTCTTTCACAAAGATATTTCGACAATTAACCTATTCGGAACATATGGAAACTCTAGCTCATCTCAGACATATTTAAGTTTGACCCTGGATTCTTCATCATGAGTCAAACCCAATCGATTGAGACTATTTTCGACTGAAAATACGAAAATAACCTATATTTGGGCAAAATGATAGCATGATTTTTTACTACAACAAGCGCGAATTCTTGTTCGTCTGCAAAAGATACATTTTGCTTTTTGACTGATTTGTATTTATTTGCGGCTACATTCGAGAATAAAGGATTTAATTGAGCAAAACTATATCGCGCTATTCCGCTAGGAACAAGCAAAGCCAAAATAATACAGTAAGGAGGAGGTTGAACAATCAATGAATAAAATGTGTGCACAACCAATTACTTATGCAATAATCACGTAACCATTTACATTAGGAAATAACATATTTTTTCAAGAAATGATTAATCAGTATCGATGTTTACTTAGTGTAAGTAATTATTTTCACCTTCGACCTTTACATAACATTTGTTAATTAATGCGCAATGAAAATCCTGAGAATATGGAAATCCATTCCATTCACATGAATGATAGTGGATCAAGCTTTTCT
Source organism: Micraspis discolor (assembly GCA_030674115.1). Classification (NCBI taxonomy): domain Eukaryota; kingdom Metazoa; phylum Arthropoda; class Insecta; order Coleoptera; family Coccinellidae; genus Micraspis; species Micraspis discolor. The sequence goes on from JARTUT010001740.1 coordinate 13,113,429, forward strand.
TTGGTCTATTTGATTATAAAGAGAACACTACTTTGAGTATTCCTCTCATTGTGTACATTATCATTTTTATTATACTTTTGTTAACTTCCCAATGGTATCATATTTGGCTTCATACTTATTGAAATTAAAACAAAGGTGTTTGTTAATCATTGTTGGCTATTGGGAATGATTTGATAACACTGCACAACTTATACAATGTGCTACCATGGAGCGTTAACCAATGAACGTGGTATTATTCATTGTAGTCTTTGGATAATTTGACTATGGCTTTGCGCAACCCCAGAATCGAATGCCGTACATCCATATTGGTTTGATATTCGCTTTGTAATAAGCCATTTATTTTGAAGTATCAATTAGGACTTCCTGCCTATGAGCCAACACATTTTTCGGAATTTAAGATTTATTTCATTCTTTTTAGCGTTGATATGTTGTCTTTAGTTGAGGCGCTGGTCTAAATGTATGCCGAGATAGTTCGCTTTGGTGTTGACTGCTATTTTCTTTTCGAATATTCTGACAAGGGCTATATATTTCTTCTTGTAGTGAATATAACTTGAACTGATTCAGTCTCATTGATGCTGAGTCGCCATTTTCGATGCCATTGAAAAGGTCATCCAAGAGTTCTTGCAATTGTTCGGAAACTGTTTCGGCGATTTCACTAGATGCAAGTTAAGCTATATCGTCAGCAAAAGATGATTTGGGAATTTTAAGAAGAAATTACAAATGTATGATGATAACATCCAATAATTCTGAGGTTTTTGTGGAATTTCTCACTTGAAAGGGATGGTTTATAATTTTAAACTAGAAAGAAATTACAGTAGAACAACAAAAATCTATGTTTATGGTGTTGAATTTTTTTTACTGATTGATCAGTTTCGTCATTAAATTCTATTGCTGAAACTATTGGCTTGAGGTAGCTAAAATATAATACATTTGTTTGTGATTCTATTCAATCTATATTCTATCAGTGCTCGATGGATGAAATGTTTCACATCTTCAATTTTTGTATTTGGTGGAATGTAGACTATTACCATGACAGTTTCAACTCAATAGTTTGTTTTACATATAGCTGAACAAATGTCTCCAACTCCTGTACGTCTAACAGTCACATCGCTAGTATTTTTCAAGATTATGTCCATATTTGGTTTTAAAATACTAATAGTGTCATTGCTATTTTGATAGATAGCAACTTCACCCGTACGTCCGTAATCTCGCTTGAAATTAGGAATATCAAACTGTTGGTCTTTGCTCATCCACGTTTCAGTAAGAAGTAATAAATTAGTTTTTTGAATTACAGAATCCAACAAATCCAATCTATGGCTTTGTACACTTTGACAATTTAATGTGGTTACGAAAATGGCATTTTTAGTTTGAAGAAAATCCAAAATTAATTTGAATTACGTTTTTTTTATTTCACGTAATTTGTTATTTCCCAAAATACTGAATATCACAAATACTTTCCTATACATAAATAAAAACTAACCAGTAAAATTTAAGAGAAAAATAGAGAAAACCTACATAAATATACATAAATATAAAATACATAAAATTGAGCACGATTTTTTTTTTGCAAATTGTGTCGATTCTACATTAACCGAAGGAACATGAGTACACACAATGTTAACCAATGTAAAATATTTTATATTTATGAATAAACTGATACTAACTTATTCAATTCTTTTGTACTGAATAATTTTCTACTATTATCATTGTCAATTGCATTCAAACCACTGGTTAGTTCACTTGCCATTGTTACTTAATTAATTTTTGTTTTACGATTTGAAATTATATGAAAATAAACGTGGCTACTTACGAGTAAAATATATTTATAATGTGAGTATTCGCCTCGTGCTTATCCATGAATTCATGAGTATATACTATATATTGATGAGGTGTAGTGGTAATAGATAGATAGATAGATAGATAGATAATTTTTATTCACTAGATAACTAATATACACCGTAAAGATAAATATATTATTCCCAAAATTAAGGATTCAAGCATGTCAAAACAGAATACTACATAAGAACATCCAATCATAAAATCAAAATTTAACACATTTTTGCTGATTCTATTGTTCACATTTTTCTTTAAAAGTAATACACAATGTATGCTACCAAGATTTTCATATTTACTATGATCAAAACGACGTGATTCTTCCGGCCTAGTCCGGGAAGTACGTAAAAACAAACAAATCAATAATTAACTTAATTAATATATTCTGTATATTTAAATTCCTGAATCTATAGAAATTCAATGCATAACGAATGGTGAAACAATATATCAGAAGTTCAATCCTTCTTTCGATTCTATAAGTGTACATCGAGAACTTTTGGGAAAATGGCATGTTATGTTCTTTACATTTTTCTTTTACTAAAATGGATTTCACACAAGTATTCCGATATACTATAATATGCTCTCTCGATCAAAAAAATCTTTATTTTCTTCTTCAGTTCTCTGATACTATAAGACATTCTAGCTTTTACAGGTATCTTATTAAACACTGATATGATTTGGTATTCAACATTCTTTTGGAGATAAGAATAGAGAGAGAAAAGATAAGAGAACGAAAAGAAAGAAGGAGAAAGGTATTTATTATACACTACTCGCTCCTGAATACGACTGTCGCTCCTGCGCACGTCTGATTTAACGATTTTATTCCACGGACTTTTCATTACGGTTTTTTCAGTTGGTTCGCGCAGCAAAACACCTATTTCCCCCAAGCCTGCCATAAGGAACTTCGTTCCAATAATGTTGTGAGCAGTACGACAATTTTCCTGGGTAGTTTTTCAGAAAACCGGTATGTCAAATTTCAGAAATCTTTTCTATATAGAAGCTGAGAAATGTTTAATGCACAGATTTTTATAAGGACCCTGTATCGCAGAGGAATAAAATTATTTATTTCTCTGAACCCTGTATAAGTTCGTTGTTTCGTTTGCATTCATTTCAGTAAATTGGGTATTTTTGTATCAACTTTTCAACATTTTGGAATTCGTAAATGAAATCCTTTAAATATTTTTCCTTACTTAAATCCTTTGAAGTTATTTTGGAATTGTGAAACCCCAACAAAAAGCGAGTTCTGCGTCCTTGTCAATGATTGAAGAATCCCTATTTGAAGTTTAGAGGTCGACGGTTTATTCCGAGGAAAACATATTTTTCTCGTCGCAATTTCATCGTTCTTCTTGAAGTCGCCAACTTGGATTTTTAACTTTACTGCGAGTCGGAGGAGCAGGACAAAATACGCTTTTTATGGACAAGTCGCCTTCAAAGGAGTATTATGTTTGAATCGTGAATAACTGAATAACTTTTGAGTTCAGTTGCGAGGAGGTTCATGAAATCCAGTCGAATTTCTCTGTTAAGTTTGAGTTGACTCGGGGAGTTCGTGAATATGTAAATTACTCGCTTTCGTAAATACATGTTTAAATGTATAAATTCTCTTACTCCTCAAGCTCAGTAATATAATTTTTCCGTCGACCTCCCAATAAAAGCTCTGTTTAACGTTCACAAAATCATGCATTAACGAACCATTATAATGCACGATTTCTTTCTATTTTGATGCATGATTGTCATGGGCAACATGGGCAATTGGAGGATGGAAATCAACTTCTGTTGCAGAAGGGTATATCGAGAACTCCATGAAAAATAGATTAGAAACTGCTGAACAAATTTTATGCGATAATCATTCGCCAGTTATTAATACATCAGCTCCCACCAGTTCTACAGATTCCTTATCGCAAATCGTCAGTAACGATGTAAATGTGGACTATTCAGAATGTCACATCTCGAAAATTCCGTCTATGAATTTTACGAATTGTTCAATTGGAACCATAAAAATAAATATGTCAAAGTGAGCATCGAGATTTTCATTGTCAAATTTTATGTTTTGGAAATAAAATTCATTTAACTGATTTATGTCCCGCAATTAAGCCAAAGATTGGTTAATGTCATGCGCACAACATCTTGTACCATTGTCAGTTATTATAAAAAGACCGCAAAATGCCTATTCTCTCGGCTGAAAGATGATGATCCTGATTTCAGGAAGTCAGGTGTTGTATATAAGGGGGACTGTGAGGACTGTAATGGATCATATATTGGACAGACAGGTCAGTATTTCGGCAAGAGACTAAAACAAAACCAGTCGGATTGTAGAAAAAAATCAGAGTCGATCGCTCATGCTATGCATGTCAAAAGTGAGGGAGATAATTTTGATTTGGGGGCGCGATAATTGTGACCAGGGAGGATAATTGGTTCAAGAGAAATTTCAAGGAAATGCTGTTCATTAAGAGGCACCCTCTTTCTGTTAACGCGCGAACCGATATTGGTTCATTAAACATCGCATATTCTAAACTAATCAATGAAATCCAAATCTAGTTTAGTTTTTCTATACACATGCTAATTCCGTCTGGCTCCCTTGTATTATCATTTCCATTTATGAACCCGATACTGATATGCGTCAAAATGATTGTTGTCCCCAAGATGTTCATTATATTATTTATTAACAACCACGATTTTGAACGATGTTTCAAAGGAGAAAATTTATTTATCTAGGTGAGCTGGTTTAACTTATTTTTGAGAGGTCAGACGTTTGTTTGTGATGAATTGTTATTTTTAATTGTAGTGTTCAAGTATTAAGTAAATATGAGTGTAATATACAAATTTGTGTAAATGTTGTACAGGTTCTCATGTGATTGCTTTCTATCTAGATGATTTTTATCGTGTTTATGTAACTGTCATATTTTTCAGCCTGAGGAAGAGACTAAAAGTCACGAAACGTAGCTAATTGAATAAATTATATACAAACTGAGGTTCCTGGTGACTGATATACCGTTTCACAATTAATAAACTAGTTGATTAAATAACTATTGCGTTGTCGATATGAAGGATTATTAAATGAGGACAAATGAGGAATTTTAAAGTTTGAGAAATGAGTGGGAAGTTGATTATTGAGGGTACTGAAATTTTCACGAATTAAGTAACCCCTTATTGGTATAAATTTCAAGGAGCCTCGCTAAACCTCGCTTTCTCATATTGATTTATTTTTTCACCTTGTACTTTTTTTTATTATCATTTTTTTTGTTTGATTTACTGTTAAGTTTCAACATTTTTTTTTTGTAAACACTTGTAATTTCTCATTCAGTAATTGGCCGCGGCTGTCGAATGGTGTATTGCTAAATAAATAAAAAATAAAATAAATTGCTAAATAAACATCTTTCCACCCATTCCGCGAAATTAAAAACTCCTCTTCGTTTTTTACTGCTTTAGCCCATACCAAACCGAGATATTTGGACAATTAAAATTATCTGAAAATATGAAAATTGTGATATTCGGAAGAGAATACGGTCAGAAGGACTCACTCAAGTTTGACAAAACATTCTTCTTATGGAAATCGAAACCAATCGATTGAGATCATTTTCTGCTCAATATTCCAATATTACAGACATTTGGGCAGAACGATAGCACTCCGTTCAACTAAAAACAAGTGCACAAAAAGGAATACCTTCAGTGTATATGGTTTCCATCAAGAATCAATATTTAACAGCTTTACTGAATTGTACGCGTTATACCCACTTTCAATACCTACTCTATCATGATCTGAAACAACATTTATGCCTTCACAATGTTCACCTTTACAAACTCAGAATCATAATGACTTCATTTATGTGTCTGAAACAAGGTCCCTACTTACGCAATTGATGTTTGACGAAATTCCCCCAAAACTTCCGTGTTATGGTTTAATTCCGAAAGCCCACATCAAGTGGCTTATGCTGATGACCTACTTACAGCTTACAAACAAATATTTCCCATTCAAAGTACGAACGTTGGGTTGGTTTCATCCAATATCAAATAGTCTCGTTATTACCTTCGTGCTGCTCTAGTTCTATGTCATATTCGAGGAAATCCGTTCAGCATCCGAAGGGAATGAATACTGGGGTTTCCATAAATATTAACAGATAACTACATTCTCGTGGCACTGCCATGTCCAACAACAACTGAAAAACTCAATCTAATTCTTCTTCCGGTGGATGGAAATACATGCAGATGCTTGATGTTGGCTTTCGCGTACTTTTGATGTCATATGCGTACATAGAGATGAAACCACGTTTCTAGAAGATAATATAACCGATAATGTTTGGTCTTTGTTCTGTGATCTCTGTTTGCAGTTTATCATAAACCGTTTATGGTATTTGCTTGTGTTGTTGTGACGCATTACATTGAGTGAATGTGATGTTGATGTTGGTCTAAGACTTTATTGGTAAATGAAAACGACTTAAAAATATTGCCGACAGAAAACAAGAAGTTCCGCATAAACTTCACCGATAATTGTTTGAATGAAGGTGTTTTTCCCATATATGCCGCCCAATCTATAATATAAAAATGAATCCCAAAATGTGTTGGTAAGCGCATAACTCAACAACGCCTGGACCAATTTGGCCAAATCTTTTTTTAAAATGTTCGTTGAAGTTCAAGGATGGTTTTTACGGCGAGAAAAATTAGAATTATTGCGGAAAAACCCTAAAAATAGCCCTTTTCTTTTTCCCATACAAATGATTTGTAACTAAAACGTAGTCAATTTGAGCTTTATTGCTATGGTATAAAGTTCATATTGAATTACAAGCACTCACTGTTGTCTAAGCAATGTAGGTGTGTTCCTAACGTCAAAGATCATATCTATATTTGCAATTGCTTGAAAATGACGCTCATTGGGATCAAACTCTCAATGATGCTGTAATATCATCACACGCTAATCAAATACGAACATTGTCTTCTATGACCATATCTACATGCTTCCCATCAAACCCAATTGATTTGTGGATCAAGTACAAAGATTATATGTGTGATGATATTTTGTATCAAATACGGAATAGAATGGGAAATCCAAATATACAAATCAGTGAAGAAATTTACAGTGAAGCATTGATTTCAATTGAGGACATGTGCTTGATAATGTCAAAAAACTATTAATTCAATTAGGCCTGACCGCGCCCAATCGTCCAATGCATGACGCTTTTAACCAAGAGTTGCATCGAGAAAAACTGTATGATCTCAACGCTTTGAAAGAATTAATTCAAACAAATTTTCCACTGTTAAATGAACAACAGAAGTATGTATTTGAAACTCTTCTGAACGTAACAAATGATGAAACTGGAGGGATTTACTTCTTAGATGCACTTGGTGGTACAGGAAAAACTTTTTTGATTTCATTAATATTAGCAACAATTCGCTCACAAAATAAAATTGCACTTGCACTCGCTTCGTCGGGAATCGCAGCAACTTTGCTTAAAGGTGGTCGAACAGCCCATTCAGCACTAAAATTGCCATTAAATATGCGAAGCAATGAAACTCCAACCTGCAACGTTTCGAAGAACTCTGCAATGGCAAAGGTTTTGCAGCAATGTTAATTGATTGTTTGGGATGAATGCACGATGGCACATAAAAAATCCTTGGAGGCTTTAGACAGAACCTTAAAAGATCTACGGAGCAATAATAACCGATTTGGTGGTGCAATGATTTTATTAGCAGGAGATTTTCGTCAAACATTGCCAGTGATTCCACGATCAACGCCAGCTGATGAACTCAATGCATGTCTAAAGACCTCCAATTTGTGGAAACATGTCAAAGTACTTCATTTAAGCAAGAATATGCGTGTCGAGTTGCAAAATGACCAATCTGGAAACATATTCTCTAAACAACTCATTGACATTGGTAATGGCAAATTTCCTATAGACATGTTGACTGGCTGCATTAACTTTCCTCAAAGTTTTTGTCAGTTAACTCGATCAAAAGATAAACTTATTCAGAAGGTGTTTCCAGATGTTTCTCAAAATTACAGAAACCATGATTGGTTGAGCGAACGAGCTATACTGGCTGCAAAAATCATAGATGTAAATGAATTAAATTTCAAAATTCAAGAACAAATTACAGGCGAATCGAGGATATATAAATCAGTTGATTCGGCTACTAATCAAGATGATGTAGTCAACTATCCACCGGAATTTTTAAACTCGCTGGATTTGCCAGGATTGCCACCTCACAAATCTTCAATTAAAGGTTGGATCGGTGGTTATAATGTTGCGAAATATCAACCAACCGCGTCTTTGCAGCGGTACACGGTTAGCGATAAATTACTAAACAATGTGATAGAAGCAACTATACTCAAAGAAAAGTATAAAGGAGAATATGTTCTCATACCGCTCATCCCAATGATTCCGACTGATGTGCCATTTGAGTTTAAACGACTACAGTTTCCAGTGCGGTTTGCTTTTGCTATGACTATAAACAAGTCCCAGGGGCATTCATTCAGTGTTTGTGGTATTAATGTAGAAAACCAATGTTTCTCACATGGTCAATTGTATGTTGCCTGTTCCCGTGTTGGAAAACCATCAGATTTGTTTATCTATGCGCCAGGTAATCAAACAAAAAACATCGTATACCACAAAACACTACAATGAAAATAATAATAATTATGATTCACATGATTAACCATAAAGCGATTACTTACTTTTAAAGCCTTATATATGTTTTATTTAATTATTTTTTATTCACAACGCCCTATCACCAGGGTGACGGTTCTGTTCAGGAGAATTCTTTAAAATACGTAGGCACAAAAACTGCCACATTACAAATCTTTTTGACAGGACGAAGTCTGTCGGGTCAGCTAGTCTTCTTATATAAACCCTAAGTCTTTTAAGTTTCTGTGCTCCTTCATTAGATATGCTTGTTCCAAGAAAAAATCCGTAAATATTTCCCGAATATATTTTTGGTCGTAGGAAGAATGCTCAACAGTGAATAGGATGAATACTAGCTACTCCAGAGTACCATATACTTATAACTATAGAGTATAAAATTAACAGGAGGGAGCACATTGGGCTTTTTCTTTGTTCAATCTAGCGAACGCAAACTAACCTCGATTCTATGCTTTGAACTCATAGGTTAGGAATTTTAGCAAACTCACAGTCAAAATTTTTGTCAAGCGTGCCAAAAAATGTCTGAACACTAAACCGGTAGAAAGTCTACCAAAAATCGGTAGATTATAGAGGGAAATTTGCAAATAGTATTATTTAATTACTAACTGTTTCGTTTTCTTCAAACTGGAAATCTTATATATGAATGATATGAAATTTTTAGATACAAATTAAAAAATGGCCATTTCGGTAATCCAAAAACTCCCTCAGAAATTAGAATTTATAACTCGAATCAACAATACTTGAATCAGAGCAACAAACAAACCCATGACGCATCGCCATTTAATTACGAGAGATCCTGACCTCACGTCAGTGTTTTTCTGAATTTTGATGATTCTTCCGTTGATTTATTCGTAATTATAAAAGAAAAATCATAATATAACTTAAACGTCGTAGTAATTTCATATCGCATAACTGACTATTAAATTTGTAACCGTTCGCAATTCGTGGTTCAACCAGATCCTGCTAACTTATCTCACATTCGCAGACAAATTAATCAGAATTTCATCGGACTAGAACGACGTGGCATCAGAATATTTCCGGAGCGGAAATATTTTCCGGTTAGAATGGCTTTATTCGAGAAATTTAACCTTTTGACTCTGAAAAATTATTTGTTGATGTTGAGTGGAGTTTAATTTACCGAGAGAGGTGAATATTTTGCGTTCGTGAGAGGGTTTTGCGCAACAACATAACTTTTTAACCTTTTATTTGTTTTTAATTACTGTATATTTCTTTCAGAATTTGTATTCGTTTGTTGGAATTTAGTGAACATTATAGAGTGCCATTGAATCGACAGAAATAATTTATTTCGGATTATTGAATTTTCCTGTTGAGTACCTTCACCTTTATGTTGGAATTCACCATGCTAGAAAGTTCATTACTTTTCGCCGTATTTTGGGTGTTACAAAACAAAAATTTAATATTTTTAGGGTTGAATATAGACCTCAAAATAAGTGAAATCTATCAAATAATCTTGGGTTTGCATATGAATATCTTCGGTGGAAAAAACACGATGAAGGTCGAGCTATCGCGATAATTTAGGGGTTCGCACTGCTAAGACCACATCATATTAATTTTCTAATAAGTGCAATACAATAATATTTTGAATCACGGTTAATTCAATACCTAAAGTCAACGTTATTTTCACACTTCAAATAAACGTTCTATAATGTATAAGTGGCCTTTTAGTATGAACATCATAGTTAAGAATTCGTATCTCATCAACAAAATGAACGTTACTATGTTTATTGTTTTGTTTTGAATGAAACAGTTCTGAATCATTTTGTTCGAGAAATTCATTCTGGATATTCAGACTGGAATAAATAGCCGTTCCATTCACCATTAATTAATTTTGCTACAAAGAGCCCATGAGCTATTGCACAAGAATCTTTCATATTTCACCGTGTCACATTCATCACAAATAGCACAGGGCTATAGATATCTGCTTGACATATTTACACTTAATCTACCTGCAATCGAATAATTTAGATAAGCGCTTTTGGCATTCTTCACCGACCAAAATAGAGTGGCATGCTGATATACTGAAAATCAATTTCCACTATTTACTTAGCCCATATGTTGTTGGTTCCACACACTCGGGAAATAATGTTCGGAATAAACATTACACAGGAACAGTTAAATTTGATCATCAATAATTGGCACTCCCGCATTTCGATGTAATTCAGAACGTTGAGGAAATTACTTAAGATGATACGAGGGCTGCATTTTATATTTTGGGATTGGCTGCAATCTGCCAACTGTCAGCTCTATCGTAGAGCTTGAAATTTTTGAAGTTAAAAGTAGTCAGAACGTTCTGAAGTACGAGCGCTATTTGTATTTCCTACAATAACTTCATTCATCTAGCCCCCATGGCATTGATTCGTTAACATTTTCGTGGATTGACTCAACAACAGTGCATCGATGCCGTGATTCGAGATTGATTCTAGTCATCAAAATTCACCCACCAATTAATCGAACTGTTTTTCAGTCTCTTTCTTCCGTTAACTGACACGTAGAACTAAGGTAGAATGTTATATACAACCCCATGTTTTCGCTCTGAACCGTTACCTTCATCCGGCCGTACCACCATCATTCACCGATCGAGTGGCTCGAAGAGGACTCAATCATCACTCATCAACTTATTACTCGGTTTTTGAATCGTTTCGTATAAGTCCTGCCTGTCCAAGAAAATATTCAGGCTCCTGCCTGAAAATTTTTTTTATATTCAAAAAGAACAACTATTCGAGTCTTATTTACCCACATCGGAGATTTACTCTGTATGAAAAAAAGAGGCTTTCTTAGCCCCCTTCCTTTCTTCCTACTCTAATTTTTTTAACTGCTTGTATGAAATTAGGCTAGATCTTTTCTATGGTAAAATTTCCTCAGCCGACCCCTTTCCGAGGTATCACCCCGAGAAGGTGGTGACTCAAATTCAGTTATATAAACACTCTAGTGAAGCTAAAAAAATTAAGTTTTGCAATTTTTGTGTATTTACACAGGACTAACAATGTTTATTTCAATATTCCTATTACATTATACAGGGTTTGAATAAGTAAACCGTACTTCATTTCATATCAAAATTTTTTTCTATGTGAAGGGTTGCGGGCGAGATCCCCGAATAATGTTAGAGGTATATTGAAAAATACTTATGATTAGTCTTCTGTGGGTATACGTAAATTGCAGAATTTCAAGGAAAAATGAAAACTTAATTTCAATCTACACCTTTTAGGGTGATATCTCGGAAAAGTGTGGGCTGAGGAAATGTTGTAGAAAAATCCCATCTCGATTTCATACCATCAATGGCCTCCTGAAGTTTGTAGCATAACTTCAGAAACACACTGTACATTTCTGCCCAAAAAATCAGTTTAAGAGTTTCTATAACTCAACCTTGCCCTGAAAAAATGGAAATATATCTGCAAAACGTTGGTACTAGTTGTATGTATTTTTTTGTCAACCCCTATACCTAATATTCTGTTGAAATTGGTTACTTAGTATTAAAAATACTTTTCAAATTAATTTTGTAACTTAAATTACTCTTAAAATGAATCCTGAATGCATCATAAAGTACTCTTGAAATCAATTTTATTACTTACATAATTATTACGAAAGCAACTAGAAACATTTGATTCTGAGCGATCCTTGTAAGTTGATATCTCTTATGATTTGTTCTGCAGTAACTAGGAGTAAGGCCTAGGTAGGAAAACAACATTTATTTAGCCGAATTACATAAAATATTAATCATTCTAACTTTTCTCTAGCATCTTTTTTAGTTCTTTTAATATCCAGTAGTCTCTCGGATCAAAATGGAGATGAAAACTCAATTCGACCTTGTTTGCAACTGTTTTTGTTGACTTGTGGTACGAGTACGGTGCCAGTAGTTATTGTCGTTAGCTTCCCACCTAATGTTTGAGTCTTGAGACATTTTGGACGGTTTTTTCCATCATGATGCCACTCAGTCACTGATTCTGAAGTGAATCCATGTTCCCCCATTTCTATGTACAGATGCGAAAACTCCTTCGCGTGAACATATCCAAACAGCTATTTGAATTATCTTCTCACTATTGTTTTTGTTCTAAGGCGAGCAAATATGACACCCATTCGGGAAACGGCTTTGCCATACCCAAATTTTTGGACTGAACACCTACTTTTTATAATTGAAGAGTGTCCGCTAATTCTTGCAACTTCACTTTCTGATTGCCTATGATGATTTTCTAGGTTTTTCCAATGTTTTCCGGGATAACTGCCTCATTCGGGCGACCAGGGAGATCATGATCATCTGTGTCCGTACGTCCACGTTTGAAATCGGCAAAACATCGTTTGATCGTCGTTTTTGACAGGCAGAGTCCGGATAACTTTTTTCAAGCCAGGCTTTTACATGAACGCCCATCAAAAAGCAGTGACATAAAAGATTGCCAAATATCTCCCTTCCGCCTTTTTGCCTTTTGAATTTCGCGGCTATGCACAAAGCGCTACAGATCTCGTAACTGGCAATAATAATACATAATTTGAAAGATCTTGACATAACCTACAAAACGACGCTATGCATGATTAGTTTGGATATTGTGTTCAATAGTTATAGACGCGTAAACATGGACTTCACTAACGCCGAAATTCGCGCTATTTTGAAGTTTTTCTTCGTTAAAGGCAAATCCGCTAGAGAAACGTTCCGTGAGATTAATGGTGTTTTGGGGTATGGTACTCTATCAGTTCGAACCGCGGAGGAATGGTTTCGACGATTCAGTGTCGGTGAAAACGACACCATGGATTAGCCAGCCGGCAGAAGATCTGTGACCTAAACGGAACCTAAAACGGAACGAACTCGACCCATTTTTGAAGCGGATGGTGACTGGCGACTAAAAGTGGATCACATACGACAATATCAAGCGAAAACGGTCGTGGTCGAAGGCAGGTGAATAGTCCCAAATAGTGGCCAAGCCGGGATTGACGGTCAGGAAGGTTTTGCTGTGAGTTTGGTGGAATTGGATGGGAACCATCCACTATGAGCTGCTCTCATATGACCAGACGCTTAATTCTACCACCATCTACTGCGAACAACTGGACCGCTTGAAGTAGGCGATCGATCAGAAGCGTCCAGAATTGGCCAACAGGAAGGGTGTGGTGTTCTACCAGGACCACACACTTAGTTGATGACTCGTCAGAAGCTGCCAGAGTTCGGATGAGAGGTTTTATCGTATCCACCATATAGCCCGGAGATTGCGCCAAGTGATTACCACCTGTTCCTGTCCATGGCGAGCGTCCTTGGTGGTGTAAAGTTGAACTCAAAAGAGGCTTGTGAAAAGTGGCTGTCCGAGTTCTTTGCAAATAAGGAAGGGGGCTTCTACGAGGGAGGTATTATGAAGTTGCGTTCTAGATGGAAACAGATTATCGAACAAAACGGTGCATATTTGAACTAAATCCGATCACTGTAACACTGTTTATAAAGCATTGAATAAAGAGCAAAAAAGCGAAAGGGAAATTTTTGACAACCTATTATCAACAGGTAAAATGTTTTTTGATCCATAGTAGACAAAAACACAGTAATACCCTTGCGTAATCCACTGCTACTCGATAAATAATGAACCAAATATTACGAAATTATGACACTAATCTTTTGACGATTGGCACTTTCGAAAACTTATATGGATATTCGGTTAGTGGCGTCATCTAACAGTTAGGTCCCAGACTTATTGACCGATCTAGTATTTCATTCAGATATCTTGAAATTCGATTATTTCTCAGTTTCCTGAGTCGACATTGCAGTCTACTTAAATAAACCATAAAAAATATATATATTAACCCTAGTAACTGACCAATAATTATAAAATTCTCTTTTTGGTTTCGTTCCAAAAGAAATTAATTATTTAGGTTTCGAGTAAACTCTCAATACAGTAGAAATCATCAATATCATATCGAATGGAAATAATCCAGATAATCTTCAGAATAACCAATATCAAAAATACCCAGTCTATAAACAAATCTATTGCTTTATTTTGTTAGATTCATTAATAATAAGATGATCACCTTTGGTATTTATTGATTCCGTTCGATGAAGGACGAACTTGACTAATATTTTTAATTTCCTCATTTCAAGACTGCATAATATTATCTCGTTTTTCCATTGTATCGCATACTTATTAGATACTTGAAATGATAATGGGTATTTACCTACCCAGGTTTTTTCATCACTGTAATTAATTCACTCAATGTTTCAACAGAGTGAAGGAAGGTGCAATTGTATAAAATGCGTAACCTTTGCATATTGATGCTGTTGCTCTGCTTATCATTCCATTTTTCGACTTGTGATTTTACAAAAGCGGGTGAGTATATACATACAGTATTTTTGATAAATCATATCATATCGTATATAGTATCATATATTATATATCATATCATACAGAATGTAATATATCATATCATATTGTCAATTTTTATCTGGGTAATCGAATATTCCCAATTTTTTCTATTTTGTTTGGTGTATAAAACCTGTGAAAGGACTCAACCGTCTCAACAAAAATGAATGTGCTGCTACAAATTAGATGATTTTAGGCATGCATTTAGTTCATCAGTCTCAGTGGATCAATGAATAACTGGAATGAGTGTTGACGAGAATAATTACCTGACAACAGAATCATTATACTCAACAAACAATGATTTTATTGCTCCGTAAATCTTTCAAAACCATATCTAGTGCGTCTAGTGACCATTTTGCATTCGTACCAAATTCTCAATCTTGATATCGAAACATCTTCGACATGGTGCTATTTTGATCGATGATAGAGGTGTTTTCAACTGTTTGAATCGATTTTGCTCTCCAACTTTCCTATATTTATCACCTTTTAAATTTCCCTCGACCATATGAAGTAATAACAAATTGAGATTTCACAATTCATTGAACCCGGCGTTATCGCCATTTTTTCCCGTATGTTTCCATATTATATCACTATTTGAATATGAACTACCACGAACACAGGGTGAGTCTTTGACCATTGCGTTAATTTTAACCATAGATTCTTGACGTCAAAAGAAACATTTTTTTTTCGAATAGGTTGTCAAATATCTCTCTTCCGCTTTTTTGCTCTTTATTCAATGCTTTATAAACAGTGTTACAGTGATCGGATTCAGTTCATATATGCGCCGTTTTGTTCGATAATCTGTTTCAATCTAGAGTCCTTGAAGATTTGCAAAGAACCGGGATTGACACTTTTCATAAGTTCACACCACCAAGGGCGTTCGCCATGGACAGGAACAGGCGGTAATCACTTGGCGCTATGTCTGGGCTATATGGTGGATACGATAAAATCTCTCATCCGAACTCTGGCAGCTTCTGACGAGAGATATCTGACAGTCCACCAGTAGATGGAAGAATTATATCATGATTCCCTTCGAAATTTGGCCCTGTTTGGGACTCACCTGTTCCACGAATTTTCGCTTGATATATGATCCATTTTTCGTCGGACCATCCGCTTCAAGAAATTTCAGGCGTTGATTCGGTCCAGAAGATTTTTTTGCGTCAAAATTGCATCAAGCTTTTTTTCACTTCTGCAGATGTTATATTGACTAACTCCCATCTCCTGGGCGATGTCTTGAGATGACAATATCGATATATCATGGTTTGAATGATCCATGCTGTCGTTTTGTGAAGAAACCATTCCTCCGCGGTTCGAACTGATAGAGTACCATCCCCAAAACACCATTAATCTCACGGAATGTTTCTTTAGTGGATTTGCCTTTTGATAAGTTTCGGCGTTGTGAACTCCATTTTTACATATAACTTTGAACGCAATATCCAAACTAATCAATAGATTTATTCCATTTCTTGTTACGGGTAGCGCTTTGTTATAGCTGCGAAATTCAAAAGACAAAGAGGCGGAAGGGAGATATCTACCATTTTTACTGTACAGATTAGTTGAATTTATATTCAATGACAATATCAAAAATCTTGTAGAAGGTTTTTGATAACGTTTGCATAACAATAGATTTATTCCATTTCTTGTGGGGTCCATGAAAAAAAATCATCTAAAGGTGTATCTTTCTAGAATCATTAGACTTTTTTGCGGATAAAATCATTAATCATCTTTTTTCCTAAATTGCACCATTTTTGAGATATTTGAAGGAATTAAATCGATATAATCATCTGATGGAACATGAGTGAGTGAATCATGTCTTAGACGGAAATTAATGTTTTTGAACAATTCAGATTTAATATTGGATGCTGTGGAAGGTAATTTTCATTTAAACTAAACTTGCCTTCAGAGGGGTATATGCTCAATGTGAATGTGAAAACTTAATAAAATGCTTATAACTTTTTAACGCAGCAGAATATGGAAAAACGGCATGGGTTTTTTTATCTCTAGAACCTATATATAACGCAGTGGTCAAAGACTCACCCTGTATAGGTTGTCTATAAATGAAGTCGAAGAACTTTGGAAATTAAAACCATAGTGAAAATTAATGTGGATACCTACTTCCTTCAAAACTTTTTTGAAATCATCTTCCTTTCTAAGTTACAACACTCACAAGGGGTTGACACTAATAATTCAGTTAGGAGGTTGGAAAAGAGAAGTTTCTCAAATGTTAGTGCAGTTTATCAAATGTGTGGGAATTTCATTACTACTCGATTTCAAAAAAAAAATTGGAAGATGTACCCCCATTAATTTTAATCAAGGAATCATTTCCCTAGAGTTCGTCACAATCATCTACCGACACTCTGTATATGTATAAAGAATAAAATTAGCCAAAAACGCTTTTGCACTTCTCTAGTTTTATCATAATTAATAAATAGCAACCAATTTTTACGAGCTCGTTATATATGAAATTGTTTCAATATATGAAAATCACTCAAATCTACTTCAGGCATTAGTTCAACACATTATTTTAATTTGTTTCTTTGTAGTTGTCTTATGTTCTTTTTTCAGATTGCAATAAGCCTGTTGAGGAAGGCATTAGTTGTAGGGCATTAATTCCTGTTTACCGGTGGAGAAATAATAAATGTGAAGTGGCCAACTATGGAGGGTGTCATCCTTCCAAAAATAATTTCAGAACGCTGTTAGAATGTGAAGAAGTGGCAGTACCAATATGTAAATCACACTACAACTGAGAAAGAAGTGAATTAATCAATTGCACATTCTTTCGAATGATAATTAGGAAGTAAATATTTTTCATGGAACTAATGAAGTAACTCATCATTTTCTGATACCTGAAGTACTAAACAGTTCTAAAACTGAAGAAGATAAAATATATATTTTACGATTAAGAAACTTATATTTTCTCCAATTATATTCTTCTCCTATCATTTCGACTTATTTGACTGAGTGTGAAAGATACAAGGAGGTGGATATCGATAGCAGAATTTTACTAGTTATAATCGAAAAATTTAATCAACTGATTATTTATGTGGGCTTTTCTGTAACAATTATGAGATTTCTACTTGATCCCATTGTTTTAAATTGACCATTGCATTGAATAAAAATTTATATAATGAAGAATATGAATCCCATTTTGAAATTGCAGGATTTTAATAATAACTATATGGATTATTTCTATCACCCAAAATTGATGTTATTGACACCAACGCTTCGGCACATTTAATATGAAGTCATCAAGGTATATTGCTTTGAAAGAGCAGGAAGGGGCTTTGTGAAAATCATTTTCAGAGAACTCATACCATTCAGATGATACTGTAAGAAATTACAATATTTGAAATGAAGATTACCAATGTGAATTATCGGAAATTTGAAATCTGAATAGCATCTTGTACTAATTTACTTCCATTTTGTTGTTCCAATTATCTCAATGATCACATTTTATCAGTCAATCCTCATCATGAACATTACGCATAAGTCGTTTTGGCTGAAACATACAAATTAGTTCCAAAGTACTCCCAGTAGAGGAAGTTACTTTGATGTGGGACAGGGCATTCAATTAATGATTAATGGATTTGGGATGGGCATACTGGACGAAAGGTAGCTACTCCAAGGATGAGATTGGATGAGATTGATCAGAACAAAGATCTCCAAACCTTTGATATTCCTAGGTCTTCCTACTTACGATAAATACGGAAGAAAATTGAAATTTCAGAATTATTATCCACAAGATATAATAATGCATATTTCAATGTACTTGGCATTCACATTCAGAATTCTTATTGGTTGCAAAAGAGCATATATGTGTTATATCAGAAAATTATAAGTCTCATCGAATGTTTGTCGAGGCATATGGTGATCAGAAGCTACATGCAGAAGATGGTTTCAACGGTTTAGAAATAATGATTTTGATGCGACAAATCAAGACCACCAAAAAGGTTTGAAGGCTCCGAATTGAAAACGATATTGGATGGAGATGACACTTTGAATCAAAAGCAATTGGCAGAAATGTTGAATGTTGTTCAACAAACAATTTCTGACCGTTTGAAAGCTATGAGAAAGATCCAAAAGTATGGAAAATGGGTGCCATATGAATTGAATGAAAGAGAGATAGAAAACCGAAAAAACACTTGTGAAGTTTTGTCTCAAAGACACGAAATAAAATCGGTTTTGCATGGGATTGTTACTGGCGAGGAAAGATAGATTTATTTTGAGAATTCTAAACGGAAAAAATCATAGGTTCATCCGGGGCAACCATCAACATCGACTGCAAAATCAGATCGATTCGGCAAGAAGACAATGCTGTGTGTTTGGTGGGAGCAGTAAGGTATGGTGCACCACGAGCGCCTAAAACCTGGTGAAACCGTTAATACTGATCGCTACCGACAACAAATGATTAATTTGAACCATGCATTGATCGAGAAACGACCAGAATAGGCCAGAAGACACGGCAAGGTAATTTTGCTCCATTACAATGCACCTACACACAAAGCAAAACGTGTTCGGGATACAATCAAAACACTTGGCTGGGAGCTGCTGCCCCAGCTGCCGTATTCACCAAACTTGGCTCCTTCCGACTACCATTTCTTTTCATCGAAGGGACACGCATTGGCTGAGCATGTAACGATTTTTCGTTACATCCCGTAATCCCTATCGCAGTGCCGCCAATGCTTTCGTACTTCACGGCAGAATGAAACCCGATTGCCGCGAAGAGGGAGGAGGTCATTTTTAATTTCCATTTTTGAACGATTTTGAAGGTCAATTAGATTTGAGAGAAGACGTTGTGAAGAGGTGACAAGAAGTAAGTGTGTGATTTCTGGTGAATGATTTTATCTCAATTAATTCATTCAATTAAATTTATCTTTTCCTTTTCCTTGTTCAGGAATTTCATTTAATGAATTTCTCAATTTAATCCTGCTCACATTCAGAGAAATTGGTAATTTATTTACATTTATTTTTTCTTTCATTTCTTCAATAGCCAGAGAATACATGCTCCCTTTTTATCCTCATTTTGATTGTCATTTTGTATGGTTCTTTCGGATCATTCATCTAAATTTCAATTCTAAACTTTATTATATTCATTATTAATTCAGAAGATATATTGAACTTAATTTTATTTCCCTTTCCGGAAAGTAGACTATAATATGTGATAAAAAATATATTTAATTTTTGTTCATATTAATTATATTGCTTATATTTGTCATATCTCTTTTGAAATTATTTGGGCTGAGAATTTGTGAAACATTTACTGGTTTTTATCATCATATTGCCAGAGGAGTTAGAACAGAATTTAAGTTGATTACCATTTTTACCTATACTAATTTTCATTTATTCTGCACTGCATGCTGGAGTATCAGTAGACATTGGAGGAAATCAACATCATCTTAGCAAATGACTCTTACGAAGATCAGAATATTTTTGGCTAGTATCTACCAACGAGCCTCCACCAATTTGAACTAGTCTCCACCAAACTGAACAAGCCTCCACCAAACTGAATTGAAGTATCAAGCCATCCAAAATATTTTGGTTATTATCTACCCAGCGAGCTTTTACTACACTCAATAGTCAAAATCTATGGTACTTGGATTGAAATACCCGGAATAAACACAAGTGAGGCCTCAAATTTTCTGTTTCTAACTTGAACATATCCAAATTCTGTCTGGAGTCCATTACCTTTTTATGAAGCCAAATTTGTATCTGTATATATATTTTTATTATAAATCAGCCTTCAGCACTAATTGTTAATTACTTTTTTTGTAAATTTCTAGTTTGATTAAATTTTGAAAAATAATTTCCTTTATATTGAGTCTGAGCAAGATTTCTCTCGGTTTACTTGTTAAACCTGGCGCCTAAAAAAGTTAAGTTCTGTGAAGTTGATTTTTGAAACTCTCCCCTCACAGTAACAATCTGTACAGCCGATAGGCATACGTGCATCCATAGGTTACAAGCAGCACTTTGATTCCTACGCGGAGGTCGAAAATTGAGTGTCAGGTTGGTTTGTTTTAAAAGACGAACAATTTTATTGGTGTGGTATCCTCAAATTGCCAGGAAGCTGTTCTGAATGTGTAGAAAACAATGGCTTATACTTTGAATGAAATGTTTTTTACTATCTCATTAATAAATAATTAGTGTTTTATTTTCACAAAAAGCACTCATTTCATACCGGTATCCCTGATAGCTCCTCGGTCTTCTTTTTCCATTGTTGTAATGATGAATTCACCTCCGAAAAACATGTTTTTGACAAATTTCAGCTGATTTGGGGCTAATTTTCAGGTTCTCAAAACCGTCAAAACCTACCTAATGGATAAACTAGACATATATTCGGAATAGCACTGTATCTATAAATTAAGTAAAGACAAAATGGATAAAGAATATCGGGTGTCCAAAGATAGGTAGCCTATCGAATAATTACGGAAACTCTTCATGTAAAATAATTCGAATTTTGTGAATCAATAACAGTTTTAAGATACATTTCTGAAATAACGATGTGTTTAGTGGACACAACCATTTCTGATTATTCCAAGATACATTTCTGAAATACCTACTTTCGAATTTCTAGTGTAGCCAGATGTATGTAAATTTGGCAATACTAAATAAGTTATTTAATCTACCTATTTTCCCTATATCTATCTTCATCTATTTTTGAGTTATTCATTATTTTAAATGAGGTAACTGTGACCAAGAATTTCAAGTACCACTTTAGCTTGAATGCTTATATTCCTATAATTCGTCAGATGATTCATTCTCTGGTCGGTGAATTCTAATGTACTCGAATTTTGTCATTTCTAGTAATTCAATCGGTTGTAAATTCAAAACATCCGATTTTGGATTTCAGTGTTCAGGCTGTAGGGTTTTCCTCTACCATCTATGTCGTTCCACAAATATTGGTGTAATGAGAAAAGCTTTCATTATGTTATTATAATGAATGTAATAGTAAATTAACTGTCGATTAATTGCTTAATTTTCATGCTCCATAAAACAATGCTCTTGAGGATCTATTGTTGCTTTTGTAATAACTACCGGCTATTCCAATCATTTGGAAAATACATCGATATATAATGTAATGACTCCTCACAAATCTCAGAATCATATGTTGATAAGAATCCCGAACTCAAATACATTTTAAAATAGTACATGAATCATCATGTTCCTTGTTCTGACTATTCTCTGCATCCTTTTTGAAGATTCCGTTTCAGGTTTCACGAAAAGCGGTAAGTTATAATTCGTGTATATTATTATGTATGTTAGTTTCTATAGTGCAATAACCAGGGAAATCCATTTTTCTACATTTCACATGGTGAAAAATTTTAAAAACTCAATTATAAAAAACATTTTCGTTTCAAATATATATTATTTTCAGTTAATAGAAAAAATTTAAATGTTCTTAAAAATGGACGAATACAATCACAATAATGGCTAAACAAAACATTGTATGCAAGAAGATTCTTCTCGAAAATAAATTAGAAGTTCTTTCTGTCCTATCGTATAAAGGTATGAATTTTTAATAGCACATCTCGAAAAGCACCGAATTATTGCAGTTCTTCGTACTAAATACTTACTTCTTGAGAAATTTATAAATTGGTATGAAGAATTCTCCGAATAGGATACAACATTATTTTTTTTTTGTTTATTTCTTGGAAGTGAATATTATTGAAAATTGAGTTAGTTTGCGGCGGATCAGAAGGAATTTTATTTCAGCACTGTACATAGCTAATGTTCATAAAATTAACTCTACAGTGTCAGAGTTTATTATTATTATTATCAATTATTATTATACAGTAAATAAGAGGGGAGGCTAGGCTTATAAACCCCTCAAGAAAAAAATCATGCGTTACATTTCATACAAGAAAAGAAATTGTAAAACAACTAACAAAAATAACAATCAACACTTTAGTTCATCTAACAGTTTCTTGAAGGCATTCACACTCGGTGCACTAACGACGCGTCCCGGAAGGGAATTCCACCATTCAAAGACCCTGTTACAGAGGTAGTGCTGTCTCTGCGAAGTTCGATACTTCTCATGGTACAACTTCAACGAATCGCCTCGCAAATTGCCGGTGTGGACATTGAAAAGATCGCGCAAGTCGCATTCGATGAAGCCATGCAAGGCCCTCATAGTTATAATAAGGTCACCTCGCTCGTGACGGTCCATTAAGTACCGGAGACCAAATAGACGGAGTCTGTCGTCATAACAGGGACGCACTACCGTACGGCAAACGTGTCGCACATATCTGAACCAACTCAAGTCGCTCCCGATCTCTCACCACCGAAGGCGTCCAAACCGGACCAGCGAACTACATAAGAGCGCGCACGTAAATGGTGTAAAGTATTCTGGCCATCTCAACTGTACATCGCGGAAACGACCTCCGGATCAAATACACCAATCGTCGAGCTTTTCCCACGACACTATCTATATGCTCTGACTACGATAAATCAGACGTCATAATAACGTCCAGGTCACTATGTTGAGCTACCGGCCGGAGCAGTACGACATTATAACATCGCCGAGGGTTATTTCTACCAAGGTAAAGCATTTCGACATTAGGAGGAAGCAACCATTCCTCACACCATTCGCATATCCTGTCCAGATCACTCTGAAATGTAGACGTTAACGCATCAGAAAACAATTCAAAATCATCCTCGTATGCAGCGCACCTAGATGAAATCACCCGCCCAAGATCGGCAACAAAAACGAGAAAAAGCACCGGACCGAGCACCGAGCCTAACACCACTTGTCACGGGCCTACCAGATGAAAGGGACCCGCCAACCTTCACCGAAAACTCTCGATCGCTCAAAAATGACTCGATCCACCGAAGTAGCCCACCCCTGATCCCAAAATGATCAAGCTTGCTGAGCAACCTCCTCAAAGGAACACGATCAAAAAAAAGCCTTTGAAAAATCCAGATATACAAAGTCCATCGGGGAACCAGAATCAAGAGATAAAGTCCACGAATTAAGGCACTGAAGCAAGCACGTGATGACCGTCCGTCCCAGAATAAAACCATGCTGATAGTCAGGAATGGTTCCATTGGGTATCAAGAAAGGTACCATTTACCAAATAAATTACCTTTCTGTAATTTTAGCAACAATGGGTGTCAAACTAATAGGACGATAGTTTAAGGCGGGCTGTATATCACCGTCCTTATAAACAGGGGTTACCCTTGCAGTTTATTTATCGCTTATTGTTTGTTTGATTATTTATTATATATTTTTTATCGAATATACTCTTATTCTATTTTATTCTATTCATTAAACCGTCATTAAAACAAATGCAAATAGACGAATTTCCCTAGAAGAGTTGGGATTTTATGCTGCAATGCAGAGGAATCTCGGTATCTTTCAAAATAAAATCCACCATATCCCTTAAATGGATTGTTTACAGCATTGACATTCATGATATCATCAAACGTCTCTGAAATACCTACGATAATTGATAACTGTCAAATAAAATTGTTTTCAAGAAGGTCAAGACTTATCTTGTCGATAAATTATTGGCACAATTTCTTGGTTTTCTCAGATATTGGTCTTACGTTCAAGTAAGGATGGAAATATGTAGGACTCCACACTTAACATTTTTTAAACAAAGAAAACAAGTAAGTCACGGAACTTGAACAACCATTCAACTAAGAGGACTTCGAAAACGCACCGAAAATAGAAAAATGGACAAATCTCCACTGCTTGCTTTCTTTGTTTTGTGTTCATATACACACGAGTAACACAGTACGCTTGTCATTCCTTCGATCTTCCTGACCGATTCTCCGTCTATGTTCGATTCTACCCTAAAGACGTCTCAAGATTAGGGTAAAAAGGTATAGGTATGTTGAAAATATATGTTATGATATAGGATCTTACAATATATTTTGTTTAGCATGACTGTTTCTGATGTTTTGACTGCCAGACTGGCGATTAATGATTGGATTATTCAAGAATCATCTTGCAAAATATTGTATAATGCTCAAATAATCCTGCATTTAACTGTATTTCTTGATAAGCATTTTTTGTGTGATAAAGAAATATAATCTTGAACTTATAGATTGCTACAAGGACGTAGATCTTGGGATAATGCACTGCCATGCAACTTTTTACAGTTTACCGCTGGAATCGACATCGATGCGAGGAAGCTACTTATGGAGGTTGCAATCCGTCTAAAAATAATTTCCCAACATTGCAGAAATGCCGAGAAGTAGCAGAACCGATATGTAAAAATTTCGGATGAATGATTAAAATTTGAAAATTATTCGTCTTTTTATTTCAAAGAGAAAAAGTAGGAATACAGGTACAATAGAATCAGTAATTCGGTTTCAGTTGGGTTACTTCATGAAACAATTGAGTTTTCAGTCTATATTAAAAACTCAAATTATAATAATGAGAAAAATTTTCGGCACTTCGTCCGTACAATCTCTATCATTCGAAAAACATGACCTGGGGTTTCCATATTTTCAGAATAGGTAAATCTGCCAAATATCTCGTTCTAGTTCGTAATTGCACCATATTATCCAATGGATCAGCAGTTATGAGCATCAGGAAATGTTTTCCTCGATAACTCCTACAATATACATTCAACTGATTTGAAACTTGAAAATCACCTGAATTACGTTGAGAGAAAGAAGTCTGCCAAATTTTGTGGAAATCTACTGACTAGATAATTCTTAAAAAATTCCGAATTTTTTTTTAGAAATTCAAAGGACCCAACAAAAAATTGCGCATAGAGGTTATTGATGTTTTGCAAATATAAAAATTTTATTTCCATAGAGAAAGCCTCAGTGACTGTGGAGTTTTGATCTCCGATGGAACAAACGATGTGTTTAGTGGACACAACCATTTCTGATTATCCCAAGATACTTTTCTGAAATACCTACTTTCGAATTTCTAGTGTTGCCAGATGTATGTGAATATGTGAATTTGGCAATAATAATAAGTTATTTGATTTACACATTATGTTGATTATATATGTTATAATATAGGATCTTACAATATATTGTGTTTAGCATGACTGTTTCTGAATAATCTGCACAGAACTCTTATGTTTTCTTCGATCTTCCTGACCGATTCTCCGTCTATGTTCGATTCTGCCCTAAAGGCGTGTCAAGATTAGGATAAAATGGTATTGGTATGTTGAAAATATATGTTATGATATAGGATCTTACAATATATTTTGTTTAGCATGACTGTTTCTGAATAATCTGATGTTTTGACTGCCAGACTGGCGATCAAATATTGTATTATTCAAGAATCATCATGCAATATATTGTATAATGCTCAAATAATCCTGCATATAACTGTATTTCTTGATAAGCATTTTTTGTGTAATAAAGAATTATAATCTTGAACTTACAGATTGCTACAAGGGTGTACAGCTTGGGCAAAATCACTGCAAAGCATCCTTCAGAGTTTACCGCTGGAATCGACATCGATGCGAGGAGGATATTTATGGAGGTTGCAAACCGTCTAAAAATAATTTCCCAACATTGCAGAAATGCCGAGAAGTAGCAGAACCGATATGTAAAAATATTGGATGAATGATTAAAATTTGAAAATTTGTTGTCTTTTATTAATTTCGTGTTTCAGAGAGCAAAAGTAAGAAGACAGGTACAATAGTATCAGTAATTGGGTTTAAGGTGGGTTCCTTCATGGACAACTGAGTTTTCAGTTTATACTGAAAACTAAAATTTCCTCTGTACAATCTCTATCATCAGAAAGACACGACCTGGGGTTTTCATATTTTCAGAATAGGTAAGTTGTCCAAATATCTCATTCAAGTTCGTTACTGCACCATATCCGTCCAATGCATCAGCAGTTATGAGCATCAGGAAATGATTTTCCCTATAACTCCTTCAATATACATCCAACTGATTAGAAACTTGAAAATTACCTGAATAACGTTTAGAAAGAAGTCTGCCAAATTTTGTAGAAATCCACTGGCTAGATAATTCTTAAAAAATTCCGACTTTTTTTCAGAAATGTTTTATTACTCGATATTCATAAGATCCAACAAAAAATTCCGCATAGAGGTTATTGATGTTTTGCATATTCCAAAATTTTATTTCCATAGAGAAAGCCTCAGTGACTGTGAAGTTTTGATCTCCGGTAGAATTTACGATGTGTTTAGTGGAAACAACCATTTCTGACTATCGCATAGCTTTACAGTAATGATTATCGCTTTATAGAAATTGTCTTAATGAGACATGTCTCCTGGATTTATTATAAGTTGCGAATGATAACTTGGGTTTTGTGCCTCTGAAAACAATGCTATCAACTTCCTATTTTAATAATAAACGATTACTCCACTAATTCAATAGTGAGTATAATAATTATTCACCTCCTTTTTTTGTACGAGTCTCATTATTGCATCTAGGCAGCCTTGAAGAAAAGTGAGCTATCCGATTTATTCTGAATAATCCATAAAATGCTCATGATGAAGATCTGTTCCTTGGTGATTCTCTGGATCTTTTGCGATATTACAAATTCTGCCTTCTACAAAAGTGGTGAGCTTTGAATTCTTACTTATAATTATGAACTCGAATTTGAATTTGTCTGTTCATCACGCATTCTGGCTAAAACTTCGAAACCGGTTTAAAGGAAATTTTATTACAGACTGATAAAATGGTTGCAAATGGTTGGAGGTTATTCGGAAGTATTGCATACATATATTTTTCTAAAATTTACTCGATATACGGTAACTCTTTTCATCATCTTCAAAACTCGCACCCACTGAACTAATCAATATCAAAGGAACTAACACAATGAATGAATTGGATTATGTAATATAATTTCCTCCAAGCGCCATCTAGAGGATTTCGAAATTTTCGCAGAAGGTGATGATAAGATTCTTACGACTTCATGAAATTAAGAAGCATTATGTTCTTGGATAAATCTCAATTTGTTATTTTTTAGATTGCAACAAGTATGTGGAAGAAGGTCCTCTTCAATGTAGAGCTTTTTTTCAAGTTTACTATTGGCATCGTAATGACTGTATTATGGGCATATATGGGGGTTGTTGGAGAACAAACAACAATTTCGAAACAAAAGAGGAATGCATGAGAGTGGCAGCACCAATATGTTCAATAAGATCGATCTATTAGATTATAAGATAATTTTGATGACTGTATCTGATTAAACATGATCCATTTATACGAGTTCATAACTATTAACAAGGATATTGATAACCTCTAGATATACAGATTGATTTATTCAAGGATGAGTATGATGAGTGTAAGTTTCAAAACTAAAATTGGAAATGTATAGATGACCCATTATTCCATGGGCGCCCGCAGAATATTTTTCCGAGGGGTCTGGGGGGTATGGCACTTTACAGTAAAAAAGTAGAAGTCAAAAATGTTTAAAAGTAATATGTATTTGCTTCAAAATGAACTTAGGTGTGACATGATCTGAATGGATGTAAAATATTATGACTTGAACAAGAATTGTACTCTTCTCTTATCCATTTCAAAAACATTGATGGTCTTTTCTATTAGCTCATCTTTTTGTTGTTTTACTGTGTTCCTATGAACAGACAGTAGACAGAGGCCGGTAAGCCGATCGTTTGACATGGTGCTCCTTATCCAAGTTTTTACTCATCTCAGAGTGCTGTAAAGAAACATAACAGTAAATATTTTAAAAATATAAACCATTTTTACTCCTATAATCGAAATTAACCATTGTAAACTAAATTTCTGCCAACTACTGATATACTTGACTTAGTATATAACGTGTGTCAATTTAAAAAACCATTTGGAGTCGCCTATGCTTATTCTTCTGTTTTCGGTGAAACTTTAGCCACGGCGTGGCCACGGCCGTGAAATGTCAACTATAATCTGACGGTTGAAATTAATAAATCACTTGCTCTTCAGTGTCATGCTTATTCTTGTCAATTACGTTGTTTCTTTCGCTATAATAATACTAGGGTTTGGTTATTTATGTAGTCATGTTATTATCCCGGCGTTTATGCGGAATTGCCGATATTTATTCATTTTGGACATTCTAAATTTTTCAAAACACTAAAACCTGACAAAAATTTATGCGTACTATCCTGATCCTCAGGGGGAGCAATGGTCCCCCTCTGGCCCCTCCCTGCGGGCACCCATGCATTATTCTCCTGGAGATAACTTCACTAGTACGATTTGTAGTCATTATTTAATATAAAGGTTTTAACGGTATTGTCAAATTCCTTTTATGATCCATTCTATCAGACATCTGATTCTCTCAACTAATTACTGTTAAGGACAGAGACAATTTGATAGTGCTCGATTAAATACTTCCTGAACTGGGTTTCTGCAGTAATAAAGGCTGTTCAGAAGTTTATCAAATGGGTTTGAGCTAATGTATTTATTTTCAAACATATAATAGATATAAGAATCGTATTTCTATTAAGAGGATAATCGAAATTTTCGATTTATCCGCCAAAGAAGAGAAATTTTTCTATGCAACATTTAACCGTTGGGCTACCAGAAAAGTACAAAAGATGAATTTGTTACCATGAACAAATAGTTATTCATACTATAACGGATGTAAGTAACATTTACCATTTGAGGACTAGTTTGTACCCGACATTAGCGAAGGCTGGCCAATAAGGTTGAAACTGATTAATGTACCCACATACTATATAGTATATAACATTAAATCTATGTTGTTGAAATACATTTTCGGAGTAAGCACACTGTATATTTTAGCATTACAACATTCATTCAGCTGAATGAACAGCTTATATCGGCTTATACCAAAAAACCCAAAAGTTTCAATGGTATCAATATTCTGAAAGAGGGAGAATACTGCGTGCTCTGAAGTATGAATGAAAAAGCCAAAATGGAATATATCTGATGTGTGGAACTGGCGTAACTTTATTGCAGGAAAGAACTTTGCCAAAACTTCAGAAGTGGATTTACTGCTCATGGCGTTTCATGAACTGAGTTCAGATAACTCGTTTCCTGAAAAATGATCACGTAATGAATTTATGGGAAATATGAATGAATAATTAAAAGTTTCCATCTTGTTCTAAGAATATAAATTCATCGTGCCTTTCCTGATGCTCAACTATCTATGGAAAGTTAAAGATTTCATGCAACCAATACTTGACCATATAGATCTAGAAAAATTAGAGATTCACTGACGTGAGGTCAGAAGCTGTTTCTTATGATTAAAAATTATATTGACACCATGAAAACCGCTTCTATTAACTATTAACTACGTGCAGATCAGGAAGATGGCGCTACAGCTCACACAGCGTGGCGACGACTGGCATTGGTGGAGGAAATGTTTCCTGGACATGTGATCTCGTTGCAAGGTGACATTAGCTGGCCCCCACGATCGCCGGACTTAACGCCCTGTGATTTATTCTTTGGGGCTATTTGAATTCAAAAGGTTATGAACAACGTCCACAATTTTCACGAGCCCTGAAAGAAGCAATTACTCAAGGGGTTGAAGCTATTCCACCTTAAATGACTTGAAGAAAAGACTCAACCAGTATATCGACAGTAAAGGAAGCCATTTAAGGGATGTTTTATTCAAAAAGAAAAACTAATGGTAGACCCTGAGGATGGTACATTTTATTAAATTGCAGAATGTGTACTTTTCTTGGTATGAATAAAAATGTCGTACCTTAGTTGGTTTTGTTTTTATACGCTTTTCTTATAGGGGGGGTTTTACTATCGGACGCTCTAAAACGTTCATAAAATAACGTTGTTCGGTATAAGGTGAAACCTCAAATTGTTGCTACGTATCGAAACATATCGACTATTAAGAAATAAATATTTTTGATAAAAAAAATAATAAATATTTCGTTTCATTACAGAACTAACGATTGACCATGAGTTTCCTGAATTCACTCACTGAAATGGTTAGCAATAGTGTAGCTGGTCTATCTTTGAGCCCTAAAAGGTGAGTGAAAATATATGAAGTCTGAGTAAAAAACTTATTTTCATTATTGTGATGAAATATTCTTAGCATAATTCTATCCATAAAAAAAATTATTAAAATTCGTGAAATTCTGCGATCAGCAAATTTGGTTTGCAATAAATTGATTGTCTCATTGGCTATGTGACAAGTGGCACTGTCTTGTTGAAACCACATGTCAATGATATCCTTGAAATTAATAATAGGTCAAAACTGAGTTGTCAACATCCATTTTCAGGCTCCTCTTCGAATAAAAAACGGCCCAATCACGCTTCCAGACCACATAGTGCAGCATACAGTGACACGTTGAGCATGCAAAGTCTTCTTAATAATCGCTCTAGGATTTCCAGAAGCCCAAATGGGGCAGTTTTGCTTGTTGACGTACCCTGGCAAGTGAAAATGAGCTTCGACCGAAAAACAAATTTGCAGAAAAAAAGTGGATTGTTCCAGAATGAATTGAGCTAATCTACGGTGATGATTATGGTCAGTCGGCTTCAATTCCCGCTCTAGTTGAATCTTGTAAGGCTTCAAAGCCAAATCCTTATGCAAAATTCACCATTTGATGGTTTGGGATAACCCCAATTGTTGAGAACGTCGAGAAATTGTCAAATTTGGATCTTCTTCATCACTGTGGCTCACGGCTGCTATGTTTTCCATTGAACGGCCCCGTCGAACACGCGTTGGTGTTGCCACATTTTTACCAAACTCATAGACTCAAATACAGCGACAAAATTCTTAATAGTGATCTCAGAAGGTCGATTATGTTGTCCAAAAATATCACGAATTTTACGGAATGTTATTTTAAGAAAACTACTTTTCATAGTAGGTTTTGATTATTTCATTGCAATTTTCGAGCGAAATTGAATTCAACGTAACAATTGCCAAAGCATTTGATACGAATATGTCAAAAAACTAACTGTCAATGCTGTCATGTGTGGACAAAATTAAAAAACAAAGTTCTTGTTGAAGGGCCCTTTATTGAAAGTATCTGACGCTTTCGTTCCAAGCACCTCATTTTAATCGAAATTGTCGAGGAAATATGTTTCGCTCCTCAACATCTACCCGGAAAGTTAGCGGTAATGGCAGGTTTACCAAATAAAATCGCATTATTCCAGAGACGTGCTAATAGAAGCGAAACAGAGGAGTTGAATGCAAATTTCTCCAATTATGAAGTTTCCTATGCGGAAATGGGTCAGGAAATTGATACAGGTGTGCAGATATCGTTTCACAGTAGGTACAGATTTCGATATCATTCCATATTTTCCAAGAGAAATTTTATTATGGCATAGAAAATATAGCGCCTAAGCCAACTGACCTCACGTCAGTGCTTTCTAAATTTTTTTGAAACACCTTGTGTACCTTGTGCATTCGTTTGAACCAATTTGCCGCTGTGATATCTCTAAAACATGCATTCTGAACGCATCAACCGCTTCTTCTGGTGTCGAAGAACGTTGACTTCTCATTTCATTTTTTACGTACGGGAATAAAAAGAAATCATTCGGTGCCAAGTCAAGACTATACGGCGGATTACTTATCAAATCGATATTTTGAGTGCTCAAAAATGCAGTGTTTTTCAGAAAATTTGCTTCCCTGTCGATTTCTTTGAAATATATCAAGCGTATTTGTTTAACCTCATTCAAATATATTTCATGTAACAACTTGATCCGATGGATATATAAGAATATGAAATGCCTGATAAAAAGGTAAATTTTAATGTATAAGACTCAATTGATGGGATCTGCATTTTTATTAGGTTGTTCGGAAAGTAATTTCGTTTTTTCCCGTCAGAGGACTTAATTACGTTTTTTCGAAACCAACTTCACATTTAAGCCGCATAACCATTATATGTCTTGAGAGGCTTGTGTGTGAAAAAGTTCTATTAATTCTACACAGTAGTTTTTGGTTGATGCCCTTTTAAATATGGAGAGCAATAAGCAGAATTTTCGTCATATTTTATTTTTTTACTTCAGAAAAGGTAAAAATGCTGTCCAAGCGAGAAAAAAATTGACGGATGTGTATGGAGAAGGCGTTTTAACAGTACGCTAGTGCCAGAACTAGTTTGCAAAATTTCGATCCGGCAAATTTGATGTCGAAGATGCACCACGGTCTGGAAGGCCGGTCGAAGCTGACAAAGATGCGAAAACGCATTAGTTGATGCAAATCGGCGAATAACCACACGAGAGATCGGTGAGAGATTAAATTTGTCGAATTCTACTGTTTATGGCCATTTGAAAGGCATAGGCTTAACCTCGAAGCTCGATGTGTGGGTGCCCCATGTCCTTACGGAGCGAAATTTGTGTCGTCGCGTTGACGCGTGTGATTCGCTCCTCAAACGACAAGAAAATGATTCATTTTAGAAGCGGATCATTACTGGGGACGAAAAATGGTTATATACAACAATGTTAAAAGAAAAGGTCATGGAGCAGAAAAGATGAACCGGCTCAAAGCGTGTCAAAAGCCAACATTCTCCAAAAAAAGGTAATGCTCTCCGTTTGGTGGGATGTCAAAGGAATCGTTTTTTTTTTGAGCTTTTGCCAAACAATACAACGATTAATTCAGAAGTCTATTGTCATCAGCTGGACAAATTGAATGATTCACTTAAAGAGAAGAGGCCCGAATTAATCCACAGGAAGGATGTAGTGTTCCACCAGGATAATGCGAGACCTCACACAAGTTTGGTCACTCGCCAAAAACTTTTACAGCTTGAATGGGACGTACTGCAACATCCACTATATTCTCCAGATCTGGCGCCTTCCGACTACTATTTGTTCCGGTCCCTGCAAAATTTTTTGGATGGCAAAACCTTCACCTCAAATGAAGATGTCAAAAACCACCTGAACCAGTTTTTGCCAGCAAGGACCAAAACTTTAATGAGAGGGGAATTATGTTACTGCCAGAAAGATGGCAAAAGGTGTTGGACCAGAATGACCAATATATAATTTAATAAAATATTTATTCATTATACGAAAACTGTCTTTCATGTTCCCAAAAAAAAACGAAATGACTTTCCGAACAACCTAATATATTAAATTCAATAAAGAATGCGCATTTGCTATTTCATAGTAGACCTAGACCTAGAATATAATATAGTCCTGAAGATCATTAAAGAAATGTAGAAATAGTACATTATATACCGAGGGACTGAAGTTGTACATTTAATCCTGAAGGTAAAGTTTATGGCCCGACCGCAGGGAGGGCCATAATTTACCTGAAGGATTAAATGTACTTCAGTCGCAAGGTATATACGATACTTTTCGTACTTCCGGTATGATTTTATTAATTATTTCAATAATTTCAATCAGTTTTTTCTTTCTTCAACTCATTTAATAAACTGTCTTTAAAATAAGTTACCATAGTAACATTGCATTGTGACAATTATGATTTAGAAACATTGTCATTACTAGTGTCATTGTAAAGAAACATTGTTATTGATAATTATTGGTATCATGAGTGAAGAAGGTGTATCTGATATTGATAAAAGAGCAGCCGAAGTAGGTGAAGAATTGTTACCACTGAAATCTAGAAAACTACACGAGCAGCAGTACGATGCTTTTAAAAAGTGGTGCCGCTTAAACAATGTGAGACAACCTACTGAAAATGCGCTGTTAGTCTACTTCAATGATAAATCAAAAGCGGTTTGTGCCTCAACTCTCTGGGCACATTACTCAATGCTGAAATCGGTTATTAACATTAGAGAAGATATTGATATAAGTAAATTTCCAAAATTATTTGCTTTTTTGAAGAGAAGAAATGAGGGATTTAAGCCAAAGAAGTCAAGAATTCTCACGTCTGCGCAGGTAGATCAGTTCTTACGGGAGGCCCCGGATGATAAAAATTTAATGCTTAAGGTAAATTTGGAAATGTGTTTATATTCAGAAATTTTAAGAAATCAATTTTTTTGTAGGTTGCACTTATTTTGGGCGTTGCGGGAGCTTGTCATGGAAAAGAGTTGGTTGATTTAGAAATCGACGATGTGAGAGATTTGGGCGATTCCTTCCTAATTGCGATTAGAAACACCAAAAATAAAATTGACCGAAATTTTGTGATCAAAAATTCAGAAAACAGTGCCATCAGTTTTGTGGCGATATTTCGAAAATATGTGGCATTGCGAAAGACAGGGACACCTCATTCAAAATTTTTTGTTCAATACATCAACAAAGAATGTACTACGCGAGTAGTAGGAAAAAACATGTTTGGTACATTTCCACGGCAAATAGCAGCTTTCTTGAAATTAGAAAATGCGACGTCTTATACGGGATATTGTTTTAGACGCACATCTGCGTCTTTGTTAGCTGATTCGGGAGCAACAATAGACGTGCTGAAGAGACATGGAGGATGGAAATCCTCCAACGTGGCCGAGGGATGTATTGAATCGTCTATTAAAAATAAACAAAAAATTTCAGATAAAATATTTGGTCAAGTCGCCGATTCGTCCACTATAGTTATACCACAGTCCTCATTCTCGCTTCCTGTTTCCGCAGGATCTTCGAAACAAACACCAGTTCAATATGATAAGGACCTATCTGTTACTCGTCAGTTAACTGCTGCATTAACCCAGGAAAGACTGGTCAATATGACGAACTGTCACAATATTAATTTGAATATTAACGTTAATTACCATTCTAATTAATTGTTTTTTTCAATAAAATATCCCTTAAATTCGTTTGTTTGTGATTTAATCGTTCCGGGAGTTTCGTCAATATTTAATCCCGGAGGGATTAAATGTGACACTTTAGTACCTGTCACAAGGGAGTGAAGTTGTCACTTTAGGCCCGGAAGTACGAAAAATATATTTTACTCGGATCTAAACAAACTGAACTTGTATATCTGAGAACGCTTTGTCACTCTAAAATAAGCATTGCAATGGGAATTTTCTTATCGAAAATTGAATGAGTAGAATAGGCTAAATCCATATTACAATTTCCTTTCGCCATAATCTTCTTCAGTATCAGTTTCCTCGACAAAATCATGAGATCCCTATAAAAAATAATGAGAATCTTGGACTTGAGCAAATATGATTGAACTGGCCGTTTCCACGCCCGAACTCGGAAAGTAAAATTATCACCTTCACCTGATAAAATTTTCATCATCCCATAAAATATTATGTGCACCATAATAGATTTATATCCCTTCTACCTGAAACATAAAACAGACACATTCATAAAAAAAAGAATATCGGTTTCATCCTCGCCGTAATTCATACTTTTATG
Source organism: Micraspis discolor (assembly GCA_030674115.1). Classification (NCBI taxonomy): domain Eukaryota; kingdom Metazoa; phylum Arthropoda; class Insecta; order Coleoptera; family Coccinellidae; genus Micraspis; species Micraspis discolor. Next base: position 13,149,349 of record JARTUT010001740.1, read on the forward strand.
GCCTTCGACAATTAATGAATTCACGGGCGAATTGATACTGGGGGATTTATGATCAGACCGGCGGAACCACGTGTTGAGTCACATATACATGGATTTTCGAGAAACTTTCTTATTGTGTTAGATTTTTTCTAATTTGTAATCTTTGAATTTCATCTTTATTCAATATGTTTCGGTTTTTCATTTATTTTTGTTGGGAAGACGGATAAAAAGCAGCTGAACCCTTTTCGAGAATCTATGTTTTAAAATGTGTAATGAAAAGTTGAAATAATTCCTGGTAACTTATTAATGTTAACTGTCCCGAATAAAATCATAAAAATGTAGAACAGAGCCGATTTCATCAACTTTCTTCTCCGTTTGAACTCTGTGAACAAAACTGGGCATTATACGTAAATGGGGTGTCGTTAATCTTTTGACAAAATTCAAATTAATTGAACGACAGCAAACGAATAGTTGGCTGTCCATTTCAGAACCTTGTGTAACACTAAACTATAAATATTGAATAGCTGAAGGTTGTATCTTACCAGAAAGACTCCTGAATGAAAGTTTTTCTGGTTCCGAATATCGATGAAAGGAACAGGAGGCATGAATTAACATTTTCTGGATGGTTTTTTCTGGTTCTTAAATTAAATGCAATAAACTGTAACTGAAATTTTTATTATTCAGTATTCATTCATATGAATTTGACAATAAAACAGATGAGGACAGGGCAAAATATGAAGATAATTAACAGAAGATGGAATAGTCAGTCACATTTATCACTTCTGTTTACGTTTCACGAGGTGGTATCTTCACGATAGATCAAGTATTAATGCCGTACCAACTTTGTGAGCCAGTGCAGCTAGATGTAGGCAACTTGAAACACCCTAGAAAATTCCTTTCATCAATAAATATATAAGTGATATCTAGATCAAAGACAACAGAATCAAGTTCACCACCTAACAATTAATTTCCTGATAATTCGGGAAATCGAGAAAAATTTCCCATTACTTTCGATTTTCTTCTAAGCATTTTTTCCAATGAAACAGCGAAATTTCGTTTTGCTGTAATGTTTAAAATTTTCGAATATTTAATCAGGAACATTGCGGTACATGAACAAACCACATTGAGAATATAAGAATCACGAAACATATCTCAAATCAACAATATCCTATTTTACAGTTTTCCTTCAGCTTTCTTTCATCTACATGGCTAATTCTTTTAATAATTAATATAACATGTATAATAATCAGAACTAAACATTTTTCAACATTTCAATGAATTTCTCATACTATAAAATATATACTCGTATATTTGTTCACGAAGTATCAAAGTTATAGGTAAAGTCAGGAACAACAATGTAAATCAGACTGGAAATTTGTTGAAAAAACATGGGCCAACTCCATACATATCTCCTGTGAATCACGTGTTGAATCTTAGACCTTCTATAGATAGTTGCGCCAAATAATAACCTTTGTCGGGATAACAGGAGGCTGATGTTAACTAGATATCGCGTTGTTATGTAATCGATCATCTTGACATCCATATATCAGGTCTGTCTAACAGGGTCGGATAAACGTGATGCGAGAGATAAATTTGAATGAACAGTGAGGGGTGAGCGAGCGTCAGAATCGGGGATGATTTTTCAATATATACTCACTCCGGTGAGTTGGATACAGAATGAACTCTCTCTGATATTCATGTCATGAAGAAGAGGCACATAAATGGCAATATTCCATTATGTAAATCAAAGAAGAATTAGCTGGTTATCTGTGCAGGGTAGAGCCATATAGTAAACATATCGTCACTGGGGATATGAACATTAATTTATCATTCCATGAATATATTGTGAGGGGATATTGAGATTTATTGTAATCTCTACTCTATTCTGTCTGTAGAAATGTTAGAAAGAAGAAGAATTAGAGACGATGGTTAGTTCGAATAATATTTCATCTTCTTGAAGAAATACAAAATTAGAAATAACTTCCGAACAGCCCTCCTACATCTGGAATGATATGGCTTCGATCGCAATCAATGAGGTGAAAAGGTAGCTCGACTCTCTGATGTCAACATTTCAATCCAGCTATTTTCTCCAGTTTCCCCGTTGGCCATCTTTGATTGAGATGTAATGGGGTGTTGCATAGGCTATAAACGGCACCGTGAATCCCCATTTAATTGATGAATGAGAAAACACCCAAAGGGCTCAGTCACCAAGGCATCCCATCACAAAAACTCTGGTTAATTGCTAGTATCGTCCAATGTGAAGTCTGGAATTAGAACTCCCATTCGACCTCCTTTTAATGCGCCAGAGGTTGTAAATAAGATTTATCAGGTTCCTGAACTCTCAGAAAAAAACCAGTTAGGGCTTTTCCAGAACGACACGGTTTTTTCCACATGGTCGTGAAACTTGATGAGTTAATAAAATCTGAGGGGAAGAAAACACATCACGTTATCATTCCGAATGAAGGTGCAGATAAAAAAACGACTATAAAATATTCCTGAAAATAAACGAATGAAATGAAGATATTTTGAATTTATGCTCTAATATTCATACAGGGTGTGTCATCACAAACACTCCACATCGTATATTTCTTATTCCATAGAATCGAATGCGTATTCGTGGATCTAGCCAAAGCCTTTGACACGGTGTCGCACGGAAAATTACTAGAGAAACTTGAGAACTACGGCTTTCGCGGTGTTAAGTTTGATCTATTGAACAGTTATCTTTCGGGACGTAAACAATTGGTTGAAATTGATGGACATAGAAGTGCAGAGGAATTACTCACCTATGGAGTTCCTCAAGGAACTGTACTTGGTCCGCTTCTATTTTTAATATATATAAATGGTCTTTTAGAATGTGACTGCGGTGGGACCATTATAAGTTTTGCGGACGACACTGTGATACTTGGTTTCATTTCGCTGGCGCAGTGGTTTCAGTACAATAAACTTACCCTGAATATGGAAAAAACCAAATATGCTCCCTTTGCGTCCTATGAGAGTGGTTTGCCAAACTTAGGAAATATCGAGGTAGGGAATGCTATTACTATTCCAGAAGCTAAAACAGTTAACTACCTCGGTGTAAAAATCGACTGTCATCTCAGATGGGATGAACATGCGAGAAGTCTTAAGAATAAACTAAGAAGTTTAATATTCAAGTTCAAAGAGCTGAAGACATTGGGGATTAGTAGGAAACATCTTATGATGATTTATAATAGCCTTATAGAGTCCCAAATCAGCTATGGGATAATAGGATGGGGTGGAATCTACGATCGCCACCTGTCAGCTCTCCATAAAGTTCAAAAATGGTTGCTGAGAATAATATGCGGAAAACAGATAACCTCTCCTAGCAGGCCATTGTTCAGGGAAGCAGGAATGCTCAGTATAAGGAAGTTGTTTGCTTATAAAATGGCAACAACTGTATTTAAAGGTAGAATATCATTGAAAAAAGTTGAATACACTTACGAAACGAGATATAGGGAGAGCACCAGGTACAAAGATGTTTTAAAAGTATCGGCCAAAGATCGTGCCAGTTCCTTGCTCCCAGAATCTACGCTGCAATTCCGGTTGAACTGAGAACAACGCGAAACTATAAAAACTTCAGAAAGAAGGTTTAGAGACAAATCGAATGATTTTGTTTGGGGTAATCTTTCGACGTATATTTGAGGCTTCAACGGGTAATCCCCTGCAAAATTTATTGTGTTCCTTTGGGGGTATTGGTTTAATTGATGCATCCTTTGTGAGAGTTTTTGTGGTTTGGTTAACGAATAAAAAGCAATAAAATTATTTTAGTTACCAAACTGGTAGTTACTTTGAGACTAGATTAAAAGAGACAAATCGATTGATTTTGTTTGGGGTAACTTTGAAATCAGACCAACGGGTAACCTCCGTGGTATTAATCATATAAATACTTAAAATAAAAGAACACCTGAAATCAGACCAACAGTCCGTGGTATTAATCATATAAATACTTAAAATCCTTCAAAGACGCGATAAAAGCCTGGAACTAAATTTGATTGAATCGATGGAAGTAACTGATCTGTACAAAAACCCCACTCTTTCACTAATTAATACACAAATAGAGATAATCCATTCAACACCATTGAATATCCCATACTTTTAGGAACAGAAAAATATTTCAGTCTATATCCAGCACCAAACGATGGTTCGATAACCGAAACCGGTCGTGAACAACATAATTGTTCATTTCAATATTTAAGATCTATAATCTTGAAGAATCCATAACAAATCCATGTCAACAACTGAATAAATTATTCGGAGTTCAAATGAATTCACGCCGAAGCTCCAAAGATAATTCAAGAGTGCCATCTACCCACCTGTATGATTTTCAGAACCTCATAGACCGTCATATCACATTTCCGATAATAAATTCAATCGCCCAACACCTCCAGTACTGAATTTCCATTTCAATCTCATCCTCGCAAGCAAATCCCGATTGTGTGAACAAAATTACAGGTTAACTATTAAATACAGGAAACGTGATTGCTTTTGTAAGGTTAGCTCCACGTATTTCAATGAAAACCTCATGGAAAATGGGACTATTCGAATATCACGTTTCCTATTAAATCCACATGTCGGGTACCATTTTGAATTTGAATTACTTTTTGTTAAGCCAGAATTCAATGGGAAATCATTGAAGATGTGAACTGAAGCACATTTTACTCTTAAAATGCTCCATTTAATAAGCCATTCTTCATCACTTTTTTTCTGTAAGTGGTTGAAATTTTGCATCTTTTACACTCCATTCAAGGAATGAGGCGATTTACATAACCAAGAAGATCTGAAAAATCATACCCGCAGGGCATACTAAACTTTATTTTATCCCTCGTCTCTCAGTCCATGGAATGTTCGCAAACACTAATGGCAATGCTGATAAAAATAAAATGATACATGAAAACGGCCCCTATTCGATTTCGGCAGCATCTGTCCTCGGGCGAGGAGAACTTGATGTGTTGAATTTTCATCCCTTGAGATGAGGCAAAGTTGGGTTATTTGGCCCATTTCCAGACTTTTATGCCGCATAAGGCGCAATGCGACCTTTAAATGAATTGAGTTAAGGTTCTTCGTGTTACCCATGGAGTTTCTTGATGTTGACATTATGTCGCTCCATACTTATTTAGAGATGTTTGATCTAAATATTGACTGCGTCTATTCCGTTGAAGTTCAAAGGGTTGGTGTTGTACGCTCTTCAATTTAATGATGAGTGAAATCAAAAATTTAAAAGTACTGACACAAAATCAGATGGTTTTGGGGCTCTTGTTGAACTACTTGCGAGAAATAAGTTGAAATAAAAAAAATCATCTCCGAAATGTTTAATTGGATATGAGAAATATTTATTTGTCGGCAACGTGTTAACTCTACAAGATGACAAGCATGTTGAAATAGTTGATATGGTAACGGGAACAATGCATATTCAGATAAGTACTGACGAATATAACACCGTTATAAAATGAAAAAAAAATTCCAATAGAGTAATCTGTAAAAAAATTTTTCTTATTACTTCGAAACTGCTCTACCGATTCGACCGAACAACGAAATTAGCCTTCAAACACACATCCACCATATAAAAGATATTGCATTCTAACCCGAATCCATTTCCTTACTTCTGTTCCTTGTTTTATACAAACTATGTTCAAAAGACTAGATATATTTAGCATTCTTGAAGTGTCATAGCTTTTCCACGTCTTATGTTATGAGAATCAGATGATTACAATAAATACACAATTTTTAACTACTTAGTATAGAAAATTTCAAGTTTCAGTCAAGGAGGACCTCACCAAAGAATAGAAGAAAACGTCAATATCTTTATATCTAGCACTTGTTCAGATTCTTCGTTGTGGCTTACAAGGTTGTAAAATTATATCTAAAAGATCAATATGAATTAAAAGCAACATTTCTAAATATTCACCTGAAAACATCGAGTACTAGAGTTGAAGTGTTTTCAATAACAGAATTAATTATACCTTCCTGCTAGATCAATATATGAAGATTTCCAACTAGGTGAGATAATCTAAAAGGTCTAGATATACAAGAAAATATAATGGCAGGAGAGATTATACTTTTCCCCAGAATCTGAGTACCAAAAATATTTCTCTTGTCATGCGTCAAGTTTAGTGCTTCCAGTGGCCATATTTGGTAGAGCATAGAACGTGTAGTTTCATCCCCCTGATGCAACCTGTAGGTATATTGGTCACTGTTCTCGGTGGTCATCGACTGCTCTGCTAGCGGGCTACATAGTATACATAAATAATTTTCCCATTCATTGGTTAAAGTTACCTAAATAACAAATCTTTTGATCTTTATGATATGTAGTACATCATTTTTAATGACTTATAGGTAAAGGTACATAGTTCAAGTAGTGTAGTCTTCCAATGATCCTATATTTTTCACTATCAATGGCAAAATTTACTTTTCATCAACAGTTGCGAAATATTTTATTTTTCGAAACTAGTTACGGAAAGTAAGGCGTTTCAAAACGTAACTTTATTCGTCAAAATTAGATAAATAATGTTAATTTTAATGAATGGGTATTGAATTCTCATAAATAATCTATATCTCAAAACCTATGAGAGTTCGTATTACAGTAAGTCGGCTTCTAGCTGTTCAAAAGACACACCTAATCATCTCACAAGATCCATACTTACTTTCACAAATCGTGTATAATTCATCTTTCCCATATTTATTGAAATCGCAGTCGAAATTCCAATTTTTATTGTTGTGCATTTTCAGATTCTCTCTGAGTCGCACTGATACCTCGGAAAGTGGCTCAGCAGGCCTCACACCAGGATCTCGCAGCAACTCCGGCGATAGCAACACCCCAGGGTTCCCTAAGGTTCTACCGACTCCTGGTGCTAGCGCCCTTGTACAACGCCGTAAAAGCACCCTAGAATGTCTTGTTCCTGCTCCGCCAGTTCGACGTCCTGGTTCTTTCAGGCAAAGATCTCCGAAAACAACCCCTGTGGAAAGACGACCCTCCACTTTCTGCACAAGGAGGTTGAGCTGGCCCGAAATAGATCACCAGGTCCGTTCAGGGTAAGGGGCTCATATTCATATTTATTTAAATTCTTTTCACAAGAATTGTAGAGGAGAAGAATAAAATATTATGGAGATTTTTTTCCTAAGGAAATCTTCTTTTCTTAATTTAAAGAATATTTCAAGTGCGCATTATTACCAGATCTTAAGATTCCCCTCTCATCACCTTTTGTCGTCAATATTTTCAGCCTTGTCCATGGAGATTGCATTCTTTCGGAAATGCAAAATGAAATTAATTGTAAGTGAAACCACGGAAAAGCCATCATATTTTCATCCAAGTCAGCGGATGGCGCCACTCGGAAAAATAACTTTAATTATTTCGGATGTTCGAAAGCTTAATTAAGTATTTAAATTCGTTTATTAACGAGCATTCACTCGTTGATGTTGTATTTCATTCGCATTAAGGTTGAGAATCTAAGTAGGGCAGCTTTTTTTAATACAGGTTCCGTCAGAAAGAAAATTTCTTTTCAAAGGACTGGACTAGTCTGAATAAGGGGGAAGAAGGTTTCTTGCATGGAAATGATGAGAAATACAAGCTATTTTTTCTATAAAATAAAATTCAAGATATGAGAACTATGCCAAACACTTGAGCTTAAATTCATGAATCAAGACTCTTCTGAAATGAGACTAAGTTGCTAACTAAAACTGCACCTCCCCTCTCCTTCCAATGTACTATTCTTTTTAAAAATACGCATCTTTGATATCATGGTATATTTTCTTGTAGAGACATGTTATAATTGATTTTTCACAGACATATTAGGAAAGTGGGTGGTAAAAAACTACATTCAACTAATGCCAACGTTTCGTAGATATATTTCAGGGCTACAAAGGAGAAATTCAGGGATATTAAATATGGTAATATCTGTAACGTAGAAATTGAATAATCGAATTTCAAATTTACACTTAAACAACTAGTAATAAAACACAAAAATTCAAAAATAAACATTAAAATTAAACTGATTCGATTTTTTCCTTTCTTCTTGGATTTGATTGAAACATAAAATAAAATCGAAAACACCTTACCAAAGTTGAACTTATGTATTCCACACAGAAGGTCTTAATGCTTAACTTAACTTGTTGACCATATTGGAATAGAATATATACAGAAAATTACAAAAATTTGTCTAAATATTCGAGGCAAAATATAGACCATCAAAAGATAATGTGTCACTTTCAATGAGTGCAATATGTATGATATGTTTATTTCGTTCTTAACCTGTTCAACTACAGGTCGAGTCCACAATATAATTAAAAAAATTAGAATTCCTAAATTACTGTGTTAAGTGTTTGTTTTGAAAAGATCCAATATATTATTAACAAGGGTGATTCCGGAGGAGACCGTCAGATTTTAGGTGAAGTATACACTAGTCAATATAGTTTCGGAACAATGTTGGGTTTATGATTCGGGGCCTTCATTGAGAGTCTACAGGGTGATTTGTCCGATTCGACCGATTTTTCTTTTATTCATAACTTTGGTATGGCTTGATCAATCTTGATGAAATTTTCAGTGTAGAACAATATGATTATCTTCTTTCAATAATTCCAACATTCTTTCAAAACTACAGAATGGGAATTATGATAAGTTCAGATTAAGTATGCAAGTTGAAAAAACACCCTGTACATTCCGTTTTCAAAAATTTTCTACTTGCTTCAGATTCTACCATAAGTTTACATTACTGAAGCATTTTTATTTTTTTTGGCACACGTCCATTTTTCCTAGAAAAATTTTTCAAAGATTAACAATATCGTTTTTTCGCTCCAAGGCATTGAGAATATTCTGAACTAGATGGTAAAGTTGTATCGTCCAATAATACAAAGCTCTTCCTGAGTCCTGAAATAAATTTTCTAAATTCGAATTTCATTTTTGATCGTTCATATTCAGATTTATAAAATCATTTGATTCGAAAAATTTCTTATACGTACGTGAACCAAAAAAATCTACATGCTACTACTACAAATACAGAATAAACATTCGAAACATATGAAAGGCAAAATTATGGATTAACATAAAATTGAGTCATTATTCAGGTGTTTTTCGGCACAAAAATGTACTCACTCATGGCCTTATGGTATGTAAAATATTGAATCACGAATGTATGATAAATAGTTTTAATGAAATTGAAAATTCTCCATGAGAATTAAATCTCTATTTAAATCAAGTTCTTTAAGATCCATGGTTACCATCACAGTGAACAATAAGAATGAGAATATTTAATAAATAATCTGTCACAAGAAGTGTATTTCAACATGCCTCAATTATTTACTCATGCGGAATATGCGGATATGATTTTTGTTTATGGTTTTTGTAACGGAAATGGAAATGAAGCCAAAATGGAATACCATAGACGATTTCCCAACCGACGTCAACCAAATAAATGTACTTTCGGACAAGTATTCCATTATTCTAAAGAACATGCGGGCAATATCCTAGTAAGGCAGAGCACATTGATAGGCCTACTCAAAATGAAATTTCGATTCAAATTGTTGAACGGGTGAAGGAGGAACCGTCTATTAGTACTCGTCAAATTAGTACCGAATTAGGAATTTCGCAGAGCAAAGTGAGCAAGACTTTGAAGAAAGAACAATTCCACCCATACCACTACCAAAAGGTGCAAGAACTGTCGCCACAAGATGGCTATTAGTCAGCAACGAACTATTTTTCGTATTCTATTCAGCGACGAGGCTATGTTCACTAAGAATGGAATTTTTAATATCCACAATTCCCACGAATGGGCAAGAGACAACCCGTATTTGAAGAAGAGTCATAATACACAACACAGATTTTCTGCCAATATTTGGCTTGGAACAATGGACGGAAATTTATTTGGCCCTCACATTTTTACGGAAAGATTAAATTGTGAAATTTACCTAGATTTTTTGGAAAATATTTTACCAAATCTATTGGAAAATGAACATAATATCCGCTCTATTTACTTTCAGCTTGACGGAGCACCACCTCACTTTGCATTGAATGTGAGAAATCACCTGGATGTAAATTATCCGAACAGATGGATTGGTCGTGAAGGCCCTATTGCTTGGCCACAAAGATCGCCTGATTTGAACCCTTTAGACTATTTTGTTTCTGAAAACAAGAGTTTATAAGGTTGAAATTAGAAGTAGAGAACACCTAGTTGAAAGGATTTTCGAGGAATGTAATATCTTGAAGCAAAATCAATCCCTCATTAGAAGGTCAATTGAAAATTAATAAAAAGGTCTCGAATATGTATTCAAAAAAGGGGAAATCATTTCGAGCATCTATGTAAATTTTGTGTTAATCCTTAGTTTTGCCGTTCATGATATGTTTCGAATGTTTATTCTGTATAAGTTGTAGATTTTTTGGTTTAAGTAGGTAGGTATAAAGATATTTTCTGGATTAAATGATTTTATACATCAGAATATGAATGATTGAATATGAATTTTGAAGAACTACTTTAGGACTCAGGAAGAGCTTTGTATCATTGGATGAGACCGGTTTACATTCTAGTTCAGGATATCCTTACTGCCTTGGAGCGAAATAACTATATTGTTCATCCTTGAAAAATTTTTCTAGGAAAACTGGATGTGTGCCAAAAAAAATAAAAACGCTCCAGTAATATAAACTTATGATAGAATCTGAAGCATCTAGAAAATTTTTGAAAACGGAATGTACAGGGTGTTTTTTCAACCTGCAAACTTAATCTGAACTTATCATAATTCCCACCCTGTATTTTTGAGAAAGTGTTGGAATTATTGAACGAAGATAATCATATTGTTTTACACTGAACATTTCATCAAGATTGATCAAGCCATACCAAAGTTATGAATAAAAGAAAAATCGGTCGAATCGGACAAACCACCCTTATAGACTCTCATTAAAGGTCCCCAACCATAAACCAAACATTGTTTCGAAACTGCCTTGACTAGTGTATACTACACCTAAAATCTGACGGTCTCCTCCGGAATCACCCTGTATAGCAATCTCAAATTTTGTATGTCAGTTCATCAATTAAAAGTGAGTCTTATGTATATCATTTCACTGATGTTTTGTTTACTATAATTTCTTTCTACATCTAAAATGGAAACCTCTTGAAATTTAATCTGGATGTAGAAAAAATTATATTAAACGAAACATCAGTGAAATGATATACATAAGACTCAATGATATGGTAAATTCTCGAACTGACACACAAAATTTGAGATTGATATATAATAATACAAGGTGTCCAGGAAGGGTATTTGTTTTCGCAACATATTCGGAACGGAGAGTCTAAAAGGAGCGGGAAGGGGTTCGTGGCATCCGCAATACTCGGGGAAGCGTATTTTGCGGACGAGCGTATTATCGTAATGGTGATTCAATAGTGACTCACCAACGTCTCGCGCCAAATGACGATAGCATTAGGAAATGGATCAGGATGTTCGAGAATACAGGTGCGACAGTTTAAATTCAAAACTCGTTAAAAGTTTTTCTAATTTTCTGTTATTGGTCTATTCCAATATGCTCAGTTAGCATTAGGACCTTTTGTGACGAAAACATAAGTTCGACTTTGGTAAGGTGTTTTCGATTTTATAATGTGTTTCAACCAAATCCAAAAAGAAAGAAAAAAAATCGAATCAGTGAAATTTTAATGTGTATTTTAGAATTTTACATTTTCTTACTAGCTGTTTTTGTGTATTTGAAGTTTATAATCAAATCGTTTTAAATCGATGATTGAATGTCAACGTTACAGATATTTGTACCATATTTAATCTCCATAAATTTCTCTTTTGTAGTCCTAAGGAAGTGAAAATATATCTACTAAACGTTGGCATTAGTCGAATGTTATTTTTTGATTCATCACTTTCCTGATATTTCTGTGAAAAACCAATTATAACATGCATTTTTAATGTCAGACCATATATATTTCAATGGATTATTATTGTATGAAAGTTCGATCAAATACCTATTTGTGGGAATAGAATAAATCTAAAAACACTAGTATGCTATAATTTAGGTTTGCAAACAATGAAAATATATGCAAACCAGCAAAAAAATTTAATTTTAATAGCATTAATCGTTCATATTCTTCATATTTTGTTGTTGGTTAGCTACAAAAATAAACTATATCAAAATTCATTTTTCACGATTTTGAACAATTGAAAATAAAGGAATTGCAGTTTTGCAAACACAGGATGGCCATTTGAAAACAAAACAGACGAGATTACAGACGAAATAAATTTTTTCGATAGAAATGCTCGGACAGGTCGATTTCTGTTTCGAGGGAAACAACTTGAGATGTAGGTTACGGACGCATAGCTCTTCAACCCTTGCTACTACAACCCTCACCCCCAAATTTTGAATAGGAAAGATGGGGTGAGTGGTACCTCATTTGGAAGGTATGTTTATACTGATTTCAGCACAGTAATTGTTTTTTCATTTTATGCATTAGTTCTCGAAATATTCTTAACTAAGTATTTGAGAATGAAGTGGTGTTTTCATGACACTTGTAGTGTTTTTTTTGTAAAAAATCGACATTTTGAGCTTCAAAACAACCATGACTGTGGCTTCCTTCCTCCAATCTACTGACATAGAAATCTTTAATCAAGATGTCGAACAAACAAAGCGCATTGCGAGGGAGCTCAATCTCCTCAATAACCGAAGTAGCTAGAATCTTCTCTCGTGTATGAAAATGTGAAGCAATGAATGCAATGTCAAAACATTGAACGAAATATGTTATCGTTCCTCAGATATAACATGTATGAAAAATATGATTCTCATCAGAAATGAAGCGGTTTATGTAGAAGAATGTATGTTGAAGAGAAAAAAGCTTTTCTAATTTTCTTCAAAATACCCTGACTCCCCATTCTAAATTTTTTCCATTGGTTCGCTGTAATACTGTTTTCAAATATACCTTTTTAGTTAGGCATGTCTACCCCTCATATAATTTTTCAAACGCCAAGAACAGTCATTTTAAAGTGTTGATGGATCCGTAATTGATTACGCGATCGACTGTTAACCGTAAGTTTTCCCCACAAAGTTCCATTTTCTCCCTTCCAATAATATTCAATTCGTATGTCGGGTATTTCAGAATTTATGCGGTGTTTTGAGTACGATAGAATTATAAGTGGCGTTTCACGAATGATTTCCTCGAATTATGGGACCGAGGCAGCTCATTTCAAAAAATTTTTCTTCCGATCCGATTCGCACACACGTCAATCGATCAAAACAGAAACCCATTTCAAGAAAATTGCCTCGGCGGCGAACAACAATAGAAACACTTAGCCTAGATGAAAACAATTTGTTACCCAGAGAAAATAATAGTTCATGACGCCACGATAAAATCTCCATTTCATTTCCCTTCAATTAGACACCATTCAGGAAGTTGCGATCTCAATCTGCATGATAAAAGATTGAAATTTGCTTTTACTGGCACGTCTCCATTCACAAAACTTTTCCCGCCTCTATTCGCAGGGTTCAAGAAATCGACGGCGTTTACTTCGAAAGCTTCACTGCGCTGGCATGGAAACAGGAAAATCAGCGTCAGAGCGCGCTCAAGAACGCCGAGATCTCAGCTTCGGATCCTCCACCTCAAGAGGCAGAACTCGGGATAACTCCTATCGATTATTCCATCCCGCAGAGCGAAAAAGACAAATTGTACGTCGAAATGCTCTACACGATCGCCAATACGGTAAGATTTATGTTCCTTTCTTTCTATTGATACTGAATGCGCAAATAAAGAATCCTCTTTTCGCAATGGGAAAGCAACAGGGGTTCATTCAAGTAGAATGACAGGCACTCATTTCTTTACAGTTTTAACATTGTTTATTTACCCGCCGATGAAATGCAGCCTCCACTCATGAACGAATTTTCTAAAGTCTAAAGTGTCCTAAAAGATGAAAGAGAAGCGTTTCTATTTATTGATTTTCTTCACTTCATCATAATCAAAATTTTTCAAAAATAGTATCACTACTCAGTATTGAATTTTCAAGATAAAAATTGTAGAATACTGAAGTGGTGTACTCCTATTCACTGGTCAACAGTGGTTTTTGTGCCGAAGATTTTGGAGGTGATTTCATATGAATTTGATGCCCTGAATGCAAATATGCTATTAGTTTTTGCCTGTCAGCTCGAATTTTTAAGATATCAACATTTTTGTGAATCATACATTTCACTATTTTAAAAGAAAAACCATGGTTTAATGAAACAAATTAATAGAGGAATTTTTATCATATTACACAGATATTACAGATATTATTCATTATATACTATAGAAAACAGAAAAAGTCATCATTTAAACCAATTACTCACTAAACATTTCGGAGACTTCTTTGACGTGACATTCTTGAATGTATTTTAGAACAATCCCGTTTTAAAGATCAGCAGTAATCTCCATCATGTGAGTATCCCATCTTCCTTGATAGCGATCCTCCATACATTTGATATCTTGGTGAAATCTTTCACCTTGCTCCTCACTAATGTCGCCTGAATTATCAGGAAAACGGTCTAAGTGGCTGTATAAATAGTGCACCTTAATGCTCATGTTACACCCAAGTGATCTGAAATTGAAATTATTCAGCATCTCATTGATTCATTCAACATAGTTTTCAGCTTTGTGTTTACCCAGAATATTTTGGACAACTCAAACAAATGAATTCCAGGCATTTTGTTCAATCTCAATCATTGAATTTATGAAGCTGTCTTATTTGTGGGCCATCAAAAATTCCTGCTTTAATTTTTTCCTTATTCAGTTGAGGCATTTTTTCCCTATATATGCAAAGCATGATCCATTCTTATCAAGAGCCTTTACAAAACGCTTCATTAGACCCAGCTTGATATGCAGGGGTGGAAACATGATTTTCTCTCGCGGAACTAAAGGATCATTGATGATATTCTTTCCCTCAACATCCATGTTTTCTCTTCTAGGTCACTTTTTTCTAACCCAGTGTTGCGTTTTGTCTATCCCAGAGGCACAAGAAACAAGGATACTTGGTGTGGCCACTTTGCTGTCCAAGGAGAAAGTTTACCATTTTTAAGTCTGCACAAATCACCCATTGGTGTTCATGATACTTTATTTTTTCCAAAACCAAAGCTATGTTGTCATATTGCTCTTTCATTTTTGTTGAGTGAGCAATTGGTATTGAGCCATATTGGTTCCCATTATGTAGAAGAACACATTTCAAACTTCGCTTTGAGCTGTCTATAAATAGGCGCCAATCATCCGGAAAATATTCAGGAAGACCCATTTTTACCAGGAGTTCTCTAATAGCATGGCAAAATACAAGATTTCGTTCTTCAGTGAAAAAAGGTAGCAGATCTTTCTTCCTTGTGCGATAAAATGTAATTTTTGTTTCTGTTTCAAGTAAATTTTTTTTCCTTCAACCTGGAAGCTAGTAATTCAGAAGCTTCTTTCGACAGGTTGAGTTCTCTAGCGAGGTCATTTAACTCATCTTGGTTGAAACATTGGGGAATGATGACATCGTTTCAAAATCACTGTCACCTTCAGTAGTGTCAGAATTGTGAGAGAGACATGTGTCCTCACAGTGTTCTGGTAGCTGCTGAAAAGTTGGAATTGGCACTTCTTCTGAGTGAGGGATAGGACGTCTTGCCGAGACTAAATCTGCATAAGTCCACTTGTTACGGTTATTTCGATTGATTCCAGTAATATTTACTTGGCAGAAATAACAGTCATCGAAGTGATTTTTGGTTCTCTCCAATCCATTGGTACTCCGAATTTCAGACTTTTCCTATTCCCAGTAGTCCACTGTCGTAAATGCTATGTACAAGTTTTACAGAAAATATGTGGTGCCCAGGTTTTATCCTGATCACCAAGCTTAACACCAAAATATCCAAGATATGTCTCGATTCCAATGTCAAAAATTAACTATGACAAGGAGGTTCGCACACTGAAATTTTTAGCTGGGAATAATGGCTACTCTCCGGATATAATAGATCAACTCCTTTTCAGAAAGCGGCAGAAGAAATTGTTACATTCAATTTATCCACCAAATAATGAAACTGAAACCAAAAAATACGCATATATCGACTACATCCCATCTCTGAGTGATAAAATTTGCAAAAGACTCAGACATTATAATATTAACATTAGTTGTACTAATAAGAAAAATCTGAGATCAATGTTCTTTAATGGTAAGGATCGAGCGAACAACACACAATTAAGCGGTGTATATAAGCTTCACTGTAATGAATGCCCTGCATTTTACATTGGTCAAACTGGTCGTTCACTGGCAAAAAGAATTGATGAACACAAAAAATCAATCCTCCAAAACAAACCCACTACTGGTTTCTCTGCTCACTGTATCACCTCAAATCATTTTATTGATTTTGAAAATACCAAAATATTGCACAAATGCCATAAAGGTAAACGCATGGACCTTTTAGAATACTTAGAAATAACATCTTTTAAACAAAATCTTCCCATTGTAAATGATCAGTTAGATTTCCGTCTATCACCAATTTTAACATGTGTTACTTGATATGTTATGTAGATGTGTACTGTATTAACCGATATTGTTTTATATTCAGTTTTGAAAATGGGATGAAACCCGAAACATGCATGTCAACGATGCTTTAAATAAAATTTGTGAAACGTACAGTCAAGTGTTTTTATTCAATTTCTGTTAATTAATATCAAACTATGTTTCACCATGGGATAAGCGAGGAATCAATTACGAGGGTCTACGTTATTATTGGATCGTAACATACTTTAAATCATTGAATAATTCGACCACACTGTAGATGGCTTTTGTTGTTGTGCCAGTTCCGAAAAATACGCCAATAACACTGTCTCCGAGAAAGAACTGCATGTCTTTTTCATTTTTCATTTCATAATTCTTGAATACGTGGTTTCGTAAATTTTCCGCTATTTAGCTGGCAATAATTTTCGTGACAGTACTTGCGCTGCTTCTATCAACTCCGGTGGAGTGAGAGAAAACTCAGAATCAAGCATTTTTAACTTTATAGTATTCAAAATAACTACTAAACAATGACTGAGTTAGCAATTTTTTAATCAAATCACAAAATTAAATTGACAGATATTTGATCACACTGAAGTTTTCCTTAGCAACGCAGGTCTAAAAGCATACAAGTTTAAAAATTCAAATGTGGTTTATTGGTGATTCCTGGATTCACATTGCTCTTACTGGATTTTGGTGCAGGAGAGGAATCATTATTCAAGATTCGATTCGGCATACTTGAAAAAAATTATTAATTTGACAGAGAGCACCCCTTTGTTTCTACTCTTTGGTAAAACTGCTAATCTGGTAATCTGCTATACTCACAAGCAGCTGTTCTATCGATATGGATCGTTTTGGCAGAACAAAATCATCAGGAGTTGCAATACGTCATCAAATTCAGAACAAGTCCTCAAAAGCTTCTCACCCCGCGGCGGTACTTTTCTATATTTTTATCTTCATCCACTATATTTTTTGAATATCCATTCTGTGTTGAATATACACTATATTATATACATTAAAATTTAACATTGGCAGCAATAATTAACACTATTTTTTTTTACTTCTGTTATTTCATGTAATATCAATTGCTCAATTATCTTCTCAGAATTAAGAACTGCTATGGCAAGATTACCTTTAATATGAATTGCGTCCTTATCAGAGATATAGACTGGGGAGAATGAACTTCGAGATGCGCGAAGTGGCTAATTTTTCGTCCGCCATTTTTATACTTTCGGTTCATTGGCGTAGAAAGCAGTGTACCTGAGGGATAGTTGGTATAAGATTAAAAAGAAAATGAAATGTATAGAGCATATCAATTTCTTAGATAAATCTTTAGCTTCAGAATCTATACTCAGAATATCAGTCCAAACTGTCCTCATATCAACTGATTTTGGGAAACTAAAAAGAATCATATTACTGTGGAAAGTAAACAACACGCCACTGAGCAGATAAACAATGCCATGCTGTATGATCAGTCAGATAATTTCAATAAAAACTAACGTATAAAATGATATTCCCTCGACCTTCTTTGTTTTATAGTTTTTACACGTTTCAACAATACAAGACATGTTGAAAGCATCGAAGTATCTATCAGCACAATGTAAAATTCGAGCAATTTCTAATTCACCTGACAAGTATGTCAACCTTTAACAGCTGACTACCAAAGTATAAAAATGGCCGAAATTTGACATAAGAATTTAGCCACGCATTTTGGATGCGCAGTGGTCGAAGCGTATTCTCCCCACTCTACATTTCTGGTCCTTATCTGTCGACACTGTCGACATCTCATGGGATGTCGAGTGTTTGAAAAAACTATTTTTTAGCATAAAGCAAGCTTCTTCGCTTCAATATTATTCCAATTTCTGGCAAGATACAAACTGATCAGCTAGACATATTTTATGAGTAATCCAGAAACCACAAAAATTTATCGCTAATAGAAGCCGAGAAAGGTCTAGTGCACTGATTATTATGATAACCCTGTATTAGATCATGAATGGTATATGTTCTACTGCCGCTCATAAAAATTTAATTTATCCCAAATCCCATTAATTTTGCCTTGCTGGGTTATCACTCCGCCCGTTCAATAAATATTTCTTAATCATATATCACAGTTTCCGTTTCTAAATTTCTCAAATCACCATACGATCGCCCCATCCATATTTCCTTACTTTCACCCTCTTCCTTCAGAAATACAACGGAAACCAATCCCATTATGCTGAAAGCCATGATTGCATGTCATGTAGGATTTTCAAAGTCGTTGGGGCTGAATGTTTATTGGGCTATTTCTGTAATAGCAAAAGACATAAAACGCTTGGTGTTCCACTGATATCAGACGGATTGAATGTTTTATTGAAAGATAGTCGAGAGGATGAAGGGGAATAAAAGGAATAGAAGAATGTCTGAGGTTGAATCAATTGTACTTATACTCAATCTCGAATCATGTTTGACTTTACGACACTGCAGAATTGTACATTTGGAATGCAACAAAAAAATGATGAATTTATATTACAATAACCATTTTGAAAAACTTAGTTAGTTCACAGAATTCATTTTACATAAGCGCTGTCAAAATTTGTTTCAATATCCATTGTCGACTAAAGTAAAACAAGTCATGCATATATCTCTCTCTGATTCTATCTCAAATCTTCGTACAGAATTTGATTACGTCCTCAATTCAGAAGCAGGCCTACACTTGTCCAAATTCTTGGCTGAGATCCTTCAACCCCATGACGCCTCATCCATTACAAGCGAAGTCCCATTCAATTAAACAGACCGGACTATCTTCAAATCAATATTCAAAGAATGTCGATGTCCATCGACATCCCTATCGAAGGAGACCATTGACCTCGTTTCTACTCCCTTCTAATCGGACAGGAATTCCAAGAGGTTCATTTTCCTCCATCCCTTCACCTTATATTTGTACTGCGTGTGCGAGCTCCTTCTTCTCGGGGTGTTTCAATGCTGATGAAAGGGTTTCGGCCATGATATCACTGACATAAAAATTTTAGCGGAAGGCGTGCAGGCAACGACTGGGTTGAAATGCTCTCCGGTCATAAAAAGGAACAGGAAATATGTTCACGCTTCCTGAATATTTCGTACGTTATGAATGATATAGGAGGCTGAGGATAAATTCGATTCGAATGGACTGTGCGGGTAGTTTGTGAAAGAATATAATGAATTGGGTTTTTCGAATTCAGAAAATGTTTGCGTATTTCCTTATAAGCAAGCCACTGAATTTCAAGTCACTAGGTTCTTGATCGAAGCTTTCTTTGTGAAGGAAGAGCCAAATTCGATACTTCTGAATGGAAAATCCTACGAGAATATGCTTTTCTGGTCAGGCCTTTTCCTTTGTCTCCAAAATAAACATTTGTGCATTATTCTAGTCAGAATAGCATTTGTGAAAAAACTCAAAGGATGCTTGCGATAATTATAGCAATTCCGAACATTTGAATGGAAAAACAAAATGGCAGTTTGGTTTCATACAAATATCTCGTTAAATGTTTGAGACAATTCAAATTAAAAACAAGATTCAAGAAGCAGAGGAAATTTCTCAAAGAAAATTCTGTACCTTCGGGAGTATAGGGCCTCTATATATAACTTTTTCAGAGAGTTAAAAATGCTCCATGTGAATTAGGCTTACTTCGGATATTGAATATTCGAATATGCAAATCAAAAACTGAAAAAGTTCAGTTGATTATAGGATCTGTGGTAAGGAAAATCACATAACAATTTCAAATTATATATTATATAATTAAATTTTTTCAGAGCACGTACATTATCATTGCAAGTATGATTTGTTCAACTGATGGTTTGTTTAATATTTCGTTCATTTTATGAAAATCAATTATGAATGTTCATTAACCATGTATTTTATTTAATTTTCACACTATCCATATAAAAGCAGAACAGCTGTTTGTAATTAGACCCTCTTCAAGTCTAACATACAAAATAAAACATTTTCGTTTTTGAAATCTACAATACAAAATGTTCAATAGTCTCTCAACTCTAGCTTTTTATGAAGATTGGACAGATTGAGATTGTCATAAGAAAGTTGCTTTTTATATTCCGGGATTAGAGCACAAAAACAAGTGGCGTCCATTAGGAGACCGCACCTCTTTAGGGAGGGCCGCTAGGAAAAAAAATATGGGAACTTGCCATCTTATTTTTCAATGTTCTATCTGAATCCGAGAGATCTCCCACATTTTTCCGGACACCCTGTATGTCATACTCGAACCGAGTTGCATAGCTTATTCAAAATATGAGTTATCTCAGTTTTTCAAAATGGGAAGATGCAGCGCCACCGTCTGTAGTCCTGGCATTGCATCCACCTAAAGGAATGAATATTAACTCATAATTTATACGGTTTAACGACTAATCAACCCTCGAACGACCACGCTTTTAATGGTTCAAACCACAAAACAACAATCAAAATATTTACGACCAATTTCAATGGAAAATATCGCCAATAGCATTCAATTCCAATTAGGAGAAAAAAGAAATATGAATGTATTCATGCAGCAAGCACCAATAAAACCTGATTAAGCTCTTAGAAGCGGTCGGCAAGTGTCGTATTCATAACGTAACATGCAAACTCATTGTTTGCACGCTATCCGCTAGAGAAAAGATCTTTATCAGTGAAGAAATGGAACTAAGGGTTGGACTGAAATTAAATAAGGCCAATTTACTGCTGAACCAACCTGCTTATTATGGCAGAAGGTGATACCCTTTTATTTAAAGTTACTTTACATATTTTATTAACGCGTAAAGTATGCGGACAGGTTTAAAAGGGTGGTTTTGGTTCAGGCTCACTTGGAAGTTTCAAGAAAATATCACATCTAGGGGATGACGAATCGATTTTTTCGTATTTTCTTCAAGAAATAACATACAATTATTCAGCATTCAAATCGCATACATGAGCAGATATAGAACGAAACAGTGGCTAACCGTGTGAGTCACTAATAGATAAATATTAAAAACGGTAAAATTCGTATTTTGCTGTTTTCAGTTTTAATTCTTGGATTTAAGAAATAATCACACGTTATAACTATCGATAGCTAGTTCTATCGGGACCATGTTTGGCTGGAATTAGCCCGGTCATTTTAGACATTTGAAATAACAAAAATTCTGACAGTCAAATTTTTTAAGGACACTTGGGTTTACCATCAGGAAGGAAACTTCAAAAGTCCCCATAGATTCAGTGCCAATGGATTTTTTTCAGAAAACGCTCAGTTTTATAAAAAATTAACCCCAGACAAAATTTGTGGCCTTGAAAATTATCTACAAAAATAGTCCTAGTAAGTTTTTTTAATGGTCACCAGTTCTGAGATATCGCAATTGTAAGATAAAGGTAATACATGATATGAACACATGTCCATTCCACCTGTGAGGTAGTCTACTCGGCGCGATTTTTCTTTTACAGTGGTTTTCCGAGAAGGCCTCATCCACGAATTGTAATTATGTAAATTTCAAAGAAAATACTTTTGTAAATGCATAACTAAAGATATACAATAAATATATATTGAGCAACTCTGATTGTTTTCGTTGTTTCAATTTCATTCAGACTCTTCCAAGTGCTCATCAATATCCATATCTTTTCTGATGTATTTTTCTTCTTCTTCCTCGTCCTGAACGTTCAAATCTTCCGGTGATGATTTTAAATCAATATTTTAACAAGACTGATCTCGGCTACTGTTGCATGCTGGAGAACAAGACAAACCTACTTTTTACAGCCACATTTGCCACTGTAGCCTTTCTGACAATTGCAGATAATAGTGTCAAGAGATGTAGAGCGGGTTGCAGTAGAGTTGAAATCGATTCCAAATAATTATTTATTAATTTCCATCCACAGTGTTCTGGATTCAATTGATTATCTGGCCACGTCTAAAGTTGATAATTTACCCGATACAAATGATGAATCCCTAATACCGACGTTGGGGGAAGACATGACCGTTGTACTTGCTTTTGTTACGTATATTTTCATTAAAATATGTGCCATCGTGCATTCATCCCAAACAATCAATTTACATAGCTGCAAAACCTTTGCCGTTGCAGAGTTCTTCGAAACGTTGCAGGTTGGAGTTTCATTGCTTTGCATATTTAATTTAATTTGAGTGCTGAATGGGCCCCAGTTTCATCATTTGTTACTTTCATAAGAGTTTCAAATACATACTTCTGTTGTTCGTTTAACAGTGGAAGATTTGTTTGAATTAATTAATTAAGATCATACAGTTTTTTTCGATGCAACTCTTGGTTAAAAGCGTCATGCATTGGACTATTGGGCGCGGTCAGTTTGTTTGACATTATCAAGCACATTTCCTCAATTGAAATCAATGCTTCATTGTAAATTTCTTCACTGATTTGTATATTTGGATTTCCCATTCTATTCCGTATTTGATACAAAATATCATCACACATATAATCTTTGTACTTGATCCACAAATCAATTGGGTTTGATGGGAAGCATGTAGATATGATTATAGAAAACAATGTTCGTATTTGATGAGCGAGTGATGATAATACAACATCATTGAGAGTTTGATCCCAATGAGCGTCATTTTCAAGCAATTGCAAACGTTGACAGGCTTCTCTGTAGGATACACACAATTCACCATCAACAGTTCGTAATTGTTGGAATGATGTTGGGCCACGTATATTGACTAATAGCAGTCGTAAATAAAAACATTCATCATTGCTTGGATGTACTGAATAAATCCGGCCAATCGCATCGGTGGAATATACATCTGTATATCCTGGAACTGGTTTTCCTTGTTTCCGTCGTATAAATCTCCTTGAGGATTGATTCCAGGTATAATATTTTGGCCTTTCAGAATATAGCAATGTTTGTGCGAAATCATCGTTTTCACATGTCTCAAAAAAACTGGTTAATGTAGTAGATGGTAGCTGAGCAGCTCTTTGTACTGCGTTCTGTGCTGTAAAATACACTCTTTGTCCATTTTCTAAATGCACAGCTAAGTGAACAACAGAAAGATTAAATATCGGTATTTATCTATGCAATGAACCATTTTCGGAACACCATAAACAGCAAGAAGAAAGAGAATTCCTTGGGTAATTATTGTTTGAGGTAAATAATCAGAAAAATACTTTTGCGTAGGCGGACCAGATCTTCCCTAGTTCAATGATGGACGAACCTGGTGTTTGTGCATATACACTATACGGTGTGTTTTCAAAGATGAGGCTTTTTTTGGCGACTAATGTAACTCATCAAAAAAAGTCACTTTACTAAAAATTTTCCATATTAAATATTCACCTGGGTCGAGAAAATCGAAACTGTAGCATCTATATGTGTATTTTTGCATGTAATCTTTCCTTATTGAGACTGTGCAAATGAAAATTAAACAAATTGTTAACCTTCGAACAATTTCTGCAAAAAACTGGGACCAATTTTATCAATGAGTTCCGGATGGGATTGTTTCGTCACGATCGGTGAACTCCTTTAAGAACTCTCTGGATAGATGGCCCAGCCAGCGACAGCGATAGTTTTTTTGTTTTCAACCAATCAATTCAACCTTCATATCTTGTTTGTCGCTTCTTGGGTTACTCTTAGTATCATATTGTATTTTTTTTAAATTTTGAGTTTATAGGTTTACCTCTACTCTTGCCATTGTAATAAAAATAATAATAATAACTTTCTTATTCTTGATTTATAAGACCCTCCAAAACAGTAATTTGTCATCCCCTCCATAGTAAACTTTAAAAATTGTTCCTCTCAGAAAAATTTACTGCATAAAAGCTTAAATGGAATAGTACAAATTTGCAACAAATTCTAGTACTGAAAAAACACCGGAATCGGCACCCTGCACTTTATTCTTTATTTATTTGTTGCAAAATACTCTTATTGCATACTACTACAGAGAGATAACATCATTGAGATATTGATGCCTCAGTTTTGTTTTCATTATAAATACTCCGTTTTCGCCGTAGTTGACGAAAGATCTTCTCTGATTAATGATGCCACCACTCAAAAGAAAGCCTCTCCTTGAAATACACTGCAAATAATATAAAAATTATATTTAAACATTGAAAAATAATCATCCCCAAAATTAGAATGTCTAAAATACTTCGTCAGAGAAGAAGACGCAGCTGCATTAATCATTTTTTTATGTTTATCACTTGAAACATGCCGTACAATATCTCTTCCTCCTCCAAACGCAATACTGAATTGACCCAAACACTATCGTTAGCTAGTCCTGTCTTGATTGTGTATGGCTGAAACCTTGATTCGGTATTTCAGACGATTAGTATTATTCAGTGAAGTATTAAAAACGGTGGAATTCGTCATCCTCTGTTATTAGCTTTCATATTGAGATTTGAGAAATGTCAACTCCTAACTAGGTAAACTAGTTCTATCTGGACTGAGTGTGGCAAAAGTGCGTTGTTGCAGACGTCAGGATGAGTCAAAAAAAAAGTTACAGACATTTGGACCAAACGATAGGACGCTATTATACTAGTTCAATGGACAAGAACGAACAAGCGCGCAAATTAAGAAAGCGCAAAATTAAGAGGACTTCTTTATTCCGAAGAAATCAAAAGTAATTCTTCCATAGGTACCCGCTAGGGTGATGGTGGTTTTCACTTCCAAATATCCGGTTTACATCATCATCTTTTCATCCGAAAAAATGTCATCAACGATAAAAGAGGACGCATATTTCTTTCAGTCCATCAAAACGAAATAATTCGAAAATATTCATCCCATAATGTTGAGGATATTATACTAAAAGGTATCATTTCAACCCCAGTCACCAGAAATAAATAATTATCTTGCTCCGCTTCATTCATTACATCGTTTATATTCTTCATTTCCATGATATTCAATTCAGGATTGTAATAATATACTTTTCGAATCATTATCGTCATATTTTTTCTTTATGAAAGGATAATAATGTTTATAATGAGACTTCTAATGGTTTATATCGAATCTCTTTTATGAATCTAAAATAATTTTATTCGGTTGAAAAAACTTTGAATTGACCTCATCATCGAACTCTTCCGGGTAGTAAAGCGGAAACCCCGAGTCCGGTCCTAGTTTGTCTCTAATGGTGAGTGAGATGGATATTTATTGACGGTTGGCACGACAAGGGCCTTTGAAAAGTAAAAGAAAACGACAGAAAATTATTAATGAAATTCCGAAATAATATGAAAAAATGAAAAAAAGGTGAATGCTGGAGTATCGACTTCTGCCTACCTGGTTTCACAGTACGGCTGAATTAACTTGTCCAGGCACTCACGAGCGAGAATAGTCACTTTTTCACTAGAGTTCCAACTTGTAGAATTAACGAGAAATTCATTTATTGCGAAGAAAAGTGTTCTTGTACTTCACCGGATGAACGCCGCTTCAGTACTCCCTGTTCGACATAGGTCATATGCTCCAACATATGTTACGCGTTAATCGGAGAGTGAAATGAACATATACAGAGTGTATTATTATTGAATCGTGCAAGCAACTCGGAATAGAGATGAATGAACTTAACTAATAAGTTGCAGTAACAACGGTGAATATATCAATAAAATTTTAAAATATCAAAAACATATTCTATTTAATAAAATCACAACAATCTTGGTTTCACTAAAACAAATGTGGTCAATATATCATTATATTATCATTTCATTACGAATTCAAAATCTTCTATAGTGCGGTCTGTTCAACCAAGTATATTCTACACTCCAATCAATTTTTACATCATAAGTTTTAAAGGCCTATTTACGGTTTAAATTCAATACCAAACAGCAGCTAGAGGATCCCAATTAATAATACTTACTAATTATATTGTATTTGGTTCAAAATGTTTGGTTAAGAGAAACCCAACCATTTCATGTCGGGGATGCAGTTTAAAATGACTGAACTAGTCACCTCGAGGGATCTAGTCTTCAAGAACGAAATGTCTGGGTGGAACCAGTCACGAAGATCGACTCGCTACATGCTGCAAAAATAGTTTATAGGCTCGTCTCCCACCTCTAGTCACAGTCATGCGCGACTAAGAGTGGGGCTTAACACGTAGCACTGCTGACGGATGCTGACGTGGGCTCCCTTCAGCACCTTTCCGATGAGGAAAATATCGCTTGGTCACTATGCATCATTTTAAATTCATTCATTAAGTAGACTGATAATTTTTCATGAAGAATATTAAAATTTTTCGCAAAAATAGTTAAAAAGTTCTTACATTAGGTATCCAAAGAAGAAATTTTTGCCGTACTGATGACACAAAAAAATGAATAAATACTCAGTCAGCAAATTGTCATTGTAGTCATAATAAAATGCCATATTGTTCAGTTTTTTGTTGTTTGTTGAAACATATTACTCTCAGAATACTTTCTAGTTATAAAATTTAACCCTACACTCTTGAAACATAGATGGCGGCCATTTACCCTTTTTGCTTTTATACTCACTCCGTACAGGGTTTAAATTATGAAAGGCGATTTTCTCTAAATGTGATGTTTTAGCGTGTATCGTTGTTGCTTCAATTATGCATTGCCAAATTTGATGAACTACATAATTACATCACTGCTCGCTACTCCTAGGAACCGTTTGATGTATTATAACTCACTTATCGAGCACACAAATAATTAAAACAAAACTGTGGCATATGCACAACTCTTTCCTTTGAAGTAAAGAACTAATCAAAGACCTTCAGGTTATCGAATAGAGGGCGAGAATATGAGTGTTGTGAAGTAAATATGCTCAGTATTTTACTACAAATGCCACACTATATCCATTTTTTACTTGTCACCCGGGTGGTCACTTTTCACTCTTTGAAAGTATTCTCAATTTTTTTTTATCACTAGAAGGTCCTGTTAAATATGGATTGCTTAAAAAGGTTATTTACTTGAGAACATTGTTTCGAAATCGATCGATCAAATTGAATGAATTTTGCTCCAGTTATTCTTGGAGATGAAAATATTTTGTGATTGTGTATCTTGATTCAAATCAAATTTGGAGGCATTTTTGTAGCCGTACAATATAATATGTGAAAATATTCAAAAATAATCCTGATGATCATAGTTACATAACAGAGAAAATGTTTGATTTTATGAAATGGCGTTTTTGATATGAACTTTTTTGAAAAGTATTATAAGGAATACAATTTGATTCAAACTTTGATGAGGTTATACAAATTACACAATAGAAGTCTTCGGTAGAAAAAAAATCCACTACCAACTTTAAGGAGCGTATATTCATTATTTTTCATTTAGTGAAACCATATCTATGCACAAATGAAGAAATATGGAATATATAATGAGATTATCATTCTCAATAAAAACTTCAGTATATTCTCAGCCCATAAAATGTAATTGGTAATGTACAGAGTTTCAAGCATATCCCTTGAAGTCGTTGATGAAACTTGAATTGAATAGCTCAATACTGAATTCATTAGTTCTTATTTTTTCATGTTCACCGAATAAAAGTTCCTTAAAACTCAACTGCAACATTTCTCTGCATAACCAATATATCGAGTTATAAAAATGTTCGTAAATGTGAGTTTTATATTTATATCCGCCATTTGCTCGAAGAAAATCATGGAATGGACACAGTAATTTCTTATTACAATCAGCCATAAAAATTCAATGTTTCAAACAATAAAGTGACTGTTTTTGAAAGAATCAGCTTTACTTTTTCGTTTTGAACACAAGGACATGAATTATACGAAAAGTTTATCACCTGAATAGAGGATGATATCAGTTCGAGAATTGTAGCTCAGAATTTTTGGAGAGTTTGATCTGACTGTAATTCTTATTCTAAGATGTTGAAATATAATATAAATCCCAAAATTTTAAAGAACTAAAATTACCATTAAATTTCCTAAAATATAATCTTCCAAAAAATCTGTTCAGATACAAAAGTAAATTGAAAATGAAAGAAATATATACCTTTATTTCACCATTAAGTAAAAACTTTATAAGTATATAAGAATTTCAAAGGGATAGATAGTATCGATAGAGATGAAGATCCCAATGATTTGCATTGAATATCTCTTGGTAGAAAATGAAAAAAAATACATTGGAATTTTTCTCAGGATGAAACGAATTACAGCCTAGTGTTTTCGCCAACCCTGAAAAAATTGGATGATGCCGGTTCAGTTCATTCACTAAGACCATCCGAGAATAAATAATGAATGAATTGGGGTAGGTCAGCAAACAGGGCACATCCACGAAGGAAAATTAAATTCCACTCCGGGAATTTATCGTGTCTGATCCAATTTTATTTGGGCTACGTGATTCGATATTCGGAACATGGATTTCATTAATTTTGAAGTTTGAAAATAGATTTGTACTGTGGGCTCCCGTTTCACCTCTTGGGATATTCTTGTATATAGTGTGCGGAAAGAAAACGACATGATTAAAAAAGTCGATGAAAGAAAATTGATTTCATTGTAAAGAAAAAAGTTTTACATTACAAAGTTTCGGATCTGCATACATCTTCAGAGAAGTATATTAAGTAAAAAGTTACCTATTTAACTCAGATGATTGCAAGACCCAAACTCTGGTCAGAAATATGATTGAATTAAGGAATAAAAATGTGTTTTTTTCTCGATAACTTCTTGTATTTGTCAGCAGATTTTCATTCATAGATTATCAGTGATTCTTATTTCGAATAATTGAAACACCAACACACTGATTGAAATTGTGTATATAATATAATCTATTTGATGATCGGTTTTGAGCATCATAAAATAAAATGAATTTGTTTTTCAGGTTGGGGCTCCTGCACCAGGGGGACAGTACGCACATTATAAAGAGGACCTTTATTTATATGGACAGAGGGCCTTCGGTATGCCACCTGACAGGCATTATCGAATGCTCCATACGGCGGGAGAGGAAAAACCTCCAATAGTCGTTTTGAGTGTGGTTGTCATGGAAGCTGAGGGATTAGAAGCCAAAGATGCGAACGGTAGGTTTATTTGTCTCTCTCATGCAAATAAACTGAAATACACAGCATTTTATTTATTCGAATTGTTTCTCAGGGTTCAGCGATCCTTATTGTATGCTCGGAATTCAACCAATGGCTGCGCCTTGTTCTCCACAGCCCCATACTCCAAATAGGACTCTTTCGGATGCCTGTTTGCCGGAAGGACCAGGTACAGAAATCAATTCAATGTTATTGTGGAAGGGTCGGGTACCTCGTCCACAGAAAAAAGAATTAACACAGCTATTAATGATCCAAGATGTTTACCACTTGACACATAATTCAAATATAAATCAGTTATGACAGTATATGACGAGCAAGGGTGATGGGGTCTAAAACAATATCCAACTATTACACATTGAAAGAAAGTAAATAGGACACACTATTAAATCACAAGAAATAATAACATGTAAAACACTATACAATAATATAACGATCCTATACAATCAGATTGGACTCTACTAGAGGAGCATGTCTTGCAAGGCACTTCGCTGTTCTTTTATCAGGATATGTGTGAATGTTTTGATAATAGTATTCCGTGTAGCTCCATCTGTTGGCAGTATTCAGTAGCATAGCATTCCCTGGGTATGGTTAAAGAGGGTACCGAAGTTTTGAGAATGAAATAGTTGCTCAATCTGTTGACAGTATAAAGTTACTGTGCATCTTTTTCATTGTAACTATTTCAGATTGTTATGGATCACTACATTAGGTTATGGTATTCGTTCAGGCAATTTTTTTCAGAAACATGTTTTGGAATCTGATAAATTCTATGAATTTATTTGTATGTTCAACTTTCTTTAACGTAAAGAGCTACGTGGTTCATTCCAACCAGTATTGAACACAATTTTTTGAGGATAAGTTCATCAATAAAACTTTCGGGTAAATTTCAATATCATTCTGTTGCAATCAGTTGTAATCAGTTCAGCCTGCCATATGCCCTATTTCAGACGGCAACTAGCTGTTCAGTTTTAGTTAATCTATGCTTGCCGAATTTCCCGAAAATCATTATTGAACTGTCATGAAATTTTTAATAGTAACAGATACTTTTTCAGTGAATTCAATGGCTTCTAGTTAAAATATCAATAAACTCACAACTTGAACTGAACAAATAATAAGATATTTATTAGCGGAGAAAATCTCAAAAATTATTCAACACGGTTCGAATATGAAATTTTATTTGGTTGTTACTTGAAATATGCATTGTAATAAAATATTAATTTTGGCCAAGGTAGTTCACGTCGCATGTAGATGGATTGGTTACTTCTTCTCAAACGAAAGGTTTGTGAGAGAATATGTTTTAAAAATGATAAACCACCTTCCAAATTGTTACATTACTCTCAAAATTGTCTTCAATTTCTCTATAATATGAATGACTAGGAAAAAAGTAATTATTAACACAAAATTGAAAGAGTTACTGCGTCCACACAAATATCCAATAATAAACACAAAATTACTCATGAACCTTAAATCGCAAGTTTTTAACAGCTCTACAGCAAAAAGCATCATAAGGGTCAGGAAGGAAAGCCTGACTTATATTCGGGTAATAATTAATGAGCAAAGATTGAACTCAAATATGCCTTTAGTCGGTAATTAGGCTAGCTAGTAGTAGTAGCTAGTATTAGCTAGCCTTAGGTTGCTTTACCTCGAGTTAATGATCACCACTGAAAGTGGACCACCTTATATATAGAACTTGTCCATTTATAAATCTCGCGTTCGAAGTTTGGTCATATTCCGAACTCTCAAGTAATCAACCAGAAAAAATGTCCGAAAGATGTTTTTTTCTGTGATTTTCGAAAGAGTGAAGGTTTTAGATAAGACGTTTTATCAGTCGGTCGAAGCGTTGCGAGACTTGTCCCACGGGACTTTTCCGATTTCTTGGGTCAATAAGAACTGTAGGTTCTGTTTTTCCTGCTGGGTGGGGGACTATAATTAAATTGGAATCGGGTCTTTTCGATAGAGAAAAAAGTTTTCCGCTTGTTGGAGTGACTCTATTTGCCTAGTGAAATAAGAGGTTAGTTTGTATTTACGAGTGTTCGTGCGGTGTAATGAATTTTGAATGTTATTCGTGACCGCTGGGATCTACCTTAATTCAATATGAGCTCATCTTCGTGGTTTCATACTTATTTGATAGCGTCTCTTCACTTTAGTTTATAATTGAAGTAATGAAAGTGTTATTGAATTAATTTTCACTTATATATTCGGTATAAACTGGATGCTCAAACTGCAGTGAAGACGAAGAAATATTTACAATTGACTAATTGATTAGCCAACAGAAGATTTCTTTGGGACAATCTCTCAGAGATTGAATTGTTTAAATTTTCACATTGTCTGTTACTAGTAAACCTTGTCATCAATTTTTGAGTAGCTTACTGATGATAAATTTTCTTCAACCTCTGCTTATTGAAAATTAAATGATTAATTAGAATATATGTGAGTGAAAATATAGAAAAAACTCAATAGTTATTTTTTTGAATGATTCGCACTGTGTTCACTTATAGTGTAAGTACATATGAAATGAGATACTTGTGATTTTAGATAATGCTTACCAAAAAATAACACAGTCTGGTCTCAATTATTTTTCTTACATATCGAGAATAAAATGGTATGTAAACAAAAGGTGCCAGAAAAACATCAGACAATATTTTCAATAACAAGACAAATTAAAATGAACATCTACGAATACTAATAACACAAACAGTTGATGAAAATATATTTTAGAAAAAAATAGAAATATTTTCCAACATCATCAATGCCATTATAAAATGCGAGTTATTTCAACAAGATGGAGGAACTCAAAGGTCATTAAGTCATCTAAACTAGCGAAATCAAGAAAGGAAATTCACAACTACAGACCAATCAACAAGGAATCAATGCTCTGCAAAATATAAAGTTGAGTGACGTTATATCACAAATATTCGGTTTAAAGGAATAGATCCCTCGACTGAAGCGGTTCGATGATCGCAACCGAACCAATCGAATAAACCTTATTTCCTCATTTTTATCTTGTTGGGTAGAGCATATTGCTCTATTATACAAACATTTCGTCACTCCCAATTTAGAATTCAGTTGATGGTTAGAAAATGTAGATATTGACCTGTGTTTGTTGGTATTTTGTACACACTGGCTCTTGGGATTCCATTCTGTTTATGAACAAGTAGATCTCAAAATGGAAGCTGTTTATCTTTCTCGATTATCATTGTGACTTCAATAGATTCTTCTTGATTGTTAAGATACTGATACTACTTCTCTAGTGTTCATTCCATGTTGCCAAATGATGTAAGTATCATTACATGTCTCTTTCATAATTTGGTATTTAGTATACAGGGTGTTCGGCACATGGACTGTCAATTTTTTTTGGGGCGTTGGTAGGGTCATTTGCTACCTTTTCAGTCTTGGAACCTGGGTCCTTAGTATTACGGTTACGGAGGTATGATTTATTTATTAGGTTTTTCTAAATTACCCAAAATGTACCATTCGAAGCCCCATAACTTTTTTTGCGTGGGCTTTTACATGCATTTTTTTTATTGTATTAAGTCTACATGAATGTGTGTTTGAAAGAAAAACGTATTTATTGTTACAGATAACACCACAAAATTAACACGAGGACCCAGGTTCCAAGACTGAAAAGGTAGCAAATGACCCTACCAACGCCCCAAAAAAATTTGACGGTCCATGTGCCGAACACCCTGTATATTGGTCGAGAGCTTTTTGTTCGAATTTCTCCATATATAAATCAGATGAAATAGGTGGTAGTGATGAACCCATGGCCATTCCAAACTATTGTTGATTAATAATATCATTTAATTGAAAGTATGTTGTTTCGATGAAAATGGAAAGCATTTCCATTATTGCATTCACGCTAAGTGTGGTTTTTCACTTAGTGTTTCATCATCTTGAAATGAATGAATTCTTAAAGGGAAATAATTTCCAGAAGAAATTCAACCAATTGTTGATGATGTGAATTCCTGGAACTCACAATGGATCTCAAAAGTATGATGTATTTTTGGTAGACCATATAGATGTGAGGGTTTCCTGAAATGTAGTCTTGGACTCGCTATACTGTATCTATTAAGAAATTCATTTCTATACAAAGGGTGATTCATTTAGAGGTACTTTTTTTCAAATAAAAAAAATTAATAAAAACAATTTTATTTTATAGTCTTTATTAACAAATGAAAGAACCTCAACAATTATTTTTCAATGATAATTTCTTTCAAATGCTCACCTCGACTGCGGTTAACAAGATCCATTCGATAGTTCCAATTTTCGATGACGCGTCTTATTATTTCGGGTGATATTTCTCCAATGACTCGAGTAATATTGGCCTCTAATACCGTAATCGGCTGGTCCATGTAGGCTTTGCACATAGCCCCAAAGGAAAAAATCAATAGGTGTGATGTCACATGATCTAGCCGGCTAATTCACTGGTCCGTGAAATGATCTGTTTGCCGAAATACTCTAGCAGTAAAGCCATGGTTTTACGGGCTGTATGGCAAGTAGCACCATCTTGTTGAAACCGTATTTCGTCGAGACCACGGGCTTCAATTTCGGGCAAAAAATAGTCTGTTATCATGGTGCGATAACGGTCACCATTCACAGTAGCATTCCGGCCGTCCTCTGTTTTGAAGATATATGGACCGATTATTTCATAACATTTATCAGCATATAAAGAAATGAAATATAGATATGATTTTCTTTAATAAATAGTGAGAGAATAAAACTCAACCGAAACACAATAGAAAATTCGAGTAATAAATCAAAAGCAGTATTGAAAAATGGTTAATGAAGCATTGGGGAAAAGATGTAAGCATTCTAGCCCAATTGAAGATGAACAAGAACCTTAAAAATTGGTGGACAAATTCAACAGTTTTTTTGTTCATGTTCATTCAGCACTCAACGTGGGCAGCACTCAAGTCATGCATACGGTAAAAAAGATGAAAAATTCCAGATCAACAGGATGGGACGATGTTCCTCAAGATATATTAAAGGATACAATACACCTCATTGCTGAGCCCTTGGCTAAAATAATGAATAAATCTTTTAAAGATGGTATTTTTCCAGAAGCCTTAAAAATAGCCGTAATAAAACCAATATTTAAAAAAGGAGACATTAAAGAATCAGGAAGCTATCGTCCGATCAGTATTTTGTCTAGCTTTGGAAAAATTTTCGAAAAGGTTCTGAGTGGAAGACTTTCGAATTTCTTCAAAAAATTCAGGATTCTTTCTTCGAGTCAGCATGGATATATTCAAGGAAAAGGAACTGAGCCAGCTATATTCGAATTATATAACTCTCTTTTAGCAGCACTGAATGGGAAGGAATTACCAATTGGCTTAGTTTTAGATTTATCCAAAGCTTTTGATTGGGTTGACAAAGAGATATTGCTTGAAAAATCATGGAAATATGGAATTAGAGATAATCAACTGAAACTCATAAGGAGCTATCTGAGTAATAGATCTCAAACTGTCAAAATGGTAGTGAATAACTGTGAATATCACTCTTCACAGGAAGTAAGCAACACTGGTGTGCCTCAGGGTAGTATTCTAGGTCCATTACTATTCCTAGTTTACATCTAGTTTGATCTTCCATCGTTCCTGTACAATAAAATTATCGATACAATTATTGTAGAACTTAAATCATTTGCAGATGATACTAACATTATCTTGAGATCTCCTAATTTTGGACTAACTGTAGAAATGGTACAGAAAATCTCAGATGAGATAAACAATTGGTGCAAAAACAATCACTTAGTGCTGAATGTAGCGAAGACTGAATGTGTAGTATTCAGTACAGATAGATCTTCTGCCGTTATCCCACAGCATATCAACGAACAGGTTGTGGTGTCCACCTCCACCAAATTCCTGGGCGTTTTTTTGATAATCACCTAAAATGGAACTGTTATATAGACCAACTAACAAGGAAGCTGAACTCAGTTATATATTCAACATTTGTACTCAAGAGAAAAGTGGATCATCATACATTGAAGACTGTATATTTCGCGAAGTTTCAATCGTTGTTGTCTTACGGTATAATTTTTCGGGGGGAAGGCTCACTATCTGAACAAGTTTTTTGACGTGACAATGTCTTATAAATTGGTTTGCCGGGTGACACTTCAAGAAACTGCGTTACGCTCCGCTCACGTTATGCGCTCACAATGAGAGCGAGTGAGAGGCACGCGTCCCTTCCACTCGGGCATGGTTAGCCCGCCTAAGAGCGAGAGAGACAGACATAAAAAGTGAAAGGCACGCGTCCCTTCCACTCGAGCACAGTTAGCCCGCCTAAGAGCGAGAGAGACAGAGAGAGAGAGAGAGAGAGCAAAGGTAAACGCGTACGAATGAATATTCACATTAAAATTATTTTATCACTCAAAGTCGTTGTCACGTAAAACTTTCGCCCGTATACCGACTTTACAGGCAACCAATTTTTTTTAAAACAAAAATCAATGTTGAGAACTATATTAGGACTTAAATTTAGGGAGTCATGTAGGGGACATTTCAGGGAACGAAATATTTTAACACTGTGTGGTATCTATATATATATATAAGGTATTAATTTTCATGAAACTTCATCCACAGTATTTCGAAAGATACACAGAAATGTTAATTAAACCAGAAGAAAAGAACCATTTTTTTATCCTTATCATTCTTTAGCGATGACTGAGTGTTCTTCTTTGTATTT
Organism: Micraspis discolor; assembly: GCA_030674115.1. Classification (NCBI taxonomy): domain Eukaryota; kingdom Metazoa; phylum Arthropoda; class Insecta; order Coleoptera; family Coccinellidae; genus Micraspis; species Micraspis discolor. Next base: position 13,185,398 of record JARTUT010001740.1, read on the forward strand.
TGGGATTAAATTATTGAATGCTCTTCCTTAAAAGTTAAGAATTTTGGGCAATGTAGAGATTTTCAAGAGGAGTTTGTATAAATTTATTGTTGAAGGTGAACCCTATACATTGTTAGAATTTTTTGAATTGTGTAGAAGGTGAATATTTCGATTTTGAAGAATTTAAATTTTATTGTATTGTACAATTATTCTTGAATTAAATATATATTCTATTCTATTCTATAAACCAAACCAAACAGTTTTTTCTCTGGTTTTAACGCCAATTCTTGAGACTCTTCGGGTTGATGATCACCTCAGATTCGGGCATTTTGTTTGTTTAGAAACCCATTAAGCCAAAAATGGGCCTCATCAGTGAAAAAAGCTTTTGTCGAAAAGAGTGGATCCTCTGCAAGCTTGTCAAGAGCCCAACGACTAAAACTTAAACGATTCGGTAGGTCGGTCGGCTACAATTCTTGAATTAATTGAATTTTGTAAACTTTCAGAAAAATATCCTTAAGTAAAATCCGCCATGTCGTTGAATACGAAAGGCCAAGCTGTTGAGAACGGCGACGAATAGGCATCACTTACACTTTCCCCTACTGCCGTTTTATTCTCTTCTCTAAGAGCTAGATGTTGTCTGTTTGGTTGAGTATTATGCAATAACGAATATTGAGTCTCAAACTTAGTGCTGGTAGAGCGAATTGGGCGTTCGGTAGACCGATTATGTGGATCGTAAGTCGGTCTAAGTGCCCGATACACATTAATCGGAGAACGCCCATTTTCGTAATAAAGCTGAACAATTTGTACAAGTTGTGCCGGGCTAAGTCGTTTCTTTATGAAATGTCAGACACTACATAGGAACAAGAATATTACTTCAGTTTACACGACTCATGCGCGATCTACAACTAAATCCCCACCACAAAGAGTACCCCTAAATGAATCACCCTTTGTATATAAGATTTCATAAATCATCGAACCGACTGTGGAAGTAGGATCTTTCTTGAGTTTCCTCAATTTTCCTTCGACGATTAAATCATCAATATTTTGTTTATAAGTATCGATATCAACAGTATTCATTCCCTCTGTTCGCTATACTTCAATGGGTTCATTTGATTGAAGATTTTTCAGAAATCTTTTTTCTGTTTTGTATTAGTAACAGAGCTTTTGTTGTTTTTGTCTGACAGGGTTTTGATTTTCAAACTTTCTTTTTCAGCTTTCTTAGGGTTTTGGATTTTTAGTGCTTTTTCTTCTGCTGCTAACATGATTTCCATTTTTGGTATCAATTTAGGTGAAGATGACAACGCAAATAATAATTCTAAACGAGTTCCAACATAAAAAATTTCTCTTCAACAAGAACCAGTGTTATAATATTCTCGAAGTTTCTCAGATATTAAGGATAAATCAAAACTCCTAAATACCCGACTCGCTTATAAGAGGATGAAAAGCATCAGGTCGAATCCTCCATTTTCTGGAGAAAAAAGGGCCATCTTCCTCCCTAATTCCCCTCAACACAGCTAATAGCCTCATAATCTTCTGTTTGTCAGGTAATCACGAGAAGTTACGGAAGCATCACAGCTTCAGGCTGAGTTTCAAACGGAAGGACGGCCGAGTCAGAGAACAGAGAGACAGCCTGGGAGGGGCGCTGCCAGCCAAGTTCATAAGGGCCACTTCTGTGAAGCCTCACACACTCAACCCCAAGTGGAACGAGAAATTTCGATTGTAAGTAGATGCACGGGAACGTCCGTTTTTTTGTCAATCCAAGGCGTTGCTTATTATTTATTTATTAACTGCTTTGACGCTACGGAAAGATGGAGCAAAGAAGAGACGTGGGGATTTATATTGGAGATTGCGGGTGGCTTATTAATAGGGGATGAATAAATAATATCTTAGGTGGGAAATGGATTTTATGGCGGAATTGACTTTTTCGGTTCAGATTTGTTGGAAAATTCGGAAATGAGTGAAAGTTCAATACAATGAGTTGGGGCAAAAGAAATCCTTTATTTATACTTCAATTTCAGAGGTTTATTTAACATAATAACAATTATTCGTTTATGCTCAAATGCACCAATTTTTTCATTTTCATTTAGGAGATTTATTTATTTATTTATTTATTAAATTACACCAATCTACAGTCTAGACCAATTACAGATTGGGAATAAACAAAAATTAACAAAATACAAACTCATAAAAATAAATATACATACAAATGCAAACCCAAATTAACTAAAAAATCACGACCCCAATACAGCCCTTCTTATTTCTAATTTCGTACAGTTGAAAACATCCAATACATCTTGAAAATTGCAAAAATCATGACATATTCTAAACATTGGCGAAAACTGAAGCACGTTAGTCCGAGGAAATGGAAGATAGAACGTGGATATATTTCTTACAGGTAGTCTAGGGACGTGCAAGTTCACAGAGCCTAGTAAGTAGGGGCAATCAATTTTGAAACTCATGAGTTTATTTAGAAAAAGAATTCCCAAATAAGTCCTACGCACCTCTAAAGAGTTAACATTAAACCTGTTCAATAAATACCCATTTTGTATTCCACGACAAGGATAAAAGTCATCTATTTTGAAACACACGTACTTCAGAAATCGCCTCTGTATTTTCTCCAAACTATTAATATGAACCCTATAACCGGGATTCCATATAACACATCCATATTCAAGCTTTGACCTCACGAGCGCCGTAAAAAGAAGGAAAAGGGGTCGAGTCTCCAACAAATCTCCGGAATTCCTAATTATAAACCCGAGAGCTCTGAGGCCATCGGACACTGTTGCCCTCACATGGGGTACAAAAGTCAACCTCTGATCGAATAAGACACCCAGATCTCTGTATTCAGTCACCCTGTCCAAAACACCTCCCTCAATGTTGTATTGAAAGATGACAACTGACTTATTGCGACAGAAGGTCATCACATTGCACTTTTTTATATTTAATGATAGTCGATTTCTCCGGCACCAATCATTCAGATTATCGATTTCACCCTGAAGATCCCAGCAATCCTGGATAGACTCAATTCGACGAAACAATTTGCAATCATCTACATACAAAAGCAACAGACAGAGCAGGTGTAAACTCAGATCGTTCATAAACAACATGAACAACAGAGGACCCAAAATGGAACCCTGTGGAACACCTGACGTTGCGGAGAACTCATATGACCTGATTCCAGAACACTGAACGAACAGTTTATTTATATTTATGATTCCAGGAAAGAGATAAAATCATTTTTCAAGCCAAACGAAGACAACTCTGTAAGAACAACTCCATGGTCAAGCCTATCAAATGCCTTGGAGAAGTCAGTGTATATAACATCGACCTGAGAAAATTCATCCAAAGCAGTAGACACATACTGGGTGAAACAAGTCAAGTTCGTAGCAGTAGACCGGCCCCTAATGAAACCGTGCTGACCATCATTAATTTGGCATTTAACATGAGCGTAAATTATATTGTATTAAACTTTCTCAAAAACTTTACTAAAATTGCTCAGAATAACGATGGGTCTATAATTTTCGATGTCTTCTCTACTGCCCCTCTTGAATACAGGGCACACTTTACCTTCCTTCCAAATGCTTGGGAAACATCGTTTGGAAAGTGACAGCCTAAAAAGCGCAGTCAAAGGCTTAGAGAAAATGATGAGATATATAAATATAGCAAAAAAATGAGAATCTTCTCATGACGACAATTTCACATCACCAAGAACGTTAAACATGGACGAAAATAAATGATAATCGCTTGGTGCCAGATCGTCAGATGTATAACCTTCCAATCAAGATCCCGAAGCTTTTGGCGGGTCATCAAAGACGTGTGAGGCCTGGCGTTGTTATAATGGTATACGATACCTCTCCTTTTTGCAAATTCTGGTCTCTTTTGATCAATTGCTGCTTTCAGTCGGTCTAATTGCTGGCAGCAGAGATCTGAATGAAGCGTCTGGCCAGTAGCTCAAAGTAGATGTCCCCTTTCCAATCTCACCAAATACATACCAAATTTTACGGGTCGTCAATCCTTGTTTGGCCACCGTTTGAGCTGCTTGACCGGCCTTCGACCAAGAACGTTTTCGCTTGATATTGTCACCACTTATCAGCCTCTTCAGAAAGTCTTATGCGAATGGTTTAGAACTGTTTACTGGTCCATCTTCAGCTCCAAGGAGGCCGAAGGAATGAATATCTCAGACGAGTTCGTTATTGAGATAAATGGGTCCAATGATTCTGGAGTTAGGAGTATCTGAAAATTGGTTTCCTTTATAACTCACAGAATATCCATCGGATCAAGTTATAACTTGGTATATATCTTAATTAAAAAAATAGGCTTGCGAAATTTCGCAGCAATCGACAGGCTAGAGAATTTCTGAGATGGGACGTTTCTGGATATCGTAAATTTGCTCTAGTCCGGATGGACATACTCAAGTCTGACCCTGTATGCTTCATCAGGGAGTTAAACGCAATCGATTGAGACCATTTTCGGTTCGATTAATTAAATAACAGACATTTGGGCAATAGTACGCTGTTCTACCAAAGAGTAGAAACAAGAGTGTGCACTCTGTCAAATTAGTACTGAAAATTTTTTCACGTATTTCGAAGCGAAACCATAGAATCGCATAAAACGATTCCTTCCTTGACTCAAAATCCCATAAGAGCAATGTAAATCGAGGCAACACCAATGAAATCACATTTCGTGATCACGTGCAATAAGATAGCCAATCGGTTCCTAGTTCCTGTAGCAGAAATCTAAACAGAAAAGGATTTTAATCGACATGAAGATGAATTTGGAAAAATCCTTTTTTATTTATTAGGAAATATGAAAGCACTTTTCTTTCATCACAAGTGTTTCTGAACGATTTACTTCAGGAACCAATACGCAATTCCGTGAGTAGCAATATTTCCACTGTTAATTTGTATTTTGATCATTTGCAATCTATTTTAATTTATTACTAAAATATCTTATAATTTAAAGCTACAATAATTCAACTGAGAAAATTGTAAAAGTTCACACCTTTTAAAATTTTAGGTCATTGCCATACAACTTTGAAGAAGAGTTCAATAACAGAACATTTATTTCCGGTGGAATATGTATGAAGACCAGAGAGAATTCATAAGAAACAAGAAAATATCATTTGTTGAATGATTATTTGGGCTATTATCATCATCTATTGTGGATGTAATGTTTTCCAATTGTGGATGTAATGTTTTCCGACGTTTCGATGGAAAACATTACATCCACAATAGATGATGGTAATAGCCCAAATAATCATTCAACACGAGCTCCATCATCAACAATATCTCGTCATCAAAATATCATTTGACACAATGGACGAATTAAATAGTAATGTTACCCACATATAGTTCAACTAATACTGCAGTTTTTTAAACAATCGAATAAGAAATATCTTTTTCAAAATCATATGAGAAGAAGAAATTTTCTTTTAATTGATCTTATTATATGTGGATGAAAATCGTTTGATTAGCATTTCTTAAAAATTTTTAAGTATTTCCTAATACGAGAATGTAAGAATAATGTATAATATATTTTCATCCTAATTTTAATGGAACCATATTAGTATGTTTGCAAGTTAGTCCTTTGATTATTGATGACAAACTTCTTACGAAGAAGTTAATTTCTGTCTTATGAATTGTTTCACCAATTTCAAAGTTACACAAAATAAGCTGACAAATAATTGTAATCATAAAAGTTTGTGAATTTTGCTTATCAAATTTTTTACCAATTCCAGACAATAATTTCACTTTCATGTATTGAATGTCTAAATAATGGACTAAAACAAGAGTGCAACAAATAAAAAGGATATTTTCTTTATAATTCATTTAATATAGTTACATCAAAAGTTAAAAAAAAATCATTAAAAATTTGTAGTCAAGTTTTCTACAGCATTATCAATCTTTGTCATATAATTATCTCGGTTCCATCTTGAGCATTCTCAGAACATAAAAGAACAATTTCCTATTCTATAAAAATATTCATACATACAAAGGGATCAGATCCCTGAACTTGATATCCAGTTGAACGGTAACTTTTGGAAGAAAACACTGAGAAATATTAACTTAACATCATTTGTGCTGCAGTATATTAAGCTTTCTAATTTTTTTATTTTTCCTTTTGTTACATTCATCACCCTGTAAATTTTGATTTGCATACTTCATTATGTAAAAAATTCTGATTTTTAAAAACAAATTTAGCATATATTTGTAAGGAAACTGAGCAAGGATGATGGAAAGGGATAGTTCTCAGCTTTTGGATTAGCAGTTGATGAGGAGATGTAGTGGCAGCGGCTTTCATGTTTTGTGATGTTTGCACATTGCAGTTTACCATTATTGTGGAACATGTTTGAGTTCCCTTATCGATTCCTATTCCATCGGTTTGTGTACCTATATCAAAGCTTTTCGGTCTCTTAAACAGGTTCAAAGTAGTCGTTTTATTTAAGTAGCGGCCAGTCATTAAATAAGGTTCGAAGTGATCACTGCAAATCTTGTTTCCTCAGAATTGTCGCATCGCTGCAGGCCAATTTCCATTGCAGGGCTCGTTGAGGGTCATCTGAACTGGAAAATCTAAAGAATCGCACACCCAAAACATTCGAACATTACTCAACTGAACATCTTCTCTTGGTTTCACTCATTACAAACCAGACTTCTCTGCAGAGCTATGAAAAAGCTTAATCGAAATATGAAAACCCGTGCGGAATGAAATTCTAGATTTCCTATACAAAATCAGCGATAACTTTTACTCCATATATCACACTATCATTAAAAATTTTCGAATGGAGGTAAAAGAATTCATAGACAAGTTATATAAAATATGCCATTTAATTCAAAGGTTTTGATTAAATTAAGGATCTGCTATGATTTTTAGAAATACCCGGTGAATTGTTTCGCGGTTTAAATTCGAATTTGGAGAAGAGAGAGAGATATATCCTTCTCTTATTAGTCCCGCCCCTTTTTTCAACGATAGAATTCTCAAGGTCATTGAATCGTTGACGAGAAAAAGGCCGGAGTGCTCCATCTTTGTAAGTTAATCTTTGGTTCTACTAATACAAGCGATCATAAAGACATACCACGAAAAGAAAAGTTTTTAAACTTGCTGAAACAATCATCCAAAATACACAAAAAAAGTACAGCTAGCAAACTGAGAAACATCTCGGAATAATCATGGGATATTTTCAGGTACCTACCTCAGGAGCGAAGTATCAAAAAAAAAATTGTTGACGTCACTAATTGGAAGGAATTTTTTGAATTTAACGATATGGAAATTTCAAAATTTGCTCTTCAGCAATAGAGATTACCGTAACAAACTCCATCAAATCTGCATGTAACCAATAGATTGAAAGTAATTTCACTTGAGAGAATCTCATCGACAATATCTTATATCTGATTACTTGGCCAAATATTTACCGGTAATCGTAGACAAGGCAAATGGCTTACATGGTCGAGGGCAAAGTAATCATACCGAAGGCTCAATTAACCTTCATTGAAATCAGAGGCGTGCGGTGGAACTTGATATAAGAAAGGAAATTCTTCAAGATTTTATCATTCATCTTCGTTGCTGGCTTGCATAAACAGAATTGAAGAGCTGGAAAATTAAAATATATTTAAGAACATGTCAAAATCTTCTAGAATCATCCATAAATTTGATCATTTTTTCCTCAGAAGATAGGATCAATACAAGCTTATGAACTTCAATGTAACATCTTTCGAGATGTACTTTTTATTAGTAAACAGAAGTTAATGAAAAAAAAATGTCCACCTATGATTATCATACGAACTTCTGTGACTTCATCATACAGAGAACCCCTTATATCTTCTCCTGGGTTTACTCTGCGAACATGAAATTTTACTATAGGCTAAATTAGCAATTGCCTTAAAGTGTTAAAAATTTTCTTTCAAAATCGACAGACAAATTTGCTATCCTGACGATTTTCACAAAAATCAACAGATGACCTCTTAAGATATTATTCGCTATATACTATGAACGGAAACATCATGTAAAGGGTGATTCGTTTAGAGGTACTCTTTGTGGTGGGGATTTAGTTGCAGATCACGCATGCGTTGTGTAAACTGAAGTGGTATTCTTGTTAAATAGTGTGTGACATTTCATAATGTTACGATTCAGTCCGGCACAGCGTCAACAAATTGTTCGGGTTTATTACGAAAATGGGGATTCTCCGATTAATGTGTATGGGGCACTTAGAGCGACTTACGGTCCACATAATCGGCCTACCGAACGCACAATTGGTTCACCATCACTAAGTTTGAGACTCAATATTCGTAATTGGATAGTACTCGATCAAATAGGCAACATCCAGCTCGTAGTGAAGAGAATATAGCGGCGATGGGGGAGACTGTACGTGACGACCCTAATTTGGTATTCAACGACTTGGTGGATTTTATGCAAGGATTGTTCTTTGAAAGCTTACAAAATTCAATTAGTTCAAGAACTGAAGCCGACCGACCTACCAAATCGTTCAAGTTGAAGTCGTTGGGCTCTTGACGAGCTTGCAGAGGATCCACTCTTTCGACAAAAGGCCTATGGATTCGTAAACAAACAAAATGCCCAAATACGTCGGATGTCGTTTCGGTATAAAGTATGAAGAAAATTCTCAAGAATTTTTTAAAAATTTTCTACCGAGTTCGGCGAATGTTCCAAACCTATTTTCATCAACCTAATTCAAATATCTTCTGAATAACAACTTGATCCGATGGATATTTTAGGAGTTATAGAGGAAACCAAATTTTTTTAGCTCATAACTTCTGAAACATTGGACAGATATGGGCTAATAACGAACTTGACTAAGATATTTTGACAGTTAAACTATTCTGAAAAAATTCAAACTCTAGCTCATTTTATTATGAAGATAGGGATTACGCGGCCGGCCGAACGGACATACTCAAGTTTGACCCTGTATCCGAATTCAAACCCAATGTTCTTCTTGAACAAGAGCACAAAAGTACCATAATCTGCTATCTGAATATCACCAGTTTCATAAGAGCTCAATACTGTTTTATACGATAAATGAGAGATTCTTCGTGAGTTTTTTCTTATCTTGGAGCGACAGTATTCATACAAACGGGGAAAATTGCCGTCTATCTCTACCAGACTGGGATACATAACACAATTCCGATACAAACACCAATTTCATAACCGAAATAGAGAACGAGCGATGCGTAAATTAATATGCCAATTAAACGTAGAGGATAGCCCAGACCTTCTCGAAACTTATCTGTTAAATTTCGATTCAAAAGCCCTCGGTTATCTTCGGAGAAACCAAGACCCGTCTTGGGAATCGAACACAGGGTCGACGATGATTGATATGTTTGACGACGCCTCTGGCGACGCTCATTATTCCCCCTGACGCAACGCCAATCCTCCCATAACGAAGCTCTCCTCCCGCCCTGTCAGTTAATTGAATATTCAGATGAGTGTATTTTAAATTGGACTCGAATTTCATCACAAAAGTTAGATAGACGGAATGAAATTCTGCGCTCTGACAACTCGACAACTGGTTGAAGCTAGAAGTAATTAAAGATCCAGTGTTGTCAAATCAGAATGAGATGACTTATTTATCTCCATCTTGAGGATCAACTTTTTCTCTCACTAAAACAAATTATGCCATATATATATTCTTTTGGCTTACAAAACAAATGATAGCTGGGATTAGTGACGGGGTGCCATACAATTCGTTGTATGACATAAAAGCCAAGGGAAAAACCCTAGTAAAAAAAAACCCGCTTCAATTTGGTTGTGTGTACAAAATAAGCTTAATAATATTTGAGGGACTTCTATCTTCAAGAGTGGTCTTCTATTAATAAATACAGAGGCGTCTTCAAATTCCACATATCGAATCTAAAAATGAAAAGACAAAAGCAAAAAAAAAATTGAATAGAAAAAATAAGTATCAAATTTTTGAAATTTATAACCCATTCCAAAAAAGAATCGCAAACATCGTGGATAGCCCTAAAACCATCTTGAAATTTATATATGGGACAATTATTGATCAGATGAATTATTGTTTCTTCTGCATATCCACACTCACAACTAACGCTTGGAACTGAGTTCCATTTGAATAGCATGCAATTGCTATGACTATAACCTATTATCAAAAGATTAAGAACTGTCCAAATTTTTATTGGAAGATCAAAACCCGGAATTTTTCCAGAAGGATCAGAAGTGAGATTTTTAATGAACAATTCTTAAGAGTTCCACTTAATCTTCCATAATTCTTTATCGCTAATGTTTATATTGAAATAATTTGAAATAATAATAAATTAGGAAAAGAATGATATTTGCTCCAAGAATTATGATTACTATTATGGCATAATAGTTATTTGAGTTCCAAATAGGGATGTGTCGTTCGCGGATGAAAATTCAGTATCAATGTAAAAGAATCTATTCATTCGAAAGCCTTGTTTCATCCAATGAACCTTTGGCTGATTATTTTGTGTTGTTTTATAGAAATCATGGAAATGATTTCAATATTTTGAATAAATGCTGAATTAATTGTTCAACGAAACTTGATTGCACAGTACATTGCTTAAGGACTAGCGAATTCACCATTTCGCAACGCCGCGAAATAATTCTGTTCAATAATTGGATATTCGATTTCATTATGCGTTGTGGCACAGATGTTAATTCAGCCAATTCAAATTAGAGAATAGGTTAATTATTCCTTGAATCTAGTTATTTGTTTCGGCAATAGAAGGCTTTTGTACCTTTGAGTAAGACACGAGCATTATAAACATGCATAGGATATTTCGATTCAATTGTGCTCTTTGATATTCTAGTCTTTGATGTCGCTTATAATTTGAAATATATTTAATTAGACAGATAAATTCAATGAGCTTGTGAATCCACCTTGTTCATATACATGTTATATATTATTTTCAGTAACCTGCGCGATCGCCATTTTGCATTTTAAATTTAATAATTTAATTATCTCACCGAAAACAAATTATTCACAATATCAGTGTCATAAAATATAGCACGTATGGAAAAGTTGAAACCGCAACTGAAATATTAAATGCAAATTTCGATATTCACAGATACAATGAGTTACTGAAAGCATTCAATAAAAAAAAATCCAATTCGAACTAGCCAATTAAAATTAAGTAGGTAGAATAAGTTTTGCTCAAACAATGAGTTTTAGATTCCAAATTTGAAGGTGCTTAATACCATTTCTTCAATTTTTGCTTTTGGGTAAATACGTGCAATCAAAGTCACAACAAAAATTTCTGATGAATAATAAAAATGACTCTACTCTGTTATTAAAATAGAGATTTATATGAGTGTAACATAATGTTTAAAGAATGAAAAACATTATTGATTGTTGCAGTAAACTTAGATTTTGATCAGATTCAAAACTTTTCCCATCATTGTAAGCTTTCAGAAAGTTTTAATAGATGTTGTGAAATACCAGATTCAATTAGGGTATCTCTACGAGCAAAGTTTGCAGGTTTGAAAATTTTGTCACTATTCAGTAGTTTCTAGATGAAAATTATGATGACAATATTGCAGACGGTTCTATAAACAACATGCATTACATATTAAAAACATCAGGTCTAGACATCTAAACATCTTCTCATAAAAAGTAAGGTGCAATTTTTCGGGTAAAGACCTCTGCTCTATCGATTTGGAATTAATTCAACAGTGCAAGGTTGTCACATGTTGTTCTATCCTCTGTTGATTTCATCAAATTTGGAAGAGTGTTCAAAAGATAGAACTTTTCCGAAAATTTGTTCACTCCTTTGGGGTTTTTTGATATCAACCACAACATTTGTTGACGAATCGGTGAGAAAAGTTCTGAAATTGATTGATCTACTCTCCTCGAATCGAATAAAACTTAGTTTTTTCAGCGTTCATCTCGAAAAATTGAATTTGTCATTTTTTCAATATCTTGTCAATTATTAATTATTGGGATATATTCCATTCAAGATAAATTGTCATCATAGGGGGTTATGATAGATGAAAATTGATTTGGCAGCAGCCAAATAAATATATTTCAAGTTCAGGTTTTTTCATTGAAAAATAACTGCACAAGAGTTGAACGTAGGAACTTATAGGTGAAATATTTTTATACAAAATTTACAGAGTTGTGAAATACAAAAAGAAATACTTTGAACAAAATGATATTTTTTTTAATATATAATTATAATCTATATAAAAAGAAAGAACTTGAACTCAACGGATTATGTCATTCAGTGTTCAGGAGATCAATTCACAAAACACTATCTAGTTTCATTGAAATTATACTTACGACATTAGAAAGAAAATCTAAGAGATCTTAAAAAATATCGATTTCAAATTATTATGTCTTTCTATATTCAAGAAATGAGATGTGGTGAAAACAAATTCCTGACATATTTATTGAATTTTTCAAACACAAGATATCAATTCTAATTCACAACTTGACAACCTTGCCGTATTTTTCACTCTGGACGAAGATAATTATCAATTTGAAGGCACGTTCAGTTACTAGTTAAGGCATAGTTCGTAGCGCTCGATAGCGAATCCTTTTTGCCCCGTTAATGAGACACTCGGGCATCCGGATATTTTTCACAATTATCCGGACACTCGAACGAATCGGTATTTGATGGCGTAAGTCCCGGAAATCTCGCAGATGAATAAAGTAGATGGGAGGTTAATTGATCTATCCACTCGAGGTGTTTTCATCCGGAGCTGACTCCGGTTACAGATTTCTGGTTTATTTTGTTGGAATAAATTGCGGACAAGAGGAGCTGAAGATTTCATGAAGAGGGATCTTATTGGAGGTGAACAATTAAAATTTTGGGCTGAATTTATCTACATCGAGCTATCAAGTAGTGCCTGAGGAATTAGTGAGGGTGCAATTAAAAGTTAATAAACAAAAATGGATTCATTATTGAAAGTTCAAGGAGTTTTAAATAATATGGTCCATATTCTTGTAGAACTCATATCCGGATTGTGTTTCGGAGTTATAAAACTCGCAAAGGTTTAACATTTTGCATAAGGGATTTATGTAAGTGCCAAATTATATAACCTTGTAATGTGATAACACACAAATTGTTTTGTGGGCGGTCTATTGAACAATATTTTACGAGCATCTGAATTAATATTACTTATTAGAATAATCTTACTTCTTTGTCTATATGTTGTTCTACATTCATCAATGAAATAAGTTGACTTTCGAATAAATAAGGGTCCTATTATAATCGATTTCTTCATGCATGTATCTTCTACCATATCTGTTATACTATCATCAAGTTCTCAATAAACTGAAGATATTTCATTCTAGATTGAACATGTTTTGTTCCATTGAGTAAAAGATTAACCACCAATTTTTTTAGTGACATCGATGACATAAACAGCGATTCTTTACACCTCGATATTTGGGACCATGATGACGAAAGTTCCGTTCTTGAAGCAGTGAGTAAACTAAATGAAGTAAGAGGTGTCCGTGGATTAGGAAGATTTTTCAAACAAGTGTGCCAGTCTGCTCGTCAAAGTTCTCAGGTAATTTATTTCATTCTGTTGGAACATCTCCGTAAATGATATTCAATCAGTAATGTTTATCAGTCTTTCGGTGTGATATAGTGAATTGAAATAGTTTTTTTTTATTTTAATTTTTGTAGTAAATCTGAAAAACTTATACAGGTCCAGTTGTACCCGGCGCGTTCGCCATTTTGTAACAAAATAAAGTAATTACTTCAAGGCCATATTAAATAATTACCCCTCTTTCGAAGACTCTATGTAAAACAAGTTTTAGAAAAGTATATTATTTAAAGCGAATTTTACTCTCAGTGTTTACTCAAAATTGATCAAAATGCAGCAACACGCTTCTTCAGGAAAGCGCATCATTTCTGACTCAAAATACATATCCACATCTCATAAACGAAAATCTCGTTGTCCAATAAACTTCAATTTATCGCACGCAAACCCGCTGGTAGAGTGCTCGTGTCTAGAATTATGATGAATTGGGGATCTTGTTCCTCCAGATTTCGGACGATTTAGGAGCTCGGAAGTGGTCCTGTTGGACTGTTTAATATCGTAGGGTAGCTGCAGACAAGCGATAAAACGATGTAGCATGAGGCAGACGGCGAATTTATATCCTTGGTTTACATCTAAAGCACGACATTTCAACGGTAACTGCACTCATCTTTGAAATTGTCGGATTTATAGCGATTTATTTCCAGAGTACATCCGAAGATATGGGCGATTTTTCCCACGTGCCTATGCTTTTCATTGCAGTTTCAGATTTGAAATGACGTTTCAAGAATGCAATCAGACAGAAACGTAGAATTATTATAGAAGTATTTCGAACTTGTCGTGGTTACATTTCTTTGGAATATGAGATAGATAATTAAACAAGAAATTATTGAAAAATATAGATGTAACTCCACTCAATAGCCAAGTAAATTTCACTAGATCGCATATAAATTCAACCAGAAATCGTATAGTTATAGTGTAATGTTTACGAAAACCTCATCGGAATGATTAGTTGAAAATTTGTACGTTAGAGACCGAGATAAAGATCTTCATCCATAAAATATTTCCAGATCTCTATAATTTTCCGTTATACCGGAAACTGAATAATATTTTCTAATTTCAAATATCATACCCAATATACACTGTGTCTGTAAAGTATGGAACAAATTCAGTTTAAGCTAAACAGACTACTTTAAGAAATAATCCTGAAACACGTCATTTTTTTTATTTTAATTTACAGTATTTTAAAATAATAATCTGCCTCTATTTTCGGAGTACTCTAGCTGAGCTGATTCCAAAAATGTATCACATGTTGATTGCAATTGGTACAGGATTGAAATTAATTCAACCTGCATACATTCAATATTGCATGAACATTTGACCGTCAAAAAAATTTGTTCTCTTCGAATCCCACACAATTTGTCAAATGCTCAAAAAATGGCTCATGTCGATTGGTCGAAAGTAATGCTCCAAAAATACGATCACGGTGCTTCAAAGTACGTCTATGACATCGTAACAGGTGATGAATCATGGATTTACGCGTATGAGCCCGAAAGTAAACAGCAGTCCACTGCATGGGTGTTTCCAAGCAAATGGTAGCCTGTTTTTTCGGAAATACTGGACATGTCGCAATTGTACCACTGAAACAACGCAGAACAGTCAATTCTGAGTGGTAAACAACCATCTGTTGGCCAGTTGTCCTTCAAGAAATCAGGAAAACCAACCGCCGGAGAGGGTTGCCGACAACTGCATTTTTGAGCACTCAAAACATCGATTTGATGAGTCATCCGCCGCATAGTCCTAACTTGGCACCGAATGACTTCTTTTTATTCCCGTACGTATATAATAAAATGAGAGGTCAAAGTTTTTCGACACCTGAAGAAGCGGTTGATGCGTTCAGAATGCGTGTTTTGGTGATCTTAATAGAAAAAGTGCTTCGACAATTGACGCATGATGAAGTGTATAGATCTCAATGGGAAATACTTTGCAAAACAATAAAGCGATTTTCGATTATTATTATTTGTTTTTGTTCTCTAATCTCGAAATATAAAAAACAACCCTCGTACATGGTATTATAATACTGTTTTCGGTATAAACCTAAATTTTACAGGGTGCTTATGAGGAGATCATGAACACGAACAATTCAAATTGATCATTACTCCAGATTTCCAACCAATTTAAACTGCTCAACCATTGATAGGGATCACTTACTTTTTCTAAATTTATTTCTGAAATATTCGCTCCAAGTTTATAAATTTAGTCAGATATCAGAGTATTTTCAGTTGATAATATGGTTCACTTGAAAAAAAAATGAAAAAATGGAAAGTTGGAGAGAAAAAAAGACTTTATTTGGAAAACTCAAAATTCTGTGTTTGAATAACATAATTTTTTTTTTATGAAACCACAAGAAGGCTGAAGTTTCGGTTAAGCTAGTACCTAGTTGGTCCCCCATGAGCTCGTCTCAAGCATTCTACCATGCGAGGCATACTTTCAATCAAACGATTTATAAAATTTTGGGGCTAATTCGTCCAAATATCCCGCAAAGCGTTAGAAAGGTCCTCCCGGTTATTAATCGGTTGTTCTAAGGTTGACAATTGTCTAGACATCTCAGACCAGACATGTCGATGCAATTCATGTCTGGAGAACGAGCTGGCCAGTCCATCCTATCAATAGCATGAGTTTCTAGCGCTTCATTAACCAGACGAC
The DNA here is from genome assembly GCA_030674115.1 of Micraspis discolor. Classification (NCBI taxonomy): domain Eukaryota; kingdom Metazoa; phylum Arthropoda; class Insecta; order Coleoptera; family Coccinellidae; genus Micraspis; species Micraspis discolor. The sequence continues at coordinate 13,201,556 of JARTUT010001740.1, forward strand.
TACGGTATGGACGGGCATTATCGTCAATTAAAATGAAATTCTCGCCCAAGGCAGCCGCAAACGGAAAAATAATGGGTTCAATAATGATATCGTGATATCTCTAGCTGGTCATTGTGGTGTTCTGCAGAACAACCAACACTGTGCGTTGATTCAAACAAATGCCTCCCCATAGACATATAGAACCTTCGCCAAAAGCTGTTGTGGGTACCATAAACTGTTCTGCATACCTCCGACCTCTTTCCCTCCAAGCAAGAAAACGTCCATCGGAGTTGAACAAACGAAATCTAGACTTAGCCGTAAATAAACATCGTCTCCAATCTTCAACTGTCCAATTGCGGTGCTCCTCAGCCCATTGCCGTCGATGAACCCGGTGTTCCCTATTCAAACGGGGATATTGTACCCTCCTACGTGCTCTCAAACCACGAACATGTAGTCGTCGTCTTACAGTCTGGTTCGAAATTAGAACTCCTGTTGCAATTCTCAGTGATCTATTGAGCCACGACGCCTGGTAAGTGGGATTTCTCCTAGCATTGAGCATCAAAAGACGATCTTGGGCAACTGTTGAACTGCGCTGCCGACCTACCCCATGAACATAAGCTACTGAGTCGTTTTAGATGAACCTATTCCAAGCCCGACTCACGACACTCAGCGAAACATTCAACCGCCGGGACACTTCTCGCTGGGACAAACCTTCCTGTAACCACCGTATGATTTGGTCCAGTTGCACAGGAGCCAAACGTCTTCTCGGCATGACTGATATGCTGATATTGTTCTCATTTCTTCAATTATTATCACCTTATGTGTTTTAACGAGAGAACAAAACAGATATAATAATAAATACCACATTGCTATTCACTCCACCTGTAACAGCCTACAGATAATAATCGATTTTGTGAACAAGAGCCGATGAAGTGAGGAAAAATTTGATATAATCAACTCAAAACATCTTAATTTTTCCTTAGAGAACATATAATGTACAGATTTTCACGAGATAACTTGAAAAAAATACAAATGAAGAGAAGTTCATAAGTGATCCCTAGCAATTGTTGATCAGTGTATTTTATCCTTTCAGTCAATTATATGAAAAAAATTTAGAAAAGCATTTACGTAAGGTAAGAAGAACAGTGTAATGAAAAAAATCAACGGCCACAATGAATCTGGAATAATCAATAAACGTTCCCTTGTTTCGAGTTCTTCCTCGATAACTCTGTTCGGTTTAAGTTTACGGTGTACTTAAGTGAACGTTTATTTTTGTTTATGAAAATTACTGAAGAAAGAAAAATTCTAGGTTCTTATTCGAAAATCTAGAGTTATGATGAATTTGAGTTGTCCAAGCAGATACTTTACTTATGAACACTCGGTATATCTTAGATCCATACCTCAAATAGATTTTTCATACTACGTATTGGCAGAATTGAATAGTGTTAGAGTTCTTTGGAAATTTTGTTCTACATATGTAGAAAAATATGGGTCCTCTTCATAATTTTTTTACGTAAACCCCAAAAACTCGAAAACGATCGAGTTTATCAAGTTATGGCATATTGCTGAAATTATCATCAAACGAGTAATCTAAAGATTGCCATAATATACTGGATGTGCCATTTGAAATCAGAATGTTTTAAATAGTTTTCAATATAAGCTATATAGACCTAATAGTTATTTATGTACCTAGTGCGTTATATGGATCCTAACGCCCGGAGGGAAACATTCGGCCAGAGGGCCTTTGGCCCGAGGGATGAATGTTGCCCGATCTAATAACGTACGGATCTAATAACGCTCGTGGTGCATACAAGATTTTATTTTTCACGAATATATCATTTAATTACAAAAAAATTCGATTGCTCCTATGATTTTTTCTCCATTTAACTTTCAGTAGTAACCATGGCATATGTTAATATTTTGAAGTTCGTTATTGCTGTCATCATTTTATTAAGTGAATGTCATTACTGTTTTCGTTGTGAAGATTTAAAGAAATAACAGAAATGAATAGCAATTTGCCAAATAATATAATTGAAAATTCATTTTATTTTATTTTTAAAATATATATAATTTTTAAAAATAAAAATATTTTATTTTTCACTTGTACATTATATGTTTATTTTACCTTAGAAAGGGTTGCTATAAATACACTTATTATGCCCGTGGGCATTTTAGCGGGCATTATGGATCATAACGCCCGCTCGTTGTGCGAGAAGCAAAATAAGCTAGAAAGAAATTATTTATTTCGCAGAATTTTAATACTAAAACAACGACAACTCAACAAACGAAAACAAAGTCTTTCCTAATTAAAATTGAAAGTGCAGTTTTCGAATTTCCCGGAAAAATTCTTCAATCGTGAATCTTGGGATGTTTTCGAAACCTGAGGAGCGAAAACTTGACCACAAGTACTTGGAAGTTCGTTCACATCTTGTGAACCACTAGAGAATTCATGTTACCGAATCCACAATCATCGTCGATATTTTGTTTTTGGAAAAAATGCTCTGCTCTATGTAACCTTCCGCCACAGATGCACTCTTCCATCTTCCGTGTATTTTTAACGTTTCATATGATGCACCAGCCTCAGTTAAAAGAGTTGCTGAAGTTTTGACATACCTATTTTAGTTTCGAGTATTTTAACAAGTAAACAGCTACCCTTATCTTCTATATCTTTGATAGACATTTTCACTAATTCATCTCCCTTAGTCCTCCAAAAACACCCATTATTAGAACTACTTTATGAAGAAGATGAATTTCATCAAGAGCTTCATTGATGAATGTATGAACTTGTTCTGCTGTCAAAACTTTGGATTTCTTCGGAATATATCCTTAAGATTACATTTTTAAAAACGCTACTAGCCGGGAGAATTGTGAAATATTGATATTTTCATTGACAATCAGTGTAGATTTCAAAATAGAATATTTCGTCCACAATGACGCAGGACAAAATTTTTCAGACTGAAATAAAAAAAATTACCCACACATGAACAAAATGAAAAATAAAATAGCATACCAATTCTTGAAAGTACGCCAATAACACTGTTTCATCTATAGCAATTATTTCATTTTTCAACTTCCATTGATTGAATGTTTCATAATCCTTGTCGTAGACGAGTCTGGATTTTTCTGGTAATAAATTATTTGCAGCTTTGGCTGCATTTTCAATTATATTATTTGGCAAATTGCTATTCTTTTCTGATATTTCTTTAAATCTTCACAACGAAAACAGTAATGACATTCACTTAATAAAATGATGACAGCAATAACGAACTTCAAAATATTAACAAATGCCATGGTTACTACTGAAAGTTAAATGGAAAACAAATCATAGGAGCAATCGAATTTTATTGTAATTAAATGATATATTCGTGAAAAATAAAATCTTGTATGCACCACGAGCGTTATTAGATCCTAACGGCTATCGGGCAACATTCATCCCTCGGGCCAAAGGCCCTCTGGCCGAATGTTTCCCTCCGGGCGTTAGGATCCATATAACGCACTAGGTACATAAATAACTATTAGGGACAAATATCTATATCTCAAACAACAACGTTTTCAGCTGCGAATTCTACGTCTAAGAGGCCATCACCGTGAAACACCCCGTATATGCTCTAGACTAAATGGATTATAATGATAACTCAGTATATTTAACTTCTGTTCATAACCTCCACCGTAAACTTTTTTCTGGTATTCATCTGCGCCCGCATTGTTTACAAAACCTTCGAGATAATTTATAATCTGGTTAGGCTGGAGAAATATACACGCGCTTATTTTCCTGGTAGAGAAAAATACATTATAATTGGGTCTCCTCCTACGCATTTCCTTTGAAAAGCAACATTTACTGAGATAAATATAGAAATGAAAATGTTGAATGAGGGTGTACTATTTTCGCGTCGTTATAGCACCGAAAAGGGGTTCATTTGTTCGTAATACATTGTGTGAATGAAATATCTTTACTTACATTGAAAATTTTCACAGTATGTGGAAACTGACAACGCCTTTTCATCTGATATGGAAGGATAGAAAATTTTGTTCATTTTTCTATTCAGAGCAATACAAATAGCTTGGACAATGATGATTTTCAATTGCAGTTATAATTGTAGAAAGCTTTAATTGATTCATCATGAAAACATTCATTGAAAATGTTTTAGATTAGTGAAAATAGGTGGGAAACAAAGCTGGCAAATAAAACACAACGGTAAGACCCAAATTATAGGTAACGGCGAGCTTTATACCGTAAAACCTAACAATGTCTCCTTGAATATTTCCTAGGAATAGCTTTAATTTACCAGTATTCTTGAACAGAGATTCTTCATGAAGAAGTGGAACCCACATCGATTGAGACCCTTTTAACTCGATATTTGAAAATTTTATCGGCTGAACGATATAACTGCACACTGATCTACCAGCTTTTCGAACTAGAGCAAACACGCAAAACATATACATGAAATTTAACACTCCACTTAAACGAATCACTACATGAGAACAATATTATGTATATCAAGAACTAGTTTAATGAACGAGAACAAGCGCACAAAAAAATTCTCCAAAGGAAGAATGAAATTAAATTACAATGGAAACCACTTAAAATGATTTTGCGTTTAATGAATTTCAGGCCTCTAGGAATAGTTGGTGAAGTTCTGGTTTTTCATGCTGAAAATTTATTGACAGTTCCAACAACCAATCAAATTTTCTCATTTTGTATCATATGAACAATTTAACCCAATCATGTCAACATTACATCGATAACATAACGATAACTTTTCCAGTTGTTCCTTTGTTAATTGCACCTTTTAATAAATTATTTTAGCTCCGTCTTTTTCTACAGTTAGCAAAAAATTTTCTATCCGAATAACCCTAGGCAAAAGACCTCCGCCTACTGTGTCGGTCTGTTTCCAACCAACAAGCTTTCGAAATCTGTCATAGAATTTTTTCGAACAATTATCAATGTCCTTGGGTTATTACTACTGAAAATACCACAGTCATCTATAACCTTGTGACATCCTTAGTCGGGGATGGGTCAAACTTGCTCGGGCGCCAGACTATTTTACCTCCCAGGGCGTCACCCTTACATCGAGCTCTTCCGTATAATGAAACGGAAATCCCTGAACTCGAGCCCAGGCAGTCTCCAGTGGAGAATGAGGTGGTGTTTATTGGAGGTGGAGGTCATATAAACAATAAAACACGGAATTAACTAAAAATAGTCTCTATTAATCATTATTTACAAACACTACCTTATCAATAATACAAATGCGTACACTCCTACGGTCTTTAACTACAATGCTCAATAATTCAGTTGGTCAAATAGTGAAACTCCCCAATTACCAACCCGACACCAGAACTCTACTCTATCTATTCACCACGGCAAGCAAACCACAACTGAAACTAACTACACGCGTTATAGAATGGGTTAGGGTGCAACTAGCAATGACCGGAACAGCAGTGCAAAGCAAGCAATTAAAAGGCGAGCGTAAGCAAATGAGGCGGGTGGCAACACAAAAATAAATGTAAGCCAGGGGGTGACAGACAGACACATAAAGAAGGACAATCCAAGATCAGTGGCAGGTAGTGCTAAGGCAAGGCCACAAACGGCGCAGAGAATAAGCTAGGTGTGATTATGAGAGGCCCAACTGTACACCAGACCACTCCCACGCACGAAGGCGACAGAACACCAAAGTCTGAACTGAGGACGCACAGCCACAAACGGTGCACACAGCGGAAAGGTGCAACTATGAGAGGCTTAACTGTACATCAAACCGCACCCACGCACGGGTGCGACAGGGCTCCCGTCGAACCAGGTGCACCCGAAGTGCAGCAGCACACGGTACGGCCAACGGAACGGTGCGATTATGAGAGACCCAACTGCGCACCAAACCGACGATCCGCACACGTAGGCAGCAGAACTCCGCCAACACCCGTGACCAACCCGCCCGGAGAGCTACCTCCGGTCGTGTTGAAAGTCAGAGTGCAACCAGTGGCGCACACCACAACCACTTCGAAAAGCCCGACAGGGCAGTAGGAGTGGGGTACTAAGCACCACCCGTAGCACTCGTTCAGTCGGTTCAAGCCAGCCACTGCCAGGACCCTGGTCCAACTAATTCTCACCGGCTCTCCTGTCACCCCACCAGACTCTTTCCTACCTTGTACTATTGTTGGCAGCACTGAAGAGTCACTTGGGGCTTTGGAACGCTTCGATTGATCTTGAAAGGCCAAGAACTTATCCCAGCCTGCCTAGTTTGATCACGACGTCCGCTTTTATTCAGTTCTCAGGCCCCCCACCAGTCGTACCGCCATGCGCCAACCACAGGAGTGGGGCATCGACTGGCTCTCGCCGGCCAGTGGTCTTCTCAGTACCGCTTCCTGCTTAACCGGAGCGGGATGCCGCCCGTGAATCATTGCAAATTAATAACTTCTTACGATGCGTATAAACGCATTGTTACAACCTTATTCCGTACCCCATATTTTACTGAATTATTAAATTTTAATGATTTTCACTTGAAAAAAGTTAATACTATATTGATGGAATAGATTCATATTCAGCAGGGGGTCGGTGAAAATATTAAATATTGCTATAGTTATAAAGAATTTGAAAAATGTTTAATACGTTAAATTTTCGAAAAATTTATTTTAGTTGGTAGATTAGGAATGTTTTCATTTTTTTCAAATGCCGAGTGCTAAATAAAGCTTCATTCATTCAGTTCGTCCATTCAATAAATTCGTTTTTCAGGACGATTTTTTAGGTTGTGTCACGATACCTCTCCAAGAAATTCCATCAACTGGATTGGAGGGCTGGTTCAAACTTGAAGCAAGATCTCAGAGAAGTTCGGTACAGGGTAGAATCCGGCTCAAGGTAACATCGATTTCTTCAATTTCTCGATGAAATAAAGGAGTACCGACGAATTAAAACAAGTTTTTCTTCTAGATGTGGCTGTCGACGCGTGAAAATCACGTTGCCTCGGACGAGGACAACTGGAGTGAACTGATGCAACACGAAGGTTTGTACAAAACTTTCGTGGATTATGAACTTAGAAATTGGACTCGAGAAACTTGGACTTGGAATGGAGACCTGCCAGGACCTGCTCTTACCATTTTGCATCAACACGCTGTTCAAGGTGATGAAAATACGATAAACCCCTAATGTACAATTTGAGCTTCGGGAAAACTTATTAGTACAGAAACAATGCCATATTTGTGTTTCACTTACCGACAAAGGATAAGTTTAATATACTAACTGACAAACCAACTGCAACACCTAAAAGGAGTTGTTCAAAGTTAATTTTTTTGTGAAACATAGATGGTATAGCAAGGAGTTAATGATTGATGTTTGGAGACAAAAATCGTGAAGCTTTTTCAAGTGAACATTTTTTTGTTACTTGAATATTGTATATTGTAGCATATATGCCAAGAGGTGGTGGAAAATTTAGGGAGAGGGAACACATTATTAACAAATTCATTAAAAAAAAATTGTAAACCCTTCGTTTTTCTTTTCTTCAAATTTCGATCATTCATATCTTGCTATAGGTCCAACTTTGTTTAAAAAACCATATAAATTCAAATAGCTTCTTTTGGGTGTTGCAGATTCTTCGTCAGTTAATATTTACTTTATTATTTATATTCATTCAACGGCTAACGAAACTCGAGGACGTATTTTATGTGGTTTGAAACACATTAAAAAGAACATATTCGTTTAATGATTATTTTTTATGTTGTTACTCCTGAGATGCTACACCATGAAGGTAATAGTTTCGTAGAACGATGAAGAATTTCTGCTAATACTGATTGTTTTATTTTATTTTTTTAACTAAAGAGAAACTCTGTTTCTTTTTAGTTTTATCGGCACCATAATTTCAAGAAAATACCCTCTAAGGTTGTAATTTACTTCATGATCACAAATTGCAGATTTATACACATTTGAATTCATGCATTTGGGCTAAAAAACCACCCACTTTTTCTGTTCTAATTTCTGTTGAGGTAATAACCCTCTGCGAGGAGTTGATAGTAAAAACAAGCTTTTTATCCCAGATTATGTCCCCCTGTCATGAAAATCGTCCCATCTGAATGTTTTCACAAATTTTGACTCGTTGTTGAGTTATTGTGGCTAGAGACTTTTAATTGAAACACTTGTAGGCGCCTAGTTACAAATTTTCTGGAAGAAACGAACTGGTTCGCCTTCATCCTTTGGTCTACATCTACATCTACATATAAGCTTATGCTCTTTTATTGCTGGATCTTATTTTTTAAACAATCTATGTGGCAACTGCAATATGAAATCACGAACACTGTACACTTATATATAATTAACAAAAATTGAATAAAAACACTTGACTGTACGTTTCACAAATTTTATTTAAAGCATCGTTGACATGCATGTTTCGGGTTTTATCCCATTTTCAAAACTGAATATAAAACAATATCGGTTAATACAGTACACATCTACATATCATATCAAGTAACACATGTTAAAATTGGTGATAGACGGAAATCTAACTGATCATTTACAATGGGAAGATTTTATTTAAAAGCTGATGTTATTTCTAAGTATTCTAAAAAAGGTCCATGACGTTTACCCAGTTATGACAGTAGTGGGTTTGTGCAATATTTTGTGTTTTGGTTGATCTATTATATCCGGACAGTAGCCATTGTTCCCAGCTAAAAATTTCAGTGTGCGAACCTCCTTGTCATAGTTAATTTTTGACATTGGGATCGAGACTAATCTATGAAGTGCGTAAACACCTAGCCGTGAACGTAGAATTGGCTTTAAATAAAATCGAGTCCCCAAACAAACGGAATATGGAGAAAGCATTATGTGCAGAAATTATCTCCAATTCGACTTTTAATAATAATAGCAAAGAAATGAAATTAGTGAATCAAATAAAGAAAAAAGCCGCAGATAATGACTTGATAATAACGAAAGCTGACAAAGGCAATACTGTAACCATTTTATATAAAAATGATTATTTAACAAAAACGGAAATTCTTCTGAACCCCAACGATTTCAAAAAATTAAAATCCGACCCAACATCAAAATTTCAAGGTGAAGTCAAAAAGGCAATAAAGAACTGCCCAAACCTATTGTCTCAGGTAAATATCTCTCTGACCGTGATGAATCATACTCTCTCCCAAAAATACATAAGGAAAATTGTCCAATGAGACCTATTGTCTCCTACACCACAGCACCAGCTTCAAAATTGTGTAAATATCTGAACTCCATACTACCGGAATTGATTCAACATAACGCTAAATATTCTATCAAAAATACCATTCAATTAACTAATGAATTAAAAACACTCAAAGTTCCAACCAACGCGTTAATGGTTTCGTTCGATGTAGTAAATTTATTTCCGTCCATTCCAACCACAGTAGTCGAATCACTAGTGGAAAAACAACTTGATGAAAACCCCTCAGTCACCATTGAAACGAAAGAAGAGGTAATGAGACTTCTTAAGATATGTCTGGGACAGAGCTACTTCAAATTCAATAATAAAATTTACCAACAACTAAATGGCTTACCTATGGGATCCCCATCATCTAATTTATTCAGTGAGATATTTATGACAGCCCTTGAAAAGAAAATATTTTCCTCAGAAGACATTGGCTTGACGGGTTTTGTGCTACTCTGGAAGCGATATGTGGATGATGTTTTTTGCGTATGGACGGGGTCGATATCGGAATTGACGGCATTTTTGGAATTGTTGAACTCCATCCATGATTCCATCAAATTCACATTAGAAATAGAGGATGATAATAGATGTCTGAACTTCCTAGATATACAGATTAAAAGAAAAAATGAACACCTTGAATTTGATATATACAGAAAATCCACCTTCTCTGATATTTTAATACCAAATAGTAGTTCACATCCTTATAAAATCAAAATGTCAGCATTTCACGCACTAACTCATAGATTAGTCTCGATCCCAATGTCAAAAATTAACTATGACAAGGAGGTTCGCACACTGAAATTTTTAGCTGGGAACAATGGCTACTCTCCGGATATAATAGATCAACTACTTTTCAGAAAGCGGCAGAAGAAATTGTTACATTCAATTTATCCACCAAATAATGAAACCGAAACCAAAAAATACGCATATATCGACTACATACCATCTCTGAGTGATAACATTTGCAAAAGACTCAGACATTATAATATTAACATTAGTTGTACCAATAAGAAAAATCTGAGATCAATATTCTTTAATGGTAAGGATCGAGCGAACAACACACAATTAAGCGGTGTATATAAGCTTCACTGTAATGAATGCCCTGCATTTTACATAGGTCAAACTGGTCGTTCACTGGCAAAAAGAATTGATGAACACAAAAAATCAATCCTCCAAAACAAACCCACTACTGGTTTCTCTAGTCACTGTATCACCTCAAACCATTTTATTGATTTTGAAAAAACCAAAATATTGCACAAATGTCATAAGGGTAAACGCATGGACCTTTTAGAATACTTAGAAATAACATCAGCTTTTAAACAAAATCTTCCCATTGTAAATGATCAGTTAGATTTCCGTCTATCACCAATTTTAACATGTGTTACTTGATATGTTATGTAGATGTGTACTGTATTAACCGATATTGTTTTATATTCAGTTTTGAAAATGGGATAAAACCCGAAACATGCATGTCAACGATGCTTTAAATAAAATTTGTGAAACGTACAGTCAAGTGTTTTTATTCAATTTTTGTTAATTAATATCAAACTATGTTTCACCATGGGATAAGCGAGGAATCAATTACTTATATATAAATTGAGTACTTGGATTCTTTATTAATTTTAAGTATTTGTACACGTATATTCTTCTTCAAGAAAAACACTTTTTTGCTTTACAAATTCTGGAATGTCCTCGAGATGATAGAGAACTGAAAATCGGACCATTTTCAGTACCTTCATTAGTGTATCACTCTTGTCAGAGGTTTGTCTGTTATTTTGTAGTTTGAAACTATCAACCATCAGTTTCTTTTCTAAGATTGTATACGAATAATCGAATTCTCCCCGATTCCTCTGATTTCCAGGTGTGTAATCTCAACTATATATTATTTGTTCTTACACCTTTCACAATTTCCTTCCAGCCATGTCGAAGTCTTACTTATGGGCCCAATGCAGTGAAAAATTAATTTTTGGGGCTTTTCAAAGCAAGAGATGTTTTCTTTGAGAGATGTATAAAATGATCATTTTCATGTGGAAAGATTGTTGATGTTGATTTTTCTCTTTCTATTGAGAATTATTATAGTCCCTAAGAGGAAATTTATTGTAATTATTATTATATTGTTCTATTTTCATGAAAGAATTATTTTTGTGAAAAAATTACATCTTTGTAACTAATGATAACCTATTTTTTCGTCGCCAACTTACGCGGTAATAAAAATATTATTTTCAGGAGATCTCTCGGATTTACAAATGGCAGCCGTTCGTTTTGTAGCAGCGTCTGGAATATACCTTAAATATTCTCTGAATCCGCGCTGGATGAATCAACTTTTGACAGACATCGAGAATGCATGGCCAAATTCCTCGTTGACAAGAGAAGAGGAGATGTGGTTAGCTGAAAAATTCTCCGCAATGCAGGGTAAGATTACACTCTTGAAATCTGATATGAAATCAAATTCACATAAGCACTTTCTACATATACACGATAGAAAGATGGTTACAGCAGCTACGTCATCATAGACAGCTCTTTCCTGCCTTGCATCCGCCGTCACTGGCAAGATTAGAATATATCTTAAGGTGTTTGGCTTGCTTATCGAACATGGTATGTATTAAAAAAGTATTTGATAGTTGTTTGTGCGGGTTGTATGTTTTTCAATTGGTCGAAAACCTAATTAATTTAAAAGCGAGAGCAAAATTTTGAGCTGAAAAAGTGAACACATATTAGTGAACACACTCTGTATTGCCTTAAGTAGGATTGTATAGAAATTTTGTTTCATGGTTTCCTTCAGATCATCTTCAAATATCATCGAGTAAAATCAACTTGAAATTTAATGTATTTGCGATGAACTGGTGTTGAATTTTTCTGGGCTATATTTGGATTTCGCAAAAATCCTGAGCCTTTTTCAGAATGAGCGAAAAACTGAATGATTTCGGGAAACACAAAAAGTCAAGTGATAGATTTTCCAAATGTCGATGATAACTCCAGATATGAAGTGAATCCGACCTACGAAACGAGTACTGAAGGTTTCCTTTTAGCATCGAATTGGTATAGGCCTAATGGAGACAATGTACAGCCTTAAAAAAGTAACGAATTTCGATATTTTTTCACAAGATACTTTTATTGGAATGTGGGACATTTTGGTGTTGTTTATGATTAAATTTCATTTTTTTCTCTGTTTTAGTAGAACAAATTGTGCTTCGTAAGCATCTTACTCTTTCAATATTTTTATTTCTCGAACGAACTCGTGAACATAATTATCTAAAAATGAACACATTCCAGAAATCATTTTGGAAATGCTGTCCGTTCAACAAAGAGATTCGAGGAGAAATAGTGGCGACGCTAAGGAAGGGTACTCCTGAATGGTTCAATTGTTTGAGATCAATAGTGATGCCATCTGAGGAATTCGATAACACGTTTGTAGATTTCTGTACAGAAGTTTACGTTCACTTGGAGCATGGATTATCACATTATCATCCACTTTTCGAAGGGTAAATATTGAAGGAATTCCAACAAGCAAAATTTTCAGATTTGGAAAATTATAAATCTATAATATCTAGCTTGATGAACAAGAAAAAGAACAATTTCGGCACTTCTAATTCAATCAGCAAATGATTTTACTATCTTCTTCGCAAAATTGGTGTATCAGAAAAGCTAAAACCAAATTACCTTTTTCATTGTCTTTTTTTCAGGACCAACGGTATACCATATTTCAGCGTAGTATTCAAACAGATAGATAAATTGATGTCAGATGAAGTGATTGCTTTCCTCAATCAAAACGAACATCCAGATCAGACGTATAGCCGGCTTATTTTTTCTGTATACCTTGAGGTGAAGGACTTAGCCACCTTCAGCCAAAATCTACCGTCAGGAGGCGATCATAAGCTACTCTTACCTAAATGCCATGAGTGGTTCGAGCCTTCCGTCAGCTGTTGGTTGGATATCTGTAAAGCCAAGGCTCTACAAAGGGTATGAGTATTTTGTAATAAAATCTTCAAATTGTATACAGTCAAAGAATAGGATATCACAAAACTAACCTTAACGATGTAATGCGAGCAGTGAATTTTTGAAATGTTTGAAATTAGCTGTTTGACTGTGAAACCGAAGCAATTCCCGAACATCAATGCATGGGACAAGTTCGTGTTAATTACGTCATCACAGATTCATGATCAGCACAACATTTTTTTGCCTGTCTTACTCTCAAAGAAGATATTTCCTTTATCCTCCCCAATTAGGTTGAATTACTTGAATCATTTATTTTATTTGTAAACGTTGTAACCTAACGACCGGTTCTCCTGGTATTCTCCACATCCTTGTTATAGAAGAAATTGTGATGATCTGATTTGATCAAAATGATTAGCGTTTTCCATAAGACTTGTGTAACTCATGTTGAGATACTAAATGCATGCTTTGTATTTTTTCAGGTAAGAGTTGCTGTAGAAATCCAAAAACCTTGCGAGGGAGATAAGATAGTAAAGCATAGTTCATCGGCGGTAGATGTAGTAGCAATGTTCTGTCACCTCAGAGACTTTTGGAGACTCCTCCAGTGGCCTAAGGCGGTACATTCAATTTCCCTTTTATCACAGCTATTAGACTGCATATGTTCAGCAGCTCTTCTCTACGCCGACATAATTTATCAAGGCCTTATGGAAACGGGATACTTCGATAGATTGGGGCCTTTCAGCGTGTGCGAAGATATGTGCACCACACTGAACAACTTAGAATATGTATATAAATTCGTATCGTTATTAGGTGAGCTCATTCAAATTTTGTAAACTCTTCATCAACAACTTCAATAAGTCTCAATATTCAGAAAAAGCGTTAGATACCCTCTGCTTCCTCAATGTCCTGATATGGTTCTTTCGATCTATTTAACAAGCGAAAAGAATCTAATGAGGAAAGCCAGAATGGGCTCCCGCAGAATTTTTTCTCAGAATGATGCAAAATTAAATATTTTGAAAAAGTAAAAGTAATATTTTAGGTGTTGTGCTGAAAAACGATGATAGGATCAAAATCTCCCAGCCCCTGCGGGCGCCCATGACATCCAGTATAATATAATCATAAATGACATATTATTCCAGAAAATTATTTCGATTTCGTGACCCTCGAATCCATAGCAACCGATTCCCAGTTTTTCCCTTTGAAGAACCAATTGGAAGGTACGTCGAGTCAATTTCAGCTCCGGATGACAGACATCATTCAGAGAGTGGGACCACAGATGCAAGAAACTCTGAGAAAAACTATGTTCCACGTGGCGTGGTCACCAGACACGCTACCCACAAATCAGGCTGTGGAACCGCTCTTCGACTACTTGCACTCGCATCTGCAGCTTCTGAATTTATACCTCCTACCCCAGAATTTTCAGAAGGTGCTGCTTGAGGTGGGAACTGTCTAGAAAATCACGAATTCTGAAATTTAAAGTCTTAATTTTTCAGGTGTGGGATTACACTTTAGCGGAATTGAGCCACCAGATGGATACTGGTGCAACCAGCGAAGAGTTACCTGCTACCTTCCACGACAGACTCTATAGCGCTTTGGAATTGATGACCGAATTCTTCTATAGTGACGGTCAAGGCCTATCTTTCGATGCCATACACTCGGAAAGTTATTACCGTATCGAACAAAGACTGCAGTATCATCGAACCGATACAGATAAACTAATTGAAATATTCTACAATCAAAGACTAGAAGAACAGAATACTATTACTAATAGTCCTTATGGTGTACTGGCCGTCAGGACCTATTTTAATCATGATTCACTCTGCGTAGAGGTGAGTACTACCTTGAATCACTCTTTCCGGTAAAGGGTCTATTCCAATTATTTTACTCAGTTCAGGATTAAACATTGCCATTACTCATATGAACCATCTACAATCTGATCTGCATTAAGTGATTCCAACCGTTTTAGATATCTTTATGTATCAATATCTGCCTTTATGAACCCTTGACTCGACCAGTTCAAACCAGCACACCGTTTGTTTGTATCTTCATGGCTGACTCGCATGTTCTTCATGTAAGTCAGCCATCCATTTTGTTCTGTTTTTTAGGTTCTCCATGCTAGAGACATAATACCACTGGATCCCAACGGTTTCAGCGACCCCTTCGTAATAATCGAACTGTTACCTCACAAGACCTTCCCCCACTGCAACGAACAACAAACTAACGTGCATAAGAAAACACTGAATCCAATCTTCGATGAATGTTTCGAGTTCAGCGTTTCGTTGGAGCAGTGTCGCGCGCAAGGAGCTATGATAGCGTTCACTGTCATGGATCATGATGTGCTGACAGCTAATGACTTCGCGGGTGAGGCCTTCTTGGCTCTGGGTAGTATTCCTGGGATCGCGGGTACTGGACCTGGTGTCGACAATTTCCATGGGTTGAAACCGGTCGAACTCATTCTCATGCAACAACACCAAAGAAGTAAGTTGTGAGATCATACACCATTTAATATTATAATCTTCATTGTGTGGGATATTGTTTAACTCCCTCGGCGGCGCCTCATTTATACATTTTTTGGTCTAGAATTCAGCGAATGTCCTCTGACTCAAGAAGGTGATTTCCGCTGTAACTGTATTGTACTGGGCTGTAACAATACTCTAAGAGCGAGCGACATTTTGTTTTATATATAATATGTGCTGCCGTGTTTCTGTTGAATTCTGAATTTTTGTATGTTAATTTTGTGAAGAGCCTACTCCTGTTTATACATTTTTTTTCATGGTATTCGCGTGTTTTATGAATCATGACTTTTTCTACTCCAGGGTATTTCATACTTTCTTTACACTCTGTGTGAATGTTTCTCATAACAAGTTCAGGTGAGTTCACTATAGCATTGTGATTGAAGATGATAAATCGAGTCTGGGCTGGATTTAGTGGCAAACTCCACGTATTGAACCAAGATTTCGTCTTGTGCTCTAACCAATGAATATACCATCCGCGAATTTTAGTAAATACATCGTCCGTTCAAGTGGTGTGCTGTAATCGTAGATATCTTAGCAGTATACTTCGCACAACAGTGTAGCCATTGACGATCCTTGAGGTCTATTCTGTTCATTTTTGACGCAGTGAGATTAGTGGTTACCTAACCTGACCTGGAAAGTAAATCCAACATGAAGTCTCTTAGACACCATATCAAATAGGCAGGGCCATTTAAGATATACAATTTGCATTACTCTGCTATCCCATAAGGTTGTTAGTTTGAATAATTGAAAAAAAATTAAATAAGAAATGATGGTTTTTACCCAAATAATAATTCTACACGAGTTCTATCATCAAAAATTTCTTGTCATAAACTATAATGTGTTTTGAAATTTTTCAGTGCGAAATTATTCAAATTTGTTCCCTTTTTCAGATCATCCCATTCTGCAAATACTAGAGTCGAGAACAGGAGATCGTTTGGCCTCAGAGTTTGTAAGAAAACAAAAACTGAGATTTGCAGTTAAATAATTTTTTTAGATAAATATATATCTAATCGATCTGAAGATTTTTTCCAAACTGATCTTCAAGCTTTGTGAATTGCGGAAAAATTCGAATTAGTCATCGATTAGCTCTTGGTTGTATAAGGAACTGAATGAGAACATAACCAATAAATCTGGTGATGCTAGGCAACGAACTACTTTGTTGAGAGCAATTTTATCGGAAAAAGTAATCGGACGTACTAGAATAATTTTATGAATGTATAACTTATTTTTTGAGTTCCATAAAAAAATTTCAAATGAAAATTTGATATATGTTTGTTGGATATTGATGTTTTTTTTATTGTTTTTGTTGCTATCAATTGGCTTATTTGGACAAAATGGGTATACCAACGAAAAATTCGAAGAATTTTAATATTTCATATACATGGTTGACTGAAGCACAAAATTACTGAATTTTGCACGTTTGACTCGTAAACTAATGTATTGATCCTCACATCTATGCTATTGAAAACTTCACCATTTCGCGTATCCCAAAAAAGCTTCAAATTACCATTCCAAAAGAAGATCAGTAGAGAGAAAGTACTTTCTGAACAAAAATGAAAATTTTATGCGTCAAAATAATCAAATTTCGGGGTAAATCCATGCAAGTGGTTTTTAAGTTAGAATTATAGAATCATAAATCATCAAATTGCTTGATTCATTTTTTAAATAACTGATAAATAAGTCAATCCGCGATAAAATATTGTTTTTGGTTCTGTCTGTATGTATATTCTATATTCAGTGGATTTGGGCAAATTTGTTCAATATGTTGTGCTATAGATTCAATTTTTGAATTTCATATAGCATGGCAGTGCAGTACTTCAGCTCTTAACTAAATAGCTCGTACTTTCCTAATGTCACGTCGTAAACAATTTTCGATATGTTGTTCGTAAACTCTTCATAATTGTGATGCAAATCTATCTCAATATTGTTTCACCACCAATCGATCTTTCTTGAGGAATATGGTTGTAATTAGTAAGTAACTCAAATAACCAACGCTATTTTTTCTACGTAAAGTCTCTCTGGATTTTCATTCCTAATACATTATACTATTGTAAATAGATTTATATTTTTATAAGATGGATGAATTCAATACCCTGTGAATATCACATCGAATAGTGGGGAATTAAATTCATCCAAAGGAAAAAGTATCTCAACATTACTGTAGTTATTTTTATACCTTGTCATGCCTATCAACTATTATCGGCTTATCATGAACTTTGAGGATGATACTTTCAAACATCGTTTCAGAGAAACTCTCGATCATTGTGAATGTAAATTGTAATCGTCTCTCTTTAATTGTTATCTAAGTAAAATGCCGATCATGAAGTCAGTATCAGCTGAACAATTAGAAGAGAATTTCTTAGGTACTTGAAAAAACTTTAAAAATTCTCTATTTATAGAAACAGATTATTTCCTTCTGTAACGAAGAAAAAATTGACATTTTATCTCTGCTGACATGTAATAAAATATCTCACTTGTCCTCAAAAAAAGAGTACTTTTCAACCGGATATATAGGAATACACATGAATAAGGAAGGATATTTTACAAAGTTACCAAGTTACAAAGCTAAAATATAATACTTTTATCCTTTGTATAATAAATGAATAGGAAGGACTCAATATAAAAGAATAAAATGTCAAATATTTAAACCATCATGTACCAGATAGCAAGAACAAAACATTGTCCCATTACGTGGACAAACAACGATGTCTGAAGATTGGACAGTCACTTTCAGATATTCACTTATATTTTTATAATTTCTGCTGATAAGTATAGATACTTGTAAGAAAACCAATAAATCAGTGTTTCGTTCAGTATGATTTAATTCTTTATCTTGTTACACACTTTTCATATGAATCAGTTGATATTGAATTCAATAAAGTTGATGGATTACTTTGAATGCGGCTTATATTTTACCTTGAAAAACCTAGAATATATGTACATATAAGAATATCGTTTTATCATAAATCAATCATTAGAATCACTTATCATTATATTGTTATCAACTATAAATTCATAGCCTCTTTCAAATGGTTGAAAACATGTTGAGCCAGCTATCTTCCCTTATTCTTGGTTTCTATGTTGTAAACTATCAATTAGTTCGAATCTTTCGAAGATATCATACTTTACTTAGATAGCATTTTTTAATAATTTTTTTTGTGTTTGTTATGTTATGTGTTATGCAGTTGTAGAATCTAAATCATCGTTGAATTCTTATATCGAATCATATTTTATCAAATATGTAATAATGTCTGTTATTTTACCATCTATTTAATCATATACCTTATTCAAAAGTATTATAGATAGATGCATGCAAAATTTATGAACTGATAAATCTCTAAACCCTAGAGGTACACTACCACTTATACACCTTTCAAACATATCACTACGACTTTTCTGCACAGGGTGTGTTATACCAGAATTCAAAATGAAATATTTTTCTGCTATTTTATCTTAAAATATTGCAACGACAAAGTGTATTTATTATGGAAAACTACCTTAAGGCGAGGAATATTTTGTTACCTATGTAAATATTAAATAAATTCTTATCCCAAAAGTTTTAAGGTATAAGATATGCCAATCATTACAATTCGTTGTTCCTTGTAATTTTTTTGAATAATTTGATACCATTCGATCTGTTGAATTTAAAATCATACCTGTTGATAAAAGTTGAAGTTACCTAACTCGATCAGGAAATAACCATATTTGGAATTCAAAAAGTTGATAGTAACTAACAATTTTCCCAGTCTGAATTATGCGGTATTGCAGTGTTAATATTTAAAAATGGATATTGACAGTTGTATTTGGATTGTCATCCAAATCTAGTTTATAGTTCATAACAAGGATAGACTTTCAGAACTAAATCTTTTGCCAGTGTATTTCTAAATCATGAAAAAGAGAGGAAAATTTTTAGTACTATTGAATTTCGAATTCCATAGAAGTTTGCTGTTTTTTTAATGTTTGGAAAAATTTTCTACTGTCTAGTATCCTGAAAATATCTGACGGTTTGATCAATAAGCTTCTACTTAAAGGCAATCAGAATCAATCATCATTCACTTCATCGAGCTTACTGTACTCTATGTCAATTGAAATCAAACTATGTACTCCTTATACGAATTTTTTTCTTCAATGTGATATACACCATGTTATATATGTATTTGTCTAAGGAATGCTAATAAATTATAATTATCCGTTTGAGAGTGTCTAATATTTCATTTGTTTTCGAAGAATTTTTTCAGGGAGTATGTATTGAACGAGGTACAAAGTTCACGACAAACATTATTGGATTTTATTTATGAATTTCGGTTGGCAACATTTTTTTTGGCTAATTTTACCCGAACCAAGCTTAATATCATTAAACATTCAATACGAAACTTGTATAGCATACAATGAACTACCTATAAAATGACATTGGACGTTGCTATTTAAGATTTAGCCCCGCCCATCTGCCATGTGCTTTCTAATTTGAAAACAATTTGTCATTTGTTATATAAATCCAAAAAAATTGTGAATGAATAAAATCGAGATTTATTGTGGTATTCGAAATTTATTGCGACTCTGCATATTCTTTTCATTTGTGACGAATTGTAAAATATTATGATGTAAAACACATAAAACAGTTATAAAAAAGAAAATCTCTCTCTTCAAGACAAATGACAATAATTGAAAAAAAAACATGATAAAAAAATAATAAAAAACTGCTGTATGAAGGAAAATTATTAGTCCCTAAGACAAAGAACACAATGATATTATAATCATTACTGAAACGAAAAATTTAGTAATTTAACATCGGATTGCGTCTTCACATGTTAATCACCATGATTAAGGTTGAAAAGAAGAATCACTTCTCTGGCAAAAAGGCGCAGTAAAAAAATTTTTAATTCAAACCTACCTATAAAAGCAACTATATTCACGAAACAGATAAAAAGATAAAAATAATTCAATACCAGATATTCATTCAGTACTGAAACTAAGAAAATCAGCAAATAATTACGAGGGCCATTCAGAAACTAACCTCCGATTGGTCACAGTGCGGGTAGTGGGGGGAGTAGCGCGCCATCTGTGCATTCACGCGCTCAGCAGGTCAGTCGGCATCAAGCCGTAGTCGAGTGAACATCGTACCTGCGCTAGTTTAGTTTTTGTGGCAGTTTGAAATGTGTGCTGCAATAGAAAATCCCGCCAAATGTGGGGTGCGTGCTGTTATAAGGTTTTTTACAGCCAAAGGATACTCTGCAGCAGCTATTCATCGTGAGCTTTGTGCCGTGTACGGACCAAAATTTATGAGTGAAGGAGTTGTCCGTGAATGGGTACGTTTATTTAAAAGTAGACGAGAAAACGTTCATGATGAAGAGAGGAGTGGTAGACCATCATTGGTGACTGACCTTCAAGTGGGACGTTTTCAACCATCCACCTTACAGCCCAGATCTGGCGCCAAGCGATTATCACCTCTTCATGCATATGAAGAAATGGCTCGGGTCCCAGCGGTTTGATGACGACGAAGAGCTCAAAGATGCGGTCACAGGCTGGCTCAAGGCACAAGCGGGTGATTTTTATGCAGAAGGAATTCCAAAGCTTGTGAAGAGATACGATAAGTGCCTCAATCGTTATGGAGACTATGCCGAAAAATAGTGCAAAGATGTAGTTGTAAGATGTATATATTAAAATATTTTTACTTAACTTGGTGTATTTTTTTCAATTGATCGGAGGTTAGTTTCTGAACGGCCCTCGTAATTACAAATATTAAATAAGAATTTACTGTGATTCGGACTATTCATTTTCCGAAAGCCCCTATATGTCTAGAATGCACAGGTTTGTTTCCTGGTACCCATAGAAATGACAACTTTTTTTTCCTACAGCTCTGCTATGCTATGCTATGGTTATTGCTTGACATTTCTTAATTGCCGGCTGTTGAAATATCGCGACAAACTTTTTGAATTTAAATATTTTCTAAAATGGTTGTAGTACCTTCGTTTTTATATCCTGAATCACCGATAAGATTCTCTCAAAGAAATGTCCATGCATTTCTGAATAAAAAGGATTTAGGATTTGGAACGTTATATGTTAGTGAGAGGTTGGTTTTTTAACTTTTTTTTTTAGTAAATTCTTCACAAGCTATTTCTAGGAATCTCTGCTGGCAATCAAGAGATGACAAAGGGTTCAGAATAGATTATGAAGATATTTCATTACATGCAACAACCAAAGACCCTAATATTCACTCCCAAGAATGCGTTTTTGTTTTGCTGGACAATCACTTATCTTTACCAGGTGTTACGTTTTTGTTATTCCCTTTGTTAGCAAATTGTAGTGAATATTTTATGTTCTAGGTTTAGAGCCACCTGAGGACAAAAATGAGGATTCTGAAAGTAGCAGTGATGAAGAGCAATCTGAAGACAATGTTTCTGAACTTCTATTCATACCGGAATCTTCAGATACCATAAAGACTATTTATGAAGCTATATCTGTATGCCAGGTAAAATTATTCGTTATCAATATTCCTATTTGAAATCAGTTTTAAACAATATTTGGTAGACTCTAAATCCTGATCCTCAAGACATGGATGATGATGATGATCAGTTGTATGAAGATGCCAATGAAGATCACCTTTATGAGGATGCTGATGAAGATATGGAAGAATTTCATGAAACTGAAGAGGGAGACATTCATGCTGGAGGAGATGCAGGTATTTTATGCTGATGTTTCTCCTATTAAATAACAAATTTTATTTATAAACTTCGTGTCTTCGATGCTTGAAAAAATATTCATCATTTGGTTTTATTTTTCATCCTACATTATATTTTAAAACATGGACTGTTTTTTCTATGAAAGGATCACCTTAATTACTTTGGGTTATTTCATTAATTTTATTCATATTTCATTAATTGTTCTCAAATCACTACATTTTTCAGAAGGCAGGATAGGGTTTCTTTGCAGAGTGTTTCCCTAAGTTCTTCATCATAGCATGAATTATTTGGTTCCTTGTTACACTCAACTGCTTTTTTAATTGATGCATATACTACTCTATTGGAAAATTCTTTGAATGTCACCACCACGATGGTATTTTATAATGGCATATATCTGAGTAGGTTGCACCAATTCACTAAGCATTTGATAAACTTGACTACAGAAATATATCTGCTTCCGAGTGTCAGAGGCCGAGTTGCCTGTCAGAAGTTCTCACTTGTTTGATAACAGATAATGAAAACCCATAGTTCAAAAAAATATACATATCTTAATAGAAATGTTTATATAAAATATATTATTTTGAAAAATTTTAATCGAAACCTAGATACCCAATGAATCAAAGAGATATATTTATATTTCTAGATATCTATCTTTATGAATTTTTTTCAGCTATAAACAATCTGGCACATAATCTAGGTCAAAACAATATTAATGATGAAAACCCTGTTATTTGTCGTAATGGAAATGGAGATATGGAAGAGGAAGAGTTTGAAGATGCTGATTAGGATTCCCCACATCCCAACTCATTGAATGTAACATATTACTCAGATAAGTTTTTATAGCATTGATGATTGAAATTAATATTCCAAATATAGGCGCCATTGTGATATACTTTCTTATTGTACTGAGATGTATTTGACATATATGTAATAAACTTTATGGTTCCTTATGTATTTTTCTCTATTTCAGTGTCGTAATGAGTTCATTACAGTACTAAAAACAATGCTGTAATGAGTTCATTTATATTTTTCGTTTTGTGGTTGGCAACACTGACATCCTATCCTTTCGAATGTCAACACGCGTCCATTGTATGTCAATTGTCAATATTAAACCATGTAGAGATTTGAATGCACTATTCAAATTCTATAATCTGTCAATTTTCGTATCAGTCACACCAACTTCGAAAATAAAATACAAAATGCACTAGGAGGTATAATCTGAATTTTTAATTGAATTCCACTAAATTTCTCACGACTCTTGACTGAGATAAAGAAAATATCGTCTAATACTCTCTGCAGAAGGCAATTCCAACACTCATGCGTTCAAAATCTCGCTCCTTCGTCGCTCGTTTTCGCATTTGTGTTGGAATAGGTGCCCATTCTGCAACTTGTTTTAGAATATATTTTATGTTGAATGATTGTCTGGGCTATTACCATCATCTATTGTGGATGTAATGTTTTCCGATGTTTCAATAGACATTTTCTATCTTAATCAAGGAGAAAAGTAAGAAACCTTTTGAAACTTATCAATTTTCAAAAATTAAATATTGACAGAAGTCATGAAAGAAAAATGAACGATGTTATATACTCATCTGTGATATGATGATCTTTTTAAGTTGGATCGAACTATCGGCGTCCAAACTTTTGGCAGATCTATAGATGGAGTACTTATGGAATCAGGTGTTATTTTCATAAATGCTGCTTCTTTGACTTTTCTTTTTGCAAGTTTTTCTTCTTTGGATATTTTTGATGCTTCATCCCACTTTATATGATGATTCTCATCTACAGCATGTTGGACCAACCTGGATTTGTCGCTGTCTAGTACTCGTAGAAGCTTCTGATGTTCTTTTATTCGTACATTCAGAGGGCGGAAGATCTTCTCCGATGTAAGATCTAAACGCCCTCTGAATGTGCGAATAAAAGAACATCAGAAGCTTCTACGAGTACTAGACAGCGACAAATCCAGGTTGGTCCAACATGCTGTAGATGAGAATCATCATATAAAATGGGATGAAGCATCAATAATATCCAAAGAAGAAAAACTTGCAAGAAGAAAAATCAAAGAAGCAGCATTTATGAAAATAACACCTGATTCCATAAGTGCTCTATCTATAGATCTGCCAGAAGTTTGGACGCCGATAGTTCGATCCAACTTAAAAAGATCATCATATCACAGATGAGTATATAACATCGTTCATTTTTCTTTCATGACTTCTGTCAATATTTAATTTTTGAAAATTGATAAGTTTCAAAAGGTTTCTTACTTTTCTCCTTGATAAAGATAGAAGATGTCTATCGAAACGTCGGAAAACATTACATCCACAATAGATGATGGTAATAGCCCAAACAATCATTCAACACGAGCTCCATCATCAACAATATCTCGTCATCAATATATTTTATATTATCTCATTGAACAAAGTTATTCCAATCATGGGACCGACAGATTAGAACAATTAAATCTTCACCATTTCAGCCCTGAAGGTAGATATTTTAGAAAAACAATGCATTTAATTTTACTACACCTTATAATTTGACATCTGAAACAAAAATTTGATAACATTTTTTCTCAAATGATCTTAGTTGGTTCTTTGTTAAAAAAAAGACCTAATGAAATTAATGTTGAAATACTATAATAAGTTCTGTTATTTCACTGTAAGGAAATATTTTTTATCAATTCAAAAATGAATACACCTCTGAATTCAAATATGAAAAAAGAATTGAATATAAAAGTCAAAGAAGAACCCTAAAGCTCTAATGGTTACAATAATAAACTATAAATTTGTGAATCTTTTTCGGCAAGATAAAATGATGATATTAGGAACAACGAATCTATGATCACAGTTAAAATTTTCAGCAAATATAACCTCAGAATCACATATATTTTTCACGCTATGATTCTAAAAACAAGTATTGCCCATTTTCACAAGAAAAAAATTGCTCTTGAGTAAATCAATCTGCTTTTAAAGCTATTTGTCAATATATGAATATTTCTGGACTAGTAGAAAAGGAAGTGTAATAAGGAAAGAGTAATTGGTTCCAAACATAAAGAAATTTCTACTGAGCTGATAAAAATATCCACATCTTGTTGCAAAGACCAAACCAAAATTTGATAACCAAAAATTTACAATTCATAATTCCATATCACAATTCAGTATAATTTTTTGTTTTAATTAACAAAATAAATATCAACAAATCTTACAAAAGAATAAACTGAAAAATACCAAATAGCCATTAATAATTATTAATAGATCAAATTTGAAAAATGGCAATGATAGAAATACATAATCAACAAGAGTCAACATTGAATTTCATAGAACCAATAAAACTTCTATCTTCCAAGCTTGAGGGTTTTAATGATTATAACCAAAATGTGTCTTTGGAGGTTTTCTTTGTTTTTTGAAATTTCATATTGTGAAGGTTTAAGGCAGTATTTAAAAGATACATAGTGTTATCCACCTCAGTGAAAAGTATAATTACACAATTATACATATTGTGTTTATTCATGTCAATCAGCATTAACTTGTTGAAGATACATCCTTAGTTCATACCTCAAACCTAGACATTCGTTCGTAATCACTGAATAAAATTTGGCCTGATATTACATCTTTTACAAGATATAATTAGTTACTACAACTGTCAAAGTTTATTTACTGAGCATTGATTGCAAAATAAATAACTTCCTGAAATAACATAATAGTGAAGATCTTTTATTTTTGACAACTCATCATAATAATTCAACATTCACTTCACACCTTTTAAGATTAACTCAAAATAATCAAGGTAATCGCATAAATTACTTTTGACTATAACATCTTATGACAGACTTCATAACAAACTCAAAGTAATCTGGGAACACTTTGACTACAAATTTCTTCATCTGTACTTCTTCATCTTTGTCTTCGAATTTCCACACCTTTTTTGTTTCGTCTAACCCTGTTGTACACTTCAATTACCTAACTTTCTTCGGACCAAATATAAGGTCGGCGTCTGGTGCTCCTTTTGGATGTTGATATTTTTTTCTTTCTCTGTTATAATTTTGTGTAACAGGCCTATTTTGTTGCTGAACTAATTCTTGATAATCTTCTTCTTCTAATCTCTCTGTTATATTTAACGTTAGACGTTTTACTCTTTCTTTCTCTTCTTTCTGTGCTATTTCTTGGTCCCTCAAATTTTGTGCTAGTTCAGAATCTTTCTCAGCTTGGAAAGCCTTATATTGTTGTTTGTTTCCTTTTCTGACCATAAGTACGAAGCCTATTTTATTATTATCTCCTTCTCCATGCTCCTAGGGAAATTATGAGTACGGTTTAGGTTACCAACAACACAATTGACTCATGAATACTCAATTTTAGAAAAAAATAGTCTTCAAAAGAATAAGAGATGAATTAAAATAAGCAAAGTATTTCCCGATATCAATTATGAATATGAATTACATATTGCATATTCTCATTTGAAATAATTGTAATTTATTGAATAATTATTTTATGTATAGGATACTAATCCACAAAATTTGTTTGATAAATCAAACTTCCATGGACCGTAAAAACTGATTGATTAATCTTCAGTTCGGCTGAGCAACGGTTCGAGTTATTGGGGTGAGAGTCATCGGGTAAAACCCTGATGTAATTCAGAAGTTGAAGGAAGCGTTAATTCTTAGAAAATGATGAACAGATTACAAATTGAAAACTGTATCTTACAGTAGAACCTCTTTAATTCGACTCCCTCTAATCCGAAGACCTCTGTAATCTGATTGGCCCACTTCAGTGCTTGAATGGGCTGATCTAGTGCATATTCCTTCCCCACAAAAAACGCATTTACGTAAGTTGCTAGACGAAGCTTTTTTGTAATTAAATAGCTCCTGACAAAGTAAATATTGGATTTCTTTGCAAAAGTTGAAAGAATATGGTGTTTATAGATGAATATACATTTGAAATTCCATAAAAATATTAAAATATGAAAAAACACCTGTAGAATGAACTATACTGTAATCTGAAACCCCTACTAGTCCTTACAGGGGTAGATTTTTGGAGTTTGAAAATCATTAGACTTACTTGTAACTGTTCATAACTTTTCTTCATGTTTGTTTTCATCACAACTGGAACCGATATATCAATATTGTTGGCCTTTACAGGTTCCCTCATTCTTTCTTGGATGTTCTCAGATACCATTTTATCTAAAGCGTTTTGAAATTCGTCATCTTCAGGACACTCAACTTTTTTTGGAGCTGAAGGTATAGCAAGGGATTCTGATACTGGATCTGCTTCACTCAGTAAATCCCCTTTAAAAAATGAGCAATTTTTATATTTCATCTGCTAAATGAAGGAACTTTACACATAAAATGGAGCATGACAAAAAAATTCTAGCATTCATGAGGTCTGTTAAAAAAAATGGTAAATTTTGCGGGCTGTACATTATGGAAGTTTCTTTGTTATGTTGGTAGATATATGTATATTATAAATTGGAACTATCCGCTAATTTCAGATTAGAAGTTTGTTATTGACACCTGAATAGGTAGGTGACGTTTATTGTGTTCTTTGATATTTCACTTTTTAAAAAATGGATCGGAGAATGTGTACCAAATTTTGTGTTAAAAAATTGATAACATGAACCAAAGCACTTGAAATGAGGACCGCAGAATCCGGTGAGTACAATTTGTTTCAAGAAATGTTTATGAATGGGACAAGCACACACAAGGTGCAGAAGTTGATGAAAATGAGCGCCAACAAGCGAAGTAAACATAAAAACAGTGAAAAAATTGTTTTGGAAAATCGTTGAATCACTATTAGTGGAGTTAAAAAGGATGTTGGTATACGGATCAACACATGTATAATGCAATTTTTCTAATATTCTGAGTATAAAACATGTAACAGCATAGTTTGTTCTGAAATTGTCATAACTGACGAAACATGGGTATATGGTTTATTCTTACCCTCGTCATCTGATCCTTGAGTATGATCAACTGTCTCATCTTCTGTTGCAGTCTCATCAGTAGATCTTCCAGGTGCGGACTCAGAAATTTCCTCTTCAGCATAGTCCTCATTGTCAGTTTCCGCAATAGTATCTAAAACATCTCCGTTTGTTCGTGCTTCGGAAGATAGTAAATTCTCTGAGGACAAAAATTCGAATGAGACTAAAGCAGGGAAATCTTCAATTCAGTGTATTACCAATGCCAAGAGAAACTCTAATATTTTCCACTTCCTTTTGTGCCTCCTCATAGCTCTTGCACAACTTCAACTTTGGCCTGAGTGTTGTTATGATATCTTTAAAAATGTGATCAAGAAATGGTGGAAACGATTCCCCCCATTGTGATTTCTTGAACCAATAGTAAACTTGAAGGAATGTCAGATAATAATCAAGTCTCTTTTTACTACTACCGCTACTGAAATATGTTCCTGAAAAAATTAATTGAATGAAGGAAAGATTGCAAGGAATGCATTAGACTTACCACATGTTTCTAGAAGAATGCACACTAATCTTATACGGAAAAGATGATTGGGTGGATCCAATGGAGAGCTAACTAGTGGATCTAATGAAACTCCAAACGTAATTAGCGAGTAGAAAACCTAAAAAATATTTTTATTCTAATTGCTGTTTTCATAACAAGGATGAGGAAAGGTAAAGGTGAGTCTTTATTTCAACATTTCTAGAATCAATTTTTTTTTGTTTAATTAAACATAAAATCCAATTCGTCATTTCTTAATATTGTCATGACGATAAATTCTAACGTAATTAACGAAGTACAACAACCTATTCCAGATCTAAGTAAATGTCTTGTGTCTATCGGTGGGGTCTTTGAATTAAATTGGGCGTTTCAAACTACACGATATGAAAAGTACAACTGGCTTACAGGCAGCATAAATTTAAAAAAAAATCATTTTGTTGGCTGTGTATTTTATTCGCAGCAACTAGTATAAATTCGGACAGAGTTTAATCAAAAAATGATTTTAGCGATTCCAAAATTTATCTTGCAAAATAATCAAAGTATTCAACATATTTCATCGAATTGCAAGCTTGCCCTTATGAGAATCTAAAATATCGCCACAGCAATAGATAACGCTCGTCAGAGTCAAAATCAACAAATTCTAAAAAATCTAATAGATATTACGATGGAGCTCTGTCTGCGAGAGTTACCTTTTAGTGGGCACGATGAATCAAATGAATCTTTAGTCCAAATTAAATAGTGAAAAAATATATTTCATATATTTATGCAACTGACAAAGTAGAGTCCTCTATAGAAACATTGCTTGCTAATAATTTTTTTCTGATGTCACCATACTATACTGTCACGAGTCGCCATAGCCGACTAGTCACTGAATAATATCATGAAATCAAATAAGTGTTTATTCCGAACATTGAAGAATGAAAAAGCTATCAATTCTTCAACTTCAAGTCCCTTTTTCATACAGAATTAGAATCCTGTATGCCCAATCTGAAGTTCCGAATCAGAAAAAAATCTTGAATATCAAGCATTTCACATTTAAACAAATATTTATCTTGATTACCTTGAATACATCTGCACTTTCAACCATCCGGTAGTTGTATAATTCCCCTAGATACTTCACCTGAGCCACTCGTCTCTGATTGTACTTGGGTAAGTTCTTTTCCATTCCTAACCGGATATCTTCCAATACTCCATCAACTACCCTAGTACCAATCTCTTCTTGATAGGAAACCAGGCCAGCTAGAAGATTAGCTAGGCATCTGAAATAAAATGAGCAAATAGAAAAATCCTTTAGCATTGCCTAAGAACACGGTGATGAAGCATGATTTCTCAAACTTTTCATTGGATCAAATTTGAATGTCCTGAATGAAAGACTTATTCATTAATTGTCATCAATCTCTCGAAAGTGACTACACAATCGGAAAACAATATAATCCGTGATCACACCAAGTTTTTAGACATCTTAGTGTTACAATTAAACACCTGGTGTGTGAAACTCACCTGATATTATAATATCGAAGATTATAAGCATTTGTCAAACATTTTACTGCATAAGCAGAAATAACTTCATCATTCCAGTCCAACCGCCTCATAAGCCTCATGACCTTATCAATATTGTTTTTCTGCAGATCCTGATACAAAAGTTTTCGAATGAACTGATGCATCACAGGTCTCTCCTTTCTTGCTTCAGTGACAACTTCTGGGGGATTGACGTAATAATAGGCGTTTTCTATTTGAGTGACATATCGAGAATCTAGGGTGAGCACGGATTTTTTCCTCATCATCTGCTCCAAATAGACCTTTGTTCTTTGATGAGAATCAGGGCTGCAGTAAAGAAACCGTCCACAAACTTCCAGAAAATTGCAAGCCATTTCGATGTGGTGATGTGAAAAATCATGGAGTAAGATCTTGAGGCAATACATGGCCTCTATCTTTGGATAGAGTTTGAATTTCACCAGCTCGCCAATGAATCGAACCACCTTTATCTTGGATTCAATGTTGATCTGATCCTTCTTTCTAACCTGAAGAATATATGTTAGTTAAGGGTCAGTTTATTCAGCTGTCGGCATATTTTCCAGCAGCATTATGGAAAGGAATTTTACTGTTATATGTAAATCTACTTTACTACCTTAACCAGTCATTAAACGTCTACTGGAGGATTCTAACCTAACTACAAGGTTATGTGCATAATATAAGGTTATAAGTGCCAAGAGTGTTATATTCTCAAATACGAATTTGATATTGACATTAATTATATCAGGAAATGAAATACCCTTGATAAAACAGGAGAACCTAATATTGAAAATCAAATCAACAGGAACTATGTTTAGGAAATACCAAATGATTGTAGTAGTTCTTAAATAGGTGAGATGTGACGCCCTTGCTAAGTCAGAATCAAAGAAGGATAAATAACTCTACTGGGAGGAGCAGGAATTGTGTTCACACCCAGACCCAGATTTGCATTTGTGAAATATCCATCTAAACTTTTTTTCTGTAAGCAGAGTTGTGCACAAGTAACTTTCGCAACACATTATTACCATAATACTTTAATTGCAAAATCAAAGTTATATGAGTACTGAATAAAAGAGCACTCACATGATATTTGAAATCTTGCCTAAGCATTTGACATAACTCGTTTCCAACTTCAGGTACTGCTGGGTGCAAGATAGCTACAAATCTTGCATAAAACGGAAGCAGGTCCAAACGTGTTCTATTGACTGCAAATAGTGCTCTTACAAGCTTTTTCCGGTTGTGTTTGGTATTCAATGTTACCAAAAAATCTATTGCAGCATTGTCGATCATTTCTCGATTGACACAATTGTGTAAATTGTTCAGAAATGCCTCTAATACGATCTTATTACTTGCTGTGACCACGGTTGTTTCTTCTGGATCATCTTCAGGTACAAGAACTGGTTCCTCGATTTTACCTGTACATATAACAATTACAAAAGTTTTATTTCCTGAATCTGGTATAAAATATAAATAGAAATGTAATTTCTCAAGTCATCCATATTCACCCCATTTATATCAGTGACACTTAAATTATGAGGAATTGTTTCATCCGAGGTACACATACAGCAAAGCCATGCTTGCGAACCAGTATACTTTTAGAGCTGTTCTAATTTTTCCGAAGTTATGTTTACACATCCAATGTGAAATATATGATAACTATTATTAATACATGATATAGAGTAGTCATATCAACTTATTGATTTTTCACACTTTTTTGGGATGTGTTTGCTGGTTCAGGTGAGGTAAATTCATATATGAGATTTGAATGAGGCATTTCTGGCACATCTCATTGCTGTCTTTCTTCTAATTGTCTTGAGAGATACTGATGAGTTTATTCAGCAGGAAGATCGACACAATTTTATCAAGAACCTGTGATATCACAAGTGCCACCAGACCCATATTATGTTATGTAATGTGCATGCTTCTCATTACCTTGACAAAATGAGCTGATTGGAAATGCCTCATTTGTTTTCCAACTCATATAGGATATACCTCGATTCTCAAGAATCAAATCATATATATAGACTCAAAATAAAGTTACAAAAACCTACCATCTTCCTCACATTCCTCAGCTTCTGCCGGTAAATCTGAATCTAACACTTCTTCAGTGACTACATCCTGGGGTGCTACTACATTAGTTTTATTAATATAAGATGAAGGAAGAAATGCTTGCAATTCTGGGAGTTGACAGTAAAATTTCTGTGTTTCTGAGTCAATCCATATCTTCTCAATGAATGATTGAACAGTGTCTTCAATATCTGGTCCAGATCCAGTCACAATCATATTCTGAAAATAGTACAATAAAAAAAAATTTTAAGAGAGATTAATAATTTTACCTCTTGATTATGAACAGGACTTTGAGCCTTCAAAGATGGCATATTTTCATCTAAGATCTCAGCAAAGCTCTTAGCACTATTGAGAAGTTTCTCGAAGGCCAATTTCATATTCTGCAATTTCTCTTTCCTTTCTATACTTAATTCTCCTTTAGTCTGTAATATTCTAGAGTTCTGTTTTTCAAAATTTAGTATTTCTTGATGATCCTTCACAAGATGTTTACTTAAACTTCCAAAATAATCTCTAAGTAAACATTTAACATTCTGTTGTTTTTCAGGAGGAAGAAATGTACTACGAGGAAGTGGTATATTGAATTTCTCTTCTAGTACCCTGATTCTTTTTGGTACCAAACCTAGAAGTCAATATAAATCATATTTAATAAAATTATATATCTTACTATGAAGCTTCTTTATTTACCTGCATAATCCTCACCACAATGTTTACAGAAACTGAGGATTATTGATATATTACTATGTTCTTCTTTATCCATATTAATTAAAAGAGTCAAAACATTTCCCAGAAGAGTGAAAGCATTCTTATTGTTGAAAATTCCAGCTTGGACTAGATCTGCATAAAGTCTTAGGTCCACTCTCAACTTACTAGGATTTCCAATTTTTTCTCCTGGTTTTATCGCCAAATTTTTTTGCCAATTTTCAAAGAGCAATTGGGAAAAATCTCCATAATTCTGGTTCAACAAACTACAAAGTTTCACAACAGCAAATACATCAGTCATTTTCAGCTTAGCATCCACAAGACCAGCTGCTACTTCTGAGATATATTTTGATAAATTCAACCCGGACATATCTTTGATATAGGTATCCAGTTGGTTGGCAGTGAAGTTTTTAATTTTTTTAACGAAGGAAGTGTTTTTCTTGACATTAGAGTCAAGTTTACTGAAATACGAATCAGGGGGTCTGATATTAGGTGCATTTTGATTAGCAGCACGAAGATCTTGTTTTGATGTCAGTCTATCTTGAAATTCTTTAATATACAGTTCTAACTCGGCTCTTTCGGATTCCGAATTATCTTGCGTATTAATTACACTTTCTTCTTTGTCTGGACTTTGTGTCATCATTCTGATAATTGATTGTGATTAATGAAAAATATGTTGCCCATACACGTTCACACATCTAAAATCTAGAATCTGAAAAATGAAAACAATTCCGGATTGTCGGATTCGAATTATTCTGACACTGACAGCAATCATAGATATAGATAAATAAAAGTATAGATCATAGATTAATTCAAATCATAGATTAAATTAATTGCAGAACAAGCTATTTGTATACATAGAAAAATGAATTATTATAACGATATATAATTTTGACGAAATTTTAATTAATTATTTCGGTAAGATGTTAATTGTTAAAACGTCCGGTAATCCTGACTTTTATACCGGTGAATTGTAGACGGCGCTAAAAACGAGCAGCAACGTTGCCAGATCATACGTTTATTCGGGGTATTTGAAGAATGACTCATGTAGCGGTAATATTTGACGTTCTTGAACTGACTGTAAATATTTAATATCTGATAGTTCATATTGGTAAAAAGTTACTTTCGAAGTCGTTCTATTATATAATAAAAGCTTAACTTACCTATTCAACCCGGACCAAATATCAAAAATAAAAATCTCGACTAACCTAATAACCCGACAAAAAACCATGTGAAATATAAAAATTGGGCGATAAACTGCAAACTAACCTAATCGTCTGATCATTTCTATTAATTGATAAATAAGCTTCATTAAATCACCAGTCAAATATTATTGAAAAAAAACACACCTTATTTTCTAAGGACCAATATCGATTTCCCAAGATATAATTATTGCACAATTTGGCAACAAAATGCTAGTGGCACATGCGCAATTCGGGCCAATAAATCCCACCGATATAAAAGTCAAGATTACCAAACATCCAGTTCGTTATTGGGACGAATCCGTCGAACAGTTCAGCAGTTATGAGCATCTGAAATTTGATTTCCTTAATAACTCCGAAAATATCCATCCTTTCGATTTGAAATAAACGTTGAGAGAAAGGAGTCTGTTGAATTTTGTGAAAATTCTCAGGTAACAAAATTTTAAAAAAATTCCGAAATTTTTTCTGTAATATTTGATTACTCAGAAAATATTCGTCGGATCTCGACAAAAATTGCGCATCTCTGGAGGTTATTCATATATTGCATAATAAAAAATATAATCTTCGTCGTCGTGGAGTAAACCCACTGGGGGAGCAGTTTTTTTTTGCGCGTTGTTCTAATTCAATAAACTTCTAGAAAGACGTGATATCTTTTTTCCCAATTGTCTATAATTTTTGAATGTCGAGCCGAAAATGGTGTGGATGGCTTGAACTCGGTTTAATGATGAAGAATCCGTGGTCAAACTTGAGTATCTTCTGCCGGCCGTATACTGCCTGTTTTTCGACGGAGATGGGCTGGAATGTTCACACTGTTCTAGACTGGCCTCAAGTCAGTACATCTTTACAACAAGGGTTGGATGGAAGTATGGAGGATAGAGCTTCATCATTACTTCATTGAGATCGACCATCAGACAAATCACAACACAAGCGACACCTATATTTGTCCAATTTCGATATACCGAATGATTTCCCCTTTTCTATGCCCTCCATAGATGGAAACAAATAACAAATCCATTTATTCAAAGTTTTGGAAGTTTCCTGCAAGATTGAGCGGAGCATCCAATGCTTAGAAGAATTCTGTTTATGTGACTCACAGATTATTGATTGAATAGTTAGTTTTTAAGCTGGTAGAGGTCGCAACGTTTCAAACCGATGTCAGTCTCTTCCCGGCGTATTCTGCTATATTTTTCATTTTCCCCACTGTCCTGTTCGATTCCTGCTTTCCCAGTTCTGCGCGTCCTGTTGCGGGTTAAGGTTGTTGGTTTATCGGGTGTTAAAAAGTGTTTTCTAAAATGGCGTTCAATGGAGATGGTCCTCAAAATAAAAGACAGCGGATTGAAGCGGAAACTATTAACAGAGTAAGTTGGAATATTCCGAACATATCTTCAACCCTTAATTTTCCTGCTGAACTCTGTATTTATCTCTACCCGGCATCGATTTTCTTCGGAGTTTTCCCCCGTCGTTTCCCTTTATTTTGATATTTTCAATGTTTCTATCAGGAATCATCGAATCTAAATGGTTAAATTGAATTTTTGAATTTCTGTAAAATAATTCCCAATTTTTCTGTTAGTAAACAAACTGCTAGTGTTGCAGTATGTGTTCAAAATATACGGAATAAATTGATAGTCGGAATTATTAATTTGTTTTGAAACTGTATTCTCGTATTCGGGCTGTAGATTTTATTTTTTCATTCGATTTGAATAAGCATGATTTTGTATTCCTGCTGCATACACTTTGTTGCGGATTTGTAATTTCCATTTTATCAAACTTTTCCAATTTTCGGGTTTGTTGATGTTGAGTAAGTTAGGACCAGATACCTATAAAGGCCGCCTACTATGTTACCTACTACAAGTTGTTTGATAACTTGTTACAAGACAGGTAGTGGTCAATAGCTCAAAGACGGGCAATGACCCTGCAGGAAACCAGATGATGTCGCGTTTGTTTTTGTTGATCTATCGGAAGAAAAAGCATATCTTTGAAAATTGCAGTATTTCTCGTTAGGAAATTAATTTAATTACGCGAACTTAATGAGCTTCTTCGTTACCTTATTACCAGACTAGGTTTGCAATTTGATTACCACTGAATTAAGAATTGTAAATCAAAAGATGAATATGAGGTAATTTAGGGATATAGAAAACCATTTGGAATGGCTTGTAAATCGTAAAATTTGCATTATTTGGAGATGCGTGCGAGGGTACAAGCCGTTGGCTAATATCTCAAATGGTTCTCGAGTTATTAGGGGAAAATATGAATATCGAGATCAGCATTTTTGCGCACAACTTCGCAGAACAAAACGTGTTTTTGAATGCCTGTAATTTTCGAATATCTAGCTGAAAATTATTGGAATCCACTTCCTGATGAACATGTGGTCAAACTCGAGTATTTCCGGCCCTAAGTGTGTGTCCACACAGAAGGTATACATACTACTTTCTTTGATTATAATTTTTAGTTAAATGAAGGTGAATGGATTTTATATTGATAAATGTTTTATATACGAGCCCGTTTGATCACATTTTCCATTACATTAGCTTACATTACACGCCGTATTTTATCGATTTCATCGCGGATATCTTGTCTGAGTGGCACCCTCTTATTGATACCAAATTATTATTTTTAAATGTTAATTAAGCCCAAAGCTGGAAGTTGTGACGTTAAAAAGTTTTAAAGAGGGTTTTCCATTGCATACAACCGACTACTCTTTTTATTGACATTTCCATTCAAATGGAAAAATGTCTCGTCATTTATTATGATTTTTTGATGAAAATCGGGGTTGTCATAGGCGAGCTGTAAAGCCTTCCATACATAACGTTGTTTAACGACGATTTTAATCGTCAAGATTAAATACGATGAGTCTAATCGTCAACATTTTACGATCGAACAAAGTACTTAGTATACCTTTCCGGCAGACACCCGGTGTAATAAAAAAATTAAACTTCCAAACTCCTGTTAGAAAAGTCAATAAACGTTATTTTTTTTCTCAAAGGTAGGATGATTCATGTAAAAAAGAATAAATAAAGATTTAAAAACTTCAATGTAGCACCTTTCAATTTGTACCATTTGTTATTTGTGAAAATTCATGAATTTTTCTGTTACTTCATGATATAAAGAAACTGCTATATCTTCTCGTGGGTATATTCTACGAATGTGAAATTTTAGAATATGCAAAATATCAATAACCTCTGTATATGCACAAATTCCTGTTGAGATCCGAACAATATCTTATTTGTAATTGAATGATTTCAAAAAAGGTTTCAGGATTGAATGAAACTTTTCTAGCCTAACGAAATTTGGCATACTCTTTTTTTTTTCTAAGCGATTCAAACGATTTCAAAATTAAAAATTTATCGAATGGACATGGATATTCTGGGAGTTATTGGGGAAACTTATTTCAGATGCTGAACTATTCGACGGATTTGGCCAAGTAACGAACTTGACCGAGATATTTGGACAGTAAACCTAAAAATATGAAAACTCTAGTACATCTCTTTCGGAAGATAGATGGTATACGGCCGGCCGGACATACTTATGTTTGACACTCTATTCGAAAATTATAGTGTTGTGGTAGAACAAGCGCGTAAAAAACGACTCCTTTAAAATCTACTAAACAGACAGTATCACCTTTTTTTGGAAATAGTTTGAGCTGGTTCATATAATAATAATAATAACCTTTATTCAATTCAAAGGACATTTCAATGTACAAGAATAAATGTCAAAAAACAAAAAATTACTCAAGGATTATATTCCTTTCTTTCTTACAGAAATCCACAAATTCTTCTATATTATATGGTTCACACCTCATTATAAATTCATTTAATTTTTTAATAAACAAAATTTCCCTATTTACATTATGAAATGGCTTAGGTAGAGTATTATACAATTTAATACACATATACATAGCATTATTGTGCGTTACAGTCAAAGAGTGTATTGGATAGAGGTATTGATCAATTTGTCTTGTTCTTAAATTATTATTTTTGAACCGCTCGAAAAATTCTTCATGCTGCATAAGAAACTTGATGCAGTTATAAATGTAAAGACCAATCAAGGTATGTATTCTGTGTGCACGGAAAACGCCCCTGCATGTTTGTCTGTACTTCATTCCAAAAATAGATCTTATCATCATTTTTTGCTTTACAAATAGGCTAGATAGAAATGAACTATTGCCCCAGCACACAATACCATAAGACAGGTTGGATTGAAAACATGAGAAATAAACAACCCTCAATGTAAGAATATCAACAGACTTTTTTAGAACATTAATGGCGTACAAAGAAGAATTTAATTTCTTGTTCAAAATGTCAACATGATTTTTCCACTTCAATTCGCTATCAACATGAATACCCAAAAATTTAGTAGAACCAGTAATTTCAACACTAGTGTTCTCTAAAACTACACAACTTGGTAACTGAGTTTTGGATCTAGAATTATGAAAAATTACACACTCTGTCTTCTCCGCATTTAACTTCAGGCCATTCATGGAACACCAATCCTTCACATCCATAAATGCGTTATTCAGTTCTTCAAATAATTTACTGAGATCATCTGTTACTTTTAGTATGTTGGTATCATCTACATACAAAATCATATTAAGCAACTGACTAATATTGAAAGGCAGATCATTAATGTAGACAATAAAAAATAATGGACCTAAAATGCTGCCCTGTGGAACACCACAATTGATCTATCTTTCTTCTGAAATAAAAATATTCTCACCAACACTAATACGTACTTTCTGTTTTCTGCCTTTAAGATATGATTCTATTAATTTGAGTTGATTGTCTCTAATTCCATAATTTTGGAGTTTCTTCAGTAGGATAGCATGAACAACGCAATCAAACGCCTTAGACAAATCCAGAAATAAACCAATTGGAATTTTGCCCATCTTTAACGCTTCAGTAACTTTTTGAGTTAATTCAAAAACAGCAGTCGTTGTGTTCTTTTTGTTCATGTACCCATGTTGGCTTGGGCAAAAAATTTCGTGTTTTCTGAAAAACTTAACAAGACGATTGGCTAAAATCTTTTCAACTATTTTTTGCTCCATAACCTCTTGCGTTTGACGTTATTGTATATAACCTATTTTCTTCCCCAGGGATGACACTCTTCAAAAACGGATCATTTGATCTTGTTTGAGAGGCGAATCGTAGACGTCACTGCAGCGGGAATCCATACATTAAGCTTTGAGGATAATATCAGGCCTCTCAAATGGTCACGAACTGTTGAATTTGATAAATTTAACGTCAATCCGATCTCGCCTGTTGTTATTCGCCAGTTGGTATCAACTAATGCCTATATTGCGTATTAATCAGCTTCAACTGGTTATCTCGAACGCCAAATCCGTCCAATGGTTCAGGATTTATGAGCATCTAACCTTTGGTTTCGTCTATATCTTAGAATATCCATCGGATCAAGTTGTAACTTTGAAGGTATTTGAATTAGGTTGAAACAAAAAGGCAAAACAAATACTTTATACCTCATAAGATATGCTAGGTATTTGAACAAAAATTTCTATATGTATTTATTTATTTAGCGTATGGCAACAGTATACATAATATGATTTTACAATATATATCTATATGTATCTATATCTATATGTATCTATAGACGTTATTGATATATTGCATATTCTCAAATTTCATTATCGTCGCTTCCTGCTTCCACTAGAAAATATAATTATTTTTTCTTCTACTCAAGAAGTGAAGCTAAAGTCAATTATTACGTTGACATTCACGTTCCGTGTCGAACCTTGGCGCATTGAAGCTTTGGGGTGGCGGTCGAAAACGAGACTACAAAAATTTCTTATTTCTTGGCACCCCACATTAGGATCAAATAAATAGAAAACTCCCCAATTATTCTTCTGAAAATATGAAATTAATGCAGTTTCAGTTAGGGGAAAATTAATCGAAATGGTTCATTTTCGGTGAAATTAGGTATATTGTCAATATTTAGAAAAGCACTGACGTGGGTTTACTGAAGAAAGTAAGTATCGAACAAAATTTGAGGAAAACTATGAGTAGTTAAGCCTTCTGATCTCATATCAGTGCTTTTCTAAATTTTTTATTTGAGCTTTTACAGCTGGAATGGGATACAATGCTACACCCACCATAATCTACAAACCTAGCACCCTAGGATTATCACTTGTTTTAGTTAAGGCTCGTTTATACTGGCTGGTACCTTATGCCGTAACCTTAACCTTAAAAGTTGAACCATAGGAATTCAATGCTTTCGTTCATACTCATTCCCTAACCTTTTCCCTTACCTGTAAAATGTTCAACTTCTAGGGACAAATTCATAGAAATATATATTCATAAATAATTTGGACAAATTACATATATATATATATATTAGATAATTAGATTAGATTATCTTATAAGTGTATAAGACTATCTTATAAGTAAGACAAATTAAGGGAATGTAATATTGGGCGAGTTTTTTTGACACATGCGCATTCTATAGAGGGTCAATTATTTATATCAGAGTATTGAATACGGAAAGGATCTCTGTTTTAATAGCGGTAATTTCAAATAATATCATAAATTATAATTCAAGATGATCAGCACGTATCAAAACGTAGATACACAAATTCAAAATGACGAATTATTAATAAGCATAGCGCAAAATCCATAAACTCTATGTTCTGCTTAAGGTTAAGTTAACAGCCAGTATAAACACCTACTGAAATTCTTACGGCATACGGAATAAGGTAAGGGCTTAGGGCATAAGGTACCAGCCAGTATAAACGAGCCCTTACTTTAAAAAATTGTTAACGTTAAAACCTGCACTTCAAACGAGTAGGTCAAAAAATTTTAGGAGCGTATTATTGCACCAGAAAGATGGCAAGATGTGTTCAACCAGAACTGCTTATATTCAATTTAATAAAGTATTCGTTCATTATACGGACTCAGTCTTTCATTTCTACGAGGAAAAAATAAAAATACCTTCCGGAAAACTCAATAAATTGAAATATTCTACGTGTCTACAAGTTATTAAGTCCACATGTTGTAAGAGTCAGAAGCAGGATTGAAATCAAGAATCAGCTAGCTACCTGTCACATGTATCGATATTTTGCTTGGATGGGCCTTAATTGAAATACACATACAGGGGTGTAGATGCAGTTAACCTGAAGGGGCTCAACCGCGACCTCCCCATACACGTCCGTATCCCCATCTGGAAAATAAAAGCTCAATCTTCTGGCGACACTTTTATCGCCGCAGGTTAGCCAATTGCCCAACGTTTCATAACGGTCGATCCATGCCCATAACGACAATGGCTTTCGTAATTGATTTAAACCTACGTAAAAAAAATTACTCTCGTTCTACGGTGCGCTACTGGGTCGGAACCCACCACCTACCTCCCCCTTTCGCAATGTCATTTCGAGCGTGAAGGCCGTATTTTTTCGCGGCCGACTGAGGCCCAAATTACACCTTCACGGGTCTCGTAACCGCGGTTAATTGTCATTTAGGACAATTAAACGAGATATGGCTGCTGCCGAAATTGGATTGCGTTCGAAAAATGGAGGAGTAATTGACGGACTGACG
Source organism: Micraspis discolor (assembly GCA_030674115.1). NCBI lineage: Eukaryota > Metazoa > Arthropoda > Insecta > Coleoptera > Coccinellidae > Micraspis > Micraspis discolor. The sequence goes on from JARTUT010001740.1 coordinate 13,243,279, forward strand.
TTCTCCCAACCGTATCGAACTCATCGGTGAGATTTGAGAAGCTCTCACAACACTAAATTTGACATTTTCTATAATATTCTTTATTTTGTAACTGTAGCCGGTTTGAGATGTTCTTGAGAAGGATAACTTTAATTTGTTATTTCTGAAATTATGATGTGAGCACTGATTTGGATTTTGTTTTCCGCTTTTGAGGATAATTATAGCATTAGTTTCTTAATTTTATATATATAGAGGAGGTACTTCTCAGATTATTTGTGACAAATTCAAACTATCTTATGAATTATTTGAAATATCATATAATCTTTGCGGTATTCTGTATTATTTGCCATTTAAGACCTTTGTTATAATATATCGAAGATAAATGAGGTGATTATTGCTTATAAAAAAAGTATTAAACGTTAATTGCTTCAAAATTTTATCTATTCCTGAGGCTCGTGGATGCACAACCACATTGATTTTCATATTCTCCTAAATCCTACCAGATGACGCAATGAACACAATATCCATGTGATTTTTTCACAACCTTCAAAAGGTTACATCCAAATTTCAAGACGTTTGGTTCATTATTTATCGAGTTACAGTTTACAATTAAAGAAAAACAATTTCGTGTAAGGGTATCATACTTTCTGATGAAAAACACCGTTCAAGCCCTGGCTTGGCTTGAGAAAATGTTATCCAGACACTGCCCCATCGAAAACGACCATCAAACGATGACTCCGATCGCCCTGGTCAGCCAAATGGGGTAGTTATTCCGGAAAACATTGAAATGATCTTGAAAATCATCATGATAAATGAAAAGAAATGACACTCTGAAGTTATTGAAAGGTAGTATTGCAACATCCTACACAAACATTTGGGTATGGAAAAGCTAATTTCCAAAAGGGTGCCGCGATTGCGCATAACAGAGCAAACAAAAACTAGTAGGTGATTCAAAGATTTGTTTAGAGATGCTCACACACGGAATAAAAGGGAGCTTTTGTGTCGGTGTGCCAAAATGGGCCAATTATGAATTCATCACTTACATCCGGAACCAAAACGGCAGTCTGCTAAGTGGCGTGCAGTTGGAGAAAACCGTCCAGAGATACAAACATTGGCTAAGAAATTGATACCCCTTTGAATTTTGAATGCGCGTGGGATTTTATTCATCGACTACTTCACTATTTTTCCCAATCCCTTCAGAGTTGAGCGTGATAAAAAATTTGATTTTTCTTCGAATACCAAGTTCCATAATATTCAAATTATTCGTTTCTTTTATCGACATTTTTGTCCATTCTCTGAATTAGCATTTATAGTGTAGGGTATTTACCATCTTCTGATGTAATTTTTATTGTTATAGGTACATCAACAAAATTTCGGAAATAACCAAGATGAACTGAGAAGGAAAGGTCAAGAACCAAGCAAACCAAATCACATTCTATTGTTCACCATCGTTAACCCAATGTATCCAATCACAGTTGTAAGTAACTACTTGTTAAATAAATATATTGGAATGATATTTATATTTCTTATTTCTATAATATTTTTCATTGAAGTAAATTTTCCAATAACCTAGAACTTTGTCAATTAACAACTCAGATGAATTGATAAAAGTTTAAAAGTCAATACTTTGTTTATGTTAATTTCTTTGAATCAACAAAAAACCTAAATCTACAGTAATGTTGTGAAATGTTTTTTCATTCGTCACTGTTTGTTTATTAATTTTTTTAAATGGACTATTTCAATATAAAAAAAATAATTTCTTGCAACTTCTCGAAGACCTGTTATTCCTGATAAATAAAAACATTTATTTTATAATAATTTTTAATTTTTTGAAATTTTTTTTCATATTGCTATGGTTCAAATAATTGTGTGACATTTTTTTCGTATCATAATGAACAGTTCTCTACAAACAAAAAACTTGACCATTTGTTATAAACAAATTATCATCTTTTTTATTAATATTCTCGTACCTCTGAAAATTACAAAATACTGAAAATTATTCATTTCGATTTTTATTATAAAAATATGAAATTGACTCCTATTATTAAAACCTCCTATCCCTCTATTATTCATAAATATTTTGGCATGTTTTTCAGTTTTGAGTCATTTTCATCATTATAAACAAAATACAGCCAAAGACTAGTAGGTACCTATCTGGAAGGAGAAAAGCACCGAAGATTCGGGAAAAAGTTATAATAGTTCCTTGAAAATCCATCAGAAAATAAAAAAATAGCTTCAATTCTTACATAACTTATAGATGAATAAAATTGCCCTGGGCTGCAATAACCAAATTTGCATCATTTACCGATCTTGAAGGCGATATGCTTTGACAAATAACAAAAAACAAAATAAGTGAATGAAGTTTCTAAAAGACATTTTTATTGTGGTATCTAACAGTTGACAGTTATAGTAGTAGCATTTGTACTACGTATATTTTCAAACTATAATAAAAAATCTGAATTGATATTTCGTGGTATTTTGAAGCACAGGGACATTTTCATAATTTTCAGAACTATCTGAAAAAATAAAGAAGAGCTAAGAATTAGTTTAAAACAAATTTTTAATTTAATAAACAAAAAAATGTAATAAATAAAAGTTTAGGTTTTTAATTTGTAGGAGCTGTCAATTATGAATGAAACAAAATAAATGTAACTAATTTTTTAGTGAATAGAAACATGATAAAAATTTTGAAAACAATCAGAACTTATTATCGGGAAAACATTTTTTTGATCATAAATGATATAGTTCTTCAAGAAGTTGTAAAAAAAATATTTTTCGAAATATTGAAAAAGTTTTTGCTGTTTTTGAAAAAGTCGTGAACAAATGGAGATAATATATTTTAGTTAATGTAAGTGTTTTGTTTACATAAAACAGTAAATCACAACGGAAAAAGTAATCACAACATGGTGGTGAATATTTTTGTTATTATAAAAAGATGATTAAAAAAAATATTGTTGAATTTGTCTGAAATTTGATCACTCATTTTGTGATTTTATGATTATTCAAAAATATATTTTTGATTTACAATGTTTGAGGAAGTCCTGAAAAAATTGTTAATTGACAAAAATCAAGTTTATTGAAAGATTAACTTTGATAAAAAACTGGGGATGAAAATGCTTTCATCACCTCTGGTGGAACCTTTCATTTTTGGAATCATCTTTGGCATATATTCTATGAGCGTGTATTTTTCCCTCTTGATATTTTACTTTTACACAAGATATATTATGTTTTTATTTATTTGAATTTGGAACTCGATAGAAATCAATTTTTGGTTTGATAATGGAGCAGCCGCCGAAACATTTTACCAGATGATTCCATAAATATCATCCCCAGTTCGATATCAACGTTTAATAATGGGATTTTATGCGTTTTAATGAAATATTTCAACAGGAATTAATTCTTTCAAGTGTTCACTAGATACTATAATTTTTTAGGTTTTTAAATCAATTATTTATACCATAAATTTCTTTTCACTTACATAACTAACTTGCGATGCCATGCGCTCTACTTCAATATGTCGCGCGGATAGCAATTTTCAAGATCGAATTAAAATTATTAATAATAGAGGTACAGTTTTGGAGGATCGGAACTTTTGTTTAGTACATTTCCTCCTTTTTCAGTATCTATTTTCCAAAATTCAAATATATCATTAATTAACTAATTATACGCAAAAAATAAACACCACTATTCATGTGAATTTCCTTGTATACTTGTGAATGTCCTAATATACTAATGCAAGTTTCTCGCAAAAGTATCTAGACATTTTATTTATTTATTTATGAAAATGGGATACAAACAGGTTACACCCAGCATCCATTTGAGACTAACAACAATATTGAAACTGTTTACAAAAGTGAGCCGTTACTCTGAAAAATTTCACATTTTTACGAGAAAAATCTATATGCACATATATTTTCGCTATGATAAAAAAAGGAGGACAACAACACACAGACAAAAAATGCACTCTCAGTTGCACCTACAAGAAGGCAAAAATAAACCACGAAAGAGAAAACCAGGATCAAGGACAAAAAATCCTTCTACAATTATTCCTGAAGGAAGGCAAGGATAAAAAAATATCCAAATTTCCGACATACTTATTAAAGAACATACACATTCTGGTCATAGGAGAATTTCTACCAATGTTAGTTCTGAAAGACCCACCATAAAGCAGTTGCATATTTGTGGTTTGTCTTGATGGCACATGATAATGCACAAATGATGTCATCTCTGGGGAATCGTAATAGTTCCTCAACACCTTGTACAGAAAAACCAGATAGGAAACTATCCTTCGCTGCTCCAAAACCATAACCATACAACACTGCCATAACTAAGCTTACTCAAGACGAAGGAATTATACAAAGATCTTATTGCTGCCTCAACTTGGAAGTCTCTGCACAATCTACACAGGAAACCCAACATCTTATTTGAAGCTGACACGACAAAATCAAAGTGGGCATGGAAATGAAGTTTAGAGTCGAAGACTACACCAAGATCTTTAATTCGCTCCACTCTATCGACGATATTCTGATCCAATTGATATTGATAATCGATCCTTTTAGATTTCATGGTGAAAGAAATAGAAGCACACTTTTTGTAGTTAATTTTTAAATAATTCTTAGAGCAGTAAACCGAGAACCTCTCGAGATCTTCCTGAATCTTAAGACAATCTTCAACAGAAATTATCTTCCTGAAGATTTTCATGTCATCGGCATATAGGAGAACTAAACAGTGTTGGAAACAGTCACCAATGTCATTGATGAAAATAAAAAACAGCAGGGGACCAAGATGCGAAGCCTGGGGAAATCCCGTGGTAACCACGAATGGCGAAGACAGGTAATCGTTCGCAACATAGGAAAACAACCACCTCAAAAGATCTCCCCGAACACCAATCGCAGCCAACTTCTCCAACAAAACATCATAGTCAACCTTATCGAACGCCTTACTGAAATCGAATAAAGTCCACCTGAACTCCATCATCTAAAGCACTGAAAATATATTCGGCATAAATTACCAGGTTGGTTTCAATGGAACGCTTCGAATAAAACCCATGCTGACACTCCAAAATTGACGATCCCAAACTGGAAAATATGATATCATAAACATTACTCTCAAAAACCTTACCGAAAGTCGACAACTTACTGATTCCACGGTAATTACTCACACTCTTATCACCTGAATTCTTGTAAATAGGAACCAGCAAGGCAGTCTTCCACACTACTGGAAATGTCCCAGATTGGATTGATTTATTGAAGATTATACTGAGGGGAAGGCACAACCCGGATGCACAATGTTTGACAAAATACGACGGATACTCATCAAAGCCTGCTCCCTTACTCTCATCCAAAGATTTCAACTTATTTTCAACCAACTCTGAAGTGAAAACCAATGTACTCATTAAATCGTTGTGACCAGAATGCGGAATATTTTGATGGACACCTCTGTAAGGCTCATATACCGAACGGAAATAAGATGCAAAAAGCCGACATATATCCTTACCTCCCTCAGCTACAGAATCATTATATTTCATTGTGCAGGGTAAACTCTTTTACAATTGGATACATAGTCCCAAAATTTTTTCGGGTGTGTTCTTATTTGTTCTTGTACATTACTTAGGTATAGACTATAATCAGCATGAATGAGTCCTTTACTTAGCCTTCTCAAAGATTTAAACTTTTCATAATAATATGGGTAACAGAACTTTTTCCATTTTTTGTGAATTTTATCTTTTTGTTTTATTACATTTATAGTATTCTTAGAGCAGTGAACAGGATATTTCTTATTTAATGTTTTGATTTTTGGGACATATAACTCCCCACCCCGCTTCAGGACCTCATAAAAAGCGGAAACAGCCCGATCGACAGAAAGATTCGAGAGAACATCCCAGGTTTCACTCAAAAATAAACAATTTAGTTTATCGTAATCCGCCCTTCTAAAATTATAAAAGTATGAAACTGACGTATTCAGCTTTCGCAACTTAGAAAAGGTGACGTAAAATTCCACAGGAGGATGGTGGGAATCAGGATGGACCAAAGGAAGGATATTCTCTCTCAGATCAGACGGTTCAGTCCAAATGCACATAATGCACAATCGAATCAGCTATAGAACAGTATTAAATGAACGTCATATTAAACTCATTGACTAGACTTTGTGCTTTGCATGTCGTTGCCTACTACTGCGAATTATTTTTTATCTCACTTAGTTCGCACTTTGCTTACTTGATTTCGAGTATCCATATCTGCCTGTTAGTCCTATCATACATAAAATATTCGAGGTGCTCCTGCGTTTTAATCGAGTCTATTTACTTAACGCATTGTTTACATTCAATTAACGTAATTGAATGTGTACTTAACTATAATATCTACCTTCTACTAGGACCCGACAAAAATGCGGGTAATTTGTGAACGAGCAATTTCCTCTATCAAGATCGTAATGATGTCAAACTTTGGCAGGTTACATGAAACCGTTCACGAACCGAATAATTGTATGTGGGCGGTCGATTCTTATCATCGCATCCGAGTGTGTAAAGGTTCTGGCGTCAGCCGCGCAGAGCGACTCTAATTGACTATGGGTCGGATTGTCGAGATTTCGATAGCCGATCTAATGTTCGGGATGGAAGACCATACCGCAGTTAAGGATTTATGGAAAATCGAAGAAGGCGATGACTGATACAATGGTATAATACATAGAGATTTGTAAGAAGCATATTACTCATGACTAGAAAAAGTTGCCCACGAGTCGCGAAATAGAAAGTGCGTAATTCTAGGAGCGAGTAAGACAATTGTCTTAAAATCTCTACATGGTTTAATATTGACAATTGACATGCAAATGACGCGTGTTGACATTCGAAAGGATAGGATGTCAGTGTTGTCAACCACAAAAAAAAATATTATATATAACTAAAAACAATGCTGTAATGAGTTCATTACAGCACTGTTTTTAGTACTGTAATGAACTCATTACGACACTGAAATAGAGAAAGTTAGAAGTCTATATAGAAGAGAAACGCACTATATTCTATTTATGTTCATTCTGTAGGCTATCGATTTGTAAGTTGTAAGTCACTAAAATTAACTTACTAGGGAAGTAACGGTGGGTTGAAAGTAACAAATACTCTCTAGATTTATCCAATAGGAGAACACCGCTTTGCTGCTGTCAGGTGACAGCAGGGAGTGCACCCCTCAATTGCATTTAGTTGCCGCGTACGCCACGCGCCGTAAGCCCAGTCCTACATTGGAAGCGGATTTGGTCTGGCCAGCCAACCCGACCCGATTTGATTCTCTTCAGAGCAGTCCAGACCAGATCGAACACAGCCTCCAATGTAGGAGGACAGTACGTTTTCTTTGTTTTTGTTTCCTCCAGACCCAGCCAGACCCGTCCGGACCCTCCAGACTGTCTGGTCTGGAGAAATTCCGCTTCCAATGTAGGACTGGCCTTAGGCTGTGTGACAGGACGTTACGAGAATTTACACATCAAAAGTAAGTTTTATGACGTTTTCTTATTCAAAGTTTAGATAGTCTTAAACGTAAGTAGGAATCTGAATGTTTTTGTTAATCTATTCTGTATTCAAGTGATTACACATTGCGTAAATTCATTTTTGTGTAGCATGCTCCGATTTAAGGTTATGTTGTACGTTTTGACAAAAATGTGAACGGGTACAAAAGTAACATAGCCCTCTGGGTACAAAAGTAACATGTTACTTTTGTCCTCGTGGTGATTTAATTATTTATTATTTTTGTAGTTGTATTTTTTCAACAGAATGCCCCGTCAACGCATTAGAAAAACTGAACGAGGAACCACGGACACGGGATTGTATCAAAAAGCGGCTGAAGAGCATTTTAAAGATGCTGCAACCATTAGAGGCCTGGCAAAAAAATATAATGTTTGTCATGTAACATTATATAGATTTATAAAAAAATTAAAAGCAGGAAATGCTACCGCTGTTGTGGGCTACCGTTGCGTCAACAGTGCTTTACCAACGACGAAGAAATTAATCTACGCGACTACTTAATCGAGTGCTCAGCAGCTTATTTTGGGTTATCCCCAACTGAAGTACGTAAACTGGCATACGAGTTAGCGCTTAAGAGAGAAAAATCATTTCCTACAAACACGATACTCAAATGGCGGTTAAGGAATGGTTGACTGGTGTTTTAAAACGACACCTGAGCCTGTCTTTAAGATCTCCTCAAGCAACAAGTCTGTCGCGGTCATCAAGTTTCAACGAGCATAATGTGAGTAAATGTTTTGACAACCTTGCTGATATTATGGATAGGTACTGATTTGAGCCAAAAGATATCTGGAACATGGACGAAACAGGGGTGACCACTGTCCAAAAACCTTATCAAAATTGTAGCCCAAAAAGGAATTAAACAAGTAGGTGCAGTAACATCGGCTGAAGGAGGAAGATTAGTAACTGTTGCTGTTGCCATCAATGCTCAAGGCGGACACATCCCACCCATTTTCGTATTCCCACTGAAACGATTCCAAGACCACATGATCCGTGAGGGTCCTGTTGGATGTACTGGAGCGGGCAATTCTAGTGGATAGATGGAAAATACAGAAGTTTATTCGTGTTATTAGTATATGATAAAGATTTTAAATAAATAATTTGTTGATTTACCATGTATAATATTGTACTCATTACCCACCCCTTCGGCTTGTTACTTTCGACCCACAACGTGTTATTTTCGACCTGCCTACGTGGCGATTTTTTATAAATTTCTATAATTCATATAAAACACAATATAATGTGATAATTCGAGTTGCTAGAGTAAAGAACATAAACTGAATTTTTATATAGTTATATTGAATAAATGGCAATAGTAACACCCAGCCAGAAATCAAGCTAAAAGTACAAAGTGTTACTTTTGTACCTGGTCTCCCTACATATTATGAAGATCCATAAATTTATCATTTAGGTAACTTTAACACGTGAATGCGAAAATTATTCATATAAATTAATTACACAATTTGTGATGATATTGATCCCAGCGGAAAAAGTCTTTAGGCTTCAAGTTGCGTATCTGTTCTACTAAAACAAGCGTGGAAAAAACAATTTTTTATATCGATATCCCCAAAACATTCGATTTCGAGAGTCTCATTAGATCTTGACCATGTATGAAATGAAAACGAATTGTTTATTGTTGATAGAACAAACGACGAAAATAAATCGAGCAAATTACTATTTGTGGAATTACAGGGGTGATAAATGAAGGTGTGTACTCGTGTTCCCTCCAGATATCCCAAAAAATGCGTTCTGTCAATCTGAAATAGATCGATTTTCTTGAATATCTGACTTGATTCAGTGAAAAACTAGTGCTTATGTTCAGATGATGCGAATTTGACATCACTTGAAATACTACAGGACTTTTATTACGGTCGTAAATGTGAGTGCGTCGGTTAATGATTTAGAAACGGCAGCATTTCTTTCACTTTCGCGTAGTTATCCATTATATGTGCCAGCAGAAATATGTTTCTGTGTGTATGCACTTGAGCTTCAACTGAACGCTATCAAATTTGATTGTGATTTCTCGAATGAACCTCAAGGTATTCGGAAACGGCGTTTTTTCCACTCCTAACTGATGAAGCTCATTGAATGATATTTCATCTGTGTTGAACAAAAATATACATATAAAGTAAGTCTCTAAGCGCTCGACCAAAAATCTATCTCGAACTATAAGATCGTCTGTCCTAAATCGCTGATCTGTCGGCCGAATTTGTTTCAGAGACCAATGTACATCTAACTGATGTTTACTTCACATCATAAAATATTCTACAAGACTTTTATTGCGGTCTTAAACATACCCAATTAGTGAGAGCGTTGATAGATCAAGGAATTGAAGCACTTTTCTCTCTCCTACTAGTTGAACATCCATGTGTACAAACACCAACATTACTCGTGCTTGCGATTCAAATGAATGGCGATTAAAGTCGATCATCATTACGAGCCACTATACGGTTTTCATAGATAAGTTGGGAGTTTTAACTTCTTATATTAGTGTTCTGTGGTCTAACTCATGAAGACATTCATCAGTAATATTAATTTCCTTCATTTCATAATCGAAAAGAAAAAATACGATCAATCTCCAACTAAAAGTTGCCTGTCGTAAATCGCTCCTCTATCGACCGACTTTGATTCAGTGAAAAACCAGTGTACACATCCAGCTGATGTTTATTTCACGTCATTAGACATACTTCATGACTTTTATTGCGGTCGTAAACGTCCCCAATTAGTGAGTGCGTCGATTGATGATCAAGAAATGGCAGCACCTCTCTCTCTTTCTCGTAAAACATCCATCTGTACAAACACAAATATTCTGTTTGTACGTACTCGCTCTTCAAATGAACGACGCGCCGTTCAAAGTCGATCATCATTAAAACAATCGGCGATTTCGCAAACGAGCCAGGATCTCCTGATGCCATTTCAAATGGGCCGAGTCGAAATAACAAACATATCGGAATTTTATGGTTTGGAAACAAAATACGTCGTATTTTCTAGTCGGGCGTGAAATTTCATTCTTCCTGAGTATTATTTCACAATATGAAGTGTTATTGACTTGAAATAATGACTGTATTCAAAGAGAATCTATTTTGGGTTATGGTGTACACACCATAAACATTTTGAACATGTTTGTTTATCTTCTTCTCTTAACAAGTATTCTATTGGCCCTTATATGTAATTTAATTCTTGGGAACGCTGAGTATGCGCAACCCAAGAAATAATCTTGGATTTTCATTTGAATGCTGCAGGAACACGTATTTTATAGCCCTGGGCTGTATCCAGAATCAACGTCCGACGTCGCTCAGAGTGCATCCTGGCCGTTTGCTTCGACAGGTTCGGTTACGACAAACCGAACCATTTCATCTCGAGGGTCGAGTCTCATAAGACTGAACTAGTCACCTTCTCCGCCCCAAAAGTTTCAATGAACCAATAGTAGACACGGAATGTAAATGTCAACGTAATTAGTTAACATTAACTTCAACTTCTACTATTGCTTGCCCTTGAGTAAATGATAAAATAAAAAAGATATATCTTCTGGTGAAAATGCAGTAATTTTTTTTTAATATGTGGGATATTTTATGAGGTGAAAAGTATAAAAAAAATTTTTAGCGTGTCACCTATTTCTATTAACCTAATTTAATTATCTTCCAAGTAACAACTTGATCCGTTTGATATTCTGGCAGTTATAGAGGTAAAACCAAATTTCGAAGGCTAATAAATCCTCAAGCATTAGAAGGATTTGTCCCAATAGCGAACTTGACCGAGAAATTGGGACAGTTAACATATTTTGAAAATATGAAAACTCTACCTCATCTCTTTGGAAAGTATTCATCACGATGTCAAACGCAATCGATTGAAATCACTTTCGGATCGATATTCGAAAATTACAATCATTTGGGCAAAACGATAGACCGCTCTTCTATAGAGCAAGCGCTTGAAAATGGGAATTTGGGTTATAGCCGGAAGATGGCAACGAATCTAAACGTTTAAATGATGTTTCCGAGGTATTACCATGTTTTAAACACTAATACATCATAGAATCCAATAAAACATTCCCGTGTTATGACTTTTCTAGCGTCACACGATTTCAATCCAAATAGCAGGCACGCTCCCTGTTTTTTCGTTTATTTGAACTTCATACCGGACAAATTCTCAAAATAAATCAAAGCTGAGAGCTCATAAAACTCACTGCTAGACCGCACATGTTGCTGGATTCGCCTGATAGCGTCATCGTTCGGTCTAGTCTATGTAATTTTTTTTCCTCGGTTTCTCACAGTTTATCTCTATGACACAGTTGTTCGAGATTGCTAGCCAGACATCTTAGCTGGTGCTGAAACTTCACTGACTAAATCAGATTTTTTTTCTATGAAAATGGGAGACTTAGATATAACACAGGGTAATCTACGATGATGGACTATCAAACTCAGTAATTTCTAAGTTATTCAAAATTTTCTGCAATTATGTTGTACATAAAGACAAATTAATCTAATCTGTTGCAAGAGAATATTCTATGATTATACAGAATGAATTATCCCATGAATAATTCACGAGTTGCAGGTCCTTTTATAGTTCTTTATCTTTACTTTTCGATTTGACCACATTGAAGCGTCCCTATTTGAATAACGGATCTTGGGATATAAGTTTCAATTGTCAGCTTTTAGTTTCACACAATGCATTCTCCAATTCCCTGTGGAAAAAAATTATTTCGTCGGTTCATATTTTGGTCATATAATCAGGATCTTCATTTAACTTATGGTGCATTTGATGACAAAACTCTAACCTTTTTTTATGAGCATCTTTGAAAACTTGAACGGTGTAAAAATTTCTATGGTTTGAAGCTGTTAGTTTTCAATGTATACGTTGTGTTATATTTAATTGCGCAGAGCTGGTGGGGTATTTAAACTATATTCAGAATTCTTGGAAAACATTATATGGTATTTCAAAAATATTTTCACGAATTCCTATAAGAGATAAAGAAATATATCTAATTGCTCTTCGTTGTCTGCATGAACTAATTACCTTTTTCTATTGGACCTGTTGGTATTATTTACCCTTTGACTAATTTATGTAGAATATTTTCCTAGTTTTCGATTCCAGGCGCGATGGATGTTTTTAGTCTTTTAATGTCATAACACAATTAAACGATTGATCACAACATAATTGAAAAATTAATTCACCTGAAAGGCTGCGGCAGCTAACAGGTGAAAGCGCAACACCCCGCATTCAAGAGTTCATCTTTAATTAAAATTCTGTGTACTTCCAATGATCAAAAATTATGGGTAATTAATTTGCATTTCGAGTGTGGACCGTTGTATTCACTAACTAACACTACGCAATTTGAATAATTCGAAAAACCTCTGGGAAATTCGCGAATGTTATGTTGGTCTCGTTTTTCAAGCGCATTTTGCAGTGACACGTTTTAAAAGCATTCACGATTATCCTAATGTATACAGTTAACCGTATCGTAAATTTATTTAATTTGCATGAATGTCGTAAAAGCCTTTCGACACGTTCAAAACTCCTAATGATTTCTATTTTTTGCAGGATGTACTACACACAATCTGCCAGTCCAGTGGTCAAGTTTTGAGGATCGTTATATTCAAGAAGAACGGTGTACAGGCCATGGTTGAATATCCTTTGAAAACAATATTTCATAAAAGTGCTGAATAACTTATCGAATTCAATATAAGTTATGTTGTCGATGAGTCTTGAAATAGAATTATTTTTTTGGCCATAGACTTCTATCATTTTCAAGGCAAATTAGTTATAGTTCTGAAACACTGAAATAAGCCCACCCAGTATATTGCTGTTTCCTGATAACGAATCCAAAAAAAAGTATCTGCAGCGGAATAGCTTAATTTTATTCAGCTATTATATCATCATTTATGTAATTTTTCCTTAACATTCCTTACATTCGACAGTGTGGAATCTGCAATAAGAGCCAAAGATGCGTTGAATGGCGCAGACATATACTCTGGATGCTGCACGCTAAAGATCGATTTCGCCAAGGTGAGTCTTGTGAACTTTAAATGGTAGTTTTATTTCACCGAAGGGATTCGGAATTGCTCTCAGAAGCAGAAGAACGTCTACGATATGGAATGAAACCAATCTTTGCTCTGAATAATTTCAGATATCAGGTGAATTGAAAATTCGATATTGGGATTGAGTTTTCTGGTCAACTTGGATCGTTTTTCTTTGTCTTCGATATGATCAGCATAGTGAAGTTTTATTCTTTGTTGGAGGGGTGCCAACTTCCACAATGGTTGCTGAATGGATATAGTTAACATTTGCTCTGCTATTCAAGAAATAATTAAAATTTTCGGATGAGGAATATCCTATAAAGATTAAAACAGTACTAAAGGCTTGAAGCCAAATAAGTAGTAGAAAATTCATTTTCCCTGCATAATTATATTCTTATCAGGCATACTGATACATACATTATATACATTTGAATGTAATTTTATTTTTCTATCCTGCTAACGGCTCCTTTCGAGTATTTTGCTGTAGTGATAAGTATTTATGAAACATCCAAATAATGTCAATGTGTTCGGTTTGGCTTCTTATTTAAATGTATCGTTCTTTCTACTATACTTTTGAAATTTCATTTTTGAGTTACATTACTAATTGATTGGGTTAAATCCTCTAAAACACGTCTATAACGTAAGTCCGGAAGTAAACAACATTCGACTGTATGGATGAGCCAAATCCAAAAAATTGCTTCAATTAGGACGCACTTCTCGTCAATTGCTTCACTTTGTTTTTGTCGGAAAAATAGGATCAACAGAAATCAAGTGAATTGATGATTTCGAAATTAACTTTGTAACTGCACACGATTAGGGATAAAAAATTATTAAATAACCTAAAACGTGCAGTAATATTGAGAGCAAAGTATGACGGAGAAGACGTTTTGGTACCTTGTATCCCAATGGTTCCGAATGACATACCATTCGAATTTCTGGTATCTACACCTTGCTCTCACTAGGGATGGGACATCGATAGATTTTCGTCGATGTTTAACATCGATGATAACATCGAACTGTACCATCGATGTTAACTGAACATCGCTAATTGAACATCGATGTTTGTGAACATCGGTGTTTTTACACTTTAATTATACTTAGGTATATCAATCATTCATAATGATTTAACGATAAATTCCCAATATATCAAAAAAAAATTTCAATGTCTACTGAGAATTCGTATATTAGAAAAAAGATACAGGTAACTATAACATAAATTTGGAAAAGCATAAAATAAAAATTGATTCAATAAATGGATAGAACTCTGGACACTGAAATAAATTAAATGTCCCAAATACTCCTTATTACATATCCCTATCACCAAATTAGTGTAAACTGGAAAGCACAAAATCAAGTAAAATTAATTTTTGGACGCCCTCTATCTCAGAAGTCGTTCATATGAACTTTTTTATTTTAAAATTACGCAAAGTTTAACCCCTTAAAGTTTGCACAAGTAATTAATTGACACCCTGTATAGTAAACGACCGATTCCAAAATTATCATAACACAAAATTGGGGTAAAACCCGAATATAACTTTCTCCTGACGTCAACCAGAACTAAGACTACTAATTTCACCCATCTGTCTATACAGGGTGACAACAAAATATGGAATCATGCTCATCTTTGTATATCAATGAGGATATGAAATTCGATTTTTTGCAGTGTGGAATATTTTTGTTTGTACCAAAGAAGGGTCACAAATATTTCCAGTTGGACTATTTTTTGAATATTTGATGGTAAAATCTGTATATTTTCTCATACTTTCATTGTACACTTCATTCTGAGTACGACGCTGTTTTCTTCTACAATTTTTGACAAGTCATATCCATGATTTTGAATAATATATAAATCAACCGTATAAAAACAAACCTAGTTGACTGAAAAATGATTCAATAGCTGAATTTCCATAAATATATATAAAACATCGAGAAACCGATGTTTAATATTCTATCCGCAACATCGATGTCAGCATCGATGTTGAAAATCAGTTAACATCGATGGTAAAAACATCGACATCGATACTCAAACATCGATGTTGATGTCCCATCCCTAGCTCTCACTATAAATATAAAAAATCCCAGAAGCATTAATTGAGTGTTTGTGGTATTAATCAAGACAACTGGATGGTGCCTGTTTCTGTATCTGAAAAGTATTCGATCTATGTTAATAAGGAACAAATTGTCCCGTTTTGGCGTCGTGAATACACCCCTGCAAAGTTGTAGAACTGTTTCAACAACTTTTATCCTCTTGTTCTACTTTCTTTCGTTGATGGAATCCGAACATCGTGAATTTTTCTACAGCTTCTCATTCTTCAGCCTATCGTATCATTTCTGGCACTGACAGATGTGTAAGATTAGACAGTTGGACCACAAATCTATTAGTTGAGCCACCTCTTTTCGTTCGCCTTACCCAGAATTATAAGTTTGTCGATACCATCCTTGTGGATTACGTAGCCGGCGAATGTCGTGATGCATTTTTGTATAGTTGGCAAGAGTGGCTTGTTGGTGTCGATTCTTAACTCTATTGATGGAGTTATAAGTCCTGTGAGCTGTCAATAGTTTATGAAGCATTCTTCTATAGCATATTATCTCGAATGTTTCTCTTCTCCTGTGACAGGATGCATTGATTATCCAACTATTTGACCTATATGTCGAAATAGAGGAGATTAGAGTTTTCACCAGCCTTCTCTTGGTTGTTTTGAATATTTGATGATCTTCCCAGTTTCTGGTGAGTCTCCTCAATGCCGATTCTGTCATGATTAGAATTCGTTTAATCTCTTTCTCGCAAAGTCCTCTTTTTCGAGCTCTTAGGTAGATAACATCGGTTTTAGTCTGGATGTCTTAAATGGTCTGCAATGTAAGTGAAACAATATTCTTCTGATTAACACCTACTTAGGTGTATTCAGTTCTATGTAGTTTGAGACGTAGTTCTGCGAAATTCAAGACGAGAGAGGATCTCTGCCATTTCTTCTTCAGAGCTAGCTTTTATAGTTGTACAATGTGCCCCCTTGAAACTCTACGCCGCTGAATCACAGTCGTCCTTTGGTACCCGATTCCTGGTATTTCCAACGTTGAGGGACTATATATACCCCGAACGGCACCATTCTAACCCGATTAAGCTTCCAAAGAAGTCTGCAGCAAGACGTAAGTTAAGACAATCATTCCATGTTAAAAGTGTAACCTGTGCAAATATACGATTCTTAAAACTAACAAATACAGTTCACTCATTCTACACATAAACCCAACGAAACGATACACGAACATTGGTCCTTCGGGCCGGATAAACGAACAATAGTAGTGTCATCGCCATATCTCAGGTTGGAGATCTTTCTTCCTCCTTTAAAGTCTCCTCCAATCATTTTCGTTATCGCATTTTTGATTATTCACTCGTATTAAATAAATAGGAGATAGTATACAGCCCTGTCCGATTCCTTTGCGTCCATGAAACTCCTTGGAGAGTTCAATATCTAATTTTACCCTGGCACTGTTGGAGACATAGTTTTTGAATATGGAATATTAGATTACCTGTATAGTTATTGTAAAATATTGAATTTGCTTACCATTTCGGTATTGAAAGGAGTACCTTAAGAAAAGCAATAAATGAAAGCATAAAAGTCCTTGCAGAGATTAATCTACAATTGAATATAATTGTTTTAATTCCATAGCTTGACTGAGATGAATTCATACTACAAACAACACAAATAACCTTCGTAAGTCTAAATGTTCCGAGTCTGAACAACCTCAACAATTTCACTTTGCGATAGACCTGTCAGTTGCTTTCGTACTCGTATAATATGGAATAGAATATAGAAATATTTCGTCGGTACAGCTGCGTAGCGAATGTCTACTGTTTGAAATGAAGATCGGAAAACCACATCAGGTTCCGATCCCCGATGTACTCGAATCTATTTTCGTTACTGAATATATCTCGAAAACCTCGAAATTTATCGGGAAGGCGTATGGCACGAGTCCCGAAGGAACAAACATTTTCCAACGAACGATTGATCTATCGGGTCGACCCTGACCTTTAAGACGACGCCCATCTTGTCGTTACCTTGTCGGGTTTAATCAAATAATGACTTGTCCGACGTGCTATTCATACAAGGCGATTATGACTAGGTCTTTGATATGCATGAGCGCTGAAAAGGGACAACGAGGTTGCTAGTGGCACTTTCGTAATTGAGTGGATTAAAGGTACGCAGCTTTGACGCCATCCGACGCTATCCTCTTGTATTGCGATTTTATCGTGACGTTTAGAACGGACTACCGACGGTCGACACATCTGACGCATAATTTGTGCGAGAAAGGTTTTGATGTTGCTGACTTTTTACCTATTTTGAAATATTCTATTTCCATTGATGACTAAATATTTTTTATGATGTATCTCGTGTAGAATGATAGTTCTTTAACAAAAGGAAATTGATAAATATACCACTTTATTACTTTTCAGATTTACACATGTACTGTTATATTACAATAAACACTTCGTGATAACGCCGATTTCACATTTCAAAACTGGACTAAAACATTTTTTTGATGGAATGTAGGTTGAGAATGATGTGACCACAAAAATTCGAAATGAACTGTAAAATATTCCACCAGATAAAGGGAAGTTCAATTCACAAACCAAATTTAACGAAAGTCAACGAGCACACACTGTATTTAGCTGCTTCCATTTAGTACCTTGTTTACGACTACTGTTGGAGGCCACGAGCTCAATATTCTGTGCACAGCTTGGAATTAGAAGTTGTTATACTTTAATGAATAGCATCCCCAACCACCTGAAGTAATGGCTTTCATACAATATTCTGAAGCTTTTATTATTCTTAATCCTTGTTGCATACATCCCATGTTCCTCTTTAACCAGGAGCGATGAAAATGGGCAGTCACCGTTCTGATGAAAATCGTGACTTATGATTTTCAAGATTGAAAATTTATGAAGATAACTCGATGAATACGAACTAGCCGTTTTCAAATTTGTTTGTCGGGGAAAGATCAAATATATCTATGTCTAAAATTAATGTAGTGGTTAAATACTAGCCACGTATACGATCATATATTGTGCCTAGAAAACTGCGTGAAATGAAGATACATTTCTAACATCACAAAGCAACATCAACCTTTTTTGCGTCCAAGAGGTAGGAGCACACGCATCATACCTTTCTCGCAGTGAAATTGAAATGGGACTTTAACCATGAAACACTTCTCTCAACACTACAGTTGAAATTCCAGGGACACATTCGTAAAACCATATTGAACGCCATGACTAATAGTATTCTGGTACGCCGCCAGTGATTCCTCTTATCTCCTTTGAACTTTGAGGATATGAGGGAGAACTTGTACCGACTAGTCCTATAAGTTTCGTATTCTCTCGGAGAATTTGTGAATTTCAATAAACTCAGCTGGCCCTCGTTCCGTCTCCGCATAGCCCTGGTGACGGAACTAGAATATGCGACGTTTATATTCTTGTACGATTCATTCTGATTTACCTACCCTATCGTCAGCACTATAGTATCAAACGAAGAATCGAGTGCTACTTATCTTCGCGGTCGGTACTCGGTGTAAGCTAGCAGTCAAAGTCTTGGGTCTACCTCATGGGGTGGACGCGGAGTGACTAAGCAAGCCATATTTAACCACGCTAGCTTGGTCTCCAGCGACTTCTAGGTCTTTTTCAACCAGGTATGTTCAAATATGTTACTACCTAAGCACACGCTTAGCCACAAGCTTGAAGAAAGTTCGTGCTCCGGTTAATGGTCATTCTTGGTTTCGTTGCTCGTCCATAAGAATTACCACAACTACTGGAATCCATACACCCTGACAAGGTGACGACCTCGTACGGAAAAGCACCGAAATCCTGGTACCACTCAGCACAACAAAATATTTGGTTGAGTCATGAAGTACTCGGCCAATTTCCAACACATATACTCGAAGTATCAATTTCCCTGCAGTGGACACTGCATCCAGAGCAAGGAAATGGTCGATGCGTTATATGATTTTTCCCCCTCCAACCAGACTGGTTCAGAATGTCTGATCGGATAAAATTCCGCTTCCAATGAAGGAGCTGCACAATCTTTTTACGACCTCATGCTGAGCCATAGATCTTAGTAGGCGAAGCTGATTCTCCGCGCATCGCTGGTTCCTGTTGGATTGATGAATATCTAGCCAATTACCCGAACTGAAGCTTTCCATGAAATATTCCAAAGCCTTTATCCTTGCCGTAGCTGAATGATGAATATGACCAATCACCGTTCCGATGAAAATCGAGAGTTATATTTTTCCGGGATTGGAAATTAAACGGGAAGAGCTCACGATATATGAGGGTCATCACGATATAGCCATGAGAAAATGCACACAATTCACTCCACCTCCTGTCCCATCCCGTCCGCCCTATGATTTATTCATTTTCCATTCAGCGCGACGTCACGAGAGAAGAGGAAATGAAAATTTCACGACCCTCTTATGACGCTCGTACCCGAGACCATTTGTACGATGGTATTTCCGCTCGACGTAACGTATAGTGCTGTTTTTTCTTCTACTTCGCGGGAAGATGGGATCGAAATTCACCCAGGCAGTTTCGAAGTTTTTGCGGGACGAATTTAATGCGAGAGGTTGGTGTGTTTCCGCTCTTGTCGAGGCATTTTCAGATTACTTTTCAGCCATGGGACTCCCATTCTTTGCTGAGATATAGAGGATTTTTTCGATAATTGATATAACATGATATTCTGCTGATTTTTTACGGGTGAATACTGTCGAAGGCCTTGGGAGTTTGTGCGAGTTAGAATCGGCAACGTGTGTTGTGTGCCAACTCATTATTCTTATCAATATCTTGTCTCAATATTTCAGAATTGTGATCTTTTATGCAGGGCATACACGCTAAGGTAGACCGGAGAGAAAACTGTGCAGGTATACCTGCGCAGGTCTGCCTCGTGTGTGGGGACGTTCCAGTATACTGTGTTCGTCGAATCTCGAATTTGCTCCGGCGACCCGTGCAGGCTTGAAAAACTACGACACGCACGTTCCGGTCGACCTGCGCAGGTACACCTGCACAGTTTTCCTCTCCGGTCTACCGTAGCGTGTATGCTCTGCATTATAGTATTCGATCAGCTTATTCACTGGATAGGCGTCTGTCAAAGCCGTAGAAAGACAGTTGGTCTTGGCTGTTATCTTGCACGGTTCCAGGATTGATTTTTCTTACATCTATGGTTGATGAATCGCTTTTTCTAAACAAATGTTTTCATTTGTTTACGTTTTCAATCCACAATGCCAAAAAATATCATCTGCTGGTTACTCCGGATCTTACAGAATATATAAGCTTCGACAGCCCCATGTCGTGCTTGGAAACTTTAGGATATCTCTCCGATGTAGGTCGGTGAATCCACCGCGAACTTTGTTGATTTTGCAAATCCAAGAGGGTTTCCCAAGGCTATTTTGGATTGGACTACCTCTCATTGATGTACAGCAACCCTATATTGGTACACCTAATTACAACAAAATGGTTTAAATTTAAGCGATTTCAGCTTTGATTCGAGATGTTATCATTCTTCTCATAATGCTCTTGGAAAAATTCCCCGGTACCCAAAATAAAATTTTTTCTTAGCCAATGAATAATTGTTTAAAGGATAATGATATCTCCATGTCAGAAAAGAGCTGAGGTTTTACAATTCGAGGGATCTCCGCTTCACCTGGTGCTCCACTGTTGAAGAAATCTGTTTTTTTTTTTAAATCAATACTATCTTCATATGTTCTATCCAGATTCTTGGTAGGCTGTTAATCTTGTCTCATCTTGTATACTACATTTTTTCCCTGCACGACCCTTACCTAACCGTTGCAATTTCTTGATTTTTCTGCGATAATACAGCTTTCCTTTAATCCACAATGATAGCCAGAGGTTCTAAATTTTTACGTTTGATAGCATTCAATCCGAAGATGGGCCAGATGTTGTCGAAAGCATCTCCAATATCCCGATGATCTTTTTAACATTATGGATATCTTCCTATGTAAAGAGTTAATGCCATCGACCCTATAGGAAATGTGAAGCTTCAAACTCTTCCTTTCATTCAAGCATATTTAACATCAGCACCATTCTATCTTTGCATAGTGCGTTCTTGGAAGCCTATAGAATTCACATTTTCCTTCTCAAAGATTCCTTATCTACAGGGTCTTTCACGAGGAACCTCACCCATATTTATACGGGAAACTACAGAACGTATTTTCATGAAATTCAGCACTTATAAGTATTTCACGATGCTGATGAAATGTAAAATATTTTCAAGGCATGAGCACCTCCAGTTTTTCCGGAAATGACGTCAACTTCCGTTTTTCAAATTAGAACACCATTTTTTTATTGCAGAAATAGATTCCTTAGAAAATTTCAAGTTATTTTGATGTAACATTTTTCAGTTTTGGTTGGAAAATTCTCTCTGAGCGGGAAAATTCGAAAAAAAAATCGAAAATAGAGCTCCGCTGAAACAAGAATAACTTGATGTATCTACTTTAAAAATCGAAATCGCGATTCATGATATATGGGGGTGAAAAAATCGCTTTCAAAGTTAGGGATGATAAAATCGTGAAAAATCAATTTTTTCAAATTTGAACACTTTTTTTTATGGCAGATATTGAATCTACGTTAAAAATAATGTGAGTGTATGCATCACACCCTTGCCCTAAAGGGGATATTTTCTGAGTTATTCACAAAAACTGTTTTTCGTCTTGAATTTTCAGCTATTTCTTTTCCCTCCACGCCAAAAAGATGAAATTTTCAGGAACTGTTATTTGAACCATGCTGTAGATTTTTCACCCCTTCTTGAAACCGACTTGAAGTTACTATTAGGAGAACCATGGCAAACTCTCGCAGTTATAACTAGAGAAGATGCTCAAAGTTTTGACCGTTAATTTCTAGACATTTATTTATACGTCTCAGGAATGCTTCGTGCGTTGCTCTTCTTATTTCATAGGGAGGAAGAGATCAGCAAAAGTGTTTAAAAACCAAATTGAGTTTCAAAACTATGAATCTAAAAATCTAAACAAACCTGTACGTATTTCTGACTCGTTCCATGCAGTCCTCTTTATCAGTCAGGGAGTTAAGTAGACAATATTTTTATCCTACCCCAAACATAATAGTCTAAAGGAGTTAAATCGGGAGAACGTGGTGGCCAAAGATGTGGACCATTGTTCGCCAACCATCGATCTTCAAATAGCCTGTATAGGATATTTGACACATTGAGTGAATTGTGTGGAGGCGCGCCATCTTGTTGATACCATAAGTCATTATGGTTCTGTACTAGCGTTTCAATCATTTGAGTCAATATGTCAGAATATCTATCTCCTAAGGGAGAACATTGTTTAAATAATGCAAACATGTGTAGTGTTCTATCTTACCAGTTAAAGTCCCATCATAAATGTGAACATCGTGAATTGCATTATTTTTGATGGCGCAAAAAACATTGAAACTCCAGGTCTCTTGTAAGTTGCATTGTCTGAAGTGGTGGTTGTTCTCTTCATCCCAATAATGACTGTTATGCTTATTGAAAGAACCATTCTTTGTGAATTTAGATTCATCTGTCCAAATTATACGGTCCAAAAAGTTTTCATTCTCTTGAAATCGAATCATCATAGCTTCGCAAAATTCTGTTCCCTGACGAAATTAGTTTCCTTCAAATGCTGTACCCTATTGAATTTATATGGGTGCATTTTATGTTTTTTTAATATTCTCCAAACACTCGATTGAGATAATCCCAGAGCAATCTCGGCATCTTTGAGAGAATTTTGAGGATTCACACGAAAATATGCAAGAACTGTAATTTCGTTGTTCTCATCTTCTACTACACTTTTTTCTCTGTGTAAAGTTTTCTTAACGAAAGATCCGACATTTCTCAAGTTTGTCATGGTTCTGTTAATGGTATCTCTCGTTGGTCTGGGTCGGTCAGGAAACCTCTCAATGAACAGTCGAATCGTTCTATCTACAACTTTATTACATTCTCCATGAAGTAGAATGAGATTTAAATAATCTTCATTGGTAAAATTAGGCATTAGGTTTAAGTAACAGTTCCTGAAAATTTCATCTTTTTGGCGTGAAGGGAAAAGAAATAGCTGAAAATTCAAGACGAAAAACAGTTTTTTGTGAATAACTCAGAAAATATCCACTTTAGGGCAAGAGTGTGATGCATACACTCACATTATTTTTTAACGTAGATTCAATATCTGCCATAAAAAAATGGGGTTCTAATTTGAAAAAATTGATTTTTCACGATTTTGTCATCCCTAACTTTGAAAGCGATTTTTTCACCCCCTGTATCATTAATCACGATTTCGATTTTTAAAGTGGATACATCAATCTTACATCTTGAAAAATCCCAAAAATGAAAATTTTCCATCCAAAACCTCGAAGTTATTCTTGTTTCAACGGGGCTCTATTTTCGATTTTTTTTTCGAATTTTCCCGCTCAGAGAGAATTTTCCAACCAAAACTGAAAAATGTTACATCAAAACTTGAAATTTTCTGCAATAATAGAATGGTGTTCTAATTTGAAAAACGGAAGTTGACGTCATTTCCGGAAAAACCGGAGGTGCTCATGCCTTGAAAATATTTTAGATTTCATCAGCATCGTGAACTACTTATAAGTGCTGAATTTCATGAAAATACGTTCAGTTGTTTCCCGTATAAATATGGGTGAGGTTCCTCGTTAAAGACCCTGTATATATATAAAAAAGTCGTGTTAGTTACACTATTTATAATTCTAGAACTGATTCGGTTGCAAATTAGTGGGTAGGTAGCTCAGAACCAGGAGAAAGATATAGAGTACTCGTCATTAAATAGGAAATTTTGGCAAATGTAGAAATACGACTATGGCTCTTGTTACTCGATAAACTGAACTTATTTGTGGAGCTATGGTTCTACTGTCAGGTGTATTCGACAGCTCAAGTTATTCCACGATCAACTGTTGCTGACGACCAGAATTCATGTCTGAAATACTCTGATTTGAAACGTGTGCGTGTGTTTTTCCAAAAAGATTGCGATCGTGTTGCTAGGTACCAGAAATGTTTCCAGTTGACACATTCGGAAATATAACATTTTCCACAGATTTATCTCACTTCATTAAGCTAGAAAGAGAAGCTTAGTCAAAGCGTTCTTTCATTCGATATACAATAAAATGATAATTTGGTTGAGTGTAATTGTAATATTGATGGCAAAACACAGAGATGTCGACGATCTCAATGTGAAAATTCAGATTTTTTCCAAGGGCGTTCTAACTCAAAAACCAGTTGACACAGGTATACATCATGATGACCTAGTCAACTGTCCTACAGAGTAAGCATAAAAAAAAGCTGAAAAAATCAAAGATTGTGAGACGGTACAAAGTTCGTCGTGTCATCTAGTTATATATTGAAACTTCATATTAGAATTATCTCTTAAAACCCTACTTTATATTACAATTCATTATGCAGCTTTCAAATGATTGGGATGAGTTCAAAACTGGTATTGAAATATCGTACATTGTAAGACTCATATGGCGATATTAATTAAGATATTAGGATATAAGAAAAACGAAATAAAAAGGGTTTAAATTGCCCTTAGAAATTATCATGGGCAAAGCGAAAATAAAATAATGATTGATATAGTAATAATGGAAAACATTAGGCTGACTCTTTCACCTTTCGATTTTCAGACCTTTTTTGACGCCAGTCGTACTTCCGGCGCCGTGGCATCGATCTAGCACCGCAAATTATGTATAAGAAAGCGTGTTTTGTCGTGTATAATAACAATTTTGATGTCCTGTCGACCTTAATTATTGGACAGGTATTCTAAAATTGAAACCTTCAACATCATTATTGGTGTTTCAGTGTATGCAGTTGGAGTTCGTTATTGGTTAGGCGACAATATGATTGATTGCCGAATCTTGTTGGCAACTGACCATGTCGTTGGGCATAGCATCGTTGTAAAAAAGTTTCATTAGAATTGAATCGTTAGGTCGTACCAGCCAAATCTTTTATCGCCAGTGGTGTCTACAGACTCTAGAACAAGCGCGCAAAAGCTTCTGACCTCACGTCAGTGCTTTCACTTTCACAAAACTTTTTTCTTTCGCTTAATTCATATACCTGTAGCATTCGACAAAGTTTCAACCTGAAAAGCACTTGCTGACTTGACTACATCAATGTAAGATACAATTCCTCGACAAAACGATTGTCCTACTTTTCGTCTTTGATACGACCCATTTCCTATCGAAATATTGGAATCGATCCGTTTTTCGTTGATGTGTGCACACCCTTCCGGTTGGATAACCCCTTAGTCTATGTTGTTGGGCACGGCAGGGATTCCTTCGCGTGTCTTACCGGCCCCCACCATCTGTCCTGGACAGGGTTGACAGCCGGATGTCGACCTATCGGGACCTTGTTCGATTCTCTTCACTTTCACTTACGCTAAATTCAATCAGAAGCTTATTCCATACAAAAGGCTCCATGATGACTGAACCGTTCGACATTGATGATTAAATAGTCTGTTTGAAGATTCTTGTTTATCTCCTTTTTCCTTAGGAAGACATTTTTCTTCTTTTGTTGGGGTTATCACATTTATTGTTCTGCCTGGTGATCTCTACACAGCTAAAATGCTCCTAAATTCAATAATTTCTGAGTTATTTGTGATTTTATGGATTTATGTAGTACGTAGAGTCAAATTCATAAGGATGTGTCAGATAGGTCTTAATGTTAGTCGTTATGAAATTTTTGATTTCACAAAATGAATCGTTGCTATTCTAATAATGAGATTTTGGATTTATTTCTTATATTGTATTTTTTCAATTGTATACGCAATACACATTCAAATGCACTTAATGATATTGTTTATTTCAAATGGTGGATGACACAAAATGTTGAGTATCCAATGAGAAGTATCCCCATTTTTTTACAATTTCTGAAAAGATGTTTCAAACTTTCCAAATTTTGGAATGTAAGAGCCCCTAAAGAATACAAAAAAGGGCAGTTGATGAAATTAATATTTCGACTTATTTCGAAGCGAATTAGAATTCATCTCTTCAATAGGAAACACATTAAATAGATTCGCTACTTCAGTACACCGAATTATGATTATAAATAAATTATGATAATAAAAATAAAAATACGTTTCAAAACTCAAATTAACAAAATGAATGATCAGGTAAGAGTCTCAATATGGTAACCATTTTGTTTCACACACTTTCGAATACGTCTTGAAACACCTCGGTTAGTCGCTCGCTCAATTTCCTCCCCCTTTAGATCAGCTTCCTCCACACGCCGTATCAAATCTTCATAGACTATGTTTTTTTATTTTACCCCATAAATAAAAATCTACGGGGTACTGGGGACCAAAATAGTGAAGAACGGCGTCCGATCCACCGATTACCAAACATTGCATTCAGTTCTTCAGACACCTCGTGCGAACTATGTGCCGGAGCCCCATCCAATTGATCATTCATCATTTTCAAGTTTTTCTAATATTCCTCTACAAAAATTTAACCTTTTTATGTAGTCACCTGGTTCTAATGCATGAACTTTCCCATATTTCTAGTCATGCATGTTGTGTTTTTTCAAAATGCACTGAATTTCTGTTTAAATCGATTTTTTCAAAAAAATTTTTTCGTATTTTTGAATTTATTTTCACACCCTGTATAACCGGAAGAATAATTTGAACATATTTGCTTCATTTTTTGGATATTTTGAAAACTAAATTCATATTTTCGTTATCTGTAGAGAACTTCTGAACAATATCATAATTTCAATTTTCAGATTTCAAATATGTCTAGTTCTCCAGAAACGTCTAATAGGCACTCGAACTTGAGACACCCTGTATTAATAACACACAATAAAATTTTATTTCATAGAACCTTTCATAGACACCTTTTCTAAAAATCTCAAAACAGAATAACGACATTAAATAAATATGCGAAGGGTTATTTGAGTCAGCCGTTCTTATACCAGGTATACTGGTATGAAATAATAATAATAATAATAATAAAGGTCTTTATTTATCAAAACGTAATTACAACTTAAACAATGATACATGTAAAGGGCGAGATTTAGCTTACAGTCTAATACAATTTAAAGTTTAGAGTGTAAATAAGTTAATTTAACTATGCGTCTATTCTTCCATCTAACTCGAAAATGATTTAGAAAACAAATGAAGAAAAAAACGTCACAACACAAGCAAACATGGTTAAAAATCAAGACGAACAAAAATGCAAACAATGTAAATGCCACATAAAGAAGAAATTAAAAAATGCCGAGCCTCGAGACCACCCAATAAGACAGCTCCCCAGACAAAAGTAAAACAATATGAGTGTTTTTTGTGATAATAAAACACTAATTATTAATGGGAAAGTAAAAAACATTTCATTCAGAGTATTGGCCATTGTTGTCTACACATTTGACCTTTCTGGAAATTTCTTCCCTTTCTGGTCCCATCAAACACAGAGCATTGTCTTCTTGACGAATCGATCTGGTTTTGCAGTCGATGTTGATGTTTATCCCGGATTAACCCATGATTTTTTCCGTTCAGGATGCTTAAAATAAATCAATTTATCATCGCCAGTAACAATCTGATGCAAAACTGATTTTTTCGTGTCTTTATTTCAATTCATGTGTCTCCCATTTTCCACACTTTTGGATCTTTTCCATAGCTTTTAAACGGCCATAAATTGTTTGTTGTGCAACAAATAACATTTCTGCCATTTGCTTTTGATTCAAAGTGTCATCTCCATCCAATATCTTTTGCAATTCGGTGTCTGCAAACTCTTTTGGTGGTTTTCAACGTTCTTAATTTCTCACATCAAAATCATTATTTCTGAACCGTTGAAACTATATTCTGCATGTTGCTTCTGAGCTTCTGAGCATTATCACCATATGCCTTGACAAATCGATGCACTTTTCTTCAAATGAAAACAAAAAATTAATGTTTTCCACAAATCATCACTTACTGGTACCAAATTCGACGTTTTTAACACAATGAAAAAATATGATGTCTATTCAATGACTTGATGTACACTTCACAGATGTCATAGCAAAAAAAAAATAAAGGTTCGTTCTCAACAAATGTTCCCTATCGAGACATTTGTATCTTGACGCTCACTTCATACCGGTATACCTTGTATGTTCCATTTATTAATCTTTGAACAAGCTTATCGTCTCTGCAAGACGTAATTAATTCAGTGTCGAGTGCTTTTGTTTATATAAACTCAATATTGTAATAATGGAAATGGAAAGCTTTTTCAACATAATTCAATTACAGTTCTTGCTTTTTTCGATGTCGACAATTCTGTTGTGTTTACCCACCCCTGTAACAGGTGCAATCGAATTGTATCCAATATCGACTTTTTGTCGTGTTCGTGTCCAAGTACCGAAATTCCGTGTTTAATTGTAATTGGAATTGGAAGGAGGGCTCAATTAGAACGACATATCGACTGGTTTCTTACCCGCGAATAGGCCAGAATGACTGTTCGACGAATTGACGATGTCGTTCTTCCGACATAACCGTAACCTACTTCGATCTAGGAGCGCACGGAAGTTTCATTATGGCCGATTAATTCCGGCTCTAACGATCGAATTTTCAATTCAACCTCATTTCTGCGGAAATTTTTCCAACTTCGAGGATGGAGCTGATGGGTAATTGAATTGCGTTCATTTACCGAGTTTGAATGTAGCTTCTGTTGAATATTTGAAGGTCTGAATGTGTATTATACAAAGTTGTCTTGTCTATTAGGAGTAGTACTTATTTATTCATTTCAGGAGCACTATCAAAGTACATATTTATTCAGAGCGTCTGTGAATAAATGCGAAGAACTTTGAGAAATAGTGAATGAGAATAAATGGGGGTACTTCCTTCTGAATTTTTCAAAATCGCCTCGGAGGGGAGTTGACAAGTTTGCGGAATTCAATTATTTTTACTGGTTCGGAGAATCGAGTAGTATTGAAATTCCACAGCTTCGATGTGTGTGTGATGATAACTGAATTTTTCTAATTTTGTTGCCATATGCATTCAAGTGATCATATTTCGAAGTGAAACTGTTTTAACAGGATTGCAGCTGAATTGAAACTACAGGAAAACTAATAAGTTTGGTTATTCTCAATTCAAGATATTTGTGATTTCGAGTTGAACATATAAGGTATTTCGAAGGACAAGTGTTTTGTGATGATTTTCAATGGAGTTGATATGCCTATTTTCTTAAAACAAGTTCGCAGAAGCTCCTAACTTTACGTCAGTGCTTCACTAATTTTTTTTTATCAAACAACAGCTTCTCACAAGCCTTCTATTATCTTTTAGAAACGCAATTCAAAAAATTAGTTATTTGAATCAGTCAGTGCTCTTCTAATTTTTTTTTTCATTCGAATTGTTCTCTGAACTCGATCTATTGGGTTGTTCGGAAAGTCATTTCGTTTTTTTTTTTGGGGAACATGAAAGACAGTTTTCGTATAATGAATAAATATTATATTAAATTATATTTTGGTCATTCTGGTCCAACACCTTCTGCCATCTTTCTGGCAGTAACATAATTCCCCTCTCATAAAAGTTTTGGTCCTTGCTGGCAAAAAACTGGTTCAGATGGTTTTTGACATCTTCATCTGAGGTGAAGGTTTTGCCATCCAAAAAATTTTGCAGGGACAGGAACAAATAGTAGTCGGAAGGCGCCAGATCTGGAGAATATGGTGGATGTTGCAGTACGTCCCATTCAAGCTGTAAAAGTTTTTGGCGAGTGACCTAACTTGTGTGAGGTCTCGCATTATCCTGGTGGAACACTACACCCTTCCTGTTGATTAATTCGGGCCTCTTCTCTTTAAGTGAATCATTCAATTTGTCCAGCTGATGACAATAGAATTCTGAATTAATCGTTGTATTGTCCGGCAAAAGCTCAAAAAAAAACGATTCCTTCGATATCCCACCAAACGGAGAGCATCACCTTTTTTGGTGAATGTTGGCTTTTGACACGCTTTGAGCTGGTTCATCTTTTCTGCTCCATGACATCTTGCGTCTAACATTGTTGTATACAACGCATTTTTCGCCCCCAGTAATAATCCGCTTCAAAAATGGATCATTTTCTTGACGTTTGAGGAGCGAATCACACGCGTCAACGCGACGACACAAATTTCGCTCCGTAAGGCCAGTCCTACATTGGAAGCGGAATTTCTCCAGACCAGACAGTCTGACGGGTCTGGCTGAGTCTGGAGGAAACAAAAACAAAGAAAACGTACTTTTCTCCTACATTGGAAGCAGTGTTCGATCTGGTCTGGACTGCTCTGAAGAGAATCAAATCGGGTCGGGTTGGCTGGCCAGACTAAATCCGCTTCCAATGTAGGACTGGCCTAAGGACATGGGGCACCCACACAACGAGCTTCGAGGTTAAGCCCATGCCTTTCAAATGGCCATAAACAGTCGAATTCGACAAATTTAATCTCTCACCGATCTCTCGTGTAGTTATTCGTTCGAGAACAGGTTATGGTCTTACCAATAGCAGGCTATTCAGATGGAACTCAGTTTCAAGAGCAAGTTCCTGGTATGAAATGAATGAGATAATCGAACAGATGATGTTATCGTGAAACCTACGGATCTGATATTTTAAAACATGGCGGTAGCGTGATGTTTCCACTCGAGATTCAGATTATTCCATTAAACGAATAATTCCGTTGTACGACTGCCAACACTGCATTATCATTTTCCATCAGCGTGAAATTTTGTACGTCCCATCTGTCTTCCTAGACGTCCTCCCCTAATTCCTCTCCACTTTGAGGGGCCAAGAGCACACATTAATACTATTATTTTCAGGTGAACTTCTGCTTAATCCGTTGGTCGCGTGTTGGCAATGTTTAGACGCAGGATAAATTGATATAATAATCTCGAATTATAAACATACGTTATGTCAGCAACCGATTAACGTGTCAGCGTATTTGCTCGACTACTTCGCTAGTAGGTAAATATAAACCAAGTATAAATCTATCCTATCGGGAGATACATCTGAACCGTTTAGCTTTCGACATAAGGTCATTTCTTCTTTCGCCGTATCGTCGACGTTCAGCTATTAATTTTTTCCTCGTTTGAAAACGGCCTGAGTGTCGTTGATGGATAATGCAGGGATATTCGATATCCCATTTTTTTTCTTCAGAAATTTTAAGGAAATGTATTCCAAATATACAGGGTGAGTCTTTGACCACTGCGTTAATTTTAACCATAGGTTCTTGACGTCAACAGAAACATTTTCTTTCTATAACATTTTTCCATATTTGGCCCCGTTCAAAAGATATAGGATAAAAGAAATTGCATTTTCACCTGTAATATTGCAATGACAATATCAATTGAAATGATCTCTTGTAGAAGGTTTTTGATAACAGTCATGCATATTTTGGCATCAATAGATTTATTTCATTTCTTGTGGGTTTCTCTTTACTACTGTACAGATTGGTTAAATTGCATGAAAAATAAATATCACTTGAACTAAAGGTCCGTATCTTATACTTTCTAGAATCATTATTCATTTTTGCAGATAAAATCATTCATCTTTTTTTTCCTAATGCACCATTTTTGAGATATTTGAAGTTAAAATGATATAATTTTGTCCAAATTTTCTGATTTTCCCAAATCCAACTCTGTGCTGAAATGATTCAATAATCAGATTTGTTCAATGTTGCCATATTTTATGTCTTTATTAAATATTTCTACAAAAGGGGAAATCTCTCCAGTCTATGGTTCCACCACTAAACACTATAGGTGAAATTAACCACTGAACAATTTTTGTCTAACATTCACCACAAATTCTAAATTGCAATTTGCTGTATTCATTATTGATGATCTCTAGCACC
Source organism: Micraspis discolor (assembly GCA_030674115.1). Taxonomy (NCBI): domain Eukaryota; kingdom Metazoa; phylum Arthropoda; class Insecta; order Coleoptera; family Coccinellidae; genus Micraspis; species Micraspis discolor. The sequence continues at coordinate 13,275,591 of JARTUT010001740.1, forward strand.
TTCTTTAATATTTAACCTAGAGTAATATTCCATAATAAATAGAGAAAAAGATTTCCATCACTCACATAGGTAGTTCGGTATATTTTCATGATCCAGTTGAATTAGGTAATGTGTTTTCTGTCAGGACCTGTTTAATTGAAGACTTGTTTTTATGAAGTGCTGGTTCTTCATAGCTTCAGACTTTCAGGGTTCATCAAATTATATCTATTCTAACATAGGAATGCTTCAAATTAAGCCCATATGAGTTTTGAAAACTTCGAACCCAGTCTCCTAGAATTGTTTTGTAAGTTTATAGAAGTTTTTTCACGTCTTTATTTCATACACTGATTCAACCTGGTTCACAAACTTAGGAGATAACAGAATTTGAGTTTGTTATAATATTTCTGAATGTTTGTTATGATGCATGTGTAATTAAAATTCCCTCAATATTGAAACTGAAAGCTATAAGCTCATAAACAAGAAAGATTAGAATGCTATTTCTGAACATAATCATTTCATACCGAATTGAATAATTTCGAATTTTCGAAATTATCCTAGCAATATTTTCCACATTTATTTTTAAGAAAGCTACAAATAATTGCTGAAAGTTTCAAGTAGAATCAAAACAACAAGGAACCACAGACCACACTTTTTTTTGGAACTACTCACCACAGAGACGTTATAATAACATTTTAATGTGGTACTAATTCACTCTGGTTTTGCTGAGAACAATCATAACTGAATATAAATAATGGTTAGAGATATAAAAATTTTGCAATTATTGATTTTTTCTCTCCTAGGGTTCGGTAATAAATTAATATTCTATGGTAAGGTATTAAAATTTGACATAATCTATGAATAACCATTATTCAATATTTACGTTTTTGTTTACATAATTCAAACAAATACTCTGATTATAAAAAAACAAAAATTTACGCATGTTCAGTAATTAATTTTAATCTAAACAGAATAGATTCATATTAACCTAAAGATGTTGGATGTCAATAGAAATTATGCGAAATAAAAATACATATTATAATATCTGTAAATAGAATAATGCACCAAGTTTTGTGAAAATCTGTGGAAAAGAATTTCATATTATTATGCTAACACTTGAACAACCATAAATGGACATCATTCATTGTTTTTGAAGATTTCGAAAAAGATTTTCATATTTTTAACAGTTTGATATCAAGAGACCTCATTGACCTGTTCACTGGTCAATACTGAAGAAAGTCTGTCAAGGAGAAGAAATTTCAGAAATATCAGTGTTTGGAAAATCATAGATGATTTTTTCTGTTTTTGAGTGAAAAAAAGCAATGTGACAACATCATGCCTTGGAAGTTTTCATAGAAATGATGGTTTTCATGATTTGGAAATCTTAAGAAGAAAATTACAAATGTATAATGATAACATCCAATAATTCTGAGGTTTTTGGAATCTCTCACTAGAAAGGGATGGTTTATAATCTTGAAGTAGAAAGAAATTATGGTAGAACAACAAAAATCTAAGTTTATGGTGTTGAATTTTTTTTACCAGAAAATTAGTAATTTGTATCTTCCTTCTGAATATGAACCTCATCGGATGAAACATGAGTGAGTGAATCATTTCTTAGAGGGAAAATAATGTTTTTGAACAATTCAGGTTCAATAGTGGATGCTGTGGAAGGTAATTCTCATTCAAACTAAATTGGACTACAGAGGGGTATTTGCCCAATGTGAAAACTTAAAATGCACTTAAAACTTTTTAGCACAGCTAAATATGGAAAAACGGTATGGGAAAAAATGGTTTTCTTTATTTCAAGAACCTATGGTTAAAATTAACGCAGTGGTCAAAGACTCACCCTGTATATATAATGATATTATTTATAAAATAACAAAATCCAACCTTCCGAAGGTTCAGACACCTAAAGAAATCCACGAGGACGAAATATAACTAGCTCTAAAGAATATGAAAAAAGATGTAACTTGTAGAGAAGGTGGGATTGTAATAGAAAGTATCAAAAAAAAAAAAAAAAGTGGCTATACAATGGAGCAACACCATCTCAATACAAAAAATCACAAATTAGGTATCATCTCACATCAAAAACGAACTGATAATTCAGAGTTACATAAAATGTTTGAGTTAACACTGCTCTGTAGAACTCAAGAGATGAGAACGAGTTTGTAACTTCACATCATCGATAGGAATTTTTTTTTGGATATATTTCAACAGTTTTAATGTATGTTTTAGTGCAGTAATATTCCAAAATAGGTCGAATTAAGACTTAACATATAGAATCAGCAAGATGGAAATCGAATAGCTCCTGGTATAAAACAGAAGTTTTCTATGCCTATTCTCAGCTATATTTCTGAAAAATCTTATGGTTGATAGTACAAGGTATTCAATAGTGTGCCAAGTTCAAACTCTTGACAAGCTTGTTGGGTCCATTGAATTGCATTTTCAAGGAACGCATGTGATTGGTGTTAAATTTCAATGCCTATAACCTCTACTACGATTCTGTTTATCGAAAACTAAAAATAAAAACAAGAATACAATAAGGATTCAACAAAGAAGCAATTACTTGAATCTGGATAATTCAATCAAATTCTCGAACCAAAACTTGTTGTTCAACGGATTCCGCATGAGCTTCACATTCATTTACTTCCACATCTTCGTATTCCAGACGCTCCGTTATCCCATCCATCCACAGGAGCTAATGAAAATCGGGAAAACGCCATTCCGCGCCTCGCTGAGACAAAGAAAGAGGCGGATAACTCAATTTCAAGACCCTACGTGGCAAAGTTCCATCCGAGTTCGGATCATAATTGTTTGATTGTTATTGAATTTAAAATAACAGGCAAGACGCATTAGGCGGCCTGAGGGGGGAAGCCCTTCTCGGACCGAGATAAGGAAATTCAGGCCCCGGAATTTTACGGCGAGAAGTTTAGTCGGCCGCAAAGTTTCGACCATATTCAGACGGTGCCGAATTTAATCGCGGCCAATTGACAAACACCGATTCTGATCAGCAGCAAACTGTTTGCGACCGTTTTGAACTTTAATTGGGAAGGAAGCTTCGACAAAATTGAATTTCCAGATTGGAGGATTGAGATAAAACGGATAACATTCGGCTATTCAATTCGGAGCGCAATCACTGGCTATAAGGAGGGTACAGCCTTGTTAAGTTTGATGAGTTGAGGGAAGCGGAAGTAAGTTATTGTAAGGTTGATTTACGTCGAATATTCCTTGATCATCCATGCAGAGGATCTTAAACAGAGCTCAATTGAATAGGCGAGTCTCATTGGGCTTTAGATCAAGAATTTGTTTGACAACTAGTTGGTGCTCGATACCAACTCCGTAGACACAGGGGTACTCAAGTTGATCCGACTATTTTACCATTTCTATAAGTGCGAGTGTTACATTGGTAATAATGTATTTTTTACATCGCTCTGAGTCGATGACCAGGCGATATTTCCTTCCTCGGAAAGTTACTGAAGTAAAGCCACGCCAACAATTATTGGCAGTGCTACGTGTCGATGCTCCACTCTTTGTCGCGCATGTCGGTGACTAGTGGTGGGAGACCCTGACGAGGGTATAAAATGCGATTTCTGTAGCATGCAGATGAGGTGCACCCAGACTGGAGGTATTATAGTCTTGCACCCGAACAGTTCAACCGAACACCGAAAAGGGCGTTACACATTTATCAGAGCGGAAAGGCCGATCGGAGCGATTAAGCGAATTGGGTGTTTGCAAGGATTGGGCCGCATATATCATATATATCGTGATGCCTGTACGATTGAGCAGTTTAGGTGGATCATGGCAGATAGCGGATCAAGGTGAGTAGGTGGATCGGGCCGCTTACTAGTTTTTAAGTTTAGAATAAGAGGCAACAGGTATTTAGCGATTCGAGGGGGCCCGAAATTTACGGCAAGACGTCTGGGCCCACCGTATGCAAATTTTAGGCCATTTCAAACACCGATTTTAATCAGCTACAAACTGTCTATGACCGTTTTAGAGCTTAATTGGGAAGGAAGCTTCGGCAAAATTCAATTTCCAGACTAGAGGATTGAGATAAATCGGATAATATTCGGCTATTCAATTCGGAGCGCAATCACGGACAATAATGGGTATGCAGCCTTGTTAAATTTGATGATTTGAGGGAAGCTGAAGTAAGTAAGTGAAAGGTTGATTTACTTCGAATATTTTATGATCGTCCATGAAGAGGATTCAAAATGGAGAATTGTTGAATAAATGATTTTATCTGCTTCAGATCAACATTTTGTTTGACAATGAGTTGGTGTGCTATTGCGATTCCGTCGACACACTGTTCAATGAACCAAAGGCACACTCATGTTGATCCGATCATGTGTATCTATACTAGCACTGCATTGATCGGCGTGAAGAGGCGGTTCGGGGCGCATAGACGTACATAGACATAGATCGGGGTACATAGGCAGATCGGGGCGCTTAAAAGTTAATGAATTCAACATAACGGGTGATACGCACAAGGTGATCAGAGTGGACAAGGAAACCCTTCTCGCACCTAGATAAGGATATTCGGGCCACGGAATTTTTCGGCGAGAAGTTTTAGTCAACCGTCTGCAAAATTCCAGCGACAAACATCGATACCGATCAGCTGCAAACTGTTTGCGATCGTTATGAACTTCAATTAGAAGGGAAGCTTCGGCAAAATTGAATTTTCAAATTGGGGAATTGAGAAAAACTAATAATATTCAGCTAACGAAGTCGGGGAGCAATCACGGACTACAATGAGAGTACAGACTAGTTGATTATAAGAGTTGAGGGAAGCGAAATTAATTTATTGAAAGGTTGAATTACATCGAGAATTCCTTGATCATCCAAGCAGAGGATCTTAAAGAGATATGAATAAATAAATTTAATTCTGCATTAGAACAACATTTTGATTGACAACAAGTCGGTTAAATTTATAATATTCTTCTCAATTGTTATTTTCGAATGATTCCGGTGAAATTTCCGAATGATCCCATCACTTGGTGAAATTTCAATCATTGACTGTATTTATTTAAATATAGAAATACCAGTTCTTCATTACTTAGAATCTTTCAGAAGGCGCCAATTCCACATCAGGATTCTATTTCCGTAACCTGACGGACTCTCCAGAACGAGGAGCATTCCTTCTTCTCGTTAAGCGTACTTGTTAATGGAATGATAAAGCAGCTCTCCCGTAATTTCCGGCTTTGTTTCGGTGCACTGTTAATTTAAATCTTAACGTAGATGAGGTCTATGGATGAGCGTTCAGAGTTTATTCAAGAATTATTGTCATCGTTATTGTCTCTGAACGTGGTGAGATTATTACTACCTAATAATTAATACTTTAACTTGAGTGAAAAAAATTTACCTTTTTCACCTTATCAATTTCAAAATTAAATCAAGTTACAAAGATAACACATAAAAGAACAATGCTTATGTAAGTTCAACTAAAATTTGAGCTGAAGCATTGGGTTTTCAACTTTTTCGATGATCGCATTCATGTAAATTTATATTACAAGGTGTCCAGAAAGGGTATCGGGTATTTGTTTCAGCATCATATTCGGAACGGGGCGTCTAAAAGGAGCGGGGAGGGGTTCGTCGCGTCCGCCATTTTGTGGAGTTTTAGTCACGATGGAACAGTATTCGGGGACGCATCGCGCATTTTGTGTAGGAGCGTATGGTGATTCAAAAGTGACTGCTCAACGCCTGTATCGTGCGGAATATCGCACACGCCACGCGCTAAGTGACGATAGCATTAGGAAATGGATCAGGATTTCAAGAATACCGATGTGATGAAGGTTCCCATTGATGTAGTTTACCTGGACTTTTCACTTGTCTTCGATCGTGTTCCTCATCGGCGAGAACTGGCAGCTTCCACTTAACCTGGAGAAGTTTTTGACATTGCATATGGGTACCAACAATCCCCGTCTACAGTATAAAATTGGTGATCGAAATCTCTCTTCAGTCAGAGAGCACTCTGATCTTGGGGTTGTTGTAACTGAGAACCTTACTTGGACCGAGCACTTAACATCTGCTCTGGGTAAGGCGAGGAGGTCCCACTTCCTGATCTAGAAGACCTTCGGTAAGTGCGATCCAGCTACATGCAGTGTGCTGTATAAGACCTATATTCGGCCCATTCTGGAGTTCGCCGGACCGGTTTGGAGCCCAGTGTTGTGCGATGACCGAGATATACTGGAGAAATTTCAGAAGCGAGTTACCCGGTTGCCGTATGGTGTGGTTCGTCCCAACTATGATGCGCGGCTGGAGATAATGGGTCTGTTGTCGTTTACTGCCCGTCGCACACGCTGTGACCTCATTGTCACATTCCGGTGTCTCCGTGGTATGTTCGGTGTCGAGTTGAGGGGCCTGTTTGAGCTCAATCGGGACGGGAGGTTGCGTGGTCACTTTCTGAAGCTCAGAAAGGAAATTTTTACTTCGTTCCGCAGCCAGTATTTTCTGTCCAACCGTGTGTTTGACATTTGGAATGGTTTGCCTGAGAGTGTTGTCGGTTCCAGCTCTGTGAACGCTTTTAAGAACTCCTACGACAGATGGCTGGAGATGCAATAGTGTTTTTTTCATTTTTTTATATATTCTAGGTGTTCTTCTTTATAATTCTGATTGGGTCATGATATAACTACCGTTTTTACTTTTTTTGATGAAATAACCGTTCTTATGTTTCAGAATTCTTATTTGTTTATTTAGTTTGTGAATTTATAGGCTATGCCTCAATTTTTTTGTATAATAATAATAATAATAATAATAATAATCTAAAAGTCTATAAAATTCAATTGGTTCAAGAACTGAAGCATACGGACTATGCTAATCGACTGAATTTTGTGAACGATTTGCTGCAGCGATTTAACAACTTCCACAACATACTGTTTAGCGACGAAGCAAATATTCACCTGAATGGTCATGTTAATAAGCAGAATTGTCGGTACTGGGCAGTGGTGAATCCGATACGAGAGCATGAACGACCCCTGCATTGCCCAAACTCGTGGTTTGTGCCACTATGTCTGTTAAAGACATAATTGGTCCATATTTTCATGAAGATCAACGAGACCGAGCAATTAATGTGAATAGTGACCGTTATTGCGATATGTTGCGGAAGTGTTTTGCCCCAGAGTTGCAGGAGTTTGCAGGTTTCAACTCAAGAACGTGGTTTCATCAAGATGGGGCCACTTGCCATACCTCAAATGATTCAATGGAAGTTGTAAACGAATTATTCCCTAATAATTTCGCGAAGGGATTACATCAACTGGCCTCCCAGAAGCTCTGACCTTAGCCCGATTCACTATTGTGCATGGGGATACTTTAAAAGTAAGGTTTATCAAAATACTCCAACGAATCTAACGCAGTTGAAGCAAAACATCAGGTCAGAAATGGCTGCAATCTCAATAGCTATGTGTCAACTTGGTATCGACAATCTTCATTCCCGTTTAGAAAAGTGCCAGCAACGCAACGGGTTTTTCATTTCGTATTGCCACCAATTAATATCCTATCAGTTAGATGTTATAATTCAAATCATCTTTTTTACATTACTCAAAAATTATAGACATTTTGAGCCAAACGATATCTCCCTACTCCACTTAAAACAAGGGCTTAGAAACATAAAATTTCTGACGCGATAAACCATTTTTTTTCGGAGGGTGTATGAAATAGGGTTCACATCAGGCCGGAATTTCATGAAAGAGTAAGCCCAATAACTTTCGCTGTCAGTGAAAAAACGGGATCAAATCCATAGTAATGAAGGTTGAGCAACATCGGGATGAATTATTGGGCCTTATGTTCCGCCAAAGCCGGATATAAATATCCCAAATGACGGGAGAGGTTTTCGAAACAGATCGAAACCGTTGTACCCCGCCGAAATCCCAGAATCACGATCGAATCTACACAAAGCAGAATTTCCAGTCCTTGGGGATTTTTCATTCGTCCAATCTCTATGAATAAAAGATGAAAATGTTGAAAAGGATGCGGGGTATATTAGAATTTCCGATAAAACCAATTCGACACACACTATCGATGAAAGATTCGGCTTTGTATCGGACACGGAAGGTGGGGTAAAATGAGCATAATAATTTACTCTTCACAAAGTGTTCCCTTGTTGGTTTTTCGGTCGTGGGGAATGTGGCATTTTGAATCATTGATGACTGAATTTGTGTTACGTGTACAGCTGGGACCTGATTATGTATATATACGTATCACCATTGGAAACGGGGTTATGTTTTTTTCGTTGAGTGGATAATATGTTTATTTGTTTCTCATTTGTAAACGTCAGTTTCCAAAAACACAATATTAATCAAAAAAGTTTATTTGATCAAGTCACTAACTTGTAAAACTGACAGTTAACTTGCAAAATTTTCACAAGTTAGTAGTAATATTTACATTGGAAAATTTTGTTTTATCGTCATATATGTTGAAAATCATGGTACAATTGTTATTTCCAGTAACACAGATTTTTGATGATGAAAAAGTTGATACTGATGATGATGAACCATCTGTTGAGTCAGAAACTGCTGAACTCGAGGACTGCAGAACATTTGTACTATCCTTACTACCAAATAATTTGCTAGACATTTCGATTCTTTTGTTGACGGAATCATCGACATAACTCATCACAATTTCGGTGCTCCTCCACCCTCCTGCACGCTTCAGTGTAAAATATCTCCACCCGAATCCGCAACCATAGTGGCTCCAGTTCTGCGAAAAGAGTCGCCGATGTATAACTCTGAGTCTTTTATAGCTAAATATTTCGCTATTTGCTTTGTGACACCTCCAATAGTGTGCTGGCCAGTATTAAGGGAAATGCACATTCCATGTCGGTATAATAAAATCTTAGGCTTTCTGTTCCAGGAGGCAGAAGATTTTCATATTTTCTGTATAACATGCAGAGCTTGAAGCTGCAGCCATCATCGGTTATAGTGAATCTTCTTGTTGTTGAACTTTTGGTTTGCCGCAATGTCACAATAACGTATTTTCCCATATCTTCTACATCATTCAAGTTTAAGGAGAGAATCCAAAAATCCCAAATATTGTTACAATTTTCGCCAGCAACCACTGATCATCAGGAGCATGTAAAAGAAATTGTTCAGCCTCTTTTTCACTTAATACCTTGGCCTTTTTTTGGCGTATAACGCTCATTTTTTCGTTTCAAAAACCTTTTGAAATCTGCAAATGACAACTAAACGTCATATTTTTTCAATAAATTTTTTAAGGAAAACACACCTGCGAACTATATTTTCAGATTTCTACATATAAAATGATACTTTTGAAAACATATGGACGATATGAAACATCTTACTTACTCTAACTAGTTGCAAAAATCAAATATTATTCAGGGTGACTGTTTGAGAAGTGCGTTGATCTCAACTATAGATAGAATAGAATAGAATAGTAATTTTATGTTCTATATCATTACATATGAAAAGAAAACAGGTCAATCACAATCTCAATTAATCTCAATTACCTATCACACACATAATTACAATTGAGAGCGACAGGCTGTCTCAAATTCTTCAATACTGTAGGGCTCAATTTCCAAAATTATTCTTTGAATTTCTCGCTTAAAGGCTTTACAATCAGTTAAAACCTGAACATGTTTTGGGAGCATGTTGAATATTTTGATAGCCATATAAGTACAATTTTTTTCAAATAGGTAAACTTAATTTATGCACAGGATAGAAATAGCGAAATGTCTGCCTTGTATTATTGTTATTCTGATAATCAATAAAGTAAGATTTATGCTTTTGCAAGAACAATAGGATTTTATAAATATACAATTCGCAAACAGCCAAAATATTTTTCTGTCTAAAAACTCCCCTACAAGACTGTCTATAACCCAATCTGAAAATAACCCTTATTGCCCATTTCTGTATGATAAATACCCGGTGTGCAGTCGGACATCCTCCCCAAAAAATTATTCCATAACTGAAAAGTGACTGAAAACTAGAGTAGTAAACAGTCTTAAGAATTTCCTGATCAACATTTTCCCTCAATATCCTTAAACAAAAAACTAGAGAACATAACCTTCCTGTAACATAATTTATATGCTCTTTCGACTTCATGAAACAATCTATATATAACCCAAGAAATTTCACAGTTCCAGAAAATTTGTTGACCTGACCACTATAGCTGAAAGACTCAGGATATTGTAAAGATGACTTGTCTGTGGTGAAAATCATGTATTCTGTTTTCTCTGTATTTAAAATTAAAGCATTTCTAATACACCATTGATTAACTATATTTAAAAGCATGCATATGTCGGACTGAAGGTTGCTCACCTTAGAAGAAAGGTTAATTAAATTTTTGTCGTCAGCATAATCCAATGGTACCACTCTAATATCATTTGAAATTGGTACTGGATCATTATTGTAGGCAATGAAGAGAAGAGGGCCCAGTATGCTGCCCTGTATAATACCTACTTTTATCACTTTTTCATCCGACATATACTCCACGTTATTTACCTGTATTAGAACTCTCTGCTTCCTGTCTTGAAGATAACTTTTGAATAGATTTAGTTGACAACCTCTAATACCAAGATTTTCAAGCCTTTTCAGTAGTAATTCGTGTACCACACAGTCGAAAGCCTTAGAAAGATCTAAGAATATTCCCGTGGGGATATCGCCTTGGTCCAAGGCCTTAAGTACTGTCTGTGTGAGCTCGAAAATTGCCGTTTCCGTGTTTCGACCCGGTAGGAATCCGTGTTGACTTGGATTCAACAGTTGGAATTTGCTGAGATAGTTCAGAAGACGATTTGCCAGAATTTTTTCAAAAATTTTGGAAAAAGATGTGAGCAGACTGATTGGCCTATAATTATTCAAATTATAGGCCATAAGTATAAATTATACTTGTAACGATAAGGAACACTTTTTCCTTTATCACTTTTCCCAATTTTGCCTCAAGTTATTAGCAATTTAAGGTTCCAAAATTGAACTATACCCCCACTGGATACCTAAATTTAGCGTGGGCTTTATGATAGACCATAATATTTTGGATACTGAAAAGGGCTGAAGAGTCCCTGTTTCTGTTCAAGGCTCCAAGATGTACTATTTATGATAAAAACACATATTTGTTGCTCTTCGAAGAATGTTATATAACTTTCTTAACAAAATATTATTTCAGCTTAAAATAATACTGAATTACTTGGTTAGTGATTTTATGTCCGGATTTTGGTGAAAATATTGAAATTTCTGAGTTTTATTCACAGTTAAAAGAAGATGAAATAATTAGTATTGCCTGTTAAAGAATTATAACGCATTCGGTCATTTTAAGAATTGACTCCGAAACTTCGTTTTAAAAATATAGTAGATCTCAATTCACATCATTTTTAGTATGGCTGTGCAAATTTTATTATGTTTTCCCAAATATTTCTTTCGCTATACGTCTATTACTTTGCAATTTCAAAATATTATCGCAACTTTCAACTAAAAAAAGTCAGAACTTCCTCTGAAAGAGTGGCTAGTATATAAAAGCAGATTTGACCTAGAAATTGTGCAATAATTTTTGGAACAGTATTATGAAAGTGTTAATTCCCACAGAATTTCTGCTGCAGCTCATATTCCCATATTTTACCAAAAATATATTGTGTTTAATATTCTGATATATTTTAGGGGATTCCATCTTCAAGGCCATCAGTGGCTATTAAAAACTGCCGTTTAACTTTTGTCTATGAAATGACTTACTTAATCTATCATATAACATTTTCAACCGTAATGAAGGTGAATTCTGACATTCTGCATGCTCCTGTATCTTCAGCACTAGAAAATGGTTCGAACTCGGAACCGGTCAGCTTTTATCAATAAAGTGAAAATTAGACATAATACTCGTATCATTCAATATTTATAATGGTTTTTCACAAAACGATTGAGTCACCAATGCAATATACAAGTTTTTGCGAGCTTGTCTTTTCCTGAACACTGTAACAGTGTGATATACTAAAACAACCGCGACATGAATGAACAAACTTATATCCCAAATTTACAATACCATACAGTTTTTCTGCAATTCTGTTTGAAGCCCAAATTTCCTTCTCTTAAGAATGAAATAAAAAGGGATAAATCTACATCGAAAACCATTGAGTATATCATAAAGAAATTTATATTATCCTTCCAGTAAACGATATGTCCACCATTTGCACAATACTGTAAAATGTGTGAAACTTATTCTGAAGCAATAAAGAGTTCAATAATAAACCCTTGCCAATTAAAAAAACTTTTTAAGCAAAGTCCAAATCCTAAGAAAATTTTATACCGACTTGTACATACACCGACAAAACCTGAAAGTGGAAGAAAAAATTAAAGAAACTGTGGTGACGAATTAGGCAAACTACTACAATCAATGTCAGATCGGAGATGACTGCTACAGGAGAAAAACGTAGACCAGCAAGAAGGAAATGAATTGAACAACGGCATATCGAGAAACATAAGGAAATAAATTGAAGAAACAGTACATCAAAATAAAAGTTTTGACAGAAGAAATAACAGTCGTCAGAAAAGAAATCCTATAACTAAAGAAAAACATGGTGAAGAATCAACAAACAGAGGAAATGTTTTTCAGGTCAAGAATTTTATACCGTTGATATAAACCGAAAGAAAATGAAAAAGGATGCAGAATGATTAATGAAAGAAACGTGTAGTTGTGCATCAAGGATCAGAAGAACTTCTTGAGATAATAATAAACGAATCTAAACAATCCCTGAACGAGGTGAAAAAACAATGAAGTTCTAGTAGACGATCAGCCCACACTGTGTTTTCACAAAGCCACCTACAAGTATAGGCTTTACAAATGGTAATCATAATCCTCAGAGAAAAACAAGCTGTGAAATAAACGCAACTTTTGTTGAAAAAAAAACAATTGATTAAATTCCTAATCTTTATTGAATAGGAATCATTCCAAAAACAAATCGACGTATAATCAAACAAGTTTATTTATTGAATAATAGCCATAAGAGAATAACTATGAAACTTCAATAGCGAGCATTATCAAGTTAAATGAGCTGAAACGATCAATGAATAAACAATCAAACAAACTGAGAAATAAATACAAACATCAATTAATCACTTGATAGTATGAATATTTCCAGTTCGATGTAAATCGCTGTCTGGATCATATTCATAAATCCCGAACATATAAATACGAGTTACTAGAAATTATTCAATTATGCAAGGCACTTAGATCGGAGGTAATGGCGCCGTATACCTATCCGCGTTACGAGATCGTAAAGTTTGAACGTTAAACGAAAAGTAAACATGCGGCGAGCTATTGAACACAAATTCGTTATTTGTGTTTCGTCCAAAAGAGAGGTTATGGACCGCCTCGTTGAAATTCCCGGCAAACGGCCAATATCGGTAGAATCCGATGACTAACAGCTCAGCTCCGCATACCATTATAGAGTCTGATTCAATGAAAACGGCTAATTTTCGTGGATTTTATTCGAAAGACCACCGATTCTTACCACTTTGTAATATATTGATTGGGCTTCGCCTATTTTGAATCTAATCCCGGGCCGAAATGTTCTGATTCCGATAAAACATTGTCTTTGAAATCAAAACATGAATTCTAACAGGGCTACAGGTTACGTCGACCTAGATCAGTTAAGGGTGTGTAGTATGCACTGTTTTAATTAATACCTTTCTACAAATCTTATCGTTTACGATATAATATACTATAGAGGTGTTCCTAAATTGAACGTACAAACGAAAAAGGGAGATTCCATAAGTCAGTTTAAGAAAAAAAAGTTCTATAAACATGGGGTCTCAAACGTTTAGTTTTTGAGATACAGAGTGTTGAATTTTTTCTCATAGTATCTACACTTCACAAGATATTCAACTGAAACTTGGCATAGATATTACATTTGACAGTTCTCACCACGTGATATGGCAATTTCTATAGATCTATAGGAGGATATTTTTTCTGGAACACTGCCACCTGTTTTTCTGCAGAACTTTTTTTTGGTGAGAAACTGTTAATTTGAAAAAATGTAAAAAGAAGCTTTGTTCTATACTAAATTTTTCGGTCTCTTGTAGTTTTGTCGTATCTACCAACGATTTCGAGAAAAAAATTTTTGAACGATTCTCTCGAAATCCTCGTGAAAATCCAAATTATGATAGGAAGGCCACTTTGTAAGCTGTGGTGAATGAATTCAGTGTCAGTTTTTATGGAAATTTTCCTGATCTGTATCAATGATTCATAAAGATTCGATAAACTCGTATAATCAACACAAAAAATGTATTACAACAAGAAACGTAAAACTGAAAAAAAATTATAACAAGAAAACTAAGTAACCGCAAAGGACTGAACTACAGCAAATGTTGAAAATGTCCTCCCCCAACTCTTATACAAGCTTCTGTTTTTCGTCTCATAGACGATCGAACTCTTTCAAACACTCCCAGAGTATTCCTAACTTATCAAATGCGCCTATTATACGATTTCTCAGTTCTTCTACGGTGTTCACGGGTGTCGAGTTTACTAGAGATTTCAGGTGGCCCCATAAAAAGAAATCTATTTAAGTCTGGGGATCTGGCAGACCATGACTGAGGTCCAATCCACCTGGTTTCATCATTTTCGTCCGAATACTCCCTTGCCAAAACTGAAAAATTAGCAGGAGCAGCGTCGTGCATAAACCACATTTCTCGTCGTAGCATAAGAGGTATATCTTCCAATAACAAGAGCAAATCGTTTTCTAAAAAATGTCTGTATGATTGAAAATTGCTCCTGAAAATGGGTTTCTACATATCCATGCGGATTCTCTTCAGCCCATACGTGTTCATTATGAAAATTGATAATTGAAGTCCTTGAGAAGCAGGCTTCATCGGTGAACAGAATTTGGCAATCAACATAAGGATTCATCAATAGTCTACTGAGGTACCACTGACAAAAACTAACCCTCGGATGAAAATCTCGAGGCAGAAGAGCTTGCACCCTCCGAATGTGATAAGGATATAGCAGAGAATCCACAAGATCCGCCAAACAACTTGATGACTTGAATTCAAAAGTACACTAATTTTTCTTGTACTGGTTCTTGGATGTTGTTCTATTTCGTTCATAACTGCCTCTTCGAGTTGTGGTGTTCTCACACTGCGTGGTCTCCCAGCATTAATTCTATTCGTGGAAAAAGATCCAGCTTCTGAAAGACGCCTATGAATATCAGATTTGGTATCACTCTATTGGGATAGCGTTCCATGTAAAGACGCCTAGCTTCTCTTGCATTTCCATTTGCAAGACCATACATGAAATGCATAACAGTCATTTCGGAATTCGTGAAATTCTGCATGTTTTGATATTGAAATGTGTAGAGTTTCTAATTTCTGATCAAATTATTGTTGTGGATTGTGAAAAATCGAAATGAAAAAAGTAGTCTAACTACATTCAAAAAATAAATAGCCACAAATGCAACCACCTTCACGTTTAAAAAAAACAAACGTTCAATAATTTGATGTGTCAAAACTGGCACTGAATTCATTAACCACAGCTTACAAAGTGGCCTTCCCATCATAATTTGGATTTTCACGAGGATTTCGAGAGAATCGTTCAAAATTTTTTTCTCGAAATCGTTGGTAGATACGACAAAACTACAAGAGACCGAAAAATTTAGTATAGAACAAAGCTTCTTTTTACATTTTTTCAAATTAACAGTTGCTCACCAAAAAAAAGTTCTGCAGAAAAACAGGTGGCAGTGTTCCAGAAAAAATATCACCCTGTAGATCTTCTATCGAAATTGCCATGTCACGTGGTGAGAACTCTCAAATGTAATATCTATGCCAAATTTCAGTTGAATATCTTGTGAAGTGTAGATACTATGAGAAAAAAACTTGAAAAAAATTCAAACTTCAACACTCTGTATCTCGAAAACGAAACGTTTGCGACCCCATGTTTATGGGACTTTTTTTCTTAAACTCACTTAAGGAATCTCCCTTTTCGTTTGTACGTTCAATTCAGGAACACCCTATTTAATAAGGGTGGCTTACACACGGTGGCGGTTTTGGTTTTGGATCGCCACGATACGATATTTTGAAAATGATTCAGATGCTATCTAAACTCAGTAACCAAAATGTAAATTAAAAAAACAATATTAAAAAAATTGTATATCAGAGGTTTGACAGCATGACGCTTTACCTAGGGTCTCATATACAGAGTGAGTCTTCGAGCATTGAGTTAATTTCAAATACTGATTCTTGAAGCCGAAAGAAACTCTTTATTCCTATATCAATTATCCAATAATCTTATTGAATAATGCCCTTTAGAACTCTTCGAATTACCGAAGTTAGAATGTGGTATAATAGTGGGGTGATCTGGGTCTTGTGGAGTTGAAACGAAGGTTTTATGGAAAAACAGAATGAATTCTCATATGGAGACGTTTCGAAAAAAATGTTCCACCATTCAATAAACCATAAATCCCGTGTCAATTCGTCAGGAATCATGATTTAGAGTTAGGTTGGTGCTAACATGAAATGACAAGACGACCTTCTTAGACAAGAAACAATCAAATCACTTTAATAACGTAAAAATCTTAAACTATATAAGAAAGGGGTCTACTTTATTTACATTGAAAAGTGTCGCATCTGAAACTTAGAGCTGGTCGATTCGATTCAGATGAAAGTCAGAAGTGAAAACTTCAATATTAACGTTGGGCATTTTTGATATTTCGGAATAGTTAGAGAATAATTTTGTATGAATTGCTTTCATTATCAGTATAAAAAGTGCTATTATTTATGTAGTGGAATACAATATTCATTTATTGCGCTATCGCACAAAAAATTACAATAGGTTTGTTCAGATGGGTGGCAGTTCCCAGTTGTATAGTCTGGGGTCATGAAGAGACCTAGGTTCTGTAACTCTAATCCCAACTGAAAATCGTCGATTCCATCGAAACGTTGCTAAACAAATATTGAATAACACTGGTCGAAAAACCTCATGACAGACAATATTCAAATCACTCGATACCTCCGGTGAGATAAACAGGTCCCAGCCATTTTTTGATCAACAGATAATCTTCAAACACGATTGTTTTCGGTTAAGGTTATGTTGTCGACATCATGGACATTGAACTCTAAATACCATATAGGTATTCATATAGAGTTCAATGATCATGGATCATATCTTGGATAGTGTTAAAAGATATTGAATAAGTTATTGTGTTATTAATACGGTGGAAATACTTTAGAAATTACAAATATTAAAATTGAACAATTTTTTTTTTGTCATAAATAAACATAAACATATCCATATAAATAACTGTAAATATAATTTATATGTAATGAAATATTTAAATAAATGATTTAATTTAATTTGAAATTTCAATACATGTAGTAGTGGTCATCAGTGGAGAAATTATTTTTGTTAGTTCATATCTGGGTAAACTGTGAATTTTTCTGTTATTTCATTGTAATTTTGGTGGAAACTGTGTACAGAAAATTTTATATAATAGAATTAGGTAATTGTATATGGAACTAGTGGCACTTGGGAAATAAATAAGAATATTTTCTAACAATTTTCATAGCTTTGTAATTATTTTTAGATAAGAATTGTTTTAACAAGTCGTTGTGTTCTTGAAAGAGGTCATTCCTCCGTTTCCTTCCTAAATTTTCAAAACATTTTGAGTGGTCAAAAATAAAGATACTACAATCACGAAATAACAAAAATAAATATATAGTATATAAATACGAAATATCGTATATATAAATAAATATAAAATAATTATCTTACAATTATGCAATTGTTTTATGCATCTATTGCAAATGATCCTTCCTCTTCTTTGAGATAACAAAAATTTTGAGAAGCTATTATAACGAATTGATTAAAAATTTATACTCCCACAACATCAAATATACTCAAAAACAGCTATGCGAATATCCTAGTCACCAAATATATAATTGCCAATTAGAACTACTGAAAATTTGAGTCACCGATGATTTGAATTTACCGCTTCTCCTGTTGTACCTTGTACCATCTCTAGATCATGAACCGTAAGAACAGTAACGAACAGTTCTGAAATCAAGTGTTCCGACCACACGAACGACAAGGAACTCCTGTTCCGTCCCAGACGAACGGGTGGGAACCACAAATTACCAAAAATTACAGTTCCGAACTGCCACGCGAACAAACCTAATTTATATTACATTAACATACACAAGCATTCGCACAAGCGCCCTGCACCGCCTACACGAAACAGCACACGCAGGCACGGTAGAAAGAGTGGGGATATTATTCCCTCTCCTACTCCTCGATCTTACGCTTTTTCGATGACAATCACGTGACCCTGACGCGAGTTTGGATGTTTTTACCCATAGAGAGTGCTCAGTGCTCAGCGCCTTCAAAAAGAAGTTTTTTCGATCTTTCTTCAAGCAATATTAAAAAAATCACCTGTTTTGGTGGAGCTGACGATCTACTTGAGTTAATTTCAAATACTGATTCTTGAAGCCGAAAGAAACTCTTTATTCCTATATCAATTATCCAATAATCTTATTGAATAATGCCCCTTAAAACTCGTCGAATTACCGAAGTTAGAATGTGGTATAATAGTGGGGTGATCTGAGTCTTGTGGAGTTGAAACGAAGGTTTTATGGAAAAACAGAATGAATTCTCATATGGAGACGTTTCGAAATAAAAAATGTTCCACCATTCAATAAACCATAAATCCCGTGTCAATTCGTCAGGAATCATGATTTAGAGTTAGGTTGGTGCTAACATGAAATGACAAGACGACCTTCTTAGACAAGAAACAATCAAATCACTTTAATAACGTAAAAATCTTAAACTATATAAGAAAGGGGTCTACTTTATTTACATTGAAAAGTGTCGCATCTGAAACTTAGAGCTGGTCGATTCGATTCAGATGAAAGTCAAGATAACGTTGCTCCATTCTCTGTTTGACAATTTGAAGGCCACATGTTCTAGAAGACACACGTTGCCACCTCTGTATCGAAAATAAATACGCAAATTGAAGAAAATTTGTGAGAGTCATTATTAGGTTTTTCATATTTTTATTTTTTATTACTTTTCATCGCACTAAAAATGGTTCGTAAGTGCGAAAGTTGTAGTAAAGACAGGAATTTTAATCTGAATTTATCGTTCCATACGTAAGTGTATTGTTAGAACCGAAGTATTTAGTTATTTACATGTTCAGTAGCGTAGGAAGTTTCAATAGGGAAGTTTTCAATGAGATTATTATAAGATAAAATGAGGTTTTTTGAATTAAGGTTCCCAGATGACGATCAAAAAAGAAGAATTTGGGCTTCGCTGTTGGGATGGTCAAGTATTTGCCCAAAGAAAGCAATTTTCATTTGTTCAGATCATTTTGACCCTGAAGATATTGTGAACCGAGTAAATGGAAAAAGATTTTATGCGGTGTTGCCGGGTGAGGTTGTCAAACAGACTTTGAATGAGGGAGCCAAAACAAATCGGCATTTTACAAAGAAATGCTTTGTCTATCTTATATAGTCTAAGGTAACAAATGAATCCGTATTAATTCGAATTATGTATAACAGGATCTAATCCCAACTGAAAATCCTCGATTCCATCGAAACGTTAACTCAAAACAAATATTGAATAACACTGGTCGAAAAACCTCATGACAGACAATATTCAAATCACTCGATACCTCCGACCTAACTCCGTCCGTTCCTACCGTGTTTCAGAAGTTGATAACCTACTCAAGTTGCGTTTTCTATTCTTATATCCCAGCCATTTTCTTGATCAACGTTATGTGTATGAATAAATAACGATCTAAACAAATCTGAAACACGATATTTATATTGTTATGTAGCTGTCGACGGCATAATGGAATAAATTGAATTGCAGAAAGGAACAGATGGGAATTCGACAGCGTCATGTGAAATTTGACGAGTTGATTTGGAAACTTCGAGAATCATATGTAGGACGTACGATGACAGGAGTTGTGCAAAAGATTCATTCTATTTAAGCTACACCTATTATTCATATGCTGTCGTTCCTTCAGAAAGTCTTCATTGAACGGTAAAATACATCATGTGCCTGTCAGTTTCTCATATAACTTCAATTTTCAATTTGTAGGATTCTAAATATTCAACATTTTCTAGAATTCGCGTAACTATTGAATACAAGATATTTTCTGGTGGTAAATTCTGAAATGTGACAGAAGAAAAAGCACAAAAGGCAAAAGCCGAAACAAGTGTAGTGATCAATTCATTGTTTGTTTAATTTTTCTGTAGTTTTTTCAATTGTTTGATCCTATGATAAGAATGAAAATTTATCCTTTCTTATTCATCATGGCACCGTGTGTTGGAATAAAAACCTTAGGTGTCGAAAATGTACTTGAATCGAAAGTGTACTACTATCATAGTCAAAAATTTCGTTATTTTCATTGATTAATTATTAGTTTAGAAATCTTTCGGTGAAGGTACATGTGAAGAAACGTTGCTCCTCGTGCAATCTATGGAAAGAAATAACACTTCTCATATTGTGTTTGTTTATATTCCAAGAAGTTCCACCTCAAATATTCAACAAGCTTCAAAACTAATTCACCAGACTTATATATTTGAATATTTTTATCACAGATTTATAGATGTTGTGAAAGCCACAGCA
Organism: Micraspis discolor; assembly: GCA_030674115.1. Taxonomy (NCBI): domain Eukaryota; kingdom Metazoa; phylum Arthropoda; class Insecta; order Coleoptera; family Coccinellidae; genus Micraspis; species Micraspis discolor. The sequence continues at coordinate 13,296,120 of JARTUT010001740.1, forward strand.
AAAATTTCGTTTCAAGATGTTTTCTTGAACGATTATATTCCAGTTTGATCGAAAGAAACCGATAAACTGTATAAGGAATATCAAAAATCATCATCCGTTGATAAATGTGAAAGACTTATGAATTCTATCATGTGTTGACCACTTAGACTATATAAGATTACACCCCTTTATTTACATTGAAAAGTGTCGCATCTGAAACTTAGAGCTGGTTGATTGTGACGTATTGAGCGGGTCCACTCAGGTCATAAAAAATTTTCATGTTGCCAAACGGAGCAAATAGTAGGTTTCTCTATTCCCCTATAACTGTGAATAAAAACTTTTTCTCCAATTATTCAAATTATTGTATAAAATTTTATATTTTGAATTGAAACTGTCTTATCGGATATATTAGCAAGAAGTAAAAGAAAAACTTTAGTTGATTCAGCTATTTTATGTCAGAGACCACAGATGGAAAGAAATTCAGGTGAAAGTCAAGACAACGCTGCTCCATTCTCTGCTTGACAATTTGAAGATCATATGTTCTAGAATACACACGTTGCCACCTCTGTATCGAAAATAAATACGCAAATTGGAGAATGTTTGTGAGAGTCAGTATTCGGTTTTTCATATTTCTTATTATTTATTACTCTTTATCGCTCTAAAAATGGTTCGTAAGTGTGAAAGTTGTAGTAGAGACAAAATTAATCCTAATTTATCGTTCCATCGATAAGTGTATTGTTAGAACCGAAGTATTTAGTTGTTTACATGTTCAGTAGCGTAGAATGTTTGAAGGGAAGTTTTTAATGAGATTATTATAAAATAAAATGAGGTTTTCTTGAATTAAGATTCCCAGATGACGATCAAAAAAGAAGAATTTGGGCTTCGCTGTTGGGATGGTCAAGTATTTGCCCGAATAAAGCAATTTTCTTATGTTCAGATCATTTTGACCCTGAAGATATTGTGACCCGAGTAAATGGAAAAAGATTTTATGCGGTGTTTCCGGGTGAGGTTTCACAAGAGACATTCAATGAGGTTTAGACTTTCAATGAGAGAGTCAAAACAAATCGACATTTTACAAAGGAATGCTTTGTCTATCTTATATAGTCTAAGGTTGACCATGACTTGTTTCTCAGAAAACTTGAAAAGTATAGAGTCAGAGGACTCTCAAATTCTATTATTGAATCATTTCTATCTGATAGATTCTAGACGGTCTGCATTGGTGGGGTGTGATCGCAATTGAGTAAGGTGAGTAGCGGTGTACCTCAGGGTTCCGTCATGGGTCCAATACTCGTAATATTCGTAATTTTTATCAATGATTCGTCGAATTACTTCAAGGGAAGACTTGTTATAATAAATATATAATAATAAATAAACAGCTTTATTTTTCTACAGGTTGAAAACCCAATTACAGAAAAATTAACAATAGTATATGTAAATAATAACACACAAAAAAAAATACAATATCATTATGCTAAACCATTGAGGTATGCCCGCTTAAAGGCAGTTAAACTATCAAAGAAGATATCACAAGTCCCACACAAGCCATTTACTAGGTTACACATATGCTGAACAGGCTTCCGAATCATGCAATTATTCCTAGGAGGGACCAGATAGAACAAAGACCTAGATCTCATGTTTGGCCTTGGAACATAGAAATTAACCTTCCCCAGTAGGTAAGAGCAATCAACTCCGCCACGAACAAGCTTGTATAAAAAAATGATTGCTTTCAAACCTCTTCGATCTGCAAACGAGACAGCACCGAACTTACCCAAGAGTACAGCGTGATCAGTACCTCTGGGGGGATAAACGCCCTCCTCTCTATATGAAAGATATTTATAAAATCTACGCTGAATTGACTCCAAACGCTGAATATGACATAAATAAATAGGCTGCCAAATGAGCGAAGCATACTCAAGTTTAGTCCTTACAAGGGTGTTAAACAAGAGAATGTCTGGCGCTACGAACGATGTAACCATATAGCTTAGAGGCACCACTCAGCATTGTTACCATGTTTGCTGATGTCTGTGGTGTCTGATGACCAGGACATCCTGGAAGGTTTGTCTGAGGAAGCGCGGTTGAAAGCCTTTGACTGCTTTGCAAGCAACAGGCTAGCAATGAATGATAAAAAAACTCAAAATATACTTTTTAGCCTAAGATCCAGACAAATTGATGATGTGATTTCAACACCCTATATCTTTTGAACGGGGCTACATTTGGAAAAATCTTATAGGAAGAAAATGATTCTCTTGACGTCAAGAATCTATATATATATATATATATATAATTGTAGGCTTTTTCATCAATGGTCTAGGGGTTATGATAAATTTCCGCCTACAGATAACGTCTAACGTCGAAATAAACACGGCTTTCGTATTTACAAATTTTTTTACACCAAAAAAATAAATAAAATCATCGTCTAATATATAAATACAAAAGGCCGATACTGAGTTATCGTCAAAGTTCTAAAACGATCGTTCAGTTCTTACTTTGGCTAATAGTTCTCAAACTCGCGAAACGTCTACCGTCTTAATCGTCTCTACTCGAGCACCAAGGTTAGCGTTGGAGTCTAGAGTTAGAGTGTCCCTTCAATGGGACCATTCGATCTCGAGTTCGTTTCGTCATTTTAAGATTACACTCCCAACTGTCTATTGGTCGACTTTAAACGAAAGGGGTTTAACATAGTTCCCACCACTGCACTTAGGGTCCTTCGTAATAACCAATATTTCTCTCAACTCTTGAGATGCATATGTCAACTGTTCATCTGAGTCGCACTTGGTCCTCTAATTAATAACCGAAAACGTCATCTCGAAAATATCCGTTCAATTGGCTCGTCAGCGGCTGATAAATAAACGGGAATAATTAGTTATCTTAAGACTATCGATACATGTAGACGCACTAAGAAGAATATCCGATTTCACATTTTCGATTGCGAAGCACAGGTCCGCACTGGCACCCAACTCCCAAATCCTACATAATTATATGAATCATTTGACTCCAGTCTCAAAGAGTCACAGTCTTTCTCATGAAAAGTGACTTTCCAATCGGTTTCTTTCATCAAATAAAGCGAGGGTTCTAGTATTTTCCAGATTTCCATACCTATTATTACCTCGATTTTATATCGATCCACTAGCAGGAAATTAACATTGGAAGAAATGAATTTTTCATGAACATTTCATCCCGTCAGACGAAATAATAATTGACGAAGCCAGAGGAAGCAGCGACGAAAAACGAGAAACCCCGATGGAATGAATACTCGATGTTCAGGAACGATTGGACCGTGAAAATATAAAATCGCGACGTTTGTTTCGGCTATTTTTATTCAGATTCAGAGCCGGATAAAATCGGAGTTTTCTTTTTCGCCGGATGAAATATCATATTGCTATACTCGATTCGGAACATAAAAGAGCGCGCGGTTGTAGGAACGAATCTGAATAAATAAAATTCGGGCCTCTCGTGCTCGAGGGCGATTCGCTTGAATTGCTTCGATGCCGTCCAGCGATCTTCATGTTAAATGTGCAAATGGAACAAAAATAGAATATAATTTGAAAAGTCGGTCAAGTGCGAGTACCTAGAGGTCGGAAGTCCCATCCTGTCAGATATTTCATTACGTATCATGATAACCATGACTCTCACAGTGTATAAATAAAGAATTTTCCATCTTGAATGAAGATGAAAAGACGCCAAGAAATCTCAACGATTCTTATATTCGTTCAGATAATTTGTTATCGAAAAATTTATGATCAATAAAAAGATAAAGTCCACTTAAAGCCTCCTGTTGCATCCTAGAGTTGTCCGAAGTAGTCCTCTACCTGCGACGATCTGATGTTGAACCAATGTGGTCATTTCGTTGTCCCCTATATTTTTTTCGCCCAAGAGATATTCTTTACGCTGTAACCAAATGAACATGAATTTATTCTATCGAATGAAAGTATTTATCCTGTATGAGTTCTGATATAATAGCAATATTTGATTTGCAGGGTTTATTATTATTCATTATATAATAAAAATTGGCGACGTTTCGGGCAGTGCCCTTTTTCTAGCCTGTAAAAAACATTATACACGATGTAAAAAACAAACTTTTTTCTGTTTATAGATATGTGCTGAGTTGAAATCTATTGTTCTGTCCGTGCATGTTTCCTTTCTATAAAGCTTTGTTTGAACTAAGTTGTTCACTCTCATAAGTGTCATGTCTAGAAAATTTATTGCGTTGTTCACGTCTGTTTCTAGTGTGAACTGAATTTTATGGTGAAAACTATTTAAATCATTAATTATTCTTGCGAAAGCGAAAGCGAAATTGAATGTACCAAAAGAAATTATTGAGGCAACCAGCAGTGTAGCTTCAAGTTTATTACCTGTACGAGAGAGAATACGACTTCAAAAAGTGGCAAAACAAAAATAGTGTGATTGGGGTGACTGAAGATGTTTTGTTGGTCTACTTGAATCAACTATCAGCTAGATTCAGCCCTAATAGTTTATGGGCAAAATGGTCTATGTTGAAAAGCTGCTTGGAAATGAAAGAAAACGCCCCTATTCGCAGGTTTGTTAAATTATTTTCCATGATAATCCTGTAAACCTGAAAGATAGATTGCGATAACGAGAAACTCAGATCGTTTTATCTGTACAGAGGCAACCACAGAATTACTCGAACTGCCGAACAAGTGCGCCAATAAAAACCTTTTGAGCATTCCGAGTGGCCTCTACAATGCTGTTGTTTAACAAGACCTTTGATTGTACTCCAATAATAGGTCTCTTACCGTTAACTACTTATTAATTGAAAACACTCTTCAGGCGTGAATGAAATCTAAACTCAATCCTAGTATTGATAATATCCCGTTAGTTTGAACACTTATACACTTGTGGACATAGCATTAGGGGATTCGGATTAGATCATCAATATTTCACAAACAAATTGACCCATTTATGGCCTATCTTGATTATTCAATAAATTCAATTTTCGGTGTAGGCTCCGACGATTAAGCCAGATTATTTGATCAGATCAATTAATCTCCTGGTAACAGAACCCCGAAAACATAATAGGGGTCGTTAACGGGAACCGATTACGACTTCACGTTTATGGCTGAATGCTTTTACCTCTACTTTACCGCACACTGAGCTTCATAAATGTGGCTGTGACTTTCTACAGAATTTGGAGTGTACGAATTCACGATAAGCTGCAGTGGTTTAACTGGTTCTTGAGGGGCGATTTCTACCGCAATTATACGAAAAGCTAAATAGTATTACGGAATGGTCTCAGGTCAGGATGATCTGAAAGTAATGCTGTTCCGAGAGGAATTATTGAAAGATTCCAGCAGAAGAAACTTTCATTTCAACAATTATCATTCGGACAACTACAAAAGTCAGTAATGACAATTTTTTCTCCATGAAAATCTGCGCTTGAAAATTTCTAGGTTCTCTCCTGGTTCAAAAAGCCCTACCGTCATGCAAAGTTTCTTCAAGACGAAATTGTCCAAGATATGTTGTTGTTGAAAAACATTTGATGATGAAATTCATGTAGAATTATTGTTTGGGCAATAACCACCATCTCCTTTGTCTGTCTTTGTTACCAAATTTTCGACTGACATCTGTTGTTTTCATGGTAAAATATTAGCGTTTGAAAAAGCAGACATTTTTTTTTCATCCAGTGTCAAAATTCACAAGACCCTGAAAACTAGCTCAAATTTATACTTATCATGTGGTTCGAAGGCTTCAAGGTACTTCCCATAAGGAAAATACCTAATATCTTAGTAGTTTGTGTGCCAGACACTTGCGACCATGAGCGTTCACTTATTTTATGGTCGATTTTCGTGGCCAAACAATTGAGACATCAAATTATTCATGAAACCAGCATTGCGATGCATGACCGGTTGCATACATCTGTCGAAAATATCACGAATCGCTGACCGTTTGCTCCTTTCGTCATTGCGGTCGAATAAATGTTAAATTATGACACATAAACATACCATTCGCCGGGATGATAATTCATAGGCCGGATGATTTAAATCGCTAGATAGCGTTTGCCAGTAAACAGAGGTAGGCCCGTGTTCTCGACATGTTGTATTACAAGGTGCTGCTTGTGGATGCAGCACCGCTTCCGCTGTTCGGCATCCCGCCCGCAGATAAGGCCGACCGGAGGTCGGAGTAGCGGATGTAATTGATTCTTGTCCGTCCTTGACAGGGTTGAAAGTATGTTGTCGGAATATATTTCAAACACAAATAGGACCCCACAACATTAGTTACAGAGGTAATTCATGAATGTTGTTTATATATATATATATATATATATATTCTTCTGAACTTTTGGCTTACAATATTTAGTTAGCAAACAATAAAGCATATAGATTAGGGGTTAATGACGGTGTGCCATACAATTCGGCGTATGACATAAAAATCTAGGAAAAAACCTCATCAAAAATAACCCTGGCTCCCCGCCTATGTGTGGAAGTACAAAAATAAGCTGAAAAATATTTGTGGGACTTCTTTCTTCAAGAGTGGTTTTCTATTGATGGAGACAGAGAATTCTTCAAGTTGCCCACATCGAAGCTGGAAATAAAAAGACAAAAGCAGAAAAAAGAACTGAATAACAAAAATACGCATCATATTCGTTTGAAATTTATAACAAATTCCAAGAATGAATCGGAAACATCATGAATAGCCCTAAAACCATCTTGAAATTGATATATGGGACAACTACACTGCTCAACAATTGATAGGGATCACATACTTTTTCTAAATTTATTTCTGAAATATTCGCTCCGAGATTATAAATTTAGTCAGATATCAGAGTATTTTCAGTTGATAATATGGTTCACTTGAGAAAAAATTAAAAAATGGAAAGTTGGAGAGAAAAAAAGACTTTATTAAGAACACTCAAAATTCTGTGTTTGTATAACATAAAAATTTTATGATGAAACCACAAGAAGGCTGAAGTTTTGGTTAAACTAGTACCTAGTTGATCCCCCATGAGCTCGTCTCAAGCATTCTACCCTACGAGGCATACTTTCAATCAAAAGATTTATAAAATTTTGGGGCAAATTCGTCCAAATATCCCGTAAAGCGTTAGAAAGGTCCTCCAGGTTATTGATCGGTTGTTCTAAGGTTGACAATTGTCTAGACATCTCAAACCAGACATGTTCGATGTAATTCATGTCTGGAGAGTGAGCTGGCCAGTCCATCCTATCAATAGCATGAGTTCCTAGCGCTTCATTAACCAGACGACTACGGTGTGGACGGGCATTATCGTCAATTAAAATGAAATTCTCGTCCAAGGAAGCCACAAACGGAACAATTATGGGTTCAATAATCATATCGTGATATCTCTGGCTGGTCATTGTGGTGTTCTGCAGAACAACCAACTCTGTGCGTTGGTTCAAACAAATGCCTCCCCATACACATATAGAACCTCCGCCAAAAGCTGTTGTGGGTACCATAAACTGTTCTGCATACCTTCGACCTCTTTCCCTCCAAGCAAGAATACGTCCATCGGAGTTGACCAAACGAAATCTAGACTCATCCGTAAATAAACATCGGCTCCAATCTTCAACTGTCCAATTGCGGTGCTCCTCAGCCCATTGCCGTCGATGAACCCGGTGTTCCCTATTCAAACGGGGATGTTGTACCCTCCTACGTGCTCTCAAACCACAAACATGTAGTCGTCGTCTTACAGTCTGGTTCGAAATTAGAACTCCTGTTGCAACTCTCAGTGATCTATTGAGCCGCGACGCCGGGTAAGTGGAATTTCTCCTAGCATTGAGGATAAAAAGACGATCTTGGGCAGCTGTTTTACTGCGCTGCAGACCTCCCCCATGAACATAAGCTACTGAGTCGTTTTGGATGAACCTATTCCAAGCCCGACTCATGACACTTTGCGAAATATTCAACTGCCGGGACACTTCTCGCTGGGACAAACCTTCCTGTATCCACCGTATGATTTGGTCCAGTTGCACAGGAGCCAAACGTCTTCTCGGCATGACTGATAAGCTGATATTGTTCTCATTTCTTCAATTATTGTCACCTTATGTGTTTGAACGAGAGAAAAAACAGATTCAATAACAAATACCACATTGCGAACAAGAGCCGATGAAGTGAGGAAAAATTTGATATAATCAACTCAAAACATCTTACTTTTTCCTTAAAGAACATATAATGTACAGATATTCACGAGATAACTTGAAAAACATACGAATGAAGAGAAGTTCATAAGTGATCCCTAGCAATTGTTGATCATTGTATTTATGAGATGAGGTATTGTTTCTTCTGCTTCTCTACATTCACAACTTGCGCTGTTCTCAGACGATTAAGAACTGTCCAAATTTTTCTTGGAACATCGCTTCTTTGTCGCTTATGTTCATATAGAAGAACGTATTATGCCAAAATGGTTTACGTAACTTCAATCTGGGAATTCTATTTTGTGGAATATACGAAATAATTGGGAATAAATTGGAAAAAGAATTATTTTTGTTTCAAGAATTCAGAGCTGCAGTCTGGTAACCAATGAACCGGTGTAGATCTTATGGTGCCAGTAATTATTCTCATGGATGTATTCAATTGTGCATCGATTTTTTGTGTATGTGCACTATTAAACCAAACAGAGCAACAATACTCGGCTGCAGAAAAGACTAGGGCTAGAGATGCTGTGCGAAGAGTGGAAGCATCAGCACCCCAAGACGATCCAGCTAATTTCTGAACAATATTATTCCTAGTTTTCAGTTTTAGGCTCAGATCATTTAAATGAGCCTTGTAATTGAGAGATGAATCTAATTTAACTCCTAAGTATTTTGAATAGAAATTATATTTGATAGGAGAATCATGAAAGTTACAGCTAATTTCCTATATTTTTCATGATTATTCAGATGGAAACAAGATAATCTGTTTTGTTGGGATTTGGACATAATCGCCACTCAATAAAATAATTCTTCAAAATTTCCAAATCAGATGACAGTATGTTTTCCGGAGTATGGGAATCCGAAGGTTGGTAAGCAATAGCAATGTCGTCTGCATAAACAAATTTCTGAGATGATGTCGTGGGTAAATCGCTTATATATAAATTGAATAGTGAAGGAGCTAGAACTGATCTTCGAGGAAGACTGTTTTTCAATGTTTTGAAATTGCTACTATTATTGTCAATAAAATCACGAAACCTTCTATCAGATAACATATTTTCTCATACCATTTTCCCACACTTGAGATGGGTATAGAGTTTGAAAATTAATCCATCTTTCCACACAGTGTCAAATTCCGAAGATAAATCAATGAGAGCAGCTCCTGTTTGTGACCTATCATTGAAGCCTGATTCTATGAAAGTTGTAATGCAGAGACCTGATCTGAACAATTTCTATTTTCCTAAAACCTCCCTGGAAATTTTGTAGAGCATTTTTTATAGGTGATTCAATTCTAAAGATTATTAACCCTTTCTAATATCTTGAAAGGAACACTCAATAAACTGATGGGTCGAAAATACTAGGATCACAAGGATTCTTTCCTCGTTTCAAAATACCTATTACTTAAGCCTTACGGAATTCGGAAGGAAAGTTTCCTGAATTCAGAATATTGTTATAGAAAGACAATAACCAAGACATGGCCTTTTTCCTAAATGTTTGATGAATTCTGGATAAATTCCGTCCAAACTTGCTGCTTTCCGAGATTTGGTAGACTTAATTGCAGCCCTCAACTCATCCATATTGAATGGATGTGACACAGCTTCTGAAGTAGAAGCTGATCTCCTGATTATGTGTAATTAATTCTTCATATTCCTCATTTTAGATTGGGACATATTGACTGATTCGAATACATCAACTAGGCGGCGAGCGATTAATCTTGGATCAATTTTTGATGATGATGAGGCAAAGCGAGTAGCTTCACCTAATTTTCTCAATATATCCCATGAACTCATACTCGAATGTGTGAAATTCATTTTTGATATGTTGTAAATGCACCAACAGAGAATACGTACAAACAAGGAATGGTGCGAATCTTTTGATGCTAGCGCCGCAAAGGTCTACAGTGGAACTAGCTGCTGGTCCAAATCGACAGTAAATAACATACTATTCCATACTATCTCATCATAAAATTCATTTGCGATTTGACCCTCAATATGTCAATTTCTCAGTCGGCTCCGAGAAAATCTTCAGCTACCCCATCCCTGATCCGACCAAATGAACATTGCCTTCAACAGACGGACATTATCCCGGCATCCGACTAATTAAATGAAATCCTGGTTGTTCGGGATATCGCAATGACGGGTTTACAGTCCGTGGATTAATTCTCAGTCTCGGGTTGGTACATTTGGGATTCTGGAATGATAGCTGCCATTGTGAATGTGGCTTTGGAATTGGAGGACAGGGCCAATGATCTAGTCTTTAAAGGTTATTCTAGTTGTTGCATCATTTGTATTTCAGGATATTTATTCTAACAACCTATCATTGATCTTTAAATAATTTAGAGCCCAGTTTTCATCGTTTGTTGTTCATATGGATTTTCACAGATGATTAACTCAATAACGCTAAATTGTATTAATCTTATGCCGCAATGTAATCTTCACAATTGATTTTTAGACATCTAGAATTTTGGCGGGTTCGGTTATGGTGTGACTCCTAGAATCTAGAAGCGATATAATATAACTCAAAATCAAAACGTAACCCCGCAAAAACTTTGAGTGTTCTTAGAACTAGATGTAAAGATTGCAATGCTGCATATGTTGGTCAAACTGGGATAAATTTTGAGACCAGAAATTCATAATCTATATACAGAAAAACCGATAAAGTCAATTTATATTCTATTCTTTGATTCTTGGGGTGGTTACTCAACTTCACCTTAAGTCTTGAGAATTATGGTGATCACTCAAGGGTTGAGTGTTGCCGACATACTGAACAATCAGATTCAAAAGTTCAAGGGAACTCTTAACTCCAGTTTTTCACAGAGATTAACCAATCAATGATAGAAAACATAACATTTAATTCAATAAATTCTTTATTTACAACAAATAGAAAAATTAATTTTCAATCCAGCCTTTTTCTGAATTTGATAAGTACAAATAAATCACATGAAATATACTTGTGAAATGTCGGATAAACTTAAAGGCAATTTAAAAAACAATAATATATCCATAATGCTCTGAAGAGCTATATTCACTTCTAGAATGAATACATCTAGTACCTTGTGAAATTCAACTTCCAAGTTATAACGAATAATTTTGCCCTGATATTATGTAATGGACGTATGAATAACCAACATAAGTATAAAAATTTCTTCGATCATTTAAGAGTGCTTTATACAGTTTCGTAGAAAATTATTCTTCTATAAAAATGATGATCTATTGTTGTAGTTAATTAAAAATTTTTATTGGAATAGGTTTCGATAATATAGCCTTTCATCGAATGGATTTTTCTGTTAGAGAACTATTTAGCCTTCAAAACATGTGAAATTTCTTGAATACTATGACTGTGACATTTGTATTCTACGACTTATTAAAACACTTTGGAGTTCAAGGTTCAAAATAGGAAATAGAAGATTACACAAATAGAAATTTTTGATATTTGTGGAAAATAAAAACATACTAATAGTGTTGATTCGTTGAGCTTAAGAATTGGAAACAATAATAAAAGTCTGAGTTTTGTAAAAGTTGATGTTAGATATGAATATTTTCTTATGCTGAATTAAACTGGGACTCAAATTCAGAAATGTCTATACACGTATTAAAACCAATACTTTACTGGAAATTCATTAACCAAGGAATTCCGTTCGATTTTCAGCTGAAATAATGATTTGGATGGAACTTATGTAACATTCTTCGAAGAGCAATGAATATAATATGTATTTTCATCATAAATATTACATTTGAAGAGCCTCAGAATGAAACAGGGTTCATAAACAACCATGTCTATAATTTTATGAATTATCATAAAGCGAATGCTGAATATTTTTGTAATCTCTTCACGCATCAGCCACGCTTTAGTTAAACTAACACAGTGGTCAAAGACTTACCCTGTATATTGTTGTATTCTTTTCCTTCTGTCAGCTCCTCAACCAAACAATATCACGTTAATTTTTGTCTGAAAATAAATTCGAATATATCCTTGTGGGTCCATTCTGTAACCGAAGTGAAGAATGTCTGAAATAGGACCATTTTTCGAAAGGAACTTAACCGTTTGTCCACAAAAACCATACCATTAGTCGAACATGACCGGATCTGCGATCGGAACTCATCGAAAACTCGCATTCTTTGTCCAATTATAGAACCATTCGAATGTCTTGAGTTCGTGAAAGATGATCCCAACTTGGTATGTTCGGGTTACTTTCGAAACTCGAGTCAACCGGATTTTCACGGATTTTCATTTCGGTTGAAAAGTTTATTCTTCCCTTCGTCTTCCGGGAGGTCCATTCACTTGATTAGCCGAGCATTGTGTTTTCTGATGCGACGGGTATTTCGTAGGATTGCAGGCCGAGCTTTCTGAATCACTGGGGGATTTCGTTCAGTTTTCATGGGTTCCGTTGTTTTTACGAGAACGTTGCAAGAAATGTTGGAGAAGTTCTGCGTTGATACGTGGGAAAGAATGTAGGTTCTGTTCTCTTTTATTCTTGTCATTTTCTGATGATTGGCGGTTGAATACAATCGACATTTATTGAGAGTTTCACACATAGTGGCGAAACAAAATATGTGAAGATTTGAGCTTACATCTTTCGCTTACATAAAATTCAATCGCCCATGTTTATTCTGTAAACGGGCCTTACAAAAATCTACACTTCGTTATAATAGATTCTGAACACTTCAGACAAAACTGATTTGAATTTAATGAGATTGAACCTTAAACTTGCATGAATGATGTGCCTCAGAAACTTAAAACAATTTTTCTGGCTCTCAGCATTATTTCAATGAAACGAAAAATTATTTCAAATAAAAAATCAGATTTAAGTTTGATTTTTATTCCTGATATTTCCACTGAGCGCGTGGAGCTAGTGTAGTTTAATTTTTTGAGGTAGATTAGCTCTTAACCTAATTATGAAAGAATAAATCATCATGAACGAACTGTATAATTCTTTCTGCATGGATGATCAATAATATGGTAATACGAACGAGGTTCTCCAGTGTCGGAAGTGTGTCAACACATTAAGGTTGTTATTTTCAGAACACGTAATTAACTAGCAATCAAGCAATCATTCATATTCTAGTCAATTTGGACATTGATCCAGTCGTGACGTGTAGGAAGGTTGTTTTTCTCTCGAATATGTCGCTACAGATTCAACTCGTTTTGTTTTTTGTCCAGGGTTTTCCTTCTTTATTCGGCAGCAGAAAATGCTAGTTTTATCCTAGTTGTTCTGTGAAATTCGCGAATACAATGATTACAAATGTATGAGGTGTTGTAAAAATTTATTGGAAGCAAGTTTAAACAACAATAACACTAGGTAGTAGATATAATAGTGAAAAATTTGAATAATAATCCTGAAAACATTAATTAAAAGTGTTCAGCAGGTGATGTTGACTGTATCTGAGAGAAAACTTGTTGATATGAATGATAAATTAAGAGCAATAAACAAGTTCATGCTGTTTCAATGAAAACACATGCGGAAAATAGATATTGTCAAAAAAATTTTGTTGTAATAACAGAGGCAGGTATAGGTAAACGATAATAAGCAATATAAATAAGGAAAGCAGAGAATCTACATAATCAACCGAAGGAAATATACATAACGACAACAAGATACATCACAACAGTAAGAAGAATAAGTTAACACAGTACGAAATATACACAACAATAACCATGACTAGTAAGGCAAGTACATTACACAGTAAAATGACCAAGAACAACAGTACAAGACATATATAATGATAACATGACATAGAGGCAACTTAACAACGTTGACCTTCAATATAACACCAGAGTACTACGTACACTGGTTACATCCATTATTCCATATTGACCATACTAGTACTAACACTAGTGGAGGTCTCCATACGTTCCTGCTTAATCACAGGCTCAGAACTACAGAGAGATTGGCAATTCCTATTGCACCATAGGGTACAGTAAATAAAGTTGATCGGTTACACTCCAGTAACACATTGTAGAAAGCTGTAAAATAAGGCATTCGTTGTTATGGTAGACACCTGAACTGCAAAGGCAATAATATCGAAAATGATGGAATCACATGCTATAAGGAGTTACATGAATCAAACAAAGTATTAAGTGCACAAAGGAAATAGAGTTATATGAATCAGACAAAGCATTATGAGAACAAAGGGAATAGAGTTATATGAATCAAACATAGTATTATGTGAACAAATGAAATAGGGTTATATGAATCAAACAAAACATTGTATGAACAAAGGAAATAAAGTTATATAAAATTAGACAAAGCATTATGTGAACAAAGGAAATAGTTATATGATGTTAAACAAAGCATTATGTGAACAAAGGAAATAGTTATATGAAATCAAACAAACATGATGTGAACAAAGGAATTACATTCACAAGACAACAGTATTAATGACAAATGCCCAAACACAACCTAATAATACATCATTGAATTAAACAATAATTAAGGAAACAATCTATAATAATGCCCAATATGAAAACACTAAATTTCCTGAAACAATGAGGATTGCACTCACACACACTCACAAAAACTTTTTGAAAAAAGGACTTAATTCGCTCAGGATCAACACCATCTTCGATTCCCTCCGTCTGCCACAAATTTCCAATCGCTCATCAACTCTCTTTCGAGGTACGTGAAAAAGGATGTTACAGCGTAGGATACCACACAAATTTCGATTGGTCGAAAGAAATTCGTAACTGGTGATGAATCAAAATTCAATCGCGGTGTTACGAAGCACGTCTATGACATCGTGACTGGTGATGAATCGTGGATTTACGAGTTGTCTTCAAAAAACAGGAAAACCACGCCATCGGCTCAAACAACTGCACTGCATTTTTGAGCACTCAAAACATCGATTTGAAGAGTCATTCGCCGTATAATCCTGACTTGGCACCGAATGATTTTTTTTCATTCCCGTACGTAAAAAATAAAATGATACGTTTTTCGACACCTGAAGAATCAGAGTGGCGAAAGTGCTTTGACAATTGGTTCAAACGCATGCAAATGTGTATAAATGTGGAATATTTTAAAAAACAATAAAGCGATTTTCGATTATGTTTTTGTTCTCTAATCCCGAAATATATAAAGCAACCCTCGTATTTTTGTAATATTTTTATCAGTAGGCCAGGCAAAAATTATATCTAGGAAAGGTATATCGGGCGAATCCACAAGTAGCAGAAGGAAATGAACGAAGATGGTACTTGCCGTCAGGGCAAGGTAACCTTAACAGAAACACATGTCGGCAAGTACCATCTTCGTTCATTTCCTTCTGCTCCTTGTGGATTCACCCGATATACCTTTCCTACATATATTATACTGTTTGAATTTAAAAATTATATCTGTTCATTTCATTATAAATAATGCAGTTTGAGTTTAGACTATCCTACAGACTCGGACTATGTTGGCTTCAAATTTTTTATTTCATTTGCAGTATTGTTCTCTTAAGTTTATGATTTTGACATTGATCTAACCTATCGATCGAGTGCCAACTACACTTACATTTCGAGACGTGGCATGATTAATTGATAATTGAGCGCGAAGTAGGTTGCATCGCATGGTGAAAAATTATTCCAATTTTCAACACTATTATGCATATATGCATACATTTCAATTAAAATTTGATGACATTCTTTTGAGATCGAGTATTTTCTAAAGAAGATTTGAGAATTTCGATTACATTTAGGAAATAGCAGTATTTCACCCAGAAAAATAGTAACCTACAATCGAATACGTTGCGCTGTTTTCAACAGCTTTTACCTTTCTCAACAGATTCTCCAACGATACTTGAAAGGCCTCACAAGACAAACCTAAGGTTCGCTTTGTTCTTCAATGCAAGCTCTTGATTTCTATCTCTCCTTATGGTTAGTTCATATGTTTAAATTTCAACTTATGTAATGTTCCTGTCTTCGTACGTTCCTTGAAGCAAAATCCCAAAAGTTTCTCGTTTATTCCGCCAGAAACTTTCCTTCAGATTGCTCTCCAATCGTGTCCCGGTCCTCGGAGTAGCTTTTCTAAACATCCGTAACGTGTAATCTCTAGATACTCCACTCTGCAATTTATCCCCGAAGTTTTGCATTCAACTTCGCACTTTCCCCGTCATAAATCATCGTTCCGAGTCTTAGTTTAGGCGAGATTGTTAATCTCTCACCTTTCTGTGTCCGTTTCCTCGCTGATTCGGCATCGATCGAGTCGCGAGAATTCCACAGGTGCTGCGCCATCTTGTTTTCCGCCTAATGGCGGGAAGGATTATTGCGAGGGTTCATTTGTCATCCCGACTGGGGTGTTCATTTTTCAGGGTGATCATCGGAACGCCGATTCAAGACCGTCTCTGTACTTAATCATCTTATTTCATTTTTGAGGAAACTGCGAGGTGTGCTAAAAGGTTGACGTTTCTTATTCAGGTCGTTTCGCTGTGAATTTTTGAAAGCATAGAACATTGTAAGTTAGTTACTGTAATGACTACGTTCATTTCACTGGTGTAGGGTTGATGTATTTTTATGGTGTTTTGAATATCGAAGTGTTGCTACATTTTTTTATATTTGTGTTGGATTCTGGGGTCAAAAATAATGATAGTTTTTTCACATGATTATGCTCCTAAATTCAATAATTTCTGGGTTATTTGAGATTTTCTGGATTTATGGTGTACGTACGAGTCAACTTGATTGCATCTAAAAAAATTCAATGAATATTCTTTCGAAACCATGGGAACACTCTGTACCCATAGGAGATAAATTATCTGTTAATAATTCACAAGTGTCAGGTGTTATTATATTCGTTATCTTCATTCCTCGATTTAACAAAATGAACCGTTATTCTAATTACGAAATTCTGGATCTATTTTATATACATAATGATTGTGACAGAATTATTAGTAGAACCTGCCGGGCCTTCAACGAGAAGTATCCCCATTTACCTTCCATGACGGAGAAGATCTTTAGAAAATATGTTTCAAACTTTCAAAGTTTTGGATGTGTAAGAGCCCCTAAAGAATTCAAAAGAAGGGTAGTTGATGAGGAGGATAATGAAATTAGTGTTTTGACTTATTTCGAAGTGAATCTATTCGAAGTGCAGCTCATGAAATCGATTTAGACAGAAATTCAGTGGACCGAATTTTGAGAAAACACAACATGCATGACTACAAATATGAGAAAGTTCATGCATTAGAACCAGGTGACTACATAAAAAGGTTTAATTTTTGTAGAGGAATATTAGAAAAACTTGAAAATGATGAAAATTTTTTGAAAAAGATCATTTGGACAGACGAAGCAAAATTCAATAACGAAGGACTATTTAATAGAAAGAATTGCCACATTTGGAGAAGTGAAAATCCTCATAGAAAAATACAAAGAAACCCCCATCACAAATTTAGTTTTAATGTGTTGGTTGTTTTGATGAACAATAAAGTGCGGTACTATATTTATGAAGAAAATTTAAATACAGAAAAATTTTTGGAAATCCTGAGAAATTTTGTTTCTGAGTTTTTGGATGAACTGCCGTTGAGTATGTCGACTACCGCATATTATCAATTGGATGGGACTCCGGCACATAGTTCGCGCGAGGTGTCTGAAGAACTGAATGCAATGTTTGGTAATCGATGGATCGGACGCCGTTCTTCACGATCTCCCGATCTTACTTCTTTAGATTTTTATTTATGGGGTAGAATAAAAAACATAGTCTATGAACCTCCTATTGAAAGCAAAGATTTGAAACGGCGTGTGGAGGATGCTTTCCACTCACTAAAGGGGGAGGAAATTGAGCGAGCGACTAACCGAGGTGTTTCAAGACGTATTCGAAAGTATGTGGAACAAAATGGTTACCCTATTGAAACTCTTACCTGATCATTTATTTTGTTAATTTGTGTTTTGAAATGTATTTTCATTTTTATTATCATAATTTATTTATAATCATAATTCGGTGTACTAAAGTAGCGAATCTATTTAATGTGTTTCCTATTGAAGAGATGAATTCTCATTCCCTTCGAAATAAGTCGAAATACTTATTTCATCAACTGCCCTTTTTTGTATTCTTTAGGGGCTCTTACATTCCAAAATTTGGAAAGTTTGAAACATCTTTTCCGAAATTGTAAAAAAAATGGGGATATATCATTAAGTGCATTTGAATGTGTATTGCGTATACAATTGAAAAAATACAATAATAAGAAATAAATCCTAAATCTCACTATTAGAATAGCAACGATTCATTTTGTGAAATCAAAAAATTTCATAACGACTAACAATAAGACTTGTCTGACACTTGTGAATTATAAATGGGATGATATATCTTCTATGCTCACAAATATCCTTATGAATCAGATTCGAAGAATTCTACTTACTACATAAATCCAGAAAATCTCAAATAACTCAGAAATTATTGAATTTAGGAGCATAATCATGTGAGAAAACTATCACTATTTTTGACCGCAGAATCCAACTCAATTATAAAAAAATAGGGTTCTAATTTGAAAAACAGAAGTTATAGCCAATTTAAGATCACAATTTTCAACACAAAATTTGAAACACCCTGTGATGATATTTTTGAAATCCAAAAGATTCATGACTTTTTCACATCCTTCCTCTTCGATGTTGTAAAAATGATTTACGCTCGGGATATTTAAAATAAGAATAATGAATATATTACTGACTGAACATATTTGACTTTTTTTCCAGTTTTTTTTTTTGGATATTTTGAAAACTATTCGATTTAATACAATGGTTTTAATAGAAAAATATTTACTATTGAATACTCGATCTTACCAGGAATGGAAAACTTGAAAAAAAAATTTTTTTTCGTCGAATTTATTTTCACTCCCTGTATAACTGGAAGTTTTTGGGCTTCGAAAATATTTTAGCTCTGTAGAGAACTTCGAACAATATCATAATCCCAATTTTCGGATTTCAAATATGTCTAGTTATCCAGAAACGTCTAATAGGCACTCTAACTTGAGACACCCTGTATTGAAAGCTTCAAGTATTTGTTGTATTATTATTTGGGCTATAACAATCATTCCGATTCACAAATCATCGTCAGGTTCAGACTGAAATATTTTTCTGTTCTGAAACACATGTGATGTTCAAAAATAGTGAATGGATTATCGTTATTTGATTTTCTCATTGTCTTCAATATTAGATTTAGATATGTTCAAATGTGCATTTTGTATATAACAAGGGTTAAGTGGTAGAGCACCTTTGGGTGAACTTCCCCTTGAGATTTCTTGTGAAATAAAGACCGTAGTACACCACACCTTTCTGGTCCCACCAAACACACACTATTGTCTTCTTGCCGAATCGATCTGGTTTTGCAGTCGATGTTGATGGTTGTCCCGGATTAACCATGATTTCTCCCTTTTAGGATTCTGCAAATAAATCTATTTTCATCGCTAGTAACAATTCGATACAAAACCGATTTTCTTTCGTGTCTTTGAAGCAAAATTTCACAAGTGTTTTTTCGGTTTTCCATCTGTCTTTCATTCAATTCATGTGGCATTTATTTTCCACACTTTTGGATCTCTCCCATAGCTTTTAAACGGTCAGAATTAAAAAAGGCAACCCTCGTATTTATATCTTATATCACCATAGAGTAGATATTATCTGAATTCAATGTTGAAAAACGAAATTATCTTCAGCCTCATTTATTATAATGAATTTTTTACTTTTGATTTGCAATTACGATATCAGATCCATTTATATAGTGATACTTCAAGATTCAGAAGGTCATCACCGAAATTTCCAATATTCTGTTCCTGTTGTTGAGTTCAACGAATACTAGTTTACTGTTTAATGGTACTCATTTCATATCATGCACAGTTTTTTATTGAATGATGATCATCTATCAACCTTGGACGCAGGTAATACACCATCGTTTCGTCAACCTGATACGGATCGCAATCGTGTTTTTTTTTCATTCGACCTATTTCGAAATATGAATCATCAATATTCATAACTTGCGGTACAGCATAACTTGGTGCATATCTGATGCCGATATTTCGCCAGAGTGATGAAAACAGCACATGTTTTCATACAATCTAATTATTCCTTGTTCCGCTAATTTAAGACCAAAGGCAAGGCGCAACGTCAACCTAGCCGTACTCTTTTTACATGCCAAGTAAAAGAGAAGAAGAATTTTCTATTGCTGTGCGTGTTGCAAGTACAATAAGGTACATGGGGTGTTATTTGATCATTATACAGGGTGCTTCATAAGTTTCGTAATTCATGATCTTATTACTTTAGATATATATATTCTTTTGAACTTTTGAACATTCCTTTAGATGATTCAATAACACAAATTTCTTATTGTCTTTGGGACTTAGACACATTATTTCTGAAATATTCAGTATGAAATATGGACGAAAATTGTTTTTTGAAAATATTTTGATGCTGAAGACGTTGCATCAAAATGAATTTCACGCATTCGAGGAGGAGTTCATTGAAGAAATTAGGTGAAGCTACTTCGTTTGCCTCTTCATCAAAAATTGATCCAAAATTAATTGCTCGCCGTCTAGTTAATGTCTCAAAATCAGTTGATATATCTCAATTAAGTATATGTAAAGAATATGAATTTTTCAACTTTCAGACTTCGATAGGTTAAAACAGGAGCTTCTTTCATAGATTTATGTCGGCATATGACACTGTGTGGAAAGATGGGTTGATTTTGAGGGGAAATGGTAAGATTATCAGAAAATATGTTGCCTGATAGAAGGTTTTATGTTTTTGTTGACGACAAGAGTATCAGTTCAAGAATACAGGTGCAACAGTTAACATTCAAAACTCTGGTTCAGTTCGCGATGAAGAAGCAATTGAAAAAGTTGAAGCGTCGGTTCATCAAAATCCGTCTTTATCCATCCAAAGTGAAGCCAAGCGTTGAACCTCAAAAAATCGTCTATACATTCGATTTTAAAGAAAGACTTACATCTGAAAGCCTATAAAATTCAGTTGGTTCAAGAATTGAAGGATGCGGACCATGCTTATCATCATTTGGATTACATCATCTTTCCCAAATAATTCTCCAATTCATATGTTAATAATGAACAATAAACTTTTTTATTGCTCACAAATATTTTATTGTTTTATTGAACTTACAAATACCCGATACCCTTTCTGGACACCTTGTATAAGATAAGTCGTAGGACTTTTCGAAAAGGTATTTCAAAAATACAAAAAGAATTGTCCGATTGAAATATAACGATTCCTTGTAATTTGTTAAAATTTCGGTTCAAACAATATGGCACATTGCTGTCCCATTGCAACATGCATTTATATTATTAGTAATGCAGAGCATACACAGTCAGGTCGACCGGAGAGGAAAACTGTACAGGTATACCTACGCAGGTCTGCCTCGTGTGTAGGGACGGTCCGGTAAACTGGACGGATCGTGTGTTCGTTAGCAGCGACCGTACGGTGCCACTAGACCGAGTCGAATTTCGAATTTGCTCCGGCGACCTGTACAGGCTTCAAAAACTGCGACACACACGCTCCGGTATAACTGTATTATATTTATATTTATGTAACAGTTTTTCCTCTTCGATCGACCGGAGCGTGTATGCCCTGCATAAGGGAATCGCATAAAGAGATTGACGTTGAATAGTTTCCTGTTTTCATGCGTCGATTCCTTCTGTACTAATGCTTTTTCTCATTAAAATGAGAAATGCCGCTATTGAACATTGGCATCGGAAACGTAATTGTTGAGTTCATGAAACGCAACCCATTATTAATTCCAATAATGAATTTTTATTTCGGTTGACATATTGTGTTTGTTGCACCGCACCGCTGCTATTTTCGGGTTTCGAATTCCCACATTTTGTTGACATTTTCTCGTCGTTTATTTACAAAAACAGGGAATGTACATTGCGTTTTTCGCGCCGGCTGATTGACGTGCTGTCATTATGTCGTCTGAGTAACGGCCTTACTAAATGTTTCAGTGCGAATTTTTCCGTCGTGTTCCTTGACACGTTTAATTCGGGAGGAGTTATTGCAAACAGAAATTTGGTCCAGAGGTTCGTTTTGCCCGTTTTTTCCACTTTCGGGTTAACTTATAAACGGTCTCCTGTTTATGACTGGAAATGAGTGATTGCGGACCGTACGGGATGACTGGCTGTTTGGCCGGATTTGTGGGGGTTTACCTTAATGGTTCGAGAGATCTGTTGTTTATATTGTACGATGAATTTGATTTAGGGTTGCGTGAAAATACGGTAGGTTCGAAAAAGTTTTTTACACTCAGATCCTAAACGGAAAATATCTTAATCTGAAAATAAAATTGAAATATTGGTACATTAACCTTGGCATTCAATGCTTCATAGTCAAGGAAATGCTTTGGTTATTACATAAATTTCAATTATAAATTGTGAGATTGAAAGATCGTTTTTTTCCATTCCATTATTTTAAATATGGCTACGTTTAAGATGTACCGGGTGCCAAAATTGAATAAAAAAAAATTTGTCGTGAAGCTAATTTAAATTGTAATTAAGCGTCTAGTTCTATTTGAATTTTAAGTACAAGGTGGTCGAATTAGTGAGGTATTTATATATTCTATTGAACTTTTTGCTTTCAAATCAAATGTTAACTGGGGTTGGTGACAGGTGCCATAAATTCGGTGTATGACATGAGAGCCTAGGGAAAAAACCCCAGTAAAAAAACCCTGGCTCCCCGCATAAGTATTGTTGTGTGTGCAAAGTAATCTTGAACATATTTGAGGGACTTCTTTCTTCAAAAGTGGTCTTCTATTAATAATCATATAGGCTTCTTAAAGTTGCACATATCGAATCTAAAAATGAAAAGACAAAAGCAGAAAAAAGAACTGAAAACAAAATATATGTATAAAATGTGTTTGAAATTTATAATCCATTACAAGAAAAATCGGAAACATCATGAATAGCCCTAAAACTATCCTGAAACATGTATATGGAACAATTATTGATGCGATGAGGTATTGCTTACTTTGCATATCCACATTCACAACTTGCGCTTGGAACTATTCTCAAACGATTGAGAATTGTCCAAATTTTTCTTGGAAGATCAAAACCTGGAATTTCTTCAGATGTTTATTGAACATTTCATAAGAGTTCCACTCAATTTTCCAAAATTTGTGAAGCTTATGTTCATGAAGAACGTATTGTTCCAGAATGGTTTACGTGACTTCAATCTTGGAATTTCATTTTGTGGTATGTATGAAATAATGGGAAATTAATTAGGAAAAGAATGATATTTGCTCCAAGAATTCAGTGCTGCTGTCTGTCTGCGAATATGGGGAGGGACAATGTTAGACAAAACTGGTAACGAATGAACCGGTGTAGATCTCATGGTATCAGTAATTATTCTCATTGATGTATTCAATTGTGCATCAATTTTTTGTTTATGTGCACTATTAAACCAAACAGACAACAATACTCAGCTGCAAACACGACTAAGGCTAGAGATACTGTGCGAAGAGTGAAAGTATCAGCACCTTGAGATGATCCAGGTAATTCTGAAGAATATTTTTCCTAATTTTCAGTTTTAGGTTCAGATCATCTAAATGAGCCTTGTAATTGAGAGATGAATCTTATTTAACTTCTAAGTATTTAGTATAGAAATTAAGATCGATCACTGAGAGAAACTATATTGTTCATGATTATTCAGATGGAAACAAGATACCTCTAATTTGGGCTATTACCATCATCTATATGTTTTCATGATTATTCAGATGGAAACAAGATATCTCTGTTTTGTTGGGATTGGGACGTAACCGACACTCAATAAAATAATTCTTTAAAATTTCCAAATCAGAACTCCCCTGTATAATTTTCTCTGGGGTTATGTCTTGTCATTTCTGTATGCTAATAAACCAGAATCAATAAGCGTTTTAGAAAGGGACATAACTAGTGTTATTGGTGAAAGATGGCCTGAGATTCGAACTAAAATTAAGGAAAACTATAAGTAGTTATTTTTAATTCGACTTATAGGTTGTTCATTCATTGTGGCGGTTATATTTGTATCAAATTGGTCCAGAGTACGGGAAAAGACTCTAGAACAAGCGAGCACACGCTCCTCACCTCACGTCAGTGCTTTTCGATTTTTTTCTTGACATGAATTTCATTAAGTTGTCTTTCAATTAAAAAAAATGGCTTCCATCTCAATTTAAATGTCTTTTATTACAATTTACAATTCTATAACTCTTAAAAGTACCTAGTTGAATATCCAGGCTGCGATGTTTGGTATTCAGTTGTCATAGTATATTCTAAAACAAGTTGCAGAATGGGCACCTATTCCAACACGAATGCGAAATTTTTTTGAATGTATGAGTGTTTGAATTGCCTTCTGTAACGAGTATAAGACGATCCATTTCAGTCAAGAATTGTGGGAAATTTATTGGAATTCAATAAAAAATTCAGAATATACCTCCTAGTGCCTTTCGTATTTTATTTTCGCAGTTGGCGTGACTGATACGAAAATTGACAGATTATGAAATTTGAAAAGTGCGTTCAAATCTCTACATGATTTAATATTGCCAATTGACGTACAGTGGACGCGTGTTGACATTCGAAAGGATAGGATATCAGTGTTGTCAACCACAAACCGAAAAATATAACTAAAAACAATGCTATAATGCGTTCATTAGAGCACTGTACCTTAATGAACTCATTACGACACTGAAATAGAAAAAAGCATATTAGTAATGGAAATTTATGAGCTGAAAACATAATCTTAAACCATACTTCGTACGAATCATACTTTGAATTACTAATACTCTAAAATCTCAACAATTTTCTCTAAATTACGAGAATTCAACTGTCCATCATCGAAAAAAATTGAAGACGAAAATTCGGAAGCTCCAATTCGTTTGTTTAAACGTCCAACATATCATTCACAAAGTACAAAATTAATTCACGGTTCGCAATTTGACTGAACGCGAATCCATTCAATTATTCAAATCCATTGATGTATCGGGTTTGGCTGCTTTGATGGATATTCCTGGATACTTCGCGAATATGTTATCATTAGTGCCGAATAAATCTATCTAAAATCGGTTGCTGTGCATGTTTTGGATCGTACGAAAGATGGATTGACTATGCAACTTTCATGGTCGGTTACATTATTTCAAATCATTGCTGCATTTATTTTGTCAGCTCCGCTGCATTTATTCGAAGCTTGTTTACTTTCATTTTCAATCGACAAGAGAATACGCCGGTTCAGAGCCATGTACAGAATTACATCTTTGTCAAAACGGTATCCAGAAAGATGAAAAATAATTGGTGATGGATACCATTTAAACACTAAAATGAGAGAAAACTTTCCCAAGGTGTAACCTGACCAAAAAAAAAATACTTTTCTCTATTCATGCTGTAAATACAACATTACAATTTTTTCGTTTTGTGGTTGACAACACTCGAACAGTGCATTGTAATGAACTCATTATTTTCGTATCAGTCAGCATGATAATTCGTGTTGGAATATTTCTACAATTCTTTGCCCATTCTGCAACCTTCGTCGCTCGTTTTAGAATTTACTTCGTATGATGGAATCATTCTGCAACGGTTTTACACGCGTACATTCTGAAATATCATGCGGAAGACACGCGTACATTCTTTCAAAGTCCGAGACACTAAAAAATTACTTTACCCGAATAATCAGAAGAATTCAAGCTAGCCCGTCGTGTATAAAATGAGTACAACAATGGAGAGTATAATGCCTTCTCTGAAAATAAAAGGTATACCATTAGGAGCAATTTTTCGGGTAGATTCACCTATTTGAAGTCATATACATGAGTCATGTATTTTAGCAGCCGGCTCCATCGAATTATAGGGCGTTGTCACGTGAAAAATCCCTTACCATGAGTAGAATTGACCGAAAAGTAAGCGTCAGGTGCATTTCTGATATACCGAAAAAAATTCATGATTGAAATTGACGTATGTGAAATGTTTTGCTAAAATACGAAAAAGTCCTCTTCATACGCAAAACTGACCGAAAAGATAAAAACTGTTGATTGTTATTTTCAAAATTTGTTGTTTAAAAAAGCATGTGAACTACTCGAAAGACCCTCTACATTTGAGGGCTATCCCGCGAATAATGGTAAGAGCTACCAGAAAAATGGATGGAATTAAAAAATTTTCGATAGAAAATTCATTATGATGATTTGAATTGAAGGTTCATCGTTTAGGTTAACCATAATCAAAGATGACATGATTTTCAGGATCTTGCCAAAAATATTTGTCCGCCCGGCAGAAATGTGTAGGTGGCACCTTCTAATAGAAAAAATTGAAAAGGATGAGCGGATGTGCTCAGTGAGAATCTATCTGTAAGAGGGAAATAAGTCGAATTATTTATTAGCGTTCTAGAATAAATAGGGGATTTTCGACAATTTTTTATGTTCTTCTCCTAGATTTCTTTCCGGGCCGATTCAAGCCTCCTTAAAAAATGCAGAATAAAGTTAAAAAAACTTATAGTGACGTTAGAATTGAAACGTTTCAGATGATATATATTAGGAAAATTGTGAGAGGATTAAAATAAAACAATTGACACATTGCTGATAGGCTAAAGTCGCATCAAAACGAATGGAAATCTACAAACATCGTTAACTTGACTATGACAGAATGAAAATGTGAAATTCAATTGAAGATAATTATTGTATTGCTCTTTCACTTCTATGAAATAAATTGTAGAACAGATTGTGAACGAAGTGTCACAAAAGTTTTACATTATGAAATGTAAAAAGCCTAATCGACTACTCTTACCTTCTTGTTTTAACACGAATATGTACGAACATTGAAGACTTTATATTGGACTGGCATCACTTTCAATGACACCACCAGCAGGATCTCATTATACAATAGGTGCGCCTAACGCTTATCGAACATGGTGTATAACGGTCTATTAGCACAATATGTCGCCAACTTTCGGCATTATTAGCTTATAGCGAAGTTAATATTCCCTGAAAGCTTCAGCTCTGGCTTCCAATTTTCGACCAACACGTTGTAACAAGGTCGATACTATCCTGTCCGTATTGGATTCCAGAGGCGTCGAAACGGAGTTCTTTATTCAAGTTCCCTGCGACAGTTCGTGTCTATGAATTTATGAATAATTATGTATTCCGAATGTAACGGTACTCTTTATCGTCAGGTTTTCCTAAAACTCACATAAACCTTTGCCACAAAAAAAAGTTATGATAGCCGGACAAAAATAAAACACTGTTTGAGTTTGGCTTATGTTTATCTTATTTCTATTGTTGAATTCTTCACATGCATTTATGTTAACTTGCATCAAATGCGTTTTGCCGATTTAAATATTTTTCTTTCTTAAGATTTTACGTGTTATCGCGATTATTGTTCCAGAGGATACAATAAAACCAGCTAATTATGATATCAAATATATCTGCATCCTCTCAAATGAAGAAGCGGTTTGTGGTTAGAAGAATACAACACACCCCATGTCATACTCAAAACGTCGCTCTACAGCAGACCGTGTGGCCTAATGGATAAGGCGTCGGACTTCGGATCCGAAGATTGCAGGTTCGAGTCCTGTCACGGTCGCATGAAATTTTTGGTTTACCGATAAGATCATCTATCTACTAAACTTGAGTACAGACGCCAAGTCATAAAAAACGCGTGTTATATATATTTGCAACCCATTTCAGTTATTATTTTTTTAAAAATATGTATAGTAGTATAACTGAAAAATATAGAGAAATGGAGACATGAACATAAAAACACTCAATATATTATCCAAATAACTCAAATAATCATCAAGAGCAAAGGGAGAGGAGGAAAGCAAATTAGAGACAGCAGCTACGCTTGTGCTATAAAAAATGAACAACTATTTGTTGCTGAGACAAGTACTATAGCATTAAATACTAAAAAACTAAGAAATAAAAATCAAGATGATAACAAAGAAGTACGAGTAGAACATAAAGGTGCCTCAGAAATTCACAGAAGCGAAGAAAATAATATAATTGAAGGAATGATAAGAAATTCGAAAGAAAAGCATTGACAAGAAAATGCATGGACAGCTTCCGTTTTGAAAATGTTAACAAATTTGACCGATCGGTATCATAGCAATATGTCTGAAAATTGTTGGACATGATAAAATAAGTTGTCCACATGTGCAAAAAATGTATATCAGACAAATTAAGTGTAGTACCTTCTCTATCAGACAACTTTTCGATACCCAGATATCATTTAAAAATCGTATTGAGGCATCTTGAATTTTCTGTTACAAATCAATGAATACGTTGCGACCCTGAATTTATTAGATGATAATTAACAAAGAATTTACCCGAAACCGTAACATTGAAGTTGAAGGACTGAAATAAATCGCACAAAAGGAAACTAGGATGAAGTTGAAAAAACGGTTTATTTAAAGTTACAAAATATTATCGTATTCAATCGCTGTCGGATTCGGAATCGTCGTCTTCAAAATCACTCTCGACGTCGCTCAGGAGATCTTCAACGTCCTCTTCTGTAAAATAAACATCTTTAGTGAAAATCACGAACTTATTTATGAAATTAACAGCAAAATCCATGTAAACTGTACCTGTTGTGGATGATGATTTGTCGTCAAAAATAACGTCGCTCAACTCAGGTAGTTGGTTGCCAGAGAACCACGAAAACTGAAATCGTCCCTCGTCTTCATACCATCCGCAGTCTGCAGGGTTCAGTTCGGTTGGGGTTTTGGTATGAGCGTTGCTCCAGACTTGTGCAATATATTTTGTTCGTAATAAATGTTTCTCCAATTCCGTTTTGCATGGTGGTAGATTGCAGGCGTCGTAATTGGATAACTGAAGATTCAGAGTTGTCGAAGCCTCGGCGTTTTCCCGACATTTTACACCATCACAACCGCACAACGTATTACAACTAAGTGAGCGTCATTAGGGATGTTCCGATACCATCAAGGTATCGATACCTACTCATATAAGTAGTACTCGAATCATGTTTCGATACCTACTCATGTATCGGAACCAAAGTATCGATACCTACTCTTACTCATATCGATACATTTAAGATTTCATAGAAATTCATAAAGGAAAATGGCTTAAGCTTATCTATATACTGCTATTTTAACAATAACGCTGATTTATTGATTGAAAGTTAGCAGAGGTATTGCTAATATGTTTGATGTTAATTTTTCAATTTGTTTTCAGATCTCTCTAAACCAGCTATGCTGTATTCAGTTCAGGAGTGAATTGAATAATTTTTTTGAGATCCAAATTATGAATATTGAAGTACGTTATATATATTTTATTAATAGAACCAATAAGAAAAGATCGTTAGGTTAGATTTTTATTCTGTTTGTTTCAAATATACATGTCAAAATATTAAACAAAAACTCTTTTGCATCCAAATTTCCTAAAAACAGTAATTGCTCCAGGTAGGTTGGGGACAGTCTGTTTCTGGACTTTGATATTGTTGCTCCTGTCTTGGAAAATAGGCTTTCACTTGGCACCGATGTAGCAACAACAATCAAATACTGAATTGCATATTTGTGTAATGACGGAAATATTTGTTTCATTACTAAGGAACTGAGAAACATTGATAAGCAATTGCGTATGCTGTTTTGATGAGATTAAGTTAATCCTTTGTTCCTCGATTCCGTTGGGGAGCTATCTGTGCATTCTCTTTTGTCCAATTTGTTATCCGTGCTTTTTCCTCGACTTTTGTATCTATCCTTCAATTACGAGTATTTTACTTTCTCTTATGCCGCAAATTTGTGAGGTTCCTTTAGGTTATTCTTCTTTGTTGTCATCATCATTTTTATTCACTAGGATGAGAGTGCAAGTATATTATCGCTCGTTTTTCAAGAAATCTCTCTCTTGTCGACGACCTCCTCCTCATCTATCCACCAAACTAGAAGACAGAATTAACTTATCGGTTAAATTAAAAATTCTGTGCGACCGTGACAGGACTCGAACCTGCAATCTTCGGATCCGAAGTCCGACGCCTTATCCATTAGGCCACACGGTCTGCAAATAAATTTGTTCTAGAGCTTGTGTTGAGGTGTGTTATAAGTTTTTCAGACCTCAAATCAAAACTTCTTTTGAGAACATGTAAGGATATTCCGATTTTTTCTTATTTGACCGCATTTCTTCATTCATTGAATTAGGAGCACATCGTTCTAGCGTTTTGCCCAAATGCTTGCACTTGACATATTTCCCTAGGCTCAAGGATCTTCTTTGTTTTGTTGTTTATTTTTATTATTTTTCAACATCAGATGATTTTGTTCTACCAAAACAATTCATCTCGGTATAATTTCTGCAGCTGTGTGAATATAGCCAAAAGTATTACTCCTCACTTCCAGCTGTCGGAAAAAATCGCTGAGGCGTTACTTACTATTTTCATACTGATCTTACTAGTTAACTGTACTAGAACAAGTGCTTTAAAAAATCTTTTGTCTTTTCATGGGTTTACTCATTGCTGATGAAATTTAAGAATGTGCAATATACAGGGTGAGTCTTTGACCACTGCGTTAATTCTAACCATAGATTCTTGACGTCAAAAGAAACATTTTCTTCCTATAACATTTTTCCAAATTTCGCCCCGTTCAAAAGATATACGGTGTTGAAATTTCATAAAAAAATTGCATTTTCACCTGTAATATTCAAACGACAATATCAATTGAAATGATCTCTTGTAGAAGGTTTTTGATAACACTCGTGCATATTTTGGCATCAATAGATTTATTCCACTTCTTGTGGGTTTCTCACTACTACTCTACAGATTGGTTAAATTGCATGAAAAACAAATATCGCTTGAACTAAAGGTCCGTACCTCGTACCTGGAATCATAGTCTTTTTTGCAGATAAAATCATTCATCATCTTTTCTCCTAAATTGCACCATTCTTGAGATATTTGAAGTTGAAAAGAATTGAATCGATATAATTTTGTCCAAATTTTCTGATTTTCCCAAATCCAACTCTGTGCTGAAATGAATCAATAATCAGATTTGTTCAATGTTGCCATATTTTATGTCTTTATTAAATATTTCTACAAAAGGCTGGGGAAATCTCTCCAGTCTATGGTTACACCACTAAACACTATAGATGAAATTAACCACTGAACAATTTTTGTCTTACATTCACCACAATATCTAAATTGCCATTTGCTGTATTCATTGTTAATGATGTCTAGCACCTTGTTTAATATTTAATCCAGAATAATATTCCATAATAAATAGAGAAAAAGTTTTCCATCACTCTTCGGTATATTTTGACCGTTGAAATAGGTAAAGTATTTTCTGTCAGGACCTGTTAAATTGAAGACTTGTCTTTATGAAGAGCTGGTTTTTTATAGCTTCAGACTTTCAGGGTTCATCAAATTATAACAGCATTAACATAGGAATGCTGCAAATTGAGCTCATATGAGTTTTAAAAACTTCGAACCCAGTCTCCTAGATTTGTTTTATACCTTTATTATCTTTATTTCATACACCGATCCAACCTTGTTAACAAACTTAGGAGATAATAGATTTTGACTTAGTTTTAATATTTCTGAATGTTTGTTATGATGCATGGTTAATTAAAATTCAATCAATATTGAAACTGTAAGCTATAAGCATGACCTTTATGAAAACAAAGAAGATTAGAATAGAATGCATTTTCTGACCATAATCATTTCATACTGAATTGAATAATTTAAAACTATCGATATTATCCTTCCAATATTTTCCACATTTTTTTGAAAGGAAGCTACAAATAACTGTTGACAGTTTCAAACAGAATCAAAACAACAAGGAACCACAGAACACTTTTTTATTTGGAACTACCCACCACAGAGACGGTATAATATTTTAATGTGATAATAATTCACTCTAATTATTCTCAGGAAAATTATAACTAAAACATCAATAATAGTTACAGATATTATCTTTCATTTAAAAACATTGCAAATATTAATTTTTTTCTCTCCTGGGGTTCAGTAATAAATTAATATTCTATGGTAAGGTATTAAAATTTGACATAATCTATGAATAACCATTATTCAATATTTATGTTCTTATTTACGTAATATTTAACCAAAAATTTTTATTAAAGAACAACTAGTTGATTTTTCAAAATCAAATTTAGGTATTTCTTCAAGAAAGTATAATTGCACACCTAAATCTGGAAATACTTGTAATCTATCCAGGTAAATTGTTATTGGGATTCAGTACAGAAAATAATCTTCAAGCAAAGTAACATCACTTTAAAATGATTATTTGTAGAGACATCATTCATTGTTGTTGAAGATTTCGAAAAAGATTTTCATATTTTTAACAGTATGATATCAAAAGACGTCATAAACCTACCTGTTCACTGGTCTCTGTCAAGGAGAAGAAACTTCAGAAATATTAGTGTTTCGAAAATAATAGATGATTTTTTCTCTTGCCTTGGAAGTTTTCATAGAAATGATGGTTTTCATGATTTGGAAATTTTAAGAAGAAAATTACAAATGTATGATGATAACACCCAATAATTCTGAGGTTTTTTTGGAATTTCTCACTAGAAAGGCATGGTTTATAATCTTGAAGTAGAAAGAAAATATTGTAGAACAATAAAAATCTATGTTTATAGTGTTGAATATTTTTTACCAGAAAATTAGTATTTTGTATCTTCCTTCTGGATATGGACCTCATCGGATGAAACATGAGTGAGTGAATCATTTCATAGAGGGAAAATAATGTTTTTAAACAATTCAGATTCAATAGTGGATGCTGTAGAAGGTATTTTCATTCAAACTAAACTGGACTACAGAGGAGTATTTGCCCAATGTGAAAACTTAAAATGCTTATAACTTTTCAACAAAGCTGAATATAGAAAAACCGTAATGGAAAAAGTGTTTCTTTTGATCTCAAGAACCTATGGTTAAAATTAACGCAGTGGTCAAAGACTCACCCTGTATAAATAACCTCCATGAATGTACAATTTTTTGTTGAAATTCGACGGATGAGTTATGAGTAAACCAATATTTCTAAACAACCAATTCCATAATTTCTTAAGAATTATCAGCCTGTAGATTCTGACATAATTTGCCAGACCCTTTTGTAGACGATTTTCAAGTTTCAAATCGATCGGATGAATATTCCAGGAGTTATTGAGGAAACCAAATTCCAGTTGCTCAATACTGCAGAACTATTCAACGGATTTGGCTCAATATCGAACTTGTCCGAGTTATTTGGACAATAAGCTCTGAAAATATGAAGACTAGAACAAGCCCGCAAAATGTTTAGTCTTTCCAAAATGGTCACTAAGTTGATTAAAATACAAACAATAAAAAGTTTATTGTTCATTAATTAGCGCCATCTGTTTGTGATACTTCTAAACAAGCTCTATGCCGCTTTGCCCATTACTATCAGCAAAGTTTCAGCATTATCAGCTTGCTGCAAATTTGATATTTTCAGGAAGCCTTGATCTCATTTTCGCAAAAGGCGACCAGCACGTTGCAAGTAGTTGGGACAATCCTATCCTGAGCGTATTGGATTACAGAGGCGAATTGGGATGTCTCGTTTGACGATGTCCTGCGGTAGGCCGTCTCGACGAATTTATGAATATTCAAAATTCGCCGAATGGGACGTCGGAGGTCGTAATCGGGTTAGGGGTTTCGTCCATGGCTCGCGTTACGGATGGAAACAAGGTCCGTATTATTAATTCAGAAAGGTTCTGTCGGATGGCGGTACCGCCAACAGGCATTAATCTTTATTAGGTATTTCGGAAACCGCACGCCCGAACATATTCTGCTCGAGATTTACGAGGAAGAAGGATGTCGGAGGCGTGTAGGATGCTGTGGTTAAATGATGATTATTATTCATTATTCGAAGCTGTTGCTATTTCGCGAAGATGAATCTGCGAAATACTGGTTTCGGAGGATTGGTTAGCGAACAAAGTCGTAATTACTAGATAATCAAGCAGTTGAGATAATTCTTGTTTGTTGTTGTTGAAAAGAGCCACCAAAAGCAACTTTTTGTCCTTCAAACCTTCAAAGCATACCTACTTTTCATCAGCTTGGTTGTTCTTACCAGTATTTTTGCTCGCTTCAATCATTGTACCTCTCCTGACCTCAGCCTCATGATTCTCTTCATTTTTACCATAAATATTAGTTAGCAAGTTATCGAGGATACGCTCACATTTTTGCTGTCATGATGATCCAAGACATGTGTTAGTTAGCACTTAATTAACCACCGCGACACTAAGATAACTAAGATTATTAGTGCTTGCACTGATATAATCAAATACTGGTTGGGTTTATATTTAATTTAATTTCATTTTGCGAAGTATACCAACTCTAGATTCGATGCAACTCACATATCTCGTAGTTCTATTGAAGTTCGAAGTAATAGTACATTTGTTAGCCACATTCCTGGACGACTCTGTGAAGATTGCTAAGTCTCGGCTTGCGCCTCGACTTAGCAATCTTCACAGTCGTCCAGGAATGTGGCTTTTCCTACGAGGTAAACATACTATTTTTCCGCAAATCGTTTAAAATTCGACAGATATTGATTGATTTAAATGAAACGCGATAATTTTATTCCCAAATAAATGGTGCTTTGAAATTCCTAATAAAATTACTTGGGTTACTATGGAAACGTATTGAGGTTGAATTGTCAAACTTGACGCTTATAAATTTAATTGCTGGTGTTCTCGAAAGTAAAATGATAAGTGATGATGAAATTTCCATTCCTGGGACTCCATTAGAGCTGGTTGAGGCAGTGAATACTGCTTCATTAGAATTATTGCCAAAGAAATCAAGAGAAAAGTACGAAAATGCATACAGACGTTTTATGGATTATCGCATGAGTAAAAATACGAGTTCTTTCTCAGAAAATGTTGTAATGGCATACTTCCTAGACCTTTGTTTAAAGATGAAATCTTCAACATTATGGGCCAATTATTCAATGCTGAAGTCAATCCTTGCACTTAAACACAATGCAGATATATCTACATACTCAAAACTTCGTTCTTTATTGAAACGGCAAGCTCAAGGTTATAGGGCAAAGAAATCTAAGATTTTAACGAAGGAAGAAATTGAAAAATTTATCCAGGAAGCTCCAGATAAAGATAATTTAATGATTAAGGTAATTTACAAGTTTTTAATTTCTATTTAGATCATAGCTTCATTTATTTTTAGGTGGCTGTAATATTTGGTATTTCTGGGGCCTGTAGAATGATGAGTTAGTTCGAATGACTGTACACGATATAGAATACTTAGAATCTAAGCTTTTAATCAGCATACCTGATTCGAAAACCAACAAACCAAGATCATTTGTAATTAATCAGATCTACTTGGATGTTTATCGAAAGTATGTTTCGTTAAGACCAGAAAATATGAACAGTGACCGATTTTTCTTCAAATATCAAAGCGGAAAGGGTTGTAGACAAGTGGTAGGAATTCATCAATTTAGAAAAATGCCCAAAATAGTTGCTACTTATTTGAACTTGGTAAATCCAACAGAATATACTGGTCACTGCTTTCGTCGGTCTTCTGCAACAATATTGGTTGACTCTGGTGCCGACATAACTAGTTTAAAGAGGCATAGCGGATGAAAGTCATCAAACGTTGCTGAAGGATATATCGAAGAATCGCTTAACAATAAGGTTGAGGTGGCAAATAAAATTTTCACAGTACAAAATATTCAACAAAATGACCCTTCCACCCTGCATGTTGTCCAAAATGTTTCTCATAGTTCTAAGAGTGTTACTCCAATGTTCAATAATTGTACTAACTGTCAAATTACTGTAAATATAACAAATTGATCTTAAAAATGTATTCAGCAATGAC
Organism: Micraspis discolor; assembly: GCA_030674115.1. Classification (NCBI taxonomy): domain Eukaryota; kingdom Metazoa; phylum Arthropoda; class Insecta; order Coleoptera; family Coccinellidae; genus Micraspis; species Micraspis discolor. The sequence continues at coordinate 13,331,896 of JARTUT010001740.1, forward strand.
TTGATGTTTTCAAAATATAAATTAATTCCTTATAAGCAATATGTTTTCTATCATTTATGTAGAACACTAACAACTGTACGGAAATATCATCTCCTTACAGTAAGGAAATGACATTTCCTTACAAGTCCTGACTTTTTCTTCAAGAAATTTTGACAGGAATGTCAAAATTTCCTGGTGATTTGCGGAAAAACACATTATTAACTACTGAAGATATATTAATATTGTTGGCTGGATACCGAAAATAGTATTCAAATTCATTTGAATGCGCGAAATGATATTTCCTGGCGCTTTCACCATTTAGTATTAGAAGGTTGCTAAATGGCGAATGGGCCTCTCGTGTTCCAAGCTTAGAATTGATTTTATCATCACGATATTCATTAATGGGGATATAAAAGTTTTTTTTTGAATTCATATAAGAAGAATGAGGGGAAACTGTAGGATTTAAAATAACCTACAAAAAAGTCTGAAAAAGTATTTATTACTAACTGACCCCAGAGAAAAAGTGGTAAATAAAAAAAGGACTCCTGAATATTCAACTACTCCTCGTTTAACTACTTGCTTAGAAGAATTCGGAAAAAAGTTTTTTCTTAGTATTTCTACACTACTAGGTCGAATAACAAAACAAGCCGAAATATTCAAAACAAGCCTCACATTTCAGCACTCGTACTCATAACAGAATCGTTTTAGTCTAATTCTATCGATACATTATCTACAGATATATTCGATAATTCGAAATATATGGCCATTTTGAGAGCACCTTGTTAATGAGAACAAGAGTTTCCAAAAACTTTTTGGACAAAGTAAATTCGCACTTTGAATAACCAGAAATTATCTGGCTTCGAGAATACTTTAGCTCTGTACAGTAAAGTGAATATTATCCTAATCTTATTTTCCAGATTTCAAATATATCAACTTTTCCATAAACGGCTTGTTGTCACTTCAACTAGAAACACCATTTTATAATGTGTACTGACATATGTATCTTAAAGAGACCTATAAAAAATTTCACGTCACCGTAATTTTCCTCTTGTATGTGAGAAAATAAAGCTAAAATTGTAAATCATCAGTTAAGTAAGGAATATGCATGAAATTCATTTCAGTTCGAGTATATTTTTTTCTTAATATTCACCACAAAATGGCGAATTTAAAAATCCGATTCCGCCCATGATTGAACCTAGAATTTTAGCGAGAGGAATATCTGTCCCAACCTATCACCATCAGGCCATTATCCAAACTGAAAGATTATGTCTCCAGAGATATAACATTGTCGAAATAAAATTATATCACTGTATTCGTATGATAAAAATGCATCATAAGAAGAATCAATTGCCCTGTTGGAACTGATAAGATATTTTTTGTTACAGCCAGAAAAACTCAATGTTCATAAAAATGACTCAGAGAGCTGGGACTACACTATAACTACTTTATGTGAGTATTATTTTTGCGATCATAGAATTTTTATTATTCTGGAAACTACTTGAAGTAAATTGAAAAATTATATATTTTTTGGTTTCAACAATACTAATCATACCATTTGACACACTAATATACTTTATTTCCGTTAGTAATTATTTTCTATCGAAAAATTCCTCACTGGCATATTGCCATTAATAAACAACTTCTTAAAACATTTCTTTCCTCTGAATATCAATTAATAATAACATATAAATGAACTGTCAATAATCATGAACTAGGTAGATGACTTCTTGAGATACATTCTTGAAGTTGACCATGATATGAGTTAATTTTCATTGAGCCAATTTTTACTATTCGAAATCAAGCATAATCATAACATATCCTAACAAATTCTCAAAGGTAGTGATATACATTGCATTAAATCAAAAGAAGAATGTTAAATTTTTTCGAGAATTATTTCGTTACTTTATGTGAGTAGAATTCATAACATGATAACTAGTTTCCCGGAAGATGGGTTCGAGTGAACCCGAAAGCTCGGTTGAAATGATAAAGAGGATTAGAAGATATCTTGTGTGACTACATACCCAATAATCAACTTCATTAACTATCTGATTTAGTTATCATAATCCTCGTCGCAAATCTCAAAATTTGGCTCAATTCTTGAATCCGTGATTCAGTTAAAACACATCTTCTTTCTTCAGGAAACTGTCAAAAAACTTTTTTTCGAATCCTATGTTCATCAGTCCGGAATGAAAGGTGAAATATAGACACTCGGCGAAATAGTAGTAAGACCAATCTGAAAATGACGTCTGTAGATTAAAGAATGTCTCGATTCCGAAATTGAAAAAGTTGGGAACGATCTTCACATCGAGCATACTTGGAAATATCCGATACACTCCAGTCATTCATCCTGTTTCGATTTCGACGGGGTGGGATTCTCTTTTATCGAACTTCTGCCATTGGAATTCCTAAGGGCTGCGGGGCTCCGAATCAAAAGTTTTGTATCCCCGTGACTTTTTTCTGCTGCGAAATCTCTCTCGGTTCAGCTAGCTGTTGGTGCTGTTCAGTTTAAATATCACGCTGTTTGAGACATCTGAGGTATCATCCCACATTCTTATTGACCGGACAAATGTCTTGATTGATGGGGGAAATTTTGTAGCTTACTCTGCAGGCGCCTTATCTGCAAGTTGAATTTCTCTTAGGGGTTCGAGATATTTGAACAGTGATAAAATAACTGGATGATCTATGAAGTTGCGTCAAAAGAATTCTAAAAATAATAATAATTTATGGATCCTTCAGGACACAACGATGTGTATAGGATTATTCATCGAAATATAAATTACAAATTCACTTACAACTAGGTAGTTAAAGAATCAGAGAGAAATTCCTTAACCGAATAAGGCATTTTGGAAGTTAATTCTTTTTTAAATGATCATTTATCCAAAGATTTGAAATGAGAAGGCAAATAATTATATACACCTATCCTCTGAGACTAAATTAATATCAAACGAGTGGACTGTAATTTTCTTTTGGATTCGCTAATTTCAATAGTTATCAATAGTGAGACACTCTGTAGTGATAAACACAAATCTAAAGCAAGCCCCTAATACTAAGGCTGACAAGTGAATAGAGAATCGAAAATGTCAAGACTCTCCTGATATGAACACGTGTTAGTACAATTTGGTTTGTAGGCAGCTATTCATTGAATCGTCTGGTGGTACTGAGCTAATTGACTCGTCATTGGTTGCTGGGTTACTGATCTTAATGATCAGGTAGGTAGTCGCACGCAAAATGACCCATAGACTTCTATGTACCCAAAGTAGAGAGGAGCCCATAGATAGTTGTTCTAATTCTTCATTACCATGGTTAACACTTGGCATAATTGATCTCGATGCGCAAGTATGCAAGAACAATGTTAGAACATAGGCCTGAATAATTCCGCGTACGGTATAGTTACATCGTAGTCGACGTGATGAAACAAAGAAAAAAAAGAAAGAAAGAAAATATATACATATATACAAATGAGAACAGAACAGATACTCTGCCATAAATATCGTTCTGCTGCAGAAGTGTGTTACACTTCACATTTTCAATTTTCCGTTCTCGAAATCGCTCTTGATTTGTCTTCCGGAATTGAACTGAAGCTTCCGGCATAATGACATTTAGGCTGACACTTCCACCGAGTGAAATATTGCCGAACTCTGGATCGAGCCGAGGACGCCATGAAGCAATTCGCGTCATTTCTCTTGCATTTCCAACAGCCGTCGCAGTACCTTTTTTTTGTTTTGATAGTCGAGATCCCGCATCAGCGGATCTTTCGGCGACGAGATGGGTTCTTAGTAATTAGATTTCTTCGGTTTCGTGTGTTCGAATGACGTCGAAACTTCCGCCCTCTACTCCTCGACGTAATTGAATTCCGGATTTCGACGTACCGATGGCGCGGCAAATGTTCCTCGTCAATTTTCTGTTATTAGATGTATCGTACTCGATGATCCAGCTCGTCCCCGTTTGCGAGACGTTTGATTCGATTCGGAGTAATGAAATTGATAGTGTCAGACATTTCATAATTCGGACGGGTTCGTGCTCTCATTGGGCGATGCGGATCAGTTGCCGCAGAATTCTGTTGGGTGTTAAACTCGTGGTGCCCTCTATGTAGTTATGTTCCTGTTCGCGCTAATATACTCAGGCAAGAGTTCGCACCGCGTTCAAATTACCTTTTGCAATGAGTTTTAGTTATGTTCTTTATTTCTAGTTAACATACAAACGTATACTAAGCGTTTGTAAATGATATTGGAAGTTTATTCAGCGTTACATGTTTTATTTTTCAATGTTACCTCCGAAACCTAACTTCGACCAAACGTTAATTATACGTATAGTAGACGTACACACTGCACGGTTGCTTTATCCAACCATTATGAAACGTATCCTCATTGGATTGTCCAAACGTAGGTTCAACACGGATCAATCGACATTATATAAACGATCAGGAGTTATTACGAGGGTTACCCTTTATATTTCGGGATTAAAAAACAAACATTAATCATCGGAAATCGCTCTATTGTTTTTCAAAATATTCCCTATAAACACTTTTGCATGCGTTTGAACCAATTTTCGAAGCACGTTTGCCACTCTGATTGAGGCATATCCAAGACATGCATTCTGAACGCATTAACCGCTTCTTCAGGTGTCAAAAACGTTGATCCTCTCATCTTATTTTTTACGGACGGGAATAAAATGATGTCAGTGGGTTCCAAGTCAGGACTATACGGTGGATGACTCATCAAATCGATGTTTTGAGTGTTCAAAAATGCAGTTGTTTGTCGTGGTAAAGGGTCATCTGTCTTCGGTGGTTGACTTTTCTGATTTCTTGCAAGACAACTGGTAAACTAATGGTTCTGTACCACTCAGAATTGACTGTTCTGCGTTGTTCTAGTGGTACGATTGCGACATGTCCAGTTTCTCCGAAAAAGTAGGCGACCATTTGCTTGGAAGTGCTTCGTGCAACTTTTGCTGGATTTGGCTCATCTGAAACACCCATACAGTCGACTGCTGTTTACTTTCGGGCTCATACGCGTAAATCCTTGATTCATCACCTGTCACGATGTCATAGACAAACTTCGAAGCACTGGGATCGTATTTTTGGAGCATTTCTTTCGACCAATCGACACCAGCCTTTTCTGAGCGAAAAAATTGTGTGGGATCAAACGCGAACAAATTTTTTGGACGGTCAAATGTTCATGCAATATTGAATTATGCTGGTCCCACTAATGCCTAAGGTTGTCTCAATCTCACGATCACTGAATCATCACTACATGACGATCTTGCAATATCATTTGGCACACAGCATCAATGGGGTTTTCGGAAAAACAACTGATTTTGGATGACCCTCACGAAATTCATCTTGGAGTGACTGCGACCTCGGTTGAATTGAACTTACCATCGATAAACACTGGTCCATGATGGAGCTTTACCGCCAAAAATTGAATTAAGTACCTATAGTGTTGTTGAGTTAATCCACGTCGAAAGTTCTAAAAAATAATCGCATGAAAATGTTCACGATTTAATTTCAAATTTTGAGCGAGATGAATCTTTTAAGTTACTGTAAACAACACGAATAGAGCTCGTATGTCAAAACGTTCTGATTACGTATAACTTCAAAAATGACAAGCTTCACGATAGAACTGTCAGTTGGCAGATTGCAACACTAGGGTTGTCCTGTCCCGAAATATAAAAGGCAACCCTCGTTTTAATCAACCTTTATTCAACGTGAAAACCACAATTTTATATTAATAATGCATAGCGTAACAAATATTCTACACATTTTTTCATCCATCTTGAATTAAGAAACCACACAGTCTTCCTTTGCTCACTATATGTTGATGAAGATAAGTGATAACATATTAACTTAAAGCGCTTTCAAATTTTCTTCAATAAAGTATTTCCACATAAAGCATTTTCATCGTTCAATTGGAAAAAATGGAGATATGTGAGCATTTTATGTAAAATGATCGATATATTAATGACTATTGAAGTTGAATATAATTCGAAGGTTTAAATATCTGCTGAAAGACATTTATTACTCAATGGAATTTTGCAGGTTAGTTTTAATTGTCGTTTTATTATTTTCTATATGAATTACATCATTACAACTTATTTTTGCAGTGAAAATTCAACGTTGATTTAACGTAGTGGTAGTACGATTTAGAAACCTAATTGTACTTCTCATTTGCCATAATTCAGAATAACAACAATATCGTTCATTCGTAACTCATTTTCTACATCCTTCATATTGAATTCTTTAATCATTCTGTATATGAAACAGATTATTAAAAATAGCAGGGTATTCGTAACAAACATCGTCTTTGCTGTAATATGAATATCCTTTGTACTAAAACAAAATAATGAATTGTTCGTAATTTATTTCTCTTGACCAAGGTGCATGATAAACAGTCATCATAGAGGTTGCAATAGGGAGGTTGATCTTGCACGCTAGTTAAATCCAGTATTCTCCAAAGTGAGTCCATCCTCTTACAGAAGGATATTTTGAAAAGTACCTTTCACCGTTCCATATTGATAGTTGATATTTCCATAGGTATATATTTTATACAAAGAATTGTTGATATTTATATAGCTAGATTCACCGAAGCAACTCATGCGACTCATTTCGTTTTTTGGACATATTTTCGAAACATGTTTTTAAGTTCATGGATTGTTTCAGTGGCTATCAAGAAAGAATATGGGCCAGCAACCTATTCACAGATCCCAGACACAACCAAGGACCATCAAACCATAAGTTCTTTGAAGAATAAATATGACAAATAGGAGGCGTAAATAATTGATAGCTTTTATTGATTTTCCATTGTTTACCTCCGAACTTTGAGGATTTGCAGTTCTTTTTCATAGTTATCGGAACTTCAACGTCTTTGCGACGAATTCATAATGAGTTTTTGTGAAATGGATCGTTTTTCAGTGCTTTATTTTTATTTGAAAAAAATTTCGATTTTCCGAGTGTAATTAGCAGAAAAATCTGGATTATTTCAAAATCAATGATAATTCCAGATATGAAGTGAATCCGATCAATGGTCCATTAGTTAGTGCATGTCAAAAGAACCAATGTCAATTCACAGCCTTTAGGCGAGGCTTCCGAATAGGTTTAATTGAATTGATGCTGAACTCTGCCAACACCGAATTCTCATTTCCAAACCCACATCTTGCCTCGCCGCAGACTTTCTCCGCAAACATGTCAACCCTAGCGTCCAGGGCCTATTTGGAGTTGATGAAATTTCGTCTGGAAAAAACGAAAAGACAAGCTGTCGACCCTTGACTCGACCAAATGACCTGCCGAATTCCTCGACGACTAGAAAGAGGTGGTAACCGACACGCGGAGAGGCCTAATAACGCAGACGACAGGCGAGATAAGTCCTCAGAATGTCCCATTTCCCGGGACATTTCCCGCATTTTCCCCTCAGAATCGGTATCGGATGTCGACTGGGAGAGGCGTATGATGAGAAATCATCAAGTCGCGGATGTTATCGGCCCTTACAAGCAGGAGTCTCGGCAACAAACGGAAGGCGGTTGAGATCAGGGTCTCTTAATCATTGCCGAAGTTTGATGATTAAGTTTGGCCAGGAACTGGGGGAGATGTGTTCTCGAGACTGCCGCGGCATTTGGCACAAATTTTCGAAAGCGTGGTTTCATATTTCAAAACATTTTCCCATGAGATTTTATTGTAAATGTTTCATTTTATCGGTTTAGCTATCTGCAAGGGCAGTCAAATCCTTTGGAACAAATTCTAACCATTATTTCAGTTCACAAATTAGTCATGCACAACGCCAGTACTACATCGGTCAATGAAACCTGAGTTCAATTACCAGATGGCGCAACTAACAGAATATCAATATGGCTGACACTTTCGAAAAATCACTGTCAGAATTTCATGACGTTAAAGACTACAATAGAATTCCTTTATAACATTGCTGGTTATGTTCTTGATAAGGTTGTTGAATTCGAAGACCTAAGCATCTTATTCGATCGTGGACTCAGTATAGTTCCTCACATAGATTCAACCACTTCGGGATGCATCAAAACTCTTGGTTTCATCCTAAAGAACTCAAGGTGGTTACAGAAAACCAGAACGCTATTTATACTATTCAATGCACTTGTCAGGTCGAGACTCGAGCCTTATATGGAGCCCTTGGTAGAGTGTACATGTCAGTAGTCTAGAGAATGCATAGAACCGATTTTTGAAGTATCTGTATTTCAGGATTGACGGTGTATATCCGAAGTGTGGTGAAAAGCCGACTGACTAGTGGTTCACTACTCAATTCGACTCGCGTACAAGATCATCAGCGCTATTGATTCGCTTATGCTGACTGTTCATCGTACACCGTTGCCAAGGAAAATGAACTACGGAAATTTAATAATTTAATAATGATGGATTCGTACTCATATTTTAGCAGGGACTATGTATGCAAGATACTAGTATCAAAAATAATTGGTTTAATATACTGAACGAATAAAAAATTCAATCTGAAGCATGTAAAAACGAGTTAAGTGGTAGTATATTCTAAAACAAGCTGCAGAATGGGCACCTAATCCAACACGAATGCGAAATTCGAAAACTTGCGACTAAGGCGCGAGTGTTGGAATTGCCTTCTGCAACGAGTATTAAACAATATTTTCTCTATTTCAGTAAAGAATTGTGAGAAATTTATTGAAATTCAATGAAAAATTCAGATTACACCTCGTAGTGCCTTTTGTATTTTATTTTCGCTGTTGGCGTGACTGATACGAAAATTGACAAATTATAGAATTTGAATAGTGCGTTCAAATCTGGTTCAATCTGGTTTAATATTGGTAATTGACATGCAATGGACGCGTGTTGACATTCGAAAGGATAGGATGTCAGTGTTGTCAACCACAAAACGAAAAATATAACTAAAAACAATGTTTTTAGTTCTGTAATGAACTCATTGCGACACTGAAATAGAGACAAGTATATACAATATTGTTGTTGGTCAGAATTGTGGCAATGAAATACAATCAGGTTTCCGAATCGTACTATCACTACGACTATTCAACGTTGAATATTCTCTACGAAAATACGTCAAAATGTTTTATTTTATATTGAAAACAATAAGAATTCCTCATTTATATATTTGTTACGCTGCATATGTATTTGTCTAGTTGTCATTGATTTCGTGAAATACATAGGTATTGAACGAATATCTTTCACCAGTTATTTGAACCTTCGAATTATATTCGACTTCAATAGTCGAATCGAAAAACTCGTATTATATATCCATTATCCCACATAAAATGCTAACATCTCTCAAGTCTTATCCTCAAAATATTTTTTATTTTTTTTCGGGATTACTTTGTTGAGTGAAATTTGTATAATTTTCAAAAAACGACAGAGTGTTCTCGAAAAAAAATCGGATCTCGTGTGGTATATGGAAAGATCCTTCAACAATATAAATAAAAACGAAATAAAAACAAGTTTTTTTAACAAAAATAACCAGAAGCATAACAACAAATTATTCATCTTTATTCTCAAAATAATAATTATTGATAGTACAATTATTATACACATTCCGAGCATTATTTTCGAATGATGAAGTAGATACTGATGTTGTTTCTTGAAGGACATTTTTTTCATTCCTTATGGCTGTGATTATCTTTTTGTGATGTTGTTGGTCCAGTTGGAGATACGGTTTCACTGACGCTGTAGAAGAATGGCCTGTTATCTCTATCAGCTGTTCCTCGCCAATCCCCGCTTTGGCTAATTGGCTGACAGCAGTAGCTCGATGCTTCGACTTGGTTGTGTTGATGCCAATGAGTTCTGCCGATTTTTTTGTCCATTTAGCTATCGTATTGGGACCGACTGGGGAGTTTTTGAACCATGAACCATATTTCCAATTCTTATGTGGAGTAAGGAATAGTCTTTCAGTGGTTATGTTTGCAGTTCTTTTGGATACAAGTAGCTTATATAACCTCACCGGGCAAATATCTTCTTCAATATTGGGAGCCAGTCATTTCGTTTCCGCACATTTTTGGGCACCACCTTGTCTTGTTTTAGAAAATATCGGATTGTAGGCAATTCGGCCCGTGGGATTACCATCGTTTTCAATTTCGAATTGGAAATGCGAAATTAGGCATGATGAACCCTCTCCTCCGCCCCAAGCAAGCTCCAATGCAGCAATAAAATAAAATTTTCTGTTCAAACCGTCTGGATTATCTTCTTTACATAAGTTGACCATCTTTTTGTGTTGCTCCAAAGACAGCGCCTTGGCACTAACTTTTCTTTTCTCAGGGTCCACTTGCAAAATACGCCTCTTGGCATTTCGTGCATCCCACGCCGTTTTAAAAGCCACGTCTGTGAATGGATCGAACCTAACGCCCCATTCGGAATAGAATTTTTCCTGCAGCTGTTTGGCAGTATTATTCCACAAGGTTTTTACGACACTTTCCTTGTAGTCTGATCCATCTCTTTCTTCATATTGAAAGCCCAGTCTAGCATAATATTATTGAGCTCTGACAAACTTGTTTTTTCATTTACAAGGTATTTCCGGGCAGCGCAGAATTCTTCAAATTGTTTCCAAATGTAGGATCTTGACTTCACTGTATTAAGCGGCACACTTTTCTTCACACTTTCCTCAATTGAAGTAATATTAGAATTCCCAAAACGTTTCATTTTTATCTACTTTATGGTAAAATACGAAAATAAACTGACAGAACTGCCAAATGTGCTGTTGAAGTTATCGCTAACAACTGCTTATCGTAACCATGATGACCGCTACTTCCACCAACGGCCAAAGCTATCCGGACGTATTAATATTCCTATGCAAATTAGGCATTTGATAAAAACAAATTTCTAAAAGTGATAATACTGTGAGGTTGAGTGTTTTCAGATACAGTTTGTTTTTATTGGTCCGTTTTCAAAAATTGAGCGATTTCATTGGACGATGTAGTATAGTGTTGAATGATCAATAGAACGTTTAAAATAGTTTCTGAGCTAATATTCCATAAAAGAAATATCAAAATCATTTCAATTAAACTGTTTACGTACCTTCATCAAAATATAGAGAGCAAAGGAAGTATGTGTGGATTGTTTATTCAAGATGAAAATTTGTGTTGAATATTTCGTGCGTAATGCATAATTGATAAGAGTCCAAGAAATGTGGCTTTCAAGTTGAATAAATGTTGCTCGAATGTAGATTTGACTGATAGGGACTCTTGAACGTTTATATAATGTTGATTGATACTTGTTGGATCAACGTTCAGAAACGTGGAAACGTGGATACGTTTCATGATGAAGCCACCGTGGACTCTGTAGATTAATTAAATGTAAAGTCAACGTTCTTCAATATAGGTTTCGAAGATAAAGTTGAAGAATTCTAAGTATATCATTAAATAAACTTCCGATACCATTTACAAACGTTTAGTATACATTTTTGTGTTTATTGGGTAATAGATGCAAAAATGGTCGTCTTCAGATCTGGCCCCACAGCTACTACCGGATTTTCGCAGAACTCAAAACGATGCCCCGTGGAAAGAGATTTTGCTCTGAGAAACTAATTTTCGAAACTGAAGCATTTTTTCTAGGCATCTATAAATCGGTCCACACCTGTGATATCGAAAAGCTAAAGAAAAGTTGGAATTTCCAAGGCAATCTGCTTCTTCTACAGAAATCTACTTGGTCCTTAATCCACCTTATTTATCACACCGTTTGTATCAATCTCGACATGAGAGATTCAAAGATTCAGCAAATCTAGAAAATTCGCAATAATTTCAAATAAACCCACTGGCATCAATTCTTCAGTACACCCATATTTATTATGCACATGTGATATACAACGCTTCATTTCTTCTCCGTGAAACGTGCGGAAATAAAAAACAACGTTCGTTTGGGATTATGTCTGTGAATCACAAGCATATGTAAATTTTCTCAGCGTGATCCGCCTCAGAAGTGAAAAATATATGGGTCGTTCTACATTTCCCTACTTTCGGAAATTTGGAAGTGTCAGAACGTCTCCAGGCTGATGGAGAGCATAGAAATATCGATGAAGTGACTTGGAAGTTCCGCTAATGCATTCTCTTTCAACGTATAACAGAAGAAAAACGAATGGAGACGGGTACATAAAAGAGTTATTCCTTTCAGCGATTGATGTTTATGGTTTGAGGACTCGTGAAAGCATCTGTGGGATTTTCATTTTAATCTGGGAAATCTTGTTTTGTGGCAAGTTGTGGAGATACTGGGAGTTTCAATGTTGTTATCTGGATTTTTTGCATAATTGAATTCTTCCATTCCGCTCGAATGGTTTCGATGATCCTCGTTGCCTTCCTTTTGTTGTCAGTGTTCTCTATTTCACTTCGTTGAATGCAGAGGTTTTCAAGCTTCTCTTGGTTTCATTTTTATTTCAAAATTGAAGTAATTCTGAGAAACTTGAAATTTATATTCAAACTTTCTAAACTCAAATTACGACCTTTATTGAGTCTCTTACAAAAAAATTTCACTGGAATGGTTTGAATTGAACGATGGAATCAAATGCCATTTGCTTTTGATTCAAAGTGGAATATCGTTTGCAATTCGGCGTCTTCAAACTTTTTTGGTGGTCTTCCACGTTCTTCATTTCTCACATCAAAATCATTATTTCTGAACCGTTGAAACCTTCTTTTGCATGTTGCTTCTGATAGAGCATGATGATAAAAACAAAAAATTAATGCTTTCCACAAATCATCACTTTCTGGTATAAAATTAAACATTTTCAACACGATGAAAAAATTTGATGTTGTCTGTTCAATGACTTGATGTATACTAAATATGTTACACTGATGTGCTAGCAACCAAAAAACAAAAATAAAGGCTGGTTCACAACAAATGTTCCCTATCGCGACATTTGTATTTTGACGTTCGCTTCATACCGGTATACCTAGTATATACGGAATCATGCATCCCTATTATTCCATTCAATAAAAATGGTGTTTAGTGGTGGAAACCACAGACTGAAGAGATTTCCCCAACCTTTTGTAGAAATAATATTTCATTCCAAAAGATATAAAGTGTGCCAACATTTAACAAATTGGATTATTTCAGCTCAGAGTTGGATTAGGAGAAAACAGGAAATGGGACAAAATTTTATCGATTTAATTCCTTTCAACTTCGAATATCTCGAAATTGGTGCAATTTAGGAAAGATTAAAAGAAATGATTTTTATTTGTTTCTCATTTGTAAACGTCAGTTTTCAAAAATACAATATTAATCAAGAAAGTTTATTTTATCAAGTCACTAACTTGTAAAACTGACAGTTAACTTGCAAAATTTTCACAAGTTAGTAGTATTATTTACATAAGAAAATTTTGTTTTATCGTCATATATGTTGAGAATCATGGTACAATTGTTATTTCCAGTAACACACATTTTTGATAATGAAAGAAATGATACTGATGATGAACCATCTGTTGACTCAGAAACTGCTGTACTCGAGGACTGCAGAACTTTAGTACTCTCCTTACTACCAAATAATTTGCTAGACATTTCGATTTTTTTGTTGACCGAATCATCGACATAACTCATCGCAATTTCGGTGATCTTCCACCCTCCTGCACGCTTTAGTGCTAAAATATCTCCACCTGAATCCGCAACCATAGTGGCTCCAGTTCTGCGAAAAGAGTGGCTGGTGTATAACACTGGGTCTTTTAATCCTAAATATTTTGCTATCTGCTTTGGAACACCACCAATAGTGTGCTGGCCAGCATTATGGGAAATGCACTTTCCATGTCGGTATGTCAAAAAAAATCTTAGGCTTTCTGTTTCAGGAGGCCGAAGATTTACATATTTTCTATATAACATGCAGGGCTTGAAACTGCACCCATCATCGGTATGGTGAATCTTCTTGTTGTTAAATTTTTGTTTGCCGCAATGTCACAATAACGTATTTTCCCATATCTTCTACATTATTCATGTTTGAGGAGAGAATTTCGTCACATCAACAACAAAAATCCCAAATAATGTTACAATTTGCGCCAGCAAATTGAGGCTGGCTGCCTCAATAATTTCTTTTGGTACATGCATTTTCGCTTTCGCCAAAACGAAGGTAAAGAAAAATAAACAGACATGTTCATGGCAACGCTTTCATACCTTACGACATTTGCGACAAATAATTGAGATTTTTTGGAATTTATCCAACCTTTTAACAAATGAGAAACAAATAAAATATAAAACTATAAACGCAAGGTAACGAGTTTTGTATCCTCCATTCGCCAGTAAAAACCCTCTTACCTTGCTAAGTAATGTTATATACTATATCTGCTCAACGATTCTAGGAAATAAAAGATATTAAGATATTAGTTCAAGTGACATTTGTTTTTATGCAATTTAACCAACCTGTAGAGTAATAGTAATAGTAACTATGGATGATGATTTCCCTTTGAATGGGTTCCATAGCAGACTTCAAACATCAGAAGATCTGAAAAATCATTACTTGGACAGCAAGACCCGATTCGAAGAATCCACCTTGCAGATTGGCGACAATGTTGTGTATTAGATTTGAATATAGAGGGTATTTCTAAGGACAAGAGTAATTATATTTCTAAACTGCCAAAAGGACTATGGTACTGAGATTACACTCCTTCAAGAGACACATACGGATACTAAAAAAAAACTTCCAGAAAGAGGAACCATAAGAGGTTATGTATTCATTGATTATCTCCTTTAGTTTGTTATGTTAAAAATTCTTGATTCACAATAACGAGTTAATCCAGAAAGGCGATTTTGAGAGTGCTTTTTCATCTCTTTCAAATTTTGTATTTTTGTTATTCAGTTCTTTTTTCTGCTTTCGTCTTTTTATTTCCAGATTTGATGTGGACAACTTGAAGAAGTTTCCATCAATAGAAGACCACTCTTGAAGAAAGAAGCCCCTAAAATATATTTCAGCTTATTTTTGTATTTTCACTCTTGGGCGGGGAGCCAGGGTTTTTTTACTGGGGTTTTTCCCTAGGCTTTTATGTCATACGCCGAATTGTATGACACCCCGTCACTAACCCCTGATCTATATGCTTTATTGTTTGCTAACTAAATAATGTAAGCCAAAAGTTCAAAGGAATATATATATATAGTGAGAAAATCATGGAAAATGGAATATACCTCAAAAGGTAATGGCTATTGGCATCAAAATGCCAATATGCATGACTGTCATTGAAAACCTTCTACAAGAGACCATTTCAATTGATATTGTCCTTCGAACAATACAGGGAATAATGCAATATTTTATGAAATTTCAACAACCTTTATCTTTTGGCGATATTTGGAAATATGGTATAGGAAGAAAATGTGTCTTTTACTTGAAGAATCTATGGATAGATAGATAGATAGATAGATAAATAATTTATTAATCCTTCAAGACAATACTTAAGTTGTATATTCGATACAATATTAATATACCAAGATATATATCACAGAAAAATATATAATATATAAAGATAAATATATACACTAATATAATATGAGAACGTGGAATTACCAAAGAGAATTATATTATAAGAAAGATGACTGTACACGATCCCATAATACACGCTCATAAGAGAGCTGAGCTGAGTAAACGGGATATCGTATAAAAAGATTTGTTTAATCGCTCACAAAGATAGTCTACATCTCGGTCTACATGCACATCACAGCGAAGGAACTGATCCATATGTATACCCAGAAATTTAACTGCATTTTTGGACTTGATTTCAATTTTTTCAATCCCTAATTCAATATTTCTTATTGAGCTTATATTAGCGCCAAAATACAACATTCAGTTTTGGAGATAAGGCCGTTTCTGTACCACCAGTCTACAAATTTCTCCATGAGGCAATGCAGGTATCTAAGTAAGTCGTCAAAAGTATTAGCTGTCAGAATGAATGTCACGTCATCAGCGAACAAAATTAATATATTGGCACCCATACACTCCGGCAAGTCGTTCACGAACAGAATAAACAACAGTGGTCCCAGAACAGAACCCTGTGGAACATTATGATTCATATCATAAACCCCGAATTCCCCTCCGAATTTTCAACTTTTGTTCTTATAGTCATGCCCATCAGAAAACTCTGCACCCAGTCCGCAAAAACACCCCTAAATACCAATATATATAGTTTCTCGCACAGAAAGGTTTAGTTCAAAGAATCAAAGGCCCGCGAGAGGTCAAAAAATAAATCGGTTACGTGTTTACCCGAGTCAAGGGACGAGTACACATACTCTGACAACGAGCTAGCAGCCGACTGGGTCGACCTAACCTTTCTAAATCCATGTTGCGAGTTCGTGATAACATTAAATTTATCCAAGAACCCTAGCATCCTATCGCATACCACCCTCTCAAATACCTTAGAGAATACACCAAGGATTATAGGCCGATAATTAATAATATCAGCAGGGTTATCCTTTTTTAGAATTGGCAAAACTAGAGCAGTCTTCATGGCTGAGGGAAATTCACCTGTAGTGACAGATAAATTTATAAGATGAGCAAGAGTCTCAGAAATACAAGGTGATATGAATTTCAACACTTTCATGGTAATACCGTCTAATCCGGTACACTTTTTGTTCTGAAAGGATTTAATTACAGTCAAAATAAACGCAGTGGAAAAAAACCAACACTGTATATAGTTCATCACGAGATGTTGTCAATACACAAGCAAAATTAGCCCGAGTTGAAATTTACCAGAAAATAATGGTGATGCTAACGAACAAACGGCTTTCGAAAGTATCTCCGCCTTTTTTTGTACTCTTTAACGACTACAATCTGAAATCTCCAGAGGCGTTCTTGTTTTTTTTTTAAGTAGTGAGCGTCGTTTCTATGCAATATTTAACACGAGCTATTTCGCGTTCATTAAAACCTCGTATTCAAGTTTCTACACGCGTTCATTAGCTTCACCCCGAGCGTCTACTCCTTTTCGCTGTCATTATTCTCCGCGCAACATGTCTCGGGTCTCGTCGTACGGAACAAGCAAGAAATTAGGATGAAGCAGGGGATCCGATCTGGATACAGACGCGAACGAAATTGCGGGCTCAGCTCATAACTGGCCTACTTGCTAGTGTGATTCGCTCGCTTTTTCGGTTATTAGGCTCGGCGAGATCGCTGAAAGCCGTACTTTTGGATGTGACCAGAAAGTTTATGAGTAGCTTGTGCCGACAAGGAGATATTCGAGGGAAGATCTCATCTTGTTTAGTGTGCGTACCGGCTTTCTTTGAAGATTTCAGGAGGTGGTATCACGGGCTGAGTGGATTATGTCGGCCTGCTTTCAGATGATATCATACGAGGTTGAGTGGTATATCTCTACATTTTATGACTTTTTAAATATTTCATGTTTACGGGAGGGAAAAGCTTGTTGAACGTGGATTTTATCCAACAGAAGTGACTGTTATATATTCTACGTTTTTACTTCTTTTTTATCTATCATATTTTCATGGAGAGGTGTTTACAGTTAACGAAGGTTCATTTTCATTTCGTCACTCAGTTAGCATTGACATTTGTCTCTTGCGTTGGTACTATTGCTTACCAAAATTTCTTTGGAGTATTTCCGTTCACGACGTTGCCGTTTGTCAAGTTTCATTACGATAATGTGGGAAAAAAATTAACCTGGGAGGTCATTTATCATTTGTGAAATATTTCCATTAGAATCCAAATAGTTATTGTTTTCAAGGTGCCAAAAATAATGTGTGAACAGCAGGTGTTCAGTATCTAAAGGGGGCATCCTTTAGTTAAGCCATTTTATGATTATTCTCCAAATATGACAGGTCATGAAATTGTATTAAACTCATTCAACGTAGTAAGGAGGAAGACATTTTTTATGTTAATCGAACGTTTATTTAAGATATGTGGTTCTTCAATAAGAAGAATTCTTAAGGAAATTGTAAACTCCTTTGATTGAAAGTCTACCCTAAAACTCTTTTGTTATTTATGCCCTAATCTTTACGACTCCAGTGACTAAAAATAGTATATAACATTACTAGCAAGGTAAGAGGGTTTTTACTGGCGAATGGAAGATATAACTGAAGAGCCGCAGGCGAGTCAGTTACCTCCTTGAGCCAGTAAAACTCGTTACCTTGCGTGTATTGTTTTATATTTTATTTGTTTCTCATTGGTAAAAAGGTCAGATAAATTCCAAAAAAAATCATTTTTCGCAAATGTCGTGAGCTATGGAAGCGATGCCAGGGTGGAAGGAAGAAGGGTGGAAGAGCACTGAAATTGCGATGAGTTATGTCGAGGATTCGGTCAACAAAAAAATCGAAATGTCTAGCAAATTATTTGGTAGTAAGGAGAGTACAAATGTTTTGCAGTCCTCGAGTACAGCAGTTTCTGAGTCAGCAGATGGTTCATCATCTCTTTCATCATCAAAAATCTGTGTTTACTGGAAATAACAATTGTATCATAATTCTCAACATATATGACGATAAAACAAAATTTTTCTTATATAAATAATACTATTAACTTGTAAAAATTTTGCATGTTAATTGTCAGTTTTACAAGTTAGTGACTCGATAAAATAAACTTTCTTGGTTAATATTGTGTTTTTGGAAACTGACGTTTACAAATGAGAAACAAATAAAATAATTGAATTTCTATTGATTGCGACCGAATTATGTTTGTTTGATCAAGCCACAGAATTTCTAATGCAGCTGTCAAACCTGCAACCCCGGAATTTCACCGAACATCAACTCGTCGAACAACTCAACTAATAAAATAGTCCTGTTGTGGGACCGATTCCGCTTCAAACTTCACAGAAATAACCGAAAACCATCACGGGAGTACCTCGAAATTCGGGCGCTCGCTTCTCCAAGCCCCCCTCGTCAACCCCCAGCCCCACCCTTGCATCAACCGCCTAACATTACCCCCACCCTCGAAAAACGATATATATCCGCAACACACGTGGCTCGGTTCGGCGCGTGAACGTACATGTATTTAATTAGACGTCGCGATAGCGAGATTGATTGGCTCGTTCGACCGGAACAGGCTGCAGCAGAGCAGCCATTAAACCGGGAAATTGATCCCTCAGATCGGACACAATAAGGGATAACGATCGGGAAGATGGCTCAGGTGCGCGGTAGTAAACGTTTCGAATGGGACTCGCTGCTGATGGGTTATGATCTTTTTATCGCACAAAGTTCGACCCTGGGTCGTGCATTTAATGATCCTCGATCCATCTAGCGCATGTTTTGCCTCGTGGGGTATTATTGTTTGGTCGTAAAAGCGCATCGACGTTTCTTTTATTCGTCCTACTGGAATTGGAGCAAGAAATGGATGAAAATATCAGTATCTGCTATTCGAAATGTATTGTGTATTTTATTTTTTATTTCGTGCTCTTATTCGAATTTTTCTTCAATTAATTTCATTCGGTTGAAGTTTTCTTTTCCTCACTGTTAAGGTTTCATATAGATTTCTTTTCCTGAAAGTTGTCCTTGAACTAAAGAAAAATTTCATCTAAATGGGACCATCCTGAGTATGTTTTTTCTTTCTTTCTTATTTATTGTACATGTTCACGTGCATATGTATTAGTACTAGACGCATAACAAGGAGAGACACGTGTGTGTAACAGACAATTTTGGATTATTCATTGTTTATAATCTTTCGAAGTACAATTCGTGCTAATTAGGTATTCGCAGTAATTTTCCACTCAAAAACAGAATATAGTCATTATTTTAAACTATTCCAAAGTGTGCTCGACACTATAAATTTCGAGTTACATTAAAAGTTCGAGTGCTTTCAATTTTAACCTTCCTGAACTGGATCTTCCTATTAGGGGTAGCTATCCCTGGAGTTCTACACCTAACTCCGGCCTGGAGATCGATCAAAGGCATGTTGTATTCGTAAACCCCGTCAGGGTAGATGTCAAGTACCGATATTCCTTTTTTAATTTTCTCTATACAGTTCACTTAATCTGTGACACTCGCTGATGAAAGATTTGAATGCACTGTAGCAGTTCCTACGCTTCTTTATTAGAGCTGTGTGAATTAGCATACATCTATCCCCATATATGCGTTTTTAGCCTATTTCTGTTTGTTTTAATATAGCTTCAAGTCCAGAAGAGAGCTTGCTGCAGTCACGATCGAGAGATATATCTTAGCTCTTGAGGTAAACATCATCCAAGCCCTGTACGAGAGCATATCTGGGCCCTGAGAAAAGTTACCTCATTCTTGAAGAGAGAAAAATTCAAGTACCCTTTTGAAAGCCTATCTTGGTCTTTGATTAGGTTTGCATGAAGACCACTTATTATTGTGCTGTCGTCCGGTTTATGATGCTTGGAGTGATGACCTCAAGCCCTAAGACTTCAATCATCACTCACAAAGGGAGCCAATGTGGAAGTTTCCTTGCCTCCACAAATCTATTTTGGAAATGGACCTATCTTTAGTTGTTAGGATTGAAAAAAGTGTTTTTTTGTTATTGTTAGTAAATTAACTGGAGAGATTGGAGATCCCCAGGTTTTGTGGCTTTAATTATATCCTTTTTATCAAATATATTGTGATAAGAGAATTTTCAAATGTTTTTATAGATCATTCGCAGACTGAAATTTGTACAGGTTTTGAAAGCTGTTATATACACTTACCCCATGATATGCGAAGGATCTATTGAATACGTCTGCCTTGAAACTTGGCTGCAAGAGCCATTTCAGTTTTAAGCCAAGTTCATTATTCCATAATGAACCTCCGCATTCTATAGAATGTAGTTATATTTTTCATTATTCGATTTGATGAAACGAAACAATTTCTCTGTGCTAATTTTTGGGGATAGTTAGATAGACTGATTTCAAAGTAGCACGTAAAAGTTATTTATTTTCATCGTATCACGTAGTAAGTTTTCAATCAATAATTATTTAAATTATTTCAATTGAATATGAATACCTGAAGTAACTGAAGCTAAAGAAGACAGAAGTCGAAACACGTGTTGTTCTATTTCATTGTTTAATTAATTTTTCTGTTATTCTTTGAATGCTTTGATATTATGATAAGAACGAAAATGTTCTCTCTGTTAAAAATGATGGAAATGTGTTTTCTGGAATAAAGAATGTTGTTTGTATTGAAGATACTCCAATTGGAAGTGTATGACTATTTTAGTCAGTTTCAGATCATTATTAATTTCTTTGCCCTTTTCAAGAATTACCTGTTCTATTTAATTATTTGTCTATGCAGGGTGTTCGGCACATGGACCGTCAAATTTTTTTGGGGCGTTGGTAGGGTAATTTGCTACCTTTTCAGTCTTGGAACCTGGGTCCTTAGTATTACGGTTACGGAGGTATGATTTTTTTATTAGGTTTTTCTAAATTACCCAAAATGTACCCTTCGAAGCCCCATAACTTTTTTTGCGTTTGCTTTTACATGAATTTTTTTTATTGTATTAAGTCTACGTGTGTGTGTGTTTAAAAAAAAACCTATTTATTGTTACAGATAACACCTCAAAATTAACACGTGGGCCTTTTATTAAAAAAAAAATTATGAAAGTATGAAAACATCTCCACTCCTATTGAAATTAAAAAAAAAAATTACAGCTATTACAAACTTAGTTTTATTTTAAAATGTTCTTTGGTTTATAACGTTGCTAACCATATGCTATTTACGTAAGTCAATAAAAAAAATAATACTTCAAATAAGGTTTTAGTCAGAAGAGTGAAGAAAGTCGCACCTAAATAAAAGTACGGATTTCGACACAACACAGCGAGCAAGGAAATTTTACCTGCCCGTTTTAGACGCGTGTGAATTATTATTACTATTTCTGTCCTTAGGTTGGATTGGGTTAGTCGCCGCTGACTTGACCCTACCGTCATTCGAGATTCAACTGTCTCTGCTGTTGGAAGTGTCTGTGCCGCGTTGTTCAGTTTTTTAAAATTGTATTTTTTTGTTTTTGTTACTTTTATCGACTCTATGCTACTGTTGTTTTAATTTTGGTTGTTGATATGCCTAATTTCACCAACGCTGAGTATGCTGATATGGTGATGGCATATGGCAAGGCCGATGGTGTTGCTCGTGCAGCTCAAAGGATTTATCAATCCAAATTTCCTGATCGAAGATTACCCCACCACGAAACATTCTCGACGATTAAGAGTGACTGGAAACTTGAATTTTCAAGAGCCTCGGGTCAATGTGAGGCAACACCATGTAGCAGTTGACGATCAAATCCTTCAAGCCTTTAAAGAAGATCCAACTACAAGCATTCGTGTCGTTGCTGAAAGACTCAACTTAACGATTTGGAAAGTTTGGTCAGTACTTCGGGATAAAAATCAACACGCTTTTCATTACACCCCGGTACAAGGTAAATGAACTTTTTTATTGATAAATTTGTCCTTTTGACTGCGAAAATATTGTCACAGACTAATGAATTTTATTAATTGTTACAGGTCTTCATGAAGGCGTTCCTGCCAGACGGTTGGGATTCTGTAGATTTTTGCTCCACACAGATTTCGATGACAACTTGTTTCTAAAACGAATTTTGTGGACAGACGAATCATGTTTCAACAGAGAAGGAATAACAAATCTGCACAATTTACATCACTGGGCACCTAAAGATGAGAATCCTCATGTGAAAAGGCAAATGAGTTTTCAACAAAAATTTAGTGTTACCGTTTGGGCTGGTGTGATAGGAAGACATCTCATCGGGCCACACTATTTACTGGCTCGACTAAGTGGGCCTGCTTCTTTGCATTTTTTGTAGAATGCTCTTCCGGAGCTACTAGCCGATGTTCCGGCCTTCGATGAAGACGTGCCGATTGTGTTCCAGCATGACGGTTGCCTGGCACATTTCCTGAGAGAAGTTCGAGATCACCTCGACAACTCTTTTCCAAATTCATGGATAGGCAGAGCCGGCCCCATCCCTTGGCCCGCAAGATCTCCAGACCTAACACCTTTAGATTACCATGTCTGGGGAGAGCCAAAGAATTGGTTTATTTCACAGCGGTACCTACAAGAGAGGTGTTGATTGAACGCATAAATGCGGCATTTGTGGTAATGAAAGAAGAAATGTTGCTAGCCACTACAACGGTCGAAATCAGAAAAAGGTGTCGGGCCTGCTTCGGAGTAGAGGAGAACGATTCGAACAGAATTTACGTTAAAGAATCGTGTTATTTTACTTTGTAAATAAACAATCATACAAAAACTGTATTTTACTAAAATCTGTCCTTACTTTGCTATTTTATCTAAAACACTAGTAGTATTTTTTTATTTATTGACAAACGTAAATAGCATACTTTTAGAACGATAAACCAAAACACGTTTCAAAATAAAATTAAGTTCGCAATAACTGCAACTTTTTTTTTATTTCTTTTAGAAGTAGAGATGTTTTCATACTTTCATTTTTTTTTTTTAATAAAAGGCCTTGGTGTTAATTTTGTGATGTTATCTGTAACAATAAATACGTTTTTTTTTTCAAACACACACTCATGTAGACTTAATACAATAAAAAAAAATGCATGTAAAATCCCACGCAAAAAAAGTTATGGGGCTTCGAAGGGTACATTTTGGGTATTTAGAAAAACCTAATAAAAAATCATACCTCCGTAACCGTAATAATAAGGACCCAGGTTCCAAGACTGAAAAGGTAGCAAATGACCCTACCAACGCCCCAAAAAATTTGACGGTCCATGTGCCGAACACCCTGTAGATTCATTCATATGAGAAGTTCTTCCTCTAGGAATATTTCCAAAAAAAAAACACAAGTGAATTCTGAAATAGATGATCAATCACCATTCAGAATGTAGGCAGCAAATTACTCGAATAAATTCTGATTTTTAGCTTTCCATCGGCATAAATAGGAGCTTCAATCTATTCCAAATGAACTAGATCGTAGATAAAAACCATGAATATTCGAAGAGTGCAAAATTCACGTCGAAAACGAATAACGATCTGCTGAATAATTCGTAGCTGCGAAATTGCCACGATAAGCAGTAACGTTATTCGAGTGCAAAGGTGAAACGGACAGTTTTTTCCATACGGCTAATCTGACGCAATGTTTTCGTTCGATATCTGCAAAAACCGGGTAATGAATCGGAAAAGGGGTGAAAAAAGGGTGAAATGTCGGCCGTAACGCTTTACAGTACCACGTCTGCCGAATTCATGATGGATGAATCGAAAATATGGAATCGATAGAACGGTTGCGCATCGCTTATCGTAAGTAATTGCACAAGTGCATCAAAATTACCATTTATTTTTCATGACAACGTGTTGTCAAAAAACTGCTAAAACTGTTATTTTTGGAGAAAGAACCAGACACTGAATCCACTGGAGTGCAAAATTATCCGGGTTATTTCGATGCACGCGTGTAATTCGGCGGAACATTTCCCGAATGAACTGTCAACTTTTATCAAACTAATGTTATTCATTCGGGAATTCTTATCTTGTCATCTATAAGCATCCAGTTTACGGAAAAAAGAAGAAACGCATAAATATATTTGTTGTAATAATTAATAAATTATAAAAGTATGAGTGATGAGTATAATGAAACCATTCATTCAACTTTGAAATTAATCAAAAGTTGCAGAAACTGTATTTGAATACACAATTATTATGCTAGGTGTCCAGAAAGGGTGTCGGGTATTTGTAAGTTCAATAAAATTGTGAGCAATAAAAAAGTTTATTGTTTATTATTAACATATGAATTGGAGAATTATTTGCAAAAGATGATGTTATCCAAATGCTGACCGTTGCGTTGCTGGTACTCTTCTAAACAGGAACGAAGTTTGGCGATAACACGTTGACACATAGCTATTGAAATTGCTGCCATTTCTGACCTGATGTTTTGCTTCAACTGGGTTAGATTCGTCGGATTATTTTGATAAACCTTGCTTTTAAAAGGTATCCTCATGCAAAATATTCAAGCGGGCTAAAGTCGAGGCTTCTGGTAGGCCAGTAGATCTTTCCCTTTCGCGAAATGACTTTATTAGAAAATAATTCGTTAACAACTTCCATTGAATCATTTGAGGTATGGCAAGTGACCCCATCTTGCTCGAAACACTTTTTTGAGTTGAAACCTGCAAACTGCTACAACTCGGGACCAAAAAAATTCACAATATATCGCTATAACGGTCACTATTCACATTAATTGCTCGGCCTCGTGGATCTTCATGAAAATAAGGACCAATTATGCCTTAACCAAACATAGCGGCCCAAACCATGATCTTTGGGGTATGCAGGGACTGTTCATGCTTTCGTCTCTAATTCTCCACTGCCCAGTACCGACAATTTTGCGTGTTAACATGACCATTCAGGTGAAAATTTGCTCCGTCACTAAAAAGTATGTTGTTAAAGTTGTCGAATCGCTGCAGCATTTCGTTCGCAAAATTCTGTCAATTAGCATAGTCTGCATCCTTCAATTCTTGAACCAATTCAATTTTATAGGCTTTTAGATGTGAATCTTCCTTTAAAATCGAATGTAAAGACGATTTTCTGATGTTCAACGCTTGGCTTCGCTTTCGAATGGATAAAGACGGATTTTGACGAACCGACGCCTCAATTCTTCAATTGTTTCTTCATTGCGAACTGAACGATGACGGCCAGAGTTTTGAATTTTAACTGTCGCACTTGTATTCTCGAATAACCTGAACCATTTCTTAATGCTAGCGTCACTTGACGCGTGGCGTGTATAATATTCCTCACGATAGAGACGTTAAGCAGTCACTACTGAATCATCATTACGATAAAACTCCACAAATGGCGGACGCCACGAACCCCTCTCCGCTCCATTTAGAGCCCCGTTCCGAATATGGCTCAAAACAAATACCTGATACTCTTTCTGGACACCTTAGTGTGTTCTGGTTTGATGATACAGCTGTCGGTACATTAACGGCTGAAGAGGATGTTTAAGCCTAGGGTACGTCATTGCCACGCGTTTTTTGATAATTTCTCCATGATTATACTTATCCATTTGAAGATTTATAGGCTTTGAGTTGATTTTTAGAAGTTACAGCTCGTCGACCCCTTTTTTTGCGAAATTTCAGACGATCGTAGCTCTTACCGAATGGTTAGTAAGCTTGATATTCTCTGTATTTAAATCGGAAGCTTTGGCTTGTTGAACAGTCCATTTTCGCACTGTATTTTGCCCAGCAATAATATTTTTTTACCATTTTCGATTTATATTCCAAGTGGGATTTACAGTAAGAAAGAAACCTTCTGTTTTGCTAGGAATTTTTTGTACCATCAAATTGGCACAAATCAGGTTTGATTCTGATGTTTATTAGTCATTCTAAGAAGCGCATGGTTTTTCCCGTCCTTGTCTTGTCCTAGTAAATACAGCATCGTAAATAATTCTTGTGGTCGTCAAACCTTTAGAACAAAATCGAATCAGTGGATACACTATTATTTTAGATATCTTAATTTAGTTGTTCTTATTTCTTTAAATTAATTCACAGAAATTCATACAGTTTACCTGAAATCTGAAGAGTCTTATACACTGCCTGTTGACTACCCTTAAAATACCGTTGCCTATATCCTTTTAAGAAACAAAACTCAACTTCCGTCTGCAAGCATTATTGTTCTAGAAATACTACCAATTACTATTACTCCAGGCGTCATGAAGAACAGGCAAACGAATAAAACAAATTGGAGCGTGATAGCCTTTAATTAAACGAAAAGGTTGATTCAGTTACTTGATCACCATTTTCAATCTGTAATATTCTCGAATCTCTATCGTTTCGACGACATGCAATCTTCCAATCTCAGAAGTAATGGAAACGATTCGTTTTTCGATATACCGCAAGCTGATCAAAAACTTTCGTTTCGTATCATCAGCGACGGGAAGTTTTATGCCTCGATAACGTCAAATTTTTCGAACAATGCAGCAGTCGGAAAAATGGCTTGCTTCGGCAATTCGCAAAGAATTCGGTTTAAAAGTTTTTTTCTCTCCATTTAACATCCAGTAGAACGGCGTGCTCTCGTTTCGCCCAACTGTCTCTAACTTTGGAATATCAAGCCGAAAATGATCTCAATCGATTGGGTTTGACTTATAAAGGGTCATCCAAATGTGACGCCTAGATGTCAGCACTATATATAATTTATACGTGACATCTTTTCAAATGACATAAGCCATTTCGTTTTATGATAAGGTAGTACAATTTTAACCATGAACAGGTACAACATTACAACAACGCGTTTACACCATTCAAAGTTATAATGAAAATGGGCGTTCTTTGAAAATACTTGTCGCAAAATTCGTGATTTTTTTGGTGTAAATAATAGGCTCAAATCAATCTTCAATCCAAAGATTAGTGAAAACTTGGAAGAAACTGGTTGTGTTACTGATCAACCAGAAAGTGGAAGACCAAAAACTGTACGTACAAATGAAAATTTTGCTGCTGTTAGTGAAAGTGTTGAAAATGACTCGACAAAATCAATTTCGCATAGTTCGCAAGAATTGGGCATATCTTATGGCTCCTTATGGAGAATTTTGCATAAAGATTAGCATTTACACGCTTATAAAATTCAATTAACCTGGAAATTGAATGAAAGAGACCATTTACAACATCGTAATTTCGCTAGACAAATCCGTTGTTTTCAAGGAAAATTTTGTTCAGTGACGAAGCTCGTTTCACAATGGATGTATTCGTCAATAAGCAAAATTGTCGTAACTGTGATCATAAAAATCCTCGTGTTATTCATGAAAAATCTCTAAACCCACAAAAAGTTACTGTTTGGTGTGCATTTTGTGCAAATGGAATCATTGGATCATTTTTCTTCGAATATGGTGATGGAAATGCTGTTACTGTGAATGCTGAGCGATACCAATCAATGTTGAGAGACTTTTTATGGACACAGTTGAGTCATATTGATGTGTCTGACGTCTATTTCCAGCAAGACCGTGCTAAATGTCACACAACTCGTGAAAATTATACGTTTTTGCGATCAAAATTTCCTCAACGTGTAATTTCACGAAGTGCAGATTTCAATTGGCCTCCAAGATCATGTGATCTAACACCAATACATTTTTTTTGTGGGGTTTTTTGAAAAGTTTAGTGTATGCTAACAAGCCAAAAATAATTAATGATCTAAAGAACAACATTCAAGTTGCAATTCGTGAAATAACACCAGCAACATGTCGGAAAGTCATTGAAAATTTCAATATTCAGATTGATGCCAGCAGACGCAGTCGTGGTGGATATTTGAATGATATTCTATTCCACTTATAATTGTAATAGATCATACTTTTAATAAAATAAAAGAGTTTGAAAAAATTGCAAATAATTTGTTTTATTTTTTCAAAGAAACATGTAGGTGCGTTTTTTGGATGACCCGTTACGTATGTACTTGTAAACTCTCAATCATACAAAGAGATGAGCTAAGAGTGTTCATATTTTCAGAATAGGTTAACTGTCAGAAGATCTCGGTCAATTTCGTTGTTAGGTCAAACGGTACAGGAGTTATGAGCATTCAAAATTGGTTTCCTCTATAACTCCTATAATATCTATCGGATAGAGTTATCACTTGAAAGATATGTGAATAAGGTTGAAACAAATAAAGTAGAAAAATTTCGCAGAAATCGATAAATCATTAGTTTATACCAAATTCTTGGTATTTTAACAAAATTTTATGCATGTGTGGACGTAATTGATATCTTACATTTCCTCACACCAGAAGATAGAATAATTTTTTCATTCGCTTAAGAGAAAGCAATCATAGGAGTTAAAGTTAATGTTATTTCATCACGTTGATATTTTCGTTCCGTGTCGACTCAAGGCTCATCAAAACTTGTCGTGTCCGTCGAAAACGAAATTGCATGAAATTTCCTATCTCCAAAACGCCACATTACCGTCTCACTTGTAGAAAAGGCCGCAAGTTGTTCGTCTGAAAATACGAATTACTCGTGAAATCGGAAACTAGAAATGACGAAAAGTCCGTCAGGAATGTCAATGCTCGATGCTTTCCCAGATACGTATTCTATTGACAAATTCAATTTCAGATGGGGAAAATTGAACGAAATGAATTATTTACGGTAAATATTTTCATTAAATGGTAATTTTTAATTCCAGATATTCGTTAATTGGACACGAATATGTAAATATGTATTTCATATCACAGACAAGAGCTCAGTGAAATAAAGATATTCTAAATGGCAAGCGGGTAGAAGGAGAGATATTTCTCATTTCGAATTTTGTCTGACATTTCCAAACAATTCTTCTTTGAAGATTCCCCCAGAACATCTGCGAAAATCCAATCTGAAATTAAAACCGACTAGGGCAACTCTTGAAGCGGATTCTAGCCCATACATTTTTCGTGCTTGTTCCTAGTAGTACAGTAAGCTATCATTTTACCCACATATCTGTTTTTGCGCGTTTGTTCTGAGAGGACCAGTAAACTATTGCCGGTTATTGTACAAAATGCCGACGGGAAGGTATTCTATTTTGGTTGTTTATAATTCTAGATTGAATGAGAGAAAATGGATTTTGTATTTATAAATGTTTCATTTAATGTCGGCAATTGTGTATGCAGAATATATCTCATGAATTCACCTGAGTTAGGGTCAAAAATGCGAATCCTTTTGGGCACATTTTTCATTACATTCGCACACATTTCACTTGTAATTTCATCATGAATATTTTGTTTGAGTTGCTCAGGCGATTCTGGTTTGTTTGCATAGACCTTGGCAACAAAAAAGTATATTATCCCGGCAGAAACCCGGTTAAAGTATAAATATGTTTTACTTTCTTAATGGTAAGTCGGCCCAACTTCTCCCCAGAATTCATTACAAATGAAGACCAAAATTATTGATTTGGGAAAATAAAAGTTAAGGTGTATAGATCAATTTGTAAATTTATCGTCACATTGATTAAAATTGACCTTTATCGGGTATGACTAGGAATTCAATATGCATCTTCATTGCTTCCTGATAAAATTAATTGCTTCTTACTTCTGGGATAGTAACGGCTTCCTGCGTTCTCTCTTATCGAAGAACAAGAACCAGAAATGTCTCCGCCTGGCCCAGTTCTGGAATATCGCAGATATTTCCTGTTCTGGTCGTTAATAGCGATTGCTAATAGCATCATTACGAACTCTGTGTATCGGTTGAAGGCGACACGTGCGAGTGCTCGGTGGAGCAATTAATCAAAGAAGAAGAAGAAGAAGAGATAACGAAACGCCGCCCCCGATTCGGGGAACTTTAATCAATTAGCATAACTTTGCCAAGTCGGGACCTCCCACAACTACCTGGACCCTCAGGGAGGGTTTGACGTGAATTGCGGCATTTTCTAGGGCGATCAGAATAATGTATGGCCGTTTCAGAGGTGCCTCCCATAATTCTGGACCTTTGGAAGTTGGGATGTTTACATTGAGCGCTAGCAAAAGGGAAATTTCATTCCAAAATTGGTAGACTGAATATAGTCCGTTAATCAACACATGAGAAATTATTACGAAGAACCATCGTTCCAGTGGCCGAGCTAGTCATTATTGACGCATGGTAATCTCAGAGAATCAAGACCTCAAGTGCAACTGTGGACCGGTTTCGAGGTGACTGCCTCTCATCAGCACAGTGTTGCACTAACAGTTTTGAAGGAGGCTGCCAGTCTTAACAAAGAATGTGATTAACCTTCCAGGCATGTCCAGAGAGAGCGCCATCTACATCTTGAGGACTGGAACCAGACTCACTTTCTCTGCAGATACATACGACAACATATGACTTCCCAAATTTGAATACTACTAGTGGTCATCGAATGTGTTAACATTTATCAAAGTACCACTGGCGAGATGAGGCGATTTGCTCGCCTATTAGTCCTAAGACAGTCAGTATCACACTGTGCTGATGAAAAGCAGTCACCTCGAAACCAGTCCACAGTTACACTTGAGATCTTGATTCTCTGAGATTACCATGCGTCAATAATGACTAGCTCGCACCACTGGAACGGGTGGTACCTTTTTAATATATTGCTTTGTCTGTGCCGTCTCAAAGGCATTAGCACAAATCATTTCTTCTCACTGAAAATTATATAGAATGAAGTTTATAGTAATTGAAAGCAATCAAAACCTTTAATCCCAGATGTAAATCAACATTGGAAATGGGGTACATTGTATTGGGATTCCATGTTTTGAGAGTTCAGTACTGAATCCGTTCAAATCATAAGTGACGGAGACAAATAACAATATATATAATAAAAATGGTTATAAATAAATGTTGAAAAGCACCAATGTGAGGTAAGGAGCTTTGGAGAGCTTTTTCTGAACTCTTTCCCTTATTTTGAAGAAGGTAGTATGCAGTGTGGTTGAATCAAACCATATTTTCATATTCTTGAGAATACCAACTCCAATCGTAGGATGAATGATTATTTTTTTCTTATTCACAGATACAATGACTGAGGAAAATACCTTGTATATTAACACCAGGCTATTGAACTCGTTGCCGCTTATGAAGAAGACAAAGGGTGATTTCAAAATGTTTCAAAATCGAATTATAACTGAATTTGAGCCCCATATAATATCAGAATTTTGGGATTAGCATGATACATTATTGTGTTAAGTTTTCTTTCATGGAGTACTCGTATATAGCTGTCAAATATTTAATACATAAAAATCTATGAAGATTCACGAATTTTTTTGACGTTTCTATAGAATGAATTCCTTTTATGTAATTTTATATAAATCACTGATACCTTACAATTACGCTTAATTAACCTCCTTTCATTTGGTGGAAGTGGATCATGACCATAAGTGAGGTCTTCACAAAAACTTCTCCTCAAACTGTAACCCAATTAGCCCATCGGAACTCCTCATATTTTGATATCCCCAAAAAAAAATCATCACGTAACGCCATCATATCGGGCCATCCGTGAACTGCAAAACCGTCTGAGCGCGACTTATTCAAGCAGAAAACCTTCTTCCGAGCCGAAGCCCAAGTTTACGTATTCCCATTTCTGCTCCTGAAGGTATTATTAAATTCCAGAATGTGGATTAAGGATCAAAGCGGAAGATAGATCGCCTCTGAAGTGGCATAAATCAACGGGATTTGCCTCAGTTTCGACTGGGTATCTCTAGACGTGGACGTTTATTAATAATTTAATGAACATTATCGATTTCAGCTTAAACGAGGGATCTGTGAAATGTGTTCTTTCCGCTTCGGACGTAATTGAATTGCTTGCGGTACCTTGGAAATTATAATATGGCGCCTGGTTCTGGTCGCACAGTGAATTATTTCAGTCGGTCGGTTGTCCGCCGACCATGATTCTAGTTTTTTTCCGAAATATCTGTAATTTCAGCCAAAGATTGTCTCAAACGATTCCCTGAGCCCCTGAAGTCCATGGTCAAAGTTGAGTGAGTACAATTGAAACGAAGTGAATGTCAATGTTGATGTGGATTGACACTTTGCTGAAAAGTCGATGTGAGACCATTTTGGGGAGACGAATTTCAGTTCGAGTTGAAGCCGTAGAGTTACAGTTTAAGAGTCTGAAGCAGAAGAATCGACAACAGAATATCTAGAATTTAAGCTCTTCTAGACGGAGCCAAGAATGTGCGGCTGACTTCTGTAGTTGATTCTGTTGCGTTGGATGTTGATTTTCATAATTTTTCTTCCATATTTTCAATATTGTTCCGCACGGATGAGTGCCAATAGCCCGAAACGCGTGTCTGTGTTTATAAACTACTATCTACACTAGAATTTAGTCATGAGTTGTTGCACTTTGTTTCAATATTATCGTTTAATTGTTTCTGTTGATATATATTTTATTTCGAGTCTTTTAAATTAATATCGGGCTCCTATCATGTAAATAATAAAGATATAGATAAACAACCGTAATCAGGGTGATTCATTATTTTCTATATTTATGCGTAGTTTCATTATTACACTAAATATCAAGTAATACCTATACATTTCTTAACCTTAAAAAAATTCGATTTTGTGTATAGGTGCCATTAAATCATTCATGCAATCTCAATACAAAATTCTTAACACTTCTTGTTGTCTCGGATCCTCACATATCATCCCTAAAAAGGGGGCTATAGTCCTCTTCTGAATCTGCTGAATTCTTGCATATAAAGAAAAAATGATATTTGAATAGAAAAATGAAATTAACTCACTCTTAGCTTAAATTTTCGATAATTTCGTATATCTCATAGATAGAGAGATCTTTACTCTCAATAATTTCAACTCCTGAACTCGAATACATGAATGCAACCCATGACATTTCCCTGACACAATCCCCACTCCTCGGCGGACGACAGCATACCATTCAACACGTTTTTTCATGTTACTAATATGCTGTTACTTGATCGTTTGATCCACTAACATTTTGACAAGTGACCACTGTTAAATTCCAGTTTCGCTTTCAATTTTATCACAGTGTCAAAATGTCGGAAGGATCAACGAGTTGAAAGGTTATCTAATATGAGGACACAGAACAACATCTGCAATCACTGAACACAGAAAAACAACATAAAATGACAGCTGCGCGCGTCCTGCATACAGACAAACATCATGCACATAAACTCTCAATAATGAACTCCTCAAATATTTCGGAAGAAATGTTTGGAAAAAGCTTGGTCAAAGAAAACTCACGTGTGGTTGTCTTGTCTGTGTGCAGGTCGCCGCACGGGGTAGTGAGAAGACCGAAGCGGTCCCTTTGATGTCTGCTAAGTACCGTGGTAAGGTGGAAACTACTTGGTTTTGATGGATATCTGACAGTTGAGGTGAGTAAATAGAATATTAGTTTCATATTTTTCTCTGTGAGAGTAGGACAATAATGCACCGCTGTTTCAATCCTCGGTTCGGGAATTTGATCGAGCTTTGGAGAAAATCAAACGAAAGGATCTCGTTCACGGCAGATCGCACTAATATAAAGAGTGCGGCAAAAGTCAGTTTACACTGTCTGTTATTCATGCATGCGCGTAGTCTCGGCCATATCGTACCTAGGGCGGAAGGGGGCAGCTGAAACATAGCGAGTTGAGTTGTCCGCGTGTAGTAGTATCGTTGTGTACGTTTACAGTGCGTTCGTTGCCATGGCTGCGCGTGTAAAGTACATGAAAGAAGATCGTGTTTGTTTGCTGACTTCTTACCTACAACTTGATGGATATTATGCTGAAATTCTCGAAGAATTTCTCCAGCGCTTTTCAAATAAGCAAGTTCCCACCAGACAAATGGTGCATAAACTGTATCGTTAATTCGTTAGTACTGGCTCCGTAGTCGACTAGCCGCGTTCAGATTGCCCTGCTAATTTTTTCCTAGAATTTGTTTTACTGTGACTAAATGATGCCTCATATGTGTTACAGAGGGGAGGAAACAATTCGAACATAAGATGTGAAGCCACAAGTAGTTATTGATGTTATATTTTTCTGGAAAATAAATTTAGTTGCAATTATTTTAGCTTTTTTTTCTCTTGTATGCAAAACGGTGAACTGACCCTGTATATGTACCTGAGAACAAAATTCACTCCCAAACATTGTTTTACCAGAGAGTGAGATTGTAACGTGTTAAAGTTAAATTCACTGATTTCGTATTCAAAATTGCAGATCAACAGTCTTGGTTGTCGACGAATTGACTCTTCCGCAAAGTCAAACCATAGTTGAATCAAAGTTGGTTGAAGGTTATGTTTAACTTTCTGTCGGGTGCATAGAATTCTGAAGTTGAATAAAGACAGAATTGTCTGTACAGTGATTAACCTAATGTGTGAAATCATAATTACAGGTGTTAACTTATGTGCGAGAATCATAAACTAAAATGAATATATTCACCTGTTTTATATTGACCGCCATCAGCAAGAAACTGATAAGTTTGCTTAATTTTTCCTTCGCGTCTTACATTTTTGGAACGCTTTGTAACTTTCAACAGAATGGTTCATATTTTCGTTTCAATAAATGAAATGAATTGAGAGCAAGGGAATGAATCAAAACGTGGTGTTATCTGTCATATTCCATAGGTTTTTTCGTTGCAATACTGTTATGTGTCGCAAGAATTTGCCCATATTGAATTGAGGTCATTGGTTACTGTCCGTCTCGATCACAGCAGAGGAGGGATTAATAGATTATTGTAGTCACATTTCCATTCCTACTTTTGACAGTATTCCCTTGTGCTTTACGTAACATTGGGGAGCCGCATATCAACGCTTTAGCTTGTGCTAATTCCTTTTGATTATCACAGAGTAGCGTCCAATTGAGGCTTTCGAGCTGTTAGGGTATCTCGCTAATTCGATAGTGATGTATTTCGATGGATCATGGGGTCGAATACCAACATTGAAAAGCATTCAGAATGGCTCGCAAAGGCTTAGTGTGTTCTGTATCACAATTTTAATGAGCTTCAACGGGGTTTTGTGATTTCCATAACCGGAATTGACGAAGACCTAATTTCGATCTGATTGGGAAATGCAACATCAGTGGAATTAAATCTTTTATGATGAAACATCATCAGTGGTTATTTGTATGCGTATGTTCATGAAGTCGCCATGTTTTCACGATAATCGAAAGGAAAGGTTGGTTTTACCCAACATTTCGTGCCAGCAAATTTATTTTACATCGTGCGGTTGGTAACATTCTGTTCACTGTCATTTGCCTTGTAAACACATGTTCCTGAATTTATGATACAGATCACAAATCTGGGTTATGTTTTCGGTACATCGTGTTCGAATACCACTGACGAATTTTATGATGTGAATTTTTCGGTAAAAAAAATACAAAGTGCGATCACAAACTATGCGCAACTCAAGCAGACTTACACGAATTCTCCTTATTGCAAAGCTGAATGATTATATAAATTTTATGCAACATCATGAATTGAGTATAAGATAAAAAAAAATCGCTGGACAACTGAAAATGCCACCAACCAGAGTAACAGGAACACTTGATTTGTGAATTAATTTTGTATTGTAGAGGTGTTTTCTGTTATTGATTTAATTGCTGCAACCTACCTAAATACCGAATATTTTCATTGAAACTAAACACATTACTTGAATAGTTATGATTACTATATCTGCTGTACAAGCACACTCAATTGATGCTAACCGATTTTGTTATTATTCACTATATTGAAAAAAAGTGAAGAAACAAAATCTGTAACATTTTTTCAATCGGTTTTTCATTAAAGTATACGTATAATAAAAGTATCACTTAATTGCATACCACCTTATTGGACTCAACTGTCAATGTCATTCTTTTGAGTAAATTTCAAACTAGATGCAAAGAACAATTCATTCAAAAAAGATTAGTTCAGCAGTGACCTTAAAATAAAATTATTTATTTTAACCACTTCAATTTGGAGTGGGGTAGTGAATATTATGAACACCTGAAAATACGTACCTGAGGAAGTCGAAGAGGTAGTAGAAATACAGTTTCCAATCTGCAATACTTTTTTGATTCTTCATCATTGCTACTACCTTGAATCGAGGTAGCATCAGCTATTTCCTTGTCCAATATTCTGATAGCTATATTCATTTTGATAGTTTCTGATTCATCTATGTAGCCTTCCGATATATCCCATTACTACTCTTCTACCTTTCGTTCAATGTAAGGAATTAACTGGGAAATTCTTATGACTGTAGGCATTTTAATCAATGATCGAGGGATAATTTCCGCTTGCCGATATTCTCACACGTCGAATCAAACAAGACTTTTCTATTCACAGTTTATTCACACTCTTAGAAATGAATCAAACGTCTTAAATACGAATGAAACACTAAGATTTCGTCTTAAATCCAAAAAGTCTCTATCCAAATTTTGGTAACTAGGTCTAAATCGTCTAACCGTCAACACAATCACTCATGATCTGTTCGTAATCTTAATCTGAAAATCCTTTTTCTATCAGTTGTAGTTTTCTGTTTTATTAGTCCGGAAAAATACTTTGAAATGAGCACTTAAAAGCTCAGCACCCACTGTTCATTTCTTGTGTAGGAGCCCGAGCACCCACCATCTCGGCACTCATGATAGGGATGATTTCATAGATAACCCAAATTTTATTACTTCAGCCCTTCGAGTGCAATAAATAATTCTTCGATGTCAAATAGGTTTTCTACAAAGCGGAATGTAGTACCTTTTCATTCAACCCTCGTATTCAAAGTTAGAGAATAATTATTCATGAAACTTCGATTTGACCGAATTCACTCTCCCACAGATCGATCATTTGGCCCACTCTTCTTTTCAACTACGTGCATCTAGTTATGCAGGAAATTTGGCCGTGAATCGGTATTTTAATAGGTTAGGATAATTTTAAACGACGTCTCCGCTCTGAGTCACAATTTTATGCTAGTGACACCTGTCGTACTAGTAAAATACACTTTTTTCTGGATGCAGGTTGCATTTTGGTCGGATAATGAATCTAAAACCAAGCGGGAGTTACGCGTTCGTCATAATTCATTTCATTATGTTCGAAAGAATTTACTTGATTAATTTTCAATAAAGCAAGTTCGAAAATGTTGTTCTCTTGTGAAATCAGTATTTTACATTGTTGATTATGATCTATTATACTATAGATACTACATTCTCCATTAATTAATAATTTCTGAAGATGCCCTTAAGGTAATCGAACACGAAACTCTCTGTATATGGTTCATACTCCGACATTAGCATTTTGTTATTCAGTTGGTTCCTCTACAGTCTACAAAACCAACAAATTTCATTTGCAGGCTTTTCCATATGGTACAAGTAGTATTTATTCCTCCATTATCATGAACCCAGCTTCGAGACCTTCTGGATTAACTCAATGAATGGTCTACGATCTTTTTTGCTTGTGCAACTCTTTGAGTGTTTTTTTAAACTTTCATAGTTATTCATTTCCCGGTGATTTGTTACCTCTTTTTTTGTGACTTTCAAAGCCAAAAAATGATTTAAATCCACCAGGTATCAGCCTCAATATTATTTAAATAATACCAACGGTTTACCCATTTGATTCAGAACCACAGATCCCTGGTAATTATAATATAGTCTTCTTATCATCTCTAACCAAATGGGCAAATACAGATTTACTGCGGACGGATCTCCTAAGATCGAATCTTCTAACAGTGGAAGCGTGGGCATCGGATCAGGAAACATACTCTCACTTCGCCCATCTCCAACAACACTATCACGAATTTCGAACCAAAGCGTATCCAGGAGGCTGAGGTGAGCATCGGAATAGGCAATACTTCCACTTAGCTCTAATGAGAGGGACACCCCGCTCCCTCTCCAACATCGCTATCACGGACTTCGAATAAAATTTACGATGTGTAACACCGCATCGTTACATCTCAAAAGCACCATATTTGATTTCACGAACCACTGATGATATCTTAAAGATACTGGGTTGACTAGCTTGAACTTACTTATTATGATAGATGTAAAGCCATGTATAAAGAGCCAGGCATCATAAAAAGGTTTCATGGTAAAATTCTTATGAGGAAAAATACACGAAGGAAGGATCAGACAATTCAATCGCAAGCTTTCAAGCATGAGCGTTGGGATAATAACAAAGCTGAAGTGTAATGTTGAAAGAAACATACAGAGATGATAAAATGTGAATGAAATTCAGATAACAATGTCATCTGGATTGAGATGATATTTTAAGAATATATATGTTTAATAACTTATTATGAAATCATGCCAATTATGAGAAGATATGAAGTTTACATTCTACAAAATATCTACATGAGCCCTATCTCACCCCTCGAGTTAAGTTCCACGACCGAATATTCTAACAACGAATCCAGGGGGCGGAGGTGGTCATCGGATCAGGCTGTATACTTCCACTTAACGCCAAAGAGAGGGACAACCTGCTCCCTCTACAACATCGCTATCACGGTTCGGATAAAATTCACGTTGTATAAAAACGCATCGTTACATCTTAAGAGCACCATATATAATTTTGCGAACCATCGATGATGTTTTAAAGATACTGGGTTTGATAGCTTGTGCTTTCTTATAATGATGGATGTGAAGGAATGTATAGGGAACTCTTCAATCATATACAAAGGTGTCGTAACAAAATTCTTATTAGAAAAATACTCGAAAAAATGATCAGGCAATTTATTCAAAACTTAGCCTTGAGAAGAGAAGAAAGCTGAAGGTCTGAGAGGTGAGTAATGAAAGAAATTTACAGAGACGATGAGATGTTAATCAAATTGAGATATTCATTTGAAATTATCCGGATCAATATGATATTCAAAGAAAATTTCTGTTTTACAACTAATTATGAAATCATGCCATCACTGAGAAGATGTTTTGAAGTTCGCATTCACCAAAATATTCACGTAAATCCCATCTTCATTCCCAAATTAAGTTCAGAAGATTCCTTATGGGATTCCTCGGAGGATAACTTTCCAACGGCACAAGCTGTTCAAACAAAGCGTTGATTATACCTGAAAAATCTACCCCACCTTCCTCACCGGTTGCTTTCCTTATCGTAAAGCCTCACAATGAATTTTAATCCAACGAGTCTTTTAACTTGTCCATTAGGATTCTAAGCGTGGCCACCGTATTCCCGTTTTCTTCTACCAGATCTCAATTTCCACCTGCAATATCCAGGCCGTTATCGAATTCGTCTGGATGTGGATTACTGGGAGAAATAAATCGGGTAGCGCAATGCAAGAAGGGTCCATCCGTTGTTTAATAGGATTCCTAGTAGAGCAGCGGGATCGGTTTTCCTGGAAAATTTAACGGACGAGACAAAAAAAGAATTCTACAGGGAGCTGCTTGATTCTAGTCGGAACAGTTTATAGAGAATTGGATAGGGCACGGATATTGGAAATTCTCTGGCGATCGGTTTTTCAAGTGTCAGAGCATTGAAATTTAACCGTTGAGAAAGTTGGATAATGGATTTGATCGAATTTGGTACAGGATATTCAGGTTTCTACGATTTATTACTTCTTGTTTGTACTCACGGAATTGAAGGTTGTATGCAACATTTACCTTCGCTTGGCGTTATTTAAATGTTGGGTGTCACTTGGAAAACTTATCGTTTATATATACACCAATTTTTTTTTCGATCCGTCAATTTATTCTTTGTTTACAGGCCATTGAAAGGTGATTTAATGGTGTATTTTTGAGATTGGAGAAAATTGAGTTCGAGTATTGATTAATGACCGAAATGAAAGAATCAACAAATCTATATCTCAGATTAAGAAAAGGTCCTTACAGTATGTAGGTATTATTGTTACGATTATTTGTTCGAGCGGATAGCTTAGTTCTGGAGTCCATTTGAGGTCGTATTTCAACTACTGATGATTTCATTCCACCAAAATGATTCATCCTTGCATTATTTATGTAGCTACATGTGAGTATTACGCTCTTACCCTTCACTGTTAACTATGGTTCCAGCGAAGATTTGCAAACTTCATAGAGAGTCTGCGATGATGTGCATTCCACTAAGGCGTTTTCTTATACAGGTTTATGTTATACAGGGTGAGTCAATGCTCCCTGCGTTGATTTTCAATATGCAAATACTTGAAGCGATAAGGAACACTAATATTGTAGAGACATACCTGTTTATGCATCATGCTTCTGTTTAAGGCTTCAGATTACTCATGATAAAAACAAATATTCATTTCTCTTCAAAAAATGTCACATAATTTCCCATCTAAAACATTATTTCAGCTTTGATATTGAATATCTTGGATAGTGTTTTTTACAAATAATATTGCCTTAAAAACAGAATGGTATAGAAAACCAATATCATCTGGTGAATTCATACATTACACCGGTATGCTAGGATATCTGTAAAACATATTTAGTATACGGAAAAAATCATGGGATAATCCAGGACAACCATCAACATCGACTGCAAATCCAGATCGATTAGGCAAGTAGACAATGCTGTGTATTTAGTGGGACCTGAAATGTATGGTGTACCACGAGCTCTTAAAACCTAGCGAAACCGTTAATACTGATCGCTACCGACAACAGATGATCAATTCGAAGCAAGAATGATCGAGAAACGACCAGAATGGGCCAGAAGACACGGCAAGGTAATTTTGCTTCATGACAATACACCTGTACACAAAGCAAACTGGTTCAGGATACAATCAAAACACTTGGGTGGTAGCTGCTACCCCTCCCATCGTATTCACCAGACTTGGCTCCTTCCGACAACCGTTTGTTCTCATCGATGGGACACGCATTGGCTGAGCAGCACTTTGATTCCTACGAGGAGGTCGAAAATTGGGTGTATGGTTAGTTTGCTTTAAAAGACGAACAATTTTATTGGCGTGGTATCCACAAATTGCCAGAAAGGTGGTCAAAATGTGTAGAAAACAATGGCCAATACTTTGAATGAAATGTTTTTTACATACCCATTGATTTGTTTTATTTAAACAAAAAATTTCATTTCATCCCGGTATACCTGATATTTCGAAAAAGAAAGACCTGTGGCAACGTGCTATTATTTCGCCTCAATGTTTCCTTTATGGTCAGGATCGGATCTAGGAAAAAGAGCAAATTTCCCAATTTGTTTCCAAATTTCAAATCATTCAACATCGATTATGTTGAAAACAGTACTTTTAAGGAAGAGCATTGTGAAATCAGAAATTCTCTCGAAATAGTTACTGTGTATTTTATAGAATTTAGAAATTGGTGATGCAATAACATGATAGAGAAAATGTGTTTAATCCGAATAATGTGTCTTATTTTTTGAAAAGCTTTCTTAAAATTTGAAATCATTTGGATTATTCATTATGACTCATAGAGCCAAACAAAAATTTTTTTCGCTGAAATTTCAATACCCTGTATCTTTGGAATTTAAAAAAAATTTAGAAAGCACTGACGTGAGGTCAGATTGCTTTGGCGCTCTTGTTGAGCTACTTGCGAGTAAGTCTTCAAATCATAACAAATCTATAAGCACTCTGATCAGGTGAACAATAGTCTTTTCCCGTACTATGGGACAATATGATGCAAATATGAACGCCTAATGAATGAACAAACCTATATCCCAAATTAAAAATTACTATTCATAATTTTCCCCAAGTTTTGTTCGAAGCTATAATTCCCTTTTCCTAAAAACCTACGTCACTGCTTTTCTGAATTTTGACAACGTATATTATTTCAGCCATTGAGATTGAATTCTCTCTCTATGATTTCCCGTTATGAAAAATTTTGATTAATATTACGCCAACTGACTCTGATTAATGAGCTCGGCATTTGTCAATCGAATATCGATTTGTGATGGTCATCGTTCAAAGAAAACCATCGGGACGTATGTCATTTCTCTTTTCTCTTGAGTAAATGAAAAAATGATCATATCATTAGATGGAAAAAAGCTACGGCAATGAAATTTGAGGATAAGTAAAACATCGATCACCTCAACATATTCACGAATTTTCATTGAAATCCGAAGAATATCTTATGGGATAGTGCGGATTAAAAAATTTTTTTTGGGAATATTTTAAAAATTTTCTAGCTTGACGATTTCTGCGAAATTTTGCGAGCCGTTTTGTTGCAGCCTCCCTCAACAATATTTCAAGTATCAACTAAATCGGATGGATATTCTAGTAGTTATTGAGGAAACAAAATTTCAGATGCTCATAACTACTGAACCATCCGACGGATTTGGCCCAATAACGAACTTGACCGAGATATTTGGACAATTAATCTATTCTGAAAATATGAAAACTCTAGCTCA
This sequence comes from Micraspis discolor, assembly GCA_030674115.1. NCBI lineage: Eukaryota > Metazoa > Arthropoda > Insecta > Coleoptera > Coccinellidae > Micraspis > Micraspis discolor. The sequence continues at coordinate 13,374,315 of JARTUT010001740.1, forward strand.
TCTCTTTTGGATGCTAGAGAGGATACGGCCGGCCGGACAGACTCAACTTTCGCCACGGATTCTTCATCGGGGAGTCGAACCCAATCGATTGAGACCATTTTCGGCTCGATATTCCAAAATTACAGACATTTGGGCAACATGATAGGCACTCTGTACGGGTAAACAGGAGCGCCAAAAAGGAAAAAGCCTTTCTTTCGGTGAAATCTATGATGAAAAATAATGTGGTAGTTTAAGACTCACCCTGTAAAGTCGATTATTGGGCTCAATTTGGTTTTGTCTTATTTATTTCGCATATTCCAGTCTTTTTTTGAAAAGCAAATACTACTACAATTTTCGTGACGTTATTATTTTCTCAATACTTGTCTTGTTGGATATATTTTATATCTATTGCTTTATCATGGCACATTTCGCTACTCCGTGTTTATAATTGGGTTGTTCTTTGCCATATTGATATTATCTTGTACTGGTATTTTTTTATACACACTAGTTCTTGGGATTCCATTTTGTTTATGTAAAACAAGTGCATCTAGAAATCGAAGACGTTTATCTTTCTTGGTTTCAAACATGAATTTGATCGATTCTTTTTGATTATTTAGATGTTGAGATAATCCAACTACTGTGTCTCTTACATATAAAAATTTTGAAAGATCTGCGAAACACCGATATTTTGCAATTAGAGAAAAAATTTTCTAAATGAATACCCACTCAAATTCTGAAGTATTTGATTGAAATGCCAAAAAACCTGTGTTACCTCAAAGATAGGTGCTTCATAATTGATTTTCCCCTTATTTCCCCGGATTAATCGTAAAATAACGATTGGTTTTCCGTGTCTTTGAAAACTATATAATGAAAATCAAAACTTTCCGAGTTATTAATATTCCTCGCCATCCTATCGTTAATGAACGGGAAAGTTTTCCACACTTTTTGTTCTTCCTTTATTCAGGTGAAATAATGATCGGAATCATAATTCACGCTCCGGTGTGAAAATATTTGAACCTTCCAGGAATACGAAATGGAAAAATCTCGTCCTGGAAATCCGGGAGTTTGAAAGTTCGGGGTTGTCGTCCTCACTGAGTCTGGTAATTTTTCAGGATTTTCTGAATGGAGTTTAATGTAACTTCACTGAATCGTTCGCACTCAGAATCGCGAGATATGCTAATTCGGTATGGTTTGAGATGAATCTTGAGTGGAATATGCAAACTGATAAGGCTCAGTTGTAGAAATTCAATTCTCGTGAATGAATTTCAAGAAATATTTTATACTTGCTGATGCGAGTGATTTTCTTCTCGGCTTCGCCATTTTTCTGGTTAGAAATGAATGGATTAAATATGCAGATTAATTCGTAATGATGTTTTCACTTCACGCTCTATTGAAAATAGTGACTCATTCTGGGATCAACCAAATCATAATAATTTCACACTATGAGATAACTCTCACATATTGAAGTCAATCTGTCATTTTCATGGCAAAATTGTTGCCAAATCGACTCATAATTTCATGTTATGCTCCCACTTTCTGGCCATCGTCCTGAAAAGCGCAGAGGTCTTTAAATAATTGTCGGAAATAGGCTTACTTTTCGCAACACGTAAGTAATTGAATCTCGAACGAGTTCCTCCATCCGCTTCTCTGAAAACACAAGAATGAATAACGTAAACACAATAACTTCATATGGAAAAGTTTGGGATAAGGACTCGCGTGTCAACAACAAAACTCGTTTAAAAGAATTGACTTACTTTCTGCCAACATTGACCTGTTGACTGCAGATCTGGTGAATTTCTTGTTCCTGTTCGTTCCCTTCTGAATCCCTTATATTTGGTGGCGGATTCCACCTCGAAAGAACTAAGGGTGGGAAATTCGAACGGTTCCCTGCGTTGAAGATATGATTAAAACGATGAGAGCGTATTATTCTGGCCCTTTTTCAGAAGTTGTGCACATATGGATTGCTGTTCTTCAGACGTTAGGTATGGATTTCTTGGAGTTCTTTGTGGAACACAGTCTTTCGAGGGCGTCATTTTCCACTGATCTTTGCTAGTTCCTGATTCCGCCATTCATTTCTTGTTCTTAGTCCTTGACTCTGATACTTTTACACTTGTCATCTGAAGGGTAACAAACTCTTCTTATTTTAGTAGGAAAGATTTTAAGTTCGGTTCGACTAATGCAAAATACTTGAAGGATATACATTATTGTCATATTGAATATATAAATCAACTATTTGGTTTTGATTACTTTTTTCTACTTTACCTAATATAGGAAATCGTGGCGAGGTAATTGTAGTTAAACTCCTCCGAAAAAGCTTGACCACTTGTCACGAAATTTTTTATGCATATTGGATAAATCTGAGAATCGGAAAACATCTATTTTTAATCCCTTCAAATATATCAATATATATTCTTTTGAACTTTTGGCTTACAATATTTAGTTAGCAAACAATAAAGCATATGGATCAGGGGTTAGTGACGGGGTGTCATACAATTCGGCGTATGACATAAAAGCCTAGGGAAAAAACCCTGGCTCCCCGTCTAAGTGTGAAAATACAGAAATAAGCTGAAATATATTTCAGGGACTTCTTTCTTCAAGAGTGATCTTCTATTGATGGAGACAGAGACTTCTTCAAGGTGCTCACATTGAACCTGGAAATAAAAAGACAAAAGCAGAAAAAAGAACTGAATAAAAAAATTACGTATCATATTCGTTTGAAATTTATAACCCATTCCAAGAAAGAGTTGGAAACATCATGAATAGCCCTGAAACCATCTTGAAATTTAAATATGGGACAACTATTGATGAGATGAGGTATTGTTTCTTCTGCTTCTCCACATTCACAACTTGCGCTAGGAACTGAGTTCCATTTAAATAGCATGCCATTGGTACGACCATGACCTGTTCTCAAACGATTAAGAACTGTCAAAATTTTTCTTGGAAGATTAAAACCAGGAACTTTCTAGGAAGGATCAGAAACGAGATACTTATTGAACATTTCGTAAGAGTTCCATTCAGTCTTCCATAATTCTTCATCACTTATGTTGATATTGAAGAACGTATTATGCCATAATGGTTTACGTGACTTCAATCTGGGAATTCTATTTTGTGGTAAATATGAAATAATTGGGAATAAATTGGGAAAAGAATGATATTTATTCCAAGAATTCAGAGCTGCAGTCTGTCTGCGAATATGGGGAGGGACAATACTAGACAATACTGGTAACCAATGAACCGGTGTTGATCTTATGGTGCCAGTAATTATTCTCATGGATGTATTCAATTGTGCATCAATTTTTTGTGTATGTGCACTATTAAACCAAACAGAGCAACAATACTCAGCTGCAGAAAAGACTAGGGCTAGAGATATTGTGCGAAGAGTGGAAGCATCAGCACCCCAAGACGATCCAGCTAATGTCTGAACAATATTATTCCTAGTTTTCAGTTTTAGGCTCAGATCATTTAAATGAGCCTTGTAATTGAGAGATGAATCTAATTTAACTCCTAAGTATTTTGGATAGAAATTATGTTCGATAGGAGAATCATTGAAAGTTACCGCTAATTTTCTATATTTTTCATGATTATTTAGATCGAAACAAGATACCTCTGTTTTGTTGGGATTTGGACATAATCGCCACTCGATAAAATAATTCTTTAAAATTTCCAAATCAGATGACAGTATGTTTTCCAGAGTATGGAAATGTTGGTAAGCAATAGCAATGTCGTCAGCATAAACAAATTTTTGAGATGATGTAGTGGGCAAATCACTTAGATATAAATTGAAAAGTAAAGGAGCTAAAACTGATCCTTGAGGAAGACCGTTTTTCAATGTTTTGAAGTTGCTACTCTTATTGTCAATAAAAACACGAAACCTTCATCAGATAACATATTTTCTAATAATCGTACCATTTTCCCACATTTCAGATGGGTATAGAGTTTGAACATTGATCCATCTTTCCACACAGTGTCATATGCCGAAGATAAATCGATGAAAGCAGCTCCTGTTTTCAACCTATCATTGAAACCTGATTCTATGAAAGTTGTAAGGCCGAGAACCTGATCCGAACAATTTCTGTTTTTCCTAAAGCCTCCCTGGAAATTTTGTAGAGCATTTTCTATAGGAGATTCAATTCTAAATAGGATTAGCCTTTCTAATATCTTGAAAGGAACACTCAATAAACTGATGGGTTGATAACTACTAGGATCACAAGGATTTTTTCCTCGTTTCAAAATCCCTATTACTTTAGCCTTACGAAATTCGTAAGGAAAGTTTCCCGAATTCAGAATATTGTTATAGAAAAACAATAACCAAGACAAGGCTTTTTTTCCTAAATGTTTGATGAATTCTGGATAAATTCCATCAAAACCTGCTGCCTTTCGATATTTGGTAGATTTGATTGCAGCCCTCAATTCTTCTATATTGAATGGATGTGACACATGTTCTTAAATAGGAGCTGATCTCCTGAATATCTGTAATTTTTTCTTAAATAGATTGGGAGCTGATCTAGGCGGCTGAATATCTGTAATTTTCTCAATATTTTCTACTGATAATTTTTTCTTGATATTCGTCATTTTAGATTAGGATAAATTGACTGATTCAGAGATCCCTTCAAATGAAGAGGTGAAACTCTTTAGTAGAATCATACGAAAAATTCTTGATTGATAAATAGGCAGTTTGTACAACAAAGGTAATCTATGGTTATCAAAATTAGAACTCATTGAATTCCATTCAGAAATGCCAATAAATTTATTATTTTTGCCCAGAAGATGGTTTGCTTCATGGTAAGAAGCAATAATCACAATTTTTAATTCATCATCTTTTGATTGGTAGCATTTATCATTCGTAGAAGTCCATGAAAAAGGGGTATCCATTCTTAACTTCATTATATGAACCTCTATGACTTAATCACATAAAGAAACTCCCTCATCTTACTCATGGTTTTATTCTACGAAAGTGAAATTAGAATATACAATATAAAAATTATTTCAATAGTGATCAAATTATTGACAGCTAATTTCACATATAAAATATCGAACGATTTTGTGTCGTTTTCACATTTGACAAGTAGAAGGTGTGGCAATTCTAATAAATGGCGTCGTACAGTTTACAACAGCGTAAACTAACGTACAGCTATACTATAAAAATTGACGTTCCAATAAAACGTTTTTCGTAAACTTCTTGATTTTTATGATAGACAGAATAGTTTACTGAAGTAACAATAAAAAATATAGTGGATAAATTTTAAACAACAGATTCTGCGAAAACTGTAGAACCAATTGCTCGTTTGGTCGTTCAGAAGAAAATATTGAAATGGTAATGTTAGTGAACACCCCAACATGTCAATTTTCCCATCTTCACAACAAATCGGACTTAGTGAATCCACAGCATGGCGTATTTTACGAAAGGATTTAGCTCTGAAGGCTTATAAAATCCAAACAACACAAGAACTAAAGCCACACATTATAAACGTCGTACATTCGACAATTGAATCTCAGAACAACCAGCTGATTTTTCTAGAAAAATCATCTTTTCTGACGAGCCTCCATTTGTTATTGGTGTTTATGTTAATAAACAAAATTGTCGTACCCGGAGCGAGTGAAATTCAAGAGTAATTCCTTTACACCAAAAAGGGTGACTTTTTGGTGTGCATTATGGTCAGGTGTTGTAATTGGACCATACTTCTTTGAAAATGCTGCTGGTGATGTTGTAACTGTAAATAATGATCGTTATCGTAACATGATAACTGATATATAGTTTCAACAGAATGATACAATACCCCCACTTGCAAAAAAAAAACAATCGATTTTATGCATGAAACTTTTCCTGGAACCGTTATTGCAGGAAATGGTGATGTTAATTGTCCACCAAGATTGTGTGATTATAAACATTGGACTACTTTTCTTGGAGTTACGTGAGAAGTCAAGTTAATAAAAACAATTCTTAATCACTTCCAGCATTAATATTGACGTTGGAGAGAAAGAGCCTAACTTTGCCAAGATGTCATCCAAAATTTTAATTTTGACAAAAGAATGGAGCACTGTAGAGCATCAAGAGATGATCATTTGGCTGTTATTGTTCTCCATATACAATTATCATACTAAAATCTTTCACTTTTAATAAAAATTCCATTCGATTTAATAGAGGTTCTGTGTTATTTTTTAAATTTAATCCTCATTGAAAAATCCTTTATTATAATAATAATCTTCATATGTGAACATCATGAGTATATTCTCGGAATTTAAAAAAAAATGGGAAAGGATGAATAGCAAGTTGAGTGTTAATTTCGTGTCTTCAATCTCACCAATGAATCAAGTTAAAAGAGTCTATATTTTTAGATATTCTCAATATGTTTACATTAAACTCGACAAAACCGAGGTTCCACATGTGAATTTATCAATATTAACATTCTGACTGCCCTGACATGTGATTCTACTTATTAGTAGTTAATTTTTGTTCTGATCGACGTTCCTGAAACCTGGTAGAGGAGCTGATTTAATTTCGTGGCTAACAAGACACAAACATTCATAATGAGGAAGTAGAACGAGATAATATTGGCTTGCCACCACATCAAATAGACGTGCGTCGATTCGTTTGTCAATCCCATAGAAAAATTAGTCTGGTGTATAATTAAACCAATTAAAATAGCTTCGGCATACTGTTCTCTAAATAGAACCAACACACAATGCTGCCTCATATTTCATTGCGGATACCAAACGTTACGAACTGACCTGAGATCATTTTCGAACAATCTAGCATACAGAGTGATGCTGCTAAATTAACCGAACATTTTTCATTTCACGATCGGATGCTATCGGAGAATGCTTACGTCTTTATTTGATCGCTGAAATTTTCTTCACGATTGTATTCATGTCATATTTTTCGTGTGCCAAATTTTTGGGTGACGCAGTTCCTAATTTCGAAAGTTTCTTTCGAGGAATGAAGCAATTCAATGGAATTCACACAAGTATCAATTGTGGGGGGAATATTTCATCACTGTTTTTTGGCGCTCTTGTTCACCCGAACAGAGTGCCCATCATTTTGCCCGAATGTCTGTAATTTTGGAATATCGAGCCGAAAATGGTCTCAATCTATTGGGTTCGACTCCCTGATGAAGAATTCATGGTGAAAGTTGAGTCTGTCCGGCCGGCCGTATCCTCTCTAGCATCCAAAAGGAATCAGCTAGAGTTTTCATATTTTCAGAATAGGTAAATTGTCCAAATATCTCGGTCAAGTTCGTTATTGGGCCAAATCCGTCGGATGGTTCAGTAGTTATGAGCATCTGAAATTTTGTTTCCTCAATAACTACTAGAATATCCATCCGATCAAATTGATACTTGAAATATTGTTGAGGGTGGCTGTAACAAAACAGCTCGCAAAATTTCGCAGAAATCGTCACGATAGAAAATTTTTAAAATACTCCCAAAGGAAAATTTTTTAATCCTCACTATCTCATAAGATATTTTTGGATTTCAATAAAAATTCGTGAATATATTGAGGTGATCGATATCTTACTTCCTCAAATTTCATTGTCGTAGCTCTTTTCCATCCAAAGATATGATAATTTTTTTAATTTTCTCAGGAGAAAAGAGAAATGACATATGTCCCGATGATTTTCTTTGAACTATGGCCATCACAGATCGATATTCGATTGACAAATGCCGGGCTCATTAATCAGTGTCAGTTGGCGTAATATTAATCAAAATTTTTCATAACGGGAAATCATAGAGATAGAATTCAATCTCGATGGCTGAAATGATATACGTTGTCAAAATTCAGAAAAGCACTGACGTAAGTTTTTAGGAAAAGGGAATTATAGCTTCGAACAAAACTTGGGTAAAATTATAAATAGTTATTTTTAATTTGAGATATAGGTTTGTTCATTCATTAGGCATTCATATTTGCATCACATTGTCCCATATACGTGAAAAAACTATTGTTCATCTGATTAGAGTGCTTATAGATTTGTTATGGTTTGAAAATTTACTCGCAAGTAGCTCAACAAGAGCGCCAAAGCAATCTGACCTCACGTCAGTGCTTTCTAAATTTTTTTCTATGTGAATATTTGAGAGAATGTATAAAAATACTATTGTGAGGTCAGGTTACTGAGTGCTTATTCTCGAGTATTTTTCCTACTCTGAAATAGACAGTGCGATACATAAATGACCGAGATGGCACAATGAATGTAAAAGAATCAAAAAACATTTATTTAAAATCAATAAGAACCAAATTACAGTTTTCCTTCAATTTTGTTTATACCCCAGAGTTCCTTCTATTGAAAAAACGTTCCCTGTATTTTATTTGAAGATGGGAAAGCAAAAATAGAGGAGGTAATTTTTCAATGTGCTCTAAAGATTTGTGGGTGCTGTTAACGATGTTATTAGGATAATACATATATCGTCTAATATTCTAAAGATTGTAAATAATATTATATTCTGAAACAAATTGCAACATGGGCTCGTATTCAAACACGAATGCAAAAGAGTCTTGCAATTTTCTTTTGCAACAAGTTTTAGACGATATTGTCTCTACTTCGATTACTTTTCGTGGCAAACTGTCAATTAGAAATTTATATTGTACATCCTAGTGACTTTTGTATTGTAGGTATCTTGACAGCTGGCATAACTTACGAAAGTTCACATATTGCGGAAGTTGAATTTGATTCGTACGTTTCGAACTTCGATGGTTTTGAACTATAATCTTATATTGACTGTTATGAATTCATTACGATAAAAAATAGAGGAATAATAGTATATTCTGAAACAAGTTGCAGAATGGGCACCTATTCCAACACGAATGCGAAATTCGAAAACGAGCGAGGTTTTGAACGCATAAGTGTTTAGGTTGACATTTCATCTCCGTTGACAGGTAACAAAATATAACTTTTCACGAAATAACTTTTTTCTCCGGAATAAAGTGAATACTTTCTATATATACATATAAATAACGGAAAATTTTTGATTTTAGAATATTTTATTGAATATGCTGTTGATGTACCTGGTCGCGAATCTGGTGTTATTTCAGAACTGCCACACGTTCTGAACACTTCATTAGCAATTTCTGTTCTGTGTGCCACCGATTCATCAACATACCCCATGACTTCCAACCGCCATGTTTCTTTAGTGTCATCAAGTCTCCCCCAGATTCAACTAAAAGTGTAGCAGACTATCTTCGAAATGAATGACCTGTATATGAGTTAGCTTTTTCAAGTTGAAGATAAAGGAATATTTCATTTATTCAACATCGATGAGATTTCACAAGCTGCGCCAATAAGCGCCCTGTAGATGCCTTTCTTAAAAATACTCCAGAATCGTCGAGTGGAACAATAACTGAGCCAAGGGAACTAATCGAGTCTTACCGGGATGCGCGCTTAGCTAGTGTTAGTCTTGAACGTCTGTTGATTTATATCTCTCTGTATTGTTTTTAAATTAATGTGCGGTTATCGAACAGCCGCCTTCTCTTGTCGCTTCCAAGTCGTTGTTGTGTGGGTTTCGTAGAAACCGACACGAATCATTTCGTTTCTGCAGCTGACGGCGCAGTATCGGAACGGAGAATGAATAATGGAACCACAGAACTTAAAAAGACTGTCTCTTCGAGCTACTTCAGCACACATAAATGTTTGATGACTCACTACGATAGGTCTCTGAATACATTAATAAATAATAAAAATAATTAGCAGAAGATGGAGATCAGTATGCGTTTGAACGTAACTTGAGTATCCTAGTTCGCTGCCACAAGAATATAGAGTTATTTATTCAATTATCTGGACTTCAGTTTATCCCTCTTCGGAAGTCGTAGAAAGGTCTACAGTGGGGTATGCGAGCCGCGAGGATATGCAAGTTCAATATGGGGAAATTTTATTTACATCATTTTCGATCTGCACTGAGTGCTACAAATGACGTCATGCACGTCATACAGGTTATCGGAGGAATTGACATCAGGTCGAATCAAGTGGAAAACGAATTGGAAATGGAAATGATTTTTTTCCTTTTGTTACGTTCTATCTCTTGATTTTGGAGCTGGATTGGTATAGAGAAATATTTTATTGTTTATTTTATTAATTTGTGGCTTATTCGAATCTTCAATAAAAGAGGAATTCTAAAATCTCTCCACAAACAGCAGAACGTATACATTTGATTTTGTCAATATTATCCGCCATATTTGCACTGGAATTGATGCACTGACTTCTATAGCCAGTGCCGAAAAAGGTGCACTGGGTGCACAGTGAAGGCGATCTTGGCGTAAGCTGAAAACACCCACCCTGAAAAAGTTCGCACCGAAAAGATATGCGGAAAACGATACACCTGAACGGTGCAGCACTAGTGCGCACCAGGGCATCAAGCACCAACCCGAATGCGAAATTTGAAAACGAGCGACGCAGAGGCGAGTTTTTGAACGCATGAGTGTTGGAATTGCCTTCTGCAACGAGTATTAGACCATATTTTCTCTATTTCAGTCAATTGTGAGAAATTTATTGGAATTCAATGAAAAACTCATTTTTTTTTCGTTTCGTCCCTGGCGCACACCTTTGGACTCATCAGTATGGCTTGTCTGCGCCATGCCATAGACGCAGGGGTTAGAAGTCTGAGGGAGCCGCCGGGAGTTGAACCCGGCACCTAGTACCTAGTCGGTGTGAAACTTGAGCGCTAACCTCTAGGCCACCGAAGCGCTGTGAATTAAGCTATGCGTGGCTATGTAGAGTGCCGCCAAGAGATCCCTATACACTCCCCTGCCGCTGACAGAGTGCCGCTACAAGTTGTATTACGTTCAAAGGGCATGTTCCGTTATTGATTTTCGTTACCTATTTACTATGAATTCAATAAAATAATTATAATGTTTACAGTGTATTAAGTTTGACAACACCAGGGGTCTTTCACGATGCCTCTTTCAATTCGTGCTGAATAGTCACTGATTTATTTGTCGAATAAGAAAACCCGTTCCTGTTGTGACATATCACAAATATAATGTTTTCCTTTTTTTTGTGAATGAATTCTTCCATCAGTATGTCAATAATTAATGTGATTGTGAATGAGAAACACTCTATTTCTAGTTAAAAATTTTTTATTTTTACTCTGTAGGCGATCGATTTCGGTTTTCAAAAAACCATCATCAGGCCAGCTGAAAAATCAACAATATCTCAGACAAATACAAAATCATTTCGTTAGTACAAAACATTGAGGTTATGAAAGCAATTATAGAGAAGGCAGGTGTGCGCAACATACCGTCAATCGAAGTAAAATGTGAAAGATCTCAACCATCTAATCATGAAAAATTTCGGCAAAATCAAATCCACTATATTATTGCAATGAAAGGCATACAATGTAGAACAGCGTGGGATCAAATTAATCCATGGTATGGGGATACAGGAAACGGAAAATGGAACAGTCACAATCAAATTGGAGACTTCAAAAGTACTGCGGGAAAATTCAAAAACAGCTAAATGAAAGGGGGTATAAGCTTGAAAATATTCTTGGATGTACAGAAATCTAAAGTGTTGTTTAAAAGATGATTACTGTTTTTCTTCTTTAATATTTCATATTGTTCCAGAAGGGTTAATTTAAAGTAATTATTCTCAGCGTGTAAAATTTCCAGGTTGTTGAAATCTGTTTTATGATCATGTTCCATAAGGTGTTCTCCAAAAGATGAATGAGGTCTATTTTTCTGGTGTTCATTAAATCTTTTCTTCATGTTTCGGGTTGTCATACCTATATAAAATGATTCGCAATCCGAACATGAAATCCTATAAACTCCGCTAAATTGTTCTTTGTCAGATTTGGTCTTGCAGTTAACCAACATATTCTCCAGGGTTTTATGTCGCTTATTAGCGATGTGAAAATTATATTTTCTCAAAGTTATAGACAATTTGTGATTTAAATTCACATAAAAGAGTGTTGAAATGAAAAGTCCTTTATCTAATATGTGTGGGTACATTTTCTTAACTGTCAGTTTTCTTTTTATAGACTTAAAAATGTCTAAAAATTCATCTTTGTACTGGTTGTTTCTCCCAATCTGATATATGGTCTTTAACTCTTTCTTATAATCTTCTCTAGATAAGGGGTCATTAAGAAGTCTCCTGAACAAAAAAGTGAAGGCCGCTCTCTTTGCAGAGGGTGCATGGTATGAATTATAAGGTATGATCAGTTTGAGTGGGTTTTCTGTATATGTTGAAGGAGAAAATATGTTTTCCTATTCCATCATCTATAATAAAAAATTTTATATTGCACAAGTTGAAAGCACCAGTTGAGATCTAGATCTTTGACATAGTTTCAGAATACATAATTCCTTTCCACCAATTATACCGGCCATTCCAAGTACACCCATCCATCTTCCATGAAAGCTGCTACTGATCCCCTAATTCTTCAAGTTTGGGTGAAGAATTTGCTAGCTCTTCTTTTGATGTTTCACAAACCCTGAAGCGATATTCTCCACATTCAGACCTAGTAAATACTTCAAACGACGCATTCCATCGTTCTAGAAACACAATAACAAACGATATTTATTTCCCGCCGACAGAATGTAGATCAGCAACTGTTGGCCATCCATCTCAACAATTGACCGTTGTATGGCTAATTGCCTTTTGAAAATAACGAGATTCGGATTTTGGCAGTCGATATAACACCATTCATCGTTAATTCCTGTAGGTTTGTCGTAGTCCGAGCCGGATTTGGATCAAAGGGGATTAATGAAGAGCGCTCATTAAACACGTCGATTCATTCATAATACATCCTGTTGATGAAAGGATTCATGTACGAGATCGAACATTTCTGAACACTTGTTGGACAAGTCTCAAGCGTGAGGTAGTTAAAACGATATCGAAAGAATTTATCGCAGATGATCTGGCTATATTTTCTGAGAAGTGTATGGGATCAAGAAAACTCATCAATAATGATCAACCGAATAGTTTCAATTAAAACTAGTTTAAATTTCGTGACTGAAGTTCGAAACCTCCATTCATTATCGTACAGTACATCGCCCTAAAGCAACAGGTTGACCAAAGGTTTGCCATAGTTGCAATCTTCTACAGCTTTGCCATTTCAATAAGGTTATTGAGGCTCAATATCCCCGAACAATTGGTCCACGTAGACTTTTTTTTGCGCCACTGAGATAAGGGAAATGCGCATTGCATTCCACGTAGCGGGACTGAACAATACTGCTAGTTCATGTGGAACTCTGAGTCACTAAAACCGCCTCCTACTTCTCAACATCCAGTTAGACTCCCAGAGACTGTCTGTTGTTCGCAAATGGTGGGCATGCCACCGCCAAGAATAGTATTCTGACATGTCACCGCTGCTCACTCTTTTCATACTTGGAATTTGGGGATGTGAGAGAAAATTTATCCCACCGGGGACTCAGAGGGCCTAGTACCGTTTTCGCCTGACTGGTTACGAAACATTAAACCAGGTATTTATCCTCGCAAGGTCTCGAGCACTCCTAATTTCCGACCTTACGAACTTCCAGCATGAAGTTGTAGGCTCTAATTGATCAGGGATGATGGTAAGAAGTTGTAGTTTGTGTCCGACATTCACGTTAGACCTTGGATCTCCTCCGTGTGCGTCATAGTTTCTCTGAAACCACTTCTACTATATTCCCCAGATCTATTCCGTGCCCGTAACTGCCTAGACGAGAATCGAGACTCCTTCTTTTCATGCTGGGCATTAAAGTTACTTTTTTGATCTAGCCTACAACTTAGCATACAAGACTTTGTGGTCAAAGTTGTCAAATGCTTTAGACAAAATAGGGTAAACATTGTAGTCATACCGACATAACACTCTCTGAAACCTGATGAATAAACCGTAACAATGGTAGCCTATGGGACTCAATGTTTTTTGAAGGACGTACAAAGGAAAATCCTATCGCTTAGTTGCTGTGGATTTCCCAACATAGGCCGAGGCCTAATAATGGAACACTTCCAAGCTATAGGTAAAGGAGTATTAATCGACATTTATAATATCTTCGCATAGATGTTATCACATCAAACAATATTCGACCAACAACCACCAGTTTTACTTCCTTCGGAGATGCAAGTTTGAACTTGAACCGTATCGATCTTGTCCGCAATCTGACATTCTCTTCAACAAACCAGATCTAAGTGTAATATATCATTTAACGATCAACTCGTTTCTTAATTTATCGGTTCGACAATTTATTTAAAATGACTATTTGACAATCGCCTAAAATTCACAGCATCCGTAACTGTTGAAACAGATTATAACCTTTCAGTTCTGGTCCATATTTGAAGATATATTCGAATTATACCTTAATCTGATCACAATAGGTTATTTAGTAATTTGGAAGTGCATGAACCCATTCTGTCATTCATTAAAATGAAATTGAGAATCCATTTGGGGTTATGTGAAGTATTTTTATTTTTTCAATAAAAGAAAACTATTATTATTTTCAATTCAATGAGTGGAGATGTAGATTGTTTCTTATTATTGATAAATCTGTTTAATGTGCTTTGAATGTTGTTTTCAATGATCGCACAGTTTGACCTCTTTGGATCCTATGATAAATCGCACTAATCACGTTGTAAATCACTGAATTCTATATTTCCTGTATTATATGATAATAAATTCAGATAATCTGGATTGTGAACTGCCAGTTCTTATAAAAATCCTTGGATTGTCAGGACGTGGATTGAAAACTATCGCATGCACTGTAGGGGACTTTTATGGCCCAGCAAAGAAGTCATTCTTTTCAAACAATATTCAATAACGAGCAATGTCTGGAGCCAATATGATGAAGCTCTAATAATCGTTTTTTTTACAGTGAAAGAAACCACAAATAATGGAAGGCAACAGCCCTTGTTACAAGAACCACACTTCGGATCAAGACCTCAACCTTTTAGTGAGTACAAAATGAATAGATTCTTGAAAATAAGATTAATTGTAGCTAACGCAGATTGAGCTGCTTCCTCGATGTCGCTCCTTACGAATTTCGCTGATCGTATATTACAGTATATATTCTTCTACTTTAAAACAAATTCAAGGAATTATTAGCGAAAAGAAAAAGATTATAATTTTCCACTTTTTGTCAATCAAAATTACGAGATATATAAATTTCTTTGAATTCACTCGACTCTTGTCGGGACGTTTTGATACTTAATTTCATTTCAAATCCTCACACACTTCAAAATTAGAAAAAAATATTGTATAAACACGTTGGGAAACTTATTTTTCTTCTTCGTTTTGAAAAATAATGCTTTTGCCAACTGGTTGCAAGAATAACTCTTCTGTTTTATGTTAAAATCAATTTTCCCAAATCAGTTCAATAAATCATACCATTCCGTTTGCAATAATACTGCAAACAACTTCAGCATCATGTATCAAAATTAAATTCCTCTGGTGCAACAAAAAAGAACAAAGGGACGAGCAGAAAATCTACCGAATCATTCTTTCAGTCTGGAAATTCGCTCAATTACCCGTACGCGAAATTAAATTTTCGCACACAATTACTTCGCCACATGGATTGTTATTCCATGGGTACTGCGGAAATATAGTGTGGATTAATTACATCCCATGAGCTGCCTGAAAAGAAAGGTCCTAAGTGGCGGGTTCCTTTTTTATTGTTATTCCGTTTGTATTTACTTCTGAACAATACAGCGGGTTTCTCTATCACTTGTTGGAATGTTAACGAAGGGTTAGCTGCAAAAGGTTTTATTTTGATATTCAACGAGAAATGGTACTTTTTGGTATAAATGATCATATATTTCAATGAAATACACCGAAGACTGGAATGGAATTGGGATAATGAGGTAAGAGAGGAGAAGGATGGTTGCTTCACTGGGCATGTTGCAATTGTATGTGTATGCAGGGTAGCTGATTCACCTTCAATAACTCGACAACGAATTAAAATTTGTGGAAACGCTCAGACAGGTTGTTTTCTGATGACAGGGTAGCATGATCTGGAATATGAAGCGTGTTTCCATTAGCGACCCTTTCAGAAATTTGAATAGAGATAGTGGTTATTTTTGTAGCACAAAATTACACTGCGGAAAAAAATTAACGCACATTCTGAAAATCTCAATTTTAATGAAAGTTAACTCTACATTGACTTTATAATTTATTTTTCATGTTCTCTCGGGAAGGTTTTGAACGAAACAAGACTCATTAAATGGAAGAAAATTCAGGATTTCACCGAACTTAGGTGAAAGCAGAAAAATAAAGAATTTTCGAAATACTGGAATGCTGATAAGTGATTTAATACTTGGTATTTCCACCCCTTGCGTTAATTATAGCTCGGCAACGATGGTTCATACTCAAAATGAGTGATCTTAAAATGTTCTGATCTAATCCTTCCCAGATTTCTCTGAGTTGGATTTCTAAGTCATTAAGAGTAGCTGGATGATTTTCTGAACTTCTCAGCCTCTATTGAGGTTCTCCCAAACCTGCTCAATCGGATTGAGATCTGGACTTCATGCTGGCCATTCCATTCGAGAGACTTCAACCTCTTCAGGTACTCCTGAACGATGCGCGCACAATGGGGTCTGGCATTATCGTCCATAAAATTGAAAATTTCTCCAATGTATTGGGCAAATGGTACTACATGCTTTTCAAGAATGTTCCTTATATACCTATCAGCATTCATAGCTTCATTATTAACGACCACTAGGTCTGTGCGAGTAGTCAAAGATATTCCACCCCATACCATAATCGATCCTCCCCCGAAACCAGTAGTATTCAGGAAATTGCACTGAGCATATCTTTCATGTGGACGTCTGTATACAAGGGAAAGTCGATCACAATGGTAGAGGTAGAATCTATACTCATCTGTGGAGAGAACTCTTTCCCAATCAGCCTCTTCCCAATGGATATGCTCTCTCGCAAAATCCAAACGCTCCCTTCGTTAGGTTGGGGTAAGAGCTGGGCCTCTTGCCACGACACAAGGCCTTGAATCATATTCTCTAAGGCAATTTCTTATTGTCTGAGTGCTAATTTGCACTCCATGAGTTTGCTCAAGCTGATTTTGAAGGAGGGGAGCGGTTGCAAACTATTGTCTCAACGAAGAAACTCTCAATGGCAGTTGTTACCCGTGGTCTACCATGTCCTGGACTTCGGACATTCATACCTGTCTCCCTGGATCGCTGCAACATTCTGGACACACTTGTATGGGAAACTCCGAACCTTTCTGCAGTTCTTGTGTATGTCCACCCTTCTTCTCGCAAAACTACCGCTTGGGCAAATTACGAGTTTCGCGTTGCATAGCGATCGAGTTTAGAAAATCAAACGAAAAAAAACTATTGATCACTAGAATTGATCGAGAACAACTGATTTCAGAATTCAAAATCTGATAATCTCATCTTTTTTTATTCCTGCTGAGAAAAAACTGTATTGAAGAAAAACGTTGCATAATTCTGATAAAAATAATTATCATTGAGAACACCTTCAGTTGTAGAATAAATTTGAGATTTCCATAATGTGCATTAATTTTTTTGCGCAGTGTATTATATTTATTTTATAATATGAATAGTGAAAAGCGAATTCAGAATTGCCAAACTGTAATACTTGGTTGAGTAAAATACATTTGATGAAGTTAAACAAAAATTGACCCGTTTCAGGATTTTATTGCCAGATATTTTTATTGTGGGAAAATGAATTCGTTCCATAACTTTGACGCACACGTTATTTTGCCTAACCAAGTATTATAGCTTGGCATTTAGGAATTCGATGTGCAATATTCATCATATACAAGAAATATAATATAATGATGATACTTCTTTATTTGATGTGTTTTATGTAGAAGTTAGAGAGCGCGCAAAAGCTTCTTATCGCACGTCAATGTTCGACGACATTTTTTTTACCCATTTAGAGGTGATCACTTCCATGAGACATAGCTTCTTATTCCAATATATGGAATAAAAAATTACTTTCATTCAAAAACTTCCTTTCAATTAATGAGTTGAAACAAACTGTATATAAAGACGAATTTAATGATCAATCGAGATCACTCTAACACATTTGCTCATTCGAACTATCTGAAAACGCTGAAAATTGAGAAAAGAAATCTCAAATTCTAACGAAGTAATTTCCTCCTTCACGGATTTTCCGAAAGAACCGTTCCATTAACCCTGATCGCTATTAATCGAAGCACGCCGCCCGAAGGTCGTGAAAAAAAATCTCTCGCATTAAAGACGCCTGCACGGCAACGATAAGTGGTCGCAGGCGGAAAAACCCGAGTTTCCCACCTAGGGTGACAAACGAGCGGACTGATTCTCTTCGGAGACAATCCGAGTTAAATATCGACTCGAATCACCCTGATGATTGATATCTCTCTCGTCGAGATCGTTTCTCGGGAAGCACTCGATCAACTCTCCTCTGTTTGTTTCATGGACGATTCCCTGGATGGCCTCTTTGGCTTCATGTGATGGCCACTTGTCGTTTATAGACAGCATTTTTCCCAGCTCCGGAAGCTTTGCTCACATTGCAACATCGGAAAAATTCATGGAGATAAAATCATTTGTTCACCAGATGATAATAAAACTTGTGAAAGCCAATGTAACATCTTTTATTTGGTTCCACTTAACCTATTACAGATAAAAGACTTCATATGTGGATTGAAGTCAGGAAAAACATTGAAAGAGACAAATCATGAGATATCAACACCTTTGGCCAATTTAATTAACAAATGTTTTGGTACGCAACACGCAACGTATAACTGCCCATGTCAAAAGCAATGATTTTCTAAATTTATCCCGCAAAGACTAAGCGATTGGCCTTGCGACTTGTTAATTGTGGTTTGCGTTAATGTTTTTACGTTATTCCATAAAGGCAAACATTCAATTCATCTGCAGGCGTTCCACGGGGAATTACTGGCAACGTCTACCTCAAATCGCCTGCCAACAATGTCATCAAGCCGCCAAAGATGTTGTTATTTCGCCGAAGATTCTTCAGTGTGAAGTTAAGTGCTCCAAGTGATTTCTTATGCGCCATTGTGCACTCATCCCAAACAATGAGCTTGCATTGCATCAACAATTTTTCCATTGCAATGGATTGGGAAAAATTGCATGTTGGAGTATCAATTGTGTTTAAATTGAGTGTCAACTTAAGCGCAGAATGTGCAGTACGACCGCCATCTAGAAAAGTTGCCGTAGTCGTAGTTGAGAACAAAAATTTACTATACCTAACGTTTGTCTCTGTTTCGATCTCTGACCAGCGGATTGAACGAAAGGAGAACAATAAGAGATTGCCCAAATAATAATTCTACACGAGTTCCATCATCAAAAACAACGTCATTAATATTAAAAATATTGATTCATTGCTAGCCTAAAGTCGACTTTTCACTACGGCATTCAGTGTCCCTACCAAGTCGCACATTCGATATCAATAAATATTGTTTCATTCTGTATTTAATTCCATTTTTGTTTTATCGCTGATCTTCTCTTGATTCAGCATCTTTTTCAGTCCAGAATATTTTTTGTTAGAAGCTATCCTGAAACCAGGAACGTGTCGAGGCTCAATTGACTGAATTGAAAACCAAACCACGTAGCTTTTTCTGTCCCAAAAGAATAGAAGAATTACCAACCCTAACTTGATTGATGATGCTTCGTGCAAAAACGTTTATATATCCTTCGGCCAAAAAACAACCCTTTCGAAATGTGTCTTGCTGACTCGGCATCTACAGAATTCGATTTCTCATAAAATACAACGAACTGCGAATCATATGGAATGCAGGATGCTGTTTTAAGCCTAATAGATTACCTTGCTCCTCCGCCATATTGCAAAGTGACAAAAAGGATTAGGGAAAATTATGCAAGTCAGCAAGATGTCATGTGCTTCAAACTCATTTCAATTCATTTATTATTTTCTCCTCGGCTCAGTACACGCCATGTAGAATGAAATATTTTCCATATATCAATTTTATTTCAGACGAATAAACTTGATAACTAACGATAAATAAATTCAGAAAATTGATACTCAAATGAGATTGAAATCCTTCTACAGCGCCATCGTGAAGATTTTATGTTCCTAATTCTCTATAAATTGGATTCAACGGTATATTTTCATTCCCTTATAGAGCTCGTTTTGATGTTCTATATGAAATTCCAGCTCTTGATTACAAAAATATTGAATTTAGAAGTGTAGGTGGAAAAGACTGCTTTAAATTGGATTTCATTCCTCTCTGAAGCTCGTTGATATTATGAAACGGTAGAATTTGACGTTTATTTGTGTGGAGCATATTACGTTTCAAGAAACCTATATAAAGTTTTCGTGTAACATTGAATTTATCAGAAATTAGAGTTGGGAAAAGTAAGAATGATTATCTGAAAGAGTTTCCTTCGCATACAAGATTCTATAGAATATTTAATTTCATCATTTGCTTGCCTTCAGCATACATACGTATTTCATTCTGTATCCTAGGTAATGTTTATCGTTTTTCTATTTTGTTGTTTCATCTGTGTAATATCTTCTAGATATTCTGTCAATCCTTCAGTCTTATGTTTGATACTTGCTCATGCGTACCACAGTTAGTTTATTGCAGCTGTTCTCGGGTCAATCAATCTTCGATTAATTCAATTGGGATGTTGTGGTTCACAGATATGTGTCAATACAAAAACGGTGTATAGATTTTCACTTGATACCACTGGGTAAGATTAAACTCAAATATTATTTTTAACAACAACAGTATTGTCTCGTCAGACTTCAGTTACTGAGCGATGGTTAGATGTGTACAGTTCAGCGATGTGTAAGATTCCTTTGTGGGTAACATCTATCTGTTTTAGCTTTCATATTCTCATCTTTTGACGCAAAATATCGTAAATTGTTATTCAAGAAGGTTCTCTGGATTCCTAAGAACCTTCTCGGAAACACAATTCTGAAGTATATAATGGGACCACATGTACCCCATTCAAAATGTTAACATTACTCAAAGATGAAATTGTTACCATGAATGTTTGAATATATTTGTTACCTAATCCTGAAATTTTGATTTACGCTTTAAGTGACATGAGTGGCAGAATATTTTATTGATTGGCAGATATATTGATGAATAATAAAAGGGATCGAAGACAACTCTTTTGATATTCTTCAACCATTAGATTGGAGTGTTTATTTTAAATGGTTTGAGTGGCCAAATGTCTTATCTGGAAAGTTTCTTTATTGTTAATATATATCTGTTGAATGAATCACACAAGGGTATGAACACTTGCAACCGTTCATTCTCACTGGTTTTTTAGAACAGTATTTTTTTTTTTTCGATTAATATGTCCATTTTTCTATCTGTTCATCTGATTTTTTTACACGCTGTTACCTATAAAACAGCATGTTGCTAGCATTCTACCCCAATGTTAATAATTTCCATATAACGAATCGAAAATGGTATGTGCAAGCTTCCAGCCCTATATGTTATAACAATCGATGTAGCCTATAATCATGTATTTTATGTTTACGATGAAGTCAGAGAGGTGCATAGAATAAACTAGACAATGGATATTCCTTTCTCATGCCATTTTTTATTGATAATTATCAATATTATACCAATTAAAATTGGTTCACTTCGAAAAAGATTTCATTTCAGCCTGCTATCGTTTTGCCAAAATATCTGAAATTTTTCAATATCGCGACGAAAATGGTTTCAATCGATTGGGTTTGACATCTAAAAATCTGTGGTGAAAATTGAGACCATTTTCGGCCGACGATATTCCAAAATTACAGACATTCGGGCAAAATGATAGGCACTCTGTTCGGGTGAACAAGAGCGCCAAAAATATTGATTCATTGCTAGCCTAAAGTCGTCTTTTCACTACGGCATTCAGTGTCCCTACCAAGTCGCACATTCGATATCAATAAATATTGTTTCATTCTGTATTTAATTCCATTTTTCTTTTATCGCTGATCTTCTCTTGATTCAGCATCTTTTTCAGTCCAGAATATTTTTTGTTAGAAGCTATCCTGAAACCAGGAACGTGTCGAGGCTCAATTGCCTGAATTGAAAACCAAACCACGTAGCTTTTTCTGCCCCAAAAGAATAGAAGAATTACCAACCCCAACTTGATTGATGATGCTTCGTGCAAAAACGTTTATATATCCTTCGGTCAAAAAACAACCCTTTCGAAATGTGTCTTGCTGACTCGGCATCTACAGAATTCGATTTCTCACAAAATACAACGAACTGCGAATCAGATGGAATGCAGGATGCTGTTTTAAACATAATAGCTATTCTATACCTTGCTCCTCCGCCATATTGCAAAGTGACAAAAAGGATTAAGGAAAATTAGTCAGCAAGGTGTCATGTGCTTCAAACTCATTTCAATTCATTTATTATTTTCTCCTTGGCTGAGTACACGCCATGTAGAATGAAATATTTTCCATATATCAATTTTATTTCAGACGAATAAACTTGATAACTAACGATAAATAAATTCAGAAAATTGATACTCAAATGAGATTGAAATCCTTCTACAGCGCCATCGTGAAGATTTTATGTTCCTAATTCTCTATAAATTGGATTCAACGGTATATTTTCATTCCCTTATAGAGCTCGTTTTGATGTTCTATATGAAATTCCAGCTCTTGATTACAAAAATATTGAATTTAGAAGTGTAGGTGGAAAAGACTGCTTTAAATTGGATTTCATTCCTCTCTTGAAGCTCGTTGATATTATGAAACGGTAGAATTTGGCGTTAATTTGTATGGAGCATATTACGTTTCAAGAAACCTATTATATAAATATATAAAGTTTCGTGTAACATTGAATTTATCAGAAATTAGAGTTGGGAAAAATAAGAATGATTATCTGAAAGAGCTTCCTTCTCATACAAGATTCTATGGAATAATTAATTTTATCATTTGATGCCTTCAGCATACATACGTATTTCATTCTGTATCCTCGGTTATGTTTATCGTTTTTCTATTTTGTTGTTTCATCTGTGTAATTTCACCAATATCTTCTAGATATTCTGTCAATCCTTCAGTCTTATGTTTGATACTTGCTGATGCGTACCACAGTTAGTTTATTGCAGCCGTTCTCGGGTCAATCAATCTTCGATTAATTCAATTGGGATGTTGTGGTTCACAGATATGTGTCGATACAAAAACGGTGTATAGAAATTTCACTTGATACCACTGGGTAAGATTAAACTCAAATATTATTTAACAACAACAGTAAAGTGACTTCATTGTCTCGTCAGACTTCTGTTACTGAGCGATGGTTAGATGTGTACAGTTCAGCGATTTGTAAGATTCCTTTGTGGGTAACATCTATCTGTTTTAGCTTTCATATTCTCATCTTTTCGTGGTTGGTACAGGGATGTGGGTGTTGTTTTTGATGGTAACTTGACCTATTCCGGGCACATAAGTCAGATAACCTCCTCGGCATCTTGAACACTTGGTTAGAAATTGGAACAATTTTGTGAACACTTACACTATGAAGACACTGTACTATTCTTTCATTCGTAGTGAATATAATATGCCTGTATAGTCTGGTGTCGATTATATAATAATGCTATCGTCATCCTGGAGGCCGTCCAGAGAAGGTGTTTGAAATTTATTTATTTAAATGTTTTGGACAGTACCCTTCGACTACTCGATCCTTACCGGGAGCCTTTGAGTTGAGGTTTTAAAGTTAAAACGTGAGCGTTGCGCATTAGAGTTCCTCCACGGGATTCTGCATGGTGAGACTGATTGTTCATTTCTCTTGAGTAAGGTTAATATTCATGTACCTAGGTCTGCTCTGAGGCAATATAACACCCTCTATGTTGATTTTGGCCGGACAAATGTTATGTCACGGTCTCCTATCAATTTGTTTTTGTTAAATTTCATTAAGTAGTTTTAAAGCACTTGTGAATATATTTTATAT
Source organism: Micraspis discolor (assembly GCA_030674115.1). Classification (NCBI taxonomy): domain Eukaryota; kingdom Metazoa; phylum Arthropoda; class Insecta; order Coleoptera; family Coccinellidae; genus Micraspis; species Micraspis discolor. The sequence continues at coordinate 13,398,085 of JARTUT010001740.1, forward strand.
GCTGTTATAAGGATCTCGGATCTCATATATATTCTAGTTGAGTTGTTTGATCATTTTTCTCTGTTATTGGGTGTAACCAGTTGAGAATAAATGTATTTTTATTATTATCAATAATAATTTGAATTATAGGTTTGTTTATTCATCGTGGCGTTTGCATCAGTATAACACTATTACAGAGTACAGAAAAAGACTTGAAAACGAGTGCGCAAAAGCTTCTGATCTCACGTCTGTGTTTTTCTGTTTTTTTTTTTAAATCATAAGTAGGAAATAATATGGTTGACAAACGCCATTTATACAGTAAATAGGTGTTAGTTCACAAATATTCCTATTTCACGATCAGTTTGAATTATCATGGTTAATCAACGGAAAATAATTAATCATTTATTTACAGGATTATTCAGAGGATTTCAAATATCAGTACAAATCAAAACTATTCAAATATGGATGAATTTATTTCGTTTTCGAATTAGCTTCACCTGCAATTTGTGATTGCTTATTCCGTATATAGAGCATTATTACCTCGGTGGGCTCTTTGTCATCAGCTTATGCAATACGATAAATTTGGAAATTCATTGTTTTCTGTAATTGGATGTATAGATTTTCATCCCTTTCTGCAATATAGAGGGGTGGCTCTTTGACTACTATATTAATTAAAACTAAACATAAACAGAACTGAAAGAAATAATATATAAAGAAATGTCAAAAAGCACCTAAGTGAGGTCAGGAGCTTTTGCAAGCTTGTTCTTTTCTGATACCCATAACTACTGAACTAATCTACGGATTTAGCCCAATAACGAACTTGGTCGAGGTATTTGGAATGGCCATGGGTTCACCACTATCACCAATTTTAGCTGATTTATATATGGAAATTTTCGAACAGAAGGCATTAGAAAAATATGTACTTAAACCCAAACTGTGGAAAAGATATGTAGATGATACTTTCATTATTTGGCAACATGGAAGAGACACTATAGATGGATTCCTTCAATATCTAAACAATCAAGAGGAATCAATTAAATTCACAATTGAAATCGAGAAGGACAGACAACTTCCATTCTTAGATGTACTCGTACATAAACAAAATGGAATCCCTAGAACCACTGTGTATAAAAAGCCAACGAACACAGGACAATATCTACATTTTGATTCAAACCACCAACTAAACAATAAATTGGGAGTAGCAAAATGTTTATTTGATAGAGCAATAAATATTTGTTGCACTGAAGAAGACCATAATGAAGAAATAAATAACATCTCGAAAACTCTTAGAAGCAATGGCTACCCCAAAAAGATATTAGAAAAAGCTAAACGAACAAGAGAAAGTCAACCTGAACCAACAGATATAAATCAGACCATTAAAACCGTAATTCCTTATGTAAAAGGTTTGTCGGAGAAAATGAGAAGAATTGGAAATAGATACAACATAACGACTGCATTCAAAACTCAAGACACTATCAGAGCTAAACTTACAAAAGTTAAGCCTAATAATGAGACACAAAGGACAAAGAACTGCTTATATGAATTACCTTGCGAGTGCGGAAGATCTTACATCGGAGAAACTAAACGCCCTCTGAATGTACGAATAAAAGAACATCAGAAGCTTCTACGAGTACTAGACAGCGACAAATCCAAGTTGGTCCAACATGCTGTAGATGAGAATCATCGTATAAAATGGGATGAAACATCAATAATATCCAAAGAAGAAAAACTTGCAAGAAGAAAAATCAAAGAAGCAGCATTTATGAAAATAACACCTGATTCCATAAGTGCTCCATCTATAGATCTGCCAGAAGTTTGGACGCCGATAGTTCGATCCAAATTAAAAAGATCATCATATCACAGATGAGTATATAACATCGTTCATTTTTCTTTCATGACTTCTGTCAATTGACTTTTTGAAAATTGATAATTTTCAGAAGGTTTCTTACTTTTCTCCTTGATAAAGATAGAAGATGTCTATCGAAACGTCGGAAAACATTACATCAACAATAGATGATGGTAATAGCCCAAACAATCATTCAACACGAGCTCCATCATCAACAATATCTCGTCATCAACATTTGGACCATTAACCTGTTTCGAAATTATCAATACTTAATCAAGAGAGTATACATACGGCCGGATATAGGATAGCACGTTGTTTCAGTGGAAGAAGAACTTTTAACTTGAGAAATCTATGGTTGAATTCAATGTAGTGGTCGAAAGCTCACCCATGTGTATTTCGGCGAAACCTATCTTCGCTGGAGAAAACCCAAAGGAGCCTTTTGGGGCACGATCTTAATATTCTGTAATATCGGTAAGCTAAGTTTAAATCATATTTATCCTCATTCGCGACCGGATGATCGTTTCCAGCACTCGTCACAATTTATATCCCGGACTATTATGACAGCGTAATAACTTCAGCGCAATGTCTTTCTTTTATGACATAAACCGAGTAAGATAAGACTACCCCCATTTCCTGTGAACGTCATGAAATAACCCGAGAATTAACGTTGGGAAGATTAATATCTTCAGGGTTTTAATAACAGAAAGCGACATGACAAGAGTACGAGCAAGGTTTCTTCAACTAAAATATGTAATCTGCAAGCACACGCCGTGTTTTGTCACTTAGAGCGCTCATATATCTTCTTCACTCAATGAATAGACTACTACAATGTATCTCGAATATCAAAACAAAAATTCGAATTGAACAAAAGTATGGAGAAAGAAATGTATATTAGTTGAATAAGATCATCATATGATAATTACTGTAGGTTTGCTTGTGTTGTAGAAGCTACAGCAAAAAAACCGATTTCAAAGATTTCTGGAGATATTTTGTTCCTGGTTGATAGAAAAAACATTAATGTAATTAATACTATCTATAGTTTGAATATTCTCTGAATTTCTAAATATCATCTGCAAACCTTCCCAGTCTTGTAATGATCAAGGGAGTAAGCAAAGGATGTTTCTAAAACCACCACAGAAACCTTCATTTGTGATCAAGGGGCAAACGCCAAGAGTGCATTGTCGCCAGATCCATGTTCAAGCGATTTTCAAATGAGAGTATCATAGCAATTGTTCAGGCATAGGCCATTCAAGGAACTAGATATCTGAAGTAAGATGTAGCTAATTGCTCCAATAGTCAAATAGCTAAGTCATCGTTTCACAGTTGATTTGGGACTTCCTGAATGAAATTAATGAGAAAAACGAATAAATAAAGTCACTTTGATTTGGGTTCCTGGTTATTCTGATGTCAAAGGAAATTAAGAGAAACTTACCACAGACAGTGCATAAGCAGAATGGAGTAAATTGACCAATTGCCGTTTATATTTCGGGATTAAAGAACAAAAACAAATATTAATCATCGAAAATCACTTTACTGTTTTTCAAAATATTACCCATCAATATCTATACACTTCTGCATGCGTTTGAACCAATTGTCGAAGCACTTATGCCATTCTGATTGAGGTATCTAAAACATGCATTCTGAACACTTCAACCGCTTTTTCAGGTATCGAAAAACGTTGACTTCTCATTTTATGTTTTATGTACGGAGATAAATTTCGGTGTCAAATGAAGACTATACGATGAATGACTCATCAAATCGATGTTTTGAGTGCTCAAAAATGCATTTGTTTGAGCCGATGTGTGAGAGGTTTTCCTGTGTTCTTGGAGGACAACTGGCAAACAAATGATCGTGCACCACTCAGAATTGATTTCGCGTTGTTTTAGTGGTACGATTGCGACATGTCCAGTTTCTCCGAAAAAGTAGGCGACCATTTGCTTGGAAGTGCTTCGTGCAACTATTGCAGGATTTGGCTCCTCTTGAACACCCATACAGTCGACTGCTGTTTACTTTCGGACTCATACGCGTAAAACCTCGATTCATCGTCTGTTACAATGTCATAGACTTGCTTCGAAGCACCGCTATCGTATTTTTGGAGCATTTCTTTCGACCAATCGACACGAGATTTTTTGAGCGATTGACAATTTGGGTGGGGTCCAACGCGAACAAATTTTTTTGACGGTCAAGTGTTCAAACAATATTGAATGTGTACTTGCCCCACTAATGCATAAGGTTGTTTCCGTTTCCCGATAACACATGACGATCTTGCAATATCAGTTGGCGCACAGCATCATTAGTTTTCGGAACAACTGTTTTTAGACAACCTCGGTTGAATTCACTATAGCATCGATAAACACTGGTCCTTGATGGAGCTGCATCTCCAAAAATTGAAATAAGTCCATCGATGCACTTTTGTTGTGTTAATCCACGTCGAAAGTTGTAAATAATAATCGCACGAAAATATTCACGATTCAATTCCATTATTTGTTACTGTAAACAACACAAATAGCGCTGCTATATCAAAACGTTCTGACTACGTATATCCTCAGAAATGTTTTACGATAGAGGTGTCAGTTGGCAGATTGCAACACTAGGGTTGTCCAATACCGAAATATAAAAGGGAACCCTCGTAAATACAAACTACACTGACTCACGGGCTGTGCCATTTTTGCCTAACGAAACACCAGTTAAGAAGGGGTTAAGGTTCTGTCGGGAGTAGGGATGATCTCTTATTCACCTTGTCAAAGAATTTCTTGGTATTGCAAGCCAGTGGAAGCTGTGCTTTGAGCCAGACATCTGTCGTAGTAGTTGGCCATTTAGATATTGAATTTCCCAAACCAATCTGGATCTAAAACGAACTGCTCTAACAGGAGGTACAAAAGGCCTTTAGGTGGCAGTGACTATCTACCTATTCATAACTAGAAACTATAGAAATTACGAAATTCCATCGGAATACCCCACTCACCAACCTTCTGTCGCTTAGAAAGCTCATCGCCTCTGTTTTCTTCAGCTGAGTTTGTTAAATCTGAGTTTTATGGAAATGAATGGATATATTCCGGCCGTATCTGTGTGAAATTCGCAAAGCAGAATATTATCGTTGATGGCGTTACGACGGAATTATCTGTCACCATAACGAAAAATCCGCGCAACATTCCAGAAATCAAGATTGCTGTGAAATATTCCGGCAGGGTTCTCCAAATGTGTTTCGTTTCCGTATCGGTGGTCGTATGGGCAATTAAGGAAATGAAGCGAACTCGAATAATTTGCTTCGCTACGTATATGCCTGGAGTTTTCGCGTCATGATAAATCGAAAAAACTACATTCCACCTTTTTCCACGTCCGACACTGAATGATAGATTGCGCTTCACGGAAATGGTAAAGAACGAGATAACTGGATGTTCGGAATGTGGAAAAAATGTTGCATAAAAAGTCGGATGGGACAAAACATTTGAATTATTCTTTGGTGTTATTTCGGTGTTAAACAATTTGAAAATTCACAATTGCCGTATTCACACGTTAGAGAAGTCTCATTTGTGTGTACTCTTGGGCCAAATAATTTATCGCAGTCGCATTTTCCCATGTTTCTCCTGAGGAAACAGTTATTCTGGGACAAATCCAATATGAATCAAAATTTTTAACATAAACGGTCATCTCAACGACAAAGGCCCATCAACACTGCAACCGCACAACTCTTCCTCATTAAGTTCAACAAAAATGAATAACAAAAATACGTATCATATTCGTTTGAAATTTATAACCCATTCCAAGAAAGAATCGGAAACATCATGAATAGCCCTAAAATCATCTTGAAATTTATATATGGGACAACTATTGATGAGATGAGGTATTGTTTCTTCTACTTTTCCACATTCACAACTTGCGCTTGGAACTGAGTTCCATCTGAATAGCATGCTATTGGTACGAACATGACCTGTTCTCAAACGATTAAGAACTGTCCAAATTTTTCTTGGAAGATCAAAACCAGGAATTTTTTCAGAAGGCTCAGAAACGAGATAATTATTGAACATTTCGTAAGAGTTCCACTCAGTCTTTCATAATTCTTTATCGCTTATGTTCATATTGAAGAACGTATTATGCCATAGTGGTTTACGTGACTTCAATCTGGGAATTCTATTTTGTGGAATATATGAAATAATTGGGAATAATTTGGGAAAAGAATGATATTTTTTCCAAGAATTCAAAGCTGCAGTCTATCTGCGAATACGGGGAGGGACAATGTTAGACAAAACTGGTACCGAATAAACCGGTGTAGATCGTATGGTTGCAGTAATTATTCTCATGGATGTATTCAATTGTGCATCGGTTTTTTGTGTATGTGCACTATTAAACCAAACAGATCAACAATACTCAACTGGAGAAAAGACTAGGGTAGAGATGCTGTGCGAAGAGTGAAAGCATCAGCACCCCAAGATGATCCAGCTAGTTTCTGATTAATATTATTCCTAGTTTTCAGTTTTAGGCTCAGATCATTTAAATAATCCTTGTAATTGAGAAGTGAATCTAATTTAACTCCTAGGTATTTTGGATAGAAATTATGTTCGATAGGAGAATCATTGAAAGTTACAGCTAATTTCCGTTATTTCTCATGATTATTCAGATGGAAACAAGATACATCTGTTTTGTTGGGATTTGGACATAGTCGCCACTCAATGAAATAATTCTCTAAAATTCACAAATCAGATGACAGTATGTTTTCCAGAGTATGGGATTCCGAATGTTGGTAAGCAATAGCTATGTCGTCGGCATAAACAAATTTCTGAGATGATGTCAGGGGTAAATCACTTAGATATAAATTGAAGAGTAAAGGAGCTAAAACTGATCCTTGAGGAAGACCGTTTTTCAATGTTTTGAAATTGCTACTCTTATTGTCAATAAAAAGACGAAAACTTCTATCAGATAACATATTTTCTAATAGTATTCAGATGGGTATAGAGTTTGAACATCTTTCCATACAGTGTCATATGCTGAAATAAAGCCCATAGATGGCTCAAACACAGATCTCAATCGAGAAATTAAAATGAAGCCCCACGTCAAGGGTTCTTTCAGGATACAAACTGTAAGTGGGTGGAGGGTTTTCAAACAGAAGTCATCATTTAGGCATTCAAAAGAATCATGATCATCAGCAATGATGTAACTACTAAAAAGACAGATACCCATCAATTTTTGGTCGACTGCTGATATTTCAGAAACAAAATTAACAAGATCATTGATAAAATAACGCTTCCCTAAATTCCATCCATCGTGAACAAAATTAAACTCGTAAAGAATGCCCCTTAATTTCCATTCTCCATCCAAATATTCGACACGAAAACAGTTTCAGCGCCGTGTTCGCGAAGATACCGAAACAAAACCTGGAGGTAAACTTCGCGACAGCCATTCTGGGATATGAAAGACGGCGAAGAACAATAAACCGAAATTGTTGATTTCCATGCAGGGGATGCCTCACGCTAAGCCATTAAATTTTCTTTGTGTGTACTCTGAGGAATGATTAATGGGGAATATTGAAAAGGGATGGAGCTCAGTTTCGAACTCGCATTGACCCTGTGAAACTTAGGAGTTAGTTAACCCAGCTCTGGATTATTTTTCCATATTTCATTCTGTATAGAATCCTTTCAAGTTGGGGAAATATGATGGATGAAAATGAAGTATGCCTGAAATAATGTCCTGTCGCATTATCACCAATTACAATCAGAAAAAACTAGGAAGGAAAGGAAATCAGCCTTTGAAGTTTTCCTCAATTTTCATCAATAAAAGATGATATACCCTTTCTGGTGTTCAGTTGTGGTTTTACAAAATCCGAATCTTGAATCGCTGGACCTTTTCTGGAAACCTCCCAGCATACAGAGCTTTTCAATAGAAATTTGTTCAAAATATGAATTGATTAATTATTCTTTTCATCCCCTGCGTTGGTTGCTCTAGCTATTTTCTGTTTCAGGAAGAAGTTTCTTCAGATGATTTGGAGAAACCTTTGAAAAACTTTGTTCGAAAATTAGATGAATATTTGATGGATTCGGTCTCTACTTGTTGAAAATTCATTTTAATTACTTGATTAAAAGGAGACAGTTTCAATTTCCTGAAATGTTTATTATATCAACGACAGGTGTTTCACCATAATATGGCATTCTCAGGTTGTTACATCTCAACTGATTCATTTTTGTGGGGAAGAAATAGATTTATATATGCAGAAGAACGTGACTGAATGTCATAAAATCCTATCACAGCCAAACTACCAATTAACTGTTTTCGGAAGATATTCAATAAATGTGACTGATCCACATCTGTCTGTTCATTCAAAAGAATATCTGGCTATGGTACCTGTTGATTTCAAGCGCTTCTAAGAGTGTCTTGAGCTTTTCGTTTCCATATACAGAGTGCAGCAAAAGTCAGTTCACAATCTCTGGTATTCACGCATGCGCGTATTCTCGGCCAGGGCGGAAGGAGGCAGCTGAAACGTAGTAAGTTGAGCTCATAGAAAACCTATAGATAGGAAACTCTGCCTTCAATGTTTGATTTCATAACGCACCCATGCGGCTTTTTATGAAGTTATTTTCGGCGCCTCCTCGTGGTATTATTTTGAACTGATAGGCGTAAAAAAATGAGCCGCCCGCCAATACTTTCGAACTGTCACAATCAGAGTTGGGACATATAAATTGTTGAAGAATGATAGAATCATAATATGTTCAAAAGACTGGATAATTATTATTAACATTCAGGCATTCAGAAAAAAATATATAAAATAATGGCATTATATTTGCATCTTTAACAGTATTAAAATGCTAACAAAGTGGACATCCCAATTTAATACAAAACTGAAAATATTTAAATAAAATTTTTGTTAAGAATCCCAAGGGGGGTATTAAAAAAGTGTTACATTAAAATGTAAAACCACACATCTAACAGACCCAGATATTTTTCTGTATTAGGAAATTTGTGTCGTTTACAGCTTCTATCTATAATTTGGAATATAGCATATAGGTTTTAAAGTAATGATTTTTTCCATTTTACTTATACATAACTATGTATGATAAATGATGGTGAAAATAAAGTAAATTATTGTAAAAATAAAATAAACTAGTCACTTTCTTAATCTTAGTACTTGACCTCGTTGCAAATGAAATGCAAATAACGTAACGTAACGGCGAAAAATGGCGTGGCAAGGAACGTAAACAAACAGAGATGCGAGCGCCTCATGAGGCTGTTTAAGCAGTTAAAATCAGCTCAATTCCTGGAAATATTTAGTGAGAGAGTTTCCCATCTACAGATTGTCTATGGTTGAGTTGTCCACGTGTAATAGTGTTGTTGTGTACGTTTACAGTGCGTTCGTTGCCATCGCTGCGCGTGTAAAATACACGAAAGAAGAACGTGTTTGTTTGCTCACTTCTTACTTGAAACTTGACTAAGATTATGCTGAAATTTTCGAAGGAAAGCATTGAAACGAAATGATTTCTGGCCTTTATGCCAACTAAACTATTCCGAATCAATTTGATGAATGTTAACACATTCGATGACCACTGGTAGTCGTTGAATTTAGGAGTCACGTGTTGTCGTATGAATCTACAGAGAAAGTGAGGGTAGTTCAGTCTTCAAGATGTAAATGGCGCTTCTGTAGAAATGTCTGGAAGGTTACTCACTGTCTTTGTTAAGACTGGCATCCTCCTTCAGGATCACCAGTGCCACACTGTACTGATGAGAGGCAGTCACCTCGAAACTGGCCCAGAGTTGCGCTTGAGGTCTTGATTCTCTGGGATATAATACGCCAATCGTGGCTTGCTCGCAGCCTTGGAGCGATGGTTCTTCGGAATTGTCGTTCCTTTTTGATTTCTATTAGTCCTTGCAAATTTTGTAGAGCGTAGAATCTCAACCTTTCTATCATATCGAAAGAAACACTCAATAAACTGAATGATCGATAGAAGGAAGTTAGGTAGTTAGGAAGAAAATTTGCAAAATTCAGAGTATTATTATAGAAAAACGAAGATAACATAATTGTTCAAGTATGAAAATATATGCCACCGTATGCAAATGTTGAAGTATATGAATTGTACTCTATTCCACAGAACACAAGCAGAAATAACTCCAGAAAACAGAATGTGCTTCAACTCATATAAAGCAATCTCAGATATATTTCCCTGGGAAAACCGCTACTTCAACAAAACTCTAGGAAACTGCAAAATTCAAATGGATAATCCCCCAAATGAATTTTCTTCATGCAGAAAGCGAATAACCAAAGAAACGTAAGGAATTTTCCGAAAGATATAACTTACTCCCATCTGAATACCTCCTGGTGGTGATGCTCCCTATAACATCCCGAAAAAAGGCTGGAATACCTTTTTTTAATCTTTGTAATGCGGAAAATGAAAACCGGAATGGTTGTATTTTATATTTCATGAGACGGCACGTCGTGTAATATGGAATCCCGACGGCATCTAATATTTACGACGAATCTGAGCTCCGAGGGCCAGGAGATATCCGCTGGCTAGAAGGAAGAAACGAGAGACCGGGCCGTATGAATTTTTCAGAAAGCAACACTGATGTAGCTTCCTCGGCGTAAACGATGGAATTTACAGTCTTTTAAAGTCATGAAAAAGATATTTGAGGGCGTTGGATATCTGAGACCTTTATACGTCGAATAAATTTTTACAATGTAGTGACTGAGAAAATTGATATTGGAGTGCATATTCAGATTTCAGATTTGGTTTCAGGGGAATTCAGGTTCCTGATATTGTTCCATTTTCTAAATGGTTTGAAATGGGGCGCCGTCTATGTTATCTGGTATTTTAAAGTGATAAAACTTTCGATAGATATAATTGCTATTTAAATGTTTACAAACGTTTACAAATTATTGAAATTCATTCACAAAATCCATGTTTTATGCATCAAACATATAAAGCATTTCGTTAAATTTATTGTTAACATATCGTCTTATTCGTTGAACTAACCATAGATTTCTAACAAAAACAAAATATAGAACTGTACGTACGGAATAAAATATCGCTGCTATAAAGTTAATGAAGATCCTGATTTGTTTATGCGACGATATTCACAACTTGGGCTCTCTATTTCAATATCTTGGTCTACGTACATACAAGATTCAACTGGTTAAAGAACAGGAGCCGCCCTTACAAGCGTTGTATGCTTTTTGGGCAGGTAATTTACGGAAACTTGTTTTAAAAATGCTCAGAGTCAAAATTAACATTATATTTCAGTTCGAAAGTGCCTTCCAGCATTGAAAGTTCTGACCATAATGTAGCTGCCTTTACATTCTTTGATATCTTAGATAAATAAGGAAGTATTACATTTTTGGTTACATTTTTGACTTTCGTCTTTTTTTCTCCAATAATTAAACAATTCATATGATTTATGTAGCTTTCATTTGATTTTATAAGTAAAAAAACAACAGAAAGATTCTTAGCTTGTTCGTGCAGTTCCGGTGGAGTACAAGTAAATACTTCTACTTCTTTTACTTCTTCTTCTTCTACTAGACGTCGTTCATCTTCCTTGTTTTCGCAGAAATTATATGAATACAAGGTTGAAAACTGGTTTACTTTTATTGAATATGAAACTGACATTTAACAATAAATTAAGTTCAACATCAAAATGATAGCCAAATTACTGATAACCAGATTTTAATGAAATCAATAAAAGTTGGGAAGTAATGAGTTTTAAATTCCAAGGAAGAGAAAATGTAGTTTTCACTAAAATTTTTAGGGTTGTTATGTTTCACTTTCAGGTATGTGAGGCGAAAAAATTGTATTTATGATTAAGCTCATTTGTACTTGGAATATTTCGATGTATTTAACACCCCTGGGGATAATCTGCATCAGGACCGAAACGCGTAGGGTTTCTTGAACAAAGAACTGAGAATCTGATTTTCGATTTGTTGAATCCAGAAAAAAAATAAAAACACTCCTCCATTTGATTTTTAATTGACTTTCACCCATATCTCTAAATGAATAACTTTGAAATTTTGGGCTAGTCCAGATGAGTTTGATTCTTCGAATTTTAAATTATCTTTCTCTTATTAAAGAGGTCAACAGTTGTTTCGTTGCCCTTGATATGAAAGTGCTTTCGAGTGCCATTGTACAAATAATATTGGTGCTCTTATTCACCTGAACAAAGTGCTTATATATTTTACCGAAAGTAATATCAATCGTTTCGTATGGACTCACTGATGAATAATCTGTGGTCAAAATCGATTCTGTCCGTCTGCAGGTACTTCTACAAGAAGCTGAAATTTTCAGGGTAGGTCTGAGGAATGAATATCTAGAACGAGTTTGTTTTTCAGCCAAATCGGCTCTGTAGTCTTGGAGTTAAGGAAAAAAAATTTTTCCAAATTATACCTCTCGAATGAAATTTCTCTTCTGATTGTAGTTTTAACATACAAACCATTTTGAATCTCTACAAACTAATACTATACTAATACTTCCGAAGATATGATCTTTCAAAATTTTAGAAATTACACAATTGTCACTTCCTGGATTAGTGTAGCGTTTATGTGCCTTGATTCCTATGAGATCCTCAGTTTGAAACCAAACAGATACAAATTATAATTCTAGCATTATGTGGGTGACACATTCTTAGTTCTTGAGAACTGAATGCTGGTAGGTTTGACCGTTTGAATATCTCGGCTAATTTCGTCGAATTTCAACAAAAAATGTTGCATGTATGTATGTTACTGATTACCTCCATATTCTCGAATCATCGTGGGGTAATATTACGAGATGATATAGAAGTTTTTTCGTTTACTTCAGGGCTGGAATTCATGAAACGAACTAAACAATAGATGGATGCTTACAGTTTGTTTGAATTTCTCAGAATGATAACAAAAAAAATCGTGCTCCGTTTAATGTACCCCTACGGCTATAGAAGATTATTCATCCTCCTTAAGGTACTGTAGAGGTCTTCTGTAACCGAAAAATCGTGGATTTTGCGTAATTTAGACTTGAATCTATATAATATGAAGCACCAGAGCTTACTGAAAAATAATACTTCAAATGTTTTTTGATGGAATCGAAATACCTACTTTGTGTTGGTTTCCACTAGAAGGGAATTTGAGCTACAACAAAATGTTTCATGTCTCATTAAATCCGGCGTATTCGCCATTTTGCAGTTGTAACAAGAACCATAGCCATGCCTGCACATTTTCTACAATTTTTCCGTTTTTATCGCCGTTTCAACCTTCCTTAGACTTTTACTGGTTTTCTCAAGAATCTATTCTTGACATCTATTTTCAACATTATTATAGTATATTAGCTTCACTTGTATGTTTGTCAGTTTGTAACTCTCCTTCTTTAACCGTGAGTGGTTCCTTACTATGAAAAAATCCCACTTCTTCCAATGCGTTCGTTGGCCGAGCGGTCTAATGCGCTCGTCTTCTGTAACGTCAGCTCTTGGAGTCATCGATCGTGAGATCGATTCCCGTCCATGCTTTTAAAATATAGCTTTACGATCAGACATCAACATTTCATTAATAATTTATTCAACTTTTATACAGCTTTTGAATGAGGCTATGTTATTATTGTGAAAAATTAGGGTATCACAATTCAGGACTTCATTTCAAACCCTTGATGCGTGAGCTGTGCATGTGTGAAACATTGGCCTACTTTCCGACTTGGAATCGTACCTTAAGAAATACCGTTAAAATTTTTATAATTGTCACAAAAAGTAAAAAATAATTATAGTTTGAGAAAACTGAAAAAAACACGCTTCTAAAGAATATCGGGTTAAAAAAGTTAGAAATAATTTTAAAAATCAATCTATGACAATAGTATATAAGACATACTAGTAAAATTGAGAAAGAAGCGTGGGGCGCTTTGTGCCATAATTTTCGTATATCAAGCGCCCCACGCTTCTTTCTCAATTTAACTAGTATGTTTTATATACTATTGTCATAGATTGATTTTTAAAATTATTTCTAACTTTTTTAACCCGATATTCTTTATAGGCGTCTTTTTCAGTTTTTTTAAACTATATTCATTAGATATAAAGATATAGAAGTGGCCAAAATCATTAAAACAAGGGCTAATTCAATAGAACTTACAATACAATAGAACTTACAATAGAATTTAGAACTTATTCTTGAATTGTAGACTTTTACATAGGAATCCGCAGAAATCTCCAGAGCAAGAAAGAACAACATTTTTTGTAGAGCTGTGTTATTTTTGAAAAAACCGCCCTATTTAATACATAGATAAGGATTTGGATCAAAGTGTATGATAATTGAGTTTGATGCAAGTAACTAGTTGAATCAATAAATTTCCTCACTTGAGAGCATTCATAAATTGTCGGCGTTCCGAAAAATTGAAACAAAACGGTTGATCTATCATTTTTTCCACCTTCCAAAACATTAATGATTATTTATACCTCGACATCCCAGAGATTACACCTAGTGACATAAATTCCGCAATTACATACATCTGTGCCAGGTCGGTTGAGTCGAACGATCGTTAAAATCTTTATGACGATGCAAACCGCCGAAAGCGAAGCGACTATTTGTCAGCGACACGTTTTCAGTGATCTAGGTAAATCTCAATCATCCTCACTCTTCCTATTTATAAAACACGGATTTGCGAGGATGCAAATCGCGATGTCGGTGCATCTTTAAAGGTCTCTATCTAATGGGGGTCGCACACGTGCGAAGGCCGGAGGGTTTTATTAACATAATTCTGTACTCGTCTCTTTCCGACTGCCTGAATTTATTAATTCGGAAGGTATTTATTCAGAAATGATAAGAATTTTAATATCGAAAAGGAAAGTTTTTGGCATCTTCTGCTCCCTTGATTTTGTTTTTTCAATTATTAGGCATCAATTACAAATGTTTGATACCTTACATTAGAGTTTTTCTCAATAAGCTGATGGAGAGATGAGAAAATGTCCTGAAACTACAGAAGTTTCCTACTGAACACTTCACTCTAACTAACCTTGAAGATCATAGCAAACAAAATTAGCAACCTTATATTCCTAGCCGACGAACACTAGAGATTTAAATTGACCAAACCATATTCCGCTGCATATGCATATATGTGCTTTCTTGATTCTTGATTTCATCATGTGCAATTAAAATTCGTATTACAGCTACTTTACAATAGGCAAATACCATATAGAACTGTTTTATTCTAAGCAGTACTGGTGTATGTGAGTGTTGTTTAGTTTTCTGGAGTTAGTTGCTCCATATTGCTGTATATCGTTCAAATTCTCGATTCTGAAGAATTAGTGCTCGGTGCTATTGCCGTGCTTGCCATAAATCGCTAAAGATTTTCTCCCGTCGTTATCGAGAATGGGGGCAATTTTTTTTGAGCATTAGCATGATTAATTATTCATCGATTATATTTGTTGTCTTCGAAGCAGTTAGCCGAATCAGCATAAAATTTAAGGATCTGGAAAGAATTTGAACGCGGAAACAAGTAATTTAATTGACTATCCCAACCGTGTAAACTCGCCATTATCTCTGGCCCAGTGCCAACTATTTATGATTCACGAAAACCCATCGTTCGTCCAGAAAAATTTGAATTATGTCGTTCGTTAATCTTGCCGGTCGTTCATTCATCGTTCGACTACATAAAAACTATAAATTATCGGTCGGATATTGTGTCGTTATTGTGTTTTTTCGCTAATTTATCGCTACTCCCGCGAACAGTGGCGGGGCGTCGGATTTTGTGTCGTGATAAATCAGTTTTACGCGCGGCTGCTTTTAACGTCAGGAGAGCCTGGGAGTCATCGACTGAGATGTTTTCCCGGTGGAAAAGCGACGGCGTTATTTTCGCTATAGAGCCGTGGTGTCTGTTTCACAGATACTTACCATTCGGTCTCCTTTTAACTGATGGGATGTAGCCGCCAGGAAAAATTGCCATGTTATTTGTGTATTTTGCTATTTGAAAGCATGGAAAGAAACAATGGCGATTCCGGACGGGTTATATTTGTTGGACGAATGGTCGAGCTAGCAGAATTCATAGAAAACCAAAAGATCACCATGTCAGCTCAATATCCTTCGGTATTCTTACCGTGGAACGTGGAATTCACAATCATTATGCTATTTTTTATCGGATGTTATTTTCAGAGTGATAAAAAGTTAAATTGAACTAAGAATCATTCAAGTTAAGACTATTTTTGTTTGAATAATGATTTCATGGCATTCATGTTTTAGAAATAATTTCCGATATATTTTTTTATTTATTTAATAATTTGCCTTGACTCGTGAAACCAAGTCGAAGGCAACTGATCAGTACCACTTAGTTATTTTCATTATGCCTAGCACCGTGTTTGATATCCAGCTCAAAATTATATCCTCCAATAAATAGGGAATAAATTCCAATATTCACATAGGTACTTAGGTATATTTAGGTATTAGAAGGGTTGCCTTTTATATCGTAGAATCGTAGAACAAGTTCTAGTATACAACCATTTGTTTGCCAGTTGTCTTCCAAGAAATCAGGAAAACCAACCACCGAAACCACGACAATGCGTGGATCTGCACTTTTGAGCAATCAAAACATCGATTTAATGGGTCATCCGCCGTAAAGTCTTGACTTGGCACCGAATTCAAGACTTGTCATCGTGAAGAACTGATTCTTTATTGCTTCAATTTCCAGAAATCAAGTTATATCCATTCCAACATAGCAATTCTTCAAATTAAGCTCATATGATCTTTAAAAACTTCTAGATTTGTTCTGTAAAATATTTTGGAAATTTAAAGGAATTTTTCACCTTTTTATTTCACAAACCAATACAATCTGGTTTACAAACTAAGGAGATAATAGATTTTGACCTTATCATAATCTTTCTATCAGTTCAGCACCTGATTGTTATGGAGATGGTATACCAATTAAAATTCATATCCTTTCCAACAATATTGAAACTGAAAGTTACAAACTTCAATCCAATTCAATGTGTATATTATTGGCAAGGAAGAATGCATTTTCTGACCACCCTCATTTCAGATTGGATTGAATGATTTCGAATTACTACATTTTTTTAATCTTTTACATTTTTTTTAAGAGTACGGCAAATACCACTTGTCAATAGGGCCTAAAGCAAAACAACAAGGAACCACAGAACACGAATATATTAGGAATAAGATGTCTAAAATACTGGTGTGTGCACTTGTCAAATTTTGAATGGAAACGTCATTTTACTTTTTGGGACAAGGCGAATGTTTAGTTTTATACTCACATGAGGGAGCCACAAGGCAATTCATTCATAAATTTACATCGCAAGCGCTTGACATTTGTTGAAATTTTAAATCAAATTAACCTCAAAAATGAAAGAAATTTATTTTATTCCCCTGAAAAATTAACTAGACAAATATTTCATGGATTTCACCGATTTTAAATAGATATTCTTGTGGTGCGAGTTCTGTTCACGTAATGCTTTCAATTAGTATGGTTTATCCATTTTTTTCTGATACATTGAAGTATGATTTTTTTCACTAATACATGGTCTCTTGCTCAAACATAAATGTTTTCAGTATTATTCTATAAAGATTTTACAAGCCTGATTTATGGTTAGTTGATGCTCATTTATGTATGTTTTATTAATTTATGATCTGATCATTTTGGGTAAGCAGGAAAAGGTTTGTAATATCAGTGGGAATGCTTTCTATTGGGCTTGGGAAGGAATGATATGGGAGGTCCGGTTCAAAGTAGTTACTACAGGATGGTATGGGTGATTTGGGAGCTCTCTTTCTGTAATGATGAAAAAATATGTATTCTCATTCTCAAAAAGTTTTAATTGATCATATAAAGTAAATAACTTCAATATATATATAATATTCTTTTGATCTTTTGGCTCACAATATTTGGTTAGCAAACAATAAAGCATATAGAGCAGGGGTTAGTGACGGGGTGCTATACAATTCGGCGTGTGACATAAAAGCCTACGGAAAAAACCTCAGTAAAAAAAACCTGGCTCATGCCAAAGTGTGAAAGTTCAAAAATAATCTGGAATATAATTGAGAGACCTCTTTCTTCAAGAGTGGTTTTCTATTGATGGACACAGAGGCTTCTTCAAGTTGTCCACATCGAATCTGGAAATAAAAAAAAAGCAGAAAAAAGAACTGATTTGACCAATTATATCTATGAATATAAGTGTTTGAAATGCGTATATCTTTTGAGGATTCTTGAAACGCACGCATAATATTTAGTTGTTACTTGATATAGAACAATTTCACTTGAGTCATTAAAAAAATCATTTCTACTCACCTTTGGCACTCTGAAAGTTCGTGAATTTTCATCCGCAGCACTAGACTGCCCACATAAAATACAAAAACGCATTATAAAAAATGGATAATCACTTTTCACACACTTTTAAACATAAATTCCGAATAACGCAATAAATAATTTATTCTAATCAGAAACTGACATTCGAATAAATTTGAGTGGCGCTACCTGGCGAAGAGAAAATGAAAGAATCCCCATGTCGCCAAACTTGTAAAACAAAATCGGAGGAGTCCACACACCAATATTTTAGACATCTTAATTAGAAACTACCCACCATAGAGACCTTTTGATAAATTTCAATGGCAATAATTCACTTATTCTGACAAAAATTTTAATTGAATATTAATGATGGTTACAGTTATTCTCATTTATATCAAAAATATTAGTCAATTATTAGTTTTCGTTCTGTAGGAAATATTCTATGGTAAGGCATTAAAATTCAACTTTATCCATAGATAGACCTTTTTGTGCAATAACATTTAAATCGTTAAATCGTACGATTATTGTTCGACGTGGATTAACTCCAGTGCATCGATGAACTTAATTTTTGGCAATGAAACTCCATCGAGGACCAGTGTTTATCGATGGTATGGTGAATTCAACCGAGGTCGCAGTTACTCCAAGACGAATTTCGTGAAGGTCGACCAAAAATAAGTTGTTCCGAAAACCATTGCGCCAACTGATATTGCAAGATCGTCATGTGACCTATCGTGGGATTGAGACAACTACTAGTGGGACCAGTATACATTCAATATTGCATGAACATTTGACCGTCAAATTAATTTGTTCGCGTTGGATCCCACACAATTTGTCAATCGGTCAAAAAAGGCTCGTGTTGGTTGGTCGAAGGCAAGGCTCCAAAAATACGATCGCTGTGATTCAAAGCACGTCTATGACATCGGGACAGGTGATGAATCGTGGATTTGCGCGTATGAGCGAGAAAGTAAACAGCAGTCGACTGAATGGGTGTTTTAAGATGAGCCAAATCCAACATAGTTGCTCGCGTACGAAGCACTTCCAAACAAATGGTCACCTGTTTTTCCGGAAAAACTGGGTATATGGCAATCGTAGAACAAGTTCTAGTATACAACCATTTGTTTGCCAGTTGTCTTCCAAGAAATCAGGAAAACCAACCACCGAAGACGAATCACCCTTAACCACGACAATGCGTGGATCTGCACTTTGAGCACTCAAAACATCGATTTGTCTTCATGAAGAACTGATTCTTTATTGCTTCAAATACCAGAAATCAAGTTATATCCATTCCAACATAGCAATGCTGTCACCAAACCCACTCGGCTCCAGAGAGTGCACAAAGTACCTCCTCGGCTAGCTCTAGAGCTGAGACTACTTATAAAGGGGCGCCACTCTCTTTTATGATAATACAAAAAAAAAAAAGAGGAAAGTACACTAAAGATCTCAGGGTCGCAAAAGAGAGAAAATAACGAACGCACTCTCAGGATGCCAAACGAGCCCGATCACACAAGCGGGAGGTAGTGGCTGGTAGAAAGAATATAGAGCAATTATTTAATAATAAAATGAGCCCAAATGAAATACACAAGGTCCCTCAAACGAGGATATATCTTACAGAAGGCAGATCACTAACTAGCTCTTACTTCACAACCCGAATATTCGATATAATGCTTTATCTCTTACTAAACAAACAGTAATATCACCCCAAGGTGATTTAGGTGTCTTAGAGCCTCGATGGTAATCGTTACAAATAGCTCTTTACTTATATCTAAGCGACCTTCTCGATTTTTTTAAAGAGTACGGCAAATATCACTTGTCAATAGGGCCTAAAGCAAACCAACAAGGAACCACAGAACACAAATATATCAAGAACTACCCACCATAGAGACCTTTTGATAAATTTCAATGTTCCGTATGAAATGGCAATAATTCACTTATTCTGACCAAAATTTTAATTGAATATTAATGATGGTTACAGTTATTCTCATTTATATCAAAAATATTGGTCACTTATTAGTTTTCGTTCGGTAGGAAATATTCTATGGTAAGGCATTAAAATTCAACTTTATCCATAGATAGACCTTTTTGTGCAATAACATTTTTATTTACTGAATTATAATAACCAAAAATCTACGCACGTCCAGTGCGTCATTAATTATTATCAAAACAAGACAGCCTACCGCCAAAGGTCATAGTTGTTGTGTATGTGACGGTTTACAAGAGTGTATTTCGTAATTTCTACGGATCATTTCTACATAATATGAATTGCTGAGCACAAGTAAGGGATTTTCATATTTTTAATGGTAGTATAGATAATTTTCTTGGTTTTAGTTAAAAAAAAATCAATTCTACAACCTCATGCATTGTACGTGTTTATAGAAGTGATCGTTTCCATTTTCTGAAAATTTTAAGGAAACAATTACAAATGATTAAGGATAATATCCATTAATTCTAAGATTATTATGAATTTCTCACTAGAAAGAGATGGCTTCTAATATTGTAGTGAAAATATATTATGGTTGATTAACAAAAATCTTATTTTATGGTGTTGAATTAGTATTTTGTATCTGCCTTCGAAATATGAACCTCATCTGATAATACGTGAGTGACTGATTCATTTCATGATGCAAAATGATTCGTCGATTCTGGTTGGATACTCTCAATATATCAAATGTATTTCTTAAATTCAAATTGGTGATCCAAAATTGTATTTTTAAAGGTTTAAATGGTGGTAGCAGGATCAAAAAACGGGAAAATGATACTATGTCAGTTCGCCGACGTTTCGGAAATATATTTTTCCATCTTCAGGGCTAGACTAAACAATTGTATCCTCCATATAAATAATATAGTTTACAAATCTCAGATATGTATTTTGCATGGAAAAATAAACAATATAGTAATTTCGAGAGACATACGTCGACACACGGAGGTGGAACCAATGATTCGATCATTTTCCCGTTTTTTGGTCCTGCTACCACCATTTAAACCTTTAAAAATATCAAATGTATATTCTTTCAAGTGGATGAGCCCATGGATTGACCTTTTCTCTGGCTCACATACATATATCCATTACTTGCCACCCGTTACGATGCTATAAACGGCATTTGAACTGCCTCTGTTGAATTCCTCAAGCCTCTGGCTGCTCCAATAAACTTTAGCCAATTCTTGAGCATCTGCAACAATGGGATCCATCACGCACAAAGCTTTCACACGCCTAAATTTCCATACAGGATATACTTTTTATACCATTGCCCAAGCATGGCGTTAGCTCACAACAAGTCACTGCCTTCAATTAGTTTCCGAACAGCAGCTGGTTTTGAAAGACCTTCACGAGAATCATTCCTGAATTGCTATCACGATTCAACTCGTTTTATCAGTTTTTCACAGTGCTATAGCATGGTGTTTCAGCCCCATATAAGGATTAGAGTTCATCAATATTCTCCTGTCTTGATATTCCACCTCGGAAGTTGTAAAAAATGATCAAATGGCGACCACGGATTTGACCTGGCAACACTCACTGTTGACTAAGCCAAAATATAGAGAGCAACCCACCTAAAACTTTTACAGTTTCAAAGAATTAGTTTCATTTGAATTTCAATGAGATAGGTGTATTTTTAATTTCTTCCATCAAATGGAAAAGGGGCCATAATCCTGATCTCTTCCTCAGTTTTTACTCTACTGAATGTCAAATTCTCAAAAGTTTTACGGGTAGCCAACAGGCCTGTGTTATTAGCTTGAGAAAATTCACTCAAATTGTTCAATATTCGAAGAGAGCTTCTTAGTTTGTATCTGCTCGGAAGGTAGACAGTATTATAAGATGGATTATCTTCTCTTAGTATTCATTATAGATTTGTAGGTATTGTGAAAATTTATGCGGAAATTTTTCTTTCATGCTATTCCTGGTTGATTTGATGAATCCAATAATTTGTGTAGGGACTATCAAAAATCTCCATCTAATAAATTGCTGCCAATAATCATCATATAAGTATTCAATGTGAGCTTTCAGACTATTACCTCGAATTGGTCAAATTTATTCAAATCAACGAGTCTCATTATGTAAATGGGCAAACGGCATCCCCAAACTATTAGGCCTAATGTGGACATTTATAGAACGCGAATGCTCCATACTGGAACGATAACAATTGGGATAATTTTAGGCACTCGGCCACCATCAATTCATTAATTGTTATTTCAGAGATTGTACTTGAATGTGTGTTTTCAGTTTCGAATAAATATCGATTCATTTAATTTATCTACGATCAGTGTATTTCAATTAGAATTTGTCGAGTGATAGGCCAGTTTATCTGCAAGTATGCATTTTCTATTGAAATATTGAGCCAGCATTTTTCATTATTGAAATTTGTAATGATCAGACCGTAACAATAACTTTTTGGCGCTTCTATAAACTTGAACAGAGTGCTTATCAATTTGCTCGAAAGTCTGTAATTTTCGAATATTTGTACCGCTAGAAAACTTCAAAATTGCGAAAGTTTTTCTTTTACTTGATAGTTCTTAAGATATTAGTCAGAGATCTCATAAAATTTGGAATGAAAAGGGTGCTTCAATTAGAATGTTTTCTTTGTGGTGGGGATTTAGTTGCAGATCGCGCATGCGTCGTATAAACTGGAGTGGTATTCTTGTTCAGTAGTGTCATAATGGAACGACTCAGCCCGGCGCAGTGTCTACAAATTGTTCAGCTTTATTATGAAAATGGGCGTTCTCGGATTAATGTGTATAGAGCACTTAGAGCGACTTACGGTCCACATAATCGGTCTACCGTACGCACAATTCGCTCTACCATCCCCTAGTTTGAGACTCAATATTCATTATTGGATAAAACTCGACCAAATAAATAACATCCAGCTCGTATTGAAGAGAATATAACGGCGCTGGGGGAGAGTGTACATGATAACCCTGAAGTGTCGATTCGTCGCCGTTCTCAACAGCTTGACCTGTCGTATTCAATGACTTGGCGGATTTTATGTAAGGATTTTTCTTTGAAAACTTTGAAAATTCAATTAGTTCAAGAACTGAAGCTGACCGAACCATCGAATCGTTTGGCTTAATGGATTCGTGAACAAACAAAATGCCCGAATCTAGAGTGATGAACAACCCGAAGAGTCTCAAGAATTTCCGTTAAATCCAGAAAAAAACAACTATTTGGTGTGGTATATAGGCCGGTGTAATAATCGGTCCATATTCCTTCAAAACAGAGGACGACCTGAATGCTACTGTGAATGGTGACCGTTATCGCACCATGATAACATACAATTTGTTGCCCGAAATTGAAGCCCGTGGTCTCGACGAAATGTGGTTCCAATAAGATGGAGCTTCTTGCCATACAGCCGTGAAACCATGGCTTTACTGCGATAGCATTTTGGCGTGAAGATCATTTCACGCTTCGGACCAGTGAATTGGCCGGCTAGATCATATGACGTCACACCACTTGATTTTTTCCTTTAGGGCTATATGAAGTCCAAAGTACATGAACGAGCCGTCTACGATTGAGGTAGTGGAGGCCAATATTACTCGAGTCATTGGAGAAATATCACCCAAAATACTCACATACGTCAACGAAAATTGAAACTATCGAATCTTGTTAACTGTAATCGAGGTCATCATTTGGAAGAAATTATCTTTAGAAAATAATTGTAAAGAATGGTATTTTTATTTGTTTATGATTATAAAATAAAATTGTTTTAATTAATTTTTTTTATAAATATAAAAGTACCTCTAAATGAATCACCCTTTACATGAAGTTATTGAATTCCAGGATATTTCAGCATAGTACCATCCTATTGTAAGGAGCTATAAAATATTCGAGGATGTCGGAACTTAAAAAATGTTGTGAGCCTAGATTAAGATTGGAATTTCTATTTCCGATTTTTTCCGATCAAGAACTGGTTATATTTGATTTAAGGTATATGTTGATTTTTTATAGTTTATAGTTACGTTGTTTTTGTGTGGCACTGTTTCAGAGTGATGAAAAATATTTAAACCACGCTCGCGTGAGTTTCAGACTTGTCGATGTGCTCTTCTAAATTTTTTTTTCATATATTTGAAGCTATCTCACTGATGCAGGGAATTAAAAAAGCATAAATTAGCAAAACAACATGAAAGGCCAAAGTAATGGAGTTCATCCCATACATAATAGTCCTCTTAAATTCTGTGATGTTTGAAGAGGACGTCACATTGTATGCGCTACTCCTGAAAGCACTATCCATTATCAAGTTTCCGATGGATCAGATAAGGGTTTCTAGCGGCAAACTTACGATGTGCCCAGATACCTTTTGTTCGGGATGGGATAATTCCTATTTACGACTAGAATGCCGATCAGCGGGGTAGAATAGGAGGATTTCACGGCAGTAAAACACCATCTGAAATGTTGAGGTTTCGAGTAGTTTTCTCTCCTACTATCGAGATGTGTGAATATATCAATCACCACTACTTTCGAGAGAAAAATGTAAAAACGCTCTTACGTGAGATTAGAAGCTTTTCGATGCTTGTTCTGAAGTTTTTTCTTGCACTCTGAAACACTGTAACAGAAAAAGCAACCGCCAAAATGAATGTGAAAGAATCAACAAAGCTTCGTCGTACCTCGTTGAATTAGACATTGTATACAATTAAATAAAATGATAATCGATCCTTGTTCGCCGGCATTAAAGCTAATCGCTCACAGTTCTCCCTTAGTTTTGTACGAAGCTCTAAACCTCTTCTCTTAAATTGATTCAAAAAATGTCTGTCTCTTCTGTAGAAATATGTTTCAGCGTTCCATGTTTGCAATGGTGATGTCTAATATTTCCTCTGAATATTGAATCCTCTGATAATTTTATTTATTGTCAAATATCTCCCTTCCGCTATTTTGCTCTTTATTCAATGCTTTATAAAAAGTGTTACCGTGATCGGATTTAGTTCGATAATAATAATAATAATGTCTTTATTTTCATATCTGACCTATACAATATGATACATTATATCGACCTTGAAGAAAAATGGCGGAGTCCAGGTGATCCTCCGGAGAGACTCTCTGATCTACTCAACCATGAAACTGAATGTGAAAATTCATAAATAATAACAATAGTGGAGTGAACAAGAGGAAATTAGCAAACACTTTTATGAGATATGGGCAGCAAAAAAGAATATATACATACAAAGTCAACTTCCTTTATCACATAAAGGCACTCGTCATTAGTGAGGTCTTCAAGACTCCATGAGAAAGCCTCCATAACGTTTACTGAAAGTTGCTCTAGAGAGTCGTAAAAAAGATTCAGGGAGACCATTGTGAAATTTCGCAATGTTGTAGGAAAAACTCCTCTCAAACATTGCCGTTCTGTGAAATGGTGGAGTTATTTCTTCCCTGAATCTAATGTTAAGATTGTGGACATGGGTTCTGCAAACTATTCGCCTGTAGAGATAAGAGGGGCACTTGAGTAAAATTATATCTCTGAAGAAACATGCTGTGTGTAGCTTTCTCCTTTCTTCCATAGTGAGCCATCCCGTCTCCCTAACTTTGGGTGTAATCGACTCATACTTTCTCACACCATGAATCAGCCTTAGACAAGAGTTCTGTACACGCTGTATCCTCATTTTATCAGACTGTATGAGACAGTTTCCATAGACCACATCACAGTGATTAAATACTGACAAGACCAAAAAGTCACAGAGAATTACCTTGATCCCTCGAGGAAGCAAATGCCGATTTCTATAAATCAATTTTATCCTTCCATAAGCTTTTTTTATGCATTCTGTCACATGTGAACTGAATCCTAGGGAACTATCAAGAACCAGACCAAGACTCCGCGCTGCGTTCATCACAAGCAGGACCACACCGTCGACCTCCACCTTCACCAAGTCCCTCAGTCCCAACACCTCCCGCTCAGGCCCGATAAGCAGCAAAGTGGACTTATTCGCATTGAGCTGAAGGGAATGTTCAAGAGCCACAGTTCTCAATGCCTCAATTTCCCTACTTAATATGGCTGTGGATTCAGTGACATTATTCCTAGTAAAATATAAGTATACCTGTGTATCATCGGCATAGAATTGAGATGAACAAATTTTCAATGCCTTCGGCAGGCTTAACGAGTATATAGCATATAATAACAGCGCCGAAACGGAACCCTGGGGTACCTCCCGATAGATATCAGCGAAATCAGACATGGGTAAGTCAATCACCACGCACTGGGACCTACGCGAAAGGAAGTTCGAGAAAAACTGTACAGCTCCATCACTAAGTCCTATGAAGTGGAGAATTGCCAAGAGTAGTTGGTGCTGGATTGTGTCGAATGCCTTAGTGAAATCCAGCAAAGCCAAAGCTGTAACCTTACCCTCATCAGCGGCCCGAAATATATCGTCAGTTACATTACTGAGTGCAGAAGAACACCCATGGTCCCTTCTGAACCCTGATTGGGTTTCGGGAAGTATATTGTTGGCTTCCACAAAAATCGAAAGTTGTTTATTCACGATCTTCTCCAGCACCTTCGACACACAAGACAATATGCTAATAGGACGTAAGTCCCTATACTCCATGGGGGCTGAAACTTTAGGAAGAGGCACCACGAGTGCACTCTTCCAACATTTTGGATAAACAGAATGACGGATGCAATAATTGATTATATGAGTGAGAAATGGCAGGATAAAAGGACAACAGAGTTGTAATATAAATATATTGATGCCATCCACTCCCTCGGATCGAGATTTTATTGCATCTACAGTTCTCAAAACCTCAATCTCATCTACCTCCGTAAAGCTGAAAGGAGTAACCACTTTGTCCAATATATTGTCTCTACAAAAGTTCAGTGTTGGAGAGTCTACCACTGACTGAACACCAACGACACCAGTAAAGAAATCATTCAGCTCATTTGGGCTTTTCAGATGTTCTGGTATTTCTGAATTTCTAGAGCCAACAATGTCAAATTTCTTCATTTTACACCAAATGTTAATTTTTTCCCGAAATTGGTCTTCAAAAAATGCTCTCTTCTCATGCCGCATCATCAGAGTCGTTTGGTTTCTCAACGTTTTATAATATTTCCAATGGTGGGGATTTTTAGATTGTATAAGCCGAGAAAGAGCATTATTACTCAATCGAATTGCTCTTTCCATCTAGACGGCAAAATTATAATACCTCCCTCGTAGAAGCCCCCCTCCATATTTGCAAAGAACTCGGACAGCCACTTTTCACAAGCCTCTTTTGAGTTCAACTTTACACCACCAAGGGCGTTCGCCATGGACAGGAACAGGTGGTAACCACTTGGCACTATGTCCAGGCTATATGGTGGATGCGATAAAACCTCCCATCCGAGCTCCCGTAGCTTCTGACGAGTCGTCAACGAAGTATGTGGTCTGGCGTTGTTCTGGTGGAACACTACACCCTTCCTGTTGGCCAATTCTGGACGCTTCTGGTCGATCGCCTGCTTCAAGCGGTCCAGTTGTTCGCAGTAGATGGTAGAATTAAGCGTCTGGCCATATGGGAGCAGCTCATAGTGGATGATTTCCTTCCAATCCCACCAAACACACAGCATATACATGGTGTCGTTTTCACCGGCTCTGAATCGTCGAAACCATTTCTCCGCCGTTCGAACTGATAGAGTACCATCCCCAAAACACCATTAATCTCACGAAACGTTTTTCTAGCGGATTTGCTTTTAACGAAGGAAAACATTAAAATAGCCTGAATTTCGGTTATACATGTTTACACATGTATAACTGTTGAACGCAATATCCAAACTAATCATGCATAGCGTCGTTTTGTAGGTTATGTCAAGACCTTTCAAATTATGTAGTCATTGTATAAAGAATACCTTCTTAGCAGTCTTTATACAATGGTATAGTATTGCCAGTTACGAGCTTTGTAGCGCTTTGTACATAGCCGCGAAATTCAAAAGACAAACAGGCGGAAGGGCAAACTATTATTTGTTCTGAATATTGAATTCTTAGGTAGTTTTATATATTTGGAAGAAAACGATCCTTTTTTTTCATTTAGAAATAGAATGCTTTACTTGATAGCCAACAACAGATGGTGTTGAATCGAAATTTGAAAATATCGTATTGAGGATTAAAAAGATAAAAGACTATTGAATTTGGAAGGTTCGCAGATGAAAACAACAAACAAAAGACGTGAGATCGAATCAAAATTTTAAACATGTCCCGTCCTTGTGGTTATTACGTTTAAAAAGGAGCAGTTGTTCTCCTTAGATGTGAATATGTGAATGAATGATCGTTTAAATTCTTTGATCAATAAGTACTATTTCGCTCTGTCCGCACTAGTAGCACCTGAAACAATGCTGTAGATATTCATTTTCATGTTCATTCAGTATTTATGCGACACATTCAAGCAGTTACCACAAGAACGTCATTCTATGTCTAAGCGACATCTAGCGAGACGTGCCGACAACACAACATCGGTACGAAGAATAATTAAAGCCTTTATATTGGCGCGTTCCTCGGACGCCGTCACGTGCAAGTTTGAACGCCATTTATTTTCAAGGCGACGCTGTAAATCAGTCCACGGAAAAGACGAGAGACGTCGGCTTTACAATTGAGTTTGGCTTCTCGTTTCGGCTGTTTTGCGAGCCTCGTCATCGTGAGCTATTCCTGTTCGCATGAGGTTGAGGGAGCGAGACAGAACAAGTGAAAGTGACGTCTTTCCGCTAAACAGAGATTTGATTAAGTGGACCCGTAAATCAGTTTCGGTTTTTGGGTTGTTAGTTTGTAGTATACGTCAAGTGGATACGGACAGGTTACAAACAGGCGGAAAGGGGAAGTTTGGGAAAGTACAGAGAGATTGATTAAGGAGTTATTGGACGATGGTCGCAGGTGCCAGAAATCTGATAGAGTGGGTCGACATATTTTTTTCATTGGTTACGACCAATGCCACTCTTTTAGCAGAACTGGAGCCACTATGGTTGCGGATTCGGGTGGAGATATTTTAGCACTAAAGCGTGCAGGAGGGTGGAAGAGCACCAAAATTACGATGAATTATGTCGATGATTCGGTCAACAAAAAAAAACGAAATGTCTACCAAATTATTTGGTAGTAAGGAGAGTACAAATGTTCTGCAGTCCTCGAGTTCAGCAGTTTCTGACTCAACAGATGGTTCATCATCATCAGTGTCAACTCTTTCATCATATAAAATCTGTGTTACTGGAAATAACAATTGTACCATGATTTTCAACATATATGACGATAAAACAAAATTTTCTTATGTAAATACTACTAACTTGTAAAAATTTTGCAAGTTAACTATCAGTTTTACATGTTAGTGACTTGATAAAATGAACTTTCTTGATTAATATTGTGTTTTTGAAAACTGACGTTTACAAATAAGAAACAAATGAATTCTTTTTACCAGCTCCATTAAATTTCACCAATAAACAAAACTACATCGCTACTGTAACTATATGTGCGCATTATATATTCCAATAAATGTAACCCAACACCATAAGCTCTAAAGTGCATCGGGAACAAATCCCTAATAACTCTAATACATTCCTGCTAGAAAGACACATAAGGTTCGGTTACGGTAACCGAACCACTTCACAAGAGAATCGAGTCTTAGAAAAAATAATTGTTCACCTTGAGTGATTCAGACAGATTCAAGACCGAAACTGTAACTCGAAAAGATGAAATCTTCATAACCGAATACCTTTGCTGGCTTCTTGACTCGCCTTTTGTATTATTTCCCTAGTCACCGCTATGCGCGACCATGTGAGGGTATCGACATGTAAATCTGCCGCTTGGGACACCTTCAGTACCTTTTCCAGAGTCTCCGGGGTGAAATATCGCTCGGTCATAAATTATGAACGCATTTATGATGTGAGAAACACATCGTTACAATCTCTAAAATCCTAATTACTTCCAATCATCAGCAAAAATTGATGTTGACTCTCGTTCGAACATAGTTCATCCCCAATGTGATTCTGTCTGGATGAAGCTTTCATATTGCAGAACATCTTTTATTCTATAATAAATATCTGTTCTGATTTGCGGCGAACATTCGAAATATCTCCATAAAATTCTACAAAGAATAAGCTTTCCAGTTCAAAATATGAAATTGAACCATAAAGTAGTGTGTAAAACGAGTAATATGTGTCGTCTCTCTTCATTTGCAAATACCTTACCGCTATAATTTACTGTCTCTATTACCGGGGTCATTACACAAATCCGTCGACAGATAGTTGGTTACATATCACAGGAATCGGGCATTCGGGAACACCAGAAAACGACATTTTACGTTGTTTAATATCGGGCTCAAGCCGTCTGTAAATTACAATGAATTACAGAATATATCATGCGGCTAATTATGCAAGCTTTTGGGTGGGAACGGGATACAGTGATGTGGACAGAGTTAGACCCTCATTCATTATACGCTTGAGACGGTTCAGCATCGCAATCTGTCGGTTTTTATGCTTGGACTTGAGAATTCGTGAACATGACTCAATTACGCTATCATTTTTGAATTATATCTTTCGTTTGTAGGAAGGATGGTTTCGATCCACAAAAAACTTTTAGCGGCCTTCAAATATTCGGATTATTCAAAATTTCATCAGAGTTAACGTTAACCAATAAGCTTCAAATTGGAAAAACGGAACGAAACAATCAATTAAATTGTACTCTGATCATGACGTAGCCGTTTGTCAAGTGTGATTTCGATAATGTGAAAAAAATTAACCCGAGAAGTCAAATGTCATCTTATAATTGTTTTGAAATATTTGGAAATATCTTTACAAGAAACTGAATAGTTTCCGATTTCTAGATGAAGAATATAACATCTGAATACCATGTACTCAGTATCAAAAGGTAACATATGGAATGAAAATTGCATATTGTAATATTTCAGAGTTTATAATTTAATAAATATTGTAGAAAATATTCAAGGTATGTGGGGAGAAATAAATATTATGTTAATCATATTTTATTATATTTATGTTTCTTAATGAAATATAATTCTTAATGAAATAGCAAATTTCTTTCATTGAAAATCTATCCTTCAACTGGTTTACATGCATTACTGTATTCCTTCGATGATTAAGAATAACTTGAAGATTTGAAAATCGTTTTATTCACACTGATTATAGATACACTATACACTGATACATAATTGATTAATAAGCAGTTGGTTTAAGAACCCGCGACGTAGGTACACTTACTTTGAACTTTTCTGCGGTACGATAGGAAATTTCTGTATCAGCACAGCGGAATGAATCTTTCTTGGTAAGAACTGTCTAAGCGATAGGGCTGAACTTCTTATGTATGGGTGAAACAATGACCATATGTGGTCCGATCGGCGTTGCATTTCTGCCGACTTGAGGGCGCCTACTTAATGGAGTATGTGCTTCTGTAGCGCCTGAATATTGACGCGCTATATGAATGTGAAAAGCGAACAATAAGCATACTGTAGTTTCTGTAACTCAATACACTGAATGAGACCAATTATATAAAAAGATTTGGAATATGTGACCCAGTATGAAGAATAAAATCTATTTCTTGAACTTGAGCAGAACAAATTTTTGAGTTATACCTATTCTAACAAAAATTATACTTCACAATTTGTAATTCTTGAATGAACACTTTCAGAGAGGAATTTGAGAGGTATGTAGTATCTTATTGCAAATTATAATGAACTTCATTCTTCAAAAGGCGTATAATCTAAATAATGATTGATCGAATATTTATCCTTTTTGTTTCATACTTCAGTCTCGCTTTGATGACTTCGTATACACATGCTGGTTGAAAAGTCGAAATTTCTCATACCAAAATTGTGACCCACAATTAATAAGTAGTAAACTGGATAATTTGGAGATTTCAAAAACCCAGAAACATGGAAGACTGAATACAGTGTCCGCCATATAACTTGTTTTTTAAGTGCTTTACATAAAAGACTATCGAATATATTTGAATTGGTGCCTCCACACATTCTGCAACATGACCATGATTTTTCAAAGTAATATTGCAGAAATGAAGCATATACACAACCATTTTCGTTCAGCGGAAGGATAACAATAATTCTCTGCAAAAACTGTCAACAGCTGAATGTTGCCATTCACCCAACATCCGCTAATTTAAAAAAAATGTTATATGGCGACCCTTTATATACTTGAATTTTGTATTGAAAATACTCATTCCATTCCCTTATCTTCATTTCATATTGATCAATTGTTTTCAGCGATCTTCGTGTACAAAATATCAATTCAATTCCACTTGGATGGTTCCTGGATCTGCAACATGAAGATCAAAAGTTTTGTCAGCCTTCTAGTTTCCTCGATAATATATTTCCTACCCATATCTTCAGCTTTTTACTATCCTTGATGATAAATTTCACATTCATATTATCTTCTTTGGAGGCAACCGAAATAATATTTTTGCACTCGAGTAATTTTTTTCTATCGTTATATTTTAGAACTAATAAAGTTCCATCAATTTCTAAGAGTAATTCGACATTTTTAGAAATCCATATTTGAGAGGATTTTTTAGCGAAATAAAAACGCTTCTGTTCTGATTTGGAAAAAAAGGGTTCTAAGTCTATACCATAGAGAGAATGAGATGCTCTTCAGATGATAATGAAATTAATCCACCCCTTGAACGTTTCAGAAGGATCACCTACACTCTCGTCGTACAGTCAAGTTGTTAGTATCCGAGAAGTCTGGGCGAGAAACTCAATGAAGAATTATGGCCTACGCCTCTGGAGGATCTGTGGTATGGTGAATCCTCATACGACATTAAGAGAACATCCGTCACATTTAAAAGACTCTGATTAATTTTTTATAATTCTATAAAAAGCATTTATTTTCATCTTACTAGCTATGTTTCAAGTTAGAATGATCTTTGTATATACATTATATTCTACGAGTCAGTTGTGATAACTATGTGTTCCTCCACTGGGGAATTAATGAATTGGTTGTTACTGACTCCCCTTGATATCATTAATTCTTGAATAAACGATTCTTATATAGATCAGTTCCTAAGAAGGGGTAA
This sequence comes from Micraspis discolor, assembly GCA_030674115.1. Taxonomy (NCBI): domain Eukaryota; kingdom Metazoa; phylum Arthropoda; class Insecta; order Coleoptera; family Coccinellidae; genus Micraspis; species Micraspis discolor. Next base: position 13,431,085 of record JARTUT010001740.1, read on the forward strand.
TTACCCCTAATTAGTGCACACCAACATTATAACAATTGAGGTTAATGATAAGACATGAATGAAATTGGTTCAACAAAATTCCGACAATCTCGTGTCACAATTCTTTCGGATAGTTAGTTGTAGGCTGAAAGAATTGTAGGAACATAATGAGAACAATCCGGTTCCGTTTCAGCCTCAACACTTGATGGTCCTCCGGATCGATTTTGTCATTTAAAACCCATTATTTCGCGAACTTGGCCCCGACGGTTGTAGAGCCCTCTAAAACTGTAATAAGGCAAAAGCACCTCCATACGGATCATCGCTCGTGCTGGAACTCTGGACCTTTCTCGAGTGTCAATTAAGAACTCATTTCCTCTATAATTTAGATGTTTCTCGCCGTGTTTAATTATTTGACGAGGAAAATCCTGGAAAGTTCTCGGAGAAAATAAAATATGTGGAACGCGAGTAATTACGAGGAGAAGAGAGGAATGATATGCTTCAATTTAACTTTTAACTGGAGTTGTTTGGTTTGAGGAGTTTGCTGGAATCAACGTTTATTCAATGTTGTCTCTGCGATGTGGAGCTCTCAAAGCAAGGACGTGCGGAAAAATGTTTAATCATAGCTTTGATTCATTGAAACATGAAGATTCAGAGTACATACATTGCATGCTGTGACATGGTATCATTGTATAGGAAATGGAAGAATATATAGGGTGAGTCTTCGACCACTGCGTTGATTTCAACAACAGATACTTTAAGCTGTAAGGAGCACTTTTTTCCCATACCATTTTTTCCAATTCTACCTCGTTGCAAAGTTATAAGCGATTCAGGATTCAAATTGGGCTATGCCACCACTAGATACCTTTTGGGATTACACAAAAGCTTTTGCTGTATGATAGACAATTATATTGTATAATATACTTTCTATTATTGAATTGAACACTGCGAAAATTGACCAACTCACACCAATAAATTTTGAGAGGTTATGTTTTTGAATGTTCAAGACGTGTTTAAGGGTTAAGTCTTTCGTCAGTTATGAACTATGATGGCTTAAATTAAGAAGAACTTATGCTTCATGTAATCTGTGATGCAAAAGAATTTATATCTCTAAATTCTCTGTCACTTAAAGATGACGCTAAGTCAGACTTAGATTAGACAGTTCAAGTGGACTTGAGTCCTTCTTATTCATTTGAAAAATTTCAAAAGTTTGGAAATTAGATACCATCTGACAGGCTAATGGTCACTCATTCAAGAATTCATCCCGAAATTCTCTGGATTTGATGTTATATGTAACCACTTCTAGTTCATCTTCGCTTAAATCAAATTTGCAACTGTGGAAGTTTCAGCTCCCTTTTAGGAACAAGATAACTCAGCGTAAAAAATGCCACAGAGACAGAGTATAATCTAGTTCGTCTTTCATCAAGATAATTTCGCATAGTGAGTTTGTTCACATAACTCTCCGAAAAGACTCCCGAATGATGAAAATTTAATTTCGTGGAAAATACGATAACAATCTTTTTTCTGTCAATATGCCACTGGGAACTTTCCATCAGCGAGAATGATAAGGAAAGCGGTATATGGTCTGAAGGGTTGCCAGCATGGCTCCAGGCTTGGCGGTGATGCATTATCGACTGCACCGTTCCCTCAAACAACTCTCATCCTTTTTTATCGTCACCGCTGTGGGGCATCAATCTTCCGTCCGGCCAATCTTTCCTTCAGGATATTTCGAATTTTGTGTGAACTTTCTATAGAATGCTATGTTTCTGTTTCATATGTGTTGAATGAGAAAGATCAGAGATTCAACTTTAAATACAATGTTCTGGCTCTGCTAATTAGTAACAGTCCGTGGAGTTTGCAACAACTGATGAGCGTTTTGCGAAATGGTGAAAAACAGACTTTGATAGATCAATTCACATATTAATGAACGGTATATGATGATTTACTTTATGGATTTTATCCATAATAATATATATACAGGATGAACAGATGATCTGAACGAACTATTGACTGAGTTTGGATTATTGACGAAGATCTGAACGAAGAAGAAGAAGACGAAATAGACGAAGATCTGAACAAAGAAAAAGACGAAGTAGACGAAGATCTGAACAAAGAAAAGACAAATTAGACGAAGATCTGAACGAAGAAGAAGACGAAGTAGTGCTGCAGGACAAGGTGTACCTTTTCCACTGAAAGACAGAGACGAAGTGAGGAAACCCACGGCGAGAACTGGGTTCCGAACGACAGGTGGAATTGGTGCTAGAGTTTTGAAGTATCAAGGTAGAAGAAAACATAAGACAATTCGATGGAAAAGATGACTTTCCGATTAGAAGGTGGATTGAGGATTTTGAAGAGATTGCAGAAATAACTGGTTGGAATGAGCTTCAAAAATTAATATTTGGAAAAAAATCATTGATAGGACTAGCGAAGTTGTATATACAATCGCAAAAAGGTATAAGAAGTTGGAGCGTGTTGAAAAAGAGACTACTTGATGAATTCGAAATCAAAGTTACCAGTGCACAGATCCATAAGTTGCTGATGACAAGAAGAAAGAAATATGATGAAAGTGTTCAAGAATATGTTTTGTCTATGAGGGAGATTGCCAGTCGAGGGAATATTGAAACTGAAGTAGTCATTCAATATATTATTGATGGGATACAAGATGAATCTGCAGACAAAGTCATACTGTATGGTGCCAGAAACTTTCATGAGTTCAAAGAGAAGGCTAAGCTTTACGAAACTATCTCCAAGAAGAGGAATGTAGGAGGAGGTAATTTCTATAAATCCAAGAGAGAAAATGTGAAGCATCAGGTGAAGCACGAGGCTAAGAAAGGTGTTGAAAGTAGTCCAAAAGATCAGAGGATGAATGGGAAGCAGCAAAATTGCTATAACTGTGGAAATCGTGGACATAAATCTAACGATTGCCCAGACAAAAGTAAAGGTGTAAAATGTTTTAGCTGCAAAGGATTTGGACATGTAGCATCGAAGTGTCCTGAGAAAATTCAACTGTACAAAACTCGCATGCTTCAAATCATATGAACACAATTGAAGTAATACAGAGCAATATTATGACATTGTATATTGAAGGAGTTAGAATATCAGCATTGTTTGACACAGGAAGTGATATAAGTGTGATGAGACAAGATGTTTATGAGAAATTTTTGTAGATGAAATGCTATCACTCGACATTCTATTACTCAAAAGAATTGGATCAAACAAGGTGAAAACATTGGGATCATTTAAAAAGAACATAGAAGTAAGTGGAGAACTATTTGATATGCTATTCCATGTTGTACCCAAGGAAGCAACTGACTTTGAGGTGATAATAGGAAATGATATTCTGAAAATAGCTGATGTGTACTTGAAGGATGATGGAATTATCGTACATAAAAAAAAAGAATGACAACTTTCTGATGAGGATCGCTGTAGATGAAAGTAAACTAGAAAATGAGATTTGTTTGGAAAACATAGAAGATGTCAGACACAGGCAAATTGTAGAAAGATATGATGGAAAATTATAAGCCGGAGAAAACTTTAACTACTGGTATCAAAATGAAAATAATTTTGAGAAGTGAGGAACCAATTTATCAAGGACCTAGAAGATTATCTTTTCCTGAGAAAAAGAAGTCGAGAAACAAATAGAAGAGTGGTTAAATGAGGGAATAATTAGAGAAAGTTCGTCTGAATTTGCTAGTCCAATAGTTTTAGTACGTAAGAAAGATGGAAGCATAAGGATATGTTGTGACTACAGGAAACTAAATAAGAATATTTTAAAGGATAGTTTTCTTTACCCTTGATTGAGGATGTACTTGACAGGCTTGAAGGTGCTAAGTTTTTTCGACAATCGATCTGAGAAATGGATTTTTTCATGTTGAAGTAGAAGAGGAGAGCATAAAGTATACTTGTTCGTCACACACAATGGACAATATGAGTTCCTCAAATGTCCATTCGGTTTGTGCAATAGCCCACCAGTTTTTCAGCGATTTGTCACTTATGTTTTTAGGAAACTCACTGCACAAGGAATTGTAATATTCTACCTTGATGATATTATCATTCCTAGTAATATCGTAGAAGAAGGAATAGAAAGGTTGAAGATAGTTTTGCAAGTTGCTAGAGATTATGGACTAGAAATAAAGAAGAAGAAGTGCCAATTTTTAAAGACTAAAGTACAATTTTTAGGATATGTTATTGAAGATGGCAAAGTGCAGCCTTCAGAAGAAAAGACGCTAGCAATCAAACGTTATCCTGAACCTACAACTTTTAAACAACTTCAATCTTTTCTTGGTCTGACCGGATACTTCAGAAAGTTTGTACTGTCTTACTCTACAATTGCAAAACCGTTGAGTGACTTATTAAGAAAAGATGTGCTATTCAAATTTGGAGATAGACAGAGGCAATCTTTTCGAAAGTTGCAGGAACTACTGACATGCTATCCTGTATTACATATTTATCAAAGAAGTTTACCGACTGAATTACATACTGATGCAAGTAAATATGGATATGGAGCTTGTTTAATGCAGAAATCAAATGAAGATTCCATGCTACATCCTGTTTATTTCTTAAGTAGGAAGACGACTCCAGCAGAAGAGAAATATAATTCCTATGAATTAGAAGTTTTAGCCATCATAACAGCTGTGAAGAAATTTAGGACCTACCTCTTAGGAATGAAGTTCAAAATAGTAACTGACTGTTCAGCATTCCAAAAGACGATGCAGAAAAAAGATTTAACGACTAGAGTAGCTAGATGGGCTCTTTTGTTAGAAGAATATGATTATGAAATAGAGCATCGAAAAGGAAGCAGGATGTCTCATGTAGATGCACTTAGTCGATGTCCTCATGTAATGGTGATTTCCGAAGAAGATGGATTTCTAGAAAAAATAAGAATGGCACAAGGAAAAGACGAAAATATCACGCTTATTGAGAAGATTTTGGAGACGACGGGCGAGTATGAAGATTATTTCACTAGACATGGAATAGTTTATAAGTTTGTCAATGGTAAAGAACTTTTGATGATACCAAAAGCCATGCAGACGGAAATAATAAAGAAAGCTCATGAGGAAGGACATTTTGCGATAAAAAAACTGAAGAATTGATAGAGCAGGAATATTTTATTCCAAAATTAAAGGAGAAAATTCAGACCTTTATTTCTAACTGTATTCCATGTATTCTTAGCAACAGGAAAGAAGGGAAAAAGAAGGACTACTTCATCCGATCTCGAAACTAGAAGGTCCTTTACATACTTATCACGCAGATCATTTGGGTCCTATACCATCGACGAATAAAAATTATCAATACTTATTGGTAATTATAGATGATTTTACCAAATTCACATGGATTTTCCCAACTAAAACGACGAAGGCCAAGGAGACTGTAAGTTGTTTAGTCAAGCAACAGAAAACTTTTTGGTAACCCTAGTCGCATCATCACAGACAGAGGAGCAGCTTTCACTGCTAAAGAATTTGAAGATTACTGTGATGAAGAAGGATCCATCACGTGACCATAATCACAGGAGTTCCTAGAAGTAATGGTCAAGTTGAAAGGATAAATCGAATAATAATTTCAGTATTAACTAAATTAAGCTTGGAAGATCCTACTAAATGGTATAAATACGTTGATAGGGTGCAAAGAGCGATTAACTCTACTTATCAAAGAAGCATTAAAACAACGCCTTTCCAAGTATTGACTGGTGTTAAAATGAGAAGAAAAGAAGATTTTCAATTATTAGAAATTATAGAAGATGAGACGAGAAAACAATTTGATGAGGCAAGAGAAATCGTCAGAGAAGAAAGCAAGAAGAATTTGCTTAAGATGCAGCAAAAAAATAGAAGAATTTTAAAAAAAAAAAGAAAAGAAGCCAAGAAGTATAAAGTGGGAGACTTAGTTGCTATTAAACGAACCCAGTTTGGCTCTGGATTGACAAGAAAATTTCTTGGTCCTTATGAGGTCTCAAGGAGAAACGGAATGATAGATATGATGTAATAAAATACATTTTTTATTTTATTAAATGAATAGTATTTTAGTGAATTGAATATGCTACTTTTATTATGTAAAGTTAGTATCTATTCAGTACTTCTAAAAGTATATTAAACAAAGATGTTTTTAATGATCTCAATGATAAAATTGTTTACCAAACATTGTTTGTCGATGTTCCTTGTAACGGCCGAATTTCCCGATTGCGATTGTTTCAGAGATCTCCGTCATCTCTGTGTTTCAATCTAACGCGCATGGGGAAAAGGTGGGGTTGACTTTGATCGACCTTCTTCAATTCTGGATCATTCACATATAAAAATGTTGGAGAGTGAATGTATCGGTCCTTCTCGAATTGAAATTAAGTTTCAAACAGAGTTTGTAGTGGCGAACAGTTTTATAATGTTTGATATGTCCTGTTTTTGATCAGACAAGGTTTATTCAATTTTAAGTGTCGTATTTAATTGTTTCATGTGCAGAAGATTACAAAAATCTCGAGCATTCTTTTGTTACCATTACATCCCATTAAGTAAAAAAATGCATTCATCCGAAAGGCATACGTTATTCAAAAACGTGGCATCAGTCAAACATTGATCAAGTGCCCAGTCATTGATAGATCTAAATATCAGACGTTCATAACTGCCTCAACATTGGAAAGATTTTGCACAGTAAGACGTGGACCTATTGATATTGGGATTCTTTGTCGACCTGGCGCCTTCGCCATTTCGCTTTAAAACGCCGTCTTGCTACCAATTTTTTAGAAAAAACAGAATTAATCCATTTATCAAACTTTAATTTTTTGTTAATTTTTCGTCTATGCGTTTAACTCCAGGAACCAAGACACAAGCTTTTTCAAACCCTCAAAGGCGAACTACTTCATGAAAAACTTTTTGTTTTGTTCTTGATTCGCTGTTTCTCCGTCAAACTTTCTTGACGCCCGGATACTAAATATAATGAACGAAATGAGCTTAATTTCTTAGCAAATAACATTTTTGTTTTCATTACAGATCGTTTTTCTTCCGAAACACACAGATTCGAAGAGATGGGTCCGGGTTTTCCGGAGCAGTTTGGTAACGAGAATTTCAGGAAAACCCAGCCGGTTACTAGTCCAGAGTTCCGGGAACAGAGGAACTCCCAATTTCAACAACCCGGGGCAGTTCTAATGGTGTATGGTTTAGATCCTTTGCGCACCAATGCCGACAAACTCTTCAATTTGATGTGTCTTTATGGAAATGTTGTAAGGGTGAGTCCCATATCTACCTAAAGCAATCGATATCAGAATTCCTTTATAAATAAGCTCGTTGAAACCCAAGTTTTTGAATGACGAATAAACGTGTCGTTATGTCATGAATTGCAGGTTATTGAATATTATGTGGAACGATTTAGAACAAATTTAGAGGGTTCTTTCATTCTAACAACACATTCTCGAATCATTATTGGTTGTCGGTTTAGATATAGAAAGATGAGATCCGTCCAGATTTAAATTATTTTCCTAAGTTGGTTACATCTTCAGAAAATTAGATGAAGGAAGGCAGTCGCTTCTTTGAGTTGAAGAAAATAGGATATCCTCAGGGTTCTACTCGTATTCAACTCTGTGGTTAGATGAATTCCAGATTGATTCATCAATTCTCAATTCAGATAGAAATAAGTGTATTTGATTCAGCATTTTGATGTGTAAAATGAGTACATAGTTCTCCATCAGCTGAAAGAAACACAACGGAAACTCACGCTTCTGAACTCACGTCAGTGCTTTTCTACATTTTTATTCATCAAACCGTTTTCAATACACAAACCAAACCTTATTGAAAACTCCATATCTATCCCTCTACAAGAAATAAAATGTGTCCCTCGAAGGACGCTTAAGTTCATATGCATATCACGTTCAAGATTATGGCCTTCAGCCCTTTCTACTGGGGCAGTCTCGACAAGGCCACCCTATCAGACGATCGTATACAATCGTCCAAAAGACCATCTACCGCAATTTCGCGTCTGGGAAAACAATTCCCGCTTCCCATATGCAGGAATAGATATCCGGTCCTGGCGCGTTCCTAGCACCTAGCGGGAATTCGCTCTCGCGTGGTCTTATCTGAGGACGCGCTTCGGTATCCGAAAGGGTGAAGTTTATAATAATGCATAAGGGCGGCAGATCGATGTACGCATATGCTCAGGATGAGTATGGGAATACAGGCCTACTCGAGTAGCTTCTGCCTGATGAAGTTTTATTATGCATGAGATGATCTTTATACGCTTCCGCGTGTAGGCGAGATTGCTAATATTCGGAGTTTGAGAAGAATTTCTACCGTGTTCAATTTCGAATTAATGTGAACTGTCATCCTGGCTTTGATCGAACTTGTAAGCGTATCCCACGGGTTTTGAGGTCAAAACGTGAAGCTTCAGGAAATTTATGTCCTATTTACATCCTCCATTCCAAAAGAAACTTTAAAAAAACATGTTACCACTAGTGCCATCTGTTGTAATATTTTACCGGTGATAGCTTTGTCCCTCATTGGCAACTGGTGTATATTTCATGACGTTTGGATGAATATAACAAAAGTTATTGCGTTTCAAATGTCAATGTGTTTTGTACATCGAAGGATCTGCAATTACAGCCGAAAGGTTGTTGTATTGTCTTTCAAAAACTCGAATTGTAACGTTTTATAGAAATTTATCAAACTCAATTTTGATTTTCACAATTCAATTGTATTGCTTTAAAACTATTTCCTTAAATTGAACGGCAAATGTTCATCTTGATTACTGGAGAAGTTCAAGTTAAACGCTAGTTGGATGAAACACCGGATATGGTTCGAGATGGAATTGTCGATTTCCTGAGCTGTTCTCTCAAGAATCTGAAACTTCCAAGTTCATGTCGACGGACGGAAGGAAGAGGAAACATTCCTCTTCCTCCACGATTTTGGTATTGTTCTCATGGCTAGCAGAGTGCGGGGGTTTTCGTAATCCTCATTGGATACCTTGATAGACCCGAATTCCACCTCGCTGGATAGAATTTTTGCTCGGTCTGCCTAGATAATTGGTTTCAGAATATGAGAACCAAGCATGCAACATATTGATCGTTAATCGAAATATAAACAATAACGTGAAAAAAGTTGCCTGAAGGATAACTTACCGGGCACATTTCATTATTTGACAGAAAAATTTCCATCTCCGAAGAAAACAAAAAAAAAAGGATTCACATTGTTTTGGCTTCGAGGTCATATTTACTTTTGAAAATGTTTATATTGAGCTAGAAGACATGACAGGCGTTGTTGTACATCTATTCCATTAGCATTAGGAGATATTAGAATATTAGAAGTCATCTGCAGCGCCATCTGCCGAGTTGATTTCTGAACCTGAGCCGTCCAGAGTAAATAATTCTATGAATATATTATATAATATATGTTTTCATCCTCCAAATGAATCGTGAAGCATTTAGCGCGCTGTGACTTGAGGAAACCTGTGATTAGTTATTTTTAATTTGACATTTAGTTTTGTTCATTCATCGAAGCATTTGTATTTGTGTCACATATTTCCTGAGTACGGGAAAAGACTACGACAAGCGCGCAATAGCTCCTTACTTCACGTCAGTGCTTTTCTGAATTTTTTTTCATCATTTGTAGATATAATCTAGTGTCCCAATATCTACATGAGCTCTTATCTCTACTAGATGAGGGTTCGAATTTTAGTCGGAAAATACTCGGCTGAACCGTTTCCAATATACAAACCAAACCTTATTGAGAACTCCATATCTATCCCTCTACAAGAAATAAAATGTGTCCCGCGAAGGACGATCTCGCTTCTTCCTTCTCCGCTAAAGTACATATGCATATCACGATCAAGATTATGGCCTTCAGCCCTTTCTACTGGGACAGTCTCGACAAGGCCACCCTATCAGCCGATTGTATAAAATCGTCCAATATTCAAAGAAAGAAGTATTTTGTCTAATTTTCACTTTATTATTTATATTTATTTGAATAAAGTAAAAACTAGAAAATTTAGTCGTTCATTTCAATATTTATGATGGATTTTCACAAATTAAATGGGTCATCAACACAACTTGACGTTGTTACCTTCTTTTTTATTCTCAGATCAAATTCCTCAAATCGAAAGAGGGCACGGCAATGGTGCAGATGGGAGACAACGTGGCCGTAGAACGTTGCGTCCAAAACCTAAATAACATAACAGTAGGTTGTACGGGCGCCATACCTCCATCCGCCAATAATGCTAACAACGAAAAAAACGCAGAAGAGCACAAGATCCAACTGGCCTTCAGCAAACAGCCCTACCTGAGTGAAGTAACGAATCCGTATCCTCTCCCGACAAATCACCATCATACAAAGAATATGCCACGAACAAGAATAACAGATTCATGAACTCCACGATGGCGAGCAAGAACAGAATCCAGCCTCCTAGTAAGGTAAGATGAAATTGATACAATTAGTATGGAAATAGCTGAAGTTTTACTCATAGTCAAAGGATATAATTGTCTTGTACATCCTTGGGAAAAAAATCTCAACTCCTGACGCCGTTTTAGTATTAGTGTCGCTAGGCTCATACTGATTCGTTGAGGCAGGACTTCATTAAAGTCGTAAATTTTGTGTATTGAATTTGAACATAGAGAGTATTTCTGAGGACAAGAGTGATTATATTTCTAAATTAGTAGAGGACTATGGTGCAGAGATTATTCTCCTCTAAGAGACATATATGGATACTAAAAAAATCTTTGTGAAAGAAGAACTATAAAAGGTTATGTATTCATTGATTATCTCCTTAGTGAAATTTAAGGTGGAGCTTGTTATGTTAACAAATCCTCAGCTCACACTATCGTATTAATCCGAAAAGGCGAATTTGAGGGTGTTTTCTTTATCTCTTTCAAACTTTGTAATATTTCTATCATTAATAATTATAAACCTCCGAATACTATTTGAATATAAATCTTCCTTCAATTTATTGAGGTGATTTCAATTCTCACCACGTAATGTGGGGTTATAGTAATAATGATAGAAGTGGAATAGCTTTAGCTGACTGGATGGAAGACAATAATTTCTATTTGATTTTTGATGGTAAAGATGTACCTTCTTTCCATTCCTCTAGATGGAATACAGGCTCTAATCCTGATCTCTGCTAAGAGTCTTGTGACAATACTTGCAAACCACTTCCAATAAAACGTAAAATTCTAGTTTTTCCTTATAGCCAACATAGGCCTATTCTGTTGAACTTAAGAAGTTTCATTCAATATGCTGAATGTTCAGAAAGTCCTCGTTGGAATTTCAAGAAAGCAAATTGAATTTGCCAAGAAAGTAGACAGTTATATTAGGGAGATTGAACCCACTCGTGCTAACTATAACAGATTCATAGGTGTTGTGGAAGCCGCAGCAAAAAACTTCGTTTCATAAGGTTTCTGGAACGATTATATTCCAGGTTGGTCGAAAGAAACCGATAATTTGTATAAAGGCTATCAAAAATCACCATCCGTTAATAAATGTGGAATACTTATGAATTCTATCAATACAAGCTGAAAAGATTAATGGGATAGTGTTGTATGACAAATGAATTTCACACATTCGAGTAGGAGTTCATGGGATATATTAAGAAAATTAGGTGAAGCTACTCCCCTTGCCTCATCATCACCAAAAATTGATCCAACATTAATCTCTCGCCGCTTCATTGATGAATCTGAATCAGTTAATATAACCCAATCTGAAAAGAAGAATATGGAGAAAAAATTACACATATTTAGGAGATCAACTCCTACTTTAGGACATGTGTCGCATCCATTCAATATAGATGAATTGAGGGCTGAAATTAAGTCTACCAAATCTCAGAAAGCAGCAGGTTTTGACGGAATTTATACTGAATTCATCAAACATTTGGGAAAAAAGGCCTAGTCTTGTTTATTGTCTTTCTATAACAATCTTTTGAATTCAGGAAACGTTCCTTCCGAATTCCGTAAGGCACAGTGATAGGTATTTTGAAACGAGGATGAAACCCTTGTCATCCTGATAGTTATCGACCTATCATTTTATTGAGTGTCCCTTTCTAGATAAGAGAAAGGTTTATTCTTTATAGAATTGAACCTTTTATAGAAAATGCTCTACTAAATTGCCAGGGAGGCTTTAGGAAAAATAGAAATTGTTCAGATCAGGTTCTCAGCCTTACAAATTTCAGAGAAACAGGCTTCAATATCAGGTTGAAAACAGGAGCTGTTTTCATTGATTTATCTTCGGCATAGGACATTGTGTGGAAAGATGGATTAATTTTCAAACTCTATTCCTATCTGTTGTGTAGAAAATTGAAAGATTAATAGAAAATATGTTATCTGATAGAAGGTTTCGTGTTTTTGTTGACAATAAGAATAGCAATTTCAAAACATTGAAAAACGGTCTTCCACAAGGATCAGTTATAGCTCCTTCACTTTACAATTTATATCTCAGTGATTTACCCACGACATTGTCTCAGAAATTTGTTTATGCTGATGACATCGCTATAGCTTACCATTATTCGGATTTTCATACTCTGGAAAACATACTATCATCGGATTTGGAGATTTTAAAGAATCCCATAAAAACAGAGGTATCCTGTTTTCATCTGAATAATCATGAGAAATATAGAAAATTGGCTGTAACTTTCAATGATTCTCCTATCGAACACCATTTTCTATCCTAAATAGTTAGGAGTGAAATTAGATTCATCTCGCAATAACAAGGCTCATTTAGATAATCTGAGCCTAAAACTGAAAACTAGGAATTATATTCTTCAGAAATCAGCTGAATCATCTTGGGGTGCTGATGCTTCAACACTTTGCTTATCTGTAGCCTTAGTATTTTCTGCAGCGGAGTATTGTTGCTCTGTTTGGTTTAATAGTGCACATACACAAAAAATGTTGCACAATTGAATACATTCGGGAGAATAATTACTGGCACCATAATATCTACACCGATTCATTGGTTACCAGTTTTGTCTAACATTGTCCCTCCCAATATTCCCAGACGTACTGCAGCTCTGAATTCTTGGACCAAATATCATTTTCCTAATTTATTTTCAATTACATTATACATTTATTTACAAAATAGAATTCCCGGATTGGAGTCACGTAAACACCATTCTGGCATAATACGCTCTTCAATATGAACATTAGCGATAAAGAATTATAGACGGTTGAATGAAACTCTTATGAAATGTTCAATAAAGATCTCATTTCTGATCCTTCTGAAAAAAATCCTGGTTTTGATCTTCCAAGAAAAATTCTCAATCGTTTAAGAACAGGTCATGGTCGTACCAATCTCTTTGTTTTCATTTCAGATATTACATTTTTTCAACACACCACCGCAAGTGACAGAAGCGGAACTAGTTCAAGTATTCAAAGACTACGACGTCGTCGCACCAAAGGCTGTAAAACTATTCCCCATGAAGTCGGAGAGATCGAGTTCTGGCCTCTTGGAATTCGAATCGAACACAGAAGCGGTAGCGGCCGTCATGGCCTGCAACCATGCCGCTATCGACAGTCCCGGTAAGTTTTGTTTAATAAAGCGCTTATTATTGTTCAAAAGACTGGTAGAACGGCGCACCAAAATGTCTCTAATTTTCAAATATCGAGCCGATAAAATGGCCTCGATAGATTGGTTTCGACCTCCTGATGAAGAATCCGTGATCAAACTCGAGTATGTCCGGCCGTCCAGCCGACCGTAACTGTCTAATTTCTGAAGGAATTTTCATATAGAATAGATTATTTAAAATATTGTTATTTCCTTATTTCACCTTAAATTGTAGTTAGCTGTGAATACATCGCAAAAATACGTCTTAATTGTCTTGAATTTTCTGTTATTTCATTCATAACTGATGTAGCTTGGCCCCTCGCCCGCTACTAGGTTGTTTTTTAGTTTCGGGATACACTTTATATTAAAATAATGAAAATGAAGGAGAATTTTCTTCTGAAATTATTATTTTTTCCAGGCACTAAATTCCCCTTCATAATGAAACTGTGCTTCTCCTCATCAAGAAGTATGTCAATCAAAAATGGCAACGACAACGGTGATGGCTCCGGGGATGTTCGTCTGAAGCCGGAATAAGGGCTACTGTTTCCATTCAACCCCTACCAATACATATCCTTTCCATATTTAATATATCCTTTATAATGATAAACATTCGTTATATATAGGTTTTTAAAGTTTTCCCCTCTGTTCTTGTTGAAAGTTTAAATACAAAAATGCCATTTTATTGATAGTGTACGACTTACTTTCATCAAATGAAACGAACATATTGTGTAGACATATCTGAATTTATCGATATAAATTCATTCTTATTGTTAATGTTATAAGATTACTTAAATTTTTATCTCAGCAACGACGTAGGGTGTAATAATTTATTATTCAAGACATAATTTATGTGATGTGATTGTGTGTATGTTGGGTTTCTTAACTCTAAGCACACCTTTAATAAGATAACCCAAGAAATCTCGTTTTTATTGTTGTAGTTTTATTTTCGAACTGTTATTTATTTTGTTTATTTTTATGAAATTTTGATATTTTATTTTTCGTTTGCATTTCCAATATGCAATCTACCGACAGGTATGTGTTTGAGTGCTGTGTTGAATATTCTTCTTTTTGAGATCAGTTCCTCGTGTACTGATTTGAGTTTGAAATGAGACAATTTTTCGAACGAATATTCCTGTTTAATTGAATACACATATCTGATGTGATTTTATATGTAAGTTCTCAAATGTGAATGAATATCAAAAGATATATCATGGGATCGGATATCAATTCGGGATATAGAACTATTGAAATTTGAAGGAAATATCACAATGGAACTGTCTTCCTGAACTTTATCATTGAAAGTTCATTGACAATTCAAATTTATATCAAATGAAACTCTGCAGTTGTTGCTTTTTAGCGTTTTTAAAATGAATGTTTTCTGTTGTGAAATTGCAGGACTCCCATATTTCATTTTTTTTTTCATTTCCTAACATTTGATTCAGTCGATTCTGTTCAAGGAACAAATAATGAAAAATCATAGAGAAAATGATGTTACGATTGCTTTAAAAATTTAAAGTCAACTATTAACGAGAAAATTGATTTATTAAAAAAAGTTGTAGTAAAATTGAATTGAAACATAGGCAAAAGAAAAATGAAAAAATATTATTATGAAATCATACAATTTTTTATATAATTCAAATTATAGAGGATATGAAAAATATCATTCAGAATTTGTCTTGCAGTTAATGTGTTATAAAAAATATTTATTCTTTATATCCATCTGAAATATTTTTTGCTCTCGAAATATCAAGCTTTTATTCCTACATTTTAAATAAAATGTTTTTTCAATCATGATACATTAAATAGGGGAGCCCAGGATGCTGAATTAAGGGGAGCACTGATATTGGATTGCGAAGCTCAGGTGATAAGAAGAGAGGAAAAAATTTCATTATAAATACACTTTCATCGTTGGAGGGAACGGTTATAAGTTTTCATAAATAAAAAAAAAACTTTTGCATATACATACTGGAGCGCATCAGATATTGATACGATATCATTACATGTCAATGTGACGCAAGGATTGAAAACGGAAAAATAAATTTACTTTTTTTACCTTAAAACAAGCTCTTATGATCTGACAGTATACACTTTTGGAAGTACAATACTTTAGGAGAAAAAAGTTTATCATCAGAATATATATTTTTCGGGAAGGTTGAATCGATCTCTTCGAAATAAAACAAAATTTAATTTTATTTTAAATTTGTAACTATAAGGTCAATCGAAAATTATCAGATTTGGGGAATATACACTTTCAACATATAACTAATTCACCCTACATAAATCTGAGAAGCTCGAGGATTTCAGATGATCGTGTTTTTCTTTTACTAAACTGATCCTTTATCCTTGACAGACGGCTACATATATGGGACTGGTATTGGGTGGATAAGGTATTGTATATCTCCTTATATGCCTTATGGGCTCCCCTACTTTTACTTCATGAATGCAACATAATCAGTACATTTTTTATTAACCGAAGTACTAGTACTTAATTTCAAACAAGGCAGCTTAACGTATGAGTGGGATTGATCATTGTTTTTATATTAAAAATTTTTTGTTGGGTTTAAGAATAATTTAGAGGTAATTCGTTCGATACTCAGTTCCTTATTTTGTTGATTATGTTATTTATCACTGTATATTTTATGTCTAGTTATTCAATATATCGCGAAGAGATTCTTCAAATAGAATTTCGTAGCGATGTTGATATCAGTTATTGTCAATTTTCATTGGTTGTTTTCATATCTGAAATAAGGCGTCCTCCAATTATTACATGAGAAGTGAAAAAAGACATTATTATAGTCGAAATGAAATAGTATTATTCATTGTATTGTAGGAAGTAGCATTATTTTATATATTCAGAAATATTTTCCTACAGGGCGATAATTCCAAGTCACATATTGAACATTGCTATAATTAAAAATAACAACAAATAAACTCCAAAAGTATGACCAAAGCATGAAGACTTGATGTTATCGCTCCTCCTTTTTAGAATTATAGCCCGTGTTGTAGACGAAATCGGATTAGTCTCTGGAAGATCTTAGAGTATTTTAATTTAAGTTCTGACAGATGTCACAGGATTTTAAGAACCGTTATGTTTGAATATTTGTACCTGGAATATCTGTCAAAAACTTTGTATGACATATGTGTTTGTTCTTATTTGCAGTGTATTTCATTCAAATACCTATTGAATGTATATGTCGTAAGAAAATATATTAGTTGAGTCAATTATCTGTGCCTCTAGCAGTGGTAGCCTTTTTCCGAAACACATTTTCCAGTATCTGAACAAACTCTTCCCTTTGTCTCTCATTCACTGTGATAAGTTTAGACTTATTGGAAAAAGTTATGGAATATTATTAATTCTTTGGTTAAATCTCTCGTATTAAATTCATATCCCAATTCCGTCAGATAATATTGGATAGCTAATGAAACAATATCAGTCGAAAAAA
The DNA here is from genome assembly GCA_030674115.1 of Micraspis discolor. Classification (NCBI taxonomy): domain Eukaryota; kingdom Metazoa; phylum Arthropoda; class Insecta; order Coleoptera; family Coccinellidae; genus Micraspis; species Micraspis discolor. The sequence continues at coordinate 13,448,000 of JARTUT010001740.1, forward strand.
AAAAACTTCAACAAGTCTTATTAACTATTGTTATGTCCATACTCCTTTGTTTAATCGTTTATTGTTGATTCGATTAGAATGATAAATTAAATTCCAAAAATTCCTAGGAAAAATACTTGTCCAATTAATAATTCAGAACTTTTCAACAAGAATTTCCATGTTTTGAATCTTTACAAAATGAAACATCCCCAAAATAGAACTTGAACCTCTTTTTCAAACGGGACCAATATTTTTCTTGTTGGAGTACCCATTATTTTGATCCACATGTGTAGCTCGTTAAAACCCTGAGGGATTGTTTATTGTATATAGTAATTTATTTATTTCTAAACTTTCTAGTCAATGTACTGAAGAAATGATTAATCGGTTGTGTATTGAAAAAGAGTATACAATTTTTGTCACTGAGAGAGACAAACCACACCATTTCACAAAGCTTACACGTTCAAAAATACATAACCATGCATTCATCAACAAGACCACCCAAGACAAAAAAGAACACTTCGATACAATTAATATAGATGTACTTATTTTTCTGATGGCATGTGTGTAAATATATACCAACTTGAAAAATATTTTATTCAGATTATAATAAATTATGCGTAGGTGTATGCCAAATTTTTCTAGTCCTCCAATTTTGTGAATGTCATGTGCAATGCACCTATTTGTATCTGAAATTATTATATAGAAGCACGTCGTTCACAAGAATGGAATGATTAGATATCAGTATTACTGAGGTCAATTCATTTTTTCAATTATGTGTAAGGAGTTATATTTCGTCGCTAAAAAGAGTAAATTATAAATGAGAAATATGTGTTTTTGAACTGTAAGATCCCCTCAATTCCAACCTATCCTTCAATCGTCATTTTATTTCAGGATTACAGCTCTAAGAGTTGTAAACATCCAGAATGTTGGCATAGATAAAAGTAAAAAGTGTTCAAACCTATTATATGGAGGAACTATCGGGAATCCTACCAGCAGATTTCTTGAAATGAACTGATTCAGTGAAAATTTCTTGAAATGAACTGATACAGTGGAAATTTCACTCTACAAAATCTTTCTGATGGAACATAATTTTCTATTCTGTACGAAATCAAACTGCCTTTTTTCTTCGAAAATGAAGTTACAAATAAATCATTCAAATTATTGGCAGTTAAAACTTTTTCGTACTTCCGGGCCTGAAGTGACAACTTCACTCCCTTGTGACAGGTACTAAAGTGTCACATTTAATCCCTCCGGGATTAAATATTGACGAAACTCCCGGAACGATTAAATCACAAACAAACGAATTTAAGGGGTATTTTATTGAAAAATACAATTAATTAGAATGGTAATTAACGTTAATATTCAAATTAATATTGTGACAGTTCGTCATATTGACCAGTCTTTCCTGGGTTAATGCAGCAGGTAACTGACGAGTAACAGATAGGTCCTTATCATATTGAACTGGTGTTTGTTTCGAAGATCCTGCGGAAACAGGAAGCGAGAATGAGGACTGTGGCATAACTATAGTGGACGAATCGGCGACTTGACCAAATATTTTATCTGAAATTTTTGTTTATTTTTAATAGACGATTCAATATATCCCTCGGCCACGTTGGAGGATTTCCATCCTCCATGTCTCTTCAGCACGTCTATTGTTGCTCCCGAAACAGCTAACAAAGACGCAGATGTGCGTCTAAAACAATGTCCCGTATAAGACGTCGCATTTTCTTATTTCAAGAAAGCTGCTATTTGCCGTGGAAATGTACCAAACATGTTTTTTCCTACTACTCGCGTAGTACATTCTTTGTTGATGTATTGAACAAAAAATTTTGAATGAGGTGTCCCTGTCTTTCGCAATGCCACATATTTTCGAAATATCGCCACAAAACTGATGGCACTGTTTTCTGAATTTTTGATCACAAAATTTCGGTCAATTTTATTTTTGGTGTTTCTAATCGCAATTAGGAAGGAATCGCCCAAATCTCTCACATCGTCGATTTCTAAATCAACCAACTCTTTACCACGACAAGCTCCCGCAACGCCCAAAATAAGTGCAACCTACAAAAAAATTGATTTCTTAAAATTTTGAATATAAACACATTTCCAAATTTACCTTAAGCATTAAATATTTATCATCCGGAGCCTCCCGTAAGAACTGGTCTACCTGCTCAGACGTGAGAATTCTTGACTTCTTTGGCTTAAATCCCTCAATTCTTCTCTTCGAAAAAGCTTATAATTTTGGAAATTTACTTATATCAATATCTTCTCTAATATTAATAACCGATTTCAGCATTGAGTAATGTGCCCAGAGAGTTGAGGCACAAACCGCTTTTTATTTATCATTGAAGTAGACTTACAGCGCATTTTCAGTAGGTTGTCTCACATTTTTAAGCGGCACCACTTTTTAAAAGCATCGTACTGCTGCTCGTATAGTTTTCTAGATTTCGGTGGTAACAATTCTTCACCTACTTCGGCTGCTCTCTTATCAATATCAGATACACCTTCTTCACTCATGATACCAATAATTATCAATAACAATGTTTCTTAACAATGACACTAGTAATGACAATGTTTCTAAATTATAATTGTCACAACGCAACGTTACTATGGTAACTTATTTTAAAGACAGTTTATTAAATGAGTTGAAGAGAGAAAAAACTGATTGAAATTATTGAAATAATTAATAAAATCATACCGGAAGTACGAAAAGTATCGTATATACCTTGTGACTGAGGTACATTTAATCCTTCAGGTAAATTATGGCCCTCCTGCGGTCTGGCCATAAACTTTACCTTCAGGATTAAATGTACTACTTCAATCCCGCGGTATATAATATACTATTTCCGCTTTAAGTTATTCCGGCCACACATAATTCGGTCTGTCGAAGATAAAACCTACACACTTACTACTTCGAAAGACCGTAGCGTATGTGGTCGGCAGTTGCGAACGTATGATGTACCATTAGAAAAAATCTATGTTATAACTATATTGGTATGCTACTATGGAAGCTCTTTTAAGAAGGACCTCTGGTCAATTGTTGTAACGTTCAGTTTTGAAAACCACAAAAGCGATTTAAGTGTGCCGGCAACTCATTAGCGTGGGATGGTTCGAAATGAAAAAATAAATAACAAAGTTAAATCCAATAATTGATTAATGATAAAAAAAATAAATGGAAACCACGTAATTTATAAATCCAATTGAAATCACTAGATTCAACTCAGACTAATCTCAACGAAGCGTAAAGAAATGACGTGGCAAGTTTTAGCGAGGGACCTGAACTGATCTTGAGTGAAAAGCGGGGTGAGGGGGGGAGTCTAGATCGTCTCCATTCGAAGATTTAGTGTGAACAACTCTTTCCTGGGGGTTAGTCACCCCAGTACCACCCTTCCTAAATACTCCCTGCGCTAAATATGCTGAGTGTTCTCTAGAAAGGGTTCCCTCATTATGGTAGAAAAAATAAAAATTAATGTTATAATATATTATATTATTGTTATTTCTATTTATAAAATTGAAAAATCATATAGATGCACACTCAAATATTTATCTAAAAAAATTTCTCTTCTGGCCGCCCCTGGACGTGCCGCCCTTATGCCGGTGTGTAGTGTTAGTTTCAATACAAAAAATGCAATTCTCATCATGGAGATCCGAATTTTCAATTCACTTCCTCCGTTGTCAATTAATAATCCATGGTTTTTATCACCTGCGCAGCCAGATAAGCGCGATAAAAAAAACTTAACAACACATCTTATATCTGAACTAATTCTCGATGTCATATTGATATACAGGGGCACTTATTTAATATAACTATTCATTTGATGAAAATAATACGAATTGAAATGAAATGATAATGATTAAAATAATATGCACCTAGGATGGAAAATGAATGTAACATCGTCTCCTCGTTTTTTTCAGATGGCTTCTTTCAACTGCTCTAGAATTGAACCGTAGTATTCTCCGGTTATGGAGACAACTCGGTCTATGTAATCGAACATCAGAATCCCTTCTGAGACTGTTGCCATGATTTTCTCCGCCGACTGTAACACATTAAACTTCTTGGGTGGTAGTGTGCTCTTTTTTGCCACTGCATAGAGTCATTGGTTTGGTAAATACTCTCATTCATTCATCTTCCCAACTTAAAAACTCCCTCTCATATGAAGGAAGTCAATACTATTCATGAATGTTTTGAGATTACTCAATAGTAGTGCTAGAGCCTTTATAGTGATATAAACCTCAAGGTGAAGGTCACCCATGTATATTCAACTAAGTAACCCTTGTTATGCATGAAAGCAAATGAAAATAATATGTGCAATCTATTCCTAACAATATAAAAAAACAAAAATTGATCAAAACAAAATAAAGATCTATGAAATAAGAACACGCTACTTTGATGGATATTGAAAGGTTTCAGAGAGCTCTTCTATAACTTCAATCCCGAATTAGTTTCATTCAATTTGTTTCAAGTCTAAAGGGATTGTATTTTACAGCCTACAGATGTGGTACCCAAAAAAACTTCTCTGAAACGTCTTCAGTTTCTATAGTGGGGACATGTCAATAGATTGCTATTTCTTATGTTAATATTGTCAACATCAGTTCTGTATAGATAAATATTATGCAGGTGTTTTGCTCCCCTGATCCTAGCAAAAACTGTACACAGTAGATAGCAGTAATTAAACTGAGACAAAACTATAATTTCAAACAAAAGTTTTTTGATAAAAATGCATAAGCAAGATATGTGTGGATACATCATTCTCAAAGCCCCATGAACTTTACGGACCATAACCTGCATATGTTTCCGAAAGCTCAATGAATCATCCATGATCAAACTCAAATTTCGTGCACTATCAAGAATACCAATAATATTATCCACAGCACATGTTTTGAGATTGTCTTCAACAAATTTTCTGATATTCTGAACAGGCGATGTCGTCCAGCCATGTCCCACAATCCATTCAAGTCCTCATCCAGTCTGATTGCCACAGTGTTGTCTTCTATTGAAAAGTCGATGGACAGCTGAAAGTCATCAGCAAATATAGGCTCCATGAACTTCACAAATTGGCTGGTATGCAAAATGAAGAGCAGAGGTCCAGGATCTGAACCCTGGGAAACTCATTCAATTCGTTTTTAGCTTCAGAAATTTCTGTATCCAAGTTTAAAATTTCTGATCGTACACACAGATAAAAAAACTAAAATCACACCACATACTTCACCAGACCTCAGTATCGCAAGAAGTATGTCATGCTATTTCGAAAGTGTTGAAATCAAGTAAAAGTAAACCTGCAGAATTAGAATCATCAACCGATCCAAGAATATAATCGGTAACACCCAGAACAGTGGTTGCGTTGTCTTATAACCTCAATAAGATAATAACACAACAGCTAAAAGTCGAACCTTCTTGTTTACGTCGTCTATACGAAATATTTTATGTAGATCAAAATAAGAATGTCACTGAACAACAACCCCTCATCTAATGCTTAACAACCTCTTATAGTAAAGATTTGGGGTGTATTCTAGGTTTTGCAATTTTTATTTTACAACAATTTGTGCTGGAAGTTGATCAAATGATGTCATTTTTTATTAGAATAAGGATTGAAAGAGGAGATTCAAAAGGGGCCTTGATTTTTTTTTTTTTTTTTGAAGAAGTCAGCCAAAATTGGTTATCATTATTTATAATATAAAAATGGATCGCAAAATGTGTTGGTAAGCGCATAACTCAACAACGCCTGGACCAATTTGGCCAAATCTTTTTTTAAAATGTTCGTTGAAGTTCAAGGATGGTTTTTACGGCGAGAAAAATTAGAATTATTGCTGGAAAAACCCTAAAACTAGCCCTTTTCTTTTTGCCATACAAATGATTTGTATTGAACATCGGGTTCATAGAATATCCGTATACCTGAGGGAGTATAAAAGGGCATATTCGAGGGAGTTGAGGCCTGTTCAGTTCAGTGTAGTTCAAGGTAGGTCGAGAGAGGTAGTATTTATATTATCGAACCCCAAGTTCGTAACAATATCTATCAAAAGTGTTTTGTGCAGGGTGTTTGGTTAGTTAGTGTTCGTTTAGTTCGTGATTAGTGAAAAAATAATTTATATTTGATATGCCTCCTATAAGACGAAGCAATTTAGGTAGAAGAAACAGAAATGCTACAAACCAAGCTAATTACCGATCTAATCGTACTGCACAAGAACGTGACGACGGAAATGAACGTGAAAGAATTCGGATATCACAAACGCGTGAAGCGCGAGCGCGACATTCAACTTATAATCGCGCAAGTTTGAATCGAGCTGCTTTCAGTTACGATGTGTCAATTGACTACAGAAACTACCAATGTGTTGTTATTGGTTCTATGAACTCGGTTTGCTCACACTGTAAGGCATTAAAATACAAAAACGAAGCCAATGGATTGTGTTGCGCAAATGGTAAAGTGAAATTGATACCATTGGATCCACCACCAGAACCATTGTACTCATTGGTTTCAGGAATAGGAACAGATTCTATACACTTTTTGACACATATCCAACAATATAACAATTGCTTTCAAATGACTTCATTCGGGGCAACAAATGTAGTTCGGGAAAATTTTATGCCAACTTTCAAGGTATGTATTATAGCAGTTACTCATAATTATTTTAGCGAACAAAATTTTCTGTCACCAAAGTTAAGATGTGTCACTAGTCTTCAATTTCCTTATCACTTATATATCACTTAGGCATCATATTATATGGTGATACAGTTTCAGTGACACTTTTATTATATTTTGATATTTTGATTTGATAGATATTAGTTAAAACTAAATATATACTTTTCAAGATCAAATCTATAATATATAAATGAATCGCAAAATGTGTGTGTAAGCGCATAACTCAACAACGCCTGGACCAATTTGGCCAAATCTTTTTTTTAAATGTTCGTTGAAGTTCAAGGATGGTTTTTACGGCGAGAAAAATTAGAATTATTGCTGGAAAAACTCTAAAAATAGCCCTTTTCTTTTTCCCATACAAATGATTAGTAACTAAAAAGATTTTGCAGCAATGTAAATTGATTGTTTGGGATGAATGCACGATGGCACATAAAAAATCTTTGGAAGCTTTAGACAGAACCTTAAAAGATCTACGGAGCAATAATAACCGATTTGGTGGTGCAATGATTTTATTAGCAGGAGATTTTCGTCAAACATTGCCAGTGATTCCACGATCAACGCCAGCTGATGAACTCAATGCATGTCTAAATTCCTCCAATTTGTGGAAACATGTCAAAGTACTTCATTTAAGCAAAAATATGCGTGTCGAGTTGCAAAATGACCAATCTGGAAACATATTCTCTAAACAACTCATTGACATTGGTAATGGCAAATTTCCTATAGACATGTTGACTGGCTGCATTAACTTTCCTCAAAGTTTTTGTCAGTTAACTCGATCAAAAGATGAACTTATTCAGAAGGTGTTTCCAGATGTTTCTCAAAATAACAGAAACCATGATTAGTTGAGCGAACGAGCTATACTGGCTGCAAAAAACATAGATGTAAATGAATTATATTTCAAAAGTCAAGAACAAATTACAGGCGAATTGAGGATATATAAATCAGTTGATTCGGCTACTAATCAAGATGATGTAGTCAACTATCCACCGGAATTTTTAAACTCGCTGGATTTGCCAGGATTGCCACTTCACAATCTTCAATTAAAGGTTGGATCGGTGGTTATAATGTTGCGAAATATCAACCAACCGCGTCTTTGCCACGATACACGGTTAGCGATAAAAAAAATTACTAAACAATGTGATAGAAGCAACTGTACTCAAAGGAGAGTATAAAGGAGAAGATGTTCTCATACCGCGCATCCCAATGATTCCGACTGATGTGCCATTTGAGTTTAAACGACTACAGTTTCCAGTTCGGCTTGCTTTTGCTATGACCATAAACAAGTCCCAGGGGCAATCAATAAGTGTTTGTGGTATTAATCTAGAAAACCCATGTTTCTCACATGGTCAATTGTATTTTGCCTGTTCCCGTGTTGGAAAACCATCAGATTTGTTTATCTATGCGCCAGGTAATCAAACAAAAAACATCGTATACCACAAAGCACTACAATGATAATAATAATAATTATGATTCACATGATTAACAATAAAGCGATTACTTACTTTTAAGTCCTTATATATGTTTTATTTAATTATTTTTTATTCACAACGCCCTATCAATAGGGTGACGGTTCTGTTCAGGAGAATTTTTTAAAATACGTAGGCACAAAAACTGCCACATTACAAATATTTTTGACAGGACGAAGTCTGTCGGGTCAGCTAGTTATATATAAAAATATCAGAAGGACCCAGGTATATACAGGTAGGATCCAGGTATATACCAACAGGACCCAACAGGATGTGTTATAATGGGATTATATTATACAAGATTATAGATCGATATATTATATTCATAGTAGTTCATTCATAAGAAAACTAGATCAATGTATTCAAACAGAATGAGTCAGGAGGTTGCATTCGTATGTATAAAAAATATCTTATCTATTTAACTTTCACCCCAATTCCCAACAATATTGCAAAGCTGTTCGAATATTTTGATATGTCATTCACAATTTGAATTTTGCTTCAAAAAATTACAAACTAATCAACAATTTTTATTCTTGTCTCCTACTATTTACAGTATCAAATTCTCAAAAAGCAACTAAAATTATTCAGTGACTTATTTTCAGTAGAGAGAGTAGGTACTTAGTGTAAAATGCTTAAACTGGTCGATTTTCATTTAATTTGAGATTCAGTCTATATGCGCTTTCCTAATTTTAAATCTAGATTCATATACAATGGAAATTTCGGTCCAATTATTGAAAATATCAAGAAATTCGTTATTTATCCATTCGAGCAGCTGAAATATGCCTCCAGCGATTTGAAATTAAATTTTTCTCATCTTCAAACACATGATTATCATATTGAGGTGATCATTTGTAATGATTTTTTGGGTGAAATACTGATTCCCAGGATTTGCGTTCTGATAAGATTAAAAAACCATCACTCCAGAAGTACTGAATAGGCAGGGTCCTAGGATTAGGAGATATCTAATTCCTATATCAAAATTGTCTTCACAGACAATTCGAATCTTTTAATTGCCAATTCAAAGATAAAATATATCGAAAATACAAAATTTTATTTTTACTATTTTCGTAATTTTCTTTTCATTTGAAAATAAAACGCTTTCTATATTCTCTGAGAGAATATTTATCCCCTCCGATCCCTCCCACCCCCGTAGGACCACCGTTGGGTTTAGGATTGAATTTAGAGAGAGGCGATAAATATCAGTGAAATTCAAAAGAGATTGTGTGAAACAAAGATGGTTACAAGAAAAATGATCACCTCAACATTGAACGTATATTTTATATTATATCTTCAGTGAACTTTATCCCTATTACAATTGTAAAATGTTAAAGTAATACAAAGCCTCTATAAATGCAATTAAGAGTACTGGCACGTTTAATATTTGTCCATTTTGTTACTTTCTATGCAAAATCAATACATTTATAACTCCAGACTCCGAATTCTTTTCGTTCTCTTCTATAACTGTTAAAATTGAAATTGCATGATATTGTTCGAAAGCTTTATTTTGTAGCGTTTAACAGAGATGCTGAGCCACCTGCACTCTTACAACATTTATGAAGACCCTGTATAAATTTTTGTTTTGGTATGTAAGTTTTCTGAAGGGTGAACACTGAAGATCATTTAAATTACATTCTCACTTCCAAAAGATATAATTTCTGTCCATAATTTCACAAAACAACTAAAAAATATTTACATAAGATTCAAAACTATTCAACAGAAGTATATAATGTAATTTCAGATCTCCAAATATTTTCTCATTATTATTTCCACATTGCTAAGTAGGTACTCATCGAAGATCGCTATGAAATCAATGATACAAAATTTCATGAATTTCTTTCGAAAGATAATCGACTACTCCAATCTATGGTCTAGGATTGATATGATATATATTTTTTTCCATAAAAAAGTTATTCCAATATTTTCAACGTTTATATACAAAAATGGAGTTTACTCTCCTTGTAATTTCCTCTAAAGAGGGATCCAAAATATTTACAATTCTACCGTTCCATAACACTTCAATATGAAAAAGTCACTCGGGATATGAAAATCAACTGTGCATATTTATGATCATGCTGTATATTTTATATAAAAACTAATTCAACAGTATGTGAGCTATAGGATTGGAATCGGATTCTTTTCATAGAACTAAAAAGTTGTGAATTTGATACAATCTTCAATTTATGTAGAAGAAATACATATACAGGATAACTCTTTGAATTGCAACCATTGGTTGTTAAAATAGGCAGCTATACTTCTTTCTGATATCATTAACTCACGGTTATAGTTTTATTTTCCCTCAATTTTCGGTTTTATCAATATTATCGATGGAATATTAAATATAATGATTTTTTTATCTCAGTATTATGTTCGATAGAATTCAACCAACAATAAGAAATTTTCGTTCAATATATCCTAAGTTAATAGTTCGTCAGTGTTCGTACAAAAATATTTAAACCGTAAAAATTGAAAAGAATTACGAGCCTCTTTCTGGGTCCCTGAATTGAGTGCGAAGGCTGGTGATAGAAGACTTCTTGGTATCTTCTTCTTCTACATTTGCCATCAGTTTCAATTTCTTGTACTTTCCTGAAACAAATTATTCTCGTCAAATTCACAAAGCAAATACGCCGAAGGTGGGGAACTAATAAATGCATTTTCCCGATACTTACTGGCTAATTTAACCATGATGACCCCCCACCATATGGACCATCCCCATCCAACGAGGCAGAACAAGATTGTAAAGCATTGACTAAAACCTACAATACAATCTATAATGAAGGCACCAATTCGGGATCGAATGCTATCCTTTTGTGAAAATCTAGGAATGCCCAAGCATAGGCAAAAGAGTCCACTGAAAACAGTTCCTGAAAAATAATTATATATATAATTATATTATTATTAGCAAATTGGACTGCATATTAATGATTTAATAATTAATAATTAATTTTTTCGACAGGGTTGTATACTAAAATGAGGTTGCTGGTATCATAAGCTGAATAATTTTCCAAAATAACTTCATTAGTCTGAAAAAAAATGAGGAATAGTTTTTTGAAAGAAAGAACTAATTTTATGCCTTGAAAACTACAGAAGATGTCTGTTGAAATGTTAGGAAGAAAAGCAATAAGATATGATGATATAATTCCACACGAGTTTCAACATAAAAATTCTCGTCAACAAATATTAAAAAAAATATAAAATTAATAGACTACAATATATAAAAACCTTAATTTGTGTACAGGGCAACAATCAATTAAATACACGTCAGCTAAAAATGTAAAAATGATTACTTACCTGTTCCTGGAAGGAGACAGTTCATGATCAAGCAGAACCAAGCTATGTAAATAGGTAGTACAGGAATAGCAGCTTTCATATGTGAAGAATGTTCAACAAGCGATAAATCAAGCTTAGGTGTTTGATCCTGAAATAAAGAATTCGAAATCATCAATTCGTAAAAGATCTGACAAAAAAATAGCATGAAACATCGTTTATATTCTGATATATATATTCAGAGCTCACCTCTATTGGTTGTTGTGTAGTGGTGGGAGTTAGGCTTTTCTTCTTGCTCAATTGTGATTGGGTTCTGCTAACCGAAAGATCTGCAAGTTTCCTCTTCTTCTTACATAGATGCAAACAAAAAAGCCTCCTCATGAAGTTCTTGAATCTCTCCGAGCAACTTCTCCTAAGGATATTTGTCATAGTTATATTGAAGTTTTGAATCAATTATCTACGTACCTTGGAGGCAAATCGCTAAGAATACTGTCTCTCCTCTCTTCCCATGCCCTCTTCTGTTTACTAAATGGAAGACATCCTTGCTGTCCAACCGCATCTTTCTTTCCACAGCACTTCATGCGATCCCAACAAGATCGTTTCACTTCTTCCCCATCATCTTGGACGTTGATTCTGATGGAATGTCTGACTGGCTCCTTCTTCTTCAAGCAGCTGAAGCATCCCTTCTTCTCTTCATCTTCTTGCACAGCTGGTAAATTACCAGGTACTGTCTCCTTTTTACTGGAGCAAGATTTGCAAAGCAATTTATCTTTTGCTGAAGCTAAAAATTTAGCTGTACGACTGTTCGGTTTATTTTCTTCTTCATTTGTTTCCGGTTGTTTGGAACCAACGTCATTGTGATTAGATTGAAGGTCAGGAGGCAAACTGAAAAAAAAAATTTTCATCTCAATATTCAAATTTTTTCAGTATGAAAGTTTTGAATATATGGTTTCTATTCGAAATCTTTCAAATTAGGAAATTTTTGATGAGCATACTCGATCGGGCATAATCGGAAATGAATGGATAAAAATCCTACCCGCCATTTTCTATCACTCCATAGCCATTTTGTTCTTCGTGTAAGGGCATTACGTAAATGAAGGTCATTTTGATCTATTTCTGAATTACGCATACGATATATGGTAATCCTGTTATTCTCGCAAAAAATTAATTTCCTCAAGACTAATGAAGGAACTGAAGTATCTGCAAACTATACAAACACAGAGATTGAATAAATATAAAAGCTTTGTACAAATAAAAATAGTGAGCACAGAAATCAGCATGCTTGCAAAGAATATTGGTTCTGCAAAAACACATTTTTAGAAGTAACATAATAGGGATATATTTGAAACTTCGATTTTAGCGCTGTTGTTCAACTGAAAAGAGTGCCTATAGATTTGCCCAAATGGCTGTATTTTTTGAATATTTGGATGAAAGTGGTATCAACTCTAATCTAAAACGAACTGATCCTCCATTTAATTGCCAAATTTCTTCGTTTCAGCAATGAGTGCTGGTGTTTATTGAGTAATAAAGGAAACGGTAATATTTTTTCTTTAATGCTGTCCTATTTCTTTAAATCATGTTATTTTTCGAAACATCACAAAAGCTAATAATGTGAAAAGTCTCAATTTAATTTTAATAACAGAATAAATCTTGAACATATTCAGTCATTGGATTTTTTGTAATTATATAACAAATTGTTTCGAATATAGCAATCACATGGCAAATGGGCGTATGATGTAACTGTCGTAACTCTTGAACACAATACGATTATCATTTTTCATTAATGATAAATGAGAGAAGGTAGAGTATAAATGAAAATCCTGACTTTCGCATTAAAAATATGGTTTACATTTCCTCCAATTCCATTAGGAACATGGCATTTTGATTCGAATTCAAAAACTAGGTATTAATTTTTTATTTTTTCGGTGTTTCAAGTTGTATCGATATTCAGTCAATTGGTTTTGACCAATTAATTATTGTACCCCTGTACTCTCATTGTGGTCATTCTCAGGCTGATAATAAAAATTAGAGATGTTCAGTGTTGTCCTTAAACTTACCTACTGGGAAGCATAAAAGAAATTTATTTTCACAAATACTCGAGAAAATTTGAAGCTATACTCAGGTCCACCATAACGCGTTGAACATTCTCAGCAAAATTTCTTCTTCTCTAACCAGCAATTAAACAAGCAACCTTGAAAGAAGTTTTTCTTCCAGGAAGAAATATCGATTGTATTTCAACACGCAATATTTCACAGGTCAACTGATTTATAGAGATCTGTTTGAACTCATATTGTTTGTATTGTTCTAGTTACATTTCTGAAGATTATATTTGGCATGAGGAAAGTTATTGAAAATTCAACAAAACAAACAACATAACGAGCATAAAAGTCATCTAATACAAATCCCGCCCAGCCTTTCGTTCCAGTATTTTATCTACTTTCTGTATTACTCTTTGAGTAATCACCAATTTCTACAAATTTTATTTTTTATTCTTCGTTGTGAACTGGATGCGGTGTAAATATATCGTCAAAAGTGGAGTATTGGATTTAAAGTCTAAAAAATATTGTTCGGAGTTGTAATAAGAGGTTTATGAAAATTATTAAAGGTGAATTATAACAAAAAAATTCTGTAACTTTCAAACAGTCAATTACAAAAACTTCAAAGATCAACCTTGAAGAAGTGATGAACCAAAATCACAAATGTGCAACAAATCTAAAAGCTTCAAATAGATAACATGCAAGAATATCAGAGTCAGGCAATAAAATCAACAATCGACATAAAAACATTCAAAAAGAATACCATATGTAAGGGATATCTAAATCACTCAAAGTCAATATCTTCATGATTTAATATGAATTTGAAAAACGGAGGCGACGATCCGTATCGGACGATTTCAATTATCTCAGAATTAATTAGCGGAATGAAATTTGAATTTCAATGACCGGCTGTCAGTCTAAACTCTGGCCAGAACACTAGATCGCGAGTTGGTCTGGTGTCAACTACGTGTTTATTCGCACCAACTGCCCCAATGCGGCTAAGAAGTTTTGTGTGTTCGCTGGACAACGGCCAAGGAAATCCAGCGGCGGAGGTGTAGGACCCTAAAAGTTCTTTCCTAGAGAGTCGATGCTGCTAACTCTGATACCTTTCACTATCGACTAGATAGATGCTTGATTGTGTTAATTACATTTCACAAATCTCTACATTCGTCTCAAAAATATCAACAAAGAGGAAAAAATTAACATAATCCATAAAACAAAGCCAACTAAACTAACTAGAGAGGCCACACTCACGAAATCAATTACAAAACATTCATCCAAACTATAAAATGCACACTACATCGACATCGACTTAACAGCATTTTTGAAAACCTTTGGGTCAAAGCTCTCACAGCCGATGGAAGTATGTTGTAAAACTTTTTCGACAGATCAAAGGGTTCATTCTGTATTTTAGTGAGACGACAGAAGTCACTCTTATAGGGTAATCGTGAAAATCAGCATTTACCGCAAAATGGACAACATTGTTACGCGCAAAAATCAAAGCTTCAAGAATATACAAACATGAAAAGACGAGAAAACCACCATGTGTAAACGAGGGTCTGCAGTCAGATCGATGATTAAGGCCAAAAATCTTCTCTGAAGACCAAATATCGTATCACGCGAAGAAAAATTCCCCTGGTAAGAACTCCATACCTGAGAAGAGGTAGAATGATCGCAGAGTAAGTAGAAATGCAATTCGACAGACACCTCAGAAGAAATATATCCTTACACAACTTCCCCAAGAGACAGTCCATGCAGAGTACTATCGGATGTCATGCCCACCAATTAAGAAAAGAGAGTTAATCTCTCTCAAAGAAAAAATGAGCATGATGGTTTTCTGCCCATTAATTTCTAACCTAGTAGAGGTAAACCAGTTTAGAGTCAAATAGGAATCACTTGGAAGGTAGCCTGGGCGTAATCATTAATTGTCCCCACTTTTCAACACAATGCGGTCATTTTTCATTGATCACTCTGAATCACGTGGTAAAAGTCGCCACTTTCAGACAAATATACTGTGTAATTTTATAACATATCTGACCTAAAACGACTTGATCCGACAATAAATTTCTTCGTTTTAGTAATGAATCCTCAACTTTATTGTATTCCTTATCATAGAAAATAAATTTTCTGTGTTACAACTATTTCTTTCTTTTCCTAATAATATTTTTCTTTCAATTCATCACAAATCAAAATCATTTGCAGAGTAAAATATATATGAAATAA
This sequence comes from Micraspis discolor, assembly GCA_030674115.1. Classification (NCBI taxonomy): domain Eukaryota; kingdom Metazoa; phylum Arthropoda; class Insecta; order Coleoptera; family Coccinellidae; genus Micraspis; species Micraspis discolor. The sequence goes on from JARTUT010001740.1 coordinate 13,463,603, forward strand.
CACAATCAATCTCGAACATATTCATATTCATTCATTGGTTTTTTGTTATTATCTTACAATTCAAATCATTTCTAAATTAGGAATCACATCACAAATGGGCGGGCGTCGGTTGTCATTTTCTATTGGTCACACCGGATCACGTGTTAAATCGCCATTTTCAGACAAATATCCTGTGTGATTTTATAATACATATCTGGTGTAAAATTATTTCATCTTTTATCTCTTTCGTCAATATAGATGTAAGTTTGAAATATGTGCCTTTTTGTCACACAACTGTTTCTTCTTTTTAACCTTAGTCATAGATGTTGAACTGGGTCTACATTGTTGTAAAAATATTTTTAAACTGTAATACAATTAACTATTACTCTTGTTCCATAACTACATTATTCATACTTGATACCATTATCACCTCCGGTTAATTTTCAGAAGGTTTACTAGAGTTTAATGGATTTGAATTTTTTCCCTCGATATTACGCGGTCTGACCTAAAATGACGCAATCCTTCATTAAATTGCTAAATTTCTTTGTTTCAGTGATGAATCCTTATGTTTATTATGTTGTTTGCCTTAAGAGGCAGTTACTACTTTTAATAAGGAAACTTTTTGATAGGAGTCGATGATCACTAACATCGATTAACTTGATATAAACTCTGTTTATGCAGAAAAAACGAAAGAACTTTCCTGTCAATGGAAAACCACTGCAGAAGGTAAAATAAACAAAATTGTCGGAAGTTTAAGGTGCCACTTCTGCGGGTACAAGATTAGGAGTGAGTAAAACAGACCAGACTGGTGATCAAAATAGAACTGAACTGAGAGAGGGTTCTATTTAGATTTTTGAATAAGTGAGAAAGATTGAACGAGGTACCTGCTGGGCTTAGGTGACAAAAAGAGGGATTTCCAAAATTCCGTCCGATAACCTAGATTCCTAGAAGTGTCCCTTGTTGTGAATTTATCGCAACACCACTTCAGGATTATTCTTCAAATTTATTCGTTCACGGTTATTATAGAGGACAAAAACACCAAATACCTAATAGAATGGATGATATCATCCTCGAGAAAAATCCGCTTCTCAGAAAATCCTCCTACGCCAATGAGTAATCTGGACACGCCATATTCTACTTCTTGACCGTTCGAAAGACGGTGGAAGCACGCGAACTAATATTAAGGAACCCCCACCCTCTTGAAAGAGTTCGTTTTAACGACCTCTCTCTTCAATTTCTTCATGGAACACCCCTCCACTTAAATTATGTCAGGGTTTTTAATACACTTTCATCGGATTTGTTATTTTGTTTGCTCATAAGGGGTGCTGTAATTTCGAACGAAGGATATCATTAGGTAATGATGGGGTATTAAGGGATGATATGTACTGCAAGGCTACAGGGTGGCTGATATGGTTCCTTTGATTTTGATGCGATTATATTGTTCTTCATGTAATGATATTCTGGCTTTCATAAGTTATGCTATACATCATCTATTCATCAAGAGATCTTCAATATTGAAAATTTTGAGATGTCTCAAATGTACAGATTCACAAAAAGAATAGAACCCTCTCATCACAGTCTACAAGAAACCAACAGACAGACCAATACCTTCACTTCAGTGAAACATTATTTGGCACTATACAGGATAGCCGGGAGATTGACGTTTAAAAAAATTAGATTCCTCGTGTCATGGGGTATCCGAAATACCCCATGTATGTTCACGGTTTTCGAGTTATAATTATTTTTAGAAAATTTCAGAACTTTTGTACTCAATCACGTAAAAAAATTATAATAAAAAAGTATGAAACTATTTCGACTTTTTTCTTTTGCAATGAAATTTTCATTAGTTGTACTTTGATACATATAATAATCAGCTTTGTAACTTCGATGTAAGTTTAGAAAAAATTGGTCTCAAGAGAAAAAAATACGTCAAGTGAATCAAAACCAAAACTTTTTTCAAACATAAATAAAAAATGTAAATGGATATATTTTTGGTTACTGAATATACCTATAAAATGCGCCTAACTCTTAGCAATCAGGATCATTTAGAATAAGCATACTTAATGGGCTATTTTTGCTAAAATCCACCATAAAATTCACCAAGGTGGAAATTCTTAAATTTTTTTTGTCTTTTTATGATTATTAAGGCTGAATTCCCTTGTAAACTAATCAAGATTACTGCAAATAAGCTAAGATTTGGTGTGTTAGAATTTTTTCCATTCAATCATTGTCCAAAATAAACTTAGATTGGTTAGTTAACAAAGAGGTGGTTTTGTAAATAAATGAGTGACAATAATGTAAAAGAAAATTTATTTATTCAATTTATAACAGATTTTTAAAATGATCACCTCCAGCGGCAATGCATATTCTACATCTATGTAAAAAATTATCTTTTAATCGAGTAATAACTTCCCTGTTTTCTTTTATTATACATTCGGTTTCTGCAATCTTCTGCCTTAGTTCTTCTATATTTTATTATTATTATATATTTTTAATTCTTTATGAAACACAACGAATTATACAAAACCACTTCTATATTTCAATATGAACATAGAGAAAACGAATTGAATTGGATTACATCTTGAATTAAATATTTTTGAAATTTTTTTTTAATGAAAATCAACTATCGAAAAAAACTAGTTTGCTTAATTCGTGGGAAAAGCCTTTTCTCGAACCCCTGTGTTACCATGTGTTAAAGTATTTATCACATTCAGTAATATTATGCTCTTCCCACTAATTGTACCACTATTGTGAAATTCAAGAAAACTACATGGAACACAGAAAAATTCAAACAGTTCCAAGTAGAAAACCTAGCACAAATCAGCACAACAAAAATATCTTCGAAAAAGGCCCTACCCTTTTCTTCATATACATACAAAGGCGTCATACCCAAAAGTTCAAATTAATTCATCATGTCTCAGTACTCAATAACCAACGCTTTGAATCAAATTGACTATTTATGTAAAAACAGCTTTATAAATTAAAATTACTCGATTCATAGAATTGAATTAATTCAGCACATTGAATGAAGCTATATTCCATTTACATTGAAAATGGATCAACAAAAGAATTCAGCAAATCTTTTTATATTGTCGTCAATTAGTCAAAGTTCACAATTTTGCAACTCTTTCATTTTTCATCGTTAACGATTCACCATTTCACAAAGAAACTCCATCAGGACTAGTATGTGTGATAGAAAGTGTGATAAATGGGTTGGATATAAATTAGTTTCATGATATAGCGTTTTTCATCAATGAAAATTGGCACATCCTTTGTATTGGCTTCGATTTTGCAGCAAATTCCCTAAGTAACGTTTACAGCCGCTTTGATGACTGTTAACTATGGGGATAAATGTACTATGTGGCTTCAATGAAGAGACTCTCTAAGGCTTATGCAAAACTAGCGAATAAACCTTTTTTTTTATTTACGTGCATGAGTGTTTCAAGATGAGCCCAATCCAACAAAATTGCTCACGCACATAGCACTTCCAAGCAAATGGTCACTGCAATGGAACTGCATTTTTCAGCTCTCAAAACATCCATTTGATGAGTTATCCGCCGTATAGTCCTGCCTTGGCACCAACTGACTTCTTTTTCTTTACGTAAAGAATAAAATGAGAGGTCAAAGTTTTTCGACACCTGAAGAAGCGGTTGATACGTTCAGAGTGCCAAAACTGCTTCGACAATTACTTCGAAAGCATCCAAAAGTGCATCTTAATCTTAATGGGGAATATTTTGAAAAACAATAAAACGATTTTCGACTATTAATAGTATAGTATTAATAGTAAAAGCTATTTGAAACCAGGAAAATAGCCCTTGTGATCCTAATAATTATAGATCAATCAGTTTATTGACTCTTCCTTTTAATATAAAGAAAGGTTCATCATTATTATAATTGAACCTAATGTAAAAAATGCTCTACAAAATTTCCAGGGATGTTTTAGGCAAGACAGAAATTGTTCAAATCAGAAGCAGGGGAAACAATACCGCACCTCATCAATTATTGTTCCACATATAAATTTCAAAATGATTTTAAGGCTATTTGTGGTGTTAATTGTTCAATGATATGGGTTATTTATTTCAAACCAATTTCATGCGTTATTTTTTTATTTCTTTTTTCATCTTTTGTCTTTTTATTTTCAGATTCGATGTGGTCCACTTAGGCCCATTTGCAACAACGCCCCTCACAATGTCGCTTAGCTAAGTGCCGCTCAAGTTGCACGACTGTCACTTAACAGAAACTTGACTAAGCGACGCTTAACTTTCTCAATCTAGTGACAATTCAGTATTTCATTTCTCCCTAGATCAATAAAGCGATTTCATTGACTACACGCAATATTTGATGTTTTGTGGTTAAAGAAATTTTAAATTTTGTCTATTCTATGGCAGAAATATTTGTTTATAAATTAATATATAAATAAACAATTGTTTGGGCTGTTACCATCATCTATTGTGGATGTAATGTTTTCCGACGTTTCGATAGACATCTTCTATCTTTATCAAGGAGGAAAAGTAAAAAAACTTTTGAAAATTATCAATTTTCAAAAAGTCAATATTGACAGAAGTCGTGAAAGAAAATGAACGATACTATATACTCATCTGTGATATGATGATCTTTTTAAGTTGGATCGAACTATCGGCGTCCAAACTTCTGGCAGATCTATAGATGGAGCACTTATGGAATCAGGTGTTATTTTCATAAATGCTGCTTCTTTGATTTTTCTTCTTGCAAGTTTTTCTTCTTTGGATATTATTGATGCTTCATCCCACTTTATACGATGATTCTCATCTACAGCATGTTGGGCCAACCTGGATTTGTCGCTGTCTAGTACTCGTAGAAGCTTCTGATGTTCTTTTATTCGTACATTCAGAGGGCGTTTAGTTTCTCCGATGTAAGATCTTCCGCACTCGCAAGGTAATAGTAATAGCCCAAACAATCATTCAACACGAGCTCCATCATCAACAATATCTCGTCATCAATAAATAAACAAGCCCGATATGGTTTTAATTAAAGACTTTAGTTTTCATTTGAAACGAACTTTACTGTTATGTTAAGTGCCAATTCCAGTATTTCCAAGTGGTCATGAAATGCATCAAATTCATTAAAGAAGTTCATTAAGAAGTTAATAGAAATAGAAATAATAATTAATATTATTTTAGTCACATCACATTTGTTCGAAAATCACAAAGACAAATATTTGGAAAACCAAACAAATCAATTTTTTTTAGGTTAGAATCATAGATAAATACCAAAATAAATATACATTTACCATTTTTTGATCTATGGGTAGAATCCGCCCTTAAATAGTTAAGTGGCCATGAATGAGCACTTAAATTTAAGGCTCGCTTAAGGGATTTAAGTGCCGCTCAACACTTGGTGCAACGCAATTTATGTTAAGGATTAATTTTAAGGGACGCTTAACGCTAAGTGTAGTTGGTGCAACCGGGCCTTAGAGAAGCCTCTGTGTTAATTAATGGATGCTCGTTCTTGAATAAATAAATCACTTAGGCCTGTTTACACCAATGCCCCTTAAAATGTCCCTTAGCTTCTTTGATTTTCTTCTTGCAAGTTTTTCTTCTTTGGATATTATTGATGCTTCATCCCATTTTATACGATGATTCTCATCTACAGCATGTTGGACTAACCTGGATTTGTCGCTGTCTAGTAGTCGTAGAAGCTTCTGATGTTCTTTTATTCGTACATTCAGAGGGCGTTTAGTTTCTCCGATGTAAGATCTTCCGCACTGCAAGGTAATTCATATATGCAGTTCTTTGTCCTTTGTGTCTCATTATTAGGCTTAACTTTTGTAAGTTTAGCTCTGATAGTGTCTTGAGTTTTGAATGCAGTCGTTATGTTGTATCTATTTCCAATTCTTCTCATTTTCTCCGACAAACCTTTTACATAAGGAATTACGGTTTTAATGGTCTGATTTATATCTGTTGGTTCAGGTTGACTTTCTCTTGTTCGTTTAGCTTTTTCTAATATCTTTTTGGGGTAGCCATTGCTTCTAAGAGTTTTCGAGATGTTATTTATTTCTACATTTTGGTCTTCTTCAGTGCAACAAATGTTTATTGCTCTATCAAATAAACATTTTGCTACTCCCAATTTAGTGTTTAGTTGGTGGTTTGACTCAAAATGTAGATATTGTCCTGTGTTCGTTGGCTTTTTATACACAGTGGTTCTTGGGATTCCATTTTGTTTATGTACGAGTACATCTAAGAATGGAAGTTGTCTGTCCTTCTCGATTTCAATTGTGAATTTAATTGATTCCTCTTGATTGTTTATATATTGAAGGAATCCATCTATAGTGTCTCTTCCATGTTGCCAAATAATGAAAGTATCATCTACATATCTTTTCCACAGTTTGGGTTTAAGTACATATTTTTCTAATGCCTTCTGTTCGAAAATTTCCATATATAAATCAGCTAAAATTGGTGATAGTGGTGAACCCATGGCAATTCCGAATTCTTGTTGATAAAAGATGTCTTCGAATTGGAAATATGTTGTTTCAATACAAAGAGAAAGCATTTCCATAATTGCATTGACGCTTAGTGTAGTTCTTTCACTAAGGGTTTGATTTCTTCAAGCTTTTTCCTAACTATGATAAGTGTTTTATCTGTCGGAATATTAGTGAACCAACTGGTGATGTCGAAGCTGACCATAACGTCTTCTTCCATGATTTCTTGATGTTTCATTATTTCTATGAAATGTTTTGTGTTTCTTATTATCGATGTTGAATTACTTTTTAATGGCGATATAATTTTCAGCAGAAATTTAGCCAATTGGTGGCATGCTAAATTTCTTGAACTCACAATTGGTCTAAGAGGAATATTTGCTTTGTGTATTTTTGGTAGACCATATAAATGTGGTGGTTTACTGAAGTGAGGTGTAAGTCTTGATCTAACGAATTGATCTGGAAATTCATTTCGATATCTATAAAGGATTTTGTAAATCTTGTTTTCAACTGTGGTGGTAGGGTCCTTTTTAGTCTTTTATATTTTCCTGCTTCTAATAATTCATTGATTTTTTTATTATAAGAGCCAACATCTAGAATTACAGTGGCGTTTCCTTTGTCTGCTGGAAGTATCTTTATGGAACTATCCGATTTAAGATCTTTTAATGCCCTCTGTTCAGCTTTATTTATATTGGGTAGAGGTGTTTTGTTATTCCTGTCTAACAAGGTTCTGATTTTCCATCTGTATTCTTCGGCTTTTTCAGGTTCTCGAATTTTGATATAAATATGATATAAATCAGACCATTAAAACCGTAATTCCTTATGTAAAAGGTTTGTCGGAGAAAATGAGAAGAATTGGAAATAGATACAACATAACGACTGCATTCAAAACTCAAGACACTATCAGAGCTGAACTTACAAAAGTTAAGCCTAATAATGAGACACAAAGGACAAAGAACTGCATATATGAATTACCTTGCGAGTGCGGAAGATCTTACATCGGAGAAACTAAACGCCCTCTGAATGTACGAATAAAAGAACATCAGAAGCTTCTACGAGTACTAGACAGCGACAAATCCAGGTTAGTCCAACATGCTGTAGATGAGAATCATCGTATAAAATAGGATGAAGCATCAATAATATCCAAAGAAGAAAAACTTGCAAGAAGAAAAATCAAAGAAGCAGCATTTATGAAAATAACACCAGATTCCATAAGTGCTCCATCTATAGATCTGCCAGAAGTTTGGACGCCGAGAGTTCGATCCAACTTAAAAAGATCATCATATCACAGATGAGTATATAACATCGTTCATTTTCTTTCATGACTTCTGTCATATTGAATTTTGAAAATTGATAATTTTCGAAAGGTTTTTACTTTTCCTCCTTGATAAAGATAGAAGATGTCTATCGAAACGTCGGAAAACATTACATCCACAATAGATGATGGTAATAGCCCAAATAATCATTCAACACGAGCTCCAGCATCAACAATATCTCGTCATCAACTACAAATTATTTTAGGTTAGAATCATAGATAAATGCCAAAATAAATATACATTTATCATTGATCTATGGGTAGAATCCGCCCTTAAATAGTTAAGTGGCCATGAATGAGTACTTAAATTTAAGGCTCGCTTAAGGGATTAAAGTGCCGCTTAACAGTTGGTGCAACGCCATTTAAGTTAAGGATTCATTTTAAGGGAGGCTTAACGCTAAGTATGGGTGGTGCAAACGGGCCTTACTATTCAATATTTCTGCAGATTTCGTGAACGCTATCACACGTACAAATCACTACTTTGTCGGAGAGATATGATTTTTATAGTGAGGTTTGCCCCTAAGCTTTTGAATCTTACGCCGAATTGCTTGCTACTCACTTACCTTAACTTCTACTAAAACTTTTATCGAATACACATGCTACATTGTTTTCTGAAAAAAAATGAAAGTGAAAAGTTCAGCATAATATGTATATAGTTGAAGTTAATGTGGTAGTCAAAGACTCACCCTCTATAAAGTATATGTCCATGTTATATTATATTGAATGTCCCATGGAGTATAATTTTCAACCGTATTTCTAGAAAAATCTAAGCTTCTCTGACCCCTAATTAAAATCATTCTTTTACACGAAGCTCAACCAGAAACCTTGTGTGATACACGTAAATAAAAGTGCGTGCAAAAATACTTCCCTTGATGGACACAAAGTGAGGACACAAATACAAGAATAAAAATATCGACACCGGATATAACGATCTGAGTATCTAACCAAAACCAGGGTGTCTAGGATAGATTTATCCTCATCCTCAAATATACACATCTATTTATCTCTTGAGATCTCAGGGTCAGTCACGTGAAAAAGTTGACTATAGTGGAAAGTGCACGCGACCTGTGGAGGGTGGCTGTCCGACAAAGTTTTGTTATTTGAGCTTTGAAGGTGAATGAAGTAGAGATCGATAAACTGGACCTGGCAAATCAAAGACCTTGGAAAATGTGGATTCGTTTTTAGTCGAATTATCTTTTCAATTCAATAAAGTTTATACTGGATTTGTGTCCAACTGCTCTATTGTATAGAGGGTTAATAAAAATCCGTGAATTAAGCGTTTTTCGGCTGCTATAAGGAATGGATTTTTTATATTTGGCACACGGCCATTCTTCGATGAGGGAAACCATGTTTAAATATTTTCATGGAAATCTCACCCCCGGTGGTACCGGAAATTGCTTTTGAATTTGAAACGAAATTACAATTTTTCTTACGGGAATGCAGTATTTCTCTAACCTTATTCAAGATGAATGAAGAATGCTTGCATGCGAGGTGACTCATATGAAATTAGTTTTCTTCCTGGTCAAATGAAAGTTTTTTCGCAAGTTATATACATACATATGTATTCTCTTGAAGTTTCGGCTTGAATTTTCTTGTACCAAACAATATAGCTTCAGAAAAATTAAACAGAACACAACTCCAATAAACAAAAAACTTATGTACTGAAGATACTTCAATCAAAAGTGTAACAGTATTATAGTCATTTTCAGATTTTTATTAATTTATTTACACTTTTCAAGAATGACTTGTTTAATTCAATTATTGGCAGGAAAATCTCCAGAATTCAGAATATTTTTATTTGAATAGGAAAACCAATAAAAGGTCCTTGCTCCTGAATATTTGTTGAACTTATCTTGGCGCATCTCGTTTTCAAAATATAGTAAAACAACAAATATTGTCTGTAACATGGCCAACACATTGAGTAGCCTTACTGAAGAGCCCAGTGTCATGTTGCTATGTTTTTCTCATACTATATTGCTATGTTCATCTTCGAGTGGTTTTTTGATACTTAAGGTTTTTTGCCTCTACTGTAAATTGATTTTGAATGCCAATAAAGGAGAATTCATCATTTAAGTGTGAACGTTTTCCTTCACTATCTATATTTCCCACATATTTTTCAATAATCCGGAATCTGAATTCAGCATATGCATATATAAAGTTTTTGTTTCGTAGTCATATCACTCTGATAGTTATGAAGAAATTCAATTTTCACTCCATTGATTTTTTAGGTTGTGCTTTTCACCAAAAATCTGTCCCTAAAAAACGAGCTTCGAAACAAGTCATCCAATTCTTTTGAGCAAAAACGCTTTATGAGTTCCCCTTTCTAACCTATGGATTCAGAACACCTGGAGCAGTCAAGCTAGAATTAATGGGAAATCGAAAATATCTTCGAAATTCCTATGATATTACCAAAACTTAATCACCTATATTTGACAAAAAAAATTATTTGTATAAATTAACAGGATGATAGACAGTTTGGCAACTTGTACCTTTTTCAGTCCTCATTAGAATATAACCCAAATCACGTGTCATATCTCACTCAATATCCTTGAACTTTGTCCGTCTAGGTCACTCTTGTATTATGCGAAACTTGACACGCACGTTTTTGGTATTTGACTACCGCATAGCTATAGATTTCTTCTTATGGACCACTAACCCCAATTCGCAACTAAAATTAGACTCCCATAAACTCAAATACCTTATGTCACCTGAAATAATATGATTGAGCTGACGGGCCTGAAAATTCAGAGAATGTTTAAAAGCGTTTCGAATTGATGATAGGAGGAATGAAAATAATGAAACGTTCGTATTTTAACATAGCGCCATCTATTGAATATTTACACAATACAGTCATCAATCTTAATTTTTTTTGTCGATGGTAGTAGGTTTATGGGTTGAATTTAAGAATACTCTCCATTTGGTCGTTCATTTGATGATGAGTAGGAGTACAACATAGATGTGCAAATTCTCTATATTGGTTCTGTCATAAATGGAATTTTGATGTTGCTTCAACTGTATAATTAGAGAAATTCTTCAGAGTTTTCATTTGATTCTATGTATAGAACCACTGTTCATTTATAATTAAAGGTTTCGATTATTGATGAGGAGACTGGTTTTTTAGAGTATTTGTGTACTTTAAATCTATCTCTTTATTAACATGCTTATATTAGCTTCACTTGTATGATTTTCAGTTTGTAATCTCCTTTAATAAGAGTGAGTGGCTCATTACTGTGAAAAGATCCCACTTCTTCCAATGCGTTCGTTGGCAGAGCGATCTAAGGCACGCGTTTCTGCGACGGTAGCTCTTGGATTCATCAATCATGGCTTCGATTCCCGTTCACCGAAAAAAATGTTTTTTCCTTCATATTCTAAGATTGTAAAATATTAGAATTTAGGGTTTCATTTCAAAACCTTGATGGATGAGCTGTGCATGTGTGGAACATTAGCCTACTTTACGACATGCAATCATAACTTAATGATTACCATTAATATTTCTATGTAAAAAAAGTATAAAAGTATTCTATGTAAAGTAAAAAATAAATATACTTTAAAAAAACACGCTGGGGTGCTTTGTGCCTTCATTTTCGTATATCAAGCGCCCCACGCTTCTTTCCCAATTTTACAAGTATGCTTTATATACTATTGTCATCAATTGATTTTTAAAATTATTTCTAACTTTTTAGCCCGATATTCTTTACAAGCATGTTTTTTTAGTTTTTTTAAACTATATTTATTCCATTAATTTCCTGTGTTGTCTAGTTTGTTGGCTCATTGTTTCATATAGATTATTATTATTATATTATTAAAGGATTTTTCATCATTCTGTGTAACATAAACTATGAAAAAATAACTAACATAGATTTCCAAATGAAAGTTATTCCCAAAATCTATTGGCGATGAATAAAAAAGTACTTCAAGTACTCACCTAGGTCGTCCATGTAAAGAACCATTGGTAGCGCTATATGGCATCCTCACATTGCCACTCTCCACGTCCTCATCGGTTGGTTTCTCCCTAACCAAAATCTGAATGGGTCTTACATCGGAAGAAACTATATTTTTGACATCTGAACTTTTGTGGTTCATCGTCTGATGTGTGGTGTCGCCTATGGGTGTCTCAGAGGCTATCAACCGGGTCATACTGTTTTGGACTTGATTTTCCATAGTTTTTGTATCCATCAATCCAGTCGACGTTACGTGATTAGAAATTCTCTCGTTAACAGTCGCACTACCATTACGTCCAGAAGTGTTATTTGGTGCTGTATTTTTCTTTTCTGAATCTATTGCATTGGGGCTTTTTTCTACTGTTCCGTTGGTCTTCATCTGTGGTGATTCCTTTTCTTCGCTAGTTTTAGTATTATTGGAATGATTTTCCCTTGACATCGATATGATAGCGTTAGCTGCCGGTGATAATTTGGATAGTCCACTTTCACGCATCAGTGTTTTCGTGTCGAGTACAGTATCGTTCATTTTATTAATCGCATTGGACACACTTGTAGCACTCAAAATACGCCCATCAACCATTGGAGATATGCCTTTCGGCAAATCTTTCCTCAACTCAACATTTGCATCTATTTTCAGAGGTTTTGTTACTGTTTCAGTTGTAACTGGTACTATGGTAGCTGCTGAGTTAGTTAGTTCATCAAATAATCTCATAGAGCTATCGTTTATTTCTAAAATATCTACTTTTGTTGGAAACACTGGAGACGATGGTAAACTTCTATCAAAAATTTCGTCCACTCTCGATGTTTTCAAAGGAGTTGTATCATTTTTCATTAATCTACTGTTATCATTCATTTTTTTATCCGAAGCACTTTTTCTATCAGTATCTGTTGTTTCTGTTTCTGTAACTGAATTAATGATTGTTTCCTTATTATCCTTTCTTCCATTACCTGAATTTTCCCTATTATTATTTTCGTTATTATTGTTCTTTGATTTGTTATTTTTATTCAAATTAGATTTTGTTTTTAATGTTGACGCGGCACTGATAACTTTTCCCGCACTGCTCTTCGTGTTGTTCGTTGTCCTTTTTCTATATTTGGGAGCCACAACGGGTCTATCAGACAATTCCGAATCACTAGTCACTTGGGGTTTTGGAGGCACTTTGGGTTTACTAAAACTATTAACTTTCGATTGAACATTCTTATATTTATTCGAAGCTTTGGTTGGTGAAAGAAGAGGCCTAACTGATGGACTCGGTTCTCTACTAGTACTCCTGGATTGCACCCTGGAGGAAGACCTGGAAGGATTTCTCGAATTGGTCTTGGACGAAAGCTTTGTCGTTTCTCCAAGCCTTGAGGGAGATGGAAGCCTGCTCTGTGGTTGACTACGACTCATGGTGGGAATTTTAGATGGGGAAGACTGTGATTGGCTTGGTTCTGGAGAACTACCTGTAGATTAAACGATGTCATGTTATTAAAATGTTATTGTTTTGTTCATAACTGCATACAATTGGTTGATTCTCCGAAATCAAGACATATTTTACTTAAAAACTGTAACAGCGTGGGTATCAAGGTGACAAAATACCTCGATCAAGCGTTCAACGTTTATAAAATCTAGCTTTCAGGCTGTAACATTGATTTTAATCATAGATTCGTGGGATCGAAAGGTTAGATTAGATAATGGCCATATATCTTCGAAATGGGTAAGACGATGAACTTGAAATTTGGCAACTAGTTTCAGATAAGTATCATTTATATTTGAAATTTATCAGAGGGGAGTCATTTACAATCCGATTCAACAACATGGAAGCGAAAAGTACCTACTATCCTATGCTGCAGACTTAGGATCTGATATTTGATCGATTCATGAATGTATATAGCTATTATCTCAACTTTTTGCTCACCTAAAATTGGAGATAGCTGTCGGAATGCTGGCCGCCCAGCATACGCCCTACTAGGACTTGGCGGAGGCCTTTTCGACACTTTACCGGGAGACAGATTGGTCATGCTTTTGCTAAGTTTGCCTCCAAGTCCCTCTTTTGTCGGGGTTGAGTCAGAGGAGCCCTCAGTGTTCGATACTTTCTCCCCAAACAAGACAGAACTGTTTCTCCTCTTGATTTGAGGAATCTTGGACTTCTTGGTGGGAGTCTTTGGTGGTTTGGCAGCTTTGTCAGCCGCTTCTGGTGGCGGAGAAGGTGCTGGAGATGCATGTCTGGATCCTACTGGATTGAAGCCTCTTCCTCGAAATGGACTTATTCGTCCTGATGGGGAGGAACTTCTGGATGGTCCTCTACTGGTTGGTTCCGCTATTATTGAGAATGATTGGTTTCTGTTCCTTTTTGTGGTTGGTGTAAGTCTGGAAGAAGTTTATGATATAACGAAGTGAGAAATCGAAATTAAATGTCTGGAAATCGAATCCTTATGATAAAGATCTGAGGTTATGGAATTCAGTGAAAAAATTTATCTTGACGACTTTCAAATAAACATTCACAACTTCTGGATATTTCGGAAAAAGAACAAATGACTTTGAAATCGTTCAAAACTTTTCTCAAATATTTGAGTTACATCCATAATGAATATAATATAGTACGGCCAATCTATACACTTTGATCAGATCATAAACGGAGTCAAAGATCTGATGTAAATCACAATATAATGAAAGATTATAGATGTTCAATATTTGGGAGATTTAATGTTAATATAGGAAAAGAAGAACAACTTACAACACGACTTGAATATCCAGAAAGAAACAAAAGCTGAAGAGGATATGAATAAAAATATTAAAGAAACTTAATAGAATTTTATTTATTGGTGTTACGATGATAAAAGAAAACATAAGAATCTTTAACACAGAAATAGAACGAGTTGAAGGATTTAGGAGAAACATTGGATAATATCTGTAGAAAAAACACATGAATGAATGAAATATAGAGAAAGAGTAGGACGTTACTCAATAAATAAAAAATTTATAGGTTGAAAAACATTTCGATCCAAAAATCCTTTTCAATATTGTGTATTTAAAGCAGTCTTAACAAGCTATTGTAACAGAATTTTCAAGGCATTCGTCAGAAAAAATGTCAATCAAGCCATAAGAAAACAACAAGGGTTAAATATACAATTCATTGAAAAAAAGACATTTAAATTGATGGAGACTTGGGGACACATACAACGGATAAATACCAATAGACCAGTCAGACAGTTTTCTGAAGCAAGAACGTAATCGATAAAGAATTCAAACGTGGAATGAGAATGTGGGTAACGTAATACAAGGTAAAGAAAAACATTGAGTAAAGCAGCTACATTAGCATAAGAACGGAAATTATAAAACTTCATAAATAAGTATTTTTCGCCAAATAAAAAATCTGATTGGCTGAAGTATCGAATAACTTATGTAATTCCTGTCAATGTTTAGAACAAACACCAAAAAAACCAATAAACCAACGTGATAAATAGAAAATGATCAAGGAACATTACCGAAGTTTATAACTGAATAATTAATTAAGTATTATATACTGAGCTCATAAATAATTTTCAATCAATCAATCAAATCAAAAACTATTAGGAGTAGAATTGGATTAATATTTTATAGAAAAAAATTCTGCTCTAGTTGCAGAAAAGATGTAGGAAGCTTTTCACACAAGGCACTTTTTTTTCAACAAATTTATACCATTTTAAAATCAATCCAGTTAATTTCCTCGAAGAAATAATTTCAAGTCTCACCTTATTTCCTGATATTTGGACACATAGAACATATTAATCATATCACTTAGTTCTTGAAGCGAAGTGTCGCAAACGATACCCGAGTAAAACATAACCCTTTGTCACCGAGGTGACACTAGAATGACTGCCAAGAACAATTTCTTAAGATTCAGATCTGGATGAAATCTAGAGGACATTTCCTTTGAGTTCAGATCGTTCGGGAGATGCAATTTATTTTGGGAAGAGTTGGAAATACATTGATATTCAGAACCGTCTTGTCGCATTATGAATGGAAGGATGCTCAGGTGAATGGAGAGATGGCACAAGAGCTTCAATGGAAGATATCGGGCCAAATTAATTTTTTTCTTCAGTGAAATTATTCCATTAAGAAAATTTCAATGAATAATTTACACATTCCAGCCACAAAATATCTCGGCGTCTTTATTGATCAACATTTAAAATGCGATATAACTTACCTTACGAAAAAACTAAGAGGATTCTTGTTTAGATTAAGATATCAAAAAATCAATTACGTCTGAAAAACATGCGCATTACTTACACCCCATTAGTCCAGTCACAGCTGATAAGTTGGAATGGTGTTTCAGATATACACAAGAGCAGAAATTTATTCTGAAAATAATGTAGGAAAAAAAATACATTTCCTATTTTTAAAACTATCAACATTTCTGAAGTACTAGATATAACACAGATTTATGATCAACAAATCATTCTGAAGGTTTACCAGAATGAAATATCTGTAAGATTAAAAGAACACAAATATATTGTCAGAGCAAAACAAGAAAATTATGAAAGAACAAGATCAAAGAAAAAAGAATTGGTCAGCGATGTTGCACATATATAGCTTCAAGAATCTACTTCATTGTACTGAAGACGTTCAGAAATATACGTAATTTACAAAATTTAAAAAAGAAATAAAAATATAGGTAACTGAGGGGGACCGATCTAGGATTCATAAAATGATAAACTCAAATTCAAAAATATTGAGTATATATGTGAATACCTACTGCTCTTACTCCATTTGACAATTGTCATCGAACCCTTGACAATACAAACTACCATCATAAAAATATTACCGTTGATGACATTGACATTGTAACACTGATGAAGACATTATAGTACCAATAAAGATCACTGAAAAGGATACAGAAAAGATATTTATAAAAACAAAATGTTATTTTTAAATTGAATAAACTAGACACTAAAATAACTCTACAGTTCATCTTTATTCTCAATTCACTCTGTTATTATTATCATTATTAATTCTCCGAAGTGTTTTGTGTTTTAAAAAAATTGTTTGAGCGATTGATAAATTGTGTGGAATCCAACGTCACACGACGATCTTGCAATATGCAGTTAGCGCACAGTATCAATGGTTTACAGCACAACAACTGATTGTGGATGACCTTCACGAAATTCGTCTCAGAGTGAACTACAACCTCGGTTGAATTCACTATACCATCGATAAACACTGGTCCTTGATGGAGCCTCATCGCCAAAATTTGAACTAAGTTCATCGATGCACCACTGTTGAGTTAATCCACGACGGAAGTTGTAAAAAAATAATCGCACGAAAATGTTCACGAGATGAATCTTTCAATTACTGTAAACAACACAAATAGCGCTCGTATGTCAAAACGTTCTATGTATAACCTCAATAATGTGAGGCTTTACGATAGAGCTGTCAGTTGGCAGATTGCAACAGAAGGGTTGTCCAATCCCGAAATATAAAAGGCAACCCTAGTACTCAAATTTGTTTTTGTTGCGCATTTTTTTAAGAAGACACCTATGTCTGCGGTATGTCCATCTTTTCAGCGAAATACTCGCCTGAGTATTTTTTTAATTTCTCTCTAGCAAAGTTAATTCTTTATGAGAATGGTGAATCATATTTCAGTCTCGATATTTAATTAGAATTGTATACAATAATTCTGTGAAGTAATCATGATCACCTTACTTCATGTTTCTAGTATGCCTTGGTAATGCTGTACGAAAAAAGTTGCCACGAATTTATCTCAACCCTTTTCTGTGATAATTGAAATAAACGAAAATAAATGTTCGAAAGATAAAATCTCCTAAAAAACAAGAAATCCTCATAATTGAGTTATCTCCAGTTTCTAAATTTAGAGAAAGAGCATCCGGCGCGATAGACTTCATCAGGTACCTACCTAGACAGTGTCTTTATGTATGCCTTTTATACGTTTCTACCGGTGTTGTCCAAATATTCTTCCACCTTTGGATTCTATACTTGAAGATTTTCTATTTATGGAAAACTCTGCTTCTGTTGTCGCTAGTGGCCAGCTATCGTTTTGTCAAATATCTGAAATTTTCGAATATCGTCGAAAATTGCTCAAATAATTGCAGGGTCAAACTTGATCATATCCGGCAACCATTGGTTCGTACGAAATGAGCTAGAGATTTCATATTTAGAGACTAGATTAATTGTCTGAATGTCTCGGTCAAGTTTTTAGTGATGAAAACTTCATGGTCAAAGTTAAGTCCGTCTAATGGTTGTCAGTTATGATCATCTGAAACTTGGTTTTCTCAATTTCTCTTAGAATATTTACTTGATCAACATGTTACTCGAGACACTTTAGATCACATATGGTCAACATACGGCCCGCTTTAAGATATAATCCGGCCCGCCAGACATTTTGATAAAAAAACTAAATTAGAAAATATTAAACTAGGTACTTACACTCACAGCGACAGTGAAGCCCCAAACATCTAATCCTTTGATGTTTGACGCCTCACTCTTTTATAATCGCCGCCACTCGGCTTACTCGATCAAAGTTTATGATGTTTGCCGCCCGACGCCTCACGGGCGATAAAAATCAATGGATTAGTTTCTCAAATTCAAGTTCAAGTGTCTCATTGATTGACTTTCGTAGTTTGTAGCAATTGCAAATTTATCGATTTGCCGATATGATGCTGTACCATTTTTTTACATTTCATTTTTTAAATAAATTGTACTAGTACTAGAATAACATTGTGATATTATTTTATGTCTGATATCTATTGACACTAATTACTTTAAAATGCGCTAAGCACTTTTAAACGCGGCCCGCGAACCTATTTGCACACTGAAGTTTGGCCCTCAAGATGTTGCCCATACCTGCTTTAGATGAACAGGGTGCTTACAAAACATGGACAGAATATATGATGTTTTCGACGTTTAGGGATTCTATTGATGTTAGTCCATAAGTATAAAGATGTTTCAGTGACGAAATTTTTCATAATAAAACATATTCAATGTTCGAGCACATTCGCGGTAACATAATAAGAACCAATTCAATATTTGATTTCACAAATGCCTCCATTTTGGACAGAAAATTTGGAAATAAAAATTACGTCAAGTCCAGCAGACAATCGTAAAAATACTTAACCTCCCAACATCCTCTTTGAAATTTACCATCTCTCTATTTCTAATGTATATCGTCTCGCTTATATTCCTTCTGTACAGATATCTCTCTCTGTCCAAAATGGAGGAATTTGTGAGATCAAATGTATGTTTTTCCTCTTTTCTTTTATTAATTGTGAAGGGTTTGTTGGGAATTTTACCTCTTTTTTAATTCTATGGTATATTGCAGCATTGAAAAAAGGATGGTGTTTATCTCGAAACTTTGGACAAAAATGATCCATTAGAGGAGACAAAAATGATCCATTTCTTAAAAATTTTTAGAGCTGACAGACTTCGTCCTGTCAAAAAGATTTGTAATGTAATAAGTAATAAGTAATCCATTAATCATGTGAATCAAATTTATTATGATTATCATTGTAGTGCTTTGTGGTATACGATGTTTTTGTTTGATTACCTGGCGCATAGATAAACAAATCTGATGGTTTTCCAACACGGGAACAGGCAAAATACAATTGACCATGTGAGAAACATGGGTTTTCTAGATTAATACCACAAACACTTGATGATTGCCCCTGGGACTTGTATAGTCATAGCAAAAGCAAGCCGCACTGGAAACTGTAGTCGTTTAAACTCAAATGGCACATCAGTCGGAATCATTGGGATGCGCGGTATGAGAGCATCTTCTCCTTCATATTTTCCTTTGATTATAGTTGCTTCTATCACATTGTTTAGTAATTTTTTTATCGCTAACCGTGTACCGTTGCAAAGACGGGGTTGGTTGATATTTCGCAACATTATAACCACCGATCCAACCTTTAATTGAAGATTGTGAGGTGGCAATCCTGGCAAATCCAGCGAGTTTAAAAATTCCGGTGGATAGTTGACTACATCATCTTGATTAGTAGCCGAATCAACTGATTTATATATCCTCAATTCGCCTGTAATTTGTTCTTGAATTTTGAAATTTAATTCATTTATATCTATGTTTTTGCAGCCAGTATAGCTCGTTCTCTCAACCAATCATGGTTTCTGTAATTTTGAGAAACATCTGGAAACACCTTCTGAATAAGTTCATCTTTTGATCGAGTTAACTGACAAAAACTTTGAGGAAAGTTAATGCAGCCAGTCAACATGTCTATAGAAAATTTGCCATTACCAATGTCAATGAGTTTAGAGAATATGTTTCCAGATTGGTCATTTTGCAACTCGACACGCATATTCTTGCTTAAATGAAGTACTTTGACATGTTTCCACAAGTTGGAGGACTTTAGACATGCATTGAGTTCATCAGCTGGCGTTGATCGTGGAATCACTGACAATGTTTGACGAAAATCTCCTGCTTATTAGCATGATTTTATTAAATCATTGCACTACCAAATCGGTTATTATTGCTCCTTAGATCTTTTAAGGTTCTGTCTAAAGCCTCCAAAGGTTTTTATGTGCTATCGTGCATTCATCCCAAACAAATCAATTTACATTGCTAAAAACCTTTGCCATTGCAGAGTTCTTCGAAACGTTGCAGGTTGGAGTTTCATTGCTCTGCATATTTAATAGCAATTTTAGTGCTGAATGGGCTGTTCGACCACCTTCAAGCAAAGTTGCTGCGATTCCCGACGAATCGACTACAAGTGCAATATTATTTTGTGAGCGAATTGTTGCTAATATTAATGAAATCAAAAAGTTTTTCCTGTACCACCAGGTGCATCTAAGAAGTAAATCCCTCCAGTTTCATCATTTGTTACTTTCGTAAGAGTTTCAAATACATACTTCTGTTGTTCATTTAACAGTGGAAGATTTGTTTGAATTAATTCTTTCAAAGCGTTGAGATCAAACAGTTTTTCTCGATGCAACTCTTGGTTAAAAGCGTCATGCATTGGACGATTGGGCGCGGTCAGGCCTAATTGAATTAATAGTTTGTTTTACATTATCAAGCACATGTCCTCAATTGAAATCAATGCTTCATTGTAAATTTCTTCACTGATTTGTATATTTGGATTTCCCATTCTATTCCGTATTTGATACAAAATATCATCACACATATAATCTTTGTACTTGATCCACAAATCAATTGGGTTTGATGGGAAGCATGTAGATATGATTATAGAAAACAATGTACGTATTTGATGAGCGTGTGATGATATTACAGCATTAATATTATCACATCATATACATACATACATTATAATATCATTAATACATCATTGAGACTTTGATCCCAATGAGCGTCATTTTCAAGCGATTGCAAACGTTGACAGGCTTCTCTGTAGGATCCACACAATTCACCATCAACAGTTCGTAACTGTTGGAATGATGTTGGGCCACGTACATTGACTAATAGCAGTCGTAAATAAAAACATTCATCATTGGTGGAATATACATCTGTATATCCTGGAACTGGTTTTCCTTGTTTCCGTCGTATAAATCTCTTTGAGGATTTATTCCAGGTATAATATTTTGGCATTTCAGAATATAGCAATGTTTGTGCGAAATCATCGTTTTGACATGTCTCAAAAAAACTGCTTAATGTAGTAGATGGTGGCTGAGCAGCTCTTTGTACTGCGTTCTGTGCTGTAAATACACTCTTTGTCCATTTTCTAAATGCACAGCTATGTAAACAACAGAAGGGTGTCTCTCATGAATAAGAAAAGAAAATATTCGCCAAACTGCTTCATTACTAATGACATTTGGTATTGGGTAACTTCATCATTGGGATTCTCTGGACCAATTCCAATCACAGCCATATCACTCCCTTTGGTTAAATATTTGCAAATGTATTTACTAGATTTCACTGAATGGCAAGATTCAACGTTGATGTGTGCTTTGAATGTATTTGATAAAATGGGTGAATATGGAACAATCCAACGGTTATCTATTTCAATATCTTGTTGATTTAATTTGACAATTGTTGATTTTCCATTGTCTGCTGTCGATCTGCGACGATACAATGGATAACCGTCATTACCAGTAATTGTTTCATACACGGTGAATTTTGATTAAGAGTTCCACAGGGACCATGTATCATGTTTTTGATAACTACCTCATGCAATCCAGGATCTACTTGTACATTATGGATTTCAGCTGATATCACTGCATCAACTTCATTTGGACTTATCTTTTCAACCAACCAAATCAAAATGTGTGCATGTGGCAATCCTCGTTTCTGCCACTCCACAGAATACATCCAGCAGCGTGTCTCACCAAACACATTATGTTGTACGATGAAATCCATTAAAGATTTCAACTTTTGTCTAAAGTCTCTGGCTGTAATATCATGACGATCAATGGGTGATTGCCCAGGGAATAACTCCTGCTTGATTTATATCCATTGCTGATTGCATGTAAATCTGATGAACAAATCTGCTGTACCATAATGATGAACATACGACATGGCATCTTGAGCATATTCGTGCATATGCCGTATTTTGTCAAATATCAAATTAACTACGTTTTAATTATCATTTCTTCAAGGGCTATTTTTAGAGTTTTTGAATTTGTCTGGCCGTAAAAATCATTAAATGAACATTTTAAAAAAGTTGGCCAAATTGGTCCAGGCGTTGTTCGTTATGCGCTTACCAACACATTTGCGATTCATTTTTATAATATAATTTTGTCAAATATTTCAGTTACATTCTTCAACAAGTTGAAGCATAATATTATGAAGTTGTGAAGTGGTACTCGTTATACTCGTATAATCTAGTGTTGCAATCTGCCAACTGACAGCTCTATCGAAAAGCTTGACATTTTTGAGGTTATACGTAGTCAGAACGTTTTGACATACGAGCGCCATTTGTGTTGTTTACAGTAACTCAAAAGATTCATCTCGCCCATAGAATGGAATTAAATCGTGAACATTTTTGTGCGATTATTTTTTACAACTTTCGACATGTATTAACTCAACAATAGTTCATCAATAAACTTAATTCAGTTTTTGGCGCAGAAGCTCTATCAAGGACCAGTGTTTATCGATAGCATGGTGAATTCAACCGAGGTTGTAGTTCACTCCAAGACGCATATCGTGAAGGTCCTCCGAAATCAGTTGTTGTTCCGAAAATCATTGATGCTGTGTGCCAACTGATATCGCAAGATCATCATGTGACCTATCGTGAGATTGAGACAACCTTAGGCATTAATAGAACCAGCATACATTCAATATTGCATGAACATTTGGCCGTCAAAAAAATTGACAATCGCTCAAAATAAGGCTCATGTCGATTGATCGAAATAAATGCTCAAAAAATACGATAACATCGTGACAGGTAATGAATCGTATGAGCCCGAAAGTAAACAGTCGACTGAATGGGTGTTCAAGATGAGTCAAATCCAACAAAAGTTGCTCGCGCAAGCACTTTCAAGTAATTGGTCACCTGTTATTTCTGAAAAACTGGACATGTCGCAATGGTACCACTAGAACAACGCTGAACTGTAAATTCTGAGTGGTACACAACCATTTGTTTGCCAGTTGTCTTCCAAGAAATCAAGAAAACCAACTGTCGAAGACGGATCATCCTTCACCACGATAATACGAGCTCTTACATCGATTCGATGAGTCATCCGCCGTATAATCCTGACTCTGCACCGAATGACTTCTTTTTATTCCCGTACGTAAAAAATAAAATGAGAGGTTACCATTTTTCGACAACTGAAGAAGTGGTTGATGCGTTCAGAATGCATGTTTTGGCAAATAGTGGTAAAAGTGCTTCGACAATTGCTTCAAACGGATACAAAAGTGTAAAGATCTTAATAGGGAATATTGTGTAAAACAATAAAGCGAGTTTCGATTATTAATATTGGTTTTTGTTCTATAATCCCGAAATTTAAAAGGCAACCCTCGTAGCAGCATTGTGGGAGCACCTTAATGTCAAAATTATTGTTATACTTTCTGGACGGGTAATGAAATACACTATTGCAAGCTAGAAAAAGGTGTCTGATCAATATGGTGAGCGGAGAATTGTGACCTTGCACTCATGTTATTATCAAGTCTTACCTGTAAGGAATAGGAGCCTGTGGTGGATCAGGTGGTGGCAGATCCTCAGGTGGCAGTACCGTGAAAGCACCAGGAGAAAGGTATCTCAGCTGCAAATCAACATTGAAATTGCGCGCCGGTCGCAGAGGATCGGGCTCTCTTTTCTGACCAAGGTCGCGCATATTGCGTTACGATTTCCGTCGCGTCATCTTCAGGCGACGAGGCACTCCGTTGAGACTCAGGGATGGTCATTCGGTCGTGGTATCATCTGGAAATTCATAGGTTTGTAATAAATTTTATTGACGACTGATTCATTTATTTTACAGAAAACCATTGTGAACTCTGTGTTAATGAACTAAAAGGCTCAGAACCGGCAACAGCACGTTGACTCTAATTGGGCGTATCGAAATCAATGTACCGAAAACATGTGTCATTTTGATTTGCAAGAGGTACACGCGAATAAAAGACATAAGTCATGAGAAAACGTGCAATGTGTGTCCGCAATATGAGCAATCAGAGTGATCGCTAAATGTACGATGAACCCAGTGACGGCGTAAAGGGGGGGGCGGTCCGCCCCGGGTGCCAAGCATCAAGGGGTGACAACACGGTGCCAAAGAAATACCAACTCTGTCACGCAGATAGTAGCCGCTAGCGCGTCATGCGTTATGAGCATCAAATGATCTTAGACCAAGAAAAAAAGAAGTGGCGTGACATTTTGAGTCGCCTTTTGGATATCATTCTTTTCCTGGCACGCCAAAATCTTCCTCTAAGAGGACATAGAGAAGGGATTTCATCAGACTATAGAGGGAACTTTTTAGAATTAGTTAATCTATTGTCAAAATATGATCCAGTGCTAAAAGAGCACAAAATTTGAATTGAACATGCTATCGCCTGTACAAAAAGTAAACGGGTAGATTCTTATTTGTCTTAAGACATTCAAAATGACTTTATCAGTCTTTTGGGGGGAGAAGTGAAGAATAACATTTTGGACGACATAACGAAAGCTAAATATTTTGGAATTATTTTCGATAGTACACCAGACATATCACATGTTTATCAGATGAGTTATGTAATCAGATATGTTCATATTGAAGGCGATCAAGTTGAAGTGAAGGAATCATTTCTAGGTTTCTTCCCTATAGCTGGAAAGACTGCTATCGAACTTACGGAAAATATCCTTACGCAGTTAAAGAGTGATAGCTTGGACATTCATCTATGTCGGGCTCAAGGATATGATAACTCTGCAACCATGGCAGGAGTTCATGGTGGTGTGCAATCTATCATTAAGGAACACAATCCTAAAGCTTTGTTTATGCCTTGTGCTAATCATTCGCTAAATCTATGGGGTGCACTCTTTCATGAGTGTTAGTTCAAGTGTAACATTTTTTGGAACAGTAGAAAGAGTTTACACGTTTTTTTCGTCATCCACACATAGATGGGAAATTCTAATGAAAAGTGTAGGCGTATCGGTCAAAAGACTAGTAGAGACAAGATGGAGTGCTCATCACGATGCTGTTAAGTCATTGTAGAATAATTTTGAGAAACTTGTATCAACATTCGAAGAGATGTGTGATCCCAGAAGCAGCAGAGAAAACGTCGATACAAGACAGGCAGCATCCACACTCTCACCAGCTTTATGTGACTTCAGTTTTTTATGCTACCTCTCTTTTTGGTGTGTTAGATCAGACACAAAAGTATATCCAAACATCTGGACTATCGCTGGAAAAGTGTGTTATAAAAATTAAAGCCCTAAAAATTTTTCTTCAAACTCAACGTATACAAATAGTGGAAAGAGCTATTTCCTATGCAACTGAGAAATGTGAGGACTTGGATATCTCCGTTGAAAGAAGAGGAAGGAGGAGATTCCGAAAACGAATGCCAGGAGAAATGTCCCAAGATGTTGGACTAACATTGCCAGAAGAGTTGCATAGAGCTATGTTAGAATGTCTTGATAGATTTTACGAAGAACTAGAGCATCGCTACAAAGCATGGATGATATTCTCATAACATTTGGTGTTGTTCAGCCTGAAACTCTACTTACGTCAACAGAAGAAGAACTTCGTGATAAAGTTCCAAATCTTACAAAAATCTATGATGAATTTTCTGCAGAGGACATTATTTTGGAGATTTTACGACTGAGGCGCCACTTGGAAGCCGCCAGCATTTCTCTTCAAGAAGCGATCCAATGGACTGCCTTGGAGCTTCTGAAATTTATTGTAAAATGGGACTATTCTGAGTCTGTTCCAAGTCTAGCTCTATGTCTAAGATTTTTTTAACTATTTGTGTTTCGGTGGCTACTTGTGAAAGAAGTTTCTCAAAATTAAAGTTAATAAAATCTTACTTAAGATCTACAATGAGCCAAACAAGACTTTCCAGTCTATCCATATTGTCCATTGAAAAGAAGAGGAAAGTAAATTTTGATAATGTCATTGAGTATTTTAGCAAAATAAAGTCACGTGAACACGTTTAATATTTGTCGTTTTATTTTGAGGGTGCTCGATAGAAAGTCGCCCCGGGTGCCAACCTATGCTACGCCGCCACTGGATGAACCTCTATATTGGTGGAGTGTGGAATCGCGTCTTGAACCTAGTTAAAAATTCCCATTTATAAAACGCTTAATCTAGTTAATGTTATAAGAAAATTTTAACATTTCTCAACGAATTCCTACTAATCTTTCCAGAAATTATTAACTCAAGTCCCTACGCTCTGTGTGACAGAAATAAGGTTGGCAACTAACAGAAATGAAATGTAAGCCTACGGAAAATTATATTTTCTTTCTTCAAAGTCCCTAATAAATTACATCGGTAATAAGTGATAAGAGTGTGCCGATCAGAAAAAAAAATGCTTACATAAATTTGAGACCACATAAAATGAATAAATTGAGACATATGCGATTTTTAGGTGATGCAGCAGATCATGAAGGTAATATAACCAGGTATACCGGTATGAAGTGAGCGTCAAGATACAAATGTCGCGATAGGGAACACTTGTTGTGAACGAGTCTTTATTTTTTTTTGTTCGTTTGCTATGACATCAACATCAAGTCATTGAACAGACAACATCATATTTTTTCATCGTGTTAAAAATGTAGAATTTTGTACCAGAATGTGATGATATGCTGAAAGCATTAATTTTTTGTTTTCATTTGAAGAAAAGTACTGCAGAGTCGCATCGAATGCTTGTCGAAGCATATGTTGATCATGCTCTATCAGAAGCAACATGCAAAAGATGGTTTCAACGGTTCAGAAATAATGATTTTGATGTAAGAAATGAAGAAAGTGGAAGACCACCAAAAAGTTTGAAGACGCCGAGTTGCAAACGATATTGGATGGAGATGACACTTTGAATTTTAATAGAAATGTTAAATGTTGTAAAACAAACAATTTCTGACCGTTTAAAAGCTATGGGAAAGAACCAAAAGTGTGGAAAATGAGTGCCACATGAACTGAATGAAAGAGAGATGGAAAACCGAAAAACACTTGTGAAATTATGCTTCAAAGACACGAAAGAATATCGGTTCTGCATCGGATTGTAACTGGCGATGAAAATGGTTTTATTTTAAGGATCCTAATCGAAAAAAATCATGGGTTAATCCGGGACAACCATCAACATCGACTGCAAAACCAGATCTATTCGGTAAAAAGACAATGCTCTGTGTTTGGTAGGACCAGAAAGGTGTAGTGTACCACGAGCCCCTAAAACCTGGTGAAACCATTAATACTGATCGATACCGACAACAAATGATCAATTTGAACCATGCATTGATAGAGAAACGACCAGAATGGGCCAGAAGACACGGCAAGGTAATTTTGCTCCATGACAATACACCTGCACACAAAGCAAAACGGGTTCAGGATACAATCAAAACACTTGGCTGGGAGCTGCTATCCCATCCGCCGTATCCACCAGACTTGGGTCCTTCCGACTACCATTTGTTGTCATCGATAGGACACGCATTGGCTGAGTGGCACTTTGATTCCTACTAGGAGGTCGAAAATTGGGTGTCTGGTTGGTTTGCTTCAAAAGACGAACAATTTTATAGCCTTCGTATCCACAAATTGCCAGAAAGGTGATCAAAATGTGTAAAAAACAATGGCCAATACTTTGAATGAAATGTTTTTCACTTTCCCATTAATAATTAGTGTTTTATTAAAGCTCATTTCATACCGGTAGGTATACCTGATATAGTGTTGAATGATTGTTTGGGCTATTACCATCATCTATTGTGGATGTAATGATTTCCGACGTTTCGATAGACATCTTCTATCTTTATCAAGGAGAAAAATAAGAAACCTTTTGAAAATTATCAATTTTCAAAAGTCAATTGACAGAAGTCATGAAAGAAACTGAACGATGTTATATACTCATCTGTGATATGATGATCAAACTGTAATTTGGTTTTTAATTAAAAATTTAATTTAATTGAGGGTTATTTTTAATTAATTTTTCAATAAAATGAATAAATGAAATGCTACTTATAAAAATACGTTGTTCATAAGATAATTATAATTTTTCTTACAACCTGATCTTCAATAATGTTTATATATGCGACTTCGAAAAAGCCTTTTTCTTTGGCATTAAAACACATTTGTTGTCCATTTTCACTTTCCTTCGCTACAATTCAATTATCAAAAATTTCTATTTACTCAGAACCGCGTTATGAGTAACTAGATAATTCAGATTGATTAATTGGAATTCTCAACTTTTTTGTAGATTTGTTTAGTTGACAAAGTACTCAACAAATTTTCACACATAGAACAAGTCACTTTAAAATCTACTTTCTTAAAATATAAATGTTAATATTGAGATTCAATTTTGGGACGACGCGTAATTTTCAAAGCCAAAAATGTAAAATCAACAACACAGACACTTCTGAGAAATCAAAACACTCACACTTGTAAGAAAAGCAGACTTTTCCACATTCTAAACCGTGTTACATACCATGGGAAATCTGTTTGTAGTATCATGTCTGTAGGTACTTCAGCTAAGCATTAATGGGGAGATAAAATGCAAAATAACCATAGACAAAAACAGAACAATAATTGAGAATGGGCTATAAGACAAACACTTATCACAGATTATAGGTATATGTTTGAAAACATCTATTTTCTCTTAGCAGTAATGATCATGGTTTCCCAAGCAGCCATGCGAAAAGTTAGGAGTTTTCATCAGATTCGAAGAAAGGAAATCTCCGTTACGGCATGTGCCTGATTATTTGAAAAGTGTAAAAGTGAACTGAACTGCGGTTTCCTGGAGAACATCCTCATGTTACGCTGGCTACGCATCAAGATTATGGTTGACGAGCAACTATCTTTATTCGGTTCGTTATCGTAATTATTGTTATTATGTTTCTGTAACTAGATAATTAGATTTTTCATAGTTGACATGCTCTAGATAGAAAGTGCTGCTTGGATTTATTTTGATTCTGCTGAAGTTACGATTTCTAAACAGAATACAATGCGTAAAGGGTTCATTCAATTTTTTTGTTATATTGATCACATTAGAAATCTTCTCATGGAAACAGACTTATTCTGTAACTCACATCGAAATCGACAAATCGGATCTTAATTTTGAACACTCTAAATTGTCCTTTTGTAAACTGATCCATAAGTTCAATAATGTAAAGAGGGCGAGGCCAGTGCTTTTGCAGGCTTGTTCTAAAGCCTTTTTTAGTAGTCTGGGAACAGTGTAATACTAATACAGACAGCACAATGAATGAACAAACATGAAATTATATTTAATTGCCAATATGCTGGCACGGCTTAATGAAATACGGAAAGATAGTCTCAAAGAAATTATTTTTTCTTGGGGTCTTGATTCTGTGGGACATCTTACTTCAAACCTGGCACCATAGGAAGAATAATTTCTTTAAAATTATCTTTCTTTTTGTATTTATTTTATTATAAAAATAACCTCTCACAGTTTTCTTTCAGTTTTGTTCGAAACTCAAATTCCCTTCTCTTAAAACTCATATACAAGTTTTACGAGAACGGTTTTATAATTTCCCGTATTTGGAAAGAAAAGTAAATTTGTTTGGAATTATGCATATATATTCTGAAAATATGAAAACTTAAGCTCATCTCTTTAGGAACATACTGAGTATACGGCAGGACAGACATACTCAAGTTTAACCCTGGATTCTTCTTCAGGAAGTCAAATCCAATCGATTGAGACCATTTGCAACTCGATTTCGGAAATTACATTCTTTCCTGATAGGTATACAGGGTGAGTCTTTGACCACTGCGTCAATTTTAACCATAGATTCTTGACGTCAAAAGAAATATTTTCCTACTATAACATTATGCCAAATTTGGTCCCGTTCAAAAGATATTATAGGGTGTTGAAATTTCATGAAAAAATTGCATTTTCACCCGTAATATTCAAACGACAATATTCATTAAAATGATCTCTTGTACAAGGTTTTCGATAACAGTCATGCATCATTTGTCATCAATAGATTTATTCCATTTCTTGTGGGTTTCTCATTACTACTGTACATATTGGTTAAATTACATGAAAAACAAATATCACTTGAACTAAAGGTCCGTATCTTGTACTTCCTAGAATCATTTTTGCAGATAAACTCATTTGTAATCTTTTTCCTGAATTGCACCATTTTTGAGATATTTGAAGTTGAAAGGTACCTACGAAATCGATATAATAATCTGATGAAACATGAGTGAGTGAATCATTTCATAGAGGGAAAATAATGTTTTCAAACAATTCATATGCAATCGTGGATGCTGTGGAAGTTGATTTTCATTCAAACTAAATTGGACTACAGAGGGGTATTTGCCCAATGTGAAAACTTATATGCTTTTAACTTTTTAATGCAGCGGAGTATGAAAAAACGGTATGGGAAAAAATTGTGTCTTTTAATCTCAAAAACCTATGGTTAAAATTAACGCGATGGTCAAAGACTCACCCTGTATATTGAGCGTTACATTCTTTCTAAATTATAATTAATTCGAAACAATGAGTTTTGATGATAAAAAAATCTTGGAATCTTCAGTTCCTATCCGATTTAAGCATTTCTATTCGTTTTAAAGTACAGAAAAGCTGTGAACATTAAGAGTAGGGGTTCATTCCAGACGATTTTTGCTGTTCCACGGGAACATAGTCAAGTTGAAAAAAATCAGAATAAATTGATGTATATATAACTCGATTGTTGTACTATCGTTTTACCCAAATGTTAGTAATTATCAAATATCGAATGGAAAATGGTCTCAAACCTTCCATTTTCATTTTCTAGAGAAAAATACCTACTAAAAATTTATTAATTTTTTTGATAATAATCGTTTACTCGTGAGATTTTTGTCCGATCTTGACAAAAATTTGTGCATTTATGGTTAATTCATTGATATCTTGCTTACTCTGAAATTTCAGTTTTATAGAGGAAAATGACGAGAAGATATAAGAATTTCTTTATGTGATGAAGTCATAAAGAAATTATGAGAATATACTTAAGAATCAATATTCCTTTTTCATGACCACTGATCAATGAGACAAATAGAAAGGTAATACATATGACATCGAATGTTATATGTTTTAAAATATTTCGTGTCAAGTCAGTTCCTAGGCAAATATAGAAAAGAGTCATTAACAGAAATAGGTTAGTGATTTGAAGAAAACTGAAGGAATATTGGTTATTGTTCATTTGAGATATATCTTCGTCAATTGTTTTACATTCTCTATATTGATGACGAGATATTGTTGATGATGGAGCTCGTATTGAATGATTATTTGGGCTATTACCATCATCTATTGTGGATGTAATGTTTTCCGACGTTTCGATAGACATCTTCTATCTTTATCAAGGAGGAAAAGTAAAAAACCTTTCGAAAATTATCAATCTTCAAAAAGTCAATATGACAGAAGTCATGAAAGAAAAATGAAAAATGTTATATACTCATCTGTGATATGATGATCTTTTTAAGTTGGATCGAACTATCGGCGTCCAAACTTCTGGCAGATCTATAGATGGAGCACTTATGGAATCAGGTGTTATTTTCATAAATGCTGCTTCTTTGATTTTTCTTCTTGCAAGTTTTTCTTCTTTGGATATTATTGATGCTTCATCCCATTTTATACGATGATTCTCATCTACAGCACGTTGGACTAACCTGGATTTGTCGCTGTCTAGTACTCGTAGAAGCTTCTGATGTTCTTTTATTCGTACATTCAGAGGGCGTTTAGTTTCTCCGATGAAGATCTTCCGCACTCGCAAGGTAATTCATATATGCAGTTCTTTGTCCTTTGTGTCTCATTATTAGGCTTAACTTTTGTAAGTTTAGCTCTGATAGTGTCTTGAGTTTTGAATGCAGTCGTTATGTTGTATCTATTTCCAATTCTTCTCATTTTCTCCGACAAACCTTTTACATATGGAATTACGGTTTTAATGGTCTGATTTATATCTGTTGGTTCAGGTTGACTTTCTCTTGTTTGTATAGCTTTTTCTAATATCTTTTTGGGGTAGCCATTGTTTCTAAGAGTTTTCGAGATGTTATTTATTTCTTCATTTTGGTCTTCTTCAGTGCAACAAATATTTATTGCTCTATCAAATAAACATTTTGCTACTCCCAATTTAGTGTTTAGTTGGTGGTTTGACTAAAAATGTAGATATTGTCCTGTGTTCGTTGGCTTTTTATACACAGTGGTTCTTGGGATTCCATTTTGTTTATGTACTAGTACATCTAAGAATGGAAGTTGTCTGTCCTTCTCGATTTCAATTGTGAATTTAATTGATTCCTCTTGATTGTTTAGATATTGAAGGAATCCATCTATAGTGTCTCTTCCATGTTGCCAAATAATGAAAGTATCATCTACATATCTTTTCCACAGTTTGGGTTTAAGTACATATTTTTCTAATGCCTTCTGTTCGAAAATTTCCATATATAAATCAGCTAAAATTGGTGATAGTGGTGAACCCATGGCCATTCCGAATTCTTGTTGATAAAATATGTCTTCGAATTGGAAATATGTTGTTTCAATACAAAGAGAAAGCATTTCCATAATTGCATTGACGCTTAGTGTAGTTCTTTCACTAAGGGTTTGATCTTCTTCAAGCTTTTTCCTAACTATGATAAGTGTTTTATCTCTCGGAATATTAGTGAACAAACTGGTGATGTCGAAGCTGACCATAACGTCTTCTTCCATGATTTCTTGATGTTTCATTATTTCTATGAAATGTTTCGTGTTTCTTATCATCGATGTTGAATTACTTTTTAATGGCGATATAATTTTCAGCAGAAATTTAGCCAATTGGTGGCATGCTGAATTTCTTGAACTCACAATTGGTCTTAGAGGAATATTTGCTTTGTGTATTTTTGGTAGACCATATAAATGTGGTGGTTTACTGAAGTGAGGTGTAAGTCTTGATCTAACGAATTGATCTGGAAATTCATTTCTATATTTATAAAGGATTTTGTAAATCTTGTTTTCAACTGTGGTGGTAGGGTCCTTTTTTAGTCTTTTATATTTTCCTGCTTCTAATAATTCATTGATTTTTTGATTATAAGAGCCAACATCTAGAATTACAGTGGCGTTTCCTTTGTCTGCTGGAAGTATCTTTATGGAACTATCCGATTTAAGATCTTTTAATGCCCTCTGTTCAGCTTTATTTATATTGGGTAAAGGTGTTTTGTTATTCCTGTCTAACAAGGTTCTGATAAAGATAGAAGATGTCTATCGAAACGTCGGAAAACATTACATCCACAATAGATGATGGTAATAGCCCAAATAATCATTCAATATTCTCTATATTATTTGTTTCTGTATGGCAGTGATTCAGAACCCGGGAAGTTACTATATAACAAGGTTACAAAAGTTCCTAACGTCACATCAACGCTAACCTAACATAACCTAACCTCACATCAGTGCTTTTCTCAATAATTCGGGATCGATATTGACAATTTGGCATTGATCATATTAATTTCTTGATATTGACATAAGTAACTTAAAACCATGAGCATTTCAACCTCCTTGATGTGGTCGATTTCAAGAAGTATGCACAAAGTAAGAGACCTTCTGTCCAATCCTTTGAGGGTCGATCGATTCAGCATATTTTTACTTCGCGAAAGAACTCCTGGTAATAAATTCCTCATGCTGTAAAGCTTCTATTATCTGGATCGATTTAATGAAACTTCAATTCATACGTTGAGTATACAGGGTCTTTCACGAGGAACCTCACCCATATTTATACGGGAAACTACTGAACGTATTTTCATGAAATTCATCACTTATAAGTATTTCACGATGCTGATGAAATCTAAAATATTTTCAAGGCATGAGCACCTCCGGTTTTTCCGGAAATGACGTCAACTTCCGTTTTTCAAATTACAACACCATTTTTTATTGCAGAAATAGATTTCTTAGAAAATTTCAAGTTATTTCGATGTAACATTTTTCAGTTTTGGTTGGAAAATTCTCTCTGAGCGGGAAAATTCGAAAAAATCGAAAATAGAGCTCCGCTGAAACAAGAATAACTTCGAGGTTTTTGGATGGAAAATTTTCATTTTTGGGATTTTTCAAGATGTAAGATTGATGTATCCACTTTAAAAATCGAAATTGCGATTCATGATACAGGGGGTGAAAAAATCGCTTTCAAAGTTAGGGATGACAAAATCGTGAAAAAGCAATTTTTTCAAATTAGAACCCCATTTTTTTATGGCAGATATTGAATCTACGTTAAAAAATAATGTGAGTGTATGCATCACACCCTTGCCCTAAAGTGGATATTTTCTGAGTTATTCACAAAAAACTGTTTTTCGTTTTGTTGTTGACGTAATTTCCGGAAAAACCAGAGGTGCTCATGCCTTGAAAATATTTTAGTAATGTGAAAACTTATATGCTTTTAACTTTTTAATGCAGCGGAGTATGAAAAAACGGTATGGGAAAAAATTGTGTCTTTTAATCTCAAAAACCTATGATTAAAATTAACGCGATGGTCAAAGACTCGCCCTGTATATTGAGCGTTACATTCTTTCTAAATTATAATTAATTCCAAACAATGAGTTTTGATGATAAAAAATCTTGGAATCTTCAGTTCCTATCCGATTTAAGCATTTCTATTCGTTTTAAAGTACAGAAAAGCTGTGAACATTAAGAGTAGGGGTTCATTCCAGACGATTTTTGCTGTTCCACGGGAACATAGTCAAGTTGAAAAAAATCAGAATAAATTGATGTATATATAACTCGATTGTTGTACTATCGTTTTACCCAAATGTTAGTAATTATAAAATATCGAATGGAAAATGGTCTCAAACCTTCAATTTTCATTTTCTAGAGAAAAATACCTACTAAAAATTTATTAATTTTTTTGATAATAATCGTTTACTCGTGAGATTTTTGTCCGATCTTGACAAAAATTTGTGCATTTATGGTTAATTCATTGATATCTTGCTTACTCTGAAATTTCAGTTTTATAGAGGAAAATGACGAGAAGATATAAGAATTTCTTTATGTGATGAAGTCATAAAGAAATTATGAGAATATACTTAAGAATCAATATTCCTTTTTCATGACCACTGATCAATGATACAAATAGAAAGGTAATACATATGACATCGAATGTTATATGTTTTAAAATATTTCGTGTCAAGTCAGTTCCTAGGCAAATATAGAAAAGAGTCATTAACAGAAATAGGTTTGTGATTTGAAGAAAACTGAAGGAATATTGGTTATTGTTCATTTGAGATATATCTTCGTCTTGTTTTACATTCTCTATATTGTTTGTTTCTGTATGGCAGTGATTCAGAACCCGGGAAGTTACTATATAACAAGGTTACAAAAGTTCCTAACGTCACATCAACGCTAACCTAACATAACCTAACCTCACATCAGTGCTTTTCTCAATAATTCGGGATCGATATTGACAATTTGGCATTGATCATATTAATTTCTTGATATTGACATAAGTAACTTAAAACCATGAGCATTTCAACTTCCTTGATGTGGTCGATTTCAAGAAGTATGCACAAAGCAAGAGACCTTCTGTCCAATCCTTTGAGGGTCGATCGATTCAGCATATTTTTACTTCGCGAAAGAACTCCTGGTAATAAATTCCTCATGCTGTAAAGCTTCTATTATCTGGATCGATTTAATGAAACTTCAATTCATACGTTGAGTATACAGGGTCTTTCACGAGGAACCTCACCCATATTTATACGGGAAACTACTGAACGTATTTTCATGAAATTCAGCACTTATAAGTATTTCACGATGCTGATGAAATCTAAAATATTGTCAAGGCATGAGCACCTCCGGTTTTTCCGGAAATGACGTCAACTTCCGTTTTTCAAATTACAACACCATTTTTTTATTGCGGAAATAGATTTCTTAGAAAATTTCAAGTTATTTTGATGTAACATTTTTCAGTTTTGGTTGGAAAATTCTCTCTGAGCGGGAAAATTCGAAAAAGAAATCGAAAATAGAGCTCCGCTGAAACAAGAATAACTTCGAGGTTTTTGGATGGAAAATTTTCATTTTGGGATTTTTCAAGATGATTCGCGATTCATGATACAGGGGGTGAAAAAATCGCTTTCAAAGTTAGGGATGACAAAATAGTGAAAAAGCAATTTTTTCAAATTAGAACCCCATTTTTTATGGCAGATATTGAATCTACGTTAAAAAATATTGTGAGTGTATGCATCACACCCTTGCCCTAAAGTGGATATTTTCTGAGTTATTCACAAAAAACTGTTTTTCGTTTTGTTGTTGACGTCATTTCCGGAAAAACCGGAGGTGCTCATGCCTTGAAAATATTTTAGATTTCATCAGCATCGTGAAATACTTATAAGTGCTGAATTTCATGAAAATACGTTCAGCAGTTTCCCGTATAAATATGGGTGAGGTTCCTCGAGAAAGACCCTGTATTCTAGCGAATACCCATACTTTTAAACTGGAAGAAGTGATCCGACATGAAGAATAAAATATGTACGATGTATTTTTTAACCATTCCTATGTAAAATTAACAATATGCGTCAATTATTCATTAATAATCGTTATTTGTTGAATAGAATTATTTACCCTGTACATTTAATAGTTTGGTAATATTATTTGATATCAGGGTTTATTTCTACTATAATAAAATGTATTCTGGCAATGTTCGTTTTAATTGTTGTATATTGTATGTGATATTTTTACAGGCTAGAAAAAGGGCACTGCCCGAAACGTTGCCAGAATACATTTTATTATAGTAGAAATAAACCCTGAAATCAAATAATATTACCAAAATAATCGTTATTTTATACCTCGATTATACATATTAAGTAATATTTTCAACATGACACTATACGATAGATACCTGATAAATTCAATATATGAAGTTAAAACCTTAGACTTTGGATGTAATTCTATAGTATGGGCCCAAATACATTACTACAAAATATTATTCTTAATGGATTGTTAGAACTTAATAAATTGTGCCTCTTTATTATTTAATTCTACTATTCACAAAAGGTGAAATACCTACTGATTCGTCATGAATAATGTAAATTAAGAACA
The DNA here is from genome assembly GCA_030674115.1 of Micraspis discolor. Classification (NCBI taxonomy): domain Eukaryota; kingdom Metazoa; phylum Arthropoda; class Insecta; order Coleoptera; family Coccinellidae; genus Micraspis; species Micraspis discolor. The sequence continues at coordinate 13,500,830 of JARTUT010001740.1, forward strand.
CTTTTAAATGTTCAATATGGTAAGATTCAAGATATAATTTCCAAAAATAAAAATTTTCTCTCATGGATATCAGATGAGCAAATCAATAGAAAAACAATTCTTTCCCAATATTTTTTCAAATTAATATGTAAATCATAATTTTATGCAAATAACATTCGATATCTAGCTGCGTGATATCCTCATTAAATGTGAATATAAAGTTTCAAGAAAAAAAAGAGAACAATTATTTAGCTTGATTTCCTCTCCAAAGAATGACTCAGCATAAGTTGAAATTGAAAATATATACATGTATTATAACTTAATTATAATTATATATATTATAATAAACGGTTGTGCTGATTTATATATAGGAAGTACTGTTATTTTTCTTTAAAAATAGGAATAATAATAATGCCTCTTCATTTCATTTCAAAATAAAATATACAACATAAAGATGAGTTGAAATAGTGTCAATAATTAATTATATTTTCATTCAATACAATTTGATAAACTGTATGGTTCCTTATTCAATAAGTGATTATACAGGGTGAGTCTTTAACCACTGACTTTATTTTAACCATAGGTTCTTGAGATCAAAAGAAACACTTTTTTCCCATACCGTTTTTTCATATTCAGCTGCGTTAAAAAGTTATAAGCATTTTAAGAGTTCACATTGAGTAAATATCCCTCTGTAGTCCAGTTTAGTTTAAATGAAAATTACCTTCTACAGCATCCACTATTAAATATGAATTGTTTAAAAAAAATATTTTCCCTCTAAGAAATGATTCACTCACTCATGTTTCATCAGATGATTATTTCGATTTAATTCTCTTGAACTTGTCAATGTCAAAAATGGAGCAATTTAGGAAAGAAGATGACGAATGATTTTATCTGCAAAAAAGACTAATGATTCTAGGAAGTACAAGATACGGACTTTCAGTTCAAGTGATATTTGTTTTTAATGCAATTTAACCAATCTGTACAGTAGTAGTGAGAAACCCACAAGAAATGGATTAAATCTATTGCTGCCAAAATAGGCATGACAATTATCAAAAACCTTCTACAAGAGATCATTTCAATCGATATTGTCGTTTGAATATTACAGGTGAAAATGCAATTTTTTATGATTTTTCAGCACCCTACATCTTTTGACGGGTCCAAATTTGGAGAAATAATATAGGAAGAAAATGTTTATTTTGACGTCAAGAATCTATGGTTAAAATTAACGCAGTGGTCAAAGACATAAACAACATAAACATAAACAACATAAACAACTCACCCTGTATATGCTCCGTTTAAATTATTTTAAATTTTCTATCCTTTTGATGTTGTTTCTTAGGGAATTACAGATTTTCAGGCTTGTATATATTTATATGTATATGTAGTCTACACTTCTGGTTTCATGCATTTTGTTCTCAAATTTTTGAATAATTTGGCTATTTCTCTTGATGAACAGTAGACACTCTTATTGCATATTGTATATTTAATAGACGCGCCTCTGTAGGTCTAAAGGTCAATGATTTGATGGAAATATTTACCCGAAAAGATCTTTATTCTATAACTATCTAATACACACTCTCGCAATTTCAGAAAATAGAATATGAAGTTTTCCATCAAGCTTGCAAATAAGATCAAAAACGGTAATAATCTGAAAGAATTCCAAGGAATTTTACATAAGTGGTTACTAGATTTAGAACCTTATAATTTGAGTGATTTCCTGAATTCATTATATTGTATTTTCTCGAAATCCAATTGTTTTGATTAATTAGTTTTTACACATTTTTGTTTCAGCCTCATTATTTCTTCATAATAAAGATTTATTATTATTGTTGATGCTAATTCCAAAACTTGGTATTCTTGATTGAATGGAGCTTCAGTCTTTATTTCATAACGTGAAATCATTTAAATAATATTCGACTGCTAGGTCGAATAAATTAATAAATTAAAAACTACAATTCAATGAATAATTTTGAACCATGTTATGCCCATTAAGAGCACAAAAAGTGAAATCAATAATAAATAAATAATTTGAATTTACCTCACTGTCATTTTATAATATTGTATAATATGAAAAACAAAATTCTCGTCACTGTGGAAAGTACTGGGCAGGTCTGGCCGCTTAACGAACTCATCTGAGATATAACTCCTTCAATCCTACCAGAAAAATTTCATCTCTCTACCTGAACGCACAGAATACATTTCGACCATGGATTCTTAATCAGTACATCCAAACAAAACCATTAATATCACTTCTGCCCAGATATCAGCAAAGTTCAGATATTGGGACAAATCTATAAACACTCTGTTTAGGCCCCAAAATTAGTTTATCATATTTGAAAATATTTTAAAGGAAATCTAGATATTGGAACAGCTTCAATAGCGTTTGATTTCCGTACAAATTGGGATAGGTTTTCAGGTTGTTTTTTAATTCTATAGAGCTTTATGAATAGAAATATCAAAATACGAATAATAACGAACCATGTCTATAAATAGATTGTCGTTATTGTTCAACAAAAGACTCTTTTTTTATCAAAAACTCTCACCAAGCCGATATCTGCATTAATTTCTTATAGTGCAAACTTGAACAAAGGGAAATTCGCTATCAGAAATGAACTATTAAATTCCACTCTATAACCCATTCGGAAGTTTCAGTATATTTGTCTTATCTCCACTCAGAAACTATATTTATAATGCAGCAATGCTAGAATTTTGTACATAATAAATAAGTTTCTTCTGTCCTGATTCACGTGAATGATAAGTGCCAAATATTAGAGAGTGTTGTTCGTAACTCAAATGAAATGTGGGACAGAATCCCAAATGTACAAACATTAACAATATGGACGTTATGTTTTGCGTATAAACTGGCGCTTGTAGATTTTATCGATTACGAATTCATTAGGGACATAAAGTGGAAAGAGGCCTCATGGTATTAATTGTTTCTTCCCAAGTAATTTGTAATGATGAAAAACACGATGTAGGTAAACTATTTTATATTGGACAGCATCGTGAACACTTGATTTATGAATTCGTTGAGGGACTATAATGGACTCTGTAAACTATCAAATTAAACTCTTCATTTAAAGAATAATTCAACTTTGATTATACTATACTAACTGATAACTTGTAACTGATGATAACTGATTATGCATTCAAACTATACTGGCTATACTAACTGATGACAACGAAACTACAACACTCATGTAAAAAGTTTTTTGGTACTTGGATAATATAGTCTATTTTGCAAATTCTTTTAATTTTACACCAAATTAGCTGTTTTAGGAGATCCAAAGTCGATGTTGAGTTGATAAAATACCTAGAGTACTTTTGCGCGGAATTTATCACCAGCTGAGTGAATTTGAAAGAGGTTGAATAATTGGTCTACAGAAGGCAGGGTTGTCACTATCATTCAACTGCTATAAGGAGATCTTGCCAAGTGTGGTTTGACAAAGCCCAAAATCGAAAAAGAGTATGCCTCGGATGTCAAACAGGCACAAATAAACTTCAAGATCGACGTCTAAGAATTCTGACTATTAGAGACCGATTTTCTAAAACTCTATCTTTGGCTGATGAGTGGTAAGGATTTTTTGGTTTATACCAACGAACTCCACCGAGGTATTTCGACAATTAACCGATTCCTAAAATATGAAAACTCGGAAAATAGAGAGGCTGGGCATACTCAAGTTTGATAATGGATTCTTCATCAGAATGTCAAGCCCAATGACAGATTTTTAGACAAAACAATAGCACGATATTACACTATCAACAAATTACCGAATGCGCCAGTACAGTGAAAATAATCTACTACACAAATCGACCGCAATTTCATTTTGCGAGCTATCTTTTTTCCCAAATGTCTGTTATTTGTTTTGTATTTTGGTTGCTTTGACAAAACAATTTTCGAATTCAATTCGATTTTTTTCTAATAATATGCCTGATGAGATCGAAATAAAACGACACGAGAGAATATATCTCAAATTGCGTACTTGTTCTATTTCATTATATTAGAAGAACACCGTGCTATCGTTTTGCCCAAATATCTGTGTGTTAAATTTGGGAAAATATTGGTTCCATTCCTGTCTAATTCAATATGAATAAATGTTTCCCAAAAAATGACCAAGATGAGCAGGGTTATTATTACTTCAAAAAATCAATTGTGAATATTGAATGGAGTTTGAAATTTTCATGTATATCGAATGGATGTTTAATCGTGAGATATTGAGAAAAAATCTACTCATAATTTAATTGACGAAAAAGTTTTTCATTATTATAATAAGTTCGTGAAATTTCAACATGCTCTAAATATCATATTCAGTAAAATTGGATGAAAAACTAGTATTTTCATTGTTATAGCAAATAAATTTTCATTTCATATATTAGTCTTTTTAGTATATTTGGATAAATAGGACTGCTTCCATTCCTTGATCTCAAAATCTTCAAATGATTGAATCATCATTGATAAACCTCGAGAAAGAAAATTTGAAACTGGATTTCTCTTCTTCATCAAACATACTGAATTATATTACAAAATGAGTGAAGATCATTTGTATAATAATGAATTGAAAAAATAAAATAGTTACATAGGATCCGCATGTCTGTTTCACAGCTCATCATGAATAAATAATGCTCATCAAATCTAAAGAATTGTTGATACCCTAATAACAAAACAAAGTGTCATCTCTGAGTTGATCTTATAAACATTTCGAAACTTCATTTTATATTTATTAAATGAAATTTCAGATAGTGAATAACAACCACCAAATGTATCTTTTTGAGAAAAAATAATAATGATAAAAAATATTCAAAAGATATCTAAACTAAAACTACAGTTTCGAAAAAGTTTTGATATTTTTTAATGGAAGATTTTTTTGGAAAAAACTAAAATCCAAATATATTATTCAATAGTATCCAAAAATCTTAAGAGGAATATTAATTGAAAAAGAAGTTAATTTGAATTCATTTTTCATTTATGTACATTTCCAAACATTTTCTGTTCCTGCTCTATGAAGTGACAAGCTTATTTTCATCCGAAGGAGTTTTTAAATAACAAATACATCAATTCACGCTGTATGAAGTAGAGCAGGTTGTAGTTTACTTATTCTTTGTAATCTTTTGTTGATGAGAACTAGAATTCAGATGATCCTCTTGGGATTCAACCCTTTTCCTCACACTCATCTATTTTCTGATATTTGACGTTTGTTTTTGAAACACTGTCACGTGTATATGATATCATCAACTGTTTTTGTCTGCAATATACCCTTTATTTTCAAACTTCATTTTCCATTACTTGCAATGTTTCTCAGTATTGAACTCACCATAGCTTATGTCTTACATTCTTCCAATAAACACGCAAAACTCAACATGAATACTGTAATAATCCGAAAAAATCCATTTTTCCAAACACAACATGTCAATATTTTTGTAGAGTCGGAACACCACAAGAAAATGGATCAATAGGTGTATCACACATCACTTAAGCAAAAACTTTCAAAAACTCTTCGAGAAGACGACTGATTTGATTCTGTTAAGCGCCATTAGCACAACGTGAAGGCGGCGTTTGTACTGGCGGTTGTATAGGAACCTCAGCGACCTACTTGCCGCCACTTTAACAATTCCCCTTCTTTAAGAAACCAAGCAAATCAGCCGCCACCTTCAGATGCCGATTGCGAAGAAAAATGAAGGGTGGAAGTCCCGTTCGCGTTTTTTTTGCGAAGGAAGATGATTGATTCACTTGATATGAGTTTAATTGTTAGTTTGGAGAGTTATATGCAGAAACGCTAAATGAAACCTTCCTTTAAGCGGTTGCTCTGATGAGCTGTGAAGGTATTAAAATAACTGCGAAAGATTACGCTAGTTGATAACTTGGAAAGGATAGATACAGTTTGTTGAATAACCATTTTTCGAGCTGCAACCATGTTGTGACAACAGAGAATAGCTGGTAACCTAGTTTGGAAGTCATTTACGGAATGCTTGTAATTTTTCGTTGTAAGGAAATAGATATCATTGGGTGGGCATTTTCTACACTTTTCTTCCAACTAGTTTCAATATATATACTTAAATGAAATCCTCATTGATGCTTACAACTATAATAATATTTACTCTTTCAAGTTTGCAGATTTTATCAGAGGTTTTAAACTACTCGAAAACTATATACTAATTAGTCTTAATGTCTTAAGTCATTGAACAGACAACATCATATTTTTTATCGTGTCCTATGACAATACTTGCAAACCGCTTCCTGTAAAGCGTCAAATTTTAGGAGATTTTCCTCATAGCCAACATAGGCCTATACTGCTGACTTCAAGAAGTTTAATTCAATATTCAGAATGTTTAAGAAAACCTCTATGGAATTTCAAGAAAGCGAATTGGATTGAATTTGCTAAGAAGGTAGACAGTGATATTAGATGGATTAAACCCACTCATGATAACTATCATAGATTCTTAGGTGTTGTGAAAGCCGCAGCAAAAAAGTTTGTTCCAAGAGGTTTCCGGAAAGATTATATTCCAGGTTGGTCGAAAGAAACCGATAATCTCTACAAGGACTATCAAAAATCACCATCCGTTGATAAATGTGAAAGGCTTATGAATTCTATCAATACAAGCCGAAAAGAGAAATGGGATAGTGTTGTATCAAAAATAAATTTTACACATTCGAGTAGGAGTGCATGGGATATATTGAGAAAATTAGGTGAAGCTACTCCTCTTACCTCCTCATCATCAAAAATTGATCCAAATTTAATCGCACGCCGCCTAGTTAATGTATCTGAATCAGTCAATTTATCCCAATCTAAAATGAAGAATATGAAGAAAAAATTACAGATATTCAGGAGATCAGCTCCTACTTTAGAACATGTGTCACATCCATTCAATATACAGTCGACTCTCGTTAATTCGAAACTCGATGGACTCTTAAAATATTACGAATTATCGAGTGTTTGAAATATCAAATGGTTCGAAATTTGTGAGAGAAAATAAATAAAACTTCGAATTATTAAGTGCTGATCAATTTTTATTTATTAACTGCTATTCTATAACAATGTCAAAAGTTCAGAGGTACATTCGTGTACATACATGTATATTCATAATGTGAATTAATTAATCTTTCGAAAGAAGTCTGTTATACTGGTTTGCTTCAAAGCATATTGCTGCTGCTCAGACTGCTCAATTACTTTTTTTAGGAGAAAAAGTGCCTGAAATGCTTTTTCATCAATTTTGTTTTGTAGACAGAAGCTTTGTAAGGTATCGAATGAGGATCTTGCTTCCTTAACTGACACCTCTGCCAAAGGTTCTGATGTATCATCCTCATCTTCATCGTTACTTTTTTCATTCGTATCTGTCTCAGATAAAATTTCGCCATCGGTTAGTGAACCTGAGACAGCAACATCTTCATCCACTTGAACAAAGTCAGAAAAACTCACACCGCTGATGTCAACTAATGGTTCTATTGCTGGTTCTTCATCATCCATAAGTATTGGAACATTTTCCTGATCTTCTTTTAAGAAACCGGATTTTTTTAAGCAATTGAGAATCGTTAGGGGTGTTACAGCTCTCCATGCCTTGTCAATCAGTAAAATAGCTGTCAGAACCGTGATATTGCAGTTAGCTGCTTGTCGAGAGATTCTAAAACGAGCTTAACAATTTCTTTGCGATAGAACGTCTTAAAATTATGGATGATCCCTTGGTCCAATGGTTGCAATTTGGAAGTTGTATTTGGCGGAAAGAAGTAGAGTTCCACGTTGGACAATATAGGAGGATTCTTGTGGACAGTGCAATTGTCTAAAAATAGTAAAATTTTCCGCTTTTGTCGTTTCATGTCCTCATTAACTGTTAGAAGCCAATTGTTAAAAAGTTCTGTCGTCATCCAAGCTTTTTTGTTAGCACGATAGTCAGTAGGAAACGATTTCACTCCTTTGAAACATCGCGGTTTCATTGCTTTTCCTATCACTAAGGGTTTAAGTTTTTCCGATCTGTCCATATTTACTGCAAGTAAAACTGTCAACCTCTCTTTACTATGTTTTCCCCCATGACATTTTTCATCTTTAAAAGTAAGCGTCTTGTCCGGTATACATTTGAAAAATAGGCCAGTTTCATCAGTATTAAAAATGTCTCGGGCATCATAGTTTTCAATAAAGGTTTTCAATTTACCGTGCCAAGCATACTACATCATCAGCACTTCCACTTTCCCCACAAACTTTTTTAAATACAACTCCATTTCTCTTTGTGAAATTTGTAAGCCACCCTTCACTTGCCGCAAAGTTATTGATGCTTAGGGTAGACGCGAACTCTTTTGCTTTTTCCTTTAACAAGTCTCAGCCAAATGACCAGGCTTTCTTCCAGACGGGGAAATTTACCTTTAGTAGTTCTTTTCCGTACTCCAGCAGTTTGAGTAGCATAAATTTTCTCCTTGTGCTTTATTATGGTTGAGGGAGTACTCAGAGGAAGCTTGAATTCTTTTGCAACGTCACTTTTCTTCTCACCTTCCTCTACTTTTTTGATTAACTTCTTCTTTTCAGCAATCATCAAACATTTATACTTTCTAGGGTTCATAACTAAACGAACTTTTAATCTGTATACTAACGAAAGAATAACCAATTCGTGTGTGTCAAATAGTCAAACTAATCATAACAAAAACAAAGGGTCGTGTACGTTGATACAAGTTTGAACTTGTAGCAAAATGTACTTCCAATCTTTCCGCCTCTTTCTCTATGCAACTTTGAATTGTCGAGTGTTGGACGCCGATGAGTTCGAATTAACGCGTCGTTTTATTATATAGCAATGATTTTTTCGTTCGAATTACCAAGTGCATAAAAATGTATTGATTTTGTTCGAAATATAAAGAGATTTTGAAGGGAACTTGTGATAGCTTTGAATTATAGAGAGGTTCGAATTATCGCAGGTTTGAATTAACGAGAGTCGACTGTAGATGAATTGAGGGCTGCAATCAAATCTACCAAATCTCGAAAGGCAGCAGGTTTTGACGGAATTTATCCAGAATCCATCAAACATTTGGGAAAAAAGGCCTTGTCTTGGTTATTGTCTTTCTATAACAATATTCTGAATTCGGGAAACTTTCCTTCCGAATTTCGTAAGGCTAAAGTAATAGGTATTTTGAAACGAGGAAAAAATTCTTGTGATCCTAGTAGTTATCGACCCATCAGTTTGTTGAGTGTTCCTTTCAAGATATTAGAAAGGCTAATCCTTTTTAGAATTGAATCTTCTATAGAAAATGCTCTACAAAATTTCCAGGAAGGCTTTAGGAAAAATAGAAATTGTTCGGATCAGGTTCTCAGCCTTACAACTTTCATAGAATCAGGTTTCAATGATAGGTTGAAAACAAGAGCTGCTTTCATCGATTTATCTTCGGCATATGACACTGTGTGGAAAGATGGATTAATTTTCAAACTCTATACCCATCTGAAGTGTGGGAAAATGGTACTATTATTAGAAAATATGTTATCTGATAGAATGTTTCGGGTTTTTATTGAAAATAAGAGTAGCAACGTCAAAACATTCAAAAACGGTCTTCCTCAAGGATCAGTTTTAGCTCCTTTACTTTTCTATTTATATCTAAGTGATTTGCCCACTACATCATCTCTAAAATTTGTTTATGCTGACGACATTGCTATTGCTTACCAACATTCGGATTTCCATACTCTGGAAAACATACTGTCATCTGATTTGGAAAGTTTAACAAATTATTTTATTGAGTGGCGATTATGTCCAAATCCCAACAAAACAGAGGTATCTTCTTTCCATCTGAATAATCATGAAAAATATAGAAAATTAGCTGTAACTTTCAATGATTCTCCTATCGAACATAATTTCTATCCAAAATACTTAGGAGTTAAATTAGATTCATCTCTCAATTACAAGGCTCATTTAAATGATCTGAGCCTAAAACTGAAAACTAGGAATAATATTGTTCAGAAATTAGCTGGATCGTCTTGGGGTACTGATGCTTCCACTCTTCGCACAGCATCTCTAGCCCTAGTCTTTTCTGCAGCTGAGTATTGTTGCTCTGTTTGGTTTAATAGTGCACATACACAAAAAATTGATGCACAATTGAATACATCCATGAGAATAATTACTGGCACCATAAGATCTACACCGGTTCATTGGTTACCAGTATTGTCTAATATTGTCCCTCCCCATATTCGCAGACAGACTGCAGCTCTGAATTCTTGGAATAAATATCATTCTTTTCCCAATTTATTCCCAATTATTTCATATTTTCCACAAAATAGAATTCCCAGATTGAAGTCACGTAAACCATTATGGCGTATTATTTCTTCGATATGAACATAAGTGATAAAGAATTATGGAAGACTGAGTGGAACTCTTACGAAATGTTCGACAAGTATCTCGTTTCTGATCCTTCTGAAAAAATTTCTGGTTTTGATCTTCCAAGAAAAATTTGGACAGTTCTTAATCGTTTGAGAACAGGTTATGGTCGTACTAATGGCATGCTATTCAGATGGAACTCAGTTCCAAGCGCAAGTTGTGAATGCGCAGAAGCAGAAGAAACAATACCTCATCTCATCAATCGTTGTCCTATATATAAATTTCAAGATTGTTTTAAAGATTTTCATGATGTTTCCGATTTTTTCTTGGAATGGGTTATAAATTTCAAACGAATATGATACCTATTTATGTTTTTCAGTTCTTTTTTCTGATTTTGTCTTTTTATTTATTTTGCACCTTGAAGAAGTCTCTTTTTCATTTGAAGAAAAGTCCCTGAAATATATTGCATTGAACACTTGTCGGGGAGACATATGGTGATGTCATATGCTATGACATCCGTCACTAACTGCATAAGATGGTTTCAATTTGTCAGCCAAAAGTTTCAGAATATATAGGATTTTGATGTAAGAAATGAAGAACAGAGTGAATGCTTGACGACCATGATCAAAAGTTTGCAAAAGAAGTTTGAATTCAGAAATAATGATGATTAAGATAGAGATGACACGTTGAATGATATTGGAAAAGCAGCTGATAGAAATGTTGAATGTTGCATAACAAACAATTTCTGATCGTTTAAAAGCTATAGGCATTTTAAGTTTTAACATTGGGCAAATACCCCTCTGTAGTCCAGTTTAGTTTTAATGAAAATTACCTTCCACAGCATCCACTACTAGAATTGTTTAAAATCATTATTTACCTCTAAGAAATGATTCACCCACTCATGTTTCATCAGATGATTATATCGATTCAATTCCTTTCAACTTGAAATATCTCAAAAATGGTGCAATTTAAGAAAAAAGATGATGAATGCAAAAAAGACTTATGATTCTAAGAAGTACAAAATAAGGACCTTTAATTCAAGTGATATTTGTTTTTCATGCAACTTAACCAATATGTACAGTAGTAGTGAGAAACCCACAAGAAATGGAATAAATCTAATTATTCCATAATATGCATGACTATTATCAAACACCTTTTACAAGAGATCATTTCAATTGATTTTATCGATTGAATATTACAGGTGAAAATGCAATTTTTTTATGAAATTTCGACACCATATATCTTTTGAACGGCCCAAATTTGGAAAAATGTTATAGGAAGAAAATGTTTCTTTTGACGTCAAGAATCTATGGTTAAAATTAACGCAGTGGGCAAAGACCCTGTATATATATATATATTGATGCAGTATTAATCATTATTATTCTCAAAACAACAGCACCAGAATTGTTTTCAGATTTGGAGAATATCGGAGAAGTTTCGATTTTCTCTGCAGGTGCCGATGTTCAGAGAATTTATAACATTCTTGTCAGTTTTTTCAAAAATATTATCCTCCGAAAGTTTTGGTGATCAATTTGTCCAAGAATTCGCTCAAAGTTCATAATATCAATATCAAAACCTAAATGACAGTTTTGCAGCAGCTAGTCATTCCAGTACAAAGAACTCGAATTCTACAACTTGAAATGTACCTACATCGGCCGTTACCAACTTAATTTCATTTTTCCTTTTATGACAATACATCCCAATACTGAAGTTAATTTCTATGATTCAGGCAGAAACAGAGCATCCTTTTCAGTGACGATCATCCGAGCAAAAACACGTCGATTAGATGATTGATTTCAATGCTCCTTATAGAATCTTTATTATTTCGAAATTAGATTGCATTTCAGTCCGTCCTATTTCATCATGACATCCACAATCACCTTTGCATTGCAGCAATCGTGTCTTTGTGATATATTCTTTAACATTAACATATATTATGTGCCATTAAGACAATAAGAACCTTCATGGTTGGCGCATCAAGAATTGCATATAATTCCATAAATGCCGTCATGCCACAATAAGATATTGCGAAACTTCCCTAGATTAGACAATTTTCATGAAAAATTGCCCACCAAAACAGAACTAATTGAAAAGTTCTTCGTTATTTATGGGTAACGATGTATATATTAAGGCGAATTACCATAAATGCAAAGTATTGCACACTTATTGTCGGGTACACTGACCTGAAGCTTCCTTATTGTGCCGGCAAACCGTGTCCAAATGTATGGAAAGTTGTGTTTCACGACACAGCTATAGATTTCCACAATGTCCGTAGCAGATTCACCACGCAGATAAATGATGAAAACGATCATTTGCCCTTTATTCCTAAAGATAATTCCCTTCAGTACTCTGATATTGTTCAATTTTTGTCAATTTGACACTTATTGGCGAAAATTGGGAAATTTTATAATATTATCAGCTTTTATTAGCTTCACTTGTATGTTTGCTTGTTTGTCTGTCTTAAGTTGGCTGCACAATGCGTCGGTACAGAAAACTATGCAGATCTCGGAGACAGAGCCTTATCGAAAACCTCTTCTATCGTGTTTTTTCAAAAGTTTTTTTGGTTTTCTTCGTGAGGGATCTTAATATTTCAATAAAATGGTATCGATGCATATACAGGGTGAGCCATACGAATTCATATTCCTAGCAGCTACTTCTATCAGCATTTTTTCTTGTTTTTTTTTGCAATTTTTCGGTGTTTTCTGCGTACGGGACATTATTTCAATAAAATTCTATCGATTCATATACTTCTATCTAATATGCTTGCATATACCTACTTTCATTTGAGTTCTTTTATACTTTCCGCAAGTTTTCGGGTTTTTCTGCTTACAGAATGTCTCATTTGATAACACAATGTTATCGATTGATATACAGGGTGTGCCATTTAGAAATCGTTATTTCTCAATTCTTCTTAGCTTCGAATGAAAGAGGGTTCGAAGTAAGTTTTGATTTTTATCAATTAAAAGGATGTTCTTCAAGACAGGTTTTTGAATAAGGGTGTGCAATTTATAATACCCCATTTTACCACCGAAGATCATTAATTGTATTGTAGAATTGATACCATTGACATTGCGTCAATAGTTCATGGTTTATGACTTTATATACAGGGTAGGGTGTCCCATTTTTGTTGCATATTCCTATTACTTACTTCTACTTGCGCTCTTTCGTGCTTTATGCAAGTTTTCGGGTTGCGTTGCTTACAGGATATCTCATTTAATAATACAATGTTATCGATTGATATATTATATAGGGTGTGAAATTTAGAAATCGTTATGTCTTAATTCTTCTTTGTTTCGAATGAAAGAATGATAAACTATAAGTGGCTGATCTACAATCTTGTTGTTTTAAATTAAAAAAACTAACTAAAAAATTTAGAATAAATAATAGTTTTAAAAAACCGAAAAAAACACGCTTTTATCAAGAATCCAACTAAAAAGTAGAGAATAAATTTGAAAAAGTTTGAATTAAGAATAATGTAAATAGGAAATGAATGTATATTATTGTAAAACAGCGTGAGGTGCATTTTGAGTCATTATAAAAATGATAATCCTTCTACTGATACTTGTCAATAAAATATTTATAATTATTGCCACTATGCACCTCACGCTTTTCAAAATAATATACATTTATTTCTTATTTACATTATTTTTAATTCAAACTTTTTAAATTTGTTTTCAACTTTTTAGTTTTTAATTTTTAGTTAGGATTCTTAACAAAAAAAAATAATTTTTTGCCTTGAGAATAACATGTTTGACTCAATGTTGGTAACAAGAACAATAAGAGATGGTTATTACCCAAATAATAAGTGGACACTAGTTTCAAAAATGATTTCTCCCCAACAACGCTTGTTCTTTGTCAAAGAACGAATGATGGTTTTGTACAAACGTGAGTTATTTTTGCTAGCTTGTTATAGTTTGAAAATGCTTGTATAGTCCAGTAATTTTAACCCCAATCTGGGGAAAAATTCCTAGTGGGCTGAATTTTTACATACACCATTTTTTTGTCGGTGATATAATGAAGATGTGAAAAATCGACATCGATATCGTGCCGGCTAAAAAGTTACGAAGTTCAAAACGTCACGAAAATCAGTTTTTTTGCAAATATTAAGCAACCTATTGCTCGGAATAGAGGTCATTATAAAAATTGTTCCTCATAAAATTATCTATAAAAAGTATCTTCTACAGTTCTCATGTAAAATTAACAGTTTTCGAATTACTGACAATTGTTTGATTCTTGTAAATTGGCAAAATATATCTTATATTTGAAATGCTTCATGTACTTTACGAGAATGGATTGATAAGTACCTATGTTCGGCAACAGAGGAGACTGTAAGTCAAAAATCTATACCTATACCATCTTTTAGTACAAACCCTCAAACGACGTCTTTCAAAATTTCGCACCAATTCATGCAATGGTTTTGATTTGCCGACATTTCATATTTCGGATTTGGACAACCCTAGAGTTGCCATCTGCCAACTGACAGCTCTATTGTAAAGCTTGATATTTTTGAAGTTATACGTAGTCAGAACGTTGTGACATACAAGCGCTATTTGTGTTGTTTTCAGTAACTTAAAAGAGTCATCTCGCCCAAAAAATGTAATTAAATCGTGATCATTTTCGTGCGATTATTTTTACCAACATTCGACGTGGATTAACTCAAGAACAGTGCATCGATTAACTTAATTCAATTTTAGGCGATGCAGCTACATCAAGGATCAGTGTTTATCGATGGTATGGTGAATTCAACCGAGGTTGTAGTTCACTCCAAGACGAATTTCGTGAAGGTCGTCCAAAATCAGTTGATCTTCCGAAAGCCCTTGATGCTGTGTGCCAACTGATATTGCAAGATCGTCATGTGACCTATCGTGAGATTGTGACAACCTTTGGCCTTAGTGGGACCAGCATACATTGAATATTGCATGAACGTTTCCCACACAATTTGTCAATTGCTCAAATAAAAGCTCGTGTCAATTGGTCGAAAGAAATGCTCCAAAAATACGATCGCGGTGCTTCGAAGCAGCTCTATGACATCGTGACAGGTGATGAATCGTGGATTTACTCGTATGAGCTCGAAAGTAAACAGCAGTCGACTGTATGGGTGTTTCCAGATGAGCCAAATACAACAAAAGTTGGACATGTCGCAATCGTACCAGTAGAACAACGCAGAACAGTCAATTCTGAGTGGTACACAACCATTTGTTCGCCAGTTGTCTTCCAAGAAATCAGGAAAACCAACTGCGGAAAACGGATCACCCTTCACCACGAAAATGCGATCTCTCATACATCGGCTAAACAACTGCATTTTTGAGCACTCAAAACATCGATTTGATGAGTCATCCGCCGTAAAGTCCTGACTTGGCATCGATTGATTTCTTTTTATTCCCGTGCGTAAAAAATAAAATGGAAGGTCAACGTTTTTCGACACCTCAAGAAGCGGTTGATGCGTTCAGAATGCATGTTTTGGAGATACCTCAATCAGAGTGGCAAAAATTCTTCGACAATTAGTTCAAACGCATGCAAAAGTGTACAGATCTTGATGGGGGATATTTTGAAAAACAATAAAGCGATTTTCCATTATTGATATTGTTTTTGTTCTCTAATTCCGAAATATGAAAGGGAACCCTCGTAGTAATCAATAATGTAATATCTTGAGAAATGGAAAAAGAGTAATATCATTCAGTGCATCAATTCCTGTATTTCGAAGGACCATACCGAACAAAACTGCTCTTCCACCAAGGCAACGAACCAGCTCATCTATCAGCAGTTACCACTGCTAAATTTGTCGAATTGGGCTTCTCCAACCATATTCACCAGATCTAGTACCGTGTGACTTCTTCTTGTTTCCAAACATGAAAAAATGGCTTATCGGAAAGCGGTTCACTTCAAACGAGGCAGTCATATTGTTGAAAAAGTTGAAATATTGCTGGGTTAAGTATATAGAGCTCAAAGGATACTATTTTGAGAAAAAATTATGAAAAATATCCATGAATTGACTTTTCTTTCCAAACACTGGTACTTATCAATCCATTAAGGTATTTCGCCAATGAAAAGGCTCGTGAGAAGACATACATCATCAGAATGTTAGAAGAAAAAATTAGAATGGGATATGAACTGTGCTATTTCAGATCTAATCAAATTTAATTGGACAAAATATTTACATCAATTAGGATGCATTCTTCCATTGATAGAGCACTAGCAGGTATCTATAACCTGATTTATTCTTTTTTGGTTTAATAAGTAATTAGATAGACAACGGTATATATTATATTTATAGGATAGATTCATGGTAAGAATACACAGTGAGTCTTTGACTACATTAATTTAACCAAGTATTCCTTAACTTTTTTATCTCATTGGGTTTAGTCTACAAAGATGAATATTCAAAATATACAATATCAATAAGCTCCCCATATGAGTACAGAAATGTTGTGATCCGACGAATATTTTATAGGTCATCAAAAATAAAAAAATAATTTCGCAATTTCGATATTGAAAATTACAGACCTTCAGACAAAACTTCAGTAGCTGTATTACTACTTTAATAAACTAGAACCAGCTGGCAAAAACACGGTGTTTTGTTTTCGAATTCGATCAGATATCTGATTAATGTTTGAAACGCCAACAGCACTTGTTATGTGGCCCTTACCTAGGAATATATAGTATCACCCAAAAAGTCTCAAATTTTTTAGATCAATATAAAGTTACGTGAGATACATTTCTGAAATACTTTCAAATTTCCATTGCTGCAAGCAAATTCTGCATCAGTTTTGGTATTTTGAATAAGACACCAGCTATTTCTATTTTTTTATAATTCTTCATAAAAAAGTAAATTAACCTAATTTTACTTCCCTTCTTAAACGATTTTTTATTTTTAGAAATCTTTTATCGAATTCGAGAGTTACGAAAAAGACCATATTTCCCTAAATATTTGAAACTTCTCTTTGGAATTGGACATGACCTTAGATGCTAGAAAAAAAACACAATCTACCATTATTCTATCTATTTCACTATATACCTATCTTCTTTGGATTCTAAGTTATCTGCGTTTATTGAATTTCATATGCCTTAGTTTCTGTGTATTGATATTTCCTTTATGCTCTCTATGTTGTTATTGATCAAAATATCTATGACTCACTTCGATCCATAGAAAACCATCATTCAAGTTCACACTTCAAACAACAAGTGTTTTACAGGAGTTTTGGTATAGAATAATTTGAGATGCAATGAATGCAGATATCTTAGAATCCAAACAAGTTAATAGGGGATTGTATAGAGGAATTGTAGAGAGTATTGTTTTCATTCTGAAAATAAAGAAACATACTGGGTGTCTAATTTGAAAAAATAGAGTTTTTTACTTGTTGTTACTTGACAATGGTATTTTTTCCCTCTCTATATAACTGATAATTAAGATTCTAGAGCAGTGGAGTAGATCAATTTATTATCTAAGATTAGGCCAAATTTCAAACTAAAATTACTAATATTGAAGGTAAAATCGTCATTTTCGTAACTCTCGAATTTGATCAAAAATTTCTGAAAATAATTAATAACTCAAAAAACGTGGATAGAGGGAAGGAAAAGTAAATTAATTGAATTTTTTATAGAGAATCATAAAAAATATAAATACCAAGTGTTCTATTTAAAATAATAAAACTGTTGCCAAATTTTCATACATCTAGCAACACTTAAAAACTGAAAATATTTTGAAAATATATTTCACATAACCTAATGTTAATCTACATGTGAAAATTTTCTGCATGAATAGTTTCCATAATAATTAGGCCACTCACCTTGGGATTCCGATATAAATCAGAAAACGTTCGATCCGAGGGCATATGAAAATAATCAAGAAAGGTTTTTTCCTTTCTACAACTCGCAACTTTCTTGTTTATTTTCATCTCTCCACTCAACTATTTCCTTTTATAACTATTATCGTTGTCCACATCGATTAATTATACCTACTAAGCACAATTTCACATTATACGGGTTAATCCATCATGGATGCTTACCTTCAGCATCTACCTATTGATTTTAATCAGAATAATGTGTTTGTTGAAATATTGGTTTGATCCAAGGTATGATATATCGGTCAATATCATGTCATGATTTTCCTATATTCAAGCTGAGAATAGCCTCTTTAAGGAGTAGCTGGATTTTGCAGTATACGATAATGATGACTGGGAGTGGTTTTCCCTTCATTGCTAAGTCCGCAATAATTTCTCTACAGTGAACGTCAAAAATCTGGAATATTAGATATTACGAAACTTTAAATTTAGTGATCATCAATAAAGATTCAACTAAAATTCGTTGTCGTTTACTCCTATTAGTTCCTGAGAAGTCACATCATCCCACATCAGAAACGTATATCCAAATTGGCTAAAGGGGTTAACTTAAAGAAAAATGTAGGATATAAATATAAGATTTTTAATGTCGATTATACAGCTATCAATGACGAATTATCAAATCTCTTATGAGGCGACATCCAACCTAATGATGATATGAATATTTGTGTAAACAATTTCTACTTTAAATTATATTATTATCAAATAAGTTCCAGTTAAGTCACTCTTGGCCAAGATACGGAGGATGATCTATCAGGACCCTCAATAACAAAAGCAGAAATAGAAAAGACCATCCGCACACTGAAAAATAACAAAGCACCTGGTCCCGATGAGATAACTGCAGAGCTTATTAAACTGCTTGACGACAAGTTCTTCACAAACTCTTCAATAGAATATATGAAACCGGTCAATATCCCGCTCAATGGTTGTCATCTACCTTCATACCTTTGCCAAAAAGAATAACGCTAGGAAATGCGAGGATCATAGACTTATCAGCCTTATGTGCCACCCTTAAAACTGTTCCTCAAGATAATTCATCAGAGAATATTCAGAAAATTTGAGCAAAACATCAGCGACTCGCAATTCGGATTCAGACAAGGCCTGGGAACTGGAGAAGCATTAGTAGCAACACAAGTACTGATACAAAACTGCCACGATCAGCGGAAAGATGTATGCCTATGCTTCATAGACTTCGAGAAGGCCTTTGACAGAGTTCAACATCATAAATTACTAACAATTCTGAGGCAAATGGATATAGACGGCAAAGATATTCACTGCATTGAAAATCTCTATCTGAAACAATCTGCTTACATAAAGATCGATGGAGAACAAAGCAATAATGTTGAAATCTGCAGAGGAGTCCGGCAAGGGTGTGTTCTCTCACCTCTGTTATTCAATTTGTATTCTGAGAACATCTTCCAAGGGGCACTTGAGGACGTTGAGAGGGTATTAAAGTCAACGGAACATGGATTAATAATATTCGCTACGCAGACGACACGGTCTTAATTGCTGACAATATGAATGATCTTCAATACCTTGTCGACGTAGTAGGACAACACAGCGAGAGAATGGGCCTTAAAATAAATGCCAAAAAAACAAAATACATTACTCGTCAACCAGACAGACTCAATAATGCAAAACTAACATCTGATGGGTCATTAATTGAGCGTGTAAATAAGTTTAAATACCTTGGAGTATGGCTCACTGAAGGCTGGACATCTGACCTGGAAATAAAATGTCGTATAGAAAATGCCCGCAACACATTCATGAAATTTAAACGTATTCTTACCAATGCGGACTTTAACCTAAACCTGAGAATGAGATTTGTGAGGTGTTACATTTGGTCGGTGTTACTATGTACGGTGTGGAGAGCTGGACACTAAAGGTGGTCACAATGAATAAAATAGAAGCCTTCGAGATGTGGGTATATCGCACAATACTAAAAATCCATGGACGGCCCGAGTGACCAACGAAAATGTCCTACGAAGAATAAATAAAGACGTGTGAATTGCTGCTGACGATCAAAAAAAAAAAAAACTGCATACCTAGGGCATATAATGCGAAACCCGAAATACCAGCTTCTACAATTGATTATAGAGGGAAAGGGTTCAGAAGGAAGGACTCAGATTGGAGAAAAATTCAATGAAAAGGGTAAGTACCTATCATAGGTACTGTACCTATTTTTTTTGTACATTTAAAATCGGGTTACACTGTGTGATTAATGAAACCAGCTCCTTACGGTTTTAATAAGTAATCACACAAATATTCTCGAGAGCATCGATTCGGTCTCCTATGATTTATATTATTGGTAGTGGGTTATTTCCGTCATCGGTTGGAGTTAAAATTATATTATTACATGTAAAACACAAGCAGCTTTAACAATTTTGACTGCTTTCTCGACTGAACATGAAATTGTAATTTCAAAAATTCGAAATTTGGACACTAACATACCGAAGGTGCTCTCGACAATCTTTCGTAGACGGGATAGTCGATAGTTTAATATTCGGCGGTTGAACCCAATAACGTCTTTTTTTCTCATGAATCGCCACATCAAGAAATCTTCGTCATCAGAAGATGACGTCGTCATGCTGAATTCGGTGACACGCTACAACTGTGCTTCCGATGTGCGTATATATGTTAGGCCCGAAGACCGAAAACGCTCAGTGGCCGGAAAAAACGGCCACATCGCGTTCTGGCTGCCTTCGAACGCACAGAACGCGTTTTGGCTGTTTTTAAACGCTCGCAACGCGTTCTGGTAATTGTTAAACAGCCGGAACGCGTTTTGTCAATTGTTCAACGCTCACAACGCGTTCTTAATGTTCGACTTGTATTATTTGCCGCTTTCTACCTGCGTAGGATAAAATTTATATTGTCCCTCATAAAACAAAGTTGAAAATTGAAATACAATTCAATTATTGACAACTACAATTGGATACCAAAGATGGGTTCGGTTTTTCTTGCCGAACCATTTCAACAATATTAAATTTCTTATAATTGTTTTTATAAACTTATATTGTCGAGCATATAATATATAAATGCATGAATGAAAAAACGACAAGTTATTTATTGAACAAATGAATTTCAATTTATTTTCTACAAATCCAACTTATCGTGGAGAACAAAACAAACTTGAATTTATAACTCTTTTAATTACTTCATTAGAAACAATTCAATTATTGAAAACTGCAATTAAATACAAACGACGGGTTTTTCCGAACTTTTGTGTACTTTAACATAGGTACGTTACTTTTTATAAGAACTGTTTGAATGACATTTGAATTACATAGTAGTTACATTTAAATTGCGACATTTGCATTTTTATTAATATAATATCGTTTGCAGAAGAAATTGATTATTGAATATTATGCTTATAATTAAAACTATATACACTGTATCCGTAAAGTATGGAACAAATTCAGGTTTTAGCTAATCAGACCATTTCAAGAAATAATCCTGAAACACATCGATTTTTATTTTAAATTACCTAATAATAATCTAATATACAAGCTTATTCCAAAAATGTATCACATGTTGATCCAAGGTGCAGGGTCAACAAATATACAATGAAGAAGAAGTCACGTAATTATTATTCTAAAATGTAAAAACTACAGGGTATGGTTCAACTGAGAACACAATTTATTACCAGACTAAGCGTTTAAAAACACAAAACGCGTTCTGTGCGTTCGAAGTCACGTTTTTTCCGGCCACTGAGCGTTTTCATCGGGCCTAACATATACAATACATTTGATTATTACTATTGAAGAATGTTATACGTGTATGTGGCGCTGGTGTGCGGCCTTTTCACAAATATGAGAACACAATGTAAATAGCTTATTATAATTGATTGAACAAATAGTTTTTCACAACTGTTGAATCTGTACAAGCTTAATAAGATCAAAAGTTACGTTGAATCTGTACAAAATAAGATCACTTCTGATTTTTTGTGGGGTAAACGAGGATTCGAGTAAACCCATTTTATGTTGATGTTACCCCTTCGCGAAATGACTTTATTAGGGAATAATTCTTTGACAACTTCCATTGAATCATTTGAGGTATGGCAAGTGGCCTAATCTTGCTGAAACCACGTTCTAGAGTTGAAACCTGCAAACTCCTGCAACTCTGGGACCAAAACATTTCGCAACATATCGCAAAAACGGTCACTATTCACATTAATTGCTCGGTCTCGTTGATCTTCTTGAAAATAAGCCAACCGCGCCTTTAGCTGACACAGCGGCCCAAACCACGACCATTGGGCTATGCAGGGGTCGTTCATGCTTTCGTCTCGAATTCTGCTTAACATGACCATTCAGGTGAAAATTTGCTTCATCGCTAAACAGTATGTTGTTAAAGTTGTTTAATCGCTGCAGCGATTCTTCTTTCGTGAAATTCAGTCAATTAGCATAGTCCGCATTCTTCAATTCTTGAACCAATTGAATTTTATACGCTTTTAGATGTAAGTCTTTCTTTAAAATCGAATGTGAAGACGATTTTTTATGTTCAACGCTTGACTTCGCTTTCGAACGGATTTTGACGAACCGACGCCTCAACTTTTCCAATTGTTTCTTCATCGGGAACTGAACGAGGACGACCAGAATTTTGAATTTTAACTGTCGCACCTGTATTCTCGTACATCCTGATCCATTTCCTAATGCTATCGCCACTTGGCGCGTAGCGAACGATAGAGACGTAGGGCAGTCACTATTGAATCACCATTACGATAATACGCTCTTAAGCAAAATGCGCCATGCGTCCATGAGTACTGTTTCATCGTTATTACAACTCCACAAAATGGCGGACGCCATGAGCCCCTCCCCGCCCTGTTCCGAATATGGCGCGAAAACAAATACCCGATACCCTTTCTGGACACCTTGTACTTCCATATATTCCATTATAAAACATGTAGGAGGTATATTGTTCATTTGTTATTGGACAGTATGTCGAAACATCGGTTTGAAGCCACCATGGTCGTGAAAAAAAACAAGGTAATAAAATTGATTTTATTTATTTACAGTTACAGTTGGAATATTAGATAACTGAGAGATCAGTGCAACATACAAGCTTGCAACTTAGGTTGCACAGGATCTCAAAAACAAATTAATTTCCATTGTACGTAAACTTAAAAATAAATTATTATTATTAATTATTCATTAAATTTTCTTCTTTCTTTTATGCAGACTTATGGGGGCTGGTAGAGGTAATTTCAGACAAACTTTTTTAGGACCATCTGAAGAAAATGCAAGCATTCTAGAAATCTCCTGCAATTTTTTTATTCCTAATTTCATGTCCAGCGAGAGAGCCTCCAGGTCAATTTTTTTATTTGAAGAAGCCAAAAGAGCAAGTACTAGAATGTGGCTGATAAGTTTATCCTTCATTAGTGGGGATCTAGTTCTGAAAGGAATATATATTGAAAATTAGTTTAAAACAATAAATATTAAATTGAGCAATCCATCGATCTCTCAGTCTGGTGTTTGTTCGCATGATAAAAAAAAATTGGTTGCAGCGATTTGTTTTTTATGAAACGAGAAGTCTAGATGAAAACAATAATATAATAGCATCTTGCTTCGACAAAAATTTCTGGTATATTCTCAATCCAATGATTCTCTGCCAATACATACACATTTTTTTTGAAACTCTGTGGTCAAAAACATTATAGAAGATATGACAAGACATCTGGTCAATAACTGCATTTGACCCCTTTTCCAATTTAATAAAACAAATTGAATAGCTATTTCTGATCCTAATAGCAATAATGATCTATTTAAATCAATAGTAATAGATAATTTGTCATAGGAACTAATAATTATTTATGTAAATCAGAGACGACATATTAGAGGTCTGAAGATTCCATAAAATATTATAACTCTAAAAAATCAGTGAAATTCATATGAATTGAAGAATCAACCAACTATAATTATATATGTGGAATGACACATAAGCTGGCACTTATGTGTTTATTATATTTTTTCTATCTTATAAATTTTTCAAGAAACAATTTTATTGCGACCGAAGTGTTGAAGCCTTTAGTATTGCGCAAACCTTTAAATTAATAATTAGATATTGAAAGAATTTTAATATAAATGAAGGTTTGGAAAAAAACATTTTTTTTTTGCACAACAAAAAAATAAAGTGAGTTCCCCTATTTTTTTTTATATAAATCGCAATAACTCAAAAACTCTGGATTTCTACCCAAATTATGGCATATTCCTGAAATTGTCATAAAATCAGCAATCTCGGGATATCATGAAACACTAGATGGGCCATGAAATAAGAAACGTAGTAGTCAGTTTTTATTATAAACAGTGTTTGTAAAGTTTAAAAATATTGAAGGGAGATGGGAATCATTGGTTCAATTTTATAGACAACATTTCAAAACCGTTTTCAGTTTCTCACGAACCACTATAGTGCCATCACAGTATAGACACCACCCAGAAGTTGCATTCCTCAGTTTTTCTTACACCATTTCGGACTCGCACATCATTTTCATCCGAAGAAGGTCAAATTCAGCCGTGACAATATTAAATTATAATTATACAATTATTTTCAATTTATTATGTCAACATATTTTATATTATTACGATAATACACTTTTAAAACCATCTTTCTGCTCTATGATCTGTATTTACTTATGTGTATAGAAAGGTGCGTGAGTCGCCAGAGTATAAGGATTTCAGTTCATATTTTCTAGAGTTTGACTACTGGGTGATGTCATTGACAGTCATACAACTCATAGGGTGCATTCAGAAACTTACTCCCAGAGTGCAAAAGCAAAATTATGCTTCATGACTTTCCAATGAATGGAAAATAGGTGTCATGAAAAAATAGGTGTCTAAAATATCTTCGAATAATTATTATTTGCAGGGTGTCATAGAAAACTTTTTCCCCATGATTTGTAATGATACTGCTATCATTTGAAATGCATACATCATTATTTCAGACATCTTGTTCTAAATGACAATATTTTTATTTATCGAACAAATGATCATGAAATTAGGAAAAAAAAATACTCACCTCACATTCTTTGAGGTACCACTAAAATTATCCAAAATATAATAATTCACTGCAGAGGAAGAGTGACAAATAACGAATTTTTTAGTCATGTTCTTAACAGGTGTCACTAAAAATTCCACTAGATAATTTAAGTATAGGTATACTTTGCATCTGGTGCTGTCATTTTCTATTTCCTTGTTAGCTCTCAGCAATTTAATTTGAAGCAGACAGAATGGATGCAACCTAAAATGATAACATATATATAATTTTATTAAATCCATTAAGACACTACATGGTTTATAGGACAAGTCATTAAGAAATAAAGAAAAAATGGAATGAATTAAAATATCATTACCAATCTACACTTTATATACTTACGGGAGTTGACTAAGATCATCGCATTGTAATACCGTATTGAAATCTGATTCTAAGCCTTCCATTACTGTGGAAGGAAATACATTCTCTAAGCAATACACTTCTTCAACAGTTGAGGCATTTCTATTGATAACAGGAAAATAGTCCATTGCCCCATCATTTACCTGAGACTGTGAAATATTCAAGATTGCATCTCCAGTATTTGCATCTGAAACATTCAACATAAGAACCTTATATATATAAGAACTGATTTACAATGCTTACCTTGAACTGCACTCTCTAATGTTTCTTTTGCATTATCTATATCAAATTTCAATTTTTCTTGTTGTTCTACTACTCTCTTAAACAGTTTAGATCCAAAGTGCTTTGCTAAATCGGCTCTTGTATTTTCGCTATCCTTCTTAATTTTTGGTTTTGAAGCGCCTTTGATTTCACAGAATAATTCCAGGTTAACTGTATCGTATGAGACTAATCGTACCTGAAAAATTTAAGTATCATTCGAACAAAAGTCACATCCACAATCCATTGAGTCAATTCTAAATAATTGAGGTACTTCACTGACCTTGTTAGTTCTCTTGTTTCGAATAAGCAAACAATTGTTTTGTTCATTGGGATCTTCTTTACCGGCATAAATCGTTCTATTGTTATATCCAGCAACAATTTTGTTATCTGAGCTGTCGGTGAACATATGTATTTTCATTTCAGATACATCTTCCTCACATAAATTAGCCACTCTAGTGCACTGTTCAAAAATTACTTTTTCCACTTTAACCTTCATTGTATAAAATTGTATCAAGGAACATTTACCAATAACTCATATAATATTTATATGATTAATATAGCAGGCAATTCATAATATTATTATAAAACTCCTCTTCTCTTCTTCATTTTACATAAATTTAACCTGAAATTCAAAATTTAGGTTAGGTCAACTCTCTAGGTTAGGTAATTTGAACCACAGAGTTAGCAAGAAGTTTCTCATTCCCCATAATTTTGGGCTTGGGGATGGAACAGCGGATCAAAAAGTGTCCATTGGAATTACTTCGATATAGATGTCGCTGGTATCTTCGAACTACCTTAGTGTTGCCGATTATACCGATTTATCAGTATTTTTACCGATTTAGAATTGAATAAAAATCTACCAATTTTTCAGTTTCATGAATTAATTTTTCACTCAAAAAATTCGGAGCAACATCAATATGTATCCTCCTATAAAACAGCTTTTCAGATCCGAAAGACACCAGAAGACGCAAATTCTTTTAAGTAAATGGACGCCTAGCGAACTTTTTCGATGATTAGATCCATGTTATAATTATATAATCATCTTTATTCGTACTGCAGCTGCATTTATAGATGTACACGTCAAATTGAAAAGAAAAACAGAATAAATAGATGTAAACACTGCATTGCAAACAACCAACTGCATTAAAATCTAAAAGGATGACTGTCCCTGACTCATACAATAATCAAAATATTCATCAACTGAATAAAATGTATTGGACAACAGAAATGTCTTCAAGCTTGTCATGAATTTTTCATAGGGCAGGCACATGACATTTTCCTGTAAGGCATTAATAATTTTTTTGCCAGTATAAGTCGGCGACTGTCCGAATTTCCCCTATCTATGCACATCTATCGCAAGCTTGTTCTTATACCTCGTACTAAAGTCGTGGAAATATGAGTTTTTCTTGAACTTAGTCTTTATACTCAGGGCAACTTTATATATGTATATTGACGGAAAAGTCATGATTTTATGCTTCCTGAAATAGGGCTTACAAGACTCGGCATACGGAAGTCCCAATATCAACCGAAATATTCTCTTTTGAAGCTTAAAAACCCTTCCACTATTCACAATGTAATGTAATGTTGAGTCGAGTCCTAATAGCTACAATGAAAACATGCTGTTATATATTCTATCAACCTACCCAGGCTTACTTCTGATGGACTTTTGGTATACCTAAATAAGCATTTCTTATTGCTGTCTAAAGCTTTTATTTCATGCTGTATGAGCTTTCTAGTTGAGGCAAATGAATCAATCAGTAATTAAATGTAAGTCTTTTCTTATTTTTCACTATAAAACTAATGTTTATGAGGAAAATCATACCGCTACCGTTTTCCTTTTTTAATCTGCCAATTTTTGGCAGATTCTACAGCTATTGTGCTCGGCCTTTCGGCAACGCAGGGTTACCTCATTGATTGTTATCGGTTTCTCTCATTCGTAGAAGATTATTAAATTTCAAACAATTATTAAAGCCAAAGCATGGTAGAAATACATTATAGTAATTTAGAAATACATGCGAACGCTTGTTAAAAATTGATCATTCAGTTTCTGGATAAATTTCCATTCTCCAGTTTGATCGATCTTTAGTCGAATCAAAACACGAGCGACATCTATATTGATGCAATTTTGATGGACACTTTTTACATAAGGACCTATTCCACCTTCTTCTTCTCTACCCTCCATAGAATTGCGTTTATTTATAAATTTTCTAACCCTATTTTTTTCAAACGTCTCGGAGCTTTGAAATCGAAAAACTATTATGAGTAAATCAATTTTATACAGAACTCTTATGAGCAAACAAAAAAATTTGAGTTGCATCTTCAGAGCACTGTCGTCTAAAAATGAAATCAATAAAGAAATTATACCTAACAGAATCCCAAAGGATTATGATGTCAAGTCAGTCACAAAAGAAGATCTAAATTGGCGATGGACTGCAAATGATGAAAATACGCAATATTTTAGAACCTTGAGAGTATTTTATACCGATGTAAATAATGTAGAAGTCGCAAAATCTCTTCAAACTGAAATAGATTTATCATATGCCTCAATCAAGAAATGGATTTTGCGGAAAGACAAAGAGATGAAAATAAGTATGCAGTTGTATAATCCGGAACGAATTAGCATTTTAGGAAATGAATTAGGAGCTGCACATTTTATTGTATACAGAGGAGGAGCTGTAAAATTTCATGGAGAAGACATGTGGATTAAAGCTGATGAAAACAAAAATTACACATTACCAGAAAGATATGTCAGAAATAAATATATTGAAGCTATTGATTGTACAAACACAGAAATCTTTTACGAAGGTTTGCAAAATTTCAGAGGTATCAAACATTTGAAATGGCTGAGCATGAATGATTGTCCTAATGTAGATGACTGGTGTGTGGATACAATCTGTGGAGCTCATTACAAATCTCTTGTTTATCTTGATTTAAGAAACTGCCCTGATATTACAGAAAGAGGTCTGTCTGCCCTCTGGAAAATGGAAAAGCTTAAGGTTTTATACCTTGATGATGTTCTCAGGTCAACTCAGTATGAATTGACAGTCTTACTTTTACAACAACATTTACCACACTTGCAAATTGGTGTTGGAGATTTTGCAGACGATGAATAATACAATGAGTCACATGTTACAAGTTTGGTATTATTCTTTTCAATTGTTGATTTCATTTACATTTAATGCTAATTATTGAAGTATTAGTGATTTGTGAATTTAACATTATCTTTTAATGAAATGTATCTATTATTGATTTGTTCAAAACATGTGTGTAATAATTTATATCCAACATATATTTTATTACTTCGATACTTATCATCTTAGAACTCAATAAAAATGGAGGTCTGAGAGGCTATAATGGACTCTGTTTTTGTTTTCTAACATTTAGTTTACATCCTCCCTCCAACAATACTTCATTTTACAAAAAATAACAGAACTAATTGTTGAACCCCAAATGGTATTCAACTAACAAAATGTTTATTTAATAAAGTTAGAATAACTAAAATGAGATTCTTGTTTTTTAATTTCCTCTCATTGATACAATTGTTTCCATACAACTGACTTATGGACAAAAATTCTGTTTCTGACGAGATATAAGTAGGTAAATATTTGAAATACTGCATAAAATTTTCATCCTTAATATACTCTTGAATCGCTAACAGAAATAGAAAATGAACGTAACTTGGAATTAGTGAAGAAATTGCATTTAAATGATTCTTGTGAAATTGAATTTGTATATTTTCTTGAAATACTAACAGAAATAGAAAACTAAGGTAACTTGGAATTAGAAAAGAAATTGCATATAAATGATTTTTGGAAATTGAACTTGAAAATAATTTTAAATAACTTAAATATCAACCTATATATATTATTTAGATTCATAATAAACATTTTTGTAACAAATTCTTCAACTACCATTTGTCTTCACCTCAATTTTGTTCAAGGATAAAGAGAGACGTTTTCTTGTTGGTTCTCCGCCATCGGAGTTTCTCTTGCAAAAGTTTTCACTAGAGGGAGTTGAAAGTCCTTTTCTTCGAGGATTTCCCAGTGTTCCTGTTTTTCTTCCATTTGGAGTTCTAACTACACTTTTTTCTTTGCTTAAAACACATCCTGCTTTCGACCAGTTATCTATCTGGGCTTCTCTAGATTCTTTCAGAATGTTACTTAGAGCTCCTGTCTCAGCAACCATATCCTGGAGTTTCTGTATTGTTGTATACATACAAACTGCACTGACTAACCCGAAATCAAACAAATTGGACATGTGCACCACAAAATTCTTGTATAGGTTCCTAAGCAGCAATTCTTTTCCTTTCTGTTGAACGAACATTTGACAGGCTAGGGGTATTTGGCAGTTACCAACAAAACCATACTTCATAATGTGTAAGTTCCACATTTTCATCAGTTCTTTCTCTCCCTCATTCACATCTGTGAATTCATCAATCATAGTCACTGTTTTATTTCTCAACCACTCAGGATCATTTTCGCCTTCTGAATCTGCATCCATTTCCTTAGGATAAATGGGCAAGCAGGTTGTTGTATGATGATAAAGACGATTGTGCCCAGTAATGAAAGGTCTCTGACCATCATATTCACAGTCGTCTAGTTCTATGAATTCTGATAGACTTGACTTGGGCCGTTTTGGATGACAAACTAGTATATGCGTGACTGACGCTCTACGAACAGGTCCATTCCTTGAAAAAGTACAAACTGTTGGCTGTGTTATTAGATCATGAGGACTGCCTGTGTAGGAGCCATCGTAAAGTTCATTAATAGCAACATCAACCCTTGCCCCCAAAGAAATGGGAACATATGTAAATGTGAATCTAGAATGACACAGTTTGAGATGTTTCAGTAGTGTATAGAGTTGATCACAGTCAATACTGCACCATGGGCAATGTAAATCTTCACAAGCTTCAGTTTGCTGCCTAGAATTATTATTGTAAACAAACTGATACACTATTTGTATTTTTTCCGACTTTTTAGATTGAATCACTGGTATATTTTCCTTGTTCTCTAAATGTGAGTAAGGTTTTGGCCTATCTACAATCTTTGCAAATGCTTCTGAGGACCAATTAAGCTTGAATTTCAAAACAGGATCCTTCATAAAAGCGTCTAAATTACCACAAGTATCCATCAAATCACTTATATTTTCCCAATTGGAATGTTTCTTAGGCGAATTACTCACGAAATTTTGAACAACAACATCATAATCTCCATCTGTCAAATAACATCTGTTATGTTTATCATACACAGTTAATTCAGCACCATATAATAGTGTCTCAGTTATTTTATCATTTTCTAATTTCAATCTTTTGCTTTCAGATTCATCAGCTTCATTCATTGAAGTTTTTTTAATTTTCAATCTAAATAATAATATGTGAGATTTTGCTAAAGGTCCTCCATTGGAATTAAATTTATCAGTTGATATACTAATTGTAGGGGCAGTACTTGGAAATGAATCACTAGGAGGGTTGATAGGAACTTCTGCAATTCCCAATGATACCTGTACACAAGGACCAGAACTTTCCTTCCTTTTTTTATGACTAATTTTCAGCAGTATCGTCTCAACTTCAGCAATATTACAAAAAGGTTTCAAATTTTCATCATTGAAACTCAGAAAGGTTATATTAATAAAACCTGGTTGGATCACAGTATTGTCTTTAGCTTTGGTTATTTTTTCTAGCATGTCATCAATTTTGAAATTTTTTCGGGCTTTATGAGTTCTTGACATTCTATATTTCATGTATGTTAGAGTACGGTTTAAGAAAATTGGTGAACACAAATTCCTTGTTCGTAAATACCTATAAATTTGAGTGGGTTTTTCAAATGCTTGAAGGAACAATTCATGATCTGCTTGGATATTTTCAAGCCTTGGTGCCTTTGTGGATTCACTCTCCTTTTCTCGTTTCTTTGGAGGCATTTTGTGCTTCACATCAACTTATTTCCTAAATTATAACTGTCACTAGTCTTTCGAATAATACTCAACTCAGAATGAATGGTATATTCCCAGTAATGCCATATTTTTTGCAACCCGATTCTAACCTTCTCCTTCAAATCAGATTAATATCCAGGGCCAAGAATTGAATGTTGATGATCAGCATGACTGAAGAAAGCACAATAAACTCATTCTATACGTTATTAAACTCAAAAACAATAATTAGATTTTGTTAGTGCAAAAATTTCTTGCAAAACGACGCTCGATTTTGATAACAACGTTCAAGACGACCACAAATTCTGATGCGAACATAGAAGAAAGGGAATTTTTGATTGTACTGAAATGGGTGAACAATTCACACCATTTCCTCATTTCTCAGCGAAAGATCAAAATAATTCTAAGAATTTTTTCTATCATTGTTTTTCATCTCTTGCATATAAGAAAAAGCAGTAGTCAAGAAATATCAATTTTAAATTAATCAGGACCATAGAGCCATATAATCCAATCACGCCAACACCTTTTTTACGCGGGAAATTTTCAGACAATCATGCTCAAGAGAGTAGATTTTTTCACTTCTGGAACCGTTTAGTGATCAGAGCAATCCATTAATAAGATGATAATACAGATAAATATTTGGCGGCATCTTCAATTTAATGTAAAAATAATGGGAAACCACCAACTGAGCCAAATTTCCTGCGTAAGAGATGGCCGGATAATCAGTGGCGGAGGGTGAGATCTTCCTGTAGATGTGTCACGATGGTTGAATTTCGAACTTTCACCAATTCACTCAATTTTTTTTATATTTTCAGATTACTATATAGAGTATTTGGCGACATGATATTTAGAAATATGTAGGAAAGCACTGGCGTGATGTCAGGAGCTTTTGGCGCCTGCTCTGAAAATTTTAACCGGACTTCAATTATTTAAAATATTCTTCATCGGGGAGTCCAACCAAACCGATTGGGACCATTATCAGCTTGAAAATCAGAGACATCTGGGCAAAACTATAGCATACTCCTCTACTAGTTCAATGAACTTGAACAAGTGCGCAAAAAGAAACACCTATATCTTCTTGTTGGTTTCCTCTACAAATATGAAATTTCAGAATATGCAATATATCAATAGCCTCCATAAATGAACAATTTTTTGTCGAAATCCGACGAAAATCCTATAAGTAATCGAATATTCCCAAAAAAAATTACGGAATGCCTGGTGATTTCGACTAAATTTGAGAACTCTCCTATCTTTCAACGATATTGTAGTAATCTTTAAGTTTCAAATTGATTAGATGGATACTGTAGGACTTATTGACAAAACCAACTTTCAGTTGTTCATAACTGCTATGTCCGTTTTGTAAATATGTCAAATGTCAATTATGGCGGATAATTTGAATTTTGCTTATGATTGTAATTTGTAATATTCTATTGAAAAAGCTAAGCACACGTTTATATTTATTGTTGAAGTAATGGCGAAATAAATAAGAAAGTGATTATTTACAATAATTCTGTGATTCAAGAAATGGGGTTTGCCATGCTTTGCAAGATATCTGCATTTTTCGTTTTAGTATTTCTGAAAGTAGTCATTTTATTGAATCAAAACTTCTAGATATTTTAACTATGTATCAAATACAAATTGGTTTCGGCTTCTAACTGGATGAGGATATGTGATACGTTGTCAATAACAGAAATAACTGCATCCTCTATTTTAAGAAGGATTAATTCTTGAACATTAAAAATGTAAATTAAATTCTCTATACAATTTCTAACAATCGCAATATACTCTTAAAGCACTAATAACGAACTACTCCTATCAGAGATAACCACTGCAATGGGTATTGAGAAACTAACCTAAAATCTACAACACAGATTTTGAATTTCGCGGCTTCTATGACGTCACCAGTTCGAAAGATACCGTTTTAGCGAGTATTGAACCCATGATGGCACATTGAATATCTTTAGAAAGATATTTAGACAATTAACCTATTTTGAAAATATGAAAACTATGGCTTACCTCCTTCGGAAGATAGAGAGTATACGGACAGATTGCCGACTGGACGTACTGAAGTTATACCGCGGATTTTTCATCAGAAAGTCGGACACAATCAATCGAGACCGTTTTCGGCTCGATATTTGAACATTGCAAATATAAATTTGTATATTTCATACTTCGGAGCGGGTACGTGAGAAATGACTTGCGCGCTACTCCAATCCCTCAATTAGAATTTGATAACGGAAATGTACCATTTGCAAATGCCAGGAGCGGACTTTTTTTTTTTTTTTTTGATTCAATAATTTATTTGTTCCTGATGACCTCCGCCACTGGTAGATAGATCATGATTTAGATTTATTCAATCAGTGAGAGAGTGCCCGTTGTGAACTATTTCTCTTTGTTATGAACTATTAATCAATCAGTTCAAATTCTGATAACTCTATCCAGCCATTCGAGAAAATATAAGAAGAAATTATGTTATCCGTCAATTTAACTTGTTGGTCATAGAATTATAGGATAGATGAGTTTGACTGTCAAACTTTAACCAGACGAGGTTATAGTAGTTACACGTATAGATAAAATTATTACCAATATTATAAATTTCAATATAATAATCATTTAATTGAAATAATATTTATAAAAATTCACCACAGAAGTGAGTACTGTACTTGTTTTCTCACTTCTCAATAAAATATTCCAGGTTTTTTATTTGATCATATAGGAGGGAATTTTATTTATCTTGGAGATTCTTCCGATCAGGAAAAACTAAATTAATGATTAACATATCAATTATATTTCATGTGGAGTATCAGTTGTACCCATAGTTGATTTGGTCTATAATATTATTTCTATACAGTTAGTGGAATAGAAGCATGAAAACATTAAAAATTGTCTAAGTCATAATCTTTATTCTTACAATTAAGAAACAATTTTGTTATTCCCAAAGTGTAAACTTAAAAAATTTTAGCAGCTCATTCTGGAATATTTGTAACCTGTAGATATTTTGCTTTGATAAAAATTGAGTTACAAAAGGATGGTTTATAAAATGCTATCAAGAAAATAAATATTTAATTTTTTCAGAATGATTACTGATGTGCATTTGATTCTATTTTCAAATGGATTAGGAGTGATCCTCTTTTTATTGGTTGTCCTGTACCATTACATTTCTGCCAACTACTCAAAATGATACAACATGAATTATTTTATATCCACTTACCAACATAGAACATGAAGGAATTACAATTTAAGTAATTCAGTTTTCCCAAGTGAACAATGTGAACTGATTCATTTTATAATAAATTGTGTTATTATACTGATGCATTTTTCTTATATCTGGCATTCTCCTGAAATAATTTTTCAAAGAAATTCATAAAATCCATTATAAAAAAATGAACTCTACAAGTGGTCCATCTTTTACTAGCAGGATTTCAATAGGAAGTAGAAAAACTTATTTTAAGGTGGAAAGTGTATACAGTGTGGAAACCACTTATGGAATAAAATTTTTCATATCATCAAGAAAATTATAAAACATGAACCTGTGATTTCAGGTGTGCTTTATTTGAATGTACAGAGTGAATCACATTTATTATAATTTTCTGAAATAATAATATAAAGAATTTTCTTCAATGGATTTCCACACTGGTTGAAGGCGTCCAAATGTAAAAAAAATATATTTCCTTCACAACCTAAGGTACATTTTTGTAACCGGGTTATAAAAACTGGTAACTCTAGAGACCATAACCTGGTTATGAATTTTTTATACAGATTTTACATAAGCGTTGGACCAACATTACAAATGATTAGAGGAAATCTTAACGGTTGTTGACCCATCAAATCTATTTTCTCAGCTAAAATGTACGTGTAGAAGAAGTTTTCATATGACTTCCTCTTGCAATTGTTTGGTCTAAGCCTGAGGATAGAAGAATATATTTCCGAAACTTCTGAAAAATATATATAGAGTATCATATTCCTAATCTTTGATCCCGATACTACAATTTTACTTTTGAAAAATGTTATATATCGTTTTTCTTGGACACACTGATCAAGACCCCGTGGTCGAAAGAGATACAATGCTGACATTTTAGGGTAGATTGGAGAGATGAAAATCTAGGCTAAGATCGTTGAAATCGGTCTTGTAGTTCCGAAGTAACGAAATAAATTTTGATAGTATGCTACTTCCCAACGTAATTAAAGACATTCCGGTTCTTGATGTATTACAGGCTACAAGAGATTTACCTATCTGTTATTTAAACTAAAAACAAATGATTGCTTTCAAAAGTTTTTTATATCTGAACGAATCGTCTACAGGACCAGTTCGAAATTTATTTATTCCATACGACTTATATTTCATCAGATATCATGTTTTGAGATTTCCAAGAATAGATATTTGTCCGAAATGTATCCATATAATGACACAAGAAAACAGTTTTTTATCAATTTATTCAAAATAATTTTGGAAATCAGCGAAATAACAGCAAGAATAGGATTTAACAGATTCACAAATGATCCATTTCCTACATCAACTCCATATTTCACAAAGTCAGCATCTGAAAGAAATAAATAGGTGTAAAAAAAAATAGTTACAGTATGAAATAATTATTCAGGTGAAATTCTCTATTATGGAATATGATTATTTCCATACCGATGGCGTTCCACAATAGTTCCGCTTGGTTTGGAATTCATGTTTAAATACGTCAAATTTATCAATTTTGGTTGAAGATGTTGAAGTTAGGAGGTAGAAATCAGGCCTTCCGCTTCAGATCTCCACACCAAGTTTGATATTAATTACAAGAATAACACAGAAATACTAGTACGAGTAATTATTCAAATTTTGAATGATCATATATCCAGAAATATAAAACAAAAAATGTATATATTTATGATAAAAATGCATAATGAAAAAAATTGATTGAGAAGTGTGTGTAATAATAAAAAAAAATTATCTCGAAACAAGGTAGATTTGGCTGAATAACAAACTAATCTAAATGTTCAACCCTTGAGCCTACCCTGAAAATATTATTTTTTGGCTCATTCCTTCCGTACTTAATCGTGCCTACAAACGGACATACAGAATTGATTTTGACCACAGTTTATTCGTCATTAGGTCCGAACAAAATGATTGATACCACTTTTACCCAAATATTCGAAAAATACAGACAATTCTATAAGCACTCTTTGTTCAGGTGAACAAGAGTACCAAAAATTCGTGAGTGAAGTTATGCTGTTGTATTTTCTGACAAAAATCAACCTGGTTTCCAGCATTTTCGTTTTTTTTTATGTAAAAATTCTTTCACGCAGTTGTGCTACATTTGTGCTGATGATATTTTCACGAAAAACTTCTATTTAGATGAACAATCTAAATTTCTATTGAATTTATTACTTTACCTTCTCCGTTTAGTATTATTGATAATTTATGTTTCAATTTCATGACAATTTTGCACAGAAATCTCACCTCCATGAAATTGTGATGCTTGATCACTTTCCACAGAAGCGTTCACGAATTCTAAACGAGAATCTCTCATTTTCATGTTGAAAGGGAACTCAAGTCTCACTTCACAAGTATATTGCCCTGTTGTCTCTTCATTCAATTCAACTAAGGCCAGATGGCATCTTCCAACTTCAGCGAATTTTGAAGAATTCGATAATTTCACACCGTTAACGGCAAACTGTATAGTACTCCTATCCGATTTACATCTGAAAAAAAAGGTACTTTAAGATACATTTCTGGGTTCTTGAGGCAACAATAAATCATTTTTGCGCGCTTGTATAACAGCGTGATATCGTTTTACGTTTAATATACGGCTATATGTATACTCTGTATGTTCCGAAAGAGATGAGAGAGTTTTCATATTTTCAGAATAGGTTAACTGTCCAAATATCTCGGTCAAGTTCGTTATTAATCCAAATCTGTCCAAAGGTTCAGGAGTTCTGAGCATCTAAAATTTGGTTTCTTATGAAAATCCTATAATTTAGTGGAAATCGACAAGCTACAATTTTTTTTTCAATTCCCAAAAACATTTTTTTTTTAATTCATTATACCTCAGAACATATCCTACGTATTCAAACAAAAAACTGTGCAGGTATAGATATCTTACGTATTCTCATATTTGATTGTCGTAGTTTCCTTCCACCAGAACATATAATAATTTTTTCATTTACTTAAGCAAGCAATCACAGAAGTTAAAGTTAATTAATTACGTTGAAATTCATGTTCC
This sequence comes from Micraspis discolor, assembly GCA_030674115.1. Taxonomy (NCBI): domain Eukaryota; kingdom Metazoa; phylum Arthropoda; class Insecta; order Coleoptera; family Coccinellidae; genus Micraspis; species Micraspis discolor. The sequence continues at coordinate 13,538,703 of JARTUT010001740.1, forward strand.
GTGTCGACTCTTGGCTCATTGAAACTTTGGCGCGGTGGTCGAAAATAAAACTGCAATCTCCTTTCCAATCTCCTGACACACCCAATTCGCCTAAAACTTACAGAAAAAGCCCAAAATTGTTCGTTTAAAAATAAGAATTTTTTGTAAAACTGTCAAAAAATTCGTCAGAAATTTAAATTCTCGAGGCTTCCACAGATACGTTTTCGATTGGACTTAAAAATCGGTTTCCGTAGGGGCAAAATTAATCGAAATGGTTCATTTGCGATGAACTAATGTATGTTGTCAAAATTTCGAAAAGCACTAACGTGTGTTTTAGGAGATAAAAATTTAAGCTTCGAACAGAACTTGAGGAGAACTATGAGTAGTTATTTTCAATTTGAGATATAGGTTTGTTCATTCATAGTAGCAATTGTGTTAGTATCACATTGTTGCAAAGTAAAGAAAAAGACTCTAGAAGAAGCGTCAGCTCCTTTCTAAATTTTTCAAATAACCCTATCCTGTACTTCAGTGATAATTGTCTTTGGTAAGACGGGTTTTGAATATCGAACAAAATATTTCTACATTCATTTTAAGATGAAGATGTATCTAATAACCATGACCAATTCGAGCTTTTGTCTGGAAGGGGTGGTCAAAATAAATTATTAGACTATTGTGGATGAAGATTATTAAATTGAAACAATTTCCTCAACTAATTCTTCGAACAATTAAATATTAAAAACTTGAATACTTGAAAATCACAATTATAGAACATTGTTTTCAATCATTATTTTCTATGGATATCAAAATAGTAAATAAAACATTCTTCAAAACTTTTATGAAACTATTCCTTTCAAACAATTAATAAATAAATGGTGTAAAAATTAATAGCGCCATTGTTAAATGCGAAAATCATCACACACAAATATTAATCGAAAAACAATTATCAACATTTCAGGATTAATTAATTTTGAAATAGCTATTAAACACATAATTAATAATTAACGAAAAGGCTTCATGAAGTTTGAAATTGATAGCCGCCAAAAATTAATACCTCTTATTAAAATAGTATAGAAAAAACTATGTTAGAATAAATGAATAATTTTTAACTATTCATTTGTAAATTATGATTTTTATCCCATTTTCAAATCCTGTTTTTTCTAATGAAACCAATTTCCAAAAATATGGGAAAAGAGGTTTCTTTTTTTTCAATAATCTACCGTTGCAATTAATGTGATAAACTCCATGTATACATATATTTAATTAATAATAAATACCTGAAGAATTCCAAGCCATCCTTATACCATTTCACATCATACAAAGTTTCATTATTTTCTAATAAATATCTGCAGTCTAAATTTGCTTGTCGATGAGCCTGTCTAGGCACAACAAAATCAATTATTTCAAAACCACCAACATCTTGTACAACACAGATCCAAACTGGAAAAAAATTTTCGTTAAGTTATATTCAAAATTTAAACATTTCCACTGACCAAAACATAACACTGTGTACGAAACCAAACTTCGCACCGCCATATCTTCAACTGGTTCCTTTCTTGTGGAGAGAATTAATTAAGAAGCTAATAAGTGATGCAGCAGAAAAATGCGGGTAATTGAAATCATATGACTTAGGGAGCTGCCATTTCGAAAAATGATATTTCAGCCAATGAGTATGGAAATTGAAGTTATATAATAAAATTTTCAATATTTTTTTAGGGAATTTCATACTTCAGAATAAATCAGACCCATTCATTTATACAACTTATGGTAGCTTTATTTGTGACGCGTCTCAAGAAGCATTGAACTGTTTAATTATACCATCAATAAAGTCATTTAGTATAATAAGGACATCTGCAGCAATGGTTAACTAGATACATTTTTTAACGAATTAATACAGGATTTTATTCAGCGATATGGCCTCGGAAGCTCTTTATTACTTCAATAAAGTAAATACATGGGTTATTTTAAGTTAGAGTGCTTTTTAGAAGCTCATTGACAACCGCACATATTTTTACGCGCTTGTTCTAGTTTTAAAAACCAGTAGAACAACGTGCTGTCGTTTTACCCCAATATCGGTAATTTTGAATATCGAGCCGAAAATGGTCTTAAGTGATGGGGTTTAACTTCCCGTTGAAGAATCCGGCCGTATACTCACTATCATCCGAAGGAGATGAACTAGAGTTTTTATATTTTCAGAATAGATTAGTTGTCCAAATATTTCAGCCGAATGGTTCAGGAGTGATGTTCATCTGATATTTAGTTTCCTCAATAAATCCTAGAATATCCGCCCGTTCAATTTGTTACTTGGAAGATGTTTGAATGAGATCGAAACGAATAGGTTTGTAAAATTTCGTGGAAATCGTTGCGCAAGAAAAGTAAAAAATTCTCAATTTTTTTTTCTAAATTCTCTAGACCTCGTAAAATATTCATTACAGATACACAAAATTTTGAATGAACATCGAAGTGATTTCCATCCTTGAATTTCAGCATTATACCATCTTATTTCAAGAAGTTAGAAGCTTCAATATATTATAATAGATTGATATTAAAATTTTTTTATGGATTAGGTTTTTACTGGTTTTAAGTGTTACGGGGATTAGTACTTTTCATTACAACACACTGTGTAGGCAATCAATCAAAATGAAACGACGGTGTGGTAGTTCTGTAGTCTTCGGCAGTAGGCAGTTCAGTGTAGTCCATAGATAAATCCCATCTGTGATTTGTTTACATTACAACTTGTTGTCCAATGCGATAATTAAATTATAATTGAGATCCAATTCGATCGTCATTTCAATCAAAAATTACATATTCTTTCTAGAATCAAATATAAAAATGTTGAATTCTCAAGTAGATAAATATTTGGACCGGGCGTTATCCGTAACAAAGCAAGCTGGGGAGGTAATTTTTAGTTCTCTCAATAATCTCCTTGCTGAAATTTTGTTTTCAGTTAATAAGAACCCAGTTCAATAATAGGAATAAAACTATAAATATTAAATCATGTGACATAGATTTAGTGACAGAAACTGATAAAGCAGTGGAAGAATTAATAATAAGTAGCCTCTCAAAGGAATTTCCAGATCATCAATTCATTGGTGAAGAATCGACTGCTGATGGAAAAAAAGCGGAATTAACAGATTCTCCTACTTGGATTATTGATCCAATAGATGGAACTCTGAATTTTGTCCACTCCTTCCCACATTCCTGTATTTCTTTAGCTTTGTTTATAAATAAGCAACCAGTAATAGCTATAATTTATAATCCAATGCTGGAGCAGCTATTTACTGCCCAGAAAGACGTTGGTGCTTTCTATAACAACAGAGAAATGCATGTTTCTGGAAAAACTAAGTTAAATGAAGCTTTGATAATGTATGAAGTTGGGACAGCTAGAGATTCTGAAAGGAAAAAAGTTACCTTGAGTAATATGGACATGCTTGTAGATATCGCACATGGGTAAGTATTCCACCATACAAAATGTTGAAAACTTCTATTATTTACGATTACAGAATGCGTGCAACTGGATCAGCAGCTTTGAATATGGCAATGGTGGCACTTGGGGCTGCTGATGCATATTTTGAGTTTGGAATTCATATATGGGATATTGCAGCTGGAGAACTTCTTGTTACTGAAGCTGGTGGTGTAATTATGGATCCCTCAGGGGGACCTATAGATAGATTTTCTAGAAGAGTCTTGGTTGCTAGCTCTAAAGAGTTGGCTGATGAATTAGCTTCTAAACTAACCCAATATCATCCAACACCACGTGATTAATTCTCTGTTCTTTATAAATTGGAATTAAGAAACATAAAAAAACTTGTAGTAAAATATCTAGATTATGTGCCATAATAGCCTAGCACTTAAATACGTTTATTTATTAGTATTCGTAATTGTGAAGGCTGCCAATAATTGTACTTATTCCAATTACAGGGTGATTCCATCTCAAAATATATTTATGCCACATGTTCTCTTCAGATTGTTGTATTTATAAAAATAGAGGATACCTGAATCTGTTCGTGGTTGAACAGATTTAAATTTTGCTTCCTGTGCTAGTGCCAATACTTCTTTAAAGGATAGTCTTTCAAGAGAATTGTCAGAAAGATAGGGATCTAAGATGTTGGAGATTCTTCTCTTCTGCTAAGTTTTCATATTGCAGCCTTTTCAGATATGTATAGAGATATGTTTTGTATAGAATGACCCAGTGGTGTAACCATGAAAAATTATTGTTATCCAAAAATGTGTGAAAACTATCAAAGAATTTTTATGTTTAATGAAGGATACATCCGAAAAACAAACATGCTATGAATTCCTAGATTTGGAACATCTTTACAATTGTCTATGTTAAATGTATAGATTTTGTATCTGGTAGTTAATACTTAGTATTTATTTCAATGTGAATAATAATACATAATGAAAAATAATATATTGATGTTAAAACTACCCATGAAGTGTAGTAAGTTTCACTATCATAACAAATTTTTAATTAGCTAGGTTGATTATGATTTCATTCTTAACGTAACTAACTGGATATTTTAATAATTAAGATGAGCAAGTTCATCTGCTTCTTTTTTGGCGTGTGCTTGGCGATACTAAACTAGTTGTTTAGTCTGTGCTAGAGGTCTTCCACTAGCTATATGAGTACTGGGTAATCCATTCAAGTATTATGCATGCACATTTTGGAAAAAAGTGATCCAGTTACTTCTCTTGATACAATCTAACTCCAGCTAAAAGTCGAATGAGGGTCTCGATTTAACAGACAGCATAAACTGCTATCTCTCACATTATGACTTGTGCAATACAAACAAGTTGTAGAAAACTCCTTCCAAAAGATAAAATTACAAAGAATGAGCGAGCGCAACTAGTAGGAGACAAATATCTCAGAAAAATAAGGCTGGCCATTTATTAGCGTTTTGGAATAAGTCTGGGATTTTCATGGTCTCTTGGACCTGAAAATACCACATTCAAATAGTTCTCTTCTGCTAATTCTACCTTCCGGACGGAAATAAGAATAGATCATTTTGTTCTGACCTGTTTGTTTTAGGATATGAAGGAGTTTTGTTATCAATTTTTTCTGTCACTTACCTTTTGAATTAAAATTGATTAAGATGAGTTTCTCCAGATAACCTTGAGAGTAAAGCAATTTATTTTTGGAATAAAGTCTTATTCTAGTCAATATTAATAATTTCATTAAATTCATATCAACAAAATATAAAGTACAATATATTAAATATCACAGATCATCACTTCCAGCTTCCTTTATCTGTTCATTTCTCAACTTCAAACGAATGCATTTCGGACAATTATTTTTTCTATTGAAGCAGGCTTTGTGGAAAACACCATGGCATTCATTACAAGTAATAGAGTTAGATTCAAATGGATATAAAGCCTGATTATTGGAGCAGATTTCACAAATATGTCCCCTGCCTTTACATATTTCACATTCCACTTTAATGTGTTTAGTAAAAATATCAATCCAGGTTTGAATTCTCGTAAATATCTCTCCTGAATGAACATCCACAAGATCTTGTAAACTGTACAGATTTGTGGTTTCCAAAAGATGTGGGATGTCCACACCTTTCCATAAGAGGTGATCTTCGTTGGCGATTCTACATACCAAAAGATATTTTCTCATTCCATGAAGATCGTTCCTTAGCCTTTTAAGTAAGTTCAATTCGTGAACAAAAGTAAAAAGTTTAGGGTTAAGAGAATCTAAGTTGATGATGGGCTTATTCGATGCTACTCTTAATTGCTGCAAGCTCGCCTGACAAACAGGTTTTGGTGTGAAGTCCCAATTGTGCACAACACGAGCTGGAATTATGGCAAGACTGTTCCAATGACATCCTGAGCAGTAATATAAACCATTATAATCGCAACGTTTCGGTTCGTTAAAGCCTCTTTCTGCAAATGAAATCAAACTTTCAGCAAAAAATAAAACAAAACGTTTATACAAATGATGTAGGAGCACCACATGCAATATACATACATATATATATATAAGACATTGTGAATGTCAGTTTAAATAAGCACACTGAAAATTCATAGACTATAGGACTATCACTACTGCGCATGCGCAAAACTAAAAGTCAAGATTTTGAAATTAATTGACAGTTCCATATCCTTCGATTTGGCACGCATTTCTCTGGCGAACTCGAAAAATAATAGCCTATTTCAAGCGAAAGACCGCTCATTATTTTGGTCTTTCTAGTGGTCATTGCTTATGGCACAAGATGTAATGAAATAACCGCTAAATGGACCAAAACGATGACCACCAATGATCGGTCTTTCACTTGGAATTGATTAATATAATTCTTTCCGGGAATAACCTTATGATGGTTGTGTAAGTGTATTTTTGTATTATTTTTATCAGTGAATCAAGCATAATTGATATCTGTGCATTTCAACATAAATGACATTCTTTGTGAATTTTGAAATGGGCGATTCGAGTACTCGTTTGCGCATGCGCAGTTCAGATTATCATACAAACATCGAAGCCTACTTGGTTGGCTTCAAAGTTCGCAGTATTGCTTTTATAAGTATATGGCAATACATCAAACAAAACCTTGAACTTCTAAAGAACACTTAACATAAGCAGGGATGAGTCTTAGCCTTTTAAAGGTTCAGAACTGAGAAATCTGATGATTACACTTCTAGGTAATATTAAACTCCTTAAGAAATGTTTTACGTATTGGAGAATAAAATTCAGTAGGGTGTTCAGTTTGCTAGACGTACATGAGATTTTGCTATTTATCAATTGTAGTCTTTTAGTTGATAAACGGCTTGTGATAAGGGTTGCACTCTTTGAAGTGATTTGAAACTTTGTTATATAGTCAACGGTGATAAAGATGACGTTAGATTATAGTTAAAGTCATCTAATGTATTTTGTGTTCCAAGGTACTAAAATATAATATTGCAACTTTTTGAAATTATAATAGAGGTTTTTGTGGATATGAGCGATCCCAAGAAAAATTTGGATTTCCACTTCTGATAATTGTGTTGGTAAAATAACATTTTAAAGAAGCACAAAAGGTTTGCCAAATGATAAACAGTCCATGCTAGACATGCAAAAACTTGCTTGTTACCTGTGAAAAATCTCAAAAGACAACTAATTCCTTTTGGTATTGCTAGTGAATAACATATAAATATAAGATAAATTCAGAATCATTAAGAAAGAAATTATTAATATTTATCAATAAGACAAAATTACACATGGTGTATCACAATTCATGTTTCCATAGAGGTTTACGAAATGCAACACATGAGTATGAAAGGTAGAAAACAATAAAAAGGAAAAAGATTCACAGAGTAATTATTAATTCTCAAATGTATGTTCTATTTGAAATATCATAGATGATTCAACTATTTGGTGTGAGTGGCAACATTAAAAATACTTCAAATGGTTATGTAAGCAATTAGCTATGCTGAAAAAATTTTAAAATAATCTAATATACTATCCATTAGCTGTGATACACCATGGATACCATTCAAACTTACTCAATTCTAGATGAGCTTTACATTCCGCACACTTGTATCGCTGAGCAGACATTCCAACTTCTGGACAAATTTCCATTTCAAATGCTCCTCTTTCACTAGTCACTACATGCGCACATTCTCTCATAACGGATGACATGCATTTGTAGTGGCAGGAATATGTACAATCTTGACATTCGTACCAAGCTTGCACCAAACACCTTAAAGGTAGAGCACTCATAAATATTCAAAGTGGGGTTGGATAAAATGGGAAAGGAATTTCTTCAAACTTAATACTCAATCACTGGAATTCAGCTTACCATATTGTTGAGGTGCAATGGTCACAATATCTAGAAGTGGTACTTCTCAACAAGGGTTGTAGAATGAAGTGATGACCTTTTATAGTTCTTTTCGAAACTCCACTAGATTTGTTTCTTGGGTGCCTATAACATATTTGTCATTAAACTTTCTAGAATATTAAATTTGACTTACTCAGGATCAGTTGTGGCTTCTCTACATTCTTCTAATCGTAATCTCAACTCAATCAAATGCCTCACTAGCCATTTCCTTTCAACTGAACAATTATCAGTTTCCAAAACCAAATTTTTACATCGGGTTATTGCTTTAAGTAACTCTTCTTCAGTTGCCTCCTAAGAAAATTAATTTATGGAGTAATATACTGGTGATCCCTTGCAGAGCTTTGTAATGACTAATTTGTGACTTTTACCTTATTCAGTGCTAATTGCAGTTCTTCGGCTTCTAAAGCGCTAGGAATGTCACCATTCATACTTTCTTCACTGTCTAATGATGTAGAAGACACAGATGGTTGATATTCTAAAATAGCAACACCCTCTACTGCCTCTTCTTCCATATCTACCATTGTCATTTCAAATTCAAACGGTGTTCGTTTTCAAATCGTAAGAGATAAAGATTATCATAAATACAACACTAGCTCTCTTATCATTATAGCTGATGTGCAATGTACAATACAAAACTTATCAGTATTAGCTTATTTCTCAGGGGCAGAATTCACAACCAAATGAAAGCTTACATTTAGTAAAATCGGTTTTGGGATTTATTTTTCCGCCAAATTATCAAAATTAGATCCAGAAATTTCTATTTCATATGAACTGTGCCCATAGATACTGTGCCTATAAATAGTTTATTATTGTTTCACATTTACATTATACATTATAATATTCATCATATTCCTTCCAGTTAACCTACGTGAAGACATCAGGATGAGCCAGCTGTTATAATTCCCGAAGGTACTCGAGGCATCAGTGGCGTCGGTGAAAATAAGTTCTATATTTATTTATTTATTTATTTCACAAAAGAACGCTGACAGGTGTAAATACCCAATATAAGCGCCCACTAATTACATAATATATATATGGAACTTACTACCATTGTTTAAAGAGAATGAATCTCTTAAAATAATTTTTATGTCTATTAACAGTGTAGATTTTTTGACTTTCAAAGGGTGGTTATTAGGTGTATTATACAGAGAGTGTTCCTTCAAAATATCACAAAACTATTTTATTTTCTTTCAATAACAGATTTCATTTGCATCAATCGGAAAAATGGCCTGAAATTTTTTCAACATATCAAGAAGACTGCTATACAAAGCTGTTATAAGTTGTCATTAAAAAAACTTTTGAATATTCATTCAATCTGGTTCCCTCTATCTCAAAATACTTATCGGAAAATTTCAAATAAGACTTGATTCTTTCTTAAGTAAACGCAGTTAATTCAATCGAGATCGGCTTGTCCACATCAGTGGTCGAGGGATAACTTCAGGTAGTCTGTCGTCCATAAGTTTCGAGTCAGCGGTTCCGATTTTAAAGAAATTCTGGAATTCTTCTCAATGCCACTTTGCTGAATTTAATACTTGTTAGATCTCACCGATAGATGTAGACACTCTAGAATAATTTCAAAAGTTGTAATGAAAATCCTCCACAAACAAAAGCAAATTGTGAACTAGAATAGTTTGCGTTTGAAAGGCAACTGACATGACAGTGCTAGAAAATAATTAGTTGAAGAAAACTAATTATTCAGAAAAGTGAAAAGCATCACGTGAATTTTTTATACGTCAGTAATCGACGATTCGTTCACCACCCTTGCGTCAATCACTGACAATGACAAGTAGTAAATTGACACGAAAGTAGTTTATTATTTTAGTTCCATATAGGTAAACAAACTTGATATTGAGCAATTATTAAAGGAAATTAAAGGAGGGAGATTACATTGTTTCTCAATATTGACTAAACCAATTAGTGATCTATAAGAACTGAAATAAGGAATACTTCCATATTTTTTACACAGTGTAGGGAAATTCTTAAAAATGTTTAATTTACATCCACTTCCATTTGTTGTGTGGACATTGTTAATACTGTTCCAAGTATGTTATGCACCTCCAGTAAAAGAAGGTACCAAAGAAGCACCAGGATCAAAGGATCAAGACCCAGGTCTTGAGAACTATATGGAATATCATAGGTATCTTTCTGAAGTTGTTCAAGCTTTGGAATCTGACCCAGAGTTCAAGGAAAAGATACAAAAAGCCCCTGAAGACGAAATTCGATCAGGAAAGATAGCAGACCAATTAGAATTTGTTTCACATCATGTGAGAACCAAATTAGACGAAATAAAAAGAGTTGAATTGGAAAGACTGAAGGATCTAGTTGAAAAGAAAAGAAAATTACAAGGAAATCTTGATACGGAAGATCCTACTCATAACCATATAGACCATGCTAATCCTCACACTTTTGAGATAGATGATTTGAAAAAGCTCATAGCTAAAACTCAAGAAGATTTAGCAGAAGCTGATAAATTGAGGAGAGAAGAATTTAAAGAATATGAAATGAATAAAGAATTTGAGAAACAGAAAAAGCTGAATTCAACTGATGGTGAAGAAAGACAGAAATTGGAAAAGGAATTACAGGTTAGTAGGTTATACGTCCTATGTTACAGGTATTTGATTTCATATTCTTCAGGAACTGAAGAAAAACATAAAAAGCATGAAAAATTGCATGAACCAGGACACAAAGCACAATTAGAAGAGGTGTGGCAGGAACAAGATCAGATGCAGCAAGAATTTGATCCCAAAACATTCTTTCTTCTCCATGACATGGACTCCAATGGGTTATGGGATGAAAATGAAGTGAAAGCACTATTTCTAAAAGAATTAGATAAAATGTATCAAGCTGGTGCACCAGAAGATGATATCCGAGAAAGGATAGAAGAAATGGAAAGAATGAGAGAACAGGTTTTCAGAGAGGTATGTAAATTTATGAAGTGACAGCATTATTGAAAATAATAACGGAAATCCTCTAGTGAATTAAATGTTTTATTTCAATCTGATTCTAGTAGCAATAATTTCAATCATATATTCAAAAGATAGAAAACTCTTTTTTTTTTCTCTACGGTTTTTGAGATTTAGCACTCTTTGAGAAATATAGTGGAAGAAGTTTCAGAGTGGTAGTCCTTCGATTAGCTGGGTATCATTTTGAAAAACTACTTATAGTTTGGCGCAGTTTCATTGGTTTTCCAGAGCGTTTCCTGCCATTTTAAAATTTTCCCTTGTGTAGTTCAGACAATTGAAAAAATGATTCTTGTATTTTTGCCAATTTTATAATTGTATTGGCCATTGCAACTATTGTCGTCATGAATGCCAATAATGATACAAAACAATGAACAAATCACATCCTCCTCATTGTTTCAAAACACAACGAGATATTTAGATATGTCTTTTCCATTTCAGGTTGATACAAATAAGGACGGTTTTATTGATTACCAAGAATTTGTGGCCCAAACGAAGAAGCAAGAGTTCAATGAAGATCATGGGTGGAATGGACTTGATGAACAAAAGCCTTATACTGACGAAGAGCTTCAAGAGTATATTGCAAAACATCAACAACAATTCCAACAGCATCCTCCACCAGTTCAGTATCATCAGAATATACCACCTCAAGGCCAATATCATCCCATGCCTCAGGTAATAATGTACTTTGAATAAAAATCCAAGCCAAATTTATACTGTGATATTTATTCAGATACAACAACATATCACAAAATAGTTGTGAAAAGTAATTATGTTATGTGGTTGAAAATATTCAAATATATTTTTTTGACCAAGGCAAAAATTCATGATCACAAGTTGATTTAAAATTACCTGAAAATGAGTGGCATCATTTGTGGATATGAAAGCACTGATAATAATTTTTTGTATTTATCTTATAATGTTTAGAAATCCATTGATATCAATTTCAATTTTGACAAATTAATACTTTTGAAGATGTGATTATACAGTTTTCATCAATTGCCTGTAACCAGATGTTATAATGTCTTCCATTTACTCAAAGACAGTGCTCTGGTGGAATAACATCCCGTTTCAAGTTTAGGAATTCAACTTTTAGATACTCTCTGGCAAGAAAGTATCCAGAAATTTGAAACAGAACACAAAAATATTAATTTTCTCTAATATTTATTGAAACTACCTAAAAATATGGTCCATTTGAAGCGATACACATGTACCAATGTTTTTCCGATCATGGAAACATTATTATTAGGCTCTTTCAGGAGTGGCCTTCAGATCCTTCTGTGAAGTTCTTTTATGGCGTTTATGGCGAATAAGGTGGCTCGATGATGGTATTTATGAAGTGTTGAATAAAAGTCTAACAATAAGCATCGTCTTGATTTTTGAACGAAGCGAGGTTTTTTCAGTTTTGTCATGAACGTGGTATCAGAATTCGCATGATCGAGCATGTCTGCAGCTACCTGGTACTGTTTTTGAAAAAAAATTCAGTTCAATTGGTTCACCAAAATCAAAGGAACGATCACGAGCTCTCCTTAACACTGGCATGATGATTTTCGGACATAATTTCCTTGATTTTTTCGACTTTATCGTTGTTTGAAATGGTCAACGGTGTTCCGGGTCGAGGCAAATTTTGGACGATCTCTGAACCATTCTCAGAGTTGAGTTTTCCATGAATAATTTGAATGAGAGTTTCCGTATACTTTTTTGTCAGAGCCTATATCATACTCATTTCTGACAAATATTTTAGAGATATAATTGGTCAAAATTTGAATACATTGGTTAGAAGTTAGGCAATTACGCCAAATCAACCGGACCTCATGTCCTTGATAACATTTTCACATTATAATTATCAAAAAAATTCTTATGATGCAGTTTTACCACAAAAATTCATTGATGCCATTTTCAACATTTGATAAACCAATGATTGAAATGTGAGTTCTCAAATCTTGAATATAACTACTTGCTAATATCTTGGCAAGAACATGAAAGCAACTGGATCTCACTTCTTTATTTTTTGTTAATGCTAAATTAATTTGTTGCATTTGAAACTTCAGGATCACTTGCCTGATTTGAATACAAATGAGATATACCCTCAACACCACAATGGAGTTCCACAAACGAACTACAACAAACAGCCAGTTCAGTATCAACCGCCAAATCAGGTTTATAATCAACAGAATCCTCAACAAGGCCAAGCTGTCTATCAGCAGAAGCATGTCCAGGGCAATAACTACCAATACCAACAACCCCAAGTGAATGCTCAGTACCAGCCACCTCAAGGAAATGCTCAGTATCAACAACCACAAGGAAATGCGCAGTACCAGCCACCACAGGGAAATGCTCAGTATCAACAACCACAAGGGAAAACTCAGTATCAGCCACCACAAGCCAATGCCCAGTACCAGCAGCCCCAAGGAAATATACAACAGAATAATCTGCCCCAACAACAGAACTTACAGCAGCCTCAGGGAAATCAACAGCAGGCTGTAAAGACCAATCAAAATTCCCCTCAATCTGGGTTACAGAATAATCAAATTCCTCAGCAGAACATTCCACATCAGGTTAACGCCCAGCAATCTCCAATTGTTAATCAAGTCTGATCAATGCATTGAGAGGTTTAAAAAAAAATGATTATTCTGTTTCCTCTGTTTTAATTAGTTTTGAAAATTTTTTTCTTATGGAAAATTCTCAATTTTTGAGAAAATTACTTATTGTGATACATGTTTTTGATCTGTTCAAGAAAAATTGCATTTCATTTTGATATACACAATATTATGTTGAAATATTTGAAGTTTATTAGTAATGTTTTTGATATGATTAAATATTGGTCAATTTTTTTTTGTCTTAATATTTCTCACCCATCAATGTTGCTGAATGAACCTGCTCAAAACCTTAATAATTACTTGTTCAAATCAAGTAGTAGTAGATACATTTTGAGGTTCTCTATTGGAAGGTGTTTCCTACGGTCCACATATACAGGGTGAGACTTTGACCACTGCGTTAATTTTAACCATACATTCTCGACGTCAAAAGAAACATTTTTCCAAATTTTGCCCCGTTCAGTAGGTATGTTGAACTTTCTTGAAAAAATTGCATTTTCAATATTCAAACGACAATTTCAATTGTAATGATCTCGTGCAGTGACGGCTCGTGTCCTCTAGGAGTGGGTCGGCCAGACCAAGCATATATATATATATATGTATATATATAATTTAGAAGCAATTTTCTTGGGATTAGAGCACTGGATTGAAATTAGGATTTCATCTTTTTTTTATTAATACTTTACTACATATGTTTCGGTGTACATTGAGCCTTTTTCAAGTTTACATGTTACAAATACAGTGACAATCATATCTAAAATGTATTAACTGTCCACCAATTCATCTTAAAACTTAGTAAAATTAAAATTATATTCATCATGTTGTGAACGCTGTCAATTAGAATTATTCTAATAACGGAAAACCTGTAATCTTCTAAAAATCTAACCAAATCACAGCAATTTGATACTACCTCTCTTACACTTGCCATCTGGATCACTCACATTCAACTTGTAACCGAAAACGAACGAAAACTCGTACAACCCTAAGCCATACACACCAACATCTTACTCCAAACTACTGACCTAGTGAACTGAACTCTGATGATCAAAGTGTAAACACACGCAATGAAATTCTCATACACCCCCTCCCCAAATTTATCTTGGCCGACCAGTCTTTGAAAAATGAGCAAGTCTTGGGTTGCTGTTTTGCTATTTACAGTTACTAAGAATGAATTTTTATGGTCAGGAAATCACAAAATTTATTCCATACAGTACGAATACACTTTTCTGAAATTGAAATAATACTGAAGTACTTATGATAATAGTCATTTGAGATTTGAGGGTGAAAATTTCAATTATTAACAGTATGCGTGACAAAATTTTAAATACATAATGATTTCTCTTTGTATTTCAAATTTAGGATAAACATATGAAGATGTCGGATATTAAATTACAATTTTTAATTTGATATTTGAAATAAACATCGATAATAATAAACAATTTCACCCGCCTGCCGTTTCACATAGGGACGGCCGACTTCGCAAGTGTCACAGTCGAGGTATTGTAGAGTTCCATTAATAGGAACCCTGCCTACCCTGACGAGCCGTCACTGATCTCTTGTAGGTTTTTGTATACCATTCATGCATATTTTGGCATCAATACATTTATTCCATTTCTTGTGGGTTTCCCACTACTACTGTACAGATTGGTTAAATTGCATAAAAAACAAATATCACTTGATTGAAGTAAAGGTCCATATCTTGTATTTCCTAGAATCATTAGTCTTTTTTGCAGATATAATCATTCATCTTTTTTCCTAAATTGCACCATTTTTTGAGATATTTGAAGTTGAAAGGAATTAAATCATCTGATGAAACATGAGTGAGTGAATCATTTCTTAGAGGGAAAATAATGTTTTTAAACATTTCATATTTAATAGTGGATGCTGTAGAAGGTAATTTTCATTCAAACTAAACTGGACTACAAGGGGTATTTGCCCAATGTGAAAACTTAAAATGCTTATAACTTTTTAACGCTGCTGAATATGGAAAAACGGTACGGGATAAAAGTATTTCTTTTGATCTCAAGAACCTATGGTTCAAATTAACGCAGTGGTCAAAGGCTCACCCTGTATATTTGTAAAAATTGGTCATTTCTCATTTTTGATTGGATGCGTTTAAATTTACATCAAAATGATGAAGTTTGAAATCAAATCATAACTCCCATTCTATTGGAATTTTTTAATTCTATTGATCTTTCTCTCCATTATTAGCCGTATGGCCCTCAAGTGTAAGGTGAAGTTCGGATGCTAGGTCAACTACAAACTTTAAAAATCCATGCCATTAAATTTTTTCAGAGCACGATTTTGGGTTGTCAATTCTTACAACCTAAAATTAAGATGTGTAGTATTTTAGACATAGTACCTCAAATTAACTGAATTTCTGAGCCCCAAAGTGAATGAAAAAAATGTTGTGGTAATAGACAGCTACAACAATGATATCAAAGAATATGTAACATATCAATCATGTCCAAACATGCACACATTTTTGTTTGAATTCGATGGATTTCTTATGAGCTATGAAGTATAAAATTTTATTTTTTTTGCAAAAAAATATTTTTCTAACATGATCAATGTGGAGTAAGTAGAATTAATTAACGCCGATTAGTAAGAAGAATACTTTATTACCTTTATTTACAGCCAAAACCCTAAACCTAACGAAATGCTTCGAAAGATAGCGTCAGAGTGTGAGAAACAACAGTTTTCCATCTCTCTTCAATGCGCAAAATCGTAACTGTGTTTTTCTTCAATGCTTTTGATCCTTTTCCGTACTTGGTACTGCCAATCTCTAATTGATTCTTGCCTATCCTGCATAAGGGAATCAAGGTTTTCACACCTACAGTTTTTTTCGTGAGCAATTGGGTCAAGTAAAATAATGAATTTCGATAACAATTACAGAATTATAGTTTATTCATTGAAGTTACATATACCATGCCGATGATGCAAAACTTATAAGATGTTAAAAATTATAATACATATGAACAGATGCTTCAAGCCTTAATACATCTTTCTTCTGCCAGTAGTAACCAATTTAATCCAAAGAACACGTGATCATCAAGGAACTAATGAATTATATATCTAGTGCACAAGTTTATAAACGCTTCACCACTACTGTCTTTTGAAAATTCAGATCATATCCCAAGTTTATCACAACTGAAAGAATTTTCCATACTACTAAAACTATTAGAAGAAATCTTTTCAATTGAATATTTATAATCTTTAGTACATGAAGATCGTTTCTTCCATGTTTTTAATCAAATAAATTTTCAACTAATTTAAAAACATGTCAAAGAGGAAAAATTGATAAATTTACATAAGAACATTTGCACACCCACTCGTCAGTTGCTACATTCAAAACAAGGGGTCGTTGTAAAGAAAAAAAAAATAATGAGAAAATTTAATATGTACTTTAAAATACTAAAAAATCAACAAAAACAGCCTAAACGTCATAAAATTACATTCAAAGTTATCGAATAGACAAGTGGAAGAATTATATACTTGTTAAAAATGTGCAACAAAACTTAAAAATTGATAAAAACAGCAGACAATGAATGGAACGAGAGCCACCAAGAAGTGGCATACACGTGTTGCGTATGCACTAGAAATTTATTTATTTTACAGTATATAACTATAATGAAATAACTGTAATAAATATATAATACAGTGGAGTCCCGGCATGAAGCTAAGTCTTTTCTTTTGAGAGTTTCAGAGCATGAATTTTCCCAAAATCATGCCTAAGATGCCCAAAACTACAGCTACAATGATCAAAACAGCCATGTTTTCTTGTGACGCTGGAGGCTGATATTTGTTCACTGTTTCTGTTTTCAGAGTGCCCCTATTTTCCATTTTCAAACGTAGAACCTCCTCTTTCAATCGAAGATTTTCTTGCCTCAGAGAATGTTCACTTTCTTTCAATTCCTTCACCTGAAAATCAAAATTGGACAATAAAAAACTGATTGTCTCCACAGGTAAATCAAAAGGAAGCAGAGTCTTCAAATATTATTGTGTTTCATTTACTTTGTGGTATTTTAATATTTTTGCGTTTTATTTCGAATTTCTGGATACATATTTGTCAGAGAGTATTTTGAAATTGTCAAGTTCCTTGCTCAACCTTACCTCATCAGCAATATTAGTCTGTTGGTTATAGTTGATTATAGGAGAAGGAGCAGCATTAGGACTAGCTTCAACCGGTTCTTCCTTTATCCTTTCCTTATTGGCTTCCTCTGGTGGAAGTTCAAAGACACACTTTAGCTTGGAATCCATAAAGTCTTCTGGTTGAAACATTTTCCACATACGATCGACGTTGAGGACATTATCATCTGGCAAAACTTCAGGTACAAAAACACTCTGCACCATAAACTTGTGTTTGTTCTTGTCTATTCCAGAGTCCAATGGTTGAAGAGTTACTGAAAATTTTATAAATTCATGTCTAAAATACTTAGATTGGCAACTAATTTTTGGGAGCAGGTTTATTAAATCATAATCTCTATAATTCATTATTTAGACTAAAACATACTATGAAACTTGTTTACCATTGTTAAACTAAAGAGCAGAAAAATGAGTATCTAATTCGAAGTGAATTCTAACATTTTGAAATTTCTCCTGAGAACTGCGTTGACTCATAAAAATAAAATTTAAAAAACACTGACATGAGCTCTGGCGCAACCATCAGCAAGTAATGGTTCAAGCTATGAGGGTAGAGAAAGGAGGAATCACTCCGTATGTAAAAAGTATCCATCAAAATTAGCTTGGGTTGTGATTTGACTGAAGGTCGATAAAACTGGAGAATGGAAATTTATCTGCAAACTCCATGATTTAACAAGTGTTCGAATGTATTTCTACATTATTTTAATCTATTCTTACCATTCTTTGGCATTAAGAAATTGTTTGAAATATAATAATCTCCCATTAATGAAGGCTACCAATAACAATCAATGAGGTAACCTAGGGGTGCCAGGCAGAACACAATATCAGTAGAGACGTCTGCCAAAAATCAGGTAGATTATAGAGGGAAAACAGTAACGGTATGAATTTCTTCATAACCATTAATATTATTAGTTTATTTACTAGTTTATTTGTACTTCAATAATATGAAAAATATGGAAATGTGAGCATGTTTGGTATTCTGTTGATACACTGTATACAGAGCCATTCAATTATGTGAATCACACTATTGTAATGATTTTTTTTCAAAGTTCCTTCTTTCTGTTTTCTAAACACAATAACTATAATTCCCACCATATCTTCTCCTTTTAAAAGCAGTAATTATTTTGTCATTCCAAAAAATGACAACATATAAAGAAAAAATTTTCATGCAAGGTGCTATGCATAGAAAATAATGGAAAATAGGTATATCTTACAAAATACTTAATTTACCCTTTGTTGAGTTTAAAAACATGGCATACAAATGTCAAGCCTGCTTTGAGACATCTGAATGAAAATAATGTTACTTTTCTTAAAATGGAAACGATTCAGCTTGCATGGTAGCTCCCTTAAATGCCATAGGATACATTTTCAAGTGGTGCAGAACCTTATTTTTTAAACACATTGTTTCTCTTCAACGAAAGCCTATATAGTCAGATCTTTCAGTTGAAGAGCACAGCAACTCGACAATCTAATTTTGGAAATTCATTAATTCGTACTTTTAAAATGAACAACACAACATTCAATAACAGGTACGGTGGAAATCCTCTCAGTGAAGACACTCTAGTGTGCTGCCAGTGTGTGGAGTGTGAGTGAGTGAGTGTGCCAGTATTCGGATGTAGTATTTGAATTGTAATTTTCCGTACATTTTGAAACCTGAGTCTTCATCTACCCATGCCCATTTGTGCACATGTGAGATGTCACTTTTTCTAATTTTGTAGCCTCAAGTTCATAGGTTTGTCCTCAACTCGAATCAATTGTTAAATAAAAAATAAAATAAAATGGATACTATCAAAAAATAAAATAAATAATCAAGTAAATTTTTTCATATTAATAAACCGTTACATCATTCTTGGGTATTAATATATAGCCTAAAAGCTTCCTCTGCAATTTCCAGATACTCTTTTGAATTGGAGAATCTCATGACCATGAGCAAAATTTATGAGGTCGAAATATGTTTGAAACACTGGGTGTTAATCTGCTTTTCACAATAAATAAGGACATAAATATTCATAAAAATTTTTGTTCACTTCATGTTGAACAAAACTTACTTGCAATTTCTGCTACTTCTTTAGCCAGTAATTTGCCAGAGTTAGGTCGAACACAATATTTCTTTGGAGCAGTAGTCTTGATCTTAAAGAACACTGTAGTGTCAGATGGATTAGTTAATTTCATGTAGGATGTGACTGGCACATTGAAAGGACCTTAAAAGAACAACAAATATATATTATTATACATTGCAATTAAAAACTACAATCATTGAGTATAGCAGGAATGTGCATTAATAATCTCAAATTTCATTTTATTTGAAGATAAACCATTTGAAATTTTGAACTCTCAAACTATTAAAAATTTTTTCTAATCATTTATCATGTATTTCAATATGCAGGTAATAAAGGAAATGCTTTTAAACGAAAATAAAAGTAATATCCGTTTGATTTGGATCCTTCAAGGACAAAACAGTGCGGTAGGAAACAGTAAGGTATGAAATATTATCAGCTTTGAAAATAATAATAGGGAAAACTAATGATTCTTAATGCAGTCACAGTGACTAGGTGAATCAAAGTTCAAATTTATAAGATAATTGATTCATTATCGGATATAATCTATAAAAAATTATTCGTGAAATAAATAGCAAATAAAAATTTAGGAACGTATATGAACTGAGTATGCAGGATCCACTGAAAATTGCTAATGGGAAAAATTTACAGCAATTTATATAATATAACAATGAAAAATTTTGAGGGTTAATTACTGTTGGGACAATTCAATTAATACGTGACAAAGTCCATAAATTTCCATATCTTCCAATGTTTTCTGCTCCATAACATCCTTTTGAGAATATGGACTGAAAAAGTCAGGATTCCCTATGCGACTGATTTAGGGGAATAACGTATTATGTCAAATTAAACACAAGAGCAAACTCACCTTTGAATTTGAGTTCATTTTGGGGTTCTATAACCAGTACCTGCTCAGGTTTCGACATTGTTTCAACCTAACACTTCACAAATGGGCGAATTTTCCACTGAACATCTATTTTTTCCAGCAAATTTTCAATGACAGATCCCGGTAAAATGCAGAACGTCCAAGTAATCTGACATACACGCACGCGCTATATCAAAGATGGCATCTAGAATTCATGAATCATCTAGTTGTGGGTACAAAAGATATCTGTTTTATTTGGACCTTTTAGCCAAGTTTTCTTCCTACTACTACTATTAATTTTTAAACGTAAGATGGTGTTGATGTACGAAATATCCATAAATCGAATGGAAACGACATTTTAAACTAAATCTCGTATCAAGACGACTATTTTTATATTAGATTATTCAGATTTCTAGAATAATGATCTATGCATTTATTCAAGAGGGCTCTTTCCTTTGCTGTTCGTTAATAGTTGGAACATAGTATTTACGTCGATATGATGACTCGTATTAGTTTCCCGATTTAGATTTCAATCTATGATTTCATTCATTAATCGCAACTTCGTCAAGGAATGTTTGACATTACAGAATTCTTCGTTTAGAAATTTGCACGTTATTTTATGCAATTTTAGTTGACGATGAACAATTTTTCTTGTGGAACTAGATTGGAAAATTCAATACATTGCTGTATTTCACCTGATATATTTAAATCTAAAGCTCTAAACAGATATAAGACTCATAAATTTGACGTAAATATTTTGTGGTGACATCTAACGAATAGCACAGAAAACAGTCCTCGCCCAATCTGTAAAACAAATCGAATCAATGCATACATAGACAACCTAAGTTGTCCTATAGACATCATTGAACTCTATATGAATACTTATATTAGCTTCATTCTATGACTGTTCCAGAACCATCAGAATCATGCGCATTTCAGTGTTCGGTGTTCGGGTTTTCTCTGACTAATTTCGAACCGAGTAGTCCGATGTTCGGGTTATATCAGGATTTATTTCTGATTATTTTCTGACGATTCTGGGACTATCCTCAGGACCATTTTAGGATTTTCCTGCAGAACCGCCTTAGAGGGAGGAGGAGTTTACCAATTTCTTTCGTAATTTGAAATGTTTGAATTTTATCTGCATCCGTTAACAGATATAAACAAATCTAAACATAGATGGTTTCAAATCGTGCATAAATTGGTATTAAGTTAAATGATTATAAATTAATATTATAAAGCGTTTTCAGGGGCAGGATTATGAGTTTTCTATTTACTTTCCTTGAGTTGTCCAATTCAAATTGCAAGAACTAGTACAACTTTATTTATTACAATGATTTAAGTTTTCTAAATAATCATTTAGAATTCCTTAACTATTTTTAAGTATGTGAAAAATAGCTTTATTAAAAAAATTTTTCGGCTCTGGTCAACAAATCGGCAATATTAAAAATGTGCATTATTATTTTTATTGACATATTCATTAATCTATTTGCTTTTATTTCAATTTATGGCTTATATGATCAGGAGAATTAAATTGAAATTTTCTGCTGTAACCAATTCAAATAGTCCTACGAGTTTGCGCATTTTGCCAAATTCAACTTGTTCAGGTTTTCTCTGACAAATTTTGGACCAAATCTTCAAATTGGTTCGCTGTTCGGGTTTTTTCAGTACAATCCCAGTACAGTTCCAGTACAGTCAAAATCGGTACCTACTCGAGAGCAAGTATCAGTTCAGGATATTTTGCGGACTAAAATGCTACCAACCCTTAAACAACAATCACTTGAAAACGCAATTCGTGGTAAATTCGCGATTTTAGACGGGAAATAAATCAAGATTTCCCTTTACATCAAAGTTTGCTACCAACTGCATTAAAAG
This sequence comes from Micraspis discolor, assembly GCA_030674115.1. Lineage (NCBI taxonomy): Eukaryota > Metazoa > Arthropoda > Insecta > Coleoptera > Coccinellidae > Micraspis > Micraspis discolor. The sequence continues at coordinate 13,560,990 of JARTUT010001740.1, forward strand.
CTCTTTTTAAATTAACAATTGAAAACCATTATATTCAAAAAGGTAACGTGCGCATGTAACTAGGTATATTTCAAAAATTCAAATTTTTGATGAAACGAAATGACAATCTCAGTTTATTTATCAGCAACCTGATTATCAATGAAATACCTAGCGAATTTTTTCTGTTTGAGAGTTTCGTGTGCATGAAATTGTTTTCCATAGTTAGAATAATGTTTTATCAAATTTTCATCGACAAAGCAAAAATTTAATGTTGATAGAAACAGTTGAGTACTATAATAGCGCAATTCAAATTACTAATCATTATTAAAATTCCCAAAATATATATAATCCCACCTGATAAATACTGAACAGTGAATATGTATCAGACAAAACATTTTGATAGATCTATTTTCTGAGCTTTGTTGAATCACCCATATTCAGACAGTGGTTGCATTAGCACATGAATATTTTTGATAGTATAAACTACTTCAGAATTCAGAGCAATCCCTTACCTATATAGGTAAATTGTATGGTTACCTGATTTACCAATTTTACTTTGCGTTCAATAATGTTTTGGAAATATTTTCACTTTCAGATCTGTATAACTAGTTATTATCACATCATTGAATTAATTTAGATTTTAGGTATAAATTGATTTGATATAGTGGGTATGAAATAAGATTTCCTGCAAAGATGAAGAAGCTTTTTTATTTTTGGGTAATACAAAAAATTTAAATGTCACGAGATTGACCTTGAAATACATAAATCCAATAAACTGATTTCATGGGGCTGAATACTATACAAAACTATTCATTGATTCTTTATCAAATAGAGCACAATTATGTATAGACTAATATTCACAACAAAAAAATTAATTCTAGGAAATATAGATTCAGTATCAGCTCAATTGAATTTTTAACAACACACCAAGAAACTATCAGAATAATCAACAAGAAAGATCATATAAACAAGAATTTTCCTTCTGATACAAAAACTATAGAGCAATGCTTGATTTGAAGCACTGATGCCAAACTATATAGATTACCATAACAAATTCGTATAAACACATACACATACAAAAAAGAATTGAAGAATTAATTTCAGCACTCCCCATAGGTCTGGACAAGGTCAAACACTCACATGAAAAGCTAAAAACTTTATAGATGATCAAACACAATCCCTTTACCAGCTTGATATACCAATTGTTTACATCTAATAAATACAAACAACCAGTTTCTTCAAAATCCATTACATTAGTGTTCGATCCCTTGTGTAATTTATCGAATAGATTTCAGGATTGAAATGAGTTGTGTTTGATCCCTCTTGTTGTTTATCCAAGAGATTTATCTATCAACTAACGAGGCGTTTGGCCACTAAGGTCATTTAAAGCATGAAATGATGGGTTTCCATAGAACATTGAAAATTATTTCTCATTTCCATTACCTGTACTAAGTCGTTGCCTGAAAATATTTATAATATATGTTGAGATATCTTCACACAATTTACTATGATTGTCAACCTTCAAAACTTTTGTCGATTGAAATAAACATTCTTTCGCTTTGAATCCAATTCTTGAAAATTAGGTATACCCCAATAAATATATTTTAGGAATCGACAATCCTGAAATTGCAAGTATGACAAATCGAAATTCTGTTATAATGAGAGCATTTGAAACTTTTAAATCAGTTGATTAAATAGAATCACAAAAATAAACACATATATTGCTATACATGCTGTCTACTATTTCTAATATCAAAATTGATTTGCTGAATTATACTTTGCAATCATTATTTCATTGTTTTTAATAAGTTCCAATATCTTACAAAAATAGCTCTGAAAAAAATTGGAAAGGTTTGAATATTGCAAAAAGTAGCACTACGGAGTACAATTACTAGATACACTTGGTGATATTTTGGCATTATGAATTTTGAGTAACTGTTCAACCTCTCTGCATATTTTGCTGTACACTCCACAAGAGAATATCCATTTTGTTGCAGGTTATACCGATGTTTATCCTGAAGTAAGCATTAAGGATAATTGGCCACTATTCTTTCTAATACCCATTGCATTAATTTTCCATTCAATAGGGAAGACAATATCACCTAGTCTTATATTCTCTAAACATCTAGGTACAAATAATTCTTCTTTCCATCTTATTTAGTCATTCATTTTTATGGATCGTAAGATTAAGAACTCCAAAATAAAACTCGACTCCCAACCACAATTAGTTTTGTCACTTATTCCTAATGCTTCTCTTATTTATTCACACAGTTAGTGAAAGCCTGGAAACAATATAATTAACGTACTAATACAGCTTATTACAGAAACATCACTCCTTACCTTCAAACAAGATATTATTTGTCAAACATTTCCTGACGAAAATTCGTAAACACAAATGAAAAAACAACCAAGTGCTTGAAAGTTGTTGTCTGGCAGGCGCAATTAAACAAAGAACCTCCAAAACTGTACCCATCTCTCTCCATTTTTAATCCTCACTTTGCTGTTCGGGTTCTGCATTTCTCTGATAATTTTCTGACTGTCCAAGAATGGTCCAAAATGATCAAAAATCCTCAGCTATTACGCATCAGTTCTGCGCACCCTGAGGACTGTCCCAGAACAGTCAGAAAAATACGAACCCGAATGAAGCTATTATAATATTTAGAGTTCAATGATAGACATACACTATTATTCTAGAGCATACATTAATTTTACCCCGATGCCGACCAATCACGTAGATGCACTGTGTTCCATAAAGTTTAGCTTCACGTCCTACGTCGACGTGAGGAAAGATTCATCAAAAATATGATTGAGGTTCCAGATTTTGGCGCAATACGCTATAGCGCCATGCAGGAGAGGATTCCGAAAACGTTTTTCCGGTTTTGCCTATCTATCTTATAGGCTGCTTTTGTTTTCAGTTTAATAGCATTTATTTTTAAATAGACATTTATACATTCATTCTAATGAAGAAATGGATAACAATTCCTCTTGGATTATACTGAATTTTTCAGGGCTCCCTATTTCCAGCATAAGCATGAATCTGTTGATGAAAACTACAGGTTCAAGTAAAAAACAGTGTAAATACGGAGTACCATATCAGTTTCTATAGTGATTGATTTGTAGGGGATGTTAATAAAAATAAACCAGCAACAAGTTACCTATAACCTCAAAATTTTTTGAAACAAGTAAACACAAAATATTTGATTGATGAATAAAATCTAATACTTGTAGCATCAATAAATTCTTATTTCATTTCGAATTATATTGTATGGTGCGAAAGCAGACATTAATGTTATTGTAGGTATTTTTTTTGATCATTTATGCAATAAGTTCCAAGTATCCTTTACAATTGGTCAAAATTTTTGTATCTTATAAAAATAATTTAATTACTCCTAAGATATCGCATGATGCTCAACAGGGCCAATATCGGTAGTATAATTAATTTAATGCAAATTTCAATTCATGACAATAAAACAAATTGAAATGTTTCACAGTATATTTGAACAAAACACTCAAACTTTCATTACTCATTGCAGCATTTCAAATAAAATATGTTGTGAGTTACAAACAAGGATAAATGGTGCATATGTGAACGTACCCAATAGCATGACCACATATACTATTTTCTGTTTTAAATTTATCGAAATATCTTTTTGACCATAAGGCACTTGAAGCAACACTAAAAAGTCAGTATCAATATATTACACTCATTGTTTTCTTTACAGGATCAGGTTTGTTGGAAAATGCATTATTTCGAAGGTGCTGATATATTTCATGGCTTTCATTGATATTTACATTCTGTTCAAATAAAAATGGAGTATAATTCTTAGATTGAAGAGAAAATTCAATTTTTGCTTAGTCAAATGGTGAATGATAATTTTAAGTTAAACATGCTTCATCAAAATCCTAGCACCTCCATCTATCAAGCAGCGGCAAAACCCACATATGAGATAAATTTCCCTTTTTTTAAACTGATCTTCACCATGCATCTTATTAGAATTTTCTTGTTCTTGAAAAACAGGCTTCACTGAATAAGCTTACAAAACTGCTACCTCAACACCTTTGAATCAAATTTAATGAATAAACTATCTTGGAAGAAAAAGAAATTACAAAATATTAAATTCAACTACTATGTTTTGGGAAATATAATTGTTTCTCCATTTTTCTTTTTCTTCTAGTTGCACCAGTACCATGTGTCAAATCATGTGCTTCATCAATCAATTTCATTATCGTCCAATATCACTCTCATGCAATGATTTAAGTTTCATAATGCTTTGGTTCAACTCCATCTACAATCAACTACTATGAAAAACACATGTCTGACTTATCACAAAGACTTACTTGAAATTTACTGTCAGAATCTATGGAAAAATTAGAAATTTTATTAGATTAATCTAATTTAACTTTTAAAGCCGTAGCATGTCATCATCATGTTTTCGTTTCTTCAATATTGAATTTTCGCATAATATAAGAAAGATCTGCCCTTGTAGTACATTAATTATTTGCAGTTTTTCTTCTGTAACATTTTTAGAATCCTGTAAAATGCTCTCTTTGTAATTCCAACTTCCAATTCATCTGCAATCAATTTCTGATCATCCTTACACGTTTAGAGTGTAGTTCATCCTCTTGACCTACATGTGTTTCTCACTTAATGTTACATTCACAGCTAAAACATACAAATGAAATATTGGATCATATTTCTAGTTTAACACAAATGAATAACTAAAAACTTACCTGTACTACTTATCTTCACAGGAATTCTAGAAAGGCAGAACCCAGATATTCTGATACTTCCTCCAGTTTTCATGCTGCGTTTGCTACATTGACTTACATATCCTGGAAGTTAAATGGTTTCCTAATATCACCATGATTTCAAACGAACTCATTATATCAAACTGGTGGAAAACATAAAGAAACAAACCTGAATAATTACTGCTATTCTAGACATAAGTCTTAGTTCTAATATTTCGAATGACGTTTCCATTCAAATTATGGCAAGTGCATACACCTATAGATCCTTCATCTATGCATACACTAATAATTTAGACATCTTAACTAATATCATAGATAAATAATAAGATATATATAAATATATTATGAGTTTTTCTATGTATTCATATTTTTTATAATTATATTACTTTCATCATGTTTTATGGAACAATGAGCTATCGTTTCGCCCAAAATATTGTAATTTTTTTATGTTTAGGTGAAAACGTTTTCAATCGATTGGGTTCGATTTTGTGATTGCGGAAACTTTGAAGATTTTCGTTTCGAATTAAAGGATTAACATATGAACATATGGAATAATAATATAATTTTAGTTCAGTTATTAGTTATATAAGGCAGACCAGTTTAAGACGGTTTGAGAAAATTTCATTATCAATTTCTGTGTTCCATTCGGTTTTTTAAATTGAACACAGAAAATGTAATTACTCTGTCAGATGGCCGTTGAATCTTGTTATTAGTGATATTCAAATATTATAAAGTATAATTATATTATAATTTAATTAACTTTCGACGAAAAGAAGAGGAAATATATTTTAAAAACTGATAGTTTCAAACAATCACTGGAGTTTCAACATGGTAATTCAATTCCCTCAAGCCTACAAATGTATTCAGCAGGTTCTTGTGTTTTCGGTCACACTGCTTTTGTATAAGTATTTTGATTATCTGCGGTAATTCACATTTCTTTTTAAAATTTTTTAATATGTTGTTGGTATTAAGCACTACTTTTATGTAGGAATTTTAGGGTAATGATCAATCATAAACCCTGCAAATGAATTTCAGAGTTATTTCCCATTAATTTGTGGAGAGATTATTGATTGAAGCTGTAGTAAGCCGTATATTCTGTTCCAGCTTAATCATTATATATCATTTAGCGCTGAGAAGAACAGACTGAGGACTTTCAAAAAATGGGTCTTTTCGAGTCAATATTCTTGTAGTGCAGAAAAGGTACTCAATTTTTCCTTCATTATCTTGAATATTGGTGTTGAAATTTGTGAAATCTTTCAGATGGCTCAAGCAGGATTCTTTTTCATAGGATCCACAAAAGACCCAGATTTAGTAAAATGTTTTTTCTGCAATAAAGAACTGGATGGATGGGAACAGGATGATGATCCATGGGAAGAACATCTAAGCCATGCACCAACCTGTAAATTTGCTTTGATGCAAAAACCTGAAGAGTTAATGACGCTTGTTGAGTACACAGATTTATTTGAAGCATATGTAGAGAAAAATATTAGGATGGCATTTGATGAACCGATCAGGAAATTAGATGAATTAATCAACTCGACTTATCTAAGTACTAAGAAATGATGTTATTTTATTGAAATCTGTAGGATGAACCTCCTTTCACAAGAATTGCATGTAAATTAAAATAGTGACTAAGAAGACTGTATATCGACAATAAACGGTCACGTTTTTGATTGGTCAGCACACTTGAATGGCTAGTTTTCTTTGTTTCAGTACTGAATCCTCGTGTTTTTGGTATATCTTACCGTGATTGGTACCACCAAATGACTAATTGTCTTTCTTTCAGTACAGAATCCTCGTGTTCCAGGTATATCTTTTTCTTTGAATTGAAATTCATTTTACTTATTTTAATATTTATTTATTTAACTTTTTAACTGTTTTGCATTCTTGAATTCGTGGAAGTGAGGTACATAATTGCAATTGATTTCGAATATTATAAATCAACTGACAAATTCTGTTATTGTTAAATTATTTAAATTTAAATCAATTCGAATTTAGCAAGATGTCAGTTGGACGGGGCTTAAGGTCCAATGCAATGGCGGTCCTTCGTGGGCTGAAGAAAGAGGAGAATGTGCCAACTGATATTTTGAATACAGTAGAAGTCCATTAGTCCGGCATCCAATAGTCCGGAATGCCCGATAGTCCGGCATCGCTCCGGAAAATTTTACAAATATTGTTTTTCTCCAAAAGTATCTTTAAAGCAAATAAAAACGCTTGAGAGCTATTCCGAAGTTTTTGGGGTAGTTCGGAACCATCCGGAGCGCTTGGTACTGTTCTCAAACAATGTAATACCATCTGTCACAACGAAGTCAGGTGCAGTGCAGCACTGTCATTCCATGCGTCTTCGCCATTTTTTTGTGCTTGGTGTTTTGTGTCCTTCAGTGCATCGCAGTAAACGTAGATATTGAAACTGTTTATAAAAAGTGATTTTCGTTCTAACTATACAGTGACGATGTTCTCAAAACCTAAGCCTTTGAGTTCAAAAGGAGAGAAACGAAAACATGTAACACTGACTCTCAATCAGAAACTAGAAATCATCAAACGGCTAGAAAAAGGCGAGAATAGAAATGTTTTGATGAATGACTTTAATATTGGCTCATCGACTATTAATGATATTAAAAAACAACAAGATGAACTAATGAAGTTTGCTTCTCACTCGTTAACAAATGAAAAATTGGCTTCTAGACAAACATTGAAGAAGCAAAACCTGGAACAGTTTAATAAATAGTGTATTGTTCAAGTGGTTTAGTGCAGTACGTTCTGAAGGGAAGCCGGTAACAGGGCCAATGATTGTTGAAAAGGCTAAGAAATTCGGCCAAGATTTAGGACTTGCGGAAAGTGAATGTAATTTTTCTGATGGTTGGCTCAGAAACTTTATATTTCGGCATGAAATTAGAAGACTTGATGTAACTGGAGAAACACTTTCAGCAAACCAAAACTCTGCTGAAAACTACAAAGACGTGTTTGAGAAAATCGTGGCTGATAATGATTCAACACCTGAACATATTTACAATGCTGACGAAACAGGGCTATTGTGGCGATGTTACATTACGTGTATATACATTATGTTATATGTATACATTTATATTATATGTAAATTAAAATAAATTTAGTTATTAGTATTAGCATAGTGTATTAGTACTATATTTATTAACCTATAATTACCACCTGATCGAAGGAAATTTTCGGACTGCCCGATAGTCCGGAATTTTTGGTAGTCCGGCACCGAGCCGGTCCCGAACGTGCCGGATTATCGAACTTCTACTGTATTTAAAATTTTTTCATCGCGAAAAGACGCAGACGTTTTTCTTATATGAAGAGATTATCAAATCACTACCCGCCTCCCCCCCTGAAATTTTTCCTAGGACCACACTTGTCTTAACATACATTTATCAGTCAAATTAAATCCGATTTTCAGAAGAAATACAAAATTACAATGCTACCGTCATGTATTTCATATGGGGTACCTACATACGACCCAAAGGCGTCGATATGGGGGTAGTGAGTTAATCCCCCTCTCTCTCTGGAAAATTTATTACTGACATTCCAAAAACTTGAAACGTATATTTATAAATTTCAATTTTTCTTTCGCGAAAAAAAATTTATATTCTGTTTAGATCATATTCTTTTTGGTCATTTAGGATATGCCATTATACTAAATTATGAGTCCTAAGTTTTTTACCCCCCAGAAATAGATCCTAGCGACGTCCTTGATACAACCTATCTCTCGACTTACCTATTGATTCGATGGATGTGGCTAATTCTCTGTATAAAATGCAATGGATATGGGTACGTAAAAATATCACCAATGGCCCAAATGTGCGTAATATCAGTATTTATAACAGAGAATTTTAGTTTGAAATAAATTATTCAATATTAGTCTTCTGAAGAGGAATTTTCGATCTTTGAGGTTGAGAACATTACATGGGATTCCCCTTTCAACTTGTATTTTCAGAGTTTCTATCCGTAGTTTTGTGTTTTGTGAACTTTCGATTCCTGATAAAAGATAAGATAAGAAATTGGTTTTTGATTATATAAATCGTGGTATTCCATCATTAGAACCGAAGTTTTTCTTGTAGCCCTTCATTCTACGAATATACTTAATTAAAATGGGTGGTAATGGATCAAAACAGGTATGTATTGCATATTTTGTCCTCAATAACAATTAATTGTGCTTTGACTGAAATAATTCACAGTGAATTGCAAAAATATATAGATGTTATTTAAATGATTTGTTCTTGGTAATGGAAGATTCTGAGTAAGATTGTTTGGGCTAGTTCCATTTTTCATTATAATTGTTGAAATTAATTCAGTCAGTCTTGGCTTATATTGTCCAAATTGATTTTGAGCCAATGCACACAAAAGGATCAAAAAGATTTGAACAGAAAGGATAAATAATGAAAATATTCAGGATATTCTTCCTATTGTATGATTCATCGTATTATGCAGTTGATGAATTTTTAATTATGAGTAGGTAAACATTGACTTAATAACAACGAAATTTTTCAGTGCATAAAGAAAGCATTACTATTATGTTGGTACAGCGTGATCAGATTGTTCAATACCTTGTCTAGTTCATCAAATAGGTTTATTTGTTAACCATAAAGAAACTTTCCGGACAAGACATTCTGCCACGCAAGCCATTTTAGCATACATTCCCATTTCAGTATTGAAGTATTAAAAGATTTTTTTTATTCATTCAACAGATACATCTGTCAACCAATAAAACATTTAGCCACTCAGGTCATTTAAATCATAACTCTCAATTTCAGGGTTAACAAATATATTGAAAGGTATATTTAACCATTTTATGTGTAAGGAATGTCACACTTTGAGTGGGGCACATGTGGTAACATTACCTACGTGCCTGAGAATCCGATCTTCCAAGAAGACCATAGAATCTTCTCATATGTTTGTACCACATATTGCGCCAGAAGTTAGTTTACTGCGGCTATTTTTGGGCGAATCAATCTTCGATTAACTCGGTAGGAATGTATATCTTTGAGGTTCAATTAATGCGTCGATACCAAAACGGTGAGTCGAAATTTCACTAGATATTTGTTACTGAGCGAGAGTTAGATGTGTACAGTTCGGCGGTTTGTATGATTCTCTGGCTACAACTAAGAGAGATATTCTCCTTACAGATAAAATAGTTAAAAAGGCTTTCAATATATTTTTTCACCATAAAATTGAGATTTATGCTTTAAATAAGCTGAGTAGCCAAAAGTTTTGTTAGTTGACAGATGTATCTGTTCGATGAATAAAGAAAGGGATCGAACACAACTCTTCTGATACATTTCAATCCTGAAATTGGAATGTATGCATTTAATGGCTTGCATAACCAAATGTCTTGTCTGGAAAGTTTCTTTATGGTCAACGAATATATTTGTTGGATGAAATACACAACGGGTTCGAACACATAGTACGATGTACTATGTACTATGTAATTTTTATGAAATCTAATTTTACCTTGAGAACGACAGAAGATGTCTGATGAAACGTTGGTTACAAGAATAATAATAAATGATGGTTATTGCCCAAGTAATAATACTATACGAGTTCCATCATCAACAATTTCTCGTCTGAAACGGTATTGATAGAATATATTAAAACAGTAAGTAAGGTGGGTGGACCATGGAAGGCCACTCTAAGGAGTAAAAGCTTTTTATTCGTTTATTAACTGGATAAATGAAGAAAACAAATTATCAAATAATAGTTTGTTTTATTGTGTTCCGTATAAATCACTTTTTTTAACCTAGCTTTAATCAGTATTCATTAAACTTAAGTTTTGTTAAGCTCTTCCAAATGGCCTTGCAAGGAACACGGCTCCAAACAAGGCCAATATTATACATCAGTCGTTCAATTTGAAAATAGAGTTGTAACAATTAATATATTCGCTTTTACTAAAACTACATAATAAGCTCTTTCATTTAAGCAAAACATTAAATGCTCAATATATTTTTATCATTTAGAAAAAACTCAACGAACATTACTTGAATACCATCGTATAACTAAGAATATATTAATGGAAATTATTTTGAAACAGTAGTAATGAGTATTAAATTGACATCAAATAACTTGCCAACGCCTATTATAATGAAATTTATAACTTTTTTTTTTACCTCAAATGGCCTTCTTATGGGTCCGTTCTTTGTAAGGCCAAAATGTTCCTAAGAAGGCCAAACTAAAAATTATCAATGACTTTATTCGCATAAAATTTAATCATCTATTCAATTACCGGCTTATTGTTATAAAGTTTTTTTTGCTTAAAATATGATTATAGACAGACTTATATATATTATCTTATATATAACTTATCACATACTTACTTTATCACATACTTTACCGTTTTTAACATGTAAATATTTTTTATATTCGTTGCTTTTCATGTAAATTAGTTTAGTTTATTTTCAGACATAACCTTTCCATAAAAGAAATTTAAATATATACTAATAATAAAATAATTTTAAAAGAAATGTCTATTCAATATGAGTTAAAAAGTTTAATAAGCCTTATAAATAAAAATATTATAAATATAAAACATTGTTTTAACTGTAATGGTACGTATTTATAACTAAAAAGTAACTGTTCATATGTTCATGGTTTGTACATGTTCTTTGTGAGGCCCATATACCCTAGCAAGGCCAACTGTCAAATTTTTGATTGGCCTTATAAGGAACCATCGGCTTTCCTGGGAACACTGCCAATATTTCAACTTAAATCGAGACAAAACAATTTTTTTTTCTTTAGTACCATAAACATATCCTTATACGACAATTCACAGTAAAAAAATATGAAATAATAATAGGTTATCTAACTAAAAACTTTCGTTTTGCTGTGCGCGCGAATAACAATTGTAACGTCGATGACCGAAGTCTACGAAGCGTGAGATCGCACTGCTACAATAGCGGCGGGAGCGACTCGCCGCCGCATCTGTGGACTTGAGTTTGATGGATCTTAGTGTATAGCCGAAGGAGTATGTGTTTACATGTCAAAAACTACGACTTTTTGATAGTTGGCCTTCAAAGGAGCGTGGCCTTCCATGGTCCACCCACCTTATACTTATATGTTATTATTTGTACTTCAGGAACCACGGATAGACGAAAACGTGCGTTATTTTGGGGAGTTTAATTGTCCAAAATGTAAAAATTTCTGGAAATCTGCGCATTGTTGGAAAGCTTATTATCAAAAATGTAATAGATGCAAGACAAACGTCTATCCGCAAAATATGGTGAGTAAAAATCTTTCCCTATTTTAGTGTCGTAATGAGTTCATTACAGTACTAAAAACAGTGCTGTAATGAACTCATTACAGCATTGTTTTCAGTTATATTTTTCATTTTGTGGTTGGCAACACTGACACTGACCTATCCTTTCGAAAGTCAACACGCGTCCATTGCATGTCAATTGTCAATATTAAACCATGTAGAGATTTGAACGCACTATTCAAATTCTATAATCTGTCAATTTTCGTATCAGTCACACCACCTGCTAAAATAAAATACAAAATGCACTAGGAGGTTTAATCTGAATTTTTCATTGAATTCCAATAAATTTCTCACAATTGTTGACTGAAATAGAGAAAATTATATAACTCTTGAAGAGTTACGCATAAATCATCATTATACACATTAGTTTCTTAAAGGAGTAGGTATAAAGACCTTCGTAGAGATATAAAAAGGGAAATAGCTGCGACTCGCGCTAATTTCACAAGAAAGGCTGAGGCCAACCTAACAGACAATCCATCTGATTTTTGGGCTTACTTGAACAGCCTTCGTAACACTCCTTTCATTCCTGAGTCGATGAACTATGGAGGTCACTCCATTACCGGTCCCTAAAACATAGTCGATGCCTTTGCATCATTTTTTCACAGTTCATTCATTAATTCCACTGCTTTTAACACACTGCGGATGGCTCACCTGATAGCTCCTTCGCACAAACTCTGACTATCCCGGAGATAACGGAAGATAATGTACTCAAGTACCTCAAAAGCTGCAAATCTAATATGTCAGCAGGTCCTGACAGAATTCCATCTTTTCTGTTGAAGGACTGTGCGATTGTTCTCGTCAGACCTCTCACCATTATTTATAGACTGTCCCTTTTTTACACATCATTTTCCTACTGTCTGGAAAGAGGGTAGAGTAAGTCCAATATTCAAGAAAGGCAAAAGAAGCGAGATTGAGAACTATAGACCAATTGTGATTCTGAACAACTTCAGCAAAGTTTTCGAAAAAATACTTTACGACATCATATATGTTCATGTGAAGAGCAAAATTTCTAATTGTCAGCACGGATTCATCAAAGATCGACCAACAGTAACCAACTTGGCTTGTTTAACTCAATATATCGGTAGTGCTTTGGATGAGTCTTCTCAAGTTGATGTCATCTACACGGACTTCACGAAGGCATTTGACAGATTGGATCATGGTATACTTGTAAAGAAGCTGTCTTCCTTCGGGTTAAATCTTGATTTTCTATATTTTTTTGAATCTTATCTTTCCCGTAGAAATCTGTATGTTCAGTGTTTTGGTTATAGGTCTTGTGCTTTTGAGGCTACCTCAGGTGTCCCTCAGGGGTCTATATTGGGTCCACTCCTTTTCTTAATCTTCGTCAATGATATCTGTTGTTACCTGACCTGTTCCTTCCTTCTTTATGTTGATGACTTCAAACTATATCGTCGCATTCTCTCTATTGAGGATTGTTGGGACCTCCAGGGTGACATTGATAGGCTAAACCGTTGGTGTAGGGACAACTTACTTCCCCTGAAGGTTCAAAAATGTAGCGTAATGTCCTTCAGTCGTAAAAGAACTACAATAGATTTCCATTATAACATTAGTGGTTGCGTTCTTGGAAAGGTTGTTGAATTTAAAGACCTAGGATCGACTTAGTTTTGTTCCCCATATAAATTCAATCACCTCGGGAAGCATCAAAACACTTTGCTTCATCCTAAGGAACCCAAATTGGTTACAGAACACCAGAACGCTACTTATACTATTCAATGCACTTGTGAGGTCAAGGCTCGAGTACGGGTGCCTAATTTGGAGCCCTGGTTATAGTGCACAAGTCAATAGCTTAGAGAAAGTACAGAGGCGATTTCTGAAGTATCTATGTTTCAAAATTGACGGTATTTATCCGAAGCGTGGTATACCTCACGAAAATTTCCTGAGAAGTTTTCAGGTTAATTCTCTAGAACGTCGTCGCACCTATTTAGGTGTTTTATTTCTGCGAAATATAATGTGCTCGTTAATCGATTCTCCTAACCTGCTGGGTCTAATCTGCATACATGTTCCTAGATTACCCATGCGTACTATTAGAACATTTTATTTACCTTGTCCACGATCTAACGTTCTTCAGTTTTCGCCCCTGTACAGAATATGTCATGACTATACGTCTTATGAAAATTTCCTGGATATTTTTGCTTGCGAACCGGCAAGCATAAGGAGATCTATTTTGGACTCACTAAATGTGCGATAAATCTAAGTGTGATCTTTCTCATATTGATTTATTTTTTCTACTTGTACTTGGTGTTAATTTTTTTCTTTTTTTTTATTATTATTTTTTTTGTTTAATTTACTGTTAAGTTTCAACATTTTTCTTTTTGTAGACACTTGTAATTTCCCATTCTTTAATAGGCCACGGCTGTCGAATGGTGTATTGCTAAATACATAAATAAAATAAATAAAGAAATAAATAAATACAATTTCCACTAAAGTAGCTCGAATAGAGGATATTTAATTGTGTTAAGGGCCCTACTCACCAGGAAGGAAGAAAGCGCAGTGAAGTATCTGCATGTTTGCCGTAAAGTAAATGTGTACATTGCTATTTTCCACACACAGACACTTTTGCTTACCAAGATAAAGCGTATCATTATTATTATAATAAAATAAAAATACTGAACCCGACATTGTACTGGTAAAAATACGGAATGTGCAGAAACTTGTTGCCATACACTGTCCTTCTACGGTTATAACTGCACACGCGTTCAAGACTAGCCTGATTCCGACAAAGCGGTAATTGCATTCTAAATTTCGAACGGCGGAACGCCATACACACACATTTTAAACTCAACTCCGTACACGCGCCTTCAAACCTTAGCGTTTCCTTCCTAGTGAGTGGGCCCCTTTGTAAGAAGTTCTAATTCAAATCGTAACAAAATGGAGGTTGCTATGCAAAAAACATTCATATGTCGAATTCAAGTCGAAACAAAGTCCAAAAAATCGATCAGAAGAGCCAGTATTGATGATTTTTAGAATACCCAATATTTAATCAGACATGCATCATGTCGACGAAATTTGGTTATGATTGATTTCTTGCATATTTTGGAATTTCATTATTGTATATTCATACTTTATGAAATTAAACAACCGCTGATTAGTATATTCTAAAACTAGTTGCGGAATGGGCTTCTTTTCCATGAGTGTCTTCTGCAACGTGTTTTAGACGATATTTTCTCAGAAAAATTTTGAAAAATTTCTCAAATTTAATGAGAAATTCGTATTGCACATCCTGGTGACTTTTGTATTGAATCTTGGCAGTTGACGTGACTGCCGAAAGTTGACAAATTACCGAGTTTGAATTTGAATCGCACCCCTTGAACAAAGATAGTTTTGAACTATCAACTTATATTGACATTTGACATGTGTTTAAATTTGATAGGAATTCAAGTGCTGACAACCTTAAAACGAAAAATATTACTAGAAACAATGCTTTAATGAGCTCATTACACCACTGTTTTTAGTACTGTAATGAACTTATTACCATATTACGATTATTAGAGAAAATTCTATACACAGTCAAACAATCAGCAAGTTTTTTGTTGTGACTGAATATTCCTCTCATCAGATATATTTTCTTCTGAAATTACATGCGATACTGGTCGGAATCGGTGTGTATTTGAACGTTAAATATAAATAACTTATGAATTTATGATTGCATTGATGCTAGCCGATAGCTGTGACGATCGTTTAGAAACAAATTTTGTTATGTATTAGATAAAGTTTTCAATATTTGTAAGAATTAGTTTGAATATTTTTCTTCCTTGCACCTTTATTTGATACACATTCTTTTCCACAGCGTCCTTTGGAGAAAAGTGATAATTATCATCCCAAAAAAAGTCATCAAGCTCAATATTGCCAGAAGTGTCAAGAATTAGGATCTAACTGTGGATTTTATTGAAATATTAAGATACTTGATAGCTTCACCTGTGGAGTTCATTGAAATATTTAGATACTTGATAGCTTCACATCTGGAATGTGCGTTCGCAGTAATATGTATCTTTGCCCCCGGAGAAGAAAAATTGACTTTTTCTTTTTCTTCCTTATGAATCTTATTATTTCAATTAATTAATTATCAATTAATCTTTTTGTAAGCATGTGAAAATAAATGGAATACTTCAAAGGATGTCGATCTTATTTCTTGATAATTTATTTGTTATATGTTTTCGTTGATTACGCAAAGGTGATGTAACTAATAGAAACAAAACAATACTTATAGTCAAACTATATTATAAAATAAAATTACACCATGTATAATTACATGACATTTGTGAGGGCCATTGAAATGTCTCAGAGGGACATGACTTGACTATAGTGGTATCGGATCCATCATATTATAGATATACGATATAGCAATTATTACTCTCATCTTATGTACAGGTCATTTAGGCAGATATTTTTTTGTCTTTCTTATCCAAGTCTGCTGGGGAGATATAACTTATTACAAGCAGCCCTAGAAATAAGTGGATACAATTCTCAAAACATTCTTTTGTATGAACATATGTTGATCGATCCCCATTGTTAAACATCTTCCTGAAAAACCCAGCATGCTTTAATATTTATTACTGCATTTAAGGTCGCATTCCGTAAAGCTTTTTACAGGCATAAATATAGAATGTAATTCAACAAAACATTCATTCAAAATGACACCTGAAGAAGCCACTTGGCGAAACAATTGTTGTGTAAAACAATAGATATATATGAAAATTTCAATTTTATTATTTATTTGAAAATAAATTTCCATCAAGTAAGCACCGATACAATTAAATATGTGAAATTTCAGCTGATAACTCTGATTGGTTTTTCATGAAAGGTTAATAGGCTGTCGGCGTTAATCACCCTGTATAGCGACCTATGGAAGAATGTTCCAAAATGTAAGGAATGCCTTCCGCAAGGGGCCAGGCATTTTCTGTCGCTCCTTCGTTTTTTCTTATTAATCCAGGGATCCAAAAATAGGCCCGGGTCAGGTCCTTCGGGAGGGCCTTGACGCGAATGCGGATAAATCATGGGGGATCGCGTTACTGCGGCTTTCCCGAATCGTTGGGAAAGGTTCTGGCTCTGACCTTTTCCTGAATTCAATAGACGCTTGCCATCGCGCACTAGGGATAACCGCATACAGATACAGGATGTTCGCCGTCATCTCACATTGGTTTTGGTGCTATTCTGAAGGCCATATAGTGGATATAAGGCGGTTACTTTGTGAATGTACATCCATGTACGAACCCATTAAAAATAGAAAACTATATTGGTGGACCGCAGATACAGAAAACGATATAAGGGAAAAACGAGAGATATCTGAATACAAAAGTAGCGTAATATCTAGTGCAGAAGAAAATGACCGAAATGCAAAATAAGTCCTGGGAAAAAAACTGTTCCAAAATCAACACATATATGCAGTGGCGGCGTAGCATAGGTTGGCACCCGGAGCGACTTTCTATCGAGCACCCTCAAAATAAAACGACAAATATTAAACGTGTTTACGTGACTTTATTTTGCTAAAATACTCAATGACATTATCAAATTTACTTTCCTCTCCTTTTCAATGGACAATATGGATAGACTGGAAAGTCGTGTTTGGCTCATTGTAGATCTTAAGTAAGATTTTATTATTTTTAATTTTGAGAAACTTCTTTCACAAGTAGCCACCGAAACACAAATAGTTAAAAAAAGCTCCAAGGTAGTCCATTGGATCGCTTCTTGAAGGGAAATGCTGGCGGCTTCCAAGTGGCGCCTCAGTCGTAAAATCTCCAAAATAATGTCCTCTGCAGAAAATTCATCATAGATTTTTGTAAGATTTGGAACTTTATCACGAAGTTCTTCTTCTGTTGACGTAAGTAGAGTTTCAGACTGAACAACACCAAATGTTATGAGAATATCATCCATTGCTTTGTAGCGATGCTCTAGTTCTTCGTAAAATCTATCAAGACATTCTAACATAGCTCTATGCATCTCTTCTGGCAATGTTAGTCCAAAATCTTGGGACATTTCTCCTGGCATTCGTTTTCGGAATCTCCTCCTTCCTCTTCTTTCAACGGAGATATCCAAGTCCTCACATTTCTCAGTTGCGTAGGAAATAGCTCTTTCCACTATTTGTATACGTTGAGTTTGAAGAAAAATTTTTAGGGCTTTAATTTTTATAACACACTTTTCCAGCGATAGTCCAGATGTTTGGATATACTTTTGTGTCTGATTAACTTCTTCTAGGATTTCACACCAAAAAGAGAGGTAGCATAAAAAACTGAAGTCACATAAAGCTGGTAAGAGTGTGGATGCTGCCTGTCTTGTATCGACGTTTTCTCTGCTGCTTCTGGGATCACACATCTCTTCGAGTGTTGATACAAGTTTCTCAAAATTATTCTTCAATGACTTAACAGCATCGTGATGAGCACTCCATCTTGTCTCTACTAGTCTTTTGACCGATACGCCTACACTTTTCATTAGAATTTCCCATCTAGTGCCCCTTCCTCCCGAGTTGGTATTTCTTTGTCACCGTGTTGTCACCCCTTGATGCTTGGCACCCGGGGCGGACTGCCCCCACCGCCCCCCCTTTACGCCGCCACTGCATATATGGGTGCAACGAAGAGGTCCGAGGCTAGAGGTTGATAAAACAACTGAGATAAAACTAAAAGAGGGACATCATTTCAACAATGACAATGACATATTTCAAAACACTACTCACAGAAAATAGAAATTAAAGATAACAATGAAATAAGTAAAAAAATATGCACGAATCTGAAAAACAGAAAGGCCACAGGACTAGGAGAAATATCAGGAGAACTGTTGATGTATGGCACTGAAAAACTATACCGATATTTAACAACACTATTTCAGATGTGCATATATGGGGCAACTATACCAAGTGATTGAAGAACATCGTATGTTACGACCATCTTTAAGAAAGGAAAAAAAGAGAGTTGCTCAAACTACAGAGTATTAGCAGTAACGAGTACATTCAGTAGAATATATGAGAAACAATTGAAGAGAATAATAGAAGCAGTGACACAAGTATTAAAGAAAAAAATCGCGAAAGATCTGGAAGTCCACTTTCTCTGCGTTGAGCTTCAAAAACGACACATACCCTGAAAAAATGATGGGAGACCATGCATCAAACACATCACTGCAAATGTGATTACGAGCTGTGAAGAACCTTCATAAAGACATAACCGCTAAAGTCAAAAAACAAGCCACACTTTCTCAGAATATATCAATCTCAAAGGGCCCCAAACAGGGATGCTATATGTCAATATTTTCTTAAGAGGACACGAGAAGAAACCCCGAACTCTGGACCATTAAAGGACGCAATTCGCGTGTAAATCGCCCAAGTTGAGAGAGCGATGTTGTAGAGAGGTTACAAGAACTAACTTCCAAGAACGCTTAATGTACTGCATCAACGATTTTGGCCACAACATACCTGATGTGATTTTCCACACCTGGCTGTCGCAAATGTTATTTTCTTGCGAACCTGATTCTATCGATAAATTTGTTTTTGAGTAAAAATGAACTATTTCATGCTATTTTTTAAAAACCGTTCTCTCTGCCGCACCCTTTAAAATTTCTCCTTCTTGATTATTTTTGGGTCTGTCCGGCCTATCCTGCATACCCTGTAGTATACCATGGATTGATGTTAGAATGAGGTTAAACAAATAGATCTTTGTTTTTGATTATTATGATAACCTGATCATTTATAGAATTAGATATGTGACTGAAAGAAAATTGCAGAAGATCTTTAAGTTTGGTTGTTATTCGTTTGAGATATATATCTTGTCTCTTAAATTATCTACGTCGTTTGTTTCTGTATCACAGTGTTCCAGAGTTCAGATAAGGACTTAGTAACAAGCGTGCAGAAGCTCCTGACTCTAGTCAGTGCTATTCTCTCATTCAAATACTGGACCTTCGGTAAAATGGTTCATGTCTGCTTTCATAGAACTCTGTCCCTTCAGGCCAACTTCTTCATCAACGTTTTTGAATAACACCGTCACAGAGCCCAACGCCAGCGTGTTGTCGCCGAAACTCTTTTCCTCAACAGTCGCAAGCTGGAGTGCTGGCGTCGTCCAAACGATTTAGTCTTTCGGACGCTACCGTTGGGTCGATCTCGATGCGGAAAGACCGATCCGGTCGCTTATCATTCTCACGAAGACAGCTTGCCTGCATGTTGACGCACGCGCAACGTCGAAAGGCGACGTTGTCACGTTGCAGCCAACCCTCGGCTGCAGGGGTTGCGCCAGTTGGATTTTGGGAGTCGGGTTATGATCGGCGACGCGGATTCGGGATGGCCTTTGAGCCGGAAGGGATTCCTCAGTAATTCCGTGTTTGCACGAAGGGCGATTTGTACGTGACAAGTTTGATATTGAATTTTTTATAGGCACAATAATAAATATTTCTTTCCGGGGATTGGGCGTTTCGTTTATGAAAGATTGGGACTCTTGGGAATGTCTTCCTTCAAAAATGAGAGAAAAGTCGTTATATATTCGAATTGAATTTCTAAGGTTACAGGATAAATGTCTCTGATATTTAATCGTTAATTAATAATACCTGAATAAATCAGATAAATGAAAATATTTCAGTTCAATATAATTAAGCGTTATCATGGACGAAGACAGCTGAAGAACAAAGGTTTGTTCTTCAGCTTCGTACAGGTGTACGAGATAATCACTTTGTCGCGGTCTACGAGCTTAAGTATTTGTGATGATTCTTATAGATGAGCAATGAAACCAAGAATGACCACAATCCTATATCAAATTCCTAAAAATACGAGGCTCGCGTTTAAGCTTCTGCTTTGCGAACACACCAGTACAAAATGACCTGGAAGAAGCTGGAGACCGAGCCAGCAAGCAAAGATGTCGGGCAGTTAGCATGAGACTTGAGGGAGGTATCTATGGATTTCTTGACTCCTCGAGTCCACAAACACGAGGTAGACCCGAGGAGTAACGTCAGTACTACATGCAAGGAACAACTATATTTCATTCGCCTCTGAGCCTTCGGTCACTGAGTCGACTGAAGGAGTAACGTAAGTGAGAGACTACGACTGCTAACTTAAACCGAGTACCGAGCGCAAAGAGGAGTTTCGATTCTTCCCTAGGTATAACTAGGCT
Organism: Micraspis discolor; assembly: GCA_030674115.1. NCBI lineage: Eukaryota > Metazoa > Arthropoda > Insecta > Coleoptera > Coccinellidae > Micraspis > Micraspis discolor. The sequence goes on from JARTUT010001740.1 coordinate 13,582,083, forward strand.
CGACATTAATCTGAGGAGTAGAGTTCTAGTGAAATCACAGTAACTATGACTCATTTGGCCCCCTGAGTCAGACTCCCCGGCCCGGAGAAGACCCAAGGAGTAACGTCCAATGAACTCATGGCTAAATCCCCGATTGATCATGGCTTAAAACTTCCTGTGATGCCGTCTGGTGGTCAACACTTTCCGAGCTTACCAAGAACTTACCAGAGATCGATGCTGGGAAGCCAAAATGCTTTTCCCTTACCTTTGGGGCAAAAAAGGGAGATGGCAAGGGATCCGAAGAGGTCATCACCTTGGCGTGGTTTGAATTCTTAAATAGTTGGGATGATTCATAAGGAGGAGTAATGAAACCAAGAATGATCACTATACCAAACCTGGGCTTTTTTCAATCCAATGGCTCGTGTATAAAGGCGTGACAAGGGCGATCCAACAAGTGAAGACTTGGAGCGATTAGAACTTAAGCTATCTAAAGTTCTTTGCCAGACTGTGAGACTTCTAGGGCGATGACCCTTTCACTTCTTCAATATCCATTTGAGATACGGAATTTGCAAAACATTACGGTTTTACGAATCAGTTTCTTTGAGATTCAAACTGTTTTGTTTAGAAGTGGAGGGGATTTTAGTGGGTGATAGTCTCAAAGGAACTCGAGGCATTGCACAGCTTGTTGCGGAGGAGACATTACTCTATTAACTCTAGGAGAGGAAAAAGAGGGTTAAGAAGAAGGATCAAGGATATACAGTAAAAAATGTAGAAACACTATGTTATACAGAGTATGCCGTAGAATTATCTGAAGATGATAATGCAGTAAATTGATCTTCGCTAACAGAGCTCTGAAGCATTGCACTTTTCCCTTAATCAGTAAGCAGCACATTTTCGTCAAGGAATGTCAATTGTGTCAAGGAGCGTTGCGCTACTTGCCATGACTAAAAGATGTTACCAATAGTAGTTCTGTTGCGATGCTGTACAATGTTCTTGTCAATAGTTATGCTCCATTATGGTACTGCAACTGGATAAGTTGAAACTACAAAGCAAAATCATCATGTTCAAACGCAGTTGCTGGATTAGTTATCAACTGAAGTTATGAAATTGCAAATTAAAGGTGTCAGAATTGTTTTTTGTATAATATTTTTTGGACATTCGAATTCTGTACTGCACAGATGACATGATAATCACGATGTGAACGTGCAGAATGGCGAATACGCAGGTCTCACTAAACGCAGAGATTTCTCTGGTCAACAGTGATTTTGTGGTTCCAAATATAAGAGTTGTTTTAAGTGATTTTATGCGAACAATTCACGAAACTACTGATGGTCTCTGCAAATTGGATTCTGGTTTTTTAAGTTTCATTTTAATCTTTTTCTTTGTATCAGTAAAAATGACTCTTGACGGTTATATCACCTGTCATCAAAATTATGACTCAACAAGAAATGTTTTGATTGTTACGTAAATTCTTTAAATTCTTATCAAGTACGTTAATCAACCTCTTGTGTGTCATTGTGCGTTCGTACCAAATTACCAATTTGCATATCTCAAGAATCTTAGACAAATCGACGTTGGGCTAGCTCATTTTGCTGTAGGATCTTTGTCAAGCAGCCATCATAAAAACCAATTCTTATTGCCATAATTTTTTTTTATTTATCTTACATCTAAACTTTCTTTTTAATTTTTGCATTTTTATCTGCTAAACATTATTTAGAGCTATTTTGCACATTGATTATATGATGTCCTAAACCCAGCGTGTTCGCCATTTTGTGACATATGTTAATATTACAATTTCTACAATTCAAAAAACGAGAGAAACAAATAATTAAAAGAAATGAAAAACAGATAGTTTACGACATGTAGTTTCAGTTTTTTTGAGACTAGTCATATATACATAGCAGTTCCATATAAAACTCAAACACTTCTTCATTATATCTCTCAATCCATACACTTTCACATAAACTATTCACTTCTTATATTCGTTCCAAAATTGGAAAACTTTTTTCAAGTTTTCCAACGAATCAGTAGCTAATATCCCTGATTCACCACCTTTATAAGAATAAAATGTTTAATTTGGGTCTATTTCAGAGCAGAAAAAAATGTTTTATGGTCATGTTTGGTTAACACCCGAACGGGTGAGATGTTATTTGACTTAGGAATGTCGTTTTCTCCTAGTAGCGATTTCTTTTCCAATCGCAGTGGTCAAATAAGAATCGAATTATCTGCTTCTTGATGCAATTTTAGCTGCAATATCAAATGTCAGTACAATGCTGATGTGATCACGAGGAATTGTTTTATGAAACGAAATACTTTATAAATGATCTCTAAATCTATGGTGAAAACTTTAATTTGTGTATCCATTTTGAAAAGGAATTTTCCAGTGCTTTTGCTTCAAATTTTCGTTACTAATAATCGAAGTTTTTCTCAACAATTGCGTCATAGGAAATTTGGAGAAATAACATATACCGCATAACGTAGTTCTCGAAAATGTCTATCATATGAATCATCCTCCCACATATAAAGTTGAATAATTCCTGGAGTACTTCCGGCAGTGGTAACTTAGGATTCTCTTGGAGTTCTCTGCTAAATATTTCAATGGAGTCACCTATAACCAGGCAACGTTTATCATCCCGTTGGGAAACGGGCAGAAATTTCTCGGGACATTCGGGATTAGGATGGGTTTTATGGGGAAGTGTGTTGGCAATGCTAAAATTCGGTTCAAGACCAACAGGAAACAGTCTTTATTTGGTATAAATACTTGAAATTGAAGGAAATGCTGAAAAGCATTGACTTTTTTGCACTAGGTCTCTAAGTGAACAACTTGTGTTGTTCAAACTCTGAAGACGTTATACAGGTTTTTTATCATGCTTATATCATCTCAGATGAAATTGGATTTATGTTTGTCACCTCAAAATAGTGGTTTGGAATTACGATATTATAGAATCTTAGTTATGACAGCTGGCAAATAATGAAAAAATTCCATAGCCATTCGCTCGGTAATCATCATCGAGACTTCCTATTATACGAAATAAAAGATTCCTTTCCTAAAAATATAATCAACTTTCAAAGTGTCGAATTCGAATTTACATATGTATATTCAATCATTCAATTATGAATGCTTCATTCAAGTAAAGAAGCGTATACACATTTTAATGATGATCGGTTATAGTGATCGTCTGAGATCTCATGACATATATTTAATGACTGGCATCTCAAGAATAAAACGGTCTCAGTCCAATAGTAATGTAAAAAATTTTCCAAATCCTGCCTGACTACGAACCGTAACGAACTGAACTATATATAAAATATATATGCTTTTGCGATTTTAGCTTGCATTTTCCTGAAGGCAATTTAAAAAATAGATATTTAACTATACAGGTTGTTATATTTAAAGAATGGACGGTAAAGTTGAGTGATTGAAAATCGATCACATGCAAAAAGTTCAATCAATACCGCACTAGAGCTAAAAATATGTCCAAAAATCTTAAATTTCACAATTATTTATTCATACCAAAGAAATAAAAACATGTAACCTAATATTCACAATAGTGTTCACAAATCAGTAATTATAGACAAAAAGTGAGATGGTGAAATGGTAGCGCCATTCAATAGTGTGATAAAAACAATCTTTTAGATTTTCAACTTGCAACTTGAGCTTGTAACTGAATCCAATCTAAAGGTGTGTCCAAACACACCGCGCAAAGTGAGCGGCAGTTGCGCGCGTAACTAGTTTAGACCTTTTGCGCGGCAGTACTGAGCGACACGTTCGAGACACGCCGCGCTCTTTAATTCGTATTGAAGACACAATGAAAGCGGCCGCGTGTGTTGTAACTCTGCTTATTATTCGTAAATTACGTACAAGGAAGAGAACAAAGTGCATTAAAACAAGGCAATGTTGGATGCGATCACTCTATCAACAGAGGATACACCGAAAGATCGGTTTCTACCATTGTGGTTGATTCTCGATGTTTTAATGTCATCTTTATTGAAAGGAACACTAACTACAAAGAAAACAATTTACAACCCGCCTTCAAACTACTACTACTAATACTTCATACTTCATTTATGTTATTTTTCCGTTTTTAGTATGTTGTGTATGTTTAAAGTCGGTTTTTAAATATATTTTTTTAATATTTTAAAATATTACCTACAATTAGGTTTAACTTTTTATACTAAGTACTTGTTAATAAAATACAAGATTAAACTTACCACAACCAGTGACATTCGATGTTTTTTCTCGATTTCTCTCCCTTCTGTAGGAACTTAAAAGACATTTTCGTTTTTAAAACAGCCTTTGGTTGTACGAATTTTTTTGCAATTTCGTCCCATATATCTTCGCTTATATATTATTATTGTGATATTCTTTGCACCTAGTATTCCATTATGGAACGTGGGAGGAATATATTTCAATTAACCAAACAGCAGTTTCGTTATCCATGTTACTTGATGAAATACGTCCACACACAATTACCGACGAACGAACAATAAAAACATTCGCGCGCGGCAGTCGTCCAATCACAGAGCGGCTGGCCGCGCGCGGCGTGCCGTCCTAGAATGCCGCGCTGTGATTGGACACACCTTCGATTTAGAACTGATCAAATTTTTCTGGTGAGATGATATCCAAGAATTTCTTCTGAACATTTTCTCACAGGTCCTTTCAATTCGTCGTAATTTTTTATTGCTTATGCTCATTTTGAAGAAACTATTATACCATAAGGGTATATGTGATTTCAATCTTGGAATTCTATTTTGCGGAATATTTGAAATGATTGGAAAAGAAGGATATTTGTTCCAAGAATTCAGAGCTGCAGCCTATATGGATATGGGGTGTTACAATATTAGACAAAACTGGTAACCAGAGCACCGGTATAAATTATGGTTCTAGAAATTACTTAACAAGATACCCCCGTTTTGTTGAGCCATTCTGCTCAGCTATACATCATACACCTTCACTATCAAATGTTTAGGGTCAAAAATATAACGAATAATTGGGGTAACGTCTCTGGCTTTAAAAAGAAGTAATAAGCCTGAATAGCTCACTAACAGAGCACAGGGCTAGTATCGATCAAAGATGAAAAATTTATGCGCCTCTGCTAAAAGCGGATCTGATTCAGGATACGGCATAGATTCTGGTAAATAAACTTCAATTTGGAGCTACGTCCAACCAATTTGAATTTGTTCATGCGGAGGGATTTTCGGCTTACACGGATACCAATCTAATCCGATCAGGGACGAAATTTTCACATCATATATCGATTGAACTGGTTTAACATGAAAAACCGCAACAGAAATTCCGACACAAATTGCGAAACATGCAGAATTTTGAAAAGAAAAGTGATTAAATTGGTATTACCTTCCATTCTCCAGCCACCAACTCTGAAGTCATCTAAAACTCAAACCCAAAGAAGGAAATAGAATAGACATGACGTATGCCATTGCTTTATCAGCATGGCATTATCAGGCTCTTTCAATAATTCAACAATTCTTCGTTACAATTTACCAGTATGAGATTTTGAAGGCAATGACTATCATATACAACTTTGTGGTTAACGATTATTGTCAAGCTCAGTATCAAATAAAAAAATATTTGTCGGAATATTTTGAAAAGTTTCTAGAGTGGCGATTGCAAGAAAATTCTGTGAATTTATTTGTTTCAACCTCATTCAAACATGTTTGAAGTTACGAAATGATTGGATGAATATTCCAGGAGTTATTGAGGAAACCAAATTCCAGAGGCTCATAACGGATTTAGTCCAATAATAAACTTCATCGAGATATTCAACAATTAACATATTTTGTAAATATAAAAACTGAAGCTGACCTCTTTGGGAAGATAGGGAGTATATTGCCAGGAAGACGAATTCAATTGATTTGGATCCTTTTGGGATCGATATTCAAAAATAACAGCCCTTTGGGCAAAACGATAGAACGCTGTTCTACAAATTTCTTGAATTAGATAAAGCACGCAAAAATGTAACACCGGTGTGAGGTTGTTCCGCGTATTATGAAGTCCTTTCATACAGACGTACGAAGGGAATCACCAAATTGTATACAAATCTTTGATATAATTGAAATACAGTCAATTTAAGATAATTTCAGCTCAAAATTGCAAAATTTCAGATACGAAGAAATGATTGTGCACACCTTTGGAATGAATGAACAGAAAGAAGCTTGAGGTGGATATATTCCATATTGCATAAAAGAGCTGATTCATTCTCTATTTTGTTCAAAAAGTTCTATATAGAAAAATAACAAACATTCTCGAAGGCAAGGTATGGCATTGTGAATAACGGAAAAGATAGAGCAGAATATACCGAAAAAGGATATGCTGTAATTCGAACTTTTGGAATGATGCCATCCAGGAAATTCCAGCAGTGATATTTATGTACCTCCTGAAAATTTGGAACGAATTTGCGGCAATATGTATATTGATCTGAAGAGTTTGAAAAATTGTGAAAACAGGAATCAGGAAGGTTTTTGTGAACTAACAATAGGTACTCAAGATCTGTTTGAGTAGGACATACTTATCTAACATATCTGGTGTTTTTGTAGAACGTTAAATTTGAATAAAACTCATTTAGAGTGGGATTGAAGACAATTTTCTTTGTTTGAAAAATAATTTTATGATATCTACATTACAAAAATTATTTCCACGATAAGCTCTGAAAATCCTATTCAACCAGACAAATTTTGAATTACTTTTTCGTGTATTCGGGCCTTAATTAATTTAGTTTTGATGGCTCCAAAGCCTTTATTGTTTCTGTTTAATCATCATACATCCAAAAAAAAGTATCAAAATTGTTGAAACTTATAACTCATTCCAAGAGAGAATCAGAAACATCATGAATAGCCCTAAAACCATCTTGGAATTTATATAAAAGACTAAACCTAGAGATGCTGTGCAAAGAGTGGAAGCATCAGCTAATTTCTGAAGAAATTATTCCTACTTTTCAGTTTCAGGCTCACCTAAATGAGCCTTGAAATTAAGAGATGAATTTAATTTCATTCCTAAGTATTTAGGATAGAAATTATGTTTGATAGGAAAATCATTGAAAGTTACAGTTAATTTCCTATATTTCTTAAGATTATTCAGATGGAAACATGATACCTCTGTTTTTTAGGGATTGGTACATAATCGTCATAAACCAAGGACTTGACATGAGAGAGAAGAAATAGTTTTTGTTGGAAAGTTTGTTTACAGGGTGGAAGACTCAAGATCCATTTTCGACACCAGACCCATCCCGAACACCCACGATGGTGGTAGGGTCCTGTTATCGCATGAATTGGGACTCAAGACAGACAAGATAATTGTAGACATTACCTGTTGGTTTTTATAGCCAGAAATCAATCATTTCCACTCGTTATTTTTGATTTGGACAATTTAACATTTGTACATACTGTAAATGTCTAGTATTAGTAAAAGAGTGGAATAAATTTCGATTGTTCGAGTATTGACTATCATTGACTGGGAAGCATCTATTTAAACTTTCTGAAGGTAAATTTGAGATGGTTTTGTCCTCTAGCTAGCCGGAGCATTTTTCAATACAATAAATTAATTGAATAAAATTTTTTTACCGTTAAAATTTTCAATGCCGTTTATTTATGTAATTACAAAATATTCTGTAGTTTAATGTATCCCCACGCGTTTCGTCCCTGATGCACACATTTGGGCTCTTCAGTATGGTTTGTGGGTATTTGTTATATATGATAATAAAGAACTGGAGCCGCCGGGATTCGAACCCGGCACCGGTCGAATTTCGGGAATTCCATCGAACCACTAAGATACCGAGAGCGATGTTGATAAGGATCGCCATAATTCCATACTTTTCTTTGAAATGAAACTTGCTCTAACCCAAATTCTAAATGTAAACGACTACTTTTATCTTAATATAGAGCATTTCTTGTACCAGAATCTTTAGTTTGATGTACCGTCTGAAGATGTACGTGAGTTCGAAACTGCAGTCACAACTACAGTATAAAAAATGATGGTGGAAAATACATAGTAAGAAAAAAACCTAAATAGTTTTAAAGAATAACTCTGGTGAATTCGTCCATGAAAAGCCATTTTATCTTCGGTATTCATCCTATTCAAAAGCATCCTTATCACGAGATTACTCTTGACTTCATCATCAAATCAATCAATTTCCTCTCACCGATCCAATCATCCATAAGACGGCAATAAATAACGATCGACAAAACAAGAGAGAGGGAAAGAGCCTGGGACCGTGCCAAACTCGCAATTATCCTTCGCTAAGGCAACTTCTCTCCTTTTTTCGCAACAGCTTGAGATGAATCTCCTAAGGAGGATACCTCGGGAGACGCATAGCGCAGAATTACAATTACGAGACGGCTGTGACAGGATTCAATCCGGGTTTCAGGATGCGGAACCTGGAGACAAAGACCCTTCCGGGACAGGCTGAGATTGTTTACTAAAACATGATTCAGAAGAATGGCTGGGAACTGTTAAACTGGTAATTGTTGAAACCGCCAGGGACATCTAACTGATGGTAATTTTGTAAGAAGTTTGGGAGATATGGAAACTCATTTGCACATTCGAAATGAGTAATTCGTCCTGAAGACAGATTATACGTGAAACTTTATGAGGTTGCTCGACAAATATTATTTGAGGGGACGAAGTTTTGTTTGCGAAATCGAGTACTGGAATAATAATTTTGAATCTTAATCACTGAACTGCAACAGTTTGTCAATTAATGTCGTCTTTTGTGTCTATTAATGATAATGAAACTCAAAAAAACCAACCTACAAAAATCCCTAGATACCAGATCTACAGCGAGGACAAAAAAACCGCTGTTGACCAGTGTTATACGAGGCTTGACCGTTGAATAAGTTCCACGGGCTGCCGCTGGCGCTAAGATCGCAAGTTGTTTGGTTCCTCCGCTCCAATCCCTCACCGAGCTACTGTCACTGCGACGTTTAGTCTTGGCTTAGCAGCCGTCAGCGATGAAGCTTCATCTTGCATTTGGCGCCAACTGCGAGTTGCGGTCTTTTATTCGCTTCCTGGCCGCTAAGAAGAAATTGGAGAGAGAAATTCATGAAGAACTTTGTCAAGTATATGGAGAGGAGTGTTTGAGCACCAGGATAATGCGCAGATGGTTAGAAACTTTAAAAATGGCCAAACAGATATCCTCGACGAAGCCCGCGCAGGGCAGTCATCGATTTCCGATGAAACAATTGCCAAAGTAGAAGAGACAATGCTTGAAGATCGACGGAATACAGTTCAGGAACTGTGCGAAAAGATTCAGAGGTCAGTGAAATCACAATTGACAAGATTTTGACTGAAAATTTAGGCTATTCAAAGGTCTGAGCAAGATGGGTACCAAAAATGCTCACTGCAGACCACCAGCGGCTGCTGGTTGAAGCGACCCAAGAATTTTTCGCTTCTTACGGAACAACCGAAGAGAAATTTCTGGGCTTTATTGTTATTCCTTGGCGGACCCTATTCCCCTTTTCTATGAAGTGAATCGAAATGGTAAAACAACTAGACCGAAGTTTGGGTTTAGTTTTAGATAGTATTAGGTAAGGATGTGACCTATTCTGTGACTACTAAGCAAGAAGATGTTTTAATGAGGTTGAAATAAATAGGTTCGCCAATTTTGTGGAAATCATCACGTAAGAAAATAAGTAAAAAATGTTCAAAAACTTTTTATATTCAGAGATTCGAGTATACAAAATTTTTTATTTATATCGAAGTGATTAATATTCAGAACATCTTTGAATATCAGCATCGTAACATATTATTTCAAAAAGCTCAGTGTTTCCGATATATGAAGAGGTGTAATGATAAAGATTTGGTTTCATAGAGAATCTTAGATTACGATTTTCATTAAGATCATGGATTGGTACTGATTAGAGGGTTTCATTAAGATCGATTATTGAATATTCATGGAGACGAATTTGTTAAATTGACGAAAAGAGTTCGAATTCAAATATTTTATGCATAGAAGTGCAACCTTCTAGTTCCTTCAAGGAAAACATCTCTGATACACCACTGAACTTTCACGACTCTGTCATCTGGAAAGTTTGGCGGAAGTTGTTGAACTGGTGTTAAAAATTCTATGCTCGGTAGATAGATAACGTCGATGTCTTGACAGCTGGCTTTTTATTCTTTCGTGAACTGCAGATTGCAGATTATTTTCTCAGTCTACCTGAATAATGGCAATCAATGACTAAAATTGGGCCTTGAACTCAGATATAATGTATCGGTGAGTTGTTTTTTCTATCTTTCTTTGTCCCCAGGAAGAAATAATTGATTCTGACAGTTTGACTTTGACATGCACGTGGTTGATTTTTTCTATCCATAACTATAATCTCACAGCAGGACTCCTTCTTGGTTAAATTACTTGATATTTTATAATTTTGTAACAATTCAATTGTTATTTGTCTTGAAAATCGAGAAGGAGCCTTGTTTGTCTTGAGTTATCTATTTTGCTGTATGCAGACCACCTACTTTTTAATATGCCCTAGTCCAGTTGATAGTACATCTAGTAACGATCTCGAGCCCCAGAATTAAATTATCCCCAACAAAAGGGAGCTAATGTGGAAGTTTATTTGCCTTCATGTATCTCGAGTTTGGAAATGGACCCATCTATAGTTGCTAGGATTGAGAGAAGTTATTCTTAGTGAATTAGCTGCAGAGATTGGGAATCCCCATGTTTTGTGATTTCAATTATATCTATTTTATTGAATATATCATCAAAAACAAAAAAAAGAGTTTTGTTACTGGGATAATAAGGCCCCCCTTGAGAAAATTTAGAGAAGAGTCTCATGCTCGTTTACTGAAGATCTCAGGCGGTTTTTTGTAATTCGGATTTGAAGAAATAAGTTATTTCAGAAGACAAGAACTTTCTTGAAGAAAGATATTTATTTCTATCGTAAAGATACAATTTTTTTGGCTGATCTGAAACAAGGGAACGTGATTTTCGAAAAAAAAACTGAAGGTAAACTATTAGTGCTTATTTTCAATTCAAGATTTATAGGTTTGTTGATTATTTCATATTCTTCGCGGCTGTTGTTATAGTGTCACACTGTTCCAGAGTCCGGGAAAAGAGAAGAAGCAGGCAAAAGCTCCTGGTCCTACGTCAGTGCTTTTCTACATTTTCAATATAAATTACATCTGCGCCGTCATCATTCGTTTATTCGAAGTAGGCAAAGAGTCGAAATCAATTCGAATAAAATTGCCTTCGGATAGGGCACCGAAGATCTCTTCTCTCTGCGAGTCCCTTAACCGGTTCATATCCCGCAATTCACGGTCGAAAATAATGCAGGCGTAACATTCACCGCATCCCCGCGTTGCCGTTCTTCCTACCCACCGTCTGCGCCCGTTTCATCCGAACTGGCAACGTCGCCGCGGCGCCTGCATCAACGGGCCCAGACCTCAGTGCACAATTCGCGACGCTCAGCGCCGATCAACACCCGCACCTGTTGGCCGGCAGAATATGCTCTAGCGACGTCCATACGTCCCGCCAAAACGCGGCGTCCGCGTTCCTGAAGATGTCCAGCGCGACGGATCCGAAACGTTCCCGCGGCGTTGACCCTTTCGGAAGATGGTGTGTGAGTTCAGTGAGATTCTGAGTGAGGAGGTTCAGGATTGATGTGCTTCTGATTTCAGTTAGAAATTTGGCCCGGATCTTTGGGGTCGATTACAGGAATAAGAACAGAAAAGAAGTATTAGTTTTACTGGTTTTTGTATACAAAATTAGAAAATTTAAGGAAAATTTCAATTCAATAAATAATAAACCAATAAACACAGACGAAGTTGCAATAAACGTAGGACGAGGAAAGGACAATAAAATATATATTTCGAGATAGGCTAGTACCCCTAGGTAGTCAATTGGTAAATTTAACTTTTGCTCAAGATAGATAAGAATATTATTATAGCTTATGCCCTTCATCCAAAATCTTCCATTTTATACATTATATTAGCTAGTACGAAATCGAGCTTTTTTTAGAGGCATTCCAAATTTCCAATTTTGAATAATATTCGAGTGAGTTGTGAAACACTGTGTGATCAAGGTTTAAAGTGCAAAATGGGGATGGTGATGTGTTACTTAAGGGATGGTGGGGTTTTCGGTTCAAAAGGGGGGGCATGGTAATGACCAACAGCCACCATGACGATGTGGCAAAGTGGGATGGGGGGACATGGGGGGAAGAACAATGCCTGGATGAAGTTAATGGGCATTGTCCACAAAGAGAGGAGGCACCATGATACAGGACCATCCGCAGTGGATCGAGCTCTTAGCCAGTAAGTTTCTTTCAAAGATTTATTTTGGAACATCTTTTCTCATTTTGGACATGCTGTATGCAGAGTGAATCTTTGATTACTTCAATAGCATCTAGAAATCAACTGCTAAATTCTTTTCTGTATCAGTAGTAAGTCTTTCAAACTTTCAAATCGAGGTAATACTTTTTGGATCCGAGTTCAGGATCAATAATGATGGCGTTGATTCATCGGCATCAACTCCATCAGTGGCTAACAACACTGTTCTAGGTGATGCTGGAACACAAATTTTTCTGGGAAAATCTTGAGTTTGTGGAAATTTTGGAGATTCCATCACCTTGAATTTCGAATATCTCAAAAATTTCGAATTTTTTTCTGAGGATTCAGTGAATCTGTAGTATCACTTAAAATGAGCCGGATTTCGAAATTTTTCTTTTGATCTACAAAAGATATGATTCAAACTAATATAGTGGTCAAAGGCTCACTCTGTATAAAGCGATGGACCAATACAATGATGACTCAGATGAGTCTGTTAATTTTCCAGTGGATCACTGAATCATTCATTTAGCTTTTATCTGGCATACTCAAGTCTGTAGTAGAAGCTGACAAATGATACTGAGCAATTGGAATAATACCTCTTTCTCTTCATTTTTTTCTTGACAATAATTTCGGACAAAATAACAGAACTTGAAAGCGAATAATCAATAATACGTGATTCTTTCATGGTTAACCATAGTTATCGTTTGCATTGCACAGAAATGACAATCACTAGAAAAATTTCTGCACGGCAAAATAATTCGATCATTCATAAGAGGTAAGCTTCTTCAATTATCTTTTCCTATACCATATTTGTAGTTGTTATTTACTGACTCCTGCTTAAAATTTTCATATTAGTTGAAAAGAAGAAGTTGATAATATTATTATAGCCTCATGCGAGATGCATAGCTCAGTCGTAAAGGTCTACATACACGACGTGAATGACTTTGTAGGATGTTTTCTCGAGAGAACAAAATGATGAAGAAGCTGTAATACTGCTATGAACCTCTACCTTCCATTAAATTTTCTTTCCTTGTTTACTGATTAGTGTATGTTTGTATTTACCTAAATATCTTAGCTTCTTTGATTATTCACTAGACATTTGCGAGTGATTTAACTCAATTTCAAACGATCAGAGTTAAAAAATATGACTGTATTTAGTAGAGACCTTAAACGTGAATGCTTTTATAATCTAGTTTGTCATTGGGTGAGGTTCAAAGGGTGTCTTTTCTTTAGCCGATCCACTAGATAGTATTTATCTACTATATTATTGTGAAATTAGTTATTTTTACGAAAGGTTCTCTACAACCTGTGTACCCTACCAAATCCTCAACTTGAACCAGAAATAGTCGGGATAAAACGTCAAAACTTCAGTTCTAATTTCATACTCTGGTGTTGTTGACTAGTGAGCAGAACCTCGACTGAATTTTTGACATTTGTTTTCATTGATATTTTTATTGGTTTACTTCTGAAAGTTCAATTTTTCATTGTTATTACAAAACTATTTTTATTTAATTGTGGCAAGCTCTCATAAGGTATAGGTATAAAAAGTAGCTTGTCTCATGTAGCCTACGGTCTGAGTAGTCTACCCGGGATACGATATGTACCAGATTTGCACAACTGGGGTTCCTGTTCTCATATATCTAAAAAGAATTTCTAACGTTTGTGTTATGCCACATATTTTGAGACACGCTGAAGGGTCCACTGTATATGGCCACGACGTAACGCATAAAAAGGGATATGAAAATCATGATAACCTATACAATATATAGTGTATGGCGCTTGCGTATCAGACTGATATAGAATCTAGTAGAATAGTGTTTAGAAAGCAAAGAACTATCCGTTTCATTTTTATCTTCTTATTTCTCCCTGACCTAGATGAGATAAGGTCTGTTAGAGATAATTTTTCTATTAGTGGATACAGTCCGATACCAATAAAATTTGAACTTATTTTTTTAAACATGTGGTGTACTGCTAATAAGGACCTTTCTTTCCTTATAACAGGCCATTCTTCCTTGATAACTCTTGATTAATTTTTCTGGCCCTGTGTCTTGTATGTTCTTGTTATCAGTTCCAGCAAATTTCTCACATCCACCTGTGATTTTTAGATGGTTTCTTGTGTTGAACAGCCAGCTGGGGTCTTTTATAGAATCGTCTTTCCCGATGTGATTGAGGTAGTTTCTCGTAGGAACAACTTGGCTGTCATGTATCTCCGTAAGATAACCAATAGTTTGAAGCAGAATTGTCAACATAAGTTTAGTTGACCTATATTTCCTCATTTTCATATCTTTGATGTTCTGGTGGTCGAAGCCTTTGTAGTTTCAACGAAGTTCAGTTATCTGACCCCTTATAGCTTTGGGAAGTTCTGAGGAGATTACTTACTATTATTATACTTACTGAGAGTCCAACCATCACATGAAAACATTAAAAGTTTCATTCAATCCGAAGTCGAACCTTCTGAAATTAAGAGGAAGCGTCGGAAAAATTATACTGAGGCGTTCTATTCCTTTCAAATGTAAAAATGTGAAAACCAGAGCGAATAAATTAGAGCACTCTGAACCGTTTTCATCGCCTTTTCTCTATGCGGCCTCCATCGGCTCTATGTCTCCGAACCTTCGAGTTGAATCAACGCGGCAGCATATTCATGAATAATTAATTCCATCCTGCGCTCAGTTGTTGATTTTCTTAATTAATTCCGGGACTAACTTATCCGGAAAATGTTTACTTCTAATTTTTGAAGCGCCCTCTATCGGAGATGCTAGGTACTCGGCTTGAGGATATTTTAAGTCGGTATTTTTATCGGAAGATCAGGAATATATATATTCTCATTCTGGAGCTACGAATATTCATGAATCGAGAGGTAGAACTCGCAAAATGGATTATAATTGGAATACTTGGGGTTAGATATATGCAGGATGAAATTGGATATTAGGAACTTATTTTGTAGTTATCGTGATGGAGAATTTTCACGCTCCTGCTAGTTGAGGTGGATATTGACTAATACTGAAGATAGACCACGTCTATTCACAATATATCGAAAAATTATGTTGAACGGATCGGACTTTAGAGCGGGAGGTATAGCGCTCTTGTTTTTTCACTTATTAATTCCCAAAATGAATTATATGAATTTTATATTGGTAATGTTTATCATGGAACCCATTTCTTGTCTTGTCATTTTTACACATTTCAACAATTCCTGGAGATCCCGGATACTGTCGCTGAATTCAAGCTTTCGTTTTGAAATAGATCAGATCTGCAGGAACCCAAAAAAGTGCTTACTCTGATTACACGAGTCATAGCCATTAAAAAAATTCTTGAATCCTTGGCTGAATCAAGAATTTCAATTGCCACGGATAATGATTCTGGTTCGACATTCTGGAGGTATTTATTTGACACTTAAAAGCCAATAGGTAATGACTAAGTGAAATTCATAAATCAGTTGAGGTATATAGATAGGAAATTCTCACCCAATTTTGTAACAAATCTTTACCTACAGTTGATGCTGGTGTGAACTAATAGAATCGAAGGGCTAAAATTGAGATGGGGTGAATGAAGGGTACTGGAGAGCAATTTTAATTGCTTTTTCCTCTGAACTTGAATTAATGGAAATTAATCAATTTCAAACCCCATGAGAGGAAACTAACGAAAAAGTTCTCATCTATTCAAGTTCAGGGAAAATGGTATTTGAATTACTCGTATATTCAAGAAATTATTTTGTTATTGTTAGAAGAATGTTTAAACTTGTTAGTTTAAACTAATTCTGGATTTAATTTAACTTACTTTAGTAGAATAGTGTTTCGAAAGCAAAGAATTTTTATCTTCTTATTTCTCCCTGACTTAGATGAGATAAGGTCTGTTACAGATAATTTTTCTATTAGTGAGGACAGTGCGATACCAATAAAGTTTGAACTTATTTTTTTAAACATGTGGTGTACTGCTAATAAGGAACTTCCTTTCTTTATAAAAGGCCATTCTTCCTTGATAACTCTTGATTAATTTTTCTGGCCCTGTGTCTTGTATGTTCTTGTTATCAGTTCCAGCAAATTTCTTACATCCACCTGTGATTTTTAGATGGTTTCTTGTGTTGAACAGCCAGCTGGGGTCTTTTATAGAATCGTCTTTCCCGATGTGATTGAGGTAGTTTCTCGTAGGAACAACTTGGCTGTCATGTATCTCCGTAAGATAACCAATAGTTTGAAGCAGAATTGTCAACATAAGTTTAGTTGACCTATATTTCCTCATTTTCATATCTTTGATGTTCTGGTGGTCGAAGCCTTTGTAGTTTCAACGAAGTTCAGTTATCTGACCCTTATAGCTTTGGGAAGTTCTGAGGAGATAACTTACTATTATTATACTTACTGAGAGTCCAGCCATCACATGAAAACATTAAAAGTTTCATTCAATCTGAAGTCGAACCTTCTGAAATTAAGAGGAAGCGTCGGAAAAATTATACTGAGGCGTTCTATTCCTTTCAAATGTAAAAATGTGAAAACCAGAGCGAATAAATTAGAGCACTCTGAACCGTTTTCATCGCCTTTTCTCTATGCGGCCTCCATCGGCTCTATGTCTCCGAACCTTCGAGTTGAATCAACGCGGCAGCATATTCATGAATAATTAATTCCATCCTGCGCTCAGTTGTTGATTTTCTTAATTAATTCCGGGACTAACTTATCCGGAAAATGTTTACTTCTAATTTTTGAAGCGCCCTCTATAGGAGATGCTAGGTACTCGGCTTGAGGATATTTTAAGTCGGTATTTTTATCGGAAGATCAGGAATATATATATTCTCATTCTGGAGCTACGAATATTCATGAATCGAGAGGTAGAACTCGCAAAATGGATTATAATTGGAATACTTGGGGTTAGATATATGCAGGATGAAATTGGATATTAGGAACTTATTTTATAGTTATCGTGATGGAGAATTTTTACACGCTCCTGCTAGTTGAGGTGGATATTGACTAATACTGAAGATAGACCACGTTTATTCACAAAATATCGAAAATTATGTTGAACGGATCGGACTTGAGAGCGGGAGGTATAGCGCTCTTGTTTTTTCACTTATTAATTCCCAAAATGAATTAAATGAATTTTATATTGGTAATGTTTATCATGGAACCCATTTCTTGTCTTGTCATTTTTACACATTTCAACAATTCCTGAGATCCCGGATGCTGTCGCTGAATTCAAGCTTTCGTTTTGAAATGGATCAGATCTGCAGGAACCCAAAAAAGTGCTTACTCTGATTACACGAGTCATAGCCATTAAAAAATTCTTGAATCCTTGGCTGAATCAAGAATTTCAATTGCCACGGATAATGATTCTGGTTCGACATTCTGGAGGTATTTATTTGACACTTAAAAGCCAATAGGTAATGACTAAGTGAAATTCATAAATCAGTTGAGGTATATAGATAGGAAATTCTCACCCAATTTTGTAACAAATCTTTACCTACAGTTGATGCTGGTGTGAACTAATAGAATCGAAGGGGTAAAATTGAGATGGGGTGAATGAAGGGTACTGGAGAGCAATTTTAATTGCTTTTTCCTCTGAACTTGAATTAATGGAAACTAATCAATTTCAAACCACATGAGAGGAAACTAACGAAAAAGTTCCCATCTATTCAAGTTCAGGGAAAATGGTATATTCATGAAATTATTTTGTTATTGTTAGAAGAATGTTTAAACTTGTTAGTTTAAACTAATTCTGGATTTAATTTAACTTACTTTTTGGACTCAAAATATATTTTGAGTTGTTGAATTATTAAATACTTAGAGATGTCAGTTGTCTGAGGAAATAGAAAAAAACATAAATGAACTCATTCATAATAAAAAAATAATGTATTATGAAAATTTCTTGGTTAGGCAATTTCGAAACATAACACTCTTATCAAAATTAGGAGACCTTAGGCGAGTGAAATTGGCAAAAATGTCATGAGCGAATTTGTCGATAAGCAACGAACTTGAAAGTTTAAAAAATGAAATGAATATGAATGCCTGATGAGAGATAAGTGTATACACAAATCTAGAAATGCAGGTGTCGTATTCTATTTTATTTTTTAATTAATTTTTTTGTAGTTTTTTTTTAATAGTTTGATGTTATGATAAGAATGAAAAGTTCTCTCTTATTCATCAAAGAAAACAGTGTTTTCTAGAAGAATAAATGTATCATTGATACTTTCAAGAAGTGTAAAACAATAAATGTCAATTTTAGATATTTTGAAAAATTATTTCAACGAACATTGTCATTTTGAAGAGATTCAGAAATTTTAACATTTCGTTAATAAATTATTGCATGAAAATATTATTCAATTCCAATAAAAATAGTATGGACCACAAATTTGAAAAATGAACACCTTTTGAGTGGACCTTCTATAATGTAGGTTGTAATCAATTGTTGTAAGCTCAAATAGTCAATTTTTAAAGAAGAAAAAAATCAGTTAATAAATTTATTCTGATCTTAAGAGTGTCAATTCTCGAGTCACAACTTCTATGAACGTTCAATTGTGACTGCCTATGGTTCAAATTAAGGTCAATTCTTAAGCATATCGGCCATAACTTTTACCTATGATAGTATACCTTCATTTCTAACAGATATTGAACTTGGCAGTCAAAACGGTGGAGATAATTGGTAGAATTTTTTTCGATGTATTTACTGTGAGACAAACAACTCTCCACTGCCTCCTATTTTCAAAGATAGAGTCAATGAAAGTATACATTTGATTGATCATTCAACACTATACTACATCGTCCAATGAAATCGCTCAATTTTTTAAAACGGACCAATAGAAACAAACTGTATTTGAAAACACTCAACCTCATAGTGTTTTCACTTTTAGAAATTTGTTTTTATCAAATGCCTAATTTGCATAAGAATATCAATACGTCCGGATAGCTTTGGCCGTTAGTGGAAGTATCGGTCGTCATGTTTACGATAAACAAGCAGTTGTTAGCGATAACTTCAACAGCACGTTTGGCAGTTCTGTCAGTTTATTTTCGTATTTTACCATAAAGTAGATAAAATTAAACGTTTTGGGAATTGTAATATTACTTCAATTGAGGAAAGTGAAAAGAAAAGTGTGCCGCTTAATACAGTGAAATCAAGATCCTACATTTGGAAACAATTTGAAGAATTCTGTGCTGCCGGGGATTACCTTGTAAATGAAAAAACAAGTTTGTCAGAGCTCAATAATATTATGCTAGACTGAGCTTTCAATATGAAGAAAAGAGATGTATCAGACTACAAGGAAAGTGTCGTAAAAATCTTGTGGAATAATACTGCCAAACAGCTGCAGGAAAAATTCTATTCCGAATGGGGCGTTAGGTTCGATCCATTCACAGACGTGGCTTTTAAAACGGCGCAGGCTGCACGAAATGCCAAGAGGCGTATTTTGCAAGTGGACCCTGAGAAAAGAAAAGTTAGTGCCAAGGCGCTGTCTTTGGAGCAACACAAAAAGATGGTCAACTTATGTAAAGAAGATAATCCAGACGGTTTGAACAGAAAATTTTATTTTATTGTTGTTCAAAAACTCCCCAGTCGGTCCCAATACGATAGCTAAATGGACAAAAGGATCGGCAGAACTCATTGGCATCAAAACAACCAAGTCGAAGATAACCAACCACTCGCATCGAGCTACTGCTGTCAGCCAGTTAGCCAAAGCAGGGATTGGCGAGGAACATCTGATTAAGATAACAGGCCATTCTTCTGCAGCGTCAGATCTCCAACTGGACCAACAACATAACAAAAAAATAATCAAATAAGGAATGAAAAAAATGTCCTTCAAGAAACAACATCAGTATCTACTTCATCATTAGAAAACAAAGCTCGTAATGTGTATAATAATTGTACTATCAATAATTATTATTTTGAGAATAAAGATGAAGAATTTGTTGTTATGCTTCTATCTGGTTATTTTTGAACAAAAAACTATTTTTTAATTCGTCTGATTTGTATTGTTGAATGATCTTTACGAATACTACACGAGATTCGAATTTATTTTGAGAACACTCTGTCGTTTTTTGAAAATTATACAAATTTCACTAAACAAAGTGATCCCGAAATACTTATTTTAAGGATAACTTTGTTTCGTGGAATTTAAACGCATAATTCCCAAAAAACAAGAGTGCTCTCAAAAAATTCTCACCTCTAGTGGTATTAATCTTGATAATACATGTTATGTCCGATAGCTCAGTAATTTTGAGAGATAAGTAGACTATTTATTTTTGCGTTTGAAGCTGTTGCGAACGCGAAATATATAATATGAAACAACAAAATTCATGAAAAGAAATGCGGTCAACAATGATGACTTACCACAGCGGTGAACTACGATGATTTCAGGGCTCTGCTCCAATTATCAGCTCTTCACAGGGACCCCTTGCTGCGGGATTTCTAGTCCAACTTTTGTTCAAATGCGGTGTTGAAAACACAATCAAAATGCGATGCGAAATTTCCAAATATGCGGGTGAAACCAAGCGTGTAATATATCCAAAAACAAATCAAAATTAGCGTGATTTTATAAACAATTTCGATAACAAAAACGTGATAGCGAGAGTTCTTCTTTTCCAATTCGCGTTCTAGATGCGTATGCACAGCGTATCCATAACATGTGCGAAGTCACCAATGTTAAATTAGCGCGAAATTCAAATATTTAGCGATCGCGTCAGCCTCAAATTCATGCTATAACAAAAGAACCGAACAATACACCTACAAAAGTTGAAAAACATATACTTCTTATTTGAGAAGCACTCTCCACCTGGAGTGGATATGACACTACCCTCCTTCGTTCTTCAATTCGATGACACTTCATGCTCTCCTCTTGTCACGATTAAGATATCATTTCTGGCTACATCCACCGTCTTAACACCCTTGAAATAAGTGTCAGTTACCCCTAATTTCCAGAGTGGCAACTGCCAGTGTTTTTTTGTTATCTTAAGGTAGTTTGAGAACGACCTCCCCTCTAGATCCGTGCCTGAAATGGCAACTCATGAAGGAAAAGAACTCCCATATTACAAGAGTACCAACCTGAAAAAACCCAGTTACGGTCCACTTTGCGATCAACAAAAAACGAATGAAGAGTGTGTTATATTTGAGGAGATCTATAAAAGCTCGTGAAGGCTTTTTCCATAAGTACGTCAAAATTGCACCATTATTTCAGCAACGAAAAGATCATGTCCGACAACGTGATATTCCAATCGAGGTGAAATCACATACTTTCAACCTTTCCCGCATAGAAAGCTCCTTCGTTATCTATTCTTTATGCTTGGAGTCTTCTCAGAGAATCCACTTCTTTTAATAGATCGCGGCTGGAAATCGACGATTTGTGCTTGCTTTTGGTGCCGGATGGCGTTTTCCAGATTTATGATATTCGTTCCGGAGTCGGCAGCGACGGCAAACAATAAAGTTTGATGCTCGGAAACAATCCTTTGTACATCTGCTTGGCAACCCGGAAATGTTGTGTCGACATTCTCGTTACTCGATGAATTCGATGTTTTCGGGATGCGAGCAGCCTTTTACCCTTTTCCTTGGGGCTAGGATTCCGATTCAAGGATTTTATATTTCAACTGATTCCATGCATTTTCAGATTTCGGAGCAATATAGGATAGTTTGCCTCAACATTCGACTGAAGTTGATAAACTTTGTTATGCCATACGCAGAAAAAAAGCCTGATGGACTTCAAAATGAACCTTTACATTTCTCTACAGTCATATTTAGGATGAGTCTTTTACTACTACATTGATATGAATTTTAGATACTTGTGACTAAAAGAAACAACATTATTCTCGTTGATGACGAGATATTGTTGATGATGGAGCTCGTGTTGAATGATTGTTTGGGCTATTACCATCATCTATTGTGGATGTAATGTTTTCCGACGTTTCGATAGACATCTTCTATCTTTATCAAGGAGGAAAAGTAAAAAACCTTTTGAAAATTATCAATTTTCAAAAAAGTCAATATTGACAGAAGTTATGAAAGAAAATGAACAATGTTATATACTCATCTATGATATGATGACCTTTTTTAGTTGGATCGAACTATCGGCGTCCAAACTTCTGGCAGATCTATAGATGGAGTACTTATGGAATCAGGTGTTATTTTCATAAATGCTGCTTCTTTGATTTTTCTTCTTGCAAGTTTTTCTTCTTTGGATAATATTGATGCTTCATCCCACTTTATATGATGATTCTCATCTACAGCATGTTGGACCAACCTGGATTTGTCGCTGTCTAGTACTCGTAGAAGCTTCTGATGTTCTTTTATTCGTACATTCAGAGGGCGTTTAGTTTCTCCGATGTAAGATCTTCCGCACTCGCAAGGTAATTCATATATGCAGTTCTTTGTCCTTTGTGTCTCATCATTAGGCTTAACTTTTGTAAGTTTAGCTCTGATAGTGTCTTGAGTTTTGAATGCAGTCGTTATGTTGTATCTATTTCCAATTCTTCTCATTTTCTCCGACAAACCTTTTACATAAGGAATTACGGTTTTAATGGGTTCACCACTATCACCAATTTTAGCTGATTTATATATGGAAATTTTCGAACAGAAGGCATTAGAGAAATATGTACTTGAACCCAAACTGTGGAAAAGATATGTAGATGATACTTTCATTATTTGGCAACATGGAAGAGACACTATAGATGAATTCCTTCAATATCTAAACAATCAAGAAGAATCAATTAAATTCACAATGGAAATCGAGAAAGACAGACAACTTCCATTCTTAGATGTAATCGTACATGAACAAAATGGAATCCCAAAAACCACTGTGTATAAGAAGCCAACGAACACAGGACAATATCTACATTTTGATTCAAACCACCAACTAAACACTAAATTGGGGGTAGCAAAATGTTTATTTGATAGAGCAATAAATATTTGTTGCACTGAAGAAGACCAAAATGAAGAAATAAATAACATCTCGAAGACTCTTAGAAGCAATGGCTACCCCAAAAGATATTAAAAAAGCTAGACGAACAAGAGAAAGTCAACCTGAACCAACAGATATAAATCAGACCATTAAAACCGTAATTCCTTATGTAAAAGGTTTGTCGGAGAAAATGAGAACTTGGAATTAGGAAACATAACGACTGCATTCAAAACTCATGACACTATCAGAGCTAAATTTACAAAAGTTAAGCCTAATAATGAGACACAAAGGACAAAGAACTGCATATATGAATTACCTTGCGAGTGCGGAAGATCTTACATCGGAGAAACTAAACGCCCTCTGAATGTACGAATAAAAGAACATCAGAAGCTTCTACGAATACTAGACAGCGACAAATCCAGGTTGGTCCAACATGCTGTAGATGAGAATCATCGAATAAAGTGGGATGAAGCATCAATAATATCCAAAGAAGAAAAACTTGCAAGAAGAAAAATCAAAGAAGCAGCATTTATGAAAATAACACCTGATTCCATAAGTGCTCCATCTATAGATCTGCCAGAAGTTTGGACCCCGATAGTTCGATCCAACTTAAAAAGATCATCATATCACAGATGAGTATATAACATCGTTCATTTTCTTTCATGACTTCTGTCAATATTGACTTTTTTGAAAATTGATAATTTTCAAAAGAATTTTTACTTTTCCTCCTTGATAAAGATAGAAGATGTCTATCGAAACGTCGGAAAACATTACATCCATAATAGATGATGGTAATAGCCCAAACAATCATTCAAAACATTATTCTCATACAATTTCTTGAGGTTTGGCTCCGTTTAAAAGATAAAAGCTGTTGAAATTCATTGAAAGAATTTGTTTTTGGCTATATCTTCGAATGTTAAATAAAAATATATTTAAACTTTGACGTGGGATTCAAACAAATCGGACATATTATTCAGATTAAAACACTTGCTTTATCCTCTAAGGTCTTCGAGTTAATGAAGCACAAACTTATGGAACAATCAAAACTTATCATAAGACAGGCTGTTTTGAAATACATGCTAAAACATTCTAGAAGGATATTTCTTTCCGAATTCATCTTTCTAAAACGCTCCATTTCCTTGGAATTCAATCTTGAATGATTTGAAAAAAAAAATGAGAAAATTGATCTTTTTTGTGGTTATCATCCTGACCAGAAAATATCCCCGAGCTGGAATTATTCCACCTTGCTACAGTTTTTCCTTTTCGAAATCATTAATTTATAATTTTGCTCTTGAATGATACGAGTTCGATCATTTTTATGGACTAATAAATATCAAGATGCAATTTAATTTTTCTAAAAGGTGAACGTGAACATTTTTTTAATTTTCCAATTAGATAGCATTACACTCACTTTGTGTATTTGAACCATTTTGAATAAACTTTTATTTAGGAAATTCAAATAGATCGTAGATCTACCATAATTCAAAAACGAAGTATCAAAACCGATTCTCAGAATAAATAAAGGTGTACTATTCGCTTTGTTATTTGATCAGTTATAATTCTTCAATATGCAATACTGAGTATTCTGTCTTAAATCCTTCTAAATATGTATATTATATGATATATTAGTGACTATTTACACTCTTTTCTAAAATAAAAAGCATAAAGTTCACACAATATTAGTTATTCCTATGCAATGAATATTAAAGTATAAGAATGATGTGAAGCGCTTCTCAGACAGACCATGTGCCATCGACCGGAACAGATGATAATCAGAAGGGGCTAAGTCTGGTGAATACGGCGGGTGGGGTAAAACTTCCCAGTTGAGTGTTTCCAAGTATGTTTTTACCGGCGCCGCAACATGTGGACGAGCATTATCGTGTAAAAGAATAATTTTGTCGTGTCTGGAGTAGTAATGGGCGCGTTTTTCCTTAAGTGCCCGACTCAATCTCATCAATTGTGTTCGGTAGAGAGCTCCAGTAATGGTTTCGCTTGGTTTCAGCAATTCATAATACACGACACCAAGCTGATCCCACCAAATACACAGCATGAATTTTTTCCATGAATATTCGGCTTAGCTGTCGATGTTGATGGTTCGCCGGGCTTAACCCATGACTTTCTCTTCTTTGGATTATCGTAGTGAATCCATTTTTCGTCACCAGTGACTTTACGATGCAAGCAGCATTTCACTCATGCATAATCGGCGTTCAACGTCTCAGAATCCTTATTTAAGATGCCACTCTTTCCTGAATTTGATCGGTACAAATATCTTGAAGGTCTATAATATTTTGAAGAGGTATATTCTCCCCCTAAACAAATACTTGCACTACTTTGTGAAATTCATCTTCAATATAAATGAATTAAAGCATTCATAGGTAATTCAGTTTCGAGAAAAATGAATCTTGAATTTCATACTCTATCCTCACTAGCATTGGAGTTAACTCCAACATTTTTGCTGCAAAGGTTTTAACAATACTAATTCCCCTGTTGGAAATCTTTTAGACTTTAAAACATGAAAAACTTCTTGAATACAATAACTTTGACATTTGTATTCTATGAATGATTGAAACAATTTGGAGTCAACCGTGCAAAATGAGACATAGAAGAACGCATTTACAAAACTTTGATATTTATGGCAAATTAAAAACGTGGAAATAGTGTCAATTTGATGACCTATAAACTTGGAAACAATCATGGAATTCATAGTATTGACAAAGATGATGTTAAATATGACTTTATTCTCATGAAATATTTAATTGAATTCCGAAATTTAAATATTTCAACCAATGAGCAAGGAATTCAGTATGGTTTTCAGGAGGAATAATGTTTTCGACTGAAAAGTTATGCAACATTCTCCGAAGAGTAATAAATATGTCTACCTTTCGTACCTTCTGAATTATATACACTTCTCATGAATGTATTAAAACTATTATTTCAGATCTTTTTCTGTTAGGAACTATTTTATATTTGCTATTCCTTCATTTTCGTATAATACTTGGATTTTATATATTTTATTATTACTAATATTCAATAGACATTCAAGAGACATTTACTCGAAATAATACCTCCAAGTTATTTTATATTTGCTAGTTTCTATTGCTGGTATTCTGTTTTCATATGTTGTCATTGTCAAAATATCGATGTTACAAATTTCTTCAGGTACTATAATTGTATACGTTCCTTACAATACTTTCGACATATCTAAACACCCTTGTGTTTGCTTACGAATACTGATTACTACATACGAATATATGCTACTAAATTTGTTTTGAATGATTGTTTGGGCTATTACCATCATCTATTGTGGATGTAATGATTTCCGACGTTTCGATAGACATCTTCTATCTTTATCATGGAAAAAAGTAAGAAACCTTTTGAAAATTATCAATTTTCAAAAAGTCAATATGACAGAAGTCATGAAAGAAAAATGAACGATGTTATATACTCATCTGTGATATGATGATCTTTTTAAGTTGGATCGAACTATCGGCGTCCAAACTTCTGGCAGATCTATAGATGGAGCACTTATGGAATCAGGTGTTATTTTCATAAATGCTGCTTCTTTGATTTTTCTTCTTGCAAGTTTTTCTTCTTTGGATATTATTGATGCTTCATCCCATTTTTTACGATGATTCTCATCTACAGCATGTTGGACCAACCTGGATTTGTCGCTGTCTAGTACTCGTAGAAGCTTCTGATGTTCTTTTATTCGTACATTCAGAGGGCGTTTAGTTTCTCCGATGTAAGATCTTCCGCACTCGTAAGGTAATTCATATATGCAGTTCTTTGTCCTTTGTGTCTCATTATTAGGCTTAACTTTTGTAAGTTTAGCTCTGATAGTGTCTTGAGTTTTGAATGCAGTCGTTATGTTGTATCTATTTCCAATTCTTCTCATTTTCTCCGACAAACCTTTTACATAAGGAATTACGGTTTTAATGGTCTGATTTATATCTGTTGGTTCTGGTTGACTTTCTCTTGTTCATCTAGCTTTTTCTAATATCTCTTTGGGGTAGCCATTGCTTCTAAGAGTTTTCGAGATGTTATTTATTTCTTCATTTTGGTCTTCTTCAGTGCAACAAATATTTATTGCTCTATCAAATAAACATTTTGCTACTCCCAATTTAGTGTTTAGTTGGTGGTTTGAATCAAAATGTAGATATTGTCCTGTGTTCGTTGGCTTTTTATACACAGTGGTTCTTGGGATTCCATTTTGTTTATGTACGAGTACATCTAAGAATGGAAGTTGTCTGTCTTTCTCGATTTCAATTGTGAATTTAATTGATTCCTCTTGATTGTTTAGATATTGAAGGAATTCATCTATAGTGTCTCTTCCATGTTGCCAAATAATGAAAGTATCATCTACATATCTTTTCCACAGTTTGGGTTTAAGTGCATATTTTTCTAATGCCTTCTGTTCGAAAATTTCCATATATAAATCAGCTAAAATTGGTGATAGTGGTGAACCCATGGTCATTCCAAATTCTTGTTGATAAAAGATGTCTTCAAATTGGAAATATGTTGTTTCAATACAAATAGAAAGCATTTCCATAATTGCATTCACGCTTAGTGTAGTTCTTTCACTAAGGGTTTGATAATGAGACACAAAGGACAAAGAACTGCATATATGAATTACCTTGCGAGTGCGGAAGATCTTACATCGGAGAAACTAAACGCCCTCTGAATGTACGAATAAAAGAACATCAGAAGCTTCTACGAGTACTAGACAGCGACAAATCCAGGTTGGTCCAACATGCTGTAGATGAGAATCATCGAATAAAGTGGGATGAAGCATCAATAATATCCAAAGAAGAAAAACTTGCAAGAAGAAAAATCAAAGAAGCAGCATTTATGAAAATAACACCAGATTCCATAAGTGCTCCATCTATAGATCTGCCAGAAGTTTGGACGCCGATAGTTCGATCCAACTTAAAAAGATCATCATATCACAGATGAGTATATAACATCGTTCATTTTTCTTTCATGACTTCTGTCATATTGACTTTTTGAAAATTGATAATTTTCAAAAGATTTCTTACTTTTCTCCTTGATAAAGATAGAAGATGTCTATCGAAACGTCGGAAATCATTACATCCACAATAGATGATGGTAATAGCCCAAACAATCATTCAACACGAGCTCCATCATCAACAATATCTCGTCATCAACTAAATTTGTTATTTTTTTTGTTATTTCTGGATTTTCCCTATATATTTTCCGAATTAAACTATTTTCTTCTAAATTATATGAAGATCCTGATATCCTTTCCATAGACTTAAATATCGATTTTCTTTCACAAGCTCTCAGTTCCGTAGGATAAATATCAAGAACCGTTGGGCAGAAAATTCATTTCTTCCTCGAGAATTTTCTTGTGACAATCGTAATATCCTGGCGCCAGATATTTCGTCTTTCGAAATATTAATCTGAAAAAAATCTGCTGGGGATAATATTTCAGGACGAAACATATAAAAATCACTTGGCAGGGGATTTATAAGGGAAAACGCAGAATACAACTCCGTTGAAATGTTTTATTCACTCCAACACATTCGCGATATGAAATCGGAATCCTCTTTGTCATGTAGCAACTGAGACATTTGAAGCGAGAATATTTTAACAGGTAGAGAGCAGATTCCTCTTCTCCTTTCATCCCCTTTTCTTTCTTTCATACCCATCGTTTGTGTTTCAATAAATAAGTGATAAAAACAGGCATAATTCCAGAACTGCTTACTTCACGTTTTCTTTTTTTTTTACAACCCCTCTTCAATGCTCCCCCAAGTACCTTTACTCAAGAAAGTTAGAGCAGTTGGATGAATATTTCAGAGGGTCGGTGGCGTAAAAACCGCATGCTGTACCATTAAATATTTCAGGCGGTGCGTTCTGAACTTCCCAACATCATCTCCTTGAATTTCAGTTATCTCTTCACCTCAAGAAGTTTCCCTGTAATCATGATATTGAACACGTACGAGAATTTCTGTATTGTTAGGTTATCCATTGTTGAGTCGGCACATCTGCTGCTCTTTCATTCAGACTTATTTTCAGGTGCGTTCCGAAAAAAAAATTTGGCTTTGAATGGATTCTCGATTTCTATACCGAGTCTGGTTCCAGAATATCAAGTATATAATTCATATTCTTTCGATTTTATAAAAAAAAATTTGCTCAATCTTCTGCAAGTCTGCTCTATGCAGTCGTATTTTGAGTCATAATTAACTCCTACAAGGTTGACATCTAGGCGCCGTTTCAACCCAGCGTCTTTGCTTCATTTAGACCAGGGTTTCTCAAACTTTTGGCTTCACAAACTCCTGTTGAAGTTTCCTGATGACTGCGAACCCTTTTATAACTAAAACTAGAGTAATTAATGCCGCCACGTTGGTTACACAACCGCGCGCGTAGCCTGCTTGTCGGGAACCCCGTTTTAAAATTTCGTTTCTCCACCTTTCGGTTATCTTGCTCCTCTTTGTAATTAATATTTAATATAGCTGGTTTTCCGTAGCTAACTTGATGATCTTGTTGATTTATTGTCCTATATAATTTCTTGTTTGTAATATGAAAGTTTGTAGCTTAGTCAATTTCGCGAATGACATTCGTATCAAAATCACTCGACTGACGGCTGTCTGGAAAAAATGTCATGAGCGAAATTTCCAATAAGCAAACAAACTTGAATGGAATTTGACATGACGAGAAAATATGTAATATGATCTTTTATAACCATATGAAGATAACTATTCATGCGACAAACAATGTTTTGATATATTAAATTTGATGTTTGAATTAATTTTTATGTAAAAGGTACAAAGACTTGATACTTCTGGTTCTGTTCTGTGATGATGTTAACTGGCGGCAGATTCATGACTGCCCTCTATAAGATTTTCAATATGTTTTAAATGTTGTTTTTTTATCTAGTTGTAAATATGGTTTGAAGGAGTGTGCTCTCGAATATCGCCTAATTGTGTTTAACCCTTGATTATTAACCTTTTTTATGGTCAATGATGAAAGAGCCGATGGTTTGTTATTTTGAAATTTTTTGTGCTAATTCCAATATTACAGGTGGAATAATTTTTGGAATTCACCAATCTACCTTTTAACAAGTATTGCGCTATTTGACAAATAACTATTCAGCATAGATTTACTAAACCTTGTTTTTTTTCTTAATGGTATTGTTTTCCCAAGCTATCTATAAATGTGTGATGTGTCAAAATATCATCGCTTAAATACTAACTTGCCTAGTTTTGCTGGCTTGCATATTTTATCACTATGAAACTAGAGTTGATATGGAAATTTCCCCACCAAACATTCAATGAGTTGAATAGTCAGCCGAACTTGAACTCTATCATTATCCCTACATCTTTTGCACTGTCGTCTAGTTTTCTTACTTTTCCTTATGAGTAGGTAATTCAGTGTATCAGGCATCCAGTTGATATTTTTTATTTTCTGAGATAATTCCAAATTTTATTATTCTTCTACAAACGGAGTATTTTACAGAAGTTATAAAAATAAATCTGCCTTTTGTTTCCTGCAATACAGTATTTATGACTGTGAATTATTTTGCAGCACGTATCAACTATTGGAATAGAAAAAAATTAGATAAAAGATTTACGGAGCAAGTACCAAGTACTAGACGACTGTAGGAGCGTCTGCCAAGCGGATATGTCAGCTATTGAAAAATGTCTAGACGTATTCTGAAGTGTAATATTGCTATGCCTGGAGCAACTAGGGGGAAGATTTTTGGGGCAGCAGCCTCTCCAAGGATAGCAACCCTTCTTCTTAATTTATTCAGCAACGGTCGTGTATTTCTGACATGATTAATAATTATTCAGTTCTCCTCCGAATTCCTAGCTGTGCCGCTTATTGCCATTCACTCAGATTGATAAGCCGCTGTCACAGTATTAAGCTCTATTATCATCAATGCCATTGCTTATTTGGAGTGCCGAAGAAAACTGAAAGAGGTAGTCATGAAGAGAGTCTGTTGTCTTTTGGTTTTCGGTATGTTTTTATGTGTTGTAATGTATTATTTTACTTCTGCTAATTTTGCGGTAGACTAGTTCCATAGTTCCATTCTGCTTGCCACAGCTCTGTTTCAATCAACTGAAACCCTTTCTTAACCATAACCTAGTACTTAAAACATTCTTTTTTCTACATTTGATAATTGTCTATCAATTTCCTAAATAGATAAACCAAAAAGAACTACCATAACATCCAACCACGCGGAAGTTTGGATCTTCAAAATGACAAAATATTCTGAGATCTGGAACTGAAGACTATCCTTTCCTCATGAGTCGTAGAAAAAATCCAAGGGGTCGTAAGTAAATAACTCACTTCTCAACCTGTTAAGATTGATCACCCCAATTTGACATTATAAGTCCATTATAACTGGGGACTTGTTGCTTAGGGGGCATAATACATCACGCTCCTCTCCCCGGATAAAAACTGTCGCACACACCTTTAGGGGAAACCGACTCCAAGTCGACATAATTGGATAGGAACAAACTTATGCTTGTAAACAATTCACCCCGCTGAGATTTGCCCCAGGTGGAGCCAAACTAATTCTCAGTTAATGACGGTGTTCATCAAGATATTGAATAATTTGTGGCTTAGGGTTTCCTTTCTGATTTATAAAGTAACCGACTCGATTGTTCTTGGGAATCGGTTGTTTCATTCCGCAGTAGTTTTCGTTAATCATTATTGAGTTGTTGAAGCCATAGAGCACCTACTAAATAACTCAGTTCCTGAAACTTTGATGAATCACTGTAGTTCATCAGGGAAATATTGACTTTGGAGCAGATTTTGAAAATGTGGTAGAAAGAAGCCTTATCTTTGTTAATAGAATGTTATTTGGAAATTAATGTTACTTTGATAATACGACAATACAATTATGCATAAGAAGAACGAGTCTTTGTCGACTTCGATAATAATTTTACTTCTAATATTATTATAATTATAATGGCTAAAATGTATTATTAATTTTCAAGATAGTCCCAGCAAGAAGCTACAGTCATCGCATTTCATTATATAATACTTTTCTAATATCCAGCTCAAGCTATCTACCGGCGGATAAGAACTTTGTTACTAGGAGGCGATTTTATGTTATTTAGACTTGAATAAATAAGGTATTTCACTCAACAGCTAACTGGGAGTATCAATTTCTATATGATATTTGATGGAGAAATATACCCTCTTATTATTTGCTTTCGAGAATCGATATCTGTGTCTCTCATACTTGAGTGAGCGATGCGTTCGCGTGGACAGCTGCTATACAATAATACATTTATGTAGAGTTTAGCATTTTCGGACGGAGTTGGGTGCCAGTGCGGACCTGTGCTTCGCAGTTGAAAATGTGGAATTCGATATTTTCTTAGTGCGTCTTCGTGTATCTATAGTCTTAAGATAACGAACTATTCCCGTTTATTCATTAGACGCCATATAGTCGAGCCAATTAAACGGATATGTTCGAGATGACGTTTTCGAATATTTATTAGAGGACCAAGTGCGACTCGGATGTGTTACATTGAAAGGTTAACATGTGCATGTCAGTATCGACCTTTTGTATTTATATATTAGACGATAATTTTATTTATTCTTTTAGTGTAAATGAACTTGTAAATCCGAAAGCCGTGTTTATTTCGACGTTAGACGTTATCTGTAGGTGTAACCTCTAGACCATTGATAAAAAAAGCCTACATTTACATGTTTTCATCTAGTATGAAGTGCAGAGAAAATTAAACGTGGTGTAAATTGTTTATAGCAACGATAACATACGATACATAGGAGTAATGATTCTTTCGATATTAAATATATGTTCATTGATATATTGTCGAATATTCGTGCTATAATTGACAAAACTATAACAATAAGATAACAAAACTATTTCACGATGAGTAAAAAATCAATTGCTTTACTATTCGATCGAAATGAATATCTACTGTAGCTATGATTTCAAAAAATTAAGACATTAATGTTGAATCTTCCACATATCACAACAAAGTGTCAGAAATGATAGGTTGGACTAGCCAGGCGTCAAAAGGTAACAATTCTCTCCCATATCAATCATATTTAATAAGGCTTTTCAAAAGCTAGAGTTACGAAAATTTTAATGATGTTTCCAAATTTTAAAAATAAAAATTAATTTAAAAATTTAAAATTAAAAGCAAAAATTACTCAGTAACTAATTGGACAACAACTTTTATTCAGTTAACTTGCTGAAAAAAATACTGTCAAAATAAAATATTTTATTATAAAATATTGAAGTCAAAAATCAAATGTTAACAGTCGAGTTGAAATTTGAACAATGAATTTTATTGAAGTATTTTGTAAATTTAAATGCTTTTCTGAATGAAAAAATGAAAGAATCTAAGATATTGACGTTTCCATGCTTCTTCATTTGTTACTGCCTATTACATATTCATCAGAATGAACTTTTCTTTAAAGAAAGTTCTGATTTTCGCACAGCCCAGTATGGGTGTGCTACAAAATATGTCGGACTTTATAATCACTTGAATTGTAGAATAAATTCGACGAATCTCATGAACTTCACCATTGAGGTTAAACATTTGTTATTTAATTGAACATGTCCATCTTTGAAAGTGTAAATAAACCAAAAATATCTAAAATTGACAATTATAGTCAGGAACAGAACAAATGAACATGCTACTTTGAAATCAGTTAATATTCTAAAGACTACTCTCAAATATAAGCATAGAGTATTATCTCGCTCGACATATCGACACAGAAAATTACAACTGCATTCTATGATTTTATGAAGGATTGAGTTTATTATAAAAGAATGAAATTGACTCAAGATGGAATTCTTCTCATAACTCAAATTATTCAATTCAACAAGTCCATCCTTGAAAGTGTAAATAAACCAAAAATATCTAAAATTGACAATTATAGTCTTACAGTTTAAATTATTGTTAATCGAATATGAATGCCTGATGCGAGGAAAGTGTTATACACAAATCTCGAAACACATGTGTCGTATTCTATTTCATTTTTTGATTGAATTTTCAGTAGTTTTTTTGAATTGTTTGATGTTATGAAAAGATTGAAAAATTTTCTTTTATTCATCAAAGAAAACAGTGTTTTCTAAAATAAATAAAGGACGATTCGTATTACAGTGTTGATGAGTACCTTTCTGCTGTATTTGCTTTAATAACCTTTATTCTTATCAGTGTTTTTTACATATTTGTTAAGCTTTTTTATTCTGTGACACTGACTTATCATATATATTGTTAAGATATCATAAAGGATCAATAAATATTTCTTAATTTTTTTAAGCCATTACATCAGTATTTTCTTATGACGTTGTCACTTTCAACTATCGTCAGTAAACCGACTTTACAGACAATTGTTTTTTTTTATTTGATTGATTCGCTTCGTAACTACTTTCCCAACACCTTTCCTGCCGCATTGAACCCCCAACCAGCTCATGTTCCAAGCATGACAAGTCATCAAAAGTTCCCTAATAGCTCACCAATTTCCGGGCAGAACCGAACTTTCTATTTGTTGATACCTGATTCGTCTGCATGATTTTCAGTGGCGTTGAACATCAATCAGATTATTGGAACTCTGGCTAAAACAGGTTTGATTTTATGCTGTTGACGTATACCGCATTTGGCTCAGGAATTTTTTTCGATCGGATCTGGGGTCACGCGATTGCCAAGACTCAAACGGAACGTTTAGTGTTATTTATTTATTTGGAAATCGTTTATACGGCACATGCAATGTGAAAATGGACGAGACGGAATTCCCAAATCCACACTTTCATTTTAGTCAGAATTTTGGCGCACGTTTGTATATGAAAGCATTTATTTGGGGAGCCTGAAGGAAAAACTGGGATTTACTCGAATGCGCCAGATTTAGGTATATTGGGTTGTAGCTTGGAGCTAATACATTATTCGTAATTTATGAGGATGAGGAATTTTTTATATTAGCTTGTCAGAAAATTGGAGAAAAAATTGGTTATCTGTACAGTCGGTTTACTGACGATAGTTGAACGTGACCACGTCATAAGAAAATAGAAAATGGATTCATTTTTTCATAAAATTCTTCGTTCAGAATATCATTTTGAATTCACAAAATACCTGAATAAAATTTATTGTTTAAATTTTCACCCGACTGTTAAAATTAGTTTCTTGATTTTATTATTTTTTAATAATAAATTCTGTTTTGACATTATTTCTTTCAGCAAATAAACCGAATAAAATCTGTTGATCAATTAGTTAACTAAGTGCTTTTGTAAATTTAATTGCAATTTGTTGTAAAAATTAATAATTTTGAATGATATATTATAAGAATAAACTGTGAATAAATTATTGCTCATAAATATTGAATTCAAAATTTGGTAATATCATTGAAATCTAGCTTTTAAAAAGCCAGCCTCAATGTGTTTGATATAGGAGAAAATTGATTTTTTTTAACGGCTGGTTAGTCCATCCTGACATTTTTTATTAACCTATGTAACCTCCATCTCTATGGATAGATTGAAACTGGGATTGAAATAATCTTCCATTTAGTACCTGTTTCCGTTTCAATATTCCACCTGCTGATAATGATTCTTACTGGCAATCCCCATCTATCTCTTCTTCCGAAAAGAGGTTAGATAGCGAACCATAGATAAGTCATTGTTATTCGCCTACCTGTGTTTCAAAGAAATTTAAGATTAACCAAAGATGTCAAAAAGGATCTTCAGTAAGTGAAATCGTTTACCGGCCAAGTTCGACCAGTAACAACTGAAATCTGTAAGGGATGAGTATTGAAATTTTCTTCACTGTAGTTTTAGAGGATTGTAGTGTAAATAAATTTGAATAATTATGGATTATTCAAGTTGCGACAACAGCGATGTGGATTTATTACGCATAATTAATGAGTTCGGCCTTGCCTTGTGTTACTGATACTTATCTCCTTATACCCTATAGCTTCAAAGAATTGAGAGTATGAACATTTTTTTGAACAGTTGTTATAGAGAATTCAATAATCTATAACCTTTATATTCAGTGTACAGGGTGTCCCGAAACTCTTTGATAACCTGGTATCGGCCAAGAGGTAGAAGTACATCAGTAATGAATAATATAATATTAAAAACTTCGGGACTCAGGTCTGGGGAGTAAGGGAGTCATAAAATTGACCCAAGGCGTTTAATGCATCTACCGGAATATTATTTGTTTATATATTCGCCAAGTACAGATGATACAAGTAATCTCTCTTCTGAGTACTTCGTCCAAATATTTTTTCAGATTATCATTCAGAAAATGTATCTCTTACTGTCATCGTGTGCAATGGTAGCATATTTATTTTAAGAAATCATTGATACCATATTCAAGATAAGAAAAGTACCGAGTGAGAACCATTGAGTTTGAATAAAACGCCAGGGTGAAAAATAACAGTAGAGGGATACTTTTTTTCACCACAGCTTCGGAAATGAGGGATACTTTCGTATTCATGAATTCTAATACCCTTTCACGTTTTCGGTTTACTCTCAATGACACGGATATCAATTTAACCCCTAATAAGGAATCGATCACGTTCATTACAGTTGGGGGTTTCTGCAGGATCTCATTCGTGGCAGTGCATTATTATTAGCATGAATTTAGCGCTACAAATTCTACATAATTAATGGCACTTCCTAGTATTGATTTATGATATTGCACCTTAGGGCTGGTCTCTATTCGCTACGGAAGGAGATTGCACTGTGTTATTACTGAAGTTATTATTGGAACCGTTTATTATTTTGTCCGAGATTTATCATAATAGTTACGACAGTATAACAGAAAGTACATAGACGAATTGCTTATTCAAGTTTAACAGGCAAGCTCACATGAAACTATCACATTTGCCATATCAGTTTTATCTGATGGAACTGGTGCTTATATAATTTCCTCTAACTTCAGTGAATTATTATTGAATCCCATAAATAAACCGTTTACTGCAACTGAATTCAGTGCTAGATGCTAACTGAATCAGCAACCAGAAATGGATGGATTTTGTTTTGTTTGGCCAAGGAATCGCAAATGGCAACACGATCCATCAAATTTCTGTTCTACAACTCGTGCGGCACCATGCAAATGGTTCAGAACTGTCTCATGGGCTTACGGTCCATCCAATATTTTATCAACATTCTTGACGACAGCCTTCCAGTGCGTGGTGCATTTTCACATCAAAAATACGGGATCTGAATCGGCGCATAATTGGCTGTTACAGTATTGGGGCCATCAACCTTATTTACATTTGCAGCTACCTGACTTGCATTCTCTGCTTTATCGAAGCAAAATTGTAGAATGTACCGGATTTTTTTTTACTTCATCTGTGACGCTCTAACACACAACTAAATCGTTCAGTCGCAACAAGGACAAAATATGTTTTGCTTGAACATAAATTTTTCTCTTCAAAGGAAAAAAATTTGACCAGATGCAACACATACCAACAAAGATAATGATTTCTTTTTCCCCAACCTAATATTTGTTTCTTTCAATATTTATTCTACGAGTTTGTAACGTTTCGTTGGTGTAGTGTGATATTTGTGAATTGAATGCTGTCAAGGGCGCGCTCGCCGCCACTGGACCAGGTTGCCACTTCGGGCGATGGTCATATGTGATGTCATTGTCACGATTCTATGTCCCATATGTCTTTGTCAGTTTCGGCGGAAAACCAAAAAAAGGAGGCTAGAGTTATCAAGGCCGGCGGAATGATTGTGGATACAGGTTTACTCAATTTTTATATCTGAAATCATTTTGATTGGATTTTGATTGGAAAACCGTTGAAAAGTGATACTGAAAATAGTTGGTAGAATAGTTTGTCGGTATCAAGCTCGCAAGAGGATTAAACACATCATTTTTGGCAGCCTCGTTACAATTGTTGGTAGCTTTTACATCGTTTTCCTGGTTTTTAGAAGAGAATATCGTGTGAGATAACTGATCATATTTGTCTCCTGGATATTGTTGGGATTGACGTACACACGATAGTTGGATTAGATAGTGTGGTGTATGGAATAGCCAAGATATCCATACTGGGAATATCGAGTAATGGAGAGCAGGTAGATAGGTTGAATTGAGGAGTGGGAGTCAGGAGTGCGGTATATGGGACAGCCATCATATACCGGGGCAATCGAACAATTATTTGGGAGAGCATCTAGAATTATTGAGTTGAGAACGTCGTGGGAGTCCGGAGAGTGGTATATGAGACAACCAACGTATACCAGGGCACTTAAACAAGGAAACGGACGAGCATTTAGAGATATTGGGATGAGGATGGGAATATACGAGACAGCCAACGTATACTAGGTTCCATTGGATAAGGTCACCTCAAGAACTAGGAAGGTTTGAAATATCAAATGTTTATGCTAATGATTTTACACGATCAAATCTAATGTTAGGTAACATTTTATGATGTACATTTTGGAATTGTTCAATCGGAATTGAACGTGGTTTTAGATCTAGTTGGTCTTTTTGAATATATATGTATATATACGTGCTGCGCCTGAGCTCATGCGACGCGTCTCAATTATTGGTTTAGAGTAGATTTATTGTTCAATTCACGATTTACATATTTTGATTATTTGTAGCCTTGAACGTCGATCAGCACCATATTTTGGATTCATAAGACCCTATAAATATCGTTTATTTTCCTTTTCTTTGTTATGTAACTGTATATTTGGAACATTATACATATCTACTGGGATTAGTTAGTATTTCATATAATTGCCCTTTTGGCTGATTTGGGGACCATTACTTCCAACTTGGGGGTTTCGAAACAGGAAAAATTTGCCTGGCGTCCATTGATATATCCACCGTATTTAGAGA
This sequence comes from Micraspis discolor, assembly GCA_030674115.1. Lineage (NCBI taxonomy): Eukaryota > Metazoa > Arthropoda > Insecta > Coleoptera > Coccinellidae > Micraspis > Micraspis discolor. The sequence goes on from JARTUT010001740.1 coordinate 13,620,994, forward strand.
GAACCCCACCCTTCTCCGCTGAGTTGGTTTCGGAAACCCTGCATTAGCAGTAGATTGTAATTGTTACCATATACGAAAGCGGTTCGTAGGTAAAAAGTTATTGAGTAATCTAAATTTCAGAAGCTCATAACTGCTGGATTATTCGACGGATTTTGCCCAGATACGAACTCGACTGAGCTATTTAGATAATCAACCCATTCTGACAAAATGGGATTTCTAGCGTATCTTTTTTGGAAGATAGAGATAGTACGGTTGGACACACTGAAGTTTAATCACGATTCTTCTTTAGGAAGTCGAACCCTATCGATGTCAACCATTTTCGGTTCGATATTCGTAAATTATGGACATTTGGACAAAATGATATCACGCTGTACCACTAGGAACTCAATACAATGCTGAAATTTGTATTTAGTCATAGCGGCTATTAGTGCGAAGCTTTTTATTTCTTCACAAAATATATATTTATCCAGAAAACATGCCTGAAAGATCAGAATGTGTTCCACAAGATACTCTGGAGATGAAAGCCTTCATTAATATTTCTCCACGATGTGAGAGGCTCTGATCCGATAAAACTCAAAGGAAAAAAGAATGCTTCGTTATGCTAACATAACATAAACCCTCTTGTCTTATCGGTACTGTTTGTGGAATTTTCCGATGTAAGTCTGCGGTAAACAGGAATGGGATTTTCATCAGAACAAACGAGAGGAAAGCAGAAGGTAAATATACCGGTAGAATGTGGCGTGGAACATTCATTTCCCACAGGATCCACCAATTCCATGTCGTATCTCCACTTTATACTTTCATTTCGGATTTCGAATTGAAAATGTCAACAGATAATGGCACCCAGGCGGGTACATCGGAATGGAATTAGAGATTTAATATTTATGTTGCCTTTGCTGCAAAGAGATATTCGAAAAAACGAGGATGCTGCGGAAAAATAGAATCAGCAGCATTTCGAATTCCTACTGTAGCTGGTTGGAATTTTATCTGCCAAATCGAAAAGGTATCAAGTAATCGGAGCGAATTTCATATAACAAAGTGCTGCTTATGTGTTTTCGGTTGGGTTTCGACACCTTTAAAGTCCATAGATCATATTTAATAGAAAAAATGCTGCCATCGAGAGAGGGTAGCAAAAACTAGCTCCACTTTTATTTGAGATCATCAGTAGATACCGCGAATAAGCAATTTAGAAACTATAGCATCATGATTTAGGTTTGCCTTGGAGTAAGTTATTATATTTTTCTTCACGAAATTTAACACAGACCTTAGAGAACTCAATTGGAGAGATAAGCCAATCAACATTTTTGTACACCCTATTGGTTTAAGAACAGAAAAATATTTTAGTCTGTATCTAGCATCTGACGATAGTTTGTTACTCGCAACCGGTATTTTCTTCAGATCAATGAAGTGAAAAGGTGTCCAGAAAGGGTATCTGGTATTTGTTTTCGCGCCATATTCTAAAAGGAGCGGGGAGGAATTCGTGGCGTCCACCATTTTGTGGAGTTTCCGTCATGATGAAACAGTACTCGAGGACGCATCGCGCATTTTGCGTACGAGCGTATTATCTTAATGGTGATTCATTAATGACTGCTCAACATCTCTATCGAGCGGAATATGGTTCACGCCACGCGTCAAGTGACGATAGCATTAGGAAATGGATCAGGATTTTCGAGAACAGGTCATCCTCGTTCAGTTCTTTATCCATCCGAAAGCGAAGCCAAGCGTTGAACATCAAAAAATCGTCTTTACATTCGATTTTAAAGAAAGAGTTACATCCAAAAGCCTATAAAAGTCAATCAAGAACTGAAGGATGCAGACTATGCTAATCGACTGAATTTTGCAAACGAAATGCTGCAGCGATTTAACAACATACTGTTTAGTGTGGAAGCAAATTTTCACCTGAATGGTCATGTTAACAAGCAGAATTGTCGATCAACGAGGCCGAGCAATTATCATTGCGATATGTTGCGAAATTTTTTGGTACCAGAGTTTCAGGAGTTTGCAGGTTTCAACACAAGAACGTAGTTAGAGATGGGGCCACTTGCCATACCTCCAATGATTCAATCGAAGTTGTTAACGAATTATTCCCCAGAAAAGTCATATTTTGAAGAGGTAACATCAACTGGCCTCCCAGAAGAAAGAACCTTAGCCCGCTTGACTATTTTGCGTAGGGATACCTTAAAAGTAAGGTCTGTCAAAATAATCCGATGAATGTAACCCAATTGAAGCAAAACATCAGGTCAGAAATGGCAGCAATATCAATAGCTATATGTAGGATTTAGCATTTTTGGACGGAATGGTGCCAGTGCGGACCTGTGTTGAAAATGTGAAATCCGATATTTTCTTAGCGCGTCTTCGTGTATCGATAATTCTATAGATAAAGAACTATTCCCTTTTATTTGTTAGGCGCCGTCTAGACAACCCAATTGAAGGGATATGTTCGAGTTGACATTTTTGAATATTTATGGAGTACCAAGTGAGACTCGGATGTGTTATGTTAAAAGGTTGACATGCCTCTCAAGAGTTGTGATAAATTATGACGAAGTACCCTGAGTACAGTGGTGGGAACTATGGCAAACCCCATTCGTTTAAAGTCGATCAATGAGAGTGTTTAGGAATGTACCTTGAAAATAACGAAAGTTCCTGAAGATTGAAGGTTTCCATCGAAAGACACACTAAGTTTATACGCGGGTAAGAACGGTAACCTTGGAGAAAAGACGTTAGGCGAAAGACGAATAGACGTTTGGCGAGTTTAGAACTTTTAGCCGAAATTAAGAACTTAAAGATCGTTGTAGAATTCAGACGAAGAACTCAGTATCTGCCTTTGTATTTATATATTAGACGATAATCTTATTTATTCTTTTGGTGTAAATAAACTTGTAAATACGAGAGCCGTGTTTATTTCGACGTTAGACGTTATCTGTAGGCGAAAATCTATCATAACCTCTAGACAATTGATAAAAAAGCCTACATACAGGGTGCTTCAAAAAAATGTATACATACTTTGAACTACCATAGAAAATTTACCGTTCTACAAAGTTAAATTTCAGGAAAATAGAAAGCTGAAAGTCCAATGTAAATGAAACATAAATAACAAATGTTAATACTGTTCAAATTGGTGACCTGCAGCATCAATACAATTCTGAGTACGAGTCACCACAGATTCTGTACATCGTATCAAAAGGTCCAATGAGATTTCTCTACACACTGCTTGCATCTCATTCCAAAGAATGTCTAGGTTACGTGGTTTACGTTTGTACACCTCATCTTTTACTGTGCCCCACAAGAAGAAATCCAGTGGTGTAAGGTCTCGATTGGCCCCTTGCGTCCTATCCACTGGCCCGACAAATTTTGATCCAGGTAAGCTCGTACGTCCCTGTGATAGTGCGGCGGAGCACCATCTTGTTGAAAATAAAATTCATCATTACCGTATAATGCACGAATGGCAGGTGGTTCTGTATCATACTCCCTTCTCCACTGTCTTTGAACTTCATTTACATTCTCAAACTTCCAGTACCACTTAATATCCTGCTTACGTTCTTCAAAATTCAAACGTACGTCCCCCATGTTGATATTACAAATTCCAACTGATAATATAACATAGAGGGACGATTATGCTGGCACCTGGCGAAGAAATATAACATTAGCCTTGTAGAGCGGGAAAACTACAATAGTTCTAAGTGTGTATACATTTTTTTGAAGCACCCTGTATATGTCAATGTGTTATCGCCAATCTTTATTCCCGTTTAGAAGAATGACAGCAACGCAACGTTCATCGTTTCATCATCTTTTTCAAATAATTCTCCAATTCATATGTTAATAATAAACAATAAACTTCTTTATTGCTCCCAAATATATCAATACAAGCTATGCTTCGTAAATATCTATGTGTGATTAAACAAACAACAAATATGGCAGACTCAACAATTGACACTAAAAAATGGTTTGCCCTTTGAAGTTCTAGTTCTTGTAAGACACTTTTTATATAATATACAGGCTGCAGATATGATTGTTCATTGATTGCCACATAGTTCGATGTAGGGATCACTGTTACTTATAGTCCTTATAGATGGTTCACAAAGATATTTTAGAACAAAAAATTCAACGTAAAAATTGATCTGTCCCAACCAGTCATAGAAATGTAATTCGAACTGTAAATTACTGTTTTTCTACAAACTGTAGTACTAAGTGTAAGGAACCATTGAAACGTATGCTTTACTTTAAGACAAAATAAATGATTCAAAAAATTCAACGATTTTGCCCAATGTCTGTAAAATTGATCTGTCCCATCCAGTCATAGAAATGTACTCATATGCATTCGAGATACTTAAAAAGAGAAATGACATCGATATGTATCCTCAAATTTCATTGTCGTAGCTCTTTTCCATCTAAAGATATGATCATTTTTTTAATTTACTCAAGAGAAAAGAGAAATGACTTAAGTCCTGATGATTTTCTTTGAACGATGGCCATCACAGATCGATATTCGATTGACAAATGCCGGGCTCATTGATCAGTGTCAGTTGGCGTAATATTAATTAAAATTTTCCATAACGGGAAATCATAGAGATAGAATTTAATCTCGGTGGCATAAATAATATACGTTGTCAAAATTCAGAAAAGCACTGACGTTAGTTTTTAGGAAAAGGGAATTATAGCTTCGAACAAAACTTGGGGAAAATTATGAATAAATATTTTTAATTTGAGATATAGGTTTGTTCATTCATTAGGCGTTCATATTTGCATCACATTGTCCCTCAGTACGGGACTATTGTTCACCTGATCAGAGTGCTTATAGATTTGTTATGGTTTGAATATTTACTCGCAAGTAGCTCAACAAGAGCGCCAAAGCAATCTGCCCTCACGTCAGTGCTTTCTAAATTTTTCTTATAATAGCACCATCAAAAAAATTATTGAAGATTAAATATTTGTATTACTAGCAAGTTTTGACCAATGCATATACCTTTATTTAAATTCTATGGTTATTAAATTTTTTCGTGTTCATTTTGCAGTTATTTTATATTTTCGTTTATTTATAAATGCTAAGTATTCACGTCATAATTCGATGTGTTTAATATTAATCTTACATTTCAGTTGTGTGTAAGTAGTTAATTAATATTTAATATTTTTACATTTGCTGAGTTTCAATAATGAAATGAAACAATTGATGTGTCATATGATACATTCAATGGATCTAATGTTGTCAAAAATTATACCGGTAAATTAACTACAATTTCTTCTCTTATTTTCAATGCACCTTAATCATCTACTTCTATGTCGTTATTGTTTTCTTAATGCTCTGGCTCATTCTTTTCCAAATAAAGTTCTGTCTACATGCATATGATGGTGATAACCAAGGTAACATAACCAATCAAAATCCTTAATTTGAATCAAATATTAATGTGAGTACACATACAGTACTTGCTCATGCGTAGTGAACTGTAATAATTACTTTGTTGGAATGAAGCAATTAGAAAATCAACAATATGCTTAGACGAGCTGAGGAATTATTTCACTTATAGAATTAGGTTTATTATCTTCTCCTTTATTGGAGGGTCGTTGAAATTCAAGTTTCCAGAATTCATTTGCATACCTTTTTATTTCAACTAATGATGGAGTCTCAAAAAAATATTTTCAGCCAATTGGGGACACCCGATTTGGGTTGCGACCGCATCAAATATTCTCCTTTATGAGCTCCTGCAGGAACAGCAATTCAGATGGAAATAATCGGGAATATAGGTTTATATCCGCTTCTGATTCGCTTCGGTCGAGTTCAAACTGAAGCCAGAATAGTGGGTACTAGAATGGAATCAAGTAGAAAGGTTCAACACTGCTTCAAATGGATTAGGGCTCTTGTTTGCTAGACCTTATACATTAGTTGGATCTCGTGTCTTGATTCTGAACGTTTCCAGGAAATCCTTCGATCGTTTGATGTTTTTTTACATGTTTCCCGATGGAAAGCACCGAAGTCAGGAATGAGGATGCGAGAAATTTAAATGGGCTGTTGAAGTGACCACTTCCTGTGAGTTTGTACGCTTCAGCATCTTCTCATGAATAAAATTATGATTTTTTTACTTTTTTAGATCATTTAGGGTTACGTATGATACATTTCTAAAATATTTTTGAATTTTCTATGTTGCCAGATATATGCAAATTTGGCAACAGCTCTCTTATTTTGTATAATAAACTGCGTATTTCCATTTTTTATGATTCTCCATCAAATTTAGATTAATTAACTCTTAATTCCTTATATCTATCTTAAACGATTATTGAGTTATGAATTATTTTTAGATGTTCAGATCAAATCTGAGAATGTATTTGGCTTAAATTTGAGATCTCAGTTCGAAATTTAGCATGTCCTAGGATGAAAGTTTGATCTGTGCCACTGTTTTCGTTGTTTTTAGTTGTACCGAGTGGTGAAAAAATAATTTTATTTGCCAAATCACAAAATAGAAAAAACTCTGTGTTTTTGCGCGCATGTTGTTGTAGAACAGCCTGCTTTAGTTAGCTAAAATGTCGGTAATTTTCAAATATCGACCTGAAAATGATCTCAATCGATTGGGTTTGACTTCCTGATGAAGTATACTTGATTATGTCGTTCCGGCCGGCTAGACGTCCAGTATACTCTATATCATCAAAACGAGATGTGCTAGAGTTTTCATATTTTCAGAATAGGTTAAATGTCAAAATATCAGGGCCATGTTTGTTATTGGGCTAAGTCCATCTAATGGATGATAAATGAGCATCTGAAATTTGGATTCCTTCATAACTTCTGGAACATCCATCGAATCTAGTTGAAGCTTGGAAGATATGTGAAATGGGTTGAAGCAAATGGGCTTACGAAATTATGCAGGAATCGACATGCTAGAAAATTTAAAAAAAAGTTTCTCAATAGCTTTTACTTAATAATATATATATAGATATTGAACGTAATGATTCAATAACGTGTGCATGTAAGCTAAATTTGAACCAAAAATATTATGTTTTTGTTCTTAGGCCCGGGACTTTTCAGCCTGTATGTTACGTTGCCAATATCCAGAAAAACTCTTACATGGTTTTTGGGAGAAGGAAATTTGAGCTTCGAGCAAAACTACGAGTGCTTATTTTTTATTTGAGATTTAGGTTTGTTCATTCATCGTGGCGGTTGTATGAGTACCACATTGTTCCATAGTACGGGAGAAGACTCTAGAACAAGCACGCAAAAGATGCCGACCTCACGTCAGTGCTTTTCTGATTTAATTTTAATTCAACACTCAGTATGTTTTTCATTTGCAGAATGAAAACAACACACTCTACAGTTATTCCATCCATTTCATTATAACTTTCTTGTGCGGATTTTAAGTTATCCGCGATTATTGAATTTCAAATTGATTTAATAAACCTCAATTTCTTCGTATACAGGGTGAGTCCTTGGCCACTGCATTAATAGGTTCTTGAGATCAAAAGAAACACTTTTTTCCCAAACCGTTTTTTCATATTCAGCTGCATTAAAAAGTTAAAGGCATTTTAAGTTTTCACATTGGGCAAATACCCGTCTGTAGTTCAGTTTAGTTTAAATGGAAATCACCTTCTACAGCATCCACTATTGAATCTGAATTGTTTAAAAATATTATTTTCCCTCTAAGAAATGATTGATCAGATGATTATATCGATTTAATTCCTTTCAACTTCAAATATCTCAAAAATGGTTCAATTCAGGAAAAAAGATGATGAATGATTTTATCTGCAAAAATGACTAATGATTCTAGGAAATACAAGATACGGACCTTTAGTTCAAGTGATATAAGTTTTTCATGCATTTAACCACTCTGTACAGTAGTAGTGAGAAACCCACAAGAAATGGAATAAATCTATTGATGCCAAAATATGCATAACTGTTATCAAAAACCTTCTACAAGAGATCATTTCAATTGATATTGTCGTTTGAATATTACAGGTGGAAATGCAAATTTTTAATGAAATTTTGAACACATCTTTTGAACGGGGATAAATTTGGAAAAATGTTATAGGAAGAAATTGTTTCTTTTGACGTCAAAAATCTATGGTTAGAATTAACGCAGTGGTCAAAGACTCACCCTGTATATATTATAAATAAGGTCAATCTGTTTTAAAAAGTGTCACTTTGCTTTATATGTTCGAAATTGGGAAATTTATTTATTTGCTCTATCTATCAAAAGTGAAAAACATAGAAATAGGAATTCCTAAGATAAGGTTATGGATTCTTGAACTTTGCCCCTATACTTCGCATTAAAATAAAAATATAAGTGAATGAAAAACCGATATTTCCATCGAATCGAGTCAATCCAACGCAGTAATATTCGAGCCAAAGAGTGAATGGGAATTGGTTACATTTACGACAAACAATATAACCTATGCTTCGTTGTATTATTTCATCCAGAAAATCCAATACCATGATTGTCATAAATGAAATGTGATGATGGATAATTCAGACTGATGCGTTCCATTGTGGAATCAATCTTGTATTATTGGTTCACCTAAAATGTTACCGTTATTAAAAAGTGATTTATCGATCTCATTCTAACTGAAAAATATCAAATGTAGTTCTCAACAAATCATCTTCCACAACTAGGTCCTTCGAATAGTTTGAACAAAAAAAAAGGACAAATGAAATGTAGATATATACTTACACTTGCCGTCTTGTTGTGTTTAGTAGTATTATTAAGGTGTGTCCAAACACAGCGCGCGAAGTGTGCGCGTCATTCGCTGGACGCAAATTTGCCGCGTAATTAGTAATGAGCGGCACGTCCGAGACACGCCGCGCTCTTTATTTCGTATTGAAGACACAATGAAAGCGTTCGCGTGTGTTGTAACTCTGCTTATGATTCGTAAATTACGTAGAACGAAGGGAACAAAGTGCATTAAAACAGGGCAATGTTGGATGCGACCACTCTATCAACAGAGGATACAGAATCTGGAAGTGATTAATTACGAAATCAACTACCGTATGACACATTTTTTAAGATTAACTTTGGAAGAATTCGAACACATACATACTTTGGTAGAACCATTTATTAAGAAAATGGATACTCACTGGCGCACAGCAATAACGACGAAAGAGAAACTTGCAATAACTTTACGATATTTGGCTACAGGAGACTCTTATTCTAGCCTTAGCTTAAAAGACTTTTCATTTTCGCTTTCAAAACAGCCTTTGGGTGTACGATTTTTTTTGCAATTTCGTCCCATATATCTTCTCTCATATTATTATTGTGATATTCTTTGCACCTAGCATCCCATAATGAACCATGGGAGCCATATATTTCAATTAACCGAACAGCAGTTTCGTTATCCATGTTACTTGATAAAATACGTCCACACACAATTAACGACGAACGAACAATAAAAATTTTTGCGCTCGGCTGGTAACAGACACTGCCGCGCGCGGCAGTCGTCCAATCAGAGCGCGGCTGGCCGCGCTCGAATGCCGCGCTGTGATTGGACACACCTTTATATGCATGCACCGTTCGTTGGTTGACTCATTTCAGCGATCTTTTCATCTTATCATCTTATCGCATTCCAATAGAAATACAGAACTGATGCGCGAATAAACCTGAGACTGCGGACGTCCAAGCAACTGAAGCGAATCATCAAAAATGTACGTCCACGATACAAAATCGACAGGTCTGAAAGCTACTTTAAATTTTGGACGTACGATAAGTGTTCGTACGAACTTTTATCGAACGTCCAAAATTGATGTGTGTGTAACTAGCCTTAGACTATATAAGATAGAGAGATGATGAATGATTTTATCCACAAAAATTTAGAAAGCACTGACGTGAGGTCAGATTGCTTTGGCGCTCTTGTTGAGCTACTTGCAAGTAAATATTCAAACCTTAAGAAATCTATAAGCACTCTGATCACGTGAACAATAGTCTTTTCCGTACTATGGGACAATGTGATGCAAATATGAACGCCTAATGAATGAATAAACCTATATCTCAAATTAAAAATAACTACTCATAATTTTCCCCAAGTTATGTTCGAAGCTATAATTCCCTTTTCCTAAAAACTTATGTCAGTGCTTTTCTAAATTTTGACAATGTATATTATTTCAGCCACCGAGATTGAATTCTATCTCTATGATTTCCAGTTATGAAAAATTTTGATTAATATTACGCCAACTGACACTGATTAATGAGCCCGGCATTTGTCAATCGAATATCGATCTGTGATGGCCATCGTTCAAAGAAAATCATGAGGGACGTATGTCATTTCTCTTTTCGCTTGAGTAAATTGCTCAGCAAAAAAGATCATATCTTTAGATGGAAAAGAGCTACGGCAATGAAACTTGAGGATAAGGTAAGATATCCATCACCTCAATATATTCACAAATGGACGAGAAAACGTTTTATTGAAATCTGACGAAAAATATTTTGATAAGATAATGCAGGCTGGATTAAAAAGGTTAGTTTCTGAACGGCCTTTTTTTAATTTCATTTCCGAAAAAAAAGATAGTTTCTATTAGCTTGACGATTTCCGCGATATTTTGCGAGCTGTTTTGCGGTTTCAGCCCCTCAACAATGTTTCAAGTATCAATTTGATCGGATGGATATTCTAGTAGTTATTGAGGAAACAAAATTTCAGATGCTCATAACTACTGAACCATCCGACGGATTTGGCCCAATAACGAACTTGACCGAGATATTTCGACAATTAACCTATTCTGAAAATATGAAAACTCTAGCTCATCTCTTTTGGATGCTAGAGAGGATACGGCCGGACGGCCGGACAGACTCAACTTTCGCCACGGATTCTTCATCAGGGAGTCGAACCCAATCGATTGAGACCATTTTCGGCTCGATATTCCAAAATTACAGATATTCGGGCAAAATGATAGGCACTCTGTTCGGGTGAACAAGAGCGCCAAAAAAGACTAATGATTCTAGGAAGTTCAAGATACGGACCTTTAGCTCAAGTGATATTTGTTTTTCATGCAATTTAACCAATCTGTACAGTAGTAGTGAGAAACCCATAAGAAATGGAATAAATCTATTGATGCCAAAATATGCATGACTGTTATCAAAAACTTTCTACAAGAGATCATTTCAATTGATATTGTCGTTTGAATATTACAGGTGAAAATGCGATTTTTTTATGACATTTCAACACCCTATATCTTTTGAACAGGGCCAAATTTGGAAAAATGTTAAAGGAAGAAAATGTTTCTTTTGACGTCAAGAATCTATGGTTGAAATTAACGCAGTGGTCAAAGACTCACCCTGTATCCTACATATGGAAGTATGCTGAGGTTATAATGATACCCAAAGCAGGTAAACCAGAACACAACGTGGAGTATAGACCCATAAGTCTTCTGTCAATCCTGGGTGAACTGTTTGAGAAGTTGCTCGTCAAAAGGCTGATGGATGACATGGATATACAGCAACTGTTACCAGACCATCAAATAGGTTTCTGAGAGAACCACTTGACAGTGTATCAGGTCCATCGAATCGTGAACGCCATCTCAACAAGCCTCAAGGAAGGAAAATTTTGCTCAGCAGTGTTTCTGGATTCATCGCAAGCATTCGACAAGGTTTGGCACAACGGACTGTTGTACAAACTCAAACAACTCCTCTCACAGCCATATTACATGGTTCTAAAATCGTATCTAGCAGATCGTTATTTTGCTGTGAAGTATGGGGAAGCAATAACCACTCCTGCCAAAGTCAAATCTGGAGTCCCACAGTAAGTTAATTGCTAATTTACAAAGAGACTATCAAGCCAATATGGACGCACGGCATCCAATTCTGGGGTTGCGCTAAGCCATCAAATATTCAAATTATACTATAATACGTTCACTGTTAATGCCTCTTGGTAGGTCCATCCATGAAGATATAAGAATCCCATATGTCAGCACAGAAATAGAAAACTGCCGGAGATTCAACCCACGAAGATTGAAAAGGACCAGACTAAACGACCAACCTGACTGATCCTAATTGAGAATCTATCAATGTGAAATATTTTCTATTAGTCTGTACATACAACACATTTGCTGAATACTTTTTGAAAGTAGATTATAAATTTCAATAAATACTATACAAAAAAAAAATATAAAAAATTACAGCTTCAGGAAAGAAAACTACCGAAATAGTGGGCTTTTTTTTGACTATATTCTGACTAATGCTGATCTATCTGAGTGCAAGGTAGAAGTTTTCGAAGCTTTTATTGGCGATCACCAGACCATTCTGTTGGATTTTACAGCTAAATTCAAGACAATGCCTCAGTCTGTATCAAAGTTGGTCAGAAACTTGAGTCCATTCAATGTCAGTAGTTTTGTTTCGAGTATTGCAGATTGTGATTTTCATGCCCTTTATGAGACTGTTGATGTCGAGAAGTGTTTTGAGGTTCTCATTGAGACAATTGTAGGCACATTAGAATCATGCTGCCCTGTAAAGCGATTCACTAGTTATAATAATAATCAAGAAAAGAGGTGAGTTACTCCGGAAATAACCCGTGCAAAAAGAGAACTTATGAATCTTCACTGGTTGCACACGAATTTGAAGTGTCAGACAAGCTATAATTTATATATGGTAAAATTGCTAAAATGTGGTTTAAGTAACAGTTCCTGAAAATTTCATCTTTTTGGCGTGAAGGGAAAAGAAATAGCTGAAAATTCAAGACGAAAAACAGTTTTTTGTGAATAACTCAGAAAATATCCACTTAAGGGCAAGGGTGTGATGCATACACTCACATTATTTTTTAACGTAGATTCAATATCAGCCATAAAAAATTAGTGTTCTAATATGAAAATATTGATTTTTCACGATTTTGTCATCCCTAACTTTGAAAGCGATTTTTTCACCCCCTGTATCATGAATCGTGATTTCGATTTTTAAAGTGGATACATCAATCTTACATCTTGAAAAATCCCAAAAATGAAAATTTTCCATCCAAAAACCTCGAAGTTATTCTTGTTTCAGCGGAGCTCTATTTTCGATTTTTTTGTCGAATTTTCCCGCTCAGAGAGAATTTTCCAACCAAAACTGAAAAATGTTACATCAAAATAACTTGAAATGTTCTGAGGAATCTATTTTTGCAATAAAAAAATGGTGTTTTAATTTGAAAAACGGAAGTTGACGTCATTTCCGGAAAAACCGGAGGTGTTCATGCCTTGAAAATATTTTAGATTTCATCAGCATCGTGAAATACTTATAAGTGCTGAATTTCATGAAAATACGTTCAGTAGTTTCCCGTATAAATATGGGTGAGGTTCCTCCTGAAAGACCTTGTATATGTGAAAGAGAATGAAGGAGACATGGCGGAACTATCTAGTTTTCATAGCTACAACACAAGAAGTGAGAGAACTTTGAACATCCCCAAACACAGAACAACCAAGTTTGAGAAGTCTCCTATGTATCAGTGTATCAAACTGTACAAGCACTTGCCACGTGTCATTCAGTCTCTAAATTGTGGGTCTTTCAAGAAAACTGTTAAAAACCTATTGTTGAAGAAATGTTATTACTCAGTTGATGTTATTACAGTTATTGAATGATTGTTTGGGCTATTACCATCATCTATTGTGGATGTAATGTTTTGAATTAAAATGTAGATATTGTCCTGTGTTATAAAATATAAAAAGCCAACGAACACAGGACACTATCTACATTGTGATTCAAACCACCAACTAAACACTAAATTGGGAGTAGCAAAATGTTTATTTGATAGAGCAACAAATATTGCAATATTGCAATATTGTTGCACTGAAGAAAAACCAAAATGAAGAAATAAATAACATCTCGAAAACTCTTAGAAGCAATGGCTACCCCAAAAAGATATTAGAAAAAGCTAAACGAACAAGAGAAAGTCAACCTGAACCAACAGATATAATTCAGACCATTAAAACCGTAATTCCTTATGTAAAAGGTTTGTCGGAGAAAATGCGAAGAATTGGAAATAGATACAACATAACGACTGCATTCAAAACTCAAGACACTATCAGAGCTAAACTTACAAAAGTTAAGCCTAATAATGAGACACAAAGGACAAAGAACTGCATATATGAATTACCTTGCGAGTGCGGAATATCTTACATCGGAGAAACTAAACGCCCTCTGAATGTACGAATAAAAGAACATCAGAAGCTTCTACGAGTTCTAGACAGCGAATCTAGGTTGGTCCAACATGCTGTAGATGAGAATCATCGTATAAAATGGGATGAAGCATCAATAATATCCAAAGAAGAAAAACTTGCAAGAAGAAAAATCAAAGAAGCAGCATTTATGAAAATAACACCTGATTCCATAAGTGCTCCATCTATAGATCTACCAGAAGTTTGGACACCGATAGTTCGATCCAACTTAAAAAGATCATCATATCACAGATGAGTATATAACATCGTTCATTTTTCTTTCATGACTTCTGTCAATATTTACTTTTTGAAAATTGATAATTTTCAAAAGGTTTCTTACTTTTCTCCTTGATAAAGATAGAAGATGTCTATCGAAACGTCGGAAAACATTACATCCACAATAGATGATGGTAATAGCCCAAACAATCATTCAACACGAGCTCCATCATCAACAATATCTCGTCATCAATTATTACAGTTATTTACACGATGTATTGGCAAACTATTGATTTTTATCTATGTACTTGTCAAGGGGGATCAATAAATTATTATTATTATTATTTTAAGAAACACCACATCGAAACCTTTCACTTCTTCTAAGAAAATGAATCGTTGATTTCATTTTCTTAGGATACCTAATTCGACGTAGCATCGAAATGAACTCGACCATAAGTGAATTAATATTGATGTTAACCCCGTGGTCTATTGACCCTTTCATTACTAACACACCAGCAATTCAAGTCTTGTTTCTTGGATTTCGTGACTGTAACATTAAAGAATATATTAGTGGTTATTCATGAGTTGCCCATGGATCGAAGAATCAAATACTTATACGACCCTTTTTCTACAGTTATATTACATGCTATAAAAACTGACTCTAACCCAGAATACGAAACATGGCCTGGAAAACATATAATTTCACGTTGATTTATTGAACATGGATTGAGTCTCGACGCGGAAGGTATCGCGTGAAATTGGATTCGTCTGCTGAAAATATTCTGCTTTTCGTTAATGATTTTAGGAAACATTTTTTTTACTGTTATATTCGAGTATGTGCAAGGTCTAACTGAAGTCAATCTGGGTGAGAGCGCACTTTTTTAATTCAAGCTTCTATTTCATATATGTGGCACTCCTGATATGTGACATCTGCCACCTTTGATCTCTCTGATTATTAAATTATTCAAAAGCATAGGCCTGAGATCAAGTGCACTGGACACTGAATGTGCACCAATCTCGGTTTAAGGGCAATGGAAGTCTTCATCGATGAATCTTTTTATCAAATTGGTGTAGTATTGTTTCCTCTGCTTATCCACACTCAGTGTTACAGATTTCCATCCGAATAGCATGCTAGATTTGTACAGTGTGCACATATTTCGATGTTTTAGCACTACAACTTTCAAACCAGAGAATTTATCAAAATAATCCGTTGAATCTAACCAAGTGCCAGCAACGCATCGGTCATCATTTGGATAACATCATCTTTTCCAAATAATTCTCCCATTCACATGTTAATAATAAACAATAAAGTTTTTTATTGGACCCAAATATTTTTTGTTTTATTTCACTTACAAATAACCGATACCCTGTCTGGTCACCTTGTATTAACAGTAGAGATGAAACAATTATGAATGCGATATGTGTTGATCATCATTGCCAACCGTTGTTGACAATGTTGACTGAACTTATTTTTTTTTAAATTTTGTTGATTTTACCAATATAAGTAAGCTTTTGTGATGATAGTGCTTTGTGGTAATTAAGAAAGTGAAGTTTATTATGGATAAACATAATTTTATTTTTGATTGCGCTCAAGTGGTCCCCATTACCTACATCTCTCCTACTATTATTAAGTGACTTAAATCTTGGAATTCTATTTTATGGAATGTATTAAATAATTGCAAAATAAATTGGCAATTTTATTTCTGGAACTCAAAGCTGCAGTTCAGAGAATATGGGGTGATTGAATTTTAGGAATAGTACTCAGCTGCCGAAAAAACTAAGGCTCAGGATGCTGTGTGTAGAGTGGCAGCATCAGCGCCTCCAGATGATTCAGGCAATTTCTGGAGAATACCATTCTTAGATTTCAATTTCATCAGCAAATCCACTAAATGAGCTTTGAAATTAGGAAATGTTTCTAAATCAACTCCTTAGTACTTAGAATAGAAAATATGATAGATGGGAGAATCATCAAAAGCTACAGCTAGTTTTCTATATTACTCATGACTATTCAGATGGAAACAAGAGTTCAAGGCATCGTTAATACAGAATAACACTGTTAGTCTGAATTTAATTGCGAAGGTTCGTTATTGTTATATTACCGTGAAAAAATATTAAACCAACATGTCGGACACCTCCATAAATAATCGAAAATGGTGAATAGGTAACTACCCCTTGAAATATCTTATCGAACACACGTTACCCTTTGTAATACATATCAACAAGTTCAGCATTAACCAACCCAGTGAGGAACAAAAATGTTAGCAATCATGTTTCTCTGCCGTTCACTTTCTGTCCATTAACTTTTATGTGGACATATGGGCCAATAATTCGACAGGGCAATAAGGTGCACGAAACTGTGACTTTCTACGGACCTAATGGCGGATTATCTTCACTCCAAATGCGACAATTCTGTTTATTCACCAGCTCATTCAACTGAAAGTGAGCTTCATGGCTGAATAAATTTTTGTATTGAAAATCAATATAAATGTGAATTTCAGCTCATTGGCCGAATTTAGGGTGGAACAGGGGATCGTTTGACTGCTATACTGTGACAAATCAACTAGGAAAACGTCTTGTATTGCTGAAAAAAGATTCGTTGATTCAAATCTGTAGGTGAGTGATTTTGTGGTCATCGAGTTTCGAGGTGAAATAAAATTCTGATTAAGGTTTTGATTTTGTTCCCGAAAATATGGAGAATTCACATATTTCCAACCATTTCAAAGCAGAAACCATATTCGAATGCCAATAAATCTGTCAGATTACCGACAGAAATGTGTATGCAAGTTATTATTTTCCTCTTGAAAGAAAAATTCAGTATTTCCGTATTGCTTCATTTTCCTTAGCGACAA
This sequence comes from Micraspis discolor, assembly GCA_030674115.1. Lineage (NCBI taxonomy): Eukaryota > Metazoa > Arthropoda > Insecta > Coleoptera > Coccinellidae > Micraspis > Micraspis discolor. The sequence goes on from JARTUT010001740.1 coordinate 13,638,145, forward strand.
TCTTACATAATTGTAGAAGGAATAATCAAACAGAGCAAAACAAATGAGATATTAAAATCCAAACGTACTCACGAAAATTCGTTTATACTATATATACATATATACATCTCCTGAAGAAATGTTTAATTTCTTCAGGAGATGTTCTTTCAGACATACCTTGAAACTTCGCAAAGGAAGAATTGCTTCTAGTAGCATATTATAAACCCTTGGTACCGCGAAATTAGGTGCTTTATATGTTAATACTTGTTTGGCTATCGGTATGTGGAGCATTCTTTTATTTATTCTTCTTGTATTGACTTCATGATATTCATCAACTTCATAAACACATAACTCATATACATATAAACTGAATATTGCTAATATTTTATATTCCCTGAAGTAGTTATGAAAAAGACTTATTATGCTTTTTTGTGCTAGAAATACATCAGCCACGTTTGTAGACCAGCCCCAAAAAGAAATTCCATATCTAATACGAGATTCCACTTCGGCATAGTACAGCATGATGAGCTGTGTGAACGTTAAAATATACCTTAGATTTTCATTTTATAAGCCACGGTGTGTTGTTTAGAAACAAGCATTTTGCAATTAACCTTCCAATTGAGGTGTTCATCAATGAAGACGCCTAGAAATTTTGTGTGACCAACCTGCTCACAAACTTGGCCATCCCTTTGAACATCTATGAGGTCCAACTTCTTCTAAAAATTATGGAACTGAATCATAAAGGTTTTTCTATGTTGAAATGAAGCAGATTACTACTGAACCATGAATTCAAACCGGATAAGAACATCAGCAAACGGTCTACTATTTCCTCTTATGATTTACCCGAGATAACAATCGACTTATCATCCGCATATTTAACTATAAACTCACGAGATACCGCGGAGTCAACATCATCAACATACACTACACAAAGTTTTGGCCTTACACTGAGCCCTGGACAACTCCCAAGTCCATCCCAATCAAGCCAGAACAGCTAGTCTTCAAACTTCCATCCCTCACCTGAGTGACCTGAACAAATTGCGAACGATCACTCAAAAAAGACTGCACACCCACTCTAAGGCCATGCCAATGACTCCCATTCACTCGAGCTTTGACATCAATATCCTTTGATCGACGCAGTCAAATGCTCTACTTAAGTCACAAAAAATACCTACTGGGCACTAGCCCGACTCAAACCATTTACTATTTTATCATACATGTTGAATGATTATTTGGGCTATTACCATCATCTATTGTGGATGTAATGTTTTCCGACGTTTCGATAGACATCTTCTATCTTTATCAAGGAGGAAAAGTAAAAAACCTTTCGAAAATTATCAATTTTCAAAAAGTCAATATGACAGAAGTCATGAAAGAAAAATGAACAATGTTATATACTCATCTGTGATATGATGATCTTTTTAAGTTGGATCGAACTATCGGCGTCCAAACTTCTGGCAGATCTATAGATGGAGCACTTATGGAATCTGGTGTTATTTTCATAAATGCTGCTTCTTTGATTTTTCTTCTTGCAAGTTTTTCTTCTTTGGATATTATTGATGCTTCATCCCATTTTATACGATGATTCTCATCTACAGCATGTTGGACTAACCTGGATTTGTCGCTGTCTAGTACTCGTAGAAGCTTCTGATGTTCTTTTATTCGTACATTCAGAGGGCGTTTAGTTTCTCCAATGTAAGATCTTCCGCACTCGCAAGGTAATTCATATATGCAGTACTTTGTCCTTTGTGTCTCATTATTAGGCTTAACTTTTGTAAGTTTAGCTCTGATAGTGTCTTGAGTTTTGAATGCAGTCGTTATGTTGTATCTATTTCCAATTCTTCTCATTTTCTCCGACAAACCTTTTACGTAAGGAATTACGGTTTTAATTGTCATATTGACTTTTTGAAAATTGATAATTTTCGAAAGGTTTTTGCTTTTCCTCCTTGATAAAGATAGAAGATGTCTATCGAAACGTCGGAAAACATTACATCCACAATAGATGATGGTAATAGCCCAAATAATCATTCAACACGAGCTCCATCATCAACAATATCTCGTCATTTATCATACATTACATGAATTGCCGTTGTTGTTGATTTTCCTGAGCAGAACCTCTGCTGTGTTGAGGATACGAGGTTATTCTCATCCAAAAATTCCTATCAAGAAAACAGATCTCAAATATCTTCGAGAACGTTGAGCAAATTGTAACATGTCTATAGTTCCTCATATCATGCCTATCATTTCTTTTGTGGACAGGAATGACCTTATTTATTTTGAGTTTATCCGGAAATTGCCCGTCACAGAAGGACATATTAACCAAATGACAAATGACAACAATGAGATGCAGACACCTCTTAACCAAAAAAGAGGGAACCCCATCAGCTCCAAAAGATCTTTTATTATTTTGTTTTCTGGAACATAACTTCGGAAATTCTTCGCTATTGTAAGGATATAAATAAAATATTTTCCGATCAGACGACGTTGAAGCTGTAATGGACGAATTCTCCGTTGGCTTTATTTTATCTCTGACTGCTAATGACATTTGCTTGAACAAAACATTGAACATATTTGCAACCATTTGAGGATCAGTAATTTCCTCATTATTTTCCACGATGCTCAACGAATTTTTTTTTTGTTTTATTACCATTTAGCTCTGATATCAGTTTCCAACTTTCTTTAGTCGAGTTTTCACTTTTGTTTATACTATCTTGATAGATGATTTTTTCTCTTGCACATAAATTTTTTCATTTCTGGATTATTCGTACCTGTAAGTAGTGCGTGGAGAAGTCTTAGATTACTACTCGATTTTCTAACCGTTTCATTTACCCACTTTTTAGGTTTTCTATGTATGTATTTCAATCTAAGAGGAAATCGATTTTCAAAATGAAATAAAAATATTGAATACAATTGTTCGAAAGCAGATGATCAGAATTAATGATTCAAAAACTTCAATGTATTTCTTGTCGTTTTGTTCCATTAATAGTTATTTATACATGAGAAGAATGTTTAACCCACGAGCCCGTAGGGCGAGTGGGTTAATTTCTCCGAGTGTCGTATACAAAATTTTTTCCCATTTTGATGAAATTTCAAAAAATGAATACTTTTTAGAGGAAATATTAGATATAATTCAAATTCATAACGAGATTTCCCTTCGATCGATGGTTGCTAGGGCACTATGTAATTAATAGTTTGCAAGTGTCAATGAAAATTATAGAACCGTCAAAGAATTTTTATTTCGAAAAAATGTTGAACGGTGACGACGAGGTTGTAGTTCATAAGTGCATTATACAAGAAGCAAATGAGGCAGCAGAAGCAGTAATTCCATTAAAATCAAAAATATTGTACGAAAAGCAATATACGGCATTCTGTGCCTGGAGAAATCATAAAAAAGCCAAAGGTGTCAACGAAAAAATAATTTTGGCCTGTATTTCCGAACAATCCAAAAAAGTTAAGTCGTCGTCTTTATGGCCCTACTACTAGCAACTTAAGAAAATGTTGGCTCTGAAAGAAAAAATAGACATCGGCAGGTTTCACCAAGTCACCGCCTTTTTGAAGCAACATTCCAGTGGATACGCAGCAAAGAAGTCGAAGGTATTCACAAGAGAGGAGTTTGAATACTTTTTAGATACCGCTCCTGATGACCAATATTTATTGATAAAGGTAGTTTTTATTATGGGTGTTGTTGGAGAGTGTAGAATCGGCGAGCTGGTGACTATGACCGTAGATGACTTGGAAGATCGGGGCAGCGTATTGGTTATTCAGATTCCAGATACGAAAACTTATAAGAGTGTTCACTGTGGTCAATGGTACTAATAAGGTTGCTGCACTCGATATATACCGCAAGTATAGGAACTTGTGGCCAAGTAAAGTTGATCACAAGCGACTATTTATAAATTATAAAAATGAAAAATGTACCGTCCAGCCTGTAGGTGTGAATACATTTTCGAAAATGCCCGTTACTATTGCAAAGTATCTGGCCTTTCTGATGCTGAACAATATACAGGGCACAGTTTCAGGCGTTCTTCTGCAACCCTACTCGCAAATTCTGGGGCAGATTTGACTGGTTTGAAAAGACATGGTGGATGGCGCTCAAGTTCTGTTGCAGAAGGATATATTGAAGATTAACTACAAAACAAAATAAATATTTCTGAACAAATACTTGGTGGGGTCAGTTCCTGATGTAGAAATGGATATTCCAGCAGGGCCTGAGAAGTCCTCAAACACATGTGCATAACGACTGAGCGTGTTTCCTTTGGTGGAGGTACAGGTTTCCAGTTCCATTTTCAAAATCTTAATAATTGTAATTTTACTTTAATGATAGAAATGACTGTTAATGTAGAATTTTTGATAAATTTTAAGAAACATACTTTAAAACGAGTTTTACGTGCATTGTTTGTGGAAAGAATAATTTCCAGAAAGTGAGTGGTGAACATTTTATTCCACTAGTGAATTAAAAAAATTTCAATTCACTCAGTGGATAAACGTCAACTTACCCTTGTTACCATGGGTTGAATATTGTCGTCTTTAAACGTCAAAATGGGATAAAAATATTTGTAATAACGATTCGTAAAGAGAACGACTATAAAAATGATCGTTTGTTAGGATTAGTGAAAATAGAAGTTCATCATACTCCACCCACCCTTCACCCCTGCTAGAGAATGATTAAAATGTCAAGAAAAAGGTGAACTCAATTTTCTTATCGTAGTCGAAAAATACACTAGTTAAAGAAATTAATGGTTGCTTCAAATCACCCTTTCTTCTAACACCGCTTTAATTGGCACCTAATTATTCAATTCAGGATAAACCTGAACTTCGTAGATCTTTCTTTGTACTAAACTACCATCTTGCATGTCCACCGCGATCGTTCTGAAGATTGTTAGATATCAAACATCAGCAAAATGTGGCGTAGAAATGAAATTGCTTTTACTGAGGAAAAGAATGCTGCGAATTTTGTCACATGTTTCTTTTCACATGAGTTTTCAGAGAAACTAGGCTATGAATGAAACGATGGTAATTCCATCCATCTTCCATTTCTGTTATTGCTTAGTTTTACACAATTCATTGGATGTTAGATGAGACCTTGGTCGGGTTTGCGAAGAGTTATTTGATTGTTTCTGTTGGATTCTTAGCAGAAACATCAAAGAAGCTTTGACAGTATCCATATGATGGTTTTTAATGTTGATATCATTAACATATTGTTTGTCTGATTTCTAGTGTTCACTCAATCTTATCTCATAGTTTCTGTTAGTTTGGTCAACATATACAACATTGCAATCTTTACAACTGATTTTATTAACACTTGAAGATTTGGAGGGTTCAATTTTGATTTTGAATAAAATGTTTTCCTTGGTCAGCGCAGTGACGGCTCGTGCCTTCTAGGAGTGGGTCAGCCAGACCAAGCATATATATATATGTATATAATAACTATTGTTTTCAGAGCCAAAATAAATATATTTAATGAATTTTAAGAGTCTTTAGGCTCGGATTTGGGAGTAAATGATTCGAATACTCTTTATTCTATGCCAAGCTTTCGCATTAATTTAATGCTTCTTCAGGGCTTCTACAAAAGAACAATAATATATAATTTATAGACAACCAATTTAAAACAAATCAACTCACTGAATGTGAGGTTTTACATGGATGACAACTGACACAAACGTTATAATTAATAAAAACAATGGAAAGTTAATTTTTGATTCCATTGGAATTCCCACAAAACACGTCATCTAATTTCGAAAAATTCTTTTTGTTGATGCTCTTATTCTCAAATTCACAATCAATTAAAAACTCTAAGGTAACACAATGTCATTTTATTTTTTAAGGTTATGTTTTTTCTTTCCTGGAAAACTAGTCTCTCACTTCTCTGTGTTCTTGATCTTCTTCATTCATCTACTGGGCCGTCATAAAAGGTTTCATCTTTATCATTTCCAACAAATAACTGTATATCGAGCTTAATTTGTTTGTATCTGTCTTCTTGTTTATGGTTTTTTCTTCTTTGTTTATGTTTATCATCTCATGGATCAATCTTTTTTGATAATTTTTCTCTAATTTGAGTACCTCAACATCCTCAAAATTCACTTGATGGTCAAGATTATGTGCATGAGCAGCCAATGCATATCTCTCTGGGTATTTTCTTATGTCCGATCTATGCACTGTCACTCTACTTTTTACCCATTGGGAAGTATGTCCTACATAACATTTGTCGCAAGTCTCACAATTTATTTTGTATACGACATTACTTTGGAAGGATGTTGGAATGGGGTCTTTGATTTTTGTGTACAATGACCTCACCGTTTTTGATTTTGGACTGCAATTTTGATGTTATCCTCTCTGAACACATTCTTCAATTTCCTGTCAAGTTGATAACATTCGGATACGATGCATAACTTGTTCTATTTGTTGTCATATTTTGTTGTTCTGTTTGTTGCTTTGAGTGGTACTATTAGCATATAGTAATTTTTAATCATACTGTTGGGATAATCATTTTCTTTAAGAATTTGTTGTAATTTTTAATCCTTCTTCTATGTATGATTTATGACATATTTTTGATATCCTCCTTTTCATTTGGTTTATTGTGTTTATTTTTACATTTATGCCATGGTCCGAGTGAAAATGAATAATTTTATCTGAATGTGTGTCCTTTCTATACCATTTTACCACTTTATTATCCTGTCTATATGCTCTAGTGTCTAGGAAGGGTACTGAGTGGTGGAGATCTTCTGTTTCTCGTGTGAACTGTAAATCTGCACAAGCCGAGTTGAACAAGTCAAGTGTCAGTCGAATAAATGTTTCTGGTACTATAATCATGATTTTAAAAATAGATTTAGATGACGTGTTTTGTGGGAATTCCAATGGAATCAAAAATTAACTTTCCATTGTTTTTATTAATTATAACGTTTGTGTCAGATGTCATCCATGTAAAACCTCACATTCAGTGAGTTGATTTGTTTTAAAATTGGTTGTCTATAAATTATATAATATTGTTCTTTTTTGTAGAAGCCCTGAAGAAGCATTAAATTAATGCGAAAGCTTGGCATAGAATAAAGAATATCTGAATCATTTACTAGCAAATCCGAGCCTAAAGACCTTAAAATTCATTCAATATATGTATATATATAATTTAGAAGCAATTTTCTTGGGATTAGAGCACTGGATTGAAATTAGATTTCATCTTTTTTTATTAATACTTTACTACATATGTTTCGGCATACATTGAGCCTTTTCAAGTTTACATGTTACAAATACAGTGACAATCATATTTAAAATGTATAACTGTCCAACAATTCATCTTAAAACTTAGTAAAATTAAAATCATATTCATCATGTTGTGAACGCTGTCAATTAGAATTATTCTAATAATGGAAAACCTGTTATCTACTAAAAACTAATCAAATTACCGCACTTTGATACTAACTCTCTTACACTCGCCATCTGAATCACTCACATTCAACTTGTAACCGAAAACGAACGAAAACTCGTATAACCTTAAGCCCTACATACTAACAACTACTCCAAACTACTGACCTAGTGAACTGAACTCTGATAATCAAAGTCTAAACAACGCAATGCAATTCTCATATACTCTATCCCCAAAGGGTATCTTGGCCGACCTAGTCTTTGAAAAATAAACAAGTCGTGGGTTGCTGTTTTGCTATTTACAGTTACTAAGAATGAATTTTTATGGTCAGAAAATCACAAAATTTATTCCATACAGTACGAATACACTTTTTTCTGAAATTGAAATAATATTCGAATACTTATGATAATGGTCACTTGACATTTGAGGGTGAAAATTTCAATTATTAACAGGATACGTGACACAATTTTAAATACATAATGATTTCTCTTTCTATCTCAAATTTAGGATAAACATATGAAGATGTCGGATATTAAATTACAATTTTTAATTTGATATTTGCAATAAACATAAACACAATAAACAGTTTGTTCACTAGGGCAATTGGATAATTATTGTCAGTCGCAATTTCTTTGATTTTATGAATTTCCGACTGCAAGTTATTCTTAGATGAATCTATGACAAATGTACTGTTTGTTATAGATTTCAGTGCTACTAGTTTATGACTGTCAGGTCTGAAGGAACCATATGTTTTTATGGCATCTGAATTTGTATTTTGCTGAAGGATGATTACAATGGCTCGATACAACTGCGAAGAAATTCTACCATGTCTTAGAAAGGCGCTGAAGTGTTAACAAACAACTTGAAGTAAGGCTGCATCTCCATACTTTACAGCTTAATATTCATTCAATCTTCACCAGTGGTCTTGTTATGTTTCATTCTCGTAGATCTGTGTAATTATTATAATGGTGGATCAAACCGAGTAATATCCAAATCCCAGAGCCGATGAAGTCTCATCATTATCAGAATCCCTATAAGATTTAAGAATCATCAGTAAAAATGATACTTATTCGGCAGTTTTAGGTTAAAGCATTTTATTGCTTCCAGTTTGTCTTCTCCGCCTGGCATTCCACCGAATGTTGGTTTCTTATTGAATATCTGAACCGGCCGTACCTCTCAGCTGTCGAGAAATCTCATCAGTGTCACAATAAAGAACTGAAGGTAAAACTATGATGCATCACCTTTTAGCACGGCTGACTGGAGAACCGTTCCGTTAGTGTGAATGAAATCGATATTTGGGGAATACTTAGGATAATCCGGGGGTCGTAAATCCTCCACGAGTTTGACGCGCCGGGCCGGATTATACGAACGTATATCTGTCGGTTTTTGCGGTGTGGATTTATAAACTGCAATCCCGTTTTTGTCCTGAGAGAAAACGTATAATTGATTGTCCTTTTTATCGCCGTACGGGGAAGTTGAAAATTTCGAAGCTGGACTCAATTTGTCCCTGCGGACACATGGGAGGAACCATGGAATGTTTGTCGTGATACTACTGATGAATTTCTGCACATTCGTCAGAAGGAACAGAATGGATGTTTGTTTATGCAAATAGTTGGAGAAAGCACCATTTTCTAAGACTATAATATAATATATATGTATATAACGATATGGTTAAGGATGATTTTGATTTGCCAGCAAGTTTCATGTCTTTATCTGATTGTTCGAAATTCAAACATAATCCTAAAAAATATTCATATTCGATAACATGGCAAATTCCATTCAAATTATTAAACAATCAAAAGTGGATCACGCCGAGCGAGTCGCTGACCGACCGAAATCTGCTGGCTGGCTAGAAACAATTGACGTAACAAGGGACCTAGAAAATGTCCCAATATGGCAATGTTATTGTTATCGTCATTACTCAATTTAGTATATAAGATTAGTGTGTAATCAATAAAGCATCATTCACCATTAGTTTGATCAATACACCTCTTCGGCAACTGTGGAGTTAAGACATCCCTTGAACGTTCTGAGTCACACTGATAACTATCGTAGTCACTGAAATGTTGAATCCAGGCTTCTGGAAGAGCTAATAATTACTCATGAAACAATCCAATTACATGAATGTTTACTTATGAGAATAGTATATTCTAAAACAATTTAGAGATATTGTTGATGATGGAGCTCGTGTTGAATGATTATTTGGGCTATTACCATCATCTATTGTGGATGTAATGTTTTCCGACGTTTCGGAATTTCTGTCATATTGACTTTTTGAAAATTGAATTTTCAAAGGTTTTTACTTTTCCTATGATAAAGATAGAAGATGTCTATCGAAACGTCGGAAAACATTACATCCACAATAGATGATGGTAATAGCCCAAATAAACATTCAACATTCTAAAACAAGTTGCAGAATGGGCAAATATTCCAACACGAATGCGCTTCTTCGTCGCTCGTTTTCGAACGCATGGGAGTTGGAATTGCCTTCTGCAACGAGTATTAGACGATATTATCTCTATTTGAGTCAAGAATTGTGAGAAATTTATTGGAATTCAATGAAAAATTAGATTATACCTCCTAGTGCCTTTTGTATTTTATTTTCGCAGTTGGTGTGACTGATACAAAAATTGACAGTGGTGTTTACCACAGTTAGTTTACTGGGGCTATAACCAATCTTCGATTGACTCAGTTGGGATCTATATCTTAGAGGTTAAAAGATATACATCGATACTAAAACGGTGTATCGAAATTTCACTTGATACTGCTGAGTTAGCTCAAAGTAAACACTATTTAACTACAACAGTAAAGTGACTTTATTGTTTCGTCAGTCTACGACTGCGCTTGATGTTTACAGTACGAAGGTTTGCGTGATTCTCTCTAAAATACATCTGTTTTTAGTTTTTATATTCTCATCCTTCTGGTGCAATAATGGGGTACAAACATTCGAGACCATTCTAATAGAATTCCAAGAGCTTTCTTGGAAGATCGCATTCTAAAGTATATAATGGGACCACATGTTCCCCGTGTTACATTCCCTACAAATAAAATAGTTGAAAAAGGTTCCTTCAATATATTTGTTAAGCCTGTAATTGAGCCTTATGCTTTAAATGACCTGAGTGGCCAAATATCCTGTTAATCAACAGATGTATCTGTTCAATGAGTAAAAGAGGGGTCGAACACAACTCTTTTGATACATTTCAACCCTGAAATTGGGGTGCATTTCCTAAATGACTCGAACACTCAATCAATTGTCTTCTCGGGAAAGATTGTTTATGGTTAACAAATATATCTGTTCCATGAATTACACAAGGGATCGAACAGACAGATTATAGGATTTGAATAGGGCGTTCAAATCTCTACATGGTTTAATATTGACAATTGAGATGCAACGGACGCGTGTTGACATTCGAAAAGGTGGGATGTCAGTGTTGATAACCACAAAACGAAAAACATAACTAAAAACAATGCTGTAATGACTTCATTACAGCACTGTTTTTAGTGCTGTAATGAACTCATTACGACACTGAAATAGAGAAAAAGATTTAACCTACAAGTTAACGGGTGGTTTATTTTCTCCGAGTTATTAACCTTTTCAACTCGTCACATTTCTTCTATTTCAGATGCCCTATCCTCCTTGGACATTAAAGATCATCAACCATTTCTGAACTTTGTCTACAGCGCCTCGTATACAAAGGTTAAGTTGACCTAGATCCATTACGGTCTTGTAGTACTCATCTTTAAATGACTTCACTATGAAATACCTTACTCCAAATCACACCATTGTAGGATTTAGGATATTTTTAATGCAAGTGAGGACTTGAGGAGGGCAGTTTTGTGGTGAATCGATATTTGAGAAACGGCGGAGGTACCTCAAAAATAATAAACTTGTTTCGTGTACCAGTTTCTGTTATTTATAAAATAACGATATAAGACACTCAGGACCGGCTTGGGTTTTTCAGTCATAAAATAAGTGAGATATGTGATTGCTAAATTGTACGTCCTTGTGATAGGATAACAGCCAGATTGTTTTGTGGGCGTGCTAATGTCAATATTATTTTTTTTTACAGTGTTGGGTTATACCCGAAATCGATAGGAGTAGACATTGTTGAAAAAGCAATTCAGAAGACCAGAAAAAAAAAGAACAGTGTGCTATTGTTGTGCCTAAATGACAATTATTCTCATATATCAAGTTGAAAATGGTCTCAATCGATTGGGTTAGACTTCTTGATGAAGAATGTGGTCAAACTTGAATATGTCCGACCGGCCGGCTGTATCGTTTGTAACTAAGATTATCATGTCTTTCAATTTTCAGCAGACGCACTTGGATTAGGTCTATGGGAGTTAAGTCTAGATTTCTGGCTGGCTGGTGCGCCCACCTCGTCCTACCCATTCATGTAGATAATTTATGTCCATCTATTCGTTTGCACTTCTTAGATAATGCTGGAACTAGTTGTTCCCTTTTAGGCTCAGCGGTAAATCATTTATTGAATCGTTAAGGTCTTATCTGAGTAAGTTTTCCTGGAGTCACCCCTGTAAATTATTGGTGAGAAGTAACTTGAGCCATCACATTTTTGTCATATCTCAACCTCTAGCCAAAATTTGATACGGTGTCATCTTGTATATAATAATTACTATTCGAGTGTTCCAATTTTTTGTTTTGGAAATGTCAATTCCTATGAAAGGTTTATTTAGGAAATCGTCGAATTATTCCGGAATTCTCTGCACTGTGTAGGGATGACGGAAGAATCTTTCCAATTAGATTGTTGGAAACAGATGTAATTCAAGTTCCAGATCGCGTAATGAGATGCTTCTAACTTTCGAGTCATTCCAGAAAGTTATATTAGAATCAAGAAACATAGCAGATTTGAAGATGTCGGAATTGTTGTTTACTAAGGAAAGGCAACATCGTAGGACATTGAATATTGTGAATAACATAGAAAATATCAAAACGGAAAATTAGAAACTGGGACAACGTTATGTTGCAGATGAATCCAAATAGAGCCTATGGACATTTCTTCGATACATTGAAGTCAAGAATCAACCAAATATTTCCATTGAAAAAATGAAACCCTTATCTCATATAATCAATCGAATATTGCAAGTAGGTGAATATCCACAGGCACTCAAAGAAGCTTTGGTCAAACCAATTCACAAGAAGGGAAATAAAAACATCTATGATAACTATCGCCCTATATCAATATTATCTAATATCAACAAGATTTTCGAAAGAATAATTTTTGATAAGGTCTTACATTTTTTTGAAATAAAGAAAATCTTGGTTGAGCAGCAATGTGGTTTCAGGCAGGGAAAATCTACCATAAATGCAATGTATCAGGCACTAAATTCCAGCATAAAATCATTGAATAATAATCAAGTGACAGCAGCTCTTTGCCTTGATTTGACAAAAGCATTTGACAGTGTGAATCACAACATCCTACTAGAAAAAATGGAAAAATATGGAATAAGAGGAGTTGCACTAGATCTTTTCAGATCATATTTAACAAGAAGAACTCAAAGAACCACAGAGAGAGGAAGAAATGGCAAACAGGTAATATCAGATCCCTTACATGTTGAGAGAGGTGTACCACAAGGCTCAATATTGGGTCCTCTACTCTACATAATCTATACCAATGATTTAATTCATGTAACATCCAATGATATGGTTATGTTTGCTGATGATGTATCAATGATTTTGTCTCGTAAGACTGTGACTGAATGCAAGGATCAGCTTGAATGTGACTTGGAAAATCTTGAAAAGTAGTTTAAAAGAAACGAATTGGTAATAAACATCGATAAAACAAAATTGCTTGTCTTTAGGGATAGAAATAAAGATGCCATAAGCTTGACATATCATGGTAACACAATCAAGACAGAGGATGCAGTACCTTTCCTGGGGATATATATCGATGGGGATTTGAGTTGGAAAACACAAATTGAAAATCTGTCTAGAGGTATTGCAGGATATTGCTATGCTTTGAGGATATTGGCCAATACAATTAGTGAAGAGACGGCCCTGACAGCTTATTATGCCTACGTTCAATCCAAACTCAGGTACGGTATAATTTTCTGGGGTAATTCTGTTGAGGCTGAGAGAATATTCATCATGCAGAAGAGATGCTTGAGAACTATCTTCAAAATGAAATACAATGAGAGCTGTAGAAATATATTTATTAGTAATAACTTATTGACATTGTACAGTCTGTTTATTTATGAATGTGTAATGTATGTAAGCAACAACTTCAATGATTTTAAAGAATTAATGTTAAGTCATGAATACAATACCAGAGGAAAAAATTATCTCAGTAGAGAAAAAACAAATTTTAGTTATATAGAAAGGAATGCTGTATATTTTATAATCACAGAATGGAATAAATTTCCTCAAAATTTTAAATGCATGCCTATTGCAATTAAAAAAAAAAAGATTAAACATGTTTTTGGTTAGAAAATGTTATTATAGTGTTGGGGATATTATTATTATAAGATGCAGATCCTGAATATTTTGTCAATGGGTTTAGGATTCCCCCTGAAATTGTACTGAGAATTTGAAATTTGATTCGATATAGTAGAGGAATAGAGCATCCTTACTAAGACTGACTTACAAGCTTGTGTCAACCAGAAAACAATGTGTTTACGGGTGAAAGTTAATTGGAGGTTATCAGAAAAAGATCAATGTACCGCTCTTAGAAGCTATGTAGTGGTTTCAGAATTTTCGATTGCTTTTGTGTAATTTGTATTTTAATTACAACTTCTCCGAAATTCTACTATGATGATGAAAGAAGACCTTGCTCACCGATAGATAAATATTTATAATTATGTTGCCATATGCATTTGATGATTCTAATGATCATGTAATGAAGTAGCACAGCTTTAAGTGATACAGGATCGAGGTTGAATTCAAATTGAAGAAAACTGTTAGTTTGGTTATTTTAATTCAAGATATTTGTAATTTGGACTTGAATATATAAGGTATTTCATGAAACAAGAGCTTACTGAAAGAAAGATATTCCAAATGGTCTTCGATGAAGTTGCTGTGCCTACATTGATCAGTTCCTGACACCTAATTTGCCTTGAAAACGATATAATATGTTTATTTAAACGAACAATAAGAGATGATTGAATGCTCAAATAATAATTCTAACAATATAATACAGAAGTGCACGCGCAAAAAAGATCACCTAGAAATCAGTCAGATTTGGCACTTATGACAATTTTTCTTCTGCCCTTTTCGAATATAGCAATCATTGACGTCACCACATTTCAAGCATAAAATTCAGAAACGTGAGAAAGCCTCAGGGATGTTTCCATTGTTATGAACTCATTGTCACTTCTCATCTCCCTCTCAATGCAGTAAGTAGATGAGAATATTCCATCTGAAATAATATCCAAGCAATTGTGCTGACAGCTTCACTGAAACAACTTGAACTTCTGCGGATAATATGCTGCTCGTGTCTTCGTCTATAAGGCTCAGGGAAACTGCAAGAGTTTCCCGAGGCAGCTGCCTAGTTTGAAATGCGATTAACTCTAATCCTGTTTCTCTCGTAAAACCGAATTATTTAGGAAAATACATTAAGGGGTCATTCGGGGATATTGTATTCTTGCTGTAACACCGTCTTAATGATAATGGACAGAAAAAGAATGGTATGAATTGCCAAGTTTAATGAAGCTACTGCTGCTGTGTGCAAGGTCCATATAGAGTCAAAAATGGCGAAAATTTCCACTTAATTGTAATAAGCATTGACGTCTACAATATACTTGACACGTATGTTTGATTTCTTAAATAATGAAATCGAACAAGATATTCTTGAAATGTGCAATTAATCAGTGATAATCTAAAAATGAATCATCACACTTACCACCATACCATACCACCAAACACAAGGAAATGTTCGGGTTTCTTTAAACCCCACGTGATTTTATAGAATAACACTCAGAATTCTACAATAGGAGGCAATAAATGATCTTATGCGATTAGAATTTAAAAAATACCTTCCCTTCCGTCGTCCTGGTTTCCTGATCAATGATTTAATCTATGAAACTACCCTACCTAAACCTTGACAATCGGTCCATCTTCCTTTATTCCACTGGATTTATTATATTTCGAAAGGAGTAGATGGAACTGTTGCGGAAATAAATTACCGAGAAAGTAGGCGATGGATGCATTGCCAGCTCCGATAAATTCACGTTCAGTGTCACAAGAACGGAGAACTATGATGTATTACCTTTTGGCACGGTTCGCAGAAAAGCGAAACAGAACTCTTCCGTTCTGTCGAAATAGAATCGATATTTCAAATTTTATGGTCGCTCATAAGTCCATCAGAGTAGGAAAACTTCCCACTTCAGAACAGAAATTTTTTGGGGGAATTGAGAGTTCACCTTAATACACCATGAAGCAAGTTATGAGTTTTATTGAGAGGTTTCCATTAAGGGTTCTCGAGCACTAGCAACTTCATTGAAGCAATTATACAGTGTTGCCATGATGATGGTATGAAAAATAAGATACCTTGGGAGTATAGTAGGTGTTTTATTTCTGGTAACACAAATTACTGAAAAAGTTCCGTGCTTCAGGTTACAAAATAAAACAAAATCCCTTAAAAGAATTTTTTCAATACCTCACATCTCATAAGATGTTCTTCAGATTTCAACATAAATTTGTACATGTATGAACGCTATTGATTTATTAAATATTCTCAAATTTCATTACAGTCGCTTTCTATTAGTGAATATGGGAGTTTTCCATTTACCCCAGGACGGGGAGACCCAAAATTTCAAATTTTAAGTGGCTGCTAGAATTGACAAAAGAAAATTGTGATCTGAAAAAGTTTAATGTACCGAAATGTCGATAGGCATAGGATACTTCATAGGGTCCTCGAGAGAATTTATAAGAATTATCGCCTTCGTGTCATGTGGACTTGAATATACAGGGTGAGTCTTTAACCACTGCTTTAATTTTAACCATAGGTTGAGATCAAAAGAAAAACATTTTTTTCCCATACCGTTTCTCCATATTCAGCTGCGTTAAAAAGTTTTAAGTTTTCACATTGGGCAAATACCCCTCTGTAGTCCAGTTTAGTTTGAATGAAAATTACCTTCCACAGCATCCACTTTTGGATCTGAATTGTTTAAAAACATTATTTTGCTTCTAAGAAATGATTGACTCACTCATGTTTCATCAGATCAAAAATGGTGAAATTTACAAAAAAAAGATGAGGAATGATTATATCTGCAAAAAAGAATCTAGCAAGATCAAGATACGGACCTTTAGTTCAAGTGATATTTGTTTTTCATGCAATTTAACCAATCTGTCTAGTAGTAGTGAGAAACCCACAAGAAATGGAATAAATCTATTGATGCTAAAATATGCATGACTGTTATCAAAAACCTTCTATAAGAGATCATTTCAATTGATATTGTCGTTTGAATATTACAGGTGAAAATGCAATTTTTTATGAAATTTCACACTCTATATCTTTTTAACGGGGTCAAATTTGGAAAAATGTTATAAGATGAAAATGTTTCTTTTGACGTCAATAATCTATACTTAAAATTAACGCAGTGGTCAAAGACTCACCCTGTATAAGGTATATCAAAGGAGGAGGGCTTAGTGAAAGAGAGAAATTCTGAATTGGTTTTGATGAAGTAGATAACATTACTTCTAGTCGGTTTTTAGGACGAGAGAAATTTAGAGACCAAAACTAAAAAAATCTGTGAGCTTTGGTATTCAAGAGCATCAGAAAATTCTTTGGCAAATCTATTTCGCACCCTGTATCACCAGTAGTGCTTGGACTTCGAGAATTTTTCAGCTTAGTAGAGTAAAGCGACATATATCATATTCTCAGTTTTCAGATTGCAAAAAGAAACAGTTTTTAAACGTTTAATAGGCTCCTGAACTTGAAACATCATGCATATCTGTAGCTTGATAGGACTCACAAAAAGTTTTGCAAAACCATATATTTTCCATTTATACGAGGCATGTTTTGCGATTCCGCCACCGTAGCGCTACGGTCGGCGTTCCGCGCATGCGCGCTGGTTACCTTCATCTCTTGTCTACGCACTGACGCCATTACTTTCTGATTCTTCATTGTATTCGTTGTTTACTGAGTGTTTAAGATGCCTCCGACAATCGTGAGTCCCGTTGATTGTGACGTAGTGCTAAAGGTGTAAAACCGATCGACATTCATCGTGAGATCTGTGAAGTTTACGGACAAAACATTATGAGTGATGGAATGGTAAGGAAATGGGTGAGAGCATTTAATGATGGCCGCACAAATGTGCATGATGAAGAACGGAGTGGGCGTCCTTTGGTCGTTAATGAAGATTTGGTGCAGAAAGTGGACGAAAAGCCCTGATCTGGCACCCAGCGACTACCATTTGTTCTTGCACTTGAAGAAACACCTGGGCGGTCAGCCTCTGCTAGACGATAATAAAGTCAAAACATTTGTGACACAGTGGTTAACGGCAGAATTTTATGAGGAGGGTATTCAAAAAATGTTGACAAGTTATGAGAAGTGCGTCAATATTCACGGAAATTATGTTGAAAAGTAGATTAAGATACAGACTTTCATGTAAAAATAAAATTATTTCGATATCTTTACACGTCTTTTTCAATTCCAAAGCTGTACTTACTTATAAAACATGCCTCGTATGCGACCCTTAATAGCCAAAATAATGAATCATCAGTATTACAATGTACAATACGATATACGCATAAATTTAATATTTATTTCAACTATATGTATCTTCTGGATCGTTTGTTCTTGTATATCTGTGTACTATAGTTTTGCCCAAATTGTAATTTTCGAATATCGATTGGGTGTGACTTTGCGATGAAGAATACAGCCTCAAACTCCAGGGTGTCCGTCCGACCGTATACTCTCTATACTCTCTATTTTTCGAAAGAGATGAGCTTGAGTTTTCATATTGTGAGAATAGGATAACTGCCCAAATATCGCGGTCAGGTACGTTATTGGGCCAAATCCGTTCAATCGTTCAGGAGTTCTGAGCATCTGAAGTTTGGTTTGCTCTATAACTGCTTGAATATCCATCGGATCAAGTTGTAACTTGAAAAATATTTGAATAAGGTTTGAAACAATGGGCTTACAAAATTTTGCAAAAATCGACTATCTAAAAATTTTTAAAGAGAACCGAAAAAAAATTTTATACTTTATACCTCATATCAACGTATTGGAACAAAACTTCGTGCATGTATGGACGTTACTCATATATTACATATCCGCCCTCATATTTGATGGGCGTAATTTTCTTCCAGAAGAATATATAATTATTTTTTCATTTAGTCAAGGGCAAGCAATCAAAGGGGTTCCAGTTAATTTTAATTGCTTTATGACTTCTTAATTATGTGGAGATAAAAAAAATTGATTTCAAAACTACTTCTAGCGAAGTAGGGCATCAAAGTATTTGTCTTACTCTCATTATCAAAAAGTGGAGAAGTTGAAGATCGCGAGAGATAAATATCCAAATCTCCTACCGTCAAATTAGGCAGAAAACATTGCCTGACGGGAAATACTGGGAAACTTGGATTGCATTCAAAGAAATCCTGCCAGAGTATACTCTCAAACTCTTTCACTCCCCTTCTATTCAAGTGAGCCCTGCTAATTGCAGAACTCTGAAAGCTCAGAAAAGTCATACTTACGTTGAGTTTGGGCTCAACTGAAGGGTGGGTATAAAGATGTAATTGGATCGGTAATTAGTGGAGTTTTAGAGCGTTTCCGAAGAACCCAGACAGTTTAGTTTCCATGAATTTTATTCTACTATTCCAGAAAAGAAGCTATATCGTATAACTTACAAAGGCATAAAGGTGTCCGATCAATTAAACTATTTACATCATGTAAACAGGAGCTGCTTTCATTGATTTATCTTCGCCATATGATACTGTGTACCCATCTGAAGTGTGGTAAAATGGTACAATTATTAGAAAATATGTTATCTGATAGAAGGTTTCGATTTTTTGTTGACAACAAGATTAGCAATTCAAATCATTGGAAAACGGTCTTCCACAAGGATCAGTTTGAGCTGCTTTACTTTTAAATTTATATTTCAATGATTTACCCACGACAACATCTCAGAAATTTCCTTATGCTGATGACATTGCTATTACTTACCACCGTTCGGATTTCCATACTCTGGAGAACAAACTATCCTCTGATTTGGAGATTTTAAAGAACTATTTAGTTCAGTGGCGATTATGACACAACCCCAACAAAACAGAGGCATCTTGTTTTCATCTGAATAATCATGAGAATTATAGGAAATTAGCTGTAACTTTCAATGATTCTCTTATCCAACATAATTTATATCCTAAATACTTTAGGACTTGAATTAGATTCATCTTTCGATTACAAGGTTCAATAATAGTTCAGTCAAGATGATTCGAAAATAAAACATTTAAACTTTTGCATTAAAACAACATTTTCAGGGCGAAAAACATGAAAATCTTTGGTGTTGATGCTTTTGCGCATTTAGTCGTGCAGCATTAGTGACAAAAATGTAGATCGCAACGCTCTCAGTTTTGTTCTTTTCTGTTTGACGTTTAATCGAGAAAAAAAGTACAGACAAAAAAAGATACACGATTGAATATATCGATGAGAAACATTAATGGCACTATAAGATCTACACCGGTTCATTGGTTACCTGTTTTGTCTAACATAGCCCCTCTCCATATTCGCAGACAGACTGTAGCTCTGAATTCTAATTTATTTCTAATTATTTCATACACTCCACAAAATAAAATTCCCAGATTGAAATCATATGAACCATTCTGGTATAATACGTTATTCAATATGAACATTAGCGATAAAGAATTATGGAAGACTGATTGGAACTGTTAAGAAATATTCAATAAAAATCTCATTTCTGATCCTTCTGAAAAAATTCCGGGTTTTGATCTTCCAAGAAAAATTTGGACTGTTGTTAATCGTTTGAGATGGTCGTACCAATAGAATGCTATTCAGATGGAACTCAGTTTTAAGCGCAAGTTATAAATGTGGATCTGCAGAAGAAACAATACCTCATCTCACCAATAATTTCATCATATATATATATTCGAGATGGTTTTAGGGCTATTCATGATGTTTCCGATTTTTTTTGAATGGGTTATAAATTTCAAAAGAATTTGTTACGTATTTTTTGCATTCAGTTCATTTTTCTGCTTTTGTCTTTTTATTTTCAGATTTTATGTTGTATGTGTTTATCAATAGAAGACAACTCTTGAAAGAAGTCTCTCAAATATATTTCAGCTTATTTTAGAACACACAACAACACTTATGTGGGGAGTCAGGTTTTTTATTACTGGGGTGTTTTTCCCTAGGTTTTCATGTCATACGCCAAATTGTATGCATCCCGTCAATAACCCCTACTAACACTTAATGCTCTATTGTTTGCTTACTAAAAAATTTTAAGACAAAAGTTCAGGAGACCATATATGTATATGTATAAAAATATAGTTTATTAACCATGTTTATGCTCATATACTCATAATTCAGGCATACGACATCACAATCTGACTAAGAGAAAAATAGATACATCTTAAAACTTCTCCGAAAACACAGCCTGCAAGACTCCTGAGGAGAAAGACGCTCAAGAGTTTGCATACCATGGTAGTTTGATCTGTATATAGCAGCTTCGAGTCAACAAGAACACCCAGGAAACGAACGGGCTTCTGCTTTCCCACTTCAAATATTTCTTTTGTCGAGGAATAAAGGTTTTTTGTCTTCTCTACATTCAAGAACAGCCCATTTGCCGAGAACCATGATTCCGTCCTCGATATCGTCTCTTCAAATCGTTATTTTTTTCCACTCAGTGTCCTACTACGCACAGTCAGTGTGGCATCATCCACGTAAAGGGTGTTATGCGTATCTACATTATCTGTGTCCTAGTCATTTATATAAATGAGGAATAGTAGCGGACCAATGATGGATATCTGAGGAACACCTGCAGTTAGCTTCCCGCTTCCCGAGCTCTTGTCCCCCTCCTTCACTTTTTGTGTCCTCATGTTTTATTCAAAGTACAGTAGAAGTCCGATAATCCGGCACGTTCGGGACCGGCTCGGTGCCGGACTACCGAAAATTCCGGACTATCGGTCAGTCCGAAAATTTCCTTCGATCAGGTGGTAATTATAGGTTAATAAATATAGTACTAATACACTATGCTAATACTAATAACTAAATCTATTTTAATTTACATATAATATAAATGTATACATATAACATAATGTATATACACGTAATGTAACATTGCCACAATAGCCCTGTTTCGTCAGCATTGTAAATATATTCAGGCGTTGAATCATTATCAGCCACGATTTTCTCAAACACGTCTTTGTAGTTTTCAGCAGAGTTTTGGTTTGCTGAAAGTGTTTCTCCAGTTACATCAAGTCTTCTAATTTCATGCCGAAATATAAAGTTTCTGAGCCAACTATCAGAAAAATTACATTCACTTTCCGCAAGTCCTAAATCTTGGCCGAATTTCTTAGCCTTTTCAACAATCATTGGCCCTGTTACCGGCTTCCGTTCAGAACGTACTGCACCAAACCACTTGAACAATACACTATTTATTAAACTGTTCCAGATTTTGCTTCTTCAATGTTTGTCTAGAAGCCAATTTTTCAGTTGTTAACGAGTGAGAAGCAAACTTCATCAGTTCATCTTCACAAAACACCAAGCACAAAAAAATGGCGAAGACGCATGGAATGCTGCACTGCACCTGACTTCGTTGTGACAGATGGTATTGCATTGTTTGAGAACAGTACCAAGCGCTCCGGATGGTTCCGAACTACCCCAAAAACTTCGGAATAGCTCTCGAGCGTTTTTGTAAAATTTTCCGGAGCGATGCCGGACTATCGGGCATTCCGGACTATTGGATGCCGGACTAATGGACTTCTACTGTAGTACTATATCTGGATACTGACCAGAAATTTTGATGATGGAATTTGTGTAGAATTATTATTTGGTTATTGTTCCTCTCACCAGCTTTTTGAAAGACATCTTTGTCGTTTTCAAGACAAAAATTAGCTTCTGAAAAATAAGATCAAAGAGATGACGATTATTCACAAATAATTATTCTACACTAGTACTCGCATTATATCAATTTATTACCATCATAAGCAGGATTCACGTTTATATTATTACCAGATATTTGAAAAGCACTGTAGTCCACTTTCAGACAGATATTCGAAAATAACAGACCAGAAAGCACTATATTCTGATCATCTTTTCTTTCATAATAATGTACCTCGCACATTCCCATTACGAACACCGAAGTAATGCCTTAAACTGGAAATTCGAATATCCCAGGTATAGTAGAGAGAAACGAATTCGTTATCGAATGCAGCTACCTTAAATAATCCACATAATTGATGAGGAAATTGGAAGGAAGGGTTGTGAGATAGAAATTGGAGCACTGTAGTATATGAATACTTTATATGGACTCAGGCTGATTGACGATCTCTGAATTATCACCTCTGTTCCATGGCGTTTCCTGTTTTGTTATTCAACAGCGAATGAACGTGAATCAAGAAGTTTTGTATCATTCTTATAATACAGGGTGCGGCAAAACAAACAGTGGAGTTATGATGGGCTATTGAAACAAATTGTTACAACCTACGAAAAAAGCGTTTACTGTGCTCGAGTCAGTACTACACCAAATTTTTCACTTAAGTTTTACTAGGGTTGCCTTTTTATATTTCGGGATTGGACAATTCTAGTGTTGCAATCTACCAACTGACAGTTCTATCGTAAAGCTTGACATTTTTGAGGTTATACATAGTGTCTGAACGTTTTGATATATAAGCGTTATTTGTGTTGTTTACAGTAACTTAAAAGATGGAATTAAATCGTAAACATTTTCTTGCGATTATTTTTCACAACTTTAGACGTGGATTAACTCAACAACAGTGCATCGATGAACTTAATTCAATTTTTGGCGATGAAGATCCATCAAGGACCAGTATTTATCGATGGCATAGTTAATTCAACCGAGGTCGTAGTTCACTCCATGACCAATTTCGTGAAGGTCGTATAAAATCGTGAAGGTCGTCCCAAAACCATTGATGCTATGCGCGAACTGATATTGCAAGATCGTCATGTGACCTATCGTGAGATTGAGAAAACGTTAGGCATTAGTTGTACCTGCATACATTCAATATTGCATGATCATTTGACCGTCAAGAACATTTGTTGGCGTTGGAGTCCACACAATTTGTCAATTACTCAAAAAAAGGCTTGTGTCGATTGGTCGAAAGAAATTTTCCAAAAATACGAAATACGAAAATCGCGTTGCTTCGGAGCACGTCTATGACATCGTGACAGGTGATGAATCGTCGATTTACGCATATCAGCCGTTAAGTAAACAGTAGTCGACGGTATGGGTGTTTCAAGAGCCAAATCCAACGAAAGTTGGATGCTCGCGCACGGAGCACTTCCAAGCAAACGGTTGCCTGTTTTTTCGGAAAAAACTGGACATGTCGTACCACTAGAACAACGCAGAACAGTCAATTCTGAGTGGTAGACAACCAATTGTTTGCCAGTTGTCTTCCAAGAAATCAGGAAAACCTACCGCCGAAGACGGATCACCCTTCACCACGACAATGCGAGATCTCATACATCGGTTCAAACAACTGCATTTTTGAGTATTCAGAATTTGATTTGATGAGTCATCCGCTGTATAGTCCTGATTTCTTTTCATTTCCGTACGTAAAAACTAAAATGAGAGGTCAACGTTTCTCGACACCTGAAGAAGCGGTTGATGCGTTCAGAATGCATGTTTTGGAGATACCTCAAAGTGGCAAAGGTGCTTCGACAATTGGTTCAAACGCATACAAAAGTGTGTAGATCTTAATGGGGAATGTTTTGAAAAACAATAAAGCGTTTTTCTTCTATTTTTCTTACGAAATCAGTAGAAATTTTTTATCGTCAGTTGCTCAATTTGCGGATTCTTCAATATCCACATAGAAAAAACCGAATCAAAACTTGCATAGCATGAGGGCAGGATCTTTTGGTTTCTTGTTCTTTAAGTGTTGGGATCATTATAGATAACCAGTCAACACTTTGACCAAATTCTTTAACAGTTTTTCACAACGAACATCTATTTTTTTTTCGGAATATCTGTATTGAAGAAATTCAATAAATAATATATCATATGTTTCGAGCATGTGTTTTTCAATTTCACTAATTCCTCAAATGTAAAAAGTTCATTTCGGTGGCGCATAAAAAAATCTAATTCCAAATGTTCAATCCAGAGGCGCACAAACAGATTATTACAGAAAATAGCGCGAAGGGAATCAAGTAAAACACCGAATCATAAATCTAAAGAATCATTTTTGGCGCTCCAACCCAAGGATTAATTTTCCACTCAAACGGCTTTATGTTTGGGCTCAATTAAACAAGCAGGGGTATTGTTGGCGAAAAATGCGTAATAAAAAGTTGGAAACAAAAGCTAACAGTTGGGGCGTTCACTAGACATTCAACGGTGAGGCGATTCTTCTTTCACAAAGGCACGAATACATAAATTATACTGAATTGCATGTTTTCGGCCCCTAGAAGGAAACTGTCAGTGATGTTAATTAGGAGAATGAGGAATTAGGTTAGAACTGGCAAGTTGACTGATGACATATAGGTAAGTTTTTTCTGGGTGGGTTTTCATCGAGATTAGGGAAACAACAAATTTACTGTTGCCAACCTAGTCCCAACGGAATTTATTACCATTTTTTGCGCGCTTATTCTATTCTATTAGTCTTGAACTTGTTCAAATGTCTTCAATTTACGAATATCGAGCGGAAAATGGTCTCAAACCGGAGTCAAGCTGGAGTACGAAGTCTGTAAATTGAGTAATGAGACTGATTTTTTAAAAATTTTCAATACAAAAATAATTACAATTCAATATTGTCACCCTCAAAATAACCACAGAGCGCTGGAGACGTTTCTTCCACTCCTTATAGTAGAGCTGGAACCCCGATACTGAAATAACCTCCAGCTGGTCAGTTACAGACATGTGTCCCTTGAGGTAATTTTTCAACTTTGGGATGAGGAAAAGGTCACAAGGACTCAAGTCGGGCGAATAAGGAGGCTGAGAAGCCACAGCTATGTTTTTACTATTTACATTGGTCAAAATTGATGAACGGTGATGTGAGTCAAATTTAACTCTTCCCATATCATTTTGACTTTCAACCGACGATATTTTGCTCGGTTCTTGAAGATGAAGGCCTTTCGTTTCGTGTTTCATTATCAATCGACTCTCTTCCTTCTGAAAATGGCTTAAACCACCGAAAGACCTTGGCCCGTGACGAAACACTATTTCCGTAGGCCTGCTGAAGTTTAGGAAGAGTTTCCGTTGCGCTGTGCCCAGGTCTGAAGCAGAACATGATAGGATACCGTGGCTCGGAATTGATGTCATTCATTTTTAGAACACAATAGAAAAATTTAGAAAGCACTGACGTGAGGTCAGATTGCTAAGGCGCTCTTGTTGAGCTACTTGCAAGTAAATATTCAAACCATAACAAATCTATAAGCATTCTGGTCAGGTGAACAATAGTCTTTTTCCGTACTATGGGACAATGTGATGCAAAATGAACGCCTAATGAATGAACAAACCTATATCTCAAATTAAAAATAACTATTCATAATTTTCCCCAAGTTTTGTTCGAAGCTATAATTCCCTTTTCCTAAAAACTTACGTCAGTGCTTTTCTGAATTCTGAATTGTTTCAGCCATCGAGATTGAATTCCACCTCTATGATTTCTCGTTATGAAAAATTTTGATTAATATTACGCCAACTGACACTGATTAATGAGTCCGACATTTGTCAATCGAATATTGATCTGCGATGGCCATAGTTCAAAGAAAATCATCGGGACGTATGTCATTTCTGTTTTCTCTTGAGTAAATGAAAAAACTGATCATATCTTTAGATGGAAGAGAGCTACGGCAATGAAATTTGAAGATAAGTAAGATATCGATCACCTCAATATATTCACGAATTTTTATTGAAATCCGAAAAATATTTTATGAGAGTGTGCGGATTAAAAATTTTTTTTTTGGAATTTTTTAAAAATTTTCTAGCGTGATGATTCCTGCGAAATTTTGCGAGCCGTTTTGTTGGAGCTTCCCTCAACAATATTTCAAGTATCAACTTGATCGGATGGATATTCTAGTAGTTATTGAGGAAACAGAATTTCAGATGCTCATAACTACTGAACCATCCGACGGATTTGGCCCAATAACGAACTTGACCGAGATATTTGGACAATTAACCTATTCTGAAAATATGAAAACTCTAGCTCATCTCTTTTGGATGCTAGAGAGGATACGGCCGGCCGGCCGGACAGACTCAACTTTCGCCACGGATTCTTCATCGGGGAGTCAAACCCAATCGATTGAGACCATTTTCGGCTCGATATTCCAAAATTACAGACATTCGGGCAAAATGATAGACACTCTGTTCGGGTGAACAAGAGATCCAAAAACTGTTTCACAAAAACAATCGCTACAACCAATTGACTCGAGCGAGGTCAAACTTGTAGTGAAGATGAATCACATGTTCCTCTGCCACAATACTAAGCCCCGCACTTCCAGTGTTGCGAGATCAAACGCAACGTTGCCAGTCTCATTACTTAATCTACAGATCTCGTAGATATTAGTGAATATTCATCTAACCTTACTCCTTAATATACACAGTGAAATGTGTCAAATTTTTGTGGCACCCTGATTGACTAAATAAAAAAGCATAGGGTATACGTTATAAAACCCCAAACTATGAAAAATTACTACGATAATTTCTGTGTTCACAAAGAACCGGTCCGAATACAAGATCAAAACTCATCTCAATTCAAGAAAAGGGTCTTTCAACGAGAACTTGGTTTTTTGAAACAAAATATGTTAATAACGATGCTTCAAATTTTCATTATATTACAAAAAGAAAAGTTCGGCCATTATAATGAAAAATTTTATCTGGCAAATGTCCACAACAACCACGATGACACAAGTAAAGTATTTCATCGAGATTTTTAATCACTTTTTGGGGAAATGTCGGGTCTATTTCGGTTTTCACATCACAGATTTTGAATTTTAAGGCTGCAATCGATTCGATTGGTTCCGTATAGCCTCTGTCCTTAAGAAAGCCCCCACAAAAAATAATTCAGTTGTGTTGAATCACACGATCTGGCTGGCTATTCAACAGCTGAATTTTGTGAAATCAGCAATCAGCGATCAGCAAATTTGCTTTGCAATCTCAGTTGTTGAGAACGTCGAGAAATTGACAAATTTGGATCTTCTTCAACATTGTGACTCAGTGCTGCGAGGTTTTCAGTTGAACGGTCTTAATAGCGGTCTAGAAGGTCGATTACTGGAATTTCACGGAATGTAGGTTAAACACGCGTTTGTGTTGGCACATTTTGTACCAAACCCGTCGACTCAAATTTAGCGACCAAACTCTTAATAGCGGTCTAGAAGGTCGATTATGCTGTCCTAAAATATCACGAATTTCACGGAATGTAAATGTAAGAACCACCATTTTCATAGTGGGTTTAAATTATTTTCAATGTGATTTTGGAGCGAAATTGAATTCACTGTAACAATTGCCAAAGCATCTACTACGAATATCTCAATAAACTGTCAATGTTGTCATGTGGTAGGTGTGGCGACAATTAAAAAAAAAATCGTGAAAGACCCTGTATAAGATAATTTATATTGGATGAAGCTGAACCAGTGGTTGATGTGCAATTCAATAAAACTAATAACGTTGATGACCTTCTATTTTGTGGGGATGATGAAGGAGAGTGTTGGTGTTAATATTCAAATCTGAAGATTTATAATTGCATTATTTCTTGAAGATTTGAATCACATATTGAACTGAATTAGAGACAACCAAGTTGTCGCTTAAATTTCCATTCATCAATTCATTCTGGTTCTAGAATTATTGATCATAAGAAAAAGAAACGAATCAAGTTTTAGCATATTTCTCGATTCAATAAATAATTTTTGAATTTCTTGGCGTACAATTGAGTGTTGAGTGTTCCGAGAACACTGAATTAGTATGTTTAGAAGATACATGAAGTGAGAGTCATTTGGTAATTTTTTGCCGATAAATTTATGATATCACATGATCAAGATGACAGATATTGTCCCTCAAATTGCTTTTACAATTTTAAGTGAAGGAGTCTCTGTCCTCTAGTTTGGATATTTCATTGGCAAAAACTATGAAGTATTTGGCACTTAACAACCTAATTAACTGGTTGATTGCACTGAAGATGACGGTAAAAACGTCAATCGTTACTGTTTTATTATGTTGCAGGCGAAAATAATTATCATCATTACATTTGTTGACTCGTGGTCGTAACTCATATAAAATCGTGCAGTTTCTGAATTTTCAGGCGAAAGACTACGAAAAACCGATGAATGACACGCGATTTGAAATCATTAATTATGACAGAATATAAAATGAGCTTTGGTTATCAGAATGAATAAATGTACTTAATATCGGATAGATTCTGAGTTCGTCGTACCTACCTAGTCTGATAAATTCGTCACGACATGGGTTGAAAGTTCTTGCTTTAGGTTATTTCTTCGCGTGGTGTTCATAAACGAAAACACATTTTATTATTTGTGGAACGCTTGCAATAAAATCACATATTGATCATATCATGACAAACTGTTGTTCCAGTGTGTTCTAACTGATATTGGAGTTTCCCCTGCATCATCATCATTATACAACAATAACTTTACATCAGTATGGAATATAAACAAGAATACGGGTTGTATTTTCTCAAACATCAATCTGCTCAACTGACTGAATGAAGACTCAAATTGAATAATGGAAAGAAAATATTTGAAGTTAACAGTTCATGATGCTTTCATGAAACTATCTAGTAATTGTTTTTCATCGAAATCCTTAATCACTTTTTAGCAAAATGTCGGGTCTATTTCGGCTATCACATTACATATTTTGAGTTTCAAGGGTGCAATTGATTCGATTGGCTCCGTATAGACTCTGTCCTTAAGATAGCCCCACAAAAAATAATCCAATTTAATCAGACGATCTGGCTGGCCATTTAACAGCTGAATATTGTGAAATTATGAGATCAGCAAATTTGGTTTGGAATAAATTGATCGTCTCATTGGCTGTGTGACAAATGGCACCGTCTTGTTGAAACCTCATGTCAGTGATATCCATGTCATCAATGATAGGCCAAAAGTTGCTATTCGAAAGGATAAAACACAATTAATTCAAAACACAGTGAACGTTATCGATTCCAAAAATTATGTGTGATATTTTCATTAAGACATGGTTATATTACAATTAATAAGATAAGAAAAATAATTTGGCATCTACAAACATACTAGAAAAAATTCATTCAACAAAATAATTATGTTTTCTTAATTAATCGAACACACTTTCAAGGATATGATAAAGAGATCAAAAACCTGTTACATGAAACACTAATTGTTAGTAATCAATTTTACCTCAAAGAATTAGAAACTTAAACTGTTTCACTTCTTAAATAATACATAACAAATTGCTACAACAATATCAATGGCATAAAATTTCAACATACTTCTTACTACCAGATCTTCCACAGGAGACGGCTGACCTACTGCCTCGGTTTCTTTTTTCCAAAGTACCTGGCTCTTCCATACTGGGTATTTCTATCTCTAAGGCCACTATAATGAGAAATCGAAATATAAATAGTGAAAATTTTTTGGCAAAGTATGTATACGAAAGCTTTGTGCAACCTTCAGAAATTTCAAAATTTCTTCGATGGGCTAAAACAGTTTCACTTCTCAAATAATACATAACAAATTTCTACAACAATAATCAATGGCATAAAATTACAACATACTTCCTTCTAACATATATTCCACAGGAGGTAGCTGACTTACTGCCTCGGTTTCCATTTCGAAGTACCTGGTTCTTTGACACTCTGTATTTCTATCTCTGAGGCCACTATAATGAGAAATCGAAATATAAATAGTGAAAATTTTTTTGGCAAAGTATGTATACGAAAGCTTTGTGCAAGCTTGAGAAATTTCAAAATTTCTTCAACAGGCTAAAATAGCTTCACTTCTTAAATAAGGCATAACTCTAAACTTACTTGGTGGTACTTCTTCTTCCATTAAGTCAATTGATTCCAGTCCCCCTGATTCGACTACCATCTCATAGTCTACATAAAAAAGTTAAATTAGTGCATTTCTTGGACATGCTAAAATAGATCTTAAATGTAACAAGTATTATGTAAAACTTACTTGGTGATGCTTCTTCCATATAAGATACCCTAGGTTCCAATATTTGTTCAGTGGCTTCTGAAAAGAGTAGACTTATGAAATATTGTGTACGTTTCACGATTCCATGTTAATTCATCTATAAAAGATTCTCAAATAATGTCTTGTTTATAATATAGCCAAGTAAGACTTTTATGTATGAAAATTGCAATTAATAAAACAAGAAACAAACCTGAGTTTCCATCAGCAAGATTTAGAAATAATGAGGGTTCAGCGTCTAGTTTAAGGATACTTCCTGCTTTGTTATTAGTAGGAATATAATCGTCAGGCGTAAAATGCTCATCACAAACCCTGTAATTGTCATAAAGTTCTCTTGAAGATTTTGCCTTCAAGTCTTCTCTCCCAATTTTTGTTAACCACTTCTCCAATACCTAAAAAGTTTAAAATATAAATATACGAGGATAAATAATTTGTAATCATTTGTTACACTACTGATCTCGCCATAGCGTGATCTATTGACCGTTACTGCATTTCCGACCACATCTTCGAAAAAAAAACGGCCCAATCACGCATCCAGACCACATAGCTCACCATATAGTGACACGTGGAGCATGCTAAGGTTTCAGAAGCTCAAATCCAGCAATTTTTCCTCTTGATGTACCCTGACAAGTGAGAATAGGCTTCGTCTGAAAAAAATGATTTTTTAGAAGAACCAGCAGGTTGTTCCAGAATGAATTGAGCGAATCTACAGCCATGAGAATGGCCGGTTGGCTTTAATTCCTGCACTAGTTGAATCTTGTGAGGTTTCAAAGTAAAATCCATATGCAAAATTTGCCATGTAGTAGTTTGGGATAACCCCAGTGGTTGAAAACGTCGACAAATTGACAATTTTGGATTTTCTTCGACACAGTGGCTCACGGCTGTTTTTCGATGTTTTTCATTTCTTCATTTTTGTCTCGTTTGTTACTCTATCATATAAACATTACCATCATCGGTCTAACGCATTTCTTATACATACATTCTGGTCTTATATTCAATGCTGAGATCTTTGTTCCTCCAAATAACAAGTTTGAGGTATCCTAATATTGTGGCACCTTTGTTGACTTGATGTCTCACTTCTTCTTTGAGGTAATTGTAGCTATGCATTCTGAATCCGAGGTAATTGAAACACATTCCTTGGTCAACCAATTGCCAGACTACGTTTTCGCAATAGAGATTTTCTCTACTATGTTTCAAAATGTGGACAGTTGCAGAATATCTTCAGATTCTGCGACCAATGGCGTTATCTGTGTAGTACAGACTTCGGTGTTGCCCTTGTCTATCTCCAGAGCCCCAAACTGCTTCTATGATTTGCTTTATTACGATATTGAACAGTAATGGACTTAGGCCGTATCCTTGGCGGACTCTTATGCTTTTTTTTTAATATTTCAAGTACTTATCTATTTTATTTTCCAGCCGTTAGGTGTCATACTTTGAGCACTTGAGATATTAATTATTATTGTCTGTAATAATTCTATCGTGAAAATTAATCACCATTGTGATAGAAAAGAGACATGTACAAGACTCAAATTCTGAGTGTGTAGGACTTATATTTCTGGATTGGTATTCAAACTCTCAACTACCATGTGCGACTAATTGGGTTAATGAATTATAAATTCCATAACCTCTTGAAATAAATTTGTGGCTCTGAAGGAGAATGAAACACTAGAATTTCAATTTACCTAAGTATTCGCAACTGTCTAAGTAAACACCATCTTCCATCAAATTGGATCAAATAGTTCCTTCGCAATTTCCGAGTCATGCCAAATTATCACCAACTGTTTCCATTGTGCGGTCAGAACCTCTTAATCTCTTCGAATACAACGCTGATCTCAATCTGAATAGCCATCAAGACATGGGTGGTTGAGGATTTATGGCTAATATAATTCATGAGGATTCTCTTCCTCTCTACAATCTATTATCTTCGATGAATCGACTTTCAGTAATTGATTCAAGCGGAGGAACTTCCGAAGCGAAGCAGGAAATTATGACTAAATTGCAAGAATCCCCTTCCTACCGGATAATTGTTCCAAATCGTTCCCGGAAGAAGTTTCGGATGCGTATTACTTAACGTATTCGCTGGAGAGCATCTGGATCATATTGATTGTGGCATTCCTGCGAAATAAGGTACCCTTTCATTCAGTTTCAGATGGTAAATCCTCCTCGATTCTGTAATTCAATTTTCGTTTTCCATCTCGGACATTTCGCAACAATTTTGGCTTCGTGTTTGTCGTTCCAGGAGATCCGGCAGAGATATTCAAATTTTTTCAGCTTGCTTTGCAGATGCTCCGAATTTTATCAACCGACTAGTAGTCACATGGAAGAATTATTTTATTGAGTGGCGATTATGTCCAAATCTCAACAAAACAGACGTATTTTGTTTCCATCTGAATAATCATGAGAATTATAGGAAATCAGCTGTCACTTTCAATGATTCTCCTATAGAACATAATTTATATCCAAAATAATTAGGAGTTAAATTAGATTCATCTCTTAATTACAAGGCTCATTTAAATAATCTGAGCGTAAAACTGAAAATTAGGAATAATATTGTTCAGAAATTAGCTGGATCATCCTGGGGTCCTGATGCTCCCACTCTTCGCAGAGCATCTCTAGCCCTAGTCTTTTCTGCAGCTGAGTATTGTTGCTTTGTCTCCATCAATAGAAGACTACTCTTGAAGAAAGAAGTCCCTGAAATATATTTCAGCTTATTTTTGTACTTTCACACTTAGGCGGGGAGCCTGGGTTTTTTTTACTGGGGCTTTTTCCTAGGCTTTTATGTGATACGCCGAATTGTATGACACCCCGTCACTAACCCCTGATCTATATGCTTTATTGTTTGCGTACTAAATATTGTAAGCCAAAAGTTTAAAAGAATATATATATACTACTATATAGTCTTTTCTCGATGGAAGAACAACTGCAGTGGTTTTAACTCTATGCAATTTTTACTGTATGATTAAAACATCTTTATTTATCATTTTGATTTTGTTAGTATTCGATGGTAAATGTAGTCTAAAAATACACATGACCTGTAATCAGAAATATGAAAACTTCTAAGATTTTTCATATAAATCTCAGAAAATATAATATGTAATTTTTTCGAATTATCATCATAAATCTTCCTGAGGTTTTATAAAGGTTATATGTGATTATTTTCATCAATTTTTTTTTATCTCACCAATATTTATTCTGAAACAAATTTGAATAATGGCTAACTGCATTCCTAAATGAAAATGAATAGAGTGAAATTTTTTCATCAGTGCCATCAATGAGCTACAGAGATTATACGATTAAGATATAGAGTCGAATTCGAGTGGGGAAAGGATTCATACCGTGTGGTAAAATGTTCCGTTGTAACTTGTTATGTATGTAGGAAAGGAGTTAATCGAGCTGCCTTGATGCAAAACTGGATTATGTCTGTAAAATTTATAAATTTCTCGAAAAAGGCGTCTCTGGAAAGTTAATAGGTCTTAATGAATGCCGAAGCAAGCGAAGTCTTCGTCGATACTATTTTTGGATTGCCGCAGATCCGCACTGCATCATGGCCTCGTTCCAAAGTTCCTTCCGACCTGACAAACCGAATGGAAAACCTCGGTCTAGGTAATTAACCGGATATTTATTCCTTAGATTTATTATCTATGTGTCGGTTTATTCATGCTATCCACCTTAATCATCGAGCTCGCTTCAATACCAGTAGATTTTAGGGTTTCATTTGCATCCATTTACAAGATTATAATATAGGATGGACAGGTAAGATACTTCTAGCAAAAAATTTACATAAATGTTTCACTTGTGGAGCGATATTTAGTTCTTGGTTAGATTGAATACAAAAGTAACTATTTTGCGAGCTTTTACCCATGGAGCCAAGTGCTAACTGAAATTAATTATCTAGGCGAAAGTGGCATGAAAATATTAGTTTCGATTTCCTTCATAAAAAGCCGTAGGTGTCAGGTAGTAAGTTTCTTACAAATGCAAAAACTGACATTAGATTGTATTTGATGACAAGAAATTTTTGATGATGGAACTCGAGTAGAATTATTATTTGGGCAATAACCACTATCTATTTTTGCTATCAACGTTTCAACAGACATCTTTTGTCGTTTTCAAATATTGTCAGCTTTTCTAAGCTGAATTTTTTACCTGGAAAACGACATGACTAGATAAAGCCCACGCTCAGGCTCCCTCATCTTGCGATGAGATCTTTGCCAAGCTTTTTAACTAGTCGTCATTCAAATCCAAATTTTCCTCAAAATGTTTTTCAGATTTATCATCTCCTAAGCATTACCTCGACAGGATGGAACAATTATCATGGCCATGTTTTCATACTCTACATAACTTTTTCCTCAATATTTCCATATTTCATTACCGTTTAAACCTTTCATGAACTTTCAAGACTAACATAAGCTATCACAATTTTACCGTATTAGAGTGACTTCGCCCGCAGTGGAGCCATTAAATAAGTATGAGTATGAATTAGATATTGTCATCATCGTCGGTAATACAGTGGGACGGTATTACAGTATTCAGAGTTGAAACTTAATTACTGTAATGCTAGATGGCGTTGATGTAGCTAAATTTGCCGATTTTTTGACAAACAATTTTCTTATCCTTCGTAAAAAAATTGAAAAGTATCTTATGTTACTTATAACATCTTCAAGAGTATATGTACAAAGTTGCATGATAATCGGTTGAGTAGTTTTTGCGTCAAAGCGTAACAAACAAACTTATATTCGCATTTATAATAGGAGTATGATTTTATTTTATATTTGAACATTTGAAATGAGCCATTTAAGTTGAGGCAAAATCAATTCAGTAGTTTCTTCAACATATTCGAAAATTGCAAAGGAAAAACACAGGAATCCGCAGTGATAACAAGTCAAGAGCTCATAGAGCTCTGTATTCTTGTAGTCTCCCTCATAATAATTCTAACCCTGTATACCTACAGCAACCATATAGACTGACAAATATCCATTATGTCATAAGATCAATCCCCCATCAAGTAGTATTTTGTAACCTTCAACTTTTCAGTCTTTGTGTTTCAGCCAGTCTCTGATACAGCACATTGCATCATTTTTCATGCTTGGCGTTGAGATTCCTGCCATACATCAAACGTTCATCTTTATATGCCACAAATTCGCCAGAATTGATGCCTTCGGATTACCACCGTACGTGTCAAGATTTCATAGCATTTTCTGATTGATAGAACAGGAATAATCCAGAGAAATGTTCTCTTTCTCATTTTCTATTCATAACGGATATTTTTATGCGGTCAACAAATAGATACAAGAATTTGGAAGGGATTAATATTAATATAGGCACGCCTCTGCAGAAGCGACAGTGCTGTTGCTATCTAATTTAGCTTTTATATCGCTCGAGTTCAACAAATCCGACTCAATATACAGGGTGTCTGGTCAGGATTGAGACAACGTTTAGGTGGTGATGAGGGATGTCTCAAGGAGTGAGAAAATGTCATTTGAAATAATCTGAGGTTCATGGTTCCTCATATAATGAGAGTTTTAGAAAATATTACGAAATTTTAAATGTCCATAATTCAGGAAATATTGGAGCTAAAACAATGATTCTTCGTATGAACATTGAAAGAGTGAATACGAATCTGTTTGAATAAAAAATTCGAAATAAAATCAGATCCGGACTACGAAATTTTATTTTTTGATAGTTCTTATAAAATTTTTGATTCGTTTATGATCTTTTTGTTTAATTATAAGTAACTATCTGAGATGTCATGTATCTGAAATGTAGAAAAAAAAATATGGAAGAAGCGAAAATCCGAAGATTGACATTCGCAGGTCAGAGAAAATAATGAAAAATTTGTGCTATTGGGGATAACAGCCGAGTTTGAGAGTATTTTTCCCGCTCTCTCAGAATCTGAAGTCAAAAATTCAATCCTTGAGACATTCCTCATCACCACCTAAACGTTGTCTCATTCCTCACCAGACACCCTGTGTAATATAGGGTGGGTGGGAAAATAAAATAGGGTAGTTTCTAACTATGGCCTATTAGACGTTTATGGAAAACTGGGATTTGGGATAATGAGCTTTACACCTAAAATATTTTCAGACCCCTATATAGCTTCCGGTTATTACCGGGCACCCTATTGTACTTAATATGGCATAATTAAGATACCTGATTTGATGATAAGTGCAGCAATTTGTTATAATTTGGGTAAAAACTCAACACTTTCCGAATCATTGGAATTTATATGAAAAAATGCTGAACAATTGGACCCACATTTCAAAAAAAGATATTTGCTCTTATTTAAGTTTTTTAGTGATAACTCTTGACTTGTTCAATTTAGATATAGGATATACCCTCAAGATACGCCAATGTTATTCAAACGTCTCATGAAAGATACGAAGTTTTATCATACATTCCCTCCAAGAGGAATAGGCCATTAATATAGGTCATTAATAATCGATTTCGAACACATTAGCCAAGCTTATTATCATAATGATCGCTGTGAAATTATTTTCTGTCATTCATAACCAAATGGGATATATCGTGTATTGAATTTAAATGTGATCATTTCAAATGTGTAACTCACGCCTAGAAAATTAACGAGTCGTATAAACGAAATTGTTTAGATTAAAGTTGAATGTCCTCAATTGCCAAAAAGTGTTGAGCGAATAATGGAAATAGTTTTATCACAGATTGTAGCATTTTTCAGATGGTAATTTGGTATTCAAAGGATTTTAGACAATGGCTTGTTTTCAGAAAAATTGATGAGAAATCCTCAATTGCGCATAGCGGATACCATGAATGGAATACAAGAATATGTTTTAAATAAAAGAATCATTCAAATTTATTTTGGTAATCAATAAACCAATATATATATTTAACATTTTACGGTTGCACAATATTCAAATTAAATTGCTTTGTAAACTCCATAGAAATTGGCGATTTCTCAAAAATTATATTCACTCACATATTACATGAAATATGTAGAAGAAACAGAGAAAATATCTCTATCGAATATTTTGAAGGAAAAAGGATGCAGGCTGATCTGAAGTACCTGTATTATATGAAGTTTAATTCATAAAGTAAAGATGTATCCTTACTCTTTGGTTTGTCTTTCATTAGATGGAAGAAAACTAAATTATGTAGATTTTCAAAATGCTGAATTTGCTGAGAAAAAATACTATATATGACAAAATTTCTTTTAACGAACTCGGTTTTAGGTAATATGTTTAAAAAAAGTATTATTGTTATTAATGTTTTATTCTATATTCCGTTCTTTTTTCTGAAATGCTTGCAGAAGTGGTGTTAACCAATTTCAAAGCATTATCTAGTGATATATGTAGTTTATGAAAATTCTCTGGGTGATTTCCCTTTGCGGTTTCAAGGAAACTACTGCATCATCAGGACTTCTTCGTTATGAAACTGAGACCTTCGCCATTTTGTACACCAAACAAGTATTTTTCTGCAGTTTTTGAGCTCGGGCATCAAGCGCGCGAAAGATTCTGAAACATTTCTACACTCTTTCATTCATTCAATCCATTGGTTATGGAGTGTTGGTGGTCAAATGTTGATTCCATTTCCCTCTATAAGTGAATCAAATTTTTTCGATAATTCCAAAATGGTGAACGCGCCGGTAAAAACTATCAAAAAAAAAAACCAATGCCGAAAAAGTAAATATCATTATGCTAGTATGCGACAAGATGAAAATGAAGATGCGGTTCAACTGAATTTCTTAGGCAAACTTGGGGCGAGCTTAGGGAATCAGAATTTCATTTTGACGGTGCAGTGCTTCCGGAGACGGTGATTCAAAGATGGATAGCCTTACTTTACAATGGCGCGGATACGGTCAATCTTGAGTTTCAATTTATTTCTTTTTCCATACTACTATGAAAAAATCTCATTTCATGAGTTTTATTAATAACTGTTGAACCTCGTCCAGGCAGAGGGTTATCATTGAGTTTCGGGACATCCTTTATATTAAACTTCGAATATAACAGATGATCTTTAAATTATCTCTTTCAAAATGGGTCCTGAAAGTCAATAGTCTCACATGATACTTTGAGAATGAAAACATTTTTGCATGATTGTTCTAGTTTATTAAACTAGTATAACAGCTTGCTATCGTATTGTCTAAATGTCTGCAATTTTTCGATAAAAGTTTCTCATCGAATTTATTAGTTTTCATTAGAATTTTTTGCCTTATCTCTTCTAACTAACAACACCAAGTTCAAATTCTTTATAAGACACCAAATATTTTATTTGTCTTTTAAACGGTATAGTGTTTTCAAACAGATCCCTATCCAAAAATCATGACTGTGAAAACATCATTTGGGAAGGACCTCAAGCCACAATCAATTACAATTTTTTTAAAGAGATTTACAAGCAGATATAATCAATTTTTCGTTGGATACAGAGTCGTTTTTCAAATTTTAAATTTCGAAAATTGAAGTTAATAGTACGGCAAAGATGTACGGTGCTATTCAAGCTCGAAGAAATAATACATAGGGGAGGTAATGGGTATCACTCGAGAAAAAACGAAAATAGAAACACATTTATTGTTCTATTCTAATCATTAATTTCACATATCGCATACATAATTGCGCTATACATAACCCAGTTTTGTCACAACTGTGTATATTTATGATCTTTTAATTCGATATGGAGTGCACCCAGAGAATACACAGGCCATTTTCTCAATAGTGTCCTTTAATTATTTTTTCATCTCAGGGATGAAAACAGTACTACTTCCAAGGCGAAGGGTCTTGATCATTTTTTTCTAGTACCTGTTTTGTAGAATAGCAAATGGTATGTTCATCATCATGGAAGATTCACTTATTGAAAAACTTTGTTTTACAATCAGCTTCACAGCATTTTTTAAGATGGTTTAAAGTTCATTGACCTCAAATTGTTAGCATGGTACGAACGAACGGTCGCGAACGTTGTTATTTTAAGGTGATCACCCCTGATAAATGTCTCCAATTGCCTACATTTCCCCTATACAACAGAATTTTCAATGTTTACCCATACTGATCCAAAAAAATCAATAATGAATCAAGCTGAGAAAACAGAACAAGTAATTTCCAGACGACTTGTTCCCATCTCCGAAAATAACAGTCATTGTATTATAAATTGAAATATTCACTGCGAAATGTTCTGATCGACCCCAATTTCCGACCAAATTCAAATCATCCAAATTTCATTCCACGATCTGATTACGGAATAAATCAAACACTTCGAATGGAAACCAAATACACGTTCGCAATGGAAACACTAACTTTGAGGCCTTCGGTCTAATGGCCTGAAAAGTGCCGAATCAATTGTTGGCACAATGGCGTATTCAGAAACAGAAGTAAGTCTGATAACCGAATTCGGATCCGGTGATTGGGCGTTTTTCAGACGAAGTTTTCGAACGAAAGCCAGCATAAACTTGCATTTATCATCCTCACTTGAAAGGGTTTAATTGTCTGCACCTGATATAAAAGCAGGGCAGACAATAGGCAGGGTAGGGGTAAATAGCTGTGTGTATATGGGTCCTTAATTTCTACCGTTTTAGAGATGTAGGCTGTTGGGAATGTTCATAGAAGATAAGTTTTCTGTCGTTAATCATTTCATTAAAAATAACTAGGAGAATGTCAGGAATAACGAGAAGAATGAAGATATAAATATTAGAAGAAAAATGAACAAAATCACTGACGTGAGGTCAAGAGCTTATCATATAGTATTTAAAGGGCTTTGCTATAGCTATTATTACAACTAGGGAAATATGAATAGTATATTTCCCGAAGTTGTCAAAGTTACATCCTGAGGGCGGAGCCCGAGGGATTTATAGACAACCGAGGGAAATGTATTTATATTTCCCTTGGTGTAATCAATAGTTTTTTTCTGATTGAAACAATCTGATATGGAAAAATTATTATTAGATTGTGTATTTTTGTAATAATACAATTTTTAACGTTGCTGTGGGCCATGTTGCTGAGAATCTTTGTTGACTAGTTTCATTTTGACGTCTTGTCAAAAATAAATTTATTGAAAAAATGTCGAACTACGTCGAAACTCAAGCTGCTAAGGACCGTGAATCTTTGGTTCCGGCCAAATCTTAAGCTGCCTATAGTAAAGAGTACGAATGCTTTCAGGAGTGGAAAAAAAAAAATTTGGTGGACGATGTGAGCGATAATATTTTGTTAGCATATTTCCAAGATTTGGTATGTTGCTCTGATTCTTGTTATTCTTGATGTATGATTAATTCATTCGATCCCCAGTCGCAGAAATATTCTCCAAACACGTTATGGCCGAAACTATCGATGTTAAGATCTATGCTACATTCGAAGGAAGAAACTGATGTCAAATTATTCGTTGAAGTCGAAGCATTTGTTAAGAACAAAAATGAAGGATACGTTCCTAAAAAATTAGCAGTGTTGTCCCGGGAGCAGCTCAAGACATTCTTGAGTGAAGCTCCTGATGACGTTTTTTTGATGTATAAAGTAAAAATTTCATTTTGATTTTCTCTGTTGATAAGATTTTTACATTCATAATTTCGAAGGTTGCTTTAATAATGGAAATCTTTGGCGCCTGCAGAACACAAGAGTTGGTGAATATAGTATCTTCAGATATCGAAGATCGTGGGTCGGTAATAATTATCAAAGTGTCAAGGACTAAGAATGATATAAACAGAATATTCTGTTTATTCTTCACTATTCTGTTTATAATTATGGACCAAATGAAAAAGAATGCATCTGATATTGATCGTTTGTTTAAAATAGGCAATTATTTGAGAAATGCAATATCATTTTACTCTTGAGGTGAATATGATAATGAATAATTAGAAAGATTGTGTGATTATTCACGTATGTATTCAAACTGATCTGAAAACAGCCGAGTAAGATAGCCGAGTTTTGTTGAGAATTTTTCGTACGCCACTAGATTAATAGATAAATAGCGATGCAAATAATTCAGTTATCTCGATATTTTGGAATTTTTCTTATTATAATTCGGAAATTTAACATAGAACAGGCTTTATGAATATGACTCTGAAAAATTCATATACTCGACAATACCCTGGGTCGAAAAAGCGGGATGGAAAACAAGTACTCAATGAAAAAAATCATAACTATATATAGAATTGATTTCAAACTCGGTACATATATCCAGTAAAACCACCCCATACTTTCTGCATAGGGCATATCCACTCGCAACCCCCAGCGAGGTGAGTAGGTTTTCACCCTTATCATAAAAAATTTATAAAAAATCAACCTGAAATGGGAGTATTTTATAAGCTTCGGAAAGTCATCTCTAAATCAATAAAAAATATTTGCAACTTGCAACCGCATGAGGGCTGAAATAACGGTAGGAGTAATATTCGAAAAACTATCAATATCTCAAGAACGTGACATAAAAACGAGATCAAATTTAATTATAAGTTGAGCATCATATTACTCAAGATCGATAGATGACACGAATATTCCTTGTGTCGATATTTCAGCCCCTCATGGGGTTGCAATGCGGAGATAAGTGATGGAATATTTTCTTATTGATTCAAAGATAATTTTCCCAAGCTCACAAAGTGCTTTCATTTTTTTTTGTGGGTTGCAAATTGATTTACATATGCAGTAACTATGAGATGGTTTTACTGGATTAATGTACCGAATTTGAAATCAAGTTTATATATAGCTTGGTAGTTTTTTCATTGGAAATTTAACTCGGCTAGCCTCCCAGGGGTGCAAGTGAAAGTGAGTCATATATTAATTTTGAGTAACATGAGCCACAAATTATAACCAAATTTCGTATAGTTTCTATGTCAAGTTCTTGAGATATCGATAGCTATTCGAATATTCCTTATGCAGCTATTTTAGCCCCCCATGGGGTTGCAAGGCGGATGTAAGTTTTGAAATATGTTCTTATTGATTTAAACATGATTTTCCGAAGCTTATGAAGTTCTCCCGTTGCAAGTAGATGTGATATATACAGTAAGTATGGGGTGTTTTTACTGGATATATATACCGAATTTGAAATCAATTCCATTTATAGTGTACTAGTTATGATTTTTCCATTGAGTACTTGGTTTCCGTCCTGCTTTTTCGACCCAGGGTGGTGTAAAGTAAATGATAATGATGAGTTCATCATAAGCTATCTTAATAAAGCATGTTCCATGTTGAATTTCTAAGTTATAACAAAAAATATTCCAAAATATTGCGGTGATTTCAAATTATTTGCATCGCTCTCCGTCTATTAATCCAGTGGCTTACGAAGAATTTTCGACAAAACTCGGCTATCTTATTATGCTGTTTTTGCTTCAGTTGTATTTAAATAAAAATGATCCTAGTCACTCATTATAATTTTTTCTTGAGAATGGGAGTTGTCATAGGCCACCTGTAACGTGTATTGGCATATGTAGGGCAGCGTGAATAGATTTTTGGAAGCAGCAAAGGCAAATCCATTGTAGCCAAAGTTGTTGCTTTTTGAAGACCAAGCCACCTGAGGACGGTGTCAAACTTTGGTTGTTTGCTTGTTTTAAACACTTTCTTGAACAGCAGTGATTTTTTCAACCGATCTTGAAGTACATTCTGGTCTATCAGCTTCAGTTCCTTTAACTTTGAAATCATTCACTTTACGATATTTAGTTCGTCTTTTTGCCACGTTGTTTTTTCTTTGAAGTATCATGTATCTTTCTCACTGTCACAGTAATCGATTATTGATTTTGTTCAAATGTTTCGTTGATTAGAACATGTTGCTTTAGCCAATATTTTTTCATAATAAATTTTCCACATCTACTATACGACTGCCAAATATGACCTGTCAAGACGTATGTTAACCAAAATGGTGACAAAACAAAATAGTTTTCGTTTTGTCTGACACCCAGTATTAAAAGTAAATGAGTAAAATCTTCATGCTGCTTGAAGTCAGCAA
Source organism: Micraspis discolor (assembly GCA_030674115.1). Taxonomy (NCBI): domain Eukaryota; kingdom Metazoa; phylum Arthropoda; class Insecta; order Coleoptera; family Coccinellidae; genus Micraspis; species Micraspis discolor. Next base: position 13,681,633 of record JARTUT010001740.1, read on the forward strand.
TATGACGTTTCAGACAACCAAAAGCTTCATCACTTCAACGTAGAATCCAAACTTCACCGAATTCTATAACGTATTTCCTCCTGCCTCATTGCGAATTGCCTCGATTAATCGAAATCTAAAAGCACCCCCGAAAGAAACTCCACTTCTACCAAAGAGCTTCAACTCGAATTCGCTCAAGCCCGAACTCCGTAACCTGGAAACTAATTCAATTCCTCCGCTGCCTTATTTTTCCAAAGGAAAGCCGCATTCTTAGGAAATTTGGCAGAGATGAATTTCGACTAATTCTCGGTACAACGGTTCCATTCACTGGATGTATCCCCTTTCTGCCCCCACCGTCGAGGCTATGACAAAGTAAACAGCGTATCTGATTTCGCGGAGTTATTACGGTCGAATAATATCTCGAAATGCTTCCCTTTGTTTCATCTATCATTTCGCTCGGAACTTTTTCACGCTCAGGACGCTCTTTCATTAAATGGGAGTAAATTGGAAAAATGGCTGAGAACTAATGATTCCTTGCCGTGTGCGGAGATTTGTCGGTGCTTTATACCTCCTTTTCGATGATTAAGAAGTTACATCTGATGAATTTATTGGATCTATTGGTTTTTATTAGTGAGTTCTCAGCAATCCTACAAAGAATTAAAGTAGTTACTAGTCCCCAAGAGAAAATAAGATCTCTTTGCATTCGTAATATACTCTGAAATGTGAGGATTGCAGACTAGTGTTGGGTAGTACACGTTTTAAAATTGAGGTTGTAAGAGGTGCCTCATTTTTATCCTGAAGCGGTCCATTGTACCACTTCAAATGAGACGAGGGCGTTCATGACGCGATACGATGTCGGGACAAAATTTGTACTAGTATAGAGGACGGGTTGTTGAGGCGGTGTAGAGTAGCGAGGGCGAGGTTGGTAAGAACTAGTTGATGGTCTGTCTCACTTCAAATATGTCGATGCAAAAGGAGGGTAGCGTTAACTTTCGAGAGAATTGAAGTAATAAAAGAGGCAAAATTTAGAAAGCAAATTAATCGTTGGATTTTGTTACTTTAGGACGGTGAGCGAGTGAGCGGAAGATTTTACTGAATATGAGGGTTTTGTTATTCGAAATAATCGAAGCTAACCGTGATTATATATTCTCATGTAATTAAAAAATTTAAAATTTCCTCTCACATCACAAAGAGTTTTTCTGTTCGTTTTAGAACAAACTGTTTTTATAAAAATGTATCCGATTACTAGTAATTTCGGGCTGAATTCTTTTTGTGAGACTTCATTATGCTAAAAAGATATATTGCTTATTTATGGGTCATCGCAATTCGCAATTAACTTTTATTAGGGTCATTTATTGAGTATTACTATTCCGAAAATTTCATCTTTGTAGTTTATTATTTGTGTCAATTCGGTTGATAAGAAGCTGAATATTTCGTTCTTTGATGATAATAATAAGAACTCATTTATTTTTTCGTCATCTCGACTTTTCATGTCTTCTACTTTTTCTTTGTCTATGACGAACAGAATTCCTAATAATAATTAATATTTTCAAATCGGAAAAATTAACACTATAATGTCATGCGATACTGGTACAAAAATAGTAGGTAGTAATCGAGAGCTTAGCGTATTATTCCTTCCCTGAAGAATCAATATTTTCATACAATCATCGAAAATAAAATTGTTTTTCTGTTGAATTCAAAGAAACTCTTATAAAATTCCATCACATTTGGTGGGAGGTGCCAAAGTGACATAAAACCCTCCGTAATTCCATAATTCATGGCATCTGTGTACTGTCTACTATAAATCAGTACATCCCTTCAGCCTTCATTTACGTCTACCTCTGTCGCTTTTGTACCGGTGACCAGGACCAGGACTTATCCCCTCTCTCTCTTTGTATTTGTCGCGTGACTCGCGTGGCTCCATCACTTCCTGGTCCTCATCGAGGTGAAGTGCGACATTTGAAGTGAGGTGGTACATTGTACAAAAATGAACAGCTCTTACTCGACGTGTACGGGACTAATGAACCGCCTCTTGTAAGAGGTACCCAACACTATTGCAGACTGTGTAGCATTGATGAATTTGCGTTATAAATATGAAAATTTTCTGATGCACCTTGCACATTTCGAAAATCCCATAAACACCTGGAAGCACTATCTATATTCTGTAAGCAAAATTAACTAAGATTTTCAAAATTTGTAGTTGAATCAGCGTGAAGTAGAGGAAAAACTGACTTAAAAAAATGAATCGAATCTGAAATTCTAATTGAGTCCCCGACCACTGCGTTGATTTAAATTTTTGCTTGAAGCGAAAAGAGACATTTTTTCTCTACCACCCGTTTCAATTATAAGGGATTTGAGGTTTCAAATTGAGAATAACCACCACTGAACTCTTTTCGAGATTACACAAAGAATTAAGTTTTTGCTTCATCATGAAATTCTGGAGACATATTTGCTTATGCTCCTTGTTCCTGTTTAAGGCTCCAAAGTGTAATATTTATGACAAAAACACATACGAAAAATGTTACATAAATTTCCATTCAAAACAATATTTCAGCAGAAAATCATACTGAATTACTTGTTTAGTGATTTTCCAGTGGAATATCGGTGAAAATATTAATATTTCCTGCATTTTACCTTCAATTAACTTGAAGATTTCAAGGGAAATACTGAATATTCAACATCAAAATTAAATAATCTGAATTCTATAATTATTTCCAATTCTGTAGATCATCATATCAACACTGCTATCATGTTTTTTTTTATTTTCCATAAATATCAAAGATTTCTATCAGTGTTATCTCTTATTTGCTAGTTTGAACTAAATTTTGGAATGTTTCAATTATTCGTAAAATAAAAATGCCCAAGTTTATCATATTTTGGAGCTTAAATATAAGAATCAATTCCCAATTTATTCCCAATTATTTCATATTTTCCACAAAATAGAATTCCCAGATTGAAGTCACGTAAACCATTATGGCATAATACGTTCTTCAATATGAACATAAGTGATAAAGAATTATGGAAGACTGAGTGGAACTCTTACGAAATGTTCAATAAATATCTCGTTTCTGATCCTTCTGAAAAAGTTCCTGGTTTTGATCTTCCAAGAAAAATTTGGACAGTTCTTAATCGTTTGAGAACAGGTCATGGTCGTACCAATGGCATGCTATTTAAATGGAACTCAGTTCCTAGTGCAAGTTGTGAATGTGGAGAAGCAGAAGAAACAATACCTCATCTCATCGATAGTTGTCCCATATATAAATTTCAAGATGGTTTTAGGGCTATTCATGATGTTTCCAACTCTTTCTTGGAATGGGTTATAAATTTCAAACGAATATGATAGGTATTTTTGTTATTCAGTTCTTTTTTCTGCTTTTGTCTTTTTATTTCCAGATTCAATGTGAACACCTTGAAGAAGTCTCTGTCTCCACCAATAGAAGATCACTCTTGAAGAAAGAAGTCCCTGAAATATATTTCAGCTTATTTTTGTATTTTCACACTTAGACGGGGAGCCAGGGTTTTTTTTTCACAGGGGTTTTTTCCCTAGGCTTTTATGTCATACGCCGAATTGTATGACACCCCGTCACTAACCCCTGATCTATATGCTTCATTGTTTGCTAATTAAATATTGTCAGCCAAAAGTTCAAAAGAATATATATATATATATAATTCGGTGAAATGCTATTCGGAATTTCGAATTAACTTCAACGGTAGTGAGAATAGATTATGAAATCAAGGACATCACTATTCTACAAAAATAATTTTCCTTAAAGCTGTATGAATCACCCTTGAATACTCGAAGAAATTTCATTATGTATGATATACTTAGAATCAGGATTGCTATAAATTCCCTTTGAATATGAATTCCTCAAGGTACTGGCAGTATTCATTTTGGGAGTGAATATATATTTATATGAGTCATTTGTATTTTGAATGACTGTTTGGGCTATTACCATCAACTATTGTGTATGTAATGTTTTCCGACGTTTCGATAGACATCTTCTATCTATATCAAGGAGGAATAATCATCTGTGATATGATGATCTTTTTAAGTTGGATCGAACTATTGGCAGATCTATAGATGGAGCGCTTATGGAATCAGGTGTTATTTTCATAAATGCTGCTTCTTTGATTTTTCTTCTTGCAAGTTTTTCTTCTTTGGATATTATTGATGCTTCATCCCACTTTAAACGATGATTCCCATCTACAGCATGTTGGGCCAACCTGGATTTGTCGCTTTCTAGTACTCGTAGAAGCTACTGATATTCTTTTATTCGTACATTCAGAGGGCGTTTAGTTTCTCCGATGTAAGATCTTCCGCACTCGCAAGGTAATTCATATATGCAGTTCTTTGTCGTTTGTGTCTCATTAGTAGGCTTAACTTTTGTAAGTTTAGTCTGATAGTGTCTTGAGTTTTGAATGCAGTCGTTATGTTGTATCTATTTCCAATTCTTCTCATTTTCTCCGACAAACCTTTCACATAAGGAATTACGGTTTTAATGGTCTGATTTATATCTGTTGGTTCAGGTTGACTTTCTCTTGTTCGTCTAGCTTTTTCTAATATCTTTTTGGGGTAGCCATTGCTTCTAAGAGTTTTCGAGATGTTATTTATTTCTTCATTTTGGTCTTTTTCAGTGCAACAAATATTTATTGCTCTATCAAATAAACATTTTGCTACTCCCAATTTAGTGTTTAGTTGGTGGTTTGAATCAAAATGTAGATATTGTCCTGTGTTCGTTGGCTTTTTATACACAGTGGTTCTTGAGATTCCATTTTGTTTATGTACGAGTACATCTAAGAATGGAAGTTGTCTGTCTTTCTCGATTTCCATTGTGAATTTAATTGATTCCTCTTAATTGTTTAGATATTGAAGGAATCCATCTATTGAGTCTCTTCCGTGTTGCCAAATAATGAAAGTATCATCTACATATCTTTTCCACAGTTTGGGTTTAAGTACATATTTTTCTAATGCCTTCTGTTCGAAAATTTCCATATATAAATCAGCTAAAATTGGTGATAGTGGTGAACCCATGGCCATTCCAAATTCTTGTTGATAAAAGATGTCTTCAAATTGGAAATATGTTGTTTCAATACAAATAGAAAGCATTTCCGTAATTGCATTCACGCTTAGAGTAGTTCTTTCACTTAGGGTTTGATCTTCTTCAAGCTTTTTCCTAACTATGATAAGTGTTTTATCTGTCGGAATATCAGTGAACAAACTGGTGATGTCGAAGCTGACCATAACGTCTTCTTCCATGATTTCTTGATGTCTCTTTATTTCTATGAAGTGTTTCGTGTTTCTTATCATCGATGTTGGATTACTTTTTAATGGTGATATAATTTTCAGAAATTTAGCCAATTGGTGGTATGCTGAATTTCTTGAACTCACAATTGGTCTTAGAGGAATATTTGCTTTGTGTATTTTTGGTAGACCATATAAATGTAGTGGTTTACTGAAGTGAGGTGTAAGTCTTGATCTAACGAATTTATCTGGAAATTTATTTCGATATTTATAAAGGATTTTGTAAATCTTGTTTTCAACTGTGGTGGTAGGGTCCTTTTTTAGTATTTTGTATTTTCCTGCTTCTAATAATTCATTGTTTTGTTATTCCTGTCTAACAAGGTTCTGATTCTCCAATCATTCAACACGAGCTCCATCATCAACAATATCTCGTTATCAATCATTTGTATTTATTCAATTCAGAAAAAATTGCATAAAATATTCAATTATGATTTTTAAAGTTTTATTTCATTTGAAGGAAGAACTTATTAAATTGAAGGTTATGTTTTGTATCATGAAATATAGTATAAATTGTCTTTCTCCATCGGTTCGTCACTTGAAATGGAAAAATATACTTATTAATTTGATATGAAATATTTGGTATTGCAATACTTCATTTTGAGAATTGATTCTGAATCTCCATTTTCGAAAGTTGGTAGATCTAAGTTCGCATCGTAGTTAGTAGTTCCCTTGTTCTATTATAGAATGGCAACGAACAAGTAGGTTATAATGAATTAAAATGTTCAAGCAATCAGAAATGTAGGTTTTATTGTTAGTTTTGAAGGTTTCACGAGTTGGTAATGCTTTAACTCGAAGATCCTATATGATGGGGACAGGGATAGTGTGTTTAATATGAATAGTTTATCCCATTTGTTTGGAACCTCCTTAAGAATTTGTTATCCAAAAAACAATTTCGTGAAATGGTATAAGAAAAAGGTGTTTTGTTTAGTCTCCACAATCTATGGTTAGAATTAATATATATAGTAGTCAAAGTATGCACGCTGTATATGCATAAGTCGCGATTCCTCTTCAAAAAAGATGAAATCCCAATATAACATACAAGAAAGTATGGTATTTTAATGAAGATTTAACATGAAGTTATTTTTTTCTGACAATAAATATCATCGACCTGTTCATTTCGAATCTGAATTCCCTCAAAGGTTTACACCGATGCTGCGGAAGTCATGTGTCCCGACCAGATCATTCAGAAGGTCCATGATTCGAAATCTCATACATACAGCTCTTTCTCAAACTAGATCGAACATGCTGTTACTTCCCGTCCGGAGTGAAGAATCGATAATGCAGATTTGAAATTTATTCATCCAAGCCTCTGCTTGCTTACATAAATATACGGAGCTCGTGAAAAGGCAAAAAAGGTCTTTCCAACAAAGGAACATTATAATTCGTCTTATACATTCAGGACCGTTCGGGTCCTGAAGTCGGCGAAGGTAAAGGAAAAATGTAATAGAGTATCGCTTGAAGAGTCAAAAAGTTTTCCAATCATAAGTTCGTAGTATTTGCGAAAAATGAACATTGTTTAATTGAACTGAGAATGGAAATATGATACAATTTGACATACGTTCAAGGTGCCCAGAAAGGGTATCGGGTATTTGTAAGTTCGATAAAACAAAACATATTTGTGAGCAATGAAAAAGTTTAGCTATTGATATTGCTGCCACTTCTGACCTGATGTTTTGCTTCAACTGGGTTAGATTATTTTGACCAACCTTACTTTTAGGGTATCCCCATGGAAAATAGTCAAGCGGGCTAAGGTCGAGGCTTCTGGGAGGCCAGTTGATGTTACCCTTTCGCGAAATGAATCGAATGTATAGAAATTATAGTCCGTTTAAAATAATATATTAATATCAAAAGGGCTAAGGAAAATCGAAATTAAGTTGACTACAACCGATCTAGGTAGATTTCTAGTCAAAGTATTTAAATTGTTCACTTCGTCAAAACTATCATTTCGTTCTTGAAGATAATTGATAATTCTCACATGTTTACATATCTCTGAAGAATTCACAGTGGTACCCATACAGTTAATGCTCCGCGTTTTCTTCTTGACAAAGCAGAGGTATAGTGACATTTTCAAAGAGTACAAGCGACGAAAATACTCAAACCAAAGATTAACTTTTCCAACAACTCCCTTAAAGTCAATAATATTAACAAAAAGTTAACATATGAAGATTATCGGAATAGGTTGAGTAACAAAGAAAAGACTAAACAGCAGCTAGTGATTTTCAGTATGAACATACAAATCTAGATTGGCCGCTGCCAACTTAATTTCGAGTTTTAATAGCCCCCCTTGATGACAATATATCTTGAAGAGACTATAGTTGAAATATCCGGATGCCCTTATATGAACTCTAATAGCGATCCTAACTAATTCCCTAATAAGCGTTCCAATTAGTTTCTGGCAGTGTCATTCTTCATCCCATCATTACTGGATTCGTAAAGTATCGGGTTCCGTCCCGGAAGGAATCCAGAATTAACCCGAAAACGTCGGCTATAAATAGACGTTCCGAACGGAAGTTATGGCAGGCCATTTCCCCGCAGCAGCAGCGTTGATGCGAGGCGCAATGTGCCGTGCCGTATATGTGATACAAAACGCCCCAATAAACATTCCCGCATGTCACATTGGGACGGGTGCGTGCTTCAGATTACCCCGACTCTCTTACCCAAACGATGAGTATGTGTACTTACCAGGAATTCCTTCGAGCGCTCAAATCGTATTCGTGAAATTGCTGTATTTATCCGTTTCTATATTCCTCCCTGCATATTATCAGGAGGTGCTTCAAACTTCATTGTTCGAAAAGTTCTAGTAGTAAATTTTCAAAGGCTTCGAAGGCCTGCTATGTCACAACGATGGATTATTTACGTGTGATCTTCCAAGAAAAATTTGGACAGTTCCTAATCGTTTGCGAATAGGTCATGACCTACGACCTACGACCATGGTCGTACCAATAGCATGCTAATCAGATGGAACTCAGTTCCAAGTGTGGATATAGAGAACCTAAGTTTGCTGTCAACTGCGATAGGCGTCCTCGAAGGTTTTGAGGACTCAATTTTCACTGCACGGCAGGCCTTGATCCAAGCTACACTTCTAGGGCATGATACCTTAGTTCGCCCTCAGGAGTTGCGCAAGTTTCCTGAAGATTTGTTGTTGTTAACGTCAGAAACCTAATCAGTCATTTAAATATCAGCTTACGACCGTTTTAAATAACCTATCTTACCTCCATATCTATGGAAGGATTGAAACAGGGATTGAAATAATTTGTTTCCTTTTCGATATTCTACTTGGTGATAATGATTCTTATTGGCGATTCCAATCTATCCCTTCGTCCGAAAAGAGTGTTCCCATTGCACAAAGTCATTTACAGTCAATTCATCGCACATAGATCCACCGAAAAGAGGTTATCTATCATCTTCCATGGATTGGTAAGATTAGATCGTGTTTGTGACATGCTAAACACAGAGAGATAGCGACAAAGGTAAATAGATAGACAAACCTGATCTATCCGTAATCTTCAATACGTTATTGAAAACGGATGTCAGAGAATTCTACAGAGTTTGAAACAGGCGGCACCGACTCTTGGCGGCGCTGAGATATTTGATCCGAGGTGAGTAGCTAGGCTCTGGGCGCTAAGCAAAAGACCCTCCTGTGCGTACATAGCAGTTAAAATCAAAATTGTTTTTGAATGAGTTCACTGACACTCACCCAACCACACGGTACGAGGCAACCTCTTTCACACTCTAAAAATGACTGGATAAAAATAGCTGCCTCTCTTGAAGCTCTTCTTGAGGAGCTTGGATGCTTGACTTCACAAATGACCATACATGTTGAACGTGAACTGGTCACACTCACTAACTAGTGATGGGCTCACCACGAGTCCTCTTCTCCATAAGAGTTGGTAATTTCATTATGGAGTTTTCCACTATGATAGATTCACGATTTCGTAAGGGAGGTGGGTTGCACGACGAGGGAGCTTCTAGAGAGATCGCGGCTTACATGCCCATCGATTTCTGTGACAGGTCGTATGAGTTCAGTTTAGAGCCACGCACGTTAAGAGATCCCCACCTGCTGAATGCTTTCTGGACCAGGAATATTGATCTTTTCGCTTTGTTGATTGCTCGGTGGATGTGCTCACACTCAAGTTATCCATCATCACCACACCCAAATGAGAATGGCTGTTAGTAACAGGGATGCTAACTACATTGATATGGAACCTTCGTCTCGAGGGTTGTGTCTTTCTCAACGCAGAGTAACAGTTGCCAGTCCTCAGTTATAATTTACGATCGTTCGAACTCTCAGGGAAGTAGCTCAATGGTATTGATTTGAACGCCGTCATTACAGAATCGAATTTCGGGTCTACTATCTCACTAGTCAAGACGCTAGTCTATGTGGCGTTTCATGAAGGCTCGCCACAACTTCTTTATTTGCACATCATTTTTGGATTATTAGTATGAAATACAATATCAGATTAATACAAGCTCTTTCGAGCATATTTTCCATTTCATTCTCACATATTCCTCACAGTGTTTCATTGATTTCATCTCAAATATTTTGTGTTAGTTGCTCAAGCGTTTCTGGTTCGTTTGCATGAGTCAAGAACAGTGAAATCAGGTGACGTGGAGGCCAGTCAACATCATCATTTCTAGAAATAACTTGTTGTTGAAAGAGGTCTCAGTAATTTTATTGTAATCTTGGCTTCTCATTTTCTAAAGTATGGTTCAATGATGCAGCTAGACCAATTTGCACACCCGATACTCACTTTCATGAAAGCAAAGATGACTTATCAATTAACCCTGGACATGGAGTTCTTATAAGAACCATCTTTTATTCAAGTACCTTTGTTCGAAGATTAGTGGTAGAAAGCACAAAGAGAATATCATAGAGATAGACGATTCAAAGGAAACGTTGCACTACACATTCAATTTAGCCAGTTCTTTTTGATTTTAGTTCGTATCAATTGAAATAGAAACCAGTGGAAATGTTTTATTGTAGCGATTCCCCGCTTTATAAACGTATTGTCTAAAAGAATACAATACACAAAGGCAATATATTGCATTAAATTGGGGTACGTGAGTATCTGTTTCACCTCAGGATGTAATTGCTTTTCATTTAAGATATCCCATAAATTTCATTCTACCTGTCGATACAATAAAATACTGTATCGTCCGCTCCGTTTCCGACTCGGCACTTCACGAAGCAGTCATAGCCAATTTCTCACTTTTGGCTGTCGAAATACCATCCAATTATGACAGCTAAGTGGGAAATGCGAGACACGCTGAAACAGGAAATGGCTCGATAGCACTGTTGCTGTAGCGAATTCCCTATAGCTCATTCGGAGGGGAACTTTTGAACAGGCCATTGATATTTGAGAGGAAATTAGGAAGAAATTGTGCATCCGTTTGGATTTGGCCTCTCGCCATGCCCTTCTTCCAGAGTGGACCCTTCTATCGATATCACTAATCTCTTTTGCCCTCTACTGAATTGGATCCTCTTATTGGAAAGGTCGAGTGAATTTAATATTGCGGAGGGACGTAGCTTCAAAGATGGAATATTCGTTCACTGTCGGTTTTTTGCGACAATCGATCATATACTTTACCATTTTTTTCGTTTTTATAAAAGATATTCGTACTCTTCTGATAAATGATGATCGAATATTTCTTCATGCAATGTCACTTGTTTATATTTCTCCAACCGCTTTTGCTGGTTTTATTGATATTTTTCTTTTTCGAAAATACGAATAATCGGTTGTAAAATTATAGATTCATGGTTATCAACATTTGAGAATAAGCAAAGAGATTTTTATTTGTTTCTAGGGGTGACTTGGAGAACTTTCGAATTTTTCGAGAAGTTGAAATTTTGTAGGTGCGTTTTATCTTATCGATTCTTTTCTTACAGACAGAAACAGTGTGTTGTCATGGAAGTTATAGGTCTGACATGATTTATGTTTTATATTTTATATTATATGTTTTATATTTTGTTCCCCAGGGATCGGTTCTTGGGCTTCCTACTTATATTATTTACATGAATGACCTCCATAATAGTTACAATGGAGGTGACTTCAACATTCTTGAGATCTGCCGGCTCAATGGGTTGAAATATAATGCTTTAATAATACACAATGACCATTAATCGTTGTAGCTATGAAAACAATGCCAATAACATAGAATACACAAGAATCTTTCTCCATGAGTATCAGGGTATACTAGCCATGGTGTATGACCTAAGGAATGTACAGTGATGGGAATCGAGTCCCCATGAAATGAGATTCATGGTCTCTTATTTTAAGACAAATTTTTATGTCAGTATAGGGATGAACCACAGTCCAAAGAAGACAAAATATAAACATCATATATAAACATCGAGCTAGTTACGAAAAAATTGCTTTCACGACTTCGTACAGTTTTGAAACATATGAACAACAATATGAACAATGCATTCTCCACTTTATGCAATTTTGATGCATAAAAACGAAATTACTTCCACTACTTGCTGTATTAATAAGGTTCCACATAGTAACTTCTGGATACAATCACTACTCGATATGAATACAAGGAATTCTTCTTGTTGCCAATATTATATGTTTCTGTAATTCAACAACAGGTCCTGGGCCTACAAGGCTTGGACAAGTTGAGCTGTTTAAAAAACTTAACAAACACAATAGATTTGGCTATGATATACATCAATTTATATGGTATGTTGGAAGAACAACGTAAGTCGTCAGTTTGAGCTGGATCGAGATCACCAAAGGGAAGCTGCAGCTGAAAGAAGATAACGTCTTTACCAGATGGTACAATTTATTGTGAAACAGACTCATACAATAGTTAAATCAAGGTATTAACAAGGATAGCATAATTAATTCAAAAGTCACTAACATCATCTAGGATGGCGTAAAACCTAAAAATACCTTCCACAACATTTTAGCGGAATTCCAATATCTAACAACATTTATGAATAATAAACGAGTAATACAGAAATTAAGTGATAATCAAATATATAATAATAATAATTATATGAAAATAGGCATGGGTTGACGAAACACAATATTTATCATTAGAGTTATACCTCTAATGTATATATGTAGTTGAACTCTCGCAAGGGAAAAAATATTTATATCTTTATATTTTTTCTTTTTCCATGGAGATTCTGCATCAAGTGTATTTGTCTAAACTTTAATTGTAAATGTTAACTGTGTTGAAATAAATTGATTCAAAATTGATTAAAAATATATATATAGCTAAAATAAACATATCACCAATCCTTAAACATTCACAAAACATGTAGATTGAACGGATACATAGCCTAACAAAATATTCTAGTGAAAGGATATCACATGTTGATCTGAGTAGAAGATGGGGACGTACAATTTAGAATGGAAGTAAATAGAACTTCACCTTTCAGAGTTCCTAAATGAAGAAATCAGACGGTTACTGGAGTTAGGGGACCTTTATCTGTCCTTAAAACCAACTCGAAAAGGACCCTTTTATCATCTTGATCCTTGAAACCTAAAGGGAAACCCTATTAAATAAAATACACATATCTTCTTCGATCGTTGGTTTTGACCCGGATGTAGGTTTGACTAGAAGCATGAGCTCATGGTTTAAGTTGAAAAATGAATTCACTTTTAGAAATACTAAATCCTAGGATATTTTTATATGTCACATTTTTTCTGCTCTCTATATTACCAATACACTTTTCTTCATTAAATTTTAATTGTGATCAGAAAAGATCTCTTATAAGCTATTAAAATTGCTGATGAAAGAACAGATTGCATTCATTTTTCTTCAATTTCCTATTGGTAATAAGAAATGAAACAATCTTCTAAACTGATATAGCAATCGCACTGTAAAGATTATTTCTTTTCTGAAAATTGGTTATAATGCCGAATACGCCAAGAACATTCACTAAATATGTTCTTCATCTAACAAAATGCTTGAAGCTCCATGTGCCTCAAAATATTTCAACTACAGAAATCGACAAAATCATCGAACTTAGCGACGTGGCCTGATTCACCATTACTTAACACTTGCCGTAGCTATTGAGGGAACGGTGCAAAACAAAGACCTAATGCTAAAAACGGTGCAAGTGGACATTAATGATTGTGTTCAATAGCGTTTGACAAGTGGGACGATGGAATCAAACAAAAATTGAAGTACCATTGACCCTAATTCCACATTGGTTTCGAAAAAATTACACCGATCGAGAATAATTCACCAAGCAATTATCGAAGAATCCGTTACCAAAATTCTCTTTCAAATCCACTAAAAATGGCAGATCAAACGCATTCATGACCATTGGGAATCAATCCACTAGCCTAACGCTCCGCAATTTCGATTGGTTCCAAACGTCTATTTGGAATCGGATTACATCTACACCTACTCATCTATTCGTCCGTTATCAGTCGGAATTTGCAAATGGGCAACCACATAAATTGACCTAATTAAAATGGCAAGGAGAGGATAATTTGCATCATTCGGACCGTAATATATCCCTCTCTCGTGAAATACATCACATTTGACGTCACCCGGTATCTATGGTTTTGTGTTGTTAAACGTCCACTGGAGTGCAGTTAAGCCAGCTTTGTAGACGGATGCTCGGCTGTATACAAATTATATATTAGCACCTATCACAATGGCTTTGAGAGAAATACGTCAGCTGTATTGCAAATGGGAATGTTGAATTGTTATTGTGATCCGTCAGTGTTTAAACGCCATCGAATTCGGAACGAATTACCAGTAGGTATGTGGGAATATAATTTGTTTCTGTTCATGTGGAAGATGCGGAATCATCATCTATTAAACAATGAAAAATTCTAGAATAAGCGCGAGAAAACTCTTGACATCACATCAGTGCTATTTTGTATTTTTCTTTAGTTATCATAATTTATTATTTGGACTATTTCCATGATCTATTGATGATATTTTCTAGCCTACATTTCGGTTGATTTTTCCACTATTTACTTGGTGAATTCATCTGAAGAAAGCAGAGACTGCTTGGAAATTACTCGATAATCATATACAGGGTGTGTCTTTAACCATAGGTTCTTGAGATCGAAAGAAACACTTTTTTCCCATAACGTTTTTTCATATTTACCTGGGTTAAAAAGTTTTGAACATTTTAAGTTTTCACATTGGCCAAGACTCCTCTGTAGTCCAGTTTAGTTTGAATAAAAATTACCCTCTACAGCATTCACTATTGAATCTGAATTGTTTGAAAACATTATTTTCCCATTAAGAAATGATACACTCAATCATGTTTCATCAGATGATTATATCGATTTAATTCCTTTCAGCTTCAAACATCTCAAAAATTGTGCAGTTTGGGAAAAAAGATGATGAATGATTTTATCTGCCAAAAAGACTAAGGATTCTAGGAATTACAAGATACGGACCTTCAATTCAAAGGATATTGGTTTTTCATGCAATTTAACCAATCTGTACAGTAGTAGTGAGAAACCCACAAGAAATGGAATAAATCTATTGATGCCAAAATATGCATGACTTTTAATCAAAAACCTTCTACAAGAGATATTACAGGTGAAAATGCAATTTTTTTATGAAATTTCAATACCCTATATCTTTTGAACGGGGACAAATTTGGAAAAATGTTATAAGAAGAAGGTGTTTTGGTTTAAACTAACGCAGTGATCAAAGACACCCTGCATATCCCAAAGCTCAAATTTTACAAGAGATCTATGACCAAGAAGATATCGTCATTAAATACGCTGTACTCAATTCTTTCACCTAAATATGCCTTATCTCAAGATTGATAAGAGAAGATAAAAATAAAAAATTATTATAAAGGATTTTTGATTTTGAAGGGTTTTTCAACAAGAACTTCGTTTTTTAATTGTGGCCACATCTACCACATGAGAACACACACAGTTAGTTTTTTGACATATTCGTAGTACATCCTTTGGCCATTGTTAAAATGAATTCAATTTCGCTCGAAAATGGCATTAAAATAATTGAACTTACTATGAAAATGGCGGTTCTGTTAAAATTACATTCAGTAAAATTCGTGATATTTTCGGACGCTAAATTTGAGTTGACGGGCTCGGTGAAAGAATGTACCAACACCAACGCGTGTTTGATCGGGGCGTTCAAGCGAAAACATCGCAGCCGTGAGCCACAGTGTTGAAGAAGATCCAAATTTGTCCATTCTTGACATTCTCAACAACTGGGGTTATCACAAACCACCTCATGGAGAATTTTGCTTGAGGATTTGGCTCTGAAGCTTAACAAGATTCAAGTAGTGCAGGAATTGAATCCGCCGACCATTCACATCGCCGTATGTTCGCTCAGTTCTTCTGGAACAAGCCACTGGTTTTTCTGAAAAAATCATTTCTTCAGACTAAGCCCATTTTTACTTGACATGGTACGTCAACAAGCAAAATTACCGCATTTGGGTTTCTGAAAATCCTAGAGCGATTATTGAGAAGCCTTTGCATGCTCAACGTGCACTAGGTAGTCTGGAGGCGTGATTGGACCGTTATTTATTAAGATGAGGTTGGAAATGCGGTAACGGTCAATGGATCATGCTATCGCGAGATGTTAACAACTCAATTTTGGCCTATTATTGATGACATGGATATCACTGACATGTGGTTCCAACAAGACAATGTCAGTTGTCACAAAGCCAATGAGACGATCAATTTATTTCAAACCAAACTTGCTGATCGCATAATTTCACGAAATTCAGCTGTTAAATGGCCAGCCAGATCGTCTGATATAACACCACTGGATTATTTTTGTGGGACTATCTTAAGGACAGAGTCTATACGGAGCCAATCGAATCGATTGCAGCCTTGAAACTCAAAATATGTAATGTGATAGCCAAAATAGACCCGACATTTTGCCGAGAGACTTTACTTCTGTCGTGGTCGTGGTGGACATTGGCCAGATATCATTTTTCATTCCTAATTGCCGAATTTTTCTTTTTGTAATACAATAAAAATTTGAATCATCGTCATCAACATTTTTGTTGAAAGATCCTTTACTTGAATTGAGATGAGTTTTGAACTTATATTCGGACAGAATTCGGACCGGCTCTTTGTGAACACAGAGATCATCATTTAATGGCTGCATCACAAAGGAAAGTGGGATATCAATCAAGGCAAGCCCCTATCCAGTTGCTCCAAAGGCACTCGCGGATAAATGCCAAGGCTATTAGTTTTTCTGAAAAGGGATGTCATCCCTACGAAAAAAATGTATGGTTTGAAGTGCTCCTCGGTGAATAATGGCTATCTGCGAAATTGCATTTCCTGTTAATCTTATTCCCGCGAATGGAAAAAAAATCAGGATCTCTTCAAAAGTCTCTATAAAATTTCATCTTTAATCCTTTGAAGTTTCTATATTTGAATAAATTTGGGTAATCCATTGAAGTTGAATCGGGAATTAGAATTCTAAGCAACAACCTCATTGAAATTTCAAGTGAATTGTCAAATGATAAACTCTAGGAGATTCGTAATGAAGTCTACAATGATAATTGTATTATAGTTTTTGATGCGCAAGGTTTAGTTTGAATAATATTGTAATATAATTGGCAACGTTTCGGGAATTCCCTTCTTCAAAGCCGGTATTAACCATCATACGCAATAATACAACAATAAAAACAGACAATCTATAAACATCAGAAACTGTAAGATATTCTGTTGAATAGGGATCTAATTCTTATATTTCCTTCGAAAAGAATTTATTTCTTGTCTTTTCCCAACTTATTTTGTTGGATATCATTGGGGTTATGATGTCAATTGTTTTTAGATGTGTCACGTCAATTTTGATTTTTTTTCTTGATCTTTGTTGGTCTTTTTATTCCAGATTGTTCAAAAGAGTGGAATAGTGTTGTGGTTCCTAATATCTGCTCGGTCTTTAATGCAATTCTTATTTTGTTTTATATGGATCATCTCCAGAAACACTTGTTCATTTGATTTTCGGTCCATCACTAGTGTCTGTCTCGTCATAACTGAATATGTGTTCTCTCTCCATTTTGTATTTGTAGAGTGTTGTCGGTGTTTGAGAGTACTTGTGTCCTTTCAATGTCCTTCAATTTTTGTTCCGTCTGACTTATCTATACACCGTCACATGCACTACATTTGTAGGTACGATTATTGATTTTTGTTGAATATATGTGTTTATCCTGTTTGATCAGTATTCATACACGGCATGTGATGTGCAGGGTTCTAAATATAAAGTAATATAATTTAGCAACGTTTCGGGCAGTGGCCTTCTTCTGTTGTTGGAACCTTTTATTTAAAAATCATCCGGTTACATGTTTCTGGCTACTCCGCCATTATCAAACCAAGGATTCTAAAAGGTGGTACTCGTAAGCAAAACAAACATTGTTAAATTGTTGAACATAAAGTGAAAACACGCTATGTTTACAAGTATCATTAGAAATATATACTTATTAAGATGAAATAAATTTTTGGTGTTAGCTATTAAATTGTAATATGTCCGCTTAAACTTACGATTTTTTGTTCCAGTGTCATATGGTAAAATACATAATATTATCTAGTCACAAGGGTTGAGTCCAAAATATAAAATAACAACACAATTATACACGTTAAAAGAATAAATAAATAAATAAAAATAAAATTGAATTATTTAAAACGGTAAAGACAAAACTATGAAAAATGACAGACAGACTAAATGACAAAAGACAAACAAACCTTGACAAACTGACCTATGTGGGGACACTCTTCTTCTTACAAACGGTGTTGGCCGGACTCTTGAATGTTCCTAGCGAGGCAGTGGCGTGCCATGGGGTAGTCAATATAAAAGTTTATATGTGTCTTTCACATTGTTGGTTAACATTGTATTCAGTGTTTTGTATTCCTTACTATTAAGATGTTTATAAATTTCCACTTCTTCTAGTATTTCTTGTTTGTAATTGAATTCACAGTGATGAATAAGTTTGGCATTTTTATTCAGTATATATAGGAATATATTGTAGAGCTGAATACACTAAATTACCTAGCAGTGTCGAACAGTGTTACCACCCAGAGGTTATCGATAAACTTATTGAGAAGAAAAGAAGAAAACAAAATACGGAAGGACAAGATTCATTAATGGCTGTAACTAACATAAGTTCAAACCTGAAATACTGCTGCATTCCATTCTATGGTGGCATCTCACATAAAATCGCCAATGTAATAAGAAAAGTAGATGATTCTAGAGTAGCATTTAAATCCCAAAATTTATTACGTCAATTTCTCATCAAGAACAAAAGCCCAATTGAGAACTTAGACAAACCAGGCATTTACAGATTGGAGTGTGGTGAACCGGGATGCAATGTTGCCTATGTGGGAAGAAGTGGCAGGTCTATTAGAACTAGGAAGAATTTATTCCTTGTCAAAAATTTTCCGACAACTTATTTTGTTGGATATCATTGGAAAATGTTATGATGTCAATTGAAATTTTTAGATGTGTCACGTCAATTTTGATTTTTTTTCTTGGTCTTTGTTGGTCTTTTTATTCCAGATTGTTCAAAAGAGTGGAATACGTGTTGTGTAGGTTCCTAATATCTGCTCGGTCATTAATGTCAATTTTATTTTGTTTTATATGGATCATCTCCAGAAACATTTTGTTCATTTATTTTCAGTCCATGACTAGTGTCTGTCTCCTTATAATTGTTCTCTCTCCATTTTGTATTTGTAGAGTGTATGTCGGTGTTTGAGAGTACTTGTGTCCTTTCAATGTCCTTCAATTTTGTTCCGTCTGACTTATCTATACACCGTCACATGCACTACATTTGTAGGTACGATTATTGATTTTTGTTGAATATATGTGTTTATCCTGTTTGATATAGTATTCATACACGGCATGTGATGTGCAGGGTTATACATATAAAGTAATATAATTTAGCAACGTTTCGGGCAGTGGCCTTGATCCAATGGATATTCGAGGAGTTATGGAGTGAATCAAATTTCATATGCTCATGAACTCTTGAACCATTTTACGGATTTTGTCCATTAACCAACTTGACCGAGGTATTTGGACAGTTAATCTATTCTGAAAATATGAAAACTTTAGCTCATCTCATTTGGAAAATAGATAGTAAACAGGCGGCCATAATCAGTTTGATCCGGTTTTCCCCATCAGAAACTCAAACCCAATCGATTGAGAACATTTTTGGTTCAATATTCGGAAATTGCAGATATTTGGCCAATACAATAGCACGCTGTTCTACTAGAACGATTATTTAGTCAAAAAATATTCTGGGAGTGTTTCATCTCAAAGATTTTCACTAAATTTTTTTCGAAACATTGGTCATTGAACGCCTAGAAATTGTTATAGCAAGCATCAAGAAGAGTTTTCTGGATAGACATCTTTTCCATCATTACTGGTCTATCATTCAAACAAGATATATTAGATTTTTGACGATGATTACATCGATTGTGTTACCTCCAACGATTGGTTCGAAATCTGGAAAATGGGCTACATCTCATAAATTATACACAATTTGATAAATGGCAACGTTACAGGTTCCCCATAAGAATGCTGAAGCTTTCAGTGGTTAGTTCAAAACTTCAGGAGTTGAATTCAAAAGAAAGATAGTTGATTGAATTCTCAATTTTCAACATTACCCTGTAGGGTAAAATAGTGTTATCATAGATGAGGGTTTTCACCTTTAAGAATTCTGAGCTGTCTTCCAATGCGTGAAAAGCTCACTGTGTCCCTCTATACTTTTATTCGAGCGTGATATTCAGGTCGTGAACCACGAACTCAACAAAAAATCAATGAAAAACTAATTTTCATCCTCCGGAATCTGGATGGCGCTGCTGGTTGGGATATCGATTCGATTTCATTCAAGTTTGCAGAGTTTCCACTAGAGGTCAGAGCAAATCATACTTTTCACAGTTGCATTAATCGCATTTTCTTTGAAGTAATCAAGGTATTCCCTTTGATCAAGAGAAAGATGGCTTATTCTCATAGAGTCTTTTCTTCTGAAAATGAGTAAGGTATAAAAGATATAAAGGAGTGTTCTTTTCAGTTCTACCTAGACATGGCTTGAGGAAGTAATTTGTTTCAACTCTATTCAAAACAAAAGTTTTCGACTCTGAGTAGGTATACGAGATCTTAACAAAGCACGAACAGATGGTCAGTCCAGAAATACAAACTTTATTTGTTGAAAGGGGGTCAAAATGAACACTGGTGAATAGGAAATCCAATTTACAAAATAATTACTTCCGGAACTGATGTTGCATCTTCTGACAATTGCTATAATTACACTTCGAAAACTTTATTCCCATGTTGAGCCGTCTTGGTCACTATGACTACTGTGATGATTCCGTTGATGGGGATGCTGATGAAGAGGAAGCAGAAGATATAATGGAACCGGAATCTGTAGAAATCGAAAGCGAGAACGATTGGGACGAGGAGGATTTGCAACCTATTTCTAATCTCGTGGTGAGAAAAACACCGAAATGAAATCAAACTAATTCTGTCTGCGCACCATTTTCCTTTTTGTATCAGAGTGGTCTGATGAATATAAGTTCTGATGGTGAAATAGTAAGTCCATATAAACTTTTGATTTATTCATATCAGATGACATAATGGAACACATCGTTTTTGAAACGAACTCATATGCCACTCAGACAAGACGAGGTTGTATGTTCAAACATTTGACAAAAAATTGAATTAAAATGATTTTTAGGCATAAATATACTTATGGGAATAAAAAATTACCCAGTTATCGCGATTTTTGGTCATCAGCACCAGATTTACACGACAGTTACATTAGCAATTTGATGACAGTAAATAGATTTGGCTGGATTCTCACAAATCTTCATATAAATGACAATGAATTAATGCCCAGCAACGGCTCCCCGAATTTTGATAGATTATATAAACTCCGTCCATTTCTCTCTTCACTGCAACCAAACTTTCTAAAGGTTTTAGGCCATCTGAATACATGGCCATAGATGAATCTATGATTAAATTTAAGGGTCGTTCATCATTAAAACAATACTTACCAAAAAGCCAATTAAAAGAGGCTACAAGGTATGGATTTTAGCCGATAAAAGCGGTTATTGTTATAAATTTGATATTTATACCGGAAAGACTGGGTATTCTCCTGAGAAACATGTGGGGGGTAAAAGTTGTCCTTAGACTATGCCAAGGACTCGAAAATAAAGGTCATAAAATATACTTTGATAATTATTTTAGTAGCGTTGAGCTTATGGAGTTACTGAAGAAGCATGGAATATTTGCTTGTGGGACAATAAATCCAAATAGAAGAGAACTACCAGCATTTAAAACGGATAAAGAATTGAAAAAAGGGTGATTTCGATTATTTTATTAGTGATGGTGGAATATACGTGGTCAAATGGAAAGACAAGAGATGCGTACATCTTATTTCCAACTATCACCAGCCAAATGAGGTGACTAAAGTGAATCGAAGATCTAAAACTGACAAATTCAAGAAATCCCATGTCCCACAATCCTCACCGATTACAATGGGAACATGAACTCTGTTGACAAGTTAGATCAATTAAAATCATGTTATGAGATAGACAGAAAATCTAGAAAGTGGTGGCATAGAATATTTTTCCATTTCATAGACGTTTCAGTTGTAAATTCATTCATTTTACATAAGCAATTATATCCCACTACGAAAATGAGTTTAAAAAGTTTCAGACGTGAAATAATTACGTGTCTAATATCTGAAAGCAAGGTTTTGCAGAAAAATATACAGCGCAAAGAACCTCAACAAATCAACAAGCATAAACCTTTTGTTCATCCAGAAATCAAAAACAAATATAATTCGCACATGCCGATATATGCATCAAGAAGAAGATGTGCTCATTGTAGTACAAAAATAAAACAAGTACGCACCGACTGGATATGTCAAACCTGTAGTGTACCATTATGTCTGTCAAAATCCAAAAACTGTTTTGCAGAATACCATGCGAATTGATGGCACGTACTTATTATGAAAGTTCAATATTTTCAGTATTATGTGAAACGAATGTTTATTAGTGGCATGGTGGTGCATATGGTGTACCACCTCAAAAATTGTACTTTTAAAGAAAAAAATCTTTTTTTGATGATACTTTGTTTTATTATATACCCCCCTCACCAAAATTAAGAAAAAAAAAAAGAGAAAATTACTCAAAAAAATATGGCTGTGCTTCTAGGGTGTATTTCAATGGATATTTTATGTGCTTCAAAGAGTTAATCGCATTTTCTTTGAAGTAATCAAGGTATTCCCTTTGATCAAGAGAAAGATGGCTTATTCTCATAGAGTCTTATCTTCTGAAAATGAGTAAGGTATAAAAGATATAAAGGAGTGTTCTTTTCAGTTCTACCTAGACATGGCTTGAGGAAGTAATTTGTTTCAACTCTATTCAAAACAAAAGTTTTCGACTCTGAGTATACGAGATCTTAACAATGAACGAACAGATGGTCAGTCCAGAAATACAAACTTTAATTGTTGAAAGGGGGTCAAAATGAACACTGGCGAATAGGAAATCCAATTTACAAAACTATTACTTCCGGAACTGATGTTGCATCTTCTGACAATTGCTATAATTACACTTCGAAAACTTTATTCCCATGTTGAGCCGTCTTGGTCACCATGACTACTATCCTAGGGTGGGTTGTAGCACCTACACACAGCCCCATGGCACATGCCTACCAGAATCTGAAGTTCTGAAAGAATTGAATACCGCTCCTACGTTTTCCTCATTATCAGATGAGATAAAAGTTGTTTATTTAAATTTTGTGATTCTTCGAAAATTACAGACATTCGGACAAAATCATAGCACACTGTTTTACCAGAGACAAGCGCACAAACTGACGAAATGCTCCGGATATGATGAAATAACCCCATAAATGTGGAAATATTTTGATAGCACTTCAGTTAATGTTTTGTTAGCCAAAGGTACAAAAGAAAAATATTTCGAAAACCTTGGGACCAGGAGGGAAATGATTGATAAACGCCATGTTAATGCTCATTCATACGAATGGAGATGTAAAAGAATTCACTTACTGAGTACTGCAATGAAGTGAAATGCCGCATAACTGGAGAATAAACACATCAGATCAAGTGTGGAACTAAAGCTTTACAGGTCATAAATCAAGCATCAAACAAAATTGAAAGAATACTAAAAGACCACAAAAATGTCTAATTCATGCTTATTCATCAAGTGAAAGTATTCGAACAAGGAAGAAGACAAATGTGTTGGAATGATTGGGGAAATCAGGTATGAATCAAGACAGACAATAGGCTATTGAGACTAGGTATATAATCTGATTATAAATTATTACATCCATAAAAGTATGAGATTATGAGATCAACATTTTTTGAAGCAAAAGTGGGCTTACAAAAAGGAGGAGTTTCGTGACTAGAAAAAGTCATAATTTTGTTGCATCAGATGATATGTAGGAATCTAGGATACGTATAAGAAAAATATTATTGGAAGAAAGAATCATGAGACGAGTAAAAATATCTGAGAGTGCATATGTTGATGTTATTATGCTTGTGGAAGGATCAAGAGATAATATATGAGCTGAAAATATATGGAAAGGAAACTAACAAGGATACAACCGGAAATAATATAGAAGGCGGTTGAATTGCGGATACAGATTAATCGAGAAAAAATGAAGCAAGGACAACACTATACATAGCTGGGTCAATAATCGAAAGTGATTGAAAACAAGAACAGGGCGAAGAAAATAGAAACGAAAAGATAAATAAACTATGAAGAAGAGATTTGAAAGGTAGAGGTGATGCAAGAAAAGTTGGAAAGGTATGGAGGGAAAAGTATAAAAGAAGCTGAAAGGTGTAAGACCGAAATAAACTTGATTTACTTGACTTACAAGAAAATGAACGAATTATAATTTTCAATCTCAATTTGATAAATTTTCCTGTTGAATATTCAAACCTTGAAAAGTTTAATGGATATTGATCATAAACATTATATGAAGGTATATCCAATACCAATATTTCTCCATCCTATAAATTACCATAGGAAAGGACACATTGTTCGATCTATCTTGAAGTGACCTTTATTTCACAAATACTGTTTGTCTCCCGGGAAGTTTTACTATTTTGTTTGATCACAATTTTTGATTGAATGATGTTACAGTTTGTTTTTAATAATTATATAAAAATATCGTTCCTTGATTTATTTCATCAATTTATTCAATTTCAAAATTTAATATTACATTTCACGGTTATGCTATATTTCATAAATTCTAGTTAATGTTATTACAGGTTTCGTTTTCAATTTTCAAAATTAATTCTCATAATTCATTATAGTTTTCATCTCAATTTTCTTATTGATTATTATATATTTGCTTTTGACAGGCAGTTTTTTCGTAGAGACAGGAACAACCTCGAATAAGGACAGACATTGTGACCGGACCATAATAATTTACCATTATAATTTATGAGTGTTTACTTTTTGTTTTCAATAATAAAAATGTTTTTGGATTTAACAGAGATCGTAGTTATAATACGAGGAATCTAGATCTTCTCTTTCCTCAACATAGATTAACCATGACTGAGAGGGGCCCATACTATATGTGTACTAAACTGTTCAATAAACTGCCAGAAAACTTTAAGAGATGTAATAATGTTCGTACTTTTAAGAACTTAATTAGGAAAATGCTGGTTCGATTGGAACCCTATAATCTTGCTGAATATTTTAGTTCCACTAGTTTTGTTTATGTAGAATATATATCTTGACGTCATTTCATTTCTTATGTTAACAACTTTGTAGGATTTGAAATAAAGAAGATTTATTATTATTATTATTATAGATTTCATTTTCGATTTTCGAATTGGGTGTTGTAATCTGTGATTGGAGAGTTCGTCAATGCGGAGATAGATGTCATTGTTGTCAGCGGTTCGTCTTATTCAAAATTAATTCGGCGTAGTGTTTTGTTTTTTTTTACGTTTCTTTTATCAGTTTTTTATTACTTCTGTAATCTGCTTTTCAGATAGATTTAAAATTCACGAGATATAAATTCATTACTCTTCGATGATCTTTAGTGTTTAGACAGATATAATATAGTAATTTGCAGCAGAGTTGTCGAAGCCATTTGTTAGATACAATTGGAAATTTAGTTGGGCTAACTAATTCAGCTGTAAAGGCATTAGTTTTTTTGAACGATTAAATTCGGATAGCCTTGAATTACTTTTATGGATTCTGGACACAGATATAATTTGGATAATTTTGTAACTTCAACATCGAATTTTTTTCTGGACCCAAAGATTGAATGGTAATACTGGTCGACCCATTGGCGAACTTCCCGATAAATCACGGATACAATATTGGTCAAAACCGTATAAGGAAGAGCAATCAAGCCAAACCCATTGTCGTCCTAGAAATAGGTCAACCAGTGACATGAAGAGGCGGCGTTCACTCAAGTTAAGTCCCTCTGTATGATATTTTGGAACATTTAATTTTTTATCATTGTTGCTATTTTTCTAATTTCAAAATTCCAGTCACAATACTTCTGAATTTCAGTGTGATAATTTCTACATAATTTAATTTCTGGTTTCTGTTTGAAAAACTTTCGAATTGATATAACATTCTGGCTATGGTGAGAGAAGTTTCATTATTTCGTAGTTATTTTTTAGTACTGTTAATTGTAAACCATATGAGATTTTTTCCACATGACATTCTTTGCAGATTGTAATCCACATCAATATCCAATTGAATTTTTGTAATAAATCAATTAACGAAGTACCTGTTTTTTTTAAATTTTGCCACTTGGCAATTTTGGGGTAAGGTACCCTGACCCGACCCGGACTGGGCCAGAATTTTGATAAATGGTTGTTTCTTTTAGCTTTAGGCGATATTTTGAATTTTTACTAATTTAAGTTCCACTTAGGTAAATTTTGGTATTGAGAACGTGGCAATTCAAATCAATTAACGAAGTACCTGTTTTTTTTTAATTTTGCCACTTAGCAATTTTGGGGTAAGGTACCCTGACCTGATCCGGACTGAGCCAGAATTTTGATAAATGGTTGTTTCTTTTAGCTTTAGGCGATATTTTGAATTTTTACTGATTTTAGTTCTACTTAGGTAAATTTTGGTATTAAGAACGTGGCATTGAAAGAGAATGGATCTTAATATTGTTGAATGTTTCAATTATGTATGGAATACAATAACAGATAAATGTATGCCTCTGTTAGCCTTACAAATACTAACCTTTTGAGCACATTTATCATAACATTTGCACAAATTTGACTCGCTCTTTTTGGTTTGTTTGCAGAAACCTTGCTTGTCAGATATCCCACAATCCGGTGCAGTCAAATCAGGTGACCGTGTAGGCCAATCAATTTCACCATTTTTTGAATTAATTTGTTTTGGGAAGAGGTCTCGCAGTAAATCTTGGCTGTATAAGATGTGAAACCATCGTGATAGCACATGTTACTCAAGCCTGAAGAAGTTTTCGCTCCTCATTGACTGTTATCAAAACTGTTAGATCCAACGATTCCTCCTGAACAAATTGCACACCAGTTAGCTACTTTTAATGGATGCAAAGGTAACTGATGAATGATTTTAGAGTTTTCGGTCGCTCTTCTGTTCATTCGCATTTGTATTCAAATGAAAATGTACCTCATCATATTATGATTTCTTTATGAAAATCATGGCTGTAATTGGCGAGATGTAACATTCTATTTCCATATGAACGGCTTCATTAATGGTCTTCTGGAAGAAGCTCTTGTGTCAACTGAATTTCAAATGCTTTGACATTGTCAAATATTTGTGCAAAATTGTGGCCCAAGTTGTTCTTTGAAGACCACGCCTCTGAGCACGGTGTCGAATTGATGTTGATGGAATATTTTGAACTGCAATAAGGTTTGCAAGAGATCTTGCAGCACGTAGTGTACCATTCTTAGGCCTATCAGCTACAGTCACTCTTGGTTCGACATTTTTACTACACGTTTGCGTGTTTTATTGGCACGTGGTTTCTCCCAAAAAACCTATTTATGGGACTTCTTTCTTCAAGACTAGTCTTCTATCAATAAACACAGAGGCTTCTTCAAGTTGCCCACATCGAATCTGAAAATAAAAAGACAAAAGTAAAAAAAGAACTGAATACGTATCAAATTTATTTGAAATTTATAACCCATTCCAAGATAGAATCGGAAACATCATTAATAGCCCGAAAACCATCTTGAAATTTATATATAGGACAATTATCGATGAGATGAGGTATTGTTCTTCTGTATATCAACATTCACAACTTGCGCTTGGAACTGTGGTCCATCTGAATATCATACATTTCATAAGAGTACCACTCTTCTATATATTCCATAATTTGTTAATGTTCATATTGAAGAACGTATTATAGCAGAATGGTTTTCGTGACTTCAATTCGGGAATTCTATTTTGTGGAATGTATGAAATAATTGGCGATAAATAAAAAAAATGATATTTGCTCCAAGGTTGCAGAGATACAGTCTATAATGTTAGACAAAACTGGTAACCAATGAACCGGTGCAGATCTCATGGTGCCAGCAATAATTCCCGTAGATGTATTCAATTGTGCATTTTTTTTGTGCATGTGCACTATTAAACCAAACAGAGCAGCAATACTCAGCTGCAGAAAAGACTAAAGCTAGAGATGCTGTGCGAAGAATGGAAGCATCAGGATCCCAAGATGATTCAGATATTTTCTGAAGAATTTTATTCCTAGGTTTCAGTTTTAGGCACAGATGATCTAAATGAGTTTTTGAGAGATGAATCTAATTTGACTCCTGAGTATTTAGGATAGAAATTATGTTCGATAGGAGAATCATTGAAAGTTACAGCAAATTTCCTATATTTCTCTTGATTATTCAGATGGAAACAAGATATCTCAAATATGAATTGTCAAGACTAACGGTGGCAAAATAAAAGTAATATACATTCATCGCAGACACCAGGTATTATTACTTCGTTTTATAAAATTTTTCTGAAAACTTATTTTTTTTTCTATAAAATCCTTATGTTTACTTCAAAGTGATTTAATTTACGGTCAGAATGTTTATTTTTTTACGGGATCATCATTGAAGAATATGGAAATCCTCGTCCTTAACTGAAATAAGTCTACACACGAATCTTCAAAACAGAGAAAATCAGTTTTCAAAAACCTTTTCTTCTTTGAAAAAACAATAAATTATGAATTGATAATTAAAACAATGAACCTTCATCTACGAAAATAAACTGGCCGAGTGACCGTCTACAGAGTCAGACTTGACCGTTCTATTTTCGACCGCGGGAATCTAAAAATCACGCGAAAGTGATGTCGCTACGAAATACTCCAACGGTGACTAAATTTGAGCTGCTCTATCGCCAGTCCAGTCAGTCCGTGAGATAATTCGAATTCGCAATAAAGTGAGTACTTAGCTGCTGTCATCCGTCAAATTCGTTACGTTACTTTGCGAGAGAACATTTCGGTTATCCGGATGTCGACCATCTGTGATGAGTGCCGTATTATTTACGTTTCCCGAGGGATCACCATGCTTCTCCCAATTTTTTTCACGTTCGAGTTGACCATTACCTCTGATTCCTTTTTATTAGGTCTGAATTGCTGTTTCTGATTGGAAGTAGAGCTCGCGTTTTTGCTTTCAGATGTCATGGAAGTCGAACGATTTGATTGATTATTTGTTTCGGCTGATGACGAATTCTCATTTTCTTTGTAGTTTATTGAGCACAGAATGATACATAATCATATTTTTGATGCGTTCCTAACATAAAGAGATTGAACACCAGCGGAAACCACAGTTCTCAGGAAGACATGATGAATATCACATTGTGTTAAACATATGCCCATATGGAATGTGATATCTAATTTGGAATTAATATGTTAGACAGTTACAAAAACTACCAGGTTATGGATCTGTTCAAAATTCATTGTGTGATTCGAAATATCAGGTATACTGGTATGAAATGAGCGTTTTTTGATGAGAATAAAACACTAATTATTTATTGAAAAGTTGAAAAAATTTCGTTTTAAGTATTAGCTATTTTTTTTCTATACATTTTGACCACCTTCCTGGCAATTTATGGATACCACGCCAATAAAATTGCTCAACTTTTCAAGCAAAACAACCAGACACTCAATTTTCGACTTCCTCATAGGAATCAAAGTGCTGCTCAGCCAATGCGTGTCCCATCGATAAAAACAAATAATAGTCGGTGGGAGCCAAACCTGGTGAATACAGCGGGTGGAGTAGCAGCTCCGAGCCAAGTGTTTTGATTGTATCCTGAAGCGGTTTTGCTTTGTGTGCAGGTGTATTGTCATGGAGCGAAATTACCTTGCCGTGTCCTCTGGCCCATTCTGGTCGTTTTTCGATCAATGCAAAGTTCAAATTGGTCATTTGTTGTCGGTAGCGATCAGTATTAATGGTTTCACCAGGTTTTAGAAGCTTGTGGTACACCACACCTTTCTAGTCCCACCAAACACACAGCATTGTCTTCCTGCCGAATCGATCTGGTTTTGCAGTCGATGTTGATGGTTATCCCGGATTAACCCACGATATTTCCGTTAAGGATTCTTAAAATAAATCAATTTTTCATCGCCAGTAACAATCCGATGCAAACCGATTATCTTTTGTGTCTTTGAAGCAAAATTTCACAAGTGTTTTCTCCGTTTTCCATCTGTCTTTCATTCAATTTTTGTTGCACCAATTTTCCACACTTTGGATCTTTCAAATAGCTTTCAAACTGTCAGAAATTATTTGTTGTGCAACATTTATCAATTCTGCCTTTTGCATTTGATTCAAAGTGTCATCTCCATAAATTATCGTTTGCAATTCGGTGTCTTCAAACTTTATTATACTATTTTATCATTATTTCTGAACCGTTGAAACCATCTTTTGCATGCTGCTTCTGATAGAGCATGATCACCGTATGCCTCGACAAGCATTCTATGCGACTAAGCAGCACTTTTCTTCAAATGAAAACAAAAAATCAATGCTTTTCGCAAACCATCACTTTCTGGTACGACATTTAACACGATAAAAAATTTGATGTTATCTATTCAATGACTTGATGTCTACTAAATATGTTTTACAGATGTCATAGCAAACAAACAATGAAAAATAAAGTCTCCTTCACAACAAATGTTGCCTATCAAGACATTTGTATCTTGACGCTCACTTCATACCGGTATACCTGGTATACCGGTATATTATAGGTATATTATAAAATCACACACGATATTTGTATGAAAATGGCGATTTAAAAAATAAAGTTACTGCAAATTGAAATTCCACAGAAATATCAATCAATGTAGTTTTACTACATCATTCAACTGTCTTGCACTATACATATAAAGTATTTTATTATTATACAGGGTGTCTCAAGTTCGAGTGCCTATTAGACGTTTCTGGAGAACTAGACATATTTGAAATCTGAAAATTGGGATTATGATATTGTTCGAAGTTCTCTACAGAACTAAAATATTTTCAAAGCCCAAAAACTTCCGGTTATACAGAGAGTGAAAATAAATTCGACGAAAAATTTTTTTCAACTTTTCCATTCCTGGTATGATCGCGTATTCAATAGTGAATACATTTTTGTTAAAATCATTGTATTAAATCGAATAGTTTTGAGTATATTTAAAAAAGAATGGAAAAAAGTCAAATATGTTCAGTCAGTAAGTAGTATGTTCATTATTCTTGTTTTAAATATCCTGAGCGTAAACTGTTTTCACAAAATCGAAGAGGAAGGATGTGAAAAGGTCATGCATCGTTTGGATTTCAAAATATCATCACAGAGTGTTTCAAATTTTGTGTTGAAAATTGTGATCTTAAATTGGCCATAACTTTTGTTTTCAAATTAGAACCCTATTTTTTTAATTGTGTTGGATTCTGCGGTCGAAAATAATGATAGTTTTCTCACATGATGGTCCTAAATTCAATAATTTCTAAGTTATTTGAGATTTTCTGGATTTATATTTTTTTCAATTTCTGAAAAGATGTTTCAAACTTTCCAAATTTTGGAATGTAAGAGCCTCTAAAGAATACAAAAAGGGCAGCAGATGAAATTAGTATTTGAATTATTTCGAAGCGAATGAGAATTCATCTCTTCAAAAGAAAACACATTAAATAGATTCGCTACTTCACCGAATTATGATTATAAATAAATTATGATAATAAAATAAAAATACGTTTCAAAACTCAAATTAACAAAATAAATGATCAGGTAAGAGTTTCAATATGATAACCATTTTGTTCCACACACTTTCGAATACGTCTTGAAACACCTCCGTTGACCGCTCGCTCAATTTCCTCCTCCTTCAATGAGTGGAAAGCATCCTCCACATGCCGTTTTAAATCTTCTTTGCTTTCAATAGAGATTTATAGACTTACTCCATAAATAAAAATCTAAGGGAGTAAGATCAGGAGATCGTGGGGCCAAAATAGTGAAGAACGGCGTCCGATCCACAGGAGCATAATCACGTGAGAAAACTATCATTATTTTTGACCGCAGAATCCAACACAATCATAAAAAAATAGGGTTCCAATTTGAAAAACAGAAGTTATGCTAATTTAAGATCACAATTTTCAACATAAAATTTGAAACACCCTTTGACGGTATTTTTGAAATCCAAAAGATGCATGACCTTTTCACATCCTTCCTCTTCGATGCTGTAAAAACACTCAGGATATTTAAAATAAGAATAATGAACATATTACTGACTGAATATATTCGACTCTTTTTCCAGTTTTTTTGGGAAATTTTGAAAACTATTCGATTTAATACGATGGTTTTAACAGAAATGTATTCACTATTGAATACCCGATCATAGTTTTTGGGCTTTGAAAATATTTTAGCTCTGTAGAGAACTTCGAACAATATCATAATCCCAATTTTCAGATTTCAAATATGTCTAGTTCTCCAGAAACGTCTAATAGGCACTCGAACTTGAGACACCCTGTATTATTGAATTTATATATTTGTGCGGACTCCTGCAGATAGACATTCTCTGATGAGTGTCCTTTCATCTTTATAGCCATTACAGCTACGAGAAAACGTTTCAAACAAAAATTCTATAAAATACCAAGGAAATCTATTTCTCTTGAAAAAATAAAAATGAAATTCCAAAGCTGAAGATCTTAGTAATGATTGCTTTGTAGATAAGATCAAGATGCCAGCAGGAAATATTTTTGTAATTAGGACTTAAACCAATTGGGTATTTTGATGGACAAGAGTTAAGTGGAAGGAAGTTATCTATTTCTATATTATTTTCGATAGGAAAGATATACGTTCAGTATTCAAACAAAACTAAAGGAAACAGTGATTTTTTTATTATTGCTTTAAATAAGTTGGTTGGGTGTCTCAAATTAATGTGACGGTGATTTTAAAATTACACTGTTTCCGATACCGGAAGAGACTTCAGGACAAGAGCTCCAAACCTCCTGACCTCACATCAGTGCGTTTCTACATTTTTGTCCGGAATTGTATTTGTACCCTATGTTTTCTTATAAACTTGATGCATTTACCTTGGTTCGTAACAATTATCATGGCAAAAACTTGTCAGAAATCGTGTCATCCTGATCTCAATCTGTGGGCGAAATGATAGGAAAACGATCTTCTAATAAAAGCATTTATTAGTTTCCTCAAATTTAATGGTCAGTATTCTCATGTTCAATTCACTGAAAATGAAAATAGCTCATCTGGCAAAGATTCTTAGTTTTATATTGTATCGAACAGGGAGAGATTCATAAAAATAATGAATCTGCAATTTGGATGAGCTTAGAAAAATTAAACATAAACAATTTCCAGGCATTTCACCCGATTATTAATATCTCACAAAAAAATTCTAATTGTGCTTTGGAGGTTTAACTTCCAGATCATTCGAGCATGCTTGAATTTGTAATTGAATTAAATACTTTCTCTGAATCGCTATACACTATTGCCGCTTCAGTATTTCCACTGTGCGGATACTGTTACCATGACATGTTTTCCCGGAAAACGGAAATATTCAGTGTATATGGAAAATAACTGGTATTCTCCAAAAAACTCATTTCGGGATTCTGTAAGTTGAATCACTCAAAAATGAACTCAGCCAGAAATAGGTTTTTGTTAATTTCAAAAATTTTATTCATTTTATCAGTTCCAGACAAATTTAGTTAATGAATATAAAGTTAGTTAATATAAAGATTGACAAATGATATCCAGATATGTTTAGGAGAATTCAGAGCATGCTTCAATTTTATTTCCCTCATAAACTTCAATCTCATCTAAAAATTAAAAACGTCGCCTAAATTCACCAAAGCAATATAATTTTCTTGCTGATTTTATATTCTTGCAATATTATGTGAGTCATCTTTAGCAGATTTTCATTATTTGATTCGAGTTTTGATGCTGATAGTCATTGAAGTGATTTTTGTGAAGATTTGGTCAATATTGAAAGTTGTATTGTTCAATCAATCGCACCACAAGTCAAAGAAATATCTTTGTTCACAATGTGAAATGAATCAAGTTCTGGTGAGTTTTTGTTCAAGAAATCATTGTCAGTTAACTTTGGCAGTTTGTATGGGGTGAAAATACTACATTATCCTCGGAATTTATTTTCCCAAAGATAACCCATTGAGTCCACAACTCGAAATGGTACAACAGTTCGCAAGAACTGTGTAATTTGATATTTTCTGCAGAGTCCTCGTGGACAAACCAAAACTGAAACAGACGATCCGATAATTTTTTTCTGGCTCGAAAATAAGCTCTGCATTGCATCAAAGATGACTTTTTATTTGTTGTGCAAATCATCTTCTTTCATATGTGTCTTTAGTCTATATACATTTATTAAGTGTTTTATTATCTTCGATCTATTGCTGTCAAAACTTGATATATTTTACTCAGTTAAAAATGATATATTTATTTGTGTTCGAGATTGATATGGCTGTTATTTGAGAACACATTATTATAAAAATTATAGTGAAATTTTGAACATTGTACCCAAAGGACTCAAAATGCGTTCAAGATACTTAGTCAAATTTAAAAATGTATACTTGTTCTGAAGTCAGCATTTCCGTTCAGGTGCCCCAGCATTGAGGTTTTTACTTTTACTGAAAGCTAGTTGCTTCTCACTGAATTTCAGAAAATCAATTCTCCTAGACATACTACTGTGGGTGAAAAGTACCAGGAAATTTGATTTTAAATTTTATGGGGACTCCAAATGTTTTTGGCGCACTTGTTCATTCGAACAGAGTGCTTATAGATTTGCCTGTATTTTTCTAATATTTCGGTAAAAGTGGTATCAGTTGTTTCGTATGGACTCATTGAAGAAGAATCCGTGGTGAAAATTGATTGTCCGTCCATCTGTCCGTGGGTACGATCACGTCTGAACGGAATGACCTAGAGAGCTAAAGTTTTCAGGGTTGGTCGGAAGAAATTTCGTTTCCTCATAACTCCTCGAATATCCATTGGTTCAAATTGTAACATGGAAGATATTTGAATTGGATTGAATAAAATAGGCTCGCAAACTTTTGCAGTAAAAGACACAATAGAAAATTTCTAAAAAATTCCAAAAGAAAGTTTTTCCAATTCTTTATACCTCATAAAATATCTGGCGTACTCGAATAAAAATTTGTTCATGTATGGACGTTTTTGATACCTCACATATTTTCAAAGACATTGTCTTAGCTTCTTTTTACCTAAAGATATGATTATTTTTTCATTTACTTGAGAGAAAAGAGAAATGTAGAAAGCCCATCAAAAGTATGTATCTTTGCTCTATGCTATCACAGATACGTTTTCGATTGACAAGGGTCGGACTTTTAATAAGTGTCAGTTGGCGAAAAAGTAATCGAAATTTTCCAAAACGTTGAAATAATATACGTTGTCAAAATTTAAAAAAGCACTTACGTAGGTTTTTAGGAGAAGGGAATTTAAACTGCGATTAAAACTCAGTGATAACTATGAAGAGTTATTTTTGATTTGAGAAATAGATATACTTATATATTTGTATCACATTATTTCAGAGTACCGGAAAGACTCTGGTTTACCTTCACGGAGTGCTTATAGATTTGTTATACAGGGTTATGATAAAGTAATGCACAAAATTCATAAAACGTACAACGATCACTTTTGAAAAAATATTGCAAAAACAGGTCAAATGGTGTTTTATATTCCGCATCTCTTGACATAAGTTACAAAAACAACAAGTCAAATTTGTCAAAGTTATGACGTCATCAACATATTTTTTTAATGGGAAGCTAAGATTTTTATTACATTATGTGATAAAGCTTGTTTTTTTGCACTAGGGAAAAATAGTTGCAGTAGGGCTAACATAAGAAAAAATAAATAAAAAACGAAATAACAAAACCAATTATAAAAAGAGGTCAAACTTGAACTTATCTAGTAAGAACATCTGTTCTTATCAATTTTTTCGATTGATTTACTAAAACAACGGTGTGTCAGTGTCAGTCGTACAATTAGTGTGACACCAGTTTTATTATTATGGCTTCCTTTAAACGAAAGAGAAAGGATAGAAATTCTAATGATGGTAGGTTACGACGATCGCCTTTGAAGTCATGAAGAAGCATGTGCTTTATTTAACGCAACATATTTGGAAAGACCTCCAATTGCTAGAAGCACAGTAAGCAGAATTGTTGCAAAATTTAATGCAACGGGAAGCGTGAGGCATGCTCCAAAATCTGGACGACCAGGAATAAGCGACGATGTGAAGTTAGATATTTTGCTGTCAGTAGAAGACAACCCTCACGCAACTACAACAGAAATTGTCTTACAAGAAAATGTTGTCAGTCGTTTGTAGTAAACTTTAAAAAGAAAAACTCTCAGAAGTTCAACTTGTTCACGAACTCTCAGACGATGATCCGGACAGACGTTTGGTATTTTGTGAAATCTTCATGTGGCATTGTGACGATAATCCAAATTTTCAAATAGTGTAGTATTTTCCGATGAGGTAACGTTTTGTCTAAGTGGTTCTGTAAATCGACACAATTGTCGCTACTGGGCCAGGAAAATCCACACTGGATGCAGATAAAACATACCCAGCGCCCCCAAAAAATTAATGTTTGGGTAGGAATCGTCAGGGAAGATTTATTGGCCCTTATTACTTTCGCGGGAATTTAACAGCTGAACGATATTTGGAACATCTTCGTATGGCAGTGCTTCCGGACCTACTTGCAGCATTTTCGGATCCAAATAATGGGTAAAACTTGGATCCCAGTATTTGGTTTCATCAAGATGGCGCACCACCACATTATGGTCTTACTGTTCGAAGGTTTCTGGATAACCAGTTTGAAGGGCGATTGCATTTTTTCAAAGTGTTCGTTGTACGTTTTATGAATTTTGTGCATTACTTTATAATAACCCTGTAGTTTGAACATTCACTCGCAAGTAGCGCAACAAGAGCGCCAAAATCGTAATTCAAAATTTTTTTGTACTATAATTGACATATGTGCCAAACAGCACGTCAAAATATTGATTAGTGTTTGACATACGACTCCTTTCGTAAACAGCTAAAAGTGAATTATTCGTCTTTGATAATGTTTGAAATTATTTATTAACGTAGTGCAATTCAAATTTGTGTTCGGAACGAAATTTCTGATGCCAGAACGTTAAAAATGTTGAAGAAGACCGCTGGTGTGCGAGTTCTATCGTAAACAAGCGTTTATGAGTGGTACAAAATGTTCAAAGCGGGACGAGAAAGCGTTGAAGACGAGGCATGGTCAGAACGGCCATCAACATCAACTGATGAGCTACACGTCAACGAAATCAAGAAATTGGTGCTCCAAAATCGTTGATTGGCAGTCGGAGATCATTGTTAACTTGTTGGAATATCCGAAGGATCTGTAAAAACCATATTGAGTGACCGTTTGGGTATCAAAAAAACATCTCGATTGGTTTCGCAAGTATCATATTCGCCTGACATAGCACCATGTGATTTCTGACTGTTCTCTAAATTCAAAAATAGAAAAAAACATTAGCATATTTGTATTACATCTAGAGGGGGGAGGTTATGTTGAAGGGGAATTAAGGAGAATAATGATCATTTGATTTACAAACAAATTTCCGGTACATTTGATCCACAGTGGTATCTGCATATGATTCATAAACATCAATTCAATGAAAACAAGTGATAGTTTCTTCGTTTAGAGGTTTTTCATTCAAGCTTTGATTTCCAGTCAACTTCGTATTCGAAGTCAAAAGAATCGGAAGAAGTGATCCTTTTCATTCCACTGACATTTTTCCGTTGAGATTCCCAGTGAATTCGATTTCGGCACAATATGTCATAATATCCGCGAACCAATAAAACCGTACCGGGGGAGTGCAACTTGATATTTTGATGTGGATCTGTGATCTCTGGAGGACAGCATGACATGGCCTACCTCAGCGCCGGTCACGGATCAGGAAAGAGGCACTACTCACCGAACATCGTCAAACAGGAAAGGTAGGAAAGGTAAATACGGTATAACCATGATTATTCCTTGTTTTCGGCCCAATCTCGAATCTGTTGTTTGAAAACTTTGACTTGCATATTCCAGCTGGGATATTGGTAATATCGTGAAGGAAATAAAGTCAAGGTAGGAAAACACTCCAGAATAACACAGGGGGAGCCTGAAGAATTTCAATCCCTAAATACTCTTCCTCCTTCAATTGAGGATTTTCTGAAATACATAGATCCTAGAAGTTATTTATAGTAGGGGAGATGTAGATAATGGGGATCATTCAAGCAGTAACAAAAATCAAAACATGTTTATCAACTATTTCTTGTTCTTTACTACTCATAAACTTCACTTTCTTAATTTTCAACTAAGATAAACTTCATCACATAAATTTACTCATTTTAGTACAATCAACGGAATAAAAACAATAGTGATTTGCCATAGTGAAAACTACTTTCATCTTAGTACCTTTTGTGACGCCCTTTTTCGGTGTTCAGTTAAAATGCTCTAGCGCCAGGCTTTTTCACCTGAAAGGGAGTCATCCTTATCATCGAGCTTCTTCTTGTAGTGGGACAGAAATCCCGAGCTCCAGCCTAAGTAGTCTCAAATAGAGTAAGAAATGAGTACTTTTATTGGAGCAGAAGGTATCAATAAAATTCTATAATAACCAAGAACATATTCTATTCAATAAAATCACAACAATCCAGATCCCACTAAAACAAATGGGTTCATTCTTATATTACTAATCTAGAATCTACACTAATGCCGTCAGTCCAACAGAAGACCTAATCAAATTTTATTATACAGTGCAATCAATTCTTACAGCATAATTTTTATCGGTGCAAATTCAATACCAAACAGCGGTTAGCAAATCCCAATTAAAAATATCCGAACAAATTCCATTGTGTTCAATTCGAAAGGTCCGATTACGACAAACCGAACCAGTTCATCTCGAGTGATGAGCGGTGCTTGTAGTTGCGATGAATTGGTCGATTCGGAAATTGAAATTATTCAAAACAAGGAGAAAAATTCTTACAAAGATCTGACAGATATCAAATCCAAAAACTAAATCAATTTCCCAACACTCGAGGTAGGATTTCCAATAAACCTATTCAATTTTAGTTGAAAATGCATGTCTTCGTAACCAAAGAAAAACTCGTTTTCATCGTTTTTCAGTGTTTCACAAAAATGGGAGCTTTACCAGCCAGTATGAGAAATGAATACCCTGTATAAGGTACCTCTGAGAATTGAAATGTTTTTCAAATGGAAGGAAGCAGCTCTCTAGGCCTGTCACTGGCTGAAAATGCCTTCTGGAATTTCAAATGTCAATTTTTGTCTGCATGCTTGACTCATATCACTCTATTTAAAAGTAATTTTAATATTTGTTTGTCCTTTTCATTCGATGACTAAACTTACTCTACCCCAACCCTGTAAAACTATCCCTACCTTGACCCTCCACACTAGAAACTGACCTGTATAGAAACGTGGCATTGAGATACATGGATTGCGTTCCAAAAATAGCTAGGAAGATGATCGATGTGATAATAAATCATCTCAAAATCTTGACCTGTGCGTCGCTTCGGTTAAATCCGGATATGCATCAATTTGTGACACTCCCTGGCTTGTCATCGATCGTCGGTCGTCTGCATTATCCCCGTAACCTACCCTACGAACCAAGCACCCTCCATGGCCCCCCACGTTCAACCCCTGAAGAACTACATAACCTAACCTGAGCTCACCACGGCCTGCCCGGTAAAATCGGCGATGTGAATAAATTTTCATTCGTATACAGGTTGTGTCATTGGAAGAGAGAAACTGTTATGTTACATAGAAGAGCTTCAATTTGTGTCAATACTTCTGGCAGTGTGGACCTGGAATTGAAGGCGATGTATTGGTGTAGCGTTCTCAAGGGGTTGATGTCCATGATGATCTTGAATCATTTTATTATACAGTTTATGATAATCTGGACAAATACATAACCAAAAACACTGGGATGAGTTTCGAAAATGTTGTTCAAGTTGAACTATTACATTAATAAAAAAATCAAATATTATAAACTGATAAAAAGGAATTATTGACGTAGGATGTTCCAGAGAATCAATACCTTAAGCGCAACTGTGGATTAGTTTCGAGGTGACTGCATCTCATCAGCTGATGAGAAGCAGACACTGTATTGACTTCAATCGGTACCATATCCACAAACCCCATTATTTCTAGTCTTCAAATAGAAGAAGAACTAGAGGTATTGGAAATATTGAAAAAAAGGATACGACTCTTATCTATAGGAGACAACTTGCTTCCCAACCTAAAAATATAAAAGGTGAAATATTTTCTTGTCCGAATTTTATAGGAATAAGTTGAAAGTATAGAAATAATGAGATTAACTAAATGATACTGCTCTTGTTATACGTTGTTCAACGAATAGTCAAACCATAGGTATACCGAGACTCGGATTGAAAAGATTTTCGACCATTTTCTGATACATATATTTATATAAACCATATGATGTAGCATATTTTTGAAATCATGAAAGATTAAGGTTTCAGAAAATGGTACAGAGATTCAGTGTTCTCGTTCAAAAAAACATTACATCAGATTACATCAGATCATAGCTTCGTGATTGAAAATGGCGAGGATAAGAAAAGCACTCAACTGGATTCTACGTGGTAAAATGTCTGATTAATGATTTAATTTCAGTGCTCTATCAATTATCAGTATTAGCGGAGATACAATTTTTTTTCACGCCACTGGATTCTATATGAAAAAACGACTGTACAATATATTAATTTCAGACCTCTGTCATCAGTAAAAGCAGAGATATAATTTTTTTTCGATATTGCCGTTTCTCCAATTTTAGGTTGTAACTCGAAAACAGAAGAAGGTAGCCGAAAATCAATACTTCTCTTGCTGGTTTTTGAGCACAAGAGAACGAGATTGGGGTATTGAATTTTGTCAATCTCCTCTGGTTTAGAACTTTTAGTGCTCAAACATCGGAATATGCCTTCCCTGTACATTCAGTAGATACTTACACTTCATACACATAAAATATCACTAAAAATTTTTCACCCTATAATATAATCTTTAACCTTTGAAATAAAACATTTTGACAGTTGTCCTCTTGTCCTCAATGGGGTGCTCGAAAAAAATCTAGAGTATGGTATTGATTTCCCTCTCACGGTTAAACTGTTGCGGTTAAAACATCATCAATTTCATCCTCACTGAAAAGTGATAAAAATTTTTTCATATTAAAAGGGCTTGGTTGATAAACACGAATCCAAGATTAACATATTCTGTTGGCGTTAAAAATTAACATTGGATGAAACCCACCGACCTGTTTTTGTATTGTTTTTCATAATCTCCGAGCAAATATACACTATCGGTCCTAACAATGCCACTCAATCTCTGCAGATTACCCGGAAAATCTATAAATTCAAGCTTTCCAGTTTCAGAAAGAACAAAGTCCATGAAGAGCAACTGGGTAATTCTGGGAAAAGTAATTTTAATATTTGTTTGTCCTTTTCATTCGATGACTAAACTTACTCTACCCCAACCCTGTAAAACTATCCCTACCTTGACCCTCCACACTAGAAACTGACCTGTATAGAAACGTGGCATTGAGATACATGGATTGCGTTCCAAAAATAGCTAGGAAGATGATCGATGTGATAATAAATCATCTCAAAATCTTGACCTGTGCGTCGCTTCGGTTAAATCCGGATATGCATCAATTTGTGACACTCCCTGGCTTGTCATCGATCGTCGGTCGTCTGCATTATCCCCGTAACCTACCCTACGAACCAAGCACCCTCCATGGCCCCCCACGTTCAACCCCTGAAGAACTACATAACCTAACCTGAGCTCACCACGGCCTGCCTCCGGTAAAATCGGCGATGTGAATAAATTTTCATTCGTATACAGGTTGTGTCATTGGAAGAGAGAAACTGTTATGTTACATAGAAGAGTTTCAATTTGTGTCAATACTTCTGGCAGTGTGGACCTGGAATTGAAGGCGATGTATTGGTGTAGCGTTTTCAAGGGGGTTGATGTCCATGATGATCTTGAATCATTTTATTATACAGTTTATGATAATCTGGACAAATACATAACCAAAAGACACTGGGATGAGTTTCGAAAATGTTGTTCAAGTTGAACTATTACATTAATAAAAAAATCAAATATTATAAACTGATAAAAAGGAATTATTGACGTAGGATGTCCCAGAGAATCAATACCTTAAGCGCAACTGTGGATTGGTTTCGAGGTGACTGCATCTCATCAGCTGATGAGAAGCAGACACTGTATTGACTGCAATCGGTACCATATCCACAAACCCCATTATTTCTAGTCTTCAAATACAAGAAGAACTAGAGGTATTGGAAATATTGAAAAAAAGGATACGACTCTTATCTATAGGAGACAACTTGCTTCCCAACCTAAAAATATAAAAGGTGAAATATTTTCTTGTCCGAATTTTATAGGAATAAGTTGAAAGTATAGAAATAATGAGATTAACTAAATGATACTGCTCTTGTTATACGATGCTCAACGAATAGTTAAACCATAGGTATACCGAGACTCGGATTGAAAAGATTTTCGACCATTTTCTGATACATATATTTATATAAACCATATGATGTAGCATATTTTTGAAATCATGAAAGATTAAGGTTTCAGAAAATGGCACAGAGATTCAGTGTTCTCGTTCAAAAAAACATTACATCAGATTACATCAGATCATAGCTTCGTGATTGAAAATGGCGAGGATAAGAAAAGCACTCAACTGGATTCTACGTGGTAAAATGTCTGATTAATGATTTAATTTCAGTGCTCTATCAATTATCAGTATTAGCGGAGATACAATTTTTTTTCACGCCACTGGATTCTAT
Organism: Micraspis discolor; assembly: GCA_030674115.1. Classification (NCBI taxonomy): domain Eukaryota; kingdom Metazoa; phylum Arthropoda; class Insecta; order Coleoptera; family Coccinellidae; genus Micraspis; species Micraspis discolor. The sequence continues at coordinate 13,724,156 of JARTUT010001740.1, forward strand.
ATGAAAAAACGACTGTACAATATATTAATTTCAGACCTCTGTCATCAGTAAAAGCAGAGATATAATTTTTTTTCGATATTGCCGTTTCTCCAATTTTAGGTTGTAACTCGAAAACAGAAGAAGGTAGCCGAAAATCAATACTTCTCTTGCTGGTTTTTGAGCAAGAGAACGAGATTGGGGTATTGAATTTTGTCAATCTCTGGTTTAGAACTTTTAGTGCTCAAACATCGGAATATGCCTTCCCTGTACATTCAGTAGATACTTACACTTCATACACATAAAATATCACTAAAAATTTTTCACCCTATAATATAATCTTTAACCTTCGAAATAAAACATTTTGACAGTTGTCCTCTTGTCCTCAATGAGGTGCTCGAAAAAAATCTAGAGTATGGTATTGATTTCCCTCTCACGGTTAAACTGTTGCGGTTAAAACATCATCAATTTCATCCTCACTGAAAAGTGATAAAAATTTTTTCATATTAAAAAGGCTTGGTTGATAAACACGAATCCAAGATTAACATATTCTGTTGGCGTTAAAAAATTAACATTGAATGAAACCCACCTACCTATTTTTGTATTGTTTTTCATAATCTCCGAGCAAATATACACTATCGGTCCTAACAATGCCACTCAATCTCTGCAGATTACCCGGAAAATCTATAAATTCAAGCTTTCCAGTTTCAGAAAGAACAAAGTCCATGAAGAGCAACTGGGTAATTCTGGGAATTCGGATCTCATCTGCATAACAGATAGAGATACAATGTCGTTCTGCGACTACATTTGGAAGGGAAAATTTGAGAGGATTGGCTAATGCATTGGGGCTGTAGTCATTGCATATCCCTTGAGAATAAATGCATGGATAAAATGACTTTTTGAATTGCCATTCGATTAAATTCATGATTTATAAAATGAAAATGATACCTAGCAATTTTCATGTTCACCGAAGTGCATCTCGTATTTCAACAATAACGTTTGATAAAATCTTCAAATAGTAATTGCGAAGTTGTTAATCTCTTCAGCTACTCCCGTGGAATAATATTAACCAAACCGATTTGAATCATGTTGTTGAGCGTGGATCTCAAGAAATGGACCAGTTGATTGGCCACCTCGTTCGTGCGATATAACACCTCTGGACTAGTTTCTCTGAGGCTACGTCAAGTCATTGGTCTGAGTCAAAAAGCAGAAGAACTCAGAGACAATATTAAATGTGAAATAGGAGCCATTTAGGCCTAAATGTGTATCCCAAATTGAGTCCAATGAATAAACGGAGGCAAACGTTCCCTACGGGGGCCACATGAACAAAGTCGAATACCAATCAGAAATGTCTAGATGTTACATAATAATTCTCTCTTATCTAAAAGGGCTATAGAGTCTATGTAAGGTTCCATTTACTAAGTCTATGATTGAGTCGACAGTCGTCTTGTCATTTCATTTTCATGCCAACCTTACTGAATCATTGTTGCCAATTAATGTAGGGAATGAAATGATCAAGATTTGAACGGAAGAAAAAGTGGAGCCAGATAAGTTTACTTCTTCTTCTCAACCCGGGGAATTGCCAAGCTATTTGATTATTGTAAGGAAGAAAGACGTTCTTGGAATAGGAGTTTCTGATTATTTTCATTCAAAACGTTTCCATTGGATGATTCATTCTGTTTTTCTAAAAACCTTCAATCTGACTTCATAAGGTGGAGATCACAATATTATTAGGCCACACTCTAACTCTCGTGAGTCTAAGAGTTCTCAAGGGAATTATCCAATGAGATAATTGGTAATATGTTGTTGTAGGCTTTTATTTATTATTATCTTATTCTATTATCTATATAACCTGTTTTGACTCCGAAATTCATCAAAGTTTCCCCTTCAACTGATCAAATATCCTATTTAGCCTGTTTCTGCCTGCCTTTCTGGCAGCACTGGCTGAATCCATCTCGCCCTTTTTCATCCCTAAAATGCAGAGCATTGCAAAATTGACACGATTCTCTCATTTCGCCGACAGAAAACGCGGGAATTTCGTCTTCAACCGGAGCCCTTCTCGCTACAAATATGAACGCGGCGTCGGTTTCTTTCAGTTCGGGTTGTCCGGGTAGTGTTTCGAGAACCCACTGGTCTGCCTCGTCGTCGTGTCTCCATTGTAAATTAAAATTTTAAAATTTTACATCGGACTTAACTCAAAATTGAAAAATCGTACGTGACCCGTTTTCAATTTTTACCCAAAAATTGAGAATAACCATCCAAATTTGGGTTTTCAATATCTTTTTCAATTATAATTTTCTTAATTAACTTACTCGGTACGTTTGGAAATTAAAATAAGCTTGAAATCAAAACTTAAATCAAGCTCGTCAAAACACGTCTTTCCTCTTTGATAGTCAAAGCTGAAATTGCAGAATTGCATGGGCGTAAGTCAATTTTGATTTGTTGCGCGGTGGCGCCATCTACAGGGATAACATGCCAAACACCCTTAATTTTTAAGTTTTTTGTGTTTTTAGAGAAATTATAGATGTTTATTATAATTATCAAACGTTATTAAGTTTGACAATTACTTTTAAAATCAAACTTCTTCAAAATCACAGTTTCCATCTTATATAAAATATAAATTGTTATAAAATTATTCAAATGCTCACTTTCTGACCAACTCAGGTAGTACTCTTGAACTTTTTTTAACTCCTCTAACAACTTTCACCTAAGGTAATTTTATTCAAACAACAAAATTTGAAATTTTTAACAATTGCAAATTCACAAATTATTTTATTCACAAAAATCCACTTCACCCTTTTAAATCGAAAGCCTACATAAAACAACTGAAATAAAGTGTTTTTCCTCTTCAAGCAATGTTACCATATGATTTATAAGTCACATGTTATAATTTAAATACAAATAAAGTTAATCAAATTTACACCTCTTAGTTTTCATGTTGTATCTGAGCCGGAAAAACATAAATAATATCATCATCTGTATGCTTGATTGAGCAGACCATAGTTACCAAACTATTGTCAACAATTTGTTTTTTTAAATGTATCTTGATTTTTTTGGCATCTTCGTTTATTTCAGCAATATAATTTGACCAAAAAATCGATTTGTAAGATTGTTTAATGAGTCTGAATAAACAAATCGAGCTCCACTGAAAAAAATTGAATCGATTTTTAAAGTCTTCAAATACCCTGGTTTAATTAAAATTCACTTCACCCTTTTAAATTGAGAGCCTACATAAAACAACTTAAATAAAGTGTTTTTCCTTTTCTAGCAATGTTACCATATGATTTATAAGTCACATGTTGTAATTAAGATACAAATATAGTTAATCAAATTTACAAATGTTTTTAATGAGTTATATGACGGTAATGGTGACTCGGAGTGCAAGAAGAAGAAATTAAAGCCCATATCAATAAAACTTTGTTGAGCGGTGGTGCCATCTACAGCGAAAACATGCCAAACACCCTTTATTTTTAAGTTTTTTGTATTTTTTAGAGAAATTATAGATGTTTGGCACTTGTTATTATTTTTCTGCATCAGTTTAGATGCCTACCGTTAATTTAAAAAAATTTGGAAAGAATTACTTATCATTTTCTTATTTTACTCACAGCTGAGATATACTTTGTATAAATCAGGCTTTTTAAATCAACTCCCTTGATTATTTCCTTAATTTTTTTTATATGCAATACTCTATAATGAAGTTTTCAAATTATCTAATGGTCGGCATTTATTTTGAGAATGTTTGTGAAGATCTAATTGGAAAACCCTTAACTTGGTCCATATTTTTATTGAAGGCAGATAGTCTTCTTTCGAAAATAAATATTGACTTTTTCTATGGAAAATCTTGTCGAACAGTATATTTGGAACAATAAAAGAAAGTATAAGGATTCGATGCGAAAGAATTAACGAAATTAACGGTTTCGATGACAGTGATTTCAATATTTTCTACCAACCATTCCTTGAACCAAACAAGATGGAAAATGTTAGATGTCCGAATGAAACTCTCCCCCTCAACAGTAATTAACAATCTCCCCTTGCTCTTATCATCCCGTAGGCATAATATTTTCATACCAGCGTGTCATATTTGAACGCAATCAACTGTCACTTCAAAAATGAGATTTCAGCAGGAAATTCAATGTCAAGCTAATTGTTGGAAATTTTAATGAAAGGATATTACTGAAATGGTTCTGCCCGAATTTTTCCCTACTTTATTCATCAAAACGAGATTCAACCTGTCGTTGAGCAAATGACATATCCGTTTCTTACGTGATATTTAATTTTCTTATGAAATTTAATTGTTTTTGTATGAATTTCTTTGACGTTTTGAATGTTACACCTGAAGAACCAACAGTGTTTGGCAAAACAATTGTTGTTCAACACAATAGAAACATTTGGAAATTTCAATCTTTATTTATTATTGTTTATTCTTTAATTAAATAACCAACGAGAGTATCAATCTAATTCTATCTCAGTTACATATATCAAAAAAAAACAAACATGATAAAAAAAAGATAAACTCTTAAATTCAAATTGGTGATCCAAAATTGTATTTTTACAGGCTTAAATGATGTTAGCAGGATCAAAGAAACGAGAAAATAATACTATGTCAGTTCGCCGACGTTTCGGAAATATATTTTTCCATCTTCAGGGCTCTACAAAAGAATATGAAGCATATAATGAAAAATTCCAAAAAACAGACATGTAAATATATAAAAAAGCAGAAATGACAAACCAAGACAACACCTCATAATCATAGTCTAAAATGTGTAACATCAAACAATTAAACATGGATACAGAAGAAGTGAAAACAACATAAACAACAGCAATGATCTTGAAGGTTTTCGCATTTTCCCTTATTAAGAATGAATAAACACCCTGTAAAGTTTTTATCGCCTCCCGTTAACATATGAACGCGTGTTCGGGTATTTCCATCTGAGAAATCGAGAGCTTTTATATTGGTTCCACCACCTCCGTGTATCGACGTATGTCTCAAAGTTACTATTTTATTTATTTTCATAGCGGTCTGATAATTTCTTCCATGAAAAATACATATCTGAGATTTGTAAACTGTATTATTTATATAGAGGATAATGGGAGGATACAATTGTTTAGTCTGTAAGTACATCTTGGTTTTTTTTTCACGAAAACCTTCAACATCATTGCTGATTGTTTATGTTGTTTTCACTTTTTGAGCTGTACCATGTTTAATTGTTTGATGTTACACATTTTAGACTGTAACTATGAGGTGTTGTCTTGATCTGTCATTCCTGCTGTTTTATATATTTACATGTCTGTTTTTTGGAATATTTCATTATATGCTCCATATTCTTTTGTAGAGCCCTGAAGATTGAAAAATATACTTCCGAAACGTCGGTGAACTGACATAGTATCATTTTACCGTTTCTCTGATCCTGCTACCACCATTTAAGCTTTTAAAAATAGATCAATTTCATAAATGGGAGCCAGAACAAATAGAAATTTTAATAGGAAATTCTTTCTATCTGATATTATGTCAATGGTGTTTAGAGTTATACAGTGATGGGCAACTGAAATAATTTACAGGATGTTCCATTGCAAATTTTAAAATTTACAATACTTCCAGTAGAACCGGAAGCTAAAAATTGTTAATAAATATGAAAACAAATAGACAATCTACTGCAGTATCCATCTTCTAAATTTTATTTCGATATCTCTAATAATTCCAGAGATATCACTGTATACGCCGAATTCGAGATCAATTCTTTGTGGAGCACTTACCATGATCAGTTTCCAAGTTATTATAAGAAAAATGCCCCGTATTATTATTCCGCTTACTCAAAACTATTCGCATCGCTATTCATCCAAAATCCAGTGGCGTACAGAACATTTTTACAAAACTCCGCTGTTTTCTCATCAATAAGCAAACTGGCAAACCTCGTTATGATTCAGTTCAGTTCAGAAAGCTCGCAAGAGCTTCTAACTTCGGTACTTTTTCCACATTTTTGTTATCAGAAATTATTAAAATGGAGAAACCAATCGACCAAAGACGGACCTGATGTTTTTCTCGTCGAGTAAACATGCAGAGGCTTCGAGAACGGTCCCTCGTAATGCGCTACATTTCCATGACCTTCCGCCAAGTTATTCGTCGGCGGTAGAAAACAAACTTGAGTACGTTTTTTCTATTCCATCTGGGAACGAGTCTCTGATTCTGAATGTGGAAATAATGAAGACGTTCTGTCTCATACGTTTTTTTTTCGAGGGCGATTATCGTGAAACGGGAAAACTGACAAGAAATGCTGTTCGAATTGATGGAAAATGGGAGGAGTTGAAGAGAGTTTTTTGTTCATCGGAGCAACCCGGAAAGTTCCAATTTTTTTAATTGTCCTTCCGCTCTATGTGACTTTGAAATTTTCAAACTTCATAGACTTGGCACTGATCTTCATTCGTAACTAAACAATTCCGGTGAATTATGTATGTAGTCCATTCCAGTATTTTTTGGCATCAAGACAAAGCAGTTGAGGATTGCAATTGAATTGAAATCTTATGGCAAACGTGGTGTACTTGATAATTGAAAATTATTTGGACGATTTTTCTTTATTTCGTGGATATGGAATCTTTTTTTTTAAAACGTTAAGACTGTCCTTCAAGCGACGTTTTGCAACTTTATTTGTTGTTTCTTCAAAGCTCCACAAACACACACAGATTATTATAATATATAGATATAGGAATACCTCGGAAGTGGGAAACGTCTATCGAATTTAAATTAGAGTTCATGAATTTTTGAATTTTTTCACAAGGAATACGAAATAACTGAATTTAATTATTTGGACGTTCATTCTAGCAGCGTTTATTATCCATTATGATAATTTTTCAATAATACCACGTTTTTGTGAGTAATCTGTCGCAGTCAAAACAACAATTGATGTAATTGAAGTAAAAGAGGACTTCGATAGTATTTTGGAATTAAATTTAACTCTTGAAACATTCCCTACTGTTTCTTTCAACAAATGACAATCATTGAAGAATTATCAAGTTGCCAATAGTTACCATCTTATTGTTGTTGCTACCAACGTTTCATTAGACATTATTATCGTAATGGTGATTCAATAGAGCTTGCTCAACGTCTTTATCGTGCTGAATATCGTACACGCCACGCGCCAAGTGACGATAGCATTAGGAAATGGATCAGGATGTTCGAGAATACAGGTACGAAGGTTAAATTTCGAAACTTTGGTCATCCTCGTTCAGTTCGCGATGAAGAAACAATTGAAGAAGTTGGGGCGTCGGTTCGTCAAAATGGGTCTTTATCTGTCCGAAAGCGAAGCCAAGCGTTGAACATCAAAAAATCATCTTTACATTTGATTTCAAAGAAAGACATCTAAAAGCCTATAAAATTCAATTTGTTCAAGAATTTAAGGATGTGGACTATGCTAATCGACTGAATTTTGCGAACGAAATGTTACAACTTCAACAACATACTGTTTAGTGACGAAGCAAATCCGAGACGAAAGCATGAACGACTCCTGCATAGCCCAAAGGTCGGGGGTGCTCCGCAGGAGTTTGCAGGTTTCAACTCAAGGACGTGGTTTCAGCAAGATGGGGCCACTTGCCATACTTAAAATGATTCAATTGAAGTTGTTAACGAATTATTCCCTGATAAAGTCATTTTGCGAAGTAACATCAACTGGCCTCCCAGAAGCCCCGACCTTAGCCCGCTTGACTATTTTGCAAGGGGATACCTTAAAAGTAAGGTTAATCAAAATAATCAAACAAATCTAATCCAGTTGAAGCAAAGCATCAGGTCAGAGTTTCAGCAACGCAACGGTCATCATTTGGATAATATCATATCACAGTATAGATACCAACCAGTAGTCGCACTCCGTAGATTTTCTCTCACCAAGTCTGACTCGCGCATCTCGCAGGGATTCTAACCTCATATTTTGGTCATTGTTCATTGTTTTCATCAATAATTCTAAGATGTCTAGAATAATGTCATTATTATTATTTTAGACATCTTAAATAATTCCTTTGTATAATTAATTCGATTAATATTTAGAAGAATATCATATTTTTGAGATCTATTCAAAATTCAAGGTAGACGTTGAAGAAAAAAATACAACCTAACCTATAATTCAGTGGAATTTCTTTGAGTCAAAATCTACCATGAACCAGCAAAGCTCATTTATTTAATCATTTATTTTCATTCCAGTAAGTATTATGTTTCAATTTTGTGTTATTTTCAAATCAATTCCAGAATGATTAACAATTGTAGCGTATACAACTGCAAAAACAATAGTTTCAATAATCCCAAACTTTCTTTTTCTCAATACCATTAGACACCGACAGGTGAGTGATACATATAGTATTGTAGAAAATGTTGTTTATTAAAAGCTCCGTTATTTGAGTAGTGCTTCATTCAATTAGTTGAGATTAGGTGAGATATCAGGAACCAATGGAATTTCAGGAGGCTTACGCTTACTGTCGTCATTTCTTTACGATTAGTTGAGATATCAGGAACCAATGGAATTTCAGGAGGTTTACGCCTACTGTCGTCATTTCTTTACGATAAGTTGAGATATCAGGAACCAATGGAATTTTAGCAGATTTACGCCTACAGCAGACTTAGTATAGTCGTCATTTCTTTACGATTAGTTGAGATATCAGGAACCAATGGAATTTCAGGAGGTTTACGCCTACTGCATGCGTATACAGAAGAGTGAAATTTTTTAGATAAATATTTGAGTGTGTATCTATATGATTTTCAATTTTATAAATAGAAATAACAATAATATAATATATATATAACAATAATTCAATAGGTTTTTATTTTTTTCCCACCATAATGAGGGAACCCTTTCTAGAGAACACTCAGCATATTTAGTGCAGGGGAGTATTTACGGGGTGGTTGAACCGGGGGTAATTACCTTCCCCCCGGGAAAGAGTTTTTCACGCTAAATCTTCGAATGGAAACGATCTAAACCTCCGGCCCCCTTTCCCGCTTTTCACTCAAGATCAGTTCAGGTCCCTCGCTAAAACTTGCCAATAATTCTAGAATTCCATAATCAAATTCCTCTTTTCATAAATTGAATATAGTAAAAAATAGTATCAGTTCAAACTAAATCATCAGAGAATTCATTGAAAAAATTGTTCGAAACAATTCAATATAAAAAGAAAGTTATTTTTCATGGACTCGAAGATTAATGTTTCAGTGAAATTTAAGTATTGAGGATTTTATATTAAACACATTCGATGCTTTCAACCACCAACTACTTATTTTTCCATATAATACCTACTCTTCAACTCAATCTTCGTTTAGAAACATTTTAATGAGTCATTTCACTTACAAACCTAAGGTACCTATGATTTTTAACACATTTCAAAAAGTTTCAGAGGCTGTTCCTGAGTGAACTATTGAGTAAATTTCATCACTAATTACTGTTTCTTTCAAAGTGATATTGAAACCACAATAAAACAATATATCTTTCATTGAATGCGTTCTGTTAATGAGGAAATGTGATAACATTTACGGTTACATTATGAGCGGAGTCATAATTTTTATATGAATATAAACTAAACAATGGTCCATACACACTAAATATCACTGTGAAAACTTATTACCAGCTTAAATCAAAATGTTTAAGTTTTCAGATAACGCAAATAACCTTTTTTAATCTATTTTGAAAGTCGCGGTCGATAAGATTAGATGCGCAGGGAGGAATGCGCGAGTTTCCTTTGGTGGAATTTCAGTTCAAAATCCACGGAGTGCGACTACAGCTTGGTCCCTATACTGTGATCATATTTTCCAAATGATTCTCCAATTCATATGTTAAAAATAAACAATAAACTCATATATATTTTGTTTTATTGAACTTACAAATACCCGATACCATTTCTGGACACCTTGTATAGCCTGAAGGACTCCAGAAATGAAATTTGGCTCGAATCTGATGGTTCAGCAGGGTTAGGTTTAACGTTATGTAATAAATAATAATAATAACAGATTTTTACTGCCAATGCAATTGGCCTTCAGCCTGTAATAAATAATAATTTAAATTTGCTATAACTGCGATTAGTGACTCATTTGTTAGTTGTCACAATAATTTTGTTTAGACGTAAATGATGAATATTTTTTTATTTCGATTCTAAAATGATGTAACTTAGGCAACAAAATCTCTTCGAAGATGATACCATGATTAGAGTTCATGCAGTAATTTTCAAGTCACAGAATTCAGGCTGTTAAGATCAACAGATAATTAGTTTTGTTCAAGTTAGATTGAACAATTTCTTCCAACCCTGCAACAGAGCACTGATAAGATCAGTAAAGTTTTTTTTTCCAGATATTATTGGTGGTTTATTACATTTTATCCGAAGTTCCTTGTGTACTATAGGTTCTTATAAAAGATTCTGATATTCTTTTATTTGTACTTTAAGAGAAAATTTTGTTTATGTACTACAGATCTTTCACGTTGCCCAGGTATATTTTTCAATGGTTCTCATTTTCCTTAGCAATTTTGTTAAGTTTTTTTTATTACGGTTCAGTAGATGATATCTGCCGAAACATTGATTGTAAGAACATGAATAATAGAGGTGGAAATAATTCAATAAAATGATTTTACATCTTGGAATGTGTACCAAATTATATTCAATATCACCCCAATGTTGGGAATTGCTCAAAACACACCTAATTTTTCGATAAATCTTATACAACAGAATACATTATTTTTCTGAAATAAAGCAATTTGGAGTTGCCAAACATTACTTCCATTTTTTTTCGTTCACAAGTAGTCGAGATGAGGGCGCTTCTTCCAAATACAATTACATAACGAAATATAATGGAAAAGAACTTCGCTAAGATTATGAAATCCTTCAGCGTCTTGTAATCAAAGTTGGAATGACCTTCTCGTCCCATTAAATATCCTGCAATTCATTTTGCGAAAAGCAACCCAGCGTGTCATCTTGTTCCAAATTTTTCATCTCTAAACTTTTTTCTTGAGAATACCAGAATGTCATTCTCGACACCGAATATAATTCTGTCAAATTAGCAGTTTCTGTTCCTTCATCAAACCCTTTTCTTTTTTAGACTGAATACTTTAATCCTGTTTCTTTCAAACAATAGGCGGCAAGCAATTTCACATATTATATCAAGATGAAGCAATATTTCTATAGGTTGAATTCATATTCCTGGCAGAATGCTTATTCATGATAATTCTGGAGTCTGGCTTCAGGGGAATTTGTTACCCTCAACTCCCCAGAGGCTGTCTGAAAAATTCATGCAAGTCGGATCTAATAAAGCGGTTAACTCACAAAATATACAGAGTTGGCCTAAAATACGTTATATCCTCAATGTTCATATCGTGATGAATGAGAAATACTAGTTTTCAGCATCTTGTATTTTCAAGAGATCTGTTTCACATGTTTTCAGAAAAATACCGGATTTGGAATAATATCATCTACTGTTAGAAAAAACGTCGAAGGACTACGGGTTCTTAAAAGAGAGATCAGCTTATATTTTGATTAAAAAAAGTTTAAATATGAAACTGTAATATATGATTTCAACATCGAATTCGGACCACAAATTGAATAGAATGCTCTATGGTTACTGCATTTGACACACTCAGTGGTACCTCAGGAGAATAACTTCCAGAATATCTATAAGGTTGAATCTGTTATTTTATAGATGGCGTAATGAGATTGAAACAAATAGGTTTGCAAATATTGTAGAAATCTTCACGCTGGAATTCAAAAGATATTCCTCAGATCTCAACAAAAAATTGTCAACATAAGAAGTTTATTGATATCTTACATATTCTGAAATTTCTTCATCGTAAGCGTTCGATTATGAGAAGATATCAGTGCCACAAAATTTCATAAAATAAATAATAGATACCTATATATATAGATTATACGGATGATAAATGGTACAGATCGAAAGAAAATCTATTGAAATTTGAGAATCGTAATAATCATTATTAAAAATTTGTTATTGTATTGTATATTTGTAGGATTGTGACATAGGTAATCATAACAACGTTTAAATATCTGGTTTACAGATTCGAAATACATCTATGGAGTTTCATTACCTGACAAGTATTAATCCTATGTGGGATATTTAGTTAGATGATATATTACAGTTTTGAGTGAAGGAATATCGTAATTGAAATGAAACTGAAGGAAACTCTAAGTTTGATTATTAATTTTCTTCCAAAACGGTAGCGTTCACCACCTTACTGAAGTGCCCATCGTCGCCGACCTTTTCGCTATTTGCAAACATTGCTGTACAACGTCATGTAGGTATATTACTTTGGGATATACTGTATTTTGGACTTCAATATATGAGGTATTTCAAAGTACAACAGGTCATTGGAAGAATGATTTTCGGTGGAGTAGATACACCTACTTTTGGTTGGTTTTTAAGGAAATTGAGCTTCGAACAAAACTGTCAGTAGTTATTTTCAATTTAGGATATAGGTTTGTTCATTCATTTTGGTGGCTGTATTAGTATCACACTATTCCAGAGTATGGGAAAAGATTCAAGACCAAGTGCACAAAGCTCTTGACCTCACGTCAGCCCTTATCTTACTTTCTTTCAAAATTAATCTTGAAAATAGTAGATGTGTACCGAGAGGTCGATGAGAAAAAATTAGCTAAACAAATATTATACAGATTGATGAAAAGTTAATATTAACCATTCATGATTCCTGGATAGTTTCGAAAAAGTTCTTTCTGCTTTATAAAAGCAATTCACTTCGAAAACGGTAGCCTCTAGAAGCTCTTCTTATATGACCATCAATAAACGTGGGAACAGCTTAAACAATAGATCAATTCAAAATCTGATCAGTCTGTACAATTCATTTCAGTCCTCGTAACAAACCTAAATCTCACCCCCAACATTTTTTTCGTCTCCAAACTTTTCGCATAATGGCATCCTCCTCCGACACCGAATATTCTCCCGAATATAATTCCGCCAAATTAGCAGTTCCTGCACTTTTTTACCGACCCCTTCTCCACCACCGCCATGTGCCGAAATGGCTAAGCCGCCCCCTTCTGCTTCGAAGGCGGCGGCGACAGTGTGCGACGGGCGCTCGGGCCGAATGGGCGGCCCGGCAAAGATGCCCAAAGCTCGTGCCACCCTTGAAGCAGACGTCCACGGCGGTAACCTCTATCAGCCACGTAGAAGAAGGCAACGCAGAAGGTTAGATCAAAAGATACCGCCTTGGACGACACCTCTCCACCTGCCTGCAGACGCTGCTGCTTGCCAAAGGCCCTAGCTTTTTTTCGGTGTCGACACCAAAACAGGGACTTGTGGAATCATATTTTTTTTGGGAGAAAGAGCGTTGCATATTTTGATATTTGAAGTTGGTAGTGCGTAGTTTGTAGTTTTTGTATGTTGGAGTTATTTGAGGATACTTTGAGTCGTGAGTAAAAAGGCGTATAGGATGCTTGGTGAATTTTTTTTTGCGTATGCTTTGACATGCGGCTTAGCTTTATTTTCCGGATAAGATTATTAGGAGTGCCGGTGCCAGAAAAGCTTAAACAGAAATGAAAATCTTGGTGAAATATTGTTTAATATTATCTACTTACTTTCATGTATCATCAGTTCGTATTTTATATAAATAGAAAACACTATAATTCAAATTTGAGTCCGATCCTGTAAGTACGAAGCAGATTTCCAAACTGTGAAAGAGTTCGAAAAGCCCTAATTAACAATGTTGACATTGACATTTTTGGAATCGAGTTTCGTCATGTTGCTATGACTTTCATTTGTAGCTCATAATCTTTCCATCTATTCTACCAATTTTCATACAATGGCGAGAAAAAATCAAACAGTTTCTATGGAATAATATATTTTCAGATCATGAGATTCGAGAAATAAAATCGGGACTACAACAATAACTTTGCCTCGAGTGACTGGAATAATTTACTTATCAAGAAATTTTGTCCCTATTGGCAGGCAATCCTGATTTCAAATAATTAAAAAAAAACTTTTAATTCTAAAGGTATCACGAACTAGCAAATCCTGATGAAACAGCTTCTGCTATAATTTTCAATTGTACTTTAGTGTTCTATAAATCATTCAACTTGAAGTTCATGAAAAATGTTAACTTCACTCGATGAATATGTAAAAAAATTAAGTCTCAAAAAAGAAAAAATTTTTATTGTAAGTATTCTATTTTCCATCGAATTTTCAAAACAACTCATATTGGCATGAATTTGGACTAGAGTCTATAACTGAATAATTGCCATAGTATAACTTTTTTTTGGAATAACATTGAGAAGATATTTTATGGGAAATTGTTTGTATTCCTGATAATTGCTAGGGATAAAAGCCTCAATTCATAAGTCAAAAAAATTTTATTTATCATAATCTGAACAAATGACTATGAATACATAAACCCCTGTGCGATTGAATTTATGTTTAATTAACACCTGAATCCAAAAGTTGTCGCGTTTCCGCATTTTTATTATTTTCCATAACAATAATATAAAATATGAATAATAATTTTTAACCAACTCTAAAACTATTGTGTGAAATTTTTGTTGCAAAATTAGAAAATTTCCCAAATAAACCAAATTCAAATAATTGTTATCAGGATTATCAGAGATTTATTATGTTAGTATTTGACGCTGGAAATATTTTGAAGTCAATAAATATGGTGCAACGCTCAAGGTGAGGTCTAAATTAAGAAATTCCACATGTCCTGAAATTATTTATATGCAAAACATGCCTTTTTAGAATTTATATAGCACAAATCCACATTGCTGTCTACGTATATATTGAATTTGTACCCCAACCATTACTGCTTTTAATTGCTTCGTTATCCCAAGCTTTGAATGTGAACATTTTTGAAATCGATATTCTTTTAAAATTATAAACTAAAAAAAGAATGCAAAAAAACTATTCCAAACCATTGGCGCAGATTTCCTATGTTGGAAATATAAAAAAACAATGAAATAATTAGTAATTTTTCGCCTGGTCAAATTGATTTAGTTCGAATTCATTGACCAGATCAATTAATAGTTTTCCAACTTGAAAATTTTATTATTGAAATTGCAATGAAGTAATTGGATGTTAATTTTTGATGTTGTTATGTGTTGATGTTACAAAATGTCTTGTATTTCAGGCAATGATAAATGATTTAAACATGACTTTTTACTGCCAATTTATTGTATTGTCGTTTTATCAATAAGGATGGTCCTAATTGTATTTTGTTGCATATTGAATTTCATGGATTTGATATCGCAAAAATTGTGAATCTTCTATTGAACTGATACCCGGGGTTTGAGGTAAAGTTGAGGCTGCCTTATTTTCCGAAATTTCGTTGTATAATGATTTAACTGCATAATTTCCGTTTGATTCCACTCATAGGTAATTGTTCTCCAAGGCAGATATTTATTTTTCGATACTCATATGGAAACAAAGATGCCAAATTGTTATTATTATTATTATTATTGATTATTTGATAAATCAAGCAAACCTGTGTGTACCATACAACAATCAAGAATCATAGTGGTTTAGTCGACAGTTTGGAAGAGAACCATTTAGAAGATTGACGATAGATTCTGAAAAAACATCTTCGTGAAAGGAGTCGTGATCATTTTATTATTGGTCCAGACTTCTCAACTCTTCTGGAAATATAATAAATAAATTGCTCATGAGAAGCAGTGGATAACATCGACGTACACATGAGATTATTTTCATATTATCATTCTACCCCTTGACCATTGAAGCACGGAAAATGTATACAGTGAAACAGCCATGAGTCAGCGTTAGAGATCAGGAGAATTTCCATAATAATTAATTGATTCTAGCTTACAAACTAACCTACTTACCATAATTTGGATCTTATTCAGGATTTCGAGAGAATCCTTCGAAATATTTTTCTCGAAATCAGTGGCAAAATTATGAGATACCCAGTTGCTCACCAAACAAAAGTTCTGGAGAAAATCAGGTGACAGTGTTCAAGAAAAAATACCATCCTGTAGAACTGCTAACGGAATTATCATGTCACGTGGTGAGAGCTGTCAAAAGTAATATTTATGCGCAATTTCAGTTGAATATCTTGTGAAGTGTAGATAATATGAGAAAAAAGCTTGAAAAACCAAATTTCAATACTCTCTCGAAAATGGAAATGGAATCTCGAAAATGGAATTTTTATGCTTATGGGGCTCTTTATATAAAATTACTCACGGAATTAAGGGACACCTTGTATAAGCAAACTCGATGTTAAATGATTAATGAATTTTGAAATAAAAATAGTCGATCCTAAGAAACTGAAAATGAATTTGTTAGACTTTCGAAGTCCTCAACTGAACCATACTTGAAAAACCCCCCAATGTTTTATTTTTTTTTAGTTCCCCATTATCGCTCTTTACCTGGCAGCTCAAATCAATACAAGGATTCATATTAATTCCTTCAATCACTCAATTTGCAAGCTAATAAACACGGCAATAAACTTCTATATGCTATGCTTGGTTAATTTAACATATAATAACTTCTGAAATTGCGTAGGGATATTCGTTTTTCATAAATGGGGTTTTACTAAGCCTTTTGTAGCTGAATCAATACTGTTGCATGATCGTAACGGAAGGTCATGCGATAAAATCCCACACAAGAAATGTCTAATCAGCAATGACATCCAAAGAGGTCACCGTGGTGCAATGAGCTTTTCATTATATAGAACACTAATGACCATTTCCTCCGGTGGAAAATTAAGCTGGTATTTAGGGAGTCGAGAACTAGAAAATTACTCGAATATTTTGTGGTTTCGTCCAACTAATTAAACGAATTTGCATTCAGCCGTGTTGGTCTTTGATTTACACAGTATGGTATTACCCTTCTTTTCATACGTTTTGGTGCTTTTGTTCACCTGATAGACCAGTGCCGAAGCCTTTAAAAATGGTAAAAAACGACAAATAAATATACTAGGATGGAACCTGATAAATAAAAAAATAAATAAAAATGAAAGGAAAAATAATTTACTGGCGATCTGAGTTCGAAGTGGCAGGGGGAAGGTTTTTAAGGGTAGAGAACGGTTTATTTCGTTTTCCGGCAAAGCTGATAAACCAATGGAAAAAAAATTAATAAAAAAATTGTAGGTTATAAAGAGACCTACAACTTTTGTAATTAAACTTTTTTCACATCACCTCAAAACTTATGTGAAAAATTATTACTAGTTATTGATTTTTTATTTTTATCTTATGCAAAAAAAAAAAATACGAAATTAAGTAGATACTTACCTTTTCACACTATTGAACCACTGTAATTTTTCAGATTCGTAATATTCATTTTTTCACATTATTTTGATTTAATATCGAAAAAACTCCCTTATTTTCACTCGAAAATTTTCGCATCAAAATATCAGCTTTGTAAAAGAGTCGCGTAGTTTAATGTTCGTAGAAATCTTGTCTTTCTGATAATGTGGCAAAATATACAGGGTGAGTCTTTGGCCACTACGTTAATTTTAACTATAGGTTCTTGAAATCAAAAGAAACACTTTTCAAGTTTCTACATTGGGAAAATACCTCTCTGTAGTCTAGTTTAGTTTGAATGAAAATTACCTTCCACAACATCCACTATTGAATCTGAATTATTTAAAAACATTATCTTCCCTCAAAGAAATGTTTCACTCACTCAAGTTTCATCAGATGATTATATCGATTTGATTCCTTTCAACATCAAATATCTCAAAAATTGTGCAATTTAGGAAAAAAGATGAGGAATGATTTTATCTTCAAAAAAGTCTAATGATTCTAGGAAGTACAAGATGCGGACCTTTAGTTCAAGTGATATTTGTTTTTCATGCAATTTAACCAATCTGTACAGTAGTCGTGAGAAACCCACAAGAAATGGAATAAATCTATTGATGCCAAAATAAGTATGACAGGTGAAAATGCAATTTTTTGTTCTCGGAAAATGCTAAGAAAAAAAACTCCAATCCAAAAAAATATTTTCTAAGCCCTCTCTACAATTTGGAGCTATTTAGAAATTAAATTAATTATTTAAAAACGTGACACTCCATGTTACATTGATAATCAATAATAGACAAATCTAAATATACTACTGTAATTAACAACCAAATAAGTTAATATTTAATACGACATCTACAACAGTTTGGGAAAGTTGTAATTTCTTTGAATTATACGCATAGATGCATCTGTTCAAGGAAATGATGCTAGAGATAATATATTACAATATATTAAACAACAAAACACATCAAATTACTAATTTTTGAAAAATGGATATTTGTGAGGAAATATCTCGATGAATTTCGCATTCTTTATATTCTTATTCACAGCTGAATTCAAAAGTCCCATCCATATCAAATCACTCAAATATCCTACCTAAATAAATTTCCTGAACATGTTTCAAAAGATAATTTGTGTTGTTCATCCTGAAGATAAACTAGCATCATCCAAGATACACTTTCTGCCAACTTTTTCTCTCCTGAAGTCTGGATAGAAATTGTGATTCGGAAAGGGCAACAAAGTCCAGAGTTAATGATGCGGTTAGTATTCTTCTCACGTATAAAAGAAGACATTCAATCCTGCGGAAAAAAGAAAGAGAACTGATATCTGCAATCCTCTTCTAACGTTAGAGAAAGAAATACGTG
The DNA here is from genome assembly GCA_030674115.1 of Micraspis discolor. Taxonomy (NCBI): domain Eukaryota; kingdom Metazoa; phylum Arthropoda; class Insecta; order Coleoptera; family Coccinellidae; genus Micraspis; species Micraspis discolor. Next base: position 13,742,719 of record JARTUT010001740.1, read on the forward strand.
TTATTGGATAGACATGGAGAATTATTTTTATTGCCACATTAATATTAGGAAAAGGTTCAGCTGGCTAAGCTTGATATTCGATTACACATTTCCTGAGGAATTAGATCAATTTGAATAATAAAAATTTAATTATGTTTTTTTCTGAATTTGACGAATACACTTTTCAAACCTCATCGACGTTTTGAAATGTCTTATATTTTATAATTGAAACTCCTTTATTTTTCCGTTCACCCAACGAAGAATGAATTTCAGAATATATAGTATATCAATAATCCTCATAAATTCACAAGTTGTGGTTGTTTCTGAACGCTTCTTTTATTAGAACAGCGTGCTTTCGTTTTGTCCAAATGTCTGTAGTTTTACTCTCTATTATCCAAAGAAGATGATGATCAGTTTTCATATTTTCAGAAGAGGTTAACTGTCCGAAAACAACACATACAAAACTGCTAAAATTACTATCAGATCCAGTTGTAATTTAAAAAATTATTTAATGAGTTTGAAACAAATAGGCTTGAAAATTTTATTGAAATCAACATGGTAAAAGTTCACAAAAAATAACCAGAAAATTTTCTTTCAATACGTTACACCTTATAAGATATCCGTCTGATTCAAATAAAAGCTTCTGACCTTGTATCCATGCTTTTTCAGATTTTTTAGGTATCTTAGTTTTAATCTAAACATAATAGGTCGAAGTTTTGAATCAATTCTCCTTTAAAGGATCTTCAAACAAGAACTTAAATTTTTAAAATAAAAAATGTTGATGACGATGATTCAAATTTTTATTTTTGAACAAAAAGAAATGTTCGGCAATTGCAATTCATAATTATGAATGAAAAATGATATCTGGCAAATGTCCACCACGACCACCACACTGACAGAAGTTAAGTCTTTCATCGAAATTTTCAATCCCTCTTTGGTGGAATGTCAGGTCTATTTCGGCTATCACATCACAGATTTTGAATTTTAAGGCTGCAATCGATTCGATTGGCTCAATATAGACTCGGTCCTTAAGATAGCCCCACAAAAAATAATCGGCATTTAACTTCTGAATTTCGGGAAATTATGCGATCAGCAAATTTGGTTTGCAATTAGTTGATCGTCTCATTGGCAGTGTAAGAAGTGGTATCGTCTTGTTGAAACCACATGTCAGTGATATTCATGTCATCAATGATAGGCCAAAATTGAGTCGTTAACATCTCGCGATACTGCGAATATGTCAAAAAACTAACTGTCAATGCTGTGATGTGGTAGGTGTTACCACAATTAAAATTCAAAGTTAAAAGACCCTTTACCTTTAAAGTCTCGTAATTCTTCAGAAGAAAATTTCTATGAATCAAATTATACGCATTTCTCAGTTTCATAGTCTAGAAATAGATAACATCAAAGTTGATCAAATTTCTATATCCATCCAAAATATTGTTCGAAATATTGGTTGGAATTCCAAGAGATCAAACCAATTAGTTGACAAAATGTATCATAAGATTGGCGTTCCAAACTACTATCCAGAATTTGTTAATACAAAGACTTAAAAGTACGTCCTTGAATTCTCCGAAAGTGCCTCAAACGACGCCTGAGGACCCAGATAAGAGTTCTCACAGGAACGTTGAAGGAAATGAAGTGTTAATATCCTCCCTCAAAGTTAGGAAGCCAAAGCATTCTAACAATGCCCGTTTCAGATGCGTTTCCCTCATTATGTGAATTTAAGTTGTTAATTCTAAAACAAGAATGCTGGGTTCCGCACTACCTAACTAACTCTTCCCCCGAATTACGTTTCCAGAGAAAGGATCAGATAATATGTTCGTTTCGTGAGGGAGTTCCTTGCCTTGTATCGGGTGTCCCATATTTGTTGTCTAGTAGAACAATCTGAGAACTGTTTTGTGTCACAACAAAATATGGCTATACGTTAAACGACCATCTTTGAGAAACAAATACTTCCATAATGATATGTTATATCCTAATGATAATTACTTCTGTATCCAAGAATATTAAGCTTCGTTGTTGACCTGATTCTTTCACATCAAACCACTTCTCTAAGGTTTGCATTTTTTTGGCACCCCAGAATGCGCTATCACTACATTACACGACATTAATACAAATAAGATGATTTGAGACAGATATTAATTATGAAAAGAGTGTTTGGAAACTAAATGTCAAATTTTTAGAAAATTCAACAAAAACTGGAATATGAAAGAATCAACAAACCTATTTCTCAAACGAACAATTACGAAATTTACAATTTTAACCACTTACATTCTTTGATAATAGATTAACCGAATGATTAGAACTGAAAACATCCAGAAATAAATGGCATATTCATGGCGTTTGTGAAATACAATAAATATCTCAAATTATAAAATTTACATGAGTTAATAAAAGAAGAAAGTTAGATCAAAAATAGGCTGGGGAAGTTTTTCCATGTCCTCTCGTGTGTTCTTTCCGAAGATTATGCAGATATCAATAACCTTAATATGTGAGTAGTCGAATATTTAGAAACACATTTATACTCCTTCGGCCGGACCTACTCAAGTTTGACCACGGATTTTTCATCAGGATTTTCATCGAATTAGAGCTTTTTCGGCTCGACATTTGAAGATTTCATATATTTGGGCGAAACGATAGCCCGCTGTTCCACAAGGAACAAAGCACTTGAAGAAGTTTTAGGTGTTTAGTATACAGGTTGAGTCTTCGACCACTTCGTTAATTTTAACCATATGTTCTTGAGATCAAAAGATATACTTTTTTTCCCATACCGTTTTTCGATATTCAGCTATATATATAAGCGTTTTAAGTGTTCGCATTGGGCAAATACCCCTTTGTAATCCAGGTTAGTTTGAATGAAAATTACCATCCACAGCATCAACTATTGAATCTGAATTGTTTAAAAACATTATTTTGCCTCTAAGAAATGATTCACTCACTTATGTTTAAGCAGATGAGCACCATAGAGAGATTCAAAATACTAATTTTCTGGTGAAAAAATTCAAACTATAAACATAGATTTTTGTGGTTCTACCATAATTTCTTTCTACTACAAGATTATAAATCATTCATAGAATGAATTGATGACTCATTTATTTTGTGAAAATCCATCTTGAATATTGAAAGAAAACAATTATTTTTGTCTAATTTTCACTTTATTAATATTATTACACGACCGGTTTCGGTTGTTAAACCATCTTCTGGTGTTAGGTACAGACTAAAATATTTCGTGGGTTTAAATCTATGGGATATTCAAAAGTGGTGAATGGTTTATTTCTATTTGGGTGTTAAGTGGGGACACATTGGGAATATTGAACAGATTTGTTATTTCCATCGCTTCCAGCAAATTTAATTTCAGGCCTTTCTCGCATTTGTGAAGGATTTTAAAATTTACGATATCCATATGATGTTCTTCAGTCTCGATATGATCATAAACTGCGGACTCTTTACCTGATTTCAGATGTTCTTTTAATCTGGTCTCAAAATTTCTACCGGTTTGACCTACATATGCAGCATTGCAATTTTACAACAGATTTTATAAACACCTGAAGTTTTCTCGGGTTTAAGTTTGGATTTTGAATTATATAATATTTTACCTAGGTTTGGACGTCCTGAAAATGTTGTTTTGAAATCAAGTTTAGAAAAATAATTTTGGATTTGGATTGATAATTCTCCGAAATAAGTGATATGTATGAATTTATTAGTAGGTTTTTCTGTGGTAGTGTAAAGCATATTAATGGTTTTCAGCTTTCTTTTGTTTTCAACTAGTTTGTTTACTAGGATTCTCGGAAAATTATTATTAGTTGCAATTTCTTTGATTTTATCAATTTCAGATTGAGTTAGCGTTCGATAAAGGTATGGTGAATGCTCTGTTGATCATAGATTTCAGAGCTGCTAGTTTATGATTATCAGGACTGAAGGAATCATATGGTATTATGGCTTCTGAGTTTGTGTCTTTTCGGTAGATGTTAAAGTCGAATGTGTTTCTATCTCTACTTATGGTCAAATCCAGAAAGTTAATCGCTTTGTTGCATTCAATTTCCAATATAAATTTTATTTTGGGGTGAATTGAATTGAGGAAGTCAAGAAACATTTTTATTTGTCTATTTGTTCCGTTGAATCCTACTATAATATCATCAACATACCGGAACCAGAAAATGACGTGTTTTTTTGATAGGTCATTTGTTTTTATGAATTCATTTTCAAGGTGATTCATGAATAGATCTGACAATAATGGGCTCAAAGGTGATCCCATCGGTAAACCTGAATTTTGAAAATATAATTTGGATTCGAATTTAAAGTAATTTTGGGATAGGCAAATTGAAAATAACTCCTGAATTTCTGAAATTAAGAGGGGCTAACATTATTTTTACGAAGTGACTCGCCAACTAGGGGTAAACATTCTTTTGCTGGAATGCTAGGGTACATATTTTCTACATCAAAAGATATTAATTTCATATTTTCTGTGCTGTTTATTTTAGATAATTTGTCAATTAAATCTTTGGAACTTTTTGAACTATATTCTGGTGAAAATTTCGATAGATTTTTGAATTTATTAGATAAAAATTTTGATAGTTTACCTGTAGGTGTATTAATACAGGAAACTACTGGTCTAACGGGATTGTCTTTTTTGTGGAGTTTTATTAAACCATACATTTCTGGAGGTCGTGGATTCATTGGAAGATGCTTCCTTATTTCCCATGGTGTAGAAAAAAGAAAAAAGAATAGATTTAAACCCACGAAATATTTTAGTCTGTACCTAACACCAGAAGATGGTTTTACAACCGAAACCGGTCGTGTAATAATATTAATAAAGTGAAAATTAGACAAAAATAATTGTTTTCTTTCAATATATAAATCATTCCTTTTCTATTCCAAAAAAAACCTCGGAATTACTGGATGTTATCATCATACATTTGTAGTTTTCTTCTAAAGATTTCCAAATCGTGAAAACCACCATTTCTATGAAAACTTCCAAGGCATGAGGTTGTCACATTGCTTTTTCTCCACTCAAAGCCAGAAAAAATGGTCTATGATTTTCCAAATACTGATATTTCTCAAGTTTCTTCTCCTTGACAGACTTTCTTGAGTATTGACCAGTGAACATTTATATTGACGTCATATTGTTAAAAATATGAAATATAAAGTTATATTTTCAAGGTGATCTTACTTTACTAGATGATTATTCTCTGTACTGAATCCTAATAACAATTAACTTAGACAGATTACAAGTATTCCCAAACTTAGGTGTGCTTGAAGAAATTGAGTTTGATCACCTGAATTTGCATCTGAAAAACCAAGTAGCAGTTCTTTAATGAAGAAATTGAGTTAGATCATTAATATGAATCTATTCTGTTTAGATTATAATTAATTACTGAACATGCATAAATTTTTGGTTTTTATAATCAGAGTATTTGTTTTGATTATGTAAACACAAACATAAATGTAGAATAATGGTTATTCACAGATTATGTTAAATTTCAATACCTTACCATATAATATTAATTTATTACCGAACCCCAAGAGAGAAAAAATTTATAATTGCAAAATTTTTTCAAATGAAAGATAATATCTCTAAGCATTATTGATATTCAGTTATAATTGTTCTCAAAATAACTAGAATGAATTATTACCACATTAAAATGTTATTAGAACGGCTCTGTGGTGGGTAGTTCCAAATAAAATAGTGTTCTGTGGTTCCTTGTTGTTTTGATTCTGTTTGAAACAGTTATTTGTACTTTCTAAATAAGAAATGTGGAAAATATTGCAAGAATAATTTCGATAATTTGAAGTTATTCAATTCAGTATAAAATGATTATGGTCAGGAAATACATTCTAATATTTCTTGTTTATGAGCTTATAGCTTTCAGTTTCAATATTGATGGAATTTGAATTATACATGCAACATAACAAACATTCAGAAATATCTATAAACCAGATTGAAGGTTTATTAAATGAAAAATTATCTCCTAAGTTTAGGAGACTGGGTTCGAAGTTCTCAAAACTCATCTGAGCTTAATTTGAAGCATTCCTATGTTATAATAGATATAATTTGATGAACCCTGAAAGTCTGAAGCTATAAAAAACCAGCTCTTCTTAAAGACATGTCTTCAATTCAACAGGTCCTGACAAAAATACATTACCTATTTCAACGGTAATCATGAAAATATACCGAAGTACCTATGTAAGTGATGGAAATCTTTTTCTCTATTTATTATGGAATATTACTCTGGGTTAAATATTAAAAAAGGTGCTACACATCATCAATAATGAATACAGCAAATGGCAATTTAGATTTTGTGTTGAATGTTATACAAAAATTGTTCAGTGGTTAATTTCATATAGTGTTTAGTGGTGGAACTATAGACTAGAGAGATGTCCCCAACTTTTTCCTTTTGTACAAATTTTTTATAAAGAAAGACATAAACTATTGTAACATTGAACAAATCTGATTATTGAATCATTTCAGCACAGAGTTGGATTTGGGAAAATCAGAAAATTTGGACAAAATTATATCGATTTAATTCCTTTCAATCTCAAATATCTCAAAAATGGTGCATTAGGAGAAAAGATGATGAATTATTTTATCTACAATAATGAATAATGATAATAGGAAGTACAGGATACGGATTTTTAGTTCAAGTGATATTTGTTTTTGATGCAATTTAAGCAATCTGTACAGAAGTAGTGAGAAACCCACAAGAAATGGAATAAATCTATTGATGCCAAAATATGCATGCATATCAAAAACCTTCTGCAGGAGATCATTTCAATTGATATTGTCATTTGAATGTTACGGGTGAAAATGCAATTTTTTCCTGCAATTTCAACACACATCTTTTGAACGGAAATTTGAAAAAATGTTATAGGAAAAAAATGTTTCTTTCGACGTCCAGAATCTATGGGGTTAAAATTAACGCAGTGGTCAAAGACTCACTCTGTATATTATGATGGAGAATTTTCGGTACATCCTCATGAAAGTATATAATGCTATCTGTTGTCTGCTGAAGGTAATCTGTTTGAAGTAAGGGACGGGCTGAACTTTTCCGATTCCATTTGGTATTCATGTATACGGGAACAAACCTATTGAACCCTAGTTCTCCAGTTCGAGTTTTCTGAATGCGAAGGCTAAAAACTTTTCTAATTTCAACACTCATATTCAGTGAGGGTGGCTCCTAGAGGAGTAGATACGCCACTGTCTGCTTCCGATCCAACGTCAATTAGAGCTCTCAATGTAAGTGCTGCATTACAGACGGCGTACTCCAATAAATTGGGTTATTCTGAATCTATAGGGAAATTTTCGAACTCGGTTAAGGAATTATATTCTCTCAGTCCTCATTCGGTCCTCTGATAATTCTCGTAATTCTCTTGTCGCATCTTCTTCATACCGTAGGCTTTTGCGTGTCTTATTCATAACTTACCATATCGTTTTCACTTCAAAATAAGCATGTTTGTGAACATATAAAAATTCCTGTACGTGTGAGGAAAGTTGGTCACCTGTAACTCTATTTTTAATTGAAGCAATCTTCTGTAAGTTGCAACCAAAAAAAGTGAATCAACATTTCTGAAAACACTTCTGAACTGAGCATAAAAATTATGTAACGCCCTTTTTCGGTATTTGCAGGGCGCCGGACTCTTTCCCTTCCAAGGGCATCACCCTTACCATCGAATTCTTCCACGTGTTCATTTATTTATTTAACTACAAATGAATACAAACAGGTGTAAACCCAAAAACAGTATTCTCAGATTCGAATACCATTATACTGTGTGCAACGAGAAGCTATTCAATTAAAACCACCATTCAAAATATAATACAATAAAAAAATACACACATTTATTTGCACATACAATCATCAAAACACCTTACAATGAACAGAAATAAATCAAACAAAAAAAAAAAAAGAGAGAGAGAGAGATTGAAACTGAAACCCTGAGTTCGAGGCTATGTAATTTCCATTGGAGAATGAGGAGGATATTTATTGGAGGTCGAGGTATCAATGAAATTCTAAAATAACCAAAAACAATCACAACATTCTCGGTCTTACCAAAACAAATTGATTTATTTATATATAACTAAACTAAAATATACAAAAAACTGATTACATTCTTCATTCCAATCAATTCTTACTCAATCATTTCACTTTATAATTAATTTAATATAATTATGATAGGTCTATTTACGGTGTTAATTGAATATCAAACATTTTATGTATTTTGAGTTCACTTCAAAAAGACAGACACTTCCATAATATGTAGTAGTAGCATAAAGCATTTTACCCTTGCCCAGGCTGTATAATCAACTTAACCATAAGTGTGAGCTCTTCTGCCACTTCAGAATATTTTGCCCCTAATTAATGAGTAGGTTGAATAATTAACTCTGAATAGTTTACTGCATAATTATTTTTCGGGTTAAGTTACCTCATTATAACATCAGCATTTGAATTCTATTCAAGGGTTACTGCGAACATACAATATGAAAAGGTACAGACTATTGGATAATGGGAGAAGTTAGCGAAAATGACCCTTATATCTCAGAAGTTTACCAAACCAATATGCCATGTTTCGGAACTAAGTTCTGAATTAGATTTCCTATAAGTTGTTATGGATCATTTGCTGAAATAATCTCCCATTTCTTTGAAAGCTTTTTTCCAATGGAATATTATCAGTAGATAATTTTATCAATGATACGATCTAAGGAGATATTTGACCTAATTATAGAAGATGATTCAGTGGGTAATATTCTTGCCTCAGAATATCTCACGAAGGAAACTTGTCTTTCACGGTAGTCGAACCTCGTTCCATTTTTTTCGCCTGGCTCTGCTTTAGAAACTCAAGCACCAGAGCCTCTGAGCTTCTTGGCTTTGGTTTTTCAGGGACTAGGCATGAGGCGACGGTATTTGTCCGACATCAACATGTAATTTCCAGTCCAGGGCCAAGTGGAAGAATTTCCTCACGATATGTCAAGGCAGAGTATCTCCTGATTCAAAACTCTGAAGTTACTCTTTGGATCTACCCTTAATCCATGTATTGAGGGAACCAATTGAGTCATGTCAGTAAAATCGAAAAGCAAAAGCCAAGATTATAGTGAAGTTCGCTGCACCCTCATGCTAGTTGCCCGGAGCCTTTTCTTTGATTTCAGCCTAGAGATGCACACAAAGGTGTCACGACCTGAGTATACGGGACCTTTAATTTAATAGTATATAACATTACTAGGAAGGTAAGAGGGTTTTAACTGGCGAATGGAGGATATAACTGACGAGCCGCTGGCGAGTCAGTTACCTCCTTGATTAATATTGTGTTTTTGGAAACTGAAGTTTACAAATGAGAAACAAATAAAAGAGTTTAGCTTCCGGAGATTGTAGTGGGACCGAATAAGTCAAAGTTACCTCATGTTTTCCTCTGGAGGAAAGTACTAACATTATTCATCTGGAGTTTATTAACATTAGTAGTTCAATAAAGCATAGTTAATGGTCAGTTTCATCTTGATTTATTTGTCGGTTCATGGATACCATACATACAAAAGAGCCCAGAGAACCATAATTAGCAACTATTGTGTGATATTTTTGGTTGCGTTGCTCCTCCGAATAACATGTCTTCAAATTCAACACAACCTTTCAACGCAGTACACCTCAGCAAGGTGATGACCTCAATCAGAATCATTGAAAACCTTTATACTTTGTCTTCTATCTACCATCGCATTCTTCTTCTATCGACCATCGCATCTACCGAGTTTACACTTCATTTATTCGTAACTATTGCTAATGCACGGGCTCGGAGCTCATTAGAGGTTTTACAAATAATTTACAGGAAAAAATGATATTCATAACATTAATTGATTCGATATAAGTAGATGTGCAACACGGGTTCTGGCTCAATTTTTTCATGTAAACTTTCCATAAGGAAATATATGAGATGTTTTTATTTTTATGCATCTGTCTGTCGCTCATCCTTCCATGTTAGCCATTCAATAGAATTTATCGCCAGGATCTAATATATTTCAGCCCTTCTGTTGAAAATAAATCCCGAAGATTAATAGGTTCAAGTTCCCACAAGCACAAACTGAACATAAATTGTCAGAATTTCATTTTCTTCGTGCGAAGCGTCCACGTGGCATGTTTCCGCAGGTTTTATGTGGATTTGAAGCGGGTTATTTCGTACCGCTCTCGTCACAATTTCAAAGACTACAATTCATTATTACGCCATCAGCATACGTTATGTGTTCAACTATTTGATCGATTGCAGTAGTTCAATATAGTGTTATGAAAGGTGCTTTTTAATCTGATTAGGTTGAGCACGATATCGAGAGAGTGGGGCTCTACGGCAACGCCAATTAATTGGCAATTCAATAATTTGCCGAGCGGATTATTGAGTTAACACCTCGGATGTCATCGAAGTGGAAACGCTGAAAGGAATGTCGGCGCTATTACGATGCTCCTCATGGATGAAATTTGCCATAGCCACTGAGGCAATAAAATACACCTAGTTGGAATTAATACTAGCCAGAACTCGATATTCACCGCAGATAATCCGTGTCGTCAACAGGTCTAAGGGCATATCGCATAAAGTCTGAAATATTTTTCAACAAAGAACCGGAGTTTTTCTTCTATTTTTTAAGGCATTTCTTCTCCTCACCTACCTCACCATGTCACCAACCCCGTATTCTTCTCTGATATGGGTATTTCTCTGTCTGTTCCATAATGTGTAACCAGATATGGCACCGAGGATTCTCATTTCAGTTGTCATCATCGCTCTTTTGTTATGATACTGCCGATTCTCATCTGCTCTGCGTCATCATAGCTCTTACGCCTTTATATTCTACTCCTACATTCGCTAATAAGATCTTTTTCCTTGTAAATGACATGTTTGAGGTGCATGATACTGTGGCTGTTTAGTTGACCTAATATCTCACACAGACCAGTAGGATTTCTGGTCTGTGATGTCTCACTTCCTACTCGATGTTACCGTCGTTAGGAATTGTGACTCACAGGTAATCGATGTTTGCACCATAAAGGTTCCCTTGATATTTTTATTGACTTTCTTTTCGCGATGGAGATTTTCATGTTGTATCTTCCAATAGTGATTTTTAATAGGCAAAGTAAGCGCTAAAGATCGTCCCCAAATTCTGCGGCCTACTGAACGCACAATACCATCACAAAGTTTGAGACTCAATATTCGTTATTGGATAATACTCGACCAAATAGACAATATCCAGTTCGTAGTGAAGAGAATAGAGCGACGGTGGGGGAGAGTGTACTTGATGACCCTGGAGTGTCGATTCGTCGCCGTTCTCAACAGTTTGGCCTTTTGTATTCAACGACTTGGCGGATTTTACCTGAGGATCTTTCTTTGAAAGCTCACAAAATTCAATTAGTTCTAGAACTGAAGCCGACCCACCTACCGAATCGCTTAGGTTAGAAAAGCTTTCAGAGGATCCACTCTTTTCGACAAAAGTTTTGTTCACTGATGAGGCCCATTTTTGGCTTAATATGTTCTTGAACAAACCAAATACCTGAATCTGGGGTGATGAACAACCCGAAGAGTCTCAAGAATTGCCGTTAAATCCAGAAAAAACAACTGTTTGGTGTGGTTTATGGGCTGGTGGAATAATCGGTCCATATTTCTTCAAAACAGGGGACGGCCGGAGAGCTACTGTGAATGTGACATCACACCTCTTGATTTTTTCCTTTGGGGCCATGTGGAGTCCAAAGTCTACATGAACAAGTCGGCTACGATTGAGGAATTGGAGGTCAATATTACTCGAGTTGTTGGAGAAATATCACCCGAAATACTCACACGCCTCTTCGAAAATTGGAACTATCGAATGGATCATGTTAATCCTAGTCGATTTCAGCATTTGAAAGAAAATATCTTTAAAAAAAGTAAAGAATGGTTCTTTTGATTGTTAATAAAGATTATAAAATAAAATTTTTTTATTATATTTTTTTTGTTTTACAAAAATGTTGGTACATCTAAACGAATCATCCTTTCTATTGTGAAAACAACCAAAATATTCTTGAATTCTAATTTGAGCTAAAAATGGTTTTTGGCAAAGACGTTACATTAAAGTTACGTTTTTTATACTGCATTATGTAGAGGCTTCCAGCAATTCAAATTTTGAAATATCTTCATGTCAAACTCCTAGTTGAACAAGCAATGTTTGTGTCCAAGTGTATGTTTGGTTTTTTGATTTTGGCCCGAAAATTGTCTCGAACAGTTAGATTCGACTCCCTGAGAAGAATCTGTACTCAAAGTTGAATAGGATAGATATGCAAATATGCTCCAATTCACGTGCCTTGTTATAAACATAAAATTTGCCTGAACTGATTATTATTATATTTCCTTCTCTGTTATAATTTCTTTTCGTGATTCTGATTTCTGAAATTTTCAATTTTCCTCTGAATAATCGACAAAGCATAAATGTCCATTATGAAGTTAAAGTGGCAAAGGTTCGGGTTCAATATTCCTCTCATAAGTTGAAATGGATGTTATATATTACACACGCTGAATCATGGGGACGTCGGATGAAGAATGTGGAAGGGAAAAGAGAAATGCTGCATTGCAGTAGCAGACTGAAAGCTCTCGGAAATTTAACAGGATAACACTGAAATATGCATCATTGAAATTGAATTATTTATCAATATCGATAAATTGGGTGACAACTACACATTTTACATAATTATTGCCAATGATTTTGCTCCCAAATTTAACAAATGAATTGAATCGATTGACCTATTTTCCATTTATTGCAGTAGAAAACAATTCATAATATAATAACTTATTTCACCACAGGACATATTTATCAATGGATATAAAAGTTCTGATACATTTCGTTATTTAATTCTTTGAGATATCATGCAGTGCATTTTTTATCTTCTAAATTAAACTATTGCATCTATTATATTACTATTAAAACACCTCCAGACTTTCTATAACTTTAATCAACAACTATTTTTATAATCATGATCGTTCAAGTTGCATCGGTGTAGAGGCTGTTGTCAGCCATGCGCATATTAACTTTATCTGTATCAAAGACAATTCACAGAATCTACATGTCATAGAATATAATAATAAACACTTTCCGGTAAGCATCATATCATATCTCATAAAGCTAATACTTAATTATTCACATTTTTTATGTTACTAGTAATAATACAATATTTACAACCTGACATATTAATCACCCTTCAATTTATGCGAACAATTAGATTCATCTGTTTTAATTTTAAACTTATATTTCCTGTAAAACATCAATATTGTTTACCAAACCTCAAATTATGAAATTAATTAGATTTGTTAGCTTTAATTAATTCATCTATACCATTTCCTTGTCTCTGAAGATTAACCTCATACTCATCTTTAAAATTTTGAGGGGTGATATCCTCCTCGACTTCAAGATATGGTTTTTTACGGTGTTTTATCTGTGAACTATTTCTTCGATATATCCTACCGACTGCACCATGTTGCATTTATTTTATTACTATTGAAAAACCTCCAGACTTGCTACAAGGTGTCCAGAAATGGTATCGTGTATTTGTAAGTTCAATAAAACAAAAGATATTTGTGAGCCATAAAAAAGTTAATTGTATATTATTAACATATGAATAGGAGAATTATTTGAAAAAGATGATGTTATCCAAATGATGACCGTTGCATTGGTAACTAGAATTGGCGTTGACACATAGCTATTGATATTGGTGCCATTTCTGAACTGATGTTTTGCTTCAACTGGGTTAGATTCGTCGGATTATTTTGCTTAGTTCTAAGATATTCCCATGCAAAATAGTCAAGGGGGCTGAGGTCTTGGCTTCTGGGAGGCCAGTTGATGTTACACATTCGTGACTTTATTAGCGAATATTTCGTTAACAACTTTTATTGAATCGTTTGAGGTATGGCAAGTGGCCCCATCTTGCTGAAACCACGCTATTGAATTGAAACCTGCAAACACCTGCAACTCTGGGACCAAAAATTTCGCAACATATCGCAATAACGGTCACTATTCACATTAAGTGCCTCGTTGAACTTTATGAAAATAAGGACCAATTATGCTTTTAGCACAGCGGCCCAAACCACGATCTTTGGCTATGCAGGGGTCGTACCTGCTTTCGTCTCGGATACTCCACTGCCCAGTACCGACAATTCTGCTTATGGACATCACCATTCAGGTGAAAATTTGATTCGTCACTAGACAGTATGTTGCTGAAGTTGTTGTATCACTGCAGCATTTCATTCGCAAAATTCAGTCGATTTGCATAGTCCGCATCCTTCAATTTTTGAACCAAGTGAATTTATAGGCTTTTAGATGTAAGTCTTTCTTCAAAATCGAATGTATATACGACTTTTTGATGCCCTATCGGTTGTTGTATAATTTATCGTCCAGAAGAAGGGAAAAATATTGCTTCCAGTCACTTTTTCTTGAAAGAAAATCGTTTCCGGATATCTGAATGTTAGTTACACATGAATCGATAATATTCTGGTAAGATGAAACAGAATTAGTATGGACTAAATCATTTGTGCAAGCTATTGATAGATCATCAAAATTTCACCATAGAGAATTCTTCCGCTACCTTCAACTTATGCTTCAGCCTTGGGCTATTATCAAGCGAAAAAATTATCTCTGTATTATCATGGCGTTAGAGGTATTACTACTGAAAATACCCCTTTGGTTTTTTCCACGCAATTCCAAGATTATGGATCAGCGATGAAGCTAGCCTGGTTTAGCTATTTATCATTCGACCATTAGTTGTTCGGCAATTTTTTCGATTATTTTATTTCTTAATCAACCTAAGAAACCATGTGTGTGAAAACCACGAAGCTAGCAACAGACCTCTTCAATGGACAACTTTTTGGAAGGTGGCATCCTTTCCTATTCGAGCTTCGACTCAAAGCTACATTGGCGCTGTTCCACACCGTAAACTTTGCTTCCTGAAACATAGAGGGAGCTCTCAGGTTTGCGCATATCGTGACAGCGAATTAGGTCAATGGCATGTTTTCCCGTTTTAATCAATTTCTACTGATGTTTCTCATTCTAACAATTTGGCTAGAGTCGCTGCAGAGTATTGGTCTGTTTTATTACCATGAGCTCACTCAAAGTGCGATGATAGCATATGGAAAGCGTCGGAGGCATAGGTGTCCACTTCGTCGATCTTGGATCAAGTTCGATGAATATTCTCCTTAGAAAACTCCATGTGCCCAAAAAAAAGATTGGGAATATTGTTGGTGAAAGTGACATAGCAAAATATTTGATTCCAAATGAGACATTCTTCAGATCTAAACAAACAATTTGAGCTTTTGTGGGGATTATTGATATCTTGAATATTCTCTAATTTCATCTTCGTGGAGTAATCTCGCGAGAAGATATGGAAGCTTCTTTGGTGATGAGGTCACACATAGACACATAGATTGAACTTCCTTTTTCGTTCAAATAGATAGATTAGATTTAATAAAAGACTATTGATTTTGAAAAATATATTCAGAAGTAACTTCTTGTTTTTTAACTTCTTCTTGGTTATGGGGCTTATCAATTTTTTTTTAAATTGCTTGAACTTTGTACATATGCAGGACATTGCTTTCGTCGTAATTTTCCTGTTCTGCTAGCTAACTCTGGGGCTGATCTGATAACACCCAAAAGACATGGAGGCTGGCGTTCTTCTGCGGTTGGGTGTATGGATGACTGCTTATCCAATAAAATTAACCCCCTGGTAATCAAAAGCAGCAACCTAGCATTAGTGAATGTAACCCAATAAATGAAATACCAATGAATTAAGATATTTATAAGAATTCATCAACTTCTTCCATTAAAATGCTAACATAATGCTAACAGAACATCAAGTACCTAACAAATGCTTACCTCTTCTATAACCATTCATAATTGTCACCAAGGAATAATAAATATTAATTATTGCAATACATAAATGTTACCTTGAGTTTTGATTTTAGAAGGCCACAATTCTTAGAGGCCAGGAATTTGGGTACCCAAAATTTAAAACGAATAAATGAATCAGAACTATGGAAGACTGATCACCCCATCTCCTCTTACTTATCCTTATCTTGGACACCCTGTACCTGTGATAGGATCCACCTTAATCAGCTGATCCGAATCTCTCACGCATATCCCAATTAACCAGGTCGCTATCGGACATTTCCGACCCATAAATCCAAATTAGGGCATCGTCGGGAAATATTCGTTCGCCCATAAATCATATCGGGAACCTTCCACCTTTAATGGTATTAACGATTCTTCAGCAATGTTCTCTCATCGGACACGCGATGGTAGCGGGTTTTCGCCGCATCAATCTAAAAATACGCCGATTTGCATATCTACTTGCACCCCGTCGAGGCGTTACCTATCAACGTAATAAGTTCCTCAGATATTAGATCATTGGGATGTGCTCAAGAATTTGGGGTACTCAGGGAATAGGAGGAGCTTGATTCGATCCAAGGACTTTCCTTCCACGACGGGAAATGACTCAGGATGTTGGAAACTTGCCATTCACGAGGTTGTTCCACATGAGACTGCCGCAGTAAGACTTTAATTCTATTTATGAAATTCGGACAGGTCTGAGAGGGTGGATGTACATTACCCACAGTGAGGTAGGAGTGATATTTGTGGAGAATACCCGGAAAAATGGATGGTTGGTTATTTTCAAGATACTAATCCTCACAGAGACCATGCCAAATATTGTGTGATGAAGTATAGCATACTTCGAAACATGATAGCACAAGATCTGCTCCGGTTCAATCTCTGAAGTTCGAACAGCATTATGAATTGAATATAGAAGATGAGTACCGTTTGAGCAGTTTTTTCCTTTCCTCAGGATAGTATTATTCTGTTCGAGCAAGTCTCTTTTACCTGGTATACAAGGTTTCGAGGTACCCAACAATTCTAGCAAAATCACACATTTTCTCAGATTTTGTAGCAATCATGTTACATCATCACATCACATAACATGACCCATCAATGTACTTAGTGTTCCAAAACGTCTAGAGCTCACGCCCACGCAATGCCTTTGTTTCTCTTGGTAGCCAATACTTTCAGTAAAAAATTTTGGGTAGATCCATAACATTTTCAAGGATAGTACCATGAGCTCCTTTCTTTTTCCAGAATGCGCGTGTTATTATCTAGCTTCACACCGGAATTCGACATTTCAAGTTTCAATGATGATTTAAACTTGTTTGTCTTCTACCCATGTAAGATAAAACAAAAGGATCACGAGGCTTCAACAATGCCATCCCAGTAGTGCAAGTGACAAGCTATAATATGGGAAGTTTCCGTAATATAAATATGAAAACTTGTACGCCGTCGAAGTTTTACCTATCAACATGATAAGTTTCTTCGTTATTCAATCATCGAGATGTGCTCAAGAATTCGAGGTACCTACTCAGGGAATATGAGGAGTTTTATTCGGCTCAAAGGTTTCCATTTCAAGATGAGAAATGATTACTTGCTATTCAAGACATTGTTCTACCTGATACTTGCCGAAGAGGGACTGTAGAGTGATGGTGCTCTTTAAGAAATTTGAAATTATGGCGGTTCAGGGATGGCTGATGTCTGTTACTCTCAGTATGCTAGTTGTGATATTTGAGGTATTACCTAAGTTAACTGAAGCGAAGGGAGCTAACAATGATTATTTAGTTCGTAATCTGACTGAAGACGACGGTCCATTGTGTTCAGCCTTTTTATACATAGAGAACATCTCCAATATTGGGTGACAACGTATAGCAGCTTTGAAATCATGGTGCGACAGGAACTGTGTTGGATCGATCTCTGATATTCCTACAATACTATGTAACATGCACGTTTCTACTACTTCCATATTTCAGTAATGCCTAGTTGAAATGTGCATTACCAGAGTGATATATTTTCGAAGTCCGAGGTACTCTCAATATTAATGGTGAATTGGTCACTAGCCCTTCAGCACAAAAGGACGATTCTAATGCTAAAAGCTTTCCTATCAACAGAATTTAGGAATGTCATAAATGCAATTTATTTAAGGAGATCTAATGGACATTTTAAATCCAGATTGAGTTGAGAGATGGTCAAATTGCAACTGTTGAGAATCCATCTGCTATAATTAATGTAGAACGTGTCTGTGAGGTAAAAGTGTTAAATTTTTCATGAAAATTTGAGCACACAAAGCGAACAAGCAATTCTGGATTAAATTAAAATTAGAATGTTGGAAAGCGCCATAGCTAGAAAAAAATTTGCATATGTGGAAAGCCATGAACTGGACCCACTATTGGATTAATCGGAAGAATAGATTTGTCTTATTCATAATGATTCTGCACTTTATAAACAAACAATCTAACATCTCGGCTGCCCAATTCCTTTTGAACTCACATTACCTGTCTTGTTTCCTGACAGCTGTCGATTAAATACGTCTGCTCTGAAATTAGCTGTACAAATAACGGCTGTTTATCGAAAGCTGTAAAAGTTATAGAAATAGATTCGGACGGTTTAACACCTTTTTACCCCATGATAATGTCCGAGAAATATGGAACAATTGCGTAATCAGTAGGTACCTAATGTTTCACTTTATGGAAGTTATTAATATCATAGACATAAAACTGCAGAAGTTTAGTCTCAATGTGTTTGGCACCAAGCCAAATGTCCTCGTTTTATTCCATTGATTCGCAATGGGATACAATCTGCGAGACATAAAAATGGAAAAGCATTATGAAGGGAGAATTCGAGTACGAGGGAATGAATATGGTTGAGTTTTGTAACGTAAAAAAAAATCGTTGCTAGGCAGACCTTTACGATCACAGTCATATACATCGCGCAAATGACCCAAAGACATATTTCAGAATCATGTTTTAAATCCATCACAAAGCCGTCATGTTTTCATTTCCAATCTCGCCAAATATGACAGATGGAATGAATACTTGAGTGAATACAGGGTTTTTAGGGTGTGGCGGGAATAGCAAGGATGATTTGTTACATTTTATGATTCCATTTTTCTGTGCGTCTTTGTTGAATGTAGAAAAGCAGTCACGTTAAAGTGCGTTAAACTCAAAATAACCATTCAAAGTTTTCCTTCAATTTTATTCGAAGCTCAAATTCCCTTCTATTAAAATTAGTCAAAAGAATATAAATCTCTCCTATTGAATCATATAAAAACAGATATCTTCTTCCAGTAAGGTCTTATCCTTTGAAATACCACCTTTATTCAAGTCCACATCACAACAAAACGTCTGATATCCTCTTAAAGAGGGCTTAGGTATAAATTAAAATGTATATTCTAACAACTAATGTCAAAACGTTGAAGCTTAATCAATTTGTTGTTCGAGCAATTCCATGCCCAAAACAACGTTAATCAGAAACTCTATTGGTCAATTCGACGATTTCGATGAAAAATTCTGCGAATGGTTCAATCAACCCAGTGATTACTACCAATTCATAACCTCAATGACAATCGTAATCTAAGCTTCTAAGTTAAATCACAATTTTCAATCATTGAAAGCCCTTTTTGTAGATAAAATCATTCATCATCTTTTTTCATAAATTGCACCATTTTTGAGTTATTTGAAGTTGAAAGAAATTAAATTATTCCCTAATAAATTCATTTCGCGAAGGGGTAACATCAACTGGCCTCCCAGAAACCCCGGCCTTAGCCCGCTTGACTATTTTTCAGGGAGATAAAAATAAGGTTTATCAAAATAATCCGATAAATCTAACCCAGTTGATGCAAAACATGAGGTCAGAAATGGCAGCAATTAAATAGCTATGTCTCAACGTGTTATCGCCAATCTTCGTTTACGTTTAGAAAAGCGCCAGCAACGCAACAGTCATTAGTTGGATAACATCATCTTTTCCAAATAATTCTCCAATTCATATGTTAATAATAAACAATAAACTTTTTATTGCACTCAAATATTTTTTGTATTAGTGAACCGACAAATACCTGATACTCTTTCTGGACACCTTGTATTATCTTGCAGAAGTTAAGACGGTGAAAGAAAATGGCGGGGTTTTCAATTCTTATTGAAACATCCTCCGACAAAAGATATGAAGTAAAATCCTGCTGGGATCATTGAACTGAAAAATTATCGAACTGTTACTGCCCAAAGCCGTTTTCAATATTCATAACATTTAGTTGTTTTGGTACAAAACGAAAACTATAATTCATGCTGTACGGAATCCGGAGTCCGGAATCTGCATTGCAAAATATTTTCTGAGCCGTCAGGGCGCCTGCAAAGGGACGATTCGACAGAGTAATTGATGTCCAACGACGCCGACGGTCAAACTTAATTGCCTGGATACGACTTTATGTTGATCTAACGGAAGCGGACTAGTGTAGATGTAGATCATAAAAAAATAGAAGCAAATTGTTTCATGAATAAGGTTGAGAAGCACTGACGTTACATCGGGAACATTCGGGGGCTTGTACTCAGTATTTATTGCCTGATTCTGCATCGTTTTTTTTTTTGGTTTGGTTGCGATGGCGATATAAATTGGATAATAAAAAATTCATCAACCAGGGTATATCTACAAGCAGCTGAACAGAAAAAGATAAAATTTTTTTAACACAAAAAAAATTGAAACTTGATATGATGGCTTATCAAAAATAGGGCTTTTCGCACCTACTTCGTACTTTCTGCAGGCTTCTCGGTGGTAACAACCATCCGTTTCCTGGCTCGGTGTAGCGAACTGTAATTCTGTTGATTAGGGGTGGCACAGTGGGATCGAATTGAGTTATTTTTGAGAATCGCGCTTTGTGAAAGTTTACCGTGTTCGAGAGCAGAACACGGAGTGAGAGGATTGTACGAGTAACATCCGTTCTTGGCTGCCACGACATGCAAACAATTTACTGAGCGATCAGAATCAAATGCAACAAAAGAAATAGTAGGAAATTAAAAAGAACAAAAAAAATTATTTCATATCTCATGTTGATTCTCATTAAACTAACTCATCATAAAAATAAAGAAGAAAATAAATATTTATAATTTTATTCATTCTAACTTACAATCTACATTCAAAAAGTAATTAGTAAATGTGTTGTATGTACATACTAATGGGAAGTATTCCACATTGATGGATTTTTAGTTATGGTTAGTCAGTTAGGTCGTTTGGCCTGGTCCTTTTCAATCTTAGTGAGTTTAATGGATCTTCTGTAAGTTGGTCGATCAATTGGTTAGCATGTACTTGTAGCGTCTGATAATATTTTCTGGAGCGGATTTCTATTCCTGTGCTGACATGTGGGGCCCTTAAGTCATCATGAAAGGAATGGTTGCAGAGGTAGTAAGGGGCATTAAACAATGAACGTAGTATTTTCAATTGTACTCTTTGGATAATTTGAATATTTGATGGCTTAGCGCAATCCCAGAATTGGATGCCGTATGTCCAAATTCATTTGATGTTCGCTTTGTAAATAAGCAATTTATTCTGAAGGTTCAATTTGGACTTCCTGCCTATAAGCCAATACATTTTTCGAAATCTCAGATTTATTTCATTCTTTTTGGCATTAATGTGTTTTCTCCAGTGACGGCGCTAGTCTAAATGTATGCCGAAATACTTAGCTTTGGTGTATTGCCTTTTGAATATTTTGACAGGAGGACATACATTTCTTCTTGTAGTGAATCTAACTTGAACCGAGTTTGCCTCATTCATGTTGAAGAGCCATTTGCGATGCCATTGTCCAAGGTCATCCAGGTCATCTTGGATTTATTTGTATATTTGATATTTTTTCTTGAATATTAAGTCCATTTTCTCACCAAATCTTTATATACGTAAAAATTTATTCATTTACTCTGGTACCAGATCAACTGTTTTATGTGATTTGTAAATAAACGACTGACTTGTTCGACTTTAAGTTTGCCTTTTGCATTTTTGGGAATTGTGTGATCAGGCTCATGACCCAGTTGAAACTGAATGAGCTCGGGTAATCAATAAATGCAATTATCGTTACAATAACACATTAGAAATGAATTCACGAGAATAATATTGAGAATATACAGGGTGAGTCTTTGACCACTGCGTTAATTTTAACCATCGATTCTTGACGTCAAAAGAAATATTTTCTTTCTATAACATTTGTCCAAATTTGGTCCCGTTCAAAAGATATAGGGTGTTGAAATTTCATAAAAAAATGCATTTTCACCTGTAATATTCAAACGAATTATCAATTTAATTGATCTCTTGTAGAAGGTTTTTACTAACAGTCATGCATATTTTGGCATTAATAGATTTATTCCATTTCTTGTGGGTTTCTCACTACTACTCTACAGATTGGTTGAATTGCACTAAAGGTGCGTATCTTGTACTTCCTAGAATCATTAGTCTTTTTTGCAGATAAAATCTTTCATCATCCTTTTTCCTAAATTGCACCATTTTTGAGATATTTGAAGTTGAAAGGAATTGAATCGATATAATCATCTGATGAAACATGAGAGGGTGAATCATTTCTTAGAGGAAAAATAATGTTTTTAAACAATTCAGATTCAATAGTGGATGCTGTGGAAGGTAATTTTCATTCAAACTAAACTGGACTACAGAGGGGTATTCGCCCAATGTGAAAACTTAAAATGCTTACAACTCTTTAACGCACCTGAATATGGAAAAACAGTATGGGAAAACATGTTGCTTTGATCTCAAGAACCTATGGTTAAAATTAACGCAGTGGTCAAATACTCACTCTGTATATATTTATTTCAAAAAAAAATCAAGAGTTAATGCTGGCGTTAACACCTTTGTTTTTCTGGTTCAATCGTGAAAAACATAGCTTTTTCTCCACAGAATCTCTCCACTTCCACAAAACTGAAAATCTAAAAAACAAGCTAAAATTCCTAATTTACTGCGGTACAAAATCAAACCATTAATCAAAATCAACCAACAAATAATAGCATTAATTATTTAACAGTGACTAACATCTATTATGTGACAAACAAGAAAAAATAACCCGATAAAAATAAATAAAATTGCACCGCGCACTTATCGCAATGGATTGGCCTCAGAGCAGGTATTCTCGCGATGATAAGAGCTATCTTTAGACAGTGCTTGGACAGTTTTTTTAAATCAGCGAAATAGTCATTTATATACGAAAATTCTTCCACCAAAAACATAATTCTTTCTTCATTGCGTCTACTTGCTAACCAATCCTCGTACCTGAGGGCCGAACCTAAATTGAAATCCTCCATTCTCGCCCAGTCGAATTCATTTCTCCGGACTATAAATGATCGCCCGATTTCAATATCTCGGTATCCCATTCTCGACCCCATCCTCACAGAACCGCATGGTGATCAGCGTCCAGTTTTTGGCCCTCTCCCATTCTGGAAAGCGGCCGTGTCGGGCACAGAGTCCCGTTGGACGGGCGCAACCGCCCGCGGACCCGCGTGCTCAACCTCTCCAGTCTATCCTACTCGTTCCCGCGACCGAGTTTGCCGTATTTTGCGATTATCTCTCACGTGTTCGGTACTCGTTTTCATTTACCTATTCTGTGGTTATTCGACGGGCGATGGCTTCTGGAAAGGATGTAAGACGTAGTGGAAAATCTGTGATAACTCAATTATGAAACTACGAGTGAGAGGGTTACCGGATCTGGATATGCGAAAGGTTGAAGAATAGTTTTGGAGAGGGGTTTCACTACTATAAGTTAATATCTATCCCTAACTAGAATTTTATATCACTTCGATAAAAAGTTTTATTCTGTGATTTTGAGGTTATCCAGAATTCTTCGGGTACATCTTTGTTTTGTAGTTGAAGAGTTATTGGCTTATTTTGTTTGGTGAGCTATTCATTTGTCATTTTTAAAATCTTCCACGCGTTCGTGCTTTTTCTCATTAGTAGTTGACGGCTGTTGGCAAGGATGTAAGAGAGTAGTAGGAAACACGCAATAGTATGCTAGTAGCAGAGTTGTTAAGATAGAAGATTTGTTTTATCATTTTATTGTTTGATTTCACATTTACTAATGATCTCACGAATCGTGCTCATTCTCATATAGTATTTTATGATTTCCTGGTGGACAGAGGATGAAAAAACAAAAAATTCGTGGAATCTTAATCGAGACTTTGTTACATTAACAGTTCAAAACAGACTATTCTACAACTAAAATATCTAAAATTGACAATTATGATCTTACACTTCAAATAAAGTATCGCCGATACTCGATTATTCTAAAAACACCGTTTTCTTTGATGAATAAAAGAAAATTTTTCATTCTTATCATAACATCGAACAATTCAAAAACTACAGAAAAATAAAAAAATTAAATTGAATACGACACATGTGTTTCGAGATTTGTGTATAACACTTTTCTCTCATCAGGCATTCATATTCGATTAACAATAATTCAAACAATTCTTGATTACAAATTACTTTGTGAGGTGCCACAGACGGAACAAAACTGTACATGCTACTTTGAAATCAGCTAATATTCTAAAAACTAACCTCAAATATAATCATAGAGTATTATCTCGCTCAATGAATCGACACAGAAAATTACAACTGCATTTTATGATCTTATGAAGAATTGAGTTCATTATAAAAGAATGAAAATGACTTAAAATGGTATCCTTCTCATAATTCAAATTATTTAATCGATTAAGTATGTCTAACATCCCATGCTCGAACTGCGACAAGACCTACATCGGACAGACAAAGCAGCTGTTGAAAGACAGAATTAGACAACATAAAACAGACTCCAACAACATCACACATAGAGAGAAAACTGCTCTGACTTCACATACATTCAAAGAAGGACACAAATTCAATTTCGAAGGAACGACAATACTGGACCATGAAAACAACAACTATAGAAGAAACATAAGTGAAATGATTCACATAACACTAAACAAAACAGTGAATTATAGAGAAGACGTCAATAGACTCAACACCATATATAACAGTCTATTAGTTCCTTTAAGAAAATAATCATGATTATGTTTGATGACTTCTGTGCTCCCTTGTCAAAAGAATTCTAAACGTACTCTATGATCCTAACCCATTAATTTTCGGTGTTTTTTTCACGTTATTGTGAAGGTTCTGGAATATTGAAGTGGAGAAATAGAGAATAGACCTGAATGCATGGCCATTTTAGAAGGAATACGGTGGAGCAGATTGATATATGTTTTTGTTGTGATGACTCGATTCCTGTAGAATCAATAATGTAAATCTTGTGAAATTAGTCATGTTCTAGTTTTAATCTGTTTTTATTTTTGTAGCCTTGATAAAGGTCCGATCTGAGACCGAAACGTCGGTGTTTTTGATGTAAAAGAGGAATATCTGAATATACATATCCAAATACCTGAAAAGCTTTCACATTATTACATAACATGGATGATAATATGCAACATAATATAAAATTAAATTTTTATCTATCAATCAACATGCAAATTCCTGTAGTAGAGAGTGAGAAAATAATTGATTAGGTCTATTCTGAAAAGTGTAAATAAACCTAAATATATAAAATTGACAATTATAGTCCTACACTTCTAAAAAGTATCACCCATACCAGGCTTTTTCAGAAATGTAAGACTATAATTGACAATTTTAGATATTTTGGTTTATTTACACTTTCAAGAATAGACTTGTTCAATTGAATAATTATTCTAACTATAAAATAGAATTTTTTCTATCAATCAAAATGCAAATTCCTGTAGTAGAGAGTGAGAAAATAAAATCACCGGAAGCAGATCGATGCGTGTTTCTTTTTTTAATAATAATATGTTTATTGCAATATTATGTGTTCCATACAACAACTATCCATTGCTTATATCAAGAATTAAAAATTTATAATAACATTGAAAATGGTGTCACAACATAAATTATCTAAAAAAATTCTGACAATCAAGGTCGAGATCTGAAGCTTTTGCCCACTTGTTTTACAGTCTTTTTCCATAGTCTAGAATAGTGTGATACTAATACAACCGGCACGATGAATAAACGAACCAATATCTCTAATTAAAAATAGCAACTCACTGTTTTCCTTGAGCTTCGAAGCTTCCTTCTCCTAAAAACAAATCAGAGTTAGGCATGTCTAGTCCAACGAAAACCATTCAAAATATATTTCTTCCACTAGGTTCTTGTCATTTGAAATATTAAAATTATAAATAATTTGAATATTTTTCTTTAATTTTTCAAATCTTAACTCGATTCAATTAATTCAACAATGACATTACTTTGTTGCAATGATTTGAGATTACCTCATTTAAAAATTATAAAATGGTGATCATTATGATCAATTATTTTCAAAATTAAGTTATTCAAAAATGCGATTGAGGGTGTCAAATTTCAAACTTTATAGCTTCACTAAGTCACATATATTGTCTTATTGTATTCATTATTAATGTAGTTTGGCCTTTCGCCGGGTACAAAGTACCTTGTTTACAAAGGAAGAACTTGTATGGAAAAATATATAAATCAAGGTAGATTTAAACGAACTCAAAAGAAAGTTGAACCATTCTTTAACTATTTGAAATTATTAAAACATTTTCATTTCCAAGTCAATTTCATTCTTTCATAATGAACTCAATTTTATTGAAAACCATAGAATGCAGTTATATTTTTATGTGTTCGATTTGGTGAAACGAAAGAACTATTCTTTGCTAATTTCGAGGTGAGTCTTTCGAAAACTAATTGATTTGAAAGTGGCAAGTTATTTATTTCCAACCCATGTAGTGAGTTTTTAGCCAAAAGTTATTGGATTAATTTAATTGAATACGAATATCTGAGGAGACGAAAGCTAAAAAAAGCAGAGTCGAAACAAGTATAGGATTCTATTTGATTGTTTGATTAATTTTCTGTAGTTTTTTTTTCAGTTATTCAATATTTTGATAAGAATGAAATTTTTTTTTCTTCCTGGAACTGTGTTTTCTGGACTAAAAATATGTATGTACATATCTTTAACCAAAAGTTTACGATTTTTGTTGAAATTCAGAAGGTATAACTCTAAAGAAGATTAATTCAATCTTATTTTCCTAATGGTCAACATTTTTTAATCCTTCAAATGATGATTCAAACAAGTCCCTTCCATAATCTTCTATCGGAGTCGCTCTCTAGCCCTCACAGTTCATAATTCTCCAAAAGGTTTGTTCCAAACCTGTGTTCAGTCATACCGTAAGCTCTCATAATTATCTTATTCCGAATTCATATTCGTGGCTTCGTATCAACATAACTTGTGTTTTCCGTAGTTCTCATGTTATTATAATATAATACATGAATAATTTCATTCTGACATCCATGCTCTTCATTTCTTGATTTATTACAGGAACGGATATTGCGTTTTCTTCAAACACAAGTAGCGTGTACGTTATGTTTTAGAAGCAATCATATGCATAATATGAGATGTTCTTTGAAATATTTCGTGTTTGAAATAATCCTAACAATAGCACATCGATAGTTTCAAGAAAAATAAATCGAATTTGAAAGTTTTATTGATGTTGTACTGTTTTTGTGAAGCTTAAGAACCTTCTAGAACTCCTTACTTGTTTTAACTTTCTATTTAAAGATACTTTGATGATCAATTTTCATTCTCCTTCCCTATATCTCCTAAGAAATTGCTACAATAAAATTCAATTAGCTCTCAATACTTATTATAAATTAATCAACTTAGTTTCTGCATGAATAATTTATTGTGCGCTGTTGCAAAGTACTTATCCGGATTCTTGAACGGTGTGATAGGAAATCAACCAAATGAAAGATAAAACCTATTTCTCAAATAAAAAATAACTTTCTGCTGAAATGCCCACGAATATTTTCTTCAATATATTTAAATATCTGCATTGCAATTTCTACATTTATATTCACTTGGCTACGAGTCGTATCGCACAGCTTGCTGATGCCACCTCTGTGGCGATACTTTGGTACTCCTACGAAATCAGAGATTCTAGGGTTAAAGCCATAAATAAATTGGTCATTCGCACCTGTTGTAGTCCACAAAGTTGTTGTTAGTTTTTTCACGATTTTTCTAATTCCTTTTATGGAATATTTGTATATCTTAGCTGGCTAGCTCTAGATAGAGATATCCCAATATTTGGTATAGGGAGTTAAAATAAATTATGACATAATATCCTGTTATTTTGCATGTCTAAATGCCGTTAATCAGCTTTGCTGAATTATAATACTAGTAATATATCCCGAACGGTAGGCACTGCCTAGCAACATATCCAATCCTGTTTCGTGAATTTCTCGCATATGATACCTTCCAATTATCATGGCTTTGCCTTCTATCATAATATATAAACCATTCAATCGATTTCAAACCACTTATCAAGTTTTTCCTCTGTTTAGTGATGGCTGCTAAGATCATCTTAGCTTTTGCGCGCTTTCCCGAACTCCGTTACCGTATGATACCAAAACAACCGCCAGAATGGAAGTGAATAATAAAAAACTTATATGTAACAACTGGCATTTTTCTTTCAGTTTTATTCGATGTACAAACTTCCACAATGAAAGAAGGTATTACCCCCATAGAAAATAATATTGAAATTGATATCTTCCCAAAAATATTCAAAGGAACAAGTATTTTTGTATAATTTTCACTTCATTGTGCTTATGATAATTTCATCGATTTCAGTAAATTTAGTTTCAGGCTTTCATGGCATCTGTAAGGACCTGAACATTGACAGTATCCATATGATGCTTTTCAGTCAAGATATGATTATAAACTGCGAAGTGTCCATCTGATTTTAGGAGTTCTATCAATCTAGTCTCAAAGTTTCTGCCAGTTTGACCAAAATATGCAGCATTGCAATATTTGCAACTGATTTCATGAGCACTTGAAATTTTGGCGGGGTTCAGTTTAGATTTTGAGTTGTATAATTATTTTCCTAGGTTGGGGAGTCCTGAAAATTTAGTTTTAAAAATTTATATCACTCATTTCGGTGAACTATCTGCACAAATCCAAAATTATTATTTTTCTGAATTTGAAGCCAACGTAACTTCTGTTGGATACCAAATCATAATGGTTTTTAATAAGATACCCATGGAGGCCAGAATGCTTTATAGTGCCAGAGAACTGGTGAGAAAATCACTGGAGTTCTGAAAATAATTATAGAAAACCAGTCATGAATACAAAAGCTTTCTTTCGAAATCGTTCATGAATGAGAGACGAGTTTAATCAAAACCTGCTGTTTTCCGAGATTTGGTGGATTGAATTGCAGATTCAAATTTTCCAATATCGAAGGGATTCGAGACATTATCCTCGGCTGTTGCCTTAAATTAGTGTCATTTCTTCTCCATACTGTACCCAATTGTTGAATCGTATGTTTCTACTGATTAAGGCGTAACAGAGAGATGACAAGCATTCAATCTGGGTTCGATTTTGGCAAGAGAATCAGCTTTGTCAAATTTTCATGATACATCTCATGAGATTATCTTATAAATGGTGTAAATGTCATTGTTGGTACAACATATTTCAACTTTCTGTCGTTATAATTCAAAAGAATTCATCCCTCTAAGAATACTTATCCGGCTTTCAGATAATTTCAAGATAAGGAATACAAAGACGGGTATCGGGAATTTATTTTAAAAATTCAAAACTCGAATAGCCAACATTCAGTTCGCTACAAGAAAAACAATTAAGAAGAAAAGTTCATCGAATTTCGTTCTTATCATTCTTAGCTAAAAATATCTCTACTACCGGAAAAGTCGAAACAAAAGTTTTGAAGCAGCATCTAATCTCTTAAAGAATTGGTGCCAAAGCAAGACGGCTACTGCAGTCTGAGAAACCTTATTTTTGCCGTATTTCCACGAAAAAAGTGCTTCATTAAAGTTCATATTGACCTTATAGAGTGATTTTTTGGTATTAGAATACATCTTTTTTATAGAAAAAATAAAGATATTTGAAATATCCGAAACCATGATCATTTATGAAGAAGAAAAATTGTGCAATTATTGCATATGCCGATATACCTTATAGTTATGAAAATCTACCAATTCTTTAGTTTCTCAGATATTATGTCAAAATAAAACCTTTCATCAAATTTATTCAATATTTCACAAGAAAAATTCGAATTGACTTGGAAATGTATTCACCTATACCTATTTTAAGATCAGAATAACTCTTAAAGACGCGATCCCTCTTGATTAAATTGAGATGCGTCCCGTTCTTGTTCGTTGCTCCGATTCAAGTAATGTCGAGTCGAGTTGTAAATTACAATTTTATGTGCCTAGGTTCATTTCTTTTGGTATACCTAAATGAGCATTTTTTAATTTGTATCTGAAGATTTTATTTCATTCATTAATTAGTTTTCAATTTAAGGAAAACGATTAAGTAAGTAATTAAATAATACTATTTTCGAATTTTTCCTTGTGAAATTTGAGCTACTGAAAAAATCATACTGCTACGGATTCCTCTCTCTAATCTACAGAATAGTATTTATATTTTTTGCAACGCTCATCATAAGACATAACAGAGATTTTGACGGACAGATGGCTGAAAATTCCTAACCAATGAGTCACTCGAAATGCATAGCATAGAATCGAGAGCGGTTTGCGTTCGCTAGCTTGTTCAAAGAAAAAATCCGATATGCTATCCTTAATTTTATACTCTATGATTTCTCAAGAGGTTAACTTAGATCCTATCGTTATGAGCATCCAATACCGTTTTGAATACTTTTAACATACATTGGTCAAAGGAGTGTCAAAATAGGTTGCTTACAATATACATGGAGGCAATTAAACATATTTTCCAAATACCTAATAGTGTTTTTTAGTTGCTACTTCCCCATTTTCAATAAAAAACCTAATCTTACTGTTAATCATTCCAAGCCAACAACATAACCCAAAAGATATCCAACTCGATAGATTGAGTTCGACTATAATCCAGCAAGGATTAATTATAACCATAATTACACCTGGATAATGGCAATCCGAAGAGTACTAATTCTGATGAAATTCACGCTAAAAACAAAGGCTTGGGATATACCAATGGCCTTTATCTGATTGCTCCAATATTCTACCTCGCACCTGTTCGCTCATTTTCCGACTGCATCGTCACCAAAATTGGCGGAGAATATAACGGCAATTCGCTCTAAATTGCAAGCCTCCACACGTATTTCTACGTTCGAACAAACCGTTCCGCAGTGAATTTATTGGGATTGAATTGTGAAATCCGAACACTATGAACAAATTAGCAAGTGGAGCTTGAAGGAATTGATTTGATACGGATAATATTCTGCGTTGGGTTTATTTATTCGGATAAGATTGCTTTCGACATAGCTCTGATTGTTTTCAACAAAGATCAATTGATATGAAAAGCACTGAAATCAGGAGAGTGTTTGATCTTTAAAGTGATATGAATCTATTATGAATTTGTTTCAACACTGATACAGACGTTATACAGAGTGCGGCAGGGAGGATGGACGTTTTGATGAATGCTACTTCTCCCCCAGTCTACCTAGCTTTGTTGTCGTCATTGGGCCCTGGATTTTGGATCAAAGTGTTTCTGCTTATGATTTATGACTTCAATATGCATCAGAATGGAGAAGTTATCTCTCGGAACACCTTCTTTGGTTGGGTTTTATCACTTTGCATGGTGGACTGATCAAGAGAAGACCAAGAGGAACTCCACTAACAATTCGAACTCCGTTGACCGCGTTGGACAAGTCTTTCTTCGCAGTGACTCGAACTGCCAGGAAACATGCTGCTCCATTCCGCCTCAGTGATCGTTGTGTTAGGCAAAGTTTGTGTGTGGATCTCCGCTTTCATCCCTCCGAATTGGCCATTGTGTAATACTCGCAGCACGGAGATTATGCATTAGTGGATCCAAATAAGAATATCAAAGTGTCGAAGCCCACTTGCACAGCATAGTTAACCAACAAAATTGCTGTTATTGGGCTAGAGAAAAATGCAACAGGTATACGAAAGAAAACTTGGCCCTTACTTCTTCGAAGATGCTAATGGTCGTGCTGTTATCGTTAACTCAAAATGATCATCAACTTGTTTTTCTCTTAATTACGACGGTGACATGTTCCAATCCAACGCCTATGGTTGCAGGAGGGTGAAGCAACTACTCATACAGCGTGAGCATCAATGGACGTTTTTCGCATTTTTTCTATTCGCTTTGTTTCCGGATTTATATATATGCAATTTTTTATTATGAAGAACAATCCTTTGAATCTAGGTGAATTGGAAAACGCAATTCGCCGGATGTCTCCCATTTCTGCTACATCTGATATGATTTTCCATACTTGACTGTCTCAAATGCTTTTTCCTTGCAAATCAGATTCCATCGATAAATTCGAGTAAAAATCGATTATTTTATGATTTTTCTAAATCATCTATCCTCCCTACTGCTTTCTGTAATATAAACAATAAAAGATTCATAGATAGATAACTAGTTTTTATTTATATATACTTTCAAATGAGCATTCTATATTCATTCATTTAGTTCAATCTTACTCGAGTTTATCTTCAACCCACTGATGAGTGTCAAATCTTTGTAGTAGATGTAAACCGTAACGTTAAATAGAAGAACACTAATTCTATATGGTGAAAATAGCTCTCAAAATCATTCTATATTGACTACTTCTTATATATGGTGTTGAGGAACTCGCCAGAGGATGTCTTAAATTCATATCTCTGTTAAATACCATTACAAACTTTTTTCGAACACCTGTCCCATAGAGCCCTAACTTTGCAGAGAATCCGCTGACTATATTCTCTGGGGATTCGAAATTGATCTTGAAGCCGCTTGTCAATCCGTCCGAAGCAACTGGGACCATTTCCAGATAAATGGTTTCGTTAATGAACAGTTCCCGGAAATGGATATATTCGGGACATACGAGATGGCCATCCCGAAGTTTCAAGGCCCTGCACCCTTATTTATCGCAGATTTAATGATCTCAGGCGTCTTCAACAAAAAAATTTTTAACAATCCTCTTCAACCGAAATGTACTCTCTTTTACAGTTTTGTACAAATTTCAGACCTTTTTCGTTGACTTTTGACTAAAATTATGGCATTTATCTGAAATATTCATCAACTTATTTCCCTATATACATTTTAAAATCCTTGTCCTTTATTACTGTTAACCTGAATCATTGACATAGAGTGAAAACCTAGCATATAGAAAAATCTATTGACATAAGTAGCGTGACCTAACAATAATCTTCAAATCACAGAATGAACTAATGAACGCAGGCTAACAATCATAACAAGCAGTTTCCTACGAAATGATCCCGACAAATCCATCAATCGCAAGTCAGAAAACTCTCATAAACCGGGCAGTTTTATTGCCGTTAAGTATAGAACACAAAAGCATTAGTAGCACATCCTTTCCAAAAGCACGGACACAGTCGAGTACTTCGTACGGATCGAAATTAAAATAAACTGCATCGAGGCTGAGTCATAGACGTAAACAATAGACACAGATGCCCGCGATTTCACAGAACAATTACACTAACACGGCGGATGCGTTCCACGACGCCGCTGTCACCGTTACGGAAACCGCGATTTGACAGAACGAACGACGGATCAAGGGCGTCATGGGCCGTTACAACAGGTGCGGAAACGTGTTAGGGGCAGAGGAGATCTGAGAGTATTTGATAAGTGGATGATTGCACAGCCCACTCATGAAATATGCAGATGATATTGGTTGCTGGAGGGTGAGTATTTGCAGCTTGATAGTTGGAGGATCATTCAGGAGATTTTAAGCTCGGATCCTAGGAGTGCATAATTGCCTTACAACTTGAGTTGTGTACTATACTTTTTTTATAGTTCCTTGAGTTCAGTTCACATTCTGATTGTAATAATTATTGTCTGTTGGGTACTGTGGAATTATTGGTTGTCGAATATTTTGAATATTCGAAAATAATATCATTGCTTTTTTACATTATTGATAGTATATGTAATTTTTTATGGCTTGGCAGTTATGTTTTCCATAGAATTGTCTACATAACTCTCGGCCAATGTTTATGACTGCCGATCGCCGTGTCTCTTCAATGCGAACTTATCACCATCAGCATCTACAATAATTGTGACAGACAGAAGAAGGCATCAAGAAATGGCCTTTTTATTGCTTGGAATTTTTAAGGCCAAAATATTTCTCCACTTGTTTTGGAACGTGTTGATTATGTTTATTCCAACACATTGTTAGGTGCATTTTCAACTTACGTAATTCAAAGAGAAAGACCACAGTCAAAAAAATACTCTACAGGATTCAAATTGATGTAGTTTTCACAAACCTGGTAGAAAAAAACTTGAAAACATCAAATGAACGTTGCGTTCTGGTTTTAGAATCTGCAATTTGACTCAGTACTTTTTCTCTATATCGGATAGTGTGCATAATTCATCTTTGCTACTACTGGATATTTCACAATGATATATATATATATATATATATTCTTTTGAACTTTTGGCTTACAATATTTAGTTAGTAAACAATGATTATTATTCGTTATGAGGGATTTATCTTTAAATGATCGAGGAACTAGTTTCTTCAATCTTTTTGGTCATATAACGACTGTTGCACGTGCTTTCTGATTACGGTAAAGTGAATCGCACTGTTTTACGTTGTTTAGTAGGTACTTGAAATAGATAATTACATAGTTAGTGATATGTACAAATTGCGTCATTTGCTTAAAAGAAGTAGAAATAAACTCTTTCAATTAATTTGAATGATTTGAGTCGAAATTCTGAATTCTATCTCAAGTTGCCAGAAACACCCAATACATTTCTCTCAAACTCCGGTTAATCGTTTATGATTTGTTGGCGATCTTTCAATTATATGATAATTATGGAATCAAAAACAGATTTGATGTCACCATAATGCTCTGTTATGCCCACTAAACACATCCAAATGTGCCCTTTGCAATATGGAGAATGCGCAGAGCAGATGATACATGAGCGTAATAAATTAAAACATCATACCGACAGCCTCCAAACGACATTTGTGTATTTGCAGCCAGCTTTGTAATGTTTCAGATGTCAAAAATATTTTGAATGATGATTTGGACTATTATTTCTGTATCATTTAGATTTGATAATTTGGACTCCGCTATTGTTGGTTTATAATGTATTATTAATCCACTATTCGATGAAAGTCATTTCCAAATTCACCAATTCATTTCACGAAAATTAGCCCGAAAACTGATATTTCATCTTTCTTCTATCACTAAATAATAAAATCGAGAGTATTCTTGATTCCTGTTCCTATGAAGCTCAGAATTTATATTTGAGCATTATCCAGTGGGGTAGTCCGATGTTTCGAAAAGTTCTGTTGCTGACCTATATAATTCAATGGCATCTTTTCTAGTGACAACAATTCTTAATTATATGAAATCAAAATATAAACAAAGCATCTAATAGCTAATGGAAAGTTTCCGGATAATGAAATAAAAATTCAATTTGATTTTATGGCTTGTTGAAATAACCCTCTCTTTCTCAGGAGAATAGCCTGAAAGAATTGAAAATAGACCTAGTTTCATATTTGAAAATCTTGAGTTTTCCAAGTTGAAAATCTTATCATATATATAGATTCGAGGTCGATACTGCTAACAGTCTTATGATACTACATGTTGATAGAATTGAAAATGATAAAGGTTTTCTAGGCCAAATTTTTTCGTTCCAGGAATAAACGGTAAAATATATTTTCTCTGAATAAATATTCAATATTTAATGACATTTCTATGGGAAATCTGACAAATCTTGTATATTCCAGTTTTTGGTTGAAACGCACCAAAACATGTCCTTTAATGATTTCATTGATGTAAATTCACTAGTGAGAGAGTATAAAATTCAAAATGAAGTTGATTAACTTGCGATAATTTTTCATATACACAGATTTTATACTGAACCCAGTATGTACGAATTCTAAATCCTAACTTTTATGAACAGTAGGTTCCATCAAAATAAGAGGAGTTGAAGGTATTTCCTAGTCAATAGATTATACTGATGACACATTTATTTTGTGAAAATCCATTATAAATATTGAATGAAACAAGTATTTTGCTTAATGTTTACTTCATCAATCGAAACCGTTTTCAAATCATCAGGTTGTGGATATAGACTGAAATACCTGTGAAGGATTCTAAAACTAACTACTTAAGTAACTAGATGATATTTTTCAGTATTGATATGATTACTAACTCCGGAGTGTTTGTTTCATTTTAGATGTTCTTTTGAATTGATTGATTTGTTTCAACGTTTCTGTTTTTATAAACACCGCAAGTTTTGGCGAGGTTCAATTTTGATTTTGTTCTGAAATCAAATTTACATCATATGGGGACTGTCAATTTTGAAAGCCTTCATAAATGCCTGAAAGCCCAGAAACTACATTTGCTGAAATTGATAGAAGTGACAAATCTGTATAAAAACTCAAATTTTTCAACACTAAATACACAACTATAGATATTCGTTCACCAATATTGAATATCCCATAGTTTCAAGAACGAAAAAATATTTCAGTCTGTATCCAACACCTCAAGATGGTTTGAAAACTGAAATCGGTGGTGTAGTAAGATTGATAAAGTGAAAATTAGATGAAATATTGGTTTCTTTCAAGATTTATTTCTATTTAAATCGGAAGAATATTATTGACAAGAAGAAGGTCATCAGATTGCTTTTGAACCGTTGCATATACAGCTGATATTTGTTTTGTAAGCCAAAAGTTTAAAAGAATATATATATCACAGTAAGCCTCAATAATAACGAAAAATTAGTGTCATTCGATGTAGTAAGTCTATATACCAACACACCAATGGATAAAGCGATAAACATAATTTCGGAACGATGGAATGAAATAAAAAACCACACAGATCTTCCAAAAGTAGAATTCCTAAAAGCCATTGATTTCTGCATATCCAACTCCTACTTTCAGTTTAAAAATTCTTTTTATAGTCAAATCGATGGATGCAGCATGGGAGCCCCTCTATCGGCCTTACTAGCCCAACTTGTAATGGAAGACCTTGAAAAGACTATAATGAAAAAAAAAAAAGAAAAAGAGTATGAAATAGTATTTTTCAAAAGATATGTGGACGACTGCATAGCTGCACTTCCTGAAACAT
Organism: Micraspis discolor; assembly: GCA_030674115.1. NCBI lineage: Eukaryota > Metazoa > Arthropoda > Insecta > Coleoptera > Coccinellidae > Micraspis > Micraspis discolor. Next base: position 13,779,635 of record JARTUT010001740.1, read on the forward strand.
ATATAGCGTCAATGCTAAATGAACTGAACAACTACCATCCTAAAATTAAATTCACAACAGAAATAGAAACTAACAATAAAATAAACTTTTTAGACATGACGCTCATACAGAACAGAAACTGCTCAAATATAGAAACAATATGGCGCACAAAGGAAACATGGTCAGGAAGATACCTAAACTATGAATCAACAGCACCAATTCAATATAAAAAGTGTTATATCAGGAATTGCAGATAGATCAATAAAACAAAACATCGCATCGAAACAATAAAAAGCCAAAGAAATCTTGAAACAAAATAATTATCCAGAAAAACTAATAGAGAAAATATTTAAAAACAGAATTCATGCAGCTTACAATTCCGATAAAAATGAAAGCTCAAAAAAAGATAAAATATACATAGCAATTCCATACGTGAAAAACTTGTCCGAAAAAATCAACCATATTTTCAAAGACACAGACATCAAAATTGCACATAAGTCCACAAACAATCTGAGACCACTCTACACGAGGCTAAAAGCCAAAACTCCGAGAGAAAAAATATCAAATTGTGTTTACCAACTAAAATGCAAAGAGTGTCCAGGAATCTCCATAGGCCAAACAACACAATACATCAAAGAAAGGATCATTATATATGTATATATATACAGGCAAAGTTTCATAAATATTGTCCCATTCTTCAAAAATTCATTCACTTGGTTCCGTACTTATTTCTTACCCCATTTGTTTGTTGATAATTTTTCATTTAAAGTGGTATCTTTGATTTATCGTATTGTTCATTTTTAAATTCCTGGAAAAAAACTTTAAAACAACATTTTTATCCTTGCAATGAAATAGATTTATGAAGCTTAGAGATTTATTATTGCTTCCTATTTCTATTAAACCAATGTTCGAGCTCAATTACATCAACCGAATAGATCTGATGTTCTCGACCCTTCAGGTAGTTGGACAACAAGATTACTTTCGTTATCAAATCCTCCCCCAAAACTTTCTCTAATATGAAATCCTTAAATCCTTGCAACTGCCGTTAGAATAATCTTCACATCGACTTCCGATACGTTTCGTTATGGAAAATCGGAAAGTTAACGTTGCGATGAAAACTAGGACGAACTTCCGGCCCGACACTCTGGCGACGACAAGAATCCGGGTGCCTCCGTTTTCGCATCCCCGAAAATTTTGGCGGCCCTCCAAAAGGATACCCGGGGTTAGTCCCATTTTTCCCGGAATAAGGAAGAGATCGATTAATGCGTCCATAAATAAAAAGCTGTTCCTACGGACTGCGAAATTAATAATGAATCATGCTAACGAATTGTTTTTGTATTCTGTTCGTTTTGGCGTTGCAGAACAAGGGATTGCGGTAGTTACACTGCGGATTTATCGTCTAAGACGTTGATCAAGTGTCTCGATTTATTCGGTTTTGTCGACTAGGGATTGACTTAACATGTCTAATGAAGGATTTGTTGGGTACATATTATTGAGGATTTGGTCAGATTGAGAGCAATTCAGATGAACTTTATCCCTGCTCTCCATATTACAATTAATAAGCAAAACATGTCAACGAGGAATTGCCTACAGATGCTTTATTATCGAAACAATGGACTGCAATTCCACACTTCCATACAATCATTTCCAAGAACACTCACAAAACGGTATGAAAAGTATGAAATTTGCAGGCCAATTGAAGCATACATTAGTTTCGCTCGAATTCAAGAACAGTAGAATCAATTTGATCGATTTAAGTCCTAACATATTCATGGAAACTCAGAAAAATGCGACTATTGTTGTCGATACAAAATGGCGTACACGCCGGGATTAATAGAAAGTAAAATCTTAATTGCTTAATTTGTCCAGGAAAGGTTCAAGAAGTGATAAAATATAAAAAAACTACATTGGAAATTCAGGTGGAAACTGATAATTTTGGACCAATGAGCGATGGCAGACAACAGGTCGTTTGAAGTACTGGACAAGATTTTAGATTTGTGTAACACAAAATTTCTGATGGAGCCATGTTCTGCAATACAATTTTACTGCTATTTTGATTAAAGGTCAAAGTTGAAACTTTGAAACCTCAATCTGATTCATAACATTTCCCTCAGATCTTTCTTATATTACAGGCTTGAAGAAGGAGCTGATTCAACCATTATTTCCGGACATAAAACAACAATATTAAATATAATGACTATAATTGCCTCATTAAACAATCGATATTGGTAACAAAAAACAAAAATATCAATGATCTCGATGAGATAATTCAGAATTTTCTTCCAGGAGTGTTGTTATAAATAACTTGACTACAAACCAGGATGAATCAGAATTTTTGGATTCATTAGAATTTACTGAACTGGCACCACAGAACTTAAAATTTAGAAAAGCAAGGACATGAGACCATAAGCCCTTGTTCTAGAGTCTTTTCATTCACTGTGGAACAATGTGATACTAATACAACCACCACTTTGAATGAACAAATCTTTATCTCAAATTAAAATTATGTACTTACAATTTTCTCTGAGTTTGGTTCGAAGCTCCAATTCCCATCTCCTTAAGACCATTCAACTCCATCGCTAATATGGAAAACCGGTACTAGTTATTTTTGAATTGAGATATGGGTGGCGGTTGTATTAGTATCATAGTATTCCAGAGTACAAGAGTAAACTCTAGAACAAGCGCTTAGAAGCTCCTAAAATCACATGTAAATTTTGAAAGCATATATTATTTCACCGTAAATGAACCATTGCAATGAATTTTTCACCAACTAAAATGAATTGATAAGTCCGACTGACATCAATCCAATACGTATCAGTAAAAGCACAGAAAATTGAAATTTCTGACGCACTTCTTGACATTTACTACTAAGAAGGAATTTTATATTTTCCGATTTTACGAAAAATTCTTATTTTCAGTCGAATGATTTGGGTTTTTTTTTGTAATGTTAAGGCAAATGGGGTGTGCTAGGTGAAAAAATTTCCTGTAGTTTCTTTTTCGTCTGCTGTCCCAGAGCTTCAATGAGCCAAGAGTCGACACAGAATGTAAATGTCAATGTACTTACTAAATATTAATTTCAACTTCCGTGATTGCAGGCTCTTGAATAAATGAAAAAATAATTATACGAGTATATTCAGGTGTAATTCGAGAATGTGTATATCAATAACATCCATACATTTACAAATTTTTGTTCAGATAGGTCGGATATCTTATGTTGTACGAAATATTGAAAACATTATTTTGGAAATTCTTAGAAAATTTTCTCGTGTGTAGAATTCTATGAAACTTTGCGAGCCTATTTGTTTTAACCTAATTCCAATATCTTCAAATTGCAACTTGATCCGATAGATATCCTGAACCATTGGACGGATTTGGCCCGATAATGAACTTGACCAAGATATTTGGACAGTAACCTAATGAAAACTCCAGCTCATTATTTTGGAAAATATAAAGTATACGGACGGCCAGAGATAATCAAATTTGACACCGTGTTCGTCATAATTAAGTTAAATCTAATCAATAGTGTTCGAATGTTGTTAAGCTGTTTTGCTAGAACAATTAGCTTTTGGAAAAGCTGACATTATTCGATAATTTTTCCATTTTCACTAATTTTCTGTCCTGAAAATTAACGAAGATGTCTCCCGAGACGTCGGTAGCAAAAACAATAAGAGATGGTTGTTATAGCCCAAATAATAATTCAAGAATTTCATCTTCAAAAATTTCTCGTAAAAAAATGAATTTAAGAAGTCTCAGACTTACAGAAAGTTTTGTGCTTCTATGAATGAATTTTTACTGAATCAACTGAATCAATTTTGACGTTATACTAGTATTATTTTTATGAATTTCAACCCGTATAATTGATGTACCGCATAATATATATCCATCATGCAAAAACATCAATAATTATTGACAGAAGGTGGACAATAGGTCATCAGGACTCGATTGCGATGATCCAGGACAGTGATCTCAATTTTCTACTTGAATACCATCCAGGTTGTAATAATTCATTTTCTTTCATTCTTCTCACCTAAGAATGAAGGAAAGGGAGCGATCCCAGTTCTGATGTTCGAAAACGGGGCACTTGATCGTTATCAATGGAATATCCATTGTGTTCACTTTATCAAGAATAGAAGCAAGAGGATATTCTTCGTTAGATGTTACGGAATATTGGGTTCACCGCAGCATATACATGATTTAACTGAATTAATTATTTTAATTAACTGAACTTGCGAACCTATTCGGAAATAGAAAGCAATTTCAAGTATGTGTTCCGTCATATTGAAAAGTGAAATTTTCTGCTGATATTCTATGATCTGCACTTGTCATTCGATTACAATCTTCAAACTATTTGATATCGCAGTCTCATTTACACCACAGTTACCGTGAAAGAGATCCTGCTTTTTAAAATACAAAATTAATGATGCATCGATTTTGAAAGGTTGTTTTTGTTGGTCCCCTTTTATGAGCAGAATGTAAGGGGATATTTCGCGCTTGGTCCTCTTATTTATCGTTTTCACATTGCCGATAAAGGATCGTAATTCATACGGTATCATCAATGAATGTATCCCCTCTATATGCAGTGTAATACAATAAAATTAAATCCTGAAATTTATCAGTACTATAAATTTCTGGTCATGCCACCTCAATTGGTGCTGATAATGATATTTTAAATTGAGCCCATTCTATTCTTGTCACTTCACTGGGGTATTTTGGCTGTTTCTATTGTGTATGATGTAGGTTATCAATTCCGACGTTTCTGTAATCTTTCACCTCTCGTCACTTTCATATTCAATATTATTATAGGAAACGGAAATGTCTTGCTATAATTGCACCCCAGACTGTCGATTTTCCACCTTTTTTTCAAATCCCAATTCAATCAATTGAATTGATTTTAATTGATTAACTTTCTTTTCAGTATACCCAAAAGTAGTAGAAATCTGAATTTTAGGATCCTCACGTACCGAAATTTGGGGAATTTATCGAATTCAAATAATTGAAAAAATATTGACCAGGGCAGTCGCCATTCTGCAAGACCCTCCTAGGTAAGAGGTAATGGTAAAAGAAATTAAGAATAAGAACAAAAGATTCAATTATAAATTTCAATACTGTCACAGAAATAAAGGATCCTCTAATACCAGAATTTGATGAATTCATTGGATTCAAATAATTGAAATAATATGCAAAAAAGCGCTGAAGTAGGGTCAGAACCTTTTTTTCGCGCATGTTCTAAAGTTTTTTTACGTACTCTAGAAAAATGGAATAAAAAAAAATACCAGCCACAATGAATGAACAATGTTAACAATAACCACTTACAGTTTTTCTTCAGTTTTGTTCGGAATTCAAATTCTCTTTTCTTACAAACCAACCGGAAGTAGGCATATTATATTCCATCAAAAACCATTTAGAATATCTATCTCCCTTCCAGTAAGTCTTCTCCTTTGAATTACCTTATATATTCAGATCTAAATCATGCAAAAGTGATGATTTTTCAGAATAAAATCTTTCGAAAACTCTACAAGACCCTAACGAATGGCACATTAAGCTTTTTCAGAGCACGATTTTGCCCTGACGTAAATGAAAAAATTTCTATATCTTCAGGTGAAAGAGAGCTGAGCAAATAAAATTTGAGGACATATAGTAATACCAATAACGTCCATACATGCAAAAATTTTTGGTGAATCCAATGGATATCTTATGAACAATGAAATAATGAAAAAATATTTTTGGGGAATTAAAAAAATTTTTTAGTGTTGATTTGAACAAAATTTCGCAAGCCTATTTGTTCAGACCTCATTCAAACATCTTCCAAGAAACAACATGATCCTATGGATATTCTAGTTTATTAGAGTTTTCGTAAAAACAAATCAGATGTTCAGAACTATTGAAACATTGAACAGATTTCGTCTAGAAAGGAACTTGACCGAGATATTTGGACAATTAATTTATTCTGATAATATAAAAACGCTAGCTCATCTCTAAGAAGATAGAAAGTATTTGGTTGGCCGTAGGACGGACATACTCAATTGTGACCTCCAATTCTTCATCAGAAAGTCGAAACCAACAAAGGTGCAAAAACAATAACTAGTGCATTCGCCAATCTGCGACACACCTTAGTTATTTTTAAAGTGGACTTGTCCAGAGTAATGCATTATTGCACGAATAATAATCATGAAATAAACTTGAATAAATGTTTTTACATACCTTTCTTTCCAAGACTCAATTATCAATTAATATAGATGATGATAAAATTCCATCCTTCACCGGCTGCAGAAATATTCGCATTTTTTTCGATTGTCAGCTAAGATTCTGGAAGCATGTTTCATTTCTCTTAAGGAGTTCATTCCTAGCTTTTCAGTATTTATATCGTCACTTCACATCATGGAATTATCTCTGTGAAACCATTGTCATGTCAAGTTGAATTATTGATTGACTGTTTTTTACCCATGTCTTGATAGTATAGAGAAAAATAGGTTACAAAAAATTCCAAATTCAAGCTCTCTCTATATTTTGATTCTAAGAAAGTATGATAGGGGATTAGTGGCAAGATAGATAGGTTGAGGTGGCTTAGGGTTAATAATATTTATTCGTTTCATATGATAATTTTATTTTGATCTTAGCTACTGGTAGTCCTCTCTGTTTGAAGGTTAAAATAGTTTTTAGATGTGATGTTTACGGTGTTGCTATAAGGCATGGGGTATGCTGCCTCTATGTGGTTTGGTTGTGTTTCAGCATTCTTCCATTTACAATGCAACGAAATTATATTATATATTAGTCTCCCGTGAGGGAACTTCTGTCAGACCATTGAAGAAAGAATTGGAGATGAAATTTGCTCATGATTCAAAATTAATTTTCAGAATAGTAATTTTTCATTATTCCAGTTCTCATTTTCATTTACATTTTTACGTATTTTTACTGACTTTTCAAATATTCATTATTATTATTATCATTATCTATGTCTAGTAAGGTAAGAACAACAAAATTGACTCAACAAGCGATGGCGCATCCATTTTTCACTATAATGGCATATCCTCACTAAATAAATAGTGAATATTAAAAGAAAACAATTATTTTTGTCTAATTTTCACTTTATTAATACTATTACACGACCGGTTTCGGTTGTTAAACCATCTTCTGGTGTTAGGTACAGACTGAAATATTTCGTGGGTTTAAATCTATGGGATATTCAAAAGTGGTGAATGGTTTATTTCTATTTGGGTGTTAAGTGGGGACACATTGGGAATATTGAACAGATTTGTTATTTCCATCGCTTCCAGCAAATTTAATTTCAGGCCTTTCTCGCATTTGTGAAGGATTTTAAAATTTACGATATCCATATGATGTTCTTCAGTCTCGATATGATCATAAACTGCGGACTGTTTACCTGATTTCAGATGTTCTTTTAATCTGATCTCAAAATTTCTACCGGTTTGACCTACATATGCAGCGTTGCAATTTTTTTAGACAATAGACAAATAAAAATGTTTCTTGACTTCCTCAATTCAATTCACCCCAAAATAAAATTTACATTGGAAATTGAATGCAACAAAGCGATTAACTTTCTAGATTTGACCATAAGTAGAGATAGAAACACATTCGACTTTAACATCTACCGAAAAGACACAAACTCAGAAGCCATAATACCATATGATTCCTTCAGTCCTGATAATAATAAACTGGCAGCTCTGAAATCTATGATCAACAGAGCATTCACCATACCTTTATCGAACGCTAACTTACAATCTGAAATTGATAAAATCAAAGAAATTGCAACTAATAATAATTTTCCGAGATCCCTAGTAAACAAACTAATTGAAAACAAAAGAAAACTGAAAACCATTAATATGCTTTACACTACCACAGAAAAACCTACTAATAAATTCATGCATATCACTTATTTCGGAGAATTATCAATCCAAATCCAAAATTATTTTTCTAAACTTGATTTCAAAACAACATTTTCAGGACGTCCAAACCTAGGAAAAATATTATATAACTCAAAATCCAAACTTAAACCCGAGAAAACTTCAGGTGTTTATAAAATCTGTTGTAAAAATTGCAACGCTGCATATGTAGGTCAAACCGGTAGAAATTTTGAGACCAGATTAAAAGAACATCTGAAATCAGGTAAACAGTCCGCAGTTTATGATCATATCGAGACTGAAGAACATCATATGGATATCGTAAATTTTAAAATCCTTCACAAATGCGAGAAAGGCCTGAAATTAAATTTGCTGGAAGTGATGGAAATAACAAATCTGTTCAATATTCCCAATGTGTCCCCACTTAACACCCAAATAGAAATAAACCATTCACCACTTTTGAATATCCCATAGATTTAAACCCACGAAATATTTCAGTCTGTACCTAACACCAGAAGATGGTTTAACAACCGAAACCGGTCGTGTAATAGTATTAATAAAGTGAAAATTAGACAAAAATAATTGTTTTCTTTTAATATTCAAGATGGATTTTCACAAAATAAATGAGTCATCAATTCATTCTATCAAATAAATAGTGGGTTTATGATGATGACTTGCAATGAAGGTTTTTTTCAAAGGTAAAATAGATGTATCATATTGTTTTAAGCCAAGAAGAAATTTAATAAAACATTATTGTTTATCTGAAGTCTCAATTCAAACTCAAGCTCATAGAATTATAAGATGGAAAGACTTAGGTTTTAATGGATGAGTACTGAATACTGCTTGGCAATGAAGCTTTCGCGAATAGTTGAATGACACAAAATAACTGTCAGACTAATAAAATGTAAGAGCTCATACCATTTCATTAGATATCTCAATATAAATGCTCATTCGAAATAAATGTTTGTATTCTTCGGTTCACAACTGAAATTGTCGTCCAGGTAGAAACTGGCTGATCAGTGTATCTTCGAAACTTTTTATCAATACAAAAAATGACATGAAACCTCCAACTACCTCAATTCATGGCACTAATCTGTACTCACATTACCCCAAACCACCGACAAAAAATTTCCGGAGTAACCAACGTAAACGTCATTATCTGTGGCCACGCGGTCGATCGTCGCGTTCCGCCTCCATTCGAGGACTTTCGCCGCCCCTTCACGTAACGGCCATCTGACACTGTATCGTGCACGGTTTGCTTGGATTGTCACCCTTCGCGAATTCCCTTACTACGGTCCCGGTGGAGTCGCGAACTTTCGAAAAGTTTGTGCGAGAACTTTGCCGCGAAAGCGTCTTCTGTGGCTCGGACTTTTTGCGATCGCGAGTTTTGGATTTTCTTCTTGCTTTTTTCGGTTTCGAGAAGGTTTTAGACGGACGTAAGTAGCGTATGATAGTCAGTTATCGATCCGAATTCATTAAATACGAAACAATTGATCCATTTCTGGGGCTATTTCTACAATTGAGTTCGAAGGGAATGTTACGCTGAACAGGAATTTTATTTCATTTCCTTATTTCCATTTGAGGAATTTAGAGGTGGAATATAGGATTGCATTAGTGTGATTGTAAATCTCACCTCCGAGAAGGAGAGCTGGGTGTTGAATTCGAGGAACACAAAATTTTACAAAATTGTTTCAAAATGAATAGAATATTCTGAAGGTTTGCAAGATTTGAGAGGAGAAAAGAATCAAGTTAATATTGTTGGAACAAAAAACAATATCTATGAAACATCTAGTCATAATGACATATAGAAATCTAATGCCATACTTGTCAATATTTTTTTGTGTTTCTTATTTCCAGAAACGGTTTCTTTCCCACATTTTTCACTTATCTATGATTTTTCATTTTCATCCGGACTTGAGGAACCCATAGAAGTCGATGTGTTATTAAATGAATTTTCATGAATTAGGATATTTATGGATCGATAATTGTAAAAAATATGTAGAGGTTATTTCTCACTTTTATGTTCTCAACTTTCTCTTCTAAAAGGTTTGACTTTTTGCATTCCGTAATTGTTTACTACTTAACAATAGTCAGAAATGTATACTCTTATGTGGTATCATTTAAGGACTCAATACCACAATAACGATATTTTTCATTAATTTTCCCTCGCATTCTCAAGAATTAGACATAAAATGAGATAATTACCATCGTTTTTAATATTTTATTCTTCTTGTTCGTATAACTCCAGCCTTTCGAAACGTTAATGTCTCCGGAACATCTTAAACCATTTAAATTTCATTTATAATGAGGTAAAGTATGAATTGATTGATTCAAATTGAATCAAATATCCTCGGCTGAGGAAGTCTAAATAAAATAACCTGTATCAGAGAATTTGATTGAGATATTATCGACCTGTTTTTCTTTTTCATCACTTCTAAGTGCCAGTATAACCCCTTCATAATTGACACGAAAATCAGAAAAAACAAATGTTTGAGCCAATTGGAAATTTGATAATATTTGTTTAGCTTCTTGTGGATTTATAAACTTCATTCGGTATTCAATTAACAGAAATGTTTTCAATTAATCAAGGTAAATTCGTAGGTTGTTATTCAGTCATCTCTTTACAAGTATCCCGCGTAATGTTTGTTTTCAGAAATATCTCAAAAATTTATTTCATGTTGAAATCTACAAAGAAAATTCAGAATAGGCATAAAAGCAGACTTCTAGGATATACCTCAGAATATTTTGTTTATTATTTTTGAATAGAATAATGTGCCTTCCTTCCTTCTGAGTATTCATGCAGGCCTTATAAATCTCTAATCAAGTGTTTATTCCTATTGTTTTAGAATTGCTATATGTATTGAGATTTACTATTCTTAATTCCGTTCGCACGAGAAAATCAATATTGCTTTTCTTATTCATATATTTATAAATAAAATGGACAACTGTCTATTGTTTTTATATGAAAATTCAATCAATATTTAACATTCATAGTCATGACGTCTCTCCATCATTCTACCTGGATGTTCAAACACAACCAATACATTAGACGCAGTTAGCAGAACCCGGCTCTTTCGCCAATTTGATTAAACATCTCAATATACTGCGAAATTTTATTACAATCGTTGTATACTATTCATAAGTCAAAAAAAAAAAATAGGTTTTTCCTATACCACTTTTATCAATTCTGTCCCGTTTTACTGTTACAAGCGAATTAAGTTTTCAAATTGGGCGAAGCCACTACTTGATTCTTTTCAAGATTACACAGCTTTTGCCTTGTGGCTCTTGAAAGCTGCAAAGTGTAATATTTGATAACGACATGTATTCATTACTCTTCGGAAAATGTAGCAAAATTTTTTATCCTTAGAATTATTTCAGCAGAAAAACCAAAAAAAAATTTTTTGGTTAATGATCGAGTATTTGGTTAGAATATTGAAATTTCTCAATTTTATTCACAGTTGAATTGCTCATTTCATAAGAAAATATCTTAATTCAAAATAAGATATCCAATTTGTTGTCGAGAAATTCTTGATGATGGAACTCGTGTAGAATTATTGTTGGGCAAAAACCATCATCTCTTATTGTTATTCTTCCCAGCGTTTCAACAGAAATCAGCTTTTTAAAAAGTTCAGAAAATTTTTTAATTTTCACTTCATAAGTTTCAAATAGACAGACTAAGTAATATTTCATGTAATTTTTTGATTCGATTTGATTGATATTGTATATCTGTACTTTAATTTCGATGTTTCTATTCGGAGTTTCAAAAAACTTGTTATATATTATTTAATTGAACAAGTCTATTCTTGATAATGTAAATAAACCAAAAATATCTAAAATTAACAATTATAGTCCATCAATTTACCTTTATTTATTATAGAAAACACTGTTTTCTTTGATGAATATGAGAATTTTTCGTTCTTATCATAACATTGAACAATTCAGAAAAACTGCAAAAAAATTAATTTCAAAATGAACTAGAATACAACACATGTGTTCCGAGATTTTGTGTATGTCGTATTCTATTTTATTTTTTAATTAATTATTTTGTTTTAGATCTTTTGAAATGTTCAATGTTATGATGAGAATGAAAATTTATCTCTTATTCATCAAAGAAAACAGTGTATTCTATAATAAATAAAGGTATCATTGATACTTTGAAGAAGTGTAGGACTATAATTGGCAATTTTAGATACCTATACTTGTTATATGGGTTGAAGGTTAGCTTTTATATTGTCGAGTACAAGTTGTCATTCTTCATTGGTTTTCACGGAAAATGGATATTACTTATATTTATTATAAAAATTACGTCCACCAAGAAATGGTGTTTTCCGATTCCAAATTCTTTTTTTTTTCATTATCTGAGGTAAAGTTAATATTTAGGGGGAGTCTACTGTACAAAATGTAACGAAAATATCTATAGACACCACATATTAGACCAATTTCTCTATAGTTATAGTCATGAAGGTTTTTTTTTCTAAATATTCTCTCAAAAACGCAATCACTGTATATCTCCTCCCTCCAAAAAATTCTAGTGCATTCACAAAATTTTAAAAGAATATAGTTCATTTGAATGATATCTCACCGATCAAATTTTTTCACCTTCGTTCTTCAGCGGGCGCAGTATTACATTGGTAATTGAATAATATAGATACACGGTATGAATTTTCAATGTGGCCTCTAATAGACTTTTCAGACCACAGCGGAACCATGATGTGGTAATCACGCAATTCCATCATAATTAGTGAAGGGTTTGAATTATAATAAACTCCGCTTCATTCGTTCAAAAGCAAGGGGGCACAGCGTGGAGCAAATTTGATCGACTGTCAACGTTTTTTTTTTCTGTTGAAAAATGCAGATTTCATGCTGATGGGGAATTTAATATTGCTAGGAGTATTGCGGACAATGTAAAAATTCTAATTATACTGATCGATGCAGTGTAAGGATATTTTTAGCTAAAAGTTACTTGAATTTGAATAGGGTATTCAGTTATTTTTACGCCCTTGTTTGTAGTGGAAGGCGAGCTTTCTATTCACCCAAATATCCTCAATTTTCGAACATATCCGAAAATAGTCTCATACAATTTGGTTCAATTTCGTGATGAAGAATTACTTCATTATATTTGGACGTTTTCGGGGTGTCCAAAGAATGTCTGTTATGAATGGAATTTGAAACATTCATATTTAGCGAAAATATAAATTTTTCGAAAGAGTTAAAAATTGGATACTTTCAGTCGCAGTTTGAAAAACTGTGAGTAAACAGTTCTAGAATGTATTTCAAATAACAGTGCAACCAAATTCAACCTCAAATCAAAGTTATCTATTCATTGATTGAGTGAAAGAAATTGAGGTTTGACGAGTTAGACTTAAAAAAAATATTCAGTTAACTTTGATATTACATTGTGGAATAATGAATAGCCTGGGCGGTTTGCTCAAAATATGACCCATTTAGTCGATATTTTAAAATATCTTTTGACACTTTTTTCGCCACTGAAAGTACTATTTCATATTTTTAGGTAGGAGATCTGATATTTCATTCAAATACCAGATCCTCTTTTGTTCAAAAAAGTTGGCGTTTTCATTTTTTTGTAATGAACGAAATTTTAAATATATATGCTATATGGCAGAGCGAGACAATATGCTAGTCTACTTTCAGGATGAGTGAGGCCCGATATTTAGTTGACATAGCGAAACTGTAATTTTCATTTTTTTTCTTTCTATGTTCATCTTCAGACAGTACGTCAAACTAAAGATGGGGATACAAGAAATGTTCTTTATATATATTCAGTTCGGTTGAAGGAAGTTTCATTTGGGTTTTACCCCAGTTCCATTTCACAGAAAGGCATTGAATATTTTGGAAATTCATAAGTTCTGATCTGAATCTGCGATTCTGCATTATTAAGTTTTCTGTCTTTTTTGTATTTATAATAAGTATTTTCATATCTTCAATTTGTGGGAAGGACACAAACCTAGCACAATTCAGCACCTCAAAATTTTTTCTAGAATGGAAAACTGCTTGGTCAACTTCACACACATCCTAGCATCACGTTAGGATCCCTCCACATTTTTTTGCGATTATTCTTGATACCTTAACTTGAGTCAGATTCTAGATAATCTTAACTGAGAAATGAAAAAGAGAGGTTTTTCATGCGATATTTTCAAATAATGTCTGAGCCATTACAAGGACCTATTGCCTTTTTTCTTTCTCGTGTGAAGGCTGATGGTCACGAGCAATGCAATATCCACTGCATATCCCAGTTTGCGGACGATCTAATCAAATCCTTTCTATAGAAAGAGGGACAGCAGAATAATGAAAAAATCGTCGGACGTAACACCAGTCTTACCCTGTCAAAATCCATCCTGCAGCCAGCCAATTTTGGAATCCCACTATGGAATCGAGGTCGCAATTCCACCTTTACGATAGAGTGGAATAAATGGCATCATAGGGGAAGGTCATGATCCGCTGAACAAGATTTACTCTCCTTTTTATTTCCTGTAATGGAATCATAAGTTCCCATGCCAGCTTCAATTTCACGCCATCGTCGATGTATGGATACCCCTGTCGGTAATGTGCGATGAAGTGAAAAGTTGTCAGAAAAGACTCCGATATTTTTCCGCCATTTGGGGATTTCAAATCTGTTAAAAATGACAAACGATGCCAATTTACGAAAGAGGACGTACTCTCTCCCTCTATTCTATTAAAATTGAAAAGGATGATCGTTATATCTTCAAGTGGAATATATTCAGAACGGTTCAGATGACGAGATACCACCACAAGCAACGAAACTGCTGATTTGGTGAAGTTCAAGAAAACTTGTCTTACACAATCCATGTAAAATTTTAACCTGAAAAAGAGATTAAAGATATACTGGAGACAATTAAATGGAAAAATGTGCTTTTGCGTCTTGTTTTAGTGAAGGACCCAAAGGAAAAATCGTGGTTAAATTTGATGAAGTCTAGCTGCCTGGTTTTTTATTTACAGATTATATTGATTATCCAAATATTGTAGTTTTTTATCAATGATCGGTTTATGATAATTTCCGCCTAGATATAAATTTCTATGTGTTTTTGGATGCGAAAGAAATAATTTTTCTTTCAGTTGGTTTTTAGAATAAGGGAATTTGAGCTTAGAACAAAATGAAGGATAACTGCTAATGGTTGTTCTTATATATTATATAGGTTTGTTGATACTTTCATATTCAATGTAGTGATTGTTTTAGAATACTGCAAGCGAGTCAGGGAACAGAATTTAGAGTAGGCGCGCTGAAGTTCCTGACCTACATCATACACAAAACTGAGAGTTCCTTGATTTAAAATATGGGTTTATTTAGTCTTTCACATTCATTGTGTTGGTTATTTGAGTATCACACTCATTCAGAGTCCAGAAAAAGAAATGAAGCGCCCTCGATCTCACGTCATTACACTTTTCATTGTACAGGGTGGCCATTTGAAAACGAAACAGACAAGATTACAGACGAAGTAAGTTTTTTCGACAGAAATGCTCGGACAGGTCGATTTTTGTTTCAAGGGGGACAACTTAAGATGTAGGTTACGGACGCATATCGCTCCAACCCTTGCTGCTACAACCCCCACCCCAAATTTTTGAATAGGGAAGATGGAGTGAGTGATACCTCATTTGAAAGGTATTTTCATACTGATTTCAGCACAGTAATTGTTTTTCCATTTTATGCATTAGTTCTCGAAATATTCTGAACTAAGTATTTGAAAATGAAGTGGTGTTTTCATGCCACTTGTAGTGTTTTTTGTGGAAAATCGACATTTTGAGCTTCAAAACATACTTCCTATTAACATGTTTATCTAAATATCGTTGATTGAAGAATTCTGCGGTTCTATTCGCACATTGATTGTTTGCAAAAAAAAGTGAAATTATTTCCACCCGCTCTGCAATTGTGCAAACCATGTCGAACAATGAATTAGAACACATACAAGTCTCGATTCAAAACTAAGAATAATTCACATGTGAAAGAACCAGTAAGCCAACTTAATGATCTGTTCGTAATAAATAAAAAATTATAGATTCTCATTTTTTTGAAAACGATATGAATTCAATAATCAACAAAATGAAAATATATTGAAGCCAACTGAGAAAACACTTCATAATTAAGTCGGAAATCGTTTCACGAATTGGGACTGGAATATTTCTGTGGCATCATTAATGATTTGATTTTTACCTGGTAATCTGATTAAGAGATATGTGCGTATTCGGACTTTTTGGAGATTTCTATCGATCAAGTATTACCGCATGTTATTGGGAATACTGCAAATTATATCGAAGATAATTCAGATTGAGTTTCAGCAAGATTGAGCTCCTTCGCAATACGCTTTGTTTGTTCGACATCTTGATTAAAGATTTCTGTGTCAGTGGATTGGAGGGAGGAAGCCACAGTCGTGGTTGTTTTGAAGCTCAAAATGTCGGTTTCATACAAAAAATCACTACAAGTGCCATGAAAACACCACTTTATTTTTAAATACTTAGTTGAGAATATTTCGAGAACTAATGCATAAAATGAAAAAACAATTACTGTGCTGAAATCAGTATAAAAATACCTTTCAAATGAGGTATCACTCACTCCATTTTCTCTATTCAAAATTTGGGGTGAGGGTTGTAGTAGCAAGGGTTGAAGAGCTATGCGTCCGTAACCTACATCTTAAGTTGTACCTCTCGAAACAGAAATCGACCTGTCCGAGCATTTCTATCTAAAAAATTTATTTCGTCTTTGATCTCGTCTGTTTCGTTTTCAAATGGCCACCCTGTATACAGGGTGAGTCTTTGACCACTGCGTTAATTTTAACCATAGGTTCTTGACGTCAAAAGAAACATTATCTTCCCATAACATTTTTCCAAATTTGGCCCCGTTCAAAAGATATAGGGTATTGAAATTTCATAAAAAAATTGCATTTTCACCTGTAATATTCAAACGACAATATCAATTGAAATGATCTCTTGTAGAAGATTTTTGATAACAGTCATGCATATTTTGGCATCATCAGATTTGTTCCATTTCTTGTGGGTTTCTCACTACTACTCTTCAGATAGGTTAAATTGCATGAAAAACAAATATCACTTGAACTAAAAGTCTGTATCTTGTACTTCCTGGAATCATTTGTCTTTTTTGCAGATAGAATCATTCCTCATCTTTTCTCCTAAATTGCACTGTACTTGAGATATTTGAAGTTGAAAGGAATTAAATCGATATAATTTGTCCAAATTTTCTGATTTTCCCAAATCCAACTCTGTGCTGAAATGATTCAATTATCAGATTTGTTCAATGTTGCCATATTTTATGTCTTTTTTTAAATATTTCTACAAGGTTGAGGAAATTTCTCCAGTCTATGGTTCCATCACTAAACACTATAGATGAAATTAACCACTGAACAATTTTTGTCTTACATTTACTAAAAATCTAAATTGCCATTTGCTGTATTCATTATTAATGATGTCTAGCATCTTGTTTAATATTGAATCCAGAGTCATATTCTATAAAAAATAGAGGAAAAGATTTTCATCACTCACATAGGTACTTCGGTATATCTTCATGATGAATAGATAATATATTTTCTGTCAGGACCTGTTAAATTGAAGACTTGTCTTTATGAAGAGCTGGTTCTTTATAGCTTCAGACTTTCACAGTTCATCAAATTATATCCATTTTAACATAGGAATGCTTCAAATTAAGCTCATATGAGTTTTAAAAACTTCGAACCCAGTAACCTAGATTTGTTTTGTGGCTTTAAAGATCTTTTTTTCACATCTTTATTTCATACATCGATTCAACCGGGTTCACAAATTTAAGAGATAATAGAATTTGACTTGATTTTAATATTTCTGAATGTTTGTTATGATACATGATTAATTAAAATTCTATCAATATTGAAACTGGAAGCTATATAGGCTCATTAACAAGAAAAATTGAAATAGAATGCATTTTCTGACCATAATCATTTCATACTGAATTGAATTATTTCAAACTATCGAAATTATCCCTAGAATATTTTCCACTTTTTCTTGAAGATACAAATAACTGTTGAGAGTTTCAAACAGAATCAAAACAACAGGGAACCACAGAACTCGATTTTATTGGAAACTACCCACCACAGAGACGTTATAACGTTTTATGTGATAATAATGCACTCTCGTTATTCTGAGAAAAATTATACCTAAAGATCAATAATGGTTACAGATATAATCTTCAATTCAAAAAAACTTTGCAATTATTATTTTTTTTTCTCCTGGGGTTCGGTAATAAATTGATATTCTATGGTAAGGTGTTAAAATTTGACATAATCTATAAATAACCATTATTTAATATTTATGTTTTTGTTTAAATGATTAAAACAGATACTCTGATTATTAAATCCAAAACTTTACGCATGTTCAGTAATTAATTATATTCTAAACAGAATAGATTCATATTAATGATCTAACAAACATTTTTTCCAGCAAGAATAATTGCACATCCAAATCTGGGAATACTTGTAATCTATCGAAGTAAATTGTTATTGGGATTCAGTATAGAAAACAATCATCAAGCAAAGTAACATCACTTCAAAATAATAATTAGTAGTGACATCATTCATTGTTGTTGAAGATTTTCATATTTTTAACAAAAAAAAATCAAGAGATTTCATAGACCTGTTCACTGGTATCTGTCAAGGAGAAGAAATATCAGTAATATCAGTATTTGGAAAATCATAGATGATTTTTTTCTGGCTTTGAGTGAAAAAAAAGCAAAGTGACAACCTCTTGCCTTGGAAGTTTTCATAGAAATGATGGTTTTCATGATTTGGAAATTTTAAGAAGAAAATTACAAATGTATGATGATAACATCCAATAATTCTGAGGTTTTTTTGGAATTTCTCACTAGAAAGGGATGGTTTTTAATCTTGAAGTAGAAAGAAATTATAGTAGAACAACAAAAATCTATGTTTATGGTGTTGAATTTTTTTTACCAAAAAATTAGTATTTAGTATCTTCCTTCTGGATATGGACCTCATCGGATGAAACATGAGTGAGTGAATCATTTTTTAGAGGGAAAATAATGTTTTTAAACAATTCAGATTCATTAGTGGAAGCTGTGGAAGCTATTTTCCATTCAAACTAAACTGGACTACAGAGGGGTATTTGCCCAATGTAAAAACTGAAAATGTGTCATGAAAATTGATTTTTATTTTTTTTTGTATAGGAAAATCATTCTTCATTTAAAGTATTCCGATTATTCTATATATATTTTCCGTTCTCCTGTATACGCCTTAAGATTCGAAGTCGTTGTTTCAGAGTTTTTTGGTGAGGAAAAAAAAGGCCTGAAAACATAAATTTCTTTTCGCTAGAATCCGATAAATCTGTTTTTACCCGATAAACCGAAATCGAAGATGATTTTAGGCGACAAATGCCACATCTGTGTGTATCCGTTTCACCTCCCCTCGGGAGAGTATAAAAGGCGTGCTGCCCTCAAATTCGATTAATTCAGATCAGTTTCAGTCAGATTAGCAGATTCATTCAGTTAGTATTATTCAGTTTCATTCAGTTTAGAAGATTAATTAATAGTTCAGATTAGATTCAGTGAGATTCAGATTCAGATTCCTTCCGATTTAGTGATTATAGTTCCAAGTTAGATATAGATTTTAAGATAGGTAATTTTATTCAGTTTTCAGTTAGGTTCAGTATTTACAGGAGTTTATTTTATTTTTCTTATTCAATAGTAGCGATTCTAGTTTATCTCATCAGTGCACAGAGTGTGGTTTTGTCGGATGTCAATGTCTTGAGCGACGAAAGAAAAGAAAAAGTGAGTAAACGAATAACCCCATTGCCGAAACCCCTTTATTTCAATTTCATCAAAATCGCCTATTTTTCCGAGTTCGATTTCATTCCTTTTACGGGAAATCTGTGGACTTCCTGTCCACGTGGGCAGTTAGCAACCCTCCGTCTGTAGATAATAATTATTGTTAGCTCTTCTCGCGAGCCAGTAAAATTTTTATTAAGATTACCGTCAATCACAATTTGTTGCATCCTATTTGCGAGAAAGTAGCGTTCGCAGCCAGATTGATTTTTGATTTAGAGTTAATTCATTTTTATGCATTTCACTTGTAATTGTTAATGTCCTTAGAAAGTGTTATTTTCACAAGTATAACTGAATTCTTGCGTTATGTTTAAATTTTTACAGTAGATTACCGAATTGATTTATTTTCACCTTTCATACTGTCAGTTTAAATCTGTTATTTTGCTGAATTAATATATTTCCAAATTTTCATGCTGTCAATTTAAATCTATTCTTTTGTTGAAATATAGCTGATTACTTACCTTATTTGTATTCAACATACCGAGGTGATTTTCTGTAATTATATACCGAATTAATATATTTTCACATTTCATGCTGTCAGTTTAAGTCTATTATTTTGTTGAAATATAGCTGATTACTTACGTTATTTTTATTCAACATACTAAGGGAATTTTCTGTACATATATCCCGAATAAATTATATTAAATTTTTGCCTATTTGATTGCTCAAATTATCGCTAATAGCTTAGATAAAACCGAACTCTGTCTTCGACTAGAAGCTACCTTGGTAGGTTTGCTATTCTCCCTGATAAGCAAAGAATAGCTGGCGCCCGAAAAATATATAATAGGTAAAAAAGGGTGTTACAAATGCTTATAACTTTTTAACGCAGCTGAATATGGAAAAACCGTAATGGAAAAAGTGTTTCTTTTGATTTCAAGAACCTACGGTTAAAATTAACGCAGTGGTCGAAGACTTACCCTGTATAATAAAACGTAGTCGTATTCTAATAAATACTTTTCCATATCCTGAAATCTCTTGAATGATATGCGTTGATATTTTCTTTGTAACGAAAAGATATCAAGACACGGAATTAAAAAATGGCAATTACAATCACTAACGGAAAAATCAAGGAAGCAAAATATATAACACAAGTCCATTCACAGAGTCAATTCTGTTGAAGGAAAACATATTCCTTGAGCATGAAGGTTAACTTTCCATTATGCAAACCTTATTAGGAATTCATACACCTACTAGAAACACCCTTCCTCCTGATGATATTAGGAGAGCGAAGCATCAAAGCTTTTCTCAGAAGAGAGAAATACTTCTCTGAACTCTGCATCAATTTTTCCATTTATTAAAATTATTTTCAATAAATGGTTTATGAGACATTTTAAAAGAGCGTTTCAAAGTAAAATCTTTTTTCTCTTTAAAAAAAGAACTGACGTGAGGTCAGTATCTTCTGCGTACTATTTCTACAATTTTACGGCAGTTTATTACTGATTCAATCGCCACAATGAATGATCAAACCTTTATTTCAAATTGAAAATAACCACTTACAGTTTTTCCAGTTTTGTTCAAAACTCGAATTTCCTTCTATTAAGAACTCCTCCATTGGAAACGATGGAGAAGAAATTACTATTTTTCTTCCAGTAAACTCTTATCCTTTGAAATACCTCATTTATTCAAGTCAAAACGATGATTCATCGGAATCTAGTCTTTTGAAACCTCCACAGGACCCTAAAGAAGGGGAATCATCTCCAATGGACATGGTTGTTAGGGAAACCAAATTTCAGATGTCCATAACTGCTGAACTATTCGACTGATTTGGCCCAGTAACTAATATGGGCAAAACGATAATACGCTGTATTCTAGTAGTTTTATAAACAAGAGCAAGCGCGTAAAATCCCCATAAAAGGTTCTTTATGAGTTCCTAATTGCCGTTTAAAAACTGCCTTTTTTCTCGAAGTAGAGATGAGTTGCCATCATTGCTGTGACTTCTATTATGTTTATGATCACAATTTTTTTTATGGCATAATTACCTGAATTTTAATGTCTTCCTCCATTTTTTACCTATGCTGTAAGCTATTGCTATCCAATTTAAAATTTTACAATATCAATAGGAAGCAGCTTTTAGGTTTTATTGCCTTGCGTATAGGGGTGAGTTTCAAAAATGAGCTTTAAATAGTAATTTTTTCACAGCTCAGAGGCAATTAGACCTAGTCATTCGTATTATTTCGTCTCTGCATTTAAGAAGAGGTTTTAAGTTCAAAAACATTAAGCTTATTTTCATTAAATCGTTCATCAAACATTCATGTAGTTCACAATTTTTCCGTCGTTTGTAACACAGAGTAAGAATAATTGTATATTTTAAGGTTTGTACTTCAAAAGGAAGCTGTGAAATAAATCTCAATATTCTGTTTCCATAAGGGTATCTTGTCAGATTTGATTCCCATTGCCATAGAATTCTTTTATGGACAGCACCAATCAACTTTCTTCTTCTTCAATATTCGTTTCATAACACCTCATTTAACAATAAAAATTTACGTTTTCGTACTTCCGGGCCTAAAGTGACAACTTCACTCCCTTGTGACAGGTACTAAAGTGTCACATTTAATCCCTCCGGGATTAAATATTGGCGAAACTCCCGGAACTATTAAATCACAAACAAACGAATTTAAGGGATATTTTATTGAAAAATACAATTAATTAGAATGGTAATTAACGTTAATATTCAAATTAATATTGTGACAGTTCGTCATATTGACCAGTCTTTCCTGGGTTAATGCAGCAGGTAACTGACGAGTAACAGATAGGTCCTTATCATATTGAACTGGTGTTTGTTTCGAAGATCCTGCGGAAACAGGAAGCGAGAATGAGGACTGTGGCAACACTATAGTGGACGAATCGGCGACTTGACCAAATATTTTATCGGAAATTTTTTGTTTATTTTTAATAGACGATTCAATATATCCCTCGGCCACGTTGGAGGATTTCCATCCTCCATGTCTCTTCAGCACGTCTATTGTTGCTCCCGAATCAGCTAACAAAGACGCAGATGTGCGTCTAAAACAATGTCCCGTATAAGACGTCGCATTTTCTAATTTCAAGAAAGCTGCTATTTGCCGTGGAAATGTACCAAACATGTTTTTTCCTACTACTCGCGTAGTACATTCTTTGTTGATGTATTGAACAAAAAATTTTGAATGAGGTGTCCCTGTCTTTCGCAATGCCACATATTTTCGAAATATCGCCACAAAACTGATGGCACTGTTTTCTGAATTTTTAATCTCAAAATTTCGGTCAATTTTATTTTTGGTGTTTCTAATCGCAATTAGGAAGGAATCGCCCAAATCTTCTTTGGCTTAAATCCCTCATTTCTTCTCTTCAAAAAAGCTAATAATTTTGGAAATTTACTTATATCAATATCTTCTTTAATGTTAATAACCGATTTCAGCATTGAGTAATGTGCCCAGAGAGTTGAGGCACAAACCGCTTTTGATTTATCATTGAAGTAGACTAACAGCGCATTTTCAGTAGGTTGTCTCACATTTTTTAAGCGGCACCACTTTTTAAAAGCATCGTACTGCTGCTCGTATAGTTTTCTAGATTTCGGTGGTAACAATTCTTCACCTACTTCGGCTGCTCTTTTATCAATATCAGATACACCTTCTTCACTCATGATACCAATAATTATCAATAACAATGTTTCTTTACAATGACACTAGTAATGACAATGTTTCTAAATTATAATTGTCACAACGCAATGTTACTATGGTAACTTATTTTAAAGACAGTTTATTAAACGAGTTGAAGAGAGAAAAAACTGATTGAAATTATTGAAATAATGAATAAAATCATACCGGAAGTACGAAAAGTATCGTATATACCTTGCGACTGAAGTACATTTAATCCTTCAGGTAAATTATGGCCCTCCCTGCGGTCGGGCCATAAACTTTACCTTCAGGATTAAATGTACTACTTCAGTCCCGCGGTATATAATATACTATTTCGATACATGATAATATAATTACATACTCTTGAACTCACACCATAGGTTGATAGCCATTTCACTCTCTATGCTTCAATAATAGCGAATAAAATTTATTTCAACCGATCTACGAGTACCTATTACGATTGGTATTTACCATGTTGCTGTTATTAATTACCACTGTATTGAAATGAGGATGGTTATTGTTGTTCCTTTGGTAATTAGATTATGACGTCTCAAATCAGATGAACACGTCATAAATCTACTAAAACTATTCTATGAATCGTTCAATCAACGGCCGCATAAAACCCATGTTGAATTGATTCCAATAAGGAGAAAGCAACCGAAAAACAGGAATGATTTCACTAAGTCGTCCATAAACCTTTCAAGCATTAGTTTTAGTCAATCAGATCCTACCTTCCCAACATGTCAGTAGCTAGGTTATACCACGTGCAACTTCCTCAACATAGAACCTAGAAAGCCTCAAATCACGCAATCTCCTAATTATATAAATGGCATGTTTCCACACGGGTTTGATCCCCGCACAACCTATTATTTTTCACTTAAAACCACTCACGTTACGCCAAATTTCCTGCCGAATCAAACTCGATGATCCCCTAAGAAACCAGAGCGGAATAATTGACACATAATAAAGTTCGATGGCAGTCACAACAAATGACGTTTCGTAATGTCTGTAGGGTAACTGATTGCCCAATTTCTATGGATTGCTGTTGACAGGGATATATCTTTTTTTCCCATGTTGCCTTGTTATTATTCGTGTTGTGACTGTGAGAGACATTTTCATTGACATGTCATTTAGACTTGAAAGAGTTTTTACTCTGACTTATAACGAGAGGGAGTATTGAATCAAAAATTTAAATGAATGAACCCTCTATAAATTTATGGAAAGTCTTTGAGACATAAAAATCAGTTTTTTTTAATTCATGATTGAAATACACTATGAAGGGTGTAACAGCTCGATTGACATTGGAATTTTCTCATGTTTTCTGCATATGTTGAATCATCACATTTAAAATTCCAGCCACAAAATTTCGTAGCTGCTTCTTGTGTTCTGTGGTACTCCACATTGAAATTCAATGATATTTTTGTTTTTTATATATATTTTGTAGTTGCAAACACAAATGAAAAGCTCAAGCTCTCTGAGATGAATTTTTATGAATACAGTATATTTCCTCTCTTACCTCCACTTTATTTTACCCATTGGACTCACAGGTACAGTGACTTCATACATTAGGAAATCACTGTTGTGATCGCCCACAGCTCCTGATGTCCATGAAGAGGGTGGGCAAATTTCGATGTTTTTGTACTACAACTTTTGAATCGGAGGAGATGGAAATAATCTGATACCCCATTCTCATTCTGTTTTTCTGAGGAACTAAGAAGAGTGTTTTTCAGTTTTGGCTACATTCTTATGTTTTCGAGCTATAAGCGAAGATTGAAAAAATAGCCATATCAAAAAAAATTACATCTCTACTAATACTGACATTATTGAAGACTCTTGTGGTCAACGATTTGAGCATCTTCTTTGAAAACTTGATCCTCATTCTAAGTTATCACCTGATAACCAATTGTAATCACTATTAGGCCTTAAAAAATATATTTTTTGATGTTCTCCTAATTGAGTTGATGACTTCAATTATATCTTCATGCGTTTTTCTTCATATGTGAATTGAAATAAACTGGTACTTGTATGTATTAATTCCGGAGGCTAATAAAAATAATCTGCTGCTTCCATTTCATTAAAACCATATCGATTGAACGGTGGGTTATGTGGATCTTTTCGTTATTTCGTAATCCATTTCGAGATATAAAAAGTCGAGAAAAATATCCATGTTCGAATTTGTAGAAATTAGTTGAAAGCATAGAAATAGATTGACGGAAAGAGACTGCACTTGTTATGGGATACTTCATTTTTCTGTGCCCATCAACACTTGAATCCAAAGAAATACCGAGACTCAGTTGAAAAAAAGTTTTTAAACAGTTTCTACCACTCTTATATATACAAGCCATTCAATGTTGCATACTTTTGAAATAAAAAAAATATAAAGATTTTTAAAAATGGCACAGAAATCTAGTATTCCTATTCAAAAAAACATAACTCTATATCATTGCTTCGTAATTAAAAAATGGTATGAAAAAAACCAAGCCACTGGATTCTACGTGGAAAAGTGCCTGTATAATGTTTTAATTTAGTAGCTCTACCATTAGTATTAGCGGATATATTGCCATTTATCCAATTTTCACTTTTACTCGAAATAAAAGGAGGTAGTCAAAAATGAATACTCATGTTAATTTTTCACAAAAAGAGAACGAAAATGGGGTATTAAATTTTGTTTCTCTGGTTTAAAAATTGTAGTGCTAAAACATAATGTAATTTTTAATTTTTATTTTTCATTCTATTTCCATAACTACTTTCAATTTCGCTCATCGTTGTACCTATTAATAATCTCGAACTTGGAAAGATTATTGAAAAATTTTCAAACTTATACAATCATTTTTTTTCACGATTTAATGCTCAGAAAGTCTACATATTTTATGTGTTGGCTGCGATGTCAATTATTCAGGGATGAACAACACATAAACTCATAACTCTTTATTCAGTATTATATAGCCTCATAAATGGATCAGGCGAAAATTACCGAAGCAATAAAAATGAAAATGTTAAGACTGATTCGTGAAAAAATTGTTTCGTATACAAATAAGAGCTGTTATTGGTGAAAAAGTTAAAGTGAATGTTTTTGAGGAATGACGGAGCAGTATTGTTAGTATGCTAGACGGAACTAATGGGGGGCATCAAGGCACACAACCGGCATAGTAAAGGCCATGGCTGCTCTTGCGATTTATGGTTTGGGAGACGAGGGTCGCTTCCCAAGGTATGCTGATAGAAAACGGTAACTATTTTTTTTTGTGCTGCACATATTGTTCAATTTATTCACATTTAATGATATTGACCGTAAACGGTGTTTCACCTGTTTCACTCCTAATGATTTCGGGTACACCCCTAAACTGTTTTTTCTTTGGTTCAAAACAAACAGTATTGACCTTAGGCCGCCCACAAAATTATCTTTGTGTTATTTCATCACTAGAATATATATATATATATACTAGAATATACAATTAGCACTCGCATAAATCACTTATTCGAAGTGTCAACACTTTGAAAGTTTTATTACTCCCGAAACACAATCCAGGCATAATAGATTTTCCAAGGTTTGCTTCCGCCCTTTCGTCAAACTCGACGATACACTAAAATTCATTGCAAAGGTCCGCACAGCCACTCAAATATGTTCTACATAGTTAAATCCCATAATAGTTATGAACCCATTTCAATTTATGTCAACAAAATTGATGTCCTCGAGATGCTATGATTTTGATTGAAATAAAAAATGAAAATCAAAACCATTTTCAATTTTTAAGCTTCAAGAAAAGACTGAAAGTCTCGAACGTCGCTGTTTTAATGAATCGTATAAAATTGATGTTCTTTGTAACTGATGAACTCTACAAATTCGAAATATATAGTGCATTATTCTTCCATAGCTGACAAACTAAACTACTCAGTATTTTTTTAAAGAGATAGTTCCATTTTTTATTTCTGTATCATCTGATATAAAGTTTTTTCTAAAGTTTGAAGTCGTCCTGCATCTTTGGATCGATCACCTATATAGAACGTAGTGAATTATTGGTAGGAGTAGTGTTTTTTCGATAATTTGATGGATTCTGAGACTTTCTTAATTAAGATTTTTCCATTACTCAGATATTATGCTGTAGATTAAATATGATCAACTGCATAAATGGTAGCATGAGTTTGATCTAAGCTTATATTGTAGTAATTGGATTTTTATATAGACCTCCTCAAAAAATGAATATTTGATAAACTGAATTACATAATGAAAAAAATAATCGGTTCAACAAAAAAAAAAATCACATAACTATCAGAAAAATAACAGTTGCCAGCTTGAATATATTGGAAAACTTTTATAGCGTATTGAACCTCGTTTTATATTAAACACATAATACTGAATTATTCATGGACAAACAAAATTGACTTCAAAATCAGGCGTAGAGTCTACTGTCACTCAACTTTCAATCTAGTGTTTACTCATATGAATGATAAATGAATAGATCGTATCCCTGTAGCAGGAGAAATATGATGAATAGAAAATTGAGTTTGGCAATAGTTGGAAACCTTTCGTTTCTGTCTAACATAAATATTCTATCATGTTCACGTACGTTTTTATCCCCAGAGAACTCACGAAAAATTCAAATGGAATCGAGTGTTTCAAATGTTAGATCGACAGTAATTAATTACACCGTATCGAGTTTTCAATTCTTCAGGATTAGCGAAGTCAAAAAAATTCCTGAAGAATTAAAACTAATTCATTTCAGCCAATAAAGAAATAAAACTAATTTCCACAAAAATAAATTATAACAAACGCAATAGCTGTTTCGGAATATGGACTAATTCTTGACTCTTGGTTTCATTGACTTTAGACTCTCGAATTTTTATACATGCCTTTGATTGGTCAAATCGTTTGGATTTTAAGAGTTATGAATTCAATTTTTTGTCATAGCTGAATTTAGAACCCTAGTCAATATAACAACAATCCCAACCAAGCTCTTTTCCAATATCGTTAGTGTTAAATTTTATCACCAAAATCTGTGAATTCAACTTGCGCCTGCATTTTAAATACCTAAAAATCCAGATTTTTTTATGGAAGCCAATAAGTTTTGTCTTGATCTCCTTTATATTTTTGCTACATGATATTCATGTGCGTATTTCATTACTCCGTCTGGGAGCAGTGATTTTTGGTTGCATGAACCATGTGGCTTTAACTCAAGGCGAGTTATCTAAACTTCGCCCAGCATATCCTATTAATTCATTAAACATCATCTGATTCAAAACAAAAAAAATCATCCGACATATCCTAGTACCTAGATCGCAATCGAGTGGAGAACTAAAAAAATATTCTTCATTAGAAGATTAACGATTATCAACCCACCAACATAGTTCTATGTATTTTCATTGGTATTTCTTTCCTGTGGATATTAAATTTTCATTTTAAGTTGAACGAAAGTTTCCTTCATTATCTCAATTGTAACCGTAAACTGCAGAAACGTATTTCACGCTTTTATCCAGCTCCTGTCAAGAGTAGAACGGTAGTTGTAGAAGTTTATATGACTGTCTTTTGCTAGTGGTTGATTATATTCCTCAACATCACGCTAACCGTCTAACTAGAGAAAATAGTTAGCACAAACTACTTATGAGATACTTCTGGATGTCATACCGCATTTTTTTCCTGTATATACAGGGTGAGTCTTTGACCACTGCGTTAATTTTAACCATCACGTCAAAAGAAACATTTTCTTTCAATAACATTTTTCCAAATTTGGCCCCGTTCAAAATATATAGGTTGTTGAAACTTCATACAAAAATTGCATTTTCACCTGTAATATTCAAAAGACAATACCAATTGAAATGATCTCTTGTAGAAGGTTTTTGATAACAGTCATGCAAATTCTGGCATCAATAGATTTATTCCATTTTTTCTGGGTTTCTCACTACTACTGTACAGATTGGTTAAATTGCATGAAAAACAAATATCACTTGAACTAAAGGTCCGTATCTTGTACTTCCTAGAATCATTAGTCTTTTTTGCAGATAAAATCATTAGTCATCTTCTTTCCTAAATTGCTCCATTTTTGACATATTTTAAGTTCAAGAGAATTAAATCGAAATAATCATCTGATGAAACACGAGTGAGTGAATCATTTCTTAGAGGAAAAATAATGTTTTTAAACAATTCAGATTCAACAGTGGATGCTGTGGAAGGTAATTTTCATTCAAACTAAACTGGACTACAGAGGGGTATTTGTCCAATGAGAAAACTTAAAATGATTATAACTTTTTAACGCAGCTGAATATGGAAAAACGGTATGGAAAGAAAGACTCAAAAACCTATGGTTAAAATTATATTGTATAAACAAAATGTTTCGTTCAGAAATTAAATCATGAAAATTCTAAATATTGAGTTTTGGATGTACAGGATTCGTCAAAAACACGCATGTTTATCATTTTGAAAGGATTTTGCCATGATTTTGAAGCTAGTTCTTCTTCTTTTATTTTTTGTTCAACATTTTCTGTAAGAATTGTTGAAGAAGCGGTGATTTATGTACACCATCTACATGTAGATCAGAGGCTTGACTAGTAGATAAGTCTATATTGACTAGGTTCTGAGTAAAAAAGAATTAATGAGAAAAAGAATGATTTCTACTAATGCCTATTGAGTTGGCATGGCAAAGTAATATGTTAGAAAGGAACGACAATCACGAAGGTTTAGTCAATGTTATCAAAATTACAATAAAATCGATACTTATATGAAAATTTGACGGAATACTCAAATATTAATTATTTGTGAATGATTTTAAAGCCATTTGTTGTTTTATTTGTTCAATATATTCTTCGATTTCATAGTTCCACATTCTGATCCATTCAATTTCAAATTTCAGACTAGAAAAGTTCTGCTTGAGTTCATCCAGTTTTTTAATTAACATCCAAATTTCCGCCCTCTCCTTTTTCCACCATTCTTCATATAATACTGGTTCTGAATGCTCCTCATTCAATTCCAGTGTGGGTTGTTATCCAATTTTCACATCAATTAAAATGAACTCAAACCGATTGAACTGTTGATGAATCGTCATATCTTAGAGTCATCAGCCAGACGAACTTATCGATTAATCAAGTTTTGCCGCACACCTACAGTGGATTTATGTGAGCTTGTAATGAACTAATATAAACTTTCTGAGAACGTATTATTATGATTTCCTTTCATCTAGTTTGTTGTAAAAAAATTTGAAGGTAATCGAAATTTCTTCATTGGTTGATTTCAAAAAAGATTTTGTCGAATTGGAAGTTAAAAATAGAGAAAAACACTGACTGAGGTCAGGAGTTTTCGAAGAAATCAAATTTCAGATGCTCATAACTGTAGAATTCTTAGATGGATTTTGCTCAATAACGAACATAACTGAGATGTTTGGAGAGTTATTTCATTCTGCGAATATGAAAACACTAGCTCATCTCCTTCGAATAATTGGGATATTTTTGTGAATTTGGTCAGAAGATAGATAATTGTTGAAACATCTTCAGATTTCAGAAGAAATGAATCATTTCTCCCAGACATTGAAGACAATTGACTGTGAAGAAAGCTGTTCATGTATTCAATATTCATTACTTTCTAATTAATGAGAAAAAGTCAGTATTACTTCCATTATTATACGAGGTCTGTCAATTTAATTCCCGGAAAGTGCCAACACTGCGGATCTTGTTATGGTTCGCGTTGGTGTCATTCGAAAGAGGATTAATTTCTGCGTCAGTCTGTGCAAGTTTCGTCTCGATCGGTTGTTCAGTTCGTGTTTTACAGTACTTTGATCATCGGCGTGTTTGGACTCCTTGTCGCGAAAATGTGTAATAAAAAAACTGAGCAAAGAATAGTGGTCAAATTTTTGGTCAAACGTGATGTAAGTTCCGCGGAAATTATGAAACAGTTAACCGACGTGTACAAGGATGATTGCCTGAAAAAAACAGCTGTCTACGAGTGGGCTAAGCGGTTCAGGGAAGGCATTCAAAAGTGAAATCTTTGCTCATCGGATTCTTCGATATTAATGGACTTGTACACCACGAATACGCTCCAGCAGGTCAGACAGTCAATGGGAAGTTCTACATTGAAGTTTTGAAACGTCTGAAGGCCAGTGTGTTTCGTGCACGACCGGAATTGGCCGAACGTGGATAGGTGCTGCATCACTACAACGCTACAGCCCACTCCTCATTCGCAGTTCGCGATTTTTGACCAAAAACGGCATTCCAACGCTTCCGCACTCCCCTACAGCCCGGACCTGGCCCCCTGCGACTTTCATATCTTTCCACAATTGAAGTCCTACCTCAAGGGCAACCGATACGACGGCGCAGAGGAGGTGCAAAGTGTCACGACACGGGTGCTGACGGACCTATCTTCGGGGGGTTTCAGGGGGTGGATTATAACTTAATTTTAAGAATTTATGTATATGCCGGACCGTCCGAGAACTTTTCCGGGAATATAATTGACAGACCTCGTATTTGATTGATTTTCAGCCTGTCAAAGAAATACACGACGAAGTGTGCAACTTACACTGTTGGCATATCTGGACATATACTTTCAATTATGAAGAGGCTTTAATGGCTTCAAAGTTCAGTACTCTTCTCATTTCCTATGAAATGTTCACTGCATATTTGATCGAAATCTTCTGGTTGACATTATTGGGAAGTACCACATACACTTAAAGGTTTAGATGAATATCATTAGGAAAACACCTCCCAATCAAACAAATAGTCTTACCAAACTCTTTTCAATGTATTGACCCATATCTGCCTTTTTTCTCTCTAGTGCAATTTTTTTTTAATATCTGAATTATATTATGCTATTTGGCTACCAACTACAAAATACTTAATATGTGAATTTATCAGTTGCTACTTCGTCTAGATCTTCAAAATTCATTTACAATATTGTGGTGTAGTGATTGAATAATCGAATCAAAAACTTTACTCTTACTCTAAAGTCACAAAAAACCAACTCATCGTTGAAAACTCAGTAGAATCACAGTGAAATTTCATTTTCTTAACTATTTCGTTTAATTTCGCCACATACAAATATGCAAACCGCTTATACTATCATCAATTAACTATATTTTATGTTCCTTTTCACAAGGGGAAAATCACCAGATCAGAGAAGGTGCGACTGATCTGGATAGAATTAATGGTATGAAATGTTAGTACGTTATCATTTGCTCCTAAGGGTACCTTAGTCTAGCTCTTCTTTCATTCTGAATTATTTCAACATTGATTCATTGATTTTCTCCCATAAAGGTCTTCAATTCATGGAAATCGGGCGATTCCATTCTACTTAAGCTCCCCAATCTTTCAGAGACACAATTTCCGAAATATTTCCATTCCAATGAAAATGAAAATAGCTTTCCCGGAATAATTTCCAGTCCGAATCTATTTAATATAATTCGATATTCAGGTCGAATGATGCCGCCTATATATACTGATTCGAAGAATTGACGTATTACGGTCATACCTAACACAGGAAATTTATCAGCAATGAAATGCTACTACACACACACAGTCGATTTCAAATATCTCTAGCAGCAACGTTTGTTGGTAGGAAGAATATCGATCGGTTACGATGATATCGTGGTAGAAAATATAAGTATTTACGTTACTGCTCGTTTTACGAATGGAGTACGAAAAGTTTCATTGCTAAAAGATTTCCATAGTCGTAAACATGCCGTCAAACTGGATAATATGCATTGCAATGTTTTCAAAAAAAAAACACAAAATCTTAACACAGAGGATCCACACAACTTTCACAAAAACCTGCAATCCAAACGTTATTTGACTAATGATATCAATATACATATATTTTGTCAATATAATAAATAACGATGCTTCATCTATTATACAGGCTGTCCCGAGACTCAACAATATCCTGGTACTGGACGAGAGACTATGATACATTAGTTAAATAGATAAAGAATTATGGGGATTGAGTGGAACTCTTATGAAATGTTCAAGCCTCTGTGTTTATTAATAGAAGAACATTCTTAAAGAGAGTCTATCAGGTATACATTCAAGCTTATTTTGTACACACAACAACACTTATGCGGGGAGCCAGGGTTTTTTTTACTAGGGTTTTTCCTAGGTTTTCATGACATGCACCGAATTGTATGGCACCCCGTCACCAACCCCAGCTAATATTTGTTTTGTAAGCCAAAAATTCAAAAGAATATATATTAGTTCATGCTATAA
The DNA here is from genome assembly GCA_030674115.1 of Micraspis discolor. Taxonomy (NCBI): domain Eukaryota; kingdom Metazoa; phylum Arthropoda; class Insecta; order Coleoptera; family Coccinellidae; genus Micraspis; species Micraspis discolor. Next base: position 13,813,117 of record JARTUT010001740.1, read on the forward strand.
TGAAAATTCTTCAAAAAGACCAAAATTTTACACATCTATTCGCATATTTAAGTACTTCAATAATGATATTTGAAGTAAAAATGCAATCAATTGCAATGACAAACCTAGCTTATATAATTTTCATCCAAGTAAAATAAATTAAAATTATTGTCATTCAACATTGACATTCCATGTTAGAAATAAAAATGAAAAGTACTGACGTGATGTCAGGAGCTTTGATGTGCTTGTTCTAGAGTCTTCACGTACTCAGGAACAGTGTGATACTAATACAAAGGCCACGATGAATTACTGCTCAAAGTTTTGCTCAAATCTTGGTCGGAGCTCAAATTCCCTTGTTTTGAAAACCAATTAAAAGTAGGCATATAAAGTCTATCGAAAACCATCTACAATATTTTCCTTTCATTCGCCTTTTATCCTTTGAAATACCTTATATATTCGATTCCAAATATCTTGAATTAAAAATAACCATTGAATGACAACATTATTTCACCGTAAATGAATTATTTTTGATTGATTTTCTTTCAAATGAAACTGAACTAAGTCCGATGTCCGTTTAGTTTTAACATCCAGTTTCATTGCTCTATATACGAGTATGTCATAAGAGTTAGTCATCACACAAATGCATCACAAAACCGATATTTCTTTCATGTTAGTAAAACGACGGAATGAGCTCATATTTATTCTCGGTTCCATTTGATTTCATGACAATCTATGCGGGGTGCATTCGCCATTTTGTAACCTACGAAGAAATTAGAAGAAAATTAATTTCAAAACTTTCAAAAACTATATATTGAAGATAATAACTTCAGAAAGAAGGTTTCAAAAAGAATCAACAAATTTTGTCCCGGAAACATTTAAGGTAATAATAATTGACCTATCCTCCATTAAAATATATTTTCCGCAAATCATGGAAATATTATTTTGACAGGAATGTCAAAATTTCTTGAAGAAAAAGTCAGGACTTCCTTAGTGTAAGGAAATGTACAGTTGTTAGTGTTCTACATAAATGATAGAAAACACATTGCTTATAAGGAATTAATTTATATTTTGAAAACATCAAGTCATTTCTGAATACATTTTTAAGATCAATTTGTTATATTTACAGTAATTTGACAGTTAGTACAATTATTGAACATTGGAGGAACACTCTTAGAACTATGAGAAACATTTTGAACAACATGCAGGGTGGAAGGGTCATTTTGTTGAATATTTTGTACTGTGAAAATTTTATTTGCCACCTCAACCTTATTGTTAAGCAATTCTTCGATATATCCTTCAGCAACGTTTGATGACTTCCATCCGCCATGCCTCTTTAAACTAGTTATGTCGGCACCAGAGTCAACCAATATTGTTGCAGAAGACCGACGAAAGCAGTGACCAGTATATTCTGTCGGATTTACCAAGTTCAAATAAGTAGCAACTATTTTCGGCATTTTTAAATTTATGAATTCCTACCACTTGTCTACAACTCTTTCCGCTTTGATATTTAAAGAAAAATCGGTCACTGTTCATATTTTCTGGTCTTAACGAAACATACTTTCGATAAACATTCAAGTAGATCTGATTAATTACAAATGATCTTGGTTTGTTGGTTTTCGAATCAGGTATGCTGATTAAAAGCTTAGATTCTAAGTCTTCTATATCGTGTACAGTCATTCGGACTAACTCATCCATTATACAGGCCCCAGAAATACCAAATATTATAGCCACCTAAAAATAAATAAAGCTATAATCTAAATAGAAATTAAAAACTTGTAAATTACCTTAATCATTAAATTTTCTTTATCTGGAGCTTCCTGGATAAATTTTTCAATTTCTTCCTTCGTTAAAATCTTAGATTTCTTTGCCCTATAACCTTGAGCTTGCCGTTTCAATAAAGAACGAAGTTTTGAGTATGTAGATATATCTACATTGTGTTTAAGTGCAAGGGTTGACTTCAGCATTGAATAATTGGCCCATAATGTTGAAGATTTCATCTTTAATCAAAGGTCTAGGAAGTATGCCATTACAACATTTTCTGAGAAAGAACTAAGTATTTTTACTCATGCGATTATCCATACAACGTCTGTATGCATTTTCGTACTTTTCTCTTGATTTCTTTGATAATTCTAATGAAGCAGTATTCACTGCCTCAAGCAGCTCTGGAGGAGTCCCAGAAATGGAAATTTCATCATCACTTATCATTTTACTTTCGAGAACACCAGCAATTAAATTTATAAGCGTCGAGTTTACAATTCAACCTCAATACGTTTCCATAGTAACCCAAGTAATTTTATTAGGAATTTCAAAGCACCATTTATTTGGGAATAAAATTATCGCGTTTTTTTTTAAATCAATCGATATCTGTCGACTTTTAAACGATTTGGGAAAAAAAAATAGTATGTTTACCTCGTAGGAAAAGCCACATTCCTGGACTCTGTGTTGCAATCTTCACAGTCGTCCAGGAATGTTAAGCTTTTCCTACCCGGTAAACAATGTACTATTGTTTCGAGAAAATATATAAATTATAAGATGTAAAGACTAGAAGTTATCCAGGGAGCCGAGAAAAAGCTTATTCTTCTCAAACAGAAATTTCATTCTCAAGCTTCCCTGAAATATTCGAAAATTTTTCACCCCAGTAGTAATATTGCCATGCTATAATGACATCTGTACATTTTTCCAACTGACACTCATAAAAGTTGCGCAAATAAAATATCGAATTAGCTGGTGGTCCGGAAAACGCCCACAAATATTGTAGACAGTAAATAAGTGAAGTATCATTCGTCCTATAACACCAATTGGAATGAAAATTCCCATTGTATCTGAACAAAAATTCACATCTCTCCCTTCACTCAACCCACATCGCAGAAATAAATTTTAAACAAGGAACCCTCGACAAAAGGCGTAGTACTTTCTTTTCCTCCCATGCAATCTTCATGAAATACGAACCTGACCCAACAATGGAACAGGAGCAGGATATCGATGGACTTCTGCCTTTATCAGAACTCTACATAAATATTCCATCATTTCTGCGAGTAGCGCCATCTACGCGATCATTTCTGAAACAGAATTCAGTCCGGGACCTGACATCACTGTCAGGTCCCTGTTTGATATAATTTATTGATGTTATCCTTGCGTATATACCAGGGTGTTATTTCTTTCCTTGGTAAATTAATGTGTGATCTGTTCTTGCTAGTTTGAGGAACATTTGTTTTTGCAGCAAATTTCCATAGTCCAGGAAAGGACTTTAGAAGAAGCGTACAAACGCTCCTGGCATAATTCCGGTGCTTTTATACATGTTTAATTCGTTCAGTCAATTTTACGTTAAATATTGGTGAGTCACTGGAGCAAACCCTATATTCGAATAGAAGAGGTGAAAAGTTATTGAGGAAGAACTTTAAATGAGGAAAAAACTACAATTTCAGTGGGAATAGTCTGTGATATCCAAAAATTCAGAAGAAGAATTCAGAAGTAACTTTGTCTGGTATTTTATGATTTGTTATTAATTGACGTTGGAACTGTTGGAAAGAAATAAAGCTTTAAAAATTACAATTTTAATTATCGTAGCACATATTCAATTTACTTTCTGTGTTTACGAAATCCATAGACTTCTTTCAATGAGAAATTGAGAATTTCCCTTATTTTAACTTCTTGCTTGTTAACTCTAGATATCGTCAATGCAGGTATAGAGATTGTTTAAGCGATCCTCCTTATATTTCTATGTAGAATCCACAGAAACAATAAAAATATAGGTTTTTATTTAATAATTTTAGTTGCGGCGAGTTTCAGTTTTCCAAGTTCATATAAACTGTGGGTCCTTCTGAACACCAATTCTCTCACATAATTCCCAATAACTCGAAAACTTTTGAGTTTCTACCCAAGTGATGGCATATTGCAGAAATTCTCATTAAATGAGCTATCTTACGATGCCATAATATACTGGGTGTGCCATTTGAAATAACATTAAACATTTTCCGCTGTAACATAAAGGGATAAGATCATTTCTTCAAAACTCAACTTACAAATTAATATTTACTTCTCCGTAAATGTCTAAAGAGCCATCGCTCTGAATGCCCCTGTAATATAATTGATCAATAAAATTAGTAAAATAAGCGAATCCGGAAGGCGTGATTGCGTCTCTCAAGCTGGATAAAACAGGTCCTTATCAATCAAAAATGCTGCTACAGAATCCAGAAAATTCTCCAGAGATGAAGATCCCTTGCAGGCTTTAGAAGTGGCACTCCATAGTGAAATTCAAAATGTTGGAATATTAGAAAACGAGAGAGTAAAAATTCAAAATCTCAGGAATAAACTCAGACTAAGTGCGAAATGCCTTCGAATATCACTTCAACCTGTATTCGGAAGTTCTTTAAACCACGAATCATCTGTGCATCTTTGTTTCATCCGGCTCGAAGGACCAATGTGATTCACCTTGGTCAGGTGAGCATAACTCTTTATATGAATTGATCACTCGATTTATAATTTCAAGATCAATATTCAAAATCCCAATGTCGATATCGAAATAAGGTAACAATTCGCATTTTCATCTTCTGCAAACTAGATTTCAGGAAAAGACTCATAAACAAATAGATGTTTTCTGTTCAATGCAGAGGCGAATCGTTTATTTGCAAACCGTTGGATATCGATAGAAATTTTATAAGTTCTCTCGAATTTTTCAGCTTTTGCTTCAGTAGGCATTCAATATCATAATAAGTACCTTTCTAGATAAAAATTCCAACAATTTAATTGAAAAAATTGATGCACTTTAGTAACTCAGGTTGGCTGCTCTGTACTCCTTTAACATACTTCAAAGCATAATAAAAAACAAAAAAACATTAATGGCTGAGAATCAATTGGAGCATTTATGGTATTCACATGAAATACTCTCAATGATTGGAATACATCAATATTGTATTCTTTTCCTCTCTTCAACATCATTGTGATTAGGAATCCGAAATATTATTCCGTAAGTTCCATTTTCCCATAAAAACTCAGTAAATTGAATCTAAATATTGGAATGACACATTTGACATACATCATAACCTTGAAGGAATTGTAGCGTTCATTGTACTTGGCTACTCTGCCTGGCGTTGACCTTTCAGCTAATGCTGTGTTGCCACGTATATCCACCAATTTTCCCTTTTCAGCAGGATTAGGAAATACTGTTGGATATCGTTGATTAATTATTCCAATATTTCTAGTGAGGGCAATTCGAAATCCACCAATTGAATTCAAAAACAAAATGATTTCTTTAACTTTAGGGGTGTACAAATAGATTGTAACTCGATTATTCGTATTAATGAAGTTTGAAACATTTAAAGAGCGTAAAATTTGAGGAAAAGAACATTTTGGTATTTCATACACTGGGCGATACCAAATACAGAGTGTTTCTCAATAAAATTTTCGTAATAATGGAATAGTATTTCGTAAGAAATATTTTATATAAATGAAATAACTTTAGATGGGGTGAAAAAATTTCTTTCAACTACTGTTATAATATTGTATACGTTCACGGAGCAATGTTTCATTTGGTAGAATATCGAATAATTAACAATTCTTGAATTTTAAATAGCCTGATGTGTATTTTTCGTGTAAAGAAGAAATCAAATTTTGTGCATATGTCCAGATGTCCGGAAAGATATCAGCTAGAGCTTTAATATTTCCAGAATAGGTTAACTGTCCAAATATCTCAGTCGAGTGCGTTGTTGGGTAAAATCTGTCGAGTGATTCAGCAGTTATGAGCATCTAAAATTTGGTTTCCTCAATAACTCCTAGAATATTCCTTAGAACAATTCGCAACTTGAAATTCTTTGAATGGAAAAGATGAGCCTATCAAATTTCATTTGAATCCTCCGGTTGGAAAATATATATTTGAAAATATATGATTATTGATAATGTATTCGTCGAATTTAAAAAAAAATGAATGGAGCTTAGATAGATCTAGTATATTCTTGAATTTCATCGTCGTTAACTGAACTTACGAGATCATTTAATGATATATCATTATATATAAGAGCAATGAAGTCACATATATTAATAAGATGAAGTTAAAATAGGTATTAGTTTGAAAAATTTTAAGGATGATAAATGGTACATCTCGAAAATTGCTGAATTGAATCTTTTTGAATCTTCATTAATTTAACCATAATGCATTCTGTCTATTGAGAAAAAAACACAGTTTCTGGACATTTCTAAAATATATTCGATGAATTCTCAATAATGTCAGTCAAAACATTTTGACATTTTATCCTCAAGAAGATCCCAAGGCAAGTAATTTGTACTTGAGTTAATATGACATTCAGAAGGTCGGGAGCTTACCAAAAGAAATATGTCAGTCCCTATATGATTTTCGATGTGTAAATTCTTTTCTCAACACAAGGAAGTTTAGCATATACGAATAGGCATAGTTTCACGTGAAATAATATAACTCTATTTAAAACTGATGAGATCCCACCGCATTCACCATTTCGTAAAGTTTTTCGATGTTCTCCCTTGCGCTTTTGATTCACAGGCAAATCCATGATTTTGAAATTGTAGTCGACCATTATATTGAATACTCAGAACACGTGAGGGTGAAATGTGCTAGTTATGCTCCAATTCAGTATGGGCTCTCCAAAAAAAATTATTTCAACCAATTTCAATGCCAATAGCAGTATCTCTTCATAAACCCCATTTCCGGCATTGAAAGAATTGCGCGACGAGTTGGCAGCATCCACGCACCTCAGTAGACCAACCCGAGATGAAGGATAATGCGCCGTCTCTCGGTCTGCCGTTGCGGCGTTCATCGCTGCTCCGAGATCAGCTGTAGCAGTGCGGGGGTTGTATCGATTTGTACCGTACCGTGTTGCCAGAACGATCCAATTTTACCCGACGGTGAGAAATTGTGAGAATAGAAGCTCACTCCCACCAAATGGGGTCTGAAGGTCGCGTAACAGATGCGTCTGGGATATTATGAATTTTATGATTGATGTCTCATTTTATACATTGGTTGGGTCGATTTTTCTTCTTCTGAAATTGATTGTCCATTATTCATATGGAGTAACCTAATGAGAAAATAAGGAAATATTGTTTTCGAATTATTGACAGATTGGTTTTGGATTAATGGCTCTTAATGTCACTTCGGCATGTTGGAGCATATTCTGGCTATAAAACTAATATTTCGTGCAATTGAATACACCCATATAAAAAGTTTTTTTGAAATTTTCACCCCCTCTCAAACATCTTTCAAAATACTTATTGATCTGTTGAATATTCCATGGAAATTCGTTCTAAAATCTTTTCCCGGAGGGTGGAACGGTTAGATATATAAACGACCGCCACAATTAGTGTAAAAAAGCAACAAATCTTGATCCAGGAAGTTGAACCGATTGAGACTATTTTCGGTTCAATATCGGAGAACATCTGGCCAAAACGATAACACACTTTTCTTGTTTAATTAACCAAAAGGAAACCCCTATATCATCTCGCTGGTGTACTCTACGAAGACAAAATTTCAGAATATGCAATATATCAATAACCTGCATTAATGCAGGATATTCTTAAAATTCGACGAATATCTTATAAGTAATCGAATATTTCCAAAAAAATGTTTCCACAAGGTTTGGTAGACTTTTTTAACGTTGTTCAAACGATTTCCAAATTTCAAATTGATAGGATGGATATTATAGGGGATATTGGGGAAACCAAGGTTCAGATGCTCATAAATTCTCCATTTCGATTTCGAAACTTTATCAAAATGCCTTTTCTTTTCATAATCTCAGTTAACGAATTTGTAGTTCATTGATTTTTGACATGGACGGCCAGCTGGACATAATCATGACGGAGACTATTTTTGGATCTATATTCGAAAATAACAGATATTTGGGCCGAAACGGTAGCACGCTGTTATACTAGTCAAATAACCTAAAACAAGGAAAAAATAATAAAACCATTGTCTAAAATAAACATAGCACATACGCCCGATACAAAGGTCAAGTAGGTAGCAATACCTCAGGAAAGATATTTCATCAATTGAATTCAATGCGGGGCAGTATAAATAGGACACAATTAACTACAGAATAATGGGTCTTAAACATTCAAAGACTGTTTCAACGTCAGTGATTTTACACTGGGAAATCAATGGGAAGTATTATAGTAATGGTGATTCCATAGTGATTGCTCAATGTCTCTATCGAGTTGAATATCCTACACGCCAGGCGCCAAGTGACGATAGCATTACGAATTGGATCAGGATGTTCGAGAATACAGATGCGATAGTTGAAACTCTGGTCATCCTCGTTCAGTTCGCGAGGAAGAAACAATTGAAGAAGTTGAGGTGTCGGTTCGTCAAAATCCGTCTTTATCCATCCGAAAGAGAAGCCAAGCGTTGAACATCAAAAAATCGTCTTTACATTCGATTTTAAAGAAAGACATACATCTAAATGTTTATAAAATGCAATTGGTTCAAGAATTGAAGAATGCGGCTATGCTAATCGACTGAATTTTGCGAACGTAATGCTATAGCGATTTAACGACATACTGTTTAGTGACAAAGCAAATTTTCACCTGAATGGTCATGTTCATAAGCAGAATTGTCGGGCAGTGGAGAATCCGAGACGAAAGCATGAACGTCCCCTGCATAGCCCAAAGGTCGTGGTTTGGGCCGCTATGTCTGCTAAAGGCATAATTGGTCCTTATTTTCATGAAGATCAACGAGGCCGAACAATTGATGTGAATTGTGACCTGCAAAATTTTTTGTTCCCAGAGTTGCAGCAGTTTGCAGGTTTCAACTCAAGAACGTGGTTGCAGCAAAATTCAGTTGTTAACGAATTATTCCCTAATGAAGTCATTTCGCGAAGGGGTAACATCAACTGGCCTCCCTGAAGCCCCGACCTTAGCCTGCTTGACAATTTTGCATGGGGATACCTTAAAAGTAAGGTTTATCAAAATAATCTGACGAATCTAACCCAGATGAAGCAAAACATCAGGTTAGAAATGGCAGCAATATCAATACCTATGTGTCAACGTGTTATCGCCAATCCTTGTTTCCGTTTAGAAGAGTGCCAGCAACGCAACGGTCATCATTTGGATAACATCATCTTTTCCAAATAATTCCCCAATTCATATGTTAATGATAAACAATAAACTTTTTTATTGCTCACAAATATTTTTTTGTTTTATTGAACTTACAAATACCTTATACCCTTTCTGGACACCTTGTACATTATGCATTGAATTTAGAAAATTCGAAAGTATTAAATGGGGATAAATAAGAAAGATCAAAGGATTTACAAAAGTTATTTATATTAAAAAAAACTAGAGATCAATTAATGAAAGAAGAAACAAGCATTCAACAGTTATTCCAAAAACAAATAGAAGCACAAAAGAAAATAAGGAAGAATGCAGAATGTTCTTGGCATATGACGAAAAATATTTGCATTGTTGAATTCAAACTGAATAGGAGAAAAGTAATAGATGATTCATGATATTATAAATAGTGCATCGTCAATTATGAAATTTTTATTGATACGATGGTGATCACCTTCGTGTTATTTTCAAATCTGTTCTTGCCTAATTCGGTAAAATAGAATGCCCGAATCGTTGTTGAAATGACTGTGATCTCCTGTTAACAATTGAAAAGAATTGATCACTGAATATGAAATTCACTTCAAAATAAACGTTTAGCATGATGGATAGAACTCAAAAAATTTGAAATAATGTGTCCTACGTGATATTTAAAGCTATTCGAAATGTAAAAACAACTTATTTGGAACACAGGAGCAAAGTCAATTGTGGAAGCGAACATCAGCATTCCTGAAGAATTATTCTCCTTCTTTTTGACGATAGTAACTGTGATCAATTACAGACATTTTCCAGTGCCTCAATGTAGTGGAAATGTTCAAATTGGTTATTGAGTAAATGACAAGGAACTCATGACAATTCTCAATGCTAACAACATCAATTCTACATCTTCGAAAATTGCCTAGATCAGTAATTACCATATCAATTCAAATATTTCACAACCAATTTCATGTCAATATTTCTTTGATGAACTATAAATACTTTATCATCCCTCTTATTCCTTCTTCGGATGATCTAGCAATAAATCCGGCAACGTCGGTCCCTGCAGTGAATTTTCTTGCTTTTCTCGACAACCGCCGTTCTCCTGATCAATGATCACTCGAATTTCTCCTTTGGCATTGTTGCCATCCTGAGTAGAGCCAGGATGCCGGATTTCTCGTTATCGTTCCCGATTTAGGCAGGGTGCAAGAGATGCGGGTAGGATGTGTTGTAACTCGGAAAGCAATTATAGCGGCTTTTCATGGGAAAAGTATGCTTTTCGTAGCCAAGGTCGCTTCTGATGGAGTTCACTTCCTTTCAGAGATCGCTCGCAGAGGAGGAAGCATTAAAAATTAACATTTTGGCTGGGCGACTACGATTTATAGCTGAACGTTGTGAATGGGGCAATAAAATTGAAAATTTTGTCGAATAGATGAATAACTGAAATATCTCTTTTGATATTTTGGATTGAAATACTCGATGGTGGCAAAGGTTTCTTGAAGGATCAAATTTTAACATATAATTATTATTTGGTCCTGCATCAAAATAGTGCAATTTTTCAATATTGGTGATGTTGTTTGCATGTATACTTTTTTATCTTTATCATCAGTGTGCAAGGTCGTCTGTTACCTATTAGTAGCTCTGGCAGATTATTTGCTATTTCGAAAGTATAATCAAAGGAAAGAGACGAGCAAATTTGTTTTTTTCACGTTGATTCATTTTTAAAGCAAAGTTGCTACCATCCTGATTATGATGAATATGATTATGTGGATATAACGTTAATATTATTTGAACAAGTATATCCTTGAAAGTGTAAATAAACCAAAAATATCTGAAATTGACAATTATAGTCTTACACTTCTTGAAAGTATCAATGTATTTATTCTAGAAAACACTGTTTTCTTTGATGAATGCCTGCTGAGAAAAAAGTGTTATACATAAATCTCGAAACTTATGTGTCGTATTCTATTTCATTTTCTGATTGATTTTTCTGTAGTGTTTTTTTTAATTGTTTGATGTTCTGATAAGAATGAAAAACTCTTTTATTCATCAAAGAAAACAGTGTTTTCTAGAATAAATACAGATATCATTGATACTTTAAAGAAGTGTAAGACTATAATCAATTTCAGATATAACGTTAAAATTCAGTTTCAACATAACGTTAAATTTTCGTTGGTGAGATACGAATTCTTAACGTTTATATTCATACCGAAATGCCATATGTCTTAAACGTTTATTTTAAGTGTGAAGATTTTAGGTATCGAATTAACCACAATTCAAGATATTTCGGAATTAATTTCATTCGAATTTCATTATGATGTGGTTTTAGCAGAGGAATATATTTTATTTTCATAAAAGCTTTACTCTCATCATATACAGAATGAAATATTCTTGAAACTTGAATGATTAGAATCATATTTTTTCATATAATAAACTTTGGAAAACTAAAAATAATTACTGTTTCTTCTGTTCTTTATTATAGTATTTTTTTGTCAGATATACAAGGTTTGGAAAAATCAAAAGTAATAATTGATTTTGGCGACATTAATCGTTATTTTTTATTAGTGGCTATTTTGAGAAATATCCGAGTTAACCATTATTTCTTGATATAAAAAGGCTGACGATTAAACATAGTCTGGTCAATTATCTATATTAACAAATTATTTCTACTACTACGAAAAAATTCAAAATTGAACATAAAATGTAGACTTCGTATATTTTAACCAATCCATGATTGCGTCTACGATCTGTTAATTGGTAGCTGACCCACATTTCTATCATGGCTACTACCATTGAGTATTAATGAATCCGGCCCTAGCTCATACCAGCTCAGACAGAGAGACCAAGTCGCTGCAACCATAAATACAATGAGATAACTACCTGTGATGTTTACCGTGCTTAGACGCTTGGGACCGCCACTTTATGGGTAGAATATCTAGCTTCGTTTGTTTGCACTGCGTTTCCTCTCTAGGTATATTTATACTCAATGCTTCTACCAAAAATGCCTGATCATCGGTATAGAGTATAGACAATGACGATGCCCTACTACCAAGCAGGTAGGACAAACAACTCGTCGAATGCTCAATTTCAGAGTGAGCTCCAAATATTGCCCCTTGAAAGCAACGCCTCTGAAGACCCCTGGTATCTTTCTTTCAGATAGGTCTGTAGTGGTGTCCTGGTTTCCGAACAGTACTATTCGGCAACAATCTTCTGGACTCCTTTCACGTTTCAAACTTAGCAGTTCCCTATTACTTCTACACATCAATCGTCACTATGTACACTTAATTTTTTATATTTTCCGTGGTATATTTCTTAAGTTTATGGTTAATAGTACAATAATTGCTATGAGGAATCACAGCGAAACACTTCTCTTCATGTTAATAGCGGTATGCGTATAAACTTCAAAGAAATCAAAACGGGTCATTATGTTAGAATATGGCCATCAATCTTTCTCGCAGACGCGGTGAACAGTCTTCTTCAAGTGTGCCCTTTTCCGAATGAGGTCAATTTAACGCTCACAATCATTACCAACAAGCATGACGCCAAATTCGAAGCCTAATTCTTTAACATCCTGTATAACGTCATTTCATTTATATTAATTTTTTTGTTTAATTTATCTAGTTCGTCAAAATATATTCTATGATTCACTCAATCAAAGGAAAGCTCGAGGTTGGGTTCTTTTATCGGGACCTCCTGTATAATCATCCGTATGAAGTCCAAACCGGGTGACTTCCATCGCCAACAGAAACTGTCATCAGTCTATTTCTCCCCAGTCGTATCGGCTACAACATCCCACTCACAAGGAGTCGTTTCCATTAAAATTCTCATTGAAATTCAATTAAACTGCTAATTCAATTTCCACACAGTCAAATGAATTTTCCTTCTTCATTTAGCGTTGCGAATTCGCCTCAATCGTTATTTCTGTCATTTTATGAGTTCATGTTGGATCCTATCATTTTGATGGGATGTTGCAGAGAAGAATAAGATACAATGTGACCACAGAATCGCTATCACTTATTAACGTGTTCTCTAAAAAGTCCGCTATATAGGTAGTTAATATTTTTTCATAATTAGCAGATAAAAAATATACCATTATTAAAAATTTCAGACATTTGAGCTAGATTATAGCCTGCCATTTTACTAGTTTAATGGACTATAACTAGAACGCAAAAATTGAATGCTAATATATAATAATGATAATAATAATTTATTCATCCTGTAAGACACCATAGAGGTATATAGGAAATGTCAATCATTACAGAAACAATAACATAATACATTAACAAAACTGTTAGCTCAATTCATCTGAGAAAAATTCCTCCAAGTTATAATATCCCTTGGAACATAGCATATTTTTTATTTCTTTTTGGCGCTCTTGTTCACCCGAACAGAGTGCCTATCATTTCGCCCGAATGTCTGTAATTTTGGAATATCGAGCCGAAAATGGTCTCAATCGATTGGGTTCGAATCCCTGATGAAGAATTCGTGGCGAAAGTTGAGTCTGTCCGGCCGGCCGTATCCTCTCTAGCATCCAAAAGAGATGAGCTAGAGTTTTCATATTTTCAGAATAGGTTAATTGTCCAAATATCTCGGTCAAGTTCGTTATTGGACGAAATCCGTCGGATGGTTCAGTAGTTATAAGCATCTGAAATTTTATTTCCTCAATAACTACTAGAATATCCATCCGATCAAGTTGATACTTGAAATATTGTTGAGGGAGGCTGAAACAAAACGGCTCGAAAAATTCCGCAGAAATCGTCACGATATAAAATTTAAAAAAAAACCAAAAAAAATTTTTAATAGTCCATATCTCATAAGACATTTTTCGGATTTCAATAAAAATTCGTGAATATGTCAAATGGATCGATATCTTACTTATCCTCAAATTTCATTGTCGTAGCTCATTTCCATCTAAAGATACGATAATTTTTTTCATTTACTCAAAAGAAAAGAGAAATGACATGAAGTTTCGGTGATTTTCTCTGAACGATGGCCATCACAGATCGATACTCGATTGACAGATGCCGGGCTCATTAATCAGTGTCAGTTGGCGTAATATTAATCATAACTGGAAATCATAGAGATAGAATTCAATCTCGATGGCTGAAACAAAATACGTTGTCAAAATTTAGAAAAGCACTGACGTAAGTTTTTAGAAGGGAATTCAGCTTCGACCAAACTTGGGGAAAATTATGAGTAGTTATTTTTAATTTGAGATATAGGTTTGTTCATTCATTAGGCGTTCATATTTGCATCACATTGTCCCATAGTAAGAAAAAAGACTATCGTTCACCTGATCAGAGTGCTTATAGATTTGTTATGGTTTGAATATTTACTCGCAAGTACCTCAACAAGAGCGCCAAAGCAATCTGACCTCACGTCAGTGCTTTCTAAGTTTTGTGAATTTCCTCTCACTCAACGACTTAAACCTATTCGGTAAATGATTAAAAAGCAATACCGGCATACCTGGGGGATGACTCATATTTGGCAGTAGAGTGCCTTGGTACACATATCATATTGCGATATCTAGTTCCATAGCTATGGAAATCAGAACATTTTGGCAGTTGGTCAATAATTGATCGCACATATAGAAGGCAACTCTGGATGTAAATACAGGGCAGTTTAAGTATCCGAAAATTCGTGAACACTGGCCTGCATGAGTCCCTAGGTTTCAAGCCGAATATGAGACGAATAATCTTTTTGGGCTATAAACACCCTATTACACTCCGACGATCCGCCCCACAAGATGGTATTGTAGTTAAGGTGACTGTAAACTATAGAATAGTAGATGTTCAAGACGGTTTCAGTACAGACAGACCCCTTCAATCGATGAAGAGCGTAATAGGAACTGTTGAGCGTTCGGCACAGATGGTCCACCTGAAAGTTCCAACCTAAAAACCTGTCAACGCGCAGTCCTAGAAACCTAACGTGCTCCTCGGTAGTAAGAGAAGTACCCGCAACACTCACTACAACGGGAACGGATCCACCGAAATCTCGGTTTTGAAACTTGATAATCTGAGTTTTCTTCAAGTTTATTATAAGCGAGTTTTTACGACACCAGTCAAGAAATTGCTCAGTGAATTCTTCGCATATATGCTTCAGTTCTCCAATACTCCCTGCCCTGACCGCCAAAGAAGCATAATCTGCAAACAGTACCAGAACAGACGCAACCAGATAGTCAGGCAAGTCGTTGAGAAATAGCAAAAATAACAAAGGTCCCAGAACTGACCCCTGAGGAACACCCTTTTTTGTGCGATATATCCCGGAAGAGCAATCTTTGAATTCGATGAACAAGGTTCTGTCAGACAGATAACTCGAGATCCAGTCAAGGAAAATTCCTCTGAATCCTATCTAGTATAATTTGTCGATTATAAACTTGTGCTGCAAACAACAGTCGAACGCACGTGAGAGGTCTAATATTCCCGCAGCATGATTTCCCTCATCCAAGCAGCCATAAACGGAGCAGGCAGTCTGAGTTGACCTACCGACTCTAAACCCATGCTGTCGATTGAAAAGTATCGAAAATTTCGTGAGGAAATCACTCATCCTTTGATACACGATTTTCTCAAATACCTCAGACAATTGGCTCAAGATTGATATAGGGCGATAGTTGGCTATGTTGTTTGTAGCCTCTCGTTTGTGAACAGGTAAGACCCTTGCCAGTTTGAACACCGATGGAAAATAACCAGAACTGACGCACTCGTTCATGAGATGGGAAAGATGATCAGCTATAGAGGGAGCGATGGATTTCAACATTTTTGCAGAGACCATATCGGGTCCTATTCCACCACTATTTTTTACATTTTTTATAACTGATAAAACCTCATTTGCATCAATTGGAAAGAAGAAAAAGTTGCATGGCTGCAATTTTTGGACTGTGCAAGTTCCCGGTATTTGGCCTCCATAGTAGCCAATTAAGGATCGTTGACTGACTTCTGTGAAATACTCACCGAATGCTTCAGCCACCCTCTTAGGACAGGAAATAATTTCACCGTTTAATTCTAGAGAAATATTCTTTCGTTCTCTCATCTTGTTACCTAGTTGGTCATCAACAAAATTCCAGACGGTTTTGTTGAGATTTTTGGATTTTTCAAATAAATTGTTATGATATGCAAATTTCGCAGAGGTTAGTGTTCGATAATATTGCATTTCAGCTTCCCTATACACAATGAAACAATTAATGCTCCATAACCTTTTATTCTCATTAAAACAGATATTACTTTAGTTTATGTTACGAAGATTTGAACCTTCTTAAGAAATATTAGTTTGCCTCTAGATAGTGCGTAGAGTGAGTATAGTGATTTTATTTCAGTTGCAATGAAGTTATAGTTTATTCTTCAGTCCGCTGTTGTTTTTAACTTTCTGATAAGATTCTAAAACAAAAATGAGAGGACAATAAATGAAACCATTGTTTATTCCAATTAAAAGGAAACTGTGATCAAGATTTAGCTTTCTTATTCTTCTAGTAAGTGGTACTAAAACATATACTCATAGCTGTTTTCTACCTGATGAAATTATGTGAGGTCAATACAATTGTTATTAAGATCTTACGATCTTAGGAATTACGAAAATTCAAATATCTTTATAAATGATTGAGACATCGTAGGTAGCTATCCATTTCTATTTACCGTTACAAATTAACGGTTAAAAACTATCTTTTCCTACAATTTCTATATTGACGGCTACAAAATCTAACAACCAATCAATTATGTGTGTAAGACTATAGAAGTGTACGTGTACGTGAACCGGCACTTCCGCCATTTGGCTATCATCAAATAGCGGTAGTACCTAAATAGAAATTCATCGAGACATACTTGAAACTTGAGTACATCCGTTCATCTTCCGGAAAAGTTGAGCTAGAGTTTCAAAATATTCATATACTTTCAAAATAGGTTAATTGTCCAAATATCTCGGACGAGTCCTTTATTGGGCCTAATCCGTCTAATCGTTCAGGAGTTATGAGCATTTGAGATTTGGTTTCCTCAATATCTCCTTGAATACCCTTTGGATTGAGTTGTAACTTGGAAGATGTTTGAATAGAGGTGAATATCCGTAGGGTTTCAACAAAAATTCGTGCATATATGAAGCGATTGATATTTGACCTATTCTTGAATTCCACAACCGTAGATCAAACTCAAAAAAATATATGAGGGTTTTTGCGAGCTGGTTTCATTTACTTCAGGAGTCGCAGAAAAATCGATGAATATGTTTTAGTCTATTGGAGATTGCCATGTTCTGCCAAGTATAACTAAAAATCATGTTCTAGGCGAGTTTCATGGTCAGCTATGTCTATAGGAGATTGTTCATCCTCCTTATATACCTGTAGAGGTTTAAAATTTTTCGATTCCGAAGAATCATCGCTTTTTTTCAATTTGGACTTGAATATATAGGATATTCTTAAGATTTTTGATGGAGTTGATAACCTACTTTTGGTTGTTTTTTAAGAGAAATATAAATAAATATAATCAACAGAGTTTTCATGAGTAGTTCCGCAGGAAGTTATAGGAGCAGAAATAAGAATTCTTGATATGTACTTGACATCACATGTTTCTACTCATTGGCTTCTTCAGATCAAGGCAACTGTGAAACGAGGGCAAGAAAGAAAAGAACAGAAAAGGTCTTACTAAAGGAAAGGGGACCACAGCATGTGCGAAAGACTAATTTATGATTTTAACCATAGAAAATTCGGTTTTGGAGGAATACCAACGTATCGCCACAGAGGAGTTATAGGCAACATGTGTAATACGATGCTAGCTCAAGTGAATATAAATGTAGAAGTGACCAATGCGTATATTCAACCACGAAAGTGTTCGTGGGCAGTTCCACAGGAAGTTATTTTTATAAGAGAAATAGATTTTTCTATTCATTGCGAAAGTTGCTTTAGTATCACACTATTCCAAATTCCGGAAAAAATTATCAAATGAAGCCGAAAAGATTTTGATCTCACGTCTGTGAATTTCTAAATTTTTTGTCTAAAAACGATCCGTTTATCTGATGAATTTTGAAAAAAAGTAGGATTGGTCGTATTCTGATTTTTTCATTTCATTAAATTGATTGGTTCTTTGAATCCCAGAAGTATCTGCGAATGAAAGAATTTCATTCTGTTCTTCAAGGAAGTCTGTTTTCTGGAACATTTAATGAATGTATCGATGATGTGAAGAATATAATTATCTAATTATGACATTTCGAATGTGAATATATGTATCTGGACTGTATTCAATTTTCTTTGCTATGAATATATATAATTCATATTAGTAAATATCAGTTTTTATTATTTCCAAGAATTTTCAACACTAGAATCGGTAATTCAAAAAGTTATCTACCGGTATAGTGGGAAGTAGTGTTTTGCACGCTATATATATTACGAGCAACTATCTAACTTTAATTATTATGAACCAATATCAAGAGATATTCCTGAAAATAATTCATTTATTCATATTGTTATATTTCTATTAATCCTTCCTTTTTTTTTCAGGTGAGTGTCAAATTCTACATTTTATCATCATGAATGACCATGCTACGGATAATAGTAAGTTCTTTCGACAATTAGTATAACATATATTGGATCTTATTGTCAGTCATTGGTTTGAATTGTAATAATTCAAGTCCTTAATATAATAAAACGAAATTGATTTTAATTTTTCTGCATCTTCTCGTCTAGTTTCACGAACCTTTAGGAATGTTTTCATTCTTCATCAAATCTTTACTAGAATTGGCATTGGACAAGCGGCTCTGTGATAACAATATTTAAGGAATCAATCTGCATTCGAATGAATGATAGAATGATCATTTGATTGATTTATTGTAATTGTTTTCACAGAGCTCGGCTCTGTGCCAATTTTAGTCAATCTTCAGTAAAGATTAGCAAAGTCCTGAAGATGCCCTACGACAAAACCAGTATAGTATGTTCAGAAAAATATCATCCATAGAGTACCAACTCATTTTATTACATTCATTTCAAAAATCTGAATGATGGTGAACTCAATTGAATCGTGCTGTAGAAGTCCTCTGGAAAAAGTTTATTTCACAGAGACTTTTCGGTACGAAAAAGTAATAGCAAACCAAAGATTTCCTCCAAACAATCTCAAAATCAAGGCATTGATGAAGAATTTCGACACCATAATGGTGAATAAAGAGTATTACTTTACTTTCAAAAGGAGTCAATTTACCCTAAAAATTTTACTCTCTCAAAAACAAAAATAATATTTCAGAGTCCTTCATGTTTTCTCAGCTGTAGTCAGAACTTGCCTTGACTCAAAGATTCCTCTGACGTATGTTACTCCTACAAATCTGTTTGATGATGAGTGTGATACCTCTCAGAAGACAATTGATTTTTGTTTGTAGAAATCTTATTTCTAATGTTACGTGAGTCATGAAAGTTTCGTTTAGTAGACAGATTTTCGAAAAATATCAGTGTTTTGATATGTTGTGCAGAGCTAGATTTCCTCATAATTTAAAGTTTTGGCGCACTTCTTCTAGTCTGGTAAACAAATACAACAGCGTGCTATTATTTTACCTAAATGTATGTAATTTTCGCATATCGATTAGGCTGCACTTCCTGAAGAAGCAACGCTGTATCTTCTGAAGGAGATGAGCTGTAGTTTAATTATTTTCAAGAAAAGTTTATTGTACAAATATTTCGGACAAATTCGTTATTTGGCTGAATCCTTCGAATAGTTCAGCAGTTATGTGCAATTGGTTTTCTCAATAACTCCAATAGCCATCTGATTGATTCGAAACTTCGTTTGAATGCCGTTGAAGAAGAATTTTGTGAAAATCTTCAGTATGGAACATATCTGAATGAATCGCAAATTTTGTTTTGAAATATCAGATTTCAACAAAAATTTCATTATTATATAATGATATTAATATACTCGGAAATTTTACCTTCCTAGTTTTGATTAAAGAGTTTCTTTTTGCGCGCAAGATCTAGTCATTAAACTAGTAGAACAGTGTGCTGTGGCCCAAATGACTGTAATTTTCAATTATCGAGCACGAAAAAACTGTCAATCGATGGTTTCCAACTTCCTTTTCAAGAATCCATAGTCGAGCTTGAATATGTCTAACTGCAATACGTAAACTTGAATTTTTATAAATTACTTGGAGTGAAGATGGAAACTTATGGCTACGTAAAAGTTGTTGATGAGAAAATTTTGAGGATTTAACTCGAGTAGAAAATTGAAACATTTTCTAACATTATCAGCTTTTTAAAGAGCTAATTTTTTGCCTTGAAAGCGACAGACGTTTGTCGAAACATTGGGTAAGAAGAACAATACGAGAATATGATCATTACCCATAAATAATAAATGTATAGGTAAATAGTACTTTGTCAACGTTCTCAAGAAATCAAAGTAGTCTTCGAAAACAGAAAATTTCGGCGGTTTCTGTTTTTCTGGTCGATGGGTTTTTAGATGATAAAGCCGTAAATATTGAATACAGCAGGCAAGACAAGGGGTTGAACGAGCAGGTCGGTGATACTTGAGTATCTTCTTCAATAGCTTCCGACAGCTGTGCGGAAGAAATCGATAACTCAGTCCGTCCGCCATAGTAACCTCCGTCTGGCCATGCCGAAATAGCAAAACCTAGTGACATATGACATACTTCATTCATCCAGCCACGACTAATCTATTTCGATCTACCCCTGAACTTAATTCGACTTGTTTTATATATAGTTGTTTTTCGGTAAGAGAAACCGCGAACGCGCAACAACGACTGGTGGGAGTGTACGGCATGTAAACATTGAACACCGTGGCGTCGCGGCGCCCTGTTCAGTCGCGACGTGCAGTGCGGTGGGCGCGTCCCGAAATCCAAAAATGCCGGCGGCTTCGGACGTAAGAAACGCTAATTGACGGCCCGCGTTGAGGTGTACGCGAGTGAATTACGGGCATGTTATCGGGCGTGCATACCGGAAAATTATCAGGTTGGCAGCAGTGAGTGTCGAAAAGGGCCGAAAGATCACGACGCGGGCCGAAAACGCGAACCGGGCGCAGTCAGTGAGTGTACGCGGAAGAGTGAGAGTGCAGCCCCAAAAGTCCGGGATGGGGCTCGAGGGGGGAGATGCGGCTCCCCTCTCGTGATCTGCCAACATTTCCCGCTTCGAGTTAGTGGAGAAATGGGGGCTGACCCCTGTCCTCAAACCGAGGCAGGACCCGAGGCCCCCTGAAGGTGCCAGGTAATCATTATGCCACTCCCGACGATGCCACACACTCTACACACTCACACAAACATCTTTCCAAGGAGCCACTAGGACATGCCCCAACGATACCTTCATTATCCTGTAAATCTACTATATCATCTTTTAATTGGCGCTCAGATACTTCAGAGAATGGTGACATTCCCCAACAATCTCAAATGCAAAACAAGAAGCAGCATCTGTATGACATTAATCAGTTACACATCCATCTCAGAAAGAAAATAACAGAAAATTATAATAACAATCACTCAAAATTTTTTCATCCTTGTACAGGAAAAGATGGTATAGGTACACGTTGGAATTGACATGACTCCTCATGACAATTCGCTTTGCAGGAAATACTTAACCTCTAAATTTTACAAAGATGGCGATTTACAACTGGAAACAATATCAATCTTTATCAAGAAATGAGAATCATATATTCTGAGAATGAAGAACTTATTCGAAAACTATGTTATATTAGTTTTGTTCATAGCTAAATATCGAATTCATTCTATTTTTTTTCAAATTCATTCTCAA
Source organism: Micraspis discolor (assembly GCA_030674115.1). Taxonomy (NCBI): domain Eukaryota; kingdom Metazoa; phylum Arthropoda; class Insecta; order Coleoptera; family Coccinellidae; genus Micraspis; species Micraspis discolor. The sequence continues at coordinate 13,834,847 of JARTUT010001740.1, forward strand.
ATGTATACATAACCTTAAAACCACCTTCCCTGGAAGGTTCAATCATAAAGGTGGCCAACCTCTTTCACTTATCAAACTAAATTAATCTTATTATAGGGTTAATCTTGACTAATGCCCTACTTGAAAGAAAAGGCTGAAATTTTTTCGTGAAGTTCACTTACTGATGATGAAATTGTATTGCATCGATATATGGAGATCTCCACATCTTTTTATATCAACTACTAGACTGCACATTGTCCAGATATTTATGTTCAGATGAACTTCCAGGAAAACTTTTAATCATGAATGATTATTCAACCATACTCTCAAAACACTCTGATATTTTTCCAAGGCGCCACCAGCCCATGCCCCATTCAGTGACATTCCCCAGGAAATTTAAATCTTAAATGCATTACAAAATGGAGCATGCATGGCATTTATCTTTTACACATCCATCTGAGAAAAAAATTAGAAGAAATTCACATAATAATCCCCTGTTATAGTTATTTATCCTTAAATAGGAACAGAAGGTATAGGTACACGTTGGAATTGACATGACTCCACATGCCAATTCATTTTGCAAGAAATACTTAAATTCTTTATTCTACAAAGATGGTAATTCTCAACAGGAAACAATATCAATCTGAATCAACTAAATCTAGATCTAAAAATTTACTCAGACATCATTCCAAGCAGCCACATCACATGCCCCAACGATACCTCCATTATCCTGTAAATCTACTATATCATTTTTGATTGACGCTCGTTCTTTACTCTTCAGAAAATGGTGACATTCCCCAACAATCTCAAATACAATACAATAATCAACATCTGTATGACATTAATCATTCACATATACATCTGAGAAAAAATATCAGAAAAATTGAAAAATAATCCCTTCTCAAAATTTTTCATCCTTGAACAGGATTAGAAGGTATAGTACACTTTGGAATTGACATGCACCTCATGCCAATTCGCTTTGCAGGAAATACTCAACCTCTAAATTTTACAAAAATGGCGATTTACCTCTGGAAATAATATAATTCTTTATTAGTAGACGAGATACATGTATTCTGAGAATGAGGAACCTATTTGAAAACTATATTTTATTAGATTTTTTCATTTGAAATATCGAATTCATTTCCTTTTTGTCCCATATGTACTCTCAAATGAATACATAACCTCAGAACCACCTTCCCTTGAATTTTCGATCACAAACGTGGCCAACTTGAAAAACATTGCTTTGATCATCATATTAACTGCTATTGTTTTAAAAAATTCATTATCAAATAAACTTATAACCTCATAACCTCACTTCATGATGAAATTCTGATGCATTGAAATGGAAAAATCTTCAAATATTTGCATATCAACTAACGACATCTCCATATCTATATTCAGGTAATCTTCCAGAAGAAATTCTGATTATGAACTCAAAACCACCTTCCCTGGGAGGATCAATCATAAAAGTGGCCAACTTGGAAAACATTGCTTTGATCATATTAATGGCTAGCATTCTAAAAAATTCTTCGTTTTCAAATAGACTTATAAACTCAAAACCTTCTTCACTCATTGAACTCAATTAATCTGATAATAAATCTTTAATAATTTCCTACTTGAAAGAAAAAAACTCAAATTTTGTTATGAAGTTCACTTGCTAATGATAAAATTGTAATGCATCGTTAAAGATAACTCTACAAATATGTAATTTCAACTAACAGTATCTGCACATATATGCATTTACAAATAAAGTCGCAGAAAAATTTCTAATTATGATTGATTATCCAACCACACTCTCTAAGCATTCACTTAGACATCTTTAAAATTAGCCACTAGGACATGCCACAACGATACCTTCATTATCCTGTCAATATATTATATTATCTTTCAATAATTGACGGTCAACTCTCACATTTCTTGGTGACACTCTCCAACAATCTCTAATTTAATACAAGAAGCAGCATCTGTATGACATCTGATTATTTACACATTCATCTGAGAAAAAAAATAATTCAAAATTTATATAATATGTAATCCCTCCTCATTATTTTTCATCCTTCAACATAAATAGCAGACATAGGTACACATTGGAGTTGTCGAAAAATGCATCACATTTAACTTTTCTATTAGGAAATATTGAATTTAATACATTTACTTTCATATGTATTCATTACCTTATATCCTTTTTCTCTAGAATTATCAGAGGTGGCCAACTTAGAAAACATTGCTTTGATCATCATAATAGTTGCGAACGTTCTAAAAAATTCATTTTTAAATAAACATATAACCTTAAAACCTCTTTTACTTATCAAGCTACATTAACCTGATTAAAAGGTTATCGTTATAAATCATGAATAAACCCCCTGCTACGAATTAAATACCCCAAGCTTTGTTTGAAATTCTACTTGTTAATGATGAAATCATAATGAATTGATGTGGAGAAATCTCTAAATATTTTTAAATCAATATGTGCACATCTTCTAGATATATTCAAATTAAATCCAAAAAAACAATTTTCATAATGGATGGTTATTCATCATTCATAATTGATCATTTTATCGCTGTATTATCTTTTAATTGAGACTCAGTCTGTGGAATTTTAAGAAATGGCGGAGTTCCCCAATGATCTCCTATGCAATATAACAAGCAGTATCTGTATTACAGATGTTTATTTTCATATATACACATATGAAAAAAACTCGAAATTTCAATGATAATCTCTCGGAAATTTGTGATTTATTCATTCTTAAAATGGAAAGAAGCTATAAACTTCGGATTTGATATGAGTCCTCTTGTCAAAAAATTGTTCCATGAAAAATTCTCTTGTATACGTTTTGCCACATGAATCAGAGACTTGCCCGATCTCCGTATGAGTAATTTCTCAAAATGATTACGTAGTTAAAATCTATTTTTGATGTTTTATACGAGATGAAAGTGGTGAGTAATTCATTTCTTCTCAAGTAAACTGATTTGGATGCATAAACTATAGAAACATCAGACTGACTCGGTGCAAATACTGAATACATAGTTTATACACAAATAATACAAATATCGTCCTCCAAACCGGTAATGAGAATTGACTTAAGAATAAAAAGGAATTGAAATATTGAACAGAACAGGTAGAAAAGCACTGACGTGAGGTCAGGAACTGTCGCGCTCTTGTTCTGAAGTACTTTTCCGTACTCTGGAACAGTGATGGAACCCCTATAATAAATGAATGAATAATCATCTAGAAGAAATTTATTTTGATCATCTCTCAAAGGTTGAGATATTAGTGTTTATACTGGCCAATATATTGGTCAAGGTCCATCGATCCTAAAGAATTAAGAAAAAATTAATTTTTTGAGTTATGAATGAAATTCCTCATAAAATTATCTACTTCTTCTAAAAGTGAATCTTCGTAAGTATATTCCACATATTCTCACACAGCATATTCGACACAATAAACTGTCTTCTCATTCATTAGGGATAAAAAAAAATATCATGGCATGCAATTTTCTTCTCCCCTTTTTCCGATTTTCTATAATAAAATCCAATATAATTACACCAAATCTCAAATTGACACTAGAAAAATTTAATATGACATATTCTATGATGGTTCGTATGTTTCAATCAACGATTTCTAATGAATCAGAGTCATTCCGAGATATTTTGATAACGAACCTATTCTGAAGAGATGAAAACTCTAGCTCATCTCCTTTGGATGATAGAGAGTATACGGCTGGACGGACATCCGTATCATTCTTATCTTAGTATCAAATCAACAAAGAATTAGAATATAACACGTATTTCGACGTTTGTCTTTTCAGCTAATTCATTGTTTGATTAATTTTTGTAGTTTTTCTCTAATTGCTTAATATAATCATAAAATTGAAGATATTCTCCCTTTTATTGATCATGAAGCCATGAAAATATTTCTTTGGAAACAGTTTTAGATTATTAATAATATATTTACACTTTTCAAGGATCACTATTCACTAATAATTTCCTTAGCTCATAATATTAGATTGGAGAAAAAGAAATCCATTATTTTGTCGACACATGGCTATACTGACTTATCTCTGTTTGTATTTTTCGCATCTGGCCAAACTTTTTTTCTTCAAAATAAAAAATTATTATTAATAATGAACGAATCATATTTTGTCATTATTGTGACTGAACAATTTAGTTGTGTGTTGGAGCGTCAAAGATAGAGGTGAACAAAGGAACAATTCGGTCCATTTCACAATTATGCTTTGATAAAAGGGAAATTGCAAGTTAGACGGCTACAAATGTATATAATGTTTATGGTCTCAATACCGTAACAGCCAATTATGAGCAGTTTTGGTTTCGCCTGTTTTGTTCCAGTAATTTTGATGTAAAATATGTACTACGCACTGGAAGGCCTGTCGTCAAGAATCTTGATAAAATATTGGAAATGATAGAAGTAAACCGTCATGAAAGCTGCTGCAGCATCCTCAGGAGCTGAAGACGGACGCTAAAACAAATCTGATCCATTTGCATAAGGCTGGCTTCTAAAAGAAGCTTGATGTTTGGATGCCCCACAAGTTGTGTAAAAAAAATTATGGATTGTGTTTCCATCTGTGATTCTTAGCCAAACTGAACCAAATCGATCCATCTCTAAACAGGCTGGTTACCAGTGATGAGAAATAGGTCGCATACGGCCATGTCAAGCGGAAACGTTCATGGTCGAAGGCCTATGATGCAGCTCAAACTGTGACCAAACAAAGATTGACAGCCCGGAATGTTTTGTTGTGTATTTGTTGGGATTGGAAGGGGTTCAACTACTTTGACCTACTGCCCAATTGTCAGACGCCTAATTCGGATCACTACAGCCCGCATTAGACCGATTGAAAGCAGCAATGGATCAGAAGAGTCCAGAACTAGCTAATTAAAGAGGTGTCGTATTCCATCAGGACAACTTCAGGCCTTACACGTTTTTGATGACCCGCCAAAAGCTTCGGGACCTTGGGAGATTCTAATGCAACCGCCTTATAGTTCAGATCTGGCACCAAGCGATTATTTTTTATTTTTGTCCATGTCTAACATTCTTGGTGGTGTAAAATTGTCCTCAATTTTTTTGCTAATAGGTACAAGACGTTTTGGGAGAAGGCATGATAAAATTACCTTCTAGTAGAGGAACTGAAAAAACGGGTGCATATTAGAGCAGTAACGTATGATTGTAAATATGTGATAAAGCCCCGAAATTAAAGTAAAAATAACGGATTTCTTTTTCCCCAACCTTATATATCAGTAGGTATGAAATAAAAATATCACATCATTGAAAAATATCAACAACATCCATTTTTACTTTTTTATACACTCTAATACCCAAGCAACCCTTAAATTGCTTGGAAGCTTAGATCACAGACCCAAGCAAATCTGGGAATGTCAAGAAATATTTTCAATCCTTGATAGCATAAATACAAGATGCTCGCAGAGGTGGCAGAACATGGGGGTATTTTGTAAAGTCAAACTGGAAGTACACCAATTATTGAATTTATTCTTTGAGTCATTTCTTCCATTATGGGCATACGTAAAAATCTTCTTCCGAAAACAGAATTATAAATCAAATACTGTATTCATTTCAGATGCTAGTCAGCTTAAAAACAAAAATAAAAATTAATTGCGAATTTTCCATCTTTCATATACTTTCGAGTGGGTTTCACCAATCAATCCATCAACTGCTCATTCAATGCCGCCTGTAAATCTTCAACGCTCGAACATCATCAAGAATATTGCTTTTTGCCAATGTTTACAGAACGGCATTCTTGAATACTTCCTCGCTAAACGTTTTTTGGCATGTGGGCCATGTTCACAGTTTCAAACAATTACATGCTTATCGTCCGAAAAATTTGCTTCTTCTTTCAACCGAATCACTGAATTGAAGTGAAAATAGAAAACGTGTTCGACTTGATCTCTGCTTTTTGTCATATTTCTAAATTTAACCATCTGTCTCGGCCTCGCGACCTCATCGTACAAGTGTTCAGGGACATATTTAATGGATTTTTATACGGGATGAGCATTCGATTCTATAATTAATGGGTTCATTATCTTTTTATTTAGTTCCTAATTATCTCGCAGGATTGCCCAAGGTAACGCTGGATTATTCAAGTTAATATGGAATTTCACGTCCTCGAAGATTTACTACTCCATAACTAAATTAAAATTATTGGTGTGTAATGTCGAAAAATTTGATTAAGTAATCTTTGTGGGGTTTTAAGTTGTCTTTCAATGATTTAATGGGGCGTTGTGATTTATCTCCTATTTTTGAAAACAATATTGGACTTGTGAAAATATTATAAAATTTAGAGAAGCAATTACGTGAGGTCAGAAGCTTTTGCGGTCCATCCTAATTATTTGACGCCTTTTAAGCTCGAAAATTACAGATATTTTGTCAAAACGACAGCTGATGTTGTCAAGTCCGTAAATTAATCCGTTAATATACTCCGAATTGGTTGAGTTATGTTCTGAATATATTCAAAATAGGTCCAAATATCTCGGTCAAGCCCATAATTGGACCAAAGCCGGATAGTTGTTTAGTTCAGCAGTTTTAAGTATCTGAAATTAATCTTATCCAATAAATTTTCAACTGAAAAACTGCTTAAAACGGGTTGAAATGAAAGGGTTTCGAAAATACCTAAATAGTCTTACTAGAAAAATTTCTAATACGCGCAAGATCTCGTGGGATACCAACTAAAATTGGTCCACGAGAAGATATAGGGTCATGTGTTGAAGTCACAGAAGTTCAGTATATATACTCAATAATGAATATTTCATTTTCATGAACTGCTTCGAATGATAAATGGTACAAATCAAAAGCTGATACATTGATTTTTGAATCTATTCTGCCTATTGAAATAGCTCTCCTATCTTTCGAGAAATATCATAAGATTCATTGATATTTCTGAAAGGAAATCAGCAGATATGTGTTTTAGTCGAATATATTCCAAAGATTTAGATGTCAACTGAATCATACAGAATGAAATCTAATTACTAATTCGAAATATACTCGTTCATAACTCAGATCCTAAAGAGTTCCTGTAGTTGGAATAAAACGTGAGAAAAACTGTAAGTTGGGTTTTGAAACTTCAGGAAAACTGTGAGTTTAGTTTTGTTGATTCAATATATATATATATATTTTGATTATTCCACATTCTCTATGTCGTTCGTTTCTGTATCGCAATGTTCCAGTGAAGGGACTCTATATATAGTCATATAATCAGGGCTATTCACTAACTCAAGTTGCTTTCGCCGTGGCTATCCAAAGCAACTCGTAGAACAACTTTCGATAGCCACTGCTACCCTTTTTTGGTATTCTCTAACTAACCATTAACAACTGTTGTTATCATAACAACTTTTTGTGAAGACAGTCATGGCAACACCGCAAAACAGTTCAAATGTCCGTTTTCTCGATTCAACCATAGACAAATGATATGGATTTGTCTGTGGAATAAGCACATACATAACCTTCAAAATCACGAAAATGACCGTTAAAGAAAGTTGGGAAAAGATTTCAATTATTTTCGAGGAATCTGTACTGTAACTATGGAAGAAGAGGTTATATAAAAGACAATTTTCGGTATTTTTAATTTAACATCTCTTATTTTAGACATAACAGGTTTAAAAAGGCAAGCAATGAAGATATCAATTTATGATGAATTTCCTGAGCGAACATAAAGTGATGATGAAAGTAAAACTATCGCCAGCTGAATCAGTAAAAGTTGGAGAACTGTGAATGCAACTCACAAAAGAGTTGAATAATATGAAGACAGCGTTAAGCCTTTGCAGCAGTGGCGCATTTACCCTACAATACTCTATATTAATACCTTTGTAATTCCAAATTCATTAAAAAGTTCATTTGCACTAAAAATGTCATTCTTATTCGATTAATACTAATTGTTCACATGAATGAAAAAAAAACAAAAAACAAACAGTAGCCGACAAGAGTGGTTATCGATAGCTACACCTATAAAGCAGTTGCCAGTAAACTACTAGGGATAGTCACTAGTCGTTATGCATAGTAACTTTCATAACCACTTTCTTGAATAGTGAATACCGATTTCGCGCTTAGCAACTGACCTTGAAGATGACCACGATTTTCAGTGGCTATTCATAGCAACTTGAGTTAGTGAATAGCCCTGAATATATGACTGCATATTCTAGTGTAAAGCAAATCTAGAACGCTTGTTCTACGTGGCATCCATGATCTATCTACACGTCCAAAATTTCAAATAAATCTTTTCTTTCGAAAACTTAGACTATATAAGAATAGACCCCTTTATTTACATTGGAAAGTGTCGCATCTGAAACCTAGAGCTGGTCGATTGTAACGTATTGAGCTGTCCACTCAGGTCATAAAAATTTTCATGTTGCCAAACTGAGCAAATAGTAGGTTTCTCTATTCCCCTGTAATTGTGAATAAAAACTTTTTCTCCAATTTGCATTAAAAACATTGTATAAAATTTTACATTTTGAATTGAAACTGTCTTATCGGATATATTAGCAAGAAGTAAAAGAAAAACTTTAGTTGATTCTGCTATTTTATGTCAGAGACCGCAGATGGAAAGAAATTCAGATGAAAATCAAGACAACGCTGCTCCATTCTCTGCTTGACAGGTCACATGTTCTAGAAGACACACGTTGCCACCTCTGTATCGAAAATAAATACGCAAATTGGAGAAAATTTGTGAGAGGCACTATTAGGTTATTCATATTTTTTATTGTTTATTACTTTTCATCGCACTAAAAATGGTTCGTAAGTGTGAAAGTTGTAGTAAAGGCAGGAATTTTAATCCGAATTTATAGTTCCATGAGTAAGTGTATTGTTAGAACCGAAGTATTTAGTTATTTACATGTTCAGTAGCGTAGAAAGTTTTAATTGGGAAGTTTTCAATGAGGTTATTATAAGATAAAATGAGGTTTTCTTGAATTAAGGTTCCCAGATGTCGATGAAAAAAAAAGAATTTGGGCTTCGCTGTTGAAATGGTCAAGTATTTGCCCAAAGAAAGCAATTTTCATTTGTTCAGATCATTTTGACCCTGAAGATATTGAGACCCGAGTAAATGGAAAAAGATTTTATGCGGTGTTGCCAGGTGAGGTTTCACCAGAGACTTTCAATGAGGGAGTCAAAGCAAATCAACATTTTACAAAGGAATGTTTTGTCTATCTTACATAGTCTAAGCTCGAAAACAATTCATCCCCCGAAACCAAGGGTCTATAGAATTTGGAGAATTATTCGTATCAACGCTACAGATTGAGATGGGGAGACCAACCTCAATGAATCATTGAATGTGTTGAAATATGCTCAATATAATCAATCAGGATGACAAAAACCCTTCGGTATACAAACTAGTTCTTGGAAAGCGTGCAAAACATTCTACAGCTCTACAGGTTTGTATGCAACCACTCAATTCTAAGAGCTTTATTCTTGCCAACGTTGTTTGAAGAGGATATTATCCGATCAACAAAGAAAAGCAACTTGACCTCTTTATAATCGATTAATTGAACTGCTGATCTCCCTGAAAGATTTGAGTGGATTTCAGTTGACAATAGAAAGAGATCATTGTTCCTACAGGTGGCAGATAATGTAGATAAAACAATGGATAATAGTCATCAATAATAATGAGTTCAGAAGTACTCATAAATTGGACAAGAGAAGCTTGTGCCTCCTGATCCATTTGATAGAACCTCGTAAGTTTCGGAGTAGGAAAAAGTTGTAAACTTGATTTTGATTCGAATTGAATACGACAACTTGTAATTACGTCAGCCAATCCAAAATATTTCAAAATGCAAAAAGTAATTCGTGGAAATTTATTTCCTTGCAAAAATCGAAAACAAATAATCTATACCCTTTCTGGACACCTTGTATATATCGATAAAAGGAACAAACATGAAAAACTTATCATACTTATCATACTCAAAGAGGTATGAATTAAATTAATTTGCACCAATTAATGAAGTTTTCGCTTACAATTGTTTCGATACACAGTTTGATGTGCTAGTTATAAACTGATTGTGTGAAAATAAAATGATTTTTTAAAGAGTATGACAGGTAGAAGGTTATATAAATGCACAGCCATTTCAAAGGGTTAGTTGGGCCTGTTGTTGTTAATTGCAATGTATTCTGATAAATTTCATTTCAAACATTTCGATTGTATTTGTAGTAATTCAGGGTTTTTAGTACATCTGTGGTTATTTTTATCAAGGTAGATGGCTTAATTAAAATCTTGCTTGTTCAGTCTGTAACTCCTCAAATGATCTTGAAATCTCTGGTGAGAACTTCTACCAGTCTGACCTATATGTAAGACTATATGTAATCTTCACCCCTATTTTGCAAACTCCAGAAATGAAGAATTAGTTCTGTATTCATTTTCGTTTTATTCATGAAGAATTTTGAGAAATAGGAAAACATAATTTATTGAGAATTCAGAAAGAATCATAAGGAATACAAACGTCAAACAATTCAAAACTATAATGATAAGTACACTTTCGTCGTAAAAATAAACACCTCTCAGAAGAAGAAATTAAAATGAAAAATAATTAGATTTCATAATGACCCAAAAAGGACATGTTTGAGGCACAGAAGATATGAAATATCACAAATGAACATGAAATATAATAGACAGACAGACAACTCAGCACATCAGAATATATTCTTTTCAATATTGTGATTATTATTTATGATGTAATAAGTTATTTTTACTGTTATATTTTATCTCTTGTAACCTTAATGTCCATCGATTGTATCAAAATTAATCATTTCAGTCCATCACCTGAAAATGGTTTGAACACAAATCAAACAAAATATTTGTTTCATTCAGTATTTATAATGAATTTTCACAAAATGAATGAGGTATCGATACAATCTATTGGTTGCAAATTAATCAAATGAATTGATTGTTATATTGAAATAGTTGTAAACCCAATACAAAATTCGTCGAAAATAAGTTTCAGCTGCAAAATAAAAATTTTCAAACGTTTTCTTTGATTGCAATAATAGCTATCGTAGCTGGGAATTCTTATTCGCAAACTGTCCACAATTTGATTTGTGATACACGAATGTGTGTAATGGCTAAATAAATACCTGAAATTATCGAACATAATCAGACAACGCTCAAACACCACTCTTGGCAGTTACTTTGATATTTCTCAATCATTTTTGGATAGACATTATCTTTAGTGTTATAAATAATCGGTCGCCAATGGTTCACGACCTAGAAACTACTATTAATTTTGCATTTTGGCACGTGTTTCGCGGCAGATTACTAATAGAAATACTAAAGTGAGCAACTCGAAAGAGTCATTGTTCCATAATTGGATCGAGAGGAATTTTTGTGAATCGTCGTAAAGGACATCGACCAGCGGAAATCAGAAAATTTTCATTTTTTCTTGGATACCTAATATTCTGCCAATTTATGTATATAAAAAATGATATATCCACAGAATAATATCCCTCTCCTTTATAATAATATCAGACTATTCATACAAAAAATATTCAAAGCAATGATTTGAGATCTTATCAGACCGTTCACCGAAATTTTGTAAATTACTGACGTTTTAACAAAATCATAAGCATTATAATCAGGACAATTTTTTCCATATACAGTGATGGGCAAATGTGTGGAACCAAGTAAATATCTCTGAAATTATTATAGATATCAAAATAAAATTTGGAAGATGGATACTGCTATTTGTTTTCATATTTTTTAACAATTTTGAACGTCCGGTTTTACCGGAAATAATGTTAATTTTAAAATTTGCAATGGAACACCTTGTATATTATTTTAGTTTCTGATGAAACATTTCATTACGAGTACAAAAGCATCGGGTTTGATATTTTTTATTTCAACACCTACAGAGATATCAACAGAAAAATAACTTTAGAAAGGAATAATTTAATAGTATCTAGTAGTCCATGGAATCCATTGTACAAGTGACAGTAGTTGTCAAAATAAGTTATTAGTGTTTGAATTTTTTTACTTTCTTTAGATACTTTTCTGTTAATGTCTCGGTAGGTATTGAAATAAAAAATTTAGAACCTTATTTTTTGTACTGGTGATAAAATGATTCATCAGGAACTAAAATAATATTCAAGGTGTTCCATTGCAAATTTTAAAATTGACATCACCTACGGTAAAACCGGATGTTCAAAATTGTTTAAAAAATGAAAACAAATATGCTATCTACTGCAGTATCCATCTTACAACTTTCATTTTGATATCTTTAATAATTCCAGATATCTACTTGGTTTCACATATTTGCCTTTCACTGTATAATTGATGTTAAAAGTGGAATTATTTTTTTTAATTGGAAATATTGAGTTGGTCAGATATTTTGGATATTTTCAAATGGGATTCACTAACGTCGCTTTTGTTTATTGCTTCATGTTGTTGTTCGTTTTACTAACATGAAAGTCAAACGATCTAGTGTTAATTTCATATCATTAATCACTTTCCAGTTTAACGGATATCGTTGCCTACAAAATTCATAAAACAATGAATCTAACTTGCCATTGAACTCATCGTTTCCACTCAGCTGATGTTATTAAAAATTTTTGGCCAGCTTCGTAATTTATTTTCGTTTAGAATTTCAGGGAGTAACCCAAGCGTTGTTTAAATCGGAATGTCAAACGACGACGTGTGGTAGCTATTCTATCTTCGTTACAGAAATAACATATTTTCCCAGCGCCTTAGGAAAACCCATCAAGAATAATATTTTCATGTCGAACAAAATGAAATCTAACAGCGATGTAATATAGATTCAAAGAGTTATTCCACCTCATCGTTATTAGTTTATTCCAGTAAATATTATTTTATTCGAATTAAACGGTTTAAAGCAATATATACTTACACAGGCCATACTTACTTTTGTCATGACGTCAGCTGCACACAATATCTAGAAGTTGAACTCAGTAGGCATTTCATTACATCTATTTTAGATGGTAGTGCTTTGACTTTCCAATTGAACTTAGCAAATCTTGAAAATTTCCAAAGGAATGAATTAACTTTCAGCATGGTTTTTATAAAAAAAAATTTTTGTCCATTTTAGAATGAAGAAATCTTCCAACGACTCGAGCACCTTCGTTCGACGTATTCTATGTGATTTGAATGGTTTTATAGAAATGAGATTAAACATATCAAATCATACTTGTGTAGATAAGGAATTGTAAAAGCTTAAAACCCCACTTGTAAAATATCGATTTGAGAGGATTCAGACATTTTCGAATTATTTGAGAAAAAAACGTTGCATAGGTCCCAAAAATTAGGGAAAGTTTGGTAACAGCCAGTTTTTTGCTGAATCCGAATCTGTTATGAAAAATAAACGATTTTTCGACCTTGTTCGAAATATTTCTCCCTTTCAAGAATTTTAGACCATCCGATATAATGTTTCCACGATTATCCCGATATATTTAATTCGGGTTTCTCAACCAATATGAACAATGTATATTTTGAGTGGAATACCACATGAGTTAAGCCATATTATTGCACGCTTGTTCTAATTCATAAACTAGTTGAATAACGTGCTATCGTTTTGCGCAAATGCCAGCAATTTTCAAATACCGAACCGAAAATGGTCTCAATAGATTCGGTTCGATTTCTTTATGAAGAATGGGGTCAACTCAAGTATTTTCGGCTGTACACTACCTTTATTTTGAAGGAGATGAATTAGAGTTTCCAGATTATCACAATAGGTAAATTGTGCAAGTGTCTAAGCAGACGTAAGCATGAACGACCCCTCCATAGCTCAAAGGTCGTGGTTTGGACCGCTATGTCTGCTAAAAGCATAATTGGTCCTTATTTTCATGAAGATCAACGAGTCAGAGCAAGTTATGTGAATAGTGACCGTTGCAAAACTTTTTGGTCCCAGAGTTGCAGGAGTTTGCAGGTCCCAGAGTTGCAGGAGTTTGCAGGTCTCAACTCAATAACATAGTTGTCAGCATGTCAGCAACAGCAACACCACGGTCATCATTTGGATAACATCATCTTTTCCAAATAATTCTCCAATTCATATGTAAATAATAAACAAAAAACTTTTTTAATTCTCACCAATATTTTTTGTTTTATTAAACTTACAAATACCCGATACCCTTTCTGGACACCTTGTACATGCTTACGGTGCTTGCAAGAAAACAGTTTCTATATACCATAACGTGCACTGATCTTGAAAGTTGTGCGATCTCGTCTGGTTTATTTAAGAATGATTCTTTGCGACATCGTCAATTTGGGTTGAGGCAGCCATACACGAAAATAGCTTTCGGTGTCTAAATTAAATATAACAGATAAAGGATCATTTTTAAATAGACAATCCATTCTTCTATATTCGTATCACTGCCAAATAGAACATGGTACATACACGGTGTATTACAAAAGGATATTCATTCAGTGGTATAGGGTGCAACTGTAATAAACGATTCTGAATTATTTAGATTAAATCATTCATATACCTACATCAAATCTTGAGTTCAGTTCTTCGAATTTTCTACTTTAAAGTGATTATTTTTCCGACCCAAATATCGACCAATAGAATTGCACCATTCGACGTCACGTGGTACAACCTACATGGTATTATACTGATAATTTTTTGAAAATTTTCTCTGGTAGTTGCTATATATAAACAAAACATGATCCAGTCAAATTAAGCACACGTCAAACTGGCAGGTTGAATTCAATTGTGAAAATTGGAGATTTTGCATGAAAATGAGTCGATTTGGAGTTTGTTCTCTGTCCACCATCGATAAAAAAGTCAAAGGAAATGTTCCCATTAATACGGAGAAGGCAAAAAAACAGTTTGGAACCAATTTACTACTTTTTGTACTGACAGGGAATACACATTGAGTGCTGAAACGAGTGAAGCGCAATTGGCAAACATTATGAAAGATTACGCTTACAATATGAAGAAAATGGATGGAGAAGACTATAAGGAAGGTACAATAAAAACAATGTGGAATCAGACTGCCAAATTACTTCAAGAAAAGTATTTGAACGATTTCGACATCAAAATCAACCCATTTTCGGATGCTGCATTCAAGACCGCTCGAGGAGCTCGTGATGCCAAGCGTAAGGCTTTACAATCTATTCCGGAAAAACGGAGGGCAAGTGCAGCAGCGTTGGAGGAAAAGATTGGGATGCAATGACCACTGTTTAGGACGAGGAAACTCCTGATGGCCTCCAGAAAAAATTATTCATGATAATATCAGTGGAATTGGCTTTGAGAGGTGGTGAGGGCAGCATGGCGTCAATACATCACTTCAAGGCAAGGCAGAACAGCGAAATGACGGGGAAACAACTGGGAGAATTGAATACAATCCAATTTTCAGCAAGACCACACAAGGTGGTGATAAAAATTATCAGACAGCAAGTGGCTGGTGGAGAATCGGGAAATCCCTGACAAGTGCCCAGTGAGACTGTTCCAGAAATCGAGAGAGAAGAGAGATGTCAATATCAAGAGCGACAGACTATTCCTGACCCAAAATCCATTCTGGAATAAAGTTCCAGGCGCTAGGTGGTACAAGGATTCCCCAGTAGGCCAAAACACGATTTCAAAGTGGGTTAAGGAGTCAGCACAAAAAGCTGGGCTTGACCTTGGTAACAAAAAATCACCAATCACTCCAGTCGTGCAACAGCCGTCTCCACTCTAGCGAAATCGGGCCTGGGAGAGCAGCAGATAATCAAAATAACTGGACATGCCAACAGTAACTCCATCAAGCCGTATCTCCAACTCGACCAGGAACACCACGAATTAATTGTCAAGAAACTGCGAAGGACTGAGCCTACTGCAGAAAATGCCATCAACAGCATAAACCTCATGCCATCTACCTCTTCTGGGACCATTACCGATAACTCTGACTTGAAGAAAACATGCACCAATGTTTACAACAATTGCACTACCCTGATTCTTAATTAAATGTTGTTTTATTCATTATGAAATTTTTATTTGTTAACTGTACATTTCGTCTCATGGTGCAATTCTATTGGCCGACATTTGGGACAGAAAAATAATCCCCGAATACACACGAGCTTCAAAATTATCTGGTATTTCCCGATAGGTTTCTGCAAACAAATAAAATCGTCAAGTTTTTCAGGAAAAATCACTCGCGCTTTGCGCTCGTAATTTTAACCTGAAAACTTGACTCCTTCATTTGTTTTAACGAACCTATCGGGAAATACCCGATAATTTTGAAGCTCTTGTGGTATTATAAGTGAAAATTCGCTACATCCTTTCAATTTATGATTTGAAAGGGGTATAACTGTTCTGGTAATCCCAATCGTCTATGGAGTTTGAATATAACTCCATTGAGTTCGAATAGGGATGAGGGGTGTTGCCAGTTGAAGTTTGAGTTTAAATGAAAAAAATATTTTTTTTAATTTTGAGCAACAAAATTTGACGCTAAGAGTTTACTCGGTAGGGAAAAGAAGGTTCATGAAAGGAACAAAGCAAGGTACATGGCTGTTGCAGGTCATGTAACAATGAAAAATTCAATATTGCAATGCTGTGGCATTAAACTGTTAAACTGACTGAAAGATAGCTCAAAAACGTGTTGGATTATTTGAATAATAATGATGAATAATGGAGAAAGCGTAAATACTCTACCTAAAATGATCCATAATCAAGATTAGCACGTTCGTTATTATTTTTATTACCTTCATATTCTTATGAACCAGCTGTTAGTGACTAAAAATAATCCTGAGCCTATTTTTGATATTTTATAGCTGTTCAAGACAGCAGAATAATATTGATTCCTGCCATAAAGCTGAGATGGATAAATAATTCAGACCCGACTGAATATTACACAAGATATGATTCATTCTCATGAATATCGAATATTCCAAGAACATTATGGCAGCACAACCTTTTGCAAAAATCAATTAGTTTTCTATGAATCATTACGTAGAAAACTTATTATAATTCTTCAGTAGAATTCACCAATTTCACGAGGATTTAATTAAAGAACTCTGAGAATATTTCTTTCTTCTATTGAAGAATATTAGAAAGAAGGACTCAGTTATGAAAAATTGATGTAAAGAATAATTCATCGAAATACTAATACCAGGTATACCGGTATGAAGTGAGCGTCAAGATACAAATGTCTCGATAAGGAACATTTGTTGTGAACGAGCCTTTATTTTTTTTTTTTTTGCTATGACATCTGTGAAATATATTTAGTGTACATTAAACCATTGAACAGACAACATCACATTTTTTCATCGTGTTGAAAATGTCGAATTCTGTACCAGAAAGTGATAGTTTGCGGAAAGAGTTAATTTTTTCTTTTCATTTGAGGAAAGTGCTGCGGAGTCGCATCGAATGCTTGTCGAAGCATATGGTGATCATGCTCTATCAGAAGCAACATGCAAAAGATGGTTTCAACGGTTCAGAATTAATTATTTTGAGCCTCCTGGAACAAAAATCCTAAGATTTTTTTTTACATACCGACATGGAAAGTGCATTTCCCTTAATGCTGGCCAGCACACTATTGGTGGTGTCCCAAAGCGAAATATTTAGATTTAAAAGACCCAGAGTTATAAACCGGCCACTCTTATCGCAGAACTGGAGCCAATATGGTTGCGGATTCATGTGTGTGAAGTTGGCCCCACACTTTTTGATTTCCGAAAAAATTTTTGTTGTGCTCAATTGTGCTAGGTTTGTGCTGCTCTGTGCTGTTCGAATTTTCTGGTTATTTCAAGTAGTTTTCGAGATATTTCACTAAATGCATAAAATGAGCCAGCACCGCACTTTTTGAAAATTTGAGTTTTAACCACTGAAATGAATTGTGCTAGACGTATACTGAGTTGTGCCGTTCGAATTTTTGAGATGGATCTCTTAATTTCCCAGAAAATGGAAAATCAAAAAAAGTTAGCCCTGCACTTTTGTTTTTTTCTTATCGGAAATGAGTGTAAAAAGTTGTGCTAGGTTTGTGCTGCGTTGTGCCGTAAAAATTTTCATGGTAATACCTCACATTTTCCGGAAAAGCCCGAATATCCATTACAAGGCTAGCCCCGCACTTTCGTTTTTTCAATCGGAATATGTGGAAAAATTGTGCTACGCGTGTATGAAGTTGTGCCGTTAATATTTTTGAAAAATCGAGTTTTTTTTCCGAAAAAACTGGAAAATTCGAAAAAGATTGCCCTGCACTTTCTCTTTTTTTCCATAAAAATCATCTCATAGAGTTGTGCTACATTTGTGCTGACTTGTGCTGATAATTTTTCCAGAAAAAACTTCAAGTTGTCTTTTTAAACGGTGAAAAATCAAAATATCAGTAGATTGAATGATGAATTGTGGGAATGGCAACACTGTTGTGAAGTTAGCCCCGCACTTTTTGATTTTCGATGAAATGTTTGTAGTGCTGAATTGTGCAAGGTTTGTGCTGCTTTGTGCCATAAAAGTTTTTTTTTTTCAAATGGTACGATTAATAAGATATTTCACTAAGTAAGTAAAAGCGAATAATGTACATTTTGATTTTTTCTTTCCGTTTAACGGTCATTTGATAACTGAATCTCATTCAACAGTGAATGCACTGATTTGTGCTTTTTGAACTTCCTCGAAAAAAACTCTGATATACCGGAAAATCGAGTTTAAAAAATTTTCAATATTCTTTTTGTGTTCTTTCTTCCGAATCGAAATTACCAAAACTTGTGCTACTTTCGTACAAACTCGTTCAAACCTAATTTTCAAAATTCAAATAAAATTTTTTCTCAAAAGGTGGAAAAATTGGAGGAATCAGTATATTCCTGAAAAATCTTGATAGAAGGCAACGTAGTAGCAGTACATAGAACATCAAAAAGTGCGGGGCTAACTTCACAACAGTGTTGCCATTCACACAATTCATCATTCAATCTACTGATATTTTGATTTTTCACCGTTTAAAAAGACAACTTGAAGTTTTTTCTGAAAAAATTATCAGCACAAGTCAGCACAAATGTAGCACAACTCTATGAGATGATTTTTATGGAAAAAAAGAGAAAGTGCGGGGCTATCTTTTTTCGAATTTTCCAGTTTTTTCGGAAAAAAAACTTGATTTTTCAAAAATATTAACGGCACAACTTCATACACGCGTAGCACAATTTTTTCCACATATTCCGATTGAAAAAAAACGAAAGAGCGGGGCTAGCCTTGTAGTGGATTTTCGGGATTTTCCGCAAAATGTGAGATATTTCCATGAAAATTTTTACGGCACAACGCAGCACAAACCTAGCACAACTTTTTACACTCATTTCCGATAAGAAAAAACAAAAGCTCGGTTTTCCATTTTCTGGGAAATTAAGAGATCCATCTCAAAAATTCGAACGGCAGTATACGTCTAGCATAATTCATTTCAGTGGTTAAAACTCAAATTTTCAAAAAGTGCGGGGCTGGCCCATTTTATGGATTCAGTGAAATATCTCGAAAATTACTTGAAATAACTAGAAAATTCGAACAGCACAAAGCAGCACAAACCTAGCACAATTCAGCACAACAAAAATTTTTTCGGAAATCAAAAAGTGCGGGGCCAACTTCACACACATTGCGGATTCGGGTGGAGATATTTTAGCACCAAAGCATGCAAGAGGGTGGAAGAGCACCAAAATTGCGATGAGTTATGTCGATCATTCATCAACAAAAAAATTGAAATATCTATATAATATTTGGTAGTAAGGAGAATACAAATGTTCTTCAGTCCTCGAGTTCAGCAGTTTCTGAGTCAACAGATGGTTCATCATCATCAGTATTAACTCTTTCATCATCAAAAATCGGTGTTACTGGAAATAACAATTGTACCATGATTTTCAACATATATGACGATAAAACAAAATTTTCTAATGTAAATAATACTACTAACTTGTAAAAATTTTGCAAGTTAACTGTCAGTTTTACAAGTTAGTGACTTGATAAAATAAACTTTCTTGATTAATATTGTGTTATTAGAAACTGACGTTTACAAATGAGAAACAAATGAAATTAATTTTCATGGATACAAAACTATCAATAAAGAATGTGAGTTATCATGTCTGCGTGTTTATAAAATGTCTGTTGTGATTTAAATAACTAATACAAAATAGCAACTTCTTTTTGCTTGAATTACAACACTCACCCTCGGCAGGTGTCGCAAATTTTCAAACTCCTTCAAAATATGCGTTTTTTACAATTAACTATTTTGAGTGGGTGATTCAAAACGTCTGAGCATCAGAAAAAAAATTAAATCATGCCAATCTGCATTCACTGAGCATACATTGGATCACGTGATGTACTTGTATTCGTAAATTTCATCGGGTAAATATTTATTCGTTGCTGCTCTACCAAAGCACATGTTGATAAGTTTCCACGTGAAAATATCAACATACTTTCGGCTTGGTTGAGAGAACCATTCACTGGTGGTTGTTTATGATTTGTGATTTATTATGATTCGGATCTTCTGTCAACGGTTCAAGGTTAGTAGGTGAGAATGTCCTAAAAATAGGTTATTCAGAGGATGTTCATCATACTGAAGTGTGTGCAAACAGATCTTTTCATCGGCCAGTTTTTCGTTCAAGGGGATAATCGATCGAATTCGTAACATAATTGTAGGCCAGTATTTTTGAATAAAGCTTTAAGTTGCATAAAATGTTTAAAAAAATTGAAAGGTGACGTGAGGTCAGATGGTTTCAACGCTGTTTTTAAACCACTAGCGAATAATTATTCAAACTTTCAAAAATCACATCCCCGTAATATTTGCTGATGAGAGATGCGTTAACTATTCAAGTTAACAAGCTCGCCGAAATAGTTGATAATATAATGGGCATCAGGTATCAGGTATACCGGTAAATTGATGTAATCAATAATTGTTGAATGATTGTTTGTGCTATTACCATCATCTATTGTGGATGTAATGATTTCCGACGTTTCGATAGACATCTTCTATCTTTATCAAGGAGAAAAGTTTGAAAATTATCAATTTTCAAAAAGTCAATATTGACAGAAGTCATGAGAGAAAATGAACGATGTTATATACTCATCTGTGATAAGATGATCTTTTTAAGTTGGATCGAACTATCGGCGTCCAAACTTCTGGCAGATCTATAGATGGAGCACTTATGGAACCAGGTGTTATTTTCATAAATGCTGCTTCTTTGATTTTTCTTCTTGCAAGTTTTTCTTCTTTGGATATTATTGATGCTTCATCCCACTTTATACGATGATTCTCATCTAGAGCATGTTGGACCAACCTGGATTTGTCTCTGTCTAGTACTCGTAGAAGCTTCTGATGTTCTTTTATTCGTACATTCAGAGGGCGTTTAGTTTCTCCGATGTAAGATCTTTCCACACTGCAAGGTAATTCATATATGCAGTTCTTTGTCCTTTGTGTCTCATTATTAGGCTTAACTTTTGTAAGTTTAGCTCTGATAGTGTCTTGAGTTTTGAATGCAGTCGTTATGTTGTACCTATTTCCAATTCTTCTCATTTTCTCCGACAAACCTTTTACATAAGGAATTACGGTTTTAATGGTTTGATTTATATCTGTTGGTTCAGGTTGACTTTCTCTTGTTCGTCTAGCTTTTTCTAATATCTTTTTGGGGTAGCCATTGCTTCTAAGAGTTTTCGTGATGTTATTTATTTCTTCATTTTGGTCTTCTTCAGTGCAACAAATATTTATTGCTCTATCAAATAAACATTTTGCTACTCCCAATTTAGTGTTTAGTTGGTGGTTTGAATCAAAATGTAGATACTGTCCTGTGTTCGTTGGCTTTTCATACACAGTGGTTCTTGGGATTCCATTTTGTTTATGTACGAGTACATCTAAGAATGGAAGTTGTCTGTCCTTCTCGATTTCAATTGTGAATTTAATTGATTCCTCTTGATTGTTTAGATATTGAAGGAATCCATCTATAGTGTCTCTTCCATACTGCCAAATAATGAAAGTATCATCTACATATATTTTCCACAGTTTAGGTTTAAGTACATATTTTTCTAATGCCTTCTGTTCGAAAATTTCTATATATAAATCAGCTAAAATTGGTGATAGTGGTGAACCCATGGCCATTCCAAATTCTTGTTGATAAAAGATGTCTTCAAATTGGAAATATGTTGTTTCAATACAAATAGAAAGCATTTCCATAATTGCATTCACGCTTAGTGTAGTTCTTTCACTAAGGGTTTGATCTTCTTCAAGCTTTTTCCTAACTATGATAAGTGTTTTATCTGTCGGAATATTAGTGAACAAACTGGTAATGTCGAAGCTGACCATAACGTCTTCTTCCATGATTTCTTGATGTTTCATTATTTCTATGAAGTGTTTCGTGTTTCTTATCATCGATGTTGAATTACTTTTTAATGGTGATATAATTTTTAGCAGAAATTTAGCCAATTGGTGGCATGCTGAATTTCTTGAACTCACAATTGGTCTTAGAGGAATATTTGCTTTGTGTATTTTTGGTAGACCATATAAATGTTAGATCAAGACTTACACCTCACTTCAGTAAACCACCACATTTATATGGTCTACCAAAAATACACAAAGCAAATATTCCTCTAAGACCAATTGTGAGTTCAAGAAATTCAGCATACCACCAATTGGCTAAATTTCTACTAAAAATAAATAATTAGTGTTTTATTTTCACAAAAAAACTCTTATTCCATTCCGGTATACCTGATAACTAAGAACTAAAAAGGGTGATGAAAAAATTTAATTTGAGTGTATTGGGGAACTATCCCATGCAGCTTTTTGAATCATTTTTGTTATGTTGTTTGCAGTCATTTCGAGTATTTGCTAGAACTTAGCTCAATTGGTGTCTCTGTCGTCAGGGAACATATAATTTCATAAGATTTGGATATTGGGTGGAGAGTTATCAAGACTGGTGAATAGTCCTCATGCACGTGCCTCTTGTAAATTCGATTCGTGACGAAAAAGCCCAAGACACCTCCTATTAGAAAGCGTTGTTGAAAAAGCACTTTGTTCGAAGAACAAGGGCACCAAAAAGAGCTGCTATGAAAAACATTACCAAAAAATATTACTTCCGAACTAACAAGAATGTCAGTAAAATTGATGGACACCACACTCAGTCCCATAGACCAACGAATCGCCCAGTGACATCAGAAAAAAATTACAGATAACGAAGAGAAGGCAGGTCATTCAATTTTTGCAAGCAGCGTGTCAGTGTCATGTCGCAGCATTGGCAGCAGATTCAATAACTGTATTCAATCTCGACAAACCTCGAACGTCGAATAAATAAGAATTCCGGAGAATCGGAACGAAGTTAGTGGGACAGGAAGATGCGACGCACCGATAAAATTCTGTATCCGCAGCATCCTCCTCCCGTTCGACAGCATTACAGCGACCCACTTTTCCCATTTGACGTCATTGGGCCACCGCTTGGGCCATGACGCCTACGTCACGGGTCACGGGAATTCAAGTCTGGCAATTTGTTACGGAATCTAACACTCGACAATCAAAATTATGCTTGCATGTTACGGTGATTTAAATCGATCAATGATCTCATAAACATTTCAGAACGCATGAGGAATTCATGTTGAGGTTTTTATCCTCTGTATCGAAGGCCTTCTGTAAAGACAGAGAATTCTCTGAGAAATGCTCAGTCCAATTATTCTTTGCTGTTGCATTAATGTGGTGGAACAAACATGAAGAGATTACATGATTCGAAGATTGAAAAGGCCCTGACCAAACGACCTAACTGACTGATCACAACTGAGAATCCATCTATGTGAAATAATTTTTATTAGTCTGTATATACACAACATTTGCTGAACACTTTTTGAAAGTAGATAGTAAATTTTAATGAACACTATACGAAAAAAAATTATTTAGCGTTATACATAGAATAGAATAGAATAGGATAGAATAATTTATTAATCCCTTATGACATGTTTACAATGTATGGGACAAGTCAAAATATAAGGAAGAAATCTTTCGATCCCACTCCGCCACAAAGACTCCGCCGCATATAAGAACTAGGTATAAGCCATTTCAAAACTGACTGATCCCATGCAAAAACTTCAAGTAAGAGTCAATTAATTAACATATTCCAGTGCGTCTAGTACAAGACGAAATCGATATGCACACATCAAGAACAGAAGAACGTAACTTCAATCGGATATCCGATAGGTACTTGACGGTATGCACACTCAGGTTTTCTGTTCTTTTCAATCGGGAGAGTGTCATCTCAGATCGCTGATAAGGCAGGTAACTGCAAAGTGGTAGGATACAGCGAGAAATTCGCGAAAATAAGCTCAGTCTTGGACGAAACCCTACGGATGAATAATATTGGTACGAGACATCTAGTCTCGGTATCATGAAATAATAACGGATGGAAGAATTTTGTGGGCAGTGTCACTGTGGTATAACCGAGATACGTTTCTGTCAGGGCCAAAGAAGGTACGTGAAATTGTTCATCCTCAATAGAACTTCACTCAAATTAGACAGGATTTCAAGAAATCTGATAGTCTTAGTAAAATTTTTGATTTCGTTTTGAAATATCTATGTTCACCTTAGGTAATTTTTTTCTCCTAGAAAAATTACAGATATTATTCAATATTACCTTCTTTTCAATTAATAAATGTTCTTGCCTTAATAATTTTTGTTATATATGGTACAATCTATCTAAAATTCCTCCCAAGGGTTTTTTCTCGCCTCCAGAGGGACCTTCACATCGGGTTATACTGCGAAATAATATGGAAGATGGGAAGCAAATAATCTTTATTTTAGCGAAAAATGTACAGACATTGAGACCTATCGAAGTCTCAGAAACTAACCTTCAATTTCGAAAAAATATGATAATTATATTCACTTAACATTAAATCACTTCTGATGTTCTAATATCGTAAGATGTTTATTCAAAATAACGATCGATGTTCCTAACAGTGACGGCTCGTCAGGGTAGGCAGGATCGGCCGGGCCGACCCAAACGTAACCGAAAAAGAGAAGGTGAAAATTAATATTTTTTAATCGAAACTTATTTGAAAAATTAAAAGCAATATTTAAATCTCGAGAAATTCCCTTAGTATCTTTTCCTCTGCCCTCTATATATCTCATATTTCCACTCAACACATCGAAGTACACATTATTTCGGTCAAACAACTCAAATAATTTTTATTCCAAGTTCCCGCATCTGTCCTTATACGTAATAACGCAGCTCAGCCAGCCGAGCCACAGCTTTCAGTTTATGATTTCATCTAACACATACGTCGCTCGAAGTTCCTATTATGGAACTCTACAATACCTCGACTGTGACACTTGCGAGGTCGGCTGAGAACCCGTCGGCCGTCCCGGCAGGCGGGTGAAATTGTTTATTATTAACGATGTTTATTGCAAATATCAAATCAAAAATTGTAATTTAATATCCGACATCTTCATATGTTTATCCTGAATTTGAGATAGAAAGAGAAATCATTATATATTCAAAATTTTGTCACGTATCCTGCTAATAATTGAAATTTTCACCCTCAAATCTCAAATGACTATTATCATAAGTACTTGAATATTATTTCAATTTCAGAAAAAAGTGTATTCGTACTGTATGAAATAAATTTTGTGATTTTCTGACCATAAAAATTCATTCTTAGTAACTGTAAATAGCAAAACAGCAACCCACGACTTGTTTATTTTTCAAAGACTAGGTCGGCCAAGATACCCTTGGGGAGGGGGTATATGAGAATTGCATTGCGTGTGTTTACACTAGCTTCATTCGGGTTCAAATTCTGACTGTTCCAGAACCATCAGAATCATGCGCATTTCAGTGTTCGGTGTTCGGGGTTTCTCTTTCGAACCGAGTAGTCCGATGTTCGGGTTATATCAGGATTTTTTTCTGATTATTTTCTGACGGTTCTGGGACTATCCTCAGGACCATTTTAGGATTATACCGTAGAACCGCCTTTGGAGGGAGGAGTTAACCAATTTCTTTCGTAATTTGAAATGTTTGAATTTTATCTGCTTCCGTTAACAGATATAAACAAATCTAAACATAGATGGTTTCAAATCGTGCATAAATTGGTATTAAGTTAAATGATTATAAATCAATATTATAGAGGGTTTTCAGGGGCAGGATCATGAGTTTTCTTTATTTCCTTGCGTTGTCCAATTCAAATTGCAAGAACTAGTACAACTTTATTTATTACAATGATTTAAGTTTTCTAAATAATCATTACGAATTCCTTAACTATTTTTAAGTATGTGAAAAATAGCTATATTAAAAAAAAAATTTTTCAGCTGTCGTCAACAAATCGGCAAAATTAAAATTGTGCATTATGATTCATTATTGACATATTCATTAATCTATTTGCTTTTCTTTAAATTTATGGCTTATATGATCAGGAGAATTAAATTGAAATTTTCTGCTGTAACCGATTCAAATAGTCCTACGAGTTTGCGCATTTTGCCAAATTCAACTTGTTCGGGTTTTTCTCTGACAAATTTTGGACCAAATCTTCAAATTGGTTCGCTGTTCGCGTTTTTTCAGTACAATCCCAGTACAATTCCAGTACAGTCAAAATCTTAAAAAATACCTACTTTGATTATCAGAGTTCAGTTCACTAGGTCAGTAGTTTGGAGTAAGATGTAAGTGTGTAGGGCTCAGGGTTGTACGAGTTTTCGTTCGTTTTCGGTTACAAGTTGAATGTGAGTGATCCAGATGGCAAGTGTAAGAGAGGTAGTATCAAATTGCTGTGATTTGATTAGTTTTCTAGTAGATAACAGGTTTTCCATTATTAGAATAATTCTAATTGACAGCGTTCACAACATGATGAATATGATTTTAATTTTACTAAGTTTTAAGATGAATTGTTGGATAGTTATACATTTTAGATATGATTGTCACTGTATTTGTAACATGTAAACTTGAAAAAGGCTCAATGTACGCCGAAAAATATGTAGTAAAGTATTAATAAAAAAAAGATGAAATCCTAATTTCAATCCAGTGCTCTAATCACAAGAAAATTGCTTCTAAATTATATATATACGTATATATATGCTTGGTCTGGCCGACCCACTCCTAAAGGGAACGAGCCGTCACTGGTTCCTAACAATAAATTTTGGTCGTATTTCGTAGTATTCAGAGAAAAAGATATAAATGCTGAATATATCTCTTTGATTTATTGGATATCTATCTAACTTTTTGTGTGCACAGGAGCGTTATCATGTTGCGGAATCCTGTTTTTGTTCTTCCACACATCCAGGTTTTTCGATGAATTGCTCCACGACAATTTCACTTACTTGCAAGAAATATTTCTTATTAACTGTACTACCCGTGGCAAGGACTATAGGTAAATGAATTTTCGAGGGATACTGGTGAATTTATTGAATCCTTTTTATATCAGAGAATACAGGTTGTAAAGGTTGGTGATGCCTTATCACAGAATAAAAAAATTTGGACAGTTCTTAATCGTTTGAAAGCAGGTCATGGTCATACCAATAGCATGCTATTCAGATAGAACTCAGTTCTATCAAGTTGTGAATGTGAATATGCAGAAGAAACAATACCTCATTTTTCATTGTCCCATATATATATGTCAAGATGGTTTTAGGGCTATTCACGATGTTTTCCATTCTTTCTTGGTTATAAATTTCAAACAAATTTGAAATGTATTTTTTGTATTCAGTTCTTTTTTCTGCTTTTGTCTTTTTATTTTCAGGTTCGATATGTGCAACTTGAAGAAGCCTCTGTGTTTGTTAATAGAAGATCACTCGCAATACCCTCAAATACAATATTTAAGCTTATTTTGTACACACAACAATACTTATGCAGGGAGCCAGGGTTTTTTTTACTGGGGTTGTTTCCCTGGGCTTTCATGTCATACACCTAATTGTTTGGCACCCAGTCACCAATATACGATACACGATAAAACTAGATTTTAAAGAATATATAAATATTCTGTGTCTTCAATGTATGGGAAACTTCTGAAAATTGAAGAAATATCGAGAGTTCATTTGATATTCTTTGAAGTAGAATTTTTTGAATTTTTCTCTCCAAATACTTATTGGTAATTTTTCTCATACATAATCAGAACCAATGTTACTCTTAATTCTCTTCTGTTTGCTTCTTCAGAGGGATACTACAAGGTGTTTAGAAAGGGTAATATTCGAAACGGGGCGTCTAAAAGGAGCAAGGTGGAGTTCGTGGCGTCCGCCATTTTGTGAAGTTTCAGTCACGATGGAACAGTACTCAAGGAAGCTTCGCACATTTTGCGTACGAGGGTATTATCGCAATGGTGATTCAATAATGATTGCTTGATTCAATAATGACTGCTGAATGAATTTGAATAGTGACCGTTATTGCGATATGTTGCGGAAGTTTTTGGTCCCAGAGTTGCAGGAGTTTGCGGGTTTCAACTGAAAAACGTGGTTTTAGCAAGATAGGGCCACTTGCTATACCTCAAATGATTCAATGGAAGTTGTTAACGAATTATTCCCTAATAAAGTCATTACGCGAAGGGGTAACATCAACTGGCCTCCCAAAAGCCCTGACCTATGCCCACTTTACTATTTTGCATGGGTATACCTTGAAAGTAAGATTTATCAAAAAATCTTTTGCAAATAAATCCCCAATTCATATGTTAATAATAAACAATAAACTTTTTTTATTGCTCACAAATATTTTTTGTTTTATTGAACTTGCAAACACCCGATACCCTTTCTGGACACCTTGTACCATGTACTAGGCAATAATAAAATCACTGCTCTTTCTTGTGAATTAATTTCTGATATCCATAAATCACAAGACTGATAGGAAATCACACTTCGAGGTTTTTTCTAAGCAGTTATTGTATATCAATAAATTGACCTCTGAACCACACTGGCAATTTTGTTTTGGCAACTTATTCACTTGCTGATATATGAGCTTTAGTTCAAGGGATTAAATAATTATGGCGATACATAAACATATTCTAACTAGCTCCGATTAAAAGATGTGAGTTTTAAATACATATGCTCGAAATCTCTTTGCCATTTAAGTCATATTTCTTATCGGGGACGTTTCTGTAGAAATGTTCATGTGTAAATATTTATGTTTTGACTGTGATTTTCAATACTGTATGAAAAATAATGAAAACTCACTGTTGTGAAATCGCTTTGGATGCTATTTTCTCTAAAGGAAGGACTAAACGGTAATGTTCGTTAGTTAGTAAGTAAATAAAAATCTCAATTAGGAAATTCCTGATGCTATTTTCAACTCTAAATCAATGAAAACTAAATTATTCAGTTCATTGAGAAATCTAGAATGGATTCGTAATACAGTTTTTATCGATTCTTTCCGGCAATCTCATAAATTCCCATTTAAATGACAATAATAATATTATAAATAATATATAAATATAGAAAAATTTACACTAATTGCTTCAATTCGCAAAATTTATGTCAACTTAACAAAACAATCTAATCATGTCGCAAAATGAGAAACGTGAATCTCGAAAAAATTTTATTTTAGTTTTAGTTCAGTAATGATCTCAATTAGAGTACCCATATTATACCGGATAAACTACAAATATAGGTACCCATCAACAGTCGTAACTAAATATCAGACAAACTTCAAAATTGAATATAACCTGGTAAGTCCATGAATTCGATCATAAATGCATATAAACTGCTCAAAAAAAAATTACCCTGTAGAATTCATCATATTGAATTTTGTTTAAATCAGTTCATTAAGGGGTTTTTAAAAACATACAAATACCCAGGATGTCCCATTTTGAAAATGGATACTGAGTATGGCAGACTTACCCTAATGAACCCGTGCATGTGAACTTACAATTAAATAACGCACACCTGGATTTAAAAGTTGTGTATCAGCATTTTTCATAATTGTCTGTAATAAGGATATAAAGAATTCGTAACATTGAAAAAATTTATTTATTTACTTAATTTGATTTGATTAATTCTTAATTTCTCCGGTTAGCTAGAGCATAAAACATCTCACATTTACCTTCAGGGAGTTTAAATAGATGCTTCCACCCCAGTCAAAGAAAGTCAATACTAGAACAATCTAATTTTATTCCACTCTTTTACAAATACCAGATATTTACAGTATGTACGAATGTTAAATTGTCTAAATCAAAAGTGGAAATGATTAATTTCTGGCTATAAAAATCAGCAGGTGATGTCTACAATTGTTGCTGGAACTTATCTTGTCTGTCTTGAGTCCCGATTCATGCGATAACAGGACCGTAAAACCATCGTGGGTGTTCGGGATGAGTCTGGTGTCGAAAATGGATCTTAAGTCTTCCACCCTGTAGACTTCCAACTTTCCAAAAAAACTATTTCTTCTTTCAGTTCTCTAGTCCTCAGGGAAACATATGTTAGTACGTCGTAAATGTCAACTTCAGCAAATTTGTTCAGCCTCGGCAAGGTGTGTCAAATTCGGTAATATTCTAACTCCGGCAGATTTGGTTCAGTTCTTCGGTAAATTTCTAACTCCGGCAAATTTTGTTCAATTCTTGGGTAAAGCTTCTTCTCCGGTAGGTTTTGGCTGTGAAAATCAATTTCATAAGTTCTCGAAACGATAATGTTCCACAGTTTCTAGTGATCCCTGAATGTATTGACTCACAAAACGGTAATAGTTTAAGAGTTTGCAAACTCATCAAAGGACTTTGCATCCCTTTTAACTTTAGTTTCAAAATTGCATTATCACAAATAGGTTGTTGTTCCACTAATCCTTGGAATTTTTTCGAAAAGTGTAATTTTGACCAAACTTACAGGGAGTCCGTTCGAAAACGAAAAAAACCATTTACTGGCGAATTGGCCAATTATATTTTGAATGCCAAAAAATTTTTTCAGTATGATTCCTTAAAATAGCCATCCACTAAACAGGCCAGCTTCCACCATCTAATTTTGAATTAGACCCAAACTAGAGCCTAAACCGACAACCGGAATGAATTCAAATTATTGATGGACAATGGTTATTCAAAATATTACATAAGAATATTTTGTGGTTGGTTATAAAACTGAATATCGTCTTGAATTTGTGACAATTTTTTTAATCTATGAGTTCTTAGCAATTGACTTAACACAAATTAGATAGCCACGCCCCCCAATATCTATATCATCAAGATTCTAGATATTGAATTGTTTTCTTGAAACTTCTTTTTCTTGCAGGTCGCTGCCCAAGCTCAGCAGCCAGGAAGAGGACGGGCACACCCCCCACTCCCAGTTCACTGGCGTAGCCCACTTTGAACCTATCCCGCATGACCACGACTTCTGTGAGAGGGTTGTGATTAACGTAAGTTTCTTTGTCAAAAAAGTGATTTAATTAAGAGAACTGCATTAAATTTTATTGGGTCAATTTTTTCTAATACGTGGACGGTAATAAGTTTGTATTGAGGAACGTCACAATACAAGCATCAAATTACAAGCTAATAATATCAAAATTATATGAAAAGGCTTAGATTCAAACTCTCAACCGTAGTTATTCGCGAAACGGAGAATATAATAACAAAACTGAAACTTAATTATTTTCACCATAAAGGAGAAAAAATTTCCAGTTATACCGGAAGTGACCATCAGCTTTGGAATTTCAAATGAACTACAGGGTATCCGACGGAAAGGTATACTACTGTGTGTGTTTATAATTTTTGATTAAATGAAATAGAATGGATTTTATATTGATGACGAGATATTGTTGATGATGGAACTCGTGTTGAATGTTCTAATATCTTTTTGGGGTAGCCATTGCTTCTAAGAGTTTTCGAGATGTTATTTATTTCTTCATTTTGGTCTTCTTCAGTGCAACAAATATTTATTGCTCTATCAAATAAACAAAGCTACTCCCAATTTAGTGTTTAGTTGGTGGTTTGAATCAAAATGTAGATATTGTCCTGTGTTCGTTGGCTTTTTATACGCAAGGGAAAGTCAACCTGAACCAACAGATATAAATCAGACCATTAAAACCGTAATTCCTTATGTAAAAGGTTTGTCGGAGAAAATCAGAAGAATTGGAAATAGATACAACATAAGGATTTTATATTGATAAATATTTCATTTAATTTTGACAATTATGTTATGTATTCAATATGAAGCCTCAAAAGAGCTCGCATTTCGAAGCCTCTGTTAGCTTTACAAATGCGAGCACTTTTGAGGACATTTTTCACACTGTTACTTTTCATGAATGCATAGGTGACTGATGAATAATTTATTGATTTTTATTATTGTCTCGTTGCTTTGCGGAATATTTTTCCATAATGAATTTCCAATGTCGCTATTTTACAACAAATATGCACTGTCAATACTAAAGTTCACCAACTGGCGGCAAAACAGAATAGTATATCTTCCTGGCAGATACTTGGTACCTATTTTTCTCAACGGAAATGGATTGTCTTCTGAATTCTACACAAGTTTTTCACATAGTTGTCAGTTTTACTGGAGTCTCAGATATTTTCAAAAATTAATAACATATATTGAAGAAAACAGATTACCCAAATCTCAAGAAATGAAAATTTTATGAACAACACTAGACTCCAAAGTCGTAATATATTAATTCAAAAATTTATTAATGGTTAAATAATGGTTGGTGGTAAAATGCAAAAAATAACATAGCGTTTATGCTATTCATCAGTGCCGTCGCAACGGAGGGACGGAAGGTGTTTATGGGAATAATCACCACACACAAATTACACTACTGATTTTCGAACAACTCTAATCTATAAGAACATGTAATTTGTTTTTTCTTTTCATGAAAAAAATATCTAAATTCCTTTTAGATCATTAATCAGTAGTATTTTCAGTAGTTTAGTAGATGATCATATACCTAATAATTTATAATACTAAATTATTTTACCCCTTCCCCAGAATTAATATACGACCAATGCTCAGAAGGCTACAAAAAAATTCATTAGTTTCTGATTTTGCTTCCAATCACGAAAGTTTGTTTTGCGTCCAATGTCGTCTTCCAATTCGAAATCAATCAAACGAGCTGATTTCGATAGTCTAGCATCAATAAATAAAGATGAAATCTATAAAAATTGTCAGTTCAACGGAGATTGAAATTTATTTTATTATTTAATGTGTTCTAAATCACAATCTTCTCTGTTGTACACAATTGCAGCCTTTCTCTCACTCCTTCAGTGATCTTTAAACGCAGATATACAAGGCGCGTCAAAAATTTGGAACAAACTTCTCACAAGAAAAATATTTGGCAACGAAATCCAGAAGCAAATAAATTTTTGTTGCGCTTTTACCAAATTTTTATGCATTTTTGAAGGATTTTTGTTGAGGTACTTTTTTGGCATGGCCCTGCCCTTTTTATCTTCTTTACAGGAGTGCAGAAATTTTAAAGATTTTTTCTTTAATTTAGTTAGTTCAAAAAGGTTTTCAGTATGTGCACTTTGTCAGGACTCATTTATTTTGAGACGATGATAGTTATTTTGAACATTTAGTTCAACTCTTCTTGTAACATATATTGATTCTCCAAAAGGGTCTTCAATGTCGAAATGAATTTTCAATATCACTCCACTTTTTTTTCCTTTGAAGGGTTCCTTAATGATTGAAAGTTGTGCATGAACAAAATCATAATTGTCGACTTTCATTCCGTGACAAATTTCATCAGGTGCCATCGGTTGAAAGTGAATGAAGCATGACAAAGTGCACATACTGTTAAATCTTTTGAACTAATTATCAAAAAAAACATTTTTTTCTTCAAAATTTCTGCACGCCTTCAAAGAAGATACTAAGACCTTGCCAAAAAAGTACCACATGAACCTTTTTCCATTCAAAAAATTCAAAGGGTTGATGGGAATGGCACAAGGTGTAACAGAAATCCTTCAAAAATATATAAAAATTTGGTAAAAGTGAAACAAAAAATGACCTGTTTCAAGATTTTGTTCCAAAAAAAATATTTTATTCTGAGAAAATGAATATGTTACATACTTTTGACGCGCAATGTATAAAAGATGCTCAAGAATTCTTTGCTGAGTTTGCTTAAGTACTAACGTTTAAGTGTATATGTTAGGCCCGAAGACCGAACACGCTCAGTGGCCGGAAAAAAGGCCACAACGCGTTCTGGCTGTCTTCGAACGCACAGAACGCGTTTTGGTTGTTTTTAAACGCTCGCAACGCGTTCTGGTAATTGTTAAACAGCCGGAACGCGTTTTGTCAATTGTTCAACGCTCACAACGCGTTCTTAATGTTCGACTTGTATTATTTGCCGATTTCTACCTGCGTAGGATAAAATCTATATTGTCCCTCATAAAACAAAGCTGAAAATTGAAATACAATTCAATTATTGACAACTACAATTGGATACCAAAGATGGGTTCGGTTTTTCTTGCCGAATCATTTCAACAATATTAAATTTCTTATAATTGTTTTTCAGTTCTAGGAAGAAAGTTACACTAATAAACTTATATTGTCGAGCATATAATATATAAATAAATGCATGAATTAAAAAGCGAAAAGTTCTTTATTGAACAAATGAATTTCAATTTATTTTCTACAAATCCAACTTATTGTGGAGAACAAAACAAACTTGAATTTATAACTCTTTTAATTACTTTATTAGAAACAATTCAATTATTGAAAACTACAATTAAATACAAACGACGGATTTTCCGAACTTTTGTGTACTTTACATAGGTACGTTACTTATTTTTACAAGAACTGTTTGAATGACATTTCGAATTACATAGAACATTTAAATTGTATTGTAAGTATGGAACAAATTCATTTTTAGCTAATCAGACCATTTTAAGAAATAATCTTGAAACACATCGATTTTTATTTTAATTTACCTTATTTTAAAATAATAATCTAATATACAGCGTGAATTATTTTCGAGTAATGACATCACCGTCATTTTTTTTTAAATTGAACTATTTCGTCTCCATTTCCGGATTACTCTAGCTGAGCTGATTCCAAAAATGTATCACATTCCAATGTACAGGGTCGACAAATATACAATAGCTCAGTGCTTTGTATACCAAACATGTTCGGAAACAACTTATTTTTATTATTCTAAAAATGTAAAAAACTACAGGGTCTTACATTTGAACCAATTGCCGTTAGACAAACGCGTTCCGGCTGTTTAACAATTACCCGAACGCGTTGCGAGCGTTTAAAAACAACCAAAACGCGTTCTGTGCGTTCGAAGACAGCCAGAACCCGATGTGACCGTTTTTTCCGGCCACTGAGCGTTTTCGGTTTTCGGGCCTAACATATACAACAGATATTTTTCTTTCTGGCGGATGTTTTTTCGAACAAAATAAAATTCTTCAACAATCTTCTGAACTCATTTGGATTAATAGGTAGTATACAAGGATATTCATCATTGAACGTATCCTAAGTTGTTATTATGGTAACTATTGGATTATAATCCACTTAACAAAAAAAATTGAAACATTTCATTTGAATAATCGAAAAGACGATTCATAATCAACTAAAAATATCGATTCAGATAATGCATCACACAGTTCACATACATGAAATTTATAGAAAAGAAATGAAGATCAATGTAGAGGATAGAATCCTCTTATCCTTCAATTTTTCAAAAAAAAATTGTTCAATTCTTAGTCTTTCAATTTAAAATTTTTGTATAGGTTCTTTACTTTATTTTCATCACTAGTTATCTACAACTTTACATTTTTATGTTGCAGGTGAGCGGTCTGCGATTCGAAACGCAACTGCGAACGCTGAACCAGTTCCCCGACACGCTACTGGGCGATCCAGCACGCCGCATCCGCTACTTCGACCCGCTGCGTAACGAATACTTCTTCGACCGCAATCGGCCCTCCTTCGATGCCATCCTGTACTATTACCAGAGTGGAGGTCGACTCAGACGTCCCGTCAACGTGCCCCTGGACGTCTTTTCTGAAGAGATCAAGTTTTACGAGCTGGGCGAGCTGGCTATCAATAAATTTAGGGAGGTTAGTATGATTTTCATACTGACGAACGTGGGTTAAAATCCCATTGGAGGCCAAATCATAAAACCAAGTGCCCCACTCAGGGTGTGAATTATGAGAACTTGGATTTATCCGACGTTATAATAGGTAGATCAGGCCTATAGCCTTTAACTGCTATCCCCTTCACCACTGCAATCGGGTATTATCATACTCGATTGAACATTTAGACTGATAATAATAGGTTGAAGTATTTGACAAATTAATTCAATTGCAACCATTCGTTCAAAGTATTTTGACATGTAACAGAAAGCGGTTCAGATCTACCGAACTATATTTTGAAGTCTCCTAGTTGTTTATTGTTTGATTCAGATAAAATTTTAAAC
The DNA here is from genome assembly GCA_030674115.1 of Micraspis discolor. Lineage (NCBI taxonomy): Eukaryota > Metazoa > Arthropoda > Insecta > Coleoptera > Coccinellidae > Micraspis > Micraspis discolor. The sequence goes on from JARTUT010001740.1 coordinate 13,870,993, forward strand.
AATTCTATTATGTAACAACAAAGTCTCACTGCAGAATATATGGTTTTAATCCTGCAGAATGCAAAAAAAAAAAAGTGCAATGAATGGATGCCGGTAAATTACGGAACTTACTGGAAAAATATTGAGACCCCAATTTACAAAATTTATTTCTATCAGCGCTTTAATGGATATAAAAGTCCAATGAAAAGATCAGATGTCTAGCTTGCATAGATTCTTTGATCCAAGCAATGAGCGATAAAGGTTTGAAGCGGAGTGATACCCCTCAAACACATTAACCTAAAGATTTTTTCTGCAACATCCCGCTATTTGTTATTATGGTTGTGAGGACTTTATGAACTCCAGTAACTTCCTAGGACTATAAACATTACTTGTCTTTTCTTCAAGTAACATTATTCAAGATGTTGCAGCCTTTTTCTATTAAGAGCTCCAGTTTGAAGAGAGCTTTTGTGGGACCTCTTTCCATCTTCCGTATGTATTAATTCATAAGATATCACTTGAGAATTTCTTGAAATATCTCTGTTCTATTTCTCTAAGTAAAAGGACATTTTTTTGTTCAGGGTCTTCGAGCACGAGAGGAATTATTTTTGTCCTTCGGTAATTTGCAAAAAACTAATCTTGATGTTGTATTCCATTACTTCAATACTATAGTTTGAGGGTGAGTTGGTTAGCTGTAAATAGCCGTGATCCAATCAATGTAGATATTGCCACCCCTCTTTCAATCAAGTATCCATACGTGATTCATCTGATAATCGAGTCAGAATCTATCGCATTACACTTCTACAAAGTGCTTGTAAGGCAATATTCTTCATTGTTTTCAACTTCGTTTCCAGCTTTCGCTAGAAAATTGAAGGACCGTAGCTTATTGGTAAAGCTAGTTGAACTCAAGATAAGTAAACTCCTGCACCAAATCGTCCTTCGTGAGCTTCGGAGCCATAAGTGTAATAAACTATACATATAGGTATAATAAATAGAAAATACTATTTTGGTCATTGATCACTTTATAGTTCACGGTGTATGGATAAGTTACATGCTATAATATCTAGGTGGTCCTCGGAAGCTACGGTCGCCATCTTGAGAGTCCACCAGACTGCATCATATCCCAAGAATAATCAGAATTATGAAGGAGTGATTTGAATAGTTTAAACACTATATTCATCTTATATATGTAGGAAAGGTATATCGGGTGCATCCACAAGTAGCAGAAGGAAATGAACGAAGATGGTACTTGCCGACACGTATTTCTGCTGATTGGCTTCTCACGGTAAGGTAACTTTAGGAGTAAGGAGATGGTTAGAAGACGAAATAAATAATAGAGGTACACATCTTCGTTCCTTTCCTTCTGCTACTTGTGGGATCACCCGATGTACCTTTCCTACATATATTCGATCTCCACTATGAATATAGTGTTCAAATTTTAATAATCCTGGGTTAAGGTTAAATGATACCGGATGCTTATGCTTCCTTCATGTCAACGCGTTACATTTTCCTCCGAATGAGAGGTCCTAGTGTTGAAGACATAAATTGGTCGCTCGCTCCTGTTTATGTACCCCTATTATATATTTTGTCTTGTAACCATCTCCTTATTCCTAAGCTTATCTTGCCCTGAAGCAAATCAGCAGAACACGTGTCGGCAAGTACCAAGTTTGTTCATTTTCTTCTGCTACTTGTGGATTCACCCGATATACCTTTCCTACATATGTTTGAATAGTTGTTCGGATAAGAGCGAAATTATTCTGGTACAGATTAGTATATTATTAGTCATCTGTCCAAACCTTTTGACCTCTTTAGTGATTGGCACTTCGGCTATAACATGAATACTGCATAGCTAATTATAGATATAGGTCATTAATTGGGATTTGAGTCCTCAAGTAGTTCTGACCAATGATTTGCTCTCTTGCCTGTCTTGATCAGATCCATCAGGAATGCTTACCAGAAATAACACTCTCTTAGTAAACGGTCATAGGAAGGTAATTTTAGTCCCTTCTCACGCTCATGCGTTGAAGTTACAGAGTCATGCATGTCATCACTCACTGAGGTGTCATACTTTCTAAGAGCCATCATCACGAACGGTTGCCCATTGGTAGAGCTAGTTGATCTTAAGGACTTTCTGCCCCCTTTTATTAATAAACACAGAAATTTTTCCGATGAGACCACATCAAATGTGAAAATAAAAACGATAAGGTGTGATATTGCTTCGCTATCTATCTTTATCTATATGCTTCTCCAAATTTACAACTTGAACTTGTATTTATTTGATGACGAGATATTGTTGATGATGGAGCTCGTGTTGAATGATTGTTTGGGCTATTACCATCATCTATTGTGGATGTAATGATTTCCGACGTTTCGATAGACATCTTCTATCTTTATCAAGGAGAAAAGTAAGAAACCTTTTGAAAATTATCAATTTTCAAAAAGTCAATTGACAGAAGTCATGAAAGAAAATGAACGATGTTATATACTCATCTGTGATATGATGATCTTTTTAAGTTGGATCGAACTATCGGCGTCCAAACTTCTGGCAGATCTATAGATGGAGCACTTATGGAATCAGGTGTTATTTTCATAAATGCTGCTTCTTTGATTTTTCTTCTTGCAAGTTTTTCTTCTTTGGATATTATTGATGCTTCATCCCACTTTATACGATGATTCTCATCTACAGCATGTTGGACCAACCTGGATTTGTCGCTGTCTAGTACTCGTAGAAGCTTCTGATGTTCTTTTACTCGTACATTCAGAGGGCGTTTAGTTTCGCCGATGTAAGATCTTCCGCACTCGCAAGGTAATTCATATATGCAGTTCTTTGTCCTTTGTGTCTCATTATTAGGCTTAACTTTTGTAAGTTTAGCTCTGATAGTGTCTTGAGTTTTGAATGCAGTCGTTATGTTGTATCTATTTCCAATTCTTCTCATTTTCTCCGACAAACCTTTTACATAAGGAATTACGGTTTTAATGGTCTGATTTATATCTGTTGGTTCTGGCTGACTTTCTCTTGTTCGTCTAGCTTTTTCTAATATCTTTTTGGGGTAGCCATTGCTTCTAATAGTTTTCGAGAGAGTTATTTATTTCTTCTTTTTGGTCTTCTTCAGTGCAACAAATATTTATTACTCTATCAAATAAACATTTTGCTACTCCCAATTTAGTGTTTAGTTGGTGGTTTGAATCAAAATGTAGATATTGTCCTGTGTTCGTTGGCGTTTTATACACAGTGGTTCTTGGGATTCCATTTTGTTTATATACGAGTACATCTAAGAATGGAAGTTGTCTGTGTTTCTCGATTTCAATTGTGAATTTAATTGATTCCTCTTGATTGTATTTATATCTGTTGGTTCTGGCTGACTTTCTCTTGTTCGTCTAGCTTTTTCTAATATCTTTTTGGGGTAGCCATTGCTTCTAAGAGTTTTCGAGATGTTATTTATTTCTTCATTTTGGTCTTCTTCAGTGCAACAAATATTTATTGCTCTATCAAATAAACATTTTGCTACTCCCAATTTAGTGTTTAGTTGGTGGTTTGAATCAAAATGTAGATATTGTCCTGTGTTCGTTGGCTTTTAATACACAGTGGTTCTTGGAAATCATTACATCCACAATAGATGATGGTAATAGCCCAAACAATCATTCAACACTTGTATTTATTTCATAAAACATTGGTTGGAACATAACTTCTCTTCAAATGATTTAGAATAAACCAAATTTTAATAGGAAGTTCAAACTAGAAATTTTTTCAAAGAATCAAAATTAAAATCTTTATTGAACATTCCATAAGAGTTCCATTCAATCTGCCTTATTTCTTTATCGCTGATATTCCTTTTGAAAAACCGATTTACCATTAGGGTTCACGCGACCTCAATCATGGAATTCTATTTTGTGGAATGTATGAATAAATAAACACTACAAGCTAGTGAGACATGAACTACTTGGCCGTTAAACAATAATATTATGACGAAAAATGAAGTAATACAAAAAATTCTTACGTTTGCATATCCTGAATTAAAACGGAACATCCGTTGGCCACAGTGAAATTACGTCGCACTGGTGACAACTAGCCAGATAGCGAGTCGTGGCACGTTCGTTACGCGAGCTTACATTGTTACCTATCTACGACTGTGAACTCGAGAGGTGTCGGTAATTTTGAGAATTATTTTTTATATTTAGGCCTTATTTCCGGACATGCTTTATTGGCCGCACGTACCTGATCTATCAATTTTACCTTATTTCATTTTCAATGTTACCTTTCTCATTTGTATTTTGTTTCAAGGACGAAGGATTCATCAAAGAGGAGGAAAAACCACTACCATCGCACGAAATGCAGCGAAACGTGTGGCTGCTGTTCGAATACCCAGAATCGTCACAGGCGGCGCGGGTCGTCGCCATCATCTCCGTCTGCGTCATCCTACTCTCGATCGTCATTTTCTGTTTGGAGACGCTGCCACAGTTCAAGCACTATAAAGTTTTTAACACGACCACGAACGGTACCAAGATCGAGGAGGACGAGGTTCCCGAAATCACCGATCCTTTCTTCCTCATCGAGACCATCTGCATCGTCTGGTTTACCTTCGAACTCTCCGTGCGCTTCCTGGCTTGTCCCAACAAATTGCATTTCTTCCGGGACCTCATGTAAGTTGACGAAATTTTACATTTTTCGATTTCAAGATTTAAGGAACTGATTTCATTGAGGTCTTGAATCTCTGGGACATCCTACGTCAATCGTGGTTACTTCGAACCATTGAAGCAATGATTCTTCGGGATTATTGTTCCTTTATAGTAATTCAATTGGCCCTGTGCCGGCAGTTAGAAACTTTAAATTATTTCCTTTAGTGTATGTTACATAAATATTATCTTCCGGAATATGATATATCGAGCAAACTTCTCAGCTCGCCAGTAGTCCTTTGATGAATGTTTATGCATTCGATGTCCACTGAAAGTCGTTGAATTGAGGGTCATGTATCGTCGTAGGAATCTACAGAGAAAGTCTTGAAGATAAAGATGGCGCTTCTTCTGGGTTTGTCTGAAAGTTTTGTCTCATTCTTTATTAAGACTGGTGGCCTCCTTCAAGATTTCAGTGCCATACTGTGCTGTTGAGGTGCAGTTATCCCGAAACCGGTCCACAGTTGCACTTAAGGTCTTCATTCTCTAGGACATCCTACGTCAGTTGTGGCTAGCTCACACCATTGGAACGATGATAAATTCTGGTATGATGATCAAAGACTACCTTATTTACCAATAGATCAATTTTAACGATATATAACGACATATGCGTTGGATGATTTAGATGATAATATGAAGTAGTACAGTTTTAAGTGGAACAGGATTGTGGCTAAATTGAAACTGAAGGAAAACTGTTGGTTTCATTATTTTTGATTCAATATATTTGCAATGTATGAGGTATTGCAAAGGACAAGAGCATGCTGAAGGAAACATATTCTAAATGGTTTTCGTTGATGGAAATGATATTCTCAATTTTGGTTGTGAGTCTGTTCAGAGAACGGGAAAGGACTCTTAAAGCACGCAAAAGCTCCCAACCTGACGTATGTTCTTTCTTTATGTTAGCTGTTTCCAAAATCTTTCTGGGACAGCCATTACTTCTGAAAGTTTTTGAAGTGTTATTTATTTCTTCATCTTTGTGTTGTTGGGTAATGCAAATATTTTTACTCTATTATAAACAATGCAGCATTTGGAATTATCACAAATATATTGATGTATTCTTTCAACTTCGAAGTATATAATTCGGGGATAATATTTGCATAATTGCATTTTGTTTTTCCTCATCGCAGGTTGAAACTTGAATGTGTTCGAAAATATATCTGTAGATGAATTTTTCAGAAGAAATTATGCTCGGCATATCTTTTATTTTGCAACTTCTCTTTCCCTTAAATATCAACACCATCTACTATTTATCTAGAGATGTATGCTTTTTCTGTTAAAGCATTGTAGCCATTTCTTCAATTCATTTTTCCCACTTAATCTTACTCGAAAACAGGTAGAACAGCGTGTTATCGTTCTACCCAAATATTGGAAAATGAAGACGAAATGGTCTATTGGGTTCGACTTGCTGATGATGAATACCTGATCAAAATTGAGTCCGACTGGCAGTATAACCTCTTTATTCCGAAAGAAATGAGCTAGAGTTTCCTATTTTCAGAATAGGATGATTGTACAAAAATGGTCGAATGGTTCAACTGTTATGAGCTTCTGAAATTAAGTTTGTAACTTGAAAGATGTTTGACTGATGTTAAAACGAATAGGTTTACAAAATTTCATAGAATCGGCTACTCTTAAAAATTTTAAAAAATTCCCAACACTTTTTTGTAAATAATTAACATCTCCTTGAATGTCCGAAAGAGATGAACAAAAAATATCCTACTTTTTTTAATTCAGGCTTTCAGCTCCCAGAGATTGCCTTAAATAATGTTATGACTAATTTCAATGCAATACAATAAAATCTCTGTTAGCAGAAATGACCATTTAAATTTTTTTTTCAGGAACTTTATCGACATCATCGCCATCATTCCGTATTTCATAACACTGGCAACAGTGATAGCAGAATTAAAAGATTCGTTAAATCTGCCCAAAGCGCCAGTCACGCCACAAGATAAGAGCACCAACCAGGCGATGTCTTTGGCTATTTTGAGGGTGATAAGGCTTGTGCGCGTCTTCCGAATATTCAAGCTTAGCCGACATAGCAAAGGCTTGCAAATCCTTGGCCGAACACTCAAAGCCAGTATGCGTGAACTCGGCCTACTCATCTTCTTCCTGTTCATAGGTGAGTCCTCTCTAAGTCAGTACAAAATGTCATTTCATCATATCGAATGTTTATGTTATGTTTTAATTAAACTGTCAATTACAACAGTTATGACAATTTGAAGGAATAAGGTAGACTAACATAAAAGGTCCTAGCATCGACAATAAAAAATTACAAGCATAAATGTATATTATTTCTAAAAAAGATGAAAAAATGAAGTATTGAAAACCCAAATGTTTGGAGTCGTTTTGATTATTTAGATTTATTTGAGTGACTTCGAAACCGACCAAGCTCTGCCTAAAAGACGAAATGTTCTTCACCAAGTAGCTTTTAATAACTACAAAGTCCTACAAAGTAAATTATTCTTTGCGAAGGAAAATTGATGGTGACTATCGAAAAAATATTAGTACTTAGATATCGGAGTACTTATTGTTTCACCTAACTTGTCTACGACTGTGGAAGAATATACTTTATGTGATATAGTTCAAGATATATTGTCATCAGGGGGCTATAAAAAATTTAAATTGAGTGAGCCACGGCTGATCTAGGAACGTTTTTCAAAAAGAGAACGCGAAGCAGTTAATAGGTGCTATTGTCAATTCTTCAGACTTAACAGGTATTGCCGCTAGCATTAGTCATGTTGCCTTTATGTTCAATTCAGTTACTATCTCGAAGTATATTTTGATGATTTAATTGGCCATAATCATCAGTAATCCGAAAAAAAAATTTACCGATAGCTAATCTGATGATCATCCCAGTCTAGAAGGTATTATTTAGTTCAACTGGCTTTTTCAATATCAAGAAATACTCCATTGTAATGGTAATGAGACATTTAAAATATGATCCTGCTCAGAATGACATATGCGAATGTATAATTAATTTTTCTGTAAATGACAGAGAGTATTCAACTGAAGTTTTTCTTTGCGCACTTTTTTCCTTCATTCTTTGAACCAATATCCATACTATCTATGTTCCTTCTCTGGGATTTTAAATGTTAATAATGTGGATTTTTCTACAGAAAACTGATCAACAAGTCCTAGAATGTACTAAATGGAAGCGTGTCGAGTTTCATTTTATTTTGGTATCAGATTTATGTTGATAGCTGACCAAATGTTCTTATCCAGTTTTCCTTATTATTCATAATTATTTCCTCACTTTTTTCAATTGACTTCAGGAAGTCAACAATGATATTTTTAATTGTTTCACCAATTGAACTTAAAAACTCATCCTTCCGAAATATTTGATTGAAATATATTCGTGACTAGGCGGATATAATTTCCAACGCACAACAGGAATGCATAAATATTTGATTTTTCAATTAATTATTTATAAGATAGGATAGGAAAAGAACAAGCTTATAATTCATTTCCATAGTTCGAACACCAGAATAAAGCATCTACTACACTTTCATGGCTTGCTGACAATGTATCTTGAACTAACTATAATTATATCGATCGAACTGGTGTCATGAGAGAATGAAGTTTATTGAAATATAATACGAGTTTGAATCAAACTATATCATTTTTTCCGCGCAAGAATTCTACGTCCTGTTCGTAAATTTTTCCGTTATTCTTCGTGCAACTCTTTATTACTTTATTCCAACATCAACACAGCTAGCCTCTGTTCTTTTTTCCTAATTGCAGTTATGAATCTCTCTTAAAATAAGTCCAAACTATCATCTAATGCCTCCGTCTTCATTCCTTTTACCAATGTCTCCCCTGCACTGTATTTCATTCCATATCATCATTTCTCGCCCTTTCTCTTCTGGATATTCAATCACCCCTTATTAGATAATCCATTTCGATGGCTTTTTAATGACATCACTCATAGTCCTTCTAAAAATTAATTTTTACTTTTTTCTCTATGTACGTTTGTTAACATTTCAGCTTTCTAAAATCATTAAATGTGAAGGGTCTCTCACTATTATAGAAATTGGAATACTCGCAGCTTTGAAGTTTTCTATCAGCTTTCTGCATTGATTCATCTGTGAAAAAACCGACTGAATATTTATCTTTTTCGTTTTGTAATTTTCGTTTCGCAAAGGTGTATTTTCTTCTACTATAAAAAATTTCTGGATTTGTGATAGCGTTCCTACTCTTGTTAAATCGCTTCAGTTCACAGGTGATTCGAAACCCAGACAGAGTAGCAGCACTGTAGTAAGACTGACAGATTATAAATCACTAGAAGCTTCCTATTTTTTTCATGGATTTTCCTAGCCACTCGACCCTTTGAAATCCCATGATACGAAATCAAATGTGATGAATTCAATTCAGTAGAATTTGATCAAATGAAGAATCTTCACGGCTTCTGCTCTGTATCCAGTGACAACGTTGTAGAGTTGACTTGAATTGAAGTAACGTCATTTTATTTTTACTCTGCAGGAATTCTATAATATTCTAAAGATTTTCCTTCACTTCATATTATCATAAAACATTTCATTTATACGTGTATTTTGCTTTCAAAGAAGTGGCTGTATTGCTCATTGAGTTTTTGTAAGCATTAAAACTGGCACATCCACCATTTAGTGTTATTATACAATTCTTATACCCAAGGGATCAATCTGTAATTGAAACATAATATTATTGCAGTTTATTTTTACTCTGCAGGATTTCTATAATATTCTGAAGCTTTTCCTTGGAAGCGCTTCATATTATTATAAAACATTACAATCACAGGTGTATTTTGCTTTCAAAGAACTAGCTGTATTGCTCATTGAGTTTTTTGTAAGCATCAAAACTGGCACATCCACCATTTAGTGTTACTTTACAACTCTTATATCCAAGGGATCAATCTGTAATTGAAATATAATATTATTGCTATAATATTCTCTTTCCTCTATTTTCATCCTATCATGTGGATGTCGAAAAAAGCCTGGCCCCAAGATTTCGGAGGAATCGAAATTTAAAAAAATGTAAACGTCGTATGGGATAAAAACATTTATTTTCAATGGTGAAACATTACAATTTCACGCGTATTCTGCTTTCAAAGATAGTGCTGTCTGAGTTTTGTAATCATCACGAACGTTCAATTCTGAATAGGGGTCCTGTATGTTCCTTAAGTACCTACCTTTGCGTTCTTTCTATGTAAACAACTGCGTTTGATATTGAACTGCTTCTCTTCCCATTTTACTCATTACTAGACTCCATCTTAATTGAGAAATCCTATATAAAAATCTCCAAATGAATACCTGCAGCACATGTCTTAACCTTTGCTCATATTGTGTTTATCTTGGGAACTCGGTATTGTAACCTATAATAGATAAAAATAACATTTCAGTCGTACGTAATAAATCATCATTGATGTACACTATGTGTAAAAATGGTGGTTAAAAGAATTACCTAACTGCAAGACGATGTTTACTCTCATGTACAAGAATTTAAGAGTTATGTACTTATAAAAAAAGAAGAACTAGATATTTCAGAGCTTTCTCTTCATCTTTGACCAAAAGTAGTGCAAATATGCCATGAGAAACAAATTCAGTTCGAAGCAATTTGCTGCGATTCGTTGCCAAATATACTACCACAGTCGTAGACGAAGCTTTAGGTGAAATAATACTTGTGAAACATTTAAAGCCAATGTACTCACATCTATAATGTAAACACTGGCGCGAATGAACCCCAAAACCATTAAACCTAAAATCGGCCGTTGACTAATTTGAGTGCCATGGACCTTCCGCCGTCGCACCAAATGTTCCAGGTGTGGTCCTCTTCAGCAGCATAGTCTACTTCGCCGAAGCTGGCAAGGAACAGTCTTTCTTCAAGTCGATACCAGACGCATTTTGGTGGGCCGTAGTGACCATGACCACTGTTGGCTACGGCGATATGAGGTACAGTGTCCCGCACAGAATCTCACTCACCTTCCCCCTCTCCTCTTGCAGGTGTCGTGCTGTTCTCTAGTGCCGTCTACTTCGCAGAGGCGGGCTCAGAGAATTCCTTCTTCAAGTCCATCCCAGACGCGTTCTGGTGGGCAGTGGTCACCATGACAACCGTGGGCTACGGCGACATGACGTATGATGTACACACCTAATTCAGATTTAGTTGCCTTCACCGTAGCGAATCTTTTTTCGTGTACACTAAAACGACTCAGCGAATCTACGGCAGGGAGGTTTTTGAAATAAATATGTTCCGAGAAATGACTTTGGAAGCATGAACCAATTGAAAAGATATTTTCAAATTCAAGTCCAGAAGAATATACTTGACCATTCCATCATCCCAAATAACGTCAAATAGAACATCTGGTTATCATTTATTTTACTTTTTTTCATCACCTGCCAATACAAAATAATAATACAAAAATTTCAACATGGATTGATGTCTCGAAATGTATTGATTTTCAAGCAGTTTTTCGCTCACTAACTACAGTACGAAGTATTCTTTTGTCTATGGTCAAAAGACGTCTTCTCTCAATTAGCCATTCAAACCATGTGAGCGTATGAATGTAACACAAAATTATGTTAATATCATTATTTAGTTCTTAGCAGTTTTTTTTTATCAGAATCTCAATTTCTGATCAGTTCAAACGGTATCATTGATTTTGAATTTTTCAAAGATCCTTAGGACAAAACTAAAAAAAATTAGGAACAGTTCAGTTTTCTTTATCGCCTACTCAACTGACGAATCGCTGGAATGAAGAAGTTTTCACCTACATTTCGTCAATTTGTTTTCTAATATCTTAGTAAGATTCACAATGAGAAGATTCTAATGGGAAAATTGAATTTTATTAACGATCTAGATTGAACTGATATTGTAGCAAAACTAAAACATTCACCTTAGTGTCATCAGAATTTGTACAGCTCTTATTTCCAAGTAAGTAGACCGAAATTAAACCTTTTCCCAGAAAAACTGGCACATCCACCATTTAGTGTTATCATACAACACTTATATCAAGGGACCAATAATTGAAAGTTAATGTTATTGCTTTAATATTCTCTCTACTTTATTTTCATCCTATCAGTTGTCAACGTTGAAAAATCCTGGTTTGAGGGATATTACGAATATACTTTGTTGGAATATTGGCCACTTCAAATGACCTTCTATCCACCGATCTCGAGATAATAGATGTAGGTACTCCAAAGTCATTTCAGAATTAACTGAAGAAATTTAAATACACTGAAAAACATGAAGTTCTTTCCTGTCGTGGATTCGTTACTTTGAGAGGGCATTTGGAAACATCTTTGGGACCACGAGAAAATTCTTTGATCCGGAACGCGTTTTGTTGAACCACATTCTGGCAGACACCGGCGGATTTCCCCTTCAAGACCCTTGATGTCGTGTCGCTCGATGTTTGCTCGATGTTGCTTGTCATGTCGTTAGGTCAGTTTCCAGATCAGATGGTATCGAAGCGCCCGCAATCAGTATGGCGGGGTTCTTGAATGATTGTAAACCATTAACGCACATTGTAATCAGTTTAGGTTGGTGGGCGAGTTCGGCTTATGTTTTCGCCGGCCGATTACACGAAATTGGATCAGGGGAAACTAAGAGGTTTAGGAGATGAATAAGAGTTCAACTCGCGTTTCGCTGGACGGTTTTACTTCAACGACGGTTGCTCTCTATATTTCTGGCTAAGTCAACATTGAGGGTTGCTCGACCAAATATGTCACCGCCATCTTGAACTATGACATATTTGACAGTTCAAGTGCTGAGAATGTTTTGATGTACGAGCGCTTGATGTGTTGTTTATAAGATGTTTAAAATAAGGGTGTATGTGCACTTGCCATAATTTGAATGGAAACATCATTCCAAATCTCGGGACAAGGGGACTGTTTTCTATGACATTCACTTGAGCGTAAAACCAAGCATATATTCAGAAATATTTGACAACTCGTTAATTCATTCATTCAGTTCAACGTCCTCAAAGAATGTTTGACTTATTGCATCGTACAATTCTACATTTCGAAAGTTGCGAGATATTCCATGCATTTTCATTGGCTATGAACAATATTTCTTGAATATTAAAAGAATATTTCTTGAAGAACCGTATTGAGAAATTCACTACAATACTGCATTTCAGCTGATATTTTCAAATTTAAAGCACAAATTTGATACATGGCTTATACATTTAATCTAAGTAGAGTCTTTTTGCCGCCAAATCTGTTAAACATTAAAGCATACACTACCATTCTAGAAATCTCAGTTGTTTACGATCACTGGAAAATTTTATCTCGGCATGAGCATTTTCCTGCATTCATTATCCAAAACGTTCGACGTAAATTATTGAGACAAGAGTGTATTAATAAACTTTAATCCTTATATGGCGATGAAGCACTACCCTTTAGCACTGTGAAACACTTAATAATGAGTTCAAACGTGGTAGCAGTGCAATCGGAGACGATCCCTGTTTAGGTCGTTTAAGAGCAGTTGTTGAGTCTGAAAAATCGATGCTGTGTAACTGTGTAACTTATCTCAAAATTGTGGCATGCCTGGACATTGATATGAAAAGCACATATCGGACGATCAAAAACGACGTGTCGACATGCTTGAGAAATTCAACGGAGGTGCTGCAAATGACAAATATACCATAAATGACGAGTTATGGAACCGACAGATGATTTGAATGCAATCAAAAGTGTATAAATCTTAAATGCGGGCATTTTGAAACGCAATGAAGCAATTTTCGATCAAAATTTTTGGTATTTTCACTGATAGGCAAGAAATATAGAAAGCAACCTTTGTGCTGACAGATAATGAAGTATCGAAAAAATGCTTATACAAACCATATGTGGTTTGAACCCTTCTGCGTTACGCCATCCAAATTATTATTAGTTATTATCATTTTCACAAGGAACAAAGTCAAAAAATTCACAGCATTGGCGAATTTCTTGAAGTTATTACAATGAAATTTCATCATATTTCATTTTTTCATATTATTTCAGAATTTCATTAATAATTTTCTTTCGTTTTCTTTTATTTTTCAAAGGCCCTTGTCGTGCCAGTGTTATTTTTTCTTCTCTCGTACAGGATGCTTTTCTACGTGGTATTGAATAAAACCTTGTATACTGTAACCCTCATTTTCAATACAACATCAATAAAACCCCATGAAGAAACTATTTCACAAGATTCTCTATTTCATTAAGTTTCAATTTGAAACAATCCAGTAGTAAAGTTTTCTGTTTAATTCAATCAGTGAATATGAAATTTTTATTAAAACTACCATCTCGTTGAAAAAACCGCCAACTCATAATTCAATATCATCAATCAGACCAAATCTATGGCCTCTTTGTTCTCAACAAGGTAATAATAAAGAAAAATATACATTCCAGAAATTGGTTCCCCTGATCCAATTCAAATGAGAATATAATAGAGCGGTCAAAAAAAACCTACCAGAAAGTAGAGTTACAGAAATTTGAAACTTAAGGGCAGCGCGTATTGATAAAAAATTCTCACATTGATATCAAAGTAAAAAAACTTGCTGAGCTCATCCACCAACTACTATATTATTTATATAACCTGTATTTCGCACAAAAAAGTCGGAATACGATGTATTATATTACCTTTTTCTTGTCAAAAAACTAAGATCACTTCCTTTAAGAAATTCTTCAATATTATACATTGTATCCCTTTCGAGTGGTCCTATTGAAATTATTTGAGAACTGATGATAATTTCTTTGTTAAATTCTTAGTATTGTTTCTTTGGAACACTCTTCTCATTTCCTATAGCAAATGAGCCACTATGTTTTTTCACTCAATTTTCAGAATAATAACGTATATTTATTTCGGATTAATTTCACTTTTGAAACAGAATTTGATGTCACAGTAAAGTACGATATCTTCCTCATATTCATTCAAAAATAAATCTTTCCTAGGATAGATAGAAACAAAAAAGGGGTTACTTCAATAAAAACTAAATGCTTGCAGTATAGTAGAAAAGGGAATTAAAGAAAAAAATTTGCACATCTACGATTTCACCAAAACTACTGGCATCATTGTGAAATTTTATATGAATATATTTTAGAAACTGAGACATCCAAGGAATTAGTTTATATTTATCCCAACTTTTGCAATATTAAATTTCAAATGAACTCAAACATCATTCAATATTACGCCAATAACTTTTGATAAAACTCGATACTGTGTACCGTTTTGGAATATTTCATTTGAAAATTATGAAATAATAACTTTTGGGGTATGGGTTATTGAGAAGGTTATTAATTACTTTTGTTAACTATTAGTAAGCATTATATGAATAGAACATTTTTATTACGTATATGATACCCCATCGATCAATGTATCCATTTAAAATAATTGAGACTGAGGGCTTTCATTTCTTGTAACATTTCACAAAAACCCAGTCTATCCGTTCAGGATATTGATGGATTCTTTAGAAAAAATGGGAAGACTTGTATATATTCGTTAAAATGGAGGACCTTTTGAACACAATATTCTATTATAGGCCCTGAGCTTTTTTTCAAATTTTCCTCTTCTGGCTTTCTGATTAATTAATACAATACAATACAACAACAACAATACAATAATTAATACATGATACAATTAATACATTTCATACCAGCGTCGGTTTTTACTTCATAATTTTCAAATATTAAAGAAGTTGTGCTCAATGGTACGAGCCATGTTAGTAGGTTCCTCTATGAAAGTTAGACATAAAACAAATTGATTCAGAAGGTTTCGGCAATATCGTACAAGATATGTATTATTTATTTTCTTAAACACCTTTATCTTGAATATATTTTTGACTGAAGCTATAGTAATTGTAAATTTTATTTTATTCACATGACAGAGATTTTCAATGATATCATGAATACCAGAAATTGTCACATAACTTGGCCAAAATTAGTGTCAGGGATAAATATTTAGTAGAGAAAAGATATGTTAAGAACTAAAACTACAGGTTTTATTTGACATAAAACAGAGATATGATCTTCGAATAAATACATAGGAACACTGCTTGAGAATATTTTAAATAAGCCGTTCTCTCCTAACAAAGTCTCCATCGAAATTTTAAGAACGAAATATTCATCAGTTCTCAAATAGTCTGACCGGAAAGCTTGAAAAGGACACGTCCTACATTGTCAAAAACTTTCAATAGGTCCAATTCGAAGGAACACTCTAAATATTCGATTCGCCCTATCGTTTCAACAATCCTCTGGATTCTGGCCTAAGTAACCGTATTGAGGAACAAAGAATTTTCTATCAGAATGTTAACACCGACTGGCCTAGAATGAGGCGGTCCATCCCGCATGAGCTTCTTAATCCAAACCCATTTCGTCCTTGTGCATATGTCTAACTCATTTTGATTCACCCCTTGTGAAAGGATACTACTCGAGCGACTAATGCATTGAAGCTTATCTGTGTTTGTTCTTATTATTAAAAATACTTGCAATAATTCGAACTAAACTGTTGGGTTTTCTGATTAAAGTTTTCTTTTACTTCTTCATATTCATTAATCCAGTCATAATTTGGTTTTGAATCCAAATTTTTTCAGATTATGTGTTTTAAATTTTGGATCAATTCAAGTCTATTTATTCAAATTCACTTATTATTATCAAAAAATAGTTTGTTTGATGCCTGATTTTTTTCCAATCGATTTATAGTATGGGCTAAATTAGTGATCCCCGTACTATAATTTTTTCACCATAAGTGATCTTTTTTTAAGAAATTTTTAATGATGTCAACAGCGAAAGATTCATTTTTATTGATTGTAATAGATTTTAGCAGACAGAATACTAGGAATATGCGTTGTGAAAAACTATGTCCAACTAATGCCAACGTTTCGTAGATGTATTTTCACTTTTTCAGGGTATAGTTGAACATATATTCTCCATATAGAATGTTTTAATATCATATTGGTAGCAGAATATATACAAATAAAATATATTATATTTATTTTTATGTTTCACAGGGTAAGTTTGCCAGCGAAATATCATGTACAGCCTTATAGCAATTTTTTAATGATGGGACAAAAACTCTCAACGAGATATTCATAAATCCTTAAATTCGAAGAATCTTGAGTTGGTTTGGAGACTCAAGTTTCTTACATTTTTGGAATCATCTTTTGTCAGAACAAAAACAGTTATTTTCATTCTGTATGCAGATATAACATGTAGAATCATCATGGAGTAGTGTCATTTCTCCTTATATGAATCTTGGTAATGTTTTGACATACTATGAGTTTTTGTATCGACTAAAATATAACATATTGATTTTTATAACAAGCAAGGCAAGCGCAAATTAAAATTGAAAGTTTTCTTAAATTTCTTATATACAGCATGTTTTATTTTTAAATTTTGACTTTTTGATAATTAATCAGAATTATTTCACCCTTATATCTTTCTATATTTAATTGGTTTAATGAGATTAAAATTGCATTTTTGGTATTTATATTTTATTAATTTGTTGTCTTGATTTACCTACGTGTAATTCACAATAAAAATTTAATTCCTATTTCTTATGGCAAAATCAGACAGCTGCCATCAAAACGATAAATAAAAGTAGCAAATTTGTTAGTCGAGGGTATATAGTATATGACAAAACAGTATAGTGAGCAGAAGTCACAGCTTAGGAGGTTAATTCACACTGAATGTTCTTCAAATAACAATTGTAATCAACAAAAAACTTTCAATCTCAAGCATGAAATATATTCTGTCAGAAATCTTGCTGTTGAATGCATCGAAGTCATTAGAGTGCCACTTCTACTTCTGCAACATGAAGCCGTAGTATGTCAAAACATGAGCTGGACATCTCCTGCCCTTAACCAACCTCATCTTAAACTAATAATATAGTTTCGTGGTTGTGTTGCTTTTTAGCGTTTCTTCTAGCATGCCCAGACCTCGTATTCTCCTATAATTAGCCTAAATCACATAATGTTCACAGGCCAGTCGGAGTCTGGGGCAAGATCGTTGGTTCCCTCTGTGCGATTGCTGGCGTCTTGACCATCGCCCTCCCCGTGCCTGTGATCGTTTCGAACTTCAATTATTTCTATCATCGTGAGACGGACCAGGAAGAGATGCAATCGCAGAACTTCAACCACGTGACCAGCTGTCCGTACCTGCCAGGCACATTAGGCCAACATATGAAGAAGAGCTCGCTGAGCGAATCGTCCAGCGACCTGGTGGAGTTTGAGGAGGGTCTGCTGGTGACGAGAGACCAGCTGATTAGGAAGCAGAACTGCAACCCGCGGCACAACAATAACATCAACGCCATGAGCATCGAGACTGACGTTTGACTACGAGGTGAGAAAATATAAATTCACCAACATAATTTCATTTTGGTAGTCTTTACAGCAAGTTAGATTATTGGTAATGAATCGTGAAGCCATAATTGTTTAAGCTTTAGTTAGTGACCTTATGCTTGCATCATCATATCAATGACGTCGTCGAATTGAATTAATACGAACCTTTAAGCTACTCGAAAAATCATTATCAAGTTTGAAATCACCAAGTCTTCTGTCTCAATATAAAAATTAAATATCTCTTTTGTAATATTTGCTTATCGGCAATTTCGCACATGACATTTTATCCAAAATCGTTCCCCTGACGGCTCGTGATTTAGATACTAGGGTCATTCACGAAATTGCCTACGTAACAAACTTTTATATTGTAATCGAGAAATTTTCCTCTAGTCTCTAGTAGTAATATTATGAAGAATGATAAATGGAAGAGCCTCCAGAAATCAAAGTGAAGACCAATGTATAATAGGAACGTGTATGTCGGCAGTCGATCAAAACATCCGTCATACGTTGTAATTGTGCCTCAATATCCTCAACCTGTGCCGTGTTTTTGCGATGAATATCAGCGATATATCGTGGAAGAATCGGAACGTATCTCGTAGTTGTCAGTTCTGCATACCAAGCTTGCCTGTGTCCCGTCGCATCTCCATAGAAACCGCCAATGCGCGTAGCTCTACGTTCGATACGAGGGGTGGCTGCCGCCCCTTTCTCTGAACCGTACCCTGGACCGACGATACTTTGGATGCCGCCACGGATTAATTGTAGACGATAACTGTTCCGTTTTCGCTGCAACATCGCCTCTTTCAATCATTCCCATTTTTCAGAGGTGGCAAAGATTCATTTATTTATTCCTTCTTTTGAACTTGAACTTACAATATTTTAGTTGTATAATAATTTTGCCCGTGTGGGTTGAAGAAAGACGCAGAGATTAATGTAACGGGGTACCTATCAAATAATTCAGAACAATAATAGAAATTGTCCCCATGACATGCGAGTCATCACCTACACTACTGGAGAAAATTAAGGGATCAAAAAAAAATCCCGAATTTTTAGGCAATTTTCAACAGGCCTTATGAAATGGTCGTACAAGAAATCAAAAAAAAGGAAATTGTAGCTCCAAGTGCCTAGTTTGTGGATTAGAACTTGAAATTTTTTTTACTTCTCCGGTTTTTGAGTAATTGTAGAAAAACCAGCAACACAAAAAATTTTCAAAACTTTTCAAGTTTTTTTTTTGGTCTACGGGCGTGGAAAATTTTTTCTAGCTTAACCATTTTACGAATCGGATACTTTGTTCATTTAGCTTTAATTTCTTTTTTTATACACCTTGATCCGTCCACTTTCTGCCGAGATATCGGTCTTCAAATCGAAAAGCGTCCATTTGTCTTTGATTTATATCGATATCACAGCAACCAACGATCGCATAGAAAGTTGAAGGTGGGTTTCAAGAACTTGAATGACCCAACTTTTTGTGTTTCAAATTTAAGCACTTTCTGGAGCAAAAACGTGAAAAAAGCTCGGAATTTTTTTTTCTCATTTTAAAAAAACGTGATCCTTTAATTCTTTCAAAAATTCGATCGTTTAAAAAAAAAACGGCCGGCTGGATTGAATCGGTTTTTTCTAGACTTTTTGTGGACATTGGACTGTAAAAAGCACGCATAACCTTAGTAGTTCCCTCAATATTTTCGATCTAGCGCTTGATTTTCCAAAAAACTATCAAAGGCCCTTTGTTGTTGCATTTTCAAATTCATGTGACAAAAAAAATTTTTTTTGGAAAAGCAATGACTAGTCGTTAAGAAGAATTCATTCAAGTTCTTGAAACCCACCTTTAACTTTCTGTGCGATCATTGGTTGCTGAGATATCGATAATCAAAGACAAATGGACGCCTTTCCATTTGAACACCGATATCTCGGCAGGAAGTGGACGTATCAAGGTGTATAAAAAAGAAATTGAAGTTAAATGAACAGAGTATCCGATCCGTAAAATGTTTAAGCTAAAAAAAATTTTCCACGCCCGTAGACCAAAAAATAAAACTTAAAAAATGTTGGCAATTTTTTTTGTTGCTGGTTTTTCTACAATTACCCAAAAACCGCAGAGGTTAAAAAATTATCAAGCTCTTATCCCAAAACTAGACACTTGAAGCTACAATTTCCTTTATTTAATTTCTTGTAGGTACGACCATTTCCCTCGAAGTTACGGCCTATTGAAAATTGCCTAATCATTTGGAATTTTGTTTGATCCCTTAATTTTTTCCAGTAGTGTATAAATATTATATAAGCCAAGGAAGGAGGAGTGATGGGGAAGGTCATGGAGTTCCAGCGGTGGTTCTATAAAAAAGGAATTCTTGCCTTATAGCACATGAATGGAGCGGATCCAGTCTGGCATTCATAGCCTCCGATCCAAATTCTAAGCAATCTCATATAGTGGTATAGGAATTATCCACAATCCCAAGATCTCGAAAATAGAAGTATCGTGTAATACAAATAGAAAGTTGTGAATAAACCGCTTTTACTTCTACATACAGAAACATATGGATATATAGGTAGCAGTACCAAAATATGAATAAGTATGAATAACACTTAGACAACGTACACAACAATGACTACCCAGAAATAAATAAACAAAAAATGTATCACCATTTGGTATAATATTAACCTTCCATACAGTATTAATTGGCTACACCCACTACTCGATATGAAGCATATCCGCACTTTTACCACTATATGTATTCCTATCGTTGAACAACCAATCCTAGAGTTCGGAGACTTCAACAAGTTAAGCTGTAATGTGAAGTAGTTAGCTGAAAGAAGAGCATTATTATTCAATTCGAGCTGGAAAGATGACGATAACAGGGTTGCTGCAGCTGAAAAGATATAACAGCATGGCTAGATATTATCGTTTTAGTCTCCTACATAGTAGATTAGACTGGTAGACACTCGATAACTCGAGTTATCTTCTCGAACATTGTCAGAGGAATAGCTTAAGTCTCTACTATCATTCATAAACAATCAACCACTGACATAAAAGTGGATGTTAGTCCAATATACGATGTTACAAGCATGAGTTGATGAATTTGAACACCAAAAAATCCCTTATCAAACAATTTTACCTAAAAAATGTAGATTCGCTATTAAACTCACAGAGAACAGTACAACTACAATGAATCAAAAAATAGCGGTTGTTGTGTAGCGATAACATTGATACTGTTTACAATAAATTTAAGTTAAACAAAGCATTCAAGTAAATGGATATGGCATTTGGTTTTTCTTCTACCAGAATATCAAATAGTGACTTGACTTTGTTGGGAGATTTGTTCTGTGAAACCGAAATGAGTATGCTCTTATTTGTTCATGGGGGCAACGTAGATTAGGTACTGAGGATTTCGTTTCATTCGATCGGTCTTTTATAACTTTTCAAACCAAATTCAGTTTCGCCAACAGACTTGCTGCACGTTAAGTACTTTTCATCGACATATTCTATAGCTTCCTGTTCGTTATATTCTACTGATATATATTATAACTTGGAATCAAAACTGTCTTTTTGATTTTTTTTAATTATTGAATTTCGTTTAGTTGAAGTCATTGAATTCTTGATTTTCGTTTTGTGAAAATTATCTCAATTACTTATAGAGAAAATTATTAATTTCCTACAAACGATTAAAAAACTGAAAAATGTAGTCCAAGCAATTACCAACTGCAGGAACATTGGGGCCATTATTTATAATTTACGGCAACTCCGGCTCGCTCAAGCCTTCAACCGTTATTGAATAAATATTATTGAAACTCATGGAATATGAAACCAAAGAATGGAAAAATCCAAGTGCATGCATGATAAATATATAAACAATAATCTCGAATAGTTTTTTCACTTAATTATGTCTAATAACAATCGGAAGTTTCGAGAACAGTCTTAGCATTTTCTCAATAAATATATGCATGTAATTCCGACCAATCAATCATGATTTCTGGATAATATTTGAAAACTTGGACCTAAAATGACTTGTTCATCCGATTAATTGGAAAGCCTATTTGGAAGGAACGCATACCTATTTATGCAATTGTCTTGATCATGGCTTTTTGTTTAGATGAACTGAAAGTGGAGCGACAAATTTTTACTCATATTCATATACATATTTATGTAGCACATGTGCAGTTAATATTTTCATGGTTTGAATATGTCAGGATATACTTGATTTTTACCAGGGATTCTTCATTATGATTACCAAAAATTAAAGACATTTGGACGAAACTATAGCATAAAAACATAACATTATCTGTTTGATGAATGGTAATATCTAAGATATACAGTATATAATTAATTATCATAGCATGATAAAATAATAACATAAAACTCAATTCATATTCCCCTAAGGATTTTAAAATTTTTTCCCCTACTTATGCGTTTCGTCCCTGGTGCACAAACACTGTACCCTTCAGTCTGACTTTTCAATGTTTGCGCCTTGCTACGAACGCTGAGGATTTGTTATTTTTGGTATTGGAGATCAGAAGCTGCCGGGATTCGAACCCAGACGTTGCCGCATTTCTGGTCCGCCTCCACACCACCTAGACGCTAAACTACCCAAGGCCGATGTTTGTTGTCGTTATAAAGGCCACCACGGGCTTTCGATATCTCAAATTCAGATGCGAGAGCAGATATACATTCGAGATTAATTAATTTGCAAAACAAATCTGCAAAATCCACTAAGGCACTGAATTGAAAATTTGTTACAGTGACGGATGTACTGCACATGCAACCTCCAGATGGGTTGGTGAGAAGCTTCTACAAGGATCTTCAACACAAGGAACCTCCTGGAATCGCCTCCAAGGGTTTAGGTAACGAACCAACCATCTGCAAGCATTTGCAACATCGCATAAACACTGAGTGCGTGTTGCGTGCAGTGCTCCGAACGCTCAATAGACCCTTAAAACAAATTCACACATATATTTGTTCTCCTCGGTACTTTTGTATTATTATTATAACGATTGTTTTTGGGTGAGATATCCTGCCAAAAATACTTAATATATAAATATAACTTAGAAACGGAAGGTATATCACAGCTGAAACTCGAATCGTATTTTTTAAGTACCTTAACGAAAATAATTTCTCGAAACATATTTGTATTTTTTACACTTTCAAGAGATTTATTCGCAGGAGAACTCAAAATCATATATAGGCTCTGGGAATTCTATCAGAAAATAATATTCAAACTAAGCAAATATATTGAAGAAAAATTAACATTGCATCAGTATCCTGATATTCATTAATTTATAGTAATATATAAACTATTGAATCAATCCGCCATGAAGATAATATATAGATAGCTCCGATGCAGAAATAACCATATTGATTTATATAATTTTATGAATTGGACAAAAACAATTTCAAAGAAATCTTGGACATTTTTGTAATTTTTTTATGAAGCCGATATATGAGACTGAAGTTCTGAAATGTGCTACTACTTGCATGAAAAATCTGTGTATATCCAACTGCTCAATTAGTGTATTCTAATGGAAATGAGATTGAAAAATCTTCCATACCAGAGATACTCGGTCGTTTCAGAACCTCTAATAATTAGAGGTGGACGTTTGAGAAGATCAAAAGTAGCACATAAAGTGAATAAATCCTTATTTTTCCGAAATTCTTACGGTAGTTTGAAATCTACTTCTTGAGTGGAAACGAGGCATCATCAATTCGTTCATACCTAAAAAATTAGTTGTTCAAATTTTATGGAAGAAATATAGGATAAATTCAACTTTAAAGATCAGTAGAGGAGTATTCTTGTAAAGTAAATAGAATACTACTGTTTGTTAAAATTCTGTAGATAAGATATTTCATTCTTTTAATTAACTGATGCACATTGAGATATTTTAACAATATCTTCGAAATTATCTGCCAAAGCATTACAAAAAATTTAGAAGCCTAAAGCAAAAACCTTATATTCACCAGAAACAATATGATAAGCAAGAAACTAAAAATAGTTGCTGAAATTATTAATATTAAGTAGAGCTTTATAGAGCCAGAATAGAACTTTTAACATGATGCCTCGTTCAAACTATTTAACATCAATTCTCTTGAATATTTGTAAATTAAAAGTTTTTTGTGGTATGAATTTATAAATTATATTACAATTAGGTACATTGTATATATGTAAATTTTTGATAACCTTAATTTCTATCGCATATTCCGTTGAATAACATGTGAGAATTGATCCTGAAAATTAAATTTCCATACAGAACATTGTAAAGTTTTATCAATGAAAAAAAGTCAGCATCGAAACGGATAAAGATATTTTTTTAAATTTTGCCATTCACCATAATATGTACATTTAATGCTTAAATACGCATTGAAGAGAATCATTTAAGTTGTTTATTTTTACATTAATTTCTTGGATATTAAATTAAATTTAGCCATCAATTCGAAATTGGCTTTGAAGACTGGACTATTTTTTACATATCATAATGTTGCACACCTTGCATAAGAAAATAACAAGCAATATTCAATTATTTGGGAACTAAAATTTAATTACTTTGAATTTTCGTTCTATAGAGAAAAAGGATGCCTAATGTACACTTAATTTAGTAACAGTCTCATTCTTATTCTTATAAATCTACACTGCCATGAAATTTTGATCATGTAACACCGATAAATTCACTTCCCCTTTAGAAAAAAATTACTATGCAAATTATTCCAGATTGTGCAAAAAACTGAATTTTATTTCCTTGTATTACAGATTTTTACCTTCAAAAAGACACTTACGAAGAATAATGAATAAGTATAAAATATGAATTTGTAAATATGATATTATAATAAGTTGAAAAATTCTGTGATTAAGATTTAAGGATAAACTTTAAAAGTTTCATTCATGCATATTTTTAATGACGATTGTTTTAATTTCAAACGTCAAGTTATAGACATCCGAAGATTCCGCTGTTTAGCACAACAGTTTTTTAACATTCACTATGAAGGGGAACGAAATTATTGAAACTGGAGATAATTGAAAATAAACGCAATTGAAAATATAGGAAATATAGAAAGAATATTTTATATTTGTTCACCGCATTAACGATAATTTTTTTTCAATTTATGTGGTGAGCCAAACGAAAAAAGTGTCATTCAATGTTTATTTTCACTATTATGCTTAAATTATAAATTCCAGAAATATTTCATTCAATTTTGAAACTTTTTAATTTATTCTGTTGTAAATTTGAAAAAGTTCATCGATGAAATTTTATGTGTTATAAATAATTTTTTTTCTTTCCAATAGTTTGTTTTGCATATAAGTTATGTATCTTCGATATAATTATAACTATGACGTTTGAAAATATGGAAAGTCCATAAGAATTCGATGTGAATAAAGAAATCAGCTGGGATATACCTAATCTTATGAATAATGAATAATTTGTAATGATAACGTAATTAAAAAGAAGTAAAATGGCGCATCGAGTTAACGTGTTATAAAGGCGCGCGTAAACGATGTGCGTATGCTGTGTAGTGCTCACACCAAAACTCTGATTAGTTTTCGGCACTGTTTTAAGTGCTTGTATTTTTGGGCTGTGTGAAGCTTACCTAGGGTTGGATTAGCTTTAGCCCTTGTTACATATCCACCCCGCGTAGCCGGTTCGGACGGGGGGGTAGCGGGCCTCAACTTTCACCCAGATTCAGTTTTTGCGACAAAAAATCACATACACGATAATTATTCTTAGACCTGTCGATTTAGACACAGAACAAATTTTAAGTAGCAATTTTCCTTTGGAATTTGTTAGGGCAGTTACTGGCATTCTAAATTTTTTTTCAGGCCAACTGCTTCTGAATTTTTTAAATGAAGTTGTTTGATATTATGTTTTTTATTGTTATCATTTTTTCAATGATAGATAACCTTGTCAACTCGTCTATTTCAAATGAAGATAATTCTCAAAAAAAAATCTTTTCAGTCTTTCAATTTTTTTATTGGTTTTTTTTCAATTTTCACCACAAAAAAGAGGTGGGATTAGGACTTCCAGTGACTAACCTAGATGAATTCCGAAAGAATATTGCTACGTAGATTTTCTCCAGAGTTCGCCCTTTTTTGGAGCTATTTCGACTGGACTCACTAAGTAGGATCCAATTCTTTAAGTGATATAGCGATGATGTTGAAAATGGCCATAATCATCGCCCAATAGGGGAGCATATTTACAGAAATTTTGGCCCACATAAACTATATATATCTGCAGGATTCTTTGTTGTCAAATCGTGTTTTATGTTGGCCCAGATATCAGTAAATATCAAACTGAAAGGAATCGGACCATAATACATTTATCAAGTAAATCGATACAAAAAGATTTGAATCTATTAAAATATTAAAAAATGAAACATATTTTTCGTGGGATTTTATGCAGAATTTGATGAAGTATTATACATCAAGAGTTTGATTCGGTTTCTCACAACTCAAAAATTCAGTTTGTGATAACAAAAATTTTTTGGTAAAGTGTTACAAATCAAGTTCAAATATTCGTTATCGGTTTTTCGGTTTTCTTCAATACAAAAATTATGCTCTGGTAATTCAATTTTCAAAATCAAAAATAAGAATCCTTTTTTGTTTTTTGATTCACAATATTTATTGATTAAATTGGCAACATTGTTTCAGAATCCACCCCTGATATCTATCTAGTTAACTATGTCAATAATCTGGTTATTCAGTATGAACATAAAAAATTAAAAGAAGAGAAGCTATGCCAAATGTTTTCACGTTTCTTAATTTTTTGTTGATTATTCAAAAATTTTCAAGAAATCCATTTTAACATTTAATTTTATCACAAAAAAATTGACTTATATATAAGTTACTTATATATGTTATTATACATAATATTCCATTGATTGAAATGATTTACCTTGAATATTTGATTCACATTAGGCGGAACGTAGGTACACTTGAAGTACACTGAAGAAAATCCTGTCAATTTTTTTTTCAATTTAAGTTTTCAAGTTTTTGGTGCTTATTGAAGGAGTCACTACCAAAATTTATTTGTCATCAGGTCGATAGAATATTTTTTCTGAATTGCTTATTTACTGGATTCTGAATGTTCATATATTATCTCAATTCATATCAACTTATTTGAAGTCATTAGTTAAATACTAAAATAATTACTCGACATTTAATATTTATAGATTTCAAAATGCAAATTATTCAGTGAAGCAACCCTCAAAGCTGCGTAGAAATGCTAACATCTCTAACAAATTCAACTCAGCTTATTGAATTTTCTGCCAAAATGAAATTAATTTGCTACCTTGAATTCCAGATCTTTCAAATAATGGTAAAAAATTAAAATTTATCTGAGCAGAACGTAGGTCGAATTTTTTCTACATATGGGCACTTCGGAAAGAACAAAATTCAAAGGACAGAAGATTTTAGGTTGAAGTTCCACAAACTATCTGAAACGAATAAGAAATAACAAAATGCCAAAATATCGAATCAATGAAGCCAGCATCGAATATAAGTCAGAAATTATTAACAATGATAAATTCAACTTGGAATCGACTGTTTTTATCTTTCTATATGAGAAATTAGCTTTTTAGTAATACTTCTATTCATGTTTCTTCTTTTCTGACTCTCTACCTTTCATATTTATCAGATTATCGGCATATCCAATATTTTCCAAAATACTTTTTTCAATTTTATATATTCATCCACTTCTTTGTTTTTCTGTTTTTTGAATAATAGTTTATTATGTGTGGGTGCCATTTCTAAAGCATGCTAAGGGTTTCTATGATGCTTTATTCTCATACTTACAAGTTGAGAAAATATATTTCGAATACGATAAATCAAACAAAAAAAGTTTGTTTAGATTCAGGTCAGTAAATAAGTTTGGTTTCATTTCCTTCACGTTTAGTTGGACTCAATCCATATATAATTTCACGTACCTTAGCATAAATTAATCTATATTAAACTATCAACATTGGTATCTTCATCGAAGTCTAATATCTCTCTAGTTATATTAACAGTTCTGTGATATTTTAAGTTAAAATTCACGCTATATATAACATTTATTTCGGATCAGATCTGAGTGGAAGCTTCTTGAAAATCGACCGGCCCTCAAACCTTGCAGTTCCGCCCTTCTCCGTCCTTGCAATATATCACTATTTAAATCGAATTCGAATGCTATAATCATTATTGTGTAGATAATCAATAAAAAAACAGTGAAACAAGATTGATTTGTTCTTATCAGGCGGTCTCATTAAACAGGGTGCGGCATTAGTACTTCAAAGTATGATATCTTCTTCATAATACCTAGAAAACATCTGGGAAACTATTTTACAAAAAATTATAGGCCATTTGAAACTGCACATCTGAAATATAATTACGTACAGACGTTTTACAAGGGTGAACTGAACCATAAACTATCTAGTCCAGTATATTAATATATACTTAACTATAATTTCAAATGACAACCGATATTACTCTTTTTTTATCAAAAACAGAAATCCCTATTGCTTATTGAAGAAACCTTTTTTTGAAATGGATTAATACGTCCGAACCCTAAGCCTATTTGCTTCAAATATCATACCAAAATTTTTATTTTTAATAACTTTTCTGGTTGAATTTTTGCCCTGTGATATTTATACTCTAATATTTTACATCGTTTATTTCTAATTAAGAATTATATTGAGAAATAAGTTTATAGTCTGAGCTCTGATCTCTCTAATCGAAGATAAACCATATGTTAGAGTGTAATTTGTTTTCGGGCAAAATTAACTGAAAAAATATAGAATAAATTGGGATTAATAATATTTAGTTCATCTTGGTAAAATGTTATAACTACATAACTGTAAAAGGTGTTTGAGCATGTGCGGTTTCCATTAATGTATTATTTTTGTGAAATGCTCTCCTCGATATCTTCTTCGGACGGAGATATTATCATAGTATACATTATACTATATGATGTTATAATCGTACTTCAACGCACTCATGTTACACTCTGTATATATTGATTTTTTATCTTTATTATGTTCGTGAAAACAGTCTAGGGGGAAGGGGTTCCGATCTCCTCTCTACCTCCCAAACACGGCTGAGATACTTTAAAACTTTCCTTTCCTTCGAGGTGAACCAAACAAATTTATATTCATTTCAATTGTTCATACTCTATTTCTTCTATTTATCATATATTTTAATAATTCCAAATATTTCCTTGTGGAAGCAATAAGAATAGATCAATTATTACAGATATCAGCATCGTAACAGAAAAATGTGTTATATAAAGTATTTTCAAAGTGTAAAAATTGCTTTTTAACTCTTAATAATTATTGATTTTATAACTATACA
Source organism: Micraspis discolor (assembly GCA_030674115.1). Taxonomy (NCBI): domain Eukaryota; kingdom Metazoa; phylum Arthropoda; class Insecta; order Coleoptera; family Coccinellidae; genus Micraspis; species Micraspis discolor. The sequence goes on from JARTUT010001740.1 coordinate 13,900,210, forward strand.
ACTTTTTGAAATTTTCACTGATCAATTGAAATCATGGCAATATTTTCATCATTGTGTTTCTCAAATTTTCAATAATTCACTAATATCATTACTTTTCATTTTTATAAACAAATGCAATATGAATTGAAAAGAAGGGATAAGGACAACACTATAATTAATTGATAAAATTAATGATTGAAGTTCCATAGATTGAGGAACAAAATTGAATTAATTAATTAATTTTCCTAAAGAATGTTCAATTGACGATTTTCATTTTTATTGATTCGAATTCAAAGACCATTGTAGAAACTTGCGACGTGAATCAAAATGGCCATAAAATAAATAAATCAGTTCTACATTGAAAAGTATCTAATTTTTCAAGTGATCAAAAGTTGATATTCAGTACCTGAATCATCTTATTCGATACAATTTTTAATGTATTCTTTACAAGAAATATCAGAAAAGTCATAAAGTATACTATTTATCAATAACAGTCAATTCTCAACATCATATCATGAATAAGTTCTGATTGCTCAAATTATAATGAATATGAAAGAATAGATTTCTATTTATATTATAATCATTTACTTTCATTTCAGTTTTTGGTATTTTCTAAAATTAGTACATTTTAATTTTCAATGGACATGTTACCATCATTCACGAAATAAACATTCAAATATTATTTATTCAGCTCGAATGAGAGGAAAGTTTAGAATTCACACAAAAAATTATGCGTACGTCCCATCGCAGGTCGTAAGTCATTGTCATTTATTTGTCAAACCAGTATGAATCTAGTCATGTTTGTTACAATTTAAAATATTTTATAAATGTTGATTAATATACGACATTCCTATTTCGTTATCTTGTTTCATTTAAAATTCCCTATGCCATTTAAAAACCTTATCCTATATTACTAAAATTGCTCAATAATGACACTCATTTTCGAAAGTAGATATTTTCTTCAGTTCATTTTCATGAAATCGCTGTGATTTATGTATTAAAATAAATTACCGCCTGTTTAATTTTTTTATTGAGTATTGGTTGTATTACGACGAATTAAAAATAAACGATTTTGAACAAATCTGTTGGGTTCCAAGGTTTATTTGCTTCATGACCTTTGTTTACGCAGGTATGCCACTGTCCTCCTTTTGGTTGCAGTAGGGGAAGACTAGCTGTGATTCTCTACATTTCTGGTGACACAATGTCTCTGTATAAATTCAGCCATGCATGCATGGCCAATTTCAATATGCTCGAAGAAGCAGTAAGAATTCAGAAGTGTTTTACAAAAATATAGACAGCTAATGAGATAACTTTGTAAAAGTAATCCACAAGAAGCAGAAGGAAAAGGAAAATGGTACTTACCGACACTTGTTTCTGCTGATTAGCTTTGTCAGTCATGGTAAACCTCATTCCTTTTTATATATACTTTACCTCCACCATAAATATACTGTTGAAATTATGTTGTTTCTTGGCATGTTTTCATTATATTTCGCATATCTGGGTTGATGAGTGACTTAATTATTCATTACTAATAGTTAGTTGGCTGTATTGGTTTTATCCTCCTTCATTCTTTTTACGGTATCAACAATTGATACTAGTTCTGTCCTAACATTCAAGAATTGGAGACATTTGATCAATTCTTTAAGTCTATGAGCAGTTCATTCTGGTGAACATGAACGCCAAAAATTCTGACTCGCATACTACTGAGAAAATATACTGTCACCATCTGAATAAAACCTGACCCACATATGTTTAGGTGACTTTTTAGTGTTTTGACAAGTTGGGTCAATAGTTGGCTCCACATTGTGAACTCCCAGGAAAAATATAAAGGCGTCCTCTATTTTATATTTCTTTATTTTCCAGTGAAGAAAAGCTAAACTTCACTACCATTTATTATGAAATTAAAATAAATCTCTAGCTTCCATTCAAAACGAGTTTCTCTAAGAAACTACAAGTAACATACAAAATTAAACCATAATGATCACTGAGGTATTCAGTTATTCTAAGAAACTAATCACATATTGAGTATTACACCAATTTGATAGAGAAGCTTTCCCGAACACTTACACCTGGCTTCCTTATTATGAGAGCATCTTCATTATAATGAGTTTCCAAGTCCAAGTTGCCCAAACCTAATGAAAATTAAGACAAATCAATTGAGTTGATATATTTCTAATTATTCGTAATATACAGAAGAAAATGAACTTACTTTTTGATGTTAGAACGGCTTTCTTTACGCCAGATGGCGCTCCAAGCACGATAACCCTTTCAATCCATTCCAAAGTTTCATAATCTGTTCTATCTATCAACCTGAAAAACAACTGAATTTCAGAACATCATAATTAGAGAATTACATATATTTTTTGTTCTATGTTTAATTTTTTAGTTGTTAATGAAAATTTTGTATTTAATTCTAGTCTGAAAAAGAACATAAACAAAATATAGTTGTTGATATTTAATTTTTTTGTTCTTCTTATTTATCTGAAATATTTTTTATCCTGAGTTTCTATGAAATATACAATGGTTGCTCTATTTGTTTCATTAATAACAGTAAAAACATCAAAAGTTTTCATCAAAAATTGCCTTTTTGATTGTTACCTAAGCCAGAAATAAAGTATACAGCAAGTTTATTCACCTTACTGGACAGTTTATGAAAATGAATGTCATTGTAATGATAGTGAAATTTTTTGTCAGTAAAGTTACTGAACAGTTTACACCGAATATACCGACCAATAAAGAGAATACCAATACTGCTAGTACAAAACATTTAATGAGTCCCAGCTCACCTGCTAGTCAGTTCATTGTTTTTGAACTCAAACTGAAGATAAAGATATTTCTGTTTTCTATATTCAAAACTTTCATTGTCATCAATATAAAGAGTTCCTTTAGCTGAATTCTGAAAGTAGAATCAAATATAATAGTTACTTTTTTTTTTCTTTTTTAACTTACATTGCTATCTAGTGCAACAACTAATGTGTAGGGATCTCTATGCATCAAAGTAGATGCTCTTCTAGGACGATCCTTTCTTGAAATAATACTTCCTCCTCTATAGAAGGCAGTTATCTAAAAACGTGATATTTTTAATGCATAAATAACAATCTATCACTTCTGCTTACTGAATCCAAATTAACAGAGAAACTTGTGTAGCCGTTACCCTGGTATTTCCTAAAATCTCTCAGATCATACCAGTATTCTGAAGGTCCCCCTGGTAGAAACACTTTGGCTGTAGTTGCACCAGGCTCAGATATCATATGAGCCAGTATGGAATCACCTGCAATGGAGAAATTGTCAGAAACATTGGCAAAACTGTAACTGAATATATTGACAGGCATTCGGTACTCAGAGATGAATAAAACTTAAGATGGATTTTTTTGTCAATATTTTTAGTATCTGACATTAATTATATTATATGAGAATATCCATGGATAGTGTTGGGTAGTACACGTCTTAAAATTGAGTTTGTAAGAGGTGCCTCATTTTTGTACTGAAGCGGTACATTGTACCACTTCAAATGAGGCGAGGGGGTCTGTCCGTTCATGAGGCGATACAATGTCGGGACAAAATTTGTACTAGTATAGACGACGGGTTGTTGAGGCGCTATAGCGTACTGAGGGCGACTTTTTTCAACAGCAATTAAGCAACTACAGCAACTTATTGCAATGCAATTTCACCAGTATTATTTGTCTTTTATTTAGTTAAAGAATGAAGTTATTAAATAAATTAAACAAGCAACTAATAGAATAATGAGATATGACAGCTTCCATACAAGATACTAGCATAACTTAAAGTGGATATGTTATTTATTCAACCTCACCATTAGCTAAGAGAAGAAATGTGTTTGCTAACAATAATGTATCAAATTCAACAAAAAATCAAAACTTGATTGAATAACAAAAATCACATAATCACATACCAACAAGTAGCTGATTGTCGATATCCAATACTTCTGGGTCTTTGGGATACATGTAGAAAAGCGGTCTGATGACAGGTTCTCCGAACTTCTCATGCTCATAAAACAGGGTGTACCACAAAGGTAGATGAGCGTACCGCAAGCGAAGCGATGTTCTTATGCGATGGCGGACATCCTCAGAAAATAAGTAAGGTTCCCTACGTCTGGTGTCAATGTGAGCATGAGCTCTGAAGAAGGGAAGCCATATGGCAGCCTAAAACAAGTGATATAAAAAAAAAAACATGGATTTTTAAAAGCACAGATAGACTATGAGCACTGATGATATAAGGGTGAATTTGTAAATGTTTTCGTTACTAAACTGGATAAGGAGAATTCCTAACTGAATATACTGCTTGATGCAATATGCTTACCAAGAAGTTGCGAATCTAATTAAATGTAATTTTGAAGAAGCAAAAGAGAAGATGGACTCGATTTTTACCGCCGTGAAAGGTTGACCATAAAATAGTATTCCTTTTGCCCAACCTCATTAAAGAAGAGAAAGATAGTTCTGTTATGGGTGCGTGGGCAAAGGAAAATAATATTTTTTCTTGAACTCTCAAAACAAACTTTCATGAATGCAAAAAGTAATGATAGAACACCCTAGCTGGTCCAGTCTGAATCCATTTTGATAATTAATATATGGAACAAATTTAAAACGTCATAATCACCTGGTACCATCTCTGCAACAATTCTACATCGGGGTTGTTGAAAAAGCCTCCTACATCGGCTCCACAAAAACTAATCCCACCTAACGCTTCTGATAGACACATCGGATAGGAGGCAGCTAGATGGTGCCAATCAGCGTTGTTGTCGCCAGTCCAGATAGCAGCATACCTCTGTGATCCAGCGAAGTGGGCTCTGGACAAGGTGAAGGGACGTTTGTTGGGGTTCCTCTGGAGTAAACCTTGGTACGTGATAGCGGTCTGCAACAAAATTATTTTAGAATATAAACTTATACAAATTTAAAACAAATATTCAAACATTGCAGCAAATGCCAAAATTTAAATCAAAGCAAATAACAATTATCCACTTTCATGAATTGACAATATTTGAGATATTCATAAGAAGATCAACATAATATAAGAAATAATGTGTTTACGTCCTCAATATACTATTCTGTGCTACAAAAATAATTTCCTACAGGATCACAAACAAGATAAAGAGTTGTCCCAAGGTGGGTGGCTACTTAAATTAGTCATGCGGAATAATTCAAATTTTTTAGATCAATAATTAGAATATTTGAGGTATATTGCTGAAACACCTTCAAATTTCCAGTGTTGCCAATGAATGGAAATTTGGCAACAGCTGGGTTATTTTGAATGGGACACCCAGTACTTGTATTTTTTTTTATGATTCAATTAATTTACTTTACTTCCCTATATCTGTCTTTAACGGTTTTTGAGTTATTCTTTAAAGTTTTAAATCAAATGTGAGAGTCACGAAAATGACTATATTTCGCTCAATATTCAAGATTTCAGTTCGAAATTTGGTATGACCTTAGATAATAGTTTTCCCACGAAAGGTTGCCATCAAAACAACATAATAAAATATAGTCTGCATAAAAAATTGCTTACTTTCTTCAAAGGATCAAGAAAATTTATTCAAAATGCATTTTCTCTTTGTTGTTAACTTTCACGGAAGCCATATTGCAATTTTCAGCGCCATCTGACGGCTAACGACGCGAATAATCAGCAACGATAAGTATATGTGGTAATGTGTGCACTATGAATCTTAAACAATATGGGAACAGTTAGTTTAAAATCGCTTATTTTTTACTCACATAAACTAGTCCATACATGTTGTGCAAATGCCTGTGTTCCCAACCACCATAATGTAGGCAATCCTTAGGCATTGTTATTTCTGGACCATTGAACACAGACGGCTCATTCATGTCATTCCAGATCATCATATCATTGTTCACATTCTCATATTTCAACTTGGAATAGAGAGCTTTGTAGTAATCAAACACACTGGGATTGAAGAAATCAGGATAACTGCTTGAACCAGGCCAGCACCAACCTGAGAATAAAATCATAATGAAAAACAAAAGAAGACCCTCAAGAAAAATTAGTGTGTAAACAGTGACTCATACATCAGTGTGCTAGGGTTATGTGGCTGTTACTGCATTAGTCAATCTGTAAGAATTTTTCAATGTATTTTTCTCCATCAGCCTCAACTATGTGTTGAGAGCGACTTAAGTTTATGATTTTTTTGTTTGTTTGATAAAACAACAAGGGAAAACTTGTAACGCTGAAAACAGCTTGTAGGGATAACACAACTCACATTAATTTTGAGGTCCCCACATAGAATAATGATTTACATGAGTCTATTCCAAGCCAAAGACCAGTGATTATTTCGGTCTTTCATGCAGTGATTGTTTCTGGCGCAAGATGCTATAAAATGACCGCTAGAAGGACCTAAACGATGACCAAAAATGACGGTTGGTTCTTTTGCTTGGAATTGAATATAAGCTCATAAGTTGCATTCACCTTCATAAACACTTCCGTCTTTTGATTTCACATAGTAATCATTGCTCAATGAATCTTCATGCAGAAAATATCCACTCTCTCTCTTCACATGAGGATCTATGATGACCACTAGATGGCGACCTGTCAAGGTAAGGTTGGTTAGCATCTGATCTGGATGAGCAAATTTAATAGGATCCCATGTAAAGTATTTCTTTCCATCAGTGTACTCAATGTCGAGCCACATGGTGTCAACGGGCATGTCATGTTCGTCAAAATTTTTAACCACAGTTGTCACATCATCTTCGCTCATATAATTCCAGCGGCACTGGTGGTATGCAAGTGTATAGTACTGAAAGATAATAACATAATTATTACCAAGAGTGCCCTGTTTAGGTTAAACTATTTTCAGTTATAAAAAAATAAAAATCAAAATAGGAATCTTCATCTCAGAAAAATAAAGTTGGATTTGAGGCCTACTAACTTAGTTTCAGAAAAACGACATTGAATTTAGAAACAGTAGGTTTTATTTCAGAAAAGAAATGCTGCTTCTTTCCCATACTTTGTATATGAGTACCAAATGTCATTCAAAGCAATAGAGTAACTTTGGCGTTGAAGAATGACAAAGAGAGGTACTTCAGCATTTATAAATAAGAATGACAGAGATCACATACGAAGTAGACTTTGTTTATCCGATCTGTAGCAATTTGTACTGATGTGAAAATACAAATTTACCTGAGGTAATGGTGCCACACCTGTGAGTGTGGTATACTGCTTGGCACAATCTTTGGGAGTTGGGCCCATGAGTATAAAGAGATCAACAACGCCACTTTCACTCATGAAGTGGACATCCACTCTACTCTCAGAAGCTTGACCAGAAACCAAATTAACCAAAGAAGAGACCACATTCTGATCTTTGCTGTTATTGATATCTACCCATGTTTCTGAAGGATTCAACCAGAACGCTCCCACAGTGTTCGAAGTTCTGTAAAATGGTATTACAAAAAAGAATTTTATCCCTTATTTATTGTACGTTAGTTTCCAGGAAGTATTCAAGGCCAAATTAAATGTTGATCTTTGTCATGAATGAATTGAGCTAGATATTGAAAATTCACAAGATATGTTGATGGTCAAAATACCTTTAGACAGCACAACAAAATCAATTTCAATCACTTATTATTCATCAATGAGTTCAATATAAACGTTTGATAGTATTTTGACAAAAATTCTAAATTTATAAGAATTTGGTGCATTGATTAAGCACTTTGTTCAAGTAAATTAAAAAAACTTATGTATACTTACGAATGGGCATAAACAACAGGAATAGACCCATACAAAGCCATTGTTGAGTCAACAATATACTCAAAAACATCCAGATTGTAAAATCTGTAGGGATCTAACCCTCCCTCCCCAGTGGTCCTAAGAGCAAGTCTATCTGCATGTTGTGGTAAGCCATATGCTCTCTGAGCTCCAGGGAATGTTATATCTAATGCAACTCCTTCAGGTCCTCTAGGTTTACTGTCATGATGTGACTTAAAATTTTCTTCCCATGCACCAGGATCCTCTTGTGTTTCAGGAGTCTCGTCTCCTTCCCTGCAAAATGTTAAAATTATGTCTGGATATAATACTTTTAAGTTAACTACTTACACAGGAACATTCTTGGCTCTCAAATGTTCAATCGTAAATAGACCTCTTCCATTCACTATTGCAACAATGGTTTCTCCTTTATAAAATTCAATTTTAAAAGGTTTTGCCTTCAAGACTGCTTTATTTTCATGAGATTTAATAACAACTTCATCCTCTGTTCTTTTCAATACTTCCAATCTGAAATATCAAAATAACAGAAACAATTTGAAAATAAGAATTCTTTTATGCACAATTTATCTAACAAACCTTTCCACTTGTGGTTCGCCATTGAGGATGTTTTCTACCCTATACCTCTTATGTAACGGGTTAATTTCATCAGCATATAGCCGGAACATATCACCAGCAAGTGCAGTAAGAACAAGTTTGAATTTCACATTTTCAGCTGAATTCAATAATTCTGTCTCAACAGAGTTATCGGATACTTGCAAGTTATTCAAATTAAGTACATAATTATTGTTTTCTGGTTTCACTCCTCTCAAGCGTCTGTAAATAATATGATTGTAAAAACCTTTCCTGGAATAAAAGAAAATACTTACCGGCAAAAACTGCTCTGACTGCACTCCTTGAAGTTTTCTTTCACAACACCAAAACATGTTTGATAGAAAAATAACGAAAATAGTAGGTTTCTGAAATTCATTTATATATAATATTAATAAGTTTGAATTAAACCCAGAATATTCAGATCATCAAAGAAAGTATTCATAATATGAAGTTTTTTCCATTGAAATTTTCGAGTCTTAAATAAAATTACCTTAATATCATTTTATTAAATATTAATCCCGTGCCGCATACGTGTCCGTATCCAGCGACTTTAATTTTTAGTAAAACAAATAATTTGATGGCACTGTTGGTGCTAAGGTTATGTGAATGTCAGTGTCAAAGTCAGATTTCAAAAAATGAAAGAGAACACTGAAAATAATTAGTGTTAAGTAAGATATCTAAAATATTTTAGACATCTTAAGTGTCAAGTTATCTAAGATTTTCCAGCAGGTTTTATGACTAGGAAAACGTTAATGATGTAGGGATTATGTTATGTGATGTAGGGGTACTGAAACAAAACAAATTTTCAAATATTTGGCCAAAAATCAAAAAAGAAATCGTTTGGTTGGATTCACGGATCATGAATCCGTTCTTGACAATTTTCGAACGAATTATGCTAGATAGTTGTAATTTTCAGTGTATGTTTGAGGGAATAATATCTCAGATAAATTCGTTATTCGAGGAAATTTGCTTTCAAATTACAAGCCTGGCGATTTCGGAGTATTAAGAACAAATTTTATACGTATTACAAGTTTAAAAAAAAAAAATAAATATTATTAATGCTGCAGATTCATATCATTCTAATTTCTAGGAAACTAATAATTTTCTGGTTTGCTTAACTACTCGTAAGTGTTTTCGAAAGTTATTTTATGGTGCAGTTTCATCATATATGTAGCAGGAAACTACCCCTGAAATAACTTTTCACTTTATGGTATCAAAGTTTTTGGTTCACCAAAAATTAATTTACGTCTGAATGCCTGGAATTTTTCTGACTGAAATTCATGAATTGAAAATTGAGCGAGTTGCGTCAAGAAAGCAAAATTATATTAATTTCTGAGATTAATTTAAAACTAGACAACGCTGCATTGCGATTTTGCCTCTATTCCACTATGGACGGTCTGAACGTAATAGATTTTTCCTGAAAAAGTAGTAGCAAACTACCTTCACTTCTCATAAGTTCTCCCGTACTCAGTTTCATAGATAAAAAATTAAAAAATCTCTTTAATCTATAGTCAGTTGCTTAACCACAATTTTTTCAATTCTTATCTAGGTTGAGCCACCTCATTAATTTCCTAAGAAATTTCTGATTCTGTTAATAAATTAAGTTTGAAATAATTAAAAATGGCTGGTAATGAGGGCGAGAAACCTGAAAGCAAAAAAGCTGCAAAAAAAGAACAAAAGAAAGCCGAAAAGGCAGCCAAAAAAGCTGAACATAGGGGAGGAGACAATCAACCAGTTGTGCAAGATGAGGGTATGAATGGATAAATTTCAATAAACGCGATATATAGGGATATTTAACATTGCAGTAGACATATCAGCTGGAAAATATGGAGTCCTTCCTCTCATTAGATCAGAGCAGAAAATAGAAAGGGTATATAACAAAGTCTCCGAGATAACTAAAAATTGTGCTAATAAAGAGGTTTGGGTTCGAGCGAGACTCCAAACAGTTCGTGCTAGAGGTAAACAATGTTTTATTGTGCTTCGACAAAGGGAATTCACTATCCAAGTTCTTGTAAATGTCTCTGATAAAATATCAAAGGCAATGGTGAAATTTGCTAGCAAGTAAGTTTATAGTTTTGTGATTATGTCTTCTAATTTTTTCCTATGATTAGCATTTCTAAGGAAAGTATTGTGGATGTTTACTCAAAAGTAGCTACGGTTGCTTCAGAAGTAGCTGGATGTACCCAAAGTGATGTTGAATTGATTGCTTTGGAGTTGTGGGTTGTATCAAGCTCAGATCCTCAGTTGCCACTACAAATTGAGGATGCAAGTAGACCAGAGAAGCCAGAGGTAATTTTAAAAGCCAATCTCCACTAATAAATAACAGTCTAGAGCTTAGCAGTACTAGGTTCATTCTTTTTTTTTTTTTCATAATTTGATGGTGTAATAATTGATAAAATGATTTTCAATTATGATATTCAATAACCACACCTCCTGGTTGAATCAATGATGTGTGATTGTTGTTTTTATTGAAAATTATATTTCAGGATGAATATTATTCATATCCCTTATACCAAGCTTCCATTTGTTTGTTACTATGATCATAATTCTAGTTATTGTTTCCTTCTTCATTGATTTTTCTATCCATGTGTGCTGGTATGCCGGGCATATTTAGAGAATATTATCAAAGATTCACACTTTATATCTTAAGTTGCCTTCACGGTTTTAAAGACTCTCAAGTTAGAAGTAGTTGTGTCATTTCCCAAACGACATAAAAATCACCACCTGTAAAACATCATTTTAAGCTATGTGTAAGCAGTGATACTTGTACTATGTGTAAGGTACATTTTGAATAACAGTATTGGTAGAGAATGAACCTACTGCTACCATAGTTCTATACTGAGGCCCAAAAAAACTCATTGAATTAATTTTATCTTCAAGGATGCAGATGGGTTGAATATAAAAGTTAAACAAGACACAAGATTGGATAACAGAATTTTAGACCTTCGTACAACAGCTAATCAATCCATTTTCAAATTAGAGGGAGGAGTATGTAGATTGTTCCGTGAATATTTAACTGGACAAGGTTTTACTGAAATACACACCCCTAAAATCATACCTGCAGCTTCCGAGGGTGGAGCTAATGTGTTCACGGTCAGCTATTTTAAAGGTATTATACTTGTTTCAATCTTACATGATTTTAATCTTTTATTATACTTCAGGTTCTGCCTATCTGGCTCAAAGTCCTCAACTCTATAAGCAGATGGCTATAGCAGCTGATTTTGATAGGGTTTTCACTGTTGGTGCTGTTTTTAGAGCTGAAGATTCAAACACTCACAGGCATTTGACTGAGTTTGTTGGACTTGATTTAGAGATGGCATTCTTGCATCATTATCATGAGGTTGTCACCGTTATCGGAGATCTTTTTATATCGATATTCAAGGGTTTAAGGGATCAGTAAGTATATTATCTTTTCAATCATGTATAGCTGTGCAAAGATTTTTTTTCTTGAAAATTCTGTACGCCTATAAAAAAGATACAAAGACCTTGACAAAAAAAAAAAAAACCACATGATCCACTTTGCCTATTTAAGAAATTTAGAGTGTTGATGGGTATGGCACAGGGTGCATAAATCCTTCAAAAATGCATAAGATATATTGCCCATCACATTTGTGTTATTGAATTATGTATATTATTTGCTTATAGATTTGGTGTCCATATGTTTACAACCTTGTTTTTTCAGATTCAATACTGAAATTCAATCAATTGGCCAACAGTTTCCTGTAGAACCTTTCACTTTCTTGGATCCACCTCTTATTCTCCATTTTGATGAAGGAAGAAAAATGTTAGCTGATGTAGGAGTTGAAGTTGGTCCTGAGGAAGATCTTAGCACACCCGCAGAAAAACTTCTTGGAAGATTAGTTAAAGCTAAATATGACACAGATTTTTACATCTTGGATAAATATCCTTTGGCTGTGAGGCCATTTTACACTATGCCTGATCCCAATAGTTCAATTGCATCCAATTCATATGATATGTTCATGAGAGGTGAAGAAATATTGAGTGGAGCTCAAAGAATCCATGATCCTAAGTTCCTTACTGAAAGAGCCCAGCATCACGGCATTGGTAAAGAAATTAGTATATGTTGATTGTTTTCCTTTCTAACACAAAGTTTTTCAGATATCTCTAAGATACAATCTTACATTGACGCTTTCAAATATGGATGTCCTCCACATGCAGGAGGTGGCATCGGACTGGAAAGAGTTGTTATGTTATATTTAGGTCTTGATAACATTAGGAAAACATCCATGTTTCCTCGTGACCCTAAGAGGGTCACGCCTTAAGACTTCTTTAAAGAAAATAAAGATAATCTTATGAACAACATTTGTTTTTCAATATCATATCTTGAGATGTTGGCAGATCTTGCCTAATGATTTATGCAAAAAAAGATACATTCACTTGCATCTACATTGCATAGTAAAGAATAATTAAATATTTAGTATGTCTGATCTGAAAGAATCTAACATAGTTTCCTTCCAAACTGACTAGGTGTAATTGAGTGTGACTTACTCATGCTTATGTCTACCCTACCACAGTGAGGTATGTTAAGATCTAAGCTTGGTTTAAATTTCAATGTTTAATATAAGTTGCGTATCAGGATGACCCAGTATCAATTATGAAAAATTTCAAAAACAAGAAAACAAACACTTATTCAGAGTTGATCGTTCAGTTTCTAGATAAACATCTATTCTTCATTTTGATCAACCTTCAGTCTAATAATATAAGTGACATCTTGTCTTAAATATACAAGCTAACGAATTTTTGTCAAACATTTTCACAGATAAAAAGTTCAAAAGTATATATATATATATATACAGATTAAATATGACATTTCAAAATTATCTGTGAACTTCACTGACACTTTAGGTTAGAAAAGAAAAAACGTGTTTGATGATAAACAAAGTGGAGGAAACTTATTGAACTTAATAATTGAAAAAAGAAAACTAATATTCAATTAACCGACATAATGTTTGAGTCTAGTGATGAAGATTCTTATGGATTCGAATTTATTGTGGATCTTCCACAATCAAATAAAAAGCAGAAGGATGATTTAACAATGGATGAAGTTGAGGATGCTCTGCGTCAAATAGATCAAAAATATTCTAAATACCATGATCAGAATGGATGTGATAAAAACTTGATTATGTTACTCCAGGTAATCTTTATTTTTTCGTTAAATTCAAGTCCAGTCACGTTATTTTCAGGATTTTGATTCATTAGGACTGCCTGAAATAGATCAGTCTCTTCCTTCAAAAGATATAAATAGAAAAATAGTCAGTAATTCTAAGTTGCTAGTTGAGATGTATAGAAGGAACTTGTGCAAGCTCAATGATGATGAATTGAATTTTAGATCTAAAGATACTAAGTATAGTGATCTTCAGGTAAGTAAACCATAAAGAAAATATTTCGTTAATGCTTGTGAGTCGAAATTTCAGAAAAAATTGACAACCTTGCAAAATAATTACGATAAATTGGTGTATAAAAACAATAGTCTAGAAGCTGTTATTGAACGAATGAAGAGTGAAAATGGTAGAATAAATGAGATTCTACTCTCACAGAAAAATGAAATGAAAAAATTGAAAACTTACTATTCTTCTAAACAAAATGAAATGCAACATTCTTTAAAAAAATTAGAAAAAAACAATCAAGATTTAAAGAATATGTGTGGACAAGATATTGGTAAGCTTAATTATATAGGCTCATTTGTACATGTTATTTTTTTGCAAATGAGGTGACAGATTTTAAGCTCAAGTATTCATTTTTCCCCTCCATTAAGGATTTGTTTGAAATATTATAGGTATCAGTAAATTGCAACTCTTTGCTCGAAGGTAACACTTACAAATGGACCTGAATATGAAAAATTTTTTATAATTAAATTATTTTAATATGAAATATCGTGGCAGGTAAATACATAGCCAAGGATGAAGTGGTTGCAAATTATGTGAAAAAACATAAACTGAATGAACAAATTTACCAAAGTACCATCAAACAGTTACAAGAAAATAATAATAGACTTTTGGAGGAACTTACCAAATTTAGAGAAGACTGATTTCTAACTACAATAAAGTTGGCAATGATAAAATATATGTCACCAAGTTACAGTTACTTCCACATGAAAAATGGGGTATAGTTATCATTTCAAATATTATCATTAATTTTTCAAGTTCTTCCTCTTGACTGTGATATATTTGACGATTTACACTTTGTTAAATAAACTTTAGTAAAAAGAAGTATGTTTTTTATTGGAGCCTTAACCTAAAATGTGAAATATACAAAGTTTTCTTCGATAATGAAATATTTCTTAGATAAATGTCATTCATCTCATTATTTTTCTTCCATTAAATATATCACTTGTAATGACAACAATTTCCTTTTAATATATCTTACAAATTTTCATTTTCATATAGTGTGGACCATTGAAGATCAAGAAGTTAACATCTATACCAGTGAAAACAGCTAGATTTTATGGAAATTCTCTTTAATGAAAATATAAACTGATATAGGATATAATAAATATAAAATTATAAATGCATTAATACTTGAACACAACCATCAACACAACAAAAGTTAATAAAACAATGAAACAAAATACATTAATAGATTGACAAAATTAGAAGGGATGAAAAGCTTTGAATAATTTCAGTTGCCATATTTGAATAAGAATAAAATTTCACTCACAATAATCACAAAAGATATAATAGAAAATGTTGAAACAGCACAGTTCAGTTTAAGAACAATATATCACAGAAATTCTCCAATGAAATGAAGATGACAATTTGAGAGAATTTTTTGGGAAATTCATAAAAACTGCTTACACTAAATCAAGATTAATTCATAGATATAGCGGTTCTTCTAACAGCTGCACTTAATAAAGCATTTGCATCAGGTTGCTCTGTTATTATGTTAACTTTAACCCATTCTCTATTTTTAGAAGATTGCCTTATAGCACTCAGAACAGCTTGAACATAAAGCCCATCTTCAAAATTTGCTGCAGAAGACACTGGTTCTTTTATCCAACCAGCTTTCTCTTTAACTGGAAGGAATGCTTCACGAAGAGCTGCTACCATTTTGCAGATGCCTTTTATCAATGGTTTCGGTAAATTCAAACTTGGCACTGAACTGTTCAAATCCTCAACATCAAGATATAAAACTTCCTCATTTCCTGAAAATTAACCCAAAGATAATTTATATATGATGTCCATACACTAATATTCGGTTTATTTTCTCATAATTAATAGTATAAAAAAAAATTTGGATATTCAATCCATTCCAAAAATATGAATACTGTAGCTCATCTCCTTCAAGTTGTAGACCATACAACCCGCCAAACAACTTTCAGTATGTATTTCACAAAGATGAACTTGATCAGTTAAGACTATTTTTTTGATCAATATTTGAAAATGAAGACAATAGCTTGCTCATCCACTGAATGGATATAAATTGAGTTATTTCAGCCCTAAGATAATAGATACTATATTTTAGACATGCAATAATATTTTATTATATATTATAATATTTTCATGGATTACCCCATTTTAATACTATACATACCTTTGTTCTTTCTACCAAACAAATCTCCACCTCTAACTAGTAAATGACCAGAACTGCTACACACTAACACTTCTTGATGAAAGGAGCTACCAGTTATATGACTATTTATAGTTGCCGTCACTAGAATGTCGTCAGTTAGTTCCATTTGAAAACAACAAAAGTCTGGTGCAGATATATTTCTGATGCCTTTGATTGTATCAGTGGTTTTCATGAAAGTTCTTACAATACCATGTACTCTTTTAGCTTTCTGATTAGTTAAAAATGTAACTAAATCAACTACATGACTGCCTATCAAATTGAGAGCCCCACCTAAGAAAATTAGAGTATAGAGCAGGTGTTTAAATGATCATGAATGATTACCTCCCATGATATCATCACATTTCCAGTTGAAGGGATCATTTTCATTGAATAGAGAACTACAGTGTATCTTCACATCAATCAAAGTAACAGGACTCCCTAAATAATTCTCTAATAAGGCTTTTTTCAAATGAGTAAAAGCTGGTAAAAAACGGAATGAATGATTAACTAATGATATAAGACTAGGATAATATTGTCCTGCTTTCACCATTTTCAAAGCATCAGCTTGATTCAAACCAGCAGGTTTATCACATACAATATGTTTTCCAATTCCAAGTGCTTTGACTGAGATTTGTGTATGTAGATTTGGTGCACAGAGCACAAATATAAGATCGACATCCTTTCTAAGAAGTACGTCGTCAATCTTGTCGGTATAAAATGGAATTTTCAATTCCTTAGCTACCTCTTGAGCTTCCTGAATCAGGTTGCACCATATCGCTTCAATTTTGAACCCATTCTCTTGAAGAATTGGTACAAGTACTTTGACAACTGGACCTGTACCAAAAACTCCAATTCCAGGGAGCATTTTATTGTATACAAATGGATACTTAAGTTACAAATGACTCTTGATACTGACAATTGTTTTCATTGGAATTAAAACATTTTTTTGAGGTTACATATGCAACCTTGAAAATGACATTATCGTTTTTATGAAGTTATTAACAGTTTTCCAGGTACGGATTATGGCGTGCAGTAAATCGATGTGACTGTTGACTGATGAGCAAATGAGTCCGCGACTTTGTAAAATGTTCCGGCGTTTCCATCTACTAAAATTAATGTAAATCTCCTTTTTTAAATATTGAAATCAAAATGACACTTTTTTCGTAAATGGAAATCCTCATAGTTCAATTTCGGAAGCAGAATAAGACATCAGAAAAGTAGAAATAAGTGGCAACCTTGCTAGCTGAATGGCCTTTTTTCCATTATCAACTGATTACACGTCATCGCCGTACCTGAAAAGCTATGGATAACATCAAAGGTGTCATATCAAAATAAAAATCGCTTCTGAGCTTAGAAGAAGCACCTGACTTCAGAGATAACTTAAGCTAATTTGGTAGTGGCGCATTGTTGCCTTAAAATTCCTTAAATAGGCTGATGTGCTTAATTCCTTTCATTACGTTTGTAAGTTTGTTGTTTGATCGATGTCTAGACATGTGTTTTGATCTCTGATACTAGTGTTGTTGACAACTAACCTAATAAAATTTAAAATGTTCAACGCTAAAAAGAGGAGCTGTTTAATAGTAATTAATGATTCTATATTGAATAATACTGCGGGCGACACTTACAGCTCCTTTTTTACAACAAATCTGAAAAATATTGGTTTTGATGTGTCCAAAATAGTAATAATTCCCTGTGATCTTAGAGCGATTACACAAGAGATTTCATTATCAAATAAAGAGTACGATTTAACTTTGGTGGTGACTAATTTATCAAAGGGATACATTGGACCAGCAATAGGAAAATTGTTTGGAAAATCATTGGAGAAGAATGAGAGCTTGAAAAAAATTCTATCTGAAAAAAATATACCGTTTAGTGAAGAAGAACTTTTATATCCTACTTGTGTAAATTGTCTAGAAGGAGAAAAATATCCTTTAATCCATATTCAGCGTTTATTCATCATTAACGAGAAATATGTGGATAGTATATTTCGTTCAATTCTGAATGACTATTTGATGAAGTACATTGCACCAATGGAATATGAAAAATTAGCTGATATTTATTTAAACGGTAATTGTTCAAAATTGGATACATTACAGAGTAAACTTGTAAGTTATCAACTCACTAGAGCAACAGACAATAGTATACTTGTGGAATACAAAAGTGATGACTTGGATTGTTTACTTGAATTTGAAGATGATTTGAGACGTTCAGTTTTTGTTAAATGTTCTAGACCAATCCTACGTGATAGGTTGTACTTGGATATGAATTTAAAAGTGAAAAATGCCATTCAGGTAAGTTTCATAAGGAATTGAGCAAGTTTAGTTTGATGAAACATCACCCCTCTCTGCACCAATGATCATATATTCTTGAGTTGTCATACGAGTAGGAACAGAAGCATAGTATAGAATTATTTTGGATATCGGGAATGTTCATAAATTACTTTCTCACCATATATATATATATATATTTTTTTTTAACATAAACTAGTATGATGTTCCTTAACATCATGCTCTCTCGAATTGATAATCCTCTGACAGGATCTCATGAGACTTTTAAGTTAATATAAATTTATCATTGTATGTGCTTGTTTGCTAAGTGATATACGATCCTACCACAAATTTTTATGAACATTGAAGGTGATATTTTAGGGGCTAAACTGTATCGAATCAATTCGATAGTTTAGTTTGATGATCATGTCGTTCGGAAAGTGCATTTTTTAATGATCGGATCAATCCTTTCAGTACAAATTGGTGATCTAGTCTAAGGATCCTGAATTAAGTGATCTAAACTATTGGACCAATCCGATAACGTTTCTAAAAGCTTCTATCATAACCAAGTTCAAGCTTTCATCTCTGATGAAATATTTTAACACTCATGGACTGAAAGAATCGATAATTTGAATTGAATTTCCTTTGTGACCATTTTCTCGTAAAACGTTAAAGATTGATAACCTAATGAAATACACTTAGAATTTTAAGTAGAATCGAAATATCAAATAATATATGGGGCATTCCATTAAAAAAAAAAAGAATTAAATCAAATCGTTAATCTTGCGTTTTATTATTCAAACAGGCAAAAACTTGCTAGATAACAATGTAATATGCTTCTTGTTTCATTTAGATCTCTTTAAAAAAAGTTACAGCTGATTCAAATGTTATCAAAGTTAATGAAACGCTCTGTACAAATAAGAATTTCAAATTTCAAGGTTTAAAAAAAAAAAAAATTTCGGAAATTTAAAAATTTTTGTAGCTTGATGATTTTCGCATTATTTGGAAAACACCTTTCTTTTAGCTTTGAAAATGGATGGGATACGTATTTTAGGAGTTAGTGAATAAACCAAATTGCAGATGCTAATAACTGCAGAACTATTCTACGGATTTGACCTTAACAAACTTGACCGAGGTAGTTGGACATTTAAGCTATTCTGAGAATATGAAAACCCTAGGTCATCACATTCTGAAGAGAGTATATTCAAGTCTAACCACCGATTGAGACTATTGTTTTAAGCTCGATATACGAAAATTACGGATTTTTTGGCAAGACAATAGCTCGCTGCACCACTAGCAACCAGCACCAAAAAACACCTTTATCTCCTCATGATAATCAACTTTCAGAGTATTGATAATATATGTTTTGTACAAACAGAAGTTTATCGACCTCTCAAATATTTTGTGAGATATCCTTTTCCTCGTTAAAAATTTATCAAATGCTTACAATTAATGAAATATTGGATGCACTTGACCCAAGAACAAACTCAACCTGAGTTATTTGGACAATTAACCTATTCTGAAAATATGAAAACTCTAGATAATTTCCTTTAGAAGATGAGTGCCATATTGCCGCATTCTTCATCAGAAAGTCAGAAATGATCATAAAAATATCTTAATTCTTGGTTTTCAGAAACGAGGTGCCAATGTTTATGGCATTCGTTTTGCGCGAAATTGATTTCTTTCGAAAAGTATAGCATATAGGGCCGAACATCGGCCAGATGAACTCACATACTCAATTTTGAACATGGCTTCTTTATCGCAGAGTCGAGCTCAATTGTTTGAAACAATTTTCGGCTCTATATTCGAAAATTACAGATATGTCGGCAGAACGATAGCTCGCTGTTTCACTGACAAGCGCGCTGAAATAAAAAATATCAACACATTTTTTGTATGGTATATGTTGAAAATTTTCGAGTAATTTGAATTCATTCCAATTTTTTAATACTGTGATGTGATCATTTTATTTCGAGTTAATTCCAGGAAAAGAAGGTCTATAATTAAACCCAAACAATTTTTTTCCTGAAAAACTGTGGCTGTACACATAAAGGAAAATACAGAAATACAACAATTCAAAATATTTGCATAAAAATTCAAATCAGAATGATTAAAATTGGTATTTAACCAATTTACTTTATCAGTTCAGAATGATATCTTCCTGTTTGAAATTATCAGTTATTTGAATAGGAATTAAAAGTTGTACTACTTATTACCTTAATATGTGCAAGCAGCACAATTGTAATATTATAAGTACGAGGGTTGCCTTTTATATTTCGGGATTGGAAAACCCTAGTGTTGCAATCTGCCAACTGACAGCTCTATCCTAATGCTTGACATTTTTTAGGTTTTACGTAGTCAGAACGTTTTGACATTCGAGCGCTATTTGTGTTGTTTACAGTAACTTAAAAGATTCATCTCACCCAAAAAATGAAATTAACTCGTGAACATTTTCGTTCGATTATTTTTTACAACTTTCGACGTGAATTACTCAACAACAGTGCATCGATGAACTTGATTCAATTTTTGGCGATGAAGCTCCATCAAGGACCAATTTTTATCGATAGTATGGTTGATTCAACCTAGATCATAGTTCACTCCAAGACGAATTTCGTGAAGGTCGTCCAAAATCAATTGTTGTTTCGAAAACCGTTGCGCCAACTGATATTGCAAGATCGTCATATGACCTATCGTGAGATTCGAAGCACGTGACAGGTCATGAATCGTGGATTTATACGTATGAGCCAAATCCAACAAAAGTTGCTCACGCACGAAGCATTTCCAAGCAAATGGTCGCCTGTTTTTTCGGAAAAACTGGATGTCACAATCGTACCACTAGAACAACGCAGAACAGTTAATTGTGAGTGGTACACAACTATTTGTTTGCCAGTTGTCTTCCAAGAAATCAGGAAAACCAACCGCCGAAGACGAATCTCCCATCACCACGACAATGCGAGCTCTCAAACAACTGCATTTTTGAGCACTCAAAACCTCAATTCGATGAGTCATCCGCCGTATAGTCCTGACTTGGCAGCGAATGACTTCTTTTTATTCCCGTACGTGAAAATTAAAACGAGAGGTCAACGTTTTTCGATACCTGAAGAAGCGGTTGACGCATTCAGAATGTATGTTTTGGAGATACCTCGATCAGAGTGGAAAAAGTACTTCGACAATTGATTCAACGCATGCAAAAGTGCATAGATATCTCAATTGGGAAAATTTTGAAGTGATTTTCGATGATTAATATTTGATTTTGTTTTCTAATCTCGAAATATAAATAAATAAAATATATAATACGTCCAGAGCAGCATCTGCTATAATACAGGGTCTTTCACGAGGAACCTCACCCATATTTATACGGGAAACTACTGAACGTATTTTCATGAAATTCAGCACTTATAAGTATTTCACGATGCTGATGAAATCTAAAATATTTTCAAGGCATGAGCACCTCCGGTTTTTCCGGAAATGACGTCAACTTCCGTTTTTCAAATTAGAACACCATTTTTTTATTGCAGAAATAGATTCCTTTGAAAATTTCAAGTTATTTTGATGTAACATTTTTCAGTTTTGGTTGGAAAATTCTTTCTGAGCGGGAAAATTCGAAAAAAAAATCGAAAATAGAACTCCGCTGAAACAAGAATAACTTCGAGGTGTTTGGATAGAAAATTTTTATTTTTGGGATTTTTCAAGATGCAAGATTGATGTATCCACTTCAAACATCGAAATCGCGATTCATGATACAGGGGGTGTAAAAATCGCTTTCAAAGTTAGGGATGACAAAACCGTGAAAAATCAATTTTTTCAAATTAGAACCCCACTTTTTTATGGCAGATATTGAATCTACGTTAAA
Organism: Micraspis discolor; assembly: GCA_030674115.1. Lineage (NCBI taxonomy): Eukaryota > Metazoa > Arthropoda > Insecta > Coleoptera > Coccinellidae > Micraspis > Micraspis discolor. Next base: position 13,922,197 of record JARTUT010001740.1, read on the forward strand.
AAATAATATGAGTGTACTCATCACATCCTTGCCCTAAAGTGTATATTTTCTGAGTCATTCACAAAAAACTGTTTTTCGTCTTCAATTTTCAGCTATTTCTTTTCCCTTCACGCCAAAAAGATGAAATTTTCAGAACTGTTATTTGAACCATGCTGTATATTTTTCACCCCTTCTTGAAACCGACTTCATGTTACTATTAGGAGAACTATGGCAAACTCTCGCAGTTATAACTAGAGAAGATATTCAAAGTTTTGACCGTTAATTTCTAGACATTTATTTATACGTCTATAAAGAGGTTTCCGATATAAATTCGAATCCAAATTCGCCATCTATTTAGGAACAACCTGTAATTTTTTTCTCTTGCATATTAGGGTAGTAAAATCTAAAATAAGGTTTAAGTAACAGTTCCTGAAAATTTCATCTTTTTGGCGTGAAGGGAAAAGAAATAGCTGAAAATTCAAGACGAAAAACAGTTTTTTGTGAATAACTCAGAAAATATCCACTTTAGGGCAAGGGTGTGATGCATACACTCACATTATTTTTTAACGTAGATTCGATATCTGCCATAAAAAAATGGAGTTCTAATTTAGAAAAATTGATTTTTCACGATTTTGTCATCCCTAACTTTGAAAGCGATTTTTCCACCCCCTGTATCATGAATCGCGATTTCGATTTTTGAAGTGGATACATCAATCTTACATCTTGAAAAATCCCAAAAATAAAAATTTTCCATCCAAAAACCTCGAAGTTGTTCTTGTTTCAGCGGAGCTCTATTTTCGATATTTTTTTCGAATTTTCCTGCTCAGAGAGAATTTTCCAACCAAAACTGAAAAATGTTACATCAAAATAACTTGAAATTTTCTAAGGAATCTATTTCTGCAATAAATAAATGTTGTTCTAATTTGAAAAACGGAAGTTGACGTCATTTCCGGAAAAACCGGAGGTGCTCATGCCTTGAAAATATTTTAGATTTCATCAGCATCGTGAAATACTTATAAGTGCTGAATTTCATGAAAATACGTACAGTAGTTTCCCGCATAAATATGGGTGAGGTTCCTCGTGAAAGACCCTGTATATCAGTAGTCAGAATCTTCAACTCCGACATCAAGTAAAACATACAAACATACACCAAATGAAAAGCTACTACACAAGCTGATGAAATACTTGAAAAAGTGTCAAAACAATTGGACTCTGAAAAAAAGGACTAATATTCCATTATAGGAAAAAGTATGAGCATTAAACTGAGGGAGTTACCAAAAGAAACATGCATTGTAGCAGAAAAGCTTATTAGCGATTTTTAATTTGAGGCTCAAATGGAAAATATAACGAGATAATCAAAAGTTATAATTCAAGATGCTTGAACACAAATGAATAGTTCGAGATCACAGCATCTAGAGCCTTCCCAGGTAACTTATCACGAAATAAACGCTTCTCCAATAGCAGAGTATTATTCGCATTATTCCCTAACACGTATTCATCAGATTCTTAAATGTTTTGTTACCTTTTTTCTTTTTCTTATTTTTTTAGTTTGTTACACCATTTTTCCTTTCAAAAGAAAGATAAATAAATTTCTGAGCATTACTAAGTGATATTTTATTTTGTCATACAATATTTTGTTTCAATAAAAATAATTTACTAACAGTAATTTTCTTGCCAATGAACAGCTCCTTCATTGTTGAATTAGTCCTTATACGAGGGTTGCCTTTTATATTTCGGGATAAGAGAACAAAAACAAATATTAATCATCAGAAATAGCTTTCTTGTTTTTCTAAATATTCCCCATTAAGATCTATACACTTTTGCATGCGTTTGAACCAATTGTCGAAGCACTTTTGTCACTCTCAGCTATCTCCAAAATATGCATTCTGAATGCATCAACCGCTTCTTCAGGTGTCGAAAAATGTTAACCTCTCATTTTATTTTTACGTACAGGAATAAAAAGAACTCATTCGGTGCCAAGTCAGACTCATCAAATCGATGTTTTGAGTGCTGAAAAATGCAATTGTTTGAGCTGATGTGCCGAATTGACTTGTTTCCAAACACGGGTACTTATGAATCCATCCTCGTAACAGCTGTCTGAAAATGTTTTAGAGGGAAGAGAATAATCGAACGTACACATTTTCAGCTTGAAATCTGATTGGTTTTTGACCCATGTCTAATAGGCGATCATCATGAATCGCCCCGTAGAGCGTTCCTTTTTGAATGTGATAGAATATGGAAAACTACTTTTAAATAATTCTAGTTTCCTGATAACTACTTGAAATGGTATCGGTAGTCTTATCTTGTTTCATTCGTCATGTCTAGCATTCTACTGATTTATGTAGCATTAGGTAGTTATTATCATATCATGTGTTACGTATTTGATGTTAAATTCTATCCAGGGGAAGATCTAGAAAAAACTACTGGCCATATGTTTCTGGCTGCCTGTTTATTGTGATTTATGAAGACACTCTTGATATTTTTGTCATCCCTGAAATTGCTTTAAAATGCCTGGGTGGTAAAATGTCTTTTTCTGGAGTGTCATTCTGGATGACAAATATATCCACTAGATAAATTTACACGCGGTATCGAACAGCCAGAACCCCAAATATAAATAGTCGTGTAAACAGTTCGGCCAATCTCCCATATAAATTAATTATTGAAACGCCCGAATTCCTTCTGTCTGAAGTGCTTCAAAGTTCTGAACTTTTGAAAATGGTTGAATATTTTAGTCTAAAATAAATTTTATGAATGGACTTTTTCTTTTGTGTCTACTTGCAGCCTAAGTGGAACAAAACTGTAATGGGCGACTTTCATTCGGTGACAAATTTCACCAGATACCGTCTTCTTATAGTAAATGAGCCATGACAAAGTGCAAATACTGAAAACCTCTTTTAACTAATTTTTAAAAACAAAATATTTTTCTTAAAAATTACTGCACGCCAGTAAAGAAGATACAAAGGCTTGCCAAAAAAGTACTACATGAACCACTTCGTCTATTCAAAAAGTTTTGAGGCGACAAAAATCCTTCAAAATGGCTTAAAAATTTGGTTAAAGCTAAACAAATTTACCTGTTTTGTTGCCATTTATTTTTTTCCTGAGAAAATGAATTTATTCCATAATTTTGACGCGCACTGTATAAGAGTGCAAGTTAATAAGCCTTGAAGATAATATTCTACCATCATACCGATCGATATGAGCGATGAATTTGTTCATAAATATGAATAGCTTCTCGGAAAATCTCTCATTTGGCATTCCGGAACGTTGGCGTCTTGTTGAAAAATCCCAACATCTGGGTTTTTCCAATTAGGGAAAAAAAATTTCATACTCTACATTTAATTAATTTATTGAGCGTGCGTATTTATAATTTGTCGATGAAAATCAGTAAAACAATGTTCTATTTCTTCGAGTTTCGTACTGGAATTCTTAGGATTTCTTTATTAATTGCGAACGCTAGTTATACTCGTTTAGTTATATTTGGATGGAAAAGGATCGTGAAATGGAGTTCCCCAGTGAATACATATTGGGAATCCCCAATTCATATTAAAATAATTTATAGAAGGTCAGTCTTTGACTTCTACGTTACCTTCCTTCATACTCGTATATTCTTAAGAACAAACGGATCGCCCTGCTTGAATACAGGGACTGAAAATGTATTAAAATTTTTTTCTCTTACATCTTCGACAGTTGGCTGCGATTCAATTTGGTTATGGGTTCTAGATTAAGTCCATATAAAGGATGATCCACGAGAACCGATCCTGTGAATATTTCAGTTGAAAATATAGAAAAGCACTGACCTGAGGTCAGGTGCCATTTGCGCACTTGGCATACTCTAGTTTGACCACGAACCCAATAGCTTTTCGGCTTCATATTCGAAAATTAAAGACATTTGTGCAAAACGTAGTTCTTCTTGTTTCCTGAAATAGAGCAAGCTAGTAAAAGAAATCTTCTATACCTTCTTCAGCTCATCTCATTCGAATGTTATTGAATATACGGCTAGCCACATGTTCAACCTAAACTTCTTCATTGGGGAGTCGAATCCAATTGATTTTTTTTAAAAGCAAAATAATTTGAATTCGGCCAAAAGTTCTAATTTTGATGATAATTTCCTCAAATTTACCTAAAAATATAAGTTTTCTTTCTATTCCTAAAAAATTTCATTGTGGGATACGATATGGTACTGGTAGACTTTTTTCTGAAACCCCTGGAAGTTATATAAAAAGACTTTTGCATTCCTTGAGTTTTATCGACTTGAAATAGTATATTCTAAAATAAGTTGGAATTGCCTTCTGCAACGAGTATTAGACGATATTTTCTCTATTTTAGTCAAGAATTGTGAGAAATTCATTGGAATTCAATGAAAAATTCAGATTATACCTCTTAGTGCTTTTTGTATTTTATTTTCGCAGTTGGTGTGACTGATACAAAAATTGACAGTTTATAGAATTTGAATATTGCGTTCAAATCTCTACATGGTTTAATATTGACAATTGACATGTAATGGACGCGTGTTGGCATTCGAAAGGATAGGATGTAAGTGTTGTCAACCACAAAACGAAAAATATAACTAAAAACAATGCTGTAATAAGTTCATTACAGCACTGTTTTTAATACTGTAATGAACTATTACGACACTGAAATAGAGAAAAGTAGTTATATTTCTGAATGACTCTATTTTGACTCTACCTAGAAGAGAAAGGACACCCATGTTAGTGGAATATCAATGATCATGCTTTTAGTTTTCCATATAAGCATATTTATAGCATAATTCATCTCTTGATTATCACTCACAGGTACCCATATACCTCAGTGATGTACATAGAAACACACTAAACAAACTCATTATTTTTATTTCTGATACCTTATTTCGCATTGAAGATTTTTAAGAAATCTTGAGTATATCATCAACTTGTAAATGAACCATGTAATTCAGTTAAAAATTTTTTTTTCAGGTTATAGAAACCTGCTTTGAGCGATATGGCCCTGAAAATACCTTTTTGAGTTTTAATGGTGGAAAGGACTGCACAGTATTACTTCATCTCACATTGACTGTACTGGAGAAGCATTATCCATGTTATTCTCACAAACCCATTTGTTTATATGTACAAGGAAAGGAACCGTTTGAGGAACAAGAAGAATTTATTCTTAAATGTCAACAATATTACAATTTGGAGATCGTATCCCAAAGAATGTGTATAAAGGATGCTTTAAGTATTATTCTTAGGGATAATAGTCATCTTAAAGCTTGCTTGATGGGAACCAGAAGGACAGATCCGTATTCTGAGCATTTATTGGAATTTCAGGTAATCATTGAATTCATTGTAACTCGTATATACTCTGACAAAAAGTATCCGGAAATTTGAAATAATACTCGAAAATATTAAATATCTTCAATCTTCATTGATTCTCCTTCAAAATACGTTCCATTAGAAGCGATACAAATGTGCCAACGTTTTTTCCAATCATGAAAACATTTTTTTGGGTGCTTTTAAAAGACGGCCTTCAGTTCCTTCTGCTAATTTTCTTTAATGGTGTCAATTTTGGCATTTATCGAGTGTTTAGTCTTCAAATTGTCAATAATCGTGGCTAGATGAGATGAAGCGTTATCGTCATGCAAAATCAAAACAGTTGAATAGAATTCCTTATTGACCTCGCTCAACGAATGCATGACGAACACCACCACAATAATATAAGAAAACATTAAGAATCGTCTCAATCACTCAGTTTCTAAGGACACTTTTGCGAGAATAACTAAATGTACCAAATTGTAAAGATACAGGCTAAAGGACCGCTTTTTCTCGATTTAGTTTTATTTTATCCCACTCATTCCGATGATTGTTGGCTCGTTTGTATGTCGTATTCATGGAGCCATATCTTGTCACCAGTAATGATCAATGATCCGTCTTATGAACGTGGGATCAGAATTTGCACGATCCAGCATGTCTGCATCCGGTGCTGTTTTTGAAGAAAACTCAGCTCTAACGAATCTAGCCAAACTCTGCGACGCACTGCATGCCCATTTAGTTCACCAAAATTAAACGAGCGGTTTCACGGGAGATGTTGAGATCACCAGTTATCTCTCTAACACTGACATGACGATTTTCGAGAACAAATTTCTTGGTTCTTTCGATGTTAACGTAGGTTGAAGAGGTCGACAGTCGTCCTATTGAAAATGTTTTTTCCTCAATGTTTAATGTGCTGTTAGATATTATCAGAACTTACAAATCATCTGAAAATTCCCATTTCTTCCCAGGTTACAGATAAGGGATATCCTGAGGTAATGAGGGTGAATCCACTTCTAAACTGGAGCTACTACCACATCTGGGACTATTTACTGTATTACAAAGTTCCATATTGTAAACTTTACGATATGGGATATACATCCTTGGGAAATGTTGATAACACCACCAAGAATCCTTCTTTGTTGCATAGGGATGATTTCAAAGAAGCTGAAGAATATTTACCTGCTTATAAACTATTACGAGAAGATGATGAAAGGATTGGAAGAAATAGTTGATGTATGTTTCTTTTAGCGAATTTATTTTGTGTAATATTTCCTACTTTTGCATTTAGTGTACTTAAACTTGTTATATTTTTGTTTTAATTTGAAACACTTCTGTGAGTGGGAAAGATACTTGAGATTTTTACAGTGTTTGTTACCAGATTGAAAAGATTATAATAATGCATTTGCAGGGATGAGTTCAATGTGATATTATATTGTTAAATAATCAATGTCAATAGTCTCAATCATTTGAAAATGGAGACGTTTAGCTAAGGTTTGTGATGAATTTGTAACATACTGTATTTTCTATTTGTGACAAAAATTATGAGTTATATCAAATATTCTTCAATATTTATACTCTTATGTTGGTTCCTAAACTATAGTTTATTTTTATGTATGTTTCAAAAAAGAGGTTGAATTAAATATATATTTCATTATAATATCCTGATTCTGTTTTCTCTTTCAATATATTTTTTTTAACCAACATGGTTCTGGCATCATTTATTTCAATCCACCTCAAGAAAAAAAATTTTTCTTGAAAAGATAACACACTAGACTCGAGCAAGGATTGCAAAGAACTAATATGAGAAGGGGCCGCTTTAGATTATTTCGATGAGTACAGTACATATTTCATTTATTCACAGTGTGTTATTGATTGAAATGTAATATTGAAATAAATTTTTGGTAGTATTCGAAAATGAAATAAAAATTCAGAAATGGGTAATGCCCTTAATTTAAACATTAGCTTCATCTATTTTATCGGTTTTATCCTTTAGAATGTCATTTTGACACCAAAATTATCGTTTCTCGGAAAATCGTTAATTACAATATAAGTTATATAATCCTCTACTTTCAAATAATACAGGCCTTCCCGCGTGGAAAGATTGTATTCACTAGATTCTTAAATAAATAAGTTTCTCTCACATTCTGAAGTCATCTGAGTCGCGAAACGAAGCATTTCGTCAGATTAGGGATTTTGGCTGTAAATAAAGGTATTCTCCTCACTAATCAACGTTAACCAATTCTACTTCCTTGATATCAATCATGAAGAAAAATATATTTTCTCTATTTCGTTGTCGAAATGAGTTAATTACAGTATTGTTTTTAGTTAAATTTTTCGTTTTGTGGTTGACAACACTTACATCCTATCCTTTCGAATGTCAACACGCGTCCATTGCATGTCAATTGTCAATATTAAACCATGTAGAGATTTGAACGCACTATTCAAATTCTTAACCTGTCAATTTTCGTATCAGTCACACCAACTGCGAAAATAAAATACAAAAGGCACTAGCAGGTATAATCTGAAGTTTTCATTGAATTCCAATAAATTTCTCACAATTCTTGACTGAAATAGAGAAAATATCGTCTAATACTGGTTGCAGAAGGCAATTCCAACACTCATTTACGTTCAAAAACTCGCTCCTTCGTCGCTCGTTTTCGCATTCGTGTTGGAATAGGTGCCCATTCTGCAACTTGTTTTAGAATATCAATAACTATCGATATTAATAACTAATATATAACTATTTCAGACGTGATATTAACCTCAAAACCAAGAATTGTTTACTGTTATGCGACTAAGATGACATCACAGATGAGATGCGCAAATACGGACGAAAATGAGAAATTCTAAGATCATAGCTGTTTTCCTACCATCCTATTCTACTAAATTATATTTTTATCATCGTTGAAAAAGGAGGTGTACAAACCTCTTTCACACTGAGGAAATCGCTAAATAAAATGAAGAGTTATATAAATTTTGTTTATTAAAATATAGTATATATATACACAACATTATATATAGTAGTTTTTTACAGTAAATCACTTATAAAATAACAAACAATTAATTGATATTATACAATAAATCAAATAACAATTTTTTTCATAGATACTTATAACTAATCTGTACAAATCATTTATAAATCAGTCCATACACTTCTCAGTCAGTCCGCCCATAGAAAAGAAGGTAGGGTACTCTATATCCTTGTGGATTAAGTACACTCTTCTCATCTATAGGTTTGATTTTCGAGTCATCATATCTTAACCACATGTTATAGCTAGAGTGAAACACATCAGCTATATAATGTCCCTTGATAGCCTCTTTACCTTCATGGTACACCACAGCGAAGAGTTTATATTTCTTTTCAGATACAGAACTTTTGCCAGATATAATTTTTGAGTCAATTTGTAAATCAATCGGAAATTCAACGATTTTCATAATTTTCGTACATCCGTCAAGTTTATAATCAAAACACTTTAGGTGAAGAATTAGAACTACCGGTAACTGTTCTATCATTACTTGTTGCCACGCGTCAACCTTTTTCTTCGTTTTTGATGAGGTAAGTCCTTCTAGCTGATTTTTTACAGTGAGCTGCTCTAGGGCTTCAATAATGGTATCCGCTCTCTCTATATTTAATTGTAAAGTGAAAAATGGTTGAATATTAACCGTTGTTTCATCGCCTGTTTTGTGGATTTTGGAGCACAAGAGACCCCCAAATATCTCACTGATTGGTGTTTTATCAAAATGTACCTTCCTCATAATGTTACCTTTGTTCTTCGGCCCCATCACTTTCCAGTCGTCAGAATCTTGATTTATTTCTTGTTTTGGTGAATCTTCTTTTTGAGTTAATTTCAATATCTGAAAAAAGGAATTTTTTTATAATCTTGCTTATATGAGTACAAAGAAGTTAGTTTATTATAGCTTTTCATTTAATCCAAAACAGAAGAGCTTGATTCTCTCTCTATGATCATAAAATAATAGAATCCCGCCACTTAATTAAACCTTCAAATTTGCTCTTCATTGAAATTGTCTGATGAAACAGACACACAAGAGAAAAAATTACTGTACCTACAGTGAACTAACAAGTGATTCAGCAATAAAAGTTTGACTTACACTCATCATTTCATCATTGAGGCCGTTTAAAAGGAGCCCCAAGAATTCCTCTGCATCTTCTTGTCGTCCTTCAACTAAAAATGAGTCACTTCTGGTACCATTCAGCACAGTATAGAAGGATGTTGCTTCAAAGGAATCTCCAGAATTTATTTCCAAACTTTGTCGTTTCTTCTTCTTGCTCTTATTTCTTTTAAGTGTATTACTTTCTTCTGTGCAAGGCAGAGGACTAAATTCAATTATGAATTTACACCTAAAACAAACAAAAATAAATTTCGATTCTTCCCGCACAGCAGATTGCAGAATAGATATTTTAATTATACTTACATTGATTCTATCAATGGTATTTGTTGATCAACATCAGTTATTTCTTCTCCAAGGACTTTTAAAAGGTTGCATAATGGTGGGCAGGCTAGGAGTGCTTGTAAGATTGAATTTATATAGCAATAGTTGCTTTTATTAATCAATCCTCTTGGTTGAAGATTTATAGTTTTGGTGTTAATTTTATAATTCTGCAAAAATTCTGAAAACACAAACATTTTTAGTGATTCATTAAATAAGAGGCACAACAAAAATAATGATGAAAAAAATAAAATAAATATCTCGAAATATGTAAGATTTCTTACCCCCTAATTTGTAAGTTCCAGGATGTATATATTTGGTAACTTTGGGTTCTTTAAGTGCTTCATTTGTTGCCTTAACACTAGGCGTTTCCGCATCCCTCTTTACCAAATCTCCATTAATCTTAGGGGTATCTTTTTGGAACAAACTGACCCAAGGCTTCTTTGCCCAAACATTGACAGGAGGTATGCCTTCGGTTTTTACACCATTTTCTTTAATCGGTTCACATTTAGAATTAATATCATCCTTCTCATTTACCGCAGGGCTAATGGAAGTAGTTTTATTTACATTGGCCATTGATTTTTTAATATCATTTGATTCAGCATTCTTTTTCAAAATAGATTTCACCGGTTTTTCATTTTCATTTGGGAACACTTTGTTCCGCTTCATTTCAACATGTTCAATTTTGTCAATTTCACCCTGGCTCCCATTAATTTTTTCAGTATTTTGAACTCGAGGTAACTTTTTGTCTACAGTTTCTTCACGCTCATTCACAGGTTCTGTTTTAATCTCAGAACTGGTACAGTTGGGAATTTGCAGACCATTCATGTCTTTATGCTCTTCGGTAACAATTTGAGTTTGTTTGTCATAAACTGGTAGTTCATTTGATACACCATTATAATAATGAACTTCTTGATGCGGAACTGGGTAATACTGGGCATGTGGATGATTCTGGTATGTAACAGGAATCTAAAAATGAAAATTCAAGGTAATATTACCTTTTGAACATCACCTAGTAGAACATCAAAGGACTTATACAAGACAAGATGAAAACTGATGCTAATCTATCAGGAAAATAATTAATTATAATGAAATAATTTACTCTTTCCTGGAAGAAAACCTCCTCACATTAAAAAGATTAAATGAGTACAGCTTGCTACAATAGTGAGGTTAGAGCTCAAATTTGAAGCATTGCTTTTAAATGCTTCTCTAATTTAATACCTCGATTCTACAAATGCAAGTGTGGTTTGGGCAAACATTCCTTACATCATACTATAAAACATCATTTATATTACAGAAGAAAGGGTATCTTACCTGCGCATAGTTATACATTTGATTGGGTGTAATCATGTAATGAACCCCATCTCCATTACTCATTATCTGGGCCGGGTAATTTGTATACATTGGAGGATGCTGGTGATGCACATAAGGTACCATTGGACGTAATTGGTTTTGGTTGTAATGAATACCAATGTAAGCAACAGGCGGAGCATAAGCTAAGTTGCTTGTAGTATTACTGTGAACTTCTGAAGTTCCATTACATTCAACAGTAGTAGAATTTTCAGGTTGATTTTCTGAAAAATATATAAATTCTGATTAACAAATTGAACATGTACTTTGTGGCTTGTATTAACTACTTGTTTGAGTTATAGTTGCAGATTTGCATACTCAATTCATAGGAACTTCTGAGTAAGAAAGTTAATTAGAGAGATAAGGTTATATTTGTACCCAAGGTGTATCAGGAGATAAAAATAGAACCTTACTTGAATTAAACAATTGCAATATCAATTCTTCATCCCTAAATTTTTTTAATGGAGAGAGAAAAAAAAATATGTACTTTAAGAATTGGGACAACCAAAACATACTGAATTAGATGAATCTTATATTTCAAATAGGCATTATGTATTTTTTCAATATTCTGTGAAACTCTCCGCAAGATAAATTATCCGATAATCATAGTGTTGAACTTCACCAAATTTCAGTTAGTTATAACTTTATTTCTAGCAACAATATAATCGTTCAATACTTACTTTTGGTAGCATTTGCATTTTTTTTGAAGGTCCAAGGGAACCCTTTCTTTTGAGATCCATCAAAAAGATAAGAATTGACTGTGCAAATCTCATCCTTGTTCAATCCCGTAACATCTAGAAATTGGATATTCTGAAAAGGAAAATGTATGCATGAAGTTTACTATAACTGGTAATTTTACTTATTCTAGTAATAGTATCAATTTTTCAATAATTAGTTGAAAGATGATTAAATGAAGGTGAAGAAATTATGAAATTAAATGAGATTCAGCATGAGAATTAGAAAAAAATCAGTTCTTAAAATATATTCTGGAGCATAAGTTTATTCGGGTAACAGAGAGATTTATGTAAGAATAGATAATACTTACATCCATAATTAAGGTATTCTAACATGAATATCACCAAAATAAATATCACTACGATAAAAGAAGGTTCAAATAATTCAAAATCTTGCAGAGGATTGAGGTTATGAGATGAACTCACGCAAATGTGAATTTTGACGCTGTATCACTGAAATATTTCGCTGTCACTCGCATAGACTACCTGCTTTATCTATGCTTCCTTCTATGGTCACTCGCAGTGTTGCCAACCTCAAAAAAACTAAAAAAACCACACTTCGCCTAAAAAAAACAGTAGAAAGCGGTAGGTAAAGAAAAAAGGCATATTTCATAATTTTGGTCATATACATTTACATGTTTTTGTTGAATTTCTTCATGTGCTTTTCTGTGGCTTCGAATGAATAGCAATCAGTTATTTCGGATTTAGTGTGTAATACTCCTTTAATAGTTGTAGTCGATATTTTATTGCGTAATTTGGTTTTCATAATATTTATAGCAGAAAATAACCTTTCCACGGCGGCGCTGCTATGTGGTAGGCACATAAGCTTCTTTACCAATTCACACAATATAGGGAATGTTTGAGATTCGTCTCCATTTCTTAATTCTTGTACATGTTTCCAAAGGTCGATAATATCGGTAGTTTTGTTTTGGTCGAAAGAAAAATCGACATTTCTTAACATTCGTCATTCTCTATCCAGTTCCGTTATATTATTTGGACAAATCTTTGGGAAGAAATAATGTGAATCTGCAATGGAAGGGAATTTCCTTTTAATTTCAGAATCCAAAATTGCTTTAGGATTCAGCATTTTAATGCTTGACGGTCTTTGTCGTCAAAAAGAGACCTTCTTAATATCTGTTTTGCAGCCTCGATATAAAACTCCTTACATTTTAAGTAGAAAATTTTCAGCTGTTCATCCCCTAGTTCTCCTATTTTTTTCTTTCTTCTGATCAAATTTGGCACCGTTCCACCAACGTATATATGTTGCATCGGTAAATGTTTCTGCTCATTCGAGAAGTCAAGGTTTAATATTTTAGTTTCTTTTCGTGTGAAATATTTTGTGATTCATTTTTTTCTTGTTCAGTAAGATTCAAATATCCAGCTTGTACAAAGCATTCCAAGATCGTTGTGTATGTATTTGGTCGTATAGTAGGTAAATATAATTTCGGAGTCTCGGATTGCATTTCTTTATTGAGATCGGTAAATATAGGTAATGCAAATTTCAAAAACTCCAGGTACAATTCATTTGTCGGTTCGAGAGCCTTGGAGAGAATTGATTGCGCAGATAGTTTTCTATCTACATGAACTGTAGCTTGAAAATACAATTTTATAGCTGGTAATTGATCCAGAAGCCTATTTACTACCTCAATAAGCGACAACCATCTGGTTTGGCTCGGGTGGAGTAATTTGTGTGGTTTAATATTTGTGAAAGCTTGAAATGTTTTGAAATCTCCAATACGTTTTGGTGAATTTTGTACATGATTATATTATACGTCTCAACAGAAATCATCCACGCCCCTCGCCAATTTCTCACATGCGTACGATGCGCATAAATTAAAAGAATGACAAATGCACTTCATAGTAAAAAGGTGAGGTATGTCATTTTTAAACAAAGTGACCAATGAATGTTTATCTCCAAACATAACGTTAGCGCCATCAGAAGCAAATCATGTTTGATTTGTGAGGAATATTTTTTTTAACAAAATATTCTACTATTTTGCCATACAACGTTGTTGCTGTACCATATACGATTGGTATTAGAGTTAGAAATCTATCTTTAACGCTGAAATCTAATTTTACTATTCTAGCGACAAGCGCTAAATGTTTTATCGTAGATTTATCTGTGCTTTCGTCAACAAGTAATGCAAAGCAATTGTTCTGTAACATCTCTATTATATTTTCTTCAGCTGTATGCCCAGTTACATTAACAATAATAGCTCTAGCTTTTGTGCGGCTTATAGTTAATTGTTCGGCAATTTTCGAATCTGGACATAGACCGCAAATCGATTTATTCAAATGAGATGCTATGTTAAAAGACAGATTATGCTCAGCAATAAAGCAGGCCATATTTATCATTAAAATAAATGGCATCAGTCCGCTAGTGGAGTGATTGTAGGTTATGCTATAACTGACCAAACTATACCAATTAGTTAACAGAACTATGTTATGATTACCAAAAATTAAAACATAAATGTTGAATCTTCCACATATCATAACAGCGTGTCTGAAAGGCCAGGTTGGCCTTTCAACCGGCCGTTAAAGGGAACCAAAAAAAAAATATTAATGATATTTCCAAATTTAAAATTCAAGATTTATGAAAAACTCGCCTTTTACCCGCGGCTTCGCCCGCAGTGAATGAATATAGTGTTCAAAAATTAAATTATAACAGTCGAGTAGAATTCAAATCAATGAATATCATTCAAGAATTTTGTAAATTTAAAATGAAACAATTCCATTAGTATTTTCTTATGAGGTTTTCACGTTCAACTATTGTCAATAAACCGATTTAACAGACAACTGATACTTTTCATGGGCCCATTTTCGGTGCAAATCTACCGATTTTCCGGAAACATTTCTACCGATTCAGTACTTTGACGTTCGAGACCACTAGTTTTCACCTTGAACCAATTGTATATAAATCTGACCCAACTCCGCAGCCTTCAAAGGGATTAATCGAATGTTTTTCGCATTAGAATTCGATGTGACAAATGTCTCATCAAATCACAATCAAATGAGATTACTTATCGAATCTAATTACATTAAATAAAGTAATATAAGATGGGGCTGCACCATGATTTGGACGTCAGTTCGATGTAAACGGCTTCAAAGAATTTTGAATATGCGTTTACTCAACTGGACCGGCGTTGGTGCCCCCTCTGCTTTACAAAGCAGGTAAGAAAATAATATAAACAGTCATCAGTGGAATTAAAAAATTTTTCAATTTTCTTATAAACAGTAAATGAAACATTAGCTATGAATTTCACTCAGTAGTTAATTTTTTGTATAGTTTAGCGTCTAATTACAAGCAGAACAAATAGATAGATTTAATTATACAAGGCATATAAAGTAGAAATTGATACGAATTTTTGCAGAAAACTCAGTACAACATATTTTAAATTTTTTCGTGAGAAATTCACGATGTTCATCATAGAGTTGAGTAAATAAATTTTGAAAGATACATTAAACACTATATGTTCAGAAATAAAATAAAATTCATGTATAGTATAGTATATAAAGCAGCATACACATTCAATGGTGCAATGTGGTCATACAGGTCATAACATCGAAACAGTTTATTTTTAAATTAACTGAAAATAACGAAAACAACAAAAAGTTTTATTATCATACAATGTGTTAATTCTGCCCTTTATCAAACATGGGGTTTATCGATTTCGTTTTTAAAATGAATGACATTTGGGTCTCGTTCTCTAAACGCTAGTAGCTTAAGGTTATTTAAAACAAGTTTCGCTATCATTTTTACAAGGAGAAAGGGGAACTATATGACTTGGCATCATTCACAATGATGTTAGTAGAAATGGTAATGTTTACGGCTATCTTATTTCGATAAGACATTTTCGAAGCAATCAAATATCTGAAGCGTAACTTAAAATTAAAATTAAGCGCTCATCAATGACCACTTAACTATAATTACTAACCTAAAATAATTTGTTCTGTTGTGGTTTGACTAATAAAATTGATTGACTTCTATAATGGATTCTATGTATTTCGTGACGACTGGTAAATAGCAGAAATTGTGGAAAGATTTCCTAGGCGCATATAGGAACCACATTTATATTAAATAAATATAGTTTAAAAAAACTAAAAAAACACGCTTATAATGAATATCTGGCTAAAAAAGTTTGAAATAAATTTAAAAAACAATTTATGACACCAATTGATTTTTAAAATGGTTTCTAACTTTTTTAGCCCGATATTCTCTACAAACGTGATTTTTTAGTTTTTTCAAACTATATTTATTTTTTACTTTTTAGTGACTGTCATAAAAATATTAATGGTAATCATTAAGTTATGATTGCACGTCGTAAAGTAGGCCAATGTTTCACACATGCACAGCTCACGCATCAAGGCTTTGAAATGTAGCCCTAAATTTTAATATTCAACAATCTTAGAATATTGCAGAAAAAACATTTTTTTTTCGGCGTGGACGAGAATCGAACCCACAATCGATGAATTCAAGAGCTGACGTCACGGAAGACGCGCGCCTTAGACCCCTTGGCCAACGAACGCATTGGAAGAAGTGATTTTTAAATTGTTTGGGGTAGTTTTCTCCCTGAAGGCAGGCTAGTACACGAATTATTTTTTGAGGGTGACTGAAAGACGTATAGAGAAACATGAAACTACTAGTTTTATTTCGACTGCCATCTGCTCAATAGGTTAAACAATTTTTTTTAATATTTATATCAGTTTCTGGTAGTGTACACACTGAAGGCAGGGTAATATATGATTTATTTTATGAGGTTGACTGAAAAGCATCAAGAAGAACATGAAACTACTAATTTCATTTCGACAGTCATCTGCTGAATATGTAATTTTTGTTATATTTATTATCCGTTTGGGGTAGCTTACACCCTGAAGGCTGGCTAGTAGATGATTTATTTTTTGAAGGTTTCTGAAAGACGTCTAGAAAAACTACTATCACTAATTTTTATTTTGACAGTCAACTGATGAATATGTGAAAAAAAATTTCTATATTTTTTTATAAGTTTCAGGTAGATTTCATCCTGGAGGCAGGCTAGTACAGCATTTATAGGGTGACTGAAAAATGTCTATAAGAACATGAAACTACTAGTTTCATTTTGACAGTCATCTGCTCAATATGTAAAATAATTTTTTTATTATTTTTCATGAGTTTGGTGTCGTGTGAAGAATTGTTTTGAATTTTTTTAGCAGTTTGGTATAGTTCTTACCCTGAATCACCCGAGTAGAGGATTGATTTTTTTGAAGGAGACTGAGAGGAGTCTAAAAGAATTTAAAATTTTATTCCATTATTTATGTAAATTAAAACAATATCAAATCTGTTTAGATTTTAATGCTGAGATTACCCACGTTAGTTTAGTGATTATAAACCACTAGAACTCATCTTATTTTGGGGAACAATATATTATATAAAACGTAGGCGAATTTTTATGTGGGGAATATTGTATTGAAATGATTAGGGAATAATTTCTGCAGCCATTAGAAATCAAAGCTTATCTTAACCTGTCTGAATTTGGGACCTTACCCTAAATGGTTGTTGCGTTTCAGGGCGATGGGTTCGGAAGGAGCAGAAGTGCTCCATCGATTAGGATGGAACGTTCCAAAGGAAGAATTAATTTATATTCAAGAACATTGGCTCAATTATTTAGAACCCCCGGCATCAATGCATTTCCTTTTAGGTTTGATTTATATTGGCTTCTTCATAATGGCTTTAATTGGAAATGGGTTGGTTTTATGGATTTTCTCTTCGTAAGTATTAATTCATCCAAGTACCAGGTGTTCAAATTTATATAAATAGATTTTCACTTCACCAAAGATTTGTCGTGAGTATCACATGACTTGATAGAGAAGGTCTAGAAACGAGTAACTTATTCTATAACAAATTTTTGGACGTCTTATAAAACTGTGAAAAATTTTTGGTTACTGAAATATTTGACATCTTACGTAAATGAAAATGAATTTCAGATTGATCCATTAGTTTTTCATTGTTTATAAATATGAGAAGAGAATTTGTATATCTTGGATTGATTTCAGAGCTAAGCCTTTAAGGACAGCATCAAATATGTTCGTTGTGAACCTGGCCTTTTGCGATTTCATGATGATGCTTAAAACACCTATCTTCATTTATAATTCCTTCTATAGAGGCTTCGCTCTAGGTCAGTTAGGCTGCCAGATATTTGCTTTCATGGGATCACTTTCTGGAATTGGTGCAGGCATGACGAATGCCTTCATTGCCTATGACAGATACACAACCATCACGAAACCTTTCGATGGAAAACTGACGAGGACGAAAGCATTCGTTTTCATATTGTTGATTTGGCTCTATACAATACCATGGGCTGTGTTACCTTTAACAGAGGTCTGGGGAAGATTTGGACCAGGTGAGCAAGGAATTCATTTTTTCAGATCTGCTAAATGCCTTATGAAACATTCGCATGGAGACGCACCCGAACTCATGCAGTATTCCTCGTTTACTTTGTGTTATTGAATGGGACATATATTATTTCATCAGCAAGAAGAAATTTTTGAATTCTGTAATTAGTTTTCATTGGAAAATCAGTCTCAAAAATTCATGACAACGTTGGTTTTTCTTCTTTCTATAGCTGGCTGATCTCAAGGTTATAGATGATCATCGCAAAATGGCGAATGCGTTTAGGAACCTACACATTCGCCAATTTGTTACAAGTTACAACTAACATCATCTGGCTAAGATGTCTGAAAACATGGTGTGTGGACTCTCACATTTTCAATGGAATTGGATATGGCATACCTACACCATGATTTAAGACATGTTAATAATGACCTTCAAGCATATAATTCTCGTATTTCTTTCAGAGGGTTATCTAACAGCTTGTACCTTCGATTTCTTAACAACAACGTTCGACAACAAAATGTTCGTTGGTTCAATCTTCTTCTGCTCATATTGCATTCCAATGAGCATGATTGTTTATTTTTACAGTAAAATTGTTAGCACTGTATTCAATCACGAGAAAGCTCTACGGGAACAGGTGAGATACCCAAAAAGAATTGAATTTTGATACCGATATCGAATCGTCTCAGGTTCTATATGCGGATTCGATCTATATTAAAATTCTTTTAAGAAAACCCTCAAAGCTAATATTCAAACATGCATTAATTCTATGTTGAACATATATCATTTTGGACCTAGCCAGTGCTTTAATTCTCGCCTTGAACTATTCTAATTCATTAGTAAAATTGTATTAAGATAAGTTGCTTTACTTGGATTTATTATCATTGATAACTAGTACAGTATGTTAAATGAAAGTTTTTGATTAAAATTTTTGGTGTTTTCACTATAAGGTTAGATATAGAGGGATCGACGCTCGCATTAGTGAGAAAGTTATTAGTTATGCCAAGTATGTAGTATTTTTTCTCGATTCTCAACATGTTTCATTCATATCTTCGCATTCTGAAAGATAACAGTAATAATTAATGCAATATAATAAATACGGTAACAATGAGAAACAAGTGATTTGCAAATAAAAAAAAATCAATACTTAGGAATGCAATATCATCTCATGAAATTCAAGTCATTTACAACATTGATCAATAGAAATATAACTAGAAAACAATTATCTGATGCCATCATGACAAAATATATTTTGCAGGCTAAAAAAATGAATGTAGATTCATTACGAAGCAATCAGAATCAAGGTAGTCAGACTGCAGAAGTGCGTATAGCGAAGGCTGCAATCACGATATGCTTTTTGTTTGTTGCCTCATGGACGCCCTATGCTGTTTTAGCCCTTATCGGAGCATTTGGTGATCAGAAACTATTAACACCAGGTGTTTCGATGATACCAGCGTGTACGTGCAAGATGGTTGCATGTCTGGATCCTTATGTCTATGCAATCAGCCATCCTAGATACAGGTACCTAGAATTAGAATTATCCTATGGAAATTTGTGATGCTCAGATTGCAATTTTCAACGTTTAATTGAAATTATTACTAATGGAAGCATAGTTTTGGGATTTTTTAAATTCAGTTTATATTAGTAAAGACATCACCTTTTTACCATCTTTAATTGTTTATAATATATAATAATAATTCCGAATCGAATGAACTATAGTACATCTATAATATAAAAATGAATCGCAAAATGTGTTGGTAAGCGCATAACTCAACAACGCCTGGACCAATTTGGCCAAATTTTTTTTTAAAATGTTCGTTGAAGTTCAAGGATGGTTTTTACGGCGAGAAAAATTAGAATTATTGCTGGAAAAACCCTAAAAATAGCCCTTTTCTTTTTCCCATACAAATGATTTGTACCTAAAACGTAGTCAATTTGAGCTTTATTGCTATGGTATAAAGTTCATATTAAATTACAAGCACTCACTGTTGTCTAAGCAATGTAGGTGTATTCCTAACGTCAAAGATCATATCTATCAAAACAATGTGCGTGTGTGCGTTGGAGAACTGTTGATGGTGAATTGTGTGGATCCTACAGAGAAGCCTGTCAACGTTTGCAATTGCTTGAAAATGACGCTCATTGGGATCAAACTCTCAATGATGCTGTAATATCATCAGACGCTCATCAAATACGAACATTGTTTTCTATAATCATATCTACATGCTTCCCATCAAACCCAATTGATTTGTGGATCAAGTACAAAGATTATATGTGTGATGATATTTTGTATCAAATACGGAATAGAATGGGAAATCCAAATATACAAATCAGTGAAGAAATTTACAATGAAGCATTGATTTCAATTGAGGACATGTGCTTGATAATGTCAAACAAACTATTAATTCAATTAGGCCTGACCGCGCCCAATCGTCCAATGCATGACGCTTTTAACCAAGAGTTGCATCGAGAAAAACTGTATGATCTCAACGCTTTGAAAGAATTAATTCAAACAAATCTTCCACTATTAAATGAACAACAGAAGTATATATTTCAAACTCTTATGAAAGTAACAAATGATGAAACTGGAGGGATTTACTTCTTAGATGCACCTGGTGGTACAGGAAAAACTTTTTTGATTTCATTAATATTAGCAACAATTCGCTCACAAAACAAAATTGCACTTGCACTCGCTTCGTCGGGAATCGCAGTAACTTTGCTTGAAGGTAGTCGAACAGCCCATTCAGCACTAAAATTGCCATTAAATATGCAAAGCAATGAAACTTCAACCTGCAACGTTTCGAAGAACTCTGCAATGGCAAAGTTTTGCAGCAATGTAAATTGATTGTTTGGGATGAATGCACGATGGCACATAAAAAATCTTTGGAGGCTTTAGACAGAACCTTAAAAGATCTACGGAGCAATAATAACCGATTTGGTGGTGCAATGATTATATTAGCAAGAGATTTTCGTCAAACATTGCCAGTGATTCCACGATCAACGCCAGCTGATGAACTCAATGCATGTCTAAAGTCCTCCAATTTGTGGAAACATGTCAAAGTACTTCATTTAAGCAAGAATATGCGTGTCGAGTTGCAAAATGACCAATCTGGAAACATATTCTCTAAACAACTCATTGACATTGGTAATGGCAAATTTCCTATAGACATGTTGACTGGCTGCATTAACTTTCCTCAAAGTTTTTGTGAGTTAACTCGATCAAAAGATGAACTTATTCAGAAGGTGTTTCCAGATGTTTCTCAAAATTACAGAAACCATGATTGGTTGAGCGAGCGAGCTTTACTGGCTGCAAAAAACATAGATGTAAATGAATTAAATTTCAAAATTCAAGAACAAATTACAGGCGAATTGAGGATATATAAATCAGTTGATTCGGCGACTAATCAAGATGATGTAGTCAACTATCCACTGGAATTTTTAAACTCGCTGGATTTGCCAGGATTGCCACCTCACAATCTTCAATTAAAGGTTGGATCGGTGGTTATAATGTTGCGAAATATCAACCAACCGTGTCTTTGCAACGGTACACGGTTAGCGATAAAAAAATTACTAAACAATGTGATAGAAGCAACTATACTCAAAGGAAAGTATAAAGGAGAAGATGTTCTCATACCGCGCATCCCAATGATTCCGACTGATGTGCCATTTGAGTTTAAACTACTACAGTTTCCAGTGCGGCTTGCTTTTGCTATGACTATAAACAAGTTCCAGGGGCAATCATTAAGTGTTTGTGGTATTAATCTAGAAAACCCATGTTTCTCACATGGTCAATTGTATGTTGCCTGTTCCCGTGTTGGAAAACCATCAGATTTGTTTATCTATGCGCCAGGTAATCAAACAAAAAACATCGTATACCACAAAGCACTACAATGATAATAATAATAATTATGATTCACATGATTAACAATAAAGCGATTACTTACTTTTAAATCCTTATATATGTTTTATTTAATTATTTTTTATTCACAACGCCCTATCACCAGGGTGACGGTTCTGTTCAGGAGAATTTTTTAAAATACGTAGGCACAAAAACTGCCTCATTACAAATCTTTTTGACAGGACGAAGTCTGTCGGGTCAGCTAGTAATTTTAATGAAAATATATCCTATTAACGTCATTTCAAACCCATTAACTAGGCTATATCGTGAGAACCATACCCGAAGCACATTTAATTTTTCTTCTTTGAATCTATTTTTATACCTCGAATAGACATGTTCCTTATCACAAGTTAAGATGTTTTTTCGATATCTATATCAAAATCATTGAAATAATATAATAATTTCCAGGCAAGAGCTGCAGAAGAGGTTACCTTGGCTGGCGATCAATGAGCCAGCTGAACAAGACACCAAATCTGTGGCAACAGCTGCTACACAAAACAACGAGCAAGAACAAAAAGCGTAATAAATACATATAGTCAATTATGAAACTTATGTGGTGACAAAAAACTGATTGCTATGTGATGTGATAAAGTATCTCATTAATTATAGTAATATTGATATCCGTCCTTTTGTATATAGTGCTTTTTCATTGATAATCACAATTGTATTATACTTTACGTGAAAATTCAAGCTAAAATTGATGGGACTCTCAGATATATGACTTATTGAACGAACTAGGAAATGATTTAATACTATTCTCGAGAAATTAAAGCTGTATAAAAAATCCCTCTACAACACTCCCTAATAAAGTCCTGAACATTAATCATTGAAGTTTTTTTCTCCTTCTGCCTTATGCAGGGCATACACGCAACGGTAGACCCAAGAGGAAAACTTTGCAGGTATACCTGCGCAGGTCTGCCTCGTGTGTTCCGGTAAACCGGACGGTTCGTGTGTTCATTAGCAGCGACCGTACCATAGACTACCTACCTGTGCAGGCTTGAAAAACTACGACACACACGCTCCGGTCGACCTGCGCTGGTATACCTGTACAGTTTTCCTCTCCGTTCTACCGTTGCGTATAGCATTACAGGAATCATGTTACATCAACGTGATAAAAGCTGAGTGAACACAGTTAGAATACCAGCTGAAATAATCAATTTGGCAATGATCGATAATTATGGTAATTACTCTACGGCTTATGATGAAAAATAAACTCAAATAATGAATATATTAGATTAATGAAACATAAATGAGAAACTTATAGATCAAATGAGGAAAGCGAGGATAGATACGAACAATGTTACTCACTTCCTAAATTATTTTCAGAACTCAGATATAGTACTTCTTTTTTCTTTAAAATGGCACACCCATTATATGTTGGCATCTTTTTTTTTTATTTCAGCACAATATCATAACTTGAATATACCTCTACGGTTTTTGGTTATTTAGAGTCAAATGAAAAAATTATGACAGAGATTTATATTTCTTAGAATATTGGTGTTAAAAAATTATTTTTCCGGAAAACCTGTTTCATTTTCTATTCTGCCAATACATGGCATTATTGATATGAACTGAGAATATGCTCCTCGAACTTGTATCACTAGAATTCATAAAAATTCAAGATTATAGATTTAATTAGCAGGAAAGCGACAAATCGATGCCACTGAAATGAAAAAAATTAACTTGACCTAGATATTTTGACAATATTCATCCTGAAAATTTCAAAATATTTGCTCATAACCTTCGGAAACGCATCTATAAAACGATATATTATGCAAATTTTAACATGGATTCTTCATCACAGGCTCGACCTCAATCATTCAGGACCATATTCGACACGATATCAGAAAATTACAGACATTTTGAACAAAGTGTAACTCACGCTAGTGCCTTTGAACATCTTTTTTGAATGTATTTTAATATATATGGTGAAGTTTCTACGAATTTGTTAACGCCCTTCGATAACTATCAAAACAACTTGAGAAAGAAATAACTTTTCTACTCCTAAATCAAATTTTTAAAGTAATTATTGTTTTCTAAGTACTTGTACCGGCACTCTGTCAGCGGCAGGGGAGTGTATAGGGATAACATAATCGATCCTACATTGGTGGCCCCGACGTGATGGGAACGGTTTTCTTTACGACGTGTCTTGGAAAAGCAGACGGTTGACGCTTGAGGTATACTCGCTCCCTCTCTGCAACTTCCAACGAAACTCTAGACGCCTTTTCCATTCCGTACAATATTCATGGTCTGCCGCGGTATTGCGGATCTGCTTAGGTGCACATCACCCGTCCGCACTATACCGTGTGGTGTAGCTCAGCTCGGTTGGCCATCACCCGGCTACACCTACTGACCTTGTAACACGCACTAGGTTTCGTTCCTCCGTCACTGGTAAGGGAGTGTGTAGCGGCACTCTGTCAGCGGCAGGGGAGTGTATAGGGATAACATATTCGATCCTACATACTCATTGAATGTTTGGAAAATTAGAATATTTATTGTGGAGATGTAAAATGTGATCTCAATATCTAAATATCAGATCTATATATCAACCAGAAAGGTTCCAATTCAAATTATTGAATTGGAGCCGAACAAAGAACAAACAGTTTATTGAACAAATCATTACTAACAAGTCACTGTCCAAATATCAAAGAGTTTTTAAAATCGAATATCAAGTTGAAAATCAATTATTTAAATTGGAAATAATTCGAACGCTTACCAGATGTGAGATAAAATGAAAGTATTTATATTGTTTCTTCTTTCCTGAATCTATAAAAACAACAATAGTTTTTCGAACTCACGACAGGAACTTTAAATATCGTTCTGAAAAAAAAATATATTATTCATTAGATCAATGCAATCTGTGCACCTTCGTGTGCTTCAGCGGATTAGTTGACAACTCTTATATGTGTTTTGATGCAATTATAAAAAAAATCACGTATCCATCATATCGTGATCGTTGGGGGATTAGCACAAACAATCCGATTAAATAAAATCATATAAAAAGAAAAATGGAATGACCCGTCAGTTGTCAGTTTGATGTAAACGGCTTCAAATAATTTTGAATATGCGTTTACTCAACTGGACCGGCGGCGGTGTTGCCTTACAAAGCAGGTGAGTAATTTTTTTCAATTTAGTGAAATTATGGAAACTTTTGGAAGAGATGAATAAATGTCATATATTATAAGCAGCGGTTCAATAAAAAATAAATAAACCAAAATACGTTTTTTGAATAAATAAAAGAATATCTTAAAACCTCTTCATAATATTCAATTCTACCAATACGATATGACATTTTGTTGCTTTAAAAATAACACAACATAACATAACAATTGTTGCTATATTATGATTATTATGATATTAATATGTTCAAATTTATTTAGAGCCATGGGCTTGGAAGGAGAGGATGGCCTCCATCGGCTTGGTTGGAACGTCCCTCCAGAGGAGCTGATCCATATACCCAACCACTGGCTTTCTTATATGGAACCACCTGTTTCCATGCATCTTTTACTGGGCATGGTATATATCGCATTCTTCATTATGGCTATCATTGGTAATGGATTGGTTCTATGGATATTCTCTTCGTAAGTCTGCTCTTGGGTTTTAAAGGCTCTGTTAGGAGGATTAATTGAAAAACTTAAATTGAAGCCTAAATTTCAGAACAAAATTTTAACATTTCAGATTGAGAGATAGGCATCGAGTATTTAAAAAAAATTGAAATTGAAAATGTTTCAAAATATTTCAGCTGTAAGATTTGCAAACTAATTTCCTTCAAACTTATCCAAATGCCAACAAGTTAGAAATAGGTCCGTTGAATATTTTTTCAATTATTGAGGAAGACAAATTTTAAATGATTTAAATGCCGAACTAAAAAACTGATTTAGCCTAATAACGAACTTAGCTGTGATATTTGGACAATTAATTCATACTGTGAATACGAAAACTCTAGCTTTTTTCCTTCGAAATTGAGTACAGAAAGGAATGTAATGGGTTCCATATTTTTTGTAATGAACAGCAGGACTTTCAAATGAATACATCCACTGTAGAGCAATAGCACCTGCACTGCTCCAGGCGCTAAACACGTCTGTAGATTAAGTAATGAGACATATTTTTTTTTAATTTTTAATACAAAAATAATAACAATTCAATATTGTCACCTTTAAAATATCTTCCTTCTGAGGCCACACAGCGCTGGAGACGTTTCTTCCACTCCTTATAGCAGTGCTGGAACTCTGATACTGAAATAACCTTCAGCTGGTCGGTTACAGCCTTTTTAATTTTTTCGACTGTCCCAAAATGATTTCCCTCTGGGGTAATTTTTCAACTTTGGGAAGAGAAAAAACTCACAAGGACTCAAGTCGGACGAATAAGGAGGCTGAGGAGCCACAGGAATATTTTTACTGGCCAAAAACTCGTTTATTGAAATTGCCATTTTTGCTCAGATTTTTCTCATCCTCAATTCATTGGTCAAAATTTGATGAACGGTGGTGTCAGTCAAATTTAACTCTTCCCCTATCATTCTGACTGTCAACCGACGATCTGAACGCACAAGTTCCCGGATTCTGTCGACATTTTCATCGGTTCTTGAAGCCTTCCGCTTCGTGTTTGATCTTCAATTAACTCCCTTCCTTCTGAAAATGCCTTAAACCACCAAAAAGCAGGGCCTGTGACAAAACACTATCTCTGTAAGCCTGTAGAGTTTTCGTTGCACTGTGCCCAAGTCTGAAGTAAAACCTGATAGCACACTGTTGCCCGAAATTGATGTCATTCATTTTTAGAACTCATTAGAAAAAACTGGTTCACAAAAACAATCGCTACGCGCAACCAAATGACTCGAGCGAGGTCAAACTCGTACTGAAGGTGGATCACATGTTCCTCTATCGCCCCACTAAGCCTCGCACTTCCAGTGTTGCTAGATCAAACGCAACGTTGCCAATCTCATGACTTAATTTACATACCTCGTATATCAATGATTTATCATTAAATGTGCATTCATGTAGCACAAATACTGAATATTGAATGGCATCAAACTTCATAAAACGTTATACAAGTAGTCCTAGAGTTTGTACTAGATAGAATGATGCCCGTTTCTTCAGTTGGCTCGGAAATATAATTGACAGTTTTAAAAGATGAAATATTGAATTATTCGGTATAATATGTAAATTTTTCGACAACAGTGGGATTTTTTTTATGGTTAGAGTGAAAATGAATTATTTTTTTCAGGGCAAAGACTCTGCGTACCGCATCCAACATGTTCGTCGTGAATTTAGCTTTCTGTGATTTTATTATGTTCGTCAAGATTCCTATTTTCATCTATAACTCTTTCTACAGAGGTTTTGCTCTGGGCCATTTAGGTTGTCAAATTTTTGCTTTCATTGGATCATTATCAGGAATTGGTGCAGGAATGACGAATGCCTGCATAGCCTACGATAGATATACAACAATTACAAAACCATTCGATGGAAAATTAACTAGAACCAAAGCTTTTTTAATGATATTAGGCGTATGGATATATACGATCCCTTGGGCAGTGATGCCTTTGACAGAAGTATGGGGCAAATTCGTTCCTGGTGAGTATTGCATTGAATTTTCAGTCAAAGCTATATAATGCATATTTTGCCAGAAAAACCAATACCTTTAATTTTCAGAGGGCTATTTAACTGCCTGCAGTTTTGATTATTTAACGACAACTTTTGATAACAAAATGTTTGTGGCTGTAATATTCTTCTGTTCTTATGTGGTACCAATGACTATGATTGTGATATTCTATAGTAGAATTGTCAGCACGGTTTTCAACCACGAAAAAGCTCTCCGAGAACAGGTGAGGTTTAATAAATGAAAGATATCGTTATAGTGTCGTCACTGTTCCTTGCATTCATATTTTAGCAACCTGCATTTGCTTTACCTAACCTGCATATTCTTTAAGATGTTTCAAGCAAAAATCACGATTCTAGTATGAATGTTTACAGGCGAAGAAGATGAATGTAGATTCTTTGCGTAGTAACCAAAACCAAGGCAGTCAATCAGCTGAAGTACGAATTGCCAAAGCAGCTATAACCATTTGCTTTCTTTTCGTTGCCTCTTGGACACCATATGCTGTATTATCCTTAATTGGAGCATTTGGAGATCAATCTCTTTTATCCCCTGGAGTGACTATGATTCCAGCATGCACTTGCAAGTTTGTTGCTTGTTTGGATCCATATGTGTATGCCATAAGCCATCCGAAATATAGGCAAGTAAAATAATTAATGGTTAATGGTATTCACCAAAATGGTTATAATGAAACTTCGAATGAAAGTATCAACAAACAAATTTGACTCAATCTAGAATTAATCAGCATAACTCAATCCATGATGTTATGCTCCACATGTTGTTTATAATCAATTTAAAATATTTCTATGTGAAGTCAACAATATTTGCATCGTATTAATTTGGATTTTTTGTCATCTTAAATCATTTAAAACTTGAGTTATTTGTTAGTGCTTTTATTAGCTTCACATGTTTGTATGTAAGATTCTTACCGACTTCTTCGAACTCGATTTTGAATGAAAACCTTCAAACCTTGTTTACTTGTATGTACATATACCTAAATCTATGACAGTATTGCTCGATTAGTTCATCTCTTTACCTTTATTAGAATCAGTTAAATTAAATTATATAAGAGATATACAGGGTGCGACAAGAGTCAGTTTACCGTTTTTCATATGGAAAATAAAAGAAAAAACAATTGCAAATAAATTTATTTTCGAGAAAAATATAACATCAAGCGCATGCAAAAGTCGAGGTCGATAACAACGAAATTTCATCTTCTTTAAAATGCGAGGCAAACTTCGGTCAGAAATCTCCAATGTTGTGGCTATGCGACGTGCAGATTGATTTTGATGTTCGACAAAAGATTGAGCCTAGATATTTATGTGTTCCTCCGTCATAACAGTTAACGACCTGAACGCAGCGCGTTGGCTGCGGAGCCACATACGAATTTACGATACAGTTTATGCACTATTTGTCCGGTGGGAACTTGCCTATTTGGAAAGCGCTGGCGAAATTCTTCGAAAATTTCAGCATCATTTCAGTAAAGTTTTAGGTAAGAAGTGAGCAAATAAACTTGTTCTTCTTTCGTGTACTTTACACGCGCAGTCATAGCAACAAACACACTGTAAACGTACACTACTACACGCGGACTACTCAACTCGCTACGTTTCATCTGCCTCCTTCCGCCCTAGATACGATACTGGCCGAGAGTACGCGCATGCGTGAATACCAGAGAGTGTGAACTGACTTTTACCGCACTCAGCATATAAATAATAACAAAGAATGATTTCCTTGCGACTTCCGCAGAAATGCAAAGAAGAATAAAGAAAAGTTGGTATCTGAAATCTGGAAAAACAAAACATACTTACTAGTCCCTGACATGCCTTATTTTTCAGGCAAGAACTCCAGAAAAGACTACCGTGGTTAGCCATAAATGAACCAGCGGATGACACGAAGTCAGTGGCAACGTCAGCCGCCTCCAATAACGAGCAGGATCAAAAAGCATAAAAAGAAAAACAATTTAATTTATATGAATCGATCTAAAAAAATTGAAAGTTATGTCTGAAAGATTCTCCAAATGCGATTTGGCTGCGTTAATTCCTATGTTATTTAAATCATTTCTTAATACATTACTAATTAGGTTTCTTCATCTAATATTGAAAGTTATATTTTTAATACATTTTATGAATATAGTAAATCTAGTGAAAATAATGAAGATACTTCACCAGACGACAAGCTATCAACAGGATTCAATGCTGTAAATATCGATACTAATATAAACTAACTAAATATGATGCTAGTAATTAAATAGTTTTCGAACATTCATGGATTGTTTGAATTGAACTGAAGGTATAAATTAACTTCCGAATATGGTAAGTACCAATGATAAAAATAATCAGATTTTTATATCGTTCCTACTATTGTATGTATTAAAAGGGTTTATCAGTCGCAAGGAACATTTTTCTACACTTTATTCAACAGCAACGTTTTGAGACATTCTAGTCTCTTCTTCTGGCTTATGAATATTAGATAAATAGACTATTCATTTGAAATAATTTTCAAAATCGTAGGTGTTAATATATAATAAAAATAAACATTGCAGGAACTCCGCCTGCATGACTGCTGGGTGGATTGAGTAGCTCAGGGGTTATGCTGCCGGTCCCAAGCCCGGATAAAGGAGGAGGGTTGACAGGTTAGGTTAGCTCCCTGCCTGTCGTAAAACTTTTACTGGCTCACAGAACCGATAACTCGCCTCGGAATTGGACTGATATACGGAGAACGAACCATGCACGAAGAAGGATAACGAATTGGAAACGGAAAAATATTTTGAGAGCAGGATCTTGGAACGTAAAAACGCTCAATAACAAGGAACAAGAAGTCGTACAAGAACTCAAAGACCATAATATAGACATCGCCGCACTACAGGAGACAAAGAGAAAGGGAAAAGGTCAAAGAGCGTACGGAGACTATATTGTAATATACAGCGGTGTTCATAAGAGCGAGAGAGCCAAAGAAGGCGTCGCCATAGCTTTGCATAAAAAGTACATAGACCAAGTGGAGAAATGCCAGTACGTATCATCGCGAATAGTTCTGGTTAAGTTGAAGACCGACTCCCATCCTCTCAATATAATATCTATATACGCCCCAGAGGATAATAAGCCAAAGCAGGAGCGGGAAATGTTTTATAATGAGCTGGAAAGCATCATCGACTCATTACCACCTAGAGATTCCATTATTGTTCTCGGGGACTTTAACGCTCGCATTGGTAACGAACCAATTCCCGGAATAATGCAAAAGTTTAATGAACAAACACTCAACGAAAACGGGAAACTAATGATCAACGTTTGCACCTCAATGAGCCTCAGGATAAATAATACATTCTTTGATCATAAAAGTCAACATAAATATACGTTTAGGAATACTCGCGGACAACAATCAACAATTGACTTCATAGTTACAAATAAATGTATACCAGCTTCTCGAATATTAGATGTGAGAGTGCTTAACTCAGCTGACGTTGGGAGTGATCATGGTCTGCTCCTCGGCAAATTAAGAATCAAGTGGGGATCCAAAAGAAAACTTAAAGATCCAATAAGAAAAGGGGAAAAAATCAAGGTCGATTCACTATAGGACCCAACGATTCAAGAACTATACAAAAAACGACTTGAAGAGAAAATTGAATCCAACCCGACTGGTAGTCTGGATGACGTCAATGCTATTTGGACTAGGCTGAAAGACAACATAAAAGCTGCAGCCATTGAAGCAAAAACGCGTGAGTCTTACGTTGAATATAAGAGGATTCGGAACGAAACTAATTTATTGGTCAGACAAATAAAGGAGAGGCATTGGGAGAACTTTACTAAGCAACTGGAAAAAGACTTTTACGGACTTCAGAAGCAGATTTGGCGTTTCATAAGAAACCAAAGAAAAGAGACAAATGAGCTGATACCCGTGAGTAAGATTGGAAAGGAAGAATGGACCGGTTACTTGAAGGACCTATACAGGAGTGCGACATCAGCTACACAACAAACCCCACCCAATATAGTAATAGAGGATTTCATCTCGGTAACGGAATCGGACGTAAGAAAAGCATTAGACAAGCTCAAAAATAGGAAAAGCCCAGGCCCAGACGACATCACTAACGAACTCCTTAAATATGGTGGCGAAAGATTGGTTCATGAATTGACCTTTTTAACGCAGAAAATTATCGAACAGCACAGAATTCCTGACGAGTTGCGAACAAGCACGACTATCCTGCTTTTCAAGAAAGGCGATAGAAAGATACCCGGAAACTACAGGGGTATAAATTTATTATCATCCACTCTTAAACTAGTCACAAAAGTGATTACAAACTTAATAACTGACCGAATCACACTATCTGACGAACAACAAGGGTTTAGATCTGGGCGATCATGCACGGACGCGGTGTTTGTCATCAGGCAAATAGCAGAAAAATCCATTGAATATAATAGACCAGCATTCCTTTGCTTCATAGACCTAGAAAAAGCGTTCGATCGAATAAGAGT
Source organism: Micraspis discolor (assembly GCA_030674115.1). Lineage (NCBI taxonomy): Eukaryota > Metazoa > Arthropoda > Insecta > Coleoptera > Coccinellidae > Micraspis > Micraspis discolor. The sequence goes on from JARTUT010001740.1 coordinate 13,954,311, forward strand.
AGAAGATGTGGTACACCTCCTGTATGACAGACAAATACCGAGTAATATCATAAAAACTATTGAGGATATTTACCGAAACAACCAAATACAGGCTAGAATTGAGAACGAACTCACAGAACCGATAAACGTGGAAAGAGGTATACGTCAAGGTGACTCATTAAGCCCACTACTCTTCAACATTATTATGGATGAGATCATAAGCAAAGTACACAAGAACAGAGGCTATCGAATGGGAAGCAGGGAAGTAAAGATTCTGTGCTATGCTGATGATGCTGTTTTAGTGGCAGAAAATGAGGATGACCTGCAAAGGCTCCTCTACACATTTAACACGGTCGCAAAATCGCTAGGGTTATCGATAGCAGTATCTAAAACGAAGTGCATGACTACATCAAAAACACCCCTACGATGTAAATTGGCAGTGGATGACAAGATAATCCACCAAGAGATGAATTTCCGTTACTTGGGTATCGAAATTTCGAGCTTTGGCGACTTGGATTCTGAGGTCAGAGGGCAAGCTATCAAAGCATCAAGAGCGGCCGCACAACTAGATGACACCATATTCAAAAACAAATATTTGAGAACGGAAGCTAAAGTACGTATCTATAAGACTGCAATTAGACCTATACTCACATATGCAGCGGAGACAAGACCTGAAACATCTAAAACCCAACAAATTATGGAGGCGACAGAGATGAGAATAGTAAGAAGAATAGCCGGAAAGACTTTACGGAACAGGGAAAGGAGCGCAGATATCAGAAGAGATTGCCAAATACAGAACATTAATGAGTGGGTGCTAGGTAGGAAAATTGAGTGGAACGAACATATTACTCGGATGACAGAGGACCGAATAGTGAAGGTAGCCAGAGACAGATCACCGTCAGGAAGGCGAAGCATTGGGCGACCTAGAAAGCGCTGGAGCGACAATCTACCTACATAGGGCGAGTTACGATGAGGAACAGGCACAAGCCTACTTGAAAGAAAGAAGAAGAAGAAGAACATTGCAGGGACACGATCTGTTTGACGAACATCGATAACGTGGACTTCATTCCCACTTATGAACTTATTAGGTGATGTTAACAAGATTGCTGGTTGATATAAATAAGGCAGAATATGTCAAAAACGTTCATCTGACAAAATGGAGCTTGACAAATCAAAATTCAAAACTTCAAAATGCCAACTCAAAGATGATATATACCGAAAACACGTGGACTCAGTACTATAACAATGAAAACCAGCTATTTAATGATTCTGATCAATGGAAAACGTACCCCATCTGACATCTTGGTAAATTCAAACCAATTCAGGAGATTGTTACGAAAACCAACAATAGCTGAATATCTTTGTTGATTTATTGTAATATTCGTAATGGATTGCAATTATGTACCTCACTTTCATGACTCCAATAATGCAAAACGGTCATGAGGAAGATAATATCTGATTCCTCTATCGGAATTGCCCAAACAAAAAATTCGGAACTTCAAAATGCCAGCTCAAAGATGACATATAACGAAAACACGTGGACCCAGTCCTATAACAAAGGAAACCAGCTGTTTAATGATTCTGACCAATGAAAAATCAAGATAAAATATACCGAAAACACGAGGACCAATCAAAGAATCTATTTTCGCTACTCTTTTGTTAATCACCTTACGTGTCAGTGATTCAAGCAAATCCTTGGTGACAATTGAACCTTAAGTACGCCCATCTGAAATCTCCTTTAGATTAAATGGTTTGTTATCAATCATTATCGATCCAGAGAGCTCTTGAAAGAGTTCACCGATCGTGACCTCACAACCTCTTCTGGAAGCCGATTCCACACCTCGAATACCCTGTTGGACAGAAAGTTGAGCCTCGGGGTAGTCCCAAAGTTCTCCTTGGCAAGCTTGTAGCTCTGTTCCCTCAACCATCGCCTCTGATTGAGTGGAAAGAGGTAATCCATGTCCAAACCAAAGAGAGAATGAATTGATCTGTAGGTTATAATTAAGCCACCCCTTTCCCTGCGCTCTAAAAAGGAAGCCCAAAAAACCACAGCCTTGTTTTGCTAGCTCGGGCGCTTTCTGCCAATTGGAAGATGGGAATTCTATCGCTGTACAGATTCTAGGAATTCTTGATCAAGTTTGTGATTAGCTTACCAAACGGGACCAGCATACTCCAGGATAGAACTCACATAAAGATTTGCTTGTTGCTATATCACATTCAGCGAAAGTTTCAGACAGTCGGTAGGTAAATTCAGGATAGGATCCCGTACTGAACCTTGGGGGCTTCACATCTGAGGAAGAAAAACAATCACCGACTCTTACACGGTAAGTACGGTGGGACAAAAATTACTCGATCCAAGAGAGCCCCTCACTCCCAAGCACTCAAACTTCCTTAGGAGTCGGCGGTAAAGGGACACCATTTATTTGTAGAATTTTTTGTCGACTTTGTGTATCTAAATAAAATACTAATTAAATAAATAAATACAGTACAATCTTGACTTATATCAGTCAACAATTTTTTATGAATGCTCACTTAGCGGAGCATAAATCTGATTTGAAGTTTAGAAAGTCCGCCTCATTGGTGCTATTTTTATGTCAATCAAGTGGTGCTATTTCTTCATTGCTCGATTTCAAGTGATGTCGTCTCCTCCTTATTCTATCTCGATGGTTTTTTTGCTTATCATAAAGCTATATGTATATATTAAGGCTGTCAAATAAGATGTCTTTCTGACAACTTGACAAACTCTGTGGTTTAGGAGTTTTTTTCTCATATTCCAAATATGTCGGTTTAGTTATCAATTAGAACTGATGCTCTGCATGGACATTTCTTCATTAAAAATCAAATCATAATGGCCAGAGGACAACAGAGGCTACAATCACAACAAAAGGCAGCTGAAAAGGCAGCAAAAATGAAGAAAGGACACAATGCGAATGATCATAAAAAGGCAGCACAGAAGGCACTTCAGTATATATGTGACATCTGTAAAGTTCAAATGCCCGATCCAAAAACTTATAAGGAACATTTCAAGAGCAAACATATCAAGGCGGAAATGCCAAAATTCCTAAAAGATCTATAAATACTGCCACTTGCTGCTACTTTGACTCTTGAATATTAAATAAATATCATTGCATTGAGAATTTTTTTTTAATTGAAAACCACTTAATACAAATGTATCATTTTCTCTGATATAAATAAATCTTACATTGTCTTATTACTCGATTTCTCCAAAAATTCTCAGGTTGTCTCATTTCACGTCGTGCATCTTATGCAGAAAAATGAATTGTACGGAAACAAAACTCGCACCTTTTTAGATTTGGAGGGGGAAATAACAAGAGCAGAAACTCAAATTCCAGCACAGATGTTGGCCGACGCAATGAACTCATTTAAATAGAGGCTTTATTCCAGCATTTTGGCTCATGGTGGAGACATATTGCTGGTATAGTTTTCAGATCTTGAATTTAATTTTACTGAAAAAATTACATTTTTTATGATATAATAAATTTATTTTAACTAATATTTACTCTTCTAAGCATTTGATAAACATGCATTTTTTCTGACGGACTCTGAACTATTTGAGTGGCAAAGCAGGATATACATCTATGGCGACTCTGTATTCTGTACTCCGGAAACAATTTGATCAAACAAAGCACTGTCATAGCGACAGATCGATAATGAATAACATATAAATAAGAGAAACTGTTATTGTCTTGTTCGTTGTAGGTATAAAAAGTAACAGATTATAGAGAACATGGAAGAAGATTCGAGTGCAGGAGGAGATAATAGTAGGGAAAGTACTTCTGAAGAAAAGAAAGTAAAAATTAAAACGAGAGTAGACAAGACACCTAATGTAGGAGGAAGATTGGTGTGTAGGCCACCAATAGCTTTAAAAAGGTGAGATCCACAGATACTTTTGTGGCTTTCGGTAGATGTTTCTAAAGATGGCCCACCAGTTCTTGAATTCCGATCTTTGGTGAATTGAGATTCTTCGATGATATTGACAGGCTAAATTATCACTTCGAGAAGAATGTCCTAACATCTTTTCATTCATATAGTTATGAATTGTAACAGGATTTTAAGATTATAATTGAGGCTACTCAAAACACGGCTTCTTTTACAAAGATGATCTGAATTAATTTTTGAAAATTGAATTCCTATATATAGAATAATATAAAACATATCTTTCAAATATTATCTAACTGGATAATTTTTATTGAATATTATTGTTAGGACTAATATATTCATATATAACAGGTTTATTAATTACAATTCCAAAATGGAATCACAAGTTCGTATAGGCACATGTAGCAGAGGCAACCACCTTTAGTGTGGGGTTATGGCAAACCCTATATATCTATGTCCAACGCAGAACCTCATATTTGGAAGCCATTGACCCTATTTAAGTCATATTCTGCGCATGAGAAAAATAGATGTTAATCAGAAGGTGCCGGCGTGGCGATGCATGTTGTCACACTGAGCCAACACGTTAACAGTTATGAATTTGCATGAGGAAACTCTGAACAAATTTCTACACAGGAATTTTACTAAGTTAATAACATTTCAGTGAAGGGAATATAAGAAGATGACTGAATGTAATATAGAATAATAATTTGAGCTATTTCCGCCATGAAAGTTAATTTGCTTTGAAGGAAAAATGCGCTAAAGGACGTCCCTTCAGCTTCAAAGTATATCTCATTGACAAAAAGTTTATAATAAAAATTTTATAGAGAAGGTTCATTCAATTCGTTTGTTTATACAAGATCATTTCAATATTTCAGACCCAGAAATTCGATACCCTTCCACATACCGCATAGAAAGCTTCTAGAAAAAATTGAATTCAAAAAGAAACAAGTTGAGCCGCTGGTAAAGGATGTTACAAAAACAAATGATTTCAGTTTCACGGAGTTGCTTGATTTTTTCAGACTGGCTTCGCTGCGAAAAGATTGGCTTTGGTTCGACATTCCCACGAAATGAGAATGTCATCATTCGATTCATTAACAGAGAAATCTAGGGGTAAGCATCATTCACATGAAGCTCAAAAACAAATTGATAAAGAGTTTTAAATAGTAATTTACGTAAGAAGTCCGGAAAATAGGTTTTTTTGGACGAATAGATTAAATTCCAGGATAAGCGTAAGCGAGGCCTGGAAGTAGTCGAAATAACTATTTTCGGGCGTGTTGTATACTATATTTTATCGGCAACAGTGTAGAATTACAAATCAATGAAACGACAATTTTTTTTCCATATTTTATTGCGAATGCGATAAAAAAAACATGCTAATTGTTGACAACTAATATCATATGAACTGTCAGCCATTTTCTCGGTTTTTAAGGTATTGATCAACTGCATTCATAAAAAAAAATACCCGCCATGATTTTCATATTCTCAATGGCACAAACGACGTGATGCTTTTCCGGCCTAGTCCGGGAAGTACGTAATTTCCGGACTAGGCCGGGAAATGCTAAATTCTCAGAGAAAGTTGCTTTAAATTTCAGCGGAAGAAAAATTTACAAACTGCACTGAGGTTGTAAATTATGAGTACTCGGATTTATCTGAGAGAATAAGAGGACTATTATTCCTATATTTCAAGTTATTTATTTTTGTTTTGGATTCTCTGCCCATCACAGCCGTGATTACTTTCAAAGAATTGTTTCTTTTTCACCCATTCAAAAGCATAGTTTAATGAGTTATATATGGAAATATACTGAATTTTAGTCAACAATTATATAAACAAGAAGATTTTTCGTATAAATATATATTAGGTGTACAAAAAAGTTTCCGCGGTTTGTCAAAAGATGGCCCCACCAGAAGGTTATGGAGAAATTGTCAGATGTAAAACGTAATATCCCAAGTTTAGTCATCTGGCAACACCATAACCTTAAAGTACTAGTGATTCCGTATCAGCATCACGTAATTTTTTTCGTGCAAAAATGTCAAGTTTTATTCCGAATAAGCATCATTTGCGGGAACTTTTGATTTACTTCTTTAATGTGAAAAAATCTGCAGCTGAGGCGCATCGATTGCTTCTAGAAGCATATGGTGAAGCTGCTTTAAGTGAGAGAAGTTGTCAGGAATGGTTTCAAAAGTTTAAGAACGGTGAGTTTGACGTTAAAGACAAAGAACGCAGTGGAAGGCCGAAAGTGTACGAAGATATGGAATTAGAAGCACTATTGGAGGAAGATTCGTCCCAAACGCAAAAAGAACTGGCACTTACTCTACAAGTGACTCAACAAGCAATTTCACATCGTTTAAAATCGTTAGGAATGATTCAAAAACAAGGAAATTGGGTTCCATATGAACTAAAGCCGAGAGACGTTGAACGCCGATTATGCATGAGTGAAATGCTGCTTGCCAGGAAAAAAAAGAGTTTTTGCATCTATAGTCACTGGTGACGAAAAATGGATTTACTACGATAATCCAAAGAAGAGAAAGTCATGGGTTAAGCCCGGCGAACCATCAACATCGACAGCTAAGCCGAATATTCATGGAAAAAAACTCATGCTGTGTATTTGGTGGGATCAGCTTGGTGTCGTGTATTATGAATTGCTGAAACCAAGCGAAACCATTACTGGAGCTCTCTACCGAACACAATTGATGAGATTGAGTCGGGCACTTAAGGAAAAACGCGCCAATTTCTACTCCAGACACGACAAAATTATTCTTTTACACGATAATGCTCGTCCACATGCTGCGGCGCCGGTAAAAACATACTTGGAAACATTCAACTGGGAAGTTTTACCCCACCCGCCATATTCACCAGACTTAGCCCCTTCTGATTATCATCTGTTCCGGTCGATGGCACATGGTCTGTCTGAGCAGCGCTTCACATCATATGAAGACACCAAAAGTTGGGTAGATTTGTGGATAGCGTCAAAAGATGAAGAGTTTTTTCGATGGGGTATCCGAATGTTGCCAGAAAGATGGGGAAAAGTAGTGGCAAATGATGGAAAATACTTTGAATAAAACTTAATGTACTTTTCCTTTACAATAAAATCCTAATTTTTTATAAAAAACCGCCGAACTTATTTGTACACCTAATATTATTGGAGTTTTTGCTCACCTTTTTTTAGCAAAAATGTAGCATGTGTATTTGGTGAAAGTTTTATCAGAGATTAAGGTGACATACAATCTGACGTATTAAACAAGAGCTTAGGGAACAACCTCATTAAAACATCCCGTCAACCAACATTAATAATTATTTGTATGTGTTGTAATGTTCATAAAATAAACTGAAATATTGAATGGTAAAGAACTTCTTTCTTTAAGATTGATTTTCTAATAATTCACGCAGAGGCTTTTCCAAGTAGCCCAAAGCGAATCTGAAAATAAAAAGAAGCAGAAAAGAGGACTCTATAAAAAATTATGTAACAAATTCGTTGTTTGTGTTATTATTAGTAGATAGTATCAAAAACCACCGTGTAAAGTACTAAAATAGTTTGATTTGTACTATCATTATGAAACACCTCCTTCTGTGGCCATTTCAGGTTTAGCTCCTTCATATCACGAAATGTACGAAGAACCTTGGCGAGAGCAGCTTCCACTCCCCCATCATAAAGTAACCAGTGTTGTAGATCAGAAAGAACTTATAGATGAGATGAGAAAAACTACTGATGGTTCTTTCGTTTACTTAACTTACGCAGTGCCAAAATCTTCAGAACTGTATACACCATACGCTCTCAAGTGAGTATTATTTGCGTTTAAAATATTTTTTTCCCTGTTAGGAATATTTAAGATATTGAGCAATTGGTGGATCCGATAATTCTACACACCCAAAAATTCCTTATAGTTTTAACTTACATATTTGATCTTCAGCGGGGGTTAAAGGTCCTAGGTTCCTGAGTAGCACTTATCATCTTATTATGAAAATCCCTAATAGAGGTAGTAGTCAAAAGCTGTTTCTATAGTGAAATAATCTATAATATAATGTGTTGGTAAGCGCATAACTCAACAACGCCTGGACCAATTTGGCCAAATCTTTTTTTAAAATGTTCGTTGAAGTTCAAGGATGGTTTTTACGGCGAGAAAAATTAGAATTATTGTTGGAAAAACCCTAAAAATAGCCCTTTTCTTTTTCCCATACAAATGATTTGTAACTAAAAAGGTTTTGCAGCAATGTAAATTGATTGTTTGGGATGAATGCACGATGGCACATAAAAAATCTTTGGAGGCTTTAGACAGAACCTTAAAAGATCTACGGAGCAATAATAACCGATTTGGTGGTGCAATGATTTTATTAGCAGGAGATTTTCGTCAAACATTGCCAGTGATTCCACGATCAACTCCAGCTGATGAACTCAATGCCTGTCTAAAGTCCACCAATTTGTGGAAACATGTCAAAGTACTTCATTTAAGCAAGAATATGCGTGTCGAGTTGCAAAATGACCAATCTGGAAACATATTCTCTAAACAACTCATTGACATTGGTAATGGCAAATTTCCTATAGACATGTTGACTGGCTGCATTAACTTTCCTCAAAGTTTTTGTCAGTTAACTCGATCAAAAGATGAACTTATTCAGAAGGTGTTTCCAGATGTTTCTCAAAATTACAAAAACCATGATTGGTTGAGCGAACGAGCTATACTGGATGCAAAAAACATGTAAATGAATTAAATTTCAAAATTCAAGAACAAATTACAGGCGAACTGAGGATATATTAATCAGCTGAATCGGCTACTAATCAAGATGATGTAGTCAACTATCCACCGGAATTTTTCAACTCGCTGCATTTGCCAGGATTACCACCTCACAATCTTCAATTAAAGGTTGGATCGGTGGTTATAATGTTGCGAAATATCAACCAACCGCGTCTTTGCAACGGTACACGGTTAGCGATAAAAAAATTACTAAACAATGTGATAGAAGCAACTATACTCAAAGGAAAGTACGAGGGCCGTTCAGAAACTAACCTCCGGTTAATTGAAAAAAATACACCAAGTTAAGCAAAAATATTTTAATCTATACATCTTACAACTACATCTTTGCACTATTTTTCGACATGGTCTCCATTACGATTGAGGCACTTATCGTATCTCTTCACAAGCTTTGAAATTCCTTCTGCATAAAAATCACCCGCTTGTGCCTTGAGGCACCCATCGTGCACAGAACTTACGGTAACCCAATCTTGCTGTCACTATCTCGTACAAAAGAGTCTTAGAAATCTGTGGAAAATTAGTAGACAACTCCGCCATTGTGAAACGTCGATTTTCACGAACTTTTGCATCAACTGTCTGAACGAGTTCGTCAGTCACCAATGATGGTCTACCACTCCTCTCTTCATCATGAACGTTTTCTCGTCCACTTTTAAATAAACGTACCTACCCATTCACGGACAACTCCTTCACTCATAAATTTTGGTCCGTACACGGCACAAAGCTCACGATGAATAGCTGCTGCAGAGTATCCTTTGGCTGTAAAAAACCTTATAACAGCACGCACCTGACATTTGGCGGGATTTTCTATTGCAGCACACATTTCAAACTGCCACAAAAACTAAACTAGCGCAGGTACGATGTTCACTCGACTACGGCTTGATGCCGACTGACCTGCTGAGCGCGTGAATGCACAGATGGCGCTCTACTCCCCCCCACTACCCGCACTGTGACCAATCGGAGGTTAGTTTCTGAATGGCCCTCGTACCTTTCTCGTTTATTTTTAATTTTCTTCATTTTATGACGTTCCCTGAATGCTTTTGATGCTCTGCATTTGGTTTTGGTGGTTTTGCGGAACTGAAAATGATTAAAAATAGATTTTTTGTTCAACTCAAAACTAAAACAAAAATAGTCAATAAACTTTTTGAATATTTTGCTTTATATTGTAGCTTCAGTTCAGAGTTGCCAATTGCAAGATGATATCATAATTAGTTAATATAAATAGTAGCCTTTGCAATGATCCGTCTATTTATGAATTTTAATTAAATTAGATTTTCGCTGAGAGGTCATCTTCATCTAATGTGTTGATTTTGTTTTTATATTATAGAATCGTAAGTTTTGCTGAAGTTGATCGGCAAAATTTTTTCACAATGAGCAGCAGGGGCGTAATGCAACAAATAGGAAATGATGCCATATACACTTCCTTGGACAAATGGGAAGCCGAATACGAAATGTACTGCAGGCTGATGCGAATCAAGTCTTTCTATTACTTCAGGATGTGGAAAGGTTTCAATGTTTGGCGTAAACTGATCATTTTTCGGTGAGCTGTGAAACAATCTGAACAATCTGTGAAATATGTTTATCTTAACCTTGTTATGGGAGATTTCGAAAAAATAGCTGGTTCCTAATGACCACAGGTCGAAAAGTGAGAGGAGTTTAAAATGAAATTAAACCAAAAATCCATTTTCCCCTCTCGATATAATAATTCTTGTGCTAAATATAGGTCTCTATGAGATATTCATATAATAATGAAGTTTCTAGACCACCGTTGAAATATTCCTTCACCAACAATCGAAATTTTGCATCACGTTTAAGATGTCTAACATCATTCACATCATATGGAAAATTATCACTGCCAATTGAATTGAAATTACTTGTTAGTTCACTTACCATTGTTACTATATTTATTATTGTTTTGACGATTTGTAATTATATGAAAATAAACGTGGCTACTCACGTGTAAAATGTATCTATAATGTGAGTATTCGCCACGTGCTTGTCCTTGAATAATTCATTAGTATATACTATGCATTGGCGAGGTGGAGTGGTAATAGAGAGAGAAGGGATGAGAGAACGAAAGGAAAGAAGGAGAAAGAGAAAGGTATTACACATTTCTCACTTATGTATACGACTGTCACGCCTGTGCTCGTCTCGTTTAACGGTTTTATTCCACGGACTATTTTATACGGTTTTACTATCACTTTTTTTCAGTTCGGTCGCACAGCAAAATCTCTATCTCCTTCAAGCCTGCCATAAGGAACTTCGTTCCAAAAATAGCCTTAAAAAGTTGTCTTAAGGTACTTCTCGCCCATTCTTGAAAACCGCCAACACGCAAAAACTCCATTCCACAGTACCACATTGGCATTAAAACGATATCCAGAACTTCGAAATCCTAATAAAATTTTTCGCTAATTTGGCAGTGATGATTTGTGTTCATATTAGAAAAAAAAAAACAGAAAAATCAGATGTGAACGTTACAATGAAATGCTCCAATTGACATCGACCGGCTATTACGAAACTTGTACTATATTTTCAACATCTTAGTCATTATTGTCTGAATATATCCAAGCCCTTTAATCTTTCCCTACTAGTAGAACAAGTGAAAATCACTTGGGGATAAACCTGCACTTTAAGGTACTTGGACTAGTGATACCAGCTCTTGAAACGTTGCTCTTATTTACCGGCTGCAGGTTATTCTATGAGAGCCACACAACCTCGGTCAATTTTTATCGACTTTTTTCATTAGTGGTTCAACTGGAAAAAATATTCACTATTTTTATGTCAGCATTCTTCTATTTTAGGAAATATACGCAGGCGAGAAATTTTTTGGATAACAACCTTTTCATTCTCAATTCTACACTTAGAACTGGATTACTTGAGCTTCAAAATATGTCTGTGGACATGTACGAAACAACTTTTGTGGATACAGTTGATATTGAAAACCGTTGGCTGTTTTACTTCATAGAAGATCAGGTGAGATTTTGTATTCACTATCTAGTGTTATATTCCCCGTTTCATTCATTTTCGAAAAAATGAGAAACATTATTTAAATTATACTGACTGGAACCCTGAAGTCTGATAGACTCCAGATGTGAAATTTGACCTTTGAATGTGAACTTTTAGCAAGATTAGGGCCCTACGTTTTGTTATAAGTATTAATACATATTCGTGATAACAGATATTAGTAAAAAATAGGTGGGAAATATGTAATGTTAAATAAAACACAACGGTTAGACCCCAGGAATCGAAATCCAAGGACGAACAGCAATAAATGAAGTGCGAGATTCCTTAGAGTTCTCATGAAGCGAGATCAGTGCTAACTCTGGACCCCAAGCAGTGTGGGTCCGGCATTCATTTTGATCCAGGTTCTAAGAAATCTCATTCATTACACATAGAAACTTTAGTCTCGGGATTTCTAATAGCAAGAATGACCAAGTGAATATACAGATAAAATTCTCTAATCAATGCAATTGAACTACGTCGCAATTCTAATGTTTCTGAAATTTACATGCAAGTCCATGCGTTTGGGTACCCAATTACCATCTACAAATTCAAAGGTCAAGGGTCAAAAAGACATTAATCGGCAATTGCAAGCTACGAATAGCAATAATCAGTTGGGTGTGAAACCACATAAGTGGTCAAATATCACACATATTTTAATCAAAGAAAACAAGGCAGTCAGTGAAATGCGGGACTTATTATTATTAGGTGGTTCTACCATTGAATTGCGTGACAAAAATTTACAATTGGTTGACAACTAATTCAATACCCTTATTGAAAATCGATTTCTTGCAGATGTTCAAAATGGAGCACGTTGTCGAGAAAATTAAAAATTTCAGAGCCGTAGGAATGGATCTTATATATCAAGCTTGCGACGGAGCTTTGACGGGAAAAGGTTTTGTTATAGACGAAACAATATTTCTAGATAAGAAGAAGAGGGTGCAGAAAGTATCGTATATCGAACAAGCTAACAAGAGAAAATTTTGTGAAAGATTGAGTTGGTGAGAAATTTTCATAGGATTCTTCAAGAAATAACCCTCATATTTTACTACAGCTATATCATATTAGCAGATTACATGATGATAAATATGCTTCATTCAATGCTTGCTAAGACCATCGATCAACTGAATGGTGCACTTCAAAAACATATTGAATTTTTACCTCCCAAAGAGGAAATAGAGGGGTTCGAAGATCTGGGTATTACTTTAGAAAAACCTAGGCCATCAGAGGCACCCCAGGTAAGAATAATTGCATGAAAACAAATGGATTCCGTTGAAGACTCATTTATTTTGTGGAATTCATAAATATTGAAAGAAATATGTATTTTGTTCCATTTTCAGTTTATTAATCTTATGACACTATCGGTTCGGTTATCACACCAAATCATCAAACAGATTCTTCTTAAACGTATGTTCAGTGGTGGTGAATGGCTTATTTTCATTTGGGTATTCAGTGGTAAAATATCGAGGTTCATCTCTCACCATTTAATACCCAAATCGAGATAAACCATTGACGATGGTTTGATAACCGAAACCAGTGCTGTCCTAAGATTGATAAAGTGAAAATTAGACTAAATACTTGTTTCTTCCAATATTTTTGTATGGACCTTCCTACCGGGAAAACGTTGAAATGAGATTATTTCAGACCAATCAGATTCTTGATGACAGTAATTCATCTGTGTGGTCTTCGCCTCAGTGCTTTATTGAAAGCAATATAATTTTATCAGATTCTTGAACATTGCTGTGAAGCTATCCATGACAATATCAGAACCATCTAAGCTTTAAACTTAAACTTTATACTTTAAAAAGATTATTCCATGAGTATATAGAATATAAATCATCAAAAGTGATTAAAATCATTGAAGGTTTAGAAGTAATCATTTTTTTAATTTAACCAAGATTTAACCGTGTTTATTGTCTCTGGTCATGGTTTAATAATATTCAACATGTACATGCAACAATGTTTGTAGTAAAAGTTGCCTAACTTCTCCTAAACTTCCTAATGATTAGACGAATATGAAGAAAACTAACGGAGCGCTGGCTAAATGGCCAATCAGATGTAAGTGGGTGCAGTTTTCGCCAATATGAACTTTATCTGGATTTTGTTTTCGACGGAACGACTTTTCTATGGGATGACTTTGTGATTGAGTGAACCGTACTCAATTGAAGTATACTAATTTCACTGCAAAGCTTTCATATTTTTCTTAGACAAATTTTAGTTCGTTTCGCCCTTTATATCATGGTCATTTCTGACGAACAAATATTTTGGAGTAGAAATTGCCCAAAGTTTGAAGGATTTCACTTACAACATTTCAATAATATTTATCCGATATTGTGAATTTTGTGGTTTATTTCTCTCATTTCAGATGCCATATTTCTTCCTGTATTTCTTTCTCAAACCCAATTTGTTGAATATTGACCCTTCCTTAGAGGTAACCATCAATATGTTGACTCAGTTGGAAGATATGTGGAGAGATCATGCTCTGAATATCAAATCTTTCGTAGGGGACCCTACGTACGATTGCTTCACTTGGTATGTATGTTAAATTAATACTTGAGTATTGGAATCAAATGATTTTGTACGATTCAAACAGTCCAATAATAAACGGAAAATCAGAAGACAGAATTTGCGGGTTCGGACCAACCCTCTTGTTCTACCTTAACACCGACGAAGAACTTGAGGCATCGAGGCAGCGTTACTACAACCTCATTGTTACAAGTTATCAGGCTGCTCAAGATTATTGTGACCGCTTTAATTTTATCATGAATTTTTACACTGAAGATGTGAAAACTGAAGACGAAACTATCAATAATGAACGGAGTAAGTTGTAGCTTTATTTGTAGTAATTTTTCAAAACAGTTTGGCGATTTGTGAAATAAGCTCACATTTAAAGACTCTTTTTTCCATTAAGAAACACAGAGGCTTCTCCGAGTTGCTCACCTCGAATCTGATTATCAAAAATGTAGATAAACTCACGCCCCGCTCATCAGCCATGATTAGAAAAAATTTGTGAGATAATTACAAAAAATGCAGCAATGAATGAAAATGTTACAGATTTGTTGTGTTATTTCAAATATATTAGGATTCTGCAGATTAATTTAATTTGTGATGAATTGATATTATTAAATGACTTTAAAAAGACAAGACAAGTTAGAAAATTAAGGTTATCTAAGATAAACAATGCAATAAACACGAGGATTCACTACTGAAATTATAAAAGAATCTACGTACAATTATCTTGAAATAAAAATGAACAAATTCATAATTTCCCTTCAGTTTCATTTCAGACAATTCTGTTCCACTTAAAACTTATATATCATCTAACATCATGACATAGGATTAAGACCTGTAATTCAATGAAACTTCAACTAGATAATTAGACATTATAATGATTATATGTGCTTCATTCATAAAGCATTTTCATAAAATAACACGCTGTTCTACTAGTTTGAACTAGAACAAGCTCGAAAAAATGCAAAAGTAGAGAAAAAAAACTGCATAAAAAATTATGAATCAAATTTTGTTCAAATCTGAAACTTTTTTTATAAAAGAATCGGATACAGCATTTATGGCCCTAAATTCCCTAAAACCATCTTGAAATTTATTTATGAGTATCGTCGGGTTCATTTAAATAGGTAATTTTGTTTATAGGTCTTGAGGTTTTAAGAAGCTGGTTAGAAAGATATCATGAGGAAATCAGAATAGTTGAAGGAATTGTGGATAGTCAGGATTTGGGAGTAATGAGAATAGACTTGACGTATTTGAAACAGACTGCTTTACCTGCTCCCACCAAATTGCTTAAATTAGTAGAAGAAACAATACCCTGGTGAGCGTCCAAACTATTTTCCTAATTTATGGTTATATCATTTATATTTATAACGAAATCAGATCTGATAGATGCTGGAGAATGTTAATATTAAAGATTTCTTATGCTTATGATCAGACTGAATTGCTCTGATATATTTTCCAGATCTGTTTTCGTTAGACACTTTTGCATACGAATTCATTACATCTGTTTTCGTATAAAAAAAGGCTCAGTTCACTTAGACTTCCTAAATATTTTCTTCAAGGATCACTTTTAGTGTAAGTGAAGCCTCAAACGCATATATATCTAATTATTCTCCTGAGAATGAATATTATGGCAATGAAATTAAATATTAATTCTTATATTTCAGGATAGGAAAGATAAAAATCTACGATCTCAATGCCCAAGTTGAAGAAGCGATGGCTTACCTTGAAACCGATCCTGTTCAAACTTTAGATTACGTTGAGTACCTTGAATACGTTCAAAAGGCTACAGAGAAAGTCGACGAGATGGAACTGGTACTTGATTACTGCAAAGAATTATACGATATGCTGGAAGAATATCAAATACCTGTAGCAATCGAAGAATTAAATGCCTATTTGGGACTGAGCGTTGAATTGGGTGGGCTCAGGAATTTGGTCGATAAGAAACTAGAAGATACCGCAAATATTATTAAGAAGTTCACAGTCACAATGAACAAGGACATCAGCTTGCTGATAGCGGATGTTGGAATGATAAAAGATGAGTGCATGGTACGTACAAAAATCAAACGTCAGGCACTTGAATTCAATTTTCAGTCCTCAAATTCATTGTTATTATTTTTTTGGGGTCAGCTGATTGTTGCTTGCCTCGATTAGTCAGAATTTTTATCAAAAAAATCTCTTGCTCCATGATCCTTTTCATTCCATAATACGAAACCCCACAACATTTTCCGTTTCCAAACCGTCAGAAGAATTCAAGTCTATCAGGTGTTTGTCCGGATGCTTAACTCACTAATTCATCATCTTGCTCGGTTTCTTGAATATCATAAATCCAGCTTTATGCTTCAAGGTATTAGATACGGAAGCCTCATACCAAAAAAGGAATTTCGTTATGTTATATGATTCTAGTGTGCTCAGCATCTCTTTGTTGATCGTTGTAATATAAATGATATGCTTCCTTAAGGTTTCCTAACCAATATTCTTCGATGTAGCTGAGAACGCTAGTATTTTAACTTATTGTTGAAGACTTGGGGCACAGAGGTCCTCATTTCCAATTTTTCTCACAGATAGTGCTCGTGAAAAACCATTATGAAGAAGAGAGGGAAAAATTTATACCAAAGTATTTTTCAATAGGTAATGATATAAAAATATGTTTTTAGGAGCCTTGGTTGTATGACATCGAGTCTAACATGCCCGTGGTGATTGAAGCTCTCAATGATTTGAATGAACGACTCGACAAATGTATGAACAAAGCTACAGAATTTAAGACTTACCAAAAACAGTTTCGTGTAAGTGAAATCATATGGAGTAATTGTGGTTTTGTTGTCTTAACAAATTGAATAAATAACAAAATCAAATTGGAGATGTATGTCGACTATATACTGTATATACACTGCAGATTTATGTTTCCAGATGGAGGTCACAAGGTTCGATGTACTCGATGAGGTGCAAAATGACGTGAAGCTCAGGTTATTGTTATGGGAATCTGTTGACTCCTGGGCTAAGACCATTGATGAGTGGTACCACTGCGATTTCAACAGTCTCAACGTGGAAGATATGAATGGATTCATCGCGAAGTATCTTAAGAATGTGAATCAATTAGAGAAAGGTATACCCAAAAATCTCATTGTTCCAAAATTGAGAGATGATGTCGAACTCATGAAGGATAAGGTGAGTAAATGGTATCTCGTCCCTAATAGATCCATTACTATTAGGGTCAACTTATTCTTATTCTGTAAGGTTGTTCCCAAGTAATTTCGTTTTTTCCCGACACAGGAATTAATTGTATTTTATGCACCCTATTTCACATTTAAGCTTTATTCATTTCCATATGCTTTGAGAGCTCAAATAGCAAGACTTGCGTGTGAAAAATTCAAATTAATTCTACGGCATGTGTTTTTGTTTTACTACAGAAAGGGTGAAAATGCTGTTCAAGCGAGAAAAAAATTGAACAACGTGTGTTGAGAGTACGCTATTGCCAAAACAGGTTCGCTAAATTTTGACTTGTCAATCTGTCCATTCACACAATGCTTTAAGTGGCAGTTTCAATTGTACAGTTATAACAGTCACTTGAAACTAAACGAGAGTGAGAGGTCACGTTTCTATTCAACTCTCATAATTGGGAACTGTCATACGATTAAATCACTTTCTGATTTCATGGGAGATTTTTTTTCCAGATGGCTGTTATCACTTACTTGAGGAATCCTGCTCTGAGACAGAGGCATTGGATAAAGATCGAAGGTATTCTCAACTACAAATTCAAGCCTGATGATGTGATTACCTTGGAACTATTGGAAAATTTGAAATGCTTCAATTATCCGAATGAGTTCCAAGAAGTATCTGCACAGGCTAGTAGTGAGGCGGGATTGGAATCCTTACTCAAAAAGGTAAGGCCGATTGAGAACTAGATTGAAGCTTCCTCAAAATTGTGGATATTCAACTATGGTATAAAAATAGATTTCTGAATGTATTCAGAAAGAAGATGCGCTACATCATAATTGTTCATGATACATTTTAACGAATATCTCATTATCAAGAACATTCTTGAAATTTTAATTGATGGAAGCGAACATATGAGAAGGTGAAGATTGCCTTTCCTTTGTAGGTCGAAGAATATTGGAAGACACTTGAGTTCATCGTCATTCCACACAAAGATAGCAAAGATGTGTATATCCTGGGTAGCACAGAGGAGGTCCAAACAATTCTGGACGAAAGTAACATCAACATTAATACCATATCTGCTTCACGTCATGTGGGTCCTATCAAATCTAGGGTGGAAGAATGGGCCAAGTTTCTCGATAGGTTTTCCAGGACTCTGGTAAGTGCTCAATGATATTACTACATATGACAACAGGAATTCAATTTCAGAAAATTACATCCTAGGTGAACGATTTTATTTTTAATTTATAGAAAGATATGTCCATCGACTTTTAATTCATACCAAAAAGATTTGAGATATTTCCTGTTTCAATTTTCGAATCGATACGTAAAATTCTCGATGAAATTATCCATTGGTTTCTTCATTCTGGAAGGCACAGATACAAGTTCGCACATGTCTATAGATGTAGATATAGTTAACTTATTGATTTGTAATTGTTTAAATTTATGTTACCTTTTTTTGTTTCTGCAAGGATGAATGGTTGAATTGCCAACAAAACTGGATTTATCTTGAAGTTATTTTTTCTGCACCAGATATTCAGAGACAGCTCCCATCTGAATCCAAGCTTTTCCTCATTGTTGACAAAGCCTGGAAGGACCTGATGAGACGTACAGCAAAGGTGAGCATGCTTTTTTGAGTTTTAAACTACAGATCTCACTAGTTCTATCGAGTCCCAAGAAGATACGTTTCTTAACTAAGGAAGCTAAGGTAATATTATGCAATCAAATTTGAGTTTTATACTTATGACAACATCAAATTGAAGACGATTGCAGCTTGAATAATAATAATAATAACACTGTACTTTATTCCAAGGAATGGTCGTCGACCGAAGTCCTTCAGCCTGTATTAACAACAAATTATATTTCTTTGCCAGGGTAATTAATCATTATAAAAATAACAATAATTATATTAATTACCAAATCGGAAACTAAGCAAATTTAAAAAAGTTGGTCATATCTCAAATACTTTATAATATACATATATATATACTTCATATTATACATATTAATTAATTACCATTATGAAAAAGTATTTACGTAAATTGACGCCGGTTCTTCTCTTCTCCCTAAGAAAGCCTTATCTTTCAATTTCGACTTCAATTTCTCTTTCAGGTGCCACTTGCTATCGAAGCTGCTGCCTATCCAAACTTACTAGAAATACTGCAAAAGAATAATATGTTGCTAGAGCAAATAATGAAATGTCTTGAGTCTTATTTGGAAACAAAAAGAGTGGCGTTTCCAAGATTCTATTTCTTATCAAATGATGAGCTGTTGGACATACTTGCACAGGTAGCTAAATAAATAATCTATCTATGAGGGTTTACTTACAATGTACGTACGAGATCCCAAAATCTAGTTTCTTTGCCTGGGTAATTGATCTGAAACACCTACGAGGTCTGTAAGTTAAATAATGAGACTGGCAACGTTGCGTTTGATCTGGCAACACTGGAAACGCTGGGCTTAGTGGGGCGGTAGAGGAACATGTGATCCACCTTCAGTACGAGTTCGACCTCACTCGAGTTATTTGGTTGTGCGTAGCGATTGTTTTTGTGAAACAGTTTTTTCTATTGTGTTATAAAAACTGATTACATCAATTTCGAGCAACGGTGTACTATCAGGTTTTGCTTTAGACTTGGACACGGAGCAACGGAAACTCTTCTTAAACTTCAGCAGGCCTACGGAGATCGTGTTTTGTCACGGGCCCTGGTATTTCGGTGGTTTAAGGCATTTTCGGAAGGAAGAGAGTCGATTGAAGATGAACCACGAAGCGGAAGGCCTTCATCTTCAAGAACCGATGAAAATGTCGACAGAATCCGGGATCTTTTGCGATCTGATCGTCGGTTGACAGTCAGAATGATAGGGGAAGAGTTAAATTTGACTCGCACCACCGTTCATCAAATTTGACCAATGAATTGGGGATGAGAAAAATCTCCAAGGTTCCCAAAAACCAGTAAAAATGCCCAGTAAAAACATTCCTATGGCTCCACAGCCTCCTTATTCGCCCAACTTGAGTCCTTGTGACTTTTTTCTCTTCCCAAAGTTGAAAAATTCGCTCAAGGGAAATCGTTTTGGGACAGTCGAAAAATTCTAACGGCTGCAACCGACCAGCTGAAGGTTATTTCATTATCGGAGTTCCAGCACTGCTGTAAGGAGTGGAAGAAACGTCTCCAGCGCTGTGTGGCCACAGAAGGAAGTTATTTTGGAGGTGACAATATTGAATTGTAATTACTCAATTTACAGACCTCGTATGCTTCTTTTTTAAAAGAAAATCATTCAATTGATATGAAATCAATATAGCAGTATGCATATTCTGTTTTCAAAAATATTAAATTCAGAAATGTTTCAAAGACGAGGAATCCACATGCTGTGCAGCCTCATTTGAGAAAGTGCTTCGATGCTATAGCCAAGTTGGAATTTGGTATGAAGGAAGAAGACATTCCTATTGTTAGTAAGAGTAAATTGGCAGTATCTTCTTCCGTAAACATCAAGAGGAGCAAGTCTGGCATGGTAATGACGACAGATATCATGGCGATGCTCAGCCCAGAGGGCGAAAGAGTTCCTTTGACGAAAGGTGAGTCGAAGAAAGATTTGAACATTTTGATTCAATAATATTGTGATTTTTAGGTCTCAAGGCTAGAGGAAACGTGGAAGATTGGTTAGGCAAAGTGGAAGAGTCTATGGTGACTTCTTTGCGGAGGATTATGAAAGCTGCGCTAGGCGATTATCAGTTACGGCAAAGAACTGACTGGGTAACCAGACATCCGAGTCAGGTCATTCTAGCTGTTTCGCAAATTATGTGGGCGAAGGGCGTGCATGATATTCTTGACGCGAAAGATGAATATAAGCATAAAAAACTGGATTTATATCTCAAGAAATGTACAGGGGTAAGTTTCTTGCCAATTTTAGTCAATGATCAATGATCAACTCATCCAACAGGACCTGAACGACTTAGCCATACTCATTAGGAGTGACCTTTCCAAAGTTACACGTCTTGTCTTAATAGCCCTCATCACCATAGACGTACATGCGAGAGACACTTTGAGCAATATTGTGGCCAAGAAAATCAGCGACTGGTAAAATTTGCCACCTTGCTTCGAGGGCATTTTATAACTGTAATATTTTTTTCAGTTTAAGTTTTGAATGGCTGAAGGTACTACGTTATTATTGGAATGAAAAAATAGATGACTGCGTTGCTAAAATGTCTAGTGCTAGTTACGTTTACGGATATGAGTATTTGGGCGCCTCGGGGGTCTTAGTTATAACACCACTGACTGACAAGTGCTATTTATGTCTTATGGGAGCTCTGCAATTGGATTTAGGTAATTTGTTAAGTCGAATCTCAGTAGTGTTTTTTATTGATTTTTACGGATAAAAGTATCGAATATGAAGAAACTCCAAACACAGTTTACTCAGACTAGCAACAAGTTTGATAAAATGAGACGATAATGTCTCAGTTGAAATTTCTCATTTAGTAGTAAAGTGAGAATTTGAGATTTTTATGTAAAGAAATCCTGTATGAAAATAGCTGGTCATGGCAGATGAAGATTAGAATGTTATTGATTCTTAAGAAAAATGTGAGAAGATAAATATCTAAGGCTTGATGTCTGGGATTAGAGATGTTGATAGAAAGCACATCAAACATCAGCCTGGAGGTAGAAATGCAGCATTGGTTGTTGAAGAAGAATCGCAGACATGAACATTAAGTATGGATGTTACGTTGGGAAGATCTTCCTAATAACAGAGGACGAATAGAGAAAAATTGATTGCAGGAATATGTATCTTCAATTTTGTTTGGATTACTACTCCATTTTAAATTTCCATGTTCCCTTATCTAACTTTGTACAAATTACAGGTGGAGCACCTGCGGGACCAGCAGGTACTGGAAAAACAGAGACTACTAAAGACTTGGCGAAAGCATTGGCTATCCAATGCGTCGTATTCAATTGTTCGGAAGGTCTGGATTACAAGATGATGGGAAGATTCTTCTCTGGACTCGCCCAATCGGGTGCTTGGTGTTGTTTCGACGAATTTAATAGACTCAACATCGAAGTCTTATCCGTGATAGCACAACAGATCATAACTATAAGAAACGCAAAGGCAGCGAAACAAACAAGGCGAGTACAAGATTCATTCAGCAGCCATTAAATACCTACTTTGCGGCATTCAGATGAAATTTATCTCAATTTTTGTGAAACTTGTACTATGAATACTTATTTGACCGAAATAATCTAGTCTTATCATAAAACGAGTGCACGGTGCACATTGCAAGCGATTTTTTTCACAAGAAAAATAAAGTTTGCGAAATCGTCTTGTCAATTTTGTCCATGCGAAGAACATAACATGAAACTATTATAGGGCTTTGTTTTATCAAATGTCTATAGGTAATGATAAGTCCTATTTCTCCGTCACCGCCAATAGCTAATGATGTCACCATAAAGAACTACGTCAAAGAGCTGGTAAATAACAATGGATACTTTGAAATAGTCTGGCACTAGCGAGAAAAGATCCAGAAAAAGCGGAAACTACTTTAGAGAATATTTTTTCTAAAATAAATTAGTTTTAGTTACTCTCTTTTACGTTCCAATAATCACATATGAGCTATTGGAATTTTCTAATGATAATTTCAATTTTATTTCGTCTTTAGGTTCATGTTCGAAGGAAGAGAGATCAAGCTGGTTCACAAATGCGCAGCCTTCATTACCATGAATCCCGGTTATGCTGGTAGAACTGAACTACCAGATAACTTGAAAGCTTTATTCAGACCAATATCTATGATGGTACCAGATTACGGTGAGTTGAAGTTCGTCATTGAAATTATACGTTTCAGAGTGTTTTTCCTTGCAGCCCTTATTGCTGAAGTTATATTGTACTCCGAGGGTTTTGAATCTTCGCGTGGATTATCCCAGAAGATGGTGCAGATGTACAAGTTATGCAGTGAACAGTTATCTCAACAAGATCATTATGATTTTGGCATGAGGGCTGTTAAGAGTGTGTTGGTTATGGCTGGTTCCTTGAAAAGAAATAACCCTGATAGAAGCGAAGACGTAGTATTGATTTGTGCACTCAGAGACAGCAATTTGCCTAAATTCTTGGCGGATGATGCACTTCTATTTCAGGTTTGGATTTTTTTAATTTTAGTTTTCAGTCTTCCAGTAACCTGACATAGTTTTTCTGATAAGGAATGATCTTGTCAGAACCATCGTTCTTTGCCACAGAAGATTTGTTCTTCTTCTCGATCGTTTTGAACTCAAGGATGATCGGATGCTACAAGGTGTCCAGGAAGGGTATCGGGTATTTGTAAGTTCAATAAAACAAAAAATATTTGTATTGTATTATTATTAACATTTAAATTGGAGAAGTATTTGGAAAAGATGATGTTATCCCCTAACAGTATGATCAAAGGTTCATATTGAAATAATGGAAGAAACTTCGGTTGTTCAAAAGGAGTGGCTTTTGGTCATCTGTATAATTGGAGCGATAAGATGAGTCGAACCGGGACATCTAAGAAGCAAATAGTTATAGATCTACTGCTAAAAAAAATGAAACTGTATCTAATCTGAATCCATTTTTGATTTGATGTCATCGGTTATACCTTGTTTGAAAAAAATACACAAGAATTCTTGTTTTTAACCTTAATTTTCTATCCAGGGCATCCTAAGTGATTTATTTCCCGGAATTGAACTTCCAGTAGAGGATTATGGTCTGTTGTTCAAAGCCATTGAATTTTGTTTGATCGAGAATAACTATCAACCTGTACCAGCACAAATCTCCAAGATTATTCAGCTTTATGAAACAATGATAGTCCGGTGGGGTGTTATGTTAGTTGGACCCACAGGAGGTGGAAAAACTGTTGTACTGCAGGTAAATGAACATATAATTCAGAAGATCTCATTTTCCAGCTAGTATCAACTGCCTATTCTATTTTCATATTAAATCGAATTCATTACTTTATTGTCTCTGAAGTAAGGATGTGTCGTTCGCGAACCTGGTCTCAAATATAAATCGGCCACTAAGGTCCTTCGTGAAAGAAACTACCCGTTAATTGGATAGGGTGGGATGAGCTGAATTGCCCTCAGGATTTTGTCTCATTCATTAGTTCCGTCTTTAAACAAAATTTCAGTTGTTATTCGTGAAAGGGTTGGGATTGTTACTTCGGAATCCATGATTGGAAAAAACGTTGGCATATGGGTATCGCTTAAAATGGTTTTGTACATTTTATTTCAAATTTCCGAATAGTTTATTGTCAAAGACTATTAAATATGAAATCATATTCAAGGCTGACAAAGTTCTAGAATATCATTATTTCTAAATTAATCAGCCCACGTATTTTTCACGAGCAATTTGTATATCTTGAAGAAAAAAGGTTTGTCTCAAGTGAAGCGAAACGTAAATTTCTTTTGTTGAAAATTTCTTTTGCGTTTTCAAGACGCTGGACAGGGCTTTGACGAAAATGTTCGATGATAAAGTTGAAGGTCCATATTACAAACCTGTCCATACGTATACACTCAACCCTAAAGCTGTTACTGCTGGAGAACTGTACGGAGAGGTGAATCCCTTCACCATGGAATGGAGAGATGGCCTAATAGGAATCATGACAAGAACAGCAGTTACAGTGAGTAAAAATATATTGGCGATTTGAGAAATTATAATTTCATGGTATTTTTCAAGCTTTCATCTTTGTCCTCATGACGTTATTTTTCTTTGTTACATTCTCGTTTATGGTAATACAATTTTTTATCTATTCAATTAGGCCCTGAATGATGATCATCAATGGATCATATGCGATGGACCAGTAGATGCAGTATGGATAGAAAACCTCAATACTGTCTTGGATGACAACAAAATGCTGTGTTTGGCTAATTCAGAAAGAATAAAGTTAACACCATTTGTGCATATGGTATTTGAGGTGCAAGATCTTGCTCAGGCATCACCAGCCACAGTAAGCAGGTGAATGAATCCATTAGTATATTGATTTAAGTTATCCTTCATACTAATACATCAATTTGTTATTAATAGTCTATTTGAACACTGGCTAAGTTCCACAAATAATATCCAATTGCAAACAATAAGATGTTTTCATAAGTTTCGTCCTAGTAGCCTATTTGCATAACTCTCAACATCTTATCGTTTTTAATTCAATATAATTTTGTGGAACGTAACCAAGTGCATTTTTATTTATTTTTGTTCGAAAAGGATTCACCAAGAAGATGTAATTGTAATGTCACTACTTTCTGTGTTACTTTAATAGATTTCGTAACAATTACGATAATAATAACAATAATGCTTCAATTCTTTAAATCCTAGGATCTCTTTCAGGTGTGGAATGGTGTATATCGATCCTGGACAATTGGAATGGTTCCCCTATGTTCAATCGTGGATAAATACTTTGAGTGATACTTTAATTGCTCAGGAATTTAAAGATCAGTTACTAGAGCTGTTCGAATCGCTAGTGGGGAATTGTTTGAAGTTTATCAGGAAGAACTGCACAAGCGCAATTCCTCAGGTGAATTGACAGTCAATATTCATGAAGAAAATTAGATATAATTAATCGAAACGAAACAGAGGAAATGTTTGAGATGAGTAACCAAGTAACATCTGGAAGTCTTCACGGTCCCTCTATTTCAAAATTAGTGTTTTGAATACCGAATGTTAAGAGTTTTTACAAAGTTATTCAAGAATGGTCTGAAATATAAATAATGATTATTGTGTGTAATGTTAATCGCTTGAAAAGCTGTTAAGAGCTTGAACAACGGTTCGACGATGAGGGTGAGGTACTCTCTTCAATCCCGTTACAGCCCCATGCGATTTTCACACCTGGGCCACTGAAAAACCATTTGAGCGGAAAGACAATGAAGGAGTCAAGAATCACGTCCTTTTGTGGCTCCGATAGGAACTCAAAGACTTTTCTGCCAAAAGAATACAGAACATGGTATCGCGATAGGAAACGTGTAAACATTTAGAGGGGGATTATGCCCAGAAGTACCTAATTTTTGATAGAAATATATGCATTTTTACTGCATTGTTATGGCCGTCTTTCGGTTCATTTATGGAAGGACACCCACGTATTCAAAAAAAACTATAAAACTTTGGAAGAGAATATCTGAAGAATACATTTTTTTTCTCAGGTAGACATCAGTAAGGTCACGATGATATGCGCATTAATTGAAAGTTTCTTCAAAATGCCCGGTGCAATGGAGAAAATCGGAGAAAAGAAGAGGGTTAAAGAATTTATTTGCCAAACTTTCATTTTCTCTTATATATGGGGAATAGGAGGCAATCTACATGACAGCGGTAGGGATAAATTAGAAAGTTTCATTATGAGTCAGTTTGAGGAGAATGCTGATGCCAAGTAAGTACAAATAATTCGGAGTTGTTAAAAGATACTAATATTCTGTAAATTCCCTAGCGAAACATCTTCCGTGTGGAAGTTCTTTCATCCGATTTTTTCTTAATATCATCTGACAACCTAATTTAACTCAGTTCCACCTAGCTCATAATAGATTTCTCTCCAAGCGTTATCAAGAAATATTACTGATAATCCTTTCATATTGTTGAGATTCAGCTATCACGAAATATTCACAAGTTAGACTGTGGATTTTATGGGTCTTCTGTTATTCTAGACTTCAAGGATCATTCGATCTGTGGGAGGTTTACATGAACATTCAAAGACACGCGCTGGATCCTTGGATTAACATCATCCCACACTTCACATACAATAAAGACATCCCATTTTTCGAAATGCTGGTTCCAACAATAGACACCATACGATTCGGTTTTGTGATGGAAAGACTTATTTATGTTAATCGGCCAGTTCTCTTAACAGGAGATACAGGTACCTGCTCGATCTATCAATAATTGCAGTGATATAAAATGACTATTTTGCTGCAGGAGTTGGAAAGTCGGTTGTAGCAAAAGCTGTACTGAATACGTTATACGAAACCGGTAAATTTGTACCGGTCACTATGAACTTTTCTGCTCAGACCAGCAGTGCCAGAACTCAGGAAATTATCGAGCTAAAGTTGGAGAGAAAGAAGAAGACTTTGCTAGGCGCCCCTATTGGTAAAAGGGTTGTTATCTTCGTAGATGACGTCAACATGCCGAAATTAGAAATTTATGGGGCACAACCTCCTATTGAATTACTCAGGTTAGTTTTTTTGAAAATCTTTTTTACTGAAGGTTTTCATAAAAAGATAAAATAGCCTCATTATCACCTCAAACCAACTCAATTTCACTATATTGAATAACACGTCGAATGGAAAGTCCCAAAATACAGACGCCATAACTTTGTCAGCTGACTGGAGCTCTCTTTTCTCATACCTAAACATTCGCGAATGATATGATGTACATGTTTTGTAGATAACTTTATTAAAGTTTCTAGTGTCTACTATTTCATTCAAACTTATTTTGTGGATTTTTCTAATGCTTTTGGGCGTCCACAACATTCACTATCTTCGGTGCTCAATCCTTGATGGTTGATTTTCCTAGGGCAATGTCCGGAAACTTGTCATTAAGTGAAGTTTCTGCTTCAACTGTATGTTTTACCTTCAAAAATCAATATTTTATCAACACGCGAAATTCTTTTTCATTAATTTTTTCTACAATAGCAGAAGTTGCTACACTCAAGAGCTTCAATTCACGAATAGCTCACGACATCTGTTGAAGTTACGCACGCATCTTTTTATAAGATTCATAATTCGGATAAGTCTATAATATAAATTAATATCATCATAATGGACATTTTCATTCTTCATCGAGGCAGACAGTTCCTGGATCATGGTGGCCTTTACGATAGGGAGAAGTTGTTTTGGAAAAAGATTGAAGATGTGGTCATTGCAGCCGGATGTGCTCCTCCAGGTGGTGGTAGAAATCCATTGACTCCAAGATTCGTCAGACATTTTGGAATGCTGCTCATTCCGCCTCCAAACGAATTCGCTCTGAAGGCGATTTTCAAGGTCAGTAGCGGAAAATTCTCAAAATTCTTTATTTTCATTATGTTAGATGGATAATCCATATAAACCATGCCCAATCTTCGAAGATATCTACACGGTTTGCAAGGAGGGAACCGGGATTTTTTGTCTTCACTAAATAAAATTAAAATTTTGGGATTTTGGATATTCGAATACAAATATTAATTCAAACCTTATATTATCTATTAAACATATTCTCTTTTCCGGTCTCAAGTCTATTCTCAAGGGATTTTTACATGAATTCGCTGATGAAGTGAGAGATTTAGGCGAGAACATGGTAGGAGCAGCAGTAGAGGTCTACCAGCGAATAGAAACAGATCTTCTTCCAACCCCCATGAAGTCACATTATGTCTTCAATTTGAGAGATTTGTCGAAATGTATGCAAGGGGTTTGCCAAGCCGACTCGGGTAAGATTTCCATGCTTTATTCAATCTAATATTTGCATTACTTAGTTAAGTCAATAAGCTGCACTTTTCATGTGAAGTCGCATATACTTTAGTGCGCTTCACCTGCGCAGCAGAATAATATCGATTCGCCTAAGCGATAAAAGTTTTCAAGCTGTACGTTCCGTTTAGTATCAGAATTCATCGCGAACACCACGCGTGCTCGGCGTGCTTGGTTTACGACCATTTGTTTGCCGAAAGTTTTCGATAAATTGAGACGAACCAACCTGAATTAACAATTCATTTTGCATCATGATCATGCCAGCTCACACACAGCACGTCGAGCAAGCTAGTATTTGACTCTTGAATAGGATTGAAGTACTTGTCATGCAAAAAGACATGGAGCTTGTGCACGCATTTGCAAACAAAAAATTTAACCTGCCTGCATCAATCTTTTCCTCCAAATTTTCAATTCCAGGTACTGTTCGAGAAGAGATTGCAATGTTGAAGCTTTTTTATCACGAATGTCTTAGAGTTTTCCACGACCGACTGATCAACAAAGAAGATAAATCATACTTTTACTTTCTAATGAAAGATGTTTGTCAACGGAACTTTGGGACACCAGTGCTTAACTTACCGGATACAGCAATCATTGAGAATCCTCCTATAATCTTTTTCGGTGATTTCATGAAATTCGGGGCGGAAAAAAAGGATAGAATATACGAGGAAATCACAAACATTGATAAAATGCGAAGTATTTTACAGGTGAGTGAGATTTGGATGTTTTAATATTTTCTCTTTTGTGAAAGAACCACATCATCAGAGCTATTCACTAACTCAATTTGCTATGAGTAGCCACCGAAAATCGTGGTTATCTTGAAAGTCAGTTGCTAAGCGCGAAATCGGTATTCACTATTCAAGAAAGTGGTTATGAAAGTTTCTATGCATAACAACTAGTGGCTATCCGTAGTAGAGTACTGACAACTGCTTCATAGGTCTTGCTATCAATAACCACTCTTGTCGGCTACTGTTTTTTTTTTCATTCATGTGAACATTTAGAAGTATTAATCGAATAAAAATGGCATTTCTAGTGCAAATCAACAAATCAGGAATTACAAAGGTATTAATATAGAAGATTGTAGGGTAAATGCGCCACTGCTGCAAAGGCTTAACACTGCCCTTCATATTATTCAACTGTTTCGTGTGTTGCATCCACAGTTCTCCAACTTTTACTGATTCAGCTGACGATAGCTTCATTTTTCGTATGTTTGACGGTTATGTATTTGCTTTTATTTGCTTATTCCACAGACAAATCTACGAGTATATCATTTGTCTATGGTTGAATCGAGAAAACGGACATCTTCACAAAAACTTGTTATGATAATAACAGTTGTTATAGTTAGTTAGGGAATACCAAAAAAGGGTAGCAGTAACTATCGAAAGTTGTTATACGACTTGCTATGGATAGCCACGGCGATAGCAACTTGAGTTAGTGAATAGCTCTGCATGTTTCCCATCGTAGAATTATTATTGAGGCAATAACCATCATTTACTGTCATTTTCAAGGCAAAAATCAGCTTTAAAAAAAAGCTGACAAGATCAGAAAATGTTTCAATCTTTACTAATAAAATTCAAATTTTTGCCTTGAAAACGACAGAAAATGTCTGTTGAATCGTTGCCCAAATAATAATTCTACACGAGTTCCATCATCAAAAATTTCTCGTTCACAAATGTTTCCCCTTGTTTTTCCATTCTAAGTACTTCCACGCTCTCAGGATTATATGGACGACTATAGCTTGCTAACAGCGAAAGAGATGAAACTTATATTCTTCATGGATGCTTTAGAACATGTCGTTAGGTTAGCAAGAATACTTCGCGCAGAACGAGGAAACGCCCTATTGGTTGGAGTTGGTGGAATGGGCAAACAAAGTTTGACAAAACTAGGATCTCACGTCAATGGATATAAGTATGAATATAATATACGTAGATTCTGTCGCTTTTCAATACAATATTATTTCTTGTTAATGTAAAAAAGGCACTGATATATTCGAACTTTTTTTTGGGAGGGAATGCGAAGAAATAATTATGTTCATTTCTTCTAATCTGCTCATTTATGTGATTATAAACCGTGTGATACAAGCTATATTATTCAATAAAATCATAACAATCTCGGTTTCACTAAAACGAATGGGTTCATTTTTATATTACTAATCTAAATCTACAGCAATACGGTCAACATATTAATTCTGACACCATAATTTGTAACGGTCTATTTTCGGTGCACATTCAATACCGAACAGCGGTAAGCAAATCCCAATTAACTTAAACTTATTCTATTTTGTTTGCTTCGAACGGTCCGATTACGGCAAACCGAACCAGTTCATCACGAGGATCCAGTCTCCAAAGACTGAATCGCGTAGGCATCTTTCAGTGCCTTTCGGAAGGAGGAAATATTGCCTGGTCATCGACTGGGCGTGATGTAAAAAATGCATTGCTCTAAGGTCATTGGACATTTCATATCATTGCAAACAAACAGCACCTTCCAACAAAATATTAATATCCAATGCAATATATTGTATAATCGATGCAGTGTGATATTTTCCCTACAACAGGTATCAAAAAAGTACCAAACCGATTTTGTTTCAATTCTCAAATAGTTTTAGTAGATCAACTGTTCTGTAAGCATAATGCCTAGCCAGTTTCAATTATGAAATATGTATGTCCCTTTGGTTTGACAAAGAGCGTCTTATTCACCAGCATTTTCTTTTCGTGTGCCCTCTGGATATTGTGCAGCTTTTCAACGTTTCTTCGTGAGATTTTGTCTTTGAATAATAATGCCCAGTTTGGTGACTAATACACACACACTGCATTCTCCATTCTTCTGCAGTGTTTGATGCTGCTTTTCCTATATGTATGAGTTCTTATTTTTCTCATTTATTCTATTCCTTATCTAGAGTTGTCAGTTAATTATTCATTTTCTCAAATTCAAGTGAAATGTACTTCAAGTAACTACCCTTATCAAATTGCATGAGGTTCAAATGAGTAACATCTACATTTTTATCTCTTTCCGTAACGATACGTGAATAAAAATATGAAATTACGATTAAATTCCTGGATTATATCTGAGCCATTCGAAATATCAGTATCTTATTTTCTCAAGCCCGACGCAAAGATCAATCGTATACAGACTTTCAGACTGGTTGAAGACATAAAAAAAGTTGATGCAGTTTCAAAATGTAAACAATTTCACAGATGCAGTCAAATAGAGCTCACGAGGAACTATGATCATAACTCCTTCTTTGAAGACTTACGAAAAATGCTATTTTCTGCTGGTGCTTTGATAGAAGATACAGTGTTTCTTTTTACTGATACTCAAATCATTCAGGAAGAAATGCTGGAGGACATAAACAATATACTGAATTCTGGTAAGCAAACATGTGAAAGAACTGATTCGTATTATATGCATATTCTTTATTCGAATAAAACTGATTTATTTTGTCTAAGAGATTAAAAGAGCGCAAATCTCTCAAAGCGCGTATACATTAGTGCGAACGATCATTAATTCGTCTGGGTTGGTACACGTGTTCATGTTGCGCACGCTCTGTATAGCATCAGGAAAACGGCCCGAGCAGCTAGCGTGCGCCGTACGTTTGCCGCGCAGCTATGATTTTTACGTACCTTTAAACCAACCGGGTGGCACCTATTAAGAGTTCAGATGGTTTGCTTATCCATCACAGCAGAAATATTGAGAATTGTAATTCATGTCTTTTATCTAATGAAGATTATTCAACCTTGAACTACTTCAATATTTATGTGTTGAACAGGTGAAGTTCCGAATCTATTTGAATCCGACGAATATGAGAAAGTTATAATAGCTTGCCGCGATTCTGCAAAAGAAGCTGGTATAGATCCGTCCAACAGAGATGGTATTTTCGATTTCTTTACGCAGAGAGTTAGGGCCTTTCTGCATTTGGTGATATGTATGAGTCCCGTCGGTGATGCTTTCAGGTATGTCTATAAGATTTACAAGTGTTGATCTTTACTTTCTTGTTGAAAGGTGCTATAATCGAACTATAGTATTGAAACAACTTAACTATAAAATAATATAATTGTATACTGTTGAAACGATGCTATTGCAATTTCGGATATAACGAGATCTGTCCATAATTATGCAGGCAATTCTAAGCTTATACTTCTTGATTGGTTGTTTTCGGAGATAACGAAAACACTCTTTTTGCTTAGTAGTTCCAGTTAAAAGTAGTAGAACAATGTGCTGTCGTAAATTAGTCATGTTACTTACACTAGATATGTATCGTATGGTGTCGACCAAAGATGTTCAATAGATACAATTTAATTTATAATACCAGTTCAATAATATACTAAAGTGCTCAACATTTTTCCGATCCTAGACGACGATGCCGCATGTTCCCTTCGCTCGTCAATAACTGCACCATAGATTGGTTCGAAAAATGGCCCAGAGAAGCATTGTTGTCGGTGGCACAGAATGCTCTTCAGAAATTAGGAGATGAAAGCCTGGTGACCAGACTATCAAACTTATGTGTTATCATGCACGAGGTAGTTGCGCGATTTAAAATACCAGATCTGTTTGGTGAATAAGGTGATAAATTTTAAGATTTTCTTGATTTATAAGGAATGAAACAAATAGCTCATAAATGTATGAAGAATCGACAAACGTGATAGAAGGTGAAATTGACATCTAAGGATACCTAACAATAACAACGATTCTTTAGGTTATCAAAAGAATAGTGATGATGCATTAGAGGAGATACAACGTAGGGTCCGGGATTAATATCCACAATTATGGCTTTGAGAAATGTTATCTGAACATAATGAGAATACTCCCATTTCCAGGATTAATAAGCTTGGGTATCGATGATAAGAAATTGAGGGAGCAACATAAGTTACAACTAATTCCACCTTATTTATTGAACAGATATCGTATACACTTCAGATTTTCAGGTTAAGGCCTAATTTTTTAAGAATTTTATCTTTAGAGTGTTGAGGATATGACCGTTCGATTCTACGAAGAGATGAGAAGAAGATATTACACAACACCAAGCAGTTATTTGGAACTACTGAAGTCTTATCTATCTATGTTGGTAGTAAGAAGAGATATAGTAACCAAAATGAGAGACAGAATCGCAAACGGCTTGAAAGTGAGTTATGAATTGATTCATTTCCTTACTTTTCACACTCTTGTGATTTCATATAAAAGTCATCGATTAACGAAGCACGCATTTTCAAAGAAAAAATCATCACATTTGTGTCGCATCCAAATTTCAATATCTTTACATTTACCTCTAGGATCAATTTGATTAAATTTACATTTTTGATGCAAGTCGGCAAGGTAAACAATGTCCCCGAATTGATCTGCGCATGCATGATAGTGAATATCTGAACCAGAAAGCTACGCATGCGCCAAACTGGTCAGAGCATGGTCTACTGAGATGCTTTATTTTTGATCTCAAGTGAGCAGAATATGACTGTTAGAAATGAGTACAATTATTAATTAATGTTTTCAGAAACTGAACGAAACGAACGATTTAATAGATTCTATGAAAGAAACTTTAACAGAACTGGAACCGATTTTGGTGAAGAAATCGAAGGAAGTGGGAGATCTCATGGTACATTTGGAGAAGGAACAGAAGCAGGCGGATAAAGTAGCTGCAGTGGTCAAAGCAGATGAAGAAGTTGCTAAAGTAAGGAAGTAATCATAGGCAGCTTCTTGAATTTCTGAGGAATCTGGGAAAAAATCTGACTCTGACTTTCTCTATCCACGCTGAAGCATTCTCTTTTTTATGAATAATCACTATGTGTATATCATTCATGAAAGAATCAATTTTTCAACAGAAATGACTTAGATATTTCATCTAATTCCCAGGTTAAAGCGGATGAAACCCAGGCAATCGCTGACGATGCTCAGAGAGATCTAGATACAGCAATGCCTGCTTTGGAGGCAGCCACCAAAGCTCTCGAAGCTCTCAACAAGAACGACATCAACGAGCTGAAAGTATTTCAGAAGCCTCCAAAGCTGGTCCAGTTCGTCATGGAAGCAATTTGTCTACTTTTGGGAACCAAGTAACTATAAATGAATGCCCATCGATCGGTAACGATTCACCACTTTTTTCAGAACAGATTGGGCTTCGGCAAAGATAGTTCTGGGAGACACAAACTTTTTGAAACGATTGCAAGATTATGATAAGAACCACATCCCCGAGAAAACTTTGCAGAAACTGAAGACTTATGTGGGGAGTCCTGATTTTGTACCCGAAAAAGTGGCGAACGTGTCGAAAGTTGCAAAAAGTATGTGTATGTGGGTTAGAGCCATCGACATGTATGCTCGAGTTTATAAGATAGTGGAGCCAAAAAGAAAGAGGTAACAATTGAACATAAAACAACAATTACCATGACTATGTGTGCTTATTCAGGAAAAGACCTTTCTGCATCGATTAAATTGTTCTTGCTGTAATAAATAGGGGACTACTCTGTCCGTTCTATAAGGATGAGCAAATATTATGAATGCATTTATCATATTATTTATTGATTATTTTTTATTTATTATATATTAATATTTTTCAGACTGACATACTTATTTCAGGTTAGAAGTGGCAGAGAAAGAGTTGAACCAAACAATGGGTTTACTGAGAGAAAAGCAGAGACAACTCGCTGAGGTTGAGGCAATGATTGCTCGGCTTGAAGCGCAGTTCACAGCGGCTGTTAATGAAAAGCAATCCCTGGAAGATAACATGGCCCTAACAGCTGCTCGCTTGAATAGAGCTGGAAGATTGAACGTGGCACTGGGAGATGAACAGACTCGTTGGGAAGAGACAGTTCAGGTTGGTACGATTCGGTATTTAGAAAATGTCCAGAAATAATGCAAACATTTCGATTACAGTCGTTAGAGAGTCAGCTACTGAACGTCATTGGAGATGTTTTGGTAGCAGCAGGAAGCGTTGCTTACTTGGGCGCGTTTACGAGTAAATATAGAAATGAACTAACAGAGCTCTGGGTGTCTATATGTAAGGAAAATGCTATACCTTCATGCGATACATTCAGGTGATTGAGAGAAGATTTATTTTCGGGGACTCAAACTTTCAGTTCCATGTTCAGGCAAAACTAAAAATACTTCAGAACAATGAGATGAACTACGTCTTTAAAAGAATTTTTCTAAAGAAGCTTGTCTTTCATTAAACCTAGCGCTAATTTTTTTTATTTGACAGTTTGATAAGCGTTCTGGCGGATGCATACGAAATACGGCAGTGGAACACAGCAGGTCTTCCTCGTGACACTGTATCTACCGAAAACGCCATTCTTGTCACACGTTCTGGCAGATGGTCTCTCATGATAGATCCTCAGGAGCAAGCCAATCGTTGGATGAAGCAGATGGAGTCGCCGAACAACTTGAAAGTCATCAAATTGACTGATTCAAATTTTCTTCGTATTCTGGAGATGGCCATCAGGTTAGGTTATCCAGTTCTACTTGAAGAGGTTGGCGAGACTCTTGATCCGACTTTATCACCTATTTTGCTGAGGCAAACTTTCCAACAGGTTTGTAACAATAGGAAAATTTCATTCCTGAAGGAAATATCATTCATAAATAAATTTTCGAAAAACGTATAAAACTTACTAAGAGTATTCCTCAAGGTTCAGTACAAGACCTGTATTAAGTGCAGTGTCCACGAATCATCCATTAATGACAATTAGGTCTTAATAATGTAATCAAGAAATGTTATCTGCCATTAAAACGTTTACATAAATAATAATCAATTGAATGTCTACCATTTATCAATGCCTAAGGTGTACAATAACTGGGCGCATAGTTTCTGTAATTTAATCTTAACACTTTTAATCATTTTTTTATTTATTTATATGCGCGAGTCCAATTATCCCAAATCATTTTTCCAATTGTTGAAAATTTACAGGGTGGTAGAACGTTGATTAGGCTAGGCGATTCTGACATCGAATACGACAACAACTTCAGGTTTTTCATAACAACGAAACTGGCAAATCCACATTATCTGCCGGAGATCTGTATCCAGGTGACTATCGTCAATTTCACGGTAACTCCATCAGGACTCGAAGATCAGCTTTTGGCGTAAGTAGATTCTTCAAATCATATCCGTAGATGTCTAACCTCAATATTACAGAAATGTGGTGAGTTTGGAGAGGCCTGACCTTGAAAATATGAGAAGTGAGTTGATCATCAGAATCAACGCAGATAAATCCCAGCTGAAGGCAATCGAAGACAAGATCTTGAGGATGTTAGATCAATCAGAGGGAAATATTTTAGATGATGAGGAGCTAATAGAAACTTTGAATGAGAGTAAGGTAAAATAACTTGGCTGACTTTCCTACATCACGTTAATGAATCTCTTCGGCGTGCTTCCTTTAATGGTGCGCGTTTTTTTATAGGTAACAGCAATACTATAGGCTCGTCGAATTCCTTAATATGATCGAACTGCTAGTAAATAACTCTCGAAAAGAACCAACAAACAGCAACCTCAAAATTCAAAAGAAATTATTTTCAATTTGTGTGCTTATTTTCCATTTTTATAAAAAAACTTCTTTTGTTAGCAACTTTATAATCTTATAAATAACCACTGCGTGGTTGTAAAGTAAGGACTAAACTTATGAGTAGGTACTTAGGCATCAACTCTCCTTCATCCATGTGACGATCTTCTTAGTTTTTTCTCTTATTGATTGAGTACTTTATTTTTCCAACGTACCGATAATGAATCTAGTAGATATTGGCAGATGAAAATTTTGAATTTTTTAAAGGAAACTTCGGAAGTTATAGCTGCCAGATTGATAGAAACAGAATCAACAGAAATGAAAATTTCTGTGGCACGAGAAAAATACAGATCTGTTGCAATAAGAGGATCGGTTATGTACTTTGTAGTTGCTCAATTAGCTGAAATTGATCCCATGTACCAGTATTCATTGAAATACTTCACCCAAGTAAGTAGTATTCAGTAATAGGTAGGTATCATTCCTCATTTTGATCTCCTAAAGATATATAACATTTCCGCAGATATTCAACGCAGTAATAGAAACTAGTGAAAAGAGTGACGATTTAGATGAAAGACTACAAATTCTCTTGAGAGAAATAACACTTTCCGTATATACAAATGTATCAAGAGGTCTTTTCGAGCGACACAAATTAGTATTCAGTTTTTTGCTATGTGTTGCCATACTAACAGATGCTGGTACTATCACAACAACTCAATGGAATTTCCTTCTCAGGTATTTAAACTTCCCCCAACTTACAATTTGCAAATTAATCCTCATTTAATGATTAAAGGGGACCTGTTGGAGCAAATGCTGAACGGGAAAAGCGACCCGATTATCCTCAAGTAACAGAAATCATGTGGTTGTCAGCTCATGTATTGGAAACTATATCCAGAAATTTCAAAGGTTTACCGCAAGATATAGAGAACATCATTCCTCTCAAAGTTGGAGATTTCGAGCTGGTAAATGTCTTGAAAATGAAATGTTTTTAATTCAAATGAAGTTCTAACCTATCTTACTTATAATTTACATGATCTCCAATGTCTTGACCAAGCATTGGAGACCAGAGAGTTTCATGACTCATTGTTGTCACTGTAGAATTAAAGTCACTGTACAGGATGGGCATATTTCGATATTTTAGCACTACAACTTTCATACCAGAGGAGATAGACGAAACCTGATACCTCATTCTCGTTCTCCCTTTCCAAGATACTAACAATAGTATCCATTTCTGGTTACCTTCTTTTGTTTTCAAGTTACAAGCGACATCAAAAAATATTAGTGAGTTATTGCAAATTAGTGTTGGGTACCTCTTACAAGAGGCGGCTCATTTGTCCCGTGCATGACGAGGAAATGTAAGAGCGGCTCATTTTTATACAATGTACCACCTCACTTCAAATGTCCCACTTCGCGTGACGATGGAGTCACGCGACAAATACAAGGAGGGAGAGGGGATAAGTTCTGGTCCTGGTCACCGGTCAAAAACGACAGAGGCAGAGGTAAATGAGGGCTGAGGGGATGTACTGATTCGAAGTAGACAGTAATGCTGTAAATTATGGAATTAAGGAGGGTTTTATGGCGCGTCGGCGTCTTTGTCACTTTGGCACCTCTTACCAAATATGATGGGATTTTATAGGAGTTTCTTTGAACTCAACAGAAAAACAATTTTATTTTCTATGATTGCATGAAAATATTGATTCTTCAGAGAAGGAATAAAACGCTAAGCTTTCAATTACTACCTGCTATTTTTGTACCAGTATCTCATCGATTCGACGAAAAATTGAGCGAGTTGTTATTATTATCAAAGGGCGAAATATTCAGTTTCTTATCAACCGAATTTACACAAATGATAAACCACAAAGATGAAAATTTCGGAATAGAAATACTCTATAAAAGACCCTAATAAATGTTAAAATTGCGAATGAGCCATAAATAAGCAATTTTTCCCATTTTATTTTAGTATTATCTAGCTGAGTTAAGTTTCGACTTCTCCAATTATTCATGTTTTTCTAGGATATCAAAGTGATACCTTCAACTAAGAGTAAGAGCGTTATTCCATGGAACGAACGTTTGTCTGACTTCGAGAAGCTCCTCCTTCTAAAAACACTAAAGGAAGAAAAATTGGTTTTCGCTATAACAGAATACGTAAAGATGCAGTTGGGACAAGCTTTTATAGAAAGTCCACAAGTCTCTTTGCAACTTTTGTAAGTAGTGAACCAATTCCATCTTTTTTGTCAGTCAAATTTACGATAATTCAATACAAAATTGAAAACTAATAGAGAATTTTGTATGGTTCAAACAAATAATTCAGATTCAGAAAATATCTATCAATTTCATTTTGGCTCTCTTTTGAAAGTGTTTATTAAGCACAGTTCTCAATTAATCAATCTATGTTTCTTCAAGGTACCAGGATACATCCAACGCAGTCCCTCTCGTTTTCATTTTAAGCCCCGGATCGGACCCCTTTGGTTCCTTTATGAGATTTGCCACTGACATGGGATTCAGTAAACGAGTACAGTCCATATCGTTGGGTCAAGGACAAGGTCCTGTTGCGGAGAAATTGATCGAAGAGGGCCTGGAGAGAGGAGACTGGATTTTTCTTCAGGTATTTTACTATCTCGAGTGGTCA
The DNA here is from genome assembly GCA_030674115.1 of Micraspis discolor. Taxonomy (NCBI): domain Eukaryota; kingdom Metazoa; phylum Arthropoda; class Insecta; order Coleoptera; family Coccinellidae; genus Micraspis; species Micraspis discolor. The sequence goes on from JARTUT010001740.1 coordinate 13,994,108, forward strand.
TTTCATTGTTGATCTCTTCTTCTCAACCAGAAAACAGTTCATCGATGACAAAATCGTAAAATTGATAGGTACACGAATAAACAATAGAATTTTTACCCAGAACTGTCACTTATGTGCATCATGGATGTTGCCAATGGAGAGATTGATACTAAAAATAGCTGAAGATCAAAGAGTGCACGAAGAATTTCGACTTTATCTCAGTTCGATGCCCAGTACAAGTTTTCCGGTGGCCGTTTTACAGAATTCCGTTAAAGTAACGAATGAGCCTCCGAAAGGGCTCAGAGCAAACATCAAAAGAGCCTTTTTGGAGATGACTGAAGATTTCTTTGAAGACCACAGTGAGTATTTATAACACTATTAATTTAAAAATATATTGCACTAGTATAACCTTTCTGTACTCCCTACTCGCCATATTAACTAAACTTATCCGTGTCCAAATGTATCTGCAGCAAGTGAATCTCTAGATCTCCGCAACAATGACGCCTTCGGGGGTGCATGCATATAGGTCTTAATTAGTGCAGGTGGTACCGAAGTTGTTACAGCATCGTCTAGAACTACTCCACAGTCACATAATTAATCACTTGAGTATCACCACTTTACCAAGTTCGTCTTACAGCGGGATACTTCCACTCTTGAGTCTATTAAATGTTATCCACGTAGCGTAAGGTAAGGTAAGTGGGCTCCAGGTGATATCTCTTCTTTGCCGGTGATGTTGTCTCTGGTGGATTTCTTCCGGAGTTCTTCTATTCTTTCTTCAGGCCTAGTTATTGGTTCAGTGGTTTTCAAGAAAATCTTTCTTGATTTTAATCGATGATGGTATGGTATATGTCCATGAAGGGGCGTCTTTCATCTTCAGTTTGTTTGGACAGTTCTTTTTCATCAATGACTTCTCTTCGAATTTTTGGTGGAGGATTGCCAACTATAGGATATACCTTTTCTAGGGGGCTGGGTTTTAGGCATACAGATATTATTCTGACTGTCGCATTTATAGCCACCTCTACTTCCCTTGAATGTACAGAATTTTTCCACGTAGGGGCGGCGTATTCTGCCGTAGATAGACATGGGGCAGTTGCTGATGTCCACAAAGTTTCAGGTCTGGCACCCCATGATGTACCTGTTAGTTTCCAGATTATGTTGTTTCTTGCCATAACCTTCATCTAACAATTTCAAGGTTTATTAGAATATTCAGGAACTTTCAAGGATGTGATGCGTCATGACGATGTTCACATTGAGACCACCTTCTTTCAGTTCTGAAGCAAGACTGGAGGACAATGATCTTCGGGTTGTGTATGTTCCACGCCATTATCCAAGAGCGAAAAAAATTTGGTCCCTTGGGATGGAATATAGTATATGAATTCAACGACAGCGACAGAGAGTTTGCATTTAATACTCTGAGGATGTATTGCGCAGATGGTGTGATTCCCTGGAGGGCACTGGAATATTTAACAGGTGAAAATATTTCAAATAAATCATCATATGTTCAAATATTTTATATTACTTCTTTAAACATAGTTTCAGGAAAAATAATTTGAAATTAAATAGAAAAAATGGTGAGGATCGTTCACCTAATTTCTAAGTGAAATATGACTCATTAATAACATGAATTTCATTCTTTCGATAATTTTCTCAACTGAAGTTAATTTAATGGCCCATAATTGTTTGCTCCAATGATGCTGTCACTTATCTTCATATAATTCTGCATAATAGTTTCGAAAAATTGTTGAATTTGTTGTATCTTTTATATTATTGTTACTACGAGGGTTGGGTTTTATATTTCGGGGAGGGAGGGTAAATGCACCATAAATACGATCGCGGTGCTTCGAAGAACGTCTATGACATCGTGACAGGTGATAAATCGTGGTTTTACGCGTCGACAGCAGTCGACTGTATGGGTGTTTCAAGATGAGCCAAATCCAACAAAAGTTGCTCGCGCACGAAGCACTTCCAAGCAAATGGTCGCCTGTTTTTTCGGAAAAACTGAACATGTCGCAATCGTACCACTAGAACAATTCTGAGTGGTAAATATGATAGGCAACCCTCGTACTGACTATAAAATGTCATTAATATGTTCGTGTTATGCAACTTCCTTACCGAATCGTTCTACAGTTAAATTTTCAATTGTAACAGGTGAAATCACATATGGTGGACGTGTAACCGATTATTGGGATTTACGCTGCCTCAAAACAATCCTGAAAATATTCTTTGCCCCCCATACGCTCAAGGCAGGGTACCACTATTCGCCTTCAGGTACTTATTACAGCCCCAGATACGAAAAACTGCAGGAATATAGAAATTTTATAGAAGAACTACCAATTCTAGAGGAACCGGAAATATTTGGAATGCATGAAAATGCAAATATAGCTTTCCAGGTAGATCTACTCTCTTTAAGTCAGATGCCTAAAATTACAAAACATTGATAATTACTAAAATTTCAAAACAAGACCGATATGTTCTTCAGTTACCGAAAAAATTATAAACATTTTACAGAAAAAAGAAACTCAGGCTGTTATATTAACTATACTAGAGAGTCAACCAAGAACTGCCGCTGGAGGAACAGAGAAGTCAAGCGATGAGATCGTTTACGAACTGGCCGATTCTGTGATTGAACAAATATTGACCAAAATCAATAACGATGATATAAATCCGCATTTATTGAAGGTAAATTTTGAAAAATTGAGCATATACGGCACCAACGAAAACATTCTTCATTACAGAAAGACGACAAGGACCGTTATCAGTCATTAACCACAGTTCTGCTTCAAGAAATCGACAGATATAACATTCTATTGCGTTTAATCCATAGATCAATGGGGGATTTGAAAAAGGCTATAAAAGGTTTGGTAGTCATGTCTGAAGAATTAGAAGAGGTTTACAAGGCTTTCATAAATAATCAAGTACCAAATTTGTGGTCGAAAAAATCCTATAATTCACTGAAAAGTTTGGGCAGTTGGATCAAAGACTTGATACTGAGATTGGATTTTATATGCGTATGTATCTCTTGATATTAATCCTAAAAATGATTGAAAAAAGGCCAGGAGCCTTTGTGAGCTTGTGTCAAATAAAATTTTGAGGTACACTTAAATATATAATTAATTTCTTCATCCCAAAATGATAATATGAAAATTTAACATGTTAATCTTAAAATGGTGATGTTGTTAATATGTTCATTCAGATTTGGGTAAGATCGGGTCATCCTACTTCATACTGGTTATCTGGATTCTTCTTCCCTCAAGGATTCTTGACAGGAACACTTCAAACACATGCCAGGAAATATAATTTACCAATCGACCAACTGAGATTCAATTTCGCAGTTCAGCAGGTTCTAATAGATCAAGAAACGGTCAAAGCGGCTCACGATGAGGCCGGAAAAGAGGTAAGCGTAAAGAAGAAATTAAATTTTGAGTATGTTTACCCTCAAATATCAGTAATTATAGGATAACTGCAAATCCAACTTTTTCAGAATTACGATGTATACTTACCTCTTAAAGCACCGAAGGATGGAGTTATCATACATGGCCTTTTCTTTGATGCTGGTAGATGGGATGCAACTAAACAGCTACTAGTAGATGCAAAACCAGGTAATTTCGGTCGAATTGAAAGGACATTCTTCGAATATGAAAAATTTTTCATGAAAGAAACAAATATTTCCCAATGAGATATTTCTTCCTATGTAAACAAGATAGGTAGTCTTCATATGGCGTGCCTTAGAACTTGACACATGTCGCTGTCTTCATGGTAGGTTAGCGTCACTTCCTCATATACTTATAAAAATTACGCATTCGACTCTAAGGTATAGCCAAAACCGCGCATCCGCAAACATGTATGCCTGAATGCAGTATTGGTAATACGAATCGCTTTATGGCAACTGACAGATCTAAAACCGAAGGTTATGTAATAACTGTCAGATCTGGAAACGATCATATTGGCTATTTCGTTTTGCGTAAACACAGAAGAGATTGTCTCTCAGAGGCATTCTAGTTTCGATTATCTGTTCATTTGAACTGACATTCACTATCTCTGTCTATTATACAATGCATTTTCTAATTACATGAACAAGGATATGGTCTCTAACATTAGACGTGGCATCCTGAATTCAAAAGATTAATTAGCTCAGAAAGGAAGGATGTGAGCAAAATTTGAAACGTTGAATGTAAATAAGTCGCTCATCTTATAATACTGACATCCTTCAGAAGCTTTTCAAGCTGTTATGAGTTTTGATTGAGCAATTCTATGCCATAAATTCCTTAAATTCGGAATTCCATTATTTAATATAGCAAATTTGTTGAAATATTCTGTGAATATGTCAATCAAAGATCTTGAAACCCAAGACTAACTGTCTGGATGTTGGAATGCTGAAATGTAAATATTTTCAGGAGAAATTAATCCCCCTTTACCATCTGTAATGATGGTACCAACAACTAGCATGCCAGATCCAGATCCAAGATATGAATGTCCACTTTATAAAACATCAGTAAGGGCAGGTGTGCTCTCAACAACGGGACATAGTACAAATTTTGTGATAGCTGTTCTACTTCCGTCAGCCAAAAGTCAAAGCTATTGGATTTTGAAAGGAACAGCCCTTCTTACCCAGATAACTAATTGATTTTCAGGCTTGTGGATGATTTTAGTACAATACTTATTGTGATATATTTTTAGTTTAATAGAGTAATTAAAAACGGACTTGGGATAATTTTAATTCTCTTGTACAAAACAATACATTATATGAAAAATCAAAGAAATAATACTTTTGCCATGTACAGTTGAAGAGACCATAAGTTGATTTATATGGCATTAAATGAGTTCAATTGTTTTTATTTGCTTTCTTGCCAAATGTAAATAAAGTGAATACTGCCAATTTGAATAGTAATTTATGGAAGTCAAGTACCAGAAAATAGCTTGGTTAATTCTGGTCCAGAGCAACAACCAAACAACATAGGTTCATTCAGCAGCCCTTTAGTAAGTCACAGCTTTCAACTTTTCATTATCTTGTTAATTGTTCACACAATGTTTATCACCTGTCAACTGTCAGTTTTCTGTACAATAATCAAATGCTCATTATATTTTCAAATCAATTATTAAGAAGCAACTTATCAGTTATGATATTCAATGCAATCGTTTGTGATAATCATTGTGGCACATGAATTTTTCTGTGGAATATTAAGGTATTTCAAGCGACGAACCAAGAGTAACCGGTTATCTTTGGTCTTTTTGTGGTACATACCTTTTGCATTCAAGCGGTTTGGGTTATAGATCCGTGACGTCATGAATTAACCTCAATTTGATCGAGAAATGTCAAATCAAACCAAAATCGTAACCCTGCTCGAGAGCAGGGTTACGATTTTGGTTATTAGAGCAAGTAGGGTTAGATGTGTATAAACATGAAAATAGTAAACAATAGCAAGGACTTTGAATTATTTGGAAGTTGAAAAACTGATCTTGGTAGAACCGAAAGACTATTGAATATTTCACAGAGATAATTAATAATCTAAACTACAGCAACACGAATTCTATTTAATGAAATGGAAGTTCAACTCCAGGTAGGAACTAAGGCAATTTAAGATAAAATTAAAAATAATACGCTCTTCCTAAATTCACAGGTTCAAAAGAAAACTTAAAGAACGTGGGTGAAAAGTTGTGTTGTTTGGATGGAAAGAACTCATCCAATGTAGAGTTTCTTTAACATAATAAAAAACAGAGCAATTATGAAATACAGTTCTTGAAAGAAGGAAATACTCAGGATCTAATATAATTATGTGCTTCTGAATAATGTTCTGAAAATCATGTGGAAATTGTAAATTACAGATCAGTAATACAACTGCTCTATCAACTTAAGGTGCGTTGGAATGAAACTTATAAATCCAATGATTTTCTTGAATTTTAACTTTGAGTGCTGTAGGTATTTGATCACAATTTAAATTTCAGGAAAACTCAAAAATAAAATTGGAAGCAGAAACTGTACATTCAATAGAGAAAAATTTCATTTCTATAAATCACCTAGGTAAAAAAATTATTTGGAAAACATTAGAAGCATTGTAGAATGTACAAATTAGGTTTGCTTTTCATTAGAGAAAAATAGAATTCCTTGTGTATTTTGTTAGCTGCAGTAATCAAAAATTTTATCAGCAGCTGCAAACATTGAATGTAAAGAGAAACTTAACCAGTCATCAACTGAAAGTATGTTGAAGTAACACAGGAAAACCATCTATTCTTATTGAATTTGTTATAAAGATAATATTAAATTCTATTTCAAATTTCAGAATAACTCTATAAGAGAAGAAATAAAAGGTTCAAAGAGAAAATGTCATTTGTGTGAAGCAATCTAGATTGATAATGATTTGAAAATTACAAGAAGAACCTGAAAATTAAAGCCACAAGAAATCAATAAAAATCCATTGAGAATTCTGTTAATGAAACTATGAAAAGATAAATTTTCAGGTTGCTTCAAATTTATGTTATGTGTGCAATACTGAGAGTATCTGCAAAGCATCGTTTCAATAGTTTGGGTGTTCTGAGAATGCACAATATGGTAGCAATTTTAAGGTAGATCATTAAATTGAAAGAAGAACCAGTAGAAGTGACCAAATAACTCTTTTTTTTTTTTTAACGGAATAAACTGAAATATACAAATTCAAAATATTGTTTGTTAAAACCATCATGAGATTTGTCATTGCCGTTCCTAAGGTTAAGAGATTAAGAAGTTCTTTCATTGCCTTTTTATGTTTATTTCAAATTTTCATCAAGTATAATCTTGAAATAATGTAAAAATAGATTTAATTTCTAACTCTGGAAAAAAATTCGTCATTGACTTTTTAAATTAAAACATTCCTCTTTGACTTAATTTTCTTCCTTTTACTAGCTGTTAATATTGATATTTTTCATTTTAATCATTTCTTGTCATTTTCTTCATTCCTAGTTACTCACAAAATAATTTTTTTTATGATCATTTTTTTACATGTATAGATATTATATGAGTCTAATTTGGTATTTATTCCTTGTTAAATTTATTGTAGTTTCAGTAATTCCATTATAAGGATATATTGGCTAATAAAAAATTGCTTATAAAAATGTCTTTTTGTTTATAATAAGCTTCGGGAATGGGCCTTTTTTATCTGAATCAGATAAATGCTCAGATAACCTATGAGCATAAATAAACGTAAATCAAAAAAATGACGATAACCAAACCCGAGCATTCAAGCGATAATTTCTGGTTATTCTTTCTGGATTTCGAAGGAATAACCAAGAAGAACCAGCAATAACCGCTAGATGGACCAAAATCATAACCTGGTTACTCTTGGTTCATCGCTTGAAATACCTTATTATCTGCCATCATGCGCTTATACGTAGATTTGAGGCTTCAATTGAAAATCGCCTTTATATAGATTTCTTTATTCATTTATTATCAAGTTATTCTCCTAAACATTCTGACTAAACTAAATTAATAAACATGATATATAATATCAATATACATTTGCAGTCTTTGAGGATTCATGAAATTTCAGGCAATTCAACTTCAACATATTTTCTGAGATGTAAAAATACGAGATGTGATCTATTTTGGCAGTGACAGGGAAAGTTGAATTATTCATTTAGGTTTGGGCACTGCTACTCACCATCAGCAAGTTGACCAATCTTTGCGCCATCAACAATGTGCTGTGGACTACCTCGGAGAAAACAGGCTGATAGAATTGGTGTTGTTTCGCTTTCGAACGAGTCTTGCAGAAACTGAAATTAATTGCTCCTTATATTTCAGTACTGTGACTTATATGAATTCATTATTTTGCTATCGTTTTTTGAAAAAACTTCCTAAATGCAGATATAGTAAATAATCAGAAATTCACATCTGATATTTGTAAAGAATAAAACTTCAATGCATAAACTCATAACATTCGAGTTACTCCCAGTTTAAGTTCCTTAGTGAATTTCATTTTATTGGTAATTGGATAACTTTTCCTCAATATTGTTGACTATCTAGAAAAAACAGATTTAACAAAAACTAAAACAGATTCAGGAAGAAAAGTCTGGGGATATGCAATTGAAATATAAAATTCTTTTTGACACTTTTTCATGGCAAGCTATACAAGAAACAGGAGCCTATTGGAGTGAAAAGATTTTTCTTCAAAACTTCAAATTTACTGCCTCTTCTGAATAGACACAGGATTTCATTATCACTTGGTGTTGTTCTCAAGGAAGATATATTTCGACAAATTTCTTGCTCTTGAACTGGTAATAAGAATGAACTTGAAAGAACTCCCTCAACAAACGAACCAAAAAACATCTTCATTCAAGGATGGACCCAGATCTAATAGTCACCAGCTTAGACTTTCATAAAATTTTCTTCGTTTTCGAAATATTCTTGCTGATACTGAAAAATGTTTTACATGTAATGAGCGAAATTTCTAATAAAAAAATTTTGAATCATATATCCTGTACATAGGACTTTATGAAGCAAGATGGCTGATTCTATAATTCTTTGAAGCTAGCTTCTCATATTTCTGCCGCGAAGCTATGAAAGTATTGGTGAGTTTTCATCTACACAGTAATAAGAATGTCCTGAATTGACCTTATTTCAAATTCACTGAAACCTGCATTGATAATTGATTTAAATGGTACGAGTATTTGATGATTCCTTTTTATTGGCTAATGACGACCACATGACTATTTTATGATAAAACTATTGGTCATCTATGACTAACAAAATCCGAAATAACTGTAAAATTAAATCTTCCTTAATATGAAACTATTATGCCCGCTTGCACCGTCGAATCTAAAATTATTAATTAATTAAATTGTAAGTGAGGTTTGATATACAAATTCTCTTACACCGCAGATTAAATGAAGGATAAATTTTTCTCATTTTAAGCCGTTATCATCCATGGCTTGTGAAAAACTTAACCCTTAAACCTCTCTAGATTATTCATAAATATAACCTCAAATATTTATTGTTGTGAGTTGGTAAATTTTTACAGAGTTGTTGTAATTCAATTATTGAAAAAATGGAACTAAATATGTTGAATGAAATCGATGATTTCAATAAATTGGAAATAATTAATTTGGCTTTCCACATTTGGAATATAATAGAGCTGATCACTATTGTGATATGGACAAATGGCATATTATTCATGCATGTTTAAGGTTCAATCTCATTAAATACAAATCAGTTGTGTCTGAAGTGCTCATGAAAATATTGATTGATTTTGTTTTTCTTCAATTTCCTACTGGGGATAAATAATGAAACACTTCTTACCTAAAAACCAATTTTAAGGTGAAATACATCAAGTACTATAATCTAATATCTATATATTTCCTTCAAGAGAGTGCTCACAGCGCCATTTGCCTCATAATATTTCAACCACAGAAATTGACAAAATCATCGAACTCAGCGACGTTGCCAGACTCACCATTACTTAACACGATCTTCACTAAGCTCTTGATAGTGAAGTATGGTGACAGCAAAGAAGAGGGTGAGCCAAACTCAAATTTAAGGCACGCCTTACCTAAATCTGTTTTATACATAAATGGGTGCAAGGGGTTATTACAGTTATTGTAAAGAGCAGTGACTTAGCATTAGAATAAAAATAAATTATATATTCTTGTGGCAAATAATAAAGGATGTGTAAAACAGGTAGAATGTTTTAGCATAGGTTAATGTAACTGTATACCATACAATTCACCATATGATACAAGAGCTCCGAGGAAACTTCAACAAAGAGATATCTCCAGACAAAGGTAGTGATTTCTTCGTATTCAAGTCTTAAAATGATAAGGTGAAATACAATACGACAATTCATCAATTTGAAATTTAAAAAAAAAATTAGATAGGTTATAAATGCCAAACCTAGGGCATTATTTTGCCATAACATGTTTTCTTCATTGAAATTGTGATTTTCAAACCATTTTGAAATACTTACTTGCTGATTCCTGAGGTGTCATTTGTCGTTTGATCACATCCTCAATTACTTCGATCCAGTGGTCTCTATCAGCTTCAGTTTGGGAAGATAAATGATAAATTCTTTCTGGAGTGGTTAGAGAAAACGAAAATCCCATATCTTTAACACCAGCAGATACCCCGATGCGGATGCTATATCCATCCAAAGCATAGCCTGAAAAATTCAAGCAAAAAATTCATAAGTACAAGGATGGATTGATAAATACCCATGTCAATTTTTTAGAATTTTTCATATTTATTACAATCAATTGCTTGGTTCTAGTTATTATAATTCCAATTAATTTTTTCAAAAAGTTTATGAAATCACTAAGACTATTTCATGATTCCTGATCTTGCATGAATTTTTTCCATTGAATTATACAAAAAGCTGCAAATTTGAATACTGTTGTTATGAAAAGTTTGAGTGTTGACCTTTTAAACCTCCATATTGAAAATTTGAGAGGGGGTTGCTACTACAAGTCAATTTCTGAGAGCCCATTGTTTAGAAATAAAAAAAATTATTAAAACTTCAAGAAAATATTCATGTCTTACCACAAATACAAAAATATATCTCAATAACATTATGATCACGAACAACTATGTTCCACTGGATGCAGACGAAAATCGACATTCGAAATTCCGGAAAAATAGCTCCTGCGGGACTCGAACCCGCTTATCCAGACTTCTGATCTGGTAGCCGCCCTGGACCCCCAGGGTGACACATTGTTCCTACTGATTTGGGGCCACCTTTCTCTCAGAATTTGAATGTTATTAGTGGTTATTATCATTTCGAGGACTACGGTGTTTGCAAACGTTGGGAACATGTTATTTAAGGAAGGAAAGTTATTGAATAACAGTGATTATTACAATTCACTCAAGTTTTCCTCCCATGCGTTATCGACATAAGCGGGTATCAGATTTCCAGAGTCTCCCTGGTGTTCCAGGGCGGCCACCAGACCGGAAACCTGGCGTCCATTACGTTAGTTACCTACCTATAAATATTTCACCTTTCGGGTAAGCATCTAATGGATCATCATGGTACATCAATTTTCTATTATCAAGTGTGAACCATCTTTTTTTGAATCCATCACTCAGTCTTGGACCAGTCTTCCACAACCATCCTTCTTTGGCAAAATCTTGAGTTAAATAATTCACCAAATCATATTCAGCCAAAGAAGGATAAGCTACCTGAAGGCGATGAAGTTTAGCACATCTAATTGCCATATACCAGTTATTAATAATTTCTGGTTCTTCATGATAAACGTAAATGTGACGAGTTGTACCATCCTTAAGGAAAGTGAATTGAAGGGATGTATTAATACCTGAAATTAAGAGCATTAGTACTCCACTTATATGATGTACCAAATATTGAAGTCTCGTCGCCAGTCATTAATTTCTATAGTATTGGTTTAGGCATCATTAAATGTAACATATGACTGATAATGTAATAAATGTCATTTGCGAATTGAGGATTTAGACAATATTTCTATATTTCAAAAGAATATATATATTAATTTCTATAGTATTGGTTTAGGCATCATTAAATGTAACATATGACTGATAATGTAGTAAATGTCATTTGCGAATTGAGGATTTAGACATTCAATATAGCAACTCCAAAGTTTACACCTTAGTTGCACTTGCTTTGACAATTTTAAAATATTTGTGGCATCTTCCTATATTTCATGAAATTATCCAAAATGTCTACTGCTTTCGTCCACCCTAAATTTCTAAAAGAAACCTACCATCATCAGTCTCTGAATCCGCTGATGAATCTGAGAAATTTAAAAAATTTTTCATTTTCATCAGGTTCAATCAGTGCCAAACTGAACATTCAAGTTTTTCTACTAACCATCAGAAATATCAATGATATATGTGATGTCACCACTTAAAATGGTAGTTGGATATTTTGGATTGATACGATCAATCATATTTCTTGGAAATGTTAATTCTACAATATCTATTCAATTAGTTAGGGCAAACAAACTAAAGACTCCACATAATATTACTGATAGATTAAATGATTTGCTCATTTTATTCTTATGAGATATAATACTTTTTTTCTAAAAAAAAAATTCCAAAATTATTGTCAGGATATTATATGCTAAAAATTTGTTGTTGACAATCCTGAATCCTCCATTTGGAGTAAATGTCATTCGTAATTTTGAAGTTCATGTGATTAGCAATATAGAAGTAAATGTCATTCACGGTATTAAAGTAAATGCCATTTGCGATTCTGAAGTTAATGTCATTTATGTATCAGAGTAAATGTCATTTGTGATTTTGGATTAAAGCAAAATTGCTAGGTAGCGAACTCTAATTTGTAATAATTGCCTGCAGAATTTAATTTCTAAATATATGATAAAGCTAGAACATACCAACTTTTTCTGGGGCGAAAACTACATTCAATTCTGATAAACGTAAAGTAGCTTTAGGTTCCCTGTCTTCCTTAATGAAATATTTTAAAGTATCATCTGCTTCTGACAAAATGAACTTCCTTGGTTGATATCTGCTATCTTCTTTTCCTCTCTTCATCAAAAATCCTTGCATGTGACCTTTGGTATAAGTTTGTTTTTCTGGACGACTGAATTCCTCCCTTTCATATTTGGCTCTAATCCATTGCTCAATTAAAACTCTGAAATAATTAGAGAGTTATCATTACTATGTTGAATGAGTGTGAGCCATATTGCATTAGGTATTTTTTCACACTTGTATAGAGGGAAAATTAGCACCTAGAGACTCCCTTAGAGGAAAAGCAGTTATTGTTATTTCTTCATTACAGCCTGGGTATGACAAAAGTCAGTGTAAGATGGATACTTAAAGTGCACATGTCTAAATATTTTATAAAGATTACGGCACAAATTGATACTGAAGCTCATCAATTTCCGTGTTACTCTAAACAAGAGTCCAAGCAAAAATAAGAAAGTTACAGCCCTGAATCCAAGGACCATAAGACATATCTATTTATTATTTAGTTTTTCTAAATAATGTAATGTGTTCTCTTGAATAGTGTAGTAGATATTACAATCATTTGCCAAACTACTAGCTTGATAGAAGGTCATTTTCAAGATATTGGTTAATCAATGTATTCAAAAACATTACTTACTACATGTTCGCTTCTCAAAGTTAGTTTTCTACTATATTTTACAAAATATCATCAAAAATAGTTCTTCAGTACTCCCAGGCATTTTTTCTCAAACAAATTGAGAAGCTCTCGAATTAATTACTTACCTTACATAAATACTCATGCTCCACCTTTTGCAAGACAGTCTGATTCAAGGGGTCATTGTCCCCTGAACTGAATCCAAGCATACATTACAATACTAAATGAAACTGACAGTCAGACAGAAAATACCTGACATCTGCTTGCCTTGGAATCTTATTTTAGAACACAACTACCAAAATTTTGAGCCAACAGGGAAGTTGACAGTTACTTTTTATTGAGATTGTGAGGAATTAGATAATACTGCTTGATTACACAAAGAATGGGGAACACCAATACATCAGAATTAGAAAAATTAAGTAGTCCTTACTGTGGATCATTGTGCTTAGGCCTCCTATAGCATGGAGGAACTCTTTCCTCATATTTCAGCTTTGCCTTAACATTTCCAACTTCTTTCATTCTCTGTACCTGAGAATCCTCCCACCTATCTAGTTTCAAGTGCTTAACTTTACTGATATGAACACCCATGCTGCGATGAATACCCGAACAACGAGTACAAATGAAGATGCCAATGTTGTAAGATGCCCATTCAGGATCTACAAATGTTACAAAAAAGGAGGTCATAATTCAATAACTAAGAAGGCAATGGTAATCACAATCATTTCAAACCCCAAATTTTATTCTAAACAAACTCAAATACTAGGAGGAGCTGTTTTTAGATATATTATTTCCAAAAACCATAATATTGTAGATTACAGTGAGCAGAACATGATTAATACATATATTATATGGTAGAATCATTATTTACTCAATAACATTGAGAAACATAACAGGAAACTGGAATATATTGTGAGTAATCAACTAAAAAGTAAAAAGGTAAATTATAGATTTTTATACAACAAAAATTTTTTGGAACATTCTGAATAGGAATAGATTCATAGGTTTGCGTGGAAGGAATAAAGGTATAAACTGATTCAAAGTCATTAGGTACTTTATAATTCTTTCATTTTCAAAAATAAGTTTAAGAAATTCAGAAGAGTAGGTTATAGAGCTACAAAAACTTAGTATCTCATTAATGTCCAATTACAATTCATAAGTAAAAACATTGAGAATACCGGATATGTCTTTTTATTGAAAGAACTGATAACCCACTCACTTTTAATTGATAAAATTGAAATTTTAGCAATCAGAATTATGAAGTATTTAATAAACTAATGAATAACTCTTACTTTCACAATCGCAATCAGCACAAACACTGTTGCCTGGACATTTAAGAAGTTCCATTATAATTTTTTCATTTCTATCAGCCATAATTTGTTATTGAAATATTTCGAATAAAAAATATTTACAATAAATTGTTTTCATGAAATTAACATAGAATTGAAAGTTCTCATTCGTCAACAATGTCAACAAAATAAGGACCATAGAGGTAGAGGTAGAAGTATGAAGGGTAGAAGGAAGGAGAAGTAACTCCGTGTATTAGAGTAGCTGTGTGAAAACCGCTGCCAGCCGCCAGCTGCCAAAAACCGAAGATGCCTGAGGCTCCTGCTGCTACCTGGATCAGTGGCGGGTACAATATTCTTCCATTTCATTATTCTCTTCACTGAAAGCGAACATTCTAGCTGCCAGAAATTCCAGCTGCTTCCGTTTTTCAGCTTCTTATAATCGCGGTGGAGGGTATTTTCACGTTTTCATTAATTATTGCACCGAATGAGACTGTTTGATGGGACTGAACTTGCATTTTCCGAGGTTTTCGGTAAAAAATGGTAGAATATGAAAAAATTGTTTTCACATATACGGACAATGACCGTAAATATAAAACTAGTGGTTTGATGTTCCTCTACTAGTCTTCCAGTTATCCTAGTAAAATAAATCAGGTACAAGCTTGCTTTCGGGGTAAAAACAACCCCAAACTGACAAAAAACACTTAATTAATTTTTTTTCGCTTATTCGGCAGATGACTGTCAAAATGAAACTAGTGGTTTTATGTTCCTTTAAATATCTTCAAACTACCGTGAAAAAATGAATCGGGAACTAGCCTGCTATCGGGGTGAAAACTACCCCAAACTGACAAAAAACACTTAATTATTTTTTTTTCGCATATTCAGCAGATGACTGTCAGAATGAAACTAGTGGTTTTATGTTCCTTTAAATATCTTCAAACTACCGTGAAAAAATGAATCGGGAACTAGCCTGCTATCGGGGTGAAAACTACCCCAAACTGACAAAAAACACTTAATTAATTTTTTTTCGCTTATTCGGCAGATGACTGTCAAAATGACACTAGTGGTTTTATGTTCCTTTAAATATCTTCAAACTACCGTGAAAAAATGAATCAGGAACTAGCCTGCTATCGGGGTGAAAAACTACCCCAAACTGACAAAAAACACTTAATTATTTTTTTTTCGCATATTCAGCAGATGACTGTCAGAATGAAACTAGTGGTTTTATGTTCCTTTAAATATCTTCAAACTACCGTGAAAAAATGAATCGGGAACTAGCCTGCTATCGGGGTGAAAACTACCCCAAACTGACAAAAACACTTAATTATTTTTTTTTCGCATATTCAGCAGATGACTGTCAGAATGAAACTAGTGGTTTTATGTTCCTTTAAATATCTTCAAACTACCGTGAAAAAATGAATCGGGAACTAGCCTGCTATCGGGGTGAAAACTACCCCAAACTGACAAAAACACTTAATTAATTTTTTTTCGCTTATTCGGCAGATGACTGTCAAAATGAAACTAGTGGTTTTATGTTCCTTTAAATATCTTCAAACTACCGTGAAAAAATGAATCGGGAACTAGCCTGCTATCGGGGTGAAAACTACCCCAAACTGATAAAAAACACATACTTAATTTTTTTTCGCATATTCAGCAGATGACTGTCAAAATGAAACTAGTGGTTTTATGTTCCTTTAAATATCTTCAAACTACCGTGAAAAAATGAATCAGGAACTAGCCTGCTATCGGGGTGAAAACTACCCCAAACTGATAAAAAACACTTAATTAATTTTTTTTCGCTTATTCGGCAGATGACTGTCAAAATGAAACTAGTGGTTTTATGTTCCTTTAAATATCTTCAAACTACCGTGAAAAAATGAATCGGGAACTAGCCTGCTATCGGGGTGAAAACTACCCCAAACTGACAAAAAACACTTAATTATTTTTTTTTCGCATATTCAGCAGATGACTGTCAAAATGAAACTAGTGGTTTTATGTTCCTTTAAATATCTTCAAACTACCGTGAAAAAATGAATCGGGAACTAGCCTGCTATCGGGGTGAAAACTACCCCAAACTGACAAAAAACACTTAATTAATTTTTTTTCGCTTATTCGGCAGATGACTGTCAAAATGAAACTAGTGGTTTTATGTTCCTTTAAATATCTTCAAACTACCGTGAAAAAATGAATAGGAACTAGCCTGCTATCGGGGTGAAAACTACCCCAAACTGACAAAAACACATAATTATTTTTTTTTCGCATATTCAGCAGATGAATGTCAAAATGAAACTAGTGGTTTTATGGTCCTTTAAATATCTTCAAACTACCGTGAAAAAATGAATCGGGAACTAGCCTGCTATCGGGGTGAAAACTACCCCAAACTGACAAAAAACACTTAATTATTTTTTTTTCGCATATTCAGCAGATGACTGTCAAAATGAAACTAGTGGTTTTATGGTCCTTTAAATATCTTCAAACTACCGTGAAAAAATGAATCGGGAACTAGCCTGCTATCGGGGTGAAAACTACCCCAAACTGACAAAAAACACTTAATTATTTTTTTCGCATATTCAGCAGATGACTGTCAAAATGAAACTAGTGGTTTTATGGTCCTTTAAATATCTTCAAACTACCGTGAAAAAATGAATCGGGAACTAGCCTGCTATCGGGGTGAAAACTACCCCAAACTGACAAAAACACTTAATTATTTTTTTTTCGCATATTCAGCAGATGACTGTCAGAATGAAACTAGTGGTTTTATGTTCCTTTAAATATCTTCAAACTACCGTGAAAAAATGAATCGGGAACTAGCCTGCTATCGGGGTGAAAACTACCCCAAACTGACAAAAACACTTAATTAATTTTTTTCGCTTATTCGGCAGATGACTGTCAAAATGAAACTACTGGTTTTATGTTCCTTTAGATATCTTCAAACAACCGTGAAAAAATGAATCGGGAACTAGCCTGCTATCGGGGTGAAAACTACCCCAAACTGACAAAAAACACTTAATTATTTTTTTTTCGCATATTCAGCAAATGACTGTCAAAATGAAACTAGTGGTTTTATATTCGTCTAATTGTCTTCAAACTACCATGAAAAAATAAATCGGGTACTAGCCTGCCTTCTTGGTGGAATCTACCCCAAACTGATAAAAAATACATATTTAATATTTTTCTCATAGCCAGCAAATTTTTCACATATTTAGCAAACTATTGGTCTCAAAATTTTCGATACATGTTTTTCCTCCCTCAAAAATAAATCGTTTACCATCCTACCTACCCCAATGAACAAAAATTGCAAATTTGTTTGGTTGCGATAAGGAATGTTTTCCGAAAAGAGGTTCAAACATCTGGATTTTATTATGGTTTAATGGCTTGTTGCAGAATTTGTGAATTCCGTTGTTTTCAAGCTACCCTGAAAAAATAATTCTGGTTTCAAGCTGTTTTCTGGTGAAAAGTGTTTAAAAAAAATTGTTTTTTTGCAATTTTCCACACCCACCCAAGAGGTATTGCGTAGCCAGAGCTGATTCGGTTATTAAAATACACTAAATTATGGATTATTTGAAATGCGAAGCTCGTTTGGCTTGGGCGCGTTACTTTCTTTTTCAGTGGGTAGTTCGCCTGTAGCCCTATCGTCCCACTATAATTTTTTTATATTGTTAACCAGGTTTGGTGTTAGAAATAAAGCACAATCATGTTACTTTATCAAAATGTATTAATGAGATTCAAGTCAAAGGCTTAAATAGCATTGAGTCCTCTTTGATACGATACTGAGATATAACTGAATAAAATTTAAATAAATTATTTCAATTACTTAATTCAAAACAATCATGCTTTGCACAATCTCCTACAGAACTAGGTGCTATAAACAATACTGAATTTTCAATAACTTTGAATTCTAAACAAACAATTTACTACAAACCATATAGATCATCAGAAAAAGAAAAAACAATCATGAGAGAGAAAGTGAATGAATTATTAACTGCAGGTATTATACAATCCTCAAATTCATGATATGCTAGCCCTGCAATTTTAGTTAAAAAACCAAACGGGGATTATAAGCTCTGTATTGATTATATTACTGTAATGGACCGATACTGGGGTAGTTTTCACCCCCGATAGCAGGCTAGTTCCTGATTCATTTCTTCACGGTAGTTTGAAGATATTTAAAGGAACATAAAACCACTAGTTTCATTTTGACAGCCATCTGCTGAATATGCGAAAAAAATAATTAAGTGTTTTTTGTCAGTTTGGGGTAGTTTTCACCCTGATAGCAGGCTAGTTCCCTGATTCATTTTTTCACGGTAGTTTGAAGATATTTAAAGGAACATAAAACCACTAGTTTCATTTTGACAGTCATCTGCTGAATATGCGAAAAAAATAATTAAGTGTTTTTGTCAGTTTGGGGTAGTTTTCACCCCGATAGCAGGCTAGTACCCGATTTATTTTTTCAGAGTAGTTTGAAGACAGCTAGAGGATATAAAACCACTAGTTTCATTTTGACAGTCATCTGCTGAATATGCGAAAAAAATAATTAAGTGTTTTTTGTCAGTTTGGGGTAGTTTTCACCCCGATAGCAGGCTAGTTCCGATTCATTTTTTCACGGTAGTTTGAAGATATTTAAAGGACCATAAAACCACTAGTTTCATTTTGACAGTCATCTGCTGAATATGCGAAAAAATTAATTAAGTGTTTTTTATCAGTTTGGGGTAGTTTTCACCCTGATAGCAGGCTAGTACCCTGATTTATTTTTTCAGAGTAGTTTGAAGACAGCTAGAGGAATATAAAACCACTAGTTTCATTTTGACAGTCATCTGCTGAATATGCGAAAAAAAAATAATTAAGTGTTTTTTGTCAGTTTGGGGTAGTTTTCACCCCGATAGCAGGCTAGTTCCCTGATTCATTTCTTCACGGTAGTTTGAAGATATTTAAAGGAACATAAAACCACTAGTTTCATTTTGACAGTCATCTGCCGAATAAGCGAAAAAAATTAATTAAGTGTTTTTTATCAGTTTGGGGTAGTTTTCACCCCTGATAGCAGGCTAGTTCCTGATTCATTTTTTCACGGTAGTTTGAATATATTTAAAGGAACATAAAACCACTAGTTTCATTTTGACAGTCATCTGCCGAATAAGCGAAAAAAATTAATTAAGTGTTTTTATCAGTTTGGGGTAGTTTTCACCCCTGATAGCAGGCTAGTTCCTGATTCATTTTTTCACGGTAGTTTGAAGATATTTAAAGGAACATAAAACCACTAGTTTCATTTTGACAGTCATCTGCTGAATATGCGAAAAAAATTAATTAAGTGTTTTTTGTCAGTTTGGGGTAGTTTTCACCCCGATAGCAGGCTAGTTCCTGATTCATTTTTTCACGGTAGTTTGAAGATATTTAAAGGAACATAAAACCACTAGTTTCATTTTGACAGTCATCTGCTGAATATGCGAAAAAAATAATTAAGTGTTTTTGTCAGTTTGGGGTAGTTTTCACCCCTGATAGCAGGCTAGTTCCCGATTCATTTCTTCACGGTAGTTTGAAGATATTTAAAGGAACATAAAACCACTAGTTTCATTTTGACAGTCATCTGCCGAATAAGCGAAAAAATTAATTAAGTGTTTTTATCAGTTTGGGGTAGTTTTCACCCCGATAGCAGGCTAGTTCCTGATTCATTTTTTCACGGTAGTTTGAAGATATTTAAAGGAACATAAAACCACTAGTTTCATTTTGACAGTCATCTGCCGAATAAGCGAAAAAAATTAATTATGTGTTTTTTATCAGTTTGGGGTAGTTTTCACCCTGATAGCAGGCTAGTTCCCGATTCATTTTTTCACGGTAGTTTGAAGATATTTAAAGGAACATAAAACCACTAGTTTCATTTTGACAGTCATCTGCTGAATATGCGAAAAAAAAAAATAATTAAGTGTTTTTGTCAGTTTGGGGTAGTTTTCACCCCGATAGCAGGCTAGTTCCTGATTCATTTTTTTCACGGTAGTTTGAAGATATTTAAAGGAACATAAAACCACTAGTTTCATTTTGACAGTCATCTGCTGAATATGCGAAAAAAATAATTAAGTGTTTTTTGTCAGTTTGGGGTAGTTTTCACCCCGATAGCAGGCTAGTTCCGATTCATTTTTTCACGGTAGTTTGAAGATATTTAAAGGAACATAAAACCACTAGTTTCATTTTGACAGTCATCTGCTGAATATGCGAAAAAAAATAATTAAGTGTTTTTTGTCAGTTTGGGGTAGTTTTCACCCCGATAGCAGGCTAGTTCCTGATTCATTTTTTCACGGTAGTTTGAAGATATTTAAAGGAACATAAAACCACTAGTTTCATTTTGACAGTCATCTGCTGAATATGCGAAAAAAATAATTAAGTGTTTTTTGTCAGTTTGGGGTAGTTTTCACCCTGATAGCAGGCTAGTTCCTGATTCATTTTTTTCACGGTAGTTTGAAGATATTTAAAGGAACATAAAACCACTAGTTTCATTTTGACAGTCATCTGCTGAATATGCGAAAAAAAAATAATTAAGTGTTTTTGTCAGTTTGGGGTAGTTTTCACCCTGATAGCAGGCTAGTTCCTGATTCATTTTTTCACGGTAGTTTGAAGATATTTAAAGGAACATAAAACCACTAGTTTCATTTTGACAGTCATCTGCTGAATATGCGAAAAAATAATTAAGTGTTTTTTGTCAGTTTGGGGTAGTTTTCACCCTGATAGCAGGCTAGTTCCTGATTCATTTTTTCACGGTAGTTTGAAGATATTTAAGTGAACATAAAACCACTAGTTTCATTTTGACAGTCATCTGCTGAATATGAAAAAAAAAATAATTAAGTGTTTTTGTCAGTTTGGGGTAGTTTTCACCCCGATAGCAGGCTAGTTCCCGATTCATTTCTTCACGGTAGTTTGAAGATATTTAAAGGAACATAAAACCACTAGTTTCATTTTGACAGTCATCTGCTGAATATGCGAAAAAAAAAAATAATTAAGTGTTTTTTGTCAGTTTGGGGTAGTTTTCACCCTGATAGCAGGCTAGTTCCTGATTCATTTTTTCACGGTAGTTTGAAGATATTTAAGTGAACATAAAACCACTAGTTTCATTTTGACAGTCATCTGCTGAATATGCGAAAAAAAAATAATTAAGTGTTTTTTGTCAGTTTGGGGTAGTTTTCACCCCAATGGCAGGCTAGTTCCTGATTCATTTCTTCACGGTAGTTTGAAGATATTTGAAGGAACATAAAACCACTAGTTTCATTTTGACAGTCATCTGCTGAATATGCGAAAAAAATAATTAAGTGTTTTTTGTCAGTTTGGGGTAGTTTTCACCCCAATGGCAGGCTAGTTCCCGATTCATTTCTTCACGGTAGTTTGAAGATATTTGAAGGAACATAAAACCACTAGTTTCATTTTGACAGTCATCTGCTGAATATGCGAAAATAAAATAATTAAGTGTTTTTGTCAGTTTGGGGTAGTTTTCACCCCGATAGCAGGCTAGTTCCCTGATTCATTTTTTCACGGTAGTTTGAAGATATTTAAAGGACCATAAAACCACTAGTTTCATTTTGACAGTCATCTGCTGAATATGCGAAAAAAAATAATTAAGTGTTTTTTGTCAGTTTGGGGTAGTTTTCACCCCGATAGCAGGCTAGTACCCGATTTATTTTTTCAGAGTAGTTTGAAGACAGCTAAAGGAATATAAAACCACTAGTTTCATTTTGACAGTCATCTGCTGAATATGCGAAAAAAATTAACTAAGCGTTTTTTGTCAGTTTGGGGTAGTTTTCACCCCGATAGCAGGCTAGTTCCCGATTCATTTTTTCACGGTAGTTTGAAGATATTTAAAG
Source organism: Micraspis discolor (assembly GCA_030674115.1). Taxonomy (NCBI): domain Eukaryota; kingdom Metazoa; phylum Arthropoda; class Insecta; order Coleoptera; family Coccinellidae; genus Micraspis; species Micraspis discolor. Next base: position 14,016,260 of record JARTUT010001740.1, read on the forward strand.
GAACATAAAACCACTAGTTTCATTTTGACAGTCATCTGCTGAATATGCGAAAAAAAAAATAATTAAGTGTTTTTTGTCAGTTTGGGGTAGTTTTCACCCCGATAGCAGGCTAGTTCCCGATTCATTTTTTCACGGTAGTTTGAAGATATTTAAAGGAACATAAAACCACTAGTTTCATTTTGACAGTGATCTGCCGAATATGCGAAAATAAATAAGTTTAGTATTTTTTTTCAGTTTAGGGTTGTTTTTACCCCGAAAGCAAGCTTGTACCTGATTTATTTTACTAGGATAACTGGAAGACTAGTAGAGGAACATCAAACCACTAGTTTTATATTTACGGTCATTGTCCGTATATGTGAAAACAATTTTTTCATATTCTACCATTTTTTACCGAAAACCTCGGAAAATGCAAGTTCAGTCCCATCAAACAGTCTCTTTCAGTGCAATAATTAATGAAAACGTGAAAATACCCTCCACCGCGATGATAAGAAGCTGAAAAACGGAAGCAGCTGGGATTTCTGGCATCTAGAATGTTCGCTTTCAGTGAAGAGAATAATGAAATGGAAGAATATTGTACCCGCCACTGATCCACGTAGCAGCAGGCGCCTCGGACATCTTCGGTTTTTGGCAGCTGGCGGCTGGCAGCGGTTTTCACACAGCTTATTAGAGTGGCCCAAAAACTGATCCAACTGGGTGAAAATTGACATTGACACAAATATCATGTCATATTCAATTCGTTCAATTTTCAGTTCGTCCGTGATGACCGGCTTGTCAATGTCAGAGTAGAAAGTAAGCAAAACATAAATTAACTGAACAGTTAATTTAGTAAATCTATTAAGGAAAACCTCGACTAATTCATGGTATGAATGTTTGAACTACGTGTAAATCCAACCAAAATGAAAATGAAGTAGAGTCTATAGTAGTACCCATAATGCTTTAAAAAAATTCTGATTTGATTTATTGTTCTTGCAATTCTAATATTTCTTTGGAGTACAATTATGAGAAAAAATTATAAGCTAGATTTAACGATTTTATGTATACAATTTTCTCATTGAAAGTAGATGTAACACAAATGTTTTGGAACTTTTAACAATCGGATTCGAGAGTATTTGATTTACAATAAGTCTAAATGGTATCATGTTCGGGATATGTAAATGAATTTGATTTATTCATGGAGTTCTTATTTACTTCCTTTTAATTTAATGAAATAGCGATATTTTTATACAACGGAAAAAAGGAAATATAATTATGAATTGAAGCTCAAAATTAGTAATTAAATCTTTAATGGAATAAAATAGAGCAAATAAAAAAATTTACGGCCACTCGGGCAACTTCACACTGCACAAATTTTTCCCATTATTACTCCAAAAATGTTCAAAACAGTCAATAAAAATAATAATAGTTCACAAAAATCTTTTCACTTCACACAGGTCAAAAACGTTCAACCACGTCACGCGTCACGTACCAAACTGAATTCATCCCATCCATCTCGATTCACTTCTACACTGTTGCTGTACTAGCACCATTGTACTTCCACTCCGCTGGACACTTTTCGATCAGATGCGCCATAAGAGATTGTTCTCCTTCCCTCTACCCTCCATAATATCAATATTCGTCTTGTATTTCTATGATAATATATAGGTTATGAAGAAAGAGTCAACAAACTTGACATTAATTAATACATATTTACCAGATACAAAATTGTCTCTTCATTAAGAATTTAATTAAAATAAAAGAGAAGTTGAAATTAAAAGATACAAGTTGAAGATTTTATATTTTCGACAAAATGGGAAGAAGATCCATAAATACCACTAAAAGTGGGAAGTACATGAATCCCACTGACCAAGCAAGTAAGTAAGAAATAAATTAATTTAAATCCAGGACTAATATTATTTATCTTTAAAAGGAAAGGAAGCTCGAAAGCAGGAATTAAAGAAAAATAAGAAACAGCGTCAAATGGTTCGTGCTGCTGTGTTGAAGGGAAAAGACCCACATCAAATTCTGGAAGAATTAGAAAAAATCGATCAAATGGGTCAGTAAAACACACTTTTTCATTAATCTGTTATTTATCTTTCAATAATTTTCATTTTACTATCATTTATTGCTCCAATAATTATTATACTTATGTTTTATAGAGTATAATGTAAATCAACCATCCCCGCTGAATGAAAAAGTCCTGAAAGATAAGCGTAAAAAGCTAAGAGAAACATTAGACAGAGTTCTCTCTATGTATGTAAGTGTATGATTTTAAAAAACTGTATCATATGGTATATTTTCATTTTGTTCCAGTACAAAGACGATTCTGAAAAATGGTCTGAATTAAAGCGGAGGCAAACAGATTATGAACATAAAAGAAACCAATTGGTCATGTTCTATGAGTCAGTTAAAAGTGCGCAACAAGTACAAGTAGATGAAATTCCTCTACCTCAGCTTCCCCAGCAACCACAAAATACTACAGCCTCAATACCATTGCCTGCAGAGAAAAAACAAGAACACACTATATACTCAATTGCTACAGCAATGAAACTTCAAGCTCTGGTTAGTATATGAATTTGAATATTTAAACATTTCTATTTTACCTAATGCTAAGAAGAATGCTTTCTCACATGTCGTTGTGAATACTACAATGGATCAATCAGTTGATCAAGCGATCAATGTTTATGAAACCCATCATAAGACTAATTATGTGGATTTTTATATCTATAGCACTTTTTTCAATTTTTGCAAATTCTTCATCATTTACAATTATTTGGCCCAAATGTCAGCAAAATTAGTCTTGAACACTTGGGTGTGACTACATGACAAAGAATCTGATAATGAACAGATCAGCACCATGTCATATACGTTCAATTGAGAGGATCTAGAGAAGGTTCCTGCGTTATCTAGACTTTAGACTTGGATATATAGTTGCGGTGATATCCGTTTTTTCTCGACTTCCCTGCGTCATTTAAAGCTGGTACTCTTTCGAGGTTGAGAGAGATCTTCTATGAGTCACCATTAGCATGAGCTCCTTATCAATATATATTATATATTGTGTATTTTCTGAATTTGTTTATTTTGTTAAATAAATAAATAAATATCTCTGACATTGCTCACAAAGCATTTGTATATATTTAAAAACTTTTAGCTCATAGGTAGTGAAACCTCAAGCTATTGTGGTGCCCTAATGTTTATTATTTTGCTCTGTTGAGCAAAAAAGGGTCTCAAACCATTAATTTCCTCTCTATATGAAAGCAGCTTCAGGAAATCAAATCCAATTGTATGAGACCATTTTGAGCTAGTATTATAATTACAAGTTCTTAGTTATACAAGTGACACCTAAATATGTTTAAACACAAGGATAATGATTGTATGTCATAAATTCACTTATTTAAATGAATCTCTATAGAAATGTCAATGATCGCTATTAAATTCCTTTTGATACTGCTTATGGTAATAAGAAATGAGGATTTGTTAAGCTACTCTCAAGGGTGAATTCTAGGATTAATGATTAAAATCAGGGTGATCGAATTCTGTGTTTGAAACGTATATGATATATGTACTCATTTAATGGTGGACCACAAATGCACTTGCCCTTATAGCTCTAACAATATTTTACAATTGACACAACGTAATAATATGATTTTACAATTTTCCAAATCAGTAAAATTGGCAATGATCAACAAAGTTTCAATAAAACAATGGATTAGGTCTGAGCAATTTGTGAAATCCATACAATTAATGAAATTTATCAATCTACTCAATTGACCAAGAAATATATAATGACCTGACGCCGGCACCGCAAGATGGTCATTTGGGCAAAAAGCGTGCTCTTCGCAAAATTACTATATGATGAAACACCCTTGCTACATCTGTGTTTTCAAAGCGATTCAAACAATCTAACAAAAAGTAAACGATTGTAACAAGCATTTGATTTATAAAACCATTTCATCAATATGGATCATGATAATTTTGTGATTGGTTATAGGGTAAACCAATTAGGGAACCACCAGGTTGTCCACCTGGTCGGCCTCCAATTGTAAATGAAGATGGCGAGGTTATGGATTATGATGAAATATCAAACACTGAAGAAGCAGAAGAAGAAACACCAAATGAAAATAATGAATCTGATCCAAATACAAGCAAGCCTACCTCTCTGCAACAAAAAATGGTTGCCTTGTCCGGTCAAAATATAGAAGAGTTTATGAAAGAAATGGAATCAGTACAAAAGAGAGGTGAAATTGGGAAAGATGTGCAAAGTAGCAGAAAAGTAACGGCTCATGTTGAACCTCTGATACCTCCAGGCACAGATCAACCAGTAGTAGTTCCAACACCACCGAATCCACCTGTGATGCCTGTTATGTTCTCTAGTAGTGGACTAAGGTAAATACAATAGACATTTATTGTAATATTAATAATGTAAATAACAACAATTGGTGGAGGTACTTAATCAGGCTCAAGGTATCCCCCTGTATGCCACGCTTTAGTAACTCCTGAAATCGCCTGTACTATAAAGTCAACTGGCCTTGATTTAAAATCTCGAATCTCAGTAAGAAGCTTACAACATAGGAAACAGCGTAATTCAGAAGGCCTTGAAATTTCTAGGGTTACACCAATGAACTCCACTCATCTCTATGTACTGGAAATGAGCATCATTTTTGAAAACTTATTTAAAAACTTCAGTGTGCGTGTACGATTTGCAGGTTTCTCTTATTTCCATAGGAAATGAATACAATTTCGATACATTTTTTTTTTGCAGGTTGCCTCCTGGACCTCCACCTGGTCGGCCACTCCTTCCTCCTGGATTACCACCTCCAAGAATACCTATACGTTTACCTCCTGCACCTCCTAGGCTAATAAGGATACCAGGTCCTCCACCTGCTCTTTCTGGATCATCTAATATGTCATTAGCAACTCCGAATGTTCTTTCTGCGGGTCCACAGCTTATCAGTAGATCTGAGTCTAGCAGTCATAAGCAAGGTGCCACCATATCTGCCAAGCCTCAAATAAGAAATTTGAGTGCTGATGTTACCAGATTCGTTCCTTCAGCTTTGAGAGTTAAGAGGGAGGACAAGAAGACAAAGTCAAATACAAGGGTGCTAGTGCAGGAATTGAAGCAAAAGGAAATGCATTTCCATCAACAGGCAATGGCCAAACAACATACTAAAGATGACGCGTATAAACAATTTATGCAAGAAATGCAAAATCTAATGTAAAAAGGTATTTAAGAATGTACATATATTTGACAATTAATTAAATTCACCTACTTGAAAAACTACAAAACAGTATGATGATTTTCTATTTTGTTTCAATTTTTGGATATTTATCAGTATAAATAGCTTTTCTTGGTACGCACTTTGGTAAAAATGCAACTCATTCCTTTGGGAATGAGTTCCTTTGTTCTATTTAGATGTTCTACCAAAAACAGTGCTGTAATGAAAAATTGTTCTTTTTTATGTTTTTCGTTTCGTGGCAGTCATAACTAACATTTTGTCCTACTGATTTTTTTATTAATACCTGTGGTTTCCAAAGACCAATTGTACCAAAGAACATGGTTTCAACTCCTACTGAAGAATATTTTGAAATATGATTTTTCATAAGGGTTTTAAAATTAGATATTCAATGACATTCTGGGGAAACGCTAACAGCATTTTGTGACTTCCTGTAGATGATTCAGTATTCTCTGAATTTCCTGAGAATTGGGACTGTTCATTTCGACGTCATCAGATGACTCGTGTCTAGACACACACATTACAGTTTGCCTCCGTTTGTATCCGCATGCGCAGTGAGTTGCGATGAACCGTTGACTGGCGGTTTAGCGGGATATCATTTTATATTCCGCAGCGATCCGTACCTCGCACCATTTCGTTTAACATGGAAACATTCTGCGAAACCTGCGAAAAACAATTCTTTTTCCAAGAGGACTTTCAGAACCCACTTGAAAAAATCCATCCTAGTGAATATTAAATTTAGAAATATTTGTTTTTTGAGATACGGGGCTTGAAATTTCTAACCTGATACATCAATTTGAAAATGACAATATGATTTTTGATTCTGTTAGCGCTGGTCCCTAAATATTGGGATTTCGCATGTCGAAAACTGAATATTACCTTATGAAGATATTTTACTGACCAAATCTTGAACCTTGGGCTATAATATAACGTATTCAATGTTAATTCAAATTCATAGGATCATATTACTTTTTGGGAAGAGTTGCGCAAAAACAAATTTTATCAGGTCAGAATTTGCCTACACTTTTGGGCTTGACCCTCCTCTTTTCTCAAATTGTTAACATTCAGAATTGTAATCAATTCATATTTTATTTCAAATCAGTTTACTATAATTCCAAAGCGAACTAATCCGCCAAAAGCAAGTTGCAATGCTTGTGGTGAATTTTTTGTGAAATATTGTAATTTAATAAGACATGCAAAAATGTTTCATCCAGGTATTAATTATTATATATATTATTTTATATAAGTGCATTCATTTTTAACACGTTTATAATAGCGAAATAGTTTAGTGCGGAGATTTAAATACAGTTGAGATGGAATTATTCGTGGATGATTCCGCAGAAATGCAGATCTGCAGAAAAAATTGAGATTAGCAGGTACTTGCTGACACGTGTTTCTACTAATTGGCTTCTTCGGGGAAAGGCAACCTTGAAAATGTGAAAGGAATTAGAACTATGGAGGAGCTTTTAGCTCTGAAAAATATGGTAGCTCCGATTAGACCGACATTACACTCTATACAGGCACAACAATGTCGGAATATTCAAACAGTAGCCACAGGCTCGAATAATATTCATATTCACCATAATAAGAATATTCCGGTCCAAAGGAACCTGTATAGAAGCGATAAAACGAAAATATAAACGAAGTTGTGGTTTATCAAACCTAACTAATGATGAAGTAAATAAAATTTCAATTAATTTACTACAAACAGAATGGTTAATTAATAATAATTTTTATTCGTTATATATTTTTCAATAAATATTTCATGGATATTAAAGTGCTTTAAAGTGGTTAGATCGTCTCCATTCGAGAATTTAGTTTGAAAAACTCTTTCCTGAGGGGGATTAATTACCCCCAGTACACCTCACCCCCGTAAATTCTCCCCTGCGCTAAATATGCTGAGTGTTCTCTAGAAAGGGTTTCTCATTATGGTAGGAAAAAATAAAAACCTATTGAATTATTGTTATATATATATTATATTATTGTTATTTCTATTTATAAAATTGAAAAATCATATAGATATACACTCAAATATTTATCTAAAAAAATTTCACTCTTTTCGCCGCCCCCTGGACGTGCCGGGCACGCCTTGCTCGCCCGCTTACGGCGGGCCTGATGAAAATTGGAAGTGAGACTCAAAACATTCATGCATATACCTGGCATAGGAATTGACAGCAAGGTAAACTTTAAAGAACACTTCAAAGGCCAAAAAAAATCAACCTTTAGGTCCCTAACTTATAAAATCGAAAAATCAGCGCTAAAATGGCAACGATATGCAGAAGACCATGGATATGAAATTTTTCGAACCTGAAACAACACCATGCACTCCACCAACCCACTCAAAATTTTTCAATGATTTCTAATGATGACAATCCATAAGTATTATCTAGTATATTCTAAAACAAGTTGCAGAATGGGTACCTATTCCAACACAAATGCGAAATTCGAAAACGAGCGACGAAGGAGCAAGTTTTTGAACGCATGAGTGTTGGAATTGCCTTCTGCAAAGAGTATTAGACGATATTTTCTCTATTTCAGTCAAGAATTGTGAGAAATTTATTGGAATTCAATGAAAAATTCAGATTATACCCCCTAGTGCCTTTTGTATTTTATTTTTGCAGTTGGTGTGATTGATACGAAAATTGACAGATTATAGAATTTGAATAGTGCGATCAAATCTCTACATGGTTTAATATTGACAATTGTCATTACGACACTGAAATAGAAGAAGATAGTTTATTGATCTGTAGTTGTTTGTAGTATTAAAGGCTGCAAAAGCTTTTTAATCACTTTAAAGAACCTGTTATTACCTCATTGTTTTTCTGTATTTTTTCGATATCTATTTTTATTGAGCACAAATATTTTTGCAAATATCTTAGGTGCAACTTAATAGTGACACTAATTTCTTGAGGGAACATCTGTTAATATTTATAAATATATTCATGTTATCATGAAAAATTATGAATCTGTGATTTTGAATGGAATCAAAAATAAAACTCGCATTCAAGAAGCACAATTTTATTGTAAAACTTACTCAGGAACTATTAAAAACCATTAAATGAAATAAGGAAACTTAAATGTTAGAAACGCATAAGTACAGAATATTCAACAATTGATATCAGTAATTTTCCACACAAACACAAATAGTATTTCCTAACTACAAGTGGTCGCTAAGCTTAGAGAATTGCCCTGTTGACATCTTTAATGAAAATAAAGCCAGTGTGATTTCCTTCTCAAAAAGCTATTTCTAAATATTTGGTTATAGCGAGGTTGAATCACAGATATGTATGAATGAACTATTGGACAGTAATGAAAAATTGTGAAAAGACTGTATCCGAAATTAAACGAAGAGAAAAGCTTCTCTCAACAAAAAAATGTGAGTAGATGACGCCCTTCCTTATCTTCGAGATTCACTTTCAAATGTTTATATTCTTCAATAAAAAATGAGCAAATTTCAGATAAAAAAATTCTTGTACATCAACTAAAAATGCACATCAAAAATTTATGGCACATTTTCATCGTCAAAACACTTCATTCAAAGATTTTTTTCTTCAGAGTAATCGATACATTTTTGTGTAATAATGATACATAACATTTTTTTGTGTTTTTATTTATTCTTTTTTTTTTTCATTTTAAAGTATTTATCAAAAGTATAAAACACTGTAAAATAGTTATATGAACACAACAATTCTCTGTATCTTACGACTAAATAATAAAATTCTGCTCAGCAGAGCCTAGGAAGACTAAAACATCTCAATGTATAAATTTTTTCAACAATTTAACGCATAAAATAACTATGATCACTACAACAAAACTAGTTGATTAAAAGAAATGGATATCTAGTGCAACGTTCTACAAACTGAAAGCATATAGAAGTATCAATTTCTTTTTGTTATCACATATCAGTACTCATGGATAAGCATCTGGAATGGAACCCTAAATTTTAGTTGCTGATCAAAGTTGAATATTTTATTTTAACTGATTAAACGTTCCTCTCCTTTAACTTATCCACACAGAAATACCAATTTAGAATTCCGTCAATAACATACAATGAAAGAGAAGAAAAATCTTACAGTTATAAAATTCAACCCACTTCATGAATATTGCAAGTAATGATCAAGATCGCTAAAATCCACCATATTCACCTTAAGTATAAGATTAAAAATAGCTTACAATCTCCCATTATACATAGTTGTTAAATATTATGACGTTCAAGCAATTAAGATATAGACATATGGGTACACAATCCTACAGTGACAATATTCATTGAAAACTCAAATTTCAGAATTTTATCTTTATTTGTACTCCCAAATTGATTTGAACCAACAGATAAGAGACTTGATTTCGGTCAAATAAAAATAGATTTGAAAAAATGGACCTTTTTCTTGTTATCGAAAGTTTATCATTGAACCAAGATTTCCGTAATCTTTTACATTCATCCAAAAAAAACGATGAGCAAAAATAACACTACTTACTCATCCTTAAGGTAATATTTTAAAATATTTTTTTGAAAATTGAATTATATAACATACAAATACAATAGATGTGTGCTTGCCACACATTTAAAAAAAATCATACAACAAATAATTTTGCAATATAGATATACATCAGGCAAAAGAAAACCTCATTTGCAAAAAAAGTTTAAATTGATGATCCATGTTTAGAAGCGATAGGGCATTGTCTTTCAACAGCCTTTTTTCACAAAAAAAAATTTTTAGAACAATTGCAGCTTTACAATGAAAGATGCATCTTGGTACTCACATTTTCCATCAAATTTTTTTGCAACACATGAACACTTTCAACGATGCATCTTCAGTTCAATTTCTTGAAAGTGGGCCTTTCAGAAAAATCTCATAATTTAAAATTTAAGTAGAAAAATGAAAGTTATCTTCGAATTAAAATGAAGATTTAAAAAAGTAATTTGTACACAACGTCAGATAAAACTCTGACTCTAGTAAAAATATCTACAGTTCACATTATAAAAAAAAAATATTTACAGCAGAAAACAACACAGCATCCAACTCATAAAAAAATAAACACACAAATAACATATTGAAGTTTGCTAAAAATGTAAAATTGTAGAACTGAAAAAATTGTGTAAGGAAAAAGGTAAATTAGTTAAATGAACACTTTTTCTGAATAACATTGAAAAACACATCAAAATGAAGAAATGAAATTTAAAATCGTTGAAATATAAAAAAATCAGATAAAATTGAATTTTTTTTCTGATAAGATTAAACAAAAAATAACTGTATACAAGCCTTCAAAATATATTAACATAATCTTAACCCTAAAATTGAACGTAAATTAAGCTAAAATCACAGTAGAATTGAAACATTTTTCAAGTTTATCAAGTTCTATCAAAATATATATTTTTCTTTCAGCTCATGTTTTTTTCTGGTACTAAAAACTTTTATTTCACAATATATTCCAACGGGATTATATTCGTAACCTCAATTTTGAGTTTTTACAGAAATTTAAAGATTCACAAAGCTGGTTGATTTTCGCGATACTTTGTACCATTTATTTATTAATTGCTTAACAAAGCCAATGAATCTTGGGAAACAGTTTTTACTCCAAAGTTTATTCAAGTTGTTTTAATGTCCGGTAAAAAGAAAATGAATACTAATGAAAATAACAAAGCGGTTAAAAATGCCGCCATTTTTTCTATATACATGCTTTCGTTTTATTAATAATTGTTCATTAGTAAACTTTTCACAATTTTGAGTGAAATCAGAATACATGCAGATCAGAAGTTGAAATTTGTTATCTCTCAGCTAGTCAGCATGTATTTGTTTCATTTATATATGATACGAAACATTTTTGACAATTTTGGAATCGATCAGATGTAATGCAGTTCAGAATGTTTAACTTTCTGAACACTGCATGTATTAGGGGTCTCCTGTCGTTATATGTCATTATAATCAATACTGATCAAATTCCTCACAATCCTCTGAACTAATAGTTCTATTCTCCAGAGCCTGTTGCCTCCTCAAACGAGAAAGTTTCATTTGAAGGTGTGCCTGATATTCATGCAGCTTTTCTAATTGATCATCCATATCCTCTGAAGTCTTCTGAAGTTTTTTGCAGTATTTCCTAGCCTCTCTCAGGATAGACACTTTGGGTGCTTTCTCGTTATTTGAAACATTGGGCACCAATCTTCTAAGGTTCTCGAAATCATTACGAAGACCTACCCTTCTTTGACGTTCCATGTCATTGTGAAGACTGCGTTTCTCCAAAGGATGCTGGTCGTTTTCGCTGTCATTATCTCTGTAGTTCTTCCTCCTTCTACCAGATGAATTGTTTGTCCTAGAACAAAAAACGTAGGTAAATAACGAATAGTAGTAAATTCAAGGCTATTTATGTTAGAGACAGCAATCAACACTTGGGCTTAAATAAATACATAAATATACATATAAAGAAAAAGGGCTGTGATTGATTCAAGTATCACAGCTATTACGCTCAGTTAGTAAAAAAATGTGCTATACTCAGTTTCTCAGTGCTAAGCTAATTCTCAAAATCTTGGAAAATGAATTTGACGGAAGTTATCTAGTATATGTTCAATATATATGCCTAATTCAAAAACTTGAAAGTTCATACAACAATTTAACATCAAAGATCGTTTATTCTATGGGGTTTTAGAGAAATATTTCGTGTGAAATCATTTTCGGATTTATTTTTATTCAACATTAAATTATTTTCGATTCCTATTTTGTGAATAATTGAAGTAAATAATTTCAAATATGAAAATGGTAAGACTGTCATTATGCTGAAAAGGCAGAACATCACACGAGCTGTGCATGAAATTAAGAAATCCTTTCGATGATGGCTTTTTCAAACCTTCAAGGTTAAATTTTGGAATCAAGATAGCCTGTAGCATTCATAAAGCAAGTGTAGACTCATCTCATATGAAAAGTCGAGATGTATAGATTATATAATATGAAAGCGATTGATTGTTTCTATTTAGTGTTTCATAGATTCGAGATACGCACCTGGTTTGTCTTGCTCTTGTTGGTTTATTCTCATTTGCTGGAGCAGCAACGGCTTTCCTCTTCGCTGGGGGGTAATTTTTTGTTGGAGTTGTTCGACCTCTCTTGGCAGGCATTTTAGCTTTCAGCCCATTGTTGTTATTCCTTCCATTAAAGTTGTTATTATTGATGGTGCTGTTATTGTTGTTATTATTTTGATTGTATCTTTGAATGTTGCAGCGAGCACCATTTGGCGGATTTGTAGGAGGGATGAAAGCCAGCCTAGTGCCAACAGGATATTTCTTGTCCGATACGGAGACGACATCTATCTCTTCTTCTGTAAATAAAAATATATATATAGAATATCAATGGAGAATGACATTGAACTTTTAAAATTAATTTTCGAGATTAATCTTCTATGAATTTCAAATAATGACAACTTGAAATATTGTAACATACATTAAAATTTCTAACAAGCCCTCTTTTAATGTTATTCCTAGTATAGGAAATGTTCTAAATTAATTAAAGTATGAATTGTTCTAAAATCTCATACATTGAACTCGATAGTCAGGTTTGACCCACGGACATTTGGTCAGAACACTTCGCTCGAACTCGTGATTAAATTCGGCAAATTCCATCAAATAAGGAATTGTGAATCTTTGGCAATAAGTACTCTACGTAAAAAAAAAATAATTTTCCAGGAAGTACCTGCACCAGGCAACCAAATTTTTCCTGGAAGGTAGCGTTTATCGCATTTCCAAATTGTCGAATAAATATTAAATTAAGATTGCCGTTATCTATCACCTCGGAACCTGAACGAAAATGTATTTGATTTTTTTGAGAATGAATCTACTGATGCGTGTTTACATACATTCAATATTTACAGCGTCGTGATTGGAACTACCGATAAAATAATTGAAAATCCGTTACGCAATATGTTAGATAACAACGATTTCGAATTGATATGAATTCGAACTCTACGTTGAATTTCTCATCGATAACCGTCTTGGGAAAAATCACTAGATAGTCTCAGATAAAGCTGTCTTTTTTCTGTGTAAGAGGTTTTCTGAAAGACAGTCCCAACTGAAAAAGTTGATGTGTTATTTCAAACAAACGGAGTTTTTTTCAAGTTTCACGAGTGCCTCTACTTCCCAACTAACAAAGTTATTGTATTATTTTTTTGTACAAGGCCTTTGCAATGTACTAGGAGTGTTATTTTATGAATTTCATTTAGTGAATTCAAGTGTTACAGCTCGATTTATGTAATTTTGGCTGTACTCTTGTGGTTTCTTTAATTTTATTGCTTTTTGTGTTTTCAATTGTAATTCAGTAAAATAATTAAACAAACGGAAAAGTTCTAACGTTTTATATTGGCTCAAAGTCTAACATTTACCATTTGTTGAAATTTATCGCTCACACAAGTGGCAAGTGTGTTCTATCGTCGTGTTAATTGTCAATTTGTGCAAGTACTGACCGGATGTGCGGGTAGCCACGGGTTAAGAATTTATTCTTGATGTAAAACGCGAATCGAGTCGCCTTGTGAATAAAACACGCCAGCTGCATTTGCAGAACCGGGAGAGAGGTTGTTGTCATCGGATTGCAGTTTAGTACATCGTCTTCATCAGGGTGCACTGACACTTTCCACCGCAAGGGGGACCCCTTACTTGCTTCACCTGTTGTTATCGCGGTACGGTGCATCGATGACGGACGCCCCATGTTGCGAAGACGATAATGAGTGCAGTGTAATTTACAGTTACGAGAAATTGCTGGGTTCAATTGTTTTGAACGGCCTGCCTTGACCTAATGGGGATTCGACCGGAAAATAGAATCAAAAAGCAATGAAATTATTATTAAATACATCTATGACAGTAACCCAAAAAGTCATGCTGCGAAGATTATGGTGAAGAGCCAAGGGCATCATGTGTTTTATTAACTAAGAGCTGTTAGAAGGGAGTAGGCCATTACTTACATAAATGAAAGCAATCGAGCCTAACGACAAATCGAACAGAGGTATAATTAATGATTCTACAGCATAATAACACTAGGCCTCACTTTGCTAAACATGTTAAAGCCTGGCTGATATCAATCAAACGAAAATTCCTTCTACTATATAGCTCTTTACATCATTTATTCCGGTCGATGTCACATGATCAGGCTAATCAGCACATCAGACATAAAAAATGGTTGAATTCGCGCATTATTCGAACTCTACAAGAAATGGGAAAAATTGGCATTGTACAATTGGCTTTTATTTATTTTTTTTTTTTTTTTCATTTTTATCAATCAAGCACAAATCACTGATTTATTTAATTTGCCTTTCATATCCGTGCTTAGTGTGATATGTGCTGATGAATACTTTTTTGTGAGCAGTATAGCTCCTGAGATGCAAATGGGCAAAATCATCTCAAATGTAGAATGATCATATTGCGTTCTTAGGTAATACTCCACTCATAAACTTCCTCTGAACCGATAAAAAAATAGTATCTTGAGAAAATCACGTAACACCTTTTGTTCATGTCTTATCGCAGAAAAGATAATGTTACATTCTTGTAACGAAGAATATTTGATATGCCTAATATCTGCGGAATTACGAATTACCCGAGTATTATAATTATTAATTGAATGAAGTTCGTCGTGGAAATTTTCAAACCGGTGCAATCCTTATTAAGACCATAGAAGGTCATAAATATCTGTGTAGTTTACCGTAATACAGCTCTTTGGTGAGGATTTTTATGATCAAACTCTACATCCCTATAATTCAAATGATTACTTCTCACAAAATATTGTGGATCTTTCAAAAAGATTTTTCCCCTTGATCATATGTCATCCGTCAAATATAAATTGGCTTAGGCATTTCACGTAGAATTTAAAGAATTCAAATAACTGATAAAAATAAATGATAAATATCTGATAACGTGCAAATGACATAATTTGCACAAGTGGAAAGGTCATCGAAAAATTATATCGCCCGGTATCTAAAGCGGAAACTATATTGAGTACCTATGGATTAGTGAGAAGATTAACTGAAGGGAAGTTTCAGACAAAAAACAATTTGTCTGACTAAGAATTTCAACAAAAATCGATTCATGACCCATAGAAATACCAATCGAATGATATTAACAACATATAAACCTACAGTAACCATATTAGATAGATTCATAAGAATTTATTTTCAATCAAAGATGTCTAAAAACAATTTCAGTCATTTAAATTGATAAATCTGATGAATATCTTTTGAGAGTTTTAAAGCATGATTTTAAACATCTCAGTATCGACTTTTAAAAATTCAATCGACTCTAAAACTATAAAATAATCGATTTATACGAAACGTTTGCGTATTGCCTTGATTGATGGTGACAACTGTGCTACAAACGTTAAAAATCTATTCTGGATGTAAGAGAACAATGACCGATGCTAATGAGTAAATACAGAACCTCCACGTTTATTTTTAGAAGTATCATATAATTGACTTATTCTTTTGATGTTCACCGTGGGTGGTGAAGAGTCTAAATTGTAACTAGTTTTTCTAGTATCTTAAGAAACAAAACAAAACGCATTGAACAAAGCCGAATGGATCGGATTTAAATCGAAACCAAAACATAGAAAATAGGTCTTATATTCGAATACAATAAGGTTTGCGAAACCTTTTTCGCAAAGATAACAGTGAAAGCCGACAGAATAGAATTGCAGAATCCCTTAGAACACCCATTTCCACTATAGCTAAGTCCCCGATCCGACTTGTTGAATACCTTTGTTAAAACTCCTCTTCCTCGGGTTTCAAACATCTGCCAGATCCATCTCGCGAGTGGGAAACGTCTCAACTTCCATTGTAGGTGTATTATTTCTTATTTAGAATACGGATTTCGAAATGCACAGAATAATAAGTAATAGTTTCTAACATTCTACCTACTTTCATTATGTTGCATTTCTTTTGAGGCGCAGTACAATGAAAGGGTATAATGTACATGCACCTAGTTGCTGGAAATTGGGGCCAATTTACCTGCCCACGACTTCTACCTGGGCTGGTACAGTTTCGAAATGTTATCTCAGGAATCGTAAAATTCTTCTCGCTTTGCCGATGCCGATTCACTGGGTTTTGTTTTTTTTATGTTCGCCACTTTGAATTCTCCGCTAAGCGCCACAGGTGATAATAGATGGTGTTTATGGCTCCATATAGTATCCCTTAACTGTGACTACCAATTAACGCCTTAAACTGCACAAATAGTTGATGATTTCTCAACTGATTTAATGCTCTTTGTTGAGGAAAAAGAATTTGATCCACTATTATGAAAGTTTAGAGTATTTGTTAGTATGCATAATTTTTTTCATTTCGTGCTACGGAATTATTGTGTCATATTTCGTAATTTTGATTGTATGATTTATCCTATGTCAAATTATGTTTATGGTGTAAACAAAAAGGGATTATTTATTTGAACGAAAAATGTTTGTTAGCGCTTTTTGAAGAAAAAAAAAGAGGGAATGCGGAATTCCACCTTGTGGAGCTTATATTTGAAGTTAAGAACCGAATTGTGCTGGAAGAGAACTACTGACATCAGAAGAATGCAAATTTACTGGCTTTCCAAAACGACATTTTGAAGATTACCAACCTAAAAAATCAAAAGTTGTTTGAAAAAAACTGCTCGTTTTCTGAAAAAATCTTCAGATAAGCAACTTTAAATGAGTAGCAGTGATCGTTGGAGTTGCTTGAGCTAGCCGAAAAAGTGAATTAACTTTTCTTCGCATAGAAAATGTAGTGTGTAAGAAGGAATTTGTTAAAGCAACCATTCCAAACACAAAGATGAAACGTCGAGAATTTGCTAGAACCGTTGAAGCTTTTGAAGGTACAAATTTCAACGAAATTGTTAAAAAATACGTAATCTAAATAATTTTATCGACTCATTTCTGAACTGATATATCTTCTCAACTTGAAAGTTATTCAACAGGAAACCGATAAAGGCCTTATTTGCTGTCGGATCATTCTCGATGCCCAGCCGACAAATCAACAAACTTACAGACATATTCCGACATGTCGCCTTCCAGAAATCAGTCCCGGCGTATCGCAATCTGTCAACAGAAGAATCAAGTCCGACTTTATCAATGAGTCGTTTATCAGCTAGTTTATTTCCGATAAATATTAAAAACGCACCCTAAGGTCCTCGTGGGGTCTCTACCTGAAAGTGCAAACATGAGGAACTATCCGACCTTCTTCTGGGAACTTTCCAGTTTTCCTTACATGCCGGCGTCTCACAATCGAATTCTGGGAAATCGGACAGGTCATATAAGTTATAAATGACCGTCCGAAGGCTAGTCACAACATTACGCCGATGCAAATTCGTAATCTTGAAGGTTTTATCGCCGCATTGTGTTAAACGTTGTCGACTCAATATAAAGAAAGAGGATTCGACTGTGTTCATCACATGAGTGCGAATTATTACCAGTCTCTTCATGATAATGATGTTTCGAATAAAGGTATACGCATTTGCTCTTGTTCAAGAAAACCGTAATTCCAAATCTAAAGGTGTGCTGTGATTGGACGACTGCCGCGAGCGCATGTTTTGATTGTTCGTTCGTCGGTGATTGTGTGTGGACGTATTTTATCAAGTAACATGGATAACGAAACTGCTGTTCGGTTAATTGAAATATATATGTCTTCCTTCTACGTATTTTATATAATAAGCAGAGTTACAACACACGCGGCCGCTTTCATTGTGTCTTCAATACGAAATAAAGAGCGCGGCGTGTCTCAGACATGCCGCTCAGTACTGCCGCGCAAAAGGTCTAAACTAGTCAAGCGGCAAATTTGCGTCAGCGAATGCCGCGCGCAGCTGTCGCGCACTTTGCGCGCTGTGTTTAGACACACCTTTAGACCAACATTTTCCAAATTACCAACTTCAACAAATCTATTGGGTTCGCTTGTACGAGGAGTAATCAAAAAGTAGTGATTATCGAAACAATACAAGAGTTACATTTACAAAATAATGTTTTTCTAATTTAGACAAATAAAGTGACACTTTTCAAAACTCATCGATGTTTCCGTATATAGTTACGAAAATTAAAATCTATGGCAACTGCCGATGAAAAGAAAATTTTCCAATTGACTGTGAAAAATAAAGAATAATTCAAAGAGTAAATTACTTGAACTTTCACTTCTTTACTTTTTTTAAGTCATTTAAATTGATGTATCAACTACATGGTATGTAGATCAATAAATTGATATTTAGGTAACTTAATCACGTGCATGGGAATTTTATTTATGAAAATTCATTGCACAATTTGAACAACTAGTGATACTGACCCCATCAATTTAAATATTTTCTATGTCATGTATTCCAAGAATGTTTGTCGCCATCTTTTGTTTATTAATAATGGACTTCTTCACGCAACCTTCAACCGTATTAAAATTACATCCTGCAGAATAGTCGATGACCGCCGAAAACAATGACATGTAAACAAAGAAAGATTTGGCAACTTTAAAAACTGGGCGATAATTTTCAATAAATTTCCAAATGTGTTAATATCTGCAGGTTATAGTTCATATCTTCCATTCATATATTGGACAAAAAAATTAGACATGCTCAACATTTGATGGCCTTAGATTAACGTATTTTTCAACCATTTCGATGCAAATGTCAATATTTGTCTTCAAGCCTTATTCGGTCGAATATAAGCTCCACAAGGTCGAATTCTTCTTTTCCCCTTTTTTATTGAAAATACGCAACACTTATTGGTTGTATTGAGTAATCCTTTTTGTTATATGCTGTATCTCTCTGGAATCAAGGTCTATTCATAAGTTTTTTTGACGGGCACTTGGTGGATGTATGAGCAACCAAACGTATTTTATCGTTATATTTGAATACCGTCAAAAAATATCCGGTTTTCTTTACTTTAGAATCACTACTCGTACAACTCTAATTTCGGTACAGGTAATCTACTGGCTCCAAGGTACTTCCCAATATATTGATCTTACACGATCGAGTAGAACTCAATTTTTCCTAATCGCGAACATAGAGCTAGAGTTCCTCGAGTGAAGCACAGAAGATTATCGGTTATCGGTGCAAAATGACCCGGCGGATCGGAGAAAGACAGGAGAGAAATGTCGACGACGTCGTCAGCGTCTCGAAACTGGACCTATACCATGGTTTCTGCCTTTCACATTCCATTCATCGGACTATAACGGAATTTCGACCAGATATCTCTCTCATTTTCACGGCGTACAGGACGCCGTCTCCGGGGGCATATTAAAACCCGATGCATACATCGGACAACCTCCGACAAGTCGATTCCATCAACGACCACTATGGCCAGTTGACTACATTCTTCCGGACTTTCAAATCGAAAAAAAATTGGACGGTTGTCATGGACCGCTACAACGATTAAAAGAGACGGCAACATGTCATCGCTGAAGGTAGGCCCTAAAAAGGCTGTCCCACAAGGCGACAGATTTAGAACACTTTTTTATGACGCATTAATTAATTTCGTCAGAATTCTTCGGTGTATTACTGGCTGAAGAGGGCGTTTTTAAATTAATGTTTTTGTTTTCGAGTTATTCTGAGCCCGTTCTGTTAATACCCATGTTCTGAAAGTTTATTGAAAAAACCAGTCCACGTATCTTACGATGGAAAGCCCCAGCTTTTATGAAATCAATAAATTTCTTAAAAACATGTTTAAGAATATAATTGTGAAGAAAAACATTGTAAATCGTGATCTGCTGACGCGTTAAGTTTTTTTTAACGAAAAGAAGAGGTTAAATGTAACGGAGTACCATACATATTCGCGAATGGTACAGCAACATAGAAAAAAACCTTCTGTGAGTTCAGTTATATTTTATCTGGGAAATTTTTCGCAAAGAAATGCTGAGATACTTGAATCAACTTCAATCTGAAATAAAAGAAGACTGAAATAAAGGAGCAGATTGAAAAAAGAATCGATACATATTTTTAACAATTTCTCGTTGAGGCTGGAAAGCCATTTCACATCAGGTCCAGCGATTCAAGTATTTATTCTTCTTCTGAATAGGACTGTGAATCCTTCATGTGACTCCAAGTAGCTTGAATTATTTCTTATTGATTGAACAGAATTAAAAACCGTGTTATGAGAGTTGATCCAAAGTAATGATAATCAGGTATTTCTAGACCGTATTGAAATAAAAAAATATTTCTTATACATGCACCAGGTGCGCTTGAAAAAATCTTAAGAATAGACTATGATTCCAGGGAGTCACATTCATTTGAATAGAGACAAGCTGCGAGGATATCAAAATAGAGAAAGACGAAATCAGAGCTATCATCAAATATCTCTGAAATGTCTACATACTACATACACAACGATTGTCAGAATATTTTAAACAAACAACAACATTGTACGTACTCGAGCGTGTCAGATCGAGATGAACGTTAATCACATATTGAGGAGAATATATTTCCTTGATCTCATAGTTTTACATTGTACGGGAGGGCGACAACCTTGCATAAAAAACAACGTCACGTGTACATCTTTTTTTTTTCGAAGCGCCCAATTCAAATACGACGCTTTGTGTTGAATGCGACGCCCTTTACAATTATCACCACACGCGAAGCGTTCTTCGATTAATGAACGTTACATCTGGATATCTAACGGGTGGACCAAAAAAAAAAATGTCTCCAACTTGGAACGACGCTCCTAATCACCACACTCTCCAAAAATACTCCATGGTTTTGTTTCGAAACGGACATATTTTGTGGGGTCCGTCTGGTATTAAGTGTCGAAATAGTAAAAATAGAAAGACGGAATTGAAAGTGCTTACCATAACACCTCGGTGTTTTCCGAAAATGTATTCATAGCACGGCGGCTCAAGAGCGTTGATCCTTTAATTATACAGACTTGTCTCTTGAACCCTTTGGCGCAAATGGTAATAATTCCGGTCTTCTCATAATATACATAAAATAACATTTGCCATTAATAATTCAATTAGATTAAAATTGATAAAGAGATTTGAAATAGAATAACATTTTTTGATAGTAGAATGTGGAAAAAAGTATTAGATTTTAGCTCGAGGTTCAACCGATACTTGAAATCTAATATTTTTACATGCAGCAGTTCCCAACCTTTTTCAATGCCGTACCCTTCTGATAAATTTATTCAAATTGTACCCCAAGAAAAAAAGTTGCAAGAATATTAATCATGGAAAGTAAATATTTACGCAACATCGTCTGCTACACTTTTAGTTGAATCTGGGGGAGACTTGATGACACTAAAGGAACATGGCGGTTGGAAGTCATAAACGGTCGCTGAAGGGTATGTTGATGAATCGGTGGCACACACAACAGAAATTGCTAATAAAGTGTTCAGAACGTGTGGTAGTTCTGAAATAACACCCGATTTGCGATCAGGTACATCAACAGTAGTTGTGTCCATGTCAGAGAATATCATTTCAACACAAGAAAATTCGTCTGTCGTACCGAATAGTTCAAAGAACACGTCGTTCACGCAATGCACATTTAATAATTGTACTTTTGATATAAAGGAAATGTAACTTATATTCAATAAAATATTCTAAAATCAAATATCTTCCATTATCTATATGTATATATATCCGGAAAAAAAGTAATTTTATGAAAAGTTATATTTTGTTACCTGTCAACAGAGATGAAATGTCAATTTTTTCCAAGTCACAGAAAAAAAAATTTTGTCATTACTTCAGAACTATTAGGTCGATTTGGCTGAAAAAGGAACACATTCAAGATATTCATCCTTGGAGCCTACCCTGAAAAATACACAAAGCCCGCGAAAATCTAAAACAGCTGGAACATTGTGAACAGATTTCGTTTATTTATCAGTACCCTGGATACAGGAAATTCATTCATATCGTATTAAAGAAAAAAAATGAAGAAATTCTTGATCATTTGAACGAATATCTAAAAACTGTTACACTTCTGACCTCTTTATCTTATCGAAAAATGTAACAAAGTTATATTTAGAAGTATGCCAGTAAATTCAGCTTAAGGTATGATAACTAGGAATAAAAATCCGATGGGATAATGTAGCTTGCAGCTTCCGTTCCTAAAGTGAACATTTCGCAGCGTGAATCATTTTTATGATTTCATATAAAAATTTAAGTAATTATTATTATATTATTATTATCTTTTCCATCATTTGCCATTTTACTTTTCCCCATCTTTCTGGCAACATTCGGATATCCCGTCGAAAAACTCTTCATCTTTTGACGCTATCCACAAATCTACCCAATTTTTGGTGTCTTCATATGATGTGAAGCGCTGCTCAGACAGACCATGTGCCATCGACCGGAACAGATGATAATCAGAAGGGGCTAAGTCTGGTGAATACGGCGGGTGGGGTAAAACTTCCCAGTTGAGTGTTTCCAAGTATGTTTTTACCGGCGCCGCAACATGTGGACGAGCATTATCGTGTAAAAGAATAATTTTGTCGTGTCTGGAGTAGTAATGGGCGCGTTTTTCCTTAAGTGCCCGATTCAATCTCATCAATTGTGTTCGGTAGAGAGCTCCAGTAATGGTTTCGCTTGGTTTCAGCAATTCATAATACACGACACCAAGCTGATCCCACCAAATACACAGCATGAGTTTTTTTCCATGAATATTCGGCTTAGCTGTCGATGTTGATGGTTCGCCGGGCTTAACCCATGACTTTCTCTTCTTTGGATTATCGTAGTGAATCCATTTTTCGTCACCAGTGACTATAGATGCAAAAAACTCTTTTTTTTATTCCTGGCAAGCAGCATTTCACTCATGCATAATCGGCGTTCAACGTCTCTCGGCTTTAGTTCATATGGAACCCAATTTCCTTGTTTTTGAATCATTCCTAACGATTTTAAACGATGTGAAATTGCTTGTTGAGTCACTTGTAGAGTAAATGCAAGTTCTTTTTGCGTTTGGGACGAATCTTCCTCCAATAGTGATTCTAATTCCATGTCTTCGTACACTTTCGGCCTTCCACTGCGTTCTTTGTCTTTAACGTCAAACTCACCGTTCTTAAACTTTTGAAACCATTCCTGACAACTTCTCTCACTTAAAGCAGCTTCACCATTTGCTTCTAGAAGCAATCGATGCGCCTCAGCTGCAGATTTTTTCACATTAAAGAAGTAAATCAAAAGTTCCCGCAAATGATGCTTATTCGGAATAAAACTTGACATTTTTGCACTAAAAAAATTACATGATGCTGATACGGAATCACTAGTACTTTGAGGTTATGGTGTTGCCAGATGACTAAACATGGGATTTTACGTTTTACATCTGACAATTTCTCCATAACCTTCTGGTCGGGCCATCTTTTGACAAACCGCGGAAACTTATTTGTACACCTAATAGTTATTTAATATACAAGAGAAAAAAGTATTAGATTTTAGCTCGAGGTTCAACCGATACTTGAAATCTAATATTTTTACACGCCCAAGAAAGCTGCGATTTTTCCGAGTACACAAATTAGTGATTTTTTAAATAATGCACCCAATGAAGTTTATTTAATGGCCAGGTTGTTGTTGTATTTGGGATTGTAGGAGCTTGTCGAATTTGTGAAATCAGCCAGGTAACATTAGATCAGCAGTTCCCAACCTTTATTCAATGCCGTACCCCTTGTGATAAATTTATTCAAATTGTACCCCCAAGAAAAAAAGTTGCAAGAATATTAATCATGGAAAGTAAATATTTACGCAAGATCGTCTGCTTTTAGTTGAATCTGGGGGAGACTTGATGTCACTAAAGAAACATGGCGGTTGGAAGTCATAAACGGTCGCTGAAGCGTATGTTGATGAATCGGTGGCACACAGAACAGAAATTGCTAATAAAGTGTTCAGAACGTGTGGTAGTTCTGAAATAACACCCGAGGTACATCAACAGTAGTTGTGTCCATGTCAGAGAATATCATTTCAACACAAGAAAATTCGTCTGTCGTACCGAATAGTTCAAAGAACACGTCGTTCACGCAATGCACATTTAATAATTGTACTTTTGATATAAAGGAAATGTAACTTATATTCAATAAAATATTCTAAAATCAAATATCTTCCATTATCTATATGTATATATATCCGGGAAAAAAGTAATTTTATGAAAAGTTATATTTTGTTACCTGTCAACAGAGATGAAATGTCAATTTTTTTTTCAAGTCACAGAAAAAAAAATTTTTGTCATTACTTCAGAACTATTAGGTCGATTTGGCTGAAAAAGGAACACATCCAAGATATTCATCCTTCGAGCCTACCCTGAAAAATACACAAAGCCCGCGAAAATCTAAAACAGCTGAAACATTGTGAACAGATTTCGTTTATTTATCAGTACCCTGGATACAGGAAATTCATTCATATCGTATTAACGAAAAAATGAAGAAATTCTTGAACATTTGAACGAATATCTAAAAACTGTTACACTTCTGACCTCTTTATCTTATCGAAAAATGTAACAAAGTTATATTTAGAAGTATGCCAGTAAATTCAGCTTAAGGTATGATAACTAGGAATAAAAATCCGATGGGATAATGTAGCTTGCAGCTTCCGTTCCTAAAGTGAACATTTCGCAGCGTGAATTATTTTTATGATTTCATATGAAAAAGTTTCGTAATTATCTGAATAATTCTTACATTTTATCTTTCTGCACGAATTTATCAATTTTAAATAACTGACAATCTTTGTAATCTGCATAGAAACTGGGATCATCTATTTCGCAATATTCAAAAATTTCTTATGAACTAATTCCATTTTAGTCAAAGATGGAAAGGTAAAAACTCTATCATTGAAATAGATCAGATTCAAGTTAAAAAATTTAGATAAACTGAAA
Organism: Micraspis discolor; assembly: GCA_030674115.1. Taxonomy (NCBI): domain Eukaryota; kingdom Metazoa; phylum Arthropoda; class Insecta; order Coleoptera; family Coccinellidae; genus Micraspis; species Micraspis discolor. The sequence goes on from JARTUT010001740.1 coordinate 14,041,223, forward strand.
TGAAGTCAGGAGCTTGTGCATGCTTGTTCCATAGTCTTTTTCCGGCATCTGGATCAGTGTGATACTAAAACAACCGCCACATTGAATGAACAGACATAGCATAAATTAAAAATTCCAATCACAGTATTTCTTCAGTTTCGTTCGAAGCTCAAATAGCCTTTTCATAAAAACCAACCAAAAAAGGTATATGCTTTCTATCGAAAATCATAGTAATTGATATCATCCTTCCAGTAAACGAAGTTGGAGACAACATTAACTCAAAGGATGAAAAAATTTAGGAACTATATGTTTGTATCGAACACTAGGTTTAATCAATTTGTGGTGATAGTGCAATATTCCATCTATCAACGTTGAGTTGGCGTCCCGCAGGGTAGGATTTTGGGGCCACTTTTCTTCCTTTCTATTGTATAATGAATGATCTTGACCTAGCAAATGTATGTCCATTGTAAATGGGTTTTCATGAGGCGAGTTAGTGTATTTACGCTGATGAATCAAGCAGTCATATCGGCTATAAACGTGTTAATAAGAAAAATGATATAAAAAAGATGATTGCTTGTCGAGCATAGTGAGTTACTCTTAATCACATTCCGTATACTGACGTTCCGAAAGAGGACCATCAGCCAGTCGGGTTGGCAGATGTCTATCTCCAAATTATAGCAATAATTTAAATTGCCTGCTTAGACCGCCACAATGAGTCATAAATTCCATAGGATGACACCCACCGATTAAATTTTAACTCTGACTATCTTGGTATTCAAATTATCCAATGAAATGACTGCAGCCTTTGTGGTTTAATGAGGAGGAATATTATTAGATCTGCGATCTTACTTTAAGAGATAAATATTGACGCACTAGATACGGGAAAATAGTGTGGAAATTGTAAATATTTTGTAATGTGAGAGGCGTGTTCTACCGGTTAGTTGAAATGTTCGCGGAATGAAAATGGAAACAACGGAACACTTTTAGGAAGATATTTTTTCATATATAAGGTGAGTCTTCGACAACTGCGTTCATTTCAACCATAGATTTTTTATCCCATTTTTAACCTGATAAATTTCGAAAAATGGCATGACAACAAAGTTTTTCTTCTGTTCTTACAAATCTATAGTTCAAATTTATGTAGTAGTTAAAGATTCACACTGTATATATATCTATCTAAGTCTACTGTGATTAAATTTAATTAAAACACAGTACGTACATTTATTCGATCACTGGTACAAAAATTATTTCTTTCTGGCCAATTTCCATCAATATTGACGAACCGGCATGATATGATCCCGGTGAGGAAACTGGAACATCGTTTCTCTCGAATTTTGGTTGAAAACCGTTATCAGTTAACAAAGGTTCACATTCCTGTCGAAACTCCGTCATCTCTTTCACGATCTCGTGATGTGATTCATGACAAACGGTCAGGGCAAATTAGATTTATTATATCAATCGCGATTTTTATTTAGCACAACCTAAATATCTAGCAGGCGTAGCGTTCAAAATTAGAACCAGGAAATGAGCGATCCACATTGTAGCGATGTCGGCGGCTACTAAAATAATGTTCTCTGGTTTTAGATATCCTCGTTCCTGATTTCACCTTTTTTTTTCATCGACCAAGTCTGCGTTCTGTATTTCACAATATTATTGTCGAAAATATGCTGAATAGTTTGCGAACACGAAAAGAGCCTACATCTTTTAAGACAGGAACATAGAATAGAGGACGTGATACGCCGAAGCAACAAGTAAAGGCGAGAAGCAACATCCAACTAACAAAAGATAACCCAACAAAATTCCGTGATCAGAATCAGCGACGTTGAGCATTACGAAATACATAGAGAAATTTCGAGCAAAATTGTCGAAATAATTTAAATTGCTCCATATCACTCCACGAATTATGACTAAAAAATTGCTCATATAAGCGAAACCGTCAGCAAGATAAAACGAAATGTCTTTAACGAAATCTATCCAAAATACACTGCGTTTTTTTAGGTTTACGGTGACTAGGCTTCGTCAAATACGACATGCATATTCAGAAATAATGAATGACAGAATAATCACATTTGCTGTATCCAAATGGAGTACATACACTGGACAACAGCCCTCAACACTTTCATGCCATAATTTTCACCAACAGCTGATTGCCAAAATCACTACCGTTATCCTTGTATTAGCGCTAATTTCTACGAGATCATTACGATCGCTTTGCAAATCAGTGAGCAGTCGCTATCGAGTTGAACATTGCGGACTTTCATTACCCTTTATTTCATCAAGAGCTGAAAACACTTCCATATCGCGATCGCTGTGCAAACCAGCTGACCTATCGAGAGACTATGCTAGTAATTGCGTTAGTTTCTACCATCATTTCAATCGCTTTGCAAACCAGTGTGCAGTCACTATCAGCTTAAACATTGCAGTCGCTCATTATCATTAGTTTCACTAATTGCCAATATCGCTGCCGTATCGCGGGGACATCTTAAAAGTTGAGTTTGTTTCTACGATCATTGCAATCGCTTTGCAAACCAGTGTGCAGTCCCAATCGTGTTGAACATTGCGGTGGTTCAATATCATTGTTTTCACCAAAAGATGATTGCCAAAATCGCTATCGTATGGTGACGCTATACTCGTAGGTGCGTTTGTTTTCACGAGATCACTGCTATCGCAAAACAATGGGCACTCACAATCGAAATTGCGGTCGTTACCTAACTATTATTGCCGTCAACAGGTGATCGCTAAAATCGCTACCACGTCTACTCGCATCGTGATGAAGTTGATGCCTGCTATCGCAAAACTATTGCAATATCTGCAGAATGCCATAATGTGCTGTCGCAACCGATTGAAAATAGCAGTCGCTACAGCGCAGATATCGCAATTGAAAAGCAAGATAATTGCAGACTTCTTTCGAGTCTCTGATCTTTGCGGTATGGATGCGGCTACAGTAATCGCTTCCGTATTCATCGGGATTATTCATTTATAATCGATACCAGGGACAAAACGTGCGGAGAAACGATTCAAGGTGACGATTATTGAAACTGCTCTCATAAAAACTCGTTCGTGATTTCGATATTGTACCTCGATCAGCATTGCGGGTATTGTATTCGGTTGCCGGCATTTTTTGCGATCGTGTTCCTCGAAGGTTCTCTCCCCCTGATGAGTTTCACGAACTACAAAGGTTTCAATTGATACTTAACCTTATTGGATGAATAAGAGATTATTGTATGAAAAGGCTGTAGATATTTCAACAAAAGACAATGAGATAAATTTGGGTTAAATTCGAGAAATTGAATTCAAGACTTCAGTATCATTACTTCCCGTGCAAGAAAATAATTTGAATAAACAAGAAACATTATAATCGCACATAAATATGAACCAGATTCCACAATCGCCCTGTACAAGAATGCGGCGTCCGGTCCCATAACATCCGACATGATAAACTCCGTTTTGCGTTATCTAACAATTTGGCAACGGTGCCAAGCGAGTTTCAATAGCCGACGCCCGGGCTGGGGGCGGCAAACGACCTCGTCGCATCGGGGAGGACGCGACGCTCCACGGATCGCTCAACCGTACGCTGACGGCTAGACGTCGCGTCCTCTCTAATATGATTTCCGCCGCATTAGAAACTTTACAAACGCTATCGGGACAATGAACATTGTTGTTCTTTATTATCGCATATTTTCAAATGATGAGGATGATGGGAGGACACTTTTGGGCGATTTACGTGTTATGGGGTGAAGTGTCGAATGGAATGATGGCTTTATAAGGCAATTTACATTATATTTAAGAGATGTCGTAGAAAGAAAACTCAATGGAGATCGTGAGGTTTTGACTTTCGATAGAGTGGAATTTCTTAACCAGATATTTATACATATCGTAGCCAGCAAAACAAGGGGCGTAAAACGTCTGATAGTTTTTCGCAGAATGGTCGTAAACGCCCATTTATTTTTCGAAATAGATTATTGATGCCAAACGGCCGCGAAGGTGAAGTGAAGTATATTCTCGAAAAAGAATAATTTATGGAATATAAATAAGTGCAAGGTAGCGACAATGGACAGTTCCAAGTGATAGTGAACTATAGATGATAGGGTGATATTATTGTGAACATCAATTGTGTGTAAATAAATTACTTAATAGCGTAAATATTTTCCGCAACTGACAAAGACCCAGTAGTCGCGATTTCGTTGTTACAGACGGTACGCAGAAAGAGTCCCATATACGGCGCTCCAAACCATAAAGTGGCAGAAATATCCGTTTTATAATGAAATTACCGTCTCGATCCTCCTGAGACCGGTTTCAGAAACGTCCAGTTCCCGATATAGCGGTGAAATTTTGACAAGTCAATCAAATTCCAATTTTCCAAACGGACAGTTATACGGCTGGCTGACGCACAATCTATACTAGCAAATTGATCCTCGTTCAATTTACGGTCTCGTTCTAGGATAGACAGAACGTTTGGCCATCTTGGGACATCCATTTCAATCCTTTCCCGTTCGGCGAACGACATTTAATCGTTCAATTTGTGAAAGGCTATGCGGAATCATTCTCCCACACAAGTGTGTGCGTTGAGGTGTACGTGATGTACCAGATGCCGAGATGTTCAGAGATTTTTTTCGACGATTTCGATACTGCTAATTGAACTTGATGCTTTGGATGTGTAGTTGCTTTCGAAAAAGGAAGTTTGTTCTGTGGAGTGTAGATTATTTCCTTATTTGAAGCCCCTGGCACAAAGCGAAGTGACCTATGCCGGTCGCACAATACACACAAGTAAACATTCACCAACAAAATGCTTGCGACCAAACAATTTTTGACTGATCTTTTCAAGTGTGTTGTGGTGAAAATTAATTCTTCAAATTTTTTTTATTATGGAGTATATAAAAATGAATGATAAAACCAAATATATTTTAGAAGACATCGTTGACAGGCAGACAAGGAGTCAAACTGACGCCGTCTATGTTTTTGAAGACCACACGTTCGACGTAGATGAAGATGTAGCTTTTGCATTCTTGCGCGCTCTTTTCCAATGTTGAATAAATGTTAACTTTCTCTTGACACTTTGTATTGCTCTCGTCTTGTGATTGATACGAACATTAAAAAATTTAGTTCTGATTCTTTAGTTATTTAGTCTCATTAAATTGAACATAATAAACATCAGCCATCAATGTTATCTAAACTTCACCCCAACTGGGTAACGAAAGAAGAAAAATATTATCAGCGATACGCCTATAAATCAATATCAAATTATAAATAAAGGGGGTGATTCCTGGAACCTTTATCAACGACAGGTTGATCCCGAAATTTATTACCATCCAACACTATCAGCTCATTCCTTTCCCGGTTTTTGTTTCACTAAATTTTCTTAGCTGTTGCAACGTCTAAAAAGGAGAGACCCTCCGGGGTGACACATGTTAAAAATGGGGCCCAATTAAAGAGCTTCAGAACTGTTGAAGAAAGATTTCGGAACACTTGTCCGGGTAATTTCTGGGAATCCGAAAGGTTCCCCATTCATATTTCACCCTTAATGTAATTTCAGAGCGCGAAGATTGGTCTCACTTTTTTTCAATGCTGACAAAATTAATGAGGCTTCAGAATGCATCAAATATGGAGTGCGTGACATCTTGGTTCCAAACTAGAGTAGATGATTCCTTAGTAATATAAGTTCTGAAGTTATTCTAGATGAATTTGTATTGATCTCTTTTTGCTTTATTTCATTTATTCAAAAGTGTTTTATCGGAAATATTGCAAGTTGAAAGTCCTTATAAGTTGAATTAAAATTATGACAGATTTTCTTCATTTTGAATAAATAAAATAATGAAAAAAGAGATAAACAAGAATTCACATAAATTAAATTGTGATCCTTACTTTAGATTTCAGGAACAATTAATATAAAACTGAAAAGATATATTTATAGTTATTCCAAGATGAACATCTCGCAAAAACTCGTATAATACAACAATTTAGATAATTGTGGAATTACCTTTTGCAATACAATTTGAGTTAGGAGTAGTTATATATGCATTTCAATGCGTGAACAAATAAAACATCATGCAATTTCTGACTTAAACATTTCATTGAAGCCATAGAACAAGGATTGTCACGCAAACTGTAATGCCCTTTCTGTAAAATCCTATAAAATATATTTCAACCATTAAAGAAAACACGCTGACATATATTATGTAAGTAGGGTTCGAGGAGAGAAATACGTTCCAAGCAACAAAACACCTACATGATTGAAATTAGAAGGATTCTTCAGAAAAAGGCTTCGTATTAAAGAACGGATATGGTTTAGTTTGATATCACTTAATGAGCTTTTTATTTGAATTAAATTCTTCAGAATAAGCCTTGAATGATTCAGCGAAAAGTTAATGAAAGCATTCTAATATTTGAGATATATCGATTCAAATATTCAGTATTCAATAATTTTATTGAATAATTAAATATGATTTCCAATATAGTTTGATTTTTGTGTAAAAGACGATTTGGTCTTCTACACTGGTATCCAAATTGTGTTGACGTACAATAATGATTTTTACCAAGATATACACATTTTACGAAAATGTAACAACTATCACAAAAATTACTACTGAGTATACATTACCCTTCAAGAAGTTGTAATCTCGAAAATTCGATTGATTTAAAAGATGATCTTCCTTACCTGAAAAAAAAACTATTATTAATAAATTGGTCAGAGTAAGAAGAGGACTAAACAAAAAAAGCAATGGATGATATCAATACAAATCATGCATTCAAGTTTAGAAGGAACAAAAGATATCATCTGTGATCAGAAAGGGAGAAAAAAGTTTTGTTTTCTTTACGTTCTGCGCATTTGACTTGTATCAATATGTTTACCTTTAAGACATCTTTCGAGCTTCAATTCATATTGTACACACTTCATCTCACGTGTTTTAATTAATTTTTTTATTTTTAATCCCTACAAACAACGTTTGTAGGATTGTATTCCAGTGGCAATGTTGCCACTTGATTCATTAAACATATTACTCATTGCATAAACGAATCTAAGAAAAATAAGCTAATTACAACAATTTTTTCCATCAACTCATGGTTAAGTCCCGGCCGATATCGACTTACCAGCGTCGAAAGATGTTATAGTAAATTCGCAAAGGAACAGGAAACGGAAGTTTCGCCTCGAGTTACGTTTTTTACGAGCTCCATTTCGTAGGAAAAAAGATGAGGCATATCTCATAAAATCGCTCTCGCGAACTGGCGCGGGCAGACCATAGAGAGACTGATAATTTACATGGCCTTGGGGGCTGTACCAAATGGCCAGTATTCTCGTTAGGAGAACATAGCCCGTTCGAAGAATACGCGACGTATTGGTATGTCTTTAATTGCCCGGCTCATTTATTATTTATAGCTCTCTGAGGAATGAAAATACGACGGTCTCATGAATGAATTTTACCTTCCTAGTAGTCAGTTTTACCAGGAATCATCATAGTCATTGGTATTTCCCGAGGAGGCACCATAATGGAGCGTGTTTTGAATTCAAAGTCCACTCCTACTAATTGTTCAAATACTTTTGACCACACGGAAGTGTTTTTCTTCATTTTCAAGTTATAAATTGAGTAGGTAGATATTTTTCCAGGTGTTGAATGTGAAAGTATTCATTAGCAGATATTGTTCGTTCTATAGTATCGATAACTTCACAATGTTTTGCCCTTTAATACATTTCTTATCGTGTGAAGAATGCAAGAATTATTACAGTGTTTGGTCAGTGGGGAAAATCTGAAGACCACCGGTTCGAGGTGATTGGATTTACAGCTACACCGAACAAAGGAACATGAAAGAATTTTTATGACCTTCTATGGTTCAACAGTCAATGAAGAAGAAACATTACGTTTGCAATTGATGTACATTTGTAAATCACGTGCGACAAAGAGGGAACATGCGACATGAGATTCTATGAAAATATTGAAGCTTACAGACTGAAACATCCTTGCGGATAGATAATTTATTACCATGTGGTGTTAAATTTCAATGATTCGTAAGTGACATGGCGCCCAAGTCTCATGGATCAAGTCCAATATATATATTTCATAAAATAAAAGATGCAATGTATTTTTTACCCACCCCAAAGTTATGTCAACTAGTGTTTATGACTTCTTGGCACCCTCATCCACTCCAAGACCGATTGGAAATATATCAGATCCTCCATTCCTTCTCCACCGATAACAATAAAGTCCAATATGTTTCCCGCAGAAGCTGGGGGTGTGGGGAAGGGGCATTTCATCCCCCGCATTTGCATTCTTATGAGAACTCTGAGAGATTTATGACAAAAACGTGTCCCGCCTGCTGATTGCAGTCGCGCAACTTTGTAAATGGGGAGATGGACGGAATTAAGAACGATTTTTCGATATAATGGTAGCGGAAAAGTTTCTAGAACTATCAGCCTCCACCGCAGTATCGCCAACTGCGTCGATAAATTCGAAATGATGAAAAATTGCGAAGTTTTGGAAACAGGAAGTGAGGCCTGCTAACTGAGGAAAGGTCTCAAGAGCTCAGGATTTACAAGTTTTTCTCATTCCGTAGCGAGAAACGATACTGTTTGATTTCAGCAGGATAGTGCATCACACCATACAGTATTGGCATTTTTGATACAAACGTTTTCGAATGCATCTTATAACTAATAATATGTTGAGAAAAATTTCGAAGAAATCGACACGATGTAAAATTGAAAAAAAAAACAAAAAAAATGTTTTTCAATACTTTATACCTCATAAGATATCCGTCGTGTGAAAAATTCAATATGACGAAACTACTATATATCTACGCAAAATAATCGCTTTGGCAAACACGCGGTCGCACATCTTAAATCGTGGTCCAACTTGTCAAAACTATCCATTTCCCAGAGTAGCCAGACGATCAGCATCCATAAGTCATTATCATGGCCGAGGTCGCGCATTTCACAACTCTCACAAGCACCTACGCAATTTATATTAAAAAAACCATCGGACAATCGTATTTTAAATCCGCCGAATCGCTGGTTCTATTTTGGTACTCAAGGACCTTGCATTCCAAGGCTACGAGAGAATTCAGTAGAACTCGATTATGATAAAATGAGGTTTTGCGGGAAAACCATGAAGTGGACACCTAATTTTCCCGATTCTAGCCGTGTACATATTTTTTCAGTTTGATTTCATATCAAGTCACATAAATGTTTCATTCGATCGATTGCATAGAATTGATGTACTACCAAACCGCAATCAGGAATGCAGAATATACGGCAAGTAGAAAAAGTAGAAATGGCAAATCATACATACATTTATTTATCCGTTAGAAAGTGAGAACAACTATCTTTCCAGTCTAGACTAAACGCTCATATCAGCCAGTTTAACATAACGGACCAGGGTCGTTCTCACAGGGAAAAAAACCCGTTGACATTTCAATGCAAACTTCTATTGGTACTCGTTGCATAATGACCTGTTTCGCGTAATACAGACATTTGGATTCAATTTTTACGTCGACTCTAGAATTATAAACCCGTTCTACGGTCTACGGCTAATTTGATTTGGGTATGACAGATTTTGAGGTATTAAATGAATCAAGGATATATAAATTAAAATTTTTGGGCGTTAATTTTGACAACGTCAAATAAACTGAACTTTTATGACTTCGTGCTTTGATGTAAATTGAAAAAACTCCTACATCATCTCGAAATAAAAATTACTATAATAAAATTTGAGAATCTGCATCCATACGTGCACAAATTTTTGTTGAAATCTGACGAATTCTTTATGGGATATCAAGTATGAAAAAAATATTTTGGGAAATTTTATTAAATTTTCAATTGTGACATTTTAGCAAGCCTGTTCGTTTTAATTTCGAAATTAAAACATAAAAGTTTTCGACTCCTAAATATCCGATTTCTTTTTCAATTTTAGGATTTTATAGACTAACTAGTCACTAAAGGAATTGAGGATGTTATCAGCATTAACATAGTGCTTTAAACCCCCATTTAATTAATCAGGTATTCTAGACAAATATGACAGGACCTATGATCAAACCACTTTTTCAGACCACACAGAGGAAAAAGTTCTGTGACCCAATTTTCTCGATTAAATATAATCAGGTACTTCATTCTTCAACCTATATTTTCGAAATCGTACCTAATTATCTCGATCTAGTACGCTTACAGGTCAGTTCCCCCCGAAAACCTGACCGGTAATTGTCTTTCTGGCTACCACATCCAGTCAGATACCAATCGTTATTTTTCCTGTTACGCTAAACTGGCGAACACGTGTAGGAACAGTCCTTGACATATTCTCGAACCGCAGGATTTCGGGTCGGCTTATCTAAACGAGAAAATTCGCGATTCCTCTTTACGCACAACTACGCAATTTTATCTGTGCGCGATCGTGAGACCTGCTCGAGCTGTGCCGCCAATTTGCTATCGCTCTGTCATTAATATATCGCCAATCGCCATGGCCAACTCGATATGTCTGGTCTAAACTGGCGTCCGCTGAACTGACAACAAAGGATGAGGATTTAATGGCTGTGTTACTACTATAGCAAGCCTAGAGAATGTCATTCATAGTTTGTCGTTCACGTAATATCCGTTGTACGCGCGAAGGAACTATCAATTGAGGCTTCTAGTCACGATTCCATTCAGGCCATGTGACGGTGGTTATTGGATAAGGATGATAATAATTCTTCCACAAATTTCGACACAATCTTTCCCGCGAGATTGGAATCCGCAGGGATATGCAAATTTCTTTAGATTATTCAGTGTTCGACGACTCAGGAGGATCACTTGTCAATAAATACAAAAGTATTCAGTGTTTTTACTCGAGTGAATTATTTGAGCATAGAAGAAGCATTACCGGACATGAAATCTGAAAGTACATACGTTCTCTGGTCATAAACAATAATCATCTGTCTCTTGTATGAATATATACAGAGAGAATAAATAAGAGCGTGTTGGACAAAACTCTTGATATTTTGAACTGCAATTCATTCTCAGAACAAAACCCTATTATGTGTCAAGGGACAGTTGTTGATGCAAACTTTCTTATTTCAACTGGAATCCATGTATATTATTTATTCTTTAGATTCTTGAGGAAATTTTATATGAACACAGAGAAGGAAACACAGAAAACAAAGATAAAATGTTAGTGTGCCTATCTTCATTCCTTACGAAGAGTTTTAATTCATAGAATTATAATTCACAGAATTTTTGGTATCAATCAAACTCATCTATGGACATGAATCGACCTGGGCATCCGCCAAATTCAATACTTAAGACGGCCAGAGAATCGTAATCGTCGCACAAACGAGGTAACTGCGAAGTTGGTTATGTAAATCTCCCGAAACAAAAGACATCGAAACGCGGAAATTATCCGGTCAAATTCGATGTTAAGGACAAGCGGCCAATAAAATGAATGATGTATTAAACTTAGGATCGTGGAACGTCAGGTTTGTTCACCTGCTCCGATGACTAGTTCTGTCGAAATTTCAAATTCAAGGGCGAGTCGGTCAGCGTAAGAGAACGCTTCCTCTGAATTTTTATAACCTATGGAAAAAGCATCAGTTATAAATATGCAATTATACGTTATTGCCACACTGAATGGAGACGGCGGATTTTTAATGATTCAATTTTGACTGAGCTTTTTTATTTCATCGTTTAATTGAACAACATTATGTCAAGAACGGGCGGTACCTTTCATAGACGATAATTATGCCTGCGGCAAGGAGTAATAAATTATGAGTCTATGAACTGGCACTCAGTGGAATGAAACTTATCCTAGAAATATCAAAAATTATTTCAGAGAGAATTCGATTAGAATACGTTTGCATATATTTGTTTGTTAGTCTGTAGAACATCTCAATGCAATGTCTACAAAGTTAAAGTTAATGAATAATAAAACCTCCCATAACGTTTCATTTTTCTATACTTCTGTATCATTCATTCTTATATTATATTCATTTGTACATTCTATGATCTATATCGTGCTATGAGATGAAATTTAATACCATACAATACCATTACTATCCATGGAATATTTCAATGATATTCTATGGTATTTTCAATCAAGCCTCATTCCAAGATTTGATTATTACCGAATGACATTAACTTAAATCAGAATTTCCACAGGGCATATAATGTCAATGATTGCTAAATAGAGTATATAAAGTTTCTCAACATGTTATTTCGGTCAGAGGGGTTGCATTAATTTACTATTGTAAGAACAACGCTCCCAAATTGCATTGGTTTAATTTCACGGTTAGAAGATATCGAGACGAAAACGCCTATACTCCACATGCATACAGTGAACATAGAGTTGTCCCGGGTGGGTCACAAATTTGCAACAACTCAGCTTCCGCCGTGTGTGGTAAGAAACAACAATTAATGACGATATAATTTAAGCTGGGCCAACTTCTCGATCGCCAATTAAAGTCGAAGAGTTAAGGACCTCCTTGAGACCACCGAAGTTTAATTAAAGGAATATAGTAATAAAAATTCGATGAGACAAAACCATAGATTAAGACCTCTGATTTAGTTCAATTAGTGGAAGTGACGAGATGCTTACAGAATAAAACCTTTTATTTCAGGTATACAGATAACTAGCATAAAACTTCAGCCTTAATAAAAAGCAAAATGTTTGAAAACTATGAAGTCAGTTAATTTAGCGCCCATGATAAAGGAGGATGTCATACAGATCGCCAACTTCAAGCCATAGAAAACCCAAACTTTGATCCATAGATATCGCCAACTTCAATTTAAGAGGATTCAGTGCAGCAGAATGCGAATTCTTGATGGCGACTCAATTTGGAAATGGCCTTCAGAATCAAAAATCACGAATGAAGGCGCATTTAATTACAACATATGTAATTGCAATTGATCCATTCCAAGACGCACCGTAAGCATTTTCTCGATTAGAAAAATCAACACGATGGGAGATAAAATTTGGAACCAGTCCTTCATATCGCACGCTCTCTGACACTTAATTAAGAACGAAAGTAAATTATAAACTGAGATAACCCAAATATTCGATGCTCCATACAGTTCGATGATAAGGATGTCAATTGGAAAACCACTGAAATAAAGATTTTTGCTGTTATCGCGGACCCGTGTACACAATCATATACGTACATTTAGCGCAAAATATGGGTCATCCAGATAAATCTCAATGGGAAAAGGCAGAATATCATCTTATGTAATACAAAATATCGAAAATCACGAGCTGTGAGATCTGAATTTGGAAATTGATACGCGTATCGCTTGTTTGCTCGATAAGAAGTCAATTTGTTTCCTCTTTCGAAGGTTTTTGCGTTAAATCAGCGATAGCCAAGACGCTACAAGTGTTTTATCTGTTTTGCATTGCCATTCGTATGCTGAAAGTAAATATCACTCCTGTTACTACAGCCATTCATTCATAGATAGTGGAGAAAATTCGATATTTTATCTTGTCCTTTGATTAACAAAAACTAAAACATGCATTTAAACAGCACGAAAAAGTAGCAAATTTCTCGGTGAAGTGACTAAGAAGCTACAAGTGGTTATGTTAATGTCATGGCTTTGGTCATTCAAATTTGTTCCTCCAGCTACTATCAATTCCTAGATAATTTGATGAAGATCTGAAATTTCATCGTTTTGTTCAATAAACAAGAAACTAAACCAAACTGAAAAGAGGCGAATTCCAACGATGAACTAGCTTCCGTTGCAGCAATCGTCCCAGCCTTGGTCAGCATTTTTCGGCTTCAAATTACATACGTCCTCGACCTGCAAGGAACTTACGCTGCCATGTGAACAAGAATATCGCAGATAAGAAAATAGATTCTTGTGGGGACAGATAACGATTATTCCCGTCGTAGCAACATTATCGAGCAGCGTACTTGAACAATTGCGGTCTCGGCAGGAAATAGGAAGGAACTACGAACAGGAATTGATTAGGCGTTTTCGCACCAGCGTTTATGAACGGCGTAAGATTTTTCTGTGGAATTCACGCTTGGAAACGGAAGCAGGATACGGAAGTGAACGCAGTGGGAATTTCCAGAATTCTCTTCAAAAAAATCTTTTTTTTAGTTCACTCTAATTCTTTGATCCCTGCAACCTTACTCTATTATTTTGCGAACAGAAAATCAGAACAGAACGATTTCAAAGACTCATAGATATCGAAAAAAATTAAAATAATATGAGGGTTTCAAATATTAAAAGAATTTTACACTACAGAAGGTCGACTGAAAAAATGTTAATGTCACTTGTGTGACTTATTTGTCATCACATCAAGAAATAAGATCGATTATAAAGTGATCAATTGTATACTTTCTATCCACCATCATGAATTTGTGGATTTCAAATCCAAAAAAAAATTTATAATGAATTATTAACAGTACAGAAAGTCGACTGAGAATAAGTTAATGTCACTCGTGTGACTTCGAACAGTTATTTGATTCACACCAAGAATTGAAATCGATTAGAGTCAACAATTGTATACCTTCTACACATTAACTTCAAATTCATGAATTAACGGAAGTATATCTGCTGAGAGATAACTTCATGTGGTATTTTCTCAATTTGTCAGAATAAATCGAATTCTGGATTAAATGGCTAATCAAGAATAATAATTGAAAATGAACATATCAAAAGAATTAATCGAAACGAAAATTAATATCATTCAAGGGTTTGAAAGCCAAAAAGTCGATTGAGAATACGTTAATGTCACTTGTGTGACTTCGGACACTTATTTGATTCGAATCATGAATTAAGATCGATTATGGTCAACAATTGTATAATTTCTGCCGACTATCCTCACAAGTTTAGTTCAGGATAATTAAATCCAGAAAGTTTCCGAGCTTTTATTATCGGTTTTTTTATCATAGATCAGCGTTCGTCCGCTTCGAAATTTTGCATAATAAAACAATTATACAAACAAAATTTGTCGTTTCCCAAGAATAAATTCAACATGAAAGGCGAAAAGGATATTTCGACAACGAGGTACTAACCGCTGACTACTCAAGAAAATGACGAGGTAACCTACCGTGGGACAAATATACTTAATTGTTTTTAAAAATTATGCATGCACCCATGTGAGTAGTTTGATGAGAAATGAGGAAAAATTTGATTAAATGATATTTCGGTCGAGTGATCCGCGTCTGAAGCAATTTGTGTCTACGGTTATAGGGATTCTGAACTCCGATTCACGACACGAAAATGCTTCTACATCGTATTTAAATACAATCTTGACAACAGGATGCTTGTGATCTCTCTCTAGAACCGAAAATTTCTCTTTTATTTGTACATCTAATACTCCAATTATTGCGGATAATTCGACATTGACAGTCTCCAAATAGCCCGCCTACGTACGCTTCAAAGTCCGGCCGAATGGTGGCTAAATGTACCGAATTAACGTTGGGAAAGGTCGAAAGACCGGATAAGCGACGCGAAATAAATCAAAAGAATCATCTCGTTTATTCAGGCGACGACATTTCCCACGACGAAGTGCACCCGTGACCTTCGCCAAACGGAGGGCGAAGCCTAAAAGATTAAACGCTAAAAAGATCGTCCGGACGTAGTGAACCGCACGAAAAACAAACAACGCCGGAACATGATTTGTTATGTATCAATTATTATTGTTTGATCCAATCCGGGCCCTCGGCCAGCGTCTAGACGGCAATACCGTGATTCGTTTCTCGAATTCGACCTCGCGGAATAACGACGCTGATTGAGGTTTGATTGGATTTTTTTTTTGGTCTGAAAAAGGTAGTGAAGAGATCATGCACGTGCCACACCGTTCTTTCCGCTGTACCGATATTATTTTACATGTAACGATGTTTCGGTCTAACTTGGGATCACCAGTACCTCAAGTTGTGAGGGTGAAATTAGTATATTGCTTACATCTCTCGGTATTACTTCGATGCCGGTAAAGATCGATAGATGTATAGATAGAATACAATCTGCCACTTTTATTAATCTCTATCGACTACGGAAAGGGCTTTTGATACAATGAATACGAGAAGAATGATACATGCTCTTGCCTAGTTGACCAGAGATTTATAAGAATTACCCAGAACATATATGATAAGGCAAAAGCGCCTGTCAAACTATACCCAGAATGTCTTCGCACTAATGCAAGAGTTACTCTGTTAGTATAAGTAGTCATTTCGCAACTCACGAGGTCAAAGTTATGATCTTCTTTCAGAACGTATAGGATTACTCTTAATGATGATTCCTTAATCTTAATGAATCATAGCAATCAATGTGAAACCAAAAAGTTGTTTCCGTAAGAAGAACTCTTCTGCTTGAAATAGCATGTCGTTAAGGGGTGACCAAATCCGCCACATAGTTCCCGAATAGATTGATGTCTGTCCCTGAATAGTATCGTCGTCTTATGACCTCATACCTAGAATGTGTTATATCATTCTTACGGATTGAATTAACTATCGCACACAGCCCATTTATCGTAAGTCAACAAGGGAGAGAAGCGTACACTGATTTACTGACAAGATAGACTTGGCTGATCATGTAGGAGAGATGAGTTGAGCACGTGGGAGTGACTGGCCTACCGGATGATTGATCTGATACTTTTAAGTACCGTTAGATAATATTTGGATGTATGTTTATTTATTGGTTCCTTTAAGGAGGAGTCAAAATTGATTCCGAATAGATTTTAGATAAATGATTGATTGACGAAATGTTTTTTTGCGATTTTTTGTGATTTCAGCATAGAATGAAGAACAAAGGGCTATTATAATTTTGGGAGCCGCATCTGCAGTTTAACAAACTTAATACATGCATTATAATTTAAATGAAAGCCTGTTTTCCTTTCCTTCATTTTTCCACAAGCATTCTGTCGACAACTTCACGGCCAGTTGGCCACACGGACGGAAAAGGAGTGTTCTTGCGTAGCTACAGGTTCTGATTGAGCCATATGCTGTCTCAAATGCAGAAGGCTTCATCTTGCACCACAATACCTTAGGTTTCTCCGTCTAGTTTCTTTCGATTTCCACTACATTCATCAGTTCTTGCAGATACTACATCATTATTACAACCCATGGCAGAGCCTTTTATATTCAATTTCTTATGCCAACTGGGATTAAAAACCCTCTTGATCGAGCATTCATACCAGAGTCTGTATAATATCAATCTTCTTGCTATTCAGTACGTTCACTTCCTACCAGACCACGCCATGTCTCAACCGTCTGTTAAGGTCGAGGCAACGTCGCATCCATAACATGCAAATAATATTTATTGTGCATCAACAATTGCGTCTGGCCGAAAGAAAGGGAGAAAAAAAGATGCGCTCAAAACAACATCCGTCGGTGGCCACACGATTACAGAATAGGAAACAAACGGAGAACGGGAAAAAGGTCTACCAACCCGGCAGCTGTTACTGCCGCCGCAGCAGGAACGCACGCAGAGACTTCGTCTCGGGTACCACACGCACTACCCGACTTATCGTACGATATGCCCGTCGCAGAAACATCGTTCAGCCTTGATAGGAATGCTCCATCTTCCAAAGGAGATGATTTAGAGTTTTCATATTTCTAGAATACAATAACTGTCCAAAAATCTCGGTCAAGATCGTTATCGGTCAAATCCGTCCAATAGTTCAGGAGTAAAGAGCATCTGAAATTTGGTTTCTCCCATATCTCCAAGTATATCCATCGGATCGAGTTGTAACTTGCAAGATATGTGAACTAGGTTGAAACAAATAACATTAGTTGCAGAAGATATTGAAAATAAATGTTGATTGAGCTCGTGTACGATTATTATTTGGGCAATAACCATTATTTTTATTGATCTTGTTACCAAAGTTTCGACCGACATCTTCTCCGTTTTCAAGCCAAAAAATAAGCTGAAAAAGCTGCCAATATTAAATCTACAGAAAATGTCTGTCGTTGGTGATAGAGTCAATAAGAGATGATTGGTGTTGTCCAAATAATTGTTGAAACGATATTTTGGTACTTTATCTATTATATCTACCCGATTTCAACTCAGATCATTGATTGATGAATCTGCGATAACTGATACGATGCATCCAATCTCTCCATGCTAGATTTACACACTTATCTTACCATTTTTCCCGAAGAATATTCTGAATAAAGCATTTCCAAACAGTCTCTCAAAAAGGGGTTTTATAACGGTATTTTGTGGGAAAGCTGGCAACAGCGGGCGCCGAACCTGCTAGTTATTATCGAAATTACAGGTTCCTGCCTATGGTCTTTTTCTCATCTTTTTCGGCCGCCGGCTCGAAGAAAGGAATGGGCAGTCGAAGGGAACCTGAATGGGAAGAAAGATGATACGAACATCATTCCCGGCAAGGTGCCTTGTTTAAGGTTCGATACAGGTCGTCGTCTGGTGACCTCTTTAGTAGCGGCGACGAGTTTCGACCTGTTCGTGTGATGTATAACTTCGTGAACGCGACCACCGGCTCGCAGGGATATCTTAAGGGAACGCATACCTGTTAGGGTTTATCGTATGTTATTTCGCACGCATGTGGTCATGTTCGACATACTTAGGTACCTGCTTATCAAAAGGAAGTTGTATATTACTATTCCATATTTGTTAGTAAACAAATGATTCATTATATATAATATATAATTTCACAAGCTACATTTATTTTACAGGAGTAAATTTAATTTAATTTAATGATACATTTACAAGTTTGACTTAGTAAAATAATGATAGAAAGTAGATTAAATCATTGAAACAAGCTTTTATCGTACCCAATAGGATCAAAACAAAATTTCTGATGCCACAAATTAGACCACCCTGTATATCTAAGTGTATAACCACATTTTTCTCAGCTCGAGGCTAAATCCTGAGACATTTGATGAATGCGATCTAGAATTCAATTTAATGCGAAACTTATACTTATATATTGCAAAATTGCTTTTTCGCAAAAAATATAATAAGCAATTTGGCAGCACTCGAACCTGTCATTATCGCAGAAACACCTGTCATTTAATTTTCCAAACGGTAATATACATAGTCACTAAAGAGATCCTAACAAATATCGACGTGAAACTTCTTACCTATTTTGTGAGTCAATGAGCATCTGTAACTAGTGACTGAGAGCAAATATAAATTCGCCGTGCTATAAATATATATAATTACTGAAAATTTATAAATTATGACTTATGCAACTGAAATTATCGTCCACAAGCATAAGGAGCGAACATTCGAATGAAAGACGAACTTTGGAAAGTTTAAAGATAATTCATGTCCTTCATAAAAAAAATTCAATTTTTAGAAGGCATAAATTATTATTTCTACATGAATGAATGATATCATAAAAAAAATAGGACTTCGCGATTAACTGTTTCATAGTTGTAAGATTAATATATATAATATTTCAGCTCTATTGTAAAAAAATCTTGAACTTATATATAAATATAGCATAGCTCAAAAAATAAATCAAAATGTTCAAGTGAAATTAATTTTCATAGTCGATAACCTAGTTTTCGAAGTAAATGCCATTCGCGAGATTACCAAGAAAAAAATTCGCATAATAAAATCGACCAATTTTCTTAGTAAATAATTGATAATTTATCTTTTGATATTATTCTCAGCAACGATCCGCTCACGTGTGCATTAAACGTAATTAATCTGTACACTTTCGAAAACAACGTAGTTATTAAAATGATAGATAACGCAAGAAGATGGATAACACTAATCCCCAATTTGCATACCTACTACGAACTCGACAGATTTATTTCTAATCTGCCATAATGGTCACCTATAGGCAAAAAAAAAACAGCAGAAACTAGTATCATTCGTTTAGCGAGTTGTCAAGTGGCGATTAAGAATAGCTCTTGTCGGGAGTTGATCGACCTGAATTAAACTTTTTTTCCTCGTTGCTCCCATTGTTGCTTATTGAATTTCTACTTGTTTTCTCGTTCGGGTGTGGCTGGACGGGTGGGCGTGATCCTTTTTAATAATATTATATATATCGTCAATTAACCGGACTATCTAGATCAGAAGTAGAGATTGCATACCGAAGAATGTTTCGATATTTCGAAAGGTCACATACCTCTTCGGGTCTTAAACTGTACAGTAACACGGATGTAGGAGAATGTATCAGAGCCAACCGATATGTAGTGGAAGATATAAACGTCATTCTTCTTCAATTAAACTGGTCTCGCATCTTTCATCTTGGTGAAAGCAATCGGTGCTAAATTAATTATCTGCTGAACATCCGGTAGATATGGAACGTATGGTATATTCGAAGAACGAGGCACCCCTTCATCACGATTGCGATTTTACCTGACTTCGAACGTTCCTACCGAAGGTTTGGATTGAAATACAAGTGATGACAGAACTTTTGAATACTTCTGATTATTTAATTCATTATTTAATTTTCAGATGATTCGGAAATTAATCTGGTGGCTGGATTTGTAATAAATTGTACTAGGTTTCTCCCCAATTACTTTCAAGGAAAAATACTAACATTTGAAAGATTTTTAGATATATAGATATAAACTTGGGAAACTTTCAAAGTGATTCTGCTAGGCAAGCTGCCATCTGAGTACTCAACTTTCATACTGTCCATTCAAATGAGAATGCCGTATAAACATGACGAAATACGTCATTATTCTAGTATCATGGACTTGATACGGCCCTTATTGCTTCAGTAAATTGGACTAGGAATGTCCTTCCTTGCTGTAGTAAATAAGAGTACATGCTTCAGTACATTCAATCCTTCTTGCTTTAATATAATAGACTAAATAGACTAGGAAAGGCTCTCATTGCATTAGTAAGTTAGATCAAGTTTGGTTTTCATTGCTCCAATAAATTAGACAAGGCATGGCCCTTATTGCTTTAGAATATTAGACTAGGATTGGCCCTTATCGCTTTAGTACATTAAAATTGTATATTGGAATAGGTGTGGCGATTATTGCTCAAGTATATAACTCTAGGTACAGCCTTCATTACTCTAGTAAATTTTAGTAGATAAGACTAGGTCTAGCTTTCATTGCTCCAATAAATTAGACAAAGTATAGCCCTTATTGCTTTTGTATATTCGAGTAGGTGGGCCTTTATTACTTTAGTATATTAGACTAGGTATGGCCCACCTTGCTTTAGTAGATTAGGTTAGGTATGGTACTCATTGCTGGATTAGATATGACCATTATTCTTTATTATATAAGATTAGTGGTGGCATTTATTATTTAAGTATATTAGATTAGATATAGCCCTTATTGCTCTTGTAAGTTAGACTAAGAATAGTCCTCACTGCTCTAGTAAGTTAGACTAGGAATAGCCCTCATTGCTATAGTAAATTAGACTAGGTATAACCCTTATTGCTTTATTAGATTAGACCAGGTATGGCCCTTATTGCTTTGGTATAATAAACTAGGAAAGGCCCCTCATTGCTTCAGTAAATTAGACTAGTAATGGCCTGTATTGTTTCAGTAGATTAGAGTTGGGTATATCCCTTAATGCTCTAGTTAATTACACAAGGCATGGCCTTATTACTCCAATAAATTAGACAATGGCCCTCAATGCTTCAATAAATTAGACTAGGTTTGGCCCTTATTCCTCAGTATATTAGACTAGGTATGGTCTTTATTGCAAGGACTCTTATTACTTCAGTATATTAAACCAGCTTGTTTCGATAATATACAGGCACTAAGTATCAATTGAAATGATGGAGTTATCCTGTTTAAATTGTCTTAAAATGCTCTTAACGGGATACTAATAAATTAAATCGGTAATGGCGTTGCTATTCTATATTAATATGTCGGAATCGAATTGTCTGATCGAACCAGTTGAGACCCTTCTCCTTACAACCTATAATTTTCGTCTAAAAGGCCGCCGGTTACTAGGTGGACGAATCGAGTCTTCTTCGGGCACCGATCTTTATCGCTTATTGGGTCCTAATGGAATCATTTCGTGAAGCTGACGACGTTCCAAGATTTTTCGTTCAACGAATGCAAGTACCTTCTGAATGTCGACGGACGCCATGCTGATTCCATCATTGCCAATTAGCGGACCGGTCGAAATTCGGTAAATGCATCTTGATTGCCTGCAATTTACGATGCCATTAACCTGCAGTTTTAAAACTGGTCCACACGAGAATTCTCATACGAAATATGGCGGAGAAATATCCGAGATTCTCCGAATTTCGTATGAAGTTAATATTAAAAGATATCAAGGTTTGATTCTTCTCATTTTTGGCTAAAAGTGACTTCAGTATGTGGTTTAAATGGGATGAGAAAGGATGTTGTGTGTCTGCTCATTTCAACTCATTCTGACAGTATGAAATTGGATAATTAATATTAAAAAAGGGGTTTTGATGACAGTCATTAGTTTTGACCAATCCCAGGAGCTTGGTTTGCAAGTAATGGGGGTCCAAACTGGATTTAACATAAAAAAAGGGGAAATTGATTTGATCCATAACAAACTCATCATTACGAAACGTATGAAAAGATTTTCATTAAATTCAACAAATTTGCCGAAAATACCTCACATTCAAGAATTGATAAAAGTGAATATCTTGATTGAAGTAAAAAAATTGACAGTTAATACCAGCAGTCAAAGCAGGTTTTTGAACACGTCTGTATCGAGCATGCGAGTGTGATCAGACATAACCTCTGCATATAAGATTTTGCAGACACTATAAAAGTAAATCCATCTCAATCAGTTCAGTGAATATTCAACTGGGACTTCAAAGTGAATTAGCCACGAAATGTTTGCATCTCTTGTCGCCCCCCAGCACATAAAACGCACTATAAACTGATTTTACGCGAACAGGATTTCATTAATCCCACAGGGACTATGGGAAAATTTTTACTGCTCCGGCATAAATCTCATTACGTCAACACGTAGAATTAAGGCGCCGACAACATTGTTTTCGAGACGTTTTATCGAAATGGGTCCAACAGGGGCGTAGCGACGAAGGGGAATTTACGCCGGGGGACCGCAAAATTTATACTCCAATTTCTGGAAAAATACCCAGGAATTACTATCCGACACGGGCACTCAATCGTTAGCTCGGTTACGATAATTCACCGGGGGGATGGATGGTGGGGTAGTTTTTTTCATATTAATCCAAAACAGATTCACGACCGTGGAGATGGAGAAGTCGCAGGAAACGTTTTCAAAGCGGCCACATTGAGCATACCAAATAAACAGGGTGGAACAATGTCAATAAAGAAAATTACCCGAGGGAAACTTGTAGTCTACAGATATCTAAAAGTAATTACTGCATTGTTTCTCGTCATATTCTTTATTTTGTATCAAATTTCCTCATTTGCCAAGACACAATGCAGAAGCCACTACGATGTTCAATTTAAACATTTCAATATATTGAACAGTTTTTGTCATGATATATCGTCAAACATAGGTAAATCATAGGACCTTTGATTTCACTGTACAGTGTAAAGTTTATACATATTTAATTATTTTTTAGTCCTTCAAGTAGTTTCGGGGGAACATAATATCGGTTCTTATCAAAATGGATCAATAGATCCATTCTTCCTGTTCTCAGCCACCTTCTTAGGTAACATCCTCTAACGCTCGCCCTATATTTTTTATCGACATATCAGTGAGAGTATTCTTGCCTTTAGAATTTTGTTTACATCGTGGGAACAAGCCATCCATATCTACTAGCTCAACACCCGATACTTCCGCTGCAAACCTATTCTGTGTTAGATTTTTCATGGTATTCCTGCATTTCTACATCGCACCTACTAAGCAGGAAGGAAGATCCCTTACGCACCAATAAAAAACGTTACAATTTGTTCTTTACACCCATTATTATGTGTCAATGCACTCCACCTTTTCCGTATTGAACTTTGACAACCCCGAAGCGGATGGCCTTTTGTTGGTGTTATTATGCTGCTTACATTGCAAAAAGGGATTGAGGTAGGGATTAGCCTAGTTCGACAGATGTGCATTGAAGGTACTATGGGCTCGTGTGAAAATCTAATAAATTCGGTTTTCTCGCATTTTAATTGCCTTCTCAAGAGGGGATGATTGTTATGGATTTGAAGAAGGGCAATTATTCGGAGGGAATTGGTTCAGTTGTGCGAAGCAGGTATCCCCTTGAAAAAAATTAAATATTTATTAATAAGTATTTTCAGTTTGATCACACAAGTGGTAATTGCGGCATATTTCGGTTGAAACCTAAATAATTGTGTTTCACTTCGAATACTATTTGAAAATCACAGTATTGATATGAATCAAATTCTAAAATTTTTACCTACCTAAGTATGGGTAGCCTAGTTAGGCGGAGGTGCAGTGAAGGAACTGTATGAACTGGTTAAAAATCTAATTAATTGATTTCAGTTGGTTTCTCAAGAACTCTTGTGAATATGAATAAGGGAAATTGTTACGAATTATTTCATAGCAATTGTTTCAGTTGTGCGAAGGTGTCCCCTTTGAAACTAATTTAATTCATTTTCTACTTATATATTCAGTTTAATCACATAAGTGGTATTTGTGTTCACATCCAAATGAAACCTAGATTCATATTTGCTTTCCAATGATTGAAAAATATAGGAAATATAATGCTGAAAATAAAGTTTTGAGGGTGTTTATAAGCTGTCAGTATGACTTACAAGGTAATGGTAGTATAACTTAATGTTATAATTATAAATATTAAAAATGTACAATGTTATAAAATATTTCCATCAGTAGCACAGAGTTCAACAAACTCCTCAGAGCAAGAACGCCGATATATTCGATCGTAGGGCAAATTCCAAATTTCAAAAAAATCACAAAAGTAAACAATAATCGGGGTATACACAGATAACTCAGATTTCCCATAGAGATAGGAGGGAATTCAGTACGATTGCCGTAATTCCCCACATAAAGCGGAATCGTTAGAAAGTAATAACAATAATACTAACGACATTTACCGCTTTTCTATGACCGTGCAAACATCTTGCTGACCGCATAAATCTAACTCAACAATGGCAACTTCCTGGACCCCCATCATGGTGTTAGGCACCTTTTCATAAATCAAAAAGGATGAGAATTGAACCCCGTATTTAGGGGGGTACGTCATAATGGGATTTCATAGAAACTACGTATCCCATTATTCTCCTAGAACAGGAGGTTCGAGTGTGGGGATGAGCATTGTTCTAGGAATAGGGGTGCCCCATATACATTCCGATGTTCGATAAAATATCGACACATGAAATGGTGTCAAAAATTTTATTTAGTCATGTTTCCATCAAGCTTACAGATCCCTTAGCAAAAATATGAAATTACAGTTTTCTAGATGAAAAAGTGACCAATTAAAAATCTAGACCTAATGTGTGACGTTTTGAAATAACTTCCCAAGTGTAGTGTGGTACATTTTCTTCAACATTCATTTTAAGAAATTTAAAAAGTAGTTGAAGCTCAAACTGTATAATTCCTTGTTGTAAAACGAAATTATTTCGATGTACCTATTTGCATGACATATCGCGAAGTACCGATAAAAAATTTCGATATATCCTATCGATATTATTCGTTCATGAACATCCCTATCTAGAAATGAAGCGGCATAGGGGTACGAAGCTGTGCATTTTCCATGAAGAGGAATTCAATCTCTTCCCCCATGTTAGGTTTCAATTACATATTAATTGGTGTGCTTTCTGTCGGATGACTTTTATGACTTCTTCGTTCTTCGCGTTTTGTGTGATTTAAGTTACGACATCGCCTCGGTGGATTGGAGATTGTCAACACTCTGGATTGAGGCGTGTCAAATGCATTCAGTCATGTTCATTAATTCACACAATTCATTCAGATTTTAGATTGGGCTTTGTGATGGTATGACCATAACTGTTGAATATAATTGAAATCTGAATTACGACACGTAATGGCAAGAGCGCCAATACATTGTGCTTTCGTTAGCGTGAGAAAATAATCCAGATTTCATAAACCAGAATCAATTATACAATTATCATTACCGCGACGAAAGAATTGACAAAAAATCGTTTACTACATAAACATAAACAGGGGAAAATGACAAAGAAATTTCGTGAAAATCCTTACGCTAGAAATTTTTTTCTTTTGAATTCACGAAAATGCTTTTTTAATTTTCTAAAATACGCTCAATTAAAATAACAAACGACATGTTTCAGAATTATTTCTTAAAATGGTCTTTTAAGTTAAAAATGAATTTGTTCCATACTTAACGGACACAATGTATATGTATGTATTCATCTATAATGGTACCTGATGAAATTTGACACCGAATGAAAGTAGACCATCTCAATTTTTTTCATGCACACTTTCAATCCCTTTCAACCCTTCGGAAGGCACATGAAAAATGTGTTAAGCCGTGTGATTAATGCATCCAGATCGATGGTGGTCATTTGAACATTTAATTTAACTTATGCAGAATGATACACCGGGTGGTACTTCAATGCCGAAATAAATGTCACACCATTCTTTTTCGATTAAAGGGTTAGTAGGGGTTGAAAGTTGTGCATGAACAAAACTGTTATGGTCGACTTGCATCAGGGTGACAAATTTCGTCAGGTACAATCGTATCAAACTAAATGAGCCATGACAAATTGCACATACTGAAAACCTCTTTGAATTAACCAATTTCTGCACGCATGCAAAGATACAAAAACCATGTCAAAAAACAACATGAGCCACTTTCCTTGTAAAAAAAAATTGGAAGGTTGATGACGATGGCACAGGGTGCAACAAAAATCTTACAAAAATGAATAGAAATTTGGTAAAATAAAAACAAAAATTGACATGTTTCAGGATTTTGTTGCCAAATATATTTCTTGTAAGAACACGAATATGTTCCATAATTTTGACGCGCACTGTATATGGGTTTTTTGATTCATTCACACATTAATTGTGGCAGTTGTTTCAGTAGAACACTGTTCCATAGTCCGGAAAGTAATTACAAAAATACATCAGTTCAATGTTTTTCTTTTCACAAAGATTTATCAAGTCTGGAAGTAAGAAATTTAGGAAGGAAGTGTTGAATTAGTAGGAGCAGTTTTCGAATGCGATTAAAAAGGATTGTATCCTTTTAAATTCTAAGTAACTTATATTTCAATATGAAACAAGCTGTCAATCTGTTCGACCACCATCATTGCAAATAGGCGGTTACCCCATAAATCCGGTCGTTGACACAAAAATCGACTAATAACTACGAAAAAACCAGAAATGCTAACCTGTCATTCAAACCGGCAATCTCCCAAGTAGACCCTAATTGAAGACCGGCAATTAATTTTGGAGCCGGATTTCGCGCAGCAAGAGGATAATTGAAAAATGAAAAACTCGCCGGTATATAAATTTCCCTTAGAATGCGCTCCCTGTACCAAATTAAGAAATTTATCAGCGCCCAGATACCTTCCTCCAATATACAAACTCGTCTTGGCAAAAAGTGAAAGAGAGGGAGAGAGACAGAAAGGGACACATTACAGATGCATCGCCTCATAATTAGGCGAAATTAAACGAAAAAACGTGATATAATGACAGTCTGCATCAGTTTGGTTACGCCCCGCTAAGAAAACAATAATTTTAACGAGGCCCGTGTATGTCGAAGAAGAAGAACCGGACCACGGATTACGATTTTTCGATGATTGACCGATAGGAAAGGCCGAGCGGTAACGGGAGCGAGTACAAAAATGCCGTCGCGGGCAAAAAGCCGCATTCGGACGGTTCGGGGAACCACGAATTCACCGAGTTAATTGGGGGCTCTGGAATTTTTTTTTTTTTCGTTAAAGAATCGATTTTTTTCGCGAATAGCTTTTGCCTCGACGTGTATAATGCGACATGGCCTGTTGTTAGGAACCGCGAGTTATGAAAGTATAATGCAGATTCCTTTTTTATTGAATAAGGCCCATTAAATATTGAAATCTATATACGGATGGACAATGGCTCTGGCAAAAAAATTGTTTGCATAAACCGATTCGTGTAATCCAATCAGAATACAAATGAAACTATGCCTAAAGAAACAAACAAAATGTAATAATAAGGGCTTTAAATTGAAGCCAGAAAGTCAATACTTGAAAAAATGTAAGTGCGATACCAAAAAACCACTATGAAGCTGAAAGAATCATCAAACCTTTATCTTAAATTAAAAATAGCCACTCAGGTTTCCTTGACTATTGTTAAAGCTCAAATTCTCTTCCATTGAAAACGAAGAGAAGGTAATATCTTTATTATCGAAAATCATCGAAAACGATAGGTAAAAATAAAAACATCAAAGTTTGAAGAAGAAACTTACAAACAGCAGAAAAAAACCCGAAAACTGAAAAATAAGGACAGCACATTACCAACTAACAGTGAACAACGGGTTCACAATCCGTCGTGACCTGGAAGTAAAGAAGAAATGAGAAAAACTGGAGTAATAGGCCAAGGATTGGAAGATTAAAAATGAGACGAAATGAAACGATCGCTCAAATAGATGAAGACAGTTGTGGAAGCAGCACAGATCTTTCAAATTATATAGCTTGTGGAAAGTTTCTTAAAAGTTGCAATTCTTGTACTTTAGTTTCCTCAAATCCTTTCCTTTCGAACGACCAGTATCTTTAACTAGCCCGGTTTTTTGCTGATATGAGGAGATCCAAATACTCTTTCGAATTTTCCTATTCAGGAACTTACTCAAGAAATGTCGGAAAATTCAAATCTCGCCTTTTAACGACACCGTCGCCAAGATGTTCGGGAAAATCAAGTTGTCAACATTTGCGTTAAACCATTTTCAATGTTAAACGTATTATTTACATTGAATATCGGTGAAAGTTCGAATTGACACGTGGTTTAAATTGAGTGAATGAGCATCGGACACTGAATATGCATAAGGACGTGGTTGTGGCGATACGCCAAATCTGCTTATGATTACCCTTTAACTCCTTCCGTCCTATCTAATGTAACCCACGTTTAAAGGTTCACAAACCACGCCCCTGCCCATTCATGCGTTTCAACCGGTGTTTAAATTTCATTCAAGAACAACTCTATGATTCTCCATTCACTCGGTTCAGATGCAACAACGCTGAAAATTATGTCAAACCTACGTATTCCGCTGAAGCATACAAACAAAAATAAGAGAATCAGTTGAAACAACAAGAAAAATCTATCAGGGTAGTTTTTTGTACAAAACTCAAGGGAAAGTAATTGCTGATGAAAGAAAATCACGTCGGTTTTACTTATACTTATTATTATTGCCTATGGTGTATCCGGTTTGTAATGGTACAAGGTGCTTGTTGTATAATTGTATATATTAAGCTTATGGGGTGATAACTGGTGAAAATTGAATTTATCTTCAATCACACGGCCCACGCCAAGAACTGCGGAAATTGCTATCATTTTATATTTCGGGATTTGACAACCCTAGTGTTGCTTAACGAGCTTGACATTTTTGAGGTTATACAAGGTTGAAAGTAAGTAGTCAGCCAAATCTTGTGGAAATCGTCAGTTTATGAAGGCAGCAGATTTTTTAGTAAGTTGTACTTGAAAAACTTAGATAACTCAAAGGTCAAGAGCTTACTGAAAAGAGGATATCCATATCCAAATCATGAGTTTCACGGTCTTTTTGTTGAAAATCACTTACAGAAATTTATGAATGGCATGCATCTCAACCAGATCTATGGATGAATTGGTTTTTATTTTCAGCCAAGTATTAGTGTCGGGGAAAATAACATTCTGGCGTTTTCTGGGAAACCCTCCGCTAGGTGAGACATCTAATCGACTGTAGGAAACCCAACTATTTTTAGTGCATAGCTGAACGTTCCTTGCACCTAATCTGCCTCTGAGCAGCGTAACTCGAAACCTACACGGCCTCAATGAACAGACAAGGGACGATCTAAAACCGCATGCCACGTTGATGTCAATGCCCTTTTACAAATATGTGTGTCTTTGCGATCACTATAAACATTGCAGTCAAGATGGATGCGAAGGTTCGGGAGATCCCACAAGATACAGGGTGATTTCAGGTATCTCCCACGATTGGTAAACCTGGTGCCAGAAGAAATATATCTAGCTCGATTCGTTTGAAGTTCATAGGGGCGACAGTGAGACTCCAAATTAACGTAACACTTAACTTAAACTGGAAGAAAGCGTTTCTTGCTGAGTTAAAGTTGCTAGATGCTTTATTCAGTTGATTATTGCCTTTGGTTTACGCTAGATACTGCTCTTGAAACGCATGCGTCATCCAGGGTTCTGTGGATTTTGGTGAAAAAGACATTTTGTAACAGAGTTATTGTTCTAACCTCCTCAGAGATTGGGTCCAATTATTGTAGTTGAAACCGCTAATTTTCTTATTTTGAAAGACACCGGGGATAGTAGGTACGGTACATTTTTATTTTAAGATGTTTTGTCAAAGTTAGCTGAAAACATATTTTTTAAACATGTCTCAACGAAACTTTTATTTTTTACTATAATAACAATGGATTTGTGACTATAATCAATAGCATGGTAATTTAGGATTACGTTTAAAAAAATCACAGGAAAATAAGAAAATTGTGACTACAAAACTGTAGTGTAGGGTGTCAATTTTCAACATTTTCAAAAATACACCTATTACCACTTAACCAAGTGACATGGATTTTTTTTTTATTTTTGCTAAAACTGGTATAACCTAGCATATCGCCCCAGTAACCGCTTGACGTTGAGTTACGGGACACCCTGTATATCTACCTTATTAAAAAATTATTTATTTAGTGCATTTCGCTTATTCTGTACGTTTTTCCGAGTCATTCACACCACTAGAAGAATCGGAAACAACGACGCCAAATTACCAAGAATAAGAATACATATTTGATGACGGTGCAATACCTGTGAATAACAAATTGAAAAGTTACCACTTCAGTTGGTTAGGTTAATAACCTCATCAGTCATCTTCGTTGATGTTATGAGGTATGAATGAAAACTCTCTTGACCGTCATTATTTACTAATGATAAACCTGTCCCCTGAAGATTATCCACTACCGCAGTAAATCAATTACGTAACCATTGTTTGATAAACAAACTTGTAAACAACTCGTTTTATCGGTTACAAAACTATTCCAGAGCAAGTAATCGCTTCCTAGAGCATGTAGAATTTTGTTCTTGTTATAACCAATTTAGAAAATGTTTTCCACTTACCATTATCCCTAACAGATGCATGTGTATGATTAGTTATAGACCCACCTGTAAAAAAGAAACTTAATTGATTATTGAATCTCACAAATGGGTTAAAAATTAACAACAATTATGTTTTATCTTATTGCTAAATCAGCAAAAATTGAGCAAAATATAGTATAGGCTATTCAATAGTTAGGTAATAGAGAAATTATTCAATATATGTAGTTTCCTCAAGAAAGAAGACTGGTGATACATCTCAATTTGTAACCTGCCTCAATATGCATGAGCCGAAACCGGTATTAACAAAAAAAATTATCTTGCACAGATGAATCTATTTTGCAGATTAAATTGACGACTCGTTTATTTAATGAAAATCCATTACATGATGAGTCTGTTTCAGTGCTGAATTCAACACTTGAAGAGGGATTGAAAATTAAAAATCGGAAAATGATCGTGTTTCAATATTGAAGTTTAGACAATTGCATGTTACATTCTACATACATTAGCCTCTTTTAAAATTTTATAAGTTTTAGATATTCGCATCAACTGCAAAACTGATATTACAATCAAAAAAATTATATTTTGATTTTCCACGAAAGCCCAGGAATTGACTGATATATAATCAAGCTCAAGTAACAGAATCAATAAACAAATTTTTGAATCAATCATAAAAAAACCTCATCTCAACATGAAAATTGCGACATTAAACTAAGCTCATATACCAAGAAAATATAACATGGTAGTGATAATTGATGAACCTCCAACAGATACGAAGGTTGCCTTTTATATTTCGAGATAAGAGAACAAAAACAAATATACATCATCGAAAATCGCTTATAAAAATAAAAAACATTTTCAGAATTTTTTCAAATTTTCTAGTCTGACGATTTCCACCAAAATCTGGCAAACTCCTTTCTTTCAACAATATTCAAACGATTTTGAAATTGCGAATCGATCGTATGGATATTCTAGTAGTTATTGAGGAAACAAAATTTCAGATGCTCATAACTACTGAACCCTCTGACGGATTTGGCCCAATAACGAATTTGACCGATATATTCGGATAATTAACGTATTCCAAAGATATGAAAACTCTAGCTCATCTCCTACGGAAGATGGAGAGTCTACGGCCGGCTAATACTCAAGTTTAACAAGACAGCCGAACTCAACCGATTTCAACCATTCGATATTCGAAAATTGCAGACACTAGAGCAAAACAAAGGCACGGAGTTCAACTAGGAATAAAAATAAAACTATCCCGTAAGCTTTCCCTCAATATGCTTACTTTCCACTAATCGCGGCAACGTCGCACCTGCTCTTTCCCGCCGTCGGAGGTACAGTCGGGGCATCGGAAAAGCTTGGCGGCGCGACCTTCGCACGAGGCGTCGGTCAGCGGCCTGCGAGAGGCGCTGACGTCGTCGCGCGGCAAGGACGCCCCCGAAATTCAAGCGGGCGGGCGGTGGGCCCCAAATTTTCTCTCTCACTCTTCGCGGCGGCGACCTTGACAGTAAACAAAACGTCGTCATTTCGGCATTGCGTATCACACACACGACAACACGTCGATAATGTACGGAATTTGCGTTGGATGGATGAGGATACGATAATATATATATTACCAGGAGCACCGACGAGAAATCACTATACAGGGTGATTCACGATGAGCTTCGGTTTGGCAAAACTACAGAAGAATTACTTAACAATTGAAATAGAATAAGAAAGGTTTTTCTACTTTTGCGGAAAACACTAGTCGTACTCTATTTTTTGTTCGATGATTTTTGTTTGATATTATGATGAAAATAAAAATATTCTCCCTTTTATTCATTATGGAACTATTAGGTGTACAAATAAGTTTCCGCGGTTTGTCAAAAGATGGCCCCACCAGAAGGTTATGGAGAAATTGTCAGATGTAAAACGTAATATCCCAAGTTTAGTCATCTGGCAACACCATAACCTTAAAGTACTAGTGATTCCGTATCAGCATCACGTAATTTTTTTCGTGCAAAAATGTCAAGTTTTATTCCGAAAAAGCATCATTTGCGGGAACTTTTGATTTACTTCTTTAATGTGAAAAAAACTGCAGCTGAGGCGCATCGATTGCTTCTAGAAGCATATGGTGAAGCTGCTTTAAGTGAGAGAAGTTGTCAGGAATGGTTTCAAAAGTTTAAGAACGGTGAGTTTGACGTTAAAGACAAAGAACGCAGTGGAAGGCCGAAAGTGTACGAAGACATGGAATTAGAAGCACTATTGGAAGAAGATTCGTCCCAAACGCAAAAAGAACTTGCACTTACAATTTATCTCTACAAGTGACTCAACAAGCAATTTCACATCGTTTAAAATCGTTAGGAATGATTCAAACAACAAGGAAATTGGGTTCCATATGAACTAAAGCCGAGAGACGTTGAACGCCGATTATGCATGAGTGAAATGCTGCTTGCCAGGAATAAATAAAAAGAGCATCGTATAGTCACTGGTGACGAAAAATGGATTCACTACGATAATCCAAAGAAGAGAAAGTCATGGGTTAAGCCCGGCGAACCATCAACATCGACAGCTAAGCCGAATATTCATGGAAAAAAACTCATGCTGTGTATTTGGTGGGATCAGCTTGGTGTCGTGTATTATGAATTGCTGAAACCAAGCGAAACCATTACTGGAGCTCTCTACCGAACACAATTGATGAGATTGAGTCGGGCACTTAAGGAAAAACGCGCCCATTACTACTCCAGACACGACAAAATTATTCTTTTACACGATAATGCTCGTCCACATGTTGCGGCGCCGGTAAAAACATACTTGGAAACACTCAACTGGGAAGTTTTACCCCACCCGCCGTATTCACCAGACTTAACCCCTTCTGATTATCATCTGTTCCGGTCTGTCTGAGCAGCGCTTCACATCATATGAAGACACCACAAATTGGGTAGATTTGTGGATAGCGTCAAAAGATGAAGAGTTTTTTCGACGGGGTATCCGAATGTTGCCAGAAAGATGGGGAAAAGTAGTGGCAAATGATGGAAAATACTTTGAATAAAACGTAATGTACTTTTCCTTTTAAACTTAAATAAATTACACCTGATATAATTTTATAGAAAAAACCTGCTTTTCAAGAAACTTACTTAATTTTTTAGCCTGAAAGTGTATGGACATTATTAATTTATTTTCACTTTTCAAGAATGACTTATTCAATTATATTATTTAAAAATCTTTTAGCCTGAAGATTTTCACAAACTTTGGTTGAGTCCTTTCTTTCAAAGTTATTCATACGATTTTCAAGTTTTAAAATAGATCTGATGGGTATTCTAGAACTTATTGAGGAAACGATATTTCAGATGCCGTTAACTGCTGAACCTTTCGACGGATTTGGCCCATTATCCAGCTCAACTCCTTCAGAAAATGGAACCTGATCGACTAAGACCATTTTCGGCTCGATATTCCAAAATTGCAGACATTTGGACAAAACTGTAGCAAGCTTTTCTACTAGTTCAATGAACAATGCCCAAGAGCGCAATTATCAGCCATATTTTGAAATACCAAAATGTCCATCATTCCAGAAACATCGAATAGACACTAAAACGAAGTTGAAACACCCTGTATATAATATTCCAATGCTTCCCAACATTTCGTTGCTGGGCCAATTCGATAATCGAGTTAACATTTATTAAAACACGACCACACATAATTTCGCTAATTCGTTCAACGACACTCTGAAGGTGAGCGAAATAGAGTGCCAAATAGAGGATGAGTCATAATTTTCGAGACTATGACCCAGTATGACCTCTTACGAGAAATTGAGTCATGAAGTGAAGACGGCAAAATACAAAAACTTCGTTGAATGATCCTATTCACGCCCAACAGATCAATTACAGAAAATAGATTGCAATTCTCAATAAATACAATACTACAACAAGAAAAAACATTTTTTATATATTTCGCGCTAACGCAAGCCGCCAATATTTCGAAATAAAACTCCAGTCCGGTGAAATTAAAAGAGGCAAATATAATGGAGGCCAAAATATCGAAATAACACACGCAGAAATGCTAATTTCAAAAATTCAAAGGACGAATAAAATTATCATACCAATATTTAATTTGATGACATAAGCCTGAAAAATCACACGTGCCTCGAAACGAACACAGATGGGATAATATTAAAGGTACGCCTATCACAACTACATGATTCATTTCTGTGGTTTCCTGACAAAAAAAACAAATAATTTTCCGTTAAAAAAATAAAATAACTAGTCACTTATTCACGAGCCCAAATCTGTTGCGTTGACAGTCACACAGCTTCGTAGCCGAATGGTTAAACGTGTGTACAATCATGGATTTATATACACCGCGAGGCAAGTTCAAACCCTGCCCAAAGCGAAATTTTCTTAACAAAAATAGGAAAAAAAATAATACAAGAAATTGAACTTGCATAAGAATTCAACATATTCACAATGTGTCTATATGTTTGAACTCGGATAAAACAAAAATAAATAATAATAAAAAATTCTACATAGTACGGTAGCCTTTGAAACTGAAACTTGCTCATCATCTAAAATTAGTAGTTCAGAAATAGTTTCTCCCATCATTCGGGATATAATCGTACACCAGGAAGTTAAATACAGGGCAATAAAAATTCTTGAAACAATACAAGTTTCAATTAACCATGACCAAGTGATCTACTAACCCGGAACACCCTATTGTGTCTATTTCGATACTAAACAGGTCATCAAAACGGAAATAATAGACCAGTGAGAAATTTGTACAGGGTGTTTCAGTAAGATTCTACAGTGTGTTTGAGTAAGATTCCAATTTCCATCTTGAAATGATAAAAAAGTACTTGTAAATTTACGAATTATTTTGCCAAGAAGTTATGTTTCCGAACGATTCCAGATTATAGAAAAGCACTGAGGTTAGGAGCATTCGCTGAATGCGCTTCGAGAAATTGAAGGTTCCTTAGAATTCTTACATCTATTCTTAACGATCTATATTTCAAACCCTTCTTATTGCAAATACCTATAAAAGAATGAATCAGCAGGTGCTTCAGGAATTAAAAGCCATTAATCTGGCTATTTCTTTCGAGAATTCTCCCATAACAGGTTTGTTAGGATGCTCGGGAATGTGTGTCAACATCTGCCCAAGATTTCCCCGGCAATATTTTGACAGGTGAATAATGCGAGTCAAGGTCCTTGCTGGTTAAGACTTGGGCAGGAAATGGGTATTTCACGGTCGGCAAAGCGTGCTAACTAACCAAAAGGAAAAGATTTAGAGATAGGAGCCCATTAGCGAGCTATGATTCCGTCCCATTTGATCATTTTATCTGGCCATTATAACAGGGCTTCAGCTCATTAAAGGGTAGTTGAATGCCTACAGCTAAAAGCCAGGGTTCGAACTTAAGGGCCTGTCAAAAGTAAACATTCGGAGCGAATTAATTTACTTGATTCGCACTTCTCTATCTTGAGTTGTAGCTAAAAGTCGAAAAATGAAGTGTTTTGACTTCTATATTTCATGCTGATGAGAATGTTGTGGAAAGGAATAAGCTGATAAAAATATGAGACATGGAAATAAAGGAAGAGGATTAATTAGGAACCCTTCTGATATACGGACCGTTGAACCCCACACAATTTGTCAATCGCTCGAAAAAAGGCTCATGTCGATTGGTCAACCGAAATGCTCCAAAAATACGATCGCGGTGCCTCGAAGCACGTTTATGACATCGTGACAGGTTATGAATCGTGGATTTACTCGTATGAGCCCGAAACAGCAGTCGACTGTATGGGTGTTTCAAGATGAGCCAAATCCAACAAAAGTTGCTAGCGCACTAAGTACTTCCAAGCAAATGGTTCCCTTTTTTACCAAAGAACTGGATATGTCGCAACCGTACCACTAGAACAAAACAGAACAGTCAATTCTGAGTGATACAGAACCATTTGTTGGCCAGTTCTATTCCAAGAAATCAGGAAAACCAACCGTCGAAGACAGATCACCCTTCACCACGACAATGTGAGTTCTCACACATCGGCTCAAAGAAGATCGATTTGATGAGTCATCCGCCGTATAGTCCGTACTTGGCATCGAATGACTTCCTTTTATTCCTGTACGTAAAAAATAAAATGAGAGGTGAACGTTTTTCGACACCTGAAGAAGTGGTTGATACGTTCAGAATGCATGTTTTGGAGATACCTCAATCAGAGTGGCATAAATGTTTGGGCAATTGATTCAAACGCATGCAAAAGTGTTAGGTTTTGATGAGGAATATTTAAAAAAAAAAAATAAAGCGACTTTCGATAATTAATATTCGTTTTTGTTCTAAAATATAATATAAAAGGAAACCCTCGTGGAATTACAAGTTAACTCCAGAACAAGAAGATAATGAAATATTTTGGGGTATGAAAGGAATTAACGAGCATGAACAAAAGAAGTACGAAACCTGTAAATGAAATCTCTGAAATCATAAGTAGAAGAAAGGGACAGAGCAAGACCAAAACAGATTTGAGTGGGTGTAGCCACAAAATAAATTGCAGAAAAATAAAGTTAAACAAAACGAAAAGACTATCGTCTAAGGATAGACTGAAAATAAATTATTGAATAACAATTTTTTAGTTTCTCAAGTATTTGGTCAAAACTCCTAATATCCATCATTTTCAAAATGTGTAAAGTATAAATATCTAAAGGCTTTGTTCGGCATTAAAGCTACCAAATAGATTGAAAATAACTTAACTTGAAATTTGGAATATGTCATTTCCCAAAAAACCAATAAAAAGTGGCGACAAGAAGGGAAAGTTCGAGGAAGTGAAAACGGATAACGGACACCAAAAGATCTCAACAGTTTTTTTCGTAATCGACCCAAATTAACATCGCTCTTACCCTAATGACGTTCTAACGACGACGTAAAACGTATCCCGGGTATTTATTGGAAGCGGTCATAGAGTTAACGAACTCGTTCGAATTTTTTTTTTTTGGGCAGAACTTCAAGGCTAAGCCGCTCACTGTACCAAACAAATATAGTGCGTTCTAAGATTCGCGAAAGTCAACAAACTCCGCAAGTCATGAGGAATACCTGGCTTGTGAGACAATCGCCAGGATCACTGACTTCAAGGAGGCCACTGTAGGTTCTATGATAGATTGGAGGCTATTCGATCACTCCTAATTTCATTAAAGAACTAGGCGTCTGAAACAACAATCATTATTCAACTAGGAGAGCACGGTAAACCTTTCCGGTTTATTAATAAAATCGTAATGAATCTAATTAGGAAGTATACAGGGTGGGATTTAATGTTAGCTTATTAAGTACATATAAAAAATTAATAGCACGTGCTTGCAGAAAAGAATTAGTGATTAATCACAGCATAATTTAATATTTTCTTTTGAATTCAAGTGTAAACGAATTTCCAGTTTATGTAGAAAAAACGTGCTGCGCTACAGACAGTTCTTAGAATAATCTTTTCAGGAAACTTTTGGATTCTACTTATTCTGTTCGTATCTCTTTGAATGAAGTGAATAGAGTTTCTTAACTGAACTCGCCAATGCGATTTCTTCTGTTTTTCTTTCCTCATCAGGTTCAATTGTCCTTATGCGCACTGGATCAGTCGAAATTCAGTGACACCAAGATATTTTATTCGTAAAAAATGGCATTACCATGAATTTTTTTCTTCTATTTGCTTGAATTGTCAGAAAAATATTTTTGTGCTCCCTGTATCTGATCATTAGATGTATCGTAGGTACTATTATCCAATGGAGAAGCAAACTGAAGTTACTGCCCAAAATTCACAAGATAAATAATTAAAACTATACACCAAGCTATTACATGAAATATCGCCTAAAGTTCAAACTAGAATCGATTTTCTTTTAGAAAAATAACGACAAAATTTTCAAGGAAAAACCATTAAATTAAATGAGATGGATAATTTTCTGGTCCATGACAAGAGAAATAATGAAAGTTTCAATTTTGAAGCACTTTTGGCAAGTCATTAGCGTTTCCAGGATGACACAACTTCAAAAAAGAAAGTGAAACTCACGAAAACCAATGAAGGATCCTAATTTAGAACATGAACTCTATTTCCACAAAATTTTCATTAGCAACACTTGAACAATGCAGAGTATCGAAAAATACTGAAGCAAAAAAGTCTCTTATTACATATTGAATGAAATAATTAACATAAAATGTTCTACAAAACAGAGCACCAGCTCACCATAAAAGAAATAATTTTTCTCCAAAAATGTAGAACAAAGAACCGAATTAAGGTATCAAATCATTATTTCATTATTTTTAATAATTGCACAAGGTTGATGAATGGAACGGAAACTCTGGGAAAATAAATAAAATGAATAGACTGCGGTTAGGGAATTTTGCCAAAAAATTAACAACTGGAATTACCGAATTCAATTATTTTTGATATTTGCTGAAGAAAATAGTAAATATTGACTATAACAAGAATAGAATCTTCGATAAAGAAAATTACATGAATTTTCATCTAAAAAGCAATAATTTCACCATGAATTATAGCTTGTAGAAGTAGGAAAATAAGATGATAATAAAAATAGTTTGAAAATGAGAACGCAACACAAAACACAAAGAAATCATGATGAAACAAAACAGAATTTTCAATGAAGTCAAAGATTATCTAATCAACATACCCACATCATTCTCCAGATGGTGTTAAAGAGGGTTTGAGTTATAAGCATGTGTTCAAGAGAACAGTGTGTAATATTCTCAATGAACAAAGTATAATAGATCAAATAGAAATGTAATAAATTACAATCAACAATGAAGCCGTTAGATTTATGAATTAATAATTATTTGATCCGAATATCCCATTTTTGTCTGCATTATTCTACAGCCATTTCAACAAATGAATTGAAACAGCCTTAAACAGAACAATTTTCATATGATATGCTGAGTATAATATGGTCTGTTAGAATTCGCAATTTGATATGCTGGTATTCATACTTGATCAGGAGAAAATTATTAATTTTCTCCAAAACGAAATTCGTTTCTCGAACCTCAATATGTCCAATATCTGAATTAAAATTCTCAGGAGTATCATAGGATACTTATGAAGTGAGGGTGACATATTATATTATAGCAACTATTTAAAGAATGAAGATTTATGACTATCTATTACTATATTCTCTTAATAGTTGCTACAGCAAAATATGGTACGCTTGGTTGGAGATTCAAGAACAAATCTATTAATTTCTTCAACTTAGCTTATAGCCGGTCTTTTTTGATAAGCCAAATGAAATGAATTCGATAACAAATCAATGTGTGGAAAATCAATCAGACTCATGGATCGATATTTTTAAGAGCTTTTTTTCAAAACGAACAAATATATAGCGCCGCATGTCAATGATTTCTAAAAATCTTACAGCCAGGTTTCAAGAATGCTACCTGGTCCATATAGATTATATAGAAATTTCCCTATATATTGTTCATTTCAAATAAATATTTAAATAGATTACGGTTTTGTTGTATCAAAAATTCCTAAACTCATGATCTACCATTTAGTTCAATTATTAGTGAGCATGATTATGAACCACTTGAGAAAGCCACTACTGAATCATTTTTGTTTGAGTCATTATCTAGCTGCATCAACATTTTGGTCAAAGCAACCCAAATTTGATCAATTTTATATAGCAAGTCTCAGGAAGATCAAAATTTATTTTATAAAAGAAGATCTGCTAGAACTTGCAGTGAGCATACTATAGTTTTTATCAAACTGCAATCTTTCATTTCACTTACTAAATAATAGATGCTAGTTATTGAAGACTTGTCATTTACATAAAAGAAGGTATACAGATGAATTGAAAGCCTCGTAACAAGAATTGTTGAAAAAAACAAAGTAACATTGCAAGATATCTCTTGAAAACTGGTAACAATGTTTGGACAAATAAATGAATACATAATCAAGCAAAAATTGAAATGTATCACCGATCAATAAATTATTTCTAATCTTGATATATGGTATCAACGTTGCATTACCGACCTGCCACTCAATAAGATTTTTAAAACTCCTACATGCAATATGACAAGAAGTTATTCCTTGAATTTGTGTAATATGACTATGAAACATTTTGTATAGGCTCACATGAAATTTTCATTATCTTTGTACGTATCTCTCTATAGCTGCTTCAATATATCAATCGAAACAACCTCAAACAGAACAATTTTATATAGCAAGATTCAGGAAGACCATATGCTAAGAGACACATATAATCTGCTAGTACTTGCAAATTTTTAACAATGAATTGTAAGTATTGCTCTAACTTGCATATTGTTATTTTCGAGTCCATTTTATATTGTATGTAGTAGAATTTTGATAATTCTGATGAAACTCTTCTAAGCGTGTTAACCTCTCTGACAATTATCATAATTTAAAAAAAGTCCGTGAATCAACATTTCTAAGCATTAGAACTTAAACTAGGTTAAAAAGAGGACGAGTAGCTTAAGTTTGTGATATGCAGCTACCTGTGAGAGATTTTATTCCACAATTTCATGCCATTACGAAAACTGGCAATTCTTTGCGCTAACTGTAATGTTACCCGTCTTTTTGTAACCGGCAAATACTAAAAATTTGTTTTAAGAACATTTCTATAGCGGCTGCAACACACTCGTTGCAACAACCTCGAGTTAAAAAAAAAAATTTTCTTGCAAGTTTCAAGAAGATCATACACTGAAAGAGACATACGATCTGCCAATTCTTGCAAAACTTTACATAAGGTCTCCCACCTGATGATGATGATGCCATTTTTTTACCTGCAACAAAAAAAAATATTATTAGATTGAAAGTTGATAGTCCCCGAAGAGGTTTCAAACATAATCAATTCAAAAATTATTCAATATATCTACTTCTACTCATTAAATGAAATAAGACCGAATTTTTCTAGGATTAATTCTAAAAATACTATTAAGAATCAAGCACGCATCCGATTTCTAAATTCACAATAATAAAATAAAAGAAAAGTGTCATACGAAGTTTATTATTTGAAGTACCTCGAAATAAATTATCTTTGTGGTTAATTATTGTTAGAAACTTGAATCATTTGTGATCTCACAGATACAGATATCCTCTTTTTATTCAGAATCGTCAAATGCTTTAAAAAATATCTGTAGACGATATAGATGGTTTTATCGATTGAATTTTTCTATTCATTTACTCAAATGAATAAAATACACATTATTAAGAATAATTCTATATTTTTGAGTGCCGTACGATAATACATGATAATACTATCTAGGTCTGAGCTATATGTATATCGAAGACCTTGAAACCGATATGCTAAATTAAACAAAGACTGGCAATATATTCCGACCTTTTCAGAAAAATCCTTTCATCCAAATGAGTCGCTAATGAATGGGGCATTCGATTGTGAATTTCATTAATAATTCCAACCTTTCCTTTCTCCGTGACAGTCTACGTCTGTTACATATTTGAATATTCAATCCGAAAATTATACAATCTTTAAATGGCAAAACGTGAAAAATTATCTCATATTGTAATTTCGCGATAAAAAAAAAGACTTCCTGGAACGATACTGAGTAATTAAAGGGGGAAAATAGAGCGATTTAAATATGATATTATCGCAAAAAAGCATATTACATAAAAGTATGATGCTCTGATCATGAACTGCAATAGCAGATTTAAATCCGCAATCACATTTAATTGATTAATTAACGACAAAATGTACAGATAAAGACATCAAAACAAATACTTCCAGACTAGTTAATCCGATTGGATATTAAAATGCGCGCCCATTAGGCCGTCTTACATAATCGTAAAAAAGTCGAAAGGTCAATTTTTAAAGAGATACGAGGTTCATCCTGTGCATTATCTATGCACTGACTAAAATAGACTCTTAACCGTAAACCATGGTCGACAAAAAAAGAGTGGAATACCAATATAACTCGGAAAAATTTCGAGGAATTCTGAAGAGAAGGGGAGAAACGAAAAATTACTTGTAATTTCGGTTCTGCGTCCATAAACACAAGCTCTGAATAATAATGAGGGGTAGAACGAAGCCACAGGTGCATTTTAATAGATTTCGAGCTTTTTTGTGGAATTTCGATCCTTCGCAGTCAATAGATAGCGGAATTCTCCCTAGAGCTTATATGATGTTTAAAATGAAGTCTTGAAGATTATGTGGAAAGACTTTACCTTGCTCATTTTATATTTCATTCGAGAGACCGTATTGATTTGTACATTTGGTATGCATAACATCTCAAATTCAATGTTGAAAAGAGAAAATCGCAATGAAATCGTTAAATGATTAAATTTCAGACGAAATTGAGTAAAACAATCTTTGATAGTCTGCATAAAGTCAGAACACATACAAGGTATACCAGTATGAAGTGGGCGTCAAGATACAAATGTCTCGATAGGGAACATTTGTTGTGAACAAGCCTTTATTTTATT
This sequence comes from Micraspis discolor, assembly GCA_030674115.1. NCBI lineage: Eukaryota > Metazoa > Arthropoda > Insecta > Coleoptera > Coccinellidae > Micraspis > Micraspis discolor. The sequence goes on from JARTUT010001740.1 coordinate 14,084,588, forward strand.
TTTTTGTTTGTTTGCTATGACATCTATGAAACATATTTAATAAAGTATAGTATACTCATTGAACAGATAACATCATATTTTTTTATCGTGTTAAAAATGTCGAATTTTGTACCAGAAAGTGATGATTTGTGGAAAGCATTAATTTTTTGTTTTCATTTGAAGAAAAGTGCTGCAGAGTCGCATCGAATGCTTGTCGAGGCATATGGTGATCATGCTAAAGATGGTTTCAACGGTTCAGAAATAATAATTTTGATGTGAGAAATGAAGAACGTGGAAGACCACCAAAAAAATTTGAAGACGCCGAATTGCATGTGATATTGGACGGAGATGACACTTTGAATCAAAAGCAAATGGCAGAAATGTTAAATGTTGCACAACAAACAATTTCTGACCGTTTAAAAGCTGTGGGAAAGATCCAGAAGTGTGGAAAATGGGTGTCACATGAATTGAACGAACAAATTCCGTATAATAAGGGATCTTTCGACTTCTATGTACAGATACTCCTTACTCACCACAAAAAAAAAAACAAGAAATACAACAGACTCAATACGTTGAATATACATTCCCATGGCCGGACAAGATATATGCTATGGGTGATCACGTTGTTCATTACTGTGGGTAGAGGAAAAAAGGAAAATACAGGCAATATATTCTCAGAATACTGTAAGAATCAGTCGATGTACCGAATCTATGAAAAAAAACAACCGACAAAAGGCCACTTCAGAGAACCAGAATTTAAAATACACAGAAAAATGATCAGAAGAAACAACACAAAATAAAGATAAAGAATAAAATTCAACAGAAGTAGAGGAAAATTTCTGATTAAATATTTTTAAGCAAAAATACAACAGCTAGACAGTAAATAGAAAGCTTCGAAAGAAAGCTTTAGATTTGAAATAATTAAATCGTCAGAGCTAGTTTCTGATGAACTAAGTTTATTGTTGTAAATATAAAAAATTACCGAGCAATAATCAACTAGCGCAAGAGATATTGGAAAAAAATCTACCCATTAAAATATACCCAGATACCTCGGGGCCAGATCTTTGAAAAGTATATTATATAAGTTCACAGCTGCTCAAAATCAACATCAGCGTACTTATCTATCGAAAACATCCGATTTGTAGAGGACCAGGAAAGGTAAATAGATCGTGAACCGTGGGAACTTTCCTTCCTGAACTGAACGGATCAAATACGCACCAGCTTCCGCTGATCTATTGTTGAAAGCGCAACGGTGATTTGCGTACTAGCATAAGGACGTAGCGGCCATTTAAAGTCATACCAGATGATTTCAGGCGTACCAGCGACCTTGAGGCGTTTTCGAAAATGCCAATTCCGGAATTTGCATAATGCGAGACATTTAAGGCAAAACCGTTAGTCCTTTATTGATAGATTAACCTTGACTTCATTTCGATTCTGTCCGAGGAATCTAGATTTTGAACTCAAAGGAAACTGGAATAGGAAATCCTATTCTATAATGGCGTTCTTGATGATCATTGATAGCCTTCCTGTAAGTATAATGGGTCTTGTTTTCAAAATAGTTATATATAGTATTTCGAAACTCACTTAATTGAATAAAAAATCTAGAAGAAAAAAAAAGATCGTATAAGATTTCGACTCAAATTACAGTGCTCATTATTTTTTGACCATCTGTGGTCTGCCTTCCAAAGAGGAGTGTAGTCAATATATGCGCCTTTTGGGCTATTTCCTACCAGTAATAAACACAATGACTCCTGTATTAAGGTAATCTTGATCGCTGATGATTTCACTATAATCGAGATTGCAATTCGAAGTTTCGTTATGTTTCGCCGAGTGAATCATGAGGAAAGTTGAATTAACTTTTTTTTTCAATTCTCAAGTTAATATCCACTTAGTAAATTATACAATTACTTTAATTTTATGTTTGAATCATTATCTAGCTGCATCAACATATTGGCTGAAGCAACCCAAATTAGATCAATTTTATCTAGCAAGTCTCAGGAAGACCATAATTATATGAAACAAAAGAGGTCTGCTAGTACTTGCAAAACAAATAACTGCAATGTTGTAGCATTAATTTTTGGCTTCATTATAAAGACACTATTTCACATAGAAAACAGAGGCGTGCTTCTCCTTTTTGCACCATTTTTAATGACGAAGCTGTGACCCAAAGTTATGTTTTCTTAAATAGAATCACTATTTCCGTGCCATTTTCTGATTTAAAAAATGTCTAACATCGTATGGTTTGTATAAATATAAGTGATATATATCAGATTTTGTACATAGAGATAAATTATAAAATACCTTTGTATGAATCTTTCTATAGCCGCTTCAATATATAAATTGAAACAACCTCAAACAGAACAAATTTTATGTAGCAAGGTTCAGGAAGATCATATGCTAGAGGAAACACAATATGATCTGCTAGTACTTGCAAGAATGAAAACCACAATTTCAGTTTTTTTTTGCTTCCACTTCATTCGATAAGTAAAGGAAAACAACTAAATAATTAAATGACAGCTCTGTGATAAGTTCGGATGGAATTTACAAAATGATTTAGTCTCTTTAGAAGAGACTATCAGATTTGGACATAGAGATAAATTATAAAATATCTTTGTATGAATCTTTCTATAGCCGCTTCAATATATGAATTGAAACGACCTCAAACAGAACAACTTTTATGTAGCAAGGTTCAGGAAGATCATATGCTAGAGGAAACACAATATGATCTGCTAGTACTTGCAAGAATGAAAACCACAATTTCAGTTTTTTTTTGCTTCCACTTCATTCGATAAGTAAAGGAAAACAACTAAATAATTAAATGACAGCTCTGTGATAAGTTCGGATGGAATTTACAAAATGATTTAGTCTCTTTAGAAGAGACTATCAGATTTGGACATAGAGATAAATTATAAAATATCTTTGTATGAATCTTTCTATAGCCACTTCAATATATGAATTGAAACGACCTCAAACAGAACAACTTTTATGTAGCAAGGTTCAGGAAGATCATATGCTAGAGGAAACACAATATGATCTGCTAGTACTTGCAAGAATGAAAACCACAATTTCAGTTTTTTTTTGCTTCCACTTCATTCGATAAGTAAAGGAAAACAACTAAATAATTAAATGACAGCTCTGTGATAAGTTCGGATGGAATTTACAAAATGATTTAGTCTCTTTAGAAGAGACTATCAGATTTGGACATAGAGATAAATTATAAAATATCTTTGTATGAATCTTTCTATAGCCGCTTCAATATATGAATTGAAACGACCTCAAACAGAACAACTTTTATGTAGCAAGGTTCAGGAAGATCATATGCTAGAGGAAACACAATATGATCTGCTAGTACTTGCAAATGAACATATTATTACGCACAATAAAATATGAATGCCACATAAGGATTCATTTTTTGTTAATTAGAAGATGTTTGGAGACATAGGTTTATTTACGACCCAGCATAACCCACTCCAAAGTTAAAGGCACGACTAAATAATTGACACCTATCAACCATTGAAAAGTTACAATTCAAAGACCAAAAATATATTTTAGAGGGCGCGATTTTATATAATAGAATAGTCAATAATCAATAGAAGCTTAAAATCACGTTTGTGGGGTCTCCACCCATGGCCCTCGGTCGCCATTTCAAAAAAAGGGATGAAAACACTTTTTGTTATATCCCGGAAACTATACGTCCTAAAAAAATATAGAGACACAAGTAGCAAATTGTTTTGCCTGCAAATAAGTTCATATAACTTTTTGCCCCAAATTTAAAATTAAAATTATGAAATATTCATAAAATTTAAAAAATAGATAAGTCATAATTTTCTTCAAAGATTATTCTGCAAGATTGGTCTGAGGTAATTTTTTTGTAAAATGTAAAAAGCTATAGAGCAAAAAAAAATTTTTAAAGAAATTATCATTTCTTTGCTTATAACTTCTTTAATTTTCACTTTAGGGAAAAAAGTTGTATAAACTCATTTGTAGAAAAAACAATTTGCTACAAATTATGTCTCTATAAATTTTTTGTAGGCCTTATAGTTCGCGATGTAACACCTTTTTTTAAATGACGGCCGAGGGACGAGGGTGGCGTCCGCGCAAACTTGACTTTAAACTTCTATTGCCAAATTTTTAACAATAAGCGAGTTTCCTAAAAATATTTAGACGTCTTCTTCGAACTTGACCGAATAAGGTACCCCTGACGATGACAATGATGACATAAAGGTTGAGTAACGAGTCGCGTGGCAGACTTGATCGACGATATGGCTAAAAATAAAGGTGTAATCTTGGCGCATTATAACTTCCATAAAGCCGGCTTCACGCTATTGCGTCGTATTAAACAGAGGAAGAATAAACGGAATGAATATTCAGTACGCCGGCAAACACGGCGATAATTACGTAAAAGTAAGGTGAACGATACGAGGGGTCCTCCAAATCGACCAGATTCAAGGCCAGAGGTGAATGCATCCAACTCAGATTCGTTACGACGCCGATTCTGGCTAGCAATTATTTGGCAGACGGTATCGGATCATTTTCACCTACTGTGATGCAAGATCAAGAAATTTTTGTCATAAGACCAAAACATTTACTTTTGTGACTAAGACGAATAACTTGAGAATAATGACGAAAATGAAATTGATCATTTTGACGTTTATTCAATTCTATGAGAGCAATTCCACCCTCAATATATCGGGTTTTCCAATAGGGACTTGACAACTTTGAATTTAATTTGTGACGGCACCCTTAGACCAATCATCGAGCTGTCAACGTCAATTAATTCAGTTAAGTGAACATTTTCATCATGGTGAAGTACACGAACGAACAATTGTTGTTTAATTATTTATGTATGAATCTTTATCTAGCTGCATCAACATATTGGCTGAAGCAACCCAAATTAGATCAATTTTATCTAGCAAGTCTCAGGAAGACCTTATTTATATGAAACAAAAGAGGTCTGCTAGAACTTGCAAAGTGAAAAAGACAACAAATGTTATAGTTGAAGTAGATACAACCACCTGTTTCCAACTTTTCTCATTAAGTGAAAAATTTGCTGCATTAGGTTATTTTTAAATTCACAAATATAATCCGTCGACTACTTATACACAGTACATAATCAATTGAAGAAACTTCAAAGAGAACAATCTTTATACAGCAAGGCTCTGGATCATATTATGTTAGAGAAAACACAATAATCTGGGAGCACTTGCAAGACTTGAAAACTAGATTCAAGGTTTTTGTTCAGTTATTATCAGTAACAATGCTGACATATTCGTGGTAAATTCGAATGCAATATTATAAAATTATTCATAGTGTCTTATGACACAATTATCCAAAATTTATACAAACAGATAAAAGAATAAACAGTTTTGGCGAATGGCATTACTTTAATGAAGTAAATGAAGGAAAGAAAAGTCTTATCACCTCCAGGAAATCGAATTCTATTCGTAGTGTGAGAACGCCGAAACCCAAAGACTAGCATTGCTGCCAGATCGTTTCAAGTCAACTTAAAAACAGAAAACCAATTAGAACCAACAAAATTCATGTTGGCGCATCTAGAGCACGATTTAATTGAAAACGTGTCAAATAATTTGAGAATAATGATGAAAATAAAATTGATTATCTTGACGTTTATTCAATTCTAAGGGAGCAATCCCTTCCTCTTCTTCTTTCAAAACCAACTTCCTGGATCAAGCACCAACAATCATCATTCATGCGAAAACCCTGTCAGTGGCAGCTACGAAGAGACCATCCACCCCCACAGTTATTAAAATACGAAGACGCCTTAGATTCAATGGAGCCACAGCAACTCGCTGATAAACTAACTATTCCAGAGTCGTTCTGAGGAAGAGAGTAGTGAATTATGACGTAGATCTCTTGACAATGAAACATAACCTCGTCGCCATTATGCAAAGCGTGGGTGGAATGGTGCAGATAAAACTGAATCAAACGTATACAGTTGCAACTCGACCAATAATGAAGACTTAATACAGCGAGCTATTTCGGGACAACGGCAATGGTATCATAATGGTATCCAGCTCTAATTGGTAGGATTCGTAATAGTGATGTTTGAATAATTCAAGTTTGAGGATCACAACACGATCGATGTTTCGAAATTCGGACAGCTCTCGAAAGAGCTAGACGAAACTCATTAGGCACCAAGTAGACGACATTGTGTCTCTCGAGATGTCAACGTTGATTTCTGTCGCGTGTCGGATGTATTTTTAAACGTCTAAATTGGTAAATGCACGTCTTGAGACGAGAAATGGAGCAGACGTAATGAGGCGGAAGAAAATTACGATGGGGCGAGAAAGAAATGTTAGTCTAGCTAGATGGATACGCCAGAAAAAAAAACATCATGACCTGGAGAAATGTTTACGATCATAGAATTGAAATGAACAAGGAAATGTTGGCAATCTGGGACATTCGACATCATTTTGAACGATGAGGAACTACTACTCTAAAATTTTCAATGTTATTAGAAATTTAGGACTTGGAATTCTAATTTGAAAATAAAGGTGTTTTTTCTCATCAATTCCTAGTTCTAAAACACCATTCGCCGATTTCAAGCGGATCACAAAAGTGACATTTGTACCCATTCAAAACAGAGTAGTATCGAATTCAGTAATCATTAATTTTTTCTAAAAATGTGCTAGGGGGAATCGATATTGACTTAAACTAAATATCGATATTTTTCCTCGCCAGAGACAATCAATTCTTAGTTCTAAAAATCACAAAAGTGACACTTGCACCAAATAGAAATTGAGTAAAAACCTATCATTTACCACACCAGGGAAAATTAATTCAGTTTCCAGGTAAATTTTTTGATGTGTCTCAAATTGTAACTGCAGAATATGCTCTTATAATTCTTCTCTAGGTATGTTGGCTGAATTTGGTTCGTGTTAACGCGCGTGGATTAAAATCGTGGATGGGTTCGGTACAACGAAAAAGCGGAAAATATGCCTGCAGCAAAGGAATTCAAATCGCTTGGATTCCACGGTCGGTCTTTAGTCACTGCAACACTTCCGTTATGGTCAAAACCGCATTGGCGAACTTCTTCCAAACCCGGTTTCCCATGCCCAACTACTCGATTAATGGGTTTTACGATTGTAGTTGGCTCCCAATGATCCGCAAATAAGAGCTTACAAGTCGGAATGAGGCATTGACTCGATTAATCTTAGATGAGAATGAAGAATAAAAAGGTATGTCGCCTACAGAAGAAGTCTTGAAGAATTGTTGCGGAGTTCACTTCAGTGGAACTAATCAATCTATTGATAGAATTTCTACAAATAGTAGGTCATATTTTGAAGTGGTCTCTCACAAGTGACAATTGCACATTGTCATAATTACTCGGTAATGGGTGCAATGATGAATTTATTCATAACTATTAAGCATCTGCGATTTAATATTCAAAACTTATAATGTTCAACTTAATCAAAAATATTAGGGTACGTTTACTTGGAATATGAATTCAATAAAGCCAATTCCCCTCAATATTTGAATAATTGAGATCAATAATTATCGAACACGATACTGTTACACTGAGTTTCAAGTAAAACATAATATAACTTTCATTTCTGAAAAGTTGTACTTTCGAATCGATCACAGAAGTGACATTTACACAAGTTCCCAGCAGCGTGATGTCACAATTTTGTGGAATTGATTAATTAATTAACACTCCTCGGGATTTTCAGCATCTGTGGTTCACCTTTCCCTATTATGGAAAGTATAAAAGAGTCGTGAGTGCAACTGGAATATAGTGTACTCTCAAAAGTTCGAAAAAGTAAGCCAACAAAAAAGAAATTGTGAGTTCGCTCACAGTAGTGACAATTATAGAAGATCTCTGAACATGAATTATTCGTCTAATTTTTCACCATTTTATTAAGTAAAATTATTCATTTTCAACTTTGTCACAGAAGTGACACTTATGCAAAATCATGTCTGGTTGGTTCGCATCTCATTATATCAAAAAACCGATTCAATTTCTATGGGATTACAACTTATTTGATCTTATCATCCTAGTTTTACTTCCTTCAAATAATTCCAAAGTGTGAAGTCGATAAAGTTTTTATTGGAATTCAAATGGAACTGACCATAACATATTTTCGTGAAACTCGAAAAATTTCAGAATATTTTGAATTTATATAACTGAAAATTCAAAGAATAGTATATTAATCCGTTGACCAAAAAGATATTTCAAAAATTCTGTATTGTCAGTTTTCATCTCAATCACAAAAGTGACACTTATGCATATATGGCCGAGTGACTCGCATTGTACTCAATTAATCTAAAATGGAGTTAAGAAAGAAATAATGTAATTCACTATTCAAATTCAAATGAAAAACATACGAAAGAATTCTTTGTACAATATTTACGTTTTGGAATTTTTATTCGCCAATTCAAGTCGATCACAGAAGTGACACTTGCACCAGATGGTAACTGAGTGGTATTACATCACATTTTATTGAATTGACTTTCATTTTTTCCAAAATGAAGTAGTTGTATTATTGGGGGAATCGAAATTGAGTTAAACTTATAAGGTATTATTTTTTTTTATCTTGGAATCAACTGAGATAATTGTCCACAATTCGTTGAATACTTAAAAAAATCAAATTTATATAACTACCTAAAAAATAGAGAACACGTTAGTAAGAAGTGTTCTTTGCCAAGATACGCATTTCGTTTTTCAATATCAAATTTTCTACCCGCTCACATAAGTGACACTTATACCAAAACGCAACTGCGTGGGATCACAATGTCGAGTCGGAGCTTCTGCAGAGTTCGAAGTAATTCCCTGCTCCGGGGGGAAAACGCCCTCTAATCAACTTTTCAAACTATAAACTAATTAAACGTACGCAAAGTAACGTGCTAGACGAGGACAGAAAGAGATGAATGAGATTCGATTTCACGGGGTCGCCGGCTCTCCAGTCTTAACGAAAGCCGGTATATCGTCGACGTCGTCATCGACTGGTCCGAGAAGTTCAAGGGAGTTGGCATTCCTCAGGAGCAGGTCTTTTAATTTTCGGCATTTCGGGAATTATTCACATTGCTCGAGGACTAACCGGCTGGCATTTATCGGAACGTCGACCGTAGGAAATTGGTTGGTCCAAATTGATCTAGAGATCGCTCTGGATCGAATATGGACGCTTTTCTTCACGAAAATAATTAATTGAACATGGTTAGATATTAAATAAGGTTACGAAAAATAGTTATTTGCGCTTCAAGTAGGGAAAGTGTACTTTTTTATTCGAGGTCAAGAAAGGAACTTTACCTAGGAGGACGAACATTAAATTTTTCTCGCCATCACAACCACAGAAATTTTGGCCATAGTATCCTAAGCATTCTCACTAAATTCCATGCCAATAATCCTTATGAGAATGAATAATCCGTAACACTTTCTGAAACAATTATATCTGGGATATCAATTGATTTTCAAATTTGTTGTCTTATAAAAAGATCAAATATGAAATGTAAATACAAACTGAAATTGATGCATCACTGAATATAATTATTATCTCCGAAAATAAGTAACAATATAAAATTAACGTGGTCAAACATATAAAACTACGATTCCATTTTTCAGGATTCTCTTTCAATTTAGAAATGCTCAATTTGCAGAAACTAATCAACCGTGAATGCCACTGACTTATATCAAACGGTTATCTATGAGGAAACGGTGTTTATAAATAAATAACATGACTGGAATATTAGGCGCCTACTTCTAAAATGTAGATACACATTATTTACAATGTAATAGAAATTTATCTCGAGTATTTCATGTGAGTTGAAATCCATTAGGAATGAATTTTCATTAGCCTACTACTGATAGGAATGTTTTCATTGGGGTGTGATGAAATTTTGACACGACCATCCTCTTCCCAACTGAGGACAAATATTTTTTTTGTTGTTTATTCTATGTAAGATAGAAAATATTCAATTTTTGCAGAGTTCTGCAGTCTAGGATGAAACCAAAGAGCAGAGAACTTTTTCTAATTTTCTATATGAAGCAAAGCCTATTAATACAATTTGAAAAAAGAATCAATGGTGTCAATGGAAGCAGTTGAATGTTTTTTTGTAAAGTTTTTAAATATATTCAATACATTATATATATTATATTTAATATATGTTAGAAAAATGTCTGATAGAGAATCATTAAAATTGGACAACAGTAAATCAAATTTAACGAAACTCCACCAATTTTATTTAACCCGACAGCATAACCCCCAGTATATTGAAAAATACAAAGAGCATTAAATCGGGTAAAATTATATTCTATCTTATCCTTTACCTGATAGTTTAAGGACAAATCAAACTGAATGTCATAAACGAATATAAAATATGTTAATTCAATCAGTGACCAAAATTCTTCAACTGATAATAATGTAAGACACTGACTCAAATTTTTGTTTTTCCAAAGATACAATTTCATAAGGTTCATTTATTGAACTTCATGTACTCAACACTTTGGTTCGTTCACAATCTGATATTACATTGTATAATGTACAGACTTGGAAAAAAATCCTATCATCAACAGTGTTCGAAAATTCAGTCAAAATTGATGAAAAAAAGTGCAAACAAATTCTGTGATCGAAAATCTATCATTAATGAATGAGATATAAGACATAAACTATGGCTTTCTGTCAGTCCGTTATTTTATTGAAGTTTATTTACTCGCTTTGGTTGAGTACCAACTAAATATTTCTAAACCTATGTTTTAATCTTATCCGGAAATTAATCCTTCAAAGTTATCTATATCAGCATTTAACTACTACAAATTATAAAAATGAAAACTGAACTAGGAGCAAGTAAACCGTGAGAAAAAACAAATAATTCTATTGCATAACAGTATTTACACACGTATGAACTCGACAAAATGCTCAGGGGATTCTCTTAAACCTTGACAGAAATGACAATAAACTTTCAGTTTTAACTGTTTGTATTTACTCTAGTTAAAGAATGGGACAATAATCATGTCCTTAAATATGAGAACTCATGGTTGAAAAATTCTCTGCTTGCTTGCTTGTTATAATAGGCAATTTCAAGTCTCATTCAATTTGATTAGGAAAGGAAAACAGTAATTTTCTTACTGCTCGAATTTTCGAGAAATGAAACAATCAATTCGTGAGAAATTGATAGCTTTCGTAACGAAATTTAGTTCGGCAAGAATTTGGTATAATTTCGCTGAAAATTTGATAATGATGATAAAAACATACAATGAGCAGTGGATTTTTCAAGATATTTTTTCAATATCAATAATTTCACTAAAACTTGACCCTCTGGATCTGTACTTTGATGGTAGAGATAATAAAAAAAAATATATATTCTAACAAATCTCAAAGTACAAGAATCCAGGCAAAATACTATGACACTTTTTAGATACCAACATAAAAGATTGAACGTTCAGGAAAAAAGAAGACAAAGATACGGCTTTGTGGTTGAAAATGCATTTAAAAAAACAGGAAAATAATGAAGACTTAAAAATAACGAACACGCCACTTGCAAAACAATATACGATATAACTAACAATAAATATATAAAAGCCAATTAATGTCGAAATCGTTAAGAACTACCCTGCGATAGCATGAAAAGCTGCTTGTTCCCTTCGAAATACCAAGAATATAGAGTTCCATCCCTAATGACGAAATCCAATTAGCATATAGGGGTCAGGAAGTCCTTAACCTACTTTCTCACGACACCTAAAACCGACATAGTTCCATAATGCCCCAATAGACACATGAATGGTCTCCCAGGAAGTTATATGTTTAAAAAAAAACCTATTCTTTTATCGTACCATCGTGATGGTCGTTTCAAACAAAATTAACCACTATCAAAGCTCATAACTTTCACCCGAAAACTCGGCGTATGACATATCATCACGGCCAACTTATCAATTTGAAATGGAAATCAAGGGGCCCCTCAGTCTAATGAATTAGTCTAGGAACATCTGAACCGTGTACGTATTAGAGACCTGCCCAATTAAAAAGGTGCCCAGACGAATAAATTAATTTAGTCGGTTTCGAAGGAGATCGCTTATATTACGCATTTTTATCGCGGAAAGGAAGACGATGAACGAAATTTATGCGTGGTATCCATTGGGACCAGACGGATGGACGTTGCGCAACGTCGGCGAATTATTGGCGAAGGCTTCTTGTCATGGCCATCGCCCTCATTCCGTACGCATAAAGATGTTCTCTTGTGACCTTACGTATATCGGCGACGTCTGAAACTGAGATGCCTACAACCTATTGTCTTTACACGTGCCGAATTCACGAAGGATGAATTCAAATGAAGTATCATATGTTACCGGGCCAATTTGAAAATTTCGAAAGGTCGATGTTTCAAGAACACCAACAAAATACCCAGTTACATGAATGGCACACCGTCCAGAGAGAAAGTTAAAAGATTTTCCTTTCATTAATATCGTTCTCTTTTTAGCAGATCACATATAGAAACATTCACCATTGCAAATCCGCTCTGTGCCGAACCGAACGACGAACAGCGCAGCGCCGAAATGTGAGCTTCCGCGAACACGTATGAAATGTTCGGCAACCTGTTCTGCAGCGATCATATAATCAAAGGAATCCTTGTCTCTAAAATGTTAAATTATTATAAGAGATAATTCATTCAACTCTCAGTTAAAAACAATATTAAGTGAAAACTATCTAGATGGACAAAATTTACAATTGTTGAATTTTGCTTCACTCCAACACATCATGATCGATGAATCGGAGGCGACAAAATCTCGTTTATATCGCACATGTCGTTTACTGATCGGTCCATATTATTCGACCGACCAGAAGCAAGAATGTGCTTGTTTACAGTTCATTTCAAAATTGTCACGCATTCAAGCAGGTTCAGGCACCAGAAAAATTGTATCAATTTAACCAGTCAATACAAAATACAATTTTTTGTGTGGACAGAAAGTTCTTCCAGTTCGTGTAGATAACGCGTAACGACTTACGTAACAATTACAGTTACAGTTAATCTCTTCATGTTGCTATACGCGTAAGAAGTGAATTCTGGCAATTTGAGTGAAACAACAGTTAGTAGTTCGTTACAACAAATTGTTATACAAGTCACTGTATGAGCTGCCTATTCTTTAGTATATTAGTTTGAATGAAAAATTATTAGTTAATAATGTATTCTTATCTGTCCAATCTTGCTTCACTCCAATACATCACGAAGAACATATCGGAGGCGACAAAATAGCATTGATATTGCACATTGTGCCTACTGTTCAGTCTATAAACCAACCAATCAGCTTTTTAGGTGTGTGCTAACTTCCTCGACAGTAAAAAAAAATCAAACTTTCATAAAGCACCAGAAAAAATTGTAACGATTTAAAAACAAATGGCTGAAGATTTTAACCATCAGGAATTATTTTTTATGTATGTATACACTAATCCATTATGTATTGTAATTGTTCATTTTTTATCACTGAAATATATTAATATAAAAAATTAATTTGAATAAATCGTTAATATTTTTCATTCAAATTAATGAAGGTAACAGTAACAAATTAATGTTTAGAGAAAATATTGGAATTTACGGTTTCGAGAAAATGTAACAATTTACGGGTCTGAGGAAATGTAGAAATTTATGATTTCGAAGAAATTTAACAATTCAAGATTCCAAAAAATGTTATCAACTTAGAATTGTGGGAAAATGTAACAATTTACGAATTCGAGAATTGTAAAAATTAACGGTTTATAAAAAATGTAACAATTCACGGTTTCGAGAAAATGTAACAATTTTCAGTTTCTATAAACTGCAACAATGAAAGGCATATACATATGTCTGTCGAATATTATATAGAGATATGTCACCGGTATACAATGATACTTCAAGATATTCATCAGATTAATTCAATTTTGCTAGTGGTTTTTTTTCGATGAGGAATCAAGTCAGGTGCGTCGGAACAGGTGCGTGGGGCGTCTTCACGATAAGCCTAATTGGTCTGCGCCGGAGTTACCGGGGCAGCAATTAACGAGGACATAATGAAATTATGGAAGTTAATCCAATTTCCTGATTTATCGACCGTGATGCCGCCGCGTACTCCATCTTCGTCCAGAACGTCTACCGCCGGTCTTACCATAACCTGACTCTTCTTCTTTTACTTCGGCTTGGTCTCGGGAACGTCGGTAATCGACCAACAACCACGACGGTAACATATCATTAAGAGGGAACTTATTATTTTTTCACGGTTTTCAAAGACCATAACAAGAGGTGTTGTTGTTATTATCGAGCAATATTATTCATTCTGAATAGCTCAATGGACTACATTTCCTCCGCTACGGGCTTTGTTTTGTACACTATGGCTTCCGGAGAGACGAGCGCGTGTCAGTCTGGAAGTTTATAATTGAACGAGAAATGAGTAATTGGTGCGAGCGGTTTGGTCTAGAATAAGTCTGGGCGAGATACAGGTCGATACAATTGTTTAGCGCGGGAAATTATCTTGACCAGTCAAACTGAGACCCAGCCATTGTATCGAACGACTTTGATAATAAAGTATTGATGTAGATATGTCGAAAGTAGTAAACCGAACTTACTACAGTTATGAACTGAAATAGTGAGATTACTTCTAGTCAACTTATCATGCAATGAGTTGATGAATAAGTTAATCCAGTGTCACTATCGCCCTTCGGTTCAGCATGACAACACTGAAAAGACATTTGCGATTTAAGTTCAGTGGTAGAACACGAGTCCCAAGAAAAATGTTGAAACGCATTCCGAACAATGATGGATCTGGTGTTGGGTCTCCTTTTAAAACGATATCCTGAAAAAGGAGATCAGACAGCGGAAATTCCAATACCGACGCACCGTGAACTAGGTTTTATCACTAAACAATCGATTTAGTCGATTCAATGAAAGACCGAAAACAACAACGAATAAGGAAAAAAATCGAACAACTGTCGAAGAAATTATGCCGAAGCCTAATGACGAAAGTTCCAAATTATCCCAAGAAATGAGAAACAAAATTATCATCAATCAAAAATTGGGCGTCAATCATCCACACGATACCCATTAAAAAAGCAACAACAGATGTTACATACCGCTTCCATATCGAATGACCAAAAGAACCAGAATCAGGTATGAAATAAAAGAAAAACGTTCGCAATTCGTGCACGAAATCGACCCCAAACATCCGGCATTCGACCTGGAGTTCGATCTGTCGTCAGCGAAAAGCGTCGACCCGTTACAATAATCAATTATGCACATTCATTGAGGACAAAGTCGATAGATCGATGGATGATGATACGTCGAAAATAATACGGCTAACGCGGAAGATAGCGTCGTACATCTTCGCGGGGTTAATGCCCATAAGAGAATTTTGAGGGGCAATCAAGTTGTGGAAATTTTCAAACAGGCAAAAGAAATATTTCTCAATTTCAGGAAAATCGCCCGACGCGTATCACGAGGTCTAAGTTCGCCTCAAGTATCCATTAGGTGCAGCGAATGCATATCTCTCTGCCGATACCGCAATACAACAAAAATGCCGATAAACCACAACGATACAGTTTTAATGAATGCGAATCCATGTTTCCGGAGCGGCAACCTCGGATCGCATTTATGACATTGATAGATTTTGGTGTAGTACGGCGCGTTACTCTACTACAATAATTGCAACACGTTGCACCGCATAACGTAAATGCAACGCCGGCTGCCATGCGCGCGCTCAAAATGGCGGGAACCGATGATGCGTCCAGTTGCATCACCGATTTTCGCCGACGAGAAACGGCAATAGCCGACGATCGCAATCCGCCTCGAAAGACCAGGAGCTCCTCGGATTTCAATGTATGTTCGCCGAGAAATCGGTTTTATTGAAATCCCGGTGTTTTTCGAAACCACCCGCCGCTCTCCGAGCATTCCGATTCACCTTTCTGTGTGACCTATAAAAACCGATGATGAATACCCGGTTAAGATGGTCGTAAAGTTTTACGCGTTCTCTTCGTTTTTACGACTTATTGTCGCGTTTCCGTCAAGGTTAGAATCTTGGCGACGGTCTACAAACGTTTACTACTGTTGAGGACATACCGTATCCTATTCAGGAAAGAATCTGTTCGGATTTGATTCACTCCAATCCTCCATAATGGTGAGGATCGGAGGCGACAAACCCTGTTTTGATTTTGCACATTTCGTTTTCCGTCTTGGCCATTGAGAAACCAACCGAAGCAAGAATGTGCGAAAATTTTACCCGAACGGCGGTTTCAAATAACTGGTTTTTCGTACTCAACAGTTGAATAGTTCGCCTGACAAAAATTTTGAAGACTACATTGTTTATTCAGTTTTTGGTGTACTTCCTGGAAATTCAATCAGATTTGCAGAGATCTGAATAGCAAAAAGTTACAGCCTTCTAAAGTTGAGATTTCACCTCCAGAGCATTCTCTTAAACCCACAAAACCTTTTGGACTTCACAGACAATAAACCTCTAGGCTCAAATTTTCAGACAATTTGAATAATACTCGTATTTTCAGCTATTTTTGTTTTTCGCAACTTTGGCAAGCTCTAGCTCAAAATGTGAGCGTTTCTTAACTTTTGACTAAATGTTTCATTTTGACGTCTAGAATATGCCGCTGCAAGGTTGTAGAACGATCTTCAACGACCTGTATAGAGGCAGAACATCTTGAGAGTTAAAAAAAAAAACTAGGAAAACTCGCGCAAAAACGGAAAAAGCAAATTTTCGAGACTGTGACGCTAGGGCATCTCGCAAATGTCGAGAACAAGCTGATTTTACGAGTGAATTAGGGACATTCTTCGAGATGTTAGGAAGGCGATAGGGATTTCTTCGGATGAGGCATCAGTTATATATCCTATTTTCAAAAATGATCCTATATTTGTCTCTCAACCACAAAAATCTCCGGATTAACAAGTACCAATTAACTTCTTCAGAATCGTTATAACGACTTAAATAATGAATGGATCAAGAACCCTCATAAAAAATCGAAGATTCACTATTGAATACGATAAAATCAACCCAAATATTTCTTGGTCAGACAAATTCACCACATGGAAAATTCTCCAAAGATATTTATTCGGTTTCCCTGACACCAACCAATTGATAATCACAATCGCCCATCTTGCGATCTTCCGGTCACATTCTTCCGATAAGATACGCGACAACCGACCGCAAAATTGATATTAGCCGACCCGACATTTTCTATTAATAAACTGTGCACCTCTTACGTCATCAGAATCTCTTGACGCATTTTCCAGGAATTCAGTAATAAGCGGCAACGGTTGGCGCCTACCGGGATTCCCTGAAACCGTTCGTTCACTCACGCCGTACCTGCTGATGTACACGCGGTGCAGGCATGATGCGAGATGCAACGAATGCAGCTGCCCTGTTGCATCGGCGGCGCCTGTGCAATGTTGTCACTTCTCGGACCGATCAGATTTCTCGGAATAATGACCGACGTCGAGATGTGAATAATCATAGGATGGATATTTTTGCCGCGATTTTTACGCGTGAGTAATGCTATGATTATGTGCGGATAATTGACGCTCGTTAGGGATTTATCGGGATTATGTCATTTGGGTTTACGGCGAATGCGATACAGAAGGAAATAGAGGATGGCTTTTTAAGGATTCTGACGCAAACGTGCAAGTGTCTTTTTAGTGGTTTTTATGCGATAATTGACACAGATTCAGAGATTTGACTGCAGAATTTTGATTTAGTAAATTTGAACCTATTCAATAAATAACAAGCAGATATCCCAGTAAAAATTATCCTTTCAAACTTGTCATTTTATTACAAGAAATTTCGCTGCCTATCAACTAACAGTTCCTGTATTATTTTGTGCTAATACCAACGAAAAAGTGGTTCAAGTCAGTGAATTTGGTGTGTTATTTCCTCGGGTAACGCCATTTTGCTCATGAAACTCCTTTGTAGTTCCGAGAATGCTCTTTCAACTTAGTGAAAAAAAAATTATTACTCATTTGAACGAAAAAGTTTTGCTAGTGTATTACAAAGTGTTTTAGAAGGAATTTCTTAACAAAAAGAAGAAAGTATGTCGAGAATTTGTTATAAAAGTGCTGGAGCTTTTGACGGTACAAATTGCATCAAATTAGTTGAAAAACACGTTAATTCAAGGCCTCAAAATGTTAAGCATGACATATTTTTTGTCAAATATTAGACAGGGAGATGTGAAATGCATCCTGTAGGTATCAACAGATTTGGAAATTTGTCGAAAATTATCGCTCAGTTTTTAAAATTGCCATATCCTTCTTTATTTATTGGTCACTGATTCCAGCTGTCATCGACTACTCTGCTTGCAGATTCAGGAGCTGATATGCTGAGAATAAAACAACTTGAGGATAGAAGAATTCCATAATTAATAAATAAAAGATTCCGAGAAACATTGAAGAAAATTACATGGACAATACCCAAATTAATGCTTCCTGCTGGAGTCAATATGGCTAATTGTTCAAATTGTGTATATAATATTTATAAATAAGTTTCCTATTCACGTGTTGAAGTTACCTTAATAATAAATCTATTGATTTTCATAATATGTAGTACATCAATTTTAATAACTGAAAGGAAGAGAAATACATAGTTCAAGTAGTTTAGTCTTACAATGATTCTGGATTTTTCACAATCAATGGCGAAATTTACATTTCATCACTAGTTAAGAAAAGTATGTCGACATTTTAAAACGTAGATGAGTTTGGAAAAGTGTCACTTTAATTGTCAAAATCAGAATCTACACATCTACTTGCATTACCTATTCTAACGCCACTTGTCCCTTTTTATACGTCATTAAAAAGAATGGGTGCCTTCGTATAAAAATAAAAATTACTAGTTAATTCAGCAGGGCAGAGAAAAAAGTGCCAAGAAAATACAAAAGAAAAACACTAGAAAACATGTACAGACGATGAAATTCAAAAGGTCTCATCATCCTACAATTCGAACGCATTCAAAATATATAACAAGTCAAAAATTCATTAAAAATCGAAAATCACAATTAATACCGCCAATAATTCATTTACGCTCATGAAAAAATGGAAGCGAAGTAAATTATCCATTCACTACTACATAAACGTGAGTACCAGCAAATAATAGAACATGTAATGACTGCATTCAAACGCTATTTTACGGGACACGTGCTGGAAAAATAGCCATATATCCAATCGTTATTACTTATCAATAATTTCAATTTTTCACTGAACGAACTGGCTTCTCAGGAAGTGTATAAATACGCACAAACATGCATTTCAAGGTCTTATTCGACATTTCGACGTCTGCCGTCTATACAGATTATGCATACAGCCCCGGGCGTCTTTTTATGTAGCCGCGGTAATTCTTGAGCAAATTCATAATTTTACGAGTATCCTTGTTGCAGTAAAGGCTCTCAAAGCACGTTACATAATACGGGTAATGGAAATTCCGCACGATTATCATCTGAACATTCCTACTGAAAAAATGACCAGAGTAACGCGTGTGGAGTCTACACGACGATGAATACATTTGAATGAAATGGAAATATTGGATTTTCCAAGATAGAGAACGTGGGAAATTTTGTTTCATGTGCCAATGTTCTTGGTAATGGGGACAACGCAAACTGGTTCCGTAAGAAGATGCCTCCAAGAAGAACAAAACATTTTAATTTACTTATTACACAATTCGAGGATATTAAAAAGTGTTCGAACCAACATACTCTTAAAACGTTCTGTTATAGTGAAAACAAGCAACTACATGTGAAGAAAACCCCTGGATCGCCAAGTTTTAAGTGACAATAATGCGCCAAATGAATGAACAAGTGGCATTACCATCAGCTTTAATTTTGAAAAATATTTGAAAATGTCTTCTTCCGTTGATGCGCTTTGTCCAGATCATGTTACACGTCTTCAGTCAAGCAACAAAGAAAAGATTGATCTGTGAATCAAAATAAAATCTTTACGTTTACGATTATTTTCTGTCAATAATTTGGCTGAATCCTGAATGTTCGTAGGAAATGATTCATAGGGGTCCATTTTCAACAGTCAATGGGACAACTATTGATAAAAATACAAACAATCCCTCTATTCTTCATCCCAACTAACTTAAATACAAAATAACGAATCGAAATTTCATGCCGATCATTTCCGGTTCCACGATTTAGTATATTCGTCGGAAATTGGGGGACCAATAATATAAATCGGCGTTATCACTCGACCAGATAAAATTCGAATGGCCAACCTTGAAGATGTCAATACGCGCACAAAGTATCACATTATATAAGTCCCCAAAAATTGGAAGGATTATTGCGAAAAATCCTTGGGATTGCGACGAATAAAAATGATAACTTTGTTGAAAATTATGAAGTCGTGACGATAACGGAATCTTGTAGGATACAATTGAACTGAATCGACGATATAATGCAGCAAGGTTCAACGAGTAGCACGAGGCTAACCTTCAACGGTCGATCGAAATCAATCATTTTTCCGAGTGGCGTAATGCAAGAAGAAATCGTAAGAGCGATTTCCGAAAGAGGCGCCTGTTTCCCATGGACCATTAGTTAAGAATTAGGAAAGGAAACACGCCTGCCAGCCAGAATGGCGTCTGCCAGGATGGCGGTCTATTACCGACATATTTCCATCATAAACACAACAGAATTGAATATTTTGTAAATATGATACACCCTGTACACTTATACAGCAAAAAGATACCAAATAGCATTTTCCATAAGCAGTATGGACCGACAAGAGGGAAATGTTGATCGTGATTTCAAAAATTTGTATTTGACCAAGGAGGAGAATTTTTAAATATATATTACTTGTTTTCTATTTATATGAGCTTCAAGTATAAGATTTTTGATACATCCTCGAGAATTACCATGTTTCGAAATATACCGAATATCAATTCCCATAAGTAGTATTGACTGAAAATAGAAACAATTGATAGATTGAAAAAATTTAAAATAAAAAAAAATTACACATCAACAAAAACGGCACTCTCATTAGTTTGTCATAAGCCATATTAGAAAGAATACCTCCCCATATAGCCTTCCGCGAAGCTAAATGACTTATTGTTTACATCGCAAACAAATTCGCCAGTTTGTTCGGTCAATACTTGGCGTAAACAAACGCATATTGGACTCATCAGATTTTTCAAAGCGACTTGCATCGTTCCATTCATACAAACATCAAATAATAATAAACAGGATTACTCATGACGCATCACGAACGAGAAAACATTTTTCACTCCATAAATAGTGCACCAGATTGAATCTGGTTCAAACAAGTATCGAAATTGGATTAGAGGTGACAGAATTTTAATGAATCGTTGCGGCACGTTTCATTGGTTCTCCTGTTTCCGCTGAAACTGGTCTAGAATTTTTAAATAAATTCTGAAATAAATCAATATCGATTATAATTAATACTGGCAATGATTTATTGTTTATGTTGTTGCAGAAGCAGGGACTAAACAAGCGTATTCAGTTCCATTCGGTTTAAGCACATCTAATTTTAACAGCATGTTATGATTCCTTTAGCGAAGTGCATCTCACTGCAGACCAAACTGAATATACTGAGAATACGGCAACATACTCATTCAGTATGAAATTTTCGAAGGCGCTGAACGCTACTGAGCTGGGCTAAACGATACGGATCAGCGCTCACTACGGATCAGCGCTAAACGCTACTAAACAGTGTTGAACTATACGAAGCAAAAATATTCTCATTTGTGTTGTTTAGAACGGAGCTACACCTCAAATGGTAAATGATTGAGAATGTTATGATACGAGGATTGTCCAAAAGGTTACACAAAAAGTATTTTTGAGTGCCAACAAAAGAAAACGAAAAAAGTACCTCGTAAATAGCTGTTCAGTGATGAGCAGACGCGCAAAAATGTAAGTATTAAAATTGAATCATTTCCTATACAACTGAACAAACCGAAAATTGAAACATATCTCCTTGAACGTGAACGACGTATCCTATTATCATTATTTTTGAGCTTGCCTTGGAGAAATCGCCCACGACGGTCGTAAACTACGTGAACGGACAAGATAGCTGTGAACGTAATGCTTTTTTTCCCGCAATACACACTCTCAACGATTAAATATAGTGAATGGATGTACGAGCGATAATAATAATGACTTTAGATCATAATTTACTGTCGACGGACAGGCGTCTCTTAACTACTTTGTATGAAGGCGATTCATTACAGCCTATCCGTAATCAATGAGCAGTCAGTCGGTCACCTAAAGGGAAAAATAACCATTATCGCCGGTCACATCTGACTAAAAGCGGCCCTCGAAAACTGTGAGAACTGGACGGAAAGGCTTTCTTTCCGAAACGGAACTAGGATAACGGGCTCGGTGAGATAAGCGAAGCTCATGGAATTAACCATGTCAAACGCGAGAACAGATAAAGCTTTCACGATATGGAGTTGACAAGTTTTGAATGTTACGAAGAATAATCTAGATGAGATAACTCCATATTCATTCCTATGCTGACATAAGCTCATTTCATTTCTAGAAATCGAGATAAACGTCCCATCTTCCGACAAAAATGCGGAAGAGCTTATTCCGCGAATTAAATGAACGCTTGATGCTCGAACATTGATTTAAGATAACCTCAAAGACAAATTAGATAGATGATCGGTAAGAGAAAATCTTTCATAGTTAACTATATTTTCTTATTCAAGAAATATATATAACTCGTTCTGTTTAGGTACAATGAACACATAGATGACGCTACAAAAATTAAATCCATATGGTTTTAGCTAGCCCTAACCCTCAAAAGATACGTTTGATAGCTGTGGTATCATCAGTTTGCGAGTTATAGCATTTTGAGTAGAGCTTGATGCCCAGTTCCCCAGGAAAATCAATCAGGAAGAGTTTGCTAAATTTAAATGTAGAGTAAGAGCACGAAAGACTGAGAACGTAGTAGACTCTCAAAAGAGGTTGTACTATCAAAATGGCATCGAAAAGTTGGATGGACGCTCAATCAAAATATCACCCTTCAAAGAAATAATGTTGACAGAAAACTACTTTTGCCAAATATTAGTATTTTAATATGTAGGTACTGGGTAGGTCAGAGACTCTATTGACCTGTTAAAAATGTCTTCAAACCTTCGTCTCTTTATGAAGTAATTTAAATGTTAGTTGTTATAATCCTACTTTCACTACTGGTCCAAGAAATAAAGATGTCAGATTTGTCTATTTTCTAAGAAACCCAATGTTTCGCTTTGAGTATTGTAAACATGCACTTTGTATGTAATTGGTGAAAAAATAAAAATACTACTTTTACTTTCAGCACCAGGTACACTTAAAGTGCGTACCTACACTACACAAATTCATACAGTTTCAGAGAAAATAAGCAATTTCTAATGGTACTGGGATATTCCCATGTACGTGACACATGCTCCTTTTATTCTTGAGAAATAATTTAAACTACTGACCATCGAATTCAAACTACTGTAATATTGAATTCGAACTACCGATCAATCCAAAGAGAACGAATAATTATCGAGGATTACTGTGAAATCGAATATTTTTCAATGGACCGGTCTGTACCTCTCACTTCCTTCGAAAAATATTCTACTTCAAGATAGACTCGGAAATTTTCTTGTTCTTCGATCGATCAAAAAACTCTGTACAGACTTGCAACTGCTTCCTATGCTGTACCTTTCGCCAAACAGCGACCCGCGGCTGTGTACAGGCCCGTAAACATGTTTCGGCAGACGACGATGTAGATTATAATGTAGTAGTCTAGTTTTGACACATGAAGTAAGTTATAGGTATACCTATATTTGATTGAAACAATCCAAAGGAAAGCTTAAAATCACTGAATTACGTTCAGTTCGTATAGCAGAATGGCAAAGAAATCATAAGGACGGCCAACTATCAACGCAGTTCATTGCGTATAGTGTTGTTGCAGTCCATATTTCACAGAAAGCCTGTATCTTCTATACGCGCCATGTGCCAAATAACCCTGTTCGGCCCGTTACTGCAAACATTTACGGCGTCCGCGTGCAGACTAAATGAAAGCGTACGAATTCAACCGAATGGCGAAACACAGTTCGGGGCGCGGTTCGGCGCGACGCGTTGATGCAAATCTGTACATAGCTAAAACTTTCTGCTACGGGAATAGAAAAAAAAATATTTACACTCGGCTGGAATTCTTCTTTTAACCCGACGTCGTCTTGGTGGGGGGGTGAAAATGGAGACCGGAGGTTTGTATTTTCGGAAGGGCCTCGCGGTCGTGTCACCTGAAAATTCTGTTCGGATACGATTATTTTTGGAGAACAATTGGTTATATAGGTGAATTTGTGATAAAAATTCAAAATGTAGCGACTATAATATATCGATTTAATGCAGAAAATATACATGTAACTGTACATGTACAACTGAATAATGTGGAAATCGTTGAAAAAATTATCATTTATCCAACTGCTATCTCAAGGACTTACGTGGAACATTCGTCATAAACAAATATTGAACAGAAATTCTAAAAATAAATTTCTATGCGAGAATTCCATATATCTGCAATAATTACAACGCGTAGCTTTTATAATTAATTCCACCAAGATTCTCTTTGAAATTCCATGTAATTCTTATCAATGCCAATTATCTCCAATTGCCTATTATCTACGACCTTTTTTTTCAAAACGAAGTTATATTTATGAGTGTATAAAAACAATATTATTGGTTATTGCATTGGGCGAAGCTAGTTTTTTGTTGCCAGAATGCCCGAGTTTGAATTAATATGATTCAAGAAAAACATTTTTTAAGGTACCAATTCGAATAATGCGCGGAAACATATTTTGGGGAGTATAAAAATCCTGGCATTACAATTCGTTTTTTGGCTGCCTAATGGTACATTTAGTTTTAAAATAATTGAAATGCAGATAAAGAAGAAATTTAAAAAAAAAATTATGATACACAGACACGCCACAGATAGCCCTGTCGAATTGTGAGATGAGATTGAAGACGATGAAATAATTCATCATTTCTGTTGTAGATTACTTTCAGTTCGTTTATTGTATTACTCTTTCATCCCTTGCGGGGTCATTCACAGAACCTAAATTTAATATCCTACTGCTGGATCAGAGAGAAATTTAATAAATTATTTCAATTATCACTCATGAATCGAGAAATAAAAATTTGTAAAAATAAAAATTGGAATAATAAAAATTGGTAGAATAAAATTGGACAAAATTAGAGTGGAAAAATGGAAATTATTTGCAATCCCAGTGTTCCGATTTCGATAGGTCTAGAGAGGTCTTATATGCACTCGACCTCTGAAACACCATGTAAATGCCACTGCCACGCCAGATTTTTTATACCCCCGATTTTTAGGGTGGAAAATTGGGAAGGAAACTAACCTGAATCTGAAGGTGTTTCGATGCCTAGCTCCGACAGATATGTGGATTTTTCTCTTCTGTGGTAGTAACTGTGATCGTTTAGTGTTGCGTGTAGTGTCCTTAGACGATTGAATTCACACATGTCTATATTGGACCCGGCATACTGCAACACTTGCTGGGGTGTCTCTTCTTCTTCTTCACTTTCATCGTCGTCTTCTTCTTCTTCTGATTCATCTTCGTCATCCTCGCTGTTAACTGATTTCAGACGATTGAAGTGGTGCAAAGCTCTTTCTTCCTCTCTCAAGCTTTGCAATGAGAATTTATTGGCAAGCTGAAATAAATATAGCAAAGTTAATATCCACATTTTATTTGTTATTCACAAAATTTCAGTATTATTTATGACGAAAACTATAACTTAGTATACAAAATAAGCGACTGATGCTCTGTATACACTCAGGCAAAAATACCTCCAGTGCCATGAATGAAATCCATCTTCAAAGTTACAGCAAATATTATTACACAATATTATGTTCATTGAAGAAACATTGAAATCTCTTTTAGTATTCAAGTGTGCTTTGATTAGTTTTGTTGTGACAATACTGCTTCTTCACTTGTAATCGCAGTGCCTTTTATCAAACTGCTTCCCTGCTCGGAAGCTCTGCTATCAACTTGGAATATCTGCATTGATTGGAAACCTAGGAAATAATTAACCCCATCATAAAGAAACAAGATATGAAAGCAAATCAAAGCCAGTCCCATCTGGTCTAGTATTGCAATAAACAATCCAGGCCACCTGTTGCAATCAGATAAGACCGCATTTCCAGGAACAACCCCCCTGTATTCGTTGGTTGTTTTTCTCTGACGAAGCAATAGAAACTTTTACGACCTACACTGGAAGGGTCTCCCCATTGTACCCACGGCGAAATAAGCCTGTAACATATGTAGTAGTTGAGTTGACATTCTAGGTGGGCTGTGGGAATTGAAAAACCCCAGGACGTCATTATGATCGAATAAAATTCGAGATGGATATATTCAAAAGCTCTTCAACCTCCAGTCAACGGAATTTATGTGACATCGGTCACAAGTCAGGGATTAGTTATTTGAGTTGTGGCACGCGAAAACACGACAGGGGTGATGTGATCCTGTCAATAGATCGTATGGTCGATATCTCATGTAGTACATACAAGAAAATTGAAAGAATCGGCTGCCAAAAACCTGAATAAAGGTGGTAACAGCCGATTTGGCAATTTTTTAGTTGCGGACGTGGACAAATTTATACGGATTCTTTATTCTAATGGGTCGATAAAACCTTTAAATTGGACCGATACGTCTTGAATAAGACTTAATTACGAAATAAGAATAGTCTTTCAATAGAGATCCAATTTATTGATAACTAGTATGACAGCTTAAATATCAACAATTCTTTTTTCGTTTTCACACCCAACAAGTTGAAGTTATGGCAATTATAAAAATGGCGTCGTACAGCTTGCAACAGCGTATACAATACGATGAAAATGGAAGTTCAAATAAAAAAATTTTTGAATTACGTGATTTTTATGATCGATATAATCGACCAACTGAAACAAGGCATATGATCACTATAAACCTAGAGCATTCGTCAATGAACCTATCCAATCCAAGATGGCGTCGACCGACAAACAAGATCTGCTACCATAGCAACCAAAGAATCTGATCATACATCAAAGAAATTTTCCTATGGTTCTGATCAGGAATAACCTCACTTATATATGAAATTTATGAAAAAGTAAAGTGGTAACGGTGTTGATCAGAGGTCTCTGGTGTTAGTATTTCTTTGAGTCAGTAAACTATTTTATTAAAACTTCTTGAATTGAATTTCAAGAGATGGAGAGTGTATCTCAATTCATAACACAAATAAGCTTAGTTTTGTTTGTCGGCACACGCCATATGCAATTTTTGATCTGAAAATTCTCTGGATACATCCATAACGAAAAATATAACTAGAAACAATGCTGTAATTAACTCATAACAGCACTGTTTAACTCAATAAGAAAGTGAATTATAGAAAACAAATTAAGTTTTGAAAAGTTAGAATTAAAAAAAAATACATTGGATAATATATAAAATTTGTTCCTAATCGTCCTTAGATTGTTCCATATGAATTATGGACAATCTTACACAAGAAAAGGCTTTAATGTTCCCACTACGAGCACACCATTTCCACTCTAAGACGTGATAAATGGCCGGCTTATTTGTGTGGGGTATTAATTAGAGAGCAATGAACGCAAATACCTGTGGCGAGGAAAATTATTAGAGTTTCTGAAACAGTTTCTTTGATTTATGGAGATTACATAATTGATACAATATATCGGAGATAATACTAGATACTCAGAGCGTCTCAACAAGATTGACCCCCCTCAGAACACAGAAATGAAGAATTTTAAAATGAAATAAAATTCCTCAGTTTTTTTAGGGAGGCGAAGTTTATTACGAAAAAAAAACACGTAAGTAGTATAAACTTCATCGTGTATAACGATAGACGTTTTGAAAATACTGTGTGTTCGAAAAGAACGTGAATATCAATTTGACAAAAACGTGAGTTCTGAGCACAAAACGTTGAGCGATTGAGAAAACACACCCAGAATATAAATATCCAAAAAATGTTTGGGGGTCACTGCCGCCACGTTCATGGATGCACGAAGTCGCTAGTAAACTGTTCCATTCAAAATACGAGAAATGAACACAACAAAATTATACACATATCAGAAGAAACATAAAAAAAAGTTAAAAAGCGTAGACTTACTTTGGCACTGTTGATCCTTGATCTATCTTCCTCCGATTCGAAGATAGGAACATTCGGCGTAAGCATATCGATAACAGGCACTCCGGCATTTCTGAGATGCGGTCTGAGGACACTCTGTGACATAAAAATGTCGGGCTTGCCAATGATGATGCCGTTTATGAGCTTTGCTACCGATTTATCACAAGGGCAATCTACGTCACCTCGTCCTGGCTTCAGGTGTTCATTACAGAAACCACCCCACATGCAGTCCTTGTTCACGAGCTGCGAAGAATTTCCTTCCTCGAATACAGTATCCGCGAATAAACTGTCATAGTCGTTTCCAAGCTCTAGCTCATCGTAAATATCGCCGAAAAAATGATTGGACAAAAAATCGCCGAAAGTGCTCGTATTATCAGAGTTATCTGACGAGGCGGGTGAGGAACTGAAGTCCGCCATTGGCTCGAATTCATTTAAGAACTCCTTACTAGTATCAGATTCTGTCTTTATCGCGACGTTAGTCTCTATACCGGAATCTTCATTTATAATATTCACAAGATCATCGAATGTGTATGATAAGTGCATCTTCATTCTCTAAATTCTAGGTTTCTAAAAAAATTCTCTTCCAACTAAACGCTAAGTATCACAGGTGGGGCCCTGGCTATGCGCTTCCGTCTATCCAACGGCAGCTGCCTGAAACAAAAAACAATGATCAGAATTTCGTATTGACGCTTTAACAAATTTCATAAACAATATTTGGTTTCATTTGATCCAGAGAACATTAAAGGGTCATTATTTCCCAGAATAATCCGAAAGCGCAATTCCTCAACGTACACAGTTCGACCAGCTTCAATTTCAAAAATTTGGAAAGTCGCCATACAGTGCGCGTCAAAATTATCAATATGATTCAAGAAAAAAATGTTTTTTGAAAAATCAGTTAAAAGGTTTTCAGTATGTACAGTTTGTCATGGCTCATATACTTTGAAACTATGGTACCTGATGAAATCAGCGAAAAGTCGACAGTTTTGTTCATGCACTTTCAACCCCTACAAACCCTTCAATGAGGCAAAAAAATGGAGTAACATAGGAAATTTATCCGGCCTTAAAGTACCACCCAGAGAATTCTTGTGCATTACAAGAGAAGTTGAATTAAGTGATCGAAATGACTACCATGTTTGTAGATCCAACCATCAAAGCGCATAGTGAAAAATATTTAGGATGTTATGAGTATCCGGGTGCTCATAACATCTGAAACACTCCGAAAAAAAATTCAAATACACGAAACCCGCGGAAATTCAAAATTGGCATTGGAATTCAGGGTACCATTCAAATATGCGATTAGCTTCTGTTGTTAATTTCTTAGCTTTAGAAAACTGGGCCTTAATTCATTCATATTGAATGAATTATTTTCAATTATGAAAGTAAATCACCATGAAAATTCCTTTCAATAGGTATATCTCGTAAGCCATTTGGCCCTTTCCGAAGGATGATAATGTTTGATATTTCTATCCCACCTGAAAAAAAAAATGTTGGTCCATAAATCTGTTTCAGAATCGTCTTAGAAAATTGCATCACAGGTGATATCTTGCTGTCAGCTTCCGCTTTGTAAAAGCAGCTGCCCGAGAACAACATTAAGGTAGGTCTGCAGCTGGCGCTTTCTCAAAATCCTCATTGTTCGCAGAGAATGGAGAGTCTAGAGTTGATTGTGACGGGTTTGTAGACCTTCGGCACGCACCAAAACTCCCTGAACATCTTTCGAACGTCTTATGTCATCGAAGGTCATTAAAAAACGCACCCTCGGGCGCACAAGGTGTTTTTGTTGGTCAAGAGTCGAGACAGATGTTTGCGGAGTGATTTTTATGGGGTTAGAGGGCCTGGTTTAACCCTTAACTTGATCATTAAACACGACTCTGGTAATCTCAGCACCGATCTGCAGGTGCATCGAAAGAATTCCTCATCAGGCTTTTACCTAACCGTTCAGATTTTATCATAGACCACTGGCGATAAGCAAACAGTCTGATGTTGAGCAATCATTAGATCTTGTTTTACGGGTTGTGGAGTAACAAGAGGATACTATCATTTTCTTTTTACTAAATGGCGTCCTACAGTATTTATGTCAAATCAGTAAGTTTCGCGATTCAGATTTGAATACATAAGGTGAAATACAACAGAGAGGTGAATTCTCAACTCAGTTACACAAGAAAGTTGTGCGATATCAACGAAAATCGCATGATATTCCTGCTAACTTCAAAATATAGAATTCTGCATTGCCAAATGTCAAACATTCCTTGATGACGTTGGAATGAAAACACAGAGGTGAGAAATAATTATGAATGATTTTAAATTGGCGCCATCACACAGGTATAACAGGAAACAGTCCTTTTCAGTTTTAGAACGACATTTTCATTAAAATCAAGGGTATAGACTAAATAAACAGATACTAAGCAAAAACTAAATAAATCGTTATCAAATTAATCAATGATATCAAGTTAAATCTATGATTACGTGGTGCATAGACATTGTAACTAGAATTAAAAATGAAAGTAGCTTTTCAAACACGATAAAAAAGTAGATATTTTAAATGAGGTGAAACTATTGGTAATGTAGGTGTGCAATCTTCAAAATGGGTTTTTAATAACAATAAACAGGATGCATTTTTAGGTTAGAAAATAAGCGCTTCATAAAAACTGAGGACGGATGTTCAAAAATAGATTTATACTCATTCAGGTGTGAAAAGTGAAGGATGAAGCGGGCTTAATGATGATCGGATATTTCCTATTTTTATCAGTGAACGACAGTAGTCACTGCTCTTTATACGTTTCAGCTAATGCGATTAATGAATAAACATAAAAAAGCCCGTGTTCGGTTAATAACAGTTATTATATGAGCTTCGAGTTCTTTATGAGCTACTACGATCATTGTTTTATATTACCGCTTGAACTGCATTCATTTGTAGATTATGTAAGTAAGTATATTAAATGTTTTCTTCATTACTGATAATAAAATATATCATTATTTTCTAGGTTACAGTATTCATTCAATGCACCAAAAACTTATAATTCCAGAAGCACATATTTTCCTATCTACTTATACATTTATTTTATACCTAAAAATTCAAAAAATTCTCTTCGGCTTTTATCTGAGTTATTTGACCTAAAAAGCTGCAAAATATATCAGTCGCTACCTTTTGAGAATGTCCATACGATCGTCTATTATGGTCATCACCCCATCCGTCAATAATAATAATCTGATCATAGAAAAGTAACAATCAAATGTCAAACACTAATAACTCGATGATCGATGTCGGTCATTGCCCATATCGATTAGGATCCAGAATAAACATGTTCGGACTCCTTTTCCTCCCCCATTAAAGTACAATAACCCGAAATAAATCGATGAAGAACATCTCCATCACCTCAACATCCGGTTTCCAGCGGTGCATAAGTGTGCGGCACTATAGTGCCAAATCAGGGTATACCTGATCTAAGAGTAGGTGGTTGCGCTCAAATTCTGGAACGCTTCTCACGATCCTCTCTCCACTTCATAACTCCGAGAACCGGTTTGACGAATGTTCTTCATTCATCGAATGTACCTGCGCGAAATCTGTTCCAAGAATATTACAGACACCGACTTTGCATACCTGAAGAGTTCTGCGATCGACTCGAAAAGGTTCCGATTATGCATGAAAAGGCGATTTTGCCGCTTACATTCCAGCCGTTTCGATCCCGGAATCATAGACAAAGAGAAATCTTAAACGTCATCGTCGGTGCTAGAAAGCTGCTAAGTTCACCTCGCAGAAAAGCGCGATGCAAATTTCGTTCACCGGCTACATACGCGAAATCATAGACAACAAACGATTATTTTAGGTCCAAACATAGAAATTATAACTAATTAGGTAATCTATGGTATCATATTTCATTAGTTATTAATAAGCAATAAGTTTCAAATAATCTATTATTTTATGGACTCATACCATCATTGAAGTTTCAAATGTGTTATTAATTATGATTTCAAATAACATATTGGAGCGCTTTTCAGAAAATCCAGAAATTTTGTGTAATCCGATTGATTTCCTTAAACATTTAATTATTAAATGGACTCATCTGCTGAATATAACCATTGCCCTGCTCTTTTTCTTTATATTTATTGAGCCCAAAAAGTCAAGGATATATGGATCCTCTTAACAAAGTTTGAAAATAAGTCTGCAGCTACACTTGAATTAGTAAAGTTGAATGTGCTTTAACAAGTTTTTCAAGGTCAAAATTCGGACTCTAATATAGCCTACTTCAGTACATTATCAGTGAAAGGATATATCTTTTAAATTCGGAGTTAAAAAAAATGTCCTACCTACTTCGAATGAACCTTTTTAACATAGGTATTGAGCAACTTCTAAGAACATCTTATTTACTATTTAAGCAACAAACGGTTAAACAATGGACGAAAAACGGAGAAGACATTATTATTACGCTGACTACTTTTGTAATTTATTTTTTCTTCAAGTTTGTATAATATTCAATACTGTTTATTTCAGTTGAAAAATTTTATTAGACATCTAAATTTAAACAAAAATCATCCTTCAATATGCTTTTCTATGAACAAATCTAAGAAAATTTTGATCAAATATTGCATTCACAGAATATAATTCATAGAATTACATATTTCATGTTTTAATTGCCAAGCCTATATTCAGATTGTAGATGACGATCAAAAAATTATTTTCTTTCTATGCTTCATGACATAATCGTAGAAATCTAATAGCTTCACCGATCTCTTGTAATAATGTCCAACATTAATCTCGGAGAATTCGCAAATCCAATCATACGGACCCAAAGCTGGAAAACAAGTTCTTTCGTATCCCCTTTTCCATTAAGGTTCCTGAGAGCAAACTGATATATTTCCGTTGTTAACATCACATAACGATGACATTATTTCGGCAGGCAATCCAAGTGAGTACTCTCCCATTCCCGGCAAATTGAATTGTGCCATAAAATAATACATCACAGGAGTTCAACAAGATTATGTGTACATATTGCACAATGTTAGAGTCTAGGAAAAAGAAAGAATTAATTCTTTTGTCGTTTATTTCACGAACGAGTTATTCCGATGATATAATATGTGAAATAATTCAGAAATAACTTGTGAGTATAATTTGGATAATTTTTTTTCAGATAGCTCATAAATATGGTGTTTAATATTGGGAGAACGAAAGTTTTCAGCCATATTAGTCGAACTGACATTTCGCAATTGTGTGGTCAATAATATAATTGGCAAATTGGTGTATCATCGACTAAAGAAGGTAAAATAACAAACATGGGTAAATGACATTTAATGTGTGGCTTGCATTACTTTCACAGAGTAGGCGCTGGTACCGGTTCAATTCTGTTACACGTCGCGGTTATAGGCATTTCAAATATGTATCGAGGAATTCCAAGAACAGTGCACTTCGAGGAATGTTGATTGACCGCCACGAA
Source organism: Micraspis discolor (assembly GCA_030674115.1). NCBI lineage: Eukaryota > Metazoa > Arthropoda > Insecta > Coleoptera > Coccinellidae > Micraspis > Micraspis discolor. Next base: position 14,118,081 of record JARTUT010001740.1, read on the forward strand.
TTACTTCAATTAATCCAGCTACGTAATCAGCTTTTCTCAACGTAACATATGGAAAATTGAAAAATTGCCAAAGTAAAAAATTCGAACTGCATATGTGTACGATGTTTTCAGTTGGTTTTTAAAAACAGGAGATAATAACAATAAACAAATTTGTTTTCGAAGTAGATACCTTCAATAATATTCTACTGTAAGGCTGTGAGCTCACCTTAAAAGCTGAGGTATATCAAGTTAAAGCACTGAATTCTCTGCAGATAAAACTCCTAGTAGTTCGTAGTTTTTTTTCTGACACACGGAGTATGTAGCACAAAACAGATTATCGAAGTTGGGAGAATTATATTATTAACGAAACCACACTCCTTTTCTTTAACAACCAACTTTGTATACATGCTTAGTATTATAAGAAAGTTTCCTTCGAATCTTAGGTCTTGCGGCTTGAGAAATTACACGGCACCGGGTGGAATGAACGCCCGTGTTTATCAGAACTGAGACACGGACTTGACCGTAACGCGCGACTACTTGACGTCGAATGCCGCACAAAACTGACAACTACAGTTGTTAAACAACGAGATACGTCCACCTCTGGTAGGAGCCGAGCTCTCGAGTAAGAAAAGCCGGCCGGCGAGATTCGGGTTTATGGGCGGGAAGCGTTCGGTTTTCTTCGGCTCGACTTTCGTAATCAGCGACGTGCGTATGGGCCCCCTCCCTATTAATGATTCCGCAAATTTTCGTCAGTAAAACAATGTTTTAAAAGAATTATTGATGAGATGTGATAGAAAAAACTTTAATTCTTATTATGTGTCACCGTTTCGAAGTTGTCGATGCGTACTTTCAACGTAATTCGTGTTCGAAAAGCGATCTACTTGACGGCGCGTCAGGATGCGGCGTGGCAACCAATCACGAGACCTGGATTTGACACCGGCTGCGTCGGAATACCCGCAATGGAATGTACGAAATTTCCGTAGACCGGCGTCGCGTTTTTGAATAGGCGTAGGTATCGAAAATTTCTGGGAACATTTTTATGTTTGTGCAGATGTATTATTTCAATGAGTAAGCAACCAAAGGTCGTTTTATTGGATAATTAAGAATAATTCTGATTTCAATTTCACTATAGGGTGTCTCAGTATCTACTACATGAACATGGAGCGATTTTTGAGGCGCAGTATTGCAATGCAAGCAACTTTTATGTCCTTGACAAGAGAAAATTGAAAAATTTAATAATAGATAATTTCAGGGATGAAGGCTATTTTTGTAAATCAATCTCGCCAAATGCTGCAATTCGTTGTACACCCATCTTAAATATTTAAAATGGTAAAAATTGTAAAATAATTATAACAACTCATTACGAAAATGTTGAAAACACGTTAGGTTAGATTGCTTTGGTGCAGGTGGTTATTTGATTGCAAAAACGTACATTTCAAGAGAAAAATTTTGTAAACAAAAAAAGGAGCATGAATTTAATTCTATCCAAGTCGTGCTTCGTTAAAAAATTTGAAAACAAGTTGATCTACTTCAACCACCTTCACTCGGTATCAAAACAAGAAAAAACATCTAGAATGTATGTTTTTATTAGAGTAATATGTACTTCCAAAAAATATCATTATTCTTTGGCTCTTCGATTTTTATGATACAAATAAAAAACATAATATTTGTTATCTTTGAACCGCGATATCTCCCTTACTTTTTAACTAAACATTTATATAACAAACTGCTCTTTATATCGACTTATTTTGAAACAAGTTTTATAAGGATTCGACGCCGAATTTCAGCATTTCAATAAACCGTTTTAGGTTTTGTTCAAATTTATGGTTATTTTAATTCGTTTCGAAACAATTCAAGTACTCAAATTTTTCCTTAACTGAGTTCCTCTTAATAAAGAATGTCTGTTTTTCCATATATTTTCCGTAAACGAGTTGAGAAATTAATTATAACCTAATAAAAGACTCCAAAGAAGAACATAAATGGAGGGAATCGGATTTGAAGAGTTGTAAACTAAAGGTTAATTACTGCTAATGTTGGGTATGTAACTACCCATTTGGAAAGGACGCTACGCCATATTGTAAACATGGTGAATTGCACCTATTCAATCCTCTTTTCATTGATTTTTTAATTTGGAAGATTTAATTTAAATTTAATGCAATTTATATTTTTCGATTCAATTTATGGGATGAATACATGAAAAAATATCAAGAAAGTGTATAATTGTACAATGCATACTTCATTACATCGCTCTTATTGTTTTTAAGATGCAAAATTAAAAATCGTTTACTGTCATTTTGAACCGCAATATATCTCTAATGATTAAATTTTTAACCAACATTTTTAAAACAAACTACCCTTTATTCTTAACAAGAAATAACCCCCTCAAATTTCTGGTGCTGCAAGCGTCTTTCTTATTTCATATTGAATTTATTCCATTTGAATGTTCTATACTGTATCATGTACACTCATGAAAATTTTCGTACAGTTTCTAGACATCAGAAATATTTGTCAAAAAATGCATTGGTCAAGTTAGTAAATTCAGATTGTTTCCCCTTTAATATGGCCTTATAGGATATGAAAGGGGCGGAAAAAAATTTTAATGCATTCATAAATTTCTCAAGAGGTTTTTTTCTTTAAGTGATGCCAAATCTCTATGAAAAAGATTCCTTCGATATTTCAGATTTTTGCGCTAAATAAAAAAAAATTGGAAGAATGCAGAAAGCTATTTCTGTGAAGACAGAATTTATTTAAATTCCAAATGATGTTAAACAATTTTCAAATTGGTATGACGCGGGTATGAACTTAACAATCACACATTATAACCTATCCATAAAGCTACAGGTTGAAATTTTTAACTAATAGAAACTATCCTAGAGTTTCTCAAAATGGTATCTGAAATTTTAGTTTAAAAAGTAAGTACCTCAAATTGGCGCCAGATTGAAACCGAAAAAACACGGAATCTACCATTGTTATTCCGAACGATAAAATAGAATACATATTGTCATTTAACACAATAGCCTAACGAAGAAATGTGACTTTATCTTGATGAGGTCAATTATAAATAATTCATTGAGGAGGTCTAAACAGAATTCGAAATGAGATTCACACGATAATTCAATATTATCTAAAATAAATAATTTCCACCCAGAATGACAAAATGAATATGTATGCTATCAGTATTCCTGAATTAGATGTAACGAAAATATTTCTCAGTAAATAAATAAAGTCATTCAAAAAATCATCGGCAATGAAAGAAATATCTTACCATAATAAAACTTGAAAAATCTAAATTAGTTGTAATATAAATACGAGAAGTGATTTCAGGATTTTAGGATGAATCGGAAAGACCATTTAAAAAATTTAGACAAAATTTTATCGCAAAAATTATTTGTTTACGAATGAATCAATCATTAATGTCGTCGAGATGGACAGTGGTAAGTAAAGAAATTTGTTCCATATGACTTGGCTTATTAAAAAAAAACCTTAGTTTCTATTCAAATTCCTTATGGTGAAAAATATACATTTTCAAATAAAAAATTTTAACTCACCTACTGATTCATCAAATTGGCAGATGCACAGCTCAACATTCAGAATTCAAATGGTAAGAAAAGCGATTTTTGTCATGTTATATATACCAATGATATTTATTGTCAATAAATCTTGGACATTACAGGTAAACTCAAAAAAAAAGAATCATTATTTAAAGATAACAGAGAGTACCTGCTTACTAATTACATAGAATAAAATCGCATTCATAAATATAAGGTCGTTATTATAACTTGTAAAATGCATTTTGTAGTCAGGTACTTCAGGTCATTGTAGTTAAATATCTCAAAAACAGAAGATTAGAGATAATAACAACCCAATAATTCCAAATACGGAAATCTCTTCAATATAAGCAATCAACAACAAATTGTTAAATATTTGGTTATTCAAATAAGGTTTTGGGGTCCAAACTTCCAGACAAAGCCAAAATTTCTATGAATATTGAGGAAGTTGTATAGAAACAGGTACGCACAATTCATTTTGGCGCGCATCCATACGCATGAACCATTATTTCAATATGGCGTAGCGTCCTTTTCAAGTCACAAGAATTTCAGCAAATTGCAACTATTTCTAAATAAATAAAATTATTCTCAATTTTATGGTTTTTGTGAATTATTTCTTTTCAAAACTAGCTAGATAAGTGTTTATACCTAGGTTGAACAAATGACGACATTCAATCATGGAATGAAAATATCCGAGAAACTAAAAAAAATTTCAAAGAAAATAAGAAAATATTATTTTACACTTTGTAAATATTCAGTAGGCATTAGAAAATACCCAGATGAGTTTATAATCAAAATTTGCAATTAGTTATTCAAAATCGAATAAACATAGTAACACTGAAAAAGTAAAATATTATTGCAAATGACTCGAAACAAATTTATTTTCACAGACTATGAGTGAAGATGAGATTTTTTATAATTTCTGAGAAAAATCTCTGTTCAAATTGAAAAATCAGTTACGTCAAAAAATAATTCTTTTATCGCATTTCCTTCTCATTTTTGTAGAAATTATTTTGTATTTATTCGAAAACAAACAACTCCTATTTTTGGGAAAAAAGAAATCTGTTCCAGAATATCAAACTATATCTATATCAGTGTTATTATTTTGAATTCAAAATTCTATTCATAAAAATCCTCGAATTACTGCTTAAATTCAAAATAAAAAATATTATTGGGAGAATATGAAAAAAACAATATATTCATCCGATAAATTCTGACCTAAATTTCATTTCAAACTTTTTATGATTCATTAAAATTAAATTAAAAAGATTAAAAAAATTCTAAACGATAATTAAAATCAAGTGAAGAATTTTACTCACCCCAGTAAGATGATACTGAATGCGAATAATTTTCCTCACAACAAAACATTTTTGCGAAATTTCACTCCGGTTATCACCCCTAGTAGGTACCTAACGTCCTAGAATCCAAACATAGACTGAATGAATTGCTAGAAAAAGATCGGTTTTATGCCCTTGCGAATTCCCATTTGGGGATCTTCAGTACCCTGAAACCGGACTTGTCCGATTGTTCCATAGTGACAGTAATTGTTTGCGGGGGGTAGCAAGCAAGTGGAAAGTTATAGATAGCCATTTTTTGAATTATAAAATTAATATATTATGGATGACGATCATTTTTGTACCTCTTCATTTTTATATAAACGATGCCAAAATGTCATAGACACATTTAATTTCCGTTGCTTTTCATTTAATATTTTCTTTATTCTTAGGAAATTGTAGTAAAGAAATAAGAATTTTTCTTATGAAAATCCATTTCTTATTTATATTTTCTTTAATTAATGAGAAGTGATTTTGCAATAGGTATGAATCGCTTAGTAGAACTTCTGAGGCTTATTGATGATCAGATATAAATTTCATAATTCTTTGATAATTGAGAAATAAGGTTAGGTGATGATGAACTTATTCGAGGAAAAATTAATTAACCAACTTCTTCCGTCTGGAGTAGTATAATATTGAATATTTCATTTGAATGTTTGTAGCACTTGATAAATCTGTGTTTCCAAGTTTAATAAGAAAGTTTGTTGGAAGTTTCTGTCATTTGTCAATGTAGACTAACAAAGAAATGGCACAAATTTTTATCAAAAATACTAACTGGTTCATATACATTGAATGAAATATTTATTAGGATTCCAAACAATAATTGAATATAAATTATAGCGTACTAGACATCCTAGCTAATATAACAGTTATTGAAATGTTTGTATTGGATATTACAGAAATTGTTATTAGAATAAAGGTAAATGAATTCAAAATGATTAATTGATATGTTGATATTCCATGGACCGAGAAATAACTATCATATTAAAACAAAAGTGTGTTTGGCGTTGTTGGTAATCGAAATGATTTTCTTAGAAATCATTCAGTGAAACATCAACCTATAAGCTGGTTTCAAAATGATTTCTAATCATGCCCTTGACCAAAAAAATCTTGAACCATCGAGGAATTTCATTTTCTATTATTTGTATTTGTTGAAAATAAATTGGAACAAATCAGTTGATTCATTCATGAATCTATAATAATAATCATAATCTTCAAAAAATTTAAAGTAAATGAGAATAAGGTGACAAGTTAACAATCCAAAAAAATTTTAGCGCCACTCAAAAGGTTTGACGTCCTTTATAAACTTGTGATTTTTTTGATACTGCCCCTGTGAATACCATAGAATGACTAGAATGACTTCATTTCCAATCGGAATTCATTTATTTGAAAATCAATAAAATCCCAAAGTCGACGAGAGAGCATAATTTATAATTTTAGTTCAAATAAACAATCCGTATTCAAAAGGTAAACTAAACTCTTGCTCAAATATTCAATAATTTTGGTATCTAGGTCACTAAATGATTTTATATCGTATTCACAATGTATTTGCTATATTACAGGTAAGTAATTTAGCAAACACTAGGTTATTATTTTGCATCTGATTAGATTTTTGTAATTGAAGCTCTGTTCTTTGATTTTAACCGAAAAAAATAAAAATGGAAAAAAGACCCTCAATCAATTTTGGCGCCTTCCACCCTGTCCACAATATGGCGTAGCGTCTTTTCGAAATCCGTACAGAGATTCTCAGCAAACTCATAAAGACTATATTTTAAAATTTAAATTGAAATAATCGATGAATAGATATTATGAAAACTATTATAACTCACCTCACCGAATTGGCAGCTAGTTAGAACAATTTTCTACAAACGAAACATTTTTGCGATGTTTCACTTTCGTCATCACCACTTGAACCGTTCGTTATAGTCTTCGAACATGGACTGAACGAACGACTAGATAAAGGTCGTCTTAAGGCCTAGAAATTTTCAGTAAACCTTCTGTACCTTGCCTTATTGTTCAAGTGACAATTCATTGCTGGGGGTGAGAGGCAAGTGGAAATTCACATAAATACATCATTTGTAATATTTTGGTTGGTAGATGGAATCCAAATGAAGTACAAGAAAATTGGCGCTATCTTGGTATCTTGTATAATTGGAAAAATAGTCTCCTTATCAATCTGTAACTTGAAGGAAGGGAGTCAGTCAACAGTAGTAAAAATCCCGGGCTTAAAAATTATCTAGAAATCAAGCTGTAATGATCAACATTCGATCTTCCTATTTTCCAAATATTTCTAAAATGTTCCATTTTCAGATTTTGTAATTTTATTTGCTCAGCAAATATTTTGAACAAATTCTATGAATAATATCTATCCCAACAATAATAAATTGAAGAAAAAGGGATTATAATCTTATTTATTCAAAAGAACTAATTTGGGTCCCTCTGAATTAAATCTAAAGGAACGAATCTTCAAATTAAAAATAGAAAAGAGAACACGCAATAAGTTTTGGCGCAATCCACCATGTTTACAATATGGCGTAGCGTCCTTTCCAAATACCTAGTTAGGAACCTACCCAACATTTGCGGTAATTAACTTTTACTTTTTCAACCCTTCGAATCAGATTCACTTTATATTATGAAATTTTCTTTCGAAATTTCCATTGAATTATAATTAATTTTTAACTTGTTTGCGAAAAATACTAATATTGAGAGGAAACGATATCATGCATTCAGGGGAACTTAGTTAGGTGTGAAGGAAAAATCAGAGTACTCAAAATATGAATTTGAAAAACCATGCATTTGATCAAAACTAAAAGAAATATTGTATTGAAATGGGAGAAGTTGTCGTTAAATCTCGATTCAAAATATTTTTTATTTTATTTAATTTCTAATTTCCTATTCAAAATAAAGGGTAGTTTGTTATAAAAGTGTTGCATCAAAAGTCAAATTAAGGGAGATATCCCGGTTTAAATATGGCGGAAAAATGTTTTTTTTGTCTTAAAAATCGTCTCAAAAGCGTTAGAATATTATACTGAAAAATGGAATTATGTATTCAGACGAATTAAATAAGGCCTGAAATAAAAATCAGTACTCAGATTATAAATTGAAATAATCATAAGTTTTAACGAAATCTAAAGAAATGTATTGAAGAGTGGAATTTTTATGGGAGTATTAGACACTTTCTTGATATTTTCCATATTTTCAAAACGTGTAGTACGTGTTTATGTAGACTTCCCTCGTGATTTATGTTAATAAAACTCACGCAGGGACTTAGACTTAAATTCGTCTGATTTAGTTAAAATCTTTACCATGTCTTGTATTTTGCTCGTTAAATATACCGTTTCGAAATAAAAAAATAAAACGAAAATCATTACTCGACTTGAAAAGGGTAATAGATTACAGAAACAGAATCTAATTGGCTGCTGTCAACCGCAGTTTTATTTTTTACTAATTTTGAATAATTTTTTTCATTTATTTATCGTTTCTCGTTTTGGAGACAGAAAATGAAAACATAATTTTGCTATCTTTGAACCCCGATATTTCCCTAACGTTTCACGATTAACCCAACATTAATGCAACAAACTATCCCTTATTTGACAAGGAATGAACCCTTTAGTTTATGTGTTTGGAAAAAGAATTACTCAGAATATTCTATAAGTTCCAACAAACTTTATTTCTTGATTATTAAAGTTTTTTTATAAGATTGTAAATTCAATTCTTCCCATAGTAATTTATTCATTAATTTCAAAAATTTTATTTTTTCATTTGAATTCATATAAAAAAATTCTGTATAAGATAAAAAAAAATTAATTTCAAAGGAAATCGTTATTATACCTATAATTTAACTCATCTCAGCGAGATTATATTAAATACGAATATTCTCCCTCAAAACAAAACACTCCCCGAATAAAATATCCTCAGAACAATAGTTCATGCAATTTTTATTTTGCAGCAACAAAAAATTCTTAGTTAGATAAATCGCAATCAGGCTCCTATATCCCTATTATTTTTAGTTCTTAATTTTCATACTTGATGATTTTAATAAAAATTCTTCAACGGTTCTTCTTTTTGTTACTTTTTAATTAAGAAAATTTCAATTATTTATGATGGGCTGCAACCCTTTTATTTTCAGTAAATTATTTTGCAATATTCTCGAGCAGCCATTGACTTTTGTCAAAATATAATTTTCTGTCTTTCCGAATTGAATGAAACCTTTAGTATAATTTTTGTAAAATACTAAAAGTATTGTTACAAAATGGAGATATTATGGAATAGTTGAAAAATCAAATAAAAGCAAAAAAAAAGAAAAAATTAGGTTATTTTTAATCTCGACAAAAATTTCATCCTCAACAGGCTTAACACTTTTGTTAAAGAATTGTAAAGATATTCATTTTTCCATTTTCCGTCATTTGTAAATTTATTGTAGGTGTAATTTTCATTTCTATAAAGAAACAGTGTAATCGTGATTTATGGGTGAAATTAAATGAAATGTTTTGATTTTAAATAGCGCTAATGAAATTTAGGTATAATACTATATATTGCATATATTAATGAATAATATAAGTACATAGTTTTTTTCTATTCAATTATAAAATCTTAAAAATGTCCTTTGCATGGATGGACCTTCGAATTTGATATGAAAAAATTTGTTATCTTACATAATCTATAGTATCTATGTAAAAAATCATAGCAATTAAAATAACGATAAATATACTACTTAAAAATAAAATTTACAAAAAAAACTATATTATCTTTCATATTTTTCCATTTCACAATCGAAGGTAATCACATCCACGGAAAAGACATTTTTGAGACTTAATAATTAATTTAAAAAAACTAAGTACTTATATTATTTTTTATTTTATATGCAATATAGAGTAATATACCTTAACTTCTTTAGAGCTATTTAAAATCCAAACATTTTATTTAATTATACCCAAAAAAAAACACTGTTTCTTTACAGAAATAAGAATTATCCGTATAACATGTGTACAAAATATCAACAGGAGAAATTAGAGAGTGTCAAAGTCTTGTTTGCAGGTTAAACAGCTTCTTCACCTTCCAAGAAATCCTTGAAAATACCCGAAGGCTGAAAGTTAGTGTTTCATACCTTCTGTCAGTAAGTACGTCATAAATACAAACCCAACAAAGAGATTATGACTTTTCGGTCAAACTCTTGAAAGGTGGGTGGCAGGCTTGTTTGTACTTGTTCATAAAATTGACTTTCTGCGTACAGAGCCTGGCCATTCGTTCCTCTAAGGATTAAGAGGAATGCAGATGTGCAACGGTTCTTCAAACTCCCTAGAAAAATTGATTTAGGGGAAGATAATATAATGTGTAAACAGAAATGTTCAGCTCAAATTTATTGATTATTTTTAAATATTTGAAAACTGATTTATACTTCTTCAATGAATTTGATACTTTTAGAGAAAACGATTTTGCTAGAATTGTGAATAACTTAATCCCAATGAAATATCTGAGAATTTCTCATTAAACTCGCAATCAATTATTGGATTTATTAATTAAAAAATTATTGACTCCATACTGTCCATATCAAATCAGGGACAGTTTTTACAATATTTCACAGGATCGCAGGGGTTAAACTGGCAGAATGTTATAAAATAACTGAACTTTATTATCTAGTCACCAAATAAGGCGCTGCTAGAGCGCTCTTGGTGCGCTCTGATTTAATCTAGCTCTTTCCAGTAAACTCGTCTCCCTTTATAAAAAGGCCGAGAAGCACCAGAAATTCAAGCACCGGGGTCACAGGCACTTGACTGTTGAGCGACTATTGTGTCAACTCTAAAGAAACATGAAGGCAGGAAATCTGAAACCATTGCGAAAAAATATACATCGAAGTTCATCAACAATCGGAATGAATTTGCAAAAAAAGTTATAAACAATACAAAGAAGCTAGTAGTACTTACCAAGTAAAATCGAAAGAACATTTTATATTACTATCAATAATTGTAACAATTGCCCTGACTCATAACATAGTATTATTTATATAAACAAATGAACTTTCTTATTCTTTAGACTCGGGTTTTGCAATATGAAAGTTTCTAAAATTTATAAATCTCTGGATATAAAATTTCGGGGAGCTGTTGAAAACATTCTTAATTGTAGAAGTTCAAAAAAGTCTTTACTGATAGTTGAATTAAACTAAGGCAACTTTCCTCTTAAAGAATTTTTTTTCAATAAGTTATTTGGATTTTCCTTCCTTAAAAAAAACTGCTAATTTATTTTCATGTTATATTTTCATTATTTCAATGAGTTCTGAAGACTTTGTCCTTAAGCCAAGTGTGAATAAGTTCAAAATTTCGTAGGTTGACCAAATAATTAAATACAAAATTATCAACACACAGTTTTGGTTAACCAAATAGTTTAGGTAAAATTTAGGTTAATCAACTGTCATATAACACACCTTTAATAGGCTAACCCCCCCCCTCCACAATTCCTAGAGAATTGGGTAGTTATTTAGTATCACTTTTCACCAATGTTTTGGTTTTGGTAGTCTCAGGTGCTTTTTCTCATATCATATCAGAAAGGTGAACGAACAGCTCCTACGTAGGTGTCGTAACTCTCGAATACCACAAATACTGGGTTTGTTTACATCCCGCACGAGTCGTCAATGAATAGGCCTGGTCGTAAATTCTATTCATTTGTCACCACCTGTTGTAGTATGATAAGCTTAATAGTTCAATCAACAATCCATGAATGAAATCTGTCTTTATCCCAGCACTTGGTATGGTAATATAAAATGTATCAGACGACCACGGGAGTAGAACCTGCGTCAAATTAACGCTTTCCGTGTAGGTCATCTTTCTCAGACCTCTAAGCTATCGAGCTAGTTGTAAAGTAGTGAATCAACATTCTGGCGTTTTCATGTTACCTTTGACCTTGAACTTCATATGCAGAAACTTAATATTTCTGATGGGGTTTTTTATATTGAATTTAAAAATTTACAAGAACGCGCCACAGTGTTGGATAAACAATTTTTCTGAAAAACAATAAAAATCTGTCGAAATTTCGAGCTTATTTATTATACAAGGTGAGTTTTTGAGCACTGCGTTAATTTTATATACATAGATTCATGACGTCAAAAGAAACATTTTCTTCCTATAACATTTTACCAAATTTGGCCCCGTTCAAAAGATATATAATGTTGAAATTTCATAAAAAAATTGCGTTTTCACCTGTAATATACAAACGACTATATCAATTGAAATTATCTCTTGTAGAAGGTTTTTGATAACAGACATCAACACATTTATTCCATTTCTTGTGGGTTTCTCACTATTACTGTATAGATGGGTTAAATTGCATGAAAATCAAATGTCACTCGAACTAACTTCCTAGAACCATTAGTGTTTTTTGCAGGTAAAATCATTCCTCATCTTTTTTCCTATATTGCACCTTTTCTGAGATATTTGAAGTTGAAAGGAATTAAATCGATATAATCATCTGATGAAACATGAGTGAGTCAATAATTTCTTAGAGAGAAAATAATGTTTTTAAACAATTCATATTCAATAGTGGATGCTGTGGAAGGTAATTTTTATTCAAACCTAACTGGACTACAGAGGGGTATTTGCCAAATGTGAAAACTTAAAATACATATGAATTTTTGACGCAGCTGAATATGGAAAACGGTATGGGACAAAAGTGTTTCTTTTGATCACAAGAACCTATGGTTAAAATTAACGCAGTGGTCAAAGACTCACCCTGTATATTTGAAATTAATTTTCATCTAGTAAGCACCGATACAATTAAATACTAAATCTTTTAGTTGAATCAATTATTGTTGAGATCTACTTGAAGACGAAGTTGGTATGAAACTCTTGAATTGAGACATATGAAAATACTTGATGATTTGGAATATTGGTGATCTCAGTTTGGGTCTCAATGAAAACATTTTTTTTTATGTTCCGGGACCTTTCAATATGGTAAACTCATAACTTCTTGAAATGAGATGGAATGATGCTGTAATTTAAGGGAGTCCTGGGTACCAATAACATCGATATACCTACATCCCATGAGATATCTAGTATTTAAATAAAGATTTTTGGGGTTTTTTTCAAAACATCTAATATGAGGATTTCCACGATTTGAAAACATATTGGTATTTCAACCATATTGAAAATTCTCTCAAGATACGAATTGATCGAATGAATATTCTAGGATTTATTGAGGAAACTATATTACAGATTTATTTATTTATTTATTCATTGGCTGCGTCAAAAATGGCGACGCACTGATATACAGGTTGGGATAAAGTTTGGCACCAAATTAATATCTTTGAAACGAAACGGGCGATATTTTTGAAATTTAGTAGCTGAGTTTAATGGACCACAATGCATCTCACGAGCATTTTTTCATTAATGAGATACTTCCGGTTCAACAGGAAATGACAAAAAAAAATTTAATTTAAATGGGACGCCCTGTATATTACTGCTGATTCTGAAAGTGCACCTTGTTTCGGATCTGTCCATATCGGGTTCCATGTAAAAATTCTCTGTAAAAAGAAGAAATTCGAGATATATGTAAGAATACTGTTACTTTCATTCCTTGCCATTGGCCACTATGGTCGATTAGGTTCGACTTCCTGACGAAGAATTCGTAGTCAAAATTCAGTATGTCCTTCCAGTCATACACTTTCTATTTCCCCAAAGATATGAGCTAGAATAGGTTCATTGTCCAAATATCTCGGTTTAGTCCGTTATTGAGCCAAATCCGTCCAATGGTTCAGGAGTTACGAGCATCTGAAATTTGGGTTTCTCTGAAACTTCTAGTTCTATCTCAGACCGAGTTGTAATCGATACTCAGAAATTTTTATAAAATTCGCAAAAATAATTCTTCATAGCTCTTAAGATATCCATAGGATTAGATCTGATCGAAAGTGGCGCTCTGGGAAAGTTTCATATTTCGCTACGTCTATGGGACATGATTCATTTTCCTAAGATTTCTGTAGAGTTGAGAATATTTGATTTCGAAAAATATTCGCTTTTATGCAGTGTGCATTTGAATATATAGAATATTTCAAAAGGTAAGATTTTTATTGATCTAGGATAGATACGAGGTATAATATTACTAGTTCCAGTGACTAATCTATTATATTAATATGATGAATAGTAAGGTCTAGCGTCTAAACCAATCAACCGATTTGCATCAAATTTTTTTAAATTAACGGTAGGCATCTAAACTGATGCAGAAAAATAATAATAAGTGCCAGACATCTATAATTTCTCTAAAAAACACAAAAAACTAAAAAAATTAAAGAGGTTTGGCATGTTTTCGCTGTAGATGGATTAATTTCTTCTTCTTGCACCCCGAGTCACCATTACAGTCATATAACTCATTAAAAACATTTGTAAATTTGATTAACTTAATTTGTATTTAAATTATAACATGTGACTTGTTTTATGAAGGCTCTCAATTTAAAGGGGGAAGTGAATTTTAATTAAACCAGGGTAATTGAAGACTTTAAAAATCGATTCTATTTTTTTCAGTGGAACTCGATTTGTTTGTTCAGGCCCATTAGACAATTTTACAAATCGATTTTTTTTTAACAAATTATATTGCTGAAATAAACGAAAATGCCAAAAAAGTCAAAATACATTTAAAAAAACAAATTGTTGACAATAGTTTGGTAACTATGGTCTGCTCAATCAAGCATACAGATTATCATATTATTTATGTTTTTCCGGCTCAGATACAACTTGAAAACTGAGAGGTGTAAATTTGATTAACTTTATTTGTATTTCAATTATAACATGTGACTTATAAATCATATGGTAACATTGCTAGAAGGGGAAAAACACTTTATTTCAATTGTTTTATGTAGGCTTTCAATTTAAAAGGGTTAAGTGAATTTTTGTGAATAAAATAATTTGTGAAGTTGCAATAGTTAAAAATTTCAAATTTTGTTATTTGAATAAAAATAACTTAAGTGAAAGTTGAACTGTTAGGGCGAGTTAAAAAAGGTTCAAGAGTACTACCTGAGTTGGTCAGAAAGTGAGCATTTGAATAATATTATAACAATTCATATTTTATATAACGTGCTTGAAAATATAAGATGGAAACTGCGATTTTGAAAAAGTTTCATTTTAAAACTAATTGTCAAACTTAATTACGTTTAATAATTATAATAAACATCTATAATTTCTCTAAAAAACACAAAAAACTTAAAAATTAAGGGTGTTTGGCATGTTTTCGCTGTAGATAGGGCCACCGCTCAATAAATCAAAATTGACTTCCGCCCATTCTTCTGCAATTTCAGCTTTGACTTTCAAAGAGGAAAGACGTGTTTTGATGAGCTTGATTTTAAGTGTGATTTTAAGCTTAGGTATTTTAATTTCCAAACCTACCGAGTAAGTTAATTTAGAAGATAATAATTGAAAAAGATATTGAAAACCTAAATTTAGATGATTATTCTCCATTTTTGGGTAAAAATTGAAAACGGGTCACGTCCGATTTTTCAATTTTGAGTTAGGTCCAGTGTAAAATTTTAATTTACAATGGAGACACGACGACTAGGCAGACCAGTGGGTTCTCGAAACGCTACCCGGACAACCTGAACTGAAAGAAACCGACGCCGCGTTCCACGTTTTCTTTCTGCAGTTGCTCCAATTGCAAACCCTCTGCTTTCTTCTTCTTTTTACTTCTTTTTCAGAAGGCTGTTTTGAAATCGCCGCTGTTGGCGTTTCAGTTGGGCGTCGGAAAGTTTTTTGGGCATGTCTTCGTTCGATGAAAGTTAGACACAAAATGACATGAACGGCTGCTTATTAGGGGGCATTTGCTAATAACGGCCGCGCGCATCCTTACTTGCGCCCGTGGCGACACGGGCTTTTCCACTAGTTACCTATTAATTTTTATTAAAATAGGTGATTATTGCTTCAAGAATCAGGAACGAGGAATAAACCAAAATAGAGGTGCAGATTTACTGCCATATTTTCAGTCATTCTGCAGTGCTTGAACATAGAATTTTACATAGAATGTGTATGCTTGTTCTTTAAACCAAAGAGTTCATCTCGCTTTAGGGCCATACGGGATTCTCTCAACATTCATGTGAGTTCTAGACCATAATCGAATATCGAAGGAACTGGAAAGTAGTTATTTTGTAACATAATACACCCATGTTTTGGTAGCGCCATTCAAAACTTCTGTATCAGGTGCTTCTTTTCACATAGGAAATATGTTAGCAACTCTTACGTAGGTGTCGTAAATTATGTGAAGCGTTAACACCACAAATATCGTGTTTTGTTTACATCCGTTCCAGTCCTGAATGAAAAGGCACGACCGTAAATTCTTGATTCATTACCACCTGTTGTAGTATGATAGTTATTCAATCGACAATCCATGAATGAATCATTTCCATACGCAAGGTTTTTATCACTAAAATTCATTCTTAAATATAAAACGCATTCGATGTTCACGGGATTCGAACCCAGGACTCCAGATGAAATGTTCACGCGTTCAGAGCTCTAGACCAATCCGTTAACTGGCAATGCATGAACTAATATTCTGGCAGTCCGGATAGAAAGAGCATATCGAGTTTTCCCTCTGTTAAATTAATTAAACTTGAAATAAGTTTCACAAATAAATGGATAATACAATATCAATTATAATGTTAAGCAATGGGAAAGGTCCAAGTGATCTTACTAGAATTGTTCCATTGTCGAAAATATCGCTTACGAACTTTGAGATGTTGCGCTCGTCCTGATGCAACAATGAGATTTTCATTTTTTCATGTCTGTAATATTTGAATACCGAGCCGAAAATGGTATCAAACGATTGATTTCGACTTCCTGACAAAGAATCCGAGACAAAACTCTTTCTTCTGTTATTAACATCACAAATTCGGTAGCCACATTAATTCCAAAAATATCCATGTCACCAATGTGCTACGTCAAGAAGTTTGACGCTTGTTCCAAAGATTTTTCCTGACCTGAATACGGAGATAGATAAAAGAAAAGAATCAACGAACAATTATTTTGAATTAATATTTACCAAACTTACAGTTTCGATAAGTTTTATTTCAAGGGCAATCCTACTTTATTTAAAACTATAATATCTTACTAAGTATCCTCTTACAGGAGTAAGACATGTCATTTGATGAAACTCCATAGGTTTTGAGGAGTTTTCAAAGCAGATATTCAGATATTGTTATCATTATCTATGCCCCAATCGTAAAAGTTTTTTCAGATAAAATAACATAATTTGTCAAAGGAGTTAGAGCAATGTCAATGAATGATAACATTTTTATCTTAAAAGAAAGGATTATACAGGGTGAGCCTTTACCACTGCATTAATTTTAACCATAGGTTCTTGAGATCAAAACACTTTTTTCCTATACAATTTTTCCATATTCAGCTGCGTTAAAAAGTTACAAGCATTTTAAGTTTTCTCATTGGGCAAATACCCCTCTGTAGTCCAGTTTAGTTTGAATGAAAAATACCTTCCACATCATCCACTATTGAATCTGAATTGTTTAAAAACATTATTTTTCCCTCTAAGAAATGATTCACTCACTAATGCTTCATCAGATGATTATGATCGATTTAATTCCTTTCAACTTCAATTATCTCACAAATGGTGTAATTTAGGTAAAAAGATAAAGAATGATTTTATCTACAAAAAGACTAATGATTTTAGGAAGTACAAGATACGGACTTTTAGTTCAAGTAATATTTGTTTTTCATGCAATTTAACCAATCTGTACAGTAGTGAGGAACCCACAAGAAATGGAATAATCTATTGATGACAAAATATGCATGACTTTTATCAAAAACCTTCTACAAGAGATCATTTCAATTGATATTGTCGTTTGAATATTACAGGTGAAAATGCAACTTTTTTATGAAATTTCAACGTCCTATATCTTTTGAACAGGGCCAAATTTGGAAAAATGTTATAAGAAGAAATTGTTTCTTTTGACGTCGAGAATCTATGTTTAAAATTAACGCAGTGATCAAATATAAATCCTTACGGCCAGTTTCTGAAAGGATGATCAAATCTCATGTCAACTAACACAACGATCATCTTGACAGAGATGTCAAATCAATTTGAGTTTCCGAAAGGATGTTCAGTGCATATTTAACTAATCTATGATCATTTTCAGTTGACATGAGGCGATCCTGTTGCCAGACTGTCCAACCACAGATTCTCCGATAAACTAATATTCTGTGATTAAAGAGGTTAAGATATCAGTGTTTTGTGGTTAAGATTTTAAAATTATCCGATAACTGATGTTTAAATTTTAACACCTTTATAATTTTCCTCAAGTGACCATAAAAAATACCTGGTTGAACTTGCTTACAACTGTTTTTTACGATAGATTGCATTTATGAATCGTTTAGCGGCTTAACTGTACCTGTGTATTAAGTCGTATCTGGTGTATTAAAATACAGATGCTGTTTTTCAACTGAAAATTTATCATCAAGAGGTTAATAAAATGAAAAATATCGTTTTAATTTGAAGTATTCAAAATAATTGAGCAAACAACCTTGTTCATACATCATCCAATTTTATTATTTTATCACAGTACACAGAAGTAAAAAAATGAAATGAAATTTGGTGTAATTGGATTTATAGAATGTTTTCAGTCTATAAATAAGAGTAGAATATAAATTTATTTGAGCTATTGTAACAACTGTTCCTGAACGCACTACTTTTACTTCATAGGATTTTTGTGACGGATTGTATGACCTTTGATCCGAGTCTTCTTCCACAATTATTATTGAACATTGAAATGTGTTGATACTAACAAAGATCTGCTCACCGGGAGTTGATGGCCTCAGAAATGGAGTCAATAAATATGAGCGACAAGGGTAGCCACTGTCCTCCAATAAATAATCCCTGCGGGATCACAAATCATCTGAACATTAAG
The DNA here is from genome assembly GCA_030674115.1 of Micraspis discolor. Lineage (NCBI taxonomy): Eukaryota > Metazoa > Arthropoda > Insecta > Coleoptera > Coccinellidae > Micraspis > Micraspis discolor. Next base: position 14,136,827 of record JARTUT010001740.1, read on the forward strand.
AGAAAAGTATCCCTTTCTATTTCTGAAAAGCTCACCTTGTGGACCTCCAGGTGACTGTATTTTTATATGTGTGCAGTCTACACATCCAATCACGTTCGGAAATGAACTTATAGAATAAAATTCTGATTTGATTCTATTCCGTTCATCCTCTGTTCTTGGCATAGATATGAACTGGGGTCGAAGTTCAGCAATGACTCTAGATACTTTTTAATTATTCTACATGCTGTAGTTTTATGGACCCTTATATGGTAAGCTACTGTTATTTGGAATGCTCCTGTTGCAAAATAGCTTATTGTTAGAAGTACTTGTTCCAAGGCAGTAACTGATTTGTTCCTTGATGTTAATGGCTTTATTTTATCCTCTATCATATTCAGAAGTAATGTTATAATATCCTTGGACAGTCTATACCTATTTTTGAATTCCACATCATTGTAGAAATCAAAAGAGTTCATTCTTCTCCTAAGAGTTCGTGGCCTTGGGTTCTCATCTTGGCTAGAATTACTAGACATGCTTATATCCAAGCTGATATCTATAATTATTATCTACAATAAAATAATAGATTCACCAATTCTTGCAAAAATGCTTGTTTTTTCAGAGAAAACTAAATTATTAACGAAAACATATTACATCGCAAAATTGGAAAAACGTAGGTGTCGTAAATTATGTGAAGCGTTAACACCACAAATATCGTGTTTTGTTTACATCCGTTCCAGTCCTGAATGAAAGGCACGACCGTAAATTCTTGATTCATTACCACCTGTTGTAGTATGATAGTTATTCAATCGACAATCCATGAATGAATCATTTCCATACGCAAGGTTTTTATCACTAAAATTCATTCTTAAATATAAAAACGCATTCGATGTTCACGGGATTCGAACCCAGGACTCCAGATGAAATGTTCACGCGTTCAGAGCTCTAGACCAATCCGTTAACTGGCAATGCATGAACTAATATTCTGGCAGTCCGGATAGAAAGAGCATATCGAGTTTTCCCTCTGTTAAATTAATTAAACTTGAAATAAGTTTCACAAATAAATGGATAATACAATATCAATTATAATGTTAAGCAATGGGAAAGGTCCAAGTGATCTTACTAGAATTGTTCCATTGTCGAAAATATCGCTTACGAACTTTGAGATGTTGCGCTCGTCCTGATGCAACAATGAGATTTTCATTTTTTCATGTCTGTAATATTTGAATACCGAGCCGAAAATGGTATCAAACGATTGATTTCGACTTCCTGACAAAGAATCCGAGACAAAACTCTTTCTTCTGTTATTAACATCACAAATTCGGTAGCCACATTAATTCCAAAAATATCCATGTCACCAATGTGCTACGTCAAGAAGTTTGACGCTTGTTCCAAAGATTTTTCCTTGACTCAGTGCGATACAAAAAAACGGAGATAGATAAAAGAAAAGAATCAACGAACAATTATTTTGAATTAATATTTACCAAACTTACAGTTTCGATAAGTTTTATTTCAAGGACAATCCTACTTTATTTAAAACTATAATATCTTACTAAATATCCTCTTACAGGAGTAAGACATGTCATTTGATGAAACTCCATAGGTTTTGAGGAGTTTTCAAAGCAGATATTCAGACATTGTTATCATTATCTATGCCCCAATCGTAAAAGTTTTTTCAGATAAAATAACATAATTTGTCAAAGGAGTTAGAGCAATGTCAATGAATGATAACATTTTTATCTTAAAAGAAAGGATTATACAGGGTGAGCCTTTACCACTGCATTAATTTTAACCATAGGTTCTTGAGATCAAAAAAAAACACTTTTTTCCCATACAATTTTTCCATATTCAGCTGCGTTAAAAAGTTACAAGCATTTTAAGTTTTCTCATTGGGCAAATACCCCTCTGTAGTCCAGTTTAGTTTGAATGAAAAATACCTTCCACATCATCCACTATTGAATCTGAATTGTTTAAAAACATTATTATTTTTCCCTCTAAGAAATGATTCACTCACTAATGCTTCATCAGATGATTATGATCGATTTAATTCCTTTCAACTTCAATTATCTCACAAATGGTGTAATTTAGGTAAAAAGATAAAGAATGATTTTATCTACAAAAAAACTAATGATTTTAGGAAGTATAAGAAACGGACCTTTAGTTCAAGTAATATTTGTTTTTCATGCAATTTAACCAATCTGTACAGTAGTGAGGAACCCACAAGAAATGGAATAATCTATTGATGACAAAATATGCATGACTTTTATCAAAAACCTTCTACAAGAGATCATTTCAATTGATATTGTCGTTTGAATATTACAGGTGAAAATGCAACTTTTTTATGAAATTTCAACGTCCTATATCTTTTGAACAGGGCCAAATTTGGAAAAATGTTATAAGAAGAAATTGTTTCTTTTGACGTCGAGAATCTATGTTTAAAATTAACGCAGTGATCAAATATTCATCCTGTATATGCTAGTTAGGAATTACGATCCACATTTAGTGTCAAGAACACTGAAACTACATCAAATTTTGTACTTATATTAGAGACTTCTTCAAGTAACTCAACATAATCGGCCTCCAAACTTCCGGCAACTCAATTGATGGAGCACTTAAGGGATCATAAGCGATTTTCATGAATGCTGTTTCTTGATTTTTCTTCTTTCTTCTTTTGATAGATGTAACTCTTCATTTATCTGATGTTTATCATTCACAGCGTGTTGGACCAACTTCAATCTATCGAGAAAACTTCATACATTCAAGGGGTACCTTGTTTCTACGATATAAGAACTTCCACAATCGCATGGTATCTCAAATATGCAACTCTTTAATTTTCAATAACAGATTCAACTTTTGTTGGATTAGACCTGATGGTATTTTGTGTTTTGAATGTAGTTGAAATATCGTATTTATTTTCAATTTTCCTCATTTTTCTCAGAAACCTTTCACATAAGGAATGAAGCTTTTTATGATTTGTCATATATCGGCGTGTTTTGTTCAAATATGGGGTTCAAATTGATTTTTTTCTCATTTTTTCGCTCTTTTCCATATCTTTTTGAGATAAACATTAATTTTGAGTGTTTTTGTGGAATTAAAATATAGAACATGACCTATATTCGATGGTTTGCTATACACATTAGATCTTGGGATTCCATTCTGCTCATGAACATATAAAATTGTTGTTGTTCATCTTTCTCGTTTTTGGCTCTCTTGTTCACCTGAACATAGTGCTTATCAATTTGCCCAAATGTCTGTGACTTTCGAATTTTTGGGCAAAAAGTGGTATCAATCGTTTTGTTTGGACCTACTGATGAATAATCCGTGGTCAAAATCGATTCTGTCCGTCCGTTCCGTGAACACGATAACTCTCGAACGGATGAAGTTAGAGAGTTGAAACTTTCAGAATAGGTTTGAGGTATAAATATCTCGGCTAAGTTCGTTATTCGGTCAAATCGGCCAAATAGGTCTGAGTAACCAAAAAATTTTTTTTCAAATGACACTGTTCAAATAAAAATTTTTTTATGGTGCAGTTTTATCAGACGTATACAAAAATACTACTCTCGACTTCGACAAGCTAATAGTTCTGGAGGTATGATTTTTCAAAATTTAAATAATTGTAAGTGGTTTACAAGAGCGCCTAAGCCAACTGACCTCACGTCAGTGCTTTCTAAATTTTTCATTGTGAATTTGATAGATTCTTCTTGATTGTTGAAATATTGAAGGAATCCATCTGTAGTGTTCATTCCATGTTGCCAAATGATGTAAGTATCATCATCATATCTCTTCTATAATTGTAGTTTCAATACATATTGGTCGAGAGCTTTTAATTCGAAATTCTCCACATATAAATCAGCTCAAATAAGAGAAAATGGTGGACCTGAAGGTTTCAACCATTATTTTGAATATTACAGGCATTTGTGTAAAATGACAGCACGCTCTTCTACTTGCAAAAGGATTGAATAAGGTCTAAAGAAAGCAGTCTGGAAAATTTAGTAAAGTAAATAAAGTAAGCTATTCGCAGAATTTGACCAAAATCTTTATGTACATTAAAGTACTTAATATTTAATCATCGTAGCATGTTACCCTAAGAGATATAAGAGTTTTCATGTTTAAATACACAAAAGATTTTTGAATTGTTATTCCCATCAACTATAAATCATCTTATCTATTCAGAAAAAATTATTTTTATTTACTAAAAAAAGAAATATTCCATTCCTATAGACAATCTGCCAATACAGGAACTAACATATTTGAAATGTTTTTTGCTCGAAATTATATGTGGACCATCCAAAACATAAAAGAAAACCCTATTCGCATCTTCGCATCAACAAGTGAACAAAAATGCCTGGATCCTAAGTCAAGGCAGTCCATAAGTTATCCACGACGTAGTTTACATAAATATGATGAATTTCAAGCAGATGTACAGGATCCAGGTTGAACGTGGAGTCGAATAATCAGCTGCAGGCAAAGAATATGGGCTTCTCTTTAGAGCAAATCTGTGGGCACCAGGTGGTCTGAACACCCTCTCAATGATGCCAATTTACTCAGATGAACGTCAATATAGAGGAAGGGTCATCCAACTTAATGTTTGTGTGTAGATTATTTCGCAAATGAGCAGCTGTTAGCACATGATTATTTTCAGCTTAACATTTGGTAAATGATATTACTTACTAGAGGAGTATTTATACTAAGATTATTTTAGCCATACGGTGGTAGAAATTGAGACCAATAAGTTGAGAAATAAATATGAAAAATTCCAGAAAATAACTTGTATTTCTAAACATGGATACTTAACAATCCATCCTCGAATAAAGTTTACAACAAAGTCCCAAGCTACAAAATTATCCAAAGGTTTTGAGCAATGCGAAGTCTGCCAAATATGCGATCAATTTGTTTGTTCCATCTGGTGATCATCCAAACGAAATTCGACCTCTTCTTAAAATCCAATCAGTCCTTTTGAAGGGAAAACTCAGGAAATGGGGTGAATCAGCAAAATTTATTGAAAATTGCGTACAACACGTTTTCTCATAGCTGAGTGTCAACAGCTCGGAACCAAAGAAATCTATTATCTTTGTAAAATCTCCCCACACCTTCCTCTTGAGTTACTTAGTGATCTACTCAATAAAAAAGTGTAGTATCATATGCAAAGGCTCATTACTTCGAGAACTGCATAAAGTACTTTGTACAAGGTGTCCAGAAAGGGTAAGGTCGGTTACTGATGAGCAAAGGGGAATAGATTCAATTACACCATTTTGGTGCGTATCAGAACTGCATAAATAAAATAAAAATTCCAACAGGTATTAGTGCAGAAATATAAAAAAAATTCTCTTGAAAATCACAAAATTCTGGTTCAACGTCTACATATCTTGCTCCCATTCGAGCTGATGCTACAAAAAAAATCATGAATTATAGTATGGAATTCATAGATTGATGAAATATTTCTCGACGATTTAGCGTCATGCTTTGTTTAATAGTAGTCCACAGAAATAGAAAAGATAAATTAATTGACGAAGCCTGTCTTATACCTTTGTGCATGAGCGTGAAGTCTAAATCGGCTGAATTCCTCATTAATTTCACTTAGGATAGAAATATCTGACTATCCATAATATGGAGATGCCCATGTTATTAATGACAATTGGTTTTTTAACCGAAAACGGTCCAATTTGAGGAATCACTTCTCATTTTCATATTGTTATGGTCAGGGTTTCTTGAAAACGGAAATAATAAAATTTAATTGATCATTACTATAATTTTCTTGATCAACTTAACTAACTGATGGATAAGAATATCCTATCAGTATTCATATTGTGATTAAGAAAAATATTCAATTAAATAGAACGAGCAGGTGCTGATAAAGTAGGGTCTGAACTCATTTGAGTTCATGTTTACTGATAAAGTTTGGTCTTTTATATACCTAATTTATTAAAACGACCTTTACTTCTCCTGAGGAATAGTTCCAGTAAATCACTTATAATGATTTCCTTCTCCTTCTTCTTCTCCTACTCTAAATAGAATACGGATTCTTCATCAGGAACTCGAACCAAATATATTAAAACCATTTAAGGCTCGATATTCGAAAATTACAGACATTTGGGCAGAACGATACCACGCTGGTCTGCTAATTCTATCAAATAGAACAAGCGCGCAATAAATTGATTTGGTTGACTGCTCTGATTTGGGTGAATTTTAAAAACCATCGAATGTGGTAGATCCTACATCGATGAGTTTCTAGGTCAGTATCGAAGAATATCAAAACCCAATTGGATACTGATCACAAGAATCATGTAGATGGTGGAAATAGTCCAAACAATCATTTCACACATCATCAGTTGTAAGATATAAAATATAATAATCTCTTAATAGACATCCATCGTGAAATACGAGATGGAATGGCCAATGAAGAATAAACTCAGAAAATTGGAATAAATTTTATGTAACCAATTGGCCCATAGCTACGACAAAAGGTGGTATTGATGTTTCTAGGAAGGTTTTTTCACTTCATTGGTTTTAATGATTGTTATGAATGGAAACTGCAACATAAAAAGAGAATGGAGAAGGTATTCTGACCTTATTCACACCAAGGCAGGTAGCTTTTTGAAATATAGCGACATCTAGGCGCCATTGACTCTCACGAAGATTTGGTAGATGCTTTCAAGCTAAATGAACATCAACGAGTATTTGTAAAATGAATTTTGGCTTTTCCATAATTCATTATCGGTGTTCATCTTACTTCTCTTCTACAGTTTTCAAGTCAAATTGCTTCGAAAATAGCATAAACTAATCCGATAACTCAATTGTTGGAGCATTCATGATATCAAGAAAGAATTCCATAAATGCTGCTTCCCTGATTCTTCTTCTTGTACGTTTCTCTCCTTTGGATATTATATATTTATCACTGCATTTCATCTGATGATTCTCATTTACAGCATGTTGCTCCAACTTGATCTATCGGTGTCTAACACTTGAGAAAGCTTCTGATGTTCTTTTATTCTTACTTTCAAGAGGTGCTTTGTTTCTGCGATATAAGATCTTCCGCATATGCATGGTATTTTATGAAGGCAATTTTTGTTCTTTGGTTTTCTTATCCAGTTTAAATTTGGTTACGTTGGACCTGATAGTATCTTGTACCTAAGGTAGATTCATGTACCGACAGAAGGAGGTGTAATTCACGTATTCAGCAGTTGTACAATTGCAGATTAGGATGAAAATAAAATTCTTCCCGTGGACCAACAAGACAGAAGAGTAATCGAATATTACCAAAGAGGTTTTTGGAATTTTCTAGCGCGACGATTTTACAAGATTTTGCACACTCCATCGTTTCAAAACTATTCGAACGATTGTCAAGCTACACACTGATCTGATATTCTCGGCGTTATTGAGGAAACCAAATTTCTGCTGCTCATACCTATGGTAAATTATTGTACAGATTTAGCACAATAACGAACTTGACGGGGATATTTGGACAATTTGCCTATTCTCATGTAATTCTAGTTTCTCTCTATCGGATGATCGGGGGTACGAGGGTTGCCTTTGCGTCAACCGCTTCTTCATTATGTTTATTTTCGGGCTCTTACGCGTAAATACACTACTCATCACCTGTCACGATCTCATAGACGTGCTTCGAAGCACCGTGATCGTATTTTGGAACATTTCTTCCGACCAATCGACACGAGCCTTTTTTTGAGAGATTGACAAATTGTGTGTGATCAGACGCGAACAAGTTTTTGACGGTCAAATGTTCATGCAATGTTGTATGTATGCTGTACCCACTAATGCCTAAGGTTGTCTCAATCTCACGATAGGTCTCATGACATTGCAATATCAGTTGGCTCACAGCATCAATGGATCGTCTGTGGGAAGCTAGCCTTACTCGATCAATATGCTATCTTCAGAAAGCCGTATTGGTTCGAAATGTCCTTTATGAACTGTTTTCAACATACTGTAATAAATGGTCTATTACGAATTAAACGAGTATAAATTTTGGAATGAAATCTTAGAAAATATTGGTGTTTTATGTTAGCTGAAATGTAGGAACTTTTCAGATTTCAATGAAAGCTGGTAGACCTGTGCATTTTATTACAAACGCCTGTAAACTGTCTTAGACCGTCAATAGATAGAAAACATATAATAAGGATTGTTTATATTATCTTGTCTGTAAGTTGTTGATGTGATGACATTATTTATTGACAAAAAAGCAGTCTATGAATGACTATTTGACTTACTTTGTTGAAATCAGTTAACGTAGAGGATCTGAGAATTATAATGGATGTTCCTTAAAAAAACAGTGCATCAAGTATGGCAGCTTTATACCTGAATTCAGGAGTAAACTTGTCTCAGAAATTTTTAGAATAAGGTTTTAGAGAATTTTATTAGATAAATGGCTTCCACATGGTATATTAATTCATTAAATTATTTAATTTCTGACCTCCCATTGAAATGTAGATCCATCTACCTATCGAAATATTATGGGTAGACATTTCTTGCCATTGAAATAAAGAGTTATGTCTTTCAATCTCTTGATATGTTTTGGAAAGGAATAGGTAGGTATCATCCGCTTATCTCTTTTATAATTTGGGTTTTAGTACATATTGGTTGGTAACCTTTTGTTAGAAATTCTCATTATATGAACAGCTGAAATAGTAGACATGATCAGTTCAAATTCTTGTTATAAAAATATTAATATATCTTTCCCATCGAAAAGCATATAAATATTAATATGTTTCTACGAGTGAGCTCTTGTCCTTCAAAAAACTTTATTTACTCAAGTCCAAATTACAGAAAAATCGCCTGATAGCAACTAAATCTAATTGTAAAAGCGACTATTGTTGAGATGGAATCTCTCAAGTGAAGACCTACGAAAAAGTATTCATTAATCATTTTAACAATTTGCCCAGCGAAGGTGACCTCAATCTACGGTTTTAAATAAAATGAAAACTATTACATCTTCCATTGGTATACTCAAAGCTTCTTACAATAAGCTGAAATTTGAATATGTTTTATAACAGTAACCTCGATATATATTCGAAATTTTGTGGATCTGTGAAGCTGAGATAATCCAAATTTGTCATTTTTCAACTTCATTCCAAACAAAGTTTCTTTAAATGTTTCTCCTGAACATTTAAAGAAACTACAATCTGAAATTGAAAGAGGCTTTAGCAACCAAATCATCATATAGAAAAAAATTTATCAACAATTAACCTTAACAAATTCCTGTTAGAAAAGCCCTGTATTGAAAGGACAGCACTTTCAAGTCAGGTCCAGCGATCCAAGTGCTGATTCTTCGGAAATGGGTTTTGTGAAATCTCCATGGGACCCTCGGAAGGAGAGTCATCTCTCATAGTTGCACTAGGAAAATTTCAAATGCACAGTTCTAAAGAGAATAAATTTTCTTGACTGACCACAGCTTATCTACTCAAGTCAACCATATATCGATATATCCATATATCTAATAATGCGCACAGAAATAATACTGTGCATAGAACTAATAAATCAAGTACCTACCAGTAACAATAATGAACACCCTGATCAAGATCCTTCAAACATTTATGCAATTCAATGAAATTGTCATTAGTAACTGAAATATAGCATCGAGATTACAAGATATGAACTGCAGATGTCACTTTCAGATTTTATGATTCCAAACAAGGATCCAACCCCAAAGCATTTCTATTCTTCAGATTTTCCTACCTGGAAGGGACGTGCGAAATTCTTTCCATTTCCAAATAAGTCAAAACGCCGACTAAGTCACTGAATAGATTTACGGCCCAATTATAGCAGAATACGGGCTGTGGGTACTACAATTTCGGACAACAAATGTAAAGTGGTTTAACTTAATTCATGTTGAGGGGTGTTTACATATAATACTTATGATTGTATTCGTCATCCACCCTTAACAACTCATTTAAAATTGAATCTATCGGGGTGACCCGTCCGACCGTATATGCAGTAATATTAGAATGACACAAGCTAGAGTTTTCATATTTACGGAATAGATTAAGTGTCGAATTATCTCGGTCTCGTTTTTGCGCCCTTCTTCCCAGTGCAACAGCGGGGTCAAAATTGAGTATGTCAGACCGACTGGCCATATACTGTCTATCATACGAAGGAGATGTGCTTGGCGAAAATTTTCATGTTTTCACAATAGGTTAATTGGCCAAATATTTCGATGAAGATCGTTATTGGGTGGAATAGTTATGAGGATCCGAAAATTGGTTTCTCAATAAATCCAAGAATATCAATCCCTACAATTTACATCTTGGAATAACCGATTGGAATCGAGACGAATAAATTTGCAAAATTTCGTTTGCCACTCTAGAAAATTTCTAAAAAATTACCAAAACACTTTTCTTGAATGCTTGATATCTCATAAGATATTCATCAGATACCCACAAAGTTTAGTACGTATATCGAGGTTAATGATATCCGAGACAACCTTTAATTTCAGAATCTCAAATTAAAAAGCTACGAGTTCACCATATTTGAAGAACTCTAAACATAAATAAGTGGTCATCGACAACTTAGATTGAGATTATCGATTGGTATTCTCATGTTTACTCTACGTAATCATTTGTCAAAACCATCAAGAATTTTTCGTACGTTTCACTAAAGAGATTCATACCAACTTCTTTATAATACTATATGGGCTGAAAAGTCCCATAGATGAGGTTAGTTTTATTGCAGTCACATTTTCGTCAGTTAAAACTAATGATGGGACAAAATACCGCTCAATGAAAGCAAAGGTTTGAAAAGTATTATGGGGACTCCGCTCAATCAGAAAAGAACAATAGAACGTTGGTTTGCTGACTTTAAAAGTGGTCATACTTTTGATGCAGAACGCCAAATGAGGCGGTAACACCAGAAAATATTAAAAAAAAATTCACAAAATCGTTTTGAATGATCAATAAGTGAAGTTAGCCAACTTCGTAAGGATCTCAACATAACGTGTTGGCTCTATTTAGCATAAGAATTTGACTATGAAAAAGCTCTATTCAAAGTGGGTGCCGCGTTTGTTCACTGTTGATCAATAATATTCATCTAAAAATGGTTTTTTTATCTTTCTCGATTTCCATTGTGAATTTAATAGATTCTTCTTCATTGTTAAGATATTGAAGGAATTCATCTATAGTGTTCATTCCATGTTGCCAAATGATGAAAGTATCATCTACATATCTCTTCCATAATTTAGGTTTTAGTAACACCGGTATATCGGTATAAAGTGATCGTCAAGATACAAATGTCTCGATAGAGAACATTGTGAACAAGCCTTTATTTTATTTTTGTTTGTTTGCTATGACATCTGTGAAACATATTTAGTATACATCAAGTTATTGAACAGACAATATTATATTTTTTATCTTGTTAAAAATCTAAGTACCAGAAAGTGATGATTTGCGGAAAGCATTGATTTTTTTATTTCACTTGAAGAAAAGTTCTGAAGAGTCGTATCGAATGCTTGTCGAGGCATATGGTGATCATGCTCTATCAGAAACAACATTGAAAAGATGGTTTCAGCGGTTTAGAAATAATGATTTCCATGTGAGAAATGAATAACGTGGAAGACCACCAAACAAGTTTGAAGACGCCAAATTGCAAACGATATTGGATGGAAATGACACTCAAAATCAAAATGAAATGACAGAAATGTTGAATGTTGCACAACAAACAATTTCTTACCATTTAAAAGCTATGGGAAAGATCCAGAAGTGTGGAAAATGGGTGCCACATGAATAGAATGAAAGACAGATGGAAAATTGAAAAAAAAACTTGTGAAATTTAGTTTCAAAGACACGTAAGAAAATCAATTTTGTATCGGATCGTTACTGGTCATGAAAAATGGATTTATTACAAGAATCTTAAACGGAAATAATCATGGTTTACTCCGGGACAACCATCATCATCAACTACAAAACCAGTGTCTGGTTGGTTTGCTTTCAAAGACGAACAATTTTATTGGCGTGGTATTCAAATATTGCCAGAAAAGTGGTCAAAATGTGTAGAAAATAATGGCCAATACTTTGAATGAAATATTTTTGACTTTCCTATTAATAATTAGTGTTTTATTTTCACAAAAAAACGCTCATTTCATACCGGTATACCTGATGCATTGGTCAAGAACTTTTTGTTCGTAATTCTCCACATTTACCTAAATCAGCTTAAATAGGAGACAGTGGTGAACCCTTGGCCATTCCAAATTATTGTTGATAAAAAATGTCTTCAAATTGGAAGTTGTGTCGATGTAAATGGAGAGCATTTCCATTATTGCATTCACGACATGTGTAGTCCTTTCACTGAGTGTTTGATCATCTTCAAGTTTTTTCCCCACGATTGTTAGTGCTTTATCCGTTGGAACATTGGTGAACAAACTCATAACATCGAAGATGACCATGAAGTATTCTTCAAAGATTTCTTGGTTTACCATTATTTCTATGAAATCTTGTATTTTTAATCATAAACGTTGAAGGACCCTTCAAAGGAGATATAATTTTCAGAATTAACTTAGCCAATTGTTGACATGGTGAATTTCTCTAACTCAAATATTATAATAAAATATTTATTTTATGTATTTTTGGTAAACGATATGGATGTGGTAATATTACGTTCGCCTTAGGCAATCAACAGTTTGCTAGTGTGACGCAGTTAGCAGAAAATCGATTCCTTACAGGAAGAGTGGGTGGATGACTTTTCCAAGTTTCCACGACCGAAACCTCTACTTCCTTAAATTGGGACTCCCCTGCGAGAGCTATCTGAGTCATCGAATAAATTTTCCGCTAACGGCGGATTTACATTTTCTGTCCTAATGGCAAAGAGAAATGTGAAATTACATATTATTCACGCATATGAATCAAGTTCCTATCCGATACTACTCATTCTACATACAGGGTGAATCAAGAATGTGTACTGAGTTTTTTTCGCTCTTGTTCAATTTTAAAAACTAATAAAACAGTATGCTATAGTTTTGACCAAAGGGTATGCCCGGCCGACCGGCAGTCAGTCTTCTACTACGTGGACTGAAAAGTCCTGGGCCTAACACATGGATGACGATAGTTTTATTGGAGTCACCTTTTTTCAGTTAATACTAACTTTCAAAAACAGCTGTTAAAATTTCATTACTTAATGAGTTATTGTGCTAAGAGTGACACTACTTCTGTTATTTTCAAAATAAACAATTTCGTGTTTTAATTTAACACTGCTTCTTGATGGGAAAAAATACTGTACAAGCGAAGCAATGGAGAACTGGTTGCTGATTCTAAGCAGTGCTTGGCCATGTTTAAACGTAATAAACCAGAGTTTTTGCGTCGATATGAGACAATTGATGACACATGGATCCATCATTTCACTCCGGGATCAAAACGATCGTCATCTAAGTCGAGAGCATCTGGTGAATCTTGTCCAAAGCGACCGAAGGCACGGCTGGAAAGGTTATGGCCACGGTATTTTGGCATGAGAGTGGTGTAATATTCATCGACTGTCTTGAGAAAGGAAATACCATTAACACACACACAAGTCAATCAAAACAATGGCAAAACTAAATGAATTGAACTTCGAATTGCTCCCACATCCACCGTATCCGCCAGATTTGGCTCCCAGCGACTACTGGCTGTTTACAGACCTGAAAAAATGCTGGCCGGTAAGAAATTTCGCCAAAATGAAGAGGTCTATTTTGAGGCAGAAGATAAATCTTTCTAGTATTGAAATGATAAAGTGGCGCTAGAATTATTGCGTTGCTCTTGATGGAGATTACGTAGATGGATAAAGCTAATTTTGAACAAAAAAACTGTGTTTTCTTTGTTAGGACTTTTTAGTCCATGTGTTATCTTCTGACGGAGATGATCTAGAGTTTTCATACTTCCAGAATAGGTTTATTGTTCGAATATTTCGGTCGAGTTCGTTATATACCTATACAGGGTGAGTCTTTGACCACTGCCTTAATTTTAACCATAGATTCTTGACGTCAAAAGAAACCTCTTCTTCCTATAACATTTTTCCAAATTTGGCCCCGTTCGAAAGACATAGGGTGTTGAAATTTTATAAAAAATTGCATGTTCACCTGTAATATTCAAACCACAATATCAATTGAATTGATTGATTGTTGATTGTAGAAGGTTTTTGATAACAGTCATGCATATTTTGGCATCAATAGATTTATTCAATTTCTTGTGGGTTTCTCACTACTACTGTACGGATTGGTTAAATTGCATGAAAAACAAATATCTCTTGAACTAAAGGTCCGTATCTTGTACTTCCTAGAATCGTCATCTTTTTTTCTGAATTGCACTATTTTTGAGATAGTTGAAGTTGAAAGGAATTAAATCGATATAATCATCTGATGAAACATGAGTGAGTGAATCATTTCCTAGAGGGAAAATAATGTTTTTAAACAATTCAGATTCAATAGTGGATGCAGTGGAAGGTAATTCTCATTCAAACCTAACTGGACTACAGAGGGGTATTTGCCCAATGTGAAAACTTAAACTGCATATAACTTTTTAACGCAGCTGAATATGGAAAAACGGTATGGGACAAAAGTGTTTCTTTTGATCTCAAGAACCTATGGTTAAAATTAACACAGTGGTCGAAGACTCACCCTATATATAAATATATGAAATTACTGATTTCATTTCTACGATAAAGATTATGTTCGCTATTTTTATTGTAAATGACCATCATCATATCGGGTCCATTTTGAGGCGTCCGCTGACCGATGGTTTACCAAAGTGGTTTGATTTATGTGGCTTGGAACCTATAATGATGCCATCAAAAACGTCGATTTTATTAACCGCGATCAATGACTCTTAATGCGGGCATTATATTCTATCCCAAATAACATGATTTAGAGAACTAGTTCACAAAAACTGTATAATTATCATATAAATAGGGATTTCAGGAAAAAAGGTCTTCAATTATTAATCGTGTACCCCAAATAGAATTGGAACATATTGTTCAACCAATTTGATTAATAAAGGGTATTTATTTCGAAAGGCAATGATTTCTACTTAATATTTTTCAATTTAGAATAGAACAACTGCAATAAAGCACTTATGTGACATCAGCTTGTTCTTGAAGATTTTTCCCTGACTCTGGAACACTGCGATGCAAAAACAAATATATTGAATTAAAAATAACCAAACATACAGTTTTCCTTTTTTTTCGTTTAAGCTACAATACCACTCAACTTAAAACTGTAATATATCATACTCGTATCATCTTACTTAAATATTCTTACAAAGGATTAAGAACTTCAAACAAAATATTAAAACATTATTATGATTTCTCTGTATCTTCTTGTAGGTTTACTTTACGAACTTGAAATTTTTGATTATGCAATTATTTATTACAACTTTCGACGTGGATTAACTCAACAACAGTTCATCGATGAACTTAATTCAATTTTTGGGGATGAAGATACATCAAGGACCAGCGTTTATCGATGGTATGGTGAATTCAACCGAGGTCCTGAATTTCATGAAGGTCGTACAAAATCAGTTGTTGTTCCGAAAACCATTGATGCTGTGCGCCAACTGATATTACAACATCATCATGTGACCTATCGTGAGATTGAGAAAACCTTACGCATTAGTGGCACCAGCATTCCATCAATATTGCATGAACATTTGACCTTCAAAAAATTTCGTACCACTAGAACAATTCAGAACAGTCAATTCTAAATGGTACACAACCATTTGTTTGCCAGTTGTCTTCTAAGAAATCAGGAAAGCCAACCACAGAAGACGGTTCACCCCTCACCACGACAATGCGAGCTTTCACACATCGGCTCAAACAATTGCATTTTTGACATGGCTGCGAATGATAACAATTAAGCGATTTTCGATGATTAATATTTGTTTTTGTAAAATGCAACCCTCGTATGTAATGGAATATGTCCAAAAAACATTTTCGGAACTTAAAAAAAAAGTTCTAGTCTGAGGATTTTCACAAAATCGGACAGACTCTTTTCTTTCAACGTTATTTAACCGATTTTCAAGTTTCAAATCGATTGGATTGGTATCGTGGGAGTTCTTGATGCAACCAAACTTCAGTTTCTTATAACTGCTGAACCACTCGACGGATTTGGTTGAATAACGAACTTGACCCAGATATTTAGACAATCAACCCATTCTGAAAATATGAAAACTCAAAACTACATATTTTTTAAATAAGGACTGTCGAAGTTAAATGACAATAATTTTTAAATTAATTCATTTACCGGAGTAAACAATGATATTAAAATTAGAGGCCATACAGTTCAGCTACCACAAGCTAAGAAAACTTTAAGATTACGAAAATTAAAGAATGGATCAGATCCTAGAATCTCGATTTTTGGAGGACCATATTCAATCGGGTCAAAGTTATTTGAAATGGTCATTTTCATATAAATAAAACACTACTTATTAATGAAGGTATAGACATTCTATATTTTTGAATACAGTTAATTTTATTTCATACGATATACTGATATATCAGGTATACCGGTATGAAATGAAAATTACTTATTAATGGGATAGTAAAAACATTTCACTCAAAGTATTGGCCATTGTTTTCTACACATTTTGACCACCTTTTTGGTAATTTGAGGATACCACGTCTTTTGAAGCAAACCAACCAGACACCCAATTTTCGACCTCCTCGTAGGAATCAAAGTGCTGCTCAGCCAATGCGTGTCCCATCGATGAAAACAAATGGTAGTCGGAAGAAGCCAAGTCTGGTGAATAGGGCGGGTGGAGTAGCAGCTCCCAGCCAATCAGTATTACCGATCAGTATTAACAGTTTCACTAGGTTTTAGGAACTCGAAGTACACCACACCTTTTTGATCCCACCAAACACACAGCAATGTCTTCTTGCCGAATTCAGTAATTAGACGGTTGTCCCGATTCATGTATTAGGATACTTTAAATAAATCCATTTTTCTTTATATCCGATGCAAAACCGATGAAGCAAAATTTCAAGTGTTTTCGGTTTTGATAAGCACCCATTTTCCACATGATCTTTCCCATACCATATGCCATTATTTTTGAAGCGTTGAAACCATCTTTTACATGTTGCTTCTGATAGAGCATGATCATTCGATGCGACTCTGCAACTTTTCTTCAAATGAAAACAAAAATCAATACTTTCATTTTAAGCACATCATTTGATAGAGCAATAAATATTTGTTGCACTGAAGAAGACCAAAATGAAGAAATAAATAACAAAATTCATTCCTTATGTAAAAAATGAGAAGAATTCGACATTTTTAACACGATGAAAAAATATGATGTTGTCTGTTCAGTGACTTGATGTATACCAAATATGTTTCTCAGATGTCATAGCAAACAAAACAAAAAAATAAAGGCATGTTCACAACAAATGTTCCCTATCGAGACATTTGTATCTTGACGCTCACTTCATACCGGTATACCTGGTATTGGTGAGTCAAATTTCAAAGTTTTTCGAAAATTTTCTATTATCGCTTCCCTATGTGGGATGGTTTTATCCCCTTATTTTATTCATAACTGATGTATCTTGGCAGGTAGCAGTTGTCATGGAGTTTCGGGACACCCTGTCTGAATATTTTTTAAAAAACTACTGAAAATGCCTATTGAAGACAATTGGACAAAACTATCGTTCGATGTTCCTCTAAGGACAAACGCGTAAAAACAGAAGTACTCTCAATAAATGCATATTATTTCATCTTCTAAGAAATTTGAGAACAAAAACAATCACCAATGTATAAAAATCCCTGCCAATCACGATTTATTTTCCAGAGAGCTCTAAACTTTGATCTCTGAATTTTACAGTTGCAAAAGATGAATATCAAATAGACACAAGGGAATAAGGGAAACGATCGGTACTTCAAAAGATGCATCACCCTGTCAGTGATAACAAAAATTCAGATAAACCTTAAAACCATAATTCTTCGAAGTGTTGAACTGCCGTCCTATCTTTTATCCGTTATGTCGTGTTTGAAGGAGATAAAAATATTCACGAGCCTATCTTCTATTTATTCAGGATTTTCATCCCTCTCAGAATGGCTGAATTTGTGTGTGGTCCAAACTTCAGAATATTATGAAGGAAAAGAGTTGGGTGCGCATAAAGATTTAGAACTGGCGATAAATATTTTGGATTGTCACATCTTCTTTCCTACTAAATATGTATATCATTATTGATTATTATTATTAATTAATTACAACTTTCATAGAATCAGGAGCTGTTTTCATTGATTTATCTTCGGCATATGACACTGTGTGGAAAGATGGATTAATTTTCAAACTCTATCCCCATCTGAAGTCGGGAAAATGGTACGATTATTAGAAAATATGTTATCTGATAGAAGATTTCGTGTTTTTATTGACAATAAGAGTAGCAATTTCAAAACATTAAAAAACGGTCTTCCTCAAGGATCAGTTTTAGCTCCTTTACTTTTCAATTTATATCTAAGTGATTTACCCACGACATCATCTCAGAAATTTGTTTATGCTGACGACATTGCTATTGCTTACCAACATTCGGATTTCCATACTCTGGAGAACATACTGTCATCTGATTTGGAAATTTTAAAGAATTATTTTATTGAGTGGCGATTATGTCCAAATCCCAACAAAACAGGTATCTTGTTTCCATCTGAATAATCATGAAAAATATAGAAAATTAACTGTAACTTTCAATGATTCTCCTACCGAACATAATTTCTATCCAAAATACTTAGGAGTTAAATTAGATTCATCTCTCAACTAAAACTGAAAACTAGGAATAATATTGTTCAGAAATTAGCTGGATCATCTTGGGGTGCTGATGCTTCCACTCTTCGCACGGCATCTCTAGCCCTAGTTTTTTTCTGCAGGTGAGTATTGTTGCTCTGTTTGGTTTAATAGTGCACATACACAAAAAATTGATGCACAATTGAATACATCCATGAGAATAATTACTGGCACCATAAGGTATACACCGGTTCATTGGTTACCAGTTTTGTCTAACTTTGTCCCTCCCCATATTCGCAGACAGACTGCAGCTCTGAATTCTTGGAACAAATATCATTCTTTTCCCAATTTATTCCCAATTATTTCATATATTCCACAAAATAGAATTCCCA
Source organism: Micraspis discolor (assembly GCA_030674115.1). Taxonomy (NCBI): domain Eukaryota; kingdom Metazoa; phylum Arthropoda; class Insecta; order Coleoptera; family Coccinellidae; genus Micraspis; species Micraspis discolor. The sequence goes on from JARTUT010001740.1 coordinate 14,155,866, forward strand.
GATTGAAGTTACGTAAACCATTATGGCATAATACGTTCTTCAATATCAACATAAGTGATAAAGAATTATGGAAGACTGAGTGGAACTCTTACGAAATGTTCAATAAGTATCTCGTTTCTGATCCTTCTGGAAAAATTCCTGGTTTTGATCTTCCAAGAAAAATTTGGACAGTTCTTAATCGTTTGAGAACAGGTCATGGTCGTACCAATAGCATGCTATTCAGATGGAACTCAGTTCCAAGCGCAAGTTGTGAATGTGGAGAAGCAGAAGAAACAATACCTCATCTCATCAATAGTTGTCCCATATATAAATTTCAAGATGGTTTTAGGGCTATTCATGATGTTTCCGATTCTTTCTTGGAATGGGTTATAAATTTCAAACGAATATGATACGTATTTTTGTTATTCAGTTCTTTTTTCTGCTTTTCTCTTTTAATTTCCAGATTCGATGTGGGCAACTTGAAGAAGTCTCTGTCTCCATCAATAGAAGACCACTCTTGGAGAAAGAAGTCCCTAAAATATATTTCAGCTTATTTTTGTACTTTCACACTTAGACAGGGAGCCAGGGCTTTTTTTACTGGGGTTTTTTCCCTAGGCTTTTATGTGATGATTTTGATTAACCCCTTCACTAACCCCTGATCTGTATGCTTTATTGATTGCTAACTAAATATTGTGAGCCAAAAGTTAAAAGAATATATATATATATATTATTAATACAATATATTATTAATGATATTGAAAAATATTCCTAATTGCTCAGATCAACTCAAATTATTTTATCCATGATTCTCCTCTGTAAATTTTACGTGAAAAAATTGGTTATTCAAATATTAGATATTTATCTCATTCATTATTAAATGATGCCAATATCCAATGAAATTGTTGAGCAAGCAGGAACCCTGGAATTTTTCCTAAAATTTACAAAAACAATGACAATACAACCGCCACGATAAATGAACAAACCTATATCTCAAATTAAAAATAACTTATCACAGTTTTCCTCAAGTTTTGTTCAAAGCTTAAATTCCTTCTCCTGAAAACCAATCAAAAGGAGGTATATCATTTCTATCGAAAAGAACTTAGAATATCTTCCTTTCACTAAGCTCTTGTCCTATGAAATACTTCATATATTCAAGCAATAGCTGTTCATTAGGCTGAATTAATAAGTCCAACCGATGTCAATCGAAATCGTATCTGAGACAGTATCGAGCATTGAAATTTCTCACGGCCATTTTAACATTTCTCTTTTCAGATTTTCCAAAAATTTGTATATTTAGACGAATATCCTGGAGGTTTATCTATAAGGTTGAGTCGACATAGAAGGTAAATGTCAACGTAATTAATTAATATTAACTTCTGGATTGCCCTTAAGTAAATGAAAAAATAATTATATCTTCTGGAGCAAGAGAGCTACGACAAAGAAATTTAGGAATACGTTTGTTATTAATAACGTCCATACATGTACAAATTTGTGTGAATACGACAGACACATCATGAGGTATAAAGTATTATAAACATTATTTTTGGAAATTTTTATATCGCGTCGATTTCTGCAAAATTCAAAAAACCTATTTACTTCAATCTAATTCAATTATTTTTCAAGTTACAACTTGATCTGATGGATATTCTAGGAATAAGAAAAAACCAAATTTCAGATACTAATAACTTTCGAATATTTTGACGGATTTGGCCCAATAACGAACTTGACTCAGATATTTGGACAGTTAACCCATTTCGGAAATATGAAAACTCTAGCTCATCTCTTTAACAAGATAGAGAGTATACGGCCGGACATAACACGAATTTGAATGATTCATACTGATTGAGCGATTTTATGCATGAAATCACCTGATTTTGGAATTGGTCAATCTGACAAATTCGTTAAGTATCATGAGAATCCTTTGATCAATGATCTTCATGAAACCCACCATAAGGATGTCAAATTTTAAACTTTTCAGAAAGTATTATCGCTTCACTAAGTGAGATGATTTTTTTTTATTTTGTTAATAACTGATGAATCTTGGTCCCTTACCTGTCACCAGGGGTTTCGGTAAACCCTGCATCATGGGCGCCCATACCTATGGGCAAGGGGAGGCGCTGCCTCCTAGATTACCCTCAGCTTTAAAAAAATATAATAGAGCAGCCAGTAGAAAATATTTCTTGCCTTTGTTATTTTGTTAAAATCCAAGGACGTTCAATGTGATTTAAAGTTTCTATGTATCACTTAGTTCCAATAAGAAGTGTGTGTGTACTTGAGTAATGTGTTTATTATCCTTATACATTAAGTATCATGGCCTAATTGAATGTTTTACAAGAAGTAATATTTTTTCAATTAAATATTTAATTTATTAACCGATTGATAAATTCCATATGGGCGCCCATGCCCTGAAAAAATATTTCAAGCACGCAGCGAGCGGTGTTGGCATTTTAACAATATCGATGAAACAATGTAAAATATATAATACAAAACATTCTAATATTTCCACTTTGTTTACGTATTGGACTCAAAGATGAGTAATCCTGAATGAACTTGGTATTTTCGTATTCGACAAATTCCTTTCATCAACAATGAGAGTAATATTACACCATTCTTTAAAATTTGTGATGCCGGTGCGGGAATTCAGTGTACGGTCTGCAATTACTTCATTTCCGGAATGGAATGATTGCAATTTGTCAAAACCTTGCAATCGTATATAATAATTATATTAATTTCAATATTAAAAAGGATTGCGACACATTTTGACACGTTGAAGTTCATTCAATCAGATGTTCATTAACACTGCCAACAAGTCAACAGCACCCAGAGGCGTAACACACGGGTCAATAAGTCCGGGGTTTATTTCGCGTGTACATATCTCCAAACCGACACTAGTAAAGATCCATGTTAGATTAACAGCGAAGATTAAATTACTCTTTGTTAATAATAATCATACTACTATGTTCTCTCTACGGTATTTTCGATTCTAGAAATTTCCCGATGCAGTTTGATTTGACAACGAAGATGAAAGTTCTGTGCGATTAATACACGCATAAAGGCACTTTCTTACACTAGACTGTTTGCAATAATTTTCATTAGCTTACGGATATTATTCTCTAACAAATATTTCGTAAATTCCTAAAGAGGTTCAAAATGCGGTTCCACACTTCATAAATATAGCAGTTAATCGTTCATTTAGCTATCAGTGCAACGTTCACATTGGATTCTATTTTATGAATCCATTGTCTTCTAACTCACGCATTACCATTATCAGTTCGACGGGCACGATGAAATTCAACGAGCTGTTGCCGGATGTAAGACCTTCAGTTGCCTAACAATTTTCATGTTCATTAAAAAACACTCATGAGTCAAAGTGTTTATGCGAGCTTGTTTCTAGTGGAATCGATCTGCCATATATGATTTAATTTACTAAGGAGATGAGATGGATTATGAATGGTGTTACCAAAAAACCAAATTTATTAATGAAAAGATACCTCCATTTGGTTATTAACCACTCAAAATCCGTCCGCAATTGTTCCTCAGACATGGATATCTGGTATTTCAAAGTACAAGGGCTAACTGGAAGGAAGATATCAATTTCTATGATTTTCGATGGGAAAGATATACCTACTTTCAATTGATTTTGAATACTTTCTGCTTCGAAAAAACCATAGATAAATACATATAGATTGGCAACTCCCTTGCTAATACCTAGAACCGACTTTCTGCTCCCTCTTTCAAAGTGGTAAAAAATATTGAGTTTATTTGGAGATTTAGTCAACAGATGATGCTAGAGTAAACCAATGACTGCTTAGTGCCACCCTATTTTAATGAAGGTAAATTTCATATCGCTTCGATTAAAATTTACCTCTCCCACGATCTATCAGCGTTCCGAATAAAAGTTTACGGAAAAATCTGAATATTTTCAATATATTATAAACAACATTAACTTTGCGTTGAAAATTAAGTTTTTTGGATTTTCCAGTGCTCGGCCTTATTTTACTTCATACCAGGCCGATAGAGGTCGTTGTGAACTCTGTTCCGAAATATCGTGAAAGTTTCCAATATACTATGTAAATTTGATGTATGAGCAAACTTTATGAAAACTGTGAATTATTATTTTTGATTTAAAATACAAGTTTGTTTATTGTTTTACATGCATTGTAGCGCTCAAGTCTGCTGTACTGGACGCTATCCTATATGACCAGATCATGGATTGAAAATAAAACAACGCACCAGCTCACCCACTATATTCACCAGATCTGGCACAGTGTGACTTCTTTTTGTTCCTGAATATGAAAAATGGCTTGGCAGAAAGCGGTTCACGTCAAACGAGGAGGTCATTGCTAAATCAGAGGCCTATTTTACTTTGAGAAATCATATTGCATATTGCTGGGCTAAGTGTATCGAGCTGAAAGGAGGCTGTTAGGAAAAACATGAAGAATTCCAAAATATGGGCTTTTCATTCCAAACATGAATACTTATCAATCCATCCTCATATTTGCAGAATCCTTAGCATTTGGCCGAAAGCAAGGATCACAGCCATTTTGAAACTGCCAAAAAGCTACTGCTCAATATTACTCCTGTGCCAAACTTGTACAATTCGGGTACCTAATCCAAATGCTGATGTGTCATAGCAAAATTGAAATAACAAAGAACTATGTAGCAATGCAAGATACTCAAATTAAGATTCATTGTTTATTTAACAATTTTAAATCAATATTTACAAGGTTTATACTATCACAGCCTATAAAATGAACACACATCACTAATGTTATCAATGTTTTTTTTTGCTCTTCTTATGCTTGTGCTTCTTTTTATGTGAAGATTTATTTTTCTTATGTTTCTTCCTTTTAATTTTTTCCGCATCGTCTTTCTCCACCCATTCGTCACTACTAGAATCAGTATAATTATTAAAACTTATTTTCTGAGATGTATTTTGAACACCATTTTTAACTAGTATATTTTCAGGTAATTTAGGACCATACAGATACTGGCTTGTATCTGAATCCTTATTTGCTACCTGATTTGTTTCAGTATCATTATCTTTTTTTTCAATAGTTGGCTTGTTGAAAACATGTGTACTTTTGAAATTGATTCCAGAAAGAATTCCTTCCTTTATAGGTTTGATTTTTGGAAGTTGTAAATCTTCGCCGAGAAGGTTTGCCTTTAGTTCAAGTTCTCTAGCAGTAGACGTTTCATCCTTTTTCTCTGATTCTTTGTTATTATCTTCGTTTAGTTCATCTTCAGATTCACTACTACTCATGAAAACAGACCTGAATAAATCTTCCTTCTCTTCCAAATTCAGTCTATCCGTTATATCAATGATCTCAACAGGTTGTTCTGTTTTTATATTTTCCACATTCTCGTTAACATCATCTTCTTCCACAATTTCTTGTTTTATCTCTGTAACTGGGAGTTCAGAAATTTTGTTGCTATTCTCAGTCTCCTCTGTGTTTCCAGAGGATGAAGGAGGTTTCACTTCGTTAGCAGCATTAATTTTAATTGATTCAGAGGTAACTTCAGATAAACCAGATTTGAAAGTAACATTTTCTTCATGGTGTTTTTGGTATTCAAATATCAAATTCTTCATTTTAACTCTGTTCTTTGAAGTGGAAGGCTTGCTGAAAAATCAATTCACAAAATGCTTTAATTGAAACACATTGAATTAATAGATAAAAAATTCATGAAAAACAGAATTCAGAAGCAATGCGTTTGACCATGCAAAGAATCATTGGGAGATTATTGGAAGAATAACTGAATATCTAACTGCAAATTTGATTTTGTGCTGAAGAAAGCATGATAACCAAAAACTCAGTAGAGCTTTTAAATTTAACTTGAATTGAGCACAAATGCTACTGTTTGTAATATGTAGGTATATGTTGGGTTCGATTTTAAGTAGAACTGAAATGTTAGCACAAAGATGTGGTATTTCAATCTGGAAGAGGTACCACGCGAGTTACACGACATAAGATTGATGAGAAGAATTCAAAATGAACCTCACCATAGGAAGCAATCATAGTGATAGCTAAATGAACGATAAACCGCTATGTTGAAGAAATGTGAACCACATTTTGAACCTACTTAGAAATTCCCAATTATAAACCACTGAATCTCCTGCATTGTTGTTTAAAAAACAATTAACAATAAACAATTGAAAATTACCACAAAGACTGTAACAGTGTAGAGCAAGATAGTGGCTCTATGCATCCATCAGTTGCATAAAACTTCCAACCATTTTTTTTTTCAATATTTTAACATTTTTAAGGAAAGAATACAGTCCTAGCAATCTCTCTAGAAATTTTGAGCTTAATTCCCCAATACCTAGATGAATACAAAGATCGTACCTACTATTGATGAGTGAAAAAAGTTAATTTTTGCATTGTGAACTGTGTTAAAATAAAATCAAATAAACTTACTCTGAAAATGGTTCCGGAACATTGAATCTTTTGCAGAGCAATGAACATGGCTGCCAATCTTCTGAAATTCTTGTAAGAGGTCCATACATTTTCATTTTGGCTGCATCTTTCATCTCTTTGGCATAGTGATCACTTTCATACTTTTTGACTGGAGCCAATATATTTGTTGTTTCATCTTCTTGAGTACCAGTTACGAAGCGATCATCCCATAAACTGCTTGGATCAAATGTAGCTGGCTTGGGTACTTCTCTTGAGGTAGTCCTTTTTTTCTCATCTGTTTCCTCTTTTTTCACGTAATTGCTAAGCGATTTTGAAACTGATGGAATGGATTTTGATGTAGTGATATTCTCATTAGTTTCTTCGTCTAGTATTTTTGCTCTTACCATGGAATCTACTTTTCTTCGATCAACAGTACTTTCTGCTTCAGTTGTTTTTAAAGGTTCAAATCTAGATTTTTTCACTTTATGTGTTCCAGTAAAACTTTTCGGTATAACTGGGGGAGGATAAATTTCTTTTTTGTAGGAATTGATCTTAGCCTTAACAAATAAACCAAAAACTCTTTCAGTAGATTCATTCAAAAGACCTTTTGGTTTTTCTCTTTCTTTAGTTAGTTCGAAATCATAATTTGACATATCTTCCTTTGAATATATATCATCATCATCATTTTCCAAGGCACCTACTCCGAAAGCTTGACCCCTTATCGATAACTTTTTATTTTTTTCATGAACAACTAAATCTGAACTTCTGAATAAATTGACCTTACTTTTATCTAAACCCACATAACCTAAAGTAAATGTATCATTTTTTGGATGAATCAACAAATTATTATAAAATTCAGGTAAATCAAAATCCTTCATTTCTACTGTTTCAGCAGATGTTTTTGGTATTTCACAACCATAAACTTTTGTATCAGATGAACACTCCTCATCTCTAGTTTTTATTTTCTCCTTCATTCCTATGTTTTTCAAAAGAAGATAACCAACTGTTTCATTCCCTGCTGTAAGTAATGAATGCAGAACTGGTTCTCCTGGAATTGGACCGTCAGAAAATACCTGTAATATATACATATTATATCGATTGGATATCAAGTCATCCACAACATTTGTTATAACATGCACAGTTCATCCACATGCAAAATTAATATTTTTGTGGACATTGCACCTAAACCACTTTGAAACCAAGAGGAATAAATTGAAATGATTTGCAGACTAGTAGTTCAAATATGCTGTAAGCTAATTCCCCGAGTATACCATGAAATGTATTAAACTCATTTTTGTTCATATATTTATAATTATATAATTTCAGAAATATGTATGTCAGGAATTTGAGATAATGATCACGAATCTCAAGTTAAAAATTTCCAGCTCCAAATTACAATTAGTTTTCTAGTGTGAATTACCCTGTATGAATCTAAGAGTTCTTCAATAAAGTGAAATGATATATGTTGATCTATAATGAAATGAACATATTTCTAACACTATATTTTACCTTTCTTTTTCTTTTTTTACTGGTGTCATAATCCTTAGTAGCACGAATAGATTGTGGTGCAAATCCAAATTCTCCCATATCTTCATCATCCATAAAATCTTCCGGGTTTTGCGCCACATGTTTTTGTTTATCTCCTCGACTACTCTTAAATTCCGCAGGAAGCCAACCTTCTAAAGATCCAACAGTATTGAAGAATCCAGCTGAGAATCCTCCAGTAAAGGCACCATGAAACCTTCTGCGACCTTTGGAGTCTGTAGCAACTTGTTCCTCAACAGTTATAGGTCTCTTCTTGGGAAATGCATCTGAAAGCAGATTATTGGGTCATCAAATAATATGTGTAACACATAAATATCAGCATTACAGACACTTCGGTGTTTGTAAGTAAGATAACATATTTGTTTTTGTTTACAGAACTATATTCAACATTTGTGATAGCAATCAAATTAAGATGTTCAATAAATACAATGAATACATAATTGCATTTTTTCCTGTTGGAATTATTTCTATCTTGAATATGGAAACATTTAAAATCTCTTTAGGTCTATTATATTTGAAAGGAACTTTCAACGCAAATAAATGTACCACAATGTTTGATGAACTCCAAAATATTTGACCCAGCAATGCATAATTAATAAAATTATTACCCTCGTCATATGGATCAAGAGGTTTGCCATAAAAGCAAAAGTTTTCCTCTTCCTCATCAGACATTTCAATCAGATTCTAAGTTTATTTGTAAGCAAACCACGTAAGTAATTGACAGTTTAACATAACCTGAAGGTCTGAGGACACAGAACTTAATTTAACAATATCGGACCCAAAGAACACAGAAAAAAATGCCTCTTTTTCCCTATTTTCTGTGACGGTGATAATTAAATTGATTAGAATGATTCACTTTTCTTGAAAATATTTTTTTAATGAAATGTTTTATTTGGTAAAATTATTGATTAATATTTTTTTGCAGAAAAAATATAACTTGTCTTTTAAATGTTCAAGTTTTTTTTTTCAAAAACCAGGAGATACGATCAACATATCTGTTTCAAGGAAAAAAATTACCATTGAAGTGATAAATATTCATACCTCTTAGTAAGCAAATAAAGTGAAAAAAAAGTTTCCTAAGAAGAATATTTAAACTTGATTATTTCGTAATCTGTTGATTTCTACTACAAATTATCAATTTATTTCTCGAAAGGATTCTTAGAAGATGGTCTTCCACTAGAAGGTTTGTGTTGAATTAAAATCCTAAAAGCTCCAAAGTAAACATTAATTGAAAATATAGATAAATGAGAATATCTTAGTATTTCAGGGAAACAACTGATAAAAATTAGTTTATTTCGAGTGAATATTCGAATTATTCAACACAATAGTTTCCATCAATGTCAATTTTTGAAAAAATAACAATTTTTTGTAACAAAATAATCCAACATACACAAATATCAACAAAAAGGGCACTTATCTTCATGAAAATTTTGAATAATAAATTATTAAACAAAAATATGTTAACTAGTGTTATCTACATTAATTCAATGAAAATTTCATGTTACAGCAAGTTATTTCTCCTCTAAATTTGCATCTAACCAATGCCCCAACTTGTCTTCATCCTGTGAACCAACAAGTCTGCTTACTACCTTTCCATTTTTGAAAATCACTAATGCAGGGATTGTAGCTACCTAGGAAAATAAGAGCATCGATAAAATATTGCAAATAGTGGATTTATTTATCCTGATTGAAATGATTCGTAATTAATAATTATTCATAATTATACTTCAAGAGGAAGAGCGAAAATAGTATTGTACCTGCAACTTAATATTACATTCACTACCTAGTGCAAGTATTATTCAAAAGGGATATAGCCAAAGAAAAGTACCTAATTACGAATTTTTCAATCTGTTTCAACACCAACCTCATATTTGGCAGCCAATTCTCCCAATGAATCAACGTCAACCTTTGCTAAAGTAATTTTATCACTTCGTTTTGCAACAACATTTTCTAACCTAGGTTCCAATACTCTGCATGGTCCACACCAACTGCAACACAGTTTCCATTATAATAAGAATAAATTGAAATATTTCGTAACCATTGAAACTCTTATACCTACGTCGCGAAAAAATCAACAATCACTGGTTTTTCACTATTTTCCACTTTTTCCAGAAAGTCCTGATCATCCTGGACTTTAAAAGATTTTCTGAGACATGAGAATGTTTGGAGAGCTCTGGAATTCACGAAAACATTTCTAGGAAATATTCGTGTTATTGACTGCATCGCTGACTAAAGAAGAGAAAGTAATGGATATTCGATTGATAGATGATATCAATCTAATTTCTTTCTATCTTTATTTTTCTCTCTACTAAAAATTTTGACTTACAACATCCTCATGCGCACTAGTCAGTAGCCACTCCGTGGATTTTTTACACCAAGTCTCTCCATTCCTCTCTAAAAGAGTTAAAGAGAACTTTTCCGTTGGTTTGAATGAATATGTATTTTGAGCAATTTCGTGAAAGTAAAACTATGACAGAAAGAGCAGAGGATTGCATATTATGTGTTGATGAGATGTCTATCAAAACTCATTTTTTATGATATATCTCTTGACCCAATAATTGGATTTCACCAATGCAATGGTGACAGATCTTTCGAACCTGCTAATTGTGCATTAGCTTTAATGTATTTTCAGTTTGTCAGTATTCGTTTTATTTATAGATTAGGTACAAATTTTCTGATGGAATTGATCTTAATGCAAATTTACCACATAGCGTAAACATTCATTCTATATATTTCTATCATATCACTTACAAAGTCTTTGTATACTTGTTATTTTGAATGTATTGATGTATAATTAATTGTTGACTGAAATGCATGCAGAATTAAACTATATTTTTATGATACTGTATAGTATTTTATTCCGTTGTATATTACTATATTATATTCATTATAGAAATATGAAAATATAATTGTGAACTGTGTTAAAATAAAATCAAATAAACTAACTCTGAAAATGGTTCCGAACATTGAATCTTTTGCAGAGCAATGAACATGGCTGCCAATCTTCTGAAATTCTTGTAAGAGGTCCATACATTTTCATTTTGGCTGCATCTTTCATCTCTTTGGCATAGTGATCACTTTCATACTTTTTGACTGGAGCCAATATATTTGTTGTTTCATCTTCTTGAGTACCAGTTACTGAAGCGATCATCCATAAACTGCTTGGATCAAATGTAGCTGGCTTGGGTACTTCTCTTGAGGTAGTCCTTTTTTCTCATCTGTTTCCCTCTTTTTCACGTAATTGCTAAGCGATTTTGAAACTGATGGAATGGATTTTGATGTAGTGATATTCTCATTAGTTTCTTCGTCTAGTATTTTTGCTCTTACCATGGAATCTACTTTTCTTCGATCAACAGTACTTTCTGCTTCAGTTGTTTTTAAAGGTTCAAATCTAGATTTTTTCACTTTATGTGTTCCAGTAAAACTTTTTCGGTATAACTGGGGAGGATAAATTTCTTTTTGTAGGAATTGATCTTAGCCTTAACAAATAAACCAAAAACTCTTTCAGTAGATTCATTCAAAAGACCTTTTGGTTTTTCTCTTTCTTTAGTTAGTTCGAAATCATAATTTGACATATCTTCCTTTGAATATATATCATCATCATCATTTTCCAAGGCACCTACTCCAAAGCTTGACCCCTTATCGATAACTTTTATTTTTTCATGAACAACTAAATCTGAACTTCTGAATAAATTGACCTTACTTTTATCTAAACCCACATAACCTAAAGTAAATGTATCATTTTTGGATGAATCAACAAATTATTATAAAATTCAGGTAAATCAAAATCCTTCATTTCTACTGTTTCAGCAGATGTTTTTGGTATTTCACAACCATAAACTTTTGTATCAGATGAACACTCCTCATCTCTAGTTTTTATTTTCTCCTTCATTCCTATGTTTTTCAAAAGAAGATAACCAACTGTTTCATTCCCTGCTGTAAGTAATGAATGCAGAACTGGTTCTCCTGGAATTGGACCGTCAGAAAATACCTGTAATATATACATATTATATCGATTAGATATCAAGTCATCCACAACATTTGTTATAACATGCACAGTTCATCCACATGCAAAATTAATATTTTTGTGGACATTGCACCTAAACCACTTTCGAAACCAAGAGGAATAACGAAATGATTTGCAGACTAGTAGTTCAAATATGCTGTAAGCTAATTCCCCGAGTATACCATGAAATGTATTAAACTCATTTTTGTTCATATATTTATAATTATATAATTTCAGAAATATGTATGTCGGGAATTTGAGATAATGATCACGAATCTCAAGTTAAAAATTTCCAGCTCCAAATTACAATTAGTTTTCTAGTGTGAATTACCCTGTATGAATCTAAGAGTTCTTCAATAAAGTGAAATGATATATGTTGATCTATAATGAAATGAACATATTTCTAACACTATATTTTACCTTTCTTTTTCTTTTTTTACTGGTGTCATAATCCTTAGTAGCACGAATAGATTGTGGTGCAAATCCAAATTCTCCCATATCTTCATCATCCATAAAATCTTCCGGGTTTTGCGCCACATGTTTTTGTTTATCTCCTCGACTACTCTTAAATTCCGCAGGAAGCCAACCTTCTAAAGATCCAACAGTATTGAAGAATCCAGCTGAGAATCCTCCAGTAAAGGCACCATGAAACCTTCTCAAGACCTTTGGAGTCTGTAGCAACTTGTTCCTCAACAGTTATAGGTCTCTTCTTGGGAAATGCATCTGAAAGCAGATTATTGGGTCATCAAATAATATGTGTAACACATAAATATCAGCATTACAGACACTTCGGTGTTTGTAAGTAAGATAACATATTTGTTTGAGTTTACAGAACTATATTCAACATTTGTGATAGCAATCAAATTAAGATGTTCAATAAATACAATGAATACATAATTGCATTTTTTCCTGTTGGAATTATTTCTATCTTGAATATGGAAACATTTAAAATCTCTTTAGGTCTATTATATTTGAAAGGAACTTTCAACGCAAATAAATGTACCACAATGTTTGATGAACTCCAAAATATTTGACCCAGCAATGCATAATTAATAAAATTATTACCCTCGTCATATGGATCAAGAGGTTTGCCATAAAAGCAAAAGTTTTCCTCTTCCTCATCAGACATTTCAATCAAATTCTAAATTTATTTGTAAGCAAACCACGTAAGTAATTGACAGTTTAACATAACCTGAAGGTCTGAGGACACAGAACTTAATTTAACAATATCGGACCCAAAGAATACAGAAAAAAATGCCTCTTATTCCCTATTTTCTGTGACGGTGATAATTAAATTGATTAGAATGATTCGCTTTTCTTGAAAATATTTTTTAAATGAAATGTTTTATTTGGTAAAATTATTGATTAATAATTTTTTGCAGAAAAAATATATTATATTGTCTTTTAAATGTTCAAGTTTTTTTTTTCAAAAACCAGGAGATACGATCAACATATCTGTTTCAAGGAAAAAAATTACCATTGAAGTGATAAATATTCATACCTCTTAGTAAGCAAATAAAGTGAAAAAAAAGTTTCCTAAGAAGAATAAACTTGATTATTTCGTAATCTGTTGATTTCTACTACAAATTATCAATTTATTTCTCGAAAGGATTCTTAGAAGATGGTCTTCCACTAAAAGGTTTGTGTTGAATTAAAATCCTAAAAGCTCCAAAGTAAACATTAATTGAAAATATAGATAAATGAGAATATCTTAGTATTTCAGGAAACAACTGATAAAAATTAGTTTATTTGAGTGAATATTGAATTATTCAACACAACAGTTTCCATCAATGTCAATTTTTGAAAAAATAACAATTTTTTGTAACAAAATAATCCAACATACACAAATATCAACAAAAAGGGCACTTATCTTCATGAAAATTTTGAATAATAAATTATTAAACAAAAATATGTTAACTAGTGTTATCTACATTAATTCAATGAAAATTTCATGTTACAGCAAGTTATTTCTCCTCTAAATTTGCATCTAACCAATGCCCCAACTTGTCTTCATCCTGTGAACCAACAAGTCTGCTTACTACCTTTCCATTTTTGAAAATCACTAATGCAGGGATTGTAGCTACCTAGGAAAATAAGAGCATCGATAAAATATTGCAAATAGTGGATTTATTTATCCTGATTGAAATGATTCGTAATTAATAATTATTCATAATTATATGATAATGATAATTAGAGGAAGAGCGAAAATAGTATTGTACCTGCAACTTAATATTACATTCACTACCTAGTGCAAGTATTATTCAAAAGGGATATAGCCAAAGAAAAGTACCTAATTACGAATTTTTCAATCTGTTTCAACACCAACCTCATATTTGGCAGCCAATTCTCCCAATGAATCAACGTCAACCTTTGCTAAAGTAATTTTATCACTTCGTTTTGCAACAACATTTTCTAACCTAGGTTCCAATACTCTGCATGGTCCACACCAACTGCAACACAGTTTCCATTATAATAAGAATAAATTGAAATATTTCGTAACCATTGAAACTCTTATACCTACGTCGCGAAAAAATCAACAATCACTGGTTTTTCACTATTTTCCACTTTTTCCAGAAAGTCCTGATCATCCTGGACTTTAAAAGATTTTCTGAGACATGAGAATGTTTGGAGAGCTCTGGAATTCACGAAAACATTTCTAGGAAATATTCGTGTTATTGACTGCATCGCTGACTAAAGAAGAGAAAGTAATGGATATTCGATTGATAGATGATATCAATCTAATTTCTTTCTATCTTTTATTTTTCTCTCTACTAAAAATTTTGACTTACAACATCCTCATGCGCACTAGTCGAGCCTTCTCCTTCTCAAAGAGTTAAAGAATCCTACGACGTGAAGTTCGTAGGATTCTTAAAATTACCGACGTCGGAGTTAACAGCCTGCAAGCAACATATAACACCAGTGGCAGAGAGAATTTTGCATATAATATATTCGGTTCCTAGAGATTCGACTAGACTGGCTTGAATATTCAGGATAATTCAGGATCACAACATTTTTTTTGAGATCTAATAATTTATTTCTATGAGACCATAACAGCTTTTTAGTTTTTTAGGTATCTCAAAAAAAAATTGAAACAGTGACGTGAGGTCAATATCGAACTTTTTTTGAGTAGTTCATCAAAGTTGAGAATTTTATTTTGGGCCCTTTGGTTACATTGCTTGACTTGAAAAGTATCATTAAGAGTATATGTGAAATAATAAGGTTAAACTTCCTTGTGAAAAAATTCTCACAAAGCGTTGGCTTTATATAAAACAGTAACATACAATGGCAGAAGTCCAAATAATCTTAATAATAATATTCCCTTGTCAAAAATACTACGTTTTCAAGGAGCTTCATTTTGGCGACAGCTTTCGGAATACGCAAAAAAAATCATTAAATTAATTTTAAGGTTTGAAGTTTATTTTTTGGTTGTTATTGAGCACGTCATATATTAAAGTTCTGTGGGTAAATGCATATAGTTTCCGAGAAATAATACCACCTCTATAATAAAAATAATGAAAAAAACAGAAAAAAATATGTGCGCCACTTAAATCAGCCAGTCTCGGGCAACAAAAAGAACACTAATATTTAAAGTAATTAAGAGCAGCCATTATTCTAACGCCACTTTTAGACAGAGACAGTCTCTATCTCTGCTTTTAGAAGTGTATCGTGATTATTACCAACTGAATGAATCACAGAATATACTCTTATCTGATTTTTTTCACTGACAGATAAATTTATTGTTGGTTAGGTCTTAGGTCACAGAACACCATAGATTTACCATTGACGTTATATCAAATAGACTCGCCGTCACGTGACTTTCTCGAAGTATTCGAAGCAGTATGAATATGAACGAGAGAGATGCAGCTAGTTGAGTAAACGTCAAAATCATATGATCAAAACATGGAACGGATGTTTGGAAAATCCTGAAATTTTAATATATTCTGAATGAAACTAATTGTTATTTTGATTGATTCTACTTTTAACAGTATTGGACACTATAGATAAATAAATTAGCGGTGTGTATATCATGAAATCTTCCTTAAGTTCATGTATATTTGATTAACATTATTTTGTTCCTTTTCTCCTCATGAAATGAGAGTTTCATGTTTTATATATTTTAATTAACTTGAGGTCGTTATATATTTTCAATGCGAGAAGTTAGTTACTCTTTGAAATATTGAAATTAGTATAGATTAATTACTGATTATATTATAAATATCTCAAGATTTCAAATTAAAGCAGTATTTTTTAATTACCTGTTTATATTATCCTTATGTTATTAATTTGGCTCCGATAACCAGAATGCCATGTTAAATTTTGATTTTGTCTGGATATTATTGATAGAAAAATATCATTTTTAAAACAATTTTTTTTAGTCCAGAATAATCAGTTGCATATTAGATTTTTTATTCAGTTTTGTTCCACTCAATTTGGCTATATTTTATTCACCTAGTATAATAGTGAATTCAAGCAAAAAATTGAAATTTTCTTTTGTGTTCGTAATTGAAAAAAAAATTGTTTATTGAATTTTTATTAGTCTTCATTGAGAGAGCTAAAATAATACAAAAATATTGAACATTTTCTATCGCAACAGTTGAGGAAGTAGATGGAATACTTAAACTTTCTGTCTCTGGTTGCTCATCAATGTTTTCACTAGCAAGATTGGCTGATATGGAGGAAACACCTAGATGAAATAAGAAAAATGTTTACATACTGTAAACCCATAAGAAACAAAATATTGTAACTAATATAACAATAATGCACCTGCTTCATTATTACGCACTGCTAGAAAGTTTACATCATTTACTTTCACAGGAAGATTTTCTATCTCAACAGTTAAGGAGGTTGGTGTAATACTTTCTGTCTCTGGTTCTGGTTGCTCATCCATGTTTTCTCTTGTATGATTTGCTGACATGGAGGAAACACCTAGGTGAACTAAGGAAAATGTATAAATAGTCTAGACCCATAAGAAACGAAATATTGTAGTAAATAATATATTGAGGCACCTGCTTTATCACTACAAACTGGTAGACAGCTTTCATTAATCAGTTTCACAGGACGATGGCTCAAAAACTTAGAATTGATGGAATTGCACCTTTCCTCAGAGTTTTTGTACATCAGAGGGCTAGTCCATTAATACGTCAATGAGATTTACTCATTTTTTTGTTTGTACGTTGGATTAGATTTCAAAAATGTGTTTTAGGAATAGTAACTTTTGGATTAATAAATGAGAACTAGTTATTTTTTATAGTAATCGAACTTTTTCTGTGAAATCACCATTGATAAAGTGGACAAATCATGGATATAAAGGAAATCGAAATACCAATTTTTATAAATCCTCATCTCTTCTGGATATTTTACAGAAGAGATACAAAAAAGAGGCTTCAGCTACAAAATGAGCTTGGAAAGCAATGCCATCAATCTCAGCAAAAGGATGAAATTTTCAAAACTGGTGAGGTAAGAAAAATTCGTTCATCTTCAGATTTGTTTAATTCATATACTCAAGTTGAACTTTTTTCGTATCAATAGTTGGCTTTACCTAATTTCACAGATAATGGATGATGACAATTGTCATAATTGATGATGCAATTTTTTCTGATAAATTGTTATGTACCCCTCTGAAGTTACCAAAGTCTGTTGTATATATTCTTTTGAACAGAATATATAGATAATATACAACGGACTTCCGTAAAAATACAAGTGGTGTTAATCTTCTGAACGATCTTGATTACAATTGGTTGTGGAAGCTGTGAAATAATTTGCACTCTGTTTTCCCTTCTGTTCTGAAAATCCTAACAAATTTTGATATCGAGGGTATATTTTTTTGTGAGGACAAATTATATTCGTCAATTTTTCTTTGCCGAACTTGACAAAATTCAGTTATTATGTCAACGAAATAGTTATTGCAGAGAATGCATATACCAAGTTTTTTCAAGATTAAAGAGTGGTATGAACGTTGTGGGTAACTGAAAAAATTGTCAAAATCATCAAAATCCACTGTATACTTTGAACATATAAAAATTTTGGGTTCTCTTTGCATCTTCTATTTACATTTAACTTCCTTCCGTTATCAACGAATCACATTGCATTCAAGAATCATATTTTTAGTAATATTTGTATCTAGGTTTGTCATCACCATTTTTATACATGTTTGTTCCAGGTGGTTGCAGTAAGAAAAAATCTTATTTGGAAGAGAGCTGTAATAGAACGTATACTCGAAGACAGCAACAATAAGTATGAAGTTTGGCTCTTAGACTATGGTTATCTGGAGCATTCCAGCATTGTGTATAAATTAGATTCACAATTTCACTTGGATAGGTTTCCTCCTTTGGTTTTACAAGCTAGTTTATTGAATATTGTTTTTATAAATGAGGTAAGTTCAAATTAATTGCGATATTTCTGTAACATAAAACAAAATTCAGCTTTGTTTGGGTAAAAATAATATATTGGTGATTAATATTTGAATGTAGATTGTTTTTAAATTTTTCTCTTAGGAACTGTTTACACATTCAAAGTCAGATTTCAGTTTCTTCATGATATTTTCCATGTTCTCCTGCTCTCTTATGGAATTCTCCTCAATTCTCTTCTTCAATCTCTGCATCTACATCAATTTTTTCTATAGTCATTTGAGGTAACATATTCAATTTCATTGTACCCAATAACACACTGTGTTTGCTT
Organism: Micraspis discolor; assembly: GCA_030674115.1. Taxonomy (NCBI): domain Eukaryota; kingdom Metazoa; phylum Arthropoda; class Insecta; order Coleoptera; family Coccinellidae; genus Micraspis; species Micraspis discolor. The sequence continues at coordinate 14,174,469 of JARTUT010001740.1, forward strand.
CCAGTATTTTCAGAGTTCAAGGTGATCTCTACTATTACCGAATGTGCTGATCTTTATCCTCAACAAAAGTTATGTGAATGCTCAATTTGTTATATGCCCAGAAATTATTCATAGCATTTTATGTAACAGGTGTTAGTTGAAACTTTTATGTTTTTCAGGACTTCAATGTTGAAAAAAGTTCATTAGTACAACATAGGAATACACATCCCAATGCTGGAGCTTCATTGAACGCAATCCAAATGATGGGTAATGATCAGCTATTTTTCCACAAAATTAAAGAAACGCAAGGAATATTGTTTGGTGATATCCTATTCAAAAAGAATGGTGAAACTAATTCCCTTAAATCTGCTCTCATTTCAAAGCAACTTATGGTTGAAGATAAGGAATTATTCTCTAATGTAGAATCCACCAGAATCAACGCAAAGATTTCCCATCTGATAGCCTTAAGACAAGCAAGCAAAAGACATGGAGATAAAAGGTTAGTTTTGCATCATTTTCAAGATTTGTTGAAATTTTGAGTTGATTATTTTGATTTGGTTTCTGTTTGTTGATATGGAAGGGTATTTATTCTGTTTTATTTTTTTGTGACAAGGTAGATAGTTTCACTTAATGAAGAAACAGGAATTTGTTTTTCACTCACTATGTATTTTTGAAATGACTACTTATGCTGTTGAAAAGTATTTCATTTACTCTTCACGTATATATTTTTCTATGTTGTGCTTGCGTATCTTATTTCTGCATTTCACCATTGTGGTAATTTGACAATTTTAAATGTCTTGTTTGTAAACTCGGAACTGCTTTTGACGTGACAACGTCTTATAAATTGGTTTGCCGGGTGACACTTCAAGAGTGCGTTCAGAATCAACGTCGGGTAAAGAATGTACGTCCGGCGTAGAACGCACTTGGTTGTCAAAATCTTGTCGAACGTTTTAGAACGATTTGGGGCGACATCTCTCCTCTCTTTCTATGTTAGTCTCTGTCTATTTGAAGTGTGCACGTGCAGTTCATTTATTTATTTGATATCTGAGGTTAAGTTGCGTTTGTGGAATAATTTCATTATTTGATTTCTTCGAACATAATATTACGGTTTTCTGAATTAGAATTTTGAACATACAAAAAATGGATAGTGTATTAAATTGCGATGAATTGAATATTAATATTCTGTCTAATATGTTGAATGTCGTTATTCACTGTATAAATGAAAGTTTTGATGAGTATCTGAGTAGCGAGGAGGATGAAGAAAATACAATAGTAGAAGTAATACAAAATTCCCGAGAAACCCCACTACGAGTGCAGAATTATTTTGAAAATATCATTCCTAATATAAGTGTTGAACAATTCAGGGAACATTTCAGATTGAAAAGAATTTCATGACTTCTATTCGAAATGGAAAGTGTAGCCATTTTCATTAAATATAATATACGAGCACTATAACGATCCTATCAATAAGTTTACTTATACACAAATGCAACAGAAAGAAGCTTCATCCCCAACTTTAAAGTACTTTCGTAATTGGGAATTCCCTTAGACTAGTGAAGGGACTTTCTATTATAGTCTAAGGCCTAAGGGAATTTCAATTTGAAATTTTCGTCACTGCGCCGGACGAGCATATCTTTCCGATGTATTTTGCAAGATGCAAAGTTTAACACCCGGGCAAACGTTCCGATTCATTACGAACGGGGGTATTTTATATCTGCGACGTCTGACGTTGATTCTGAACGCACTCCAAGAAACTGCGTTACGCTCCGCTCACGTTATGCGCTCACAATGAGAGCGAGTGAGAGGCACGCGTCCCTTCCACTCGGGCATGGTTAGCCCGCCTAAGAGGGAGAGAGACAGACATAAAAAGTGAAAGGCACGCGTCCCTTCCACTCGAGCACAGTTAGCCCGCCTAGCGAGAGAGAGAAGGTAAATTTACATTGAAAATTAAAATTATTTTATCACTCAAAGTCGTTGTCACGTAAAACTTTCGCCCGTATACCGACTTTACAGGCAACCAATTTTGTTTTTTTGCATATGTATTGCAAATAAATTAATGATTCTTCATTCATATTTATTAGCAAAAGTTATTTTATAAAGATACTCCTTTATATTAGACACCGATACAGTGTCAGTCTTTAAGCATTGGGTTAATTTCAACTACAGATATTCAATTTTCCTCATGTGACTTCCGAAATATATTTTGATGTACTTTGTGACAAAAAAGTATTCGGAAATTTTAAATAAAACACAAAAATATTAAATTTCATCATATAAACATTTTTTTATAGCAGCTTGAAGGAATGCTCTTTTGCAAATTTTCTTTTACGGCGTCTATGGAGTCAAATCTGGTTTTCGATAAAACAGAGTCTCTATAAGCCTCTTCCAGCACACGAAATTTTGTTCAGAACATAAAATTTGAAACGAACTCTTTGTTCAATATTTTTTTCCATTGTAATATTTGCAGACTACAACAGCGGTCGTAAAAAAATTAGTTGATAGACTGCGCTCATCTTTGGCATATTAAGTATGGACAGTCCTTCAAACATACAGAAACTTCAAATACTTGAAAATACTCACGTGGTCAATTTAAATGGGAGTTCTGGATACTTTTTTGTCAAAGTGTATATTAGTAATCTCTAAAGCACAGGCAGTTTCTTTATTTTTAAAATCGATTTATTCTGAAAGAATTTCAGTTAGTCTCAGCAGACTAAGTTTATGTTCACAGCAATTGCTGAACACATTTCTGGGTTTTCCAATAAATGTTTTGAACTTTGCTTATTGTTTCTATCAGAGAAACCTTCTAGGTTTCCTGGTTAATGTGGAATTTTTTTATGTAATACAGAATGAAAATGGGAGTCTGGTAATTGTGAAAGTATACAACACTTTCTTCCTATATTTGCATGTTCAATTTGTACTAAACCAACTAATAAATTTTCTTACATAGCTATAGGATCAAGGTTAACCTAGTGTAACAAATAATGTAGAATGTTCTTTGTTTGGGACAGGATGCTGTTACTTTATTCCAATAGAAGAATTTTTATGAATTGATGGATTCAGATCAAATTTCATTGTTGTTTCACAGGTTTTCTTTCGATTTTTCCATGTTAACGGATGAAGTTTTCATGAGAAATACAGCAAGAGGCATTTCTTGGGTTGATGTTAATCAACCTCAACCTCAAACTGCAGAGACAATTATTTCACGAAAAGATCTGCCTAAATGCGAATTACTTAGAAACTTGAGGAAAAAAACTGAAATGAGGAAGATGGAAGCATTAAGCTGTACTGAATCTGAGAGAGAGGAAGCCTCAGTGGAAGATGGAAGGTAAGTTTTGCAGAATAGAAGATATTCGGACAGCACACTGAAAATGATAAAGAACATGGGATTCCTTGCTATTGAAGATGATGAAGATAGTGGTGTAAACTGTACCGTCTTCCTCCTGTGGATATCCGGAACACCTTTCCTTGATCCAATTAATCCCATATAATCATAGAAATCTAAATTTTCTATGGATGCTTCCTTCGACCTCATAGGAAGGATTATGAGAAAGGACATTACTCTTCAGACAGCACAATCCATTGTTGATCAATTCATATATTCATTTACCATGGTTTATTTTGTTGAAGAACTACAAAAAATGAAATCTTCTCAATCCCTTTCCAATTACTCACAAAAAAAATATTATTCCATTAATGTTTACAAATAATTCTCATTTCCTTAAAGGATACAGATTTTCTCAATGCTACTACTACTATTTACCACAATTGTTGAAGCTTTGTAAAAGCTTACTTTAAGATATATTATTGCTAGTTATGTTATTGTTATGTTATTTTGCATCTTAAATTACTGTAATGATTTTGACTTTTATTTCAATTGTTCTCTAAGTTTTGAATAAACTTCACAACTATTAATTATTACTTCAGTGAATGTAAAATAATTCGTTTCATTCTTATATTGGCAGATGAAAAATTTTTATCCTCTTTTCATAAATAATACTATCAAATGAACTATTTGAAGTTATTGAATACCCTGCAAATCTTGTAGAGATTGGAAAGTAAACAACATTATATAATGCATATGTTGTGATCTATTGAAAGAAATGCATTTTTCTGTTTTTCTTTCATTGACGGAATCATCCAAAGATCATTGTATATAGCTGTTTTATTCTCAAAAAGGAAAATTCTGAATTCATTCAATATCTAATATAAAGTTGAATTACAAGGTGACCCATATTTTATCTTCTGCATTGTACTCGTTTCATGGGTTGATTTTTTTCTTCCCTTCAATATTGCTCAAAGCTTTAATTTTGCAGGAATCCTACCTTGAATAGTAACAAGCAAGTTTCAAAAGCTACAAAACTGAAGAATTTGATCAATTTACGAAGGCAGTATGCACATGAAACCTCAAAGCAATCCTGCATTGACGATGTTAAAAGTGATACAAAGATGGATATGCAAAACATTGAAATTCCTGTTTCTAACAAAATCGCTGCATTAAAAGCAAGGGCTAATAAACAGAAAGAAAGTGAAAAGCTGTATGAAAAATCTAAAGGTATGTATACACAAGTTTGATAAAAATTGCTGAATATAATCAAACATTCCATTAATGTGCGACTATAATTAAAAAATAAAATAGAGTTATATACAAGATAAAGGAAATGAATGTTACTTTTGAAAGGCAATAATTTGTGCAAAGAAATTTAATTTTGGATTTGAAATTTGTTCTAAGGGGGGCAATTAAACATGTACTTAACATGTGTTATGCAAATTTCTGTTGGGCTTCCAACCATACTATACATATGCATAAAGCCCATTGTATCTTTTGCTATCCCAGTTCTATTATAATATTTTTAGTGAACCTTTTGTTACTATTCTCTTTTTATTTTCCTATATCTTGTATATTTCTTAGTTAATTTTATTTATTTACAATTAAGACCACCAACCATCACATGCAAGTAATGTTTACTGTGGAATCTAAGATAGTTAATTCTACAAAGACATGGAAATCAAAAACTCAATCATTCCTGCACTATGTCATCAGGTAACTCCTCAATAAATTCTTGAACTTCTGGAAGCTCACATCGAAGTCCTTGAATGGAAGTTTATTGTATTCCTGGGTGCTGGCATACACTGGGGACCCCCTGGCGAGTTCTGTTCTTGCCTTTTTTAGCAATAAATTGCTCCTATTCCTTGTATCATAGGTGTGAAAGCTGCCAACTTCCTTCAATAGAGCTTCAGTTTTTGTCAGCTTATTTTTTATTTTGTAGATGAGTTTGCACTGATTTGATATTCTAAGCAGATCAAACTTAAGAACTGGAACCAACTTGTAGAGTTCTGTAGTTGGAGTACCATAATTTATACCATAGAGGGTTTTTAGTACCTTACTCTGAACTCTCTGAATTCTGGCCCTGTTGAATTTTGACGTGTTTCCCCATATTACTGATAAGAAGCTCAATGTTGACTGTATATGAGCGAAGTACAGGATCTTCCTTGATTCATAGGGAAGAACATCAGTGAACCGTCTGAAGGCACCAGTTAATCCTGACGATCTCCTCACCATGCCATCCACATGTCTATCCCAGCGCAGATCATCCGTCCCAAGTACTTAACGTCAGTAACCTGACGTAAGGGAACGCCTTCTATAGAGAGCTGGGGTGTGGTACTGCTTTTATTCTTTTGTTTGAAGTGCATGTATACAGTTTTTTCCTTCTTTAGAACCAGTTTGTTACCTCCAAGCCAATCAATAAATTTCTCGATGTCTTCATCAATCAGTTGTTGTAAATAGGCAGTGTCCCTGTGACTGTAGAGTAGCACAGTATCATCCGCAAACATGAAATATTTTGCTTTTAGTCCTGCGTTGGATATATTTTCCACATATAGCAAGTACAGGAGAGGTCCAAGTACTTATTACTTCATTTGTTTTTCCTCTTCCAATATGAATATTTATTTTATTCCTAGGAGTTATGTGGATGTCTTCTACATGTGTTGAATAATGAAGATTTTGATGACCACACACTTTAACACATGTATATTGTCAGCTAATGCTTTTGCAACAAAGTGTTCCTTCTGAGAATTTGAACATCTTTCCTTGTGATTGTTGACGCGACAAACAAAAATTGGTGAAGGGCATGATAGCTTGGTGTTTGGATCTTCTGCCAGTGCTATTATCTTTTTCTTCATACAGTCTACCGATCTTAATATTTTTTAGGATTGCATTTTTCTGATACACAATTTTTCTTCTTTTCTCTTATGTTTCAAAATAAGTTTTTGGCAAATCGGTATATTATTATCAACTTTGCTTGAGGAACATTAAAACCTGAAAACACATCTTCATTATTACTCTATCATGAATATTAATGATTTGGACATATGCAATATTTCAGTTTACTTTCAGATTTTGAGGGGTAGCCGAGACTTTGTATCAAAAGTTAAGTAGGAGATGTTTATTAGTATTTGTGAAATTGAGAACACTGGAATTGTTCATTTTCTTTTTTTGGTTTGGGAAAAACACAATTTAATTTTTTTCAGCATTTAATGTCTAAAATATTATGATATAATTTTGTGATATTATTAAATTTTATTTTTTTCAGAGGAATATTATATTAAGTTTTGAAACCTTCAGAAATGTTTTTTCATTCTCCAATGTTGAATTCTCTGAGTTTTCATAAAAAAAGTCATTAAAAACTTGATTATCATATAGTTGCTTATTATTGTTTTCGTTAAATATTTTCACCTGAAAATGCTCTTTTCAATAACATTGTTCAATTGATATTGAAAAAACCATTTGAATGTTTGGTATAGAAGTAGCATCTTTATGAGCTAGATAAAATAGCATTCTGGAATTGACAAGTAGGTCATTGCCACTCGAGTTATACAATTTTCTTCCAGCTGATCAACATGATTTTATTGATATATCTAGGAATAAAATACAAAAATTTCAGATTATGAGGCCAAACCTAAGATACTTGAAGCACCTAATACTGTATATCTTCCTGGAGCTAGAAGTTATCATCAAATTAAGGAATCATCACCAAGGAAGCAGAATACTAAATGGACAAAAGATAAAAGTTTTAACTACGATGTTGCGGATAAAAGTATTACCCCAAAAAAATCGCCAACTTCAAAAATGAACATGATGAGAAAAATAGCAACACGAAATAGATATATGAGTAACAACAGTGATACTTCAGATGCTGGTATGCCAAACAATACACCTTGCGACACCACTTATGACACTTCATCTGAATTACTTTCTTCAAGTATAGATGAGGTTTCTTCAAACACAAATGAAGTTTTATCTAAGAACAAACCGAACTGTGAAAGTGAAGAAAATTCAGTTGCTGAAAATTTAGACTCAAATGAAAATAAAGATACTGAAACTGCAAATAAAACTCCACCTGAAATAAAAGACTATGAATCTGAGAATGATGCTGAGCAACCATACCAAAATGCCAGAGGTAGTATTCCCCTTGTTATTAAATCTCTTTGCGCGCTTGTTAAGGGTGTTTTCATCTGAATATCAGTAAAATTTTTATGGTTTGAAAGTGACAAAGCCATATAAGTTATAAAAAGAGATCGACATAAAAATTTACAAAGTAGCTAGCATAGTGTTAATGTCCAAACAGCTCAGTTAAAGTCTCACTAAAAAAATATGTCCAATGATTATGTTATGAGCATCTGGGGGTCCTTTAATAAATAAACGGAAAAAGTGAGTTGTTCCGGTAGTGGCTTGGTAACATTATTGTTGGGTTAGTATATGTTTTGACTATACATCTTGACCTAAAGGACCCTCGTTAATAAATACAAAAAAATGCAGAATTCGTTATACTTTTTGAACAGAACTCATATGAACAACATATGCGGGGTGAGTCTTTGAACACTGCGTTAGTTTCAACTACTGATTGTTGAAGCGATGATATCACTTGAAGAATAAGCGTGCAAAAACTCCTTACCTCAAGTCAGTACTTTTTTTCAAATCGATTATTTTCTAACAGATACGAAAATAGTGATAAAGCCATATTGTACCTGCAGCCAGTGCAATTTCTGGACGGCATCTGAAGATTGGGGGATAGGAAGTGAGAAATTCACCGAAGAAGGAAGAAGAAAGCGAAAAAATTTGAGACCCCCAAGCCTCATGTTAAAGGAAGAGAGAGCATATCCAGTCAAATTAGCTTCCATTAATTATCGTCAAATGACTAAAACTCAAAAGGAATCTAATTTCAAAATACTGGTTCATGGGTTCGTATTCAATTCCATGTGTTATAAAGTAGAATATTTGTTCTCTTTTCTGAGTATGAAACAAAGATTATTTTAGTGGTAAATGGCATAAAAAGCTTGTAGGCTAGAAATATACCGTGTGTTTTCATGAATTTTAGAATTGTACCTATAATTCAAAAATGAGACCTTGGTATTGGGATCCTTTAATTTTGGATGTGTGATATATCTGTGGTTCAGAAATCAGAATACTCATTTGACATGTAGTGTATATTAGATGTTTGAATAATTTCAAAATATTTCAGAAATGTACTCTTAATATTCATTAAAGAAATTTGAAATATTTTCCAAGAATAGTTTTCATAATAATTTTATTCCTCCAAATGAAATTGTGCCATTTTAACATTGATTTATCCGTTTTCAGTTGCTTAATACCTCAGCCAATAGACCTTATATCTGAAGCACCTTTCCATAAGGCAATATACAAATCATTACAGAATCTCAAATATAAAAGAACCAAAATGATTCAATCCTACATATGGCCAGCAATAAGTCGTTCAATGAATGTCTGTTTCATTCATAGAAAACAAACTGGCAAGACACTTGCTTATTTACCACCCCTGTGTTCCTTTCTGTTAGAAAAAGAAGAAAGATACAGTGACTTTAAAAAAGGGGGCCCTATAGTAATAATTATAGGGAAATCTACTGCTCAGTGTGAAGACATATATGATTTGGCCAATAAATTGATGGAAAAATGCGGACAGAACAAGCCAAAAATAGTATTAGTGACTTATCCTTTTCAACATATCAACTTGGTGAGTTTTTCTTTTCAAATTTCATAAACACAAAGTATTTTATGGCAGCCACTTCTTTTATATCATCTGTCATACTGAAATATTTAAACAATTGTATCCCTTTTCACATGAAAACGTATTTTATCACACTTTATCAATTATTTATAATCATCATGAATCTTGAATTTTTGAGTCAGTCTCTAATTTTTCCAAATTTTTTTATCTCAATTTCAGAGTTCAGTCGATATGCTCATTACCATTCCTCCAATCCTAATAGAACTTTTGAGAAGAAATGCTACAAGTTTAAAACGACTTTGCCATATGGTCTTTGAAAACATCGATGTGCTTCTTGACAGATATTTAGAAGCAGTGAGATCAGTTATTTCACATATCGAAAGTATGCTTCTGCAGAGGTCTAGTCGACAGAGTGTTCAAATTATTACATCTGGTGAGCACTGGACGTCTGAGGTAGAAAAATTTCTGATTCAACTTAGAGAATTACCACTTGTGGCAATAGGTGACTATTTGGAGGCTTCTATATATGGTGGTACTAAATTGATTGTTAAATTATTATCATCTGAAGCAAAGTGTGACGCAGTTGTTGGTAAGATTATTTATTTCTACTTTATATTTGAAGTATCTGACCATTCTAATTATCCATAGATATTCTGCAAGATAAATGGAAATTCCATAAATGTATAATCATCTGTAATACCAATGAAGAAATTGCACAAGTTAAGACTTCGTTAGATCTCACAAGTATATCCTATATAGCGATAACAGAGGACCTTCCTTCAGAGGAAGTGGATGAAAAAAAATTCTACTGGGAAGGTCAAATTGCTGGTCAATTTATCGGTAGGTAGATGGTGTTTCTTAATCATAAACCTTTGATTAAGAATGAAAATTTGAATTCTTCAAGTCAATATGTTAATAACGTGAAAAAAGAAACAGCTTGAATACAACTTATCTCTAGTGAGAAAAGCTGCTGATTATTTCATTAGATCTGTCTTTGCAGAGCCTTGTTGGGGTAAGCTAAGCTGGATTTGCTTGTCTAACCCAATATTCAATCCCGTATGTTCATATTGGAATCATCATTGTTTTATATGGAACTATTTTGTTAGCAAGTAATAGCTTGGAGTTTCTACAGATAAGCAAATGGATTGTCGTTTTAGTTCAGTTTGATTTCTTGTTTTGATAATATTCCTCTAGGTTAATCTTGAGTCTATCTAATGTGCTGTTGTAACTTGTGGAATCACCTTGATGTAAGGACTTGGTTTTGTTAACTTTTATGTTCCACCTTTTCATACATATCTGCAGCTCATATATGTGTTTTTGAACTGGGTTTGTAACCATTTCTGGATTTTCATGTGATGTCAATATGGTTGTGTCATCTGCAAATGTTCAGAAATGGGCCTAGCCTGCTTCCTATTGGAACTCTCCAGCTTGAATTGGGTAATAATCTGATAATTCTTGCCCAACTGTATTTCTAAACTGTATGTTGATGAGGCATGATTTCAGTAGATCCAAAAACTTCAAGGAAAAAGTTTTCTTGATCTTGTATAGTAGTCCCATATGCCAAACTTTATCAAACGCTTGACTGACATCCAAAAAGAATTTTTTTTTAAATGCTTTGTTTATGGTTTGCATGATTCTTTGTGTTAGTTTGAAAGTTGAATGACCTTGCCTGAACACAAATGATGCGGAGGAATCTAATGATTGGCATGGATTTTGCTGTTTATTTCCTGAAATAGTTCTTTCTCCAGTATTTTCGATATAATTGACCATAGACTTATTGGTTGGTCTTGCTTACCAAAAGTTGAGTTTAGTTATTGCCTATTTCTTTAGGTGTGAAGTACTTTATATATTATATTTCTTAAATGATGTTAATAATATGTTTCATAACAATTTGATCATTTAGCATTCCTGTTAGGTGACTTTTCGACTGGAGAATTTTATTTTTCACATTCTTTTCTTGCCTTTCATTAGTCTCCACATTAAGTTGTCAAATTTGTCAATCTGGAAATGTATATATTGAATGAATTTTTTTCTCACAGCCTAATCTTGTGTTATCAATGCTGTTTTGTCAGTGGGAACATTCGGTTTTCGTTTTTCATCCATCAGTCTTTTTTCAATAGTAAAGATTGTGTTTTGTTATTTTTGCTGATTTTTGGATGCATTATTGGGTATGGTAGTAAATGCTTCAAGTGTCTCATCAATTTCTTTCAGCCTAAAGGAAAGAGAAACTTATTTATATATCGGTTCACGGAATATATCCCAGTTTTCATTATATATTTTTGATGAAACTTCATCACGCTATAAAGGAAAATGATCTAAGTAAAGGTCATATACAAACACAAATCATTAACTTTATATGAAAGAATTCAGTTATTCATTAGAAGGACTAGATTTATTGTGTTTCATCTGTGCTATTTTTGCAGTACTTATTTGTACCGATGAAACTCTGCATACAATGCTGCGAGTTACTACTGCATCCTTGATTATTCATTTCTCCTTACCAACAAAATGGAGTTTTTGGTTGCAAAGGTTTTATTGTTTACTGGAAAATTATAAGAGTCCCCTAACGAAACATAAAGTGAGTTTTTTTTTTCTAAACAAGACATTGGATTTAGTGAGAAAATTTTTCAGGACAAACTCAAGTGTGAAGGATACATTTTGACTGACGAATTATGTAAGGATCAGATACCTCGATTATTGTCGTTATTGAAGAGCAATAATCCATTTTTGAAACAATACGAGTTTGTTTGCAAGGTAAGTCAGCCATCTTAACATGAATCCTATGAGTGAGAAATATGCTTTTCTAGTGGAGTTTTTCAGACTACTGATAAAAACGATTATATCGGGTGTTTGTTTCAGTGATAGAAATTTAAAGTTAAATAAAACAGATTTAAATTGAGGTAACAATATTTATTTCATTTGAAAGATAATTTTATGACATTAATGAAAAATAAATTCGACCAGGCCAATATTGGACCACTATTTCAAGTAATTCAGGGCCTATTTCATCTGTAAGTTATGTTGGACTCCAAAACGTTTATTGTTTCTGGTTAATATGCATAAACCTTAGACTATATAAGATAGACAAAGCATTCCTTTGTAAAATGTCGATTTGTTTTGGTTCTCTCATTGAAAGTCTCTTGTGAAACCTCACCCGGCAACACCGCATAAAATCTTTTTTCATTTACTCGAATCACATTATCTTCAGGGTCAAAATGATCTGAACAAATGAAAATTGCTTTCTTTGGGCAAATACTTGACCATCCCAACAGCGAAGCCCAAATTCTTCTTCTTTCATCATCATCTGGGAACCTTAATTCAAGAAAACCTCATTTTATCTTATAATAATCTCATTGAAAATTTCCTTATTAAAACTTTCTGCGCTACTGAACATGTAAATAACTAAATACTTCGTTTCTAACAATACACTCACCTATGGAACGATAAATTCGGATTAAAATTCCTGTCTTTACTACAACTTTCACACTTACGAACCATTTTTAATGCGATGAAAAGTAATAAACAATAAAAAATATGAGAAACCTAATACTGACTCTCACAAATTTTCTTCAATTTGCGTATTTATTTTCGATACAGAGATGGCAACGTGTGTCTTCTAAACATCATGTGACCTTCAAACTGTCAAACAGAGAATGCGGCAGCGTTGTCTTGACTTTTATCTGAATTTCTTTCAATCTGCGGTCTCTGACATAAAACAGCAGAATCAACTAAAGTTTTTCTTTTACTTCTTGCTAATATATCCGATAAGACAGTTTCAATTCAAATCATAAAATTTTATACAATGTTTTGAATGCAGATTGGAGAAAAAGTTTTTATTCACAATTATAGGGGAATAGAGAAACCTACTATTTGCTCAGTTTGGCAACATGAAAATTTTTTTAAGACCTGAGTGGACCAACTCAATACGTTACAATCGACCAGCTCTAAGTTTCAAATGCAACACTTTTCAATGTAAATAAAGGGGTCTATTCTTATATAGTCTAAGGCATAAACCAATGACTTGACATAACCCCAAAGAAGTAATGTTGCATGAATTTAAGACCAATTAATTGGTAAATTACTCGAAATAATGTTGTTGCCAAACCTTTCTTGAAATAAATCAAGCAGCATGCGGCAATTTTGCTTGTTTACGTGGCTGTTCAACCTGAAATGAGCTAAACAAATTTTTCGTTTAAAAAGTGAAACAACTTCAGACAGGTCTAGGTACCCATTCCGCAAATAAACGACACTTATTATGATCATGTTGCTTTAGTTCTTGCATTGGTTGGATGGTGATGCACAGATTTGTAAACGTGGGTGGCTGTTATATACAGATGACGTCACACTAATGACCCATATAGCTTGTGCTGGCTAGGTTAAGTAGTGTGTGTTTTATGTAGACTTTGTTACAGTGACTTTAAGCCACGCAGACCCTCTATGCTGATCATCGAGTTCTTCAACCAATTTGAGCAGAGAACAACTTTAGCATCAAGTTGGACCTAAATAGCGCATTCAATCACCTCAATCAAAAACTTCTATTATATTGGTGTTCCTTTTTTTGCAGGAGATTAGCAATAAGAAGGAAGTAGACAAAATAATTGATCAAGTACGTTTGTGCACTTCTTTAAAACAATTTGGCTATTGTCACAGAGCAGACTGTAAGAAACGACATCTGTTAGATAAAGAATTGGATTGTAACAATTCATTACCTCAAAGTGGGACCATAAAATTCCAAATCGTGAAATTGATTGATGTGAACCATCTGAAAGTCCAAATAGTGGAACACAAAGACATGAAAGGAAATATAACAGATTTTAAATCGATGAAAATATCAGATGATGAAAAATTGACTTTGATTTTAAACCAGAAGAGGGTACAGGTTCAAGATATAAGAGAGCTGGCATGTTATGCCTTTTGGGACCAGGAGGAGTTCAATGATATGTTTAGGGAATGTATCATAGAAAATGTTAAAAGCGATGTAGTTGATGTATTGATTAAGTCTGATGGGAGAAAAACTACTGTTAGTAAAAGCAAAATTTTCGAAATGCCTGAAGAATTCTATGTAGATAATATAACTGGTAGGTTTTTTATATATATCTATAGAACATACGGTATTAAAGTAACTTTTTGCAAAATATTTGCATGAAATCTTTTGATTGATCAATATTGTACACAAAATAATAGATAGCTATCAAGTTAAATGGAATTTAATTTCTCTTCTTTTCACTTTCAGATGAGGAATGCATAGATGTCATTATAGCAAACTTCAAACCTCCATACAAAGACGAAAATTTCTCTGCTAGAGCTTTTGGCAAAATCAAATCCTACATTGAAGATTTGAAATATGCAGGGGACGACGCTGTTTTTGTTTCCAATATATGTTTACAGCTTGGTAACACCATATGGGTTAATACGTTACGTCTAGAAGTGACTGTATATAATGTAAATGTAACAAAATCAAACCTAACTCGAGAATTGACGAGACAACTATTAGCAGACAATAATCCAGATCATATGGAAAATCTCTATCAATTATGTGAAGACGCAGAAATAATTTTACCAGAGTATGTACTCCCTATGGAGGAAAAAATTTTACGAGAACGGCCGCAAGCAACTCCACAATGGGCATTCCTGGAAACAGATTGTTACAACAAAGTTTATTTTACTAGTGCTGTTACTCCAGATGAAATATATGTTAGATTAGCAAAATATGAACCATTGTAAGTATTAATTCACATATATGAAAGCCTTTTTCTAAATATGTTATTTTTTTCAGATTACTGAATTTGGAGAAAGATATATCTGATGTTGCAATGAGACAGGGATCTGAACAAGATTTCTTAATTCTTGAAGGACGATACTATATAGCCAAAGATCAAGAGGAGGGCAAATTTATTCGAGTTCAAATAAAAAAAATTGAAAATGATCATTCATTGTGTTTTGCTGTGGATTATGGAGACGAATGTATCATTCCTTTGAAAGATATCAAATATCTTTCGGACTATTTTATCCAAAAACTTCCATTCCAAGCAATTCATTGCAGATTATTTGGAATCAAACCTATAGAAGATGAGTGGCCTAAAGACATAGTTGACGTTTTGTACAACAATTACACTTTTGAACCTGACTCCAATATCTATAGAACTTTGTATGCAAAATGCATGATTTCTGAGAGAGGTAGGTATACTTTAAATTAGTTTGGAAGCCATGGATTATGAAATTTTCAACTGATAAGCAGCAATTGAGAACATTTTAGAAACTCTACACACAGCATTACTCTTATTGTTATTATTTATATATTTAATTCTTATTTATCAGTAATTGTAGTCCATATGAATTTGAATCAAATTGTTCATCATTACAGTAGAAATAATCGTTTGAAAAATGTATACACACCATTTCAGAAGTTTTATTATATGGTCTCCAAGCAAGTCAATACATTCAGTTGAATGTTTTTCTTCCTAGGATTCCATTAGAAAAAAATATTTATCCTGACTTCCAAAGTGCCATCATTTTACTTTCATTTTTAAACTTCTGTCCTTGGAGATGTTTTTATTTAGGAAAGAGATAGAAGTCACTGAACGCTAGCTATTTCAAATAGGTAGTGTGTTCGAGCAGTTCAAATCCAGTTTCTTGAATTGCAGTAATCGCAACAGCACCCCAGCTTGCAGTTTGGGATTCCCTATTTTTAATGGCCTCCGGCAATCTTTTCATTGTGTCTGTGTAATAGTTGCTCTTTTCTACATATATTCGACCATAATTCATTCAGTGTCCTAAAAAACGGTAGCCTAAACCTATGTGAGGGAAGTAATGAAAAAGTACACCAACTCATTATTTCAACCATTGATTCAGTCCAAATATAAAAGACTAACCTTGGGCAGTTGATTTAAAATAGTTTTATTCAGTGGTATTTTAATTGGAGTAGATCCAATAATATTACGAGTAGTGTCACACTCTTGAATAATATAATTAGCTTATAAAATTAGTGATGTTATAATTGCTAATAAATAAGTTATAATAAGGAGAAATTGTGTTATCTCTACTGTTACTATCTGATTACATATGAGAATGCTTATAATATTTGTTGTGAATTTAAAATTGAACTTCTTTGTTTATTTGAGATTCACATTATTGTATATTTTTTCAGGGATGCACAAAGGACAAAATTTCTTTTCAATCCTTCTGAAAGATGTTTATGAAAAACCAATCCTAATAAACCGACTCTTTCTGGATTACGGAATGGCTCAGTTGATACCTGATCGTACATTGGAAGATTTTGAAGTTCAATTCACAGAGGATGAGAGCGAAGAAGAAATAATATCGGATGATGAAAATAATGAAGAGGATAAAGTCAAACAAATCTTAGATATGTCAAAAGCAAGTTATTCTAATGTCATTCAGCCACCTAAAAGCAATAATTATAATGTGGATAATGATGACGATGATGAACTAGAATTCTTCTTTTTTGATACACAAGATGAGGTTGGAGAATTCATCAATTTTGTGAATGTGGTAAGAAAATTTTAGTTTTATTCATAACCCATTGTTTACATATGTTATACAAGAAATGACTTGATTCCTGAAGTGTGACAGGCGTAGAAAGTATTGCTTTGACCATTAGTGTGGTTATGATGTCCAGATGTCTGGAATATTTTGTTTTATAGTCATAGCCTACTGTGATGAGATCAATAGAAAATCATAAAATTATAAATGCCTTCCTCACCAACAATATATCTATTATTCTGCTGAATTGAATCAATTTCTATAATTTTCATTTCAGATGATGAAAAATTCTGAGGAGGCGATGCAGTCTACTATTCGCCACAATACTCTGCCAGCCATTGAAGCAGCTCCTTTCGAAGTAGATTATTTGACACCAGATATTTACTGGAGTCAGACAAAAAGTAAAATTGATATGTGCATAAAAATTCCTAATGTTGAAGAATACAGTGTGAAACTTTTGAAGTCAAGAATTTTTAATTTTGAGTAAGTTTATACAAAGAATTCTGTATATCATAAAATGCAATGTGGAATGAGACAATTAATTGTTCAGTTCATGAATCATCTCAATATCTATATATTATAAAACCAGAAAAATGCATGTAGTTCCTCCGCTTGGAAGAAGATATTGGAAAATGTATTTGTATGTGAATGTGTCAGGATGTGATTAGAAGAAAATAAGAATAAGAAGAAGTAACTTGACATTTTTCACTAAATTTCATTGAATTTGTTTCAAATCAATATAATAAGTTGAAACAGTACAAAGGTATGTATTTTACACACTCACTATTTATTTTGCTGCAAAGCAAGAATACCACCCGCTTGTGATCTACCAACTCACTGTGTATCTGTCTCCTACTTGAGTATCTTTCTTTCTCTCTCCCTCTGGCGTTGGAATATTCGACGCTGGCCTGCAACAGGTGTAAAATGCATTCATATTCACTTCTTCTCTTTCTCCAGGGGTGTTTAACGCAACAGTGCTTTCATACCCCCTCCATGGTAGCGTTAAACGTTAACGCAGTTTCTCTTGAATAATAATTTTGTTTAAAACCTTTAAAATTCACAAGCTGGCAAACCTTACAACGTTGATTTTAACCTGTTACAGTATACATCTTGTAAATTAATTTGGAAAGGGTGTCTTTTTCCTTTTGTAAACTTTATTTACCTTTAAAATGGCAGAAGATTGTATACTGTTCATTATTATCGATAATAGATTATGCCAATAGGCGGTTTGCATAAATCTGAAAAGTGACATCTGGTGGCGACTTTCAGCATATTTGTTGTGAAAGAATTGTCAACAGATCAGTCATAACATTAGATTTCCTAGAACTTTTCAGTTGTTTTGGAAAGTATTTTTGTGAGTTTACCCAGAAGAAGGATGGATATTGAGAGATCATTTGGATTTTTGAAAATAAAATTTGGTCATTTCTCCAAAGGAAATGAAGAATAAGGACTGGCTTTAAGAAAGCTGGTCATGTTTACAACATTATAAAGTGGACTGGTTTCATTACTTCCAAAGTAACGAGACAAACTTCGATAAATTAGCTACCTTACAATGTTGAAATAACCGTAACCACACTTCTCGACTATGCCAAAATATGAAAATTTTTGTTTTTGTGCTTGTCCTTCCAAAAGAGAAGAAAAAATTGTTTGGCAACTCGATGAATATAGTTGAAATAAAACTTCTAGTTACACAAATGATAAGCCAAGTTTAATTTTCATCAAAAAGTAACAATCTATTTTCAACATTGAGTTTACAATTTCCATAGTTGCTGTCAGCTAAAATTGAATCTATCAAGACAATACCAGCAATACACTTCAACTCTTCATCACATTTTAAAGATTTAATACCATGGAAACCCATACATTTGATAGGTCCATCGATGCCAACACATTTGTCGTTTTACTAACAAATAATTTGGTCTTATCGGCAATATTACATTGAATTGCCACGGCAGACATTTCTTCCGCACTATCTCCCATGAAATTACTCTCAAATAAAAATATATCATCATCTGAATCTTATGGATCAGTTTGACATGAAAATTCCTTCTGGCCTCTTTCCACTTGCACTGAATGATTATTATTACCTATTTCAATTAAAGATTCAACAATAGATCCTTCCTTTGACTCATCCTTTCTTCTTGATCTTGCTGTTTTTCTTTCAAATCTCTCCACTGCCATAGTGGAATTATCCACTTTTTATACATCTGAAATAAGTAAAATGAGATCGGACATAGATAACTGAAACTGAACTAACCTTTGGAAATATCGTTTGGGTTATAAGGCGGGTAATCAGGTATATTACTTTTGGCATTTTCTACTGAAATAAGCACTACATATCTTCTGGAATTTTGTCGGTTGCCATTGCTTGGAAGTACCATCATTACTAAAGTTTTGAATGAATGAAATTATGATAACATCTCCAATCAATCAGATATCCTTACCAAACTCTTCTAACTCATATCTGCTTCCGTTCTTTCTCAAACCATTCATTAGGAAAAAATAAAATTTAATAGAATTGTCTGTGTTATAATAAGCATTGTTGCAACCAACTACACAACACTGAATATGTGAAGAATATTATACTCCTAGGCCTTCAGCATTCATTTTCGATATTGAGGTTTGTAAATCGACAATTGCATAAACTCTTAAGTACGTTTCTACCACAAAAGAATCAGAAATTATGCCCCAAATCAATATGTAAAAC
The DNA here is from genome assembly GCA_030674115.1 of Micraspis discolor. NCBI lineage: Eukaryota > Metazoa > Arthropoda > Insecta > Coleoptera > Coccinellidae > Micraspis > Micraspis discolor. The sequence continues at coordinate 14,193,681 of JARTUT010001740.1, forward strand.
ACAGGAAATGACAGCGAATTTGAATTCTTTCACAACAAAAATGTCGAATACCGCCACCGAGGTCGCCACATACAAATATAAACCGCCTATAGTTGAATCAACCATTCTAAATGCCAACTATATATAAAATATCAGTCATGAATCATTTTAATTAATTGATGCGTTTTTTCAGAACAAAAGTGAATGGAAAGAAATATATTGTCAACCTGGTGTTATATGAAAAGGTACAGAAAGAGTTCAAGCATACACTGGGAGGGTTGGAGATAAAAATCAATTTCACAAAACAGAAGGAAGAAGCTTGGCCAAAGCTATCAAGAAGTAAAACACGATTACGAAATGTTCATTACGTTTTCAGTAAAGAAGAAATGAGTGATGAAGAGGGCGACAATAAATTGCTTTTAGATTTAGGAGATGACATGAAGGTAGAACCTAATGAGGACGATGGTGATGACGACGACGATGGGGTATTTCTTGAAGATTTCTCAGAAGAAGATAGCGAATATGAGCAGGAGGTTGAAATTGAAGAGTTTAATTTGTAGATTTTTGTGCCATTTTCAAGAAATTATTGTTATATCAGTGTGGAAATTTTCTTGTTGCATTTTTTGAGTATTTATGTTTTTGATATTTTATTTTTCAATTACTCGAAGTTGTGATATTATATTTACTTTTTAATTATTTGTAATGACATTTAGATATGAAAAATAGGACATCCCAACCATGTGACCCTTTAGATTCCACACATTTTTCTGGGCATTCAAACTTTCATCAGAAATTGGAAGCAATGTTTTTATCAAATCACATAAATTAGATTATTTTATTTGTCTTTTTACAGGTTACCTAATATGTATTGATTACCTGACTAAAATAAGAATAATATTTTTTTTATATTAATGTTTAAGTAATTACTGTTCAGTTTATAGAAATAAAGTTTTTTCAAAGACATTTTATCAAAATTTTATTTCAAAATGACAAAATAGTTTTTGTTGAGATCAAGTTGTGATGTTATAAATATCAAATCTATTAGAAGTATATACTGTCACTGTATGTTGTAATGTTTATTATAGATCATAGACTAAATAAACAAGTTTATTGAGTTTATCTATGATCTAGATATTTGTGTCCAAGGCTTTAAACTGATCTCTCAAATTCCTCATTATTTCATCCCGTTGAAATTTAACTTCCCTTTCACAAAACTTTGCGAAGATAGCTGGGCATTGATAAGTTATTTCTTCTTCACACAAAGTTCCTGTTGGCGAATGTTCCTGGGTGAATGTGAATTCACTTTCTGCAAACACTGAAAAAGGTACACATGTCAACTTCTAACTTGAAATCTTATATGGGTAAATGTGCGCTTGGGAAGGAAATTGAAGCATATAAACACTAAGATATTCGGAAATGTGTTTTGCGCATGCGCAACATTTACTTAAACTGCACAAAAAATCGCGCATGGGCAGATTTTTCTCAAGATGTGATGCAGGTCAAAAAATGCAGAATACCTCAGCTTCTTGCAACAAAGTAACGCATTTTTACAGAAATGCAATAGCATGAATTAATTAAAATAAAGAAAGTGATCTAGAAGTGACTTAAGACTACTGCTTGCAGCTACAGTTTAGTCAAACTATCAACTTTGTCCTAGGAAAAAAAGTTTATTCAGATGAATACTCACAGCAGAAAATATTTGCAATTATGCATGTGGTATGCTCTGAAATAATGTGTAGTTTGGAACTTGATTCGTTAGGTTTTATGGTAAATTTTGCTTTTGCATAATTGGGTAAATAAGGCCAGTGCGACAAGTGCTCCTTGTATTCAACACTATACTGCCAGTGGTTGTAATTTCCACTTTCCTCGATGATCTTGAAATCTTCACTGAAAAAAAAAGAATCAAATTGAGGACTATACCTTATTCAAACTTACATAGTGGGGTTTAAATGCATCATATTGCTGAAATCTGCAACATACTCCCATACTTCATGAGGACGAGTATTTGGTAAAAATAATCTAGCTTTATAGGGGTAGCGTTTAATTCCCAGAAGTAAGTAAGTTAAAACAGACATGGCAATAATACAAAGTATTCTAGCAAATTTCCACTGCGTTTTTGCCATGATGGTATAATGTGAACTGAAATGATCAAAGCTACGAATATCCTCGTAGCATCTGAAATTCAAATAACAATCAGATAAATGGGAATAATTTACAATACTGAAAACTCTGTCTCTGAATGAGATAAAATTCGTTATAGCAGTGAGAACGAACCGGAAACACCCACCAATGAAACAGAAGCCTAAAGAATAAACATAATCCAGAATATATTCTAAATAAATCGACAATGAATCCGTTGATGCGGGTATTAATAATATAGATTGATATATTTTCATTCAAATTGTTGGATTCAATATCTCAAAGAAACACTCCAAATTTATTCTTATGAAATGAAAAAAAAAATTATTGGCAGGGAAAAATCTACTTTGTGAATGCTATGATGAATATTTTTTATCGTTCAGCCTCATTTCTTCACTTTCAACAGTTCTAACCTAAAAATTGCGATGTTCAAGTTGAAAGTTTATTTTATTAATTACTTAAAATTAAATGAAGAGGAATATGTGCTCATAAATGAGGAGGGCAACTTGTCTAATTAAATTCATAAATCAAACCAATTAAATTTTTTCTGAGCTAGTTTTCTTCAGAAACAGGAGGCAGTTTAATTAAAAATGAAACTCAATGAAAACACCAGAATAATAGGAGGGAACGTTGTGTTAGTTCCTTATAAGAAAGAACATGTTCCAAAGTGAGTAGTAATGGCTAAAATTCTCTAACTTACAATATATATTTAATTAAAAAAACATTCGATATGGATTACTTGCCCACTAAAGTTATGAAATTTATCGATTGGATTCAAGACCAAAGTTATTTTTCAGATATCACTCTTGGATGCAGTCAGAAGAGTTGAGAACTCTCACAGCTTCTGAGCAACTTTCATTAGACGAAGAATATAACATGCAGCAGTCATGGCATATCGATGAGAATAGTTAGTAAATTCGTTTTGTCCGCTAATTCTTGAATTAATTTAATACAATGGGTGAATGTTGAGAATTTAATCGATTGTACTCCTGTGAAATGACTATTACGGTTAGATCAAACCCAGATTAACATTTATGGAAATCATTCCTAATCTGATATACACTCTTGATCTACAAAAAGTATAAACTACAATTGTCCACTCTTACTTAAGGATCCTTATTCCAGCAATAAGTAAAAATAATATATTATTCAACAAGGAGTAATGAAGCATATAGCACAAAGGCTAGCTAACTCAAAGCTGAAAATTAGGATTTCTGGTTTTAAGGTGTTCACTTCTAGTCAAGCTTTCCTACTGTAATTACATGTTGTTCAAATAACTCTTCTTTAACCACAATATATTGGTGGTTCTTATGTTATTTATTATTATGTCCTTGTTCTTAAAACCTTCCATTCTGAAGTGATGATTTTTCTATTTGTTGTGCATATTCATTGAATAGCATGGAAAAGGCATCCTTGGTGTATTCCTCTCTGTATATCAATTTATTCCGTATTGGACTCATCTGTTTAAAATTTTAACTTTAGATGGAGCATTTGTGTTTTCAGTAGATATTTTTTACAATATCTTGCCCATACAAACCTATCTTGTAGAATCTGTATCAACTTCTGATGTTATGTGCGGTCAAAAACTGTTCTGAAATCAACAAACAAGTAGCAGTATCTTTTGAAGTTCCGATACTTCTTGGCTATAGGTGACAAACCCAATATAGCTTTTCTAGAGTCAGTTCCCCTCCTGAACCCATATTACCAACAACTTTAATTGTATTCCCGTTTAATTTAAAAGAGGTTGAAAATAATTCTCATGAAGATATTCAAGCCAACGCTCATGGATCAGATTGTTTGATGCTCATCACATCTATAAGCTTCGTTCTTCTTGGAAGTACCATATACTGGGTTTTTAGTCAGTCAAGCCTATCTGAGAACAGAACTTAGATTGCAGGTAGCCCGAATAGTCATTTCACAAGAAGTGAACAATTCAAATAATCCTCATGATATATGTTTTCCAGAATGTACATTCATTATATTGGACAAAGAAGTTTATTACGATTCAAAGGATGAAATTGTTTCAATGATTGGGGATACAAATTTCTTTCTTACTGATAAAGACGGTGCCTTTTCTGCTGAAGCTGAAATCATGATTGCAGAAGTTCCAAGTCGGGGTAAAAAACGTGGTTGGGAGGCAATGTTACATATGATACTGTACGGCATTGATGTAATACATATAAAACATTTCCAAGCAAAAATAGGAAACACTAACACTAAAAGTATTGATATGTTCCTTAAAATGGGATTTATTCAAACAAAATCCGTAGATATTTTTAATGAAATAACTGTGGAAAAAATAGTAGATTCTGAATGGTTAGCATGGATCAGGACACAGCTTCCAGTTCATAAAATACAAACTTATGAAAATAAAGATTGAAATCAAGTATTTTAGTATTTTAAACATATAAAATGCACTCAAATGTATCGAGGCAATTGACCCTATACCCATTTTCCAAGTATTTCACAAATTAGCGCATCTTATTTTTTTTTATTTCTTAAGGTGTATTTCTACTTAAGTGGTGCATAGTGTACTACACAGATGTTCATTGAGGTTTACTCATGAACAAGAACAGTAACATAAAGTTACTGGAACATTTTGATACAGTTTTGTATGTGTGTACTACATCTAGCGATGGATTCAGGTAAACTGTGGAAGGGTGTGTACTTGTCCTCAGAAAAATGAAATCACAACAACGGAAGGGCCAAGAATACCAAATCTGAATTTAACACACACTTTAAATGAAATTAATTATGTCATGAACCATAAGTGTAATGGTGAAGTGAATAAAACATTAAATAACCATCACACACTATAATAAAATCTATGCAACACTGAACATACAAATAACACTATACAAACATATAGAGATCACTATGATACAATAACGATCTTATCACTATCAGCCCCTACACTTTGCTGGAGAAGCGCAATTCGCAGTCAATCTATTGGTTTGCTCTTCTGAGTGCAGTATTGAGTGTAGCACCATCTATTGACTGTACAGGGTGATTGTTTATATTTTACCCAATAACTATCTCAGTTAATATTGGTCGTACGAAAAAAACGTTTAAATTTGTAGTATTTTTTATGGGCATTCAGAATTCAGTAGAAGTAAATTTTTAGATCATCGTAAATCTAAAAATTTAAATGGGGCACCTGTATTTTATTTTGTTAATCGGTAAAGCTCTTTCTTTTAATTTGAAATATACAGGGTGCGGCAGTGGTCAGTTTACCGTTTCGCACATGAGAAAAAAAAGCAAAAATAATTGCAAATAAATTTATTTTCGAGAAAAATATAACATTAATAATTACTTGTGGCCTCACATTTTATGTTCGAATTGTTTACCACCCTCTTCAACACACATGCGGCATCGTTTAGTCACGGTAAAACAAATTTTACCAAAAAATTAGCAAGGCGACCTGAACGCGGCTCGTCGCCAGTACTTATGAATTTACGATACAGTTTATGCACCATTTGTCTGGTGTGAACTTGCTTATTTAGAAAGCGCTGGCGAAATTCTTCGAAAATTTGAGCATAATCTCCGTCAAGTTTTAGGTAAGAAGTGAGCAAAAAAGACGTTCCTCTTTTGTGTACTTTACACGCGCAGCCATGGCAATGAACACACTGTAAACGTACACAACAATACTACTACACGTGGATAACTCGACTCGCTACGTTTGAGCTGCCTCCTTCCGCCCTAGGTTCGATAATGGATACGCGCATGCGTGAATACCAGACTGTAAACTGACTTTTGACGCGCTCTGTATATCTTTATTGAGGTTATCTCTGGCAGTTTTCTGAAAATATATTTTTACTAGATGAGGGTTATTGGAGATGTCATGGTTTTGGAAATCAGGTTGATCAATCGATGACAAGTACCAGAACTTGATATAATTGCTACCTTGAATTTTAAGGATGTGTTTCGAAAAAGATGTCTTGTAATGCAGTTTGTTGAAATGGTATCCGACATAGTCTGGTGAATTCTGATAATATGTATACCTCGAGAAAACAGCCTAGATCGTCGTTTACACAATATGCAATACGCAGCTGTGTCCTTTTTCTGGAGAATTTTATCTGTAATGAAGTGTTCTCATATTTATTTCTGTTTTTTTTTTTCCAGGAACTAGGAGGCATTTCTAGTCAACTGATTCCACTTAGGTCGTGACACACATGAAAAATTGAACAAACAAATTTATATATGAAATTCTGAAGATTTCCTTGCTCAATGGTTGCCCCTCACCATAACTTGAATAGAGGCTCCAATTGGCTCTGGCATCAACTGAAAACATTCATTTTGTTGTCCTGGAATGGTGAGTTTATGGGTTGATGACCCATTTTCCCTTTGTATAATTGAACAATAAGAATATTGAGGGTGTTGATGGAAATACAGGTATGAATATATGAAACAATATTTGTATAAGACTGAATGAAAAAAGGTCCCCAAATCATCCTTTATTTTGAGATGATTACCTACATATTAATATTAGAATGAATAAGCATAAATGATTAAGAACATTATTATTGATGAAATAATTCTAAAGAATTAATTCACCAACAATAGTTACATTTTTCCTTAAGCTAAACTTCAATTTCAACTCGAAGCAAAATATACAAGAAACGGAAATTTAAGTCAACATTTATAAAATATATAAAATTTGCACATTTTTAATTGATAAGACCTTTTGCTTTGAATAAGTCGCGCATTAATCCTTTTAGATATTTGATTTCTCTCTCGATATCCGTTATTTGATTGGTCAGCTTTTCACCTTCTTGCATCAGTTGTTTTTCTTCAGTTAATATTCCTTCAACTTCTGCCTTTTTCTTCAGACGATAGCGAGTAGCTGCGTTCTTGTTTTGCTCTTTTTTTCGGGATTTTTTGTCTTCGACAGTACGGGAGTATGGTTTTGACCGCTTTCGAGTGAGGTTTTTGATATCGGTAAGAGGTTTGTTTAGGTTGTCGATAGGCTCTGGTACCCATTCAGGATCGCTTGAGGAGCATGAGTCGTCAAAACTGCTGTTACTGCAACTATTGCTGCATGGGGATGATGGTCCACTGCCCCATTGCATATTCTCCACACGGCTTCGCACCAGCTCATCGACCACCGCTAGTTCATGCGCAATATCAGGTTGAGGAGTTACCACCGCAGGGTAATCAACCTGTTGGTAAACGAGAACGTTGTCGAGAGGCTGCTTCTCAGGTACAATTCCAGAAGATGCTTGTTCGTTTTGGAAAACTTGGAATATGGGTGCTTGCGTAGCGACCAGAGGTTTGAGGGTGGTCAACATGGTGGTCTCGCTAGGGGGACTTTGAGGAGGGGTCAGCATGGTGGCAGCTGGCACACATTCGATCATGTCGCACATGGGAACTGAGCCGAACTCGTTCATGATCATGGTTTTAGATGGAACCTGCAAGCTTTCTTCCTTCACAGAGTAGCGAGACTGGTCTAATTCGTCTAAGACAGGTAGCATCTTCACATCAAGGAAGAACGGTTCTGTAACGTAAAAAAAAATGGATTTAAAAAAGGAAGTTGTGCATTTAGTATTTCAAGGCTGAGAAGTTTCAAAGTTATATAAATAACATTAGTAACTTTCCGGTTGCGAACTAAAGCGCCCCTGGTGCGATCCGATCTGCTTTAGCCCTTTCCAGTAAACGATGCGTCAAGCTATCGCGTTATTTTCCCCTCTCCTGAAGCATCAATCGAATTTGCGAGTCTTGATGCCCCCCAGGTGACATACGCTAAATTCAATATAGAGTTTGTTAATACATACTTTTGGAGTCATTTGAAAGCATATTTGGATTTTTGTTTGGTTTTGATGATATACCAAATGGAAAGAACTCCCAATACAGAGATTTATGTATGTCGAGTGGAATATGAGGGTAAATTATGAAATGTTAAGTTTATTCGATTTGTCAGTTTAGTAACTTTCACAAATAGGGAGTTCTTATTATTTGATCGATAACTAAAAGAACAGTAAGTAAAATGAATTGATTAACCTATCGGTAAAAGTAGAAGTCCTCGTTTCTTTTCAAGGTAGGTTTCGTACAAAGTGTAAACCAAAAAGGAAATATGTATTTAGTTAACTGTTCTTCAGATTTCAAGGTTAAGGCTGGTTGCTAGAAGTTAATATATTTTTATTGTCTTGTTAAAAATTTCGATACATCACTTTACAAATGAGATTGAGGGAAAATATAACAAGAATGATTGATATAAGAGAGTTACGTAACCCTAAATAAACATTGCCCCATTTTAAAGATACGCCTGCGCATTAACATCTTTTATAAAGTTATTAAATAAAATAAGGTAATTCATAAACTTTCTCTATGTAAAGCATGATTGTATTTAAATTTTTAATAAACTTTCTCGTGCTTTAACATTTAACCTTTATTGCTTTGATATGTATTTATAATAGCAAAGAATTCTTTTTCATTTCCCAAAATCTTACACTGATAGTCGTGAAAAAATTTCTTGAATTTTAATTAAATGTTTTGGACGAGTATATTTGAAAGTTGTTTCAGTGTTCCCAATAAGGGTATTAAATAAGGTCTATTTTATTCCATAAGTAGCTAGTACTTTCCACACGGTTTACATTGTTTGAGTGAAAGGCTCAATGAACGAATACTGAACAGGAATGTCATAAAGAAACAGACAGTTTTAATTGAATGGGGAATTAAATGCACGAACATATCTGTATGTCTGATTGAAGATCAATTCCAAGAACTATTAATTGTATCGGAAGAAACAAGTATTATTGACCTTTGCGGAGTGGTACACACGTAAAGACCCAATTAAATCAATTCTGATAAGTTAATATTAATTCAATAACAGTGTGATGGGCGACGATGGAAATTCGATTCTTATTACTTTTTTGCCTGAAGTTTTCATTGAAAAATTGAGAGTTATTTACGTCAAGTGCAACGACAATGAAATTAATTCTTTTTTGGATAAAGTGAATAATAAATAATTTAGTCAAAAAATTAAATTTCAGAGTTTACATTTTGCTGAAAACTTAATCTCCTTTTTCATTATTGTTTATAACATTGCAAGTTACTCTCCATTATAATCCAGTCATAATTTACGCAAAAGTGTATGACTGGTGAAGTATTCCGTCGTACACGTTGGATAGTTATTTTGTATTTACAAATTTGTCCCAAGTCTACAATAAAACGGATGCCGTTTTTCAATCAGCATTCAAAGAATTGCAAACGGGTTCAAGAAGTCAACGGAATTTCTTCATATACTGTTTCTAGGTAAAGAACCACATGTTAATTTACTGAACGAGTTGGGAAAATCCAGAAGTGAGGGCAGATTTTATTTGTTTCATTATCAATAGTGGTAGCATGTATTTTCCTGTATAACGTTTATAAATTTACTAAATGGAATCGTAAAGTGTAAATGAATAGAACAGTAAGTAATTGATGAACTAGGACTATACTTGGTGCTAGACATAGATTAACTTGACTGTACATGCTATCTATGGTACTAGGCGCAACCACAGAGTATAGAATAATTAAGTTAATTCTATTCTCTAAGGGTGCAAGTATTCTACTATAATTAATTAGCGAAACTGAGTGAACAAATTTTGAATTTGGGTAACTTGGAGTTCATCGCCGTTGTACTTTGTGTATTTTGCCAGCTTTGTTCAGTTAGCATGTTTAATTATGATTACCTTCTATTGTTCGCAAATGCCATAGATTTCATTCCCACATCTCAAATCGCCACTCAGGTGATCGTGAAACTGAACCACTGTATATTTTCTATCTTTGGTATAGACAAAATAAACGTTTTGCTCTCCCTTATCTAGATTTCTGGCCAGGCAACATTCAGTATTGCCAGATCAAATTTGTTGCCGCCATCTTGAACTATGACATTTTTGACGGTTCACGTGCTCACAAAGTTTTGACGTTTTTGGCAATATTTAATGAACATTTTTGGTGTTTTTACTTTTACAACAGAAATATGAAAAGCAACCCTTATGTTCGCATAAAACATAAACCAACTGTTGAAATCATAAAAAATTTATAAATTTATGTAAATTCGTATCCATAATGAAACATTTTTTGCTCTAATCGATTTAGGCACTTTCTCTTCTTCAATTTTCAAACCTCTCTAACATAAATACTGTATAGACGTCCTATAACGAAGATTCCATAAGCTTCATCGTTTAACCTTGTTACATTATTCATAACAACGCGAATTTCAATCAATCCAGTTCAACCAACAGGCATCAATATTGTAAAACTGGCCAAAACAACCTTTCAAGGAAGTCGATAGAACAACACCATCGTTCATTTCCACTAATAGTTATTGACCTCGTGATTAAAAACTCAAGAGAAATCGATTTACGTATTCAGTGAAGAATGAAAGAGAATATGTGTGAGGAGATAAAACGCAGAACCTTCAAGAAGTTATTAGTTTCGTTACACTTGGTTGGAAAACTAAAGAGATAGAGAAGATAAATTTCATATACTGTCGGTTTTCATTATAATTGACCTACTAAGGATACGAGGGTAGATCAAATACGCCCATGTATCACTCTTCAGAAAAACACCAATGAAGGTCAGATTTCACTATTGATCTTAATAATAATGAAATATTTATTTCACAAGAAATTTCAAGGGGAAGTCACCCAAAGGTGCTCTACCACTTAACCCTTGTTGTATACAAATGCACATTCGAACATATCTAAAGCTAAAATTGAAAACAAAGAGAAATTGTATACAAGACAACAGAAGAAGAATATAAACGTATATGAGTATTTTAACAGAGAAAAATCACAGAGAAGACCAAGAAACTCTGCTGATAATGAATCGAGAAGTCTTTATCTTTTTCTTGAACATATTCGCCTTCCTTTCCAAGTTTCACCCCTCAGAAAGGTTATAGAAGGATTTGCGGTTTTTAATTATTTTTACTTATTTTGAGAATCAAAAAGTAATGAAATTCGACACATTCGATTAACTGCATAGTTGGTTTTTACAGAGATATTTTCATTCATCTTCGACACTAAATGTTGAAAAACAAAGTAGCAAACTACTATTGACAAGTTTTGTAATAGATTTAGTAGTGATTTCGAAATAATAAAACACTTGCCACTTTTCTTTTCAAATGTCATTTTAATTCATGTACTTGGACCTTTCTCCTGATACCAGGTTATCATCGAGTTTCGGGAGGGCCTGTATGAATGGACCAAATTCTAAAATCTCCTTGTAGCTACGAAATTAGACACCCCAATTACTTGGGGTTCTTCAGCATTTATCGTCTTTCGAAAAAATATAAATTGGTAGGATGTATCTCTGGTGAGATAAATGAAAACATGAAATCTGGCAATTATGTACCACCATCATAAAAATTGATCTCTTCATACTTCCTCCAACCCTGTATAAGTTCGCTATGTACTAAAAATACAACGTTACATGCAATCGCAAATAACGCAACCTAGATGCAACGATTCTATGGCACATTAGTTAGTTAACATAAAATACTCTGTTAAAAATAGAGCGCAAGAAAAGCAACTAATTGGACCAGGAAGTAGATCGTTTCCTAAAATCGAACAGGAACTAAAACCCTTTGCTTTACTTCCTTATCCTTCGATATATAACAAGCCACCATAAATTGGATTTAAGGAAATCGAGGTCATCTCTATGATAGATGTGAGATCAAATGCCAATTATTTAACTGTTTCACCTTCAAGTTAGCTTCCGCCTTAGTAGGTGTTGGCGCTTAAAGTTTCGTGTATCTTTTACAATCTTGTTTACTCGATCTGGATATTATTTTAATATGACAGAGGCTGATTAGACCATTCTAAGCCTTATGTTGCGATCCACCCACCAATACAATCACGCATAGTACCTATGAAAACTTATCAGGTATCTTTATTCTCGAACGGAGACCCACTTATTTATCCGAGATAATGAAATAATTGGCTATACGATATGATATAGAGCGACGTGATGCATTTCAAAATATCATGATTGGAGAACCGATAAATGAATGCGGATATATGGCAGAATAAATTTTAAAAGCACTGACGTAAGGGTAATGAGTTTGAGTGCCAGATCGTGACACATTCACATTTGTGAAATTTCTACACGATTATTTATTCTGTATCAGAGAAAGCGAAGGGATGTAGTAAGGTCGTGTCTAACTGTCGCCAAAATCGCCATAAATGCCAACATCTTTGGTGAAATATGCTATTTTCCCTGGTATGTTCGTACGTCTGTCCATTTTCTGAGCTTTTTATAATATTTTAGGCAATTCACTATTCTATGATAGAAAACATAACCTTAATCTTGATAAGTCCTTTCATTGAAACAAATAAAAACTTGAAAAATCGTAATTGAATTTTTAATGCATCTTTTCCTGAACTTAATAGGAATGAATAAACCACATGAAATATATCTACGAAATATCTGATTTTCTCGAGGGTAATTTGAGAAGATAATTGTATGATCCATAATGCTCTTACAATGAATACTTCCAGTAACTTGTGGAATTCATCATCAAAGAGAAATTATTATATTATTACCCTCGTCTTATGTATATGTCCATGTTTCCACAATGAAATGAATGAACATACATATTGAAATTTTTTCGAGTATACGGGTAACCTGTATCTCAACGTCAAGCGGTTACTGCGCGATATGCTAGATTATACCAGCTCTAGCAAAAATAATAAAAAATAAAACTAAAACAATTGAACCTAACAATGGATTTGTGACTGAAATCAATAGTATGGTTATTTAAAAAAAAATAGAAATAAAACAACTGTACATAACAATTTGTGAATGTAATCAATAGCATGGTTATTTAGGATTACTTAAAAAAAAACACTGCAAAATTGAAAAATTTGTGACTACAAAATTATAGATACCTATTACCACTTAACCAAGCGACATATAAGTTTTTAAATTTTTGCTAGAGCTGGTATGACCTAGCATATCGCCCAGTAACCGCTTCACGTTGAGTTATGGGACACCCTGTATAATGGTGATTCATATAGTTAAGAGAAAAATTATTCTTGTAGAATAATGATGATCAAAAATGTTCTGAATTTCATAAGGTGTTGAAGTTAATTCAAAAATTTTTTTCCGATAAGGTTTTGGCAATACTACCTCTCATCGACCTCTGTTGGGAATCTATTTAAACTTCAAAATATGGGAAACTTTGGTATTTGTGTTCTATGAATTATTCAAAGAGTTTGGAATTTACAGGTTCAAAATGAGACAGCAGATAAAATCATTGATATTTAGGAAAATAACAAACATGGGAATGTGTTGGTTTGATGACGTAATAAATGGAAACAATCATAGAATTCAGAGTTGATATTAGATATGAGTATTTGCTCATGACATTTCAAATTAAATAGTGAATAAAATACAGAAATTTTAATATTTTCACCAACCCACTAAAAATCACCAATCAGGTAATTCAGTATAATTATCAGCTAAAATAATGTTTTGAATGGAAAACTAGGAAACAGGGTACATAAACAAGTATGCCTTTACAATTTTATGTTTAAATCGCAAACGGGACAAAATTAAAAAAAATCGTTGAGGAACAGATTGCTCTTTTTCGCTTCAAGAATATGTAGTTAAAATTAACGCAGTGGTCAAAGACTCACCTTGTATGAATATTGACTGATGCGAGACTTTCGACTTTGGTTTGGGGAATATATCACGTTTTATTTATTCTATGCAAAGCATTTGCATTTATTTTATGCTTCTGTGGGGCTTCTACAGAGGCTAATGTATTGATATGCCAAAATTTTAAAATAGTCATAACAACCAAAAATAAAAAAAAGAAATGGAGATTCATGCTGAAGGTTGATTAAATATTAATGAGGTTGCCATATGGAATTTTAATTTATAACTGAGTAGGTATATGGGTTTCTTCTTCGCAAGGTACTCGCGGTGATTTAATCACATATCATGTACTGCATAACTGATATTTGTCGAACATATTAAGATTAAACGACAACAATTCGCGTATTAACTTTATCGCTAGAACTTCAAGTTTAGTGTGACTCTTGTCAGAAAAAGTTATTTGCTTAGTCTATGAACTATTTCAAGAACCGTTTATGATGGTTTTCTGGCGCGATTTTGGGATGTATTGTGGTGTTTCTCGAGAGGAATTCTAGACTGATTGAATGACTTTATATCATCACGCTAGAAAAATCTTTTAAAATTCCCAAAAAAAAATTTAATACCCGATATCTTATAAGGTGCCTCTATAAATTTGTATATCAATCTCAAATTCATTAGTGTCTCACAAAACGATATTATAGGCAATTTTTAATCGGCGCACGCAGCGTCGATACACCCTGTATACAATAACGAATTAGAAAGTAAGGCGTGGACCGAATAATCGAGTTTACATAATTTGTTTATGTTGTCTTTTCCATCGGAATCAGTCGAGGTGATCTGGTATGCATAATGTTGTATATTCTTGATATTTTCTACATAGTGCGGGAACTAGTTTTACAAAATATTACTCAAGGAATTAATTAATATATCCACCTTGCAACATATTCGCGAATGCCTTGCATTTTCATGCGAGATAAGTTATGGCGATTAAATGCGAAAAAAGCAACCTGCGTAAATAAATACATCAAATTAATCCCCTTTCTAAAATGGATCCGGACAGATTGTAAAAGACTGAATTGAATCTTATGTATAACCTGGCAGGCCAGAAAAAATCAGATGTGAAACAGCTACCTCAGGCGGATTATTTATAAGATAGCAACGGAAGGAACTGCAGCAGGTTGGAGGAGACTGAACCTACCCATTCTCTGTCCAGAAGTCATTGGGATGGTAATCAAGAAAAGGAAAACGGTAGAGCCGTCCAAACATGTCAGCGAAAAAGCTACGAGGTTGGATTGATAAGTAACGGTGTTAGGCAACATGGGCAAAAAATCTGTATACCATATTTTAGTGCAATCCTCAAACGAGGTTTTGGTTTGCTGACATTTACTTAGTAACAACTTCATTGTTTCTGCAGCGATTCATAATCTTTAACGAAACCTGGATCCACTACCACCAGAAAACAAGGAGCAGTCGAAGCAGTGGATTTCTCCAGGCCACTGTTTTTTTTGGATTCCCAAGGAATAATCCTCATTGACTACTTGGAAAAAGGAAAAACACTTCAGTGAATTATTGTATCAATTTGACGACGCATTCAAGGAAAAACGCACTCTTTTGAATAGAATAAAATTGATCTTTCACCAGCAGTCGCCACTGCGAAATTGTTCCAGTTGGGCTACGAATGGCTACCTCACCCACCATACTCACCAGATCCGGCACCATGTAACTTTTTCTTTCAAATATAAAAAATTGCTCAGTTGAAAGCGGTTCACGCCAAATCATCGCTGAAACGGAGGCCTATTTTGCAGAGTTCGAGAAAATCATATTTTTTGTGAGCATATTTGATTTATTTAGTCTGTTGACTAAAGAGAGTGATGCCACTATCATCTAATTAAATATATCATAGTCTTTTGTTCGTGTTTGTTAACCTAGATATCGATGAGAATTATTTATAAATTATCGTACTATCTTCGTTGGCTACAAAAGTGTACGAGTTATATCTAGAAGACTTTGAAACCAGTATTCTGTAAATTCGTTTTTCTCGATTCTTGATTATTTATCAGACTCGATGTTCGGATCGGTATTGCAATAACCTTGGTTATCATAAACCTTCATTCACATCATAAAAAATCGTTTAATAAATACAGAACGAAAGTGCATAATTTCAGATTTCGAATTTCGAGAAAGTAGTAGCATATCGTTAAATCTGATCTCGTTACTTGAAATGGGATACTGCTCTTTAAAAGAGTACATTATCAGTGATATTTGTGATCATTTTCGAAGGGCTTACGCATAATAATTAAATATGATATTCGTCTTTATCATAATGGATGCTCGACCTTACTCGTATCGTTCTATCATAAAATTTTTCCAGACACATTATGTTTGAAAATTATCATTTCACGTTTGATAGATAAAGTACACGCAAGTACGCATTTTGCGCCAGGTGAATGAATGAAATACTATTTATCGATGTTATCGAATTTGTATCTACATCTGTTAAAGCCTAGACATACTACGTCAATACTTTAGTACAAAAGTATAAAATGAGTTCGAGCTCAAATTAAAATAATATCAAACTCCATGAAAATAATCGTATCTTATACAATTTCGTTTGAGACAGTTCTGAATGTGGGTAGACATTGATTCACTTTACAAACTGATTATGATCCACATGGTCATGATTTTTAAGTATAGGGTGGACCAATGTCGATGTTTCAGCACTACAACTTTTAAACCAGAGGAGACAAAATCTGATACCCAATTCTCTTACCCTCATTCTGACATACTAACAAGAGTAGTATTTATTTCGGCTATCTTACGAGTTATAAGCTAAAATTGGAAAAATGGCGATATCAAAAGAATTTATATCTCCGCTAATACTGATTATAAAGCTCTGAAATTAAAACATACAGGCACTTAAACATGAAGAATCCGATGGGATACTCGTTTTTTTGTTCCATTTTAATCACGATGATTTGACCAAAAGTCATGTTTTTTTTAAATGGTAACACTAGACTTTTTTGAAAGCTTGTACCACAAAAAAATCCAGAAAGTACTGACCTCGGGTCAGAAGCTTTTGCTCTCTTCCTAAAGTATTTTCCCGGACTCTGGAACAGTGTAATAATACAACAGTACATTATTATTATTAATAACGACGTATAATATGTTTATCAGATAATGCTGACCCAAAAAACAAATCCAAATGATGAAAGGAGTCATTGCTCCCCAGATCCAGTAGAATTATTGGATCTGGGCCGATTGAAGCCAATTATCGATTTCAATCAATGTCTGATTTGCTGATCAGAACCGTTGTTTACAGCTTCGTCAATTCAGCAATAATCTCAAGGTTAACCCGGTCGGAATATGTGAATTAATATTGTTCTGACGAATCGCATTGTAGAGCGGAAAAGCGAAGACCTTGAGAATTCCATTGGAAAAAATCTATTCCAGGCAATAATTTTTTTTAACGAAGTGCGAAGGTAATCAGCATGTCATTTTATTGTGTATATAATTATTCTTCTCGTGTCTTAGTAAAACCGATTCAGGGTGTATCGATCTATTGAAAATGACGGAAGTTATCTTTTTGTTTGAATGTAATTGTTAGATTTTTTAGGAACTGGTGTCTAACTGTAGGTGAAAACATTCTGAAAGGTCGATTTTTGATTAAAGGGGAACATGATCAGGGACACAAGGCTTCTTTCTTTCTCCCGCAATCCCCTGGATGCCAACAGGACTTAGAAAAGGAAAAGTGGGTAGTTTTGTAGCACAAATGTATGCAGGGATTCAAATTCGGATGAACTTTCAGCTTGTGTTCATAAAGTAGACCTTCACAAAGTTACGGGGTGTTTTCCAAAAAATTATCGTACCGATAAAACTTATTGAAACAGAGATGACCTTATTGATATAATTTCTATTGGAAATTTTTTTTTCAACAAAACGTATCAATGAAATTAGTAAAATTCACAGCAAAGGCTCAGAACGCTCGCCATTAGATTGCATGCAGCGAAACAATCTTGCTTAAAAATTACTTCGTACATGCTGTAGTATTTCAAGAGTACGAAGATGAAATGATAAATATCCGTGTTTGAAAAAGAAAGTAATATTTTTGGAATTTTGCCAACACGATATCGTGGATTTTAAGAGGGTTGCCCTTTATTTGCGGGATTAGAGAACAAAAACAAATATTAATAAGTTGTCGAAACACTTTTGCCACTCTGATTGAGGTATCTCCAAGACATGCATTCTGAACGCATCAACTGCTTCTTCAGGTGTCGAAAAACATTAAGCTCCCATTTTATTTTTTACGTATGGGAATAAAAAGAACTCATTCGGTGCCAAGTCAGGATTATACGGCGGATGACTCATCAAATCGATGTTTTGAGTGCTCAAAAATGCAGTTGTTTGAGAGCTGCATTGTCGTGGTGAACAGTGATCAGTCTTTGGCGGTTGGTTTTCCTGATTTCTTGCAAGACAACTGGCAAACAAATGGTTGTGTACCATTCAGAATTGAGTATTCTGCGTTGTTCTAGTGGTACGATTGCGACATGTCCAGTTTTTCCGAAAAAAAGGCGAACATTTGCTTGGAAGTGCTTCGTGCGAGCAACTTTTGTTGGATTTGGCTCATCTTGAAACACCCATACAGTCGACTGCTGTTTACTTTCGGGCTCATACGCGTAAATCCACGATTCATCATCTGTCACGATGTCATAGACGTGCTTCGAAGCACCGCGATCGTATTTTTGGAGCATTTCTTTCGACCAATCGACACGAGCCTATTTTTAGCGATTGACAAATTGTGTGGGATCCAACGCGAACAAATTTTTTGACGATCAAATGTTCATGCAATATTGGATGTATGCTGGTCCCACTAATGCCAAAGGTTGTCTCAATCTTAGGATAGGTCTCGTGACGATCTTGTACAATCAGCGTGCGCACAGCATCAATAGTTTTCGTAACATTAACTGATTTTGGACGACCTTCACGAAATTCGTCTTGGAGTGAACTACGACCTCGGTTGAATTCCACCATACTATCGGTAAACACTTAATGGAGCTTAATCGCCAAAAATTGAACAATTTCATCGATGTTGAGTTAATCCACGTTGTAATTTGTCAACAATAATCGCACGAAAATGTTCTCTATTTAATTCCATTTTTTTAGGCGAGATGAATCTTTTGAATTACTGTAAACAACACAAATAGCGCTCGTATGTCAAAGCGTTCAGACTACGTATAACCTCAAAGATGTTAAGCTTTACGACAGAGCTGTCAGTTGGCAAATTGCAACGCTAGGATTGGGCTTAGTCGCCACATTCAGGCGTCCCTGGTGGTCCGGGTCGAACATCGATGTTTGAATATGAATTCATTGAACCAATATCTGGTGGTAGTCATCGAAGGTGCTACAAACCGATCTTTGATTTCCATGCACGCCTTCCTTTCCAATTACAGGATAGAATCGCAATATTACTATTTTTCTATTTTTCAAAAATAACACATAGTTTTTTACTATGTAATATTGGCAAATCAAAACAACTGGATGAATTGGCGCGAAATTTTGACAGGCGTCGTTTGAAGGATGACACTAAAAGTTGGTATACAGAATTTTTAAGTTCTCTCTGTTGCCACACACGGGTAATCATTAATCTAACCTCGTGGTGTTACGACATGTTCCCACAATTCGTTTTCTAAGGTTGTCTTAATTTGAAACACTGCTTTTATAAACTTTTGCATCAGAGAATAAAATCAAACGGTTTTACATCCGGCGGTCGCGCAGGCCACTCCACTCCCAGATCGCGTCTCTCAAAAAACGACCTGTGGGTTTTCACAAATTTTTATTCGTTGTTGCGTTATTGAAGGTGTACACTTTTAAATGATACATTCTGTGTTATTAGAATTTTCCTTTCTTTTTGTAACACACGTTACTACTCAGTTTTTCATTAGACCAGCATAAAAAGTTACGGTTAAAGCAATATTGAATGATCTTTCTTTTTTCTTATCTACACTATACTATTCTCAACCTCCAGTAAATGATGAAACCGGCCCTCGATAAATCAGAGAAAATAAATCGATTTAGATTTGTTGAGAATCAATTTTCTGCAAACATGCCCCAGTTGTCTTATCAGATTTCAATCGATATGGTTCTGAGACAGCAAATCGAATATCAAAAATTGAATTGAAGTTTGCTCAGCATGTTTGGAATAGGAAGCGGGTCTTCACTTATGTAAAGATGCTCGGGGGGACAAGCTATAAATAAAACTGCTTCAAGGCGAAGGAAATAAAACAATCTAGCGGAGAGCACAAGAGACGAATCACTCGTCAAAAAACAAGCATTTTTGTCAGCTATACGAGAAAGCTACAAGGCCAATCCGATAAAAATGTTATCGCAATATAATAATTCGGCATTGAGTACTTTTTTTAATTAATTGATCTTTTGATACTTTTCGGAAGAAGATCAAGGAGTTTAATCCACCGATCGATAATGAGGCCTAAATATCTGTTCAGATTGGTAAATCTTCTGATAAATGATACAGATTCATTTACTGCTCCGAACGGCTATCTGAAAATAAGGTGTAGTTGGTTTCTCTTTCTTTTAATCCTTGGATTATGGGTTATACAAAACTCGTTCACATGCATGGATCTTCAATAACAATTAAAAACAGCCTAAGTAAAGATAATGTCGTAATTTTTAAAACGAAAAAATTGTTGGCGAGTATAAGAAACAGAAGGGCCCAAGAATATCGCCCTGAGGGACACCTTGATTTTTGGGGCAATAATGGACATGATCTGAAACCGAAAATGAATATCATTTTTAAGTCTATAACATTTCAACTTATCGAGAAAGCACCAAGTAGTTCTTAACATTTCCAGGTAAAAACCAAACCAGATTGAATTATCCTCGACAGTATTTAACCAGTATCGCGATAACCGGAATATTTGCATGAATAAGAAGAATCATATCCATGGGTCTCTACTTTAGGAATTATTGATTCTGGAAAATTCAAGCTATAAACAGCTATCACTTAGCATCACCCTTTTTGAGGTAAAATTTGCAGAGGTATATAAAGAAGAAGTGGAGTCGATGGAATTTCCTTTGGAATTGTCTCAAATATATTTTTTGGATCTCCAGATGAGCAAAATTCGTTTACAAAGCTTCATTTTATTCCGGCTGTTGGTGAAGGTTGTAAAAATGGAGATCTTGTATCTACGAAGAAGCAGAATATAGAAATAGCTGCTTCGTTACAGGTTGTTCAAGATCTTGATTCAAAAACAAAGAATAAGTTTTCCTAATGAAAGTGCTAGTAACAAGGTTACATACGCAGTTATTTTTTCTCACAGAAGTCTGTCACAAAAATTCGTTCTTTAAATTTTTCTTGCTCTGCCTATGAGAGATGATTCCTTACACTCCCCTGGGGGTCTCACATGATTATTTTCCGAAGAATCATCAGTAAGATAGCCAAACATTATTTGGAAGTAGTTCCTAACACAGAGTTTCTACGGTAATTAGTTGAAAAAAATGTTATATTTTCTTTTTTCCACACTTTAGTTGTTTCAGCCTCTTTCCATTTCGTATTGTAGCTTCTTCAGATATGTTGGAGAAGAATTTTTTGGAAATGCCACATTTCGAATAGCTTATTTGGTGAACAAGTTCCTCATTAGCATATCGTTTAACTTACGGGTGGTCAGGGTTTTTTACTGAGGTTTTTGGTTAGCTATTGTAATATATTATACGCTGCACAGGGTCAATTAACCTGTGCTTAAACCCTCAACTCACACAGACTATATTGTTTGACAACTGATATATGTATTGTATAGCTCATTTATGACGCTTGATGAAAAGGCTGCTATCCTTAAGTGGAAAGAAAGAAAGAGTACTCTTCAAAAAACAAGTATAAAACTGTTTTTATAGTTATCGTACATTTTTAAAATGTAAGTCAAGTTGATGTGTAGATTGTTGCAGGTTTTTCATTTTTCTTTCCTTTTGATCTCATCTCATTTTATTACTAATTGTTCAAATGACTCGTCTCATACATGTATATGTTATGTCTGAAGGAATGCAAAAAATCCTTCATTGATACAGTTATATATTTCCATATTTAGGGGCAGATTTGAAAGGTTTGAGGAGAAATGTGAATGGCCCATAATTTGACTACAGTAAGAAATGTTGAAAGTAGGTACTACCTAAAATCTAAACACTCTTGGTTTTGTGGAAATTAGGACTTGCCAGCATATGGCTTTTATTGAAACATTGAATACATTCACCAACGTGTTACAGGTAATCGTTTTTGAGACTCCAAAATAATGAAATTTTGGCCAACCTAGTAACTTTATATCGTAGGCATAATGCATTAGAAACTTAACGGTTATATTACAGATTCTGCATTTCATTTCTAAATTACCAAACAGGTTTGTTCAGCATGGTCTCATTATGGAAACTATTATTAGTTTTTGTGGCTATTTGAAAACAATCCATATAAATATTCTATAGCTGTGTTTCCATGAGCTGAACCATCGAGTTTCTAATCTACCTAGAGGGAAAACGTAGTTCAAAGAAGAAAGGCTGAATATTGGACAGTATTCGGTTTATAGATTGTTCAGTTGTATTTAGGATAAAATTTTTGATTCTATGACATCTAGCGGAGGGATACTGAATTATTTGAAGTGTACTGAAGATTATGACCATCGGCGTTAGGTAATATTGTTTTTTCAAGTAGTTTCATTGTGTTCTTCATTTACAAGTTTATTTTCGTAAAACCCTCGGGGTGGTCAAGATAATGGCTTCTTATCCGAATTACTCCTATGAGTATTATTATTTCAGCTTTTCAGTTATGATTTTCTGTTTCATAGGGTTTTTATCCAAATCGGACTTCAATTTTGTTTAGGATTGAATATACAGTGCGCGTCAAAATTATGGAACACATTCAATTTCCCAGATAAAAATATGTTGCAACAAAATCCTGCAACAGTTCAATTATTGTTTCACTTTTAACAAATTTTTATCAATTTTTGAAGGATCAATCATTACCCTTATGAATTTTTTGGATAGGGAAAGTGAGTTATGTGGTACCTTTTTGGCAAGGTCTTTGTATCTTCTTTACCGCCGTGCAGGAATTTTCAAGAATGTTTAGTTCAAAGAGATTTTCAGTATGTCATGGCTCATTTACTCTGAGACGATGGTACCTGATGAAATTTGTCACCAGATGAAAGTCGACCATTACAGTTTTGTTCATACGCAACTTTCAACCCCTAAGAACTCTTTAATTGAAAAAAACCGAAGCGCATGTTTCATACATTCCAAATTATCACGTGATGGGTTTCAAAGTTATGCATGAACAAAACTAAAATGGTGGACCTTCATTAGGAACCATAGTTTAAAAATCCTTCAAAAATGCATGAAAATCGGGTAAAAGTGAGATGAAAATTAACCTGTTTCAGGATTTTGTTGCCAAATATTTTTCTTCTGAGAAAATAAATTTGTTCCATAATTTTGACACGCTCTGTATATAGATACAGGTAGAATTTTCGGCTTAGTTTCTTTGAATTACATTTCCCCTTTAGGTAGATTTGAAACTCAATTACTGAACGAATAGTGCTGAATTTGCAATAACTTATCCGCTATTGACATCACTGTAAAACGCCAAACCTACCATAACAAACTGCCATCCTGGTATTTCCCAAAACAAAAGGTCACTCAGATGATACAAAATGAAACTTAGTCAAATAGAAAAGTTCACAGACTTATTTTATCGGTTTTTAGTCTTAATGGGAATTGTTGAGACTTGAAATTTGGCAGTATTCGGCAGTGCTTGAAAGTCTCCTGGTTGCTCCTCGACAGTCCTCAACGTCTTTTAACCAATTTCTGAGAATTGAACACAATTTCTTGGTTCCACGTGTAGTGATAAATGCACTTCATGCTACACACGTCGGTTCCACGACGATACATTAACACATTCGAGCATCGAGGTGATATTTTCACGTTTTGTGGGGTTACACGAACAGGCAGAAGGTGGGGGGGTCACGCAAAAATTCACTTTTCGCGAATTTTATTTCGTTTTACGCGGAGCGACGAGAACGTGTGCTAATAGAGGTACGGCTTGTATTGTTTTGAGCTGATCGTGCAGCCTTCGCTGGAGCTCCTTTCCCCTCCAACTCTATCAAGGCGATCGAGGCTATCAATTATGGCTTGATAAGAGTGGCAATATCGCCAGTGGCCGCTTCTATGGCAAGTCCAATTTATTCATAGAATTCGCTGCGACACGGGCAAACAGAAAAATTTCCGCAGGAACACGCGTTCAGTGTGATACAACCTCGTTTTCGCAGATTTTTGGAAAGCATGGGGCCGCTAACCGTGAGCTCTATTGTTTGTCAATTTCGCTAATGACAAAATTGAGGTTATTTTTCCATGTTGTTTTTGTTTTATTCATTTTAATCGATTTCAAAGTTGTTTTATTCATTTATTCGATGGATAACATATACCATATGGATAGGTTGGAATGTGCATAG
Source organism: Micraspis discolor (assembly GCA_030674115.1). Lineage (NCBI taxonomy): Eukaryota > Metazoa > Arthropoda > Insecta > Coleoptera > Coccinellidae > Micraspis > Micraspis discolor. The sequence goes on from JARTUT010001740.1 coordinate 14,217,881, forward strand.
ATAAATATCGACTGAAACATGTATTCTGTCTAATTTTCACTTCTTAATAGTCGCTTTCCAGTCAGGTGCTTGAACTTTTGGTGCTTCTCGCCCTATTCATGAAGGGAAACGCGTTTACTGAAAAGGGCTACAGTATATCGAAACGCACCATTAGCGCTCCCGGGGCGCCTTATTTGGTGACTGGTAAGCAGCTATTATCAAAACACGAGTGGTTGCGCTTTTCAAATCATTTTCAGTTGCTTAATGGAATAAAAGGCAGATATATTATTAAATTGTACAATAGTATTTGATGTGCAGGGTTTGATTTCAACAATAATCGTAATCGTTCTACCGACGATTCTTCATCACTGAGTCCATGCAAAACAATTGAGACCATTTTCGGCCTGATATTCGAAAATTACAAACATTAGGACAAAAGATCATTGGAGTAATTCGTAAATATTTTATTGGTTATTAATCTTTCAAAAACTCTTTACATATATATATATCAATTGCAGGTTGTTGTTGCCAAGTATGATGAATAAGGAATACAATCCTCTTTTTATGAAATGAAAACTTTTTCCGGCCGAATACTGTTGCCAAGTGCACCATCAATAAATAATTTCTCTTGATTATTTTATCAGTCAAGGCAATTAATACTTAACTGGTAGTGATAACGAAAGAACATGTTTTGTTATATTAAATTTTTTCAGTGATGTTCACTGACATTCTAACCCATGAATAAGACACATACATACGGGCATGTTATTCTTTTTATTTCAAAATGTTTTGAGATTGAAATTATATAGATTCATTTGGAAGTTCATGAAAAGGTCGAATGTACTTGTAAATTCTTCAAAATTTGATAAGATAGCCAGTTTACTCAAAACTATAAATAAATTGTTCTGAATAAAAAAATGTCAATAATTGAAACAACTTTGCAATACGCCAAATTTGAGAATCTTATTAATTTGGAAACAATTTATTTTGTAGAAATATGGATAATGCAGATATATTACACCCGAGGTAACAGAACAAACATAGAAAATATTTTAGATAAAATATAAATCATGTCAAAATATGATCGATTATTTCAGCCGTTACTATTTGGTAATTTATGATAATTGAAACTGTTTTGAATTTTCATTACTATGGTAGAAAATACAAAGTAATAAAATTCAAAATATCTTTGGTATTTTTGAATTATAAACTTATCTTTCGTTCTCGAGCTCTACAATAAATGTATTATGAAAACTTAGGTATATGAAATATCAACAAGAATTTGGAATTACCATGGGTTCATCATTGTCTCTCTATTTCAACTTATTTATGCATGACGAATTTCGAGAAAAAAGCTCTCGACCAATATATACTAAAACATTATTTGGCAACATGGAATGAACACTAGATGGATTCTTCCAACATCTAAACAATCAAGAATAATCTATTGAATTCACAATGGAAAACGTGAAAAATAAACAACTTCAATTTTTAAATGTACTTGTTTAGAAATAAAATGGTTTCCCAAGAAGACATTCTACATAAGATAAAAATTAGGAAATAAATAATATCACAAAAACACTCCCACAGAAGTGAAGATATTGGGATGAGTGAAACAAATAGCACAAAATCAGCTTGAGCCTCATGATGGTCAGATATGGGACGAACCATAAAGTGTCAAACTTTACGATAGAGCAGTCAGTGGCAGATTGCAACACTACAAGAAGGAAAATCAAGGAGGCGGCATTCAGGAATATCGAATTCCATAATTGCACCATCAATTGTTCGAAGTAGCTTGAAGAAGTCTTCAAAGCACAGATAAGTACAAATTTGATTTAGTTTTCATAGTTCTGTCAATCTTCAAATATTGTCCGCTTTAGTTTGCCTTGAAAACGACAGAAAATTTCTGTCGATACGTTATCACTCATTGTACATTGCCTATCTAATCGAAAAGGGGGTTTTTTGTTGCCAATGGCCTTTTCATCTTCACTTGTAAACCCTAAAAAAAAGAATTCATAATTTCCTCATAACCGTTGTGTTTTATACATCATCTTTGTTTACCACTTTTTTTCATTAATATTCACTCAGTTATCATGAGTCTTATTTTTTACTTATAATAAAACGTTCAAGTCCCAATCACAGTAAACTATCACATTGAATAACCAAATTCCATCTCTGGAGTCCCTCAGACTCCAAGGTGGTAGTTAGTTTTATTTCAATAAATGTTTTTTCGAATGAAAAAGTTCGGATAATGTAATTAATTTTTGCTTTTTAATTCATTAACTAACAAAATTTTGTATGTTGTTTTTACTGATATCTTTTCTTTCGTTCACCCGATAACACTGCTCTTGTCCCCAATTAATAAATTAAACATTCGACATCGAAAAAGCAGCAAAACAAGATCAGAAAATCAGTTCATGATTAAGTTCCTCTTTTTGGGTTATTCGAGTTTATTGGATGATGAACTAATCATCAATTGCTGCTTAGTCGGCTAATCATAATCGAATTCGATGTTCTCAAGAAACAATAACGACCTAAGTATTTGGCCCGTTCAGCCTATTAATCCCGATTTGATAAAACAATGTTATGGAAGAATTAACTGACCGTCTGATTTATCTCCTTCTGTAAACATACATTTTTGCAATGACATCCCTATTTTGCGTGAACCCAGCTTCATTCTCGAAAATTAATTTGTTCTCATTTACCTTGAATATAATTATTTGTCTTCAAAAGCTACATTAACTTTACCATTATTTTCAAAATTTTAGAAAATCCGATATTTGGAAAAATAATGCTTAGGAACATACCAAATACAGGGTACGTCAGAAAAAAAGCATGTTTTTCAAACATACATGCCAATTCTTTTTTCAATAGATAAAATTTTATATTTGAAAACAATGCAGGACATATGATCTTTCAAGCCAAAATGCAGGAATCAAGCCTCTGCCGAAACGAGTGCAATGCGTCGACCAGCATGCAGTAATTTGAGTTACTGTTGTGTTGTCACTTCAAATCGAAAAGGGTTCGATTCTTGTTTACGTACACTAGATTTTAGGTAGCCTCAAAAGGAGACTCGTAGATCCCTAGGGAGGCGGCAAGCAAACAGCAAACGATTGGGACGATTTGGGCTTCGCAGCGCATAACTGGTCACTCTGTCTACGTTTTCGATTTTGCTCTGGAAGCGTTTGGTACTTTAACCCATCTCAGAACGGTGCCCCGATCCGGTACTGTCCCTCGAAATGGAATACGGAAGTGAACGCGAAACTCGCAATAGACTAGCCATTCCTAAAGTATCGATGTGCAGTAAACATGTGATGCTCGAAATTTCAGACCATGTTAACCAAAACCTCCCTCTCTATCTAACACGCCCATCCCCAGCAAAACGAGACTACTATCTTCTTGAAAGATATAAGTTTTTTTCAGCCACAAAATTCAAAGGCTGGCCATTGAAAAAGCAACCCATTAAAAACATATGTCTAAACGTTCAGAGGGTGGGTATTGTGCAGTTTAACCATCTTTCCATGATGAAAAAACGTATAAAAGCACTAACAGGCGGTCAGGAGCTTTTGTGTGCTTGTTCTGAGTGTTTTCCTGACTCTGGGACAATGTGATGCCGCCACATTGTAAGTGAAAAATAACAAAGCGACCGGCCGGACAGACATACTAAAGTATAACCACGGATTCATCAGGAAGTCGAACCTAATCGATTCAGACCATTTTCGGTTCGATGTTCGAAGATTACAGACATTTGGGCAAAACGATAGCACGCTGTTCTACTAGTGTATTGGAATTGAACAAGTGCGCAAAAACCGTCTATACTGAACGTGGATTCTTCAGTCCATATAATGTTCTATATGAGGACAATTTTATGGCCCCCTCATTCCGAAAACCTGAACCCAGTAGATTTTTTTCTAATCTTAATTGCGCACTTTCAAGGAATAAATGAAATAAATAATGTCCTGAAAGTATCCGGCCCAAGGTCATTTTCGAACAGAGATTAAGACAGCATCTATAATCAGAAGATTACAATTGAAAATGCTTCATAGTTTGGCAAAGTATTCCCCATGAAAATCGATCCACTGTTGCAGATATTGAAACCAGATTTTCTCTCAATTTTTTATTCCTCAACTACCGGTTCTAACAGGCTGAAAGTTTAAATTAATGAAACATGTGAAAATCTTAAAAACTATGCCAAGCTTGATAGAAATAAAATGAGCAGATTCCTATAAAAAAAAGAATAGGTTAAAAGCGTTGGGAAAATACTTTTAAATATGCCTTAATTCTATTGTATGGCTTCACGACAGTGCTTTCAATATATTTACAATAAACCTTCCTGATTTATCACTCACTTTACCTATGTTCGTGAAGGATTGCAATTTGACGTCATCGTCTACATCAATGAAAATATCTGCTTCATACTAGTTCCATCTAGCGGAATCAAATTGAACTAATGAAGTGATAATCAATGGCTGCTGTTTATCTATTTAATGACTATCATATATTAGAGAATGCTCTCCTAGATGGAGTTATAATAGAACGGAATTACACACTGTAAAATGCTCGAATGAAACCTATTTCAGTGTCATAATTACAGTACTAAAAACATTGTTTTTAGTTATATTTTTCGTTTTGTGGTTGACAACACTGACATCCTTTCCTTTCGAATGTCAACACGAGTCCTTTGCATGTCAATTTTCGTATCAGTCACGCCAACTGCGAAAATAAAATACAAAAGGCACTAGGGGGCATAATCTGAATTTTTCATTGAATTCCAATAAATTCCTCACAATTCTTGACTGAAATAAAGAAAATATCGTCTAATACTCGTTGCAGAAGGCAATTCCAACGCTCATGCGTTCAAAAACTCGCTCGCTTTCGAATTTCGCATTCGTGGTGGAATAGGTGCCCATTCTTCAACTTGTTTTACAATATACTATTATTATACAAGCGAAATTATATATCAATGTGGAATATGATTTTTTTTAGCTTGTAGGCTGCGTTGCTATACTTAGACCTGCATTGCTACGTAAACTTACAAAGTAAATAAATGTATCTGTTAATTTAATACCAGAATTGTAGTTTGATTACAAAGATTACAAGCTTTTTGATGGGAGTATTTAGACCGAGCAGAGCAATTTAATTTCATCCAGTTTACCATTCAATATTATTATTGTATTTATCATATTTTCAATGCCTTTCAACACATTTTTACGTCTCTCTAGTTGCATACCGCTGAATTTATTAATAGTCGAAAATTGAAATTATTTAAAGTAAGAAATTTAAATCTTTATCCACTCAAAGTAGTGAAAGTTCGCGAAACATGTCTCGTGAGAACAGAATTTATTCATTTGAAGGAAGGGTTGTAATGCTTCAATAATCAGATTCGTAAAACAACAAAATGATTAATTCAAAGTTAGGTTATGCGCATCGAGTTATGAGAATTAATAAACAATAGATATCAAATAAGCAGAAAGCAAAAGACGCTCTGCATCGTTCGTTTGTTCCAGATAAATCTGGACGCTCTGTGGTCATATGACTTAAAAATCCAACCGCTCTAGCATGTTACCGCCGAACGCGCCTATAGAGAAAATCTGAGTAGAAAAAGGGTAGACTTTACAGAACGAGAAATACTAAAATCATTTCACCAACTCTATCTTTTATTTTGATAACTCTTACCTTCCTTAATTAATTCATCGAGATCTACTAATTTTTCGAGGTCTTCCAACAGCTGTGAGGCCACATCTGCCTTTGAATCGCATTCATTGAGGCAGAAGATGTCCGTTTCAAATTTAAGGTCTACATCTTGCTCAGAGTTGAAATAGAAGAGTGCCTCTTCCGAAGCAGATGCCCATGTCGAGTCCTAAAAAAAATAATCCTTATAATGTACAGATTCGGCTTTCTAATGAAGAAAAAATTACGCAAGTTAATTTTTATATCGTTACTGCCGAAATAATCAATTCAGAAAAGGGTTTCATTATTCCAGGACTGTATTCTTGATAATAATAAAATAAATAAAAGAACTCCTATCATTAGGGAGCATTTATTTTCTAAGAACAAATTATCAGGAATGTCATACATGCCCATTTAGACTATCTATTGGTATTTCTGATAAAAAAGATAATGTTTCATAGCAGTTTTTTTATCCTGACGTTTCCCCGCGATTACTCTAGTTTAGAAACTACTTCTGCTATCGTTTTGTCCAAATGTCTGTAATTTTTTCAGTTAAAAACAGAACCAATATGGTCTAAAAATTTCCGAAATAAAAAAATTAGACATCCTATAATATGAAGGAATAATAATAATAACGAAATTACTTTCCGAATAAGCTTAGGTCTTGTCCTTGCATATTTGTAGTAAAATTGAATGATAATCTATAGGACAATAGTTTGATAGGTGACTTATTCATTATATTTACCTCAGAAGAGGCCGGCGACAGTGGCTCTTGCTTCCAAGAGGGTAGAGTCAGCACTGTTGAAGACATGTTGTGTCTGTTCTGCAGGGCTGACTAGGCTTGAGGATAAAATGCCAGTGATAAAAACTGATTGATATGATGTCGCTTGGACAGCGGGTAAACTTAAAGATGCCATGATGGCCCTGAAAAAAAAAAATTATTAAACTCAAAATTAAATGAACTCAGATACAGGCAGATTCACAACGATGGCGTATTACTTTCATGTAAATCTTATCAAACTTCGAAACTGAAAATTTGCATATTAGGACTTTCTTCCAAAAATATTTTCAGATCTCTACCACTTTCGGATAAACTTGATACTAAATACTTATTTATAATATAACCTTCAGATATGTTAATTCGTTCTCAGGAAACATCGCTAACTACTTTGCTTCAAAGTTATTCGAACACATTCATCAGGAGGATTACTGGCAAAAAAAAATTATGACTGCCGAACTATCGAACTAAGTCATTATTAGGGATTGACTAAAATAAGAGTGTATAATGCAGTGATGGGCAAATGTTTGGAACCAAGTAAATATCTCTGGAATTATTATAGATATCAAAATGAAATTTGGAAGGATACTGCAGTAGATTGCCTATTTGTTTTCATATTTTTTAACAATTTTGAAATTTGCAATGGAACACCCTGTATATTATTTTAGTTTCTCATTAAACATTTTATTACGAGTACAAAAATATCGGATTCGATATTATTTATTTCAATACCTACCGAGATATTATCAGAAAAGTAACTAAAGAAAGAAAAAATTTAACGGTATCTTGTAGTCCATGAAATTCATTGTAGAAATGACAGTAGCTGTCAAAATGACTTTTTAGTATTTGAATTTGAACGTAAAAGATTATATTGTTTTAATTTGATCGTAAAATGGCCGAATTAAGTGACGGAGTAAGAATAGAAATATTAATGATGATTGGGTATGGGGAGAGGAAAGGAACGCATCAAGAAGTTTGTGACCTTTTCAAAAATGTTCATCCTAATGCACAAATATCCCGTTCAGTAGTGAAGAAAACTATGAGAAGGTACGATACAAGTGGAACAGTTAGCAATATACCAAAAAGTGGACGGTTAAAAAGTGCAACTGAAAAAAATTGAAGTTGTAGCTCAAAATGAAGAAAATCCTCACTTATCCACTACTGACCTCGCCAATATGCATGGAATTAGCTGTCGTTCAGTAGGAAGAATATTAAGGAGAGAAAAATATAATCCATATAAAATTCGCCTCGTTCAAAAACCGTCCGAAGACGATTTCAACAGATGCTTACAATTTTGTACAACGATGATGGATATTCGCAACCGTGATAATAATTTAAGAAGAAATGTGGTGTTTTCAGACGAAACTAAATTTTTAAATCGACATAACTGCCGCTACTGGTCACAAACTAATCCTCGTTGGGTTCAAGAGGCTCATATAGAACATCCCCAAAAATTGAACGTGCCGGCATTTATAACAACAGAATTGTGGGACCCTTCTTTCTACAAGAAACTTTTAACGGAGATAGGTATTTACAGCTGTTAGAGACACAAGTGTAATCACACAATAATATCATGTTTTAGAAGGATGGAGCACTACGCCATTAAGCTCGCATTGTTGTTCTAGAATATTTTGATAAGACATTTCATCACAGATGGATTGGAAGAAGGGGTACTTATGAATGGCCTGCACAAAGTCCCAACTTTAATACATTGGACTATTTTCTGGGGCGTTATTTAAAGTCTAAGGTTTATGTTGATAGACCAAATTATTTGCAAGAATTAGCTGCAGGAATAACTCACGAGATACAGAGAATTCCACCTGAAGTAATAGCTAATGTTACTAGAGAATTTACAAACCGATTTGCTAATTGTCAAGAAGTAAACGGTGCTCAGTTTGAACATCTAATACATTAGGTTCAGTTAAGTTTCAATGTTTTGAAAATCACTTAGTTTCAGTCAATTATTAGGATTAGTTATATCTTTAATGGATATTAGATTTTTACTTTTTTTAGATACCTTTCTATTAATATCTCGGTAGATATTGAAATAAAAAATATCGAACCCGATATTTTTGTACCCGTAATAAAATGTTTCATTAGAAACTAAAATAATATACAGGTGTTCCATAGCAAATTTTAAAATTGACATTACTTCCGGTAGAACCGGAAGTTATAAATTCTTACAAAATATAGAATCAAATAGGCAATCTATTGCAGTGGCCATCTTCCCAATTTGATTTTGATATCACTGATAATTTCAGGATATTTTCTTGGTTTCACACATTTCCAATCCAATCACTGTATATTACTGTTTATGTGTAAAAGTTACACAGAACGACTAAGCGCTTGTTACGTGAAAATTCAATTTTTTGGTGTTTCAGGTCTGGGAGAAAATGAACGTACCAAAAAATATTTAATATGGATATAAGATCGTTTGAAAGTTATGAGTAATTCAAAGACATCCTAATCATGACTAAAAAGATTCCCTTTTCTTTGGATGTTAAGCTATGGTGAGTCTTGGACTACTGCGTTAATTTTAAACATAGATTCTTGACGTCAAAAGAAACATTTTCTTCCTATAACATTTTTCCAAATTTGGCCCCGTTCGAAAGATATTTTTGTGTTGAAATTTCATAAAAAAACTTGCATTTCCACCTGTAATATTCAAACGACAATATCAATTGAAATATCTTGTAGAAGGTTTTTGATAATAGTCATGCATATTTTGGCATCAATAGTTTTATTCCATTTCTTGTGGGTTTCTCACTACATATTGGTTAAATTGCATGAAAAACAAATATCACCTGAACCGAAGGTCCGTATCTTGTACCTAGAACCATCGGTCTTTTTTGCAGATAAAATCATTCTTCATGTTTTTTCCTAAATCGCACCATTTTTGAGATATTTGAAGTTGACAGGAATTCAATCGATATGATGAAAACATGAGTGAGTGAATCATTTCTTAGAGGGAAAATAATGTTTTTTAACAATTCAGATTCCATAGTGGATGTTGTGGAAGGTAATTTTCATTCAAATTGAACTGGATTACAGAGGGGTATTTGCCCAATGTGCTTATAACTTTTTTACGCAGCTGAATATGGAAAAACGGTATGGGAAAAAGTGTTTCTTTTTATCTCCAGAACCTATGGGTTAAATTAATGCAGTGGGTAAACACTCACCCTGTATATCAATGGTGAAATTTTATTGCCAGTAGAAAAAAGAGGCAATGTATCAACAGCTTAGTAAAAATTTCAGTAATAAATCCTCTTTTCCCGTTTAAGTTGCTTACAAAAAGAGCTGAGACTCAAAAAAAAATTAAATACCTACTCTAAAAACAGATGGGAAGTCTAGAACAAAACAATGAATATAAAAGTAATCAAGATCCGTAATTGTCTATAACCAGTTCAATTTTGCTGAAATTTCATGAAATTGGACTAGACAGGTTCACTGGAATTGAAAATTGTAATCAGCTCCTGATATGTAGGATTGTTTGAATGAAAATGAAATAAAGGTAAGAAAGATGGTTTTATGGGGATATTTTCCCATTGTTTCACATCGGGCTGTTTAAGGAAAAAAAAGAAACGTGATGTGAAACCTCAGACAGATAAAAAAGAACCGCGTCTTTGCTTCCAATCAAGGAGGTTAATAGTGCAAAGCAAAAAATCGTTGCAGAATACCTGACGAGAAAGTATGTCGAGACAAGTATTACAGGCCGTTTAAATCTAGTTTTTTCAATGGATCTGAACAGGCACTTTGGGGGTCACTAACCGATGATAGCTTTAATTTAGAATAATGAAAAAATTAAGTCCTTACTTCACTCAAACTGTTCGAACAGGTTGAATCTTTATATCGGTATTTTAATAATTGTATGCAAATTCAGAATTATTGGCCTACTAATCTTGAAAAAAAAAAAGTTGAAGAATTTCACTTTTTTGACAAGAGTTAGCTAGAAGGAATCGAATTCGAATCGTCATAGACAAAATATGGACCCCTAGGAGCGTGCTTATTTCAGTTTGTACTGAAATACACACAGTTGGCACTGCACCTGATTCAAGGAGCGAAGAAGGTACCTACCTGCCTATCTATTAATAATTTTAGGGAAAATAATACCCCAACAAACACTATATGACTTCTTGGTTACAAGAGTGTCAATATTTCTGAGAAATATTCGGAAGTGAACGTGCAAAAATAAGCATTTCAATTACATTTCATAAATTAATTATTTTATTTGTTACTCATTGATAAACGTCAGTTTCCAAAAACACAATATTAATCAAGAAAGTTTATTTTATCAAGTCACTAACTTGTAAAACTGACTAGAAAATTTTGTTTAATCGTCATATATGTTGAAAATCATGGTACAATTGTTATTTTCTCTGGGTCTTTTAAACCTCAATATTTCGCTATTTTCTTTAGGACACCACCAATAGTGTGCTGGCCAGCATTAAGGGAAATGCACTTTCCATGTCGGAATATCAGAAAAAATCTTAGGCTTTCTGTTCCAGGAGGCCGAAGATTTACATATTTTCTGTATAACATGCAGGGTTTGAAGCTGCAGCCATCATCTGTTATGGTGAATCTTCTGGTTGTTTAATTTTTTGTTTGCCGCAATGTCAAAATAACATATTCTCCCATATCTTCTACATCATTCATGATTAAGGAGAGAATTTCGTCACATCCACACCATCCAAAAATCCCAAATATTGTTACAATTTTCGCCAGCAACCACTGGTCATCAGGAGCATGTAAAAGAAATTTTTCAGCCTCTTCTTTACTTAATACCTTGGCCTTTTTTGGCGTATAGTGCTCATTTTTTCGTTTCAGAAACGCTATTACCTTTTGAAATCTGCAAATGACAACTAAACGTCAAACCTGCGAACAGGGGCATTTTCTTTCATTTCCAAGCAGCTTTTCAGCATAGACCATTTTGCCTATAAAGTATTAGGGCTGAATCTAGCTGATAGTTGATTCAAGTAGACCGATAAAACCACTTTTTGAAGTCGTCGTATTCTCGTTCGTATCTTAAAGCTGATTTTGCAGGTAATAAACTTGAAGCTACATTGCTGGCTGCCTCAATAATTTCTTTTGGTACATTCATTTTCGCTTTCGCCAAAACAAATGTAAAGAAAAATAAACAGACATGTTCATGGCAACGCTTCCATAGCTTACGACATTTACGACAAATTATTGAATTTTTTTTTGGAATTAATCTAACCTTTTTACAAATGAACAAATATAATATAAACCAATACACGCAAGGTAACGGGTTTTACTGGCTCAAGGATGTAACTGGCTCGCCAGTTAAAACCCTCTTACCTTGCTAGTTATGTTATATTCTATATTATACCTAAAATTGTGTCTAGGTAAACACCAGCATTTTTCGAAGTCTGGTAATTTTTGTATTAGATCCAAAAATTTCAATCTCATAATCCGTAGAGCTCCGTTTCTTCCAATTTTAAATACAGGGTGTCTCGAAATTAAACGATAACCTGGGCAAGAGACCAAGATGAAACAGTTATGAATACTAAAAAAAAACATGTCATTCAACGAATCGACAATAAAAATTTTTCATAAAAGTTCAAATTTTAACAACTTCGGGCGTATTTTTAAAACTTCTGATCACAATTTTACAGTGATTTTTTTGTTATGTGATTTCAAATAACATTGCTATCAATCACAATCACGGAAAAAATTGTGATCATTGTTCACCAAGTAAAATACAGTTTTGACGAGTTCCGATTCAAAAAAATTATTGTCAGTCAACTTTGACACTCCAGGTTGGTAAAATATGTAGCACACTAGCCTTGACAAGATTTTTCGAAAGATGTAGGTAGTATATAGTCTAGATTCCAATATGGTACAACACTTGATACCACATTTCTCAGTAGATGTCAAGTGGCACATCTTCTAACGATGTCGGTAAATCTAATTTTTCTGATTCTCAATTTTTGATTCACTTTTACCTAATTTTTATGCATTTTCGAGAATTTCTGTTGAAAAATTTTTTTCTGGATAAGAAACTACCACACGAACAACGTTCCCTATTCAGGGAATAACAAAATCAACAAAAATCCTTCACAAATATATATAAATTCGGTAAAAGTCAAACAAAAATTGGCCTGATTCAGGATTTTGTTGCCAGATATTTTTCTTTTAAGAAAATAATTTTTTTTTCATAATTTTGAAGCGCACTGTATATTTTATCATCTATAAATACACTAAATTAAGTCATAAAAGAAACTGGAACACTATTCCGTATAATGGTCTTTATGATTTTGAATTTTTAATATTCATATTAATTAATAATATACTGGGAACATTCATTTATTGATTATAATAATATTGTATCGCGTAGACAAATATCAATTAAATACCGAACATGCATCCTTGCACATTCAATTAATTTCAAATACAACATTCCTTGCTTAATATTTCGAAATAGCACGTGCTAACCTCCAAATAAACAAACCAGGCGCCAGGATGGCATTCTGATCAAAGTATCAAATGCCAATTCGACACTTGCCCTCTTGATTTAAAATAATTTAAGTTATCTCAAGTTCCTTCTGCAAGTAATAAAATCGAAAACACTAAATTTATATTTCCGATAAATCAGCCAATGATGAACTTACAACCATTCGGTTGCTTGGATACGAAAATACAAACGATTCATGATTTCACAACAAAACAACGAAAAGTTTAATTTTATTTAATGATATCTAATAACGTGCAATGAGCAAACAGTAATAGAGGGCAGATATTCGCAATGAATCACTTGGTGAAAGTAAACATAGGTAATTCAGGTGCAATGCAGAAAAGGTGGAAAATAATTATTGGATTAAATCTTTGCAAAATTTAAATTGAGGTACTCACGTCATTTTCTTAATTTTTACAAGCACACTTGCGTGTGCAAACTTAATTCGACTTAGTAACCCATCTTCCCCCTCGAGGATTCCAGCTGAGAAAATTTAACAACACTTTATAACTCCATGGGTAAATCGACAATGGCGGCTACTCTAGACGTCGACTCAAACCTCCAGCGTTGTCTCATTGACGTGCTGCGCAGTGGAGAACGAGGAAATTTTGTAACTAAACGTTTACGTTTGGCATATTTTGATTTAATCCTTTCACTTCACATTCCTTCATATAGTTTAGTTAACAAGTTGAGGAAACTTGAAAAATGGATATGAAGGTCCAAAAAATATAAGCGAAGGCTTATTGGATTACTAATTATCTCTAGAAAAATGTTCTTGAAGGATTTTGCGGCAGGTGACAAATGACAATTGTTATCAACAAAATAAGAAAAAAAAATGGTATTTAAAATTTCACAAATACGTAGAAAAATTTGAAAGATTCTGAGAAGTAAACAGTATTTAAATTTTCGCAAATATGTAACACGAAAAATATGGATATTTGAACAATTCTAAAAAATATGTCGTTGAAGACGAATTTTCTATAGAAAAATTCCAATACTTTATTATTTAAAATCTTCATCATTTGTGATTTTAATTTGACGTTAAAAATAGATCTACGCACGACATACTCAATGAACGCGTCTCCGTTGAAGAGTGTTCACCATTTTCAAAATTCGAAACCTTTTGGAAAAAATAATCATCACCATATTTCAAAAAGTCACACGATTACTTATTCAAAAATTTGTATCTCTGTTGTCTTAAAAAGTGGGATAAAAGGTATTATTTATTGGGCCAAAATTCATAAAATTCAACAATAAAAGTTCATAAATATTTATTGATTTCTTAAATATGATGCGTTAAAACTATTAAATATCCTAAACGCATAGGAAAAAATGGCAATGCTTGTCAATACCTGAATTAAACTATAGTGATGTAATTTGCATAGGCTCTGCATTTTTCATGTAATATGTTGTTTTGAACTTAATGAATTATTTATTATTTTTTTGCTATTTCGTTGTCCAGAGAAAATTCTCAGTTGTTTGAATTCGATTTTTTATATTAAAATTGTTTGAATTACTTATTGAGAAAAGAAAATGATTTTTCATTACGTATTACATAATTTATTAATTAAAAAATGTTTTATTAAAAAATTTTGACCAATGTTATATTTATCCTGGAACCGAAAGAAAACAATGTATTAAATACTTAATGTATCAATAAAAAATCTTCAAACAGCTAGGAATACGATAAGAAATATTGAAGTCTTTATTGAAGGGGGTAAATTTGTCTTTCAGATAATTTTGAAATTACAACGTTGCTGAAAATCTGTTCATGAAAAATATAAACAATCATATAATTTATTAAAAAAATTTTTTTCGCTCCACTATTAAGAAATGTTAATTCGATTCAACTAATAATTTAAACAATTCAAATATAAAAATACACTTATATAAAAATAATTAATCGTAATTCTCTCTGTACAGTGAAAACGAAAAAAATTTTTCAAAAATATTGCCTTCCTCATTTAGGTGTAAAAATTAATCAAATTAAATAAAACACTCATAACTAATGTTAATTAGAACCATCATCAAATGTGATTACAAGAATAGCCAATGTTATTTTTATTATTTTTCATCGACGTTTTAGAGATATGTTATGCATTTTGCAATAGTTATCAAAAATTTTTGTCAACCAATCAATAAATTTTCTCGACATATTCTGAAGGGTTTTATGAAGTATATGAGATCAAAAAATTCACAGAATACTTCAGTGAATATGGCAGACTAACCAATGGAAAGCAGAATTTCAAGCATAGGATAGCTCAATAAACGGGTTGATCAACCGATCAACGTTTAAATCCATCGCAGACTTATTTGATCCACGTAAACTCTCAAACGTAATGAGCTAGAGACTGAAAATTTACAAGGTATGTTTGAGGAATAAATATCACAGCAAAATAAATCATTGGGTAAAATGGCACTGATATTTTCTAAGTATAAAGAAAAAAATGTTTTGCATGAATTTTTTCAAAATAAAATATCACTAATGATGCAGAAATGCGTACTGAAAGCTAGTCAGCTCCTCGCTGTTCAAGTTTCTCATTATTAATTTCACGCAGTTTTCTTGATATCTATATGTAAAAAAAAAAATAGAAAAGCACAGATGTGAGGTCACCGCGAGTGCTCCGCAAATGATTCAATGCTGATATGAATTTGTACGAAAATATACAAATAGGAAATGAACGAAGATGGTACTTGCCGATACGTGTTTCTACTGATTGACTTCATCAGGGCAAGATAACCTTAGAAATAAGGAGATGGTTAGAAGACAAAATAGATAATAGGGGTACACAAACAGAAGCGAGCGACAAATTCATGTTATCAACACAAGGACCTCTCATTCGGAAGAAAATCTAACGCATTGACATGAAGGAAGCATAAGAAACCTGTATGATTCCACCCTGATCTAAAATTAATAAAATTAAAACTACTATATTCATCGTAGATTTGAAGATCTCCACTATGATATAGTATGTTTCAATTTTATAAAAATAGGTTTTAAAAGGAATAATGTTTGAGGTCAAACAAAATAAATTATGCAAACAATGCCAACCACAAAATCTACGGACCTTTCGTCGGTGATCTTCAAAATTTTCAATTTCGCTAAAATGAGTTAAATAGTTTTTAATTTATGTGAGTTAAAAACTTTTTTGCAACACACATATTTTGGCTTTATATGTAGAGGTACTTTGGATCATCGTATATTTTATTTTTTATCTCAGCGGTCATCAACAGAAGCTAATTGAAAGGAGTACCACTGCTTAATTGAAGAACACTGACCTCTTCCTTCGGCTTTTTTATCTGCCTTATATAATGAAAAAGTAATAATTGTAGACTAACGTTTAAACCTAAGAAGTTCACTAGTCGTCCTTGTCTCCTTTCTATTCACAACAGTTTCGCATATGCTGCATTGGTGGATAACTGTTCTATTTTCAATAAAAAATAAATAGATACAATTTATAATTCACCTACTGCAATGTCCAACTGGGGATAGCTCATATTTAAATTATTCGGTAAAATTATGACTGTAAGAAGATTTCAAAGTTTTTAATATTTCGTCCAACTAAAGAAAAAAAAATGAAACGATAACTGAATAGATAAATGAAACGTCGAAGAGCACACTTGTTCTCTACGGCATTCGATATTGACAGGAATTCAGGGCGTTATAATATTATAACTGGATATAAAAGAATGAGTTTTTAAAGACAGAGGATCAGAGATTTAAAAAAAACCTCTTCCGACTTCTACTTCATTTCGTTTTCTTCTTTAGGACTCTGAGATGAACAGGTAAATATAAATGACCAATGTGTAACAATAGATTTAGGTAAACGAATCTACAAACATGAATCTTAAATTTACATTAACTAATGCAGTTTTCTTTAAGTTTCGTTTGGATTCTGCACCTTGTTCTAAAGCCTATCAAAAAAGTCTTAAACACCCCTGTTATAGCCAAATAAGTTGATCCATATAATATAAAAAAGGGCACAGTATTTATTCACCATATTACGAAAAAAGTTACATAATCAGATAAACCCAAGTTAACAAATTCTTGATTTCCCAGAGCGGAAGTCGCCCAAAGTTGATTAAATTGTAGGTATCCTACATTAATGAATTAAAAAGAATGATTTCTTCCGAAGTGGCGTGACGATGAAGAGTCATTTATGACAGTCGGCTACTAGAGGGTTTTATTGCTCAGATGTGCCAATCATCAATCCAATTTCTATTTTCCCCCTTTTCTTATAACTTATTTGCAAAATTAAGCTTTCTCGGTTATCGTGTAACTAGTAGTAAGATTAAAATTAAATTCATGAACGTACGAATTGAACAACAACACCATCTATCAGCAACTATTGATGGTTAATACATCTATATAGTCTCATTTTACTCTTAACTGATATATTTCTAATGAGACGCAAAGACATTTCAGTACTTCTTCAAATTGGTGAAATATATATATATATATATATTAAGTATTGAATTTTTTAGGTATTCTGTGGATTTTTCCGATTGGATATTATACTTATACCATTGTTCACGAGATGGCGAAAATCCAATAAAAATTGGCGGATGCGCGAAAGAATAAAATTAGGAGAAGCATTCGAATCCTTTATGTATATCTTCATTTAAAAAGAATTCAAACTTTGAAATAGGCACTGACATGAATCTAGAACGAAGAACAATGTGGAATATTGTTCCATTTCAATCATTTCCTATTTTCATGTAGTGAAAAGAAAGTTCTGTAAGTTGTGTAACTGTAATGTTTAAACAAACACAACCTTTTTAAGGAAATGAGGTCTTCATTAGTGGGTTGTTAATATGTTCTGAATGCCGATGAGTGGAGGTTTAAAATCCCACCAGAGGCAAAATAATAAAATCTTCTTATCCCGACCACCAGCCACTACTTAAATCCGTTGTCCCCTCAAAAAAGCAGCCTAACCTAACATAACCTGCTTCACCCAAGGTAGTCTATGCCCAAGACCGCTGACGAGCGGAGTTCAAAAATAATAAAGGCATATAATTAGTTGAAGATAATGGATTTCTATAGGATTTTTCGGAGATAATACCACGAGTGCTTAAAAATTTCTGAAATTTTATTGGAGCATAAGTGTTTTCTTATAATTTCACGAGACCGAATGACGAGTGAAATTTGTAAAAAAAAACACACATAAATGAAAAATTTTTAAAATAATTTCAAAGCACGCATGGTATTTGGGGATAATATTTCTTAAATGAAAGATATGTTATATATTAGTTAGCAAAAAGTCAAACAAATTTACATTAAAAATATTTATTATTCAACTTACAACAAGAAATTTTCTAGAATATTCACAATTGATTGTATGAAAAAAATTACAATATTGGTAAATATTATTGTTAATCATATATATTGTGCTGATGTTGACGCTTCTAACAAAAAAACTTTAAAATCTTCAAAATACTTCTCCATCAGCAATTTCGCCGTATATTTTTCGCCGTTTTTCTTCCTTATATTGTGAGACCAGCTTTTTAAAATAAATGCAAGTTCAGATACTGGAGTGTCTTGATTGAGTATGTAATTTTTTCATTGTAAAATAAGGTAAACTATCTCCAAACACTCTTTTTAGACTTTGCTGTGTTTGGCGGTTCAGTTTTTAGTATATTTTCGTCAATGTTGTTTTCTAGAACTAACCCAAAACGATTCATAATGACGACTCTTGATGTACTTTTGACAAATAAATTTGAAAAACATCGGTTGCTACAGACTTGAGCGTCCCTTATTCATATTAAAAACAAAACAAAATTTGCCTTATTAAGATATTATTAATTGTTGAAAGTGAAAAAGAGTCATACCAACGTTGAATTGCCGCGGTAACTTTTGCTAAAATTATTCAACCGTGGAAAGAAGGAAATGTTAATTTATCGATTAGAAAATGTATTAATTTTTTTAAATAAAAAAATTATATTTTTTATTTAACTTACTAACTTACGCAATAGAAGACATCTTTTTATGAATCTGTATGAAAGTCAACCATTGAGATAATTTCTTATTTTCTTGATATTGCAGATTGCCATTGCTTCAATCAGCAATAGGGCCACTATTTTTGACAGCTTAGGAGATTCAAGTCTTCAAAAAAGTTAACAGGGAAATAAGAAGGCAATATTCAACGATTCTGCGTCACGCCACTTGCTTTAAACCTTTATTAATATTCAGAAATACAGTTTGAAATGATGGAACAAATTCATTTTCTCAGGGGAAACATTTGGCAACAAAATCCTGAAACAGGTCAATTTTTGTGTCACTTTTACCAAATTTTTATGCATTTTGTAGCAATTTTCTTGCACCCTGTGCCATGACCATCAACCCTCTAAATTTTTTGAATAGAGAAACTGTGTTATGACTTTCAAATTTCAAGAAAAAAATTTTTTTTTTAATTAGTTCAAAGTGGTTTTCACTATGTGCAAATGGATCATTCACTATATTTCAGAATATTGAAATCGGTCTTCCACAAGGATCAGTTTTAGTTCCTTTACTTTTCAATTTATATCTAAGTAACCCTAAGTACTAACCCACGACATCATCTCAGAAATTTGTTTATGCTGACGACATTGCTATTGCTTACCAACATTCGGATTTCCATACTCTGGAAAACATACTGTCATCTGATTTGGAAATTTCAAGGAATTATTTTATTGAGTGGCGATTATGTCCAAATCCCAACAAAACAGAGCTATCTTGTTTCCATCTGAATAATCATGAAAAATATAGGAAATTAGCTGTAACTTTCAATGATTCTCCTATCGAACATAATTTATATCCAAAATACTTAGGAGTTAAATTAGATTCATCTCTCAATTACAAGGCTCATTTAAATGATCTGAGCCTAAAACTGAAAACTAGGAATAATCTTCTTCAGGAATTAGCTGGATCAATTTGCTGATGCTTCCACTATTCGGACAGCATCTCTAGCCCTAGTTTTTTCTGCAGCTGAGTATTGTTGCTCTGTTTAGTTTAATAGTGCACATGCACAAAATATTGATTAACAATTGAATACATCCATGAGAATAATTACTGGCACCATAAGATCTACACCGGTTAATTGGTTACCAGTTCTGTCTAACATTGTCCCTCCCCATATTCGCAGACAAACTGCAGCTCTGAATTCTTGGAACAAATATCATTCTTTTCCCAATTTATTCCCAATTATTTCATATATTCCACAAAATAGAATTCCCAGATTGAAGTCACGTAAACCATTAAGGCATAATACGTTCTTCAGTATGAACATAAGTGATAAAGAATTATGGAAGACTGAGTGGAACTCTTACGAAATGTTCAATAAGTATCTCGTTTCTGATCCTTCCGAAAAAATTCCTGGTTTTGATCTTCCAAGAAAACTTTGGACAGTTCTTAATCGTTTGAGAACAGGTCATGGTCGTACCAATAGCATGCTATCCTAGCGCAAGTTGTGAATGTAGAGAAGCAGAAGAAACAATACCTCATCTCATCAATAGTTGTCCCATATATAAATTTCAAAATGGTTTTAGGGCTATTCATGATGTTTCCGATTCTTTCTTGGAATGGGTTATAAATTTCAAACGAATATGATACGTATTTTTGTTATTCAGTTCTTTTTCTACTTTTGTCTTTTTATGTCCAGATTCGACGTGGACAACTTGAAGAAGTCTCTGTCTCCATCAATAGAAGACCACTCTTGAAGAAAAAAGTCCCTAAAATATATTTCAGCTTATTTTTGTACTTTCACACTTAGACGGGGAGCCAGGGTTTTTTTACTGGGGTTTTTTCCCAAGGCTTTTATGTGATACGCCGAATTGTATGACACCCCGTCACTAACCCCTGATCTATATGCTTTGTTTGCTAACTAAAAATTTTAAGCCAAAAGAATATATATATATATATATACTATGAGACGATAGTACCTGATGAAATTTGTCACCCAATGAAGATAGACCATTGCAGTTCTGTTCAAGCTCAACTTAAAACCCCTTTCAACCCCCGCACGTAAAAAATTTGAATATGTTAAATACTGCGCTGCAGTTATGATATGAAGTAGGTATGTTATCAGTACGATTATACTGAAGTTGAAACTTTGTGTTGACAATATTTTTTCTTGAATATTTCTGCAGATACAAAGGTCCTCTCAAAAAGGTACACTTTCCCTATTCAAAAAACTTAGGGGGTTGATGAGGATGGCAAAGGATGCAACAAAATTCCTTCAAAAATGCATAAAAGTGAAAGAAAAATTGACCTGCTCCAGGATTTAGTTGCCAAATATTTTTCTTTTGAGAAAATGAATTTGTTTTATAATTTTGAGAGTAAAAAGATATACACCATTTTATGTTTAGAATTCGTTCCAACCTGACTATATTCTTCATCAGGAAGTCAAACCCAATCGATTGAGGCCTTTTAGGTTCTATATTCTAAAATTACAGACATTGGGTCAAAACGATAGCACGCTGTTCTACTGGAAGAACCGTGCAAAAATGATATTGAACCATAAGTTAGAGTGAACATATTAAATAAATCATAAATGAGTAGAATTAATGTGAATGAATATCCTCTTTCATATAATTATCATGGATTAAAAAGAAGAAAAAAATCTCTTTAATCTATGACATTCATATTATCAGATTACTAATGCACATTAGCCGCGTACACGTTTCGTTTTGAAAACGACAGATGGCGGCACTAGTAACAATACAATCAGAATCTTCATATTGCACTCGCCCTAGAAAATTCAACACAACACTAAATAATAGAAAAAAATAGTAATTAATAAACGATTTTACAGTATCATATGTGCATGTTTGTCCTGCAAGTAATAGAATTTTTCTAAAAAACAAAAAAAATTGATTATGTAAAAAAACACAGTTACTCCTTCTGTCATAAAAATCAAATTGATCTTCCATTTAATTATTGACCTGGTAAAATTGCAAGACTATTGTAAAGAAAATACATTTAGATAAAAATAAGCTAGTGTACCTGCCATATTGAATATAACCTAGAAACGATAAGTGGATACCAACCACCTAAGAAAACTATTTCTAAACTTCACGAGAAAATATTATTATCAAATTAGTTTTGATATGTACACAATATCAAAACTAGTTTCATTATTTGGTGTACATTGATATATGTATACCTAGGTAAACCAGTATAAACATAAACATAATGATCATCAAGTAAAAACCGAAATCATCCAAAGATTGACGGGAAAGGTTTCATAGACAAAAACAAAAGGAGAAGTCAATTCATTTTAATCATAGATCCCTATACAAATGCAATTTAAGAGTTCCACAGGTCCTCAAGTTCATTAATTCACTATTTAAAATTCATTAAAAAAGGTTTGAAAATATATATACATATAAAAAATTAAATTTAGGTACGATTTTGAAATTTTCAATAAGCAAAGTCACATATATATTGATCAAAAATAATGAACTCAATGATATCTTCCAGAAAGCTTTTACAATTGTGCATACTTATAATATCTCAAGAATTAACCGATTGCATATAATTACAGTTGAAGTATTCACATTTTGTATTTTATAATTTAACATTGCTCTTACTTGAAAAATAGGGAGCTACTCAGTGGGAACAACATTGATAATATTTACATGAATGCAATGTTCCAAGTATCCCATCATTTTGATCAAATAATATCGATAATTAATTTAATAATATTAAGATTCTTGTGAACAAATAGTTCTAAGCCAGTATGAAAATTTATGTAGGTACGCAATGAACAACTCATATGATAAATATAAATGTTTTTTTAAATTCCAGTTCATTTCATAAAATAAGAATAATTTAACGGTGAGGTCTCATAAAATAAATTATAAACTAATTTATTTGAGTTATAAATTGATTCATTCAGACAACACAGGTTGACTAAATTTACCTATTCTTTTGTGAATATCTACAGGTCTCACAGCAAAATAATACTTATTTTTATCAGCGAACTGTGTCAATGTACAAGCCATTGGTAATGCCATAGCTTTAACATCACCAACCTTCCTCCACATATCAGTATTTGGAACGGCAGAAGTTTCTTGATAGGCATAGAGTTGATAGCTAGCAATTGCTTCATAGTGATTTAAATCATATGGCATTCTCCATTGCAAGATGATACCAGTGTTAGTTTTTCGTATAGAAAGCACAGGTTTTGGTGGAATCGGCTTCAGAATTTTATCATTGGCGACCTGAATTGTTGGGGGAGCAGGCAGAGGAGCTGGATGTTTATTAACTTTCAACAAAGAATTTTGCACAGGCAGTTTTGGTTTAATCTGAACACTTCCTGATACTTTGGGTATAACAGACACTGAGGAATTATTCAAACTATTAATTACACCATTTGTGGGTTGAAAATTCACTAAAACTGCTTTTTGTCCAGCTGATGTCGTTAAAACACCTTGCTTCAAAGAAGAATTCTGCTGCACTACATACATAAGCTGAGGAGTGCTTGACTGTAGACCTGACGAAACCGTTGTTTTCGGAACGGTATTTATTCTAACTCCTTGTGGAACAATTGATTTAACATTAGTTACACTCTTATTTCCCTTCTTGTCATCTTCATCAGTTAAGTCAATAAAAGATCCAGTTGTTTTTGGGCGCTTTTCAGGTGGAGCTGTCGAATTTTTAATCGGTGTAGTAGTTCTTTGTGATGTACTATTGGGAGGTTGAGGTGTCCTAACTTGAGCTCTATTTCTATTTTGTAACGCTTTGTTTAAAATCGGTGTTGTCGGCTTCTGTGGACTGGGCACCAATGTTCGGTTGGGAGTATTATTATTCGAGATTGGTCGTACTTTCAAGGAACCAACCTGATGTTGTGAGCCAGCCACTTTCGGGGGATTTGGAAGAGATCTACGCTTAGCTGCAAGAGCATCATGCACTGTGGGTAATCTAACTTGCAATCCTACTGACCTTGTTATTTTAACAGGAAGGATAGGTTTAATACCATTAGCAGATAAAATTTCATTCATTAATTTCTTATTCACTATCTCCAAATCTTTTATTTGTTTTGTGAGAACAGCTTGATCTCTCCTAAGATTTTCTATCGTTTGTTCTTGGATCTTAAGTTGATGATTAGTTTCTCCAAGTTCACTTTTATGAAGTATAGCTTCACACAATTTTTGTATACAAAACTCTTCCAAATCAGCTCTACTTAAATTTGTCAAATGTGATTTAGTCATAAATTTTGAAAATGAAATGAGATTTCCCAATTCAGTAAGATCTAAAGAATCAATTTCAACATCTTTAATTGAAGTCTGGGTAAGTTTTATTCTTTTGGATGAAGGTTCAGGACCTGGTTCCTCCATATTCCTTTTATTAGCTTTCTCTGACTTTTCTTCTAGGTTATCTGAACCACTAATGTTACTGAATGTTTCAACATTATCTTCATTTTCTACTCTTTCCTCATTTTGTGGAGCAATTAGTTTATTTGAAGATTTTTCTTCATCGCTTTCGTGAACCTCCTTTTCGGATTCAGATGATTCATTCAGTAAATTTTCAGTAATTTCTGGTTCAATTCTATCATCTTCATCAGAATTCTCAAAGTTCGACATATCATCAGCATTCTCTAAACCTTTGGAATTGGAATCATCATTTTCTTGTTCCAACTGACGGGCATCTTCTGCAATATCTGCATCATCCTGTGCTGAATCTTTTATCATGGAAATGTCAAGGAGATCTTCTGAATCTGGATTAGAGCTGGTCGAATTTTCATCACATTTCTGTGGATTTATATCTGTTGAATTATTTTTTTTACCTATGTCTTCAGTTATATTTTTATCTGCAGTAACATCACATGTAACTATATCGTTTACTTCCTCTTCTTCTTCTGCGTTATCCTTTGATTGAGTATTAATTGTTTCAGTTTGCTTCTCTTCACTTACAGCAATTTCACCAGTAACACATACCTCGTTGATTTCATCATTGTCACTTTCATCACATTCATTCAAAAGGCTTTCTTCTATATTAGGGTCCAACTCTTCCACATTATTACCTAATTCTTCAGGATTTTCATGTTTATTCAGAATCTCATCTTCATTTTCACTCGTTAAATCACTTGGTGTGACCTCTACATTATCGACAAGTTTTTCTGGTTCTATTTCTTTTGTACTAACAGAATCAGATGATACGAGAGGAGAATTGCTAGGTTTATCTGTCTCTGATTCAACGTTTGGAGGGATTATTGGATTGGCTGCTTTCTCAGTATTGAGATTTTCTAATTTATCCAAATCAGATGTATCATCCCGACATGCATTTTTCGCGGCTTTCTCGGTATTTTCTTCTGGTGCTACCAGATCAGTATAATTTTTTTCCTCTGTAACAGGAAGTGGGGTTTCTGAGGGAGAGTCTGTTTCTTTTTCAGAATTGATTTCCTTATTCGTTTCGTCTTCAGAAGCGACTTCTTTATTCTTTTCGTCTTCAGGATTGATTTCTTTATTCGCTTCTTCTTCCAATTCATCTACTATTTTATCGTCACTTTTGTTATGATCTTCTTCGTCTAAGAATAAATGAAAACTTTCTTCATCCGAGTCCCTTTCTTCATCTACAGTTTCGAAAGAAGTCATTAATTCATTTGTTTTGGACATCTCCTTGGTATCTAGTGGCGTTTCAACAGCTGACATTGTTTTGTTTATGAAATAACTGCATTTAAAGATGTGTCAAAGTTGAAAATATCATGCGTCCAACTATTATTACTCCAAAACAAATAGTAAACTCGGCACGGTGTTATTCACTTTTAGGTTAAGTTTGGCATAGATAACACAATATTACCGTTAAAATCAAGACACAGACGCCACCGTGAAGATCCGAACACTACTAACTAGAAGAACATAGTTGCCAATCCCGATTACTCATGCGCAGCTTTACGGTTTATCGTCCATCTCACTTTATTTCATATTTCGCTCCCCGAAATACCTCCAAGTTCTGCTACGAAATTATGGATTAATTGATCACTAGATCCAAAACTGGATAATATATCCCAAAAATCGGGATTAAAAACTGTTGGTTTATATCTTAGCAGAAAAAATTTTTATCCGAAAATTTTCTATAAGGATCTGAATCAATACAGGATTAAACTGGTTCCCCGTCCACTGTTGCTGTTACCAGGCGGAAATATGACCTTCGTTCCCCTTGAGGCTTTATCTAGCTCAGTCGACCAGTTGTATATTCTTCTCTTTGAGCGGATGGAAAATTTTCTCCGTTACCTCATGGAATATGATTACGCGCACTTTTGAGTGGTGAGGCAAATGAGTTGAGAGGTCGGATGACTTGATTAGTTTAGAGCAAACGGAAAATTTGTTAATTATTGGCTTCACCACGAGCTTTCCTGTGAGAATTATTGCTCGTGTTAATGACCAAATGGTACCAAACATGACCAGATCGAGTTTTTTTACTTTTGAGTCATTTATTTCATCATTTGGTTTTTTTAGGAAATTGCTGGAAGAATTAGGTTATTCCACAAATCCAGTTCTAATTGGTGAACCAAATTGACATATTGACAGTTATGTTAATTATTGGTTTGAAGCATAGACCTTTTAGTTTTTTTTACCCATTAAAGTAATTTGGTAGGAAGTTGCAGATATATTTATTGTTTATCCGAAAAACTTTTATTTTATACAGATTTTCCTCCAAGCAATGTAGAGCTTTTCCAACAGGAATTTGTCAGATATGTATTGATTTTTTTTTATCTGTTGCTTTACTTATTAAGCTTTCTTGAATTTCAGATTAGTTTCTTTAAATTTTCTGCAAAAAACTTTTGAAAAAAATCTATTAAGAAATGAGAGATGAAGATGAACATGTCAAATTTGAAATATCTTAGATTTTTTGGTAAACAAGCGCCATATTAACATATTACTAAATTTATACGAGATAATTTTTTTTATGAGGTTTCTTCCTAAGCCGTTAATTGATTGTAACAGGAACTGTATGGCAGATATGGAACATATGGTCTTACCTTCAACCAACACAGAAAATATTGGTTGAGAATTGAATAATTGTAAGCTCAAGATCAAAAGAACAAATGAAAAAGTTAGGAGAGGGGTACCCAGTAAGTTATAAATTATTGAAAATTAGTTACTAAAAATGTCAGTTTTTTGAAATTTTATCCAATCATTGCTGTAAGACGTTGCATCATACCAAATTTCGAGTTTCTGAGTTCACTGAAACTACCCTCTTAGTTATGATGCGGGTGTCGAGAAAATTTGTAGGATAATCGGGTGTTTGTTTTGATTGCGTTATCTCGAAAAGTTTCTACAACAACAAGGGACAAAAAACCTGAGTATTTGATATGAATTTCAGCTTGGTACCTAACTCGACGCATTTCTGAGAAAAATGGCCTTCAGTCTTACTGACAGATCCTTTAAAGGTTTTGTTTTTTCCTTTTGAGGTAGGGTAGGGTATATTTTAATTATTGTTTTATTTCAGCATATCTTCATCTAATTATAAAGGTACTAGCTACTAAACTCTAAAGTAAGTACTTTAAAATCTACTTGATGTACGTAACCTTGATCCGCAGGTACCGAATTCTTTTCTGAGGTCTCCTTCCTACCTACATGATGAATTTTACCGACATCACCAAAGACAGAAATTTGGAAATACTGATGGGCAAGGCCAATACCATGAAAAGTATCAAACGAAAATGATTAAATTTTTTCATCTTCAAGCAAATGACACTAACATGGAAAAAACCTGAGAGAAATCGAAACGTAGATAAAGAAATGGCTAAACCATACGTTTGGTTCAACTTATCAAAAAAATAACTAAAGATATTGAACTGAAGATTTAAATGTTTACTACTGTATTCGAAATTTATCAGTTCTATTAACTTGGTGCACGTAAATAGGATGAATTTTAGAATTGTTGTCGTGGTGAACGGTAGTCAAGACAAAGGCGTGGCCTGAGCCTGAATTACATTCGCCCAGTCGTATATTCAATATCTTTTAAAGAGCTTGGAGGCTTGGAGCATTGCCCGAACTGACGCCGCAACGTAATTGTTCTACGGCGTTTGCGCCGTGGCACCCATATCAAGTGTTCAAGGCTGCACTCGAGGAAATACAGAAAACATGTATCTATTATCCACGAAACAAAATGATAGGAAAGGACGAAAGGAAATAATATTTTCGAACTGTAAAAGAAATGTGAATTAGTTGGCAAAATATTCTTCCTTTGACAATTCTATTCTTTCTGCTGAAACATCTCTACTAAATGAGCTCATCCAAATGACCATATGGCCTTTGGATCAATAAATAAAATTATGAGAAGAAAATATTGGAATACAACAGTACATTTTCATGTTCTTGAAACGAGAGAGCGACTAGTCTTATACCTAGATGCTATTTTTGTCCAATTACCCACTCGAGCACCAATACGAATATGTTGGGGCGTTTGCTCTCAAAACGTGTCGTGTAGATATACTGACATATTTAATGGATTGTATTATGTAAACCTTGTCACTCCTTTTTTATTTTTTATACTTTGCTTGTATCCCTATTCATAACCACCAAGGACAGTAAAAAAAGATGAAAATCAGATCGAGTCAAAACATTAAAAAATAGAAGTAGTATTAATTTTGCTGATACGGATTTGGTAGGTACTGATCTATCATCCACTTCTATGCAACTGTTCTAAAAATGAACAAAATTTTCGGTATAATGATAACACACTCATCATTAATATCTTTGACATATGTCAATATCAATTAGTTTGTTAAAGACATGATTATATTATTTCAGTATGAAATGGTAGCAAGAAACT
This sequence comes from Micraspis discolor, assembly GCA_030674115.1. Taxonomy (NCBI): domain Eukaryota; kingdom Metazoa; phylum Arthropoda; class Insecta; order Coleoptera; family Coccinellidae; genus Micraspis; species Micraspis discolor. Next base: position 14,246,540 of record JARTUT010001740.1, read on the forward strand.
ATTAAGTGACGTAGGTATGAAACGTAATAATTATTATTAAATTGAATCATAATATTATTCTTTATCAGTACCGTACACATATTTCTCTCCAGAATAGTCACAATTTCGTTCAGCAGCGTATTTGGTGCATGCGCACAGCCGGGAGAACGCTATGCAGAGGCCACCTGGTGACCCTAGGTGGTCCTCTTTAGGAATTCCTTTCTTGGTGGAGCGATTGATTTTTTGGATCTGTACCTAGACCCATTCCAAGTTTTTACTTGCTTTATCAATATATATCAAATAATCAGAGTCTATGTTTTTTCTATAAGGCTGATGAATACGGGTTTACGTTAAGACTCAATTAACAACTCTTCTTTATTTACCAAGCTTTCGGATTACTCCAATCCATACTTCAGGGCATCTAAAATGTAGCAGTTGAATAACAATACACGCCCAAAGCTTGAAATTTTAAATACTTACACAAAATTGAGATTTTTGAGTTTTCTAGTTATTTTCATCATCCGATATGTTAATTTTTGTAATTTATATTTGGATGTTTTTGATATGTAAGGCATGAAAATAACTAGAAAACTCAAGAATCTCAATTTTGTGTATCTGTTTGAAATTTTAAGCATTGAGACGTATATTGTTATGTACCTGCTACATTTTAGATGCCCTGAAGAAAGATTGGAGTAATCCGAAAGCTTGGTAAATAAAGAAGAGTGTAAATTAGAGTTGTTAATCGAGTCTTAACATAAACCTTTATTCATCAGCCTTATATATATATTTATAAACTTTTCAGTTTTACATCCAATTATCTTCAATGAATTCATGGATGAGTTTTCTACAGATCAAGAACAATCCGTTACAAAATCTAAGTATTTGAGCGTGTGGGATAGAGTAGTACAGTAGATATGTATCCTAAACTGAACGAGAATTGAAGAATGAAATAGATTTAACTCTTCAGCTTGGCAGGGGACGAACTTCATCAATTTCATCTTGTCATTTCAATGCGTGGCAATGGAAATGTTTAGATAGAAGACTAAGTCACAGATTAAACAAATAATATGCTTATTATTCTGTGATTAAGATAAAGAGTGAGCATTGCAAATTGTAAACTCTTAGCATTAGAATATGTCGACACTCTTGTTATTTTTATAGACAAAAATACTTGATCAAACATTCAAAATACATACATAACACATACTTTGTTTATTTGGACATGTTATTGAAAACTTTCATTTTTGGAAATTCAAATAAATCGTAGCGTAGGTTAAATAAGGATACTGCTTCATAATGAAGAGAACTACTATTTAGGGTGTGGATTTTGATTAACTGAATTTAAAAACAATTCATTAAAATGCAATACTGAATATTCACACACAAATTCTTATAAATGTTTTATCCAGTGACAATTTAGACTCTATTCTATGACAGAAAACATAACATTTAACTTAAGAAGTTGTTTGTTTTGAAACAAATAGAAAAACAGAATATCGTATATGAATTTTTCATACAGCTTCTTCTTGAATTCAATAAATACAAATGAATCGCATGAAATATATACCTATATTAAATATTTGATAATCTGTCGAAGGTAATTCAAAATGACATTTGATCAACAATGCTTTCTAGAAATAATTTCACTCTTGAAATTTACCTTATGAAATTCATCCTCAGAGAGAAATTATAGGCAATCTTGTTACCCTGATCTCATCTACAGGAATAAATTAACAACATACATATTGAAGTTTCTTCGAGTGTCATACAGTTTTGGGGAAAATGAGTATTTAAGGGTGTCGTGTCATACAGTTTTACAGTTTTTTCATATAACACCAAGTAAAAAGTCAGAAGAATTCAAATAAACATAGTATAGTAGGCCACTACAATAGGCCTTCTCGCCCAATTCATCTACTAGGATATCGTTGTTCTGAATATATTCGGTTACACTAGTACACTTAATTTGGAATATGAAAACCATTTATATCTACAAAACGGCCCATTTGCCGTTCATATCTTCACTTATTCTGAGGTCAATGATCAGTTTCCAAAATATTTAGGCCTTGTTTCGCAATATCCAGTATTTAAGAAAAAATAAAATGTTTATTGTAATTTTGACCGAGTAATTTGTTTATAATCGGAAGACATTAATATAATGATGAAATTAATATTTTTCGCACATTCCCAATCCATTATAAATTAATTAATTTATAACTACAGCTCATTCGAGGCAACTATGCATGGTGACCCAAGTTCAAGTGCCTTCTAGACCTTCTTGGAAAACTGGACATATTTGAAGTCTGAAAATTGGGATTATGATATTGTTCGAAATTCTTTATCGAGCTGAAATATTTCTGGAGCCTGAGCACTTTTATTTATACAAGGAGATAAAATAAAGTTGTAAAAAAATTTTATCTTTCTGTTTCTGATTTTATTGATCAATTCATTCTATTTAAAATATTTGTACTAACTCGACTTGTTTTAAAAAAATAAAAAGAAAACAGGAAAAAGGGTAAAGGGTAAATATTCATAGCTACTATTGTGTTCATTTTCCTGAGCGAAAACTCTTCTCATAATGTCAATGTAGGATACTATTATATATATATATATATATATAGAGCATATGGAAAGGTCAGGCTTTTGAATTCCGTAAATATCAGCATAAGGTGCTTCAAATTTTGTGTTGGAAACCGTCATCACAAATTGGCCATAACTTCTGTTTTTCAAATCGAAACCCTATTTATTATGATTGCATTGGATTCTGCGAAAAAAATAATGATGGTACTCTAAGATGATTTTTTTCGTAAACTCGGTAATTTCTGAGTTATTCAAGATTTTCTGGAATTATGTTGTACGTAAAAACAGATTAATCTAATTCGTTATTATTTTGTTATCTAATCAGTTATTATTTTGCAAAATTTAATACCAAATGCTAGCGTTTTCGGTGTGTTTAAATTAGTATTTTAACATTTTGTTGGGCCACACAACACAGGTTTTTCTGTGCATCGGTTTCTTAATCGTTGTGTGGTCCTTTTTGTCTAGTATTTATTCATTATTGTCATCTTATAATTGTGGAAATTTAAGACAAATAAACAGTTGATGATGATGATGATTTTATATGATATATTATAGATATGGTAGTCTCCCATAGCACACTTTCCCAGGTGGCGGATAGCAAACCAAAATTAATATGGTGCAGTGCACTAGCTGCAGCATTACTTGGACGAAGATATCGAAAAATTATTTGCCAAAAAGTCGTTACAAGAATTCAAAACTATTTAATCAAAAATACGAATAAAATAAATATAGAAGATGGCTGGAAGACAGTGAAAAGTAGATCATTGGATCAGGAGATAATAGAATATGCGTACCGAGTTGCCAAAATGGAGTGGATGACTGCAGAGTCGCTAGCAATGAAGAAAATCGCAGACCGTATTGAAAAATAAGTGAATTAAAAGATTCTTACACCCTCACGGGAGAAGGAAAAATGTGAAGAAATAGTAATACTTTAATAAGAACAAGACAGTAACGGGACTCAAAAGAAGATGAAAGAAGTAACCCATTCTTACAAAAATTAAACTCATCTAAGTATATGAAATATGAATGATATTATATTGAAATAATAAGAAGAAATTTTGGAAGAATAGCAAACATACAGGGTGCGGCAAAAGTCAGTTTACCGTTTTGCAAATAAATTTATTTCCGAGAAAAATATAACATCAATAATTACTTGTGGCGTCACAATTTATGTTCGAATTGTTCCCCCTCTCTTCAAAACATCGTTTAGTCACAGGTGACCTGAACGCGGCGCGTCGACTACGAAGCCAGTACTTACGAATGTACGATACAGTTTATGCACCATTTGTCTGGTGGGAACTTGCTTATTTGGAAAGCGCTGGCGAAATTCTTAAAAAATTTCAGCACCATCTCCGTCAAGTTTTAGGTAAGAAGTGAGCAAACAAACATGTTCTTCTTTTGTGTACTTTACACGCGCAGCCATGGCAATGAAGGCACTATAAACTTACACAACAACACTACTACACGCGGACAACTCAACTCGCTACGTTTCAGCTGCCTAGGTACGATGCTGGCCGAGAATACACATGCGTGAATACCAGACAGTGTAAACTGACTTATGTCGCACTCTGTATATGAGATCTGTCTTTGCTGGTGTACACCAAGTACGTATGACAAGGACAAATAACTTAAAGAGGTACCAGACTTTAAAAATTTTCAATTTCAAAGGGCAAAGAAAATAGTAAATGTAGAAAATCAGAAGGCCCAGACAAAATACATATTGAAATACTAAAACCATTAGACGAAGAAAACATCACCCCTCTTTACCTTTTTTCAAATTTGATACAATAATTTAAGAATTAGGTAGCATCGCTAAGAATTGGTTTACGTCGATATTATTTCATTATATTATTATTATTATTTTAATTTTTTAAAGAACTATATTGGAATCAAGATGCCTCAACAAGAATAGATTATGAAACATCAAAACATTTGACAATTGAAACAGGCGTGCGTCACGGTTGCGCTCTTTCGCCTTCATTCTTCAATATACAGGGTGAGTCTTTAACCACTGCGTTAATTTTAACCATAGATTCTTGACGTCGAAAGAAACCTCTTCTTCTTATAACATTTTTCCAAATTTGGCTCCGTTCAAAAGAAACCTCTTCTTCCTATAACATTTCTCCAAATTTGGCCCCGTTCAAAAGATATAGGGTGTTAAAATTTCATAAAAAAATTGCATTTTCACCTGTAATATTCAAACGACAATATCAATTGAAATGATTTCTTGTAGAAGGTTTTTCATAATAGTCATGCATATTTTGGCATCAATAGATTCATTCCATTTCTTGTGAATTTCTCAGTACTACTGTGCAGATTGGTTAAATTGCATAAAAAACAAGTATCACTTGATCTTTTGTCCTGAATTGCACCTTTATTGTGATATTTGAAGTTGAAGGGAATTAAATCGATATAATCTTCTGATGAAACATGAGTGAGTGAATAATTTCTTAAAGGGGAAATAATATTTTTAAAAATGCAGATTCAATAGTGGATGCTGTGGAAGGAAATTTTCATTCAAACTAAACTGGACTACAGAGGGGTATTTGCCCAATGAGAAAACTTAAAATGGTTATAACTTTTTAACGCAGTTGAATAGGGAAAAACGGTATGGGAAAAAGTGTTTCTTTTGATCTCAAGAACCTATGGTTGAAATTAACGCAGTGGTCAAAGACTCACCCTGTATACTCAAAAAACCAATTTGATAGCATATCAAGAACATGCCGGTATATCGTAATCCTAAGTAAATCCTAAGCATATGATATACTAAAATTGATAATAAAAGGCAAAAAGATGGAAAACGAGGTAAATGCAGTGGTTGGAAAACATTCGTGATATGAGCATAACCACATTGCTCTGAAAAACGCAACATAAAGATACCAACATTACTAGCAACCTTCATTAATTGAGATTGTAATGAAGACAATGAAACACTCAGTGTCTTATCTTATTTATTTTTTTTTTCAATTCACCGCAAATGAAAGTGATTTACATAATTGGAATTCATTTCAAATATTACAAAAAATCATCGAACATATTGATTTATTGTTCTTTTTTGTGATAATATAAAAAATTGATTCAGCAAGAATATGGCGGATGCGCGGGATTGAAGGCACAATTAACGTCATTGTAATGATAGTTATATCTCTATTATCCACAGTGGTGACAATATCGTTACCGTTTGGTTGTACAGGATCACCATGAGTCTACTTAACGGCGATGATGAGCATTTATCTTAAGTCGTAAAACCATAACTGGAAACTTCGAAGGCTTCAACAGATTGCATAAGATTGATCACATATATATGAAAATAAGTTAAATACAATAAATGGGCTTCTGAACTTCCTTTAATCTATAGATAGGTCAGCTATGGAATCGAATTCGATTTTCATAAATGCTGCATATTCATTTTAGTCCCTCAACAACAATCCCGGTAGAAAACTTGTAGTAAATACTCCCCTGGTTAATACGCTACAGAACACTTACTAAAGGGACATTTGAAGACATTTCTCATTCCCTTAATTTTCATATAGTACGCCATTGATAACGGAAAGTGCGTTTGCCATATTGGTAAACCAGTTTCGCCAAATTGATAGGAATATTACCATGAATAAAGCAGAAGTGCAGAATGAGCCTGATGAAAAGTGTACATAGCAATAGCTTAATGAAATAATAATTGCAATGATGATGAATATTTCTTCATTCTGTGATTTACTATATCTTCTATCGAAGAAATAAGAAAATATTTCGATGGTCTAACCTATTTGTGTAAACGAAAAAAGGCAACACATGATTTGTTTTGAGATCCAAAAAACAGTGTTTTTATTAATGTGTGTTATACAATGTAATGGATAATCGAGGTTTGTGACAATTGTTTGTTTAAATGTTTCATCTCTATACGCATGGTGACACCTTAATGAAAAAAACAGAAAATGGAAGATTCTGCTATTGTAGTCAAAGCCAAACCGGCTAGGAAGGTTTTTAAAGCCAAAAAAATTACAAAGGTCCCTGATTATTTTCTGGAAGACCCTAAATTAATATCAGCAATAGGAGCTTTGCCAAAGAACTATTCGTTTGAGATACCAAAAACGTTATGGAGAATTAAGGAAACAAATTCTAAAGTAGTTGCATTACAAATGCCTGAAGGTTTGTTATTATATGCAACAACAATTGCTGATATAATCGAGGAGTTTACTGAGGCAGAAACAATTATAATGGGTGATGTTACTTATGGAGCTTGTTGTATCGACGATTTCACTGCTAAAAGCCTAGGAGTAGACTTGCTTGTTCATTATGGTCATAGCTGCCTGGTTCCAATCGATCAAACTAAGGGAATAAATGTTTTGTATATTTTTGTTGATATAAGTATTGATCCTCTACATTTCTTAGAAACTATCAAACTGAATTTTGCATCTGGTTCAAAACTCAGTCTAGTTAGTACAATACAATTCTTAGCAACTTTGCATTACATCGCTAATCAGTTGAAAGAAATTGGCTATGATATTATCCTCCCACAATCTAAACCTTTATCTGCTGGTGAAATTCTAGGATGTACAGCACCAGTTTTGCGTTGTACAGACGCAATAATTTATTTAGGAGACGGAAGGTTTCATTTGGAAGCTATTATGATTGCAAACCCAAAAATCAAAGCATACAGATACGATCCGTATGAAAAGAGTTTCACCAAAGAAAATTATGACTATGATTTAATGAATAGTATCAGAAAGAAGAGTGTTGAAGAAAGTAGCAATGCTGGTAAATTTGGGATCATAATGGGTACTCTGGGTAGGCAAGGAAATCCAAAGGTTGTTGATCATCTCAGAAAACGTTTGGAAGAAATCAATAAAGAAGCAGTAATTATTTTGTTATCAGAAATTTTTCCTAAAAAATTAGAATTGTTTCCACAGTTACAATCATTTGTCCAAATCGCATGTCCTAGATTGTCAATAGACTGGGGTTTATCCTTCAGCAGACCTCTATTGACACCATATGAATTGTCTGTAGTTATAGGCGATAGTCGGTGGCATTCAGAGAAAAGTTATCCAATGGATTTCTATGCTGCTGGTAGCTTAGGTCCATGGACTCCTAACCACAAACCTGGTCAAAATAATACTGGAGCATGTTGTGGAAAATGTGCTTGACTCATATTTTATTTTTATGGTTTTTGTAAATCCTTGTGTTGATATTCAGGAATATAATGTACATAATATGTAAATATCGTTATAATAAATGTGTTCATTTTTTAGTCATCTTATTTTCTGAAAACCAGCACCACACAAAGAGTTTCGCTACACAATATATATTTTTTGCAAGGGAGCTATTATAGTCAAAATATTTAATCACCAGTACAATAGGGTATATGCATAAAATTTATTTTCAGTTCAGGTATTTCAAACAAAGATCACTGAGGAAATTTGTCGGAATCTTCAAGAATGAAGGAGCAAGTATTGGAATTGCCTTTCGAAAAGAGTTTTGGACAATAGAGAAATAGTGCGGAGCCCCTAACTTCAGGTCAATGCCTTTCTACAGGTTTCCAATATTCGAAATGATCTGAAGAGAAAATTGAAAATTCTTTGCTGACCTTTATTTAAAAATAGAAAAGCATTGACGCGCTTTTGCGCCCTTGTTGTGAAGTATTTTTCCGTACTCTGGAACACTGTGATACTGATAAAACCGCCGCAATGAATAAAAATCCTCTAGAAGAATTAATTCTTATTAACTCTCAAAGGTTGACATAATTGGGTAAATGAATCTACTAGAAAATAATTTTGCCGCGCTCCATCGATCTCAAAGAGTAAATAAAAAGAAATTGATACTATTTATAACATTTATAATTCCTCACAGAACTATCCACTTTTTGTGCAGTGAATCTTCGTTGGTAAGATCTACATCTCCTCACACATCACTTTTGACACCATAAACTATCTTCTCATTCATTAGGGATGAAAAATATCATGGCATTCATACTTTTTTAGTATGGATGCCGTGCTACCACTAGTTTTGCTGATTTCTCTCTTTCTTTTGCAGCAATTTTCTCCAACTCTTTTTCGATCTACATCTCTCTGGAGTCGAAATATGTCTTATTTCCATTTCACAATCCAAGATTATAACACCAACACTCAAATTGACACTAGAATATTGTTTGATGTATTTTCTGAAGGAATAGTTTGAATGTTCAATCATAGATTCCTATAATGAGTCACAGTGGTTCTTGGCTCCTTTATGAAATCGACATTTTTAATCATTAAAGGTGTTGAAGAAGCCTAGCTTCTTAAATAAAAACAGTACAAAGTTGAGTTGAAGTTTTTCTTGGATATGAATAACCTTGATGTACTTTCCATACTTTGAGAATCAATCATCACTTACGAAATATTATAAATAAAAAAAAATTATGAATTTTTTGAAAATTTTCTAGTATGATTATTTCCACGAAATTTCGCAAACTTAATCGTTTTTTCAAACCTCTTTAAAGTTACAAACTGATCAGATGGATATTTTATTTATGTATTTATTTAGTTATTAACGGTACATGACCTTTGTATGTAAAATATAACACAAAATATGTAGTAAAATCTAAGCAGTATAACACGAAAAAGAGAAGATGTAGAGGTAAAGCAAGTATAAATACATATATATGTGTAATACGAAACAAAAAAACAATACAAAGCACAGATAAAAATTAATCAGAAATATCACAGTCTTATCAGGTACTTCAATTCTCTCCTCAACCTCTAAATAGATTCATGAAATATATCAACTGTTAATGAGTCGACGACATTAGAGTTTCGCATTAATCTCGACACCGGGGAATGAAAACAATAATTGGTTCTTGATTGGGCGAGTCAAAATAAATCAAACCTTCGGATAGGTCGAGGTGGGACATATAAGTTGAATTGTGACAACAAGTCTGGGAAGTACAAAAGACCCTGAAAGAGCTTAGCAATGAATATCACTTCCGCATGAAATCTTCTCGTCCTCAGAAGGATAGTCCAAGACGTTCCCGCATTCGACTGGCGGAGAAAGTATAGACTTAAAATGTACCCGTTCTAAGAGCAGCATACTTTAGAAATCTTGTTGGACCCTCTCTAGGAAGGAAACTTCGACCGATAAGTATGGAGACCGCACTACAGAGGAGAACTCCAACATTGGTCTAACCAACGAGATGTAAAGATGGTGAAGAGTCTCGATGTTGAAGTCCCTAGTATTCCTTATTATGAACCCCAAAGCCCTGAGAGATGACGCAGAAACGTCCCGAATATGTGCCCTAAAAGACAACGTGCTGTCATATGAAACACCCAGGTCTTTGTAAACAAATATTCTATCTATAGGCTTACCAACAATACAATAATTGATCGTAATAGGGTGCCCCAGACGGGAAATCGTCATGAACTTACACTTATTGATGTTGATAGTCAGGCCATTGGCATGACACCACTCATCAATCGCCTGTAAATTCGATTTCAACCGGTCAACATCGAATAACGATTCTAATGAGAAGAAGAGTTTCAAATCATCCGCAAACAGCAAGAACTTAACAAATCGATTAACATGACTTAAGTCGTTGATAAAAATCAAAAATAATAATGGACCAAGATGACTACCCTGTGGAACTCCCGAAGTTACCGGTATCGAAAAAGATAATGTTCCACCTATTTTAACGGTTTGGTATTCTAGGATTTATCGAGGAAACCTAATTTCATGTACTCATAACATCTCTACCGTTCGACGGATTTCGCCCAATAACGAATTTGACCTAGATATTTGAATAACAAATCTATTCTGAAAAGATGATAGCTTTAGCTCATCTCCTTAAGATAATAGAGAGTATACGGCCAGTCGAACGGAAATTTTTCAGTTTAACTTTGGATTCTTCATCAGGAAATCTAACTCAATCGATTGAGATCATTTTCGGACAGAAATTAGAAAATTACACACATTTAGGTGAAAAGATATCACGCTGTTCCATTAGAACAAACGTTCAAAAATGGAAAATTTCCTCCATAGACTCCTGAGTGACTCGCCAAATTTCAGCCCTAGGATAGAAGAGCATAGCTCGTAAAAATCCTAACGAATAAGTGGCGACATCCCCGTACATTCAAAACGTCATCATACGTCAAAATCACAACAAGCCTTTGGCGGTGACTTCGACGTCGGCGCGTGCTTAAATTGCTATTGATCGCGCCACGAGTGCCGTACAATCGGGGGTGATTCCGAACGTACGATATTCGATTCAGTGCATCCCCTTCGTTATCAAACATACACAACGCCGCGTCGCGAGCCATCAACGCATCGTTCGCCAAAGACAACATGTCGAAATCGTGACTTGCAGGGTGACCAGGAGGTCAGAATGTCGTCAATGTCAGCCCAAGGAGTCGTGGAGAGGGCCTCGGCAGAGCTCTCAAAACGCATCAATGGCCTGGGCCTCAGGAGAGACAAGCACTCAACCAAGGGTAGCGTGATGGAGAGAGTAACGAACGTTTTCTGTGGGGGCGGCAATAATGCAGCTGTAGCCGCTCCCGAAAAACCGTCCAGACTGCTGCCAACAATGAGGGGCTCCTCGAAAATCCAAGGAGGTCTGCATCAGAACCACATGGCGATGGCCAGCAGACGACCACACAGGGTACAGCCGGTATACCTGGCCTGGGATCAGTTGATGATGGATGAAAAGTTCCTGGGGAGGTTTTTCACTTATTTTAGTCCTTGCGAGAGATGTGTGCTGGCTCAGGTATGTCCAATGTATCGCCTTGATTCTTTGTTCACTCGTAATATTTCACTCAACAATCATGTTAATAAGCCCCGCAGACATACAGAGGTTTTTCTTAATCTCCTCGGACTAGATGTTATTATGTTCATTTAACGTTACGCAAGTGCATTGAAACTTCGAATCGTTAGAACAATTTCCATGGGAAAACATTCAACTGGAATCCTACATGATGACACTGATAACATAAATGTAGGAGAGCACTGACTTCAGGTCAGGAGCTTGCTTGTTCTTAAGTTTTTTCATGGACACTTGAACACTGTGATGCTAAAACAAATGTCACAATGCATGTAAAAAAAGCATCATTGGCAGTTTTTCTATAGTGTGATTCGAAGCCCGATTTTCTTACTCTTAGAAACCCTCTCGAAAATCATAGAAATTGATATCTTCCTTCGGCGCTAAATTTTACAACGTACATTATTTAATTATCACAATAAATGAACCATTTGGATTAATTTTCCGCCAACTGACACAGATTAATAAGTCCGACTGATGTCAATCGAATACATATTTGTGAAAGCATCTAGAATTGAAATTTCTGATGGACTTTTTGACATTTCTCTTTTCTCTAAATGATAAAATAATAATATTTCCTGGTGGATGGAGTAAGCTCAATGAAACTTAATAATATGTAAGATATCAACAACGTTCATACATGCACAAATTTTGGTTGAAATACGTGCGAATCTTGGGAGGTATTAAGTATTAAAAACAAATTTATGGGAATTTTTTGAAGTTTTCTGTAGGATCGATTTCTGCGAAATTTTGCAAGCCTATTTTATTTAACCTAATTCAAATATCTTTCAGGTTACAAACCAAATTTCAGATGCTCATAACTTCTGAACCATTGGACGAATTCGGCCCAATAACGAACTTGACCGAGATATCTGGACTGTTAACCCATTCTGAAAATATGAAAACTCATCATCTCTTTTGGAAGATAGAGAGTGTATGGATGGCCGGACGGACAAATTCAAGTTAGAACCTGTATTCTTTAACAGGAAGGCAAACCCAATCGATTGAGACCATTTTCGGCTCGATATTCGAAAATTACAGACATTTGGGCAGAAATTTCGAAGAAAATTTGCAAACATGTTTGTTTCAATTTCATTGCAAAATCTTCTAAGTTAAAAGTTGATCAGATGGATTTTCAAGGAGTTATTGAAAAAACAACATTCCGTATGCACTATTCGACGCATTTGGCCCAATAACAAACTTGACCGAGATATTTGGACAATCAACCTGTTCTGAAGAAATGAAAACTTTATTAGCTCATTTCCTTCAGAAGATACAGAGTACGGTCAGATTGCTGAACATACTCAAGTTTGGCCATGAATTCTTTATCAAAAAGTCCAACCCAATTGCGTAAGAACTGAAGATCAAGCATGGCACAAGTAACCATGAAATTTTCATATTACCAGCTAAATCACTTTGAGTAGCTCCGCGGGCTTATTCTTAATTTGCAAGCTCCTCTACCTGGTGGGCTAGATTAATTAAGGCTTGATAAGACTCAGTTAATATTTCATTACCTTAACTAGGGATCTATTATATAATGTCCAGCTATTTGCTCTTCTTGAAATAAAGGCTCAATGAAACTTACCATCTCATTAGGTGTCCAGGAAATACAAACCAAGGTTACATAGCCACTTCTGATGACAGATACACAGCAAAACTTCCGCTGTCTTGTTTGCATCTTGGGGAATATTTTTCAAGTAATGTGCTATTCATTTTCCATAGCTCTCTTCCCATATGCAGGGTGCAAATATTTCGCAACCTATTGCTCCTAGGTCTACAGAGGTCATTATAGATATTATTCCGCATAAAACTATCTATATAAAATGTCTCCTATAGTTTTTATGTAAAATTAACGGTTTTAGGATTGAAGCGCTGACGAAGCACCGTCGAGGTAGAATGTGAGGTGCGTTTTTTTTTTCAAAGTATTAGAGAATAGGCATAATTAACAATATGTAATAAAAGTTTTTTTTTATTTATGGGTAAATAATTTTATATTAACATTTTGAAAAATACAACAAAAATAAATTATCGGATATAACATTCTTTTTGTTCATTGTCAATAGTTTCTGTGTCACTATCTTTATTAGGTGTTGACAAAACGTCAACAAGAACTACTTCCTGATTTAAATCTAGATCTTCATCATTTTCATCATATGTCGACTCTGCGTTTAAGCATGACTGGCCACGGCAATGCCCACAAGCTTTTGAACACCTCAACCCAATTTTGTACATCCACATTTGCCACCACAACCTTTTGTGCAATTACAAAAGATTGTGTTCAAGAGATCATCGGGTGCTAGAGTTATTAAAGTTGTTATTGGCTGTAATATATTATTTTTTAACTCCCAACCCCTCTGTCTGGATCAATGTCTCTTCCTAGACAGGTTTGTACTTGCTGAAGAAGTAGCTGGTAATGAAGGAAATTTTACAGTTGTACTTTGTCTTATAAGCTTAGCAAAGCTACTGTATCTGTAATTATCCATTCAATGTTTTGTTGTTGGAGCACCGTATATTGCTAGTTGAAACATCTGCCAGTGAAGGTCATTCAAATGAGATAAAGTAAATTTTACTAGAACACTAAACCTCTATAAGAGAAGAATATCTTTCCCGAAACGTCCAAACATAAGATAAAAGTTTTTAAGACAAAAACTAGTAAAAAACATTAGAGTATACGTCTTTGTGTACATTACCGTGTGTGAGTACAGTCTAGCCGCTTTTTCAGCGCTTTAAACCGAAAACCGTTAATTTTACATAAAAACTGTAGGAGACATCTGTTATAGATAATTTCAAGAGGAACAATTTTTATTATCACGTCTATTGGCCGTGATGTATGCAAAAATTCAGCCCTCTAGGAATTTCTCCCAGATTGGAGTTTAAAATGCCCAAATTGACAGGACTATATGGCCAAAATCGAACTTGACACAGACATTCGGACAATTAACTTATTCTGAAAAACTGAAAACTCTAGCTCATCTCTTTCAGATGATAGAGAGAGTACTCAATTTTGACCACCGATTCCCTATAAATCCTTTTTATTTTAAGATGAGAGAAGTAGTAACAATTGCAACAATCACACTTCAATTCTAGAAAGGGTTCAATTTCGAAAAACGTTCAATATTCGTCCTACTAACGCCAGTGCTGTTTTGTGAAAGAAAAAATAAATAGAAATCAATCGGCACAAACAAGGCCGGACGAACGAAAGAAGATGAATGTGACAAGCTTGTTTTATTAATGCGGCAAAAGGAAACTGGGTTACCTTTCTGATGATATTCCAGTGCTGTTGAGTTGGAGAATAGTGTTATTGGCGATAGTCCAATACCAGTGATATCTCAGACTTCGTTTTGCACATATACGTTAGGGGGGCGAAAAATATAGGTACCTACCCAATACTATTAGAATTTCTGTTGAATTACTCAGTGTATTAATTTATTTTTATATAACTAACCAAAAGAACTTGACATTTCTTCAATGGAATAACTTGTTGTTTGCCGAAATAATTTTTCATGAAGAATTACCCTTTGAAAACTTTATATTCAACAGTTAATAGGTGACTGGTAATTTATCATGAAACAATTTAATTCATTCAAATAGTGAATGATTTGAAAAAATACTTTCAACATTCCTGAGATGTTGCTACTTATTAGAAACCTCAGTTAGGTCTTGGAAAGTTGAATCTACAATTTCATCAGATATGCTTGGGGGTAAACTTTCCAGCCACGGAGACATTATATAAAATCAAACCACTCACACCGTGTATTTCTTATTCGATTTAGCGGAAGAATTTCCTGAAAAGTCGAATTATTTTTTTTGAAAAGAGCAACACTCTAAGAGGGGTTGCTTCAAACCCCCAAAATTAAATAAAGGAGAGGCGTTGAGAGATACTTTATTAGAAAGGCACTGAAGGCTTTCGTATAACGGGCTATGAAAAACGTGATACGCTTTTCACAAAATCAAAACTTCAGTAAAGTGAATGAATCATGAGGAGTGTGCAAAAAGGCGAATACGCCAGGTTGTAATATTCACATTATCTGAAAGTGTTCAGCTATCCCATTCATAGATTTTTAACTCATCCATATACAACATAAAATAAAATTATTCTCCTCTTGTTTACTCTACGATATCATCTTTTTTGCGCGCTTGTTCCGTTAGAACAAGCCCAAATATCTGTAATTTTCGAATATCGAGCAGAAAACGGTATGAATCGATTGGGTTTTACACTCTGATGAAGAATACAGGGGCAAAACTTGAGTATGTCCGTCCAGCCGGCCGTGTACTCTATATCTTCCGAAAGAGATGAGCTAGAGTTTTCATATTTTCAGAAAAGGTTAATTGCCTAAATATCTTGGTCAACTTCGGTATTGGTCCGAATTAGTCAATCAGTTCAAGGCATATGAGCATCTGAAATTCGGTTTCCTCAATAACTCCTTGAATATCAATCCAATCAAGTTGTAACTTGAAAGATGTTTGAACCAGATCGAAACTAATAGGCTTGCAAAAATCGCAGAAATCGACACTCTACAAAACATTTTCTTAATTCCCAAGAATTTTTATTCTAATATTTCATAGCTCATAAAAGATCCATGGGATTTAAACAAAAATTTCACCATCGTAGATCAAATCCACGAAAAAATATGAGGGTTATTGCGCTCTGGGCAAATTTCACGTTCCGCTATGTTTATAGGGGATCATTAACCTTCCTTAGGTTCCTGTATATATGTATATGTATATTCTTTTGAGCTTTTGGCTTACAATTTTTTGGTTGGCAAACAATAGAGCGTGTAGTGTTAGCAGGGGTTAGTGACGGGGTGCCATACAATTCGGCGTATGACATGAAAGCCCAGGGAAAAAACCCCAGTAAAAAAACCCTGGCTCCCCGCTTGTGTGTTGTTGTGTGTACAAAAATAAGCTGAAATATATTTGAGAGACTTAGATCTTCAACAGTGATCTTGTATTGATAAACACAGAGGCTTTTTCAAGTTGCCCACATCAAATCTGAAAAGCAGAAAAAAAGAATTGAATACAATATATATGTATCGAATCGCCACGACTTCCTTCTTACTGGTTTCTTCAGGACAAGGCAACTTTGAAACCAAGGCAAGAGAGGAAAGAGTAGGACTAACTAAAACACAGGAGAATACAGCAAGTGAGAACGACAGATTTGCGGCTTTAACCCTAGAATCACCGGTTTTGGAAGAATACCAAAAATGTGCAAAATATCAATGACCTCCACATATGCACAAATTTGAGATTGAATAAGTACCTCAAAAAATATCGAATTAAAAAAAATTCTAGCCTGACGTTTTACTTCAAACTTGGCCTACATTTTCAAGTTAAAAATTCATCAGAAGAATATTTTTCGAGTTATTGACTAAACCGAATTTCAGATGCTCGTAACTGTAGAAACATAAAGTTGAACCTAATCTATTAAGACCATTTTTAACCTGATAGATTCACTGTATCCGTCTAATTTCAAATATTCGTTATAAGAAACTCCATATCTTATTAGATTAATCCTGGAAGTGGGTTGTTATAATACCACTTTACCTATAAGCCTCACCTCCACAAATCAGGATTAATTCACCTCCAAGACAGCTAGGCTAGATATTGCCAGCTTAGTCTATCTGAATGCGTCATGATAAATCTTCTTATATTAGAAAAAGATTTGATTCATAGGCGTATCGTAGGTTTTAACTCGAGTTATGTAGTTTTCTTGACCATAAGACGTGTGACTGCTTTTTAGAGCTTGTTTTGCTCAAATGCCTGCAATTTTCGAATATCACGTCGAGAATGGTCTCAATCGGTTGGGGATTGCTTGATCATAAGTATGTCTGATCGGCAATACTCTCAGTCTTCCAAAGGAGCTAAGCTGGAGTTTTCATAATATCACAATATGTTTATTGTACAAATATCTCGGTCGAGTTCGTTTTTGGACCGAATCCGTCTAATAGTTCAGCAGTTATGAGCATCTGGAACTTGGTGTCCTCGATATCTTTTAGAACATCCATACGATTGCTTTGAAACTCAAAAATCGTTTGAATAACGTTGAAAAAAAAAGTCTACCAAATTTTGTTGAAATCCTTTGGTTAGAAAATTTAATTTCTATTTGACAAATGAAGTGCCTCATGGACGTTTTGAAACATTTTACCTTCTTTACCTATCGTCATTAAAATTGATGTATTACATATTATGAAGATTACTATTATACTATTATTCAGGTAACTGAAACACCTTAATGTAAAAATTATATATATATGTAAATATTAATTACACAATTTGAACACTTAGTGATATTGACCCCAGCGGACTAAGAAGTTTTTTGTGTAGCATTAATTTAGGTATTGTCCATGTAATTTTCTCCCAGAATTTTTATCATAATCTTTTGTTCATTGATTAGGTGATTCTCCACGTAACCTTTAGCAACCATATTAGGCTCCGATCCTACATTCTGTTTGATTCTCAGCAAATAAGCTCCAGAATCCACTAGCAGAGTAGTCGATGACCGCCGAAAACAGTAACCGATAAACAAAAAAGTATTTGGCAATTTTAAAACCTGTTCGATAATTTACGGCAAATTTCCAAATATGTTAGTACCTATAGGTATATATACCTATGGATGATGATTTCCCTTTGAATGGGTTCCATAGCAGACTTCAAACATCAGAATATCTGAAAAATCATCACTTGGACCGCAAGACCCGATTCGAACAATCGTCCTTGCAGATTGGCGACAAATTTTGTGTATTAGATTTGAATATAGAGGGTATTTCTAAGGACAAGAGTGATTATATTTCTAAACCAACAAAGGACTATGGTGTTGAGATTATTCTCCTTCAAGAAACACATACGGATACTAAAAAAAATCTTCGTGAAAGAGGACCCATAAAAGGTTATGTATTAATTGATTATCTCTTTAGTAAAATTTACGGTTTAGTTTGTTATGTTAAAAAATCCTTGATTCACAATATCGAGTTAATCCAAAAAGGGGAATTTGAGGGTGTTTTCTTTATCTCTTTCAAATTTTGAATTTTTGTTATTCAGTTCTTTTTTCTGCTTTTGTCTTTTCATTTCCAGATTCTCAGTTTCCATCAATAGAAGATCACTCTTGAAAAAAGAAGTCCCTAAAATATATTTCAGCTTATTTTTGTACCTTCACACTTAGGCGGGGAGCCAGGGTTTTTTTACTGGGGTTTTTTCCTAGGCTTTTATGCCATACGCCGAATTGTATGACACCCCGTCACTAACCCCTGATCTATATGCTTTATTGTTTGCTAACTAAATATTGTAAGCCAAAAGTTCAAAAGAATAATTATATATACCTATAGGTTTCACTTCATATCTCCCATTCAAATATTTGACAAAAATTCTGTCATGCTTAACATTTAATAGTTTAAGATTAACGTATTTTCAAACATTTCGATGCTATATTCACCGTTTAAGCTTCAGCGGTTATAGAAAATTCTCGTCACACTTTCGTGTTTGTGTTGGGAATGGTTACTTTAACAAAATCCTCCTGAAACACTACATTTTCAACGCGAAGAAAAGTTAATTCACCTTTTCGGCAAGTTCCAGCAACTCCAACGATCAAGGCTGCTTCGATCTTTAAATATTGATCATCAAAAGCTTCTTTCAGAAAGCGAGCAATGTTTTCTCTACTAAAAACCTTCGACTTTTTAGGCTGGTGACCTTCAGAATGTCGTTTTAATAAAGCCAGTAAATTTGTATACTTCTTGATGTCAACTTGCGTTACAAACAAATGATTATCCCAACTAGTTGCAAAAATAAAATTCTGAACTTTTCTTTTAATATTCTATCACTAAAAAGATATTAGTCCGATTTCAACAAAAATTGAACATATATATAAAGATTATCGATGTCTTGCATAATCTGAAAATGTATCCTGAACGACTGAACCCAGGAGTTTCTTTTTGCGCCCTTGTTCTAGTTCAAGAAAGTAGTAGAAGGCGGGAGTGATATGATTTTTCCCAAATGTCTGTATTTCTCGAACATCCAGCCGAAAGTGGTGTTAATCGATCGTGCTAAAACTTGAGTAAGTCCTGCCGGCAGGCCGAATACTCTATTTTCCGTAGGAGTTGGGCTAGAGTTTCATATTATCAGAATAGGTCAAGTGTCCGAATATTTCGGCGGTTCTTTTGGTATCACACTCTTCTTAAGTCCGGTAAAATATTTTAGAATAAACATACAGAAGCTCCTGACATGGCATTAGTGCTTTTCCACATATTTTCAATATACATTTGAAAAAATTGCATCCGACGCTTTGGCTTAAGTCTATGCGTGATAAATTGTCGAACTAACCTAACTCCTAATGGTCCAGTGTTACCAATTTAACACTTTCCAAAACTCACTTCTATTGACATTAATTTAATTCATATAAATATATTTTTTTTATAGGTTTGCACCAGGTGGAGGGACATTCTGTACAGAAGTCCAAGGAATTGGACAGGGCTGTTTCCAGTGCTGCAATGTAGGGAACTGCGTACCACGCAGATGAATGAAAGAGCTCGTTTATATTCCTCACTTCTAAGAAGAGGTTTCCACTGTATCTGCTTGATGGGTGCCTCCGATGAAGATGCCATCGACCTAGTGAATTCGTTTCCTCTTGCGTCCAAACATATACACAATTTAAGCTTGAGATGCTCAAGCATCACTGACAGGGGTTTGGAGACCCTTCTAGACCACCTGCAGGTAAAGAATTGAATGAAAATATTCCTAAAGGTTGAATTACAATTCGAAAAATCTTGACGGAAAAGTTAAGAAAATCAGTGAAATCAATTTTGAAGGAATTTGATAATAGATTACTTTAAGTTACAATTTGAATATCCAAAATATTTGTTTCAGATTATATCATATGTCGGGAAATCGGTAATCTCAAATTTAGAGAGAATTGTGTACATTATTATTATTTAAGAAAGCAATGTCCTCAAAAATCTTACCCTTTTTTTATTGGCTCCAAAGTTTTGGCAACGAACTTGGTGTCGTTCTTTACTCTGCACTATTTCCAGTATGAACAGTCAGGAATTCTTCAACACTTGAAGGCGGTGAGATACAACCGCGGCGATTTATCATAAGCGGATAAACTTGAATTAGAGGATTAAGTACTATTCAGGAAGTTTGCAGCGGTCTTCCATGGGGTAATCTGGAAGTTCTGTTCGTGTTCGTGACTATTCAATAACCGCTCTTTCTAGAAAGGGTGGTTCAGCAGATTCCTGATACCATTTCAAAACGCGCAAAATTCAAAACAACACTATACAGACTGAATATACGTAAATATATATGTTGATTTATGTGGATATTTGAATATAATAAAGAATGTAGTTCGTGGGCTACTCGGGTGAACGGTTGCCTTGCGCACTGACGAAGGCAGATTACCTACCAAGTTCCTATTTCTACTTCTACAACTTTCCGTGAAGTTGCCCACGAATATTTTCTTTATTATACTGAGATGTTTCCCGGCTTTAAGGAAGAATAGATATCTGAAATTTGGCCCGTAATCGTCCTTCCTTGAGCGTTCCGGCGCTTCGAAACTTCTCTCATATTCCTAGATCTGGATCAAGTCATTTCATCCAAAATATGACTAGTGCACTCACCATGTTTTCAGACATCTTGGTCATGATGTAGTCTGTCACATTGATGACTTATTGTTGGTAATTTTTTCAGATTCTCGGCTATTTCTTGATTGCGGTAATGGTTTAATATGACCTAGTCGAATTTCACTTCTCTTTTATCATCAAATATGGAGCGGATACTTAACCGTAGAGAGATTCGTAATGGAGTAGATAATTTCCATCAAGGTAGCTTTCAATTGATTTTCAATCGTAAAAGCCTTCACTCAGAATATTCTAACAGTAAGTGGGTAACAAAGAACGGTTCCCTTATTTGCGTCTCAGGTTCATTAGAGAGAGTTGATTGGTGTAAATGTTCTACTATGCTCCTTCATTGTCCTTCTACTGAAGAGAAGAAAACCGTTAGCTTGATATTCTTGTCGTTATTAAAACCCGTAGAAGAATATCGAAAATCTTTCTTTATCTCATGAATTCTACAGAAGGTAGTATTTCAGACGTTGCATTCTTTAAAGTAGCTGTTTTCCGCTTGGTATTTAACGATAAAGTTTTGTTCGATTCACAAAGTTTTAAATGAGCTATTTATTCTTCATTTCCAGTAAGGAGATATTTATGCATATCTAGGCGCCGTTGTTCACCTGAGAGGGTGCATATAGATTTGCTCAAATGTCTGTATTTTTCGAATATTTGGGTAAAAGTGGTATCAATCGTTTCGTAAAGACTCGGCGATGAAAAATTCGTGGTCAAAATCGATTCTGTCCGTCCTTCCGTCCGTATGCACGATTACGTTCGAACGGTATGAGCTAGAGGGTTCAAATTTTCAGGGTAGGTCGAAGGAGAGAATATCTCGGACAGTTCCTTAGCGGATCAAATCCGTCCTATGATTCAGGAGTTATGAGCTTCTGAAAACTGATTTCCTTTATAACTTCCCGAATATCCATCGGATCAAATTGTAACTTGAAATTAGGTTGAAACAAACAGGCTTGCAGAATTTCGCAAGAATCGACAAGTTGTATAGACGTTATTGATATCACACATATTTTCATGTCGTAGCTTCTTTACATCTAAAGATATGATTATTTCTTCATTTACTGAAAAAAAATGAGAAATGACAAAAAGTCCGTCAGAAGTAGGTATCTTTGCTCTATACTATCACAGGCACGTATTCGATTGACATGAATCGGACTCATTAATCAGTGTCAGTTGAATTAATTGAACGAACTTCTTCATTACGGTGAGATACTATGCTTTGTCAAAATTTTGAAAATTCTGATCCCAAGTTCATGGGACGGATCATAACTGACGACAAGACATGGGTCTATGACAAACGAGGCAACTCATCGAAATAGGTGGGAATAAACAAGCGAAAACCGAAAAAACCACCCAAAAGTCGTTCGA
The DNA here is from genome assembly GCA_030674115.1 of Micraspis discolor. Taxonomy (NCBI): domain Eukaryota; kingdom Metazoa; phylum Arthropoda; class Insecta; order Coleoptera; family Coccinellidae; genus Micraspis; species Micraspis discolor. The sequence continues at coordinate 14,268,848 of JARTUT010001740.1, forward strand.
AAATCAAGACGATGTTAATTGTTTTCTTCGATATTCGTGGAGTAGTTCATTATGAATTCATTCAGCAAGGTCAAACGGTCAATAGGGTTTTCTATTTAAATGTTTTGAGACGTTTGAGGTGAATATTCGCCGTAAACGGACGGATTTGTGATAAAACAATGAGTGGATTTTGCATAACGATAACACACCATTTTATCGAACCACGAATATTAATGATTTTAAGACCAAACACTTGATAAATACCATCGACTAGCCACCTTATTTGCCTGATCTAGCTCCGTGTGACTTTTTTCTTCTCTCCAGACTGAAATTACCGATTCGTGGAACCAGTTCTGACTCTATAGACGCCATAGAAGGAAATTCGCAGAAGGTCAAACCTGAAAGCGCCAAATGGAGCTCATTTCAAGGGAGGTTCAATTTAATATTGAAGAAGTTTAATATTTTTACGTTTTATTCCACTTTTTTGTCAGAGAGTGTCACGAAATAACACAAATGTATAATACAATTAAGACACTATATTTAACGTGGAGATTAAATATATATAGAAAAGATATATCGGGTAAATCCACAAGTAGCAGAAGGAAATGAAAGAAGATGGTACTAGTCGACAAATGTTTTTGCTGATTGGCTTCGTCAGAGCAAGTTAACCTTAAGAATAAGGAGGTGGTTAAAGGACGAAATAGATAAAAGAGGTACACAAACAGCAACGAGCATCCAATTTATGTCACCAGGACCTTCCATCCGGAATAAAATCTAACGCATTGACTTGAAGGAAGCATAAGCAACCTTTATTTCATTTCCTTCTGATACTTGTGGATTCACCCGATATACCATTTCTTCAAATCGACGAATGCAAAATAAGAACTTCACAGCACGAAATCTCTCGGATTTGGATAATGTAGTTTCATTCAAATCTTGAAAAGTGCACACACTATGCTTTTAGGCAGTAATCGTGACCTTGACCTTCTATTCTCTAGAGATGCTTTTGGAGATAAAATAAACACATAGGCGAAATCCAGAGTGAGTGTCGGTACATTCTGAAAAGCTTTTAATAAAGCACCTACGTCTCATCGATCAATCTTTTCATAAAGAGGGCAAGCTCCTTGGTTTCTGAGTGGGTTATTCAGTTATTTTTCCCCGTCATCTTATTGAAGACAATCAGCTGAATATTGCGATTTCAAAAGCTCCTTTGTTCCTCCCACAGGCCCTTTACGAGCTGGAGCTGGCAGGTTGCAATGAAATAACCGAAGCCGGGTTATGGGCATGTTTGAATCCACGAATTGTCTCCCTCACCTTGAGCGACTGCATAAACGTAGCAGACGAAGCAGTGGCGGCTGTTGCTCAGCTTTTGCCAGGTTTATACGAGTTTTCCCTGCAGGCTTACCACGTGACTGATGCAGCTTTAGGTTATTTTTCGCCGAAACAAGGATCTTCGCTTAATGTTTTACGGTTACATTCCTGCTGGGAGATCACCAATCATGGGATTGTAAATATTGGTGAGTATTCATACGAAATAATGCATCACAGATTAGTTCATTACCAATACAAAGTAACGTGCTCAAAATATACAGGATGTTTCAATTACGATTCTCCATTAGACTTTCTTGGACGCCTACATTTTTTATCCAGAGCTATAAGAGAAGGTCCAAATTGTAGTGGGGGTAGGTGCGCTTGTTTAGTGTATGCTCCTTAGTGACTCATAATTATATAACCATAGATTAGAAATCTATGTATATAACCTGAGTTTCAGCCTCATATAGCATTATTCGTTCCCGAATACTCGTGTAATGAACAAAGGAAAACTATGGAGAAAATACTCTCGGTTCTGTAATAAAATTCCTTATCTAGCAGGAAATAGAAGCTCAGATCATCTATTCTCGACAGCAATTCTTTTTCTACTACATTTTCTCTTCTGATATATCAACTTATCGTAAAGAAATGATGACTGTGCATACGCATGCAGTAGGCTTAAACCTCCTGAAATTCCATTGGTTCCTGATATCTCAACTAATCGTAAAGAAATGACGACTGTTCATAAGCATGCAGTAGGCGTGAAATCGTCAAATTCCATTGGTTCCTGATATCTCAACTAATCGTAAAGAAATGACTATACTAAGCATACAGTAGGCGTAAATCTGCTAAAATTCCATTTGTTCCTGATTTTCTCTCTGGATACGATCAAATATTTAATGCTAAATAGGTACTTTTCCATTCAGATTGTTCGAAAATTTTTCTTCATAGCTATGAAATTCGAAGCGTTAAAAAAATGTCGATATGGAAAAAACTATCCAAAACATGTTTTACTTTGGAAAGCGTATTTTCATTAATGAGGAAGTCATAGCCAATTATATTAATCGACTACACTCAAAAATGCCCTGAAACATTAAATAAATAACATGTAAATTATTTCATTCAATTCAAATTAAGAAATGTAGTACTAAATTATCAGAATGCAACCACCCTGTAATAATTTTCACATAAATCTTTTCAGTTCATTCATTGCCCAATTTGACCATACTCAGTTTATCTGGATGTAGTAAAATTACCGATGACGGTGTAGAATTGATTGCCGAAAATCTTCAAAAACTACGTTCCTTGGATCTCTCCTGGTGTCCAAGAATAACAGATGCAGCCTTGGAATATATTGCCTGTGATTTGAATCAACTTGAAGAACTCACACTTGACAGGTACTACAGACTTCCCTTTTTTAAGGAATACTTTAATTTTGAATACTTTATTTTATGCAACATAATACATGAATATTGAGATAAACTCTAGTACTAGTATTCTTCAACTTTTACTGTAGAAGTTTATCATTGATATATGGGTAGAAAAAACAGAAGAAGAGAAATGGACAAACATTTCTTCAGAGTATAACTTCATCGTAAAATCATGCATTCAAAAGGTGCAAGAATAGTATATTATATACCGCGGGACTGAAGTAGTACATTTAATCCTGAAGGTAAAGTTTATGGCCCGACCGCAGGGAGGGCCATAATTTACCTGAAGGATTAAATGTACTTCAGTCGCAAGGTATATACGATACTTTTCGTACTTCCGGTATGATTTTATTAATTATTTCAATAATTTCAATCAGTTTTTTCTCTCTTAAACTCATTTAATAAACTGTCTTTAAAATAAGTTACCATAGTAACATTGCGTTGTGACAATTATAATTTAGAAACATTGTCATTACTGGTGTCATTGTAAAGAAACATTGTTATTGATAATTATTGGTATCATGAGTGAAGAAGGTGTATCTGATATTGATAAAAGATCAGCCGAAGTAGGTGAAGAATTGTTACCACCGAAATCTAGAAAACTATACGAGCAGCAGTACGATGCTTTTAAAAAGTGGTGCCGCTTAAAAATGTGAGACAACCTACTGAAAATGCGCTGTTAGTCTACTTCAATGATAAATCAAAAGCGGTTTGTGCCAAAACTCTCTGGGCACATTACTCAATGCTGAAATCGGTTATTAACATTAGAGAAGATATTGATATAAGTAAATTTCCAAAATTATTAGCTTTTTTGAAGAGAAGAAATGAGGGATTTAAGCCAAAAAGTCAAGAATTCTCACGTCTGAGCAGGTAGATCAGTTCTTACGGGAGGCTCCGGATGATAAATATTTAATGCTTAAGGTAAATTTGGAAATGTGTTTATATTCAGAAATTATAAGAAATCAATTTTTTTGTAGGTTGCACTTATTTTGGGCGTTGCGGGAGCTTGTCGTGGAAAAGAGTTGGTTGATTTAGAAATCGACGATGTGAGAGATTTGGGCGATTCCTTCCTAATTGCGATTAGAAACAGCAAAAATAAAATTGACCGAAATTTTGTGATCAAAAATTCAGAAAACAGTGCCATCAGTTTTGTGGCGATATTTCGAAAAAATGTGGCATTGCGAAAGACAGGGACACCTCATTCAAAATTTTTTGTTCAATACATCAACAAAGAATGTACTACGCGAGTAGTAGGAAAGAACATGTTTGGTACATTTCCACGGCAAATAGCAGCTTTCTTGAAATTAGAAAATGCGACGTCTTATACGGGACATTGCTTTAGACGCACATCTGCGTCTTTGTTAGCTGATTCGGGAGCAACAATAGGCGTGCTGAAGAGACATGGAGGATGGAAATCCTCCAACGTGGCCGAGGGATATATTGAATCGTCTATTAAAAATAAACAAAAATTTCAGATAAAATATTTGGTCAAGTCGCCGATTTGTCCACTATAGTTATGCCACAGTCCTCATTCTCGCTTCCTGTTTCCGCAGGATCTTCGAAACAAACACCAGTTCAATATGATAAGGACCTATCTGTTACTCGTCAGTTACCTGCATTAATTAACCCAGACTGGTCAATATGACGAACTGTCACAATATTAATTTGAATATTAACGTTAATTACCATTCTAATTAATTGTATTTTTCAATAAAATATCCCTTAAATTCGTTTGTTTGTGATTTAATCGTTCCGGGAGTTTCGTCAATATTTAATCCCGGAAGGATTAAATGTGACACTTTAGTACCTGTCACAAGGGAGTGAAGTTGTCACTTTAGGCCCGGAAGTACGAAAATGATCATAACCACGAGATGTATATCATCTCGACCTTTACTACTAATTCCTTTATGTACTCTTTGCTTCTAGCATTGAGTATAAATGTAGATTTATACTCAATGCTTCTAGTTTAGAATGCTCCGTGCCAAACATGCGTAAAAGCATGCTCGTGTAAGCCTCACACAATATTGCTATTGCACTGTGTGGGCTTATCTAGACTGTATATGTAAAACTTTTCAGTAGTCTGAAAGATTTTTTTTCAGGTGTGTGCACATTACTGATATTGGAATAGGATATATTTCTACAATGCTGACCCTATCGGCCCTTTATTTGCGTTGGTGTTCGCAGATAAGAGATTTCGGACTACAGCATTTGTGTGGGATGAGGAATCTTCACATATTATCTTTAGCAGGTAACATTATTCACAAAAACTTAATATTTTTTGAGCTTTTCTGGTGGAAATTCGAGCTCTTAAGACTTCTTTGAATTCTTCTTACCTTTTACTATACGTTAGTTTTGTTAGATCATTTTCCTGATTGAAGGAATCTGGCTATATCGACTTGTCGCGCTGAGGAGGAGCCTCCTGTTCTTAAAGATCGTTAATCCATAGTTAAATTGCCCAAGTTGAATGTATTCGAGTATTTGAATTTCCTGTATATTGATAGGACCGTCGGTAATTACTATGCCAAACATGAGCGCGGTCTGTTAACAAGTTTTGTTACGACAGCTGTTGAAATCAGAAGACCTCAGTGGCAATCTGCTAATGTTACAATTGAACAAAATATTGAACAATTGTCTTAAATTTTGCGTTTTGAACGAAATTTCGTGTGCTGACTCATTGCGAATGCTGGAAAAGACTCGTAGAAACTATGTTTTATCGAAAACCTATGCGTTGGAAGATCGTCGAAGGTTTTGCTCGACTCTTCCACCAACGATAACGTCGAAAAAATCAAAGAAATGGTGCTCGAAAATCATTATGCCAGTATTAGAGAGAACGCTCGTGATCGCAACATATATCGTGAAACCGCTCGTATGATTTTGGCGAACTAATTGGGCATTCAGCGAGTCGCCGCTCGGCTTGTTTCGTTAGAGCTGAATTTTCTTCAAAAACAGTACCGGATGCAAGTAGCTGCAGACATGCTGGATTATACGAATTCTGATCCTACGTTCAAGGGATGGATTAAAACTGGTGACGGGACATGGGTCTATGAATAAGACACATAAAAGCGCCAACAGTCATTAGAAAGGTTGGGAAAAAATGAGCCGAACTGAAGAAACTTTGCAGAAGTCTTTCAAAAACTAAGACAGGCGCTCTTGTTTCCTTCGATAATCATGGTGTGCTTCATCATGAATTCGTTCCGCATGGTCGAACGGTCAATATTCTATTTAACTGCTTTGAGGCGTTTGCGTGTAACGCCCGGATTTGTGGCAAAAGAATTCGTAGATATTGCATGACGATAACGCACCATTTCATCGAGCCACGATTATTAACGATTTCAAGACCAAACATTCGATAAATACCATTGACCAGCCAACTTACTCACCTGATCTATCCCCGTGTGACTTTTTTTTCCTCCAGACTGAAATTACCGCTACGGGGAATTTAACTCTATAGAAAAGGAAATTCGCTGAAGTAGCTGAAGGCAATCACTGAAAATGCCTATAAAAATCTTTCTATGATTAGAAAAACATTGGCATATGTTTAATGCTTGAAATGGAGCATATTTTAAGGGAGATCCAAAAAAATTGAAGAAGTTTAATATTTTTGCCTTTTATTTCAAATTTCCGTATCCTTTTTCGCCAGAGAGTATATCGATTATAGAGGTAGGGGAGTGTCGGGGGTAGGGTTATAGCGTACACGTATTATATTGAATGTAGTTTGAAAATTTAAATGTTACTCATCTAGTTTATTCCCCATTCAGGATGCCCACTGCTTACCTCCAGTGGCCTCTCCAGCCTGATTCAACTCCGTCATATGCGTGAACTGGAACTCACTAATTGCCCTGGGGCCTCCAAGGAGCTGTTCGAGTACCTCAGGGAACACTTGCCTCGCTGCCTGGTGATAGAGTAACGACGTACCTAATTTTTTTTGAACCGTATAATGAGAAGGGGAATATTCCTTCAGATTCTAGATTGTATTTTTGCGTGCAGAATCGCCTAATAATTGTTGAACGATTTTTCTTCTGAAAAACTTTTCGATGTAGTACAAGAATATCCCCTACTCCGTATCCATCTACGGTGACTAAACATCACTTGTTACGTTTGATATTCTAGTGCAATAATTCAATTTTTTAAGGCTATGACTAGGGTCTAGTACTCGACTGACGATATCAATGATCGGACATGATCCGTTATAAAGGTAAGATCACATCAATTTCTTTGTCTGACATGTTGATGTTACGACGAGCCTCTCGTTGGTCCACATATTTGGCTCCAAATCAGTCCGGGTCGCAAATTAATACGAAATATGTTCGGTAATGACGTCGTTGATGGACGTCAGTCGGGACCTGACATAGGTCTTGGGGCGGGACTCAAGTCACTGCCTATTATTATGTCCAATTTCGTTGATTCTAAACAGGTCAAAGGTCAGGGCACTTTTTTGGAGGTTTAAAATTTTAGGATTAGTTGAGTGAGAAACGAATATGGTTGGTGAGTTGATAAGGAAAGCAATGAACGTGAAAGTATGTTTTTTGTGGAAAATGTTGAAGAGAAACGTAGAATTGTGTTTGATATGTGTCACTGATGAGCCAATGAGAGATGAAATGGTCAACTTGTAACTCTTTCGATTCGTGGCGTTACGTCTTCTTAAACTATGCTTTAAAATTCCGATTTTCAGAAAATTTTAGTTTTATTATAAGCTCCCCAAACTATAGATCCTTCAACAGATAAGTGCTAAGGCCATATAATTAACTATTCTCTCTAGTCGTTCAGTTATTCCTTAAAAGCTAATAGATTTGGAGGAAGCATGCTATAATCTGTCTAACATATCATTTCAGTACCTTATGATATGTGATAGTATAAAAGTTTTTCATGTATAATTAAGTTAATTAAGTACAATACATTTGAAGTCAATTATTAATGTACTCTTTTTGAGGTCATTTGTGAATTTAAATCAGTTCAATTGAAATTTATTAATAATTAAATTTTATATTCATCTTTGAATAAGATTGAAGTGAATCATATGTTTCGGTTAACGTTATGCTGGTTGTGACAATGTAATATGTATATCAAATATTCAGGCAGAAACTTTGAAGCAAAAAGGTTTTCGATGTTTAAAAGCTCAAACTATTTATTAGATTGTAATGCAAATAATGCTCAACATATCAGGTCCAAAAAAAATTGATGGTATGTAAAATGTTGATTGTGAATAAATCCCAAAAATTATTGCTGATTGTAGAAGTGGTTCTAGTATGATAATTATTATTGATAGTTATCCTAATAAAAATCTCAAAAATTCTAATTCAACATTCACCCAAAAAAAATGAGGTTTGTGTCTGAAGTTAACACTTGTGAGCGGTAGGTTATGCCTAAACTCCGAGCTACATCATCTTATGAGCATCTAATAAGCAGAGATGGGTTGACATTATTTACTTTTGAATTGAAACATACAGCTTTCGTAATAAACTTAAAGTTCAAGGAATTTACGAAAGTCAAAAATAATCCATGCTTTTGGTTCGTCGAGAAATACCTCTCCATTCAAAACTTTCTTCAAGCCGAAAACGGCTTGATTAATTTATTCCAGGGGAGTTGCAATCGTGAAATGAAAAGGTTTTAAATAATCTGAAACAATAAATCTATTTGTCCTTTTCAATTCAATGAATCATAAGCTGAAAACGTTTATTAGTTTTGAATCAAGATGAAACCATAAGCAAACACCACGATATACACTCTATGCCCTCCTCAAAGAAGTTCATGTCTGAAGAGCCCATACTGAAAATCAGTTGTTAAGGAGTCCCTTCGGTTATTTTCAGTTTTCAATTCACTTTCTCTGATTGGTCGAATATGTCCACAAGCGACGATATGCAGAATTCAAGTAATGCCGCCGACAAAAAATATTGTGTATTAGGTATTGATGACTTCTTTGGGAACCTATTTTCTGAAGTACAACTAAAAATCAGCTATAAGGAGATAGGTAACGTCAATAATGATCAGACCTGCCTCCATGACCGCTGAAAATGTTAATCAATCGTGGATGTTCCGTCTGTTAGGAATTAGGTGACATCTGAAGGGTCTAGAACTAGAATTTCACGCAGGTATATTTTTTCATACCCAATATTGTTTATGACTAATCATTTTCAAAAATAAATACGTTTTGTCAAAATATAAAAAAATATTCACTCTGGTAATAATTGTTTACTGACTGGAACTTTATCAGCTGTAGGAGTACGAAAGATAAAAAAATCATCATTGTGAATAATATAAAAGTTTCATGATGGCAAATCTCTGTACCTATTGTAAACTAAAAGGACTGTGTGTTATTCAAACCTCCAAAAAATCTGAAATTTCTCTTCTCGGTTTTATAATAATTATGTTGCATTTTTCAAATATGTTTCCTCTAAAATATTCAGTGTATACTAGGTGTATCACGCTCCAGGGTTACACGCTTACAGAAAACCTATCATAATCATTAAATGAAAAAGCTTGAATAAAATAATATTTATGATTCTCCGATAACTATCTTTCAAATATTTCAAAAGCACAAAAAAGTATGTATTGATGTGTGTGTTGCGTATTTTGGAAACTGCATCCTCTGAATCTCTCTTATGTGTGTAATTCAATGTTTCAATAACTTTTCTTCCTCGACAACTATAATTTAATCCAAGTTCTGATAAAATTCAGAAGAGAAAAATTCTTATTCACAGTTAAAAATTTTATTTGCGTTCTCAATTAGAGTAGAGAAATTCCTGACATGCACAATAATGTTTACCTATTGTTTGTACTGGTAATTATACTAATTATGAATAATAATTTAATTTTGTTGAAAACAATACTTCTTGGCGTATTACTGACCTGTTTAGAATTTGTTTTGTGAATGTGTTTCGTAAATGTTTCATATGTTTCCAATTGTATATAATAAGGAGCTTATGAGTTGTGACTCTATTAACTTTTCTGATATGTAAATATTCCAGATGAGATTCAATAAATTAGATATTTTGTAGATGATGTACCACTCATTTATCCCCAGAAATTTCTACTTCTGAACCTGAGGTTTTTCAGATTTCAATCTATGTAATTGCATTAAACAGAAGCGGAAAGCTGTTGCGCTACGTGGGCTTTTGAAATTGTATTTAGTCGATACGTTATAATTTCATAATTTTCCAAATATAATATATAATATAATATAACAGTAGGCTTTTTGAATAAAGGGAGCTCAAAAATATGACCGGCAAACCTAGATAGGTATTTTCGATAGAAAACGTCCTATGTTCCCTCTACGAACTGGTCATCTTTTGCAAGGGGACCAACCAGAAACCAGACTACAAGCGACAAGTTTCGCCTGCCAACAATAAGTATCTCCAGTTGGGAACAAATCAAATCAAATTCATACAAGCTAATGGAAACTTCTGAAAAATGTATTCATATGAATTAAAAACAATTATTTTAATATCTTTCATAAAAATTATATGAGTTCATTTGATTTCAATTTCATTAGAATTTTTATTATTTCTCAACGTCTATTTAGGAATAACAACGACCATTGACTATTTACTGAAAGCTGACTTATCATCGAGATCATTTCAGTTGAGCGGGGAGCTTAGAAAATTTCTAAGATATAAAAGGCCTGTAGAATTCTTTTTTCGTTCAACTGATATGATGCTATTTGTGCAGCATGAGTGCTACTTGTGGATTCCACCGATATACCTTTTCTATATATATTTAATCGCCACGACGAATATATCTGGGTATGTTTTGATATGATTTGCTCTAACTTTACACTCTCCTCCTGTCCTGGAAGGTTTTATAGTCCAAAATTTCTCTTGCTCCACTTGTATATTTAGTATCTATTTGTTTGATTTGAGTATAAAAGCTATTTATGGAAACCCCAATGGTCGGAGTAGACTACACTAAATTTCGAAGAAGATGGAAAAAAATTAATTTTCTTGTATCGTCAGCGAAGAAACTTAAGGAAATAATTTTGTATAACATCCTGAATGTATAAAAAAACGACAGTTAGTTCATCTCAGAAAGATATGAATATTTTTTAGACCTAAGTAAATTGAAAGAATCCGTAAATTTTAGGGATCTCCCTATCGTCGGTACTGTGTGATATGGTGATCTTAAGTACATATCTGATTGAGTTTCCGAAAGAACCTTATTTTCAGTTCAATGATTTCACCATATATTTATCCCTCACTTCATTATTAGTTATGAGATTTATTCTCACAACGATCCCTTTCCCCAATTATAATCGACACCCATGCAATGACCTTTACATATGGCGATGATTGACTCATCTTTCAAATTGAAATGACAGTAACTGTCAATGTGTGAGGGGTACCTCCCTGATTTTCGAACACTTATTTTCAAAATAACTTGAATTAACAGCAAAATTCGTGTAGACTGACCAGAGTCCGCGAATTGGTTATAACGTAAATATTTCATATTTTCTTTTTTTTTCGTTGTACTTCTTAATTATTTTCAGATGACTGAACAACATCGCTTTGGAACAACTGTTACCCCCATAACATGTCATGCTTGGAACAAACAGAAAAACCGTTAGTGTTGAACCAAAAAATCACTTTAATACAGTAATTCACAATAATTAAATTTTTTTAGAGATTGCAATATCTCCGAACAATCAAGAAGTTCATATATATGAGAAGTCTGGCTCTGAGTGGAAAATATCTGATAACTTAGCCCAGCATGACTTGAGGGTAATGGGAATAGATTGGGCACCAAATACCAATCGAATAGTTACTTGTTCTGCAGATAGGAATGCTTATGTATGGAACCATGATGCAGAAGAGAAGAAGTGGAAGCCAACTTTAGTTCTCTTGAGGATTAATAGAGCTGCAACTTGTGTGAAATGGTCACCAGATGAAAATAAATTCGCTGTTGGATCTGGTGCTAGATTAGTCAGCGTATGCTACTTTGAATCGGAAAACGATTGGTGGGTATCTAAACATATCAAGAAGCCTTTGAGGTCTACAGTTACAGCATTAGATTGGCATCCAAACAATACATTATTAGTTGTTGGTTCAACTGATTTCAAAGTAAGTTGAATTTGCATAAGTTTCAATGGCGTAGATTAATAATGATTAATTAATTTTAGGTAAGAGTGTTCTCTGCCCACATCAAAGACATTGAAAATTCCCCTGAACCTACTCCTTGGGGCTCAAAGACTACACTTGGGACTCTCTTGGCTGAATTCTCAAATTCATCATCTGGTGGTGGTTGGGTACAAAGTGTTAGCTTCTCTCCAGATGGAAATAAAATCTGTTGGGTAGCTCATGATTCTACAGTCAATGTTGCTGATGCTTCAAAAGGAAATGCAACCATCAAGCTGCGAACCGAATTTTTACCGTTTCTGAGTTGCACTTGGATCAGTAATCATTCAATTGTAGCAGCAGGACATAGCTGCATTCCAGTGTTGTATCACCATACTGATAATGGTCTTGTATTCAGTGCCAAGGTAATGCATTCGTTCAACACAACTGAGCTGCCTTTTATCCTCCTTTTTCTAGTGGAAGAGTCTTAGTTATGGAACAAGAGCACTATTTCCTTTGATACTTATGTGAGGGCGCCACTATGCAGTTCCTGTTTTCATTTAATTGTTTTACAAATCTCTACGTTTGTTTCTCTATCTTGAAGCATAGATTAACTCAATAAACTTTCATTATCCAGTCTGTCTAAAAGTTGTCAAGCAACTCTTGACATTTGTGCCAAAGCTGCCTTCTATGTTTGAAACTTGCATGATGTAGATATGATTTTCGATAATTATTTTTTGAGGTGAAGAATTTTCTTCTTTGTTATATTTATATTGGAAATAATATATGTAAGACATAATAATTTGAGTTAAATACCAGCACTGCTCAGCCTAAAGATAATGAGAGTTTTCTTGTTCCAAAATCTGTTGAACAAATTGTTATCAGTGAGCATATTATTATATTATTACAGACATATTTGAGTCATTACTAATTATGCAAGCTCGATTTTTTCGACAACAGCTTCATTAATACTTTTTTTTTCAGTTGGATGCCTCTCAGAAGAAAGAATCAGGAGGTTTATCTGCAATGAAAATGTTCCACTCTCTAGATAAGCAAGCAAGGAGTGAATCTTCTGATACTTCAATTCACTCGATTCATCAGAATGCAATTACTTGCATATGTTTGTATGATGGTACAAAAGCTAATTGTAAAAAATTGAGTACTTCAGGCTTAGATGGGCTTCTTGTTATTTGGGATATAAACTCACTAGAGAGATCAATTCAGGGTTTGAAGATTGTCTAGAAATCTCAGTATATTATATATTTTCCTCCTTCAGAAAAATTGCATTTATCTATTCCAGTATTCAAATTGAAACACAACCTTGTGCTTGAAATCATCTTATTATTTATGCTTGTTTGATCTTTATTAAATTTTATACATATATTCAATATTTGTATTAATTTTCTTCAAGAACCGAATTGTTGAAAAGTTATCTAATAAAAATGTACAGAGTGCAGCAAAACAATTGGTATAGTTGAAATGCTGTTTTTCCTAATGAAATTGCAAGCAATCATGTCCAAATGTGTATGAATGATAAAAAATCCATGGTCAAAATTACGTATGCCTAGCTAGCCATTTATGCAATAACATGACGCTCTTTTTCTTCAAATTGAGTGCCCAATTGTCTGTTTTTTCGAATACTTGGGTGAAAATGGTATCGGTCATTTTATACGGACTCAATGATCAAGAATCCGTGGTCAAAATCGCTTGTCTGTTTACATGATAATATCTGAAGGGGATGAGCTAAAGAGATGAAATTTTCAGGGTGGGTTTGAGGGATGAATGACGGGTTCGTTATTCGGCCAGATCAGTCAATAGTTTGGGAGAACTTTTTTTCTCAAATGAAACATCCTCAATTTTTACTCTCGACAAACTAATACTTGTGGAGATATGATCTTTCAAGTTTGAATATTTACTCGCTAGAATCTGCATCTGTGTGTCCTAAGGTTATCAATAATCTTGCATAGTGTAGTGATTAGCCCCTCATCTTTCGCCCTGAAGTCTCAGGTTAAATACCAGACACAACCACAGTTTTAGTAATATGTAGGCAACATTCAGTAGGTATACTTGAAGATCCCGTCAAATATCAGTGATTCTTGCTTGCGCTTATTATGCATACAACTTATTGTACTGATGATTTACTATTTTGGCTCTAATGTTTTACACATAAAAAATATATGGTTTAGCGGAACTTTTTGAAGCTCTATTTAAGACATTTTCATTACACATTTTCAGGGTGTTACAACTCAAGTGCCTATTAGACAATCATGAAGACTGAATCTATTTGAAATTTGAAAATGAAATGATTCATGAAATTGCTCAGCAGTAACATTACATCATAAACTAACAATACATTTATTTACAAAGGAAGAAATTCATACACTGAAGTAGTTAAAACTTAGTATGGAAATCTACCAAAACCAGAACCCCACCATGACATCTGTCTATATTGTGTGGCTCTGTCTGAAGTAACAAATGCTCTGCCTCTTGACCCTCTGGTATTTCTTGATGCCATCAAATCTCTGCTAACCTTGTTGTAACCGGTAGGTCCAGTAGGCTGAGCTCCGCATGTTTCTAAAGCTACAAAATCATCTACATGCAAAGAGGGTGGTCTAGATGTATTTGGAGGTCTTGATCTGAATAGATCTGATCTTTGTTGTGCCATTCTAGGAAAACCTCTTGTCCTTAAAGGTCCAGTAAATGGTTTTTTGATCTTTTTGTCATCATTTTTCTTTTCTTTTTCCATAATATTCACGGAGCTTATTCTACATAATATTTCAATCTCTCTCACTAAATTATAATCATCTGATAAATTTTGCTTGCACAGTTCATTTAAATCAACTGTGATATTTTCTATCTCGGAATCATTTTCTTCAGTTGGAACCGATAGCCAATAATCTGCAGTTAATCGTTCGTTGAATGTATCAGTGCAATTGTACACAACTCTATGCGAAAATTGTGCCAGCAGTGGTTCTGGGTTAGGTAAAATGGGTTCAGAGAATGTTACTTCTGCATCATTTTGTGGTTCCTTGTTCAATAAATTCAAGAGACTTGATAATTTATCATGAAGACCTTCAAAAGTACTATCTTCAGCTAACACTCCTGAAATAAATTATAATTAGAAGATTGAAAATATGATGTGGAGAATATCAAATCAGAGAGGTATACAGGGTGTTCCAAGTGTGAGTGTCTATTAGATGTTTTAAGAGTAAGGGATATTCTCAACTCAAATGTGCTGGAAATCTGAGCAGTTTTATTTATACATGGAATGAAAATTAATTAACACTTTTTCTCCAGATTTGATCCAGTTTATTGAATATCTTCCTATTTGAATCTCCAATTTGTGAAAATAGTTTTCAAAATACCGAATGATTTATCAAGTTTTTGTTTTTTTTTTTCAGCTGCAAGATCAGTTTGTTTTAAATTGTAAATAAAGAAAAGCAAAGACCATTTTCAAGCATAATTATGCTCTTAAATTAATCAAGCTCCTCCACAGGGTATTCAGAAATTTAGAGCAAGTTCAACTTTCAGTTTTATCTTGTGCAATGTCAAATTGAATTGAAATACTCAAGATTGGGTAGTAAAAAAAAATAAAATAGGCAGGAAATTATCAAAATTAATGCATACCTTAAAGCAGTTATTTTAAAATAAATTCGATTTATATTTTGCTTTGTCCAGGAGTGAAGTTATAAAATAAATATTTCTTTAGTATACTCGCGAGATTATCATAAATAATATAACAATGCAATAGGGGAATAACAATATTGTCCTATAGTTTTAGAAATTTATGATAAATTAGGAAATATTCCAGTAAAAAAATTAACTTGGAAGCCTGTCAATGATCAGATTGAATGACTTGCTTTTCCTTATATGAGAGTAATGAAATATTAATATTAATCAATGATCGTTAAATGTGAATTACCTTGTACAAAGTCCTTTAGAATTTCTAAAGGGTGTTTTTCCTCCTGTTTCTCATTTTTCCACACAATCAATTGTTTGAGCTCGTTGACGCTGAACTTCAAGGTTCTTGGAGAATATGCCAAGGGAACAACAACATCCTCAATTACAGTACTCACACAGAAAAATTCTGTCAAAGTGTTGAGAACAGATATACATTCAGCATTATCTTTTGCGAAACACTTACTGAGCTTATCTAATATAATGGAGAACAATCCGGATTTTTTAAGAAATGCTTCTCTGAGATAGTAAAATCCATAATCGTGTTCTGTCAAAAGGAAAATTGCTCTAACTGCTGGAAGATATGTGACCAAAGAATTGTTGTTAGATAAATGCTCAGTGATGACTTCTATAAAAGTCATAAGAAGATCTTTGGTAGGAAGTGCATTAGATAAGTACAGATTGGAAGTTTGCTCAGGAGTATTTTGCATCAGGCTTATTTCAGTATCACAGAGACTCTGAATGATGCTAAGGATACATTCCTGACATTGTATATGATGACTGATTTGGTTATTTATTTTCAATATCTGCACAAAGCAGGAAATTAGACTTGTATACTTCTGCTCCTGTACACCTGAACTCGTCTGGAGAAGTGAAAGTATCGCACACTTCAGCGTACTATGTGTAACCAGACAAGCCAAAAAGTTCAACAATCTGGCCAAGTGTAAAGTGCAGCTAACTTTTGCATTCTCTTTAGGAATGATTTCCTCACTCACTGCATCCAAAATACCTTTTGAGATCATAAGTGCCGAATTTGCAGCCAGATCTGATATCTGGACACATATTCTTCTTAGAAGATTGAGTAGGGATTGATTTGATGTAGTGCATAGTTTGTTGACAAAATCTTGTATCATAGGACTCAGGGGATGTAAGTGGGCAGCCCACAACTTCCGTAAGTTTATCATCCATGTAGTGTCATTTTCTTGAAGTTCTTCATTTGTTTGGATTGGAAGGGGCAATGGAAGAAGTTCAGAAAATACCAGTAGTCCAGACATAAATGTATGAGGAGCTTGAGTGATGTTAAGAATAACCTGGAAAAACAATAATGCTTGAATGAATTTGACACACTAGTATTGAAGTTGGTTCAAATGAAATGGTTTAGCAGCCTGGCAATTTTTTGAGCCTATGTATCAGTAGAAAACACATAATATTTACAATTGTTAGGTGTTTTCTTGAGTTTCTTTTCAGCATATAAACTTAATGAGAATTTCAAATGCTAAGTTAATTGATAAATTTTTTTTGGGAAGTGCTCAGGCTGCCAAAAAAAAGCTTTTCCACCTCTTTATTAATGGCGTGATGAGTGATAAGGAGAAGAAACTTTTGAAACAATATACCTTGATAGTGAATATATAAGGGTGATTCAAGGCGATGGCCCATTAGACTTTTATGAAAAACTAAATCCAATTTTAGCTTTTTGTATGTTGGGTTTGGGGATAATGATAAAATATTTTCTCTATTTCAGTGTCGTAATGAGGCCATTATTATTTATTATTATATATATTTTTCGTTTTGTGGTTGACAACACTGACATCCTATCCTTTTGAATGTCAACACGCGTCCATTGCATGTCAATTGTCAATACTAAACCATGTATAGATTTGAACGCACTATTCAAATTCTATAATCTGTCAATTTTCGTATCAGTCACACCAACTGCGAAAATAAAATACAAAAGGCACTAGGAGGTATAATCTGAATTTTTCATTGAATTCCAATAAATTTCTCACAATTCTTGACTGAAATAGAGAAAATATCGTCTAATACTCGTTGCAGAAGGCAATTCCAACACTCAAGCGTTCAAATTTCGCATTCGTGTTGGAATAGGTGCCCATTCTGCAACTTGTATTAGAATATACTATTCAGACATCCAATGCTTCCGGTTGTACTACTGGAAACTGACTACTTTTTCTTTATTCAAATGGCATCCCCAGAATGGCCTTATTATAAACATAATTTGATGACACTTTCAAAAATATGCCTTGCTTTGGGAAAAAGATAAGTTTTTAAGTTATTCATGGTGAAGATGAAGTCTCGCATTTCTTTGAATATTTCAGGCTTTTTTTTCCAGAAATCCTTCATAATATTGAATTCTACCAATACCTAGTACATATTATACAACTGATTACTTTATGTACCTAAATTGCATAGGTTGTTTATGCGGTGATCATGAACTTTTAATACTCAAATCATCATAACTCAACATTTTTCTAATTAGAACCTATATATATAAATATATAAATTTTATTCCAATATACGTGAAAAAATATAGGGAGTTACTTAAGCCAACCCTTTTTCTAAATTGAATTTGAGAGTTATTGAGGAAGAACTAGAAATAAACCATACTTGCAACTAATGTGATTTCCAAAAGCACAAAAAGAAACAAAAATTCAGTGTTGAGATAATTAAATTTGACATTTCATGAATTGTAATCAATTATATGTTGGGATTGTTGGAAAGAGGTAGAACTAAGATGTCTTGAATACTTGCACTTCGCCTAATTTGAATTGAAACATTAGAAATTTTAGGACATGGGGATTGTTTCCTATTACATTTACATGAGGCTGAACCATGCAAATCATTCATTAATATTTGACAAATCTTTGATTTCATTCATTCATTTCAACGATGTCAAGGAATGATGACATTTTGCGTTACAGAATTCTTCATTTCGAAATTTGCAGGATATTTCATGCAATTTTTCATTAACTATGAACCTAATCTAACTATATATAATATACATGGATAAAAAGTTTTTCCCTTAACAGCTCATAATTTATAAATCCAATTGACTCACCTCTTTGCACATCAGAGTCCACAAAGTTTTGGTCAGTGTGTCCTTTTCATGGATTTCATCGGAAATTGGCTGAGTGTACACTAATAAAATTTCAACAATTATCTCTCGGACATCAGTACATTTAACGAAATGTGGTGAATCCATCGGACACGAGTTCATCAAATTATATGTTTGCAGAAGAATGGGTATAGCTGTCAAATCTTTGAAATTAGTATTTCTGCACTGTATAGCATAAGTTAACATCTGTTTCAAGAGTGTCACACAAGGATAGATGATTTCAACAAGAGAACGTCCTTGTTGGGACATTAAGTTCGACAAATGCACACTTGGTTGTTCATAAAACTCACATATCTTTTGTAGAATTTTCGTCAATATTGAAACTCCATCAAGAGAGAAGAGTTGAAGGATGACATGCTTGTACTTAAGCTCAATATAATTGTTAAAAGGATTCTCAAATATCTGCGACTTGGTGGAATATTTTGATATACCAAAACTATATAAAAGTCTTAAACTTGTTATCATTTGTTCAGGTTTCTCTATTATATTCTCTGTTTCTTTTACAATTATTTCAATCAATGGGGAAATGTTGTCGTAATTGATAGAGGTCTGGATTGGTGACATGAAAGAGTTTATGCTATTCAATTTGTTACTACAAACTTCCTGCTGTCCTTCATAGTTTGAAAGATACAAAATTTCTTTTTTATATTTTTCTAAAACCTCAATATTAGAAGAGTGGAACAATACTATATGTACCAAATCGATAATATATAGAAGAGCAGGAGATTTCTTCACTTTGGACAATTGGCTTTCTGGTTTCTCTTTAATATTTATGAATTGAAGTACAGCTTTAAAATTTTCTGTCATACCAAGTATACTTGCCATTGAAATTTTACCCACTGGAGATAGAGACAAACAAAACAGTCCATGAAGTTCATCTAAAATGTCGTTAGAAGATAAATCAAGATTAACTTCCTCCACATCTAATAGCTTAGAAATGTGATAAAAACTTTTTAGTTTGTAAGCCAACATTATGCCCAAACTTTGGGATTTAATATCCATGGAATACTGTTCATCTTCTTCAGTTTGCAAGAGGTATTTTAGAAGCACATTCATGGTATACGAATGTGAAGACATATATCTTATTCCATCATGTGTTTCAGACAAATTTGAAATAACCTCCAAGATAGGTATTTTCAAAACAGGAAGGTTAGAAAGAATAGGATGAGTTAATAGAAGAACCAGAGATTCAAGAAAATCGAAGATCTCAAAATATTCAATTAAGACATTTTTAAATGGTTCTCTAATGATTTCAAATTGAGAAGAAACTGGAAGAAATCGTTTTGGCTGAGTCAACGTGAACTGTTCATTTCTAAGGTATAGCAAAATTTGTTCCAAAAACTTACTGATTAAATTGATTTCGCTGGTGGACACATTAGATTCAGAATTTTTCAGTTTTGAAATGACTGAGTGAAATATGTGAAATATTTCATAAATGTTGACTTTTTTAATGATTGAGCAAAGAGCAAATTTTAATCGAACTGGTGTATTAAACTTAAGCTGATTCAAAAGAATGTGATAATTGCTTTTGATTTCTTCTCTACCGAAACCATTATGCTTTCCATTAGTTTGATCTGCAATTTCCAAAAATTTATTCATTCCTAATTTGTGTATCAAGCAAGCGTCTAAAGATTTTAGAATCATAAGTTTTATAGAAGGTGCCATAAACTCTTCTTGATATAGATTCAATAAGATTTTGAAGACATTGAAATTTTTTTTGAACAAGATCTCAAGGAACACTTCACTTTCAGAACAAAATTTAGCTATTCTCAATCCACATTTGATATGTCTAATTTTATAAATTGGTTGATCTTGACTATTTGCCAGCTCATAGTTAAGTGCAATTTGAAGCCAGTCCACAGTTGAATCAAAAATAAAATTTATTTGTTCACGGATTTCTAGATCTGCTTCAGTCCACTTATTATTATCATTGAAATTATGAATTTCATTATAAAGATTGATTATTGTGATAAATTTCTCTGTGGAACCAATTGTAGACGTTAGTTTTTCACATAAATGAATAAATTCTTCCTTGATTTCAGGATTCAGTTCGCTGAAATAATCTGTGGAATATTTTGTGATACTGATTTGAAATAATCATCACAAATGCCAATCAAAATCTTTAAATTGTCGTTGATTTCTATGGAGTTTTCAGTTAATTTGTATGGTTTCGCAGGTTGGTGAGCAATAAGATCTGTGGAACCTGGAATAAATACTCTAACCAATTCATCAGTATCCCCAATATCTCCAATGTATTCATCTGGAAGATCTTGGTATTGCTCATTATCATCCAAAATATCTTCATCACTTAGAATTGGTTCAAATTCTTCCAAATCTAACTTTGAAGGTTCTTCGAGTGATACAATCTGTTCTTTATCTTCCATGTCACCCTTGTTTCCCTTTTTTTCGATGACATTCTCAATATTAGATTCCTTTCCACTTTCAAGGGGAATTTCCACATTTTCATGTGGTGTTTTCGGACGTTTGGTGACATCATAGGGGGAGTTCTAGGACGTTTTCTATCTTCTCTATCTTTTTCTTCAGATCTGTTGTAAGAACGACGACATGAATCTTCATGTTTGTATGATCGATCCCTCATCCTTTCTCTATCTGGGCCTGAAAATTTTCCAACTGTAAGAGAGATAAAATAATTATCACATGAGAGTAATGTTTACTTAATGCTTTCATAAGCGCATTTACACAGATTGATTCAATACTCTTGGGGATCATAAAATTAGTATTTTATTCACCCTTATTGAAAATCAACTACAAATGTCAGGGCAATGAAATAAAATACCTTGAGAATTATTGGGGTAAGAACACACATAGAACCAACCACGAATAGAATAGACAGATTGAACAGTTCTATCATTAGTATACTACGGTATGGCTCTCAACTCGCACAAAGCAATACTTTCTGAGATTCAAAGTTTGTAAACTGCTCGCAGGTATTCTAATAAATTTGCTCAAGTTACTTGACATCCAGGTTGGTCAATTTTTCCCGTTTCTACAATTTAAAATATTACTAATTCTACAGCTATCAACTTCATTACAATTTGTCACAGCTGCAAGATACGCCAATAATTATTTGGTGAACTATACTTGGAACAGCAAAAAACAAACAATAAAGCTGAAATTCACTAAATTTCATGACAAAAATCTAACAACTGTATATTTGAGTGTGTGAAAATGACTTCATAAAACTTAAAATTCAAATAGAAGAAGATCTATAATAATGCAAGGTAGTGCGATGAGATTGATACTAAGAAGTAACAAATTCAAGTCAATACTGGAAACAAATTTTCTAATATGTTATTACATGCACCTACTAATTTATTGGGTCTAAAATAAACAGCTCTGTGGCTAAGGTTAATCACGAGTATAATTATAAAAAATTACCTACCTCTATCATGATCACTTTCTCTAGGTGAACCTCTATAATCTCTTGGCTGCCTATCTCTGTCTCTATTTGCACCACTCAAGTGGTTCTTATCTCTTTCTCTATCCCTCTTATCAAGGTCATTCCTATGATCTCTTTCTGCTTTGTCAAAGGAGATGTCTCTCGATCTTTCCCGATCTCTTTCAACCTCATTTGATCGTGTACATACTTTGTTCCATTCTGGATTTTCAACATGATAATTTCTAGGATCTTTAGGAGGATCAGCATAATACTCTGTGTACTCTGACTGATATGGCTCCTGCTGAGTGTAAGGTTGTTGAAAAGGTTGAGCTGCTTGATTATAATCAATTGGAATTGTTATGTTTTCAGTTGGCCATTCTGTTTCTAAGTGATTTGTAGGAAGTACTTGTTGGTTTTCCACCACTATACTAGGTTGACTAGGAACAACCGGTGGATTGACAACAGGCTGAACAATTTGTTCAGTTATATTTTTTGTCAATGTGCCATAAACTGCCAGTGTTATTGTTGTATACCACCCTCTCAATACTAATCCATCTGTAGGAATCTTTCTAATTGTTTCATCTGGTGTACAGTCCAAATTTATGCATCCATTTTGGTTATATTCAAAACCACCTAAACTTTCGAATGTACTAGCACCTGGTTTTCCCAGATCATTGACAAAAAATTCTATTTTAAATTGGCTAGGATTAGTAGCTCCAAGACGTACACCTCCTGGAAAATCAGCTTGAACCCGTGCTCCCAAGGGAATGATTCTTACTTCAGTTACATAAACAGGTTTAGGAAACTGCACTAAATCTAAATTGATCTCTTCTGTATTGTCATGGGCAAATGTGTCGAAGAATAAAAGCTCAACAAATTCAGACAAATTTTCCATCTTTTGATTATATATTTCTGGGTCAAATCCGGTCAGTGGCTTATTATTATTTTAATGCATAATTATTTCTTTAACAATTATTAATTATTCTTCGATTTATTATTATTGTTTACCACGGCCACCACAGTTAACATAACCATAGAATCAGAATACACACAAAAATTAAAAAATGCTTGAAATTAATTATCATAGAATATTTTGACATATTAAAGTATGGTGTATCATAGAATATCTTGAAATTTTGGAGTTTCACCAGGTTGATGTCGAACTAGTTCGTGAATATAATAATTCACAGCCATAGATATGAATTTCTCTTTCTATATAAAAACTCAGATAACATTAGTTTCCTGATAATTATAGAATAAAATCTCAATCCCTGGTAGCGCCTACGCCCATGGTTTTGATAACGCCTATGAAGAGCCTTGAAATGAAAATGAAAATTTTCATCTTCGCATTTGCTTTTACTTATATAATTTTTAGTAATGAGCATGGAACTATAAAAATATATATTAATCTTATGTTGTAACCAATTGAAACGTCAATTGATCGATGTGAAAAATGAATCGATTAATCGAAAATATTATTTCATTTAATAAGCTGTTAATTTACGTTCTCTTCTAAGTTGTACCCAATATTATGGATATTGAAAGATTTTCAACTGATATTCGTCCAATGGTTCTGTGAAGCAGATTATTTCAAAAATACTTTTCCATTCTTCATTTTCCCTTAACTCCTTCGTCGCTCTTTTTCGAATTCAGCATTCGTGTTATTATCGGAGGACCTTTTGCTAATTGTTTTAGAATATACTATTCAGCAATCAACATATTGTATTGACTATTGACTCAAAAAATAAATTTTGTATCAGTCTGCCATCAGAGTAAAAAAATGAGATTAAGTAAATAAATTATTCTCATATATTCTGATAAAATGAAATTGGTAGTTTTATTTTTCTTCAGATCTTTTCTATTGACTCACGAAAACTAAATGTGGTAGAAGCTTTCTTCAGACCTAATTACCTAGTACCTACAACCACATAATTCTTTAAATAATATATTTTTTGGCCTATTTTAACCAGAAAGTACATGTTAATAAAAGTTCATAAATATTATTTTTCGATTATTCTGCTAAGGACCACCAAATAATGAAACTAGTGGTTATATATTCTGTCATGGAAATTTTAACGACTCTCAATAAATAAATCGTGTACCAGCCATTTTTTGGGATTGAAACAACCTCATAATTAACATAAAATAATTTACCAGAGTGCGAGCAAAAAACCAATGTTTTTTCGACAGTGTTTACAAAATATATTTTGGGGTTGTTTTCACCCCGAAGCAAGGTTGGGATATGATTTCTCTTTAGGGGGGTCAATAGAATGTTTCAATTTGATAGTCATTTGCTAACATATATGAAATGAAAAAAAAATCTTTCCGCCTCTGATGTAGCAGCTACCACATCTTCGGAAATTTGCCACCTGGCGAATGGCAGAGAGTTTCACACCGTTTCAAATATAATCTGTGATAGAGACTCATATGTGATGTCTCAAAACAGTTGTCAGCTCATGACATTTCGTTTGTGACAGTGACAGGTAATTTGGGTCGTGTGTTTATTGAACCCTCTAATTGTGAAATGCTTTGAAAATAAATGATTTCTGTTTGATAATGCGATTATTTAGTGTTCTATAATACAAATATGAGTGTTTTCGGTGATTTTCAACAAGTATGGTTACAAAGATTTCCAGAGAGTCCGTTACCCGGAGCATGGGAGGAAGATGTCCGAGCGAACCTTTTAAAACATAAACAAAAAGTTTTATTACTCAGGGAAGAATTGGAAAAAGAGCAATTTTATGTCGAATATCTAGAAAGATTATTAAATGATGTGGAGCAACATAAAAAGCAGATCGAAGGGGGAAGGAAGACGGTTGGTAATGATGTCATCGAGACTGATATATCTAAGGTAAATATTGATATTTACAGGTGTGCACCAGCATTTCATTTCGTGCAAATATTTCCACCCTCATTTTCTTTGTATTTTACATGCATTTGGGGATCGCTTTTGTTAGATGAATCACCAGGATTGAGAGACTAGCGTTCATCTACTGAATTAATTTTCAATTAAATAATTTTAAATAGAATATAAGACTCAATTTATGAAAGTACAGCAACAAAAATTGCTGTTATCTCTTCTCTTCTGAAGTTTCATGCTTTTGATTTATATTAATACTGGATAATATAATTAAACACATAAATATTTAATCTATTTATTTTGTATCTGTAATTGTGTATCATGGAATGTGTGAAGTTCGAAGGACTTCCATTTGAAATACATTGTGTATGGTATCTTCATGAATTCATTTTGTGAGGCTTGAATATTTTTGAAGAATGTTTTGTTACACTTATGATTTAGAACGGTAATGGAAATCTTCGAAGTTGCATTGAATTACATCTCATCAATCAATTATTACGGTGATATGTTTTGGCAAATGCTTCTCTTTTTTGATGCACACACTAATTAAGAGTTCCATAAGTCATATGTTGAGTCATACTCTAAATTTAAAGGTCAAATGTGAAATTAAGTTGAACTTTACTGGTATGCTATTTACATACTCTAGATGAACCATGCCTGTTATTGATTAATCTCTTTATTGGCAAAGAAAAACATCCTGTAATTTCCTGTTTCCTGGTTTTCTTGGTATTCATAAACTATTATTGTTGTCCCTGCTTGTGCAAAATTTATTTTCATGTTTTTGTTATCAAGATCAATTGATGAGATATTTTTTGATGATGGAACTCATGAAGAATGATTATTTGGCCTATTTATCTATTATAGATCTTTTACTTACCAAAGTTTGGATAGACATCTTCTATAGTTCTCAAGGTTTATTTGCATAGGAAAAAGCAGAAACGGTTTAGAAATTTTCATTAAATGACAGTTGTAGCAATACACTGATGCACTCCAATTTTTTCCAAAAGGTTTCCTTGCTGTGTTTTTTCTTATGATTATAACTTTGATTTGATTTCAACATGAAAAGAATCAATATTTTTTTTCATTTCAAAATCCTCATCATTGCCGATTCATTCAGATACAATAAGGAATTAAGTTTCAACGTAAAATTTGAAGTGGTAAAAACTTTATTGAAACAAAGTTCTAAAGGGATAACAACCTAGGTATTCCTACCGATATATACAGATTTATATTATACATGACATAATAATTATTAATTTAACCTAAGATATATCTATAAACTGATGATTAAGTTTGTTATAATCCTACAGTTTGCACAGCACAGGACCGTTAAAAAGGGTATAACATTAATAAGTAGATGATTGGATTAATAGACTTTGAAACTTAATATATTCTTGATAACTTAATGAATTAACCCAATTTGAGATTTTCAATATATTCTTGCAAATTATTGAGGAGCCTGATAGCATTGGTAAAGTTACAAATTAATTTCCTTCATCTTTTACTATTGAAAGTTTTTGTGGATAAAAAAATATAAGAATTATAAATAATTGTGTAGATTGAAATGTTTGTTTTCAAGGATGAAAATTATCTTACTTTTTTCAATTAAAGCAATTTTGCACACATATCAGTTTGTTGATCTTTTTGAGAACTGTGATGATCTACTTTCCCATTCTTGCAGGACACTTCCAAAGATGCAGACGAAAATCCAACTGATGTGAATATTGAATCTTTATCGGCAAATATGTGCATAAACGAATTATCCAAGTCACACACTGTAGGTGGCACTGATGAAAACAAAAAGACTGCTGCAGATGACGGTACTTTTGTGACAGTAATCGAGGTCAATGGTTTGAAAAATACTGAACTGAATCAAGAGAAAATACCTCCAAAGTGAGCATCAATCAAATTTGATTTTAGTCAATGTATACAGGGTGTGGCATTTGACTGCTAGATTTCATTAAAAACCATGTTGTTTGATATCATGGAAAAAGAAAATGAAGATATGTCTTTTAACATTGACTGAGCAAATTTTAAGCTCAATTTGTTTTTTTGAATGGAAAGCTTCGTTTTTTAATACTTTTTACATTATTCTTCATTAAAGAGGAACTTCTCTATATACTTCAATTTCAGAAGATTTTTTGTCTCAGTATATTTTCAGTTATATTTTTTGTTTTGTGTCTTCAACATATTTGATATTCGATAAAGGTCAGATTTTCGAGGTGATCACTCTGAACTTTTTTAGACGTTATATGAAAAATGAGCATTACTGTAATTAATCTTCATTTTTTCAACTATAGAATTAAATTTCGGAAGTTTCGGATGGAAGCACTTCTTTTTCATGGAATTAATACCAAACAATTATTATTTCATATTTTTTGTCAAAAATGTTGAACGGCCCACTCTACATGCTGAAAGTTGAATAATTCGGTACCCGAATAAAGAATTTGTTGCAATAATCTTTTGCAAATTTTTTTAATACCACATTTGAGTATGTTAATCTGATGTAAATGTTTTAGAGTTCCTGAAAAGCCCGATTCTCAACTTAAGAAGACACTTCTTGAACATTCCTCAAGTAGGAGCGACTCTCTAGAATCTTCCTCAGATGTTCATACAGGAGATGAACCATTTTACGATATTGTAGCTGGAGAAGACGAGTCAAATTTACAACAAAGTGTGTATTTTCGATTGCTATAAATGTAGTGACAACATGTTATTGTATAAACTAACCATTGTAGAATTTTTCTTTAATTTCTAGAAAAGGCTTATTGTTTTTTTTATAGCTAACATCAGCCAGTAGGAGATGACTTTGAAATATTTTTCCACCTTAGTATTCATCTTATAATATTTGGGATATTCTGATATAGAAACTTTGTTATTGGAGATTCCTAATTAGTGAAACAGGTTGTTGGTCCATTTGAATCTGTAGGATTGCAATAATTTTCAAGTTGGATATTTGATCTTGTAGTAATGATCAATTAAATTTTTATTGTAGGTGATACTTCAAGCACAGAAAACGTTTTCAGTACCTCCTCCACTTTACCTTTAACTGCAAAGCATGAATCAGTTGTACAAGAACCACAGTCACCTGGGACATCGAATTATGTTAATATTGAGTATTTTATAAAGTAGGTTCTGTTTGTGTCATGATCTAATTCTGTTATTATTGAAATGTATTTTAGATGTACTAAAGGGAATGATAACGATCAGAGTAGCAGCGAAGATGAAGAAGAAATCGCCCCTTTACGTACTAATACTGCTGATAATGGCTCGTATGCTAGTTCAAGTTCATTAGAATCCTCGACCCCATCAACAAGAAGAAAATTCAGTCAGGTAATTGACAAGGTATGTAAGTAACTTATGGAATTATGATTTTATTTTTTATAGGAGGGGGATGTTAAAGTTGAAGCAGAAAGAATGACCATGTACAGATGTATTCTGTTGAATATAATTGACAGTGAAACAAACTATGTGGAGTGGCTTGGTATAGCTATAAAGGTAATGTGTCACACTTTCATTACAATAGCTTCCCAATTAGGTTAAAAAAAATTTATCATAAATATTCATCTCCAATCTTAAATGGAATCGTTGAGTTTGGACATTCAAATGACCTTTCAATGCATGTGGTGTAAAGAAATTTTGTGAAAATTCAATAAATGACACTGGAATACAATCTCATTAGTGATGTGAGCTTTTTCATTTTGTTTCAAGCTCTAGGTGTATGTTGAAGTTCAATGTGTACATCGTGACATTCAAAGAAAATCACGATCTGAGTTCCAGTTGATTTAGTCCTTTAAGTGCAGACTTGTCAATAGTTTTTCATCTCATATGTTTTTGTATCTTTACTCCTGACCTCACATCAGTGCATTTCTAAATTTTTAATGGAACACCTTGAATATTTGTGAATTTTTGAGATCCCATTATCGAACTGATTTCAAACTATTAAATGGTCTATTTTAAATTATATAGGGTAAAATTGTGGAATGAATTACTCTGGAAATATTTTTATTTTTTACATTAGCTAAAATATTGGTACCTATCAAAACTAATTATTAGAAGAATGTTGGAAAAAATTCAAAATTAATAAAACCTGGCATGTCCATTAATTTGATCATAAATGCGTAAAAACGAAGATATACTGTGCTGTTGCCAACAACAGGGGAAGAACATTTTTAACATTTATTTCGAAAGAGTTTTTCTTCATGTCATCAACGTTGAATTATATTAATCAATCGTAAATATACTTGTATCCATATTAAAATTATTTATACATTTTTTCAGTATATGAAAGCAATTCAGTCTACCCTTGGTACATCTCAACCTATAGTTACCGAAACTGAATTGAGAACAATATTTTATAAAATCCCTGAACTTTATGATTTACATGTGAACTTCCTCAAAGCTCTGCAAAGACACACACAGAAATGGGACAGTAAAATTGGAGAGAGCTTCAAGACTATGGTGAGTACAGAAGAATTAGTATAAAAGTTTTATTTTTTATTTACAGTTATAAAAACCATTTAGTGGTTCTACTAAAATTATTAACATTATAAACATGCTAATAACCACATGGCGATCTGTTGTTACCACAGAGATATTTTGAATAGGCAGAAAGCAGGAATAGCACAGAGCTCTCTTTTCTTGTATAAACTTCTCCAATATCCCCAAAATTGGGAGATAAAATCTAATGTGTACTCAACATGTTTTTAGCCATTTTATTTTATAGTAATGACGGGCCTGTAACTTGCCAAATTATGATAGATTCAAAGTTGACAGTTGCCTAGAATTTGAGTTCTGCAAAATGAAATTATTATGAAATTTGCTGAAATATCTCAGAGATCATTGGATCCTAATTAACATATAAAATTTTTGCAAATACATTATTGGAGTCTGATACCCAGTCTCCAAGAGGCATGATCATTCCATTGGCATTCTTCTGACACTCTTTTTTGTATTTGTATATTGTTCTTTGAATTTGTCCATACCATTTCAGCTGATTCACTCATAAGGATCACTCTTCTCTATATTCTGTGATTATATATATAAAAGAATCTCTGTTTTGTTTTTTAGGCAAATAATTTAACGATTTATGGGGCATTCCTTAGTAATTATGGACGTGCAATAGACACTGTGAGAAAATGCAGTGCAACCAATTCTCAGTTCAACGAAATTACCAAAAATATTACGTGTAAACAATTATCTGGCCAGCCGGTGTCTCTGGAGGACTTATTACATAAACCTGTGGCTCGGGTACAGAAAAATGCACTCGTTCTACATGATATGCTAAAATATGTCCATCAGAAACATCCAGATTATAAAACTCTGACGGACGCACTGCAAATAACCCAAAGGTTTTTGGATCAATTCAATATGATTCAAACTAAATCAATGTTTCCCGTAAGTATTTTCATGGAAAGATTGACTGGATTAATAATTTCGGTATTTTTTTCAGTCGGCTGATAGAGCTCAAAGAAGGCTAGTCAAAAATTCATTTATAGTCGAATTTGCCGATAATCATAGAAAATTACGGCATTTGTTTTTGTTCAATGATGTTATAGCGTGCGCTAAATATAAGGTATGACTTGTTTAGATATTGTATGTTATTCATTTTACAGTTAGTTTAAATTTTAGTCATCTGGACGGACTGAAAAGTATACATTCGAATTGAAGTGGTTCATTCCTGTAGAAGATATTATTATATTGGAAGAATCCACTGCTAATCTCCATGAAGTACCTGCTTCGAATATTGTTTCCTTGAAATCTCAAGCTTCGAATGTTCGAGATCAACTGAGGCAAGAGGAGAAGTCAACAGAAGATAGAGTAAGTTTGTGAATCATTTGCTGGAAAATTACTTGAAAGCAGCGTGGGATGATTAGGAAATTCATTGCTTATGCACTCTTGTCTTACCTGTCTGTTTCTTAAGACAGACAAACATTAAGCTATGTAAATGATAGAAAGAATCGTTTAGCAAGCTCGTTATAAGTAATGATTCAGATTAGTGAAAAACAGGTGGGAAACAAGAGTGGTGAATAAAATTGAATAACTACCCGCTTAAAATGTAAGGGAAAGACTCTTATGCAAGAAAAAAACTACCAAAAATTAATACAGCAATATATGATGAGTGAAAATAGTTATAAAAGAGATAAAAGATGGCATAATAGGTAAATTAAAACAAACAATCAACAAGATTAAGTACAATTAAGTACAACAAGGTAGGTCAGGGCACATAAATTCGTATTACGAGGGTTGCCTTTAATATTTTGGGATAAGAGAACAAAAACAAATATTAATCATCGAAAATCGTTTTATTGTTCTTCAAAATTAAGATCTATACACTTTTGCATGTGTTTGAACCAATTGTTGAAGCACTTTTGCAACTCTGATTGAGATATCTCCAAAACATGCATTCTGAACGCATCACCCGCTTCTTAGGAGTCGAAATTTTTTACGTACGAAAATGAAAAGAAGCCATTCGGTGCCAAGTCAGGACTATACGGCGGATGACTTATCTAATCGATGTTTTGAGTGCTCAAAAATGCAGTTGTTTGAACTGGTGTGAAAACAGAAAACCGAGATAGCAAACTTTGACCTTGAAATCCCCGAGCGCGCTCGAAAGATTGCGCGGAAAACGATGCAAAAAATTTTATTTTTGCCGAAACATTTGTTCGATTTCAATTATTTTGTCTGTATCAAGGACAAAAAGGACACTCTCAGAGTATAAAGGGGCTTATCCTACACTTACGGGGTGTCGAAGGGGGCACAAAAAGTGACAAAATTTGCGATTTCTTAAAAACTGTACATAGGATCGCGCTCAAATTTTGTAGTAATAATGAGGACCCATAGCAACCAGGATCAGCACATACGGCATATACTTCCACCTGAAGGGGGTCGAAGGGGGCACAAAAAGTGACAATTTTGCGATTTCTCAAAAACTGTACATAGGATCGCGATCAAATTTTGTAGTAATATTGAGGACCCATAGCAACCAGGATCTGCACACACGGCATGTACTTACACCTAAAGAGGGTCGAAGGGCGGCACAAAAAGTGATAATTTTGCGATTTCTCAAAAACTGTACATAGGATCGCGATCAGATTTTGTAGTAATATTGAGGACCCATAGCAACCAGGATCTGCATACACGGCATGTACTAACACCTAAAGGGGGTCGAAGGGGGGCACATAAAGTGACAATTTTGCGATTTCTCAAAAACTGTTCATAGGATCGCGATCAGATTTTGTAGTAATAATGAGGACCCATAGCAACCAGGATCTGCACATACGGCATATACTTACACCTAAAGGGGGTCGAAGAGGGGCACAAAAAGTGACAATTTTGCGATTTCTCAAAAACTGTACATAGGATCGCGATCAGATTTTGTAGTAATAGTGAGGACCCATAGCAACCAGGACCTGCACACACGGCATGTACTTACACCTAAAGGGGATCGAAGGGGGCACAAAAAGTGACAATCCAGTCTTTAAATTTTTTATAGTATTTATATAAAAGGACATTATGGTAATAAAACTAGTTATTCTTATTGTTCATTACTTTTATGTCCATTGAACGTTTCAGTACAATATTTTATCTATTTGTACAAACTATAACTTCACTAATCATTATAATTCAATGTTTGACTCATTTTTCAGAGAATTCGATTAATGAGAGGTTCAGAAAAGTTCAGAAAGAGGCTGGTGGAGCTTGAGAGTCAATTAGTATTAGTATCGCCAAATTTAGTATTCAGGATAAAACACAGACAGAACAGTAGAACCTACCTCTTCTTCCTGTCTTCCGATTTTGAAAGAACGCAATGGATTGAAGCCATACAGACTTTGCAGAGAACTGGCATTCCACCATCACCTACGACCAACAATGCCAGCATGTTCGAACTGCAAACATGGATAACTGCCTGCAGGACATTCCTGAAGACGAACATGGGATCATATCTCTTAAGAAGTGGCCAAGATGAGAGCCTCCTTGTTGGGGATCTACATGTTTTTATATACGATCTTAATGGGCTGGAATATACTAGCGGTGAGTTTTATTCATAGACATGTGTGATTTTTGTTAGTTATTTTACAATTTTTTTTTCTTCTTGTACCACATGTAACGCATGATTTTTCTACTTGAGGGATTATAGACCTAGCCTCCTCTCTTATTTACTGTTTAATAATAATAATGTTTACTAGATATTTGAATTCATACATAAAAATGAATCGAAAAAACTTGTATTTTGAATTTCAACCATTTTAATTATACTAAAACTAACTAATCTATCGACAATCTTTAAACAAAAAAAATACATCTTATACAGTATACTTGTTGAGTTGGTGATGAAATTGCTCATAATCCCAAAATTAATTATAAATTGAAAATTGATCATAAAATTATCGATTCTTTAGAAAGAAAAGAAAATACAATAAGGACATCTTAAATAAAAACAATAGGTCAAGTGTATACAATATTGAATAAATTCATTTTCTCAGAAGAAAAATATTCGGCAACAAAAATCTGAAAGAGGTCAATTTTTGTTTCACTTTTATCAAATTTTTATGCATTTTTGAAGGATTTTTGTTGTACACTGTGCCATCCCAATCAACCTTCTATATTTTTTGAATAGGGAAAGTCGGTCGTGTGGTACTTTTATGGCAAGGTCTTCTTTACAGGCTTGCAGAAATTTTTAGGAACAATTTTTTTTTTTGAGAAATTAGTTTCAAAGAGGTTTTCAGGATGCGTTTTGTTTATTGCATCCAGAACGATGGTGGTCATTTTGAACATATCTTGTAATGGACAATGATTCTCCTGGTGGTACTTCAATGCTGAAATATTTTCCAATGTCACTCCATTTTTTTCTCCATTGAAGGATTTGTGGAGGTTGAAAATTATGCGTCAACAAAACTGAAAACTGAAAATCAATAAAGAACAAATATTCAATGACCAACTATAAGTAAACAGGTCAAGTAATAAGTATTATCACAATTAAAATAGCAAATTAATTTTCTATGAATTCATTTACACAAAAGTAATAAAAATTATGCCCAACTTTAATTGCTAGTGTTCAGTAACCAATTTGCATTGAAAATTGGTATTAAACTCTTACTTCATATTCCAGATTTGTATATCTGTATAGAAGTAGACTTTTATGGACATTTCTTCCAAAAAGCAAAAACGAAGTTAGCGTGCAATACCAGCACGCCAGTGTGGAATGAAAATTTTATAATCGACTTGGAAGGATGTGAAAATTTACGGATTTTGGTTTACCGAGAGAACAACCCTGTAGATACTTTGTTTGGGAAACATACCCAAAAGTTGAGCAGGCAGTGGCTGCTGGGGCAGGGTCCTGATTTGATCGAGAAAAAATTGCATATAAATGGTTGCACGTTGAGGATAGGCCTGAAATTCATCCCTTGTGAGGTCAGTCTCAGAAGAGTTCCCACAGGCAAGGTGGGAAACCTTTTCGGTGAAAAGATTCAGCAAATATGCAAGTAAGTTGATTTGAATGCAAATTAGTTATCTCGTTTGCAAATTAGAAATGAAAATTCAGTCATTTTCCACACATTCCTTCTTGTTCAAGTTTTGGGTAGCAATTAGGCATACATTTTTCTCGATATTACCATTTTTGAGGAATTCAATCTAAACTTAGGCTCAAATTTCAGTGGCTAACAAAATTTTTTGCTAACTTGAAATGATATGTGTGTATATTGAATAGAGGTGAGACATTTTAAGAACGTTTCAGAACTTTACATATTGTGTCAGATAATTATCATCATAGTTGGTATTTTGAATATTTTCAGTTTTTTATGTTTACTTTTTTATACTGTGGTCCAATTCGAATGGAAGAACAATACCTTCATGTCCATGGCAACATAGATATAGAAGTCAGCGTTTTCTAATTGAACCATATAAACAACATAATTAAACATTCTAGGAGGCAAAAACGAGACATTCCATTCATTGTAACTGCTTGCATTCGAGAAGTTGAAAGAAGGGGAATGCTTGAAGTTGGTGTTTATCGAGTATCTGGGTCTGCATTGGATCTCGCCAAATTAAGAAAATCATTTGAGACTAGTGAGTATTATATCTTGATGAAAAAATTTTTTTTTTCAGTTCGTTTTGTCTCAATCAAGGTTAGAAGTTATCAAAATTTATATTGCAACACTCATTTTATGTATAATTTTGAACATACCTGAGTTCTTTTATGGAATTACCTCCCTGCTTGCCTTATATCACTTAATTTTTTAAATGTCTCTTATCTCAATTTAGTAAACAAATCACTGAGAAATACCCTGTGTTGGCTAGTTCATTCATTATTGTAATTTTTTAGATTCTTATGAAGCCGAACAACTATTGAAAGAAGTTGATATACATTCGGTCACAGGAGTGTTGAAACTGTTTTTGAGGGAGTTACCAGAAGCCTTGTTTACAGATCAGTTGTATCCCACTCTTTTAGAGTCATTCAATCAAAGTAATGGAAATCTCATGAAAAGGACTGAGCTGTTGAATGAATGTTTTGAAAAACTGCCACAGCAAAACAAAGCCACCATTACATGTATTTTGGAACATCTCATAAGGTAAGTTTTATATTATCTCTTTCCTCACTGATTTTGAATTGTTGGAATTTTTTTATTCCCCACAAATTACAAATTTCACTGGCTCTCTACCTCGTGGTTTTTATATTCCATAGAGTACATAGGCACGAGAATGAAAATAAAATGTCGTTACACAACTTGGCTACAGTGTTTGGACCTACTCTGCTCAGACCCAGCATAAAAGGGGACAGTTCCAAACATAAAGATATGCCTGCTGCTACTGTAGACGTGATGGCCCAAGCAGGGATCCTCTATTGTTACCTCCAAGCAATGAATAACATGCAGAACAAATGCTGACTGAAACCATTATCTCTTAGTCCTTTATTGAAATAATATATTATAAATCTTGCTTGTGACATT
The DNA here is from genome assembly GCA_030674115.1 of Micraspis discolor. NCBI lineage: Eukaryota > Metazoa > Arthropoda > Insecta > Coleoptera > Coccinellidae > Micraspis > Micraspis discolor. The sequence goes on from JARTUT010001740.1 coordinate 14,304,629, forward strand.
AACACGTTAAGCACTAAGCAAAGAATACTTAACTGCTGCTATACAAGTTGCAATTTTCTCCGAAAAGTGCTTGTGGAACAATTCTGAGCACACTTCAAAAAAATGAACTGAAAATAACACAATGTATTGATACTAGGATATGTCTAGTTATATCAAGCAACTGCATATTGCGTATTACTGAAAAAGTGTCAATTAACTTAGCTGAGCATATTTAATTGTTTGATACTATTAAAAACAATCGATTAATGAAAAGTTTTCATTGATCTGTTATTCAATATGAATGGTAGAAAATTTTTGATTGATAATCGGTTTGATGGCTGTTTGACCAAAGTATTCATCAATATTTTTAATTTTTTATACCTTCACGCATATTTTACTTATTAGACTGCAAGTTAGTTTGATTTCAATATTTCAACTAAAAATTTCCGTTGAAAGATTTTCCAAGTCATAAACAATGACTGCATGGGAAAAATTACCTCATCATTTTTTACTTGTGTTCTCTCAATTCCAAGTCATTCTTCATATGTTTCGAAATCAATTTATACTATTTGATTTCTGATGCCTTATCTCTTCAGCAAAGCATCTTTTTTATCATAACAGTGGTTTAAAAATTTTTATATTCTCACATCAGCAGGAATTGAGCAAAATGTTTAAAAGTCCAACCTACAGTAATTTTTCATGTTTTGAAATATAATTCAGTGGTTCTTTTGTTATTGTCTAAATGACAGTTTTCTTGCTCTCTCTTTGATCAGTTGTTTATTTTCTAGATGTTCTATATGTCCAATTGAATGTTTACTTTTAGTCTTCTTTTGCTAGAATCTATTCTTTTCTTGTTTGGATAGTAACATTTCTTGAAACTGAACTATTATCTTGCAAATAACTAAAATAAAAAAAGAACATCAAATTAAAATAATCAAAAAGATAAAGGCGATTGAGAACAAACAATTTTTCTGCCGGTGATTACAATATAAGAACTGTGATTTCTTTTAATGATTAGTGAGATTTCTACTCGCTTTTTTGTCTTAGCCCATTATGTTGTTTTTTTTTCTTAATTTTTTTATCAATGCATGCAAAAAGTGTCAAGCAATTATTCAGAAATTGAATTTAGTTTCACTTTTTCAGTGCTATTACTTCAATATCTCAATTCTGAAGGGTTCTTCTAATTTTGATAAATGTGTTTTTTTGTTGAATTTGCTTATTATGGTTTGAATGAACCTGTTTAGATTGGATTTCAAGAGAATATCTTTTTGATTAAGATTATGTCTCATTGTGCAATGCAACAATTAATATTTAGAATTTCTAGTCGAATTTATAATCTTGCTGAGCATTTTATACTAGTTTGTAATTGTACTAAAGTTGAAATCGGGCGATTCCAAGGGTGCTTAATGTGTTAATGCTGTGATTCGCATGCGCTTTTCCCCGTGTGTGATTGTTTCTTACAGTGCTTCATGTCGTCTCTTCTGTGAAGTACCGATATTATATACTTAATGATTCCATAGATCGAATAAGAACACTTAGCATTCTTCCAAATATTACCTTTTGTAGTTAAGTAATGTCACCACCTGGATAGATAATTACACATGTGTTGATATTTCAGTTTTGATGTATTTATACAAATTGGAATTGGTTGAAAGTTTGAGTTTAGTAAAAGCAAGGTGAAGTATATTTGTCAATCTGAATTCTTTTGGTGGCTTATATTGAGTATTATCTTGAGTATTCGTTTCAAGCTGTAAGTTTTCACATTACCAAATTTTTTATAAGTAGGTATTTTTGTATGTATGTATTTGTACTTGAATATTATGTAGTTAAATTATTTTATAAAACTTTAATGTGAATTTGTATATATTTATATATGACCATAATAAAATTTCGAAATATATTCTGTTATCTTTACTCCATGAAAAATGTTCCCCTTACAAATCAGGCTCGCCGCTAGCTGTCTGAGCGCCCGCCCGCGTGCAAATATTGCTATGCCGCACCCAATAGGGCGTATCCAGAGAGCAATTTTGGGGTGGGGGGGTGTAGTGGCAAGTTTTAGCGACGGACCTGATCTGATCTTAAAGTGAAAAGCGGGGAAAGGGGTGGGGAGGTTTAGATCGTTTCCATTCGAAGATTTAGTGAAAAATGTGAAAAATTCTTTCCTGGGAGGGGGTGGTTTAATTATCCTTGTACGCCAGCTTACGGCGGGCTTGGTGCATGATATCTCAATTAATCGTAAAGAAATGACGACTGTATACGCATGCTGTAGGCGTAAATCAGCTAAAATTCCATTGGTTCCTGATTTCTCAACTAATCGTGAAGAAATGAATTACCCCCAGTTTTCAGATTCGATATGTGCAACTTAAAGAAGCCTATCTGTTATTAATTGAAGAAAGAAGTCCCTCAAATATATTCAAGCTTATTTTTGTATAGACAACAATACTTATACAGGGAGGCAGGGTTTTTTTTACTGGGGTTTTTCCCTAGGCTTTCATGTCATGCACCGAATTGTATGGCACCCCATCACCAACCCTAGCTAACATTAACATTTGTTTTGTAAGCCAGAAGTTCAAACGAATACATATACAGTGAAATTCCCCCTCACGGACACCCCCTTTAGACGGACACCTCCCTTGAACGGACAGTTTTACGTGGTCCCAATTGACTCCCATATAATTTACATTGTGCAAGTTGTCTGTTGAACGGACATTCCCTTGAACGGACGCGGACACTAAGGTATGTTCTATTAACCGGACAAAACCGAAACAAAAAATATCGGTTCTGTTTCAATTATCTGTGGAAAGTATCGCTGTTAGTTCATTGCATCAAATGGGGCGCAATAGAAAAGAAGAGGAGGTTTTTGTGTCGCGCGCCAACATTAGTACCAGCCTTCAGTTCGGAACTTCCCGGTTGACCGGGATTTATCGATCCCAACTGCTGCACGAAACTCCTGAGAATTTAACTAGTGTTAGTTTGAATTCTGACGTTGTCTCAGAGAAAGAAATGTCCTTCTCTTATCAAAGAATATTCACCCAGGGATATCTTTAATGCTGATGAAACAGGTCTCTATTTCAGAGCTCTGCCTAATGAAACGCTAACATTCAAAAAAGAAAATGTGTTGGTGGTAAATATCCCAAAGAGAGATTTACAATTTTGCATTGTGCAAATATGGCAGGGGAAGAAGAAAACTTTTAGTCATCGGTAAAGCAGCTGAACCAAGAGCATTCAAAAATATAAACATAAACAATTTGCCTGTAACTTGGAAGTGGAATAAGAAAGTTTGGATGACCAGACAAATTATGACAGAGTGGTTGCTTCAACTAGATTGAAAATGGCAAAACAAAATAGGAAGATTTTGTTGTTTTTGGACAATTTTGGATCTCATCCAAAAGATATTCACCTGAAAAATATTAAACTTTTGTTTCTACCCCCTAATTGTACATCAGCTTGTCAACCACTTGACCAGGGAATCATAAAACATTTCAAAACCCACTACCGCAGTCTCATACTGAAACACCTACTAGTAAACATTGAGACTGCTAGTACAGCATTCGAATTGACAAAAAAAATCTAGCCATTGGACGCAATTTACTTTGCCAAAACCTCTTGGGAACAAGCAAAAATTGCTTCTGGCAAAGCTGGTTTTAAACATGAAAATATGCAAGGTGCTGACCCATTGAGTCAGGCTCAGACTGTTACATATGATCCTGAAGATGACTTTCTACTCAGTGTTATTGCAGAGATTCTCAAAATAAGAATTTCTTGGATATGAGTTTCAATGAAAACTTCAACGATTTTTTGAACCTTGATGAAGATTTATTTTTTGAAGATCCTGATTCAGAGCATGAAATTGGGAACTCACATGACACTCAAGAACTTTCCGGAGATTCTGATAACGATGAAGTACCAGGACAAACAGATGCTGTCCAAAATTATGGGGAAGCTATGACTTTAACCAAGTAGCTAAAAAGTTTTGCCCAGAATCACGGAGATTCAGAGAGTTTAGATATTCTGTCCAAATTAGAATTGAGATTTCTTGATTGTCTATTCAGGAAAAAATGAGACAAACAAAAATTCAGGAATTTTTTCGTAATTAAAGTGTCTCTTTTTATCAAAATTTTTGTTTATCCTCATGATTCATCACATTGATTTTTCAGTTATAGTTGAATTTGAAAAATGTTCACTTTCTTATACCTTTATATATATTGATTTTTATGTTCAATATTCTCCAATTATTATTTCTATGAAATTTTTTTTTGTACATATGTATTTCTTTTTAAGCGGACATCCCTCTTAAACGGACACCATCAAAGCGGTCCCGTGAGTGTCCGCCCATGGGAGATTTCACTGTATATATATATATATAAACATGTATTTTCTTTTGCTATATTATATATAATTTAGAAGCAATCCTCTTGGGGTTAGAGCACGGGATTAAAATTAGGACTTCATTTATTTTTGTATATTAATTAACTACATAATATGTTTCAGCGTACATTGAGTTTTTTCAAGTTTACGTGCTACAAACATAGTGACAATCACATCTGTCCAACAATTCATCTTAAAACTCAGAAAATTAAATTTAAAGAATAATTCTAATTGACAGCGTTCACAACATGATGAACATGATTTTAATTTTCTGAGTTTTAAGATGAATTGTTGGACAGATGTGATTGTCACTATGTTTGTAGCACGTAAACTTGAAAAAGGCTCAATGTACGCCGAAACATATGTAGTTAATTAATATACAAAAAATAAATGAAGTCCTAATTTTCCCTGATCCCGTGCTTTGACCCCGTATATATATATAACTGAATGGTAGGAAAAACAATGAAAAATTGTCTTTCCGTAGTGCGAGCTGGTCATGTTTGACGTATGATATCCCAGAGTTCCAAGACCTCAAGTGCAACTGTGGACCGGTTTCGAGGTGTTTGCCTCTCATCAGCACAGTGTAGCACTGAGCTCTTGAAGGGGCTGCCAGTACTCAAAGAATATTGTGAGGCCCTCCTTATCTATGGGCCCTCCCATGTATTTTCTTGAAAGCGCCATCTACATCTCAAGACTGAAACAGTCCTGTTTCCTCTACGGAAAGACAATTTTTCATTGTTTTTCCTACCATTCAGTTAGAACATTGCGTGCCCGCATATAGGCATTAAAATCTCTTACAGTTGTTTTTTTCTCTGTCTACAAGAGAATAGCGAGTCAACCCTCTGGGCACACCGATGGTACTTAGGAATGTAATCACATTCAGATCGCTGTGGTGACTCAAAATTGGGGATCATTTTTACTCGTGTCTAGACACACACATTACACTTTGCCTCCGTTTGTATCCGCATGCGCAGTGAGTTGCAATGAAGCGTTGACTGGCGTTGACGGTTTAGCGGGATATCATTTTATATTCCGCAGCGTTCCGTAGCTCGCATCATTTCGTTAACATGGAAACATTCTGCGAAACCTGCGAAAGAAAATTATTTTCCAAGGGGACTTTAAGAACCCACTTGAAAAAATTCCATCCTGGTAATATTAAATTTAGAAATGTTTGATTTATGAGATACGGGGCTTTAAATTTCTAACCTGATATATCCATTTGAAAATAAGAATATGATATTTGATTCTGTTAGCGCTGGTCCATAAATATTGGGATTTCGCATGTCGAAAATTGAAGATAACCTTATGAAGATATTTTACAGACCAAATCTTGAACCTTGGGCTATAATATAACGTATTCAATGTTAATTTAAATTCATAGGATCATATTACTTTTTTGGGGAGAGTTGCGCAAATGACTTCGAAAATGAAAAAGAAAGAATTATATCAGAGTTCATCAACGACGTGAAAGGAATTAGAACTATGGAGGAGCTTTTAGCTCTGAAAAATATGGTAGGTCCGATTAGACCGACATTACACTCTATACAGGCTCAACAATGCCGGAATATTTTACAGTAGCCACAGGCTCGAATAATATTCATATTCACCATAATAAGAATATTCCAGTTCAAAGGAAAAAAAACGAAGTTGTGGTTTATCAAACCCAACTAATGATGAAGTAAATGAAATATCAATTAATTTACTACAAACAGAATAGTTAATTAATAATAATTTTTATTTTTTATATTTTTTTCAATAAATATTTTCATGGATATTGAAGTGCTTTTTTTTGTATCTACCTTATTACTATTCTTTCAAGCCCTTTTCGAAGGAAAATGGTTGAGTATCAAAGCAGCCAAACCATCAAGATTAAATCAGTTCACGATGGAAAAATTGTCAAATTACCTCCTCAGAATTGTGAAGTTCAATGCAAATAATTTATTTTACCACTAAACGCCTACATATATATGATACCTTTAGTCGTTTAGTTGTAAATATGTGGCCATATTATGGCCTTTTTATTGAAGCTCAGAGACCAACATCTGGACATGAAAACCAATTTCCTTTTAGCTTAACAGTATTGATTTTACAGGAAGACAGAGTTGAAAAAGTCAATTTTCAATGGCCAATGTTTACCGAACCGATAATAAGACAATGTAGTTGAAATCTATCTATAAAACTTTCCAAATGAAACAAATATTAGGAACCTATACATAAAAGGGCCATTTAAAAATGTCAAAATGATACTGCCACAACAATTTTAAGAAATACGCTGTATGATGCAATAGTACAACCGTATTCATTTTTTATTATACCTTCCAGGTGAAGCATAGAGACTCTTTAACTATTATTAACTTTGGGAGTTTCAAAATATCATCTATTGGACTATTTCCATGAGTAAGTAGTTCAATTCTGTTTCACTTTTTCATAATGATATAGGTATTACGGGAATTCAAATTTGCCTGGTAAACTCTCTGCGCATGCGGATACAAACGGAGGCAAAGTGTAATGTGTGTGTCTAGACACGAGTATCATTTTGTCGTTTGCATCCATAGAGGAAACGGGACTGTTTCAGTCTTTGAGATGTAGATGGCGCGCTTTCAAGAGAATACTTGGGAGTGCCTCACAATATTCTTTGAGTACTGGCAGCCCCCTTCAAGAGTTCAGTGCTACAATGTGATGATGAGAGGCATAATACATCGAAACCGGTCCACTGTTTCACTTGTGGTCTTGAAACTCTGGGATGTCAAACGTGATCAGCTCGCACTACGGAAAGACAATTTTTTCATTGTTTTTCCTACCATTTAGTTAGAACATTGCGTTCCTGCATATATGCATTAAAATCTCTTATAGTTATTTATATATATATACATGCAGGTAGTATTTTTTATTTTTAAATTCAATAGATAAGAATTGAAGGCGACGGATTTACTATTATGTGAAGGTACGTAGTACCTATCTTCTGAACATCAATGGTTTCTTAGGTTTTCTTTTCATACTAATTATTAATTTACATTTTCTAAATCACGAAGTTTCTCCTTGCAGCAACTCATTGCCTCCAAAGCACTTCTTGTAATTGTGATAGATTACGAGATCATCTTACCTGTGGCCACCGAATGTTCGTTTTTAAAAATTGAAACTTCTCATTAATTTACCAATATTTATTTATTCGTACTATGCAGACAAAAATAATAACGTGCATAATTAATTAAAATGAGATGACTAAAGGCCTTGTTGAAGAACTTATAAGGAATTGTCCAAATCAAATTTGCGGAGCAACTGGTGTAGTATAAAATAGGTTATCCCATCGTCTATGTTGTAGCCTGTCTATAAGAGTAGCACAATGAATTGTATACTAAGGGACTAACTGTTATAACACTGTTGATAATAAATCAATGTTATATTTCGCCCTAACATCAATAATTATCCTAAATATGTTCACGGTACACATAAAATTAAAGCATTTTTGTCTCATATTTGAGAAGTACATAAGTATTACACTTCTTGTCCATATATCCTTAAGTGTCCATCAATTTTTGAGATAGAATTTTCTCCATACAATCTAAATTCAAGAGAATTTACTGACTTAATTCAATGAAGAGTTATAAAGTCATGAGGACAAGGAATGTGACTTTAGCACAAAAACAATAAATATTTTCTTCTTAGGTCTCTTTTGACTCATCATAGATATGAAAAAACATGCCATTCAGGGTAATACCATTACTAAACACATTAAAATGTACAATTTTGTAAAAAACTAGTGTATCGAATGACATAAGTGGTCATAGCATGAAAGGCACTTACTACTCTTTTTGAACACATTTAAGCCTAGGTAAAATTAAAAGAAATCCCAACCGAAATATACCATCTCAGTGCTACTTTTGAATTTTGTCCCTGTATTCGTGGATAATATGTAATTTTAAATTTGTTATGATTGCAAGAATCGAAAGTGAGAGCACTTCAACGGTATAATTCCAGTTTCAACAAAACAATAAAATTAAACTAGAATCATCAAGATAAAATTTTCCAAATTTACAAAAAATAACATGAAATAATCGAAGTTTGAAGGCCACTTTTGAAAATATCTATCACGCTCTCAACATTCATGAAGTCAAACAATGTGGTAGACCCATAAATGGCAGGAAGGCAATATAATTCCATTTACATTTTCTTCAATAATCGTGATTTTTACATTTACGAGATATAAATTTTGTACATTGTCAATCTAATATATAAACAAATCACAAAAATATCTTTCTTGGCTGGTAAGATTCATCTAGAAGACTACATGGGATTTACAGATTAAAAATCAAATGAAATTCAGTGAATAAATGAAAACAGGAGTGTAGAATAAAAATACAAGAAACCTCCGTCCTGTCTCAGATTATTTTTATGACAAGGTTTTGATATTTTTGAGATGAATCTACAAGGTTTTAGATTTTAGGTAAATAAGATTGCAAGAATGTATCAGTTTTATATATATATAACTGAATGGTAGGAAAAACAATGAAAAATTGTCTTTCCGTAGTGCGAGCTGGTCACGTTTGACGTATGATATCCCAGAGTTCCAAGACCTCAAGTGCAACTGTGGACCGGTTTCGAGGTGTTTTGCCTCTCATCAGCACAGTGTAGCACTGAGCTCTTGAAGGGGGCTGCCAGTACTCAAAGAATATTGTGAGGCCCTCCTTATCTATGGGCCCTCCCATGTATTTTCTTGAAAGCGCGCATCTACATCTCAAGACTGAAACAGTCCCGTTTCCTCTACGGAAAGACAATTTTTCATTGTTTTTCCTACCATTCAGTTAGAACATTGCGTGCCCGCATATAGGCATTAAAATCTCTTACAGTTGTTATTTCTCTGTCTACAAGACAATAGCGAGTCAACCCTCTGGGCCCACCGATGGTACTTATGAATGTAATCATATTCAGATCGCTGTGGTGACTCAAAATTGGGGATCATTTTGTCGTTTGAATCCATAGAGGAAACGGGACTGTTTCAGTCTTTGAGATGTAGATGGCGCGCTTTCAAGAGAATACTTGGGAGTGCCTCACAATATTCTTTGAGTACTGGCAGCCCCCTTCAAGAGTTCAGTGCTACAATGTGATGATGAGAGGCATAATACATCGAAACCGGTCCACAGTTTCACTTGAGGTCTTGAAACTCTGGGATGTCAAACGTGATCAGCTCGCATTACGGAAAGACAATTTTTCATTGTTTTTCCTACCATTTAGTTAGAACATTGCGTTCCCGCATATATGCATTAAAATCTCTTACAGTTATTTATATATATATACATGCAGGTAGTATTTTTTTATTTTTAAATTCAATAGATAAGAATTGAAGGCGACGGATTTACGATTATGTGAAGGTACGTAGTACCTATCTTCTGAATATCAATGGTTTCTTAGGTTTTCTTTTCATACTAATTATTAATTTACATTTTCTAAATCACGAAGTTTCTTCTTGCAGCAACTCATTGCCTCCAAAGCACTTCTTGTAATTGTGATAGATTACGAGATCATCTTACCTGTGGCCACCGAATGTTCGTTGTTCGTTTTTAAAAATTGAAACTTCTCATTAATTTACCAATATTTATTTATTCGTACTATGCAGACAAAAAATAATAACGTGCATAATTAATTAAAATGAGATGACTAAAGGCCTTGTTGAAGAACTTATAAGGAATTGTCCAAATCAAATTTGCGGAGCAACTGGTGTAGTATAAAATAGGTTATCCCATCGTCTATGTTGTAGCCTGTCTATAAGAGTAGCACAATGAATTGTATACTAAGGGACTAACTGTTATAACACTGTTGATAATAAATCAATGTTATATTTCGCCCTAACATCAATAATTATCCTAAATATGTTCACGGTACACATAAAATTAAAGCATTTTTGTCTCATATTTGAGAAGTACATAAGTATTACACTTCTTGTCCATATATCCTTAAGTGTCCATCAATTTTTGAGATAGAATTTTCTCCATACAATCTAAATTCAAGAGAATTTACCGACTTAATTCCAATGAAGAGTTATAAAGTCATGAGGACAAGGAATGTGACTTTAGCACAAAAAACAATAAATATTTTCTTCTTAGGTCTCTTTTGACTCATCATAGATATGAAAAAACATGCCATTCAGGGTAATACCATTACTAAACACATTAAAATGTACAATTTTGTAAAAAACTAGTGTATCGAATGACATAAGTGGTCATAGCATGAAAGGCACTTACTACTCTTTTTGAACACATTTAAGCCTAGGTAAAATTAAAAGAAATCCCAACCGAAATATACCATCTCAGTGCTACTTTTGAATTTTGTCCCTGTATTCGTGGATAATATGTAATTTTAAATTTGTTATGATTGCAAGAATCGAAAGTGAGAGCACTTCAACGGTATAATTCCAGTTTCAACAAAACAATAAAATTAAACTAGAATCATCAAGATAAAATTTTCCAAATTTACAAAAATAACATGAAATAATCGAAGTTTGAAGGCCACTTTTGAAAATATCTATCACGTCTCAACATTCATGAAGTCAAACAATGTGGTAGACCCATAAATGGCAGGAAGGCAATATAATTCCATTTACATTTTCTTCAATAATCGTGATTTTTACATTTACGAGATATAAATTTTGTACATTGTCAATCTAATATATAAACAAATCACAAAAATATCTTTCTTGGCTGGTAAGATTCATCTAGAAGACTACATGGGATTTACAGATTAAAAATCAAATGAAATTCAGTGAATAAATGAAAACAGGAGTGTAGAATAAAAAATACAAGAAACCTCCGTCCTGTCTCAGATTATTTTTATGACAAGGTTTTGATATTTTTGAGATGAATCTACAAGGTTTTAGATTTTAGGTAAATAAGATTGCAAGAATGTATCAGTTTTGTTTCTTACAGTACTTCCATTATAATGAGTTGCACAAATTACTCGAAACAGACTTGAAAATGAGGAAATTTATTTGTAATCCACATAAAGAAAAAAATTATGCCATTCTGAAAATCTTTGCTATTGAGATTAAATAATTGGGACATCTGAATGTCATGTTAAGCAAATGAACACATTTCAAGAACATTAAATTGTAGTTGAATATTTGAATTTTTAAAATTCACTGATAAAAAAAATCTTAAATTTCTTATTCTACACAAATAAAAAACCTGCATTGTTGACACTACAACGAATTCTGATGTTCGGCAGAAAAAAGAAAATTATTTGAAGGTATACTGTTTAAAGTTTCATTTTTATGAAAACAACGGATTCATATTAATTGTTCTTTAAAGTTTCACTAAATTCTGATACATACACAACATTTATACTCACTAATAACTGTAGCTACTTGTATTTTGATACTTAAGTAATACATACTTACATTTTGTTTGGCATTTCTGTACTATAAAGATTCAATACTAACTAAAACTAAGTCAACAATAAAATTGATCATATATTTCGTTTCAATGAATTTTAATCATTTGGGGGAAACTGAGCATTTCAGGAAATGCCACTGGAAGCCACTAACTAATCAATTTCAATTTAACGTGGAGAAAAATGAAATTATTGTGCTCGATAAAACTTTATACTTTTAACTTTTCCTATAACTAAGAAAAATATGATCAAGATTATTGCAAATCTGCAACTGTCAGGGAAATGCTGTGAAAGAATTTTTGATTATTCTGTATCATCAGTTTACATTGGAATATAATATATCTCATGGCATTACTAACTTATAACTCTATGTATTTTATTCATATTGTACACATTGTTATTATTATACATAAATAAATAAATAAAGAAGACCAGTTGAATTATGAAATACTGATAATCACTGACCATTCAACAAAACGAGAAAGGAAAACATTATTGCACTAAAAGAAAAGAGTGGTTAGATATTTGAGTATATTCAATGGAAAAAAAATGATTCTGGGACAACAAAATTGGTGTATTTTGTTTCACAATAATTTTTCATCATCCAATACGAAATGGTGAAAGAAATATTCTACAGTTTGCATCAACCTCATACCATATACTTATGTTGAAAAAAAAACGCAAACCAATTAAGGAAACTAAAATTTCCACTCATGATTGTGAAACTCAAGTCCTAATCATCATGTTTGTCAATTAAATATTCTTGAAGATATTTTTGACATAACTTTTTGCTGTAAGAAAGACATTGAAATGTATGCAAACAGTAGAATACACCGTTACTCAAGATTTAAGCATAAAATAGAATCAGAGACCACTCTCATTCCAAAGTAGGTAAACTTCTATCCGAGGCAGATTGTCGATAAGCGAATGTGGGAATGTCATTTATCCATTATATTTTCTAACGCGAAATATTCACTTTAATTTTGAATTTCAGAGAACAGTATACATATATAACAGTCTTTTAATAAACTGGCCGAAACTTTGGCTTAATTTTTAATAAATTTATACAAAATAGTCCAATAATAAATTTTTTTAATGTTGGAACAATAACTTTTCTTCCTCAACAGCCAACAAATAACAGATTATAAGGATGGAGTAGGTCCATAAGAATGAATTTTTCAATTTTATATACTTCCATTACTGATATCTAGTTTACATATTCTCGTTGGTCATATTCATCTCAAGAAGATGAAATATTTTTCGCAATAATTTAGGGTTTTGACTCTGCAATGGTAACAATGAATTAGTGTTTACACGAAGTCGTAATTTTTAAACTATTCTTGCCAAACAAAATAGGAATCTCCTGTTCTATATCTTAAGCGAATGGGGTAACGATGAATTTTAGAGAATTTCAGAACAATGTGAGCACATTTAACTTTGGAAACCAAGGTGTTAACTATTTATTTAGTAATAAGTATAATTCTAAATGAAATAAGTGCAAATTGAAATGGCAACATCGTAAAAAGTTTTTCTTCTGATAGAACTTTTTCTGTTACATGGCTGTTAAACATGAAATAATTAAGTGTTCCTTATTTTATAACCAACTGTTTTAACTAATGAGAATTTATCACATTGTACTCGATTATGGTACTCTCTCATTCGCCTCGACATTCTGTCATTGGTTCCAGTTTGATAGGCATGGATGCTTCCCTCGAGTTGGGGGTGGAAGAATTGATTGGTTTCACCAGATCATTAATATCTTCTTGGAAGAGATTTTCAGGTCTAGGTGACGAGTAGGGCCGCGAGGATTTGTACGTCATACCCGTAACACCCGGCGCACTAGTAGTGTTCATGTTGTGGGACAAAGATAAGTTCATGGTCTGTTCCATCGAGCTTGGAACTGATAAGCCTAATGGGGAAGAAATGGGACTTTCTAAAGCCGACTCTGATGGACTTATCCTAAGGTCTTGTATACAACCTGCAGGACTACTTATACTCCGTAAAGAGGTTATGTGGCTCATGGATGGCATCATGCCCATTGGTAGAGAACCGTTGTTCTGCATGTTCCCGCAGGCGTTACCAAATGCGAGAGAATTCACTAAACTCGCTACGGGATTTGTTTCGTGACCAGAGCTCTGATTTGCTGCCGCTACCATGCTGCACATTTGTTGTCGTAGCCCTTGCGCCACAGCCGCCACTGCTGCTGCGGCCGCTGCCGTGGACGAATTCGGATCTGAAGCGTCATTACATGATGAATTTGGGAAGTTTTGGATATTAGCTGTGGTTCCAGTGGTGTTCACACCAGATGTGTTGACATTGCTGACGGAATCCTGAAAATCATGAGGATTTTTAAATTGAGTGAAATGCTGAAGAATTATTTATTATTATTTTTTGGATATTACATCAAGAGTTGGGGCAAATGCCCATAAACTCAATAAAACTAAATTAATAGATTATTATGTGCTCAATAAATCTACAGAAACATAAAACTAAAAGAAATAAATTGAACATAGCACTTCAGTCATCACAAAAGAAAAAACCTTAAACACCATCACTAAACTGACTGATTCCCGACTATGCCGATCAGTCTGTTTTTGCATTCACGCTAGGAGCGCTCACTCGACGGGAGACTGTTCCATCTATCAAAGACTCTGTTGGGTAGGAAAGACTGGCGCTGCGTGGTTCTGAAATGCTCGAAGGTGAAATCTTCTGAATAAAATCCATATTTATGCCAAAAACCCCTCAACGCCCGGTAGGTTACAATGAGATCTCCTCTGTTCCGCCGATCCTCGAACGTCTGCAGATTCATCATCCTTAGACGACTCGAATAATTCGGTCTGTTAGTACCAAATGGAATTCTCGTGTTCCACCGCTGCACTGACTCCAGGAGAAGTTGGTCACCCTTGAGAAATGGACACCATACAGGTCCAGCGTACTCCATTAGAGGACGGACATAGCTACAATAAAGCAGCTTACATGTTTCTAAACTGCATTGTCTGAAGGCACTCTGTATCATATAGGTCAATCTCCTTGCCCTAGCAGAAACACTCGCAACGTGTCGTGTCCAACCCAGATTTTTATCTACAACAACACCCAAATCGTTCATATAGTCAACAGAAACGAGGGGGGTATTATCGATCCTATACAGATATTCTGGATTTTTCCTGCCGAGATGTAGCACACAACACTTGTTGGCGTTTACGGGCAACAGCCACTTCCTACACCAATCACTCACCATACATAGATCTTCGTACAAGTCTCTCGAGCTGGAAGCAGAATTGTAAATTTTTAAATCATCAGCGTACATGGCACACTGAGATTTCAACAATCTTGGCAGGTCTGACGTATATAGCAGGAAGAGAGCAGGACCCAGCACGGATCCCTGCGGTACACCACTTGACAATAAGCCCTCCAGAGATGAATGAACACTCCCCACACGAACACGGAATGTTCTGTTCCTAAGGAACCCCTCAATCCAGGAAAGTAGGCCACCCCTATTCCCAGATGATTCAACTTAGACAAAAGACGGCGGTGTGGTACTCGGTCAAAAGCCTTAGAGAAATCTAGGTATATAAAACGTCCACAGGTATATTGTGATCTAAAGAAATGGTCCAGTCATTTAGACATGTTAATAGGTTGGTCAAAGTAGAACGACCTGGAACGAAGCCATGCTGCTCGACGGGTATGATATTATGCGTTATCCCGAAGTTTATGAGTTGCTCACAAATAATTTTCTCCAACACCTTAGAAACGGAGGATGTCAAACTTATTGGGCGATAATTTAGCGGAGAAAACTTATCTCCTTCTTGAATATGGGCGTTACCGACGCCTTCAACCAATCATCAGGTAGACTGGACGTGTCCAGTGATCTCTTGAACATGATAGCTAGAGGAAGGGCAAGAGCTGATGCACACTTTTTCAGTGAGAACGGTGAAAGCCCATCCGGACCAGGAGAGGATGATGTTTTGATGTCTAAAAGATGTTTGAGTACCAAATCCTCGTCTATAGAAACCTGGTTCAACTCTGCTGCTACTTTTGGCATCTCTACTTCTGGAATTGGACCTTTGGGCTCCAAGCCGTACACACCCGCGAAAGCCTCTGCCAAGACATCCGCCGACTCCTGAGGGTCACCAGATAACTCACCGTTGGACATCCTGATGCGTGGAATGGATACCTTTGAGTTCATTGTAGATCTGATGTATTTGAAAAATTTTTTCTTGTTTTTACTGGAGGCTAGGTGTGATTCATAGGTCTCTCTTGCTTGGGCGATGGTGGAAGAAAGAAAATTTGAATAGGACCGATGATTACGGAAATCAGACTCAGACCTACCGCGAAGATATCTCTGCCACAAAGATTTCTTACACCTGATCATATTCAATATGCTATCGTTTATCCAAGGCTTCAGCGGATTATGTTTTGTTGTGATAACCCTTGTGTATCTTGACAGTGTTTCTCTCACCAGATCGAGAAAAATCTTCCACATACCATTGACACCTTCACAGCCATCAAACAATTCTTCCCAAATCTATCACGCAAGTTAAGTCTTT
Organism: Micraspis discolor; assembly: GCA_030674115.1. NCBI lineage: Eukaryota > Metazoa > Arthropoda > Insecta > Coleoptera > Coccinellidae > Micraspis > Micraspis discolor. The sequence continues at coordinate 14,320,906 of JARTUT010001740.1, forward strand.
GACTGTTGAAATAATTGTAACGGTACTGTTACAGTAAAATATGTGACGATTGAAGAGATCACTAAGCTGCCCAAGGAAACTTTTAGAATGGAAGAATCCTCGTTAGTTCAAGCAGTTTAGTTCACGACAGATATTTAGACTGTGATCAAGTGGAGCTTGGAGTACCACAAAGCTCAGATCTAGGCTCATTTACTTAAATTTTGTTGATGATTTTGCTATTCATCCAAATTATTATGAACATGTGATTTTGGGTGAATCGTTTTGAAGGAAAAAATGTTTATCATTACTACCAGCAGTACGAGCAGTATTAAACTGATTTCTTCAGGATATCTTCTTAAAAGGGTTTTTATTTTGATTCCCAATATTTGTTCACCAACACACAAGGGTCTGACCATTATAAGAGCCATTTGAACATCTAGATTTCCAAGGAAAAGAAAAAATTTAAATATTTCAAAAGGAAGATTGAGAGGTGGACAAAAGGATTTCATTTGATTTAAATAACCTATTGGTACCATTATAACAGTAGTCAAATTCAGAACCAGGTATCCACTATTGATGATTGATTATATTATTTTAATTCACTTTGAACTAATAAAGATAATTGAACTTACATGAAGTCTGGGGTAATGAATTTGTTGTTCTTCTTTGATATGATGGGAGTCTCTAAAAACAACCGCTCTGATAACTCCTCTTATGTGTTCATCAGGCCAAATTCCAAGGAGTATACGCTGTGGCCTACCTCGACCTTTGGGCCTGAGATCTGCAAAACGAATTAAACTATGAATTACTGCTAAATTAAATATGTGGTATGATATAATGTAGATGAAACATTTAATCTGAGAGAAGGATGGAAGGAAACTTTTTATGATGCATTTTTCATTTTCAGATGTTTTATTTGTTTTGAATCATGTTTTTATTTAATTCATCACAAATGGAAATTATGAACAGCATCGCGATATACAGGGTGAGTCTTTGACCACTGCGTTAATTTTAACCATATATTTTTGACGTCAAAAACTTTTCTCGAAATTTGGCCCCGTTCAAAAGATATGTGTTGAAATTTCATAAAAAAATTGCATTTTCACCTGTTATATTTACACGACAATATCAATTGAAATGATCTCTTGTTGAAGGTTTTTGATAACAGTCATGCATATTTTGGCATCAATAGATTTATTCCATTTATTGTGGGTTTCTCACTACTACTGTACAGATTGGTTAAATTGCATAAAAAACAAATATCACTTGAACTAAAGGTCCGTATCTTGTACTTCCTAGAATCATTGGTCTTTTTTCCTGAATTGAACCATTTTTTTATATTTGAAGTTGAACGGAATTAAATCGATATAATCATCTGATGAGACATGAGTGAGTGAATCATTTCCTAGAGGGAAAATAAAGTTTTTAAACAACTCAGATTCAATAGTGGATGCTGTGGAAGGTAATCTTCATTCAAACTAAACTAAAGAAACTAAAACTGGACTACAGAGGGGTATTTGCCCAATGTGAAAACTTTAAATGCTTATAACTTTTTAACGCAGTTGAACATGGAAAAACGGAATGAGAAGAAAGTGTTTCTTTTGATCTCAAGAACCTATGGTTAAAACTAACGCAGTAGTCAAAGAGCACCCTGTATTTTGAATGACACAATATATCTGGAACATATTCATTTATTGGTTTTTTTGTAATTATCTAACAAATTGTTTCGAATATACCAATCACATAGAAGATGGATGGGGCGTCAGACTTGAACGTTTCTATTTGTCAACACAATGTGGTTTTTCATTGGTCACACCGGATCACGTGGTGAATCACCACATTCAGACAAATATCCTCTCTGATTTTATGAGATAAGATAAGACAACTGTTATTGGAATATTTTTATCTTTTTATCTGTTTCGTCAATTCAGTTTCTTTCATAGGTTGATTTGAGATTTCTTTTACTGTACCTTTCTGTCAAAGAATTGGCTCTTCTTTTTAATTTAAGTCAACGGTACCTACATGATTGTAATTAATATCTCTAAGATGAAATATATTAATAGCTTTTTTATACCATTAAAAAGATCTCTGGTTAACTGGCAGAAAGTTTGCTAGTCTTCAATGTATTCAAACTTTTCATTATAATATTTATAAAGTTTGAACAACACAATAAGATAGTCCGGGGAAAAAACATTAGAACAAGGGTTCTTTCGAATAGAATTGACCAGAATTAATTTCAAATAATTTCTTTTAACTCATTTATCTGAATTATATTCAAAGTTTTCCGAAATATATTTTGAGAAAGTGAAATTATCAAAACGACACCTCAAAAAAAAAAATTTGAAAATGATATCGATCTAACAGAATTTTCAATGGATTAGATAACTATTACCTGATCCACCATCAGCCGAAGGTCCTAACATGTTGTGCACTCGATTAGCATAAAGTACGAAAGTGGGGTAAGGAATGTCGTATTTCCTAGCTGCCTGGGAAAGCGATAAACCTTCCTTCAATACCGAGAAGATTGCTTCAGCCATCGTTTCTGGTCTCCACGATTTCAAAGGGCCTCTTTCTCTGAATCGGAGGTGATGAACAAGGCTTTGATTTGTGTTCCAGCACTTCTGCCACATGGATTGCAATTGGTACTGGTAGCTATCTGCTGAAATGAAGAAAAATACCGATTACTAATTTGTAAGTTTCATAGAAACGATTAAAACAAGCAAAAGCAAACATTAATCTATCAATACGTGGTTACTGTTGGCTATGTGGATACTTATTTTTCCTGTATCATGTGACAGTTTCGGGCATCTTAGTTCTGCAACAGACAACAAAATTAACGGTTTCATTAAATAACAGAAAAGAACTAAATACAATTTTTCAAATTGCCAAGTAGTCGAATTCGAATTTAACAATTCAGGGTGAATCGATGTAAAAAAAAAACTGATTTCCATTTACCAGTCAACTGTCGCTTTGGAATTTAATCTAAAGATTTGTACTTTGCAAGACCAGAGTGTCTCATTTAAAAGTGTTCATCCTTAATGATTCGACAACGATTCAGAATTTGTCACAACAATCAGACATCTCGATTTTTCATGACAGGAGGACATGATCTTGCTTGTTTCTACTAGCAACCCTCTGGAGAGGGTTGCAATCCCATCAGGACTTTGAATACGAAAAGTGGGGTAGTTTTGTAGCACAAATATATGCATAAATGCAAATTTGTATAATTCATATGTTAATAATAAACAATAAACTTTTTTATTGCTCATAAATATTTTTTGTTTTATTGAACTTACAAATACTCGATATCCTTTCTGGATACCTTGTACAAAGTGAATGATTTTTATCAGGAAGTCTTTCCTATAAAAATCCTCACAGTAGTCCTAGCACATTCTTGTTTTGAAAATAAATTTAATCGTTTACTTCCTTTCCTTCAACCTGAAAGCATGAATCGCATTGCTGATGGACTGGCAGTACAGATTCTGATAAGTATAAAGAGAAAACAGGCATTCAAAACTCTTTTTTCATCACCTTATTGTTTGTTTTTGCCTGGCCTTCGAACAGAAGATTAAAGCTCTTTTTTACGCTGCATGAATTCAATGGCAATGAATATGAGAATTTGTGGTAAATTTCTACTTATATTCTTTGTTGAAAATTTTTTTTTAAGTAGAAATTATACCATCTATTAGAACATTTCTGCCTCATTTAAATTTATCGTTACAATAATTCCATATAAACACCCTGTAACTTTGCGAATATTCACTTTATGAATACAAACTACAGGTACATACAAATTTGAAAGCAACCTGTTTGAGTGTTATCACAAATTCTGATTCGTTGTTTAAAATTTAATAGTAAATTATCTTTCATTTCCAGATATTGTAATAAAAAATTTAATACCGCGAATTTTTTCATTTACCCAAAATCATGAACAGCAATGGAAAAAAATTCCAACTTATCGTAAGTCAAATGAAATGTATACCTACTTCAATTTATAATTCGGTTCCTCTCCCCTTAACCCAAAAATTTAACTGTCAGTGATTTTATTTTTCTCAGCTTAAATATTCAGATTCAGTGCAACTGAAGATCATGAATATTTCAACTAAATTTGAGCGAAAATTGTTTGAAAAAATTACAAATATTTTGGTAAAACGAGCATGCTGTTCTGCTATTTTATTTAAAAAAATATTAACTACTACTCAAATTGATAAATTAATTTCATTAAGGGCTTATTTCGAAGGCAACAGTAAAACTATATCAAATATCCCAATAAAAAGTGGAGAAAATTTTGAACAAATCTTTATTATTTCCTTAAAATACATATTTTTATCCAAATGGATAATCAGAATGAAGTTTTAAATGAGGCTTCAATTTATCACAAATCAAAATTAATTGCTTTTTAATTGCTTATGTTTTAAACCACTAACAATAGTAATGGAATCGGTAAAATCGATATACATGCTGCACCCAATGAGTTCATAGATCTTACACTAATAAAAGTATATGGCAACTATAATACAATACATATTGTCTAATTCAGAATAATATCAGGTCATGTAAACACTGGACGCTGGACAATGCATAAGATAGAATGAAATGCAAAATAAAAATATTTTTTATATAAAAAAAAAATGTTGGAAAATAAGGATGAAGCTTGCAAGTTTCGATGAGAAATTTTACTTATAATAAAGATATTACAAATTTTAATAATGACTTCACAAAAATATAAAATCTTGGTTTTGTAGTGAACCACATAAATTATTTTTATTGATACCAGTTAACATTCGTATCTTTTTTCTACCCTGGCAATGCACTGAATCAAATTGGGTAAAAATAAATATATTTAAATAATAACATCACCATAAGTGTGAGAAAATATACAAAACAAGAGGAAAGAAACAAGAAGTCTTCAAATATGAAACCAAATTTCAATTCAAATTTATAAGTTGAATAATCTCTATCGAATTTAATTTTCAACACTTTTCATCAAATTATTGATTAAAAGTTGAAAAAAGTTTATTAAATTAATCTGTATGAGTATTTTGAAATTTGTTTAGTTTCTGATCTCCGAATAGCCTTTAGTAGTTTGTACTCGTATTTATGTACATAGTATATTCAATTGTGACAATTAAACGATGAACTTATTGGTCATGTTACAATGACGGGATGAAAATAAATTCATAAATGATGTAGCCCAATGAGCGAATTACAATTACTTGATGAATATCGAACATATTGATAACTATTCAGCTGGTGTGCATCCGGACACTGGTCAAAATTCATTGGCTTTTATATTTTATGGAATATCACAAGCGAAACAAGGCCCAATTGACTGATTCATCGTCCGACGATATAAAAGCATTTTGCAAACGGCCAGCGTACGCAAAATCATCGGGTGTTTTATTATTTCACGCAATTTTAATTTCCGTTATTTAATAAATGGATTAGTCATTATAGCGGCTTCAATCCACCAACGGTTTGTTCAAACAAAAAGGCGAACATGTTGTTCCGGTCCATCGACGTTACGGAGTTCATTTTTTGATATGAAATTAAGTTACGAAATTGTATTGTTTATTGTACTCATTTGAATGATTTGGCATTTTGATGCAGCAAGGGAGCGACCGTTTCGCGAATTTGAACGAATAAATTGCCGAACTCATCAATATTTTATTATTCAGCTCAAAATGCTGACTTTTTTCCAATTTTACACTTCGCCAGGCGAACGTTCAATTAAAGTTGATAAATCGAAAAAAAAAAACAGAAATGAATCATCGAATCATTCAGAGTTGCATAAGCAAATGAAGGCTTTTCAATTAAAAAATCAAATAAAGCATTTCTACCAGCGTCCAAAAATCAAAAATAATGAGTAATAATCACAATATAAAATATTATTCTAAGGAATTGGTAATTACTATACAATTATTCTGCGGTTATTGCTATTTTTATGTGCTTTCAAGAAATAATAGTTATTGATATTTCCTGCCAAGGATATTTCATGGTACTTCAGTGAATAATACGCCATTTGAATCAAAAAGAAACCAACCTAGCTATTCATCTGATACTTTTTTACATTGAGTAAAATGAATGTGTCAAAATAACTGAAATTCACACTCGCGATATTGTTTCTGGCCTGCCAAACAGTTTGAATATTAAAAGAAATGCAAAAAACGAAATTTGAATAAAATAAATTTGTTGAAATCATAAGATCAGCAAAATAGTGAAAAAATATGCAAACAAAAAAAGGAGAAACAAAAACTCTTGAAATATGAAACGAAATTTCATTAATGAAAGGGGGAAAAATCAATTCATCTGTTCAATAATTTGAAAAATAATATAAAAAAATATTTTCAACATTTCCTAATCAACTTTCAGAAATAAATGTGAAGAAAATCTCAAAGAGCTGTGATATTCTTTCAATTTGCATGGGAATCTTGAAACATATCATTTAGTGTCTAGCCCCGAAATACCCCTCAGTAGTTTGTATTAAAAATATATGAACTAAATATGAAAATATTAACTAAAAAAAACTTCTGAATCTGAAGAATGAGAATGATAGCTATTCTTTTGATACAAATTGAAGACCGAATTGACAGAAAAAATCGACTCAACTGTGATTATACAAACACCTCTTGAGTGAAGAATGAATATAAAAAAAAGTTTTCCACCCAATATGAAAAAATAAAATAAATTGAAAGAAGGTATATCATATGATTTTCTTTTTGTAAATTCTGTTTGAATTCACTAAAATCCAGGTTTGTTTATACCTCAGTTCCCTCATTTCTAGCAAAGATTGGTTCTGGAGCTCAACAAGAAATGTGTTTGACCAGGATGGTATCTTAGAAATTTGTAAAAAATATTCTAGAATTACTAGAAATTCACATGATTACGGTTGCAAACTATCTCCCCAAAATTTTTCAGACCACTGCAACGTTGGTTTAATTTAAAATAACATATACCATGTTTGTCTCGGTGCTACTCAGTTTATAAACGTTTAGTTAAAAACCTGATTTATCTTCAGTTTAATTAATATTCTACATCTTTTCAACTAGATTTCACATTCCAAGGTGACATATTGATTCTTAATGACCCAACATGTAGATTTTAAACAAATAATTATGTAATTTATAGCACTCCTATATCATTGAAGTAAATAATTCAGAAATCAACATACAAATACTGAAACTTCGTTCTTTGGAATTTATTAACGCAAAAAAATCTGAACTCACGAGATATAATATGAACAGCGTATTATTCACGGAACACCAAAATTTTTGAAATGTAATTGGAATTCTGGAATGTAGAAAAACGTTACTTATTTTCGTGAACAAATATAATGTTGAATAAATGCCAAACAGAGTATATATCCTTCAAATTTAACAATATCAACATGAAACCAACATTAACATCCTGTTTCAATTGAAAATAAGCACCTAACAATAATAATAAATCTTCTGATCCATAGGAAGCATGGCAAATTTCAAAGAAAATATTCTTAATAACTATTTTGCCAACTTGTATAACTCCAGAATAAAATAAGAAAATTATTTCAACTATGAAATATCAAATATTAAAGATTGCTTTAAAAATATTCAGAAATAGAAGTAATCAAAATTTTCCGAATCGAGGAATGTATTCTTAAGCGTAATAAACAGCCAGTTTCAACAATATCTCTATTATCCTTATGTTACGATTTAAAATGAGTTGTTTCGAAAACTATAAGGAATTTCTACTTATGCTGTTTTCGTAGTGTAAAGACACAATACTGTGCTTTTTACAAAATGCCCACCACCATCTGAAACCTGACAATCCCGTGAATAAAAATTCAGGATCTCTCAATCTTCTCAGCTTTTCCACGAAACCTAAAACAGAATTTAAAGATTTTTTTGTTCTTCTGTTGTATGGAGAGATAGACACGTCGCAGCAGAATTCAAGTACTGCGTTCTCTTCCTCCGCTGTTAGACCGGCTTCCTCAAGAACCGCCATCCTTTTCGATTTGCCCAGAATGTTGTCATAAAGAGTGCCTTTTGGTATTCCGTATCTGGTGGAGGCTTGTGTAAAACGCATTTTCTGCGTAACAACTGCCTCGATTGCCTCTTTCAGTTGATCCTGGGTCCATGTCGGTGTTTTAAGCTTTAATAATGTGGGATAATCTAATTGGGACAAAAATAAATGGGTTAAGAAAAAACTAAAACAAAGAAAATATGCGAAAATAAATATAGGGATGAAATTAAGATCTACTTATAATATTGTAGTTTACTCAAGGAAAACAATATAACTATAATTGAATATAACAATATAATGAGAACACCAAAGAAAAATGTTCACATAGATTGTTAATCAGCAAGAAGTCGAGTTGGTTGAATATAACTAGATCCTTGAATAGAATAAATATAATTTCAAAATGAGGAACAATGTTTAAAAAAAGGAACAACCTTGCTTTTATCGAATTTTTTGTATGGAAAAATCTCCTTTTTATCCAATTGTTATATGAGTTAATCCTTAAAGGTTTTATATATAAAATTCTGAGTTTTCACTTCAAATAAGCAATATGAAAACAATAATTGAAGTCACCAATTGAAATTCTTTGTCAAGAAACATGAATTAGACTCAATAAGAAGAAAAAGTTGATTGAAAGAGATTTGCCACGATGAGATAAAATCTAAATCAAGAATGCAATAGAATGAAAATAATTGTCGGTGAGTATACCTTCAGAATGAGTGATGTACAGGGTGGATATATTTCGATGTTTTAGCACTACAACTTTTAAACTAGATGAGACGCCCTATCCTCTTTTCCTGAGATACTAACAAAAGAAGTATTCATTCTTATAGTTTCTAGTTGAAAGCAAAAATGGAAAAATTAGAGATATCGAAAAAAATGTATAGCTCCGCCAATACTGATGTTAGAGCACTGATATTCAAAACATTATCAGGTACACAGGTATGAAATGAGCGTTTTTTTGTGAAAATAAAACACTTTAATTATTAATGGGAAAGTAAACAACATTTCATTCAAAGTATTGGTCATTTTTTCAACACATTTTGAGCAACTTTCTGCCAATTTGTGGATACCACGCTAATAAAATTGTTCGACTTTCAAAGCAAACTAATGCCAATGCGTGTCCCATCGATGAAAACAAATGGTAGGCGGAAGGAGCCAAGTCTGGTGAATACGGCGGGTGGGGTAGCAGCTCCCAGCCAAGTGTTTTGATTGTATCCTGAACCGGTTTTGCTTTGTGTGCAGGTGCATTGTCATGAAGAAAATTTACCTTGTCGTGTCTTCTGGGCCATTCTGGTCGTTTCTCAATCAATGCATGTTTCAAATTGATCATTTGTTGTGAGTAGCGATCAGTATTACCGGTTTCACCAGCTTTTAGGAGCTCGTGGTACACCACACCTTTCTGGTCCCACCAAATACACAGCAATGTCTTCTTGCCGAATCGATCTGGTTTTGCAGTCGATGTTGATGGTTGTCCCGGATTAACCCATGATTTTTTCCGTTTATGATTCTTAAAATAAATCCATCTCTCATCTCCAGTAACAATTCGATGCAAAACCGATTTTCTTTCGCGTCTTTGAAGCAAAATTTCACAAGTGTTTTTCGGTTTTCCATCTGCCGTTCATTCAATTCATGTGGCACCAATTTTACACACTTGTGGATATTTCCCATAGCTTTTAAAAGGGACAGAAATTGTTTTTTGTGCAAGATTCAACATTTCTGCCATTTGCTTTTGATTAAAAGTGTCCTCTTCATCAAATATCGTTTGCAATTCGGTGTCTTCAAACTTTTTTGGTTGTTTTCCACATTCTTCATTTCTCACATCAAAATCATTATTTCTGATCCGTTGAAATCATCTTTTGCATGTTGTTTCTAATAGAGCATGATCACCATATGCCTCGACAAGCATTCGATGCGACTCTGCAGCACTTTACTTCGAATGAAAACAAAAAATTAATGCTTTCCGCAAATCATCACTCTCTGGTACAAAATTCGACATTTTTAACACGATGAAAAAATATGATGTTGTCTGTTCAATGACCTTATGTATACTAAATATGTTTCACAGATGTCATAGCAAAAAAACAAAGAAAAAATAAATGCTCGTTTACAACAAATGTTCCATATCTTGACGCTCACTTCATACCGGTATACCTGGTATACAGTGACTTTTTCACAAATAGCAACGGTTCCTAGAATCGAGCAGGGTTCTATCGAAACCTACCACATATAGAGATGAAAATATAGATATTTTCCAACAACTATTGAAGATAACTTCAATAAACTACATTTACTTGAATCAAAAGAAATAACTCTACCGACTAGGTGTTCTAATTGAAAAATATCTTCACACATGAAATTTTCAGGTTTACGATGGCTTTGTTATAAGGGATTGAATTATCCAAGCCAATAGCAATAAAGATATTTGCTATCTTGAATGCAACAGTGGTAGTAGGAAGATATTGAGTAAAATATAAACACCCCTTCATTACAACCCGGTTGGGATATCGAACGTGCAATAATATAGAATGAAATGCTCTTTGTCAGTAATGGAAACATCAAAAATTCATAAGCAGGTATCAGTAATCTCAATATTCCGTAAGCTCATAACTACATATACGATTCGGAAATAAACAGAGTATAACTGCGCTAGAAATTATCTACACAGCTTAATAATTCATCGATGTAACATTTCATATTAATGTAGAAATGTTGTATCATTCGCGGCTTCATGTATTATAAATAAAACTGAGGTTACCTTGTTCAAATACTCGTACATGTGCACTCGTATAGAGAACAAACCGCATATAAACTGTTGTCTGGTATGATTTACCGCTGTTACATTCATTATTCGAAACTATTTATGAGCGACGATAGAGACAGCATTTTTAACGTATGTGCACAGAAAAACCGCAATATGTTGTTGGAAAATGGGACTTAAATAATTAACACTGATTTATCAAGAAGTACCCTGTATAGTTTACGTCAGATATACGCAGGTAAATATTGGGTTGTTCGGAAAATCATTTCGTTTTTTTTTGGGGAACATGAACAGACAGTTTTCGTATAATGAATAAATATTTTATTAAATTATATATTGGCCATTCTGGTCCAACACCTTTTGCCATCTTTCTGGCAGTAACATAAAAGTTTTGGTCCTTGCTGGCAAAAAACTGGTTCAGGTGGTTTTTGACATCTTCATTTGAGGTAAGGGTTTTGCCATCCAAAAAATTTTGCAGGGACCGGAACAAATAGTAGTCGGACGGCGCCAGATCTGGAGAATATGGTGGATGTTGCAGTACGTTCCATTCAAGCTGTAAAAGTTTTTGGCGAGTGACCAAACTTGTGTGAGGTCTCGCATTATCCTGGTGGAACACTACACCCTTCTTGTTGATTAATTCGGACCTCTTTTCTTTAAGTGAATAATTCAATTTGTCCAGCTGATGACAATAGACTTCTGAATTAATCGTTGTATTGTCCGGCAAAAGCTCGAAAAAAAAACGATTCCTTTGACGTCTCACCAAACGGAGAGCATCACCTTTTTTTGGTGAATGTTGGCTTTTGACACGCTTTGAGCCGGTTCATCTTTTCTGCTCCATGCCCTCTTGCGTTCAACATTGTTGTATACAACCCATTTTTCGTCCCCAGTAATAATCCGCTTCAAAAATGGATCATTTTCTTGACGTTTGAGGAGCGAATCACACGCGTCAACGCGACGACTCAAATTTCGCTCCATAATGGGCACCCACACATCGAGCTTCGAGGTTAAGCCCATGCCTTTCAAATGGCCATAAACAGTCGAATTCGACAAATTTAATCTCTCACCGATCTCTCGTGTGGTTATTTGCCGATTTGCATCAACTAATGCCTTTATCACATCTTTGTCAGCTTCCACCGGCCTTCCAGACCGTGGTGCATCTTCGACATCAAAATTGCCGGATCGAAATTTTGCAAACCAGTTCTGGCACTGGCGTTCTGTTAACACGCCTTCTCCATACACATCCGTCAATTTTTTTCTCGCTTGGACAGCATTTTTACCTTTTCTGAAGTAAAAAAGTAAAATATGACGTAAATGCTGCTTATTGCTCTCCATATTTAAAAGGGCACCAACCAAAAACTACTGTGTAGAATTAATAGAACTTTTTGACACACAAGCCTTGCAATATCAGCTCTCAAGACATATAATGGTTATGCGGCTTAAGTGTGAAGTTGGTTTCGAAAAAACGTAATTAAGTCCTCTGACGGGAAAAAACGAAATTACTTTCCGAACAACCTAATAGTATAACTCGAATTCAATCGATTTCTTTCTATTTGACTACAAACAATTCGATAAAAGTTTTTGAATATGGTATATAAAATAACAAACACAAAAAAGTTGAAGAAGCAAGGAGTATATTGAGGAAGAGAGCATTGATGAATCATGGATACAAATGGGAAGGTGATCATCGAAAAAAAAAAAAGATTTATAATAACAAGACAGGTGGAAAAGTTTTTCAAAGATCAAAAACCAGGAATCAATGATTCACTATCAGAGGAAGCAACGGGCCAACCTATAATTATCCATCAGGGGGAGATGACGGTGAAATAACTAAAAACTGCAACATCAGTCGGACCAGATAAAATAGAAACTAACTTTCTCGAACATTTGAACGAGGATGGAGGAGCACGGATAACTTACACCTTCAATAAAATCTGCAATTAAGGGATAATTCCTCATGAATGGCTGAAATAAGTATTCATAGCTTCACCCAAAAACCCAGGACAAATGATGGATAAAATTTTACCTTAATCATCATCAATTAATAAATCCCGGGCATAACTTCCAGAGGAAGCCACTAACAGAATAATTATATGTTTTTCGAAAGTTGCAAACTTCAAAAGATTACTTTCTCTAAGTTTGGTACAAGTGGTGTAAATGACACTATTTTTGAGATTGTTTAAAACTATAGATCTAAAACAATTTTGTGTGTTTATATATCATTGCTTTTTGATAGGAAAAACGCCATTCAAGTATGAGCTGCCCCATCAGAAACGACCATCAAAAGATGGTTTACCGACTTCAAACGTGGCCGTACGGACACTGATATTGATGAATGCCTAAGTCAGCCAAAATGAGGCAGTTATTCCGAAAAACATTGAAAATACCTTGAAAACCATAATGGCCAATCGCAAAGTGGAGTTACATGAGACAGCTGACACTCTGAAGTTATCAAAGGTAGTGTTTATACCATCATGCCGAAACTGTGGGTGAAGCTCAAATCTACCAACATCAAGTATCAGAATGCGAAGCCCGCATCAATTAAAACGATGATTTTAAGAAAAAAATTGTTTTTAAGCCCATTCCAATTCGTTAAGTTGGATGGTCCACTCATTACGTCAAAAAAAGTATAAGAGTGAAGTTGAAACCGATGAAAAAAAAGTAACTTAAACAAAATTAAGGAGAATGTCAAATCTGAAATGAAACGAACCCTGAAAACCAGAATTCTTCATGTATAAATCAATAGAAAGCAAATTGAAGGCATATATATTATCATACTACTATTATAAATGTAAGTTTTTATGTTAAGCTTTCACGCAAAAACTACTTAACCGATCATCATGCAACTTTGTACATATAGTCTTGAAGGTATCAGAAGTAGCATAGGATACTTTTTATTAAAAAAATTTTAAAAAATCTTACGAAAGATAAGAAAATCAAAAAATCGGCAAATTTAGCTATTTCAACGACATCTAGATTACAGTAATTAAGTTTCAACTCTGAATACTGTAATATCGTCCCACTGTATTACCGACGGTGATGAACGGGTGTCATTGCAGCAACGCTTTTCAGCAACGGATTTCGAAAGCTGGTTTATATTTACGATTGCGTGTCATTTGTAATCGGTTGAATGAAATGACCTGATTTTTTCAGGAAGTATTATATCTTTTGTACTTCATTAGTGGGGAACCACCTACATAAAAAGATCCCCAACAAACCCCCACAAAACCTCCAACATCAAAAAATAATTTATTTTGCGTTATAATCTTGTCAGTTTATTCAATATAATCTACTGAATCCAGTACTTATACTGAAATAATGTTTGACCCCCGCTTACCACCGCATAGCCCCTCGAATTCAAAAATTCGGCGGACAGTGAAACTGCGCATTGCTGGCGATTTTCGATGAAAATAGTATATTTGTAAAACGTCGAATATAATCTATAGGATGAAATAATTTGTGACCCCGTAATCCCCTAAAGCACGACAGAAAAAATCCCCAAAGCTGACGATGGCAAAAACTAGATGGAAACGGCCGTTGCTGGATATTTTTTGCAAAATGAGTTCCTCGTACTACGGAATTTTTGAAATCTAGAGGGGGCAATTCTGATTGAAGCGCGGGGTCACAAATTATTTCATTATATGGGGCTTATTGAATAAGTTAAGGTAGACCCATTTTGCAAAAAAAATATCCAGCAACGGCCGTTTCCATCTAGTTATTGCGATCGTCAGCTTTGGGGGTTGTTTCTGTCGTGGTTTAGGGGATTACGGGGGTCACAAATTATTTCATCCTATAGATTATATTCGACGTTTTACAAATATACTGTTTTCATCGAAAAATCGCCAGCAATGCGCAGTTTCACAGTCCGCCGAATTTTTGAATTCGAGGGGGCTATGCGGTGGTAAGCGGGGGGTCACAAATTATTTCAGTATATGTGCTGGATTCAGTAGATTATATTGAATAAACTGACATAATTATAACGCAAAATAAATTATTTTTTGATGTTGGAGGTTTTGTGGGGGTTGTTGGGGTCTTTTTATGTAGGTGGTTCCCCCACTAATGAAGTAGAAAAGATATAATACTTCCCGAAGAAAATCAGGTCATTTCATTCAACCGATTACAAATGACACGCAATCGTAAATATAAACCAGCTTTCGAAATCCGTTGCTGAAAAGCGTTGCTGCAATGACACCCGTCGGTGATGACAATATCTAATTCATACTCGTACTCATTTAATGGCTCCACTGCGGGCGAACTGGAGGGTAAAAAACTAGTAATTCATAAAAATAATAATTATAAATGGAGGAACAACTTTAAAACAAAATTAACTTCAAAATGAATAATTCACACGAATACAGACTTTTAAGTTTTGAATGCTAAAAAAATTCACAGCCAAACATTTAAAGTTTTTAGTACTGAGTACAATCGAGAAAATCATTCACAAACAACACTTAAAGTAAAAACAAATTGAGAAACGAATTTATATGATGTAGTGTGAATCGGAGATCAGATAATTGAAAGTTTCATTGTATAATGTGAGATACCATAATACGATTATTTATGATCTTTACTTTGAAGGCTATTTGTTTTAGTATTGCTAACAGATATTTTGAATTAGAGGTGAACAAAATTTGGTGAGTTCGAGCTATTCTCCAATGAAAACTTCAACTGTCACTACAAAACATATACAGAAATTCGCTTCTCAAAGAACATTAAAGCATTCACATAAAATATTTGATCCTTATTGGCACTTACCGGCTATCGAAGATGTGGAAGCACCGAGCCAAGCATGGGATGATTCCAATAGCTTAGCCTGTAAAAAAAGAATTTGAAATAAATAAAGGAATTGATGATATTGAACATCAATCAATTCAATGTACTCTTGCTGTAATATACATGGATTTTTTGTTGTAATGGTGAATGAATAAAAATAAAATAGAGATTTTTCCAAGTAGCTTCTTTACCGTTCACATAAAACTTTTTTGGTCGAGAAAAAATTCCATTCTACTTGATGAAATCGAAAAAAAATTCACATCAATATACAGTGATAGGCAAAGGTGTGGAACCAAGTATATTATATATCTCTGGAATTATTGAAGATATCAAAATGAAATTTGGAAGATGGCTACTGCAGTAGATTACCTATTTGTTTTCATATTTTTTAACATTTTTGAACTTACGGTTCAATATATTGAAAATCACTTAGTTTTAGTTATATCTTTAACCCTCTCTCTGGATATTAGATATTTACCTTCTTTAGATACTTTTCTGATATGACGGAAGTTCAAAATTATTAAAAAATATAAAAACAAATAGGCAATCTACTGCAGCATCTATCTTCCAAATTTCATTCAGATATCAGATATAATTCGAGAGATATTTACTTGTTTAATTTTTAAATCAAACCGACACTTCCACCATTTCGTATTTCACATAAATAAATTTTAAATCATTCGGAAATATCTAACTAGTCCTTGGTCAAGTGTTTTATCATAACGAATTAGAAAATTATCTTCTTTTATAATATAAATATCAAATAATAACAGATGGGTCGGTAAGTCCTAGGCTTAGGTAGGAAAAGAACATTTCGAATTTTCATTCATCAATAAATACTATTTTATCTCCTTTTAGTGTGATACAATCGTTTATCTGGCTTTTCGATATCACCGATGTAGATGGATACATCGAGACCTTCAAAATATGCTTCATTTTCGGCAAACATCTGCTCATCTGAGGCAAATCTCGTTCCACGGAGTAACTCTTTTCAATTCAATTCAATTTGACCATTTTTGGGCTGTTTTTATTATTGACTTGTGCCACAGTTCATTGTCTTGGTGAACGAACACTTTTTTCTTCTGCAATTTCGGCATTCAAACGATTCAACAAACCGATCTATATTTATTTTGAAACAAGAATACAAACAGGTAGGTTGCACCTCCACAAATCATATGGATATTCTGTTAGTGGCGCCATCTGGTAGTTAAAGCGCATATGTTTGTTTTGTGAATTTTTTTATTAGTTACAACATCAGCTCATAGCCGCAGCCGACAGCTTGTAGGATATTCACGAATTGGCCAACGCCTCAACGATTTAACCTTTTGCATTGTTCATTTCATTTCGATGTGGTGTTTTAATGAAATAAAATTATTCCATCCGACTTATCCTGGCTAATATTCAGGCCTATTACTGCTAATCTTTGTGCTAGAGGTCCCCATCTCATTGAGCTTAATCACCTGCCTCTCCGGCAGGGTACAAGGAACACACCTCGTCTGCGAGCGAAGGGGGCTTTTCTCGACATCAAACAAACATATCACGTGACTTTGACACCGAATGAGTTCTCTGTCGGTAATTACGATAATAAACTGTAATTACAGGAGACAGCATAAATGCATAATAAACGGCATTAGCTCACCTGGGAGCGTTAATATCGAATATATAAATCGAAAAGCTAGAAATAAACTTTGGATAAATGTTTGATGGCTGCTGTTATGAGTGACGTTAACATTTGTCATTTTTTAATGAGACAGATCTAGTGTTTCGAGTAGGGGAAAAGCCAATAAATGACCGTCATAATTGCGTGGATTTTAACTTGAGAATTTCAGAATTTCGAGCGGGGTTTGCTGTTGAAAATACCCGTCTGAAGTTAGCAGCCGAAAATGAAATTCTGGCTGCTGGGTCGTAGCTGCCTGAATTTTGTTTATGCGCACACTTTTGGAAGGTATTGAAATCTCCAAATGATTTTTGAGATAAACAGAAGTAGAGGGGTGTAGATCTTATAGTTTCATTATGATCCTCTAAAGTCTCTTCAACAATCACAGGATTTCTATATTGAATTAAGTGAATCAGAATGATTATATTACAGATTCGAATCGAATATGAAACAGATGTGGTAAAAACATAGGAAGAAAATAAATAATCAGAATAAAGACTTGGAATTGAATATAATTCTATTTCCACACAGTCTTTAATAATAAGTTTACCGACTGTAAGGTGATAGTAAATTCAGGTAATGACAAAAGTTAATGAATAGCAAGAAAACTGTTGTTCCAAGCTTTGAACAAGATACAACTCATGTAATTCCAAAATACGAATAAATTTCAACAACCATCCTCAACAGGGGCTTCATGTGTCCCACTTGCAATTCACAAAGCCGTATTGAAGCAATCAGAATAAATTGTGCATGTTCAATTTAATATCAAGCTCATCCAGTCTACTTTCAGCGAACCGAAACAAGCTTTGTTCTATAAGCTAAAATAGCGAGGGAAACATTACTCTTTGTAATAATACAGTAACCAAATTGATTATTGATTTCATCAATTTATTATTGTCGCATGCAAGACCTGTAATAAATCTGGAAATTCCATTATTCATTCGAAACACTATCGACGTTAGTTTATTGTTTGAGCAGATGTAAGAGGCCTTGCGTTTATAACTGCCGTGAGGCAAGTAACAAGAAAATTTGAATGGGGATTAGGTGGGGCAACTAAACATACAGGTCGATGTTCGTTGTTGAAAAATTTTACTTATGAAAGGCTTCTCAGAAAATTTGGCTGCGTATGAGGCAGTTTTTACTTTTCATCCACTTGTCAGGTAAAAATTTAATCCAGAGATGAATCTTATTTTACTCCTGAGAATTTAAGGCTGTACACCACCTTGCGGCGAAACTCGAATTCCGCTAGATGGCACCAAGCGAAAATTTCAAGGAACCGAAAACAGGCACGCCCATTGTACGAAATAGGACGGTCTTTACGGTATTTATGACCCCTAATAAACTTTCTAGGTACTGTCGCCGGTGGGTAGGATCGAAACGGAACGTAAATTTGTGTTTATGGATTTTTTGTGGGTTTCGAAGAGAATGGTAAATACAGAGTTCATTCTATTTAGACCGGTCAATTGAGACCAAATAACAAGGGTGAAGTTACATAAATTCCCTACAAGCTGAGAGTCGGTGAAATTGTTCAAAATATAATTATGAATAAAATATTAGTTTCCCTGTATGGAAAAATTTTATTCAAGGAGGCCAAAAAATGCGGTTTTCACGATTTTCTGCAAAACGTCAAGTTCTATGTTAAAATTACTCCAGACAAATATTGTAGAACATATAATTATCTATAAAATGTGTATCAATATTTTGTTCCAAAGAGTCACCGTTTTTGAGATATAACGGTTCAAAAAATTATAAAAGTTGTAATCGTCATAATATACATGATTTGGCCACGTATACAGGGTGAGTCAAAATTGTGTATCGAGCTATCTGGGGGTACATTGAAAAATAAGTATAGTATGATGGATAAACTCATATCCCAGAATGCATATTATGACGATTACAACTTTTATAACTTTTTGAAACGTCGTATCTCAAAAACGGTGGCTCTTAGGAAAAAAAAGTTGATACCTATTTTATAGATAATATATGTTCTACAATTTTTTCTGGAGTAATTTTGTGATAAAACTTGCCTTTTTGCTGAAAATCGCGAAAAACGCATTCTTGACCTTTGACCTTGACTTGAATATTTCCGTACAGCGGAATAATGAAAAACTTTCAAATTTTATTCATAATTAGGTTCTGAACAATTGCACCAACTTTCAGCTTGTTGGGAATTAATGTAACCCTGAATGTCTAAATTGACCCTATAATTATTTATGTGAATGTGAGTGATGCAAATTAATTAAAACAATCTCTTGAATTTGTACATGGGGCGCTATACTACATGAAAAAAAAATATATTCAGACAAATCTAATCAGTTGAAGAAGCATATAAAATTTCTATGTCTCCAAAACATTTTTCCTGGGCATATCAAACATGGGAAATAAAAAAATTTTGTTTTTTAAAATATATTATTTGGATTGAGGGAGCTGATATAATGCAATACATATTGAAACAAAATGTCCCTAGCTGAGGTTGGTGCACGGGGTACCATACAATTCTGCGTATGATACAATAGTCCAGGGAAAAACCTCAGCAGAAAAAACCCTGCTCCCGTGTCAAAAAAATATAACTTTCTACGGTTGTTCGACCCCTGCATCTGAAAAAATTCGATATAATTTTTTCCGCTGAGAGAGTAGAATGTAGGCTTCGTTCGTGAGAAATACTTACCCACTTCCATAATAATTTCAATTTATCTCGCGGACACTCATTCCTCTTGGTATTCTGCCATCTATTATTTCTGGAAGAATGCACTTCTTGTAAAAGTCCTCTAATTTTGGAAGCATCGTATATCTCCAGAAATTCCGATCCCTTATTATGGTTTCCACATGGAAATCATTATCGCAATAAAGAATCAAGTCTCAATATTCTCTACGGCATATATTTAATTGTCCCTGAATTTGGTAAAAATAGTTGTGGCAATCATACCTGGGGTCATAAATGATCATAAATGAAGGATAAGATTCTATTGGCCTATCTGCCGTAAAGAGGTGTCAACCATTGGGAAGCGGGCCAAATACAATTATTTAATACAAGAACGAGAATAACTCGAAAATTTGAGAAAATTGAAAAAAAAATTTTAGCTAATTTCAAAGTTCAATGTAATACCGAACGACTACCTATGAGTTATTTTCGATAAAATATTTCCTTGAGGAAATATTTGCATCTGAAGAGTATTTCAATTTTCAAAGTGTAATTAGCCAAAAACTATGCATCATATCAAAAATCGGCGGAAAGTACGCACTAGGGAATACTCATGCCAATGCTCACTCAAATTTTGAATGAAATCCGACAAACGGTTTATGCGTTATTTTTGAAGTAAATTAGCATTGAAATAGTATAGGCACAAAGAAGGTGATGTACAGCCTTAAGTGAATAAATAACTCCTCCAGTATGAAGACGATACTCCATGAACATTTCCACGTTTTCAATGCAATGAAATAATAATAATAATAGTCAATAGACGGATTCTCCAAGAAAACAGACATTAAATCCATGACGACGTCTCACCTGGCACGGCAATCAACTGTTGACCGTTATCACATAATGACCCCATCCTATAATTTCCAAATGCTCGTCTATGCTTCCATTCTCCCATGGCTTCCATTCATAACCGGTAACGACTTTTATGACTTCATTTATCCCGTCTGAGATCCGCCCATCAGGTCCGTAGACTACAGTAGGACAGAAAAGTAAATTCTATGGTGCGTGACGCATTATTAAAATTCAATGTAAACACCTAGCAGCAATTTGTAGGCCCTTGTGCTAATACCTTAGAAACACATGTTTCGAGATGTAGATTTCAGAGAAATACAAGCGATAAAATCTATGACCGTATATTTTTTGGTTAACGATAGGAAGTTACGACCCATAAATTATATTTTTGGATGAATCGATAAGTGAAATGTTTAACTTACAGAAAAAAAATTCTATCCAAAAGGTGTAACTCTTCATTTAGCGACTCAGTTAACCATGACTTGAGTTTCTGAAGTTAGTACCCTTGTTTTAATTTTTTTTTCGTATTATTACGTTTGCGGATGAAAAGTGTAATTTTGATATTTAGACAGAAAAGAACCCAATAGGTTATCTATAATGCATTATGCGTTGTGAAAAAGCTGGAAATATCTTCACTAGAATCCGAATGGTTCTAAATTTTAAGATTCACAAAATAATATCTGTAGATCATCTTCTTAATATGTCTCGAAACGTGTTCTTTCTGTAATGAAGTCTGTTCGCGGTGTCAAGATGAAATTTTGCACCTCACAATTGGTAAAATTATTCATGTGTGAGAATAAATAAAGGTTACCTGTTATGTTACTAGATTTATAATAGATATCTTTCTTTAATCAGAATTTATTTAATTTAAAAATGTCAATGAAGAATTGCTCCCACTGAAATGTCTATCCTTAATATTGAATCTTGTTTATCAAATTATAAAACAGGCAGATAAACGAAATTGTCTTATGTTAACGGATTTTCAGAAATTATTCCTGAATATTTCAGAAATAAATTCAATAAAATAACACCATTCAGAACGTAAAATAACCAGAGTACATTTATAAAGATATAACAGAAAGTGACGATAAATATGGTGCCTATAAACTATCTTGTATAGATTGCCTTGGAGTTTATACAGAGTGTAACTAAATAAGTGTTAAATATTTAAGGAGGTGATTCCTCATAGAAAAAAAGATAGGATCCTTCATATAAAGAAACTTCATTGGAGCATCCCTTGTTAAGATACAGCCCCTTAAAGGGAGTACATAAAATTTGTATAACAATTTTTTTCGTAAGCCCCATAAAAGAAACAATATTGAAATTAACCCAACGTTTCCTACTAGCAAAAAGACACTTATTCAGTTATTTATTTGGTTTACCCTATGGTTGTAAGGGTGGGAAACGCAACCCCTAAAGTTTATTTCCAATGTAACTTTTTGTCCTATTATTTGTTTACCATTTAAAAATTTATTTCCGATAGCCTGTTTCTAAACAAAAAATATCTCTTGAGTTTTTTGCCCAAAATAAACCAGTTCGCAGCAAAAAATTATTTTACGAACAACTACAGAGATAGGTACATTGTCATAAATGCGAACTGGATTTATTATTATTCTGTAGTTAGTACCTGCATTAAACGACTAAATGGTAAAAAACAAAACTAATTAGGTTAATTTCAATATTGTAACTTTTTTAGTGCTTGTGAAAAAAATTGATATACAAATTTTATGTACCTCCTTTGATGAGCTGTATATTAACAAGGGATGCTCCAATGAAGTTTCTTTGTATGAAAGATCCTTTCCTTTTTCGATGAGTTCACACTTATTTAGTTACACCCTGTATAGATCAAACGGAAAGAGCATTCAATAAAAGGGTCCTAGAATACCAGAAGAGTACAGTACATCAGACTCCTCTAAATCTTCATAATAATCTTAAGGAATTTGGGCATAATTTCAAACACCATTACTAAATGATACATATGGAAACCAAAAGTTCAAGACTGACACTTAGATGCACAGGTACCACAGCCGGCATATTCGTTTGAATAAACAGACAGATGTGGGTTCATCACCTTTTGAATATCTTCCGAAATTAGTAAATTTGTAGTTAATCTGTAAAAAAAAAGATAACGCTGATTCAGTTTCGCGTTTTTATACATAAATCTGTTTCTTCCTCACAAAAAATCAGTCATTTAAAATGTAACAACCTGAAGATGCCATATTATGGTGAAACATTTTTTAAGATTAAAATTGTCTCCTTTTAATGAAGTAATTATGAAATTATATTGTACCTATTCTAACAGAAATTGAATTATAGGTTTTCATTAACAAATACTTTCCAGTGGATCACAATGGACCACTCCATTTGTATTGAAATAATTATGTTACAAGTAATTTGCAGCTCATAGTAAGTGAAAATTGAGAGTGAAGTATGTCAAATTTCCATTGCACTCAGGGTAACTAAATGAAACTAAATATACGAGGTGTTATAATTTAGAACTAATTATGTATAATATGTATCATGAATCAAGTTCGCTCAAAATATTTGAAAGATGATAGTGAATTTATTTGTAGGCTTTTACGTTATTGTACAAATAAATTTATCCATATAAATTATTTTGAGGAGTTCACAACACGAATTCAAGATAAGAAACAATTCATTTTCAATATACTTCATACAAAAATATCGGTCCACTTATGCCTTCGTAAATATCCTTGAATGAATCAAGACACACTTGATGAATTTTCAAGAGTTCTTATGGAATATTTTCATTCAAGAGGAATATCACATTGATATTAAATTCATTCAATTCCTATATGAACTATCATTAACTGGACTTTGGTTGTAATATATCATTTCAAGGAGGTTAGAAGACATACCGGATGCATTCCGTATGGAATAACGTTAATTTCGTCATAGAAATTCTTCAAACCATGCAAAAACCTGATTCACCTAGTTAGGTACTACTACATCATAATTTCGAAGAAAGAATGAATGAAATATAATTTCTTCCTCATTATAACTTATGCGGAAGAAGCAGTTACGATTCTGCCTAGGTTATTGATTTTTACAGTATAAAATAGATGAGATTAAACCTATTATTTTGTTATATTCACAGCCAAACGAACAGACATAGTCAAGTTTGATCACTGATTATTCATCAAGAAATCGAAACCAATCAATTGAGACCATTTCCAGCTAAATACTAGAAAATTGCAGACATTTGGGCAAAGCGATAGCTCTCTGTTCCAGTAGGAACAAGAGCGAAAAGAAAGATGTTATCGTTGCGTCGGATTTTTTGTTTGTATTATCTAAAGTTCCCAGTTGGTGAAACCATTATAATAATTTTCTTTATTGAAATTACTGAAATTATCACTCTTGTCAGGAAGAATTCGTACGACACTCCATAATATATGCTTGGGCTTCGTTCAAGGTTAATATGAGGAATTCAATTGACAGATATAATCACTGTTTCATTACTGGTGAATGAGCTAAGCCTTTAGTGGTTAAGACATTGATTAAGTGGATTTTTTCATCTATAACGATGTCATAGACGTGCTTCGAAACACCGCGATCATATTTTTGAAGCATTTCTTTCGACCAATCGACACGAGCATTTTTGAATGTATGCTAGTCCCACTAATGAATAAGGTTGTGTCAATCTCACGATAGCTTACATGACGATCTTGTAATATCAGTGTGCGCACAGCATCATTGGTTTTCGGACAACTACTGATTAAAGACGTCCTTCACGACTTTCGTCTTGGAGTACGATCTCGGTTGAATTCACCATACCATCGATAAACCGTGGTCCTTGATGGAGATTCATCGCCAAAAATTGAATTAATTTCATCGATGCACTTTTGTTGAGTTAATCCACGTCGAAAGTTGTAAAAAATAACGAAAATGTTCATGATTTAATTCCATTTTTTGTCTGAGATGAATCTTTAAAGTTCTGTAAACAACATAAGTAGCGCTCGTATTTCAAAACGTTTTGACTATGTATATTCTCAAAAATGTCAAGCTGTTAGCTTGCAGATTGCAACATAGGGTTGTCCGATCCCGAAATATAAAAGCCAAACCTCGTGTTCAGATTTCGTCGGTTTTATTCAACTGAACACTAATCAAACTATATTCGTCAATCTTTTTTGGCGCTCTTGTTCACCCGAACAGAGTGCCTATCATTTTGCCCGAATGTCTGTAATTTTGGAATATCGAGCCGAAAATGGTCTCAATCGATTGGGTTCGACTCCCTGATCAAGAATTCGTGGCGAAAGTTAAGTCTGTCCTGGCGTTCGTCCAGCCGGCCGGCCGGCCGTATCCTCTCTTGCATCCAAAAGGAATAAGCTAGAGTTTTCATATTTTCAGAATAGGTTAATTGTCCAAATATCCCGGTCAAGTTCGTTATTGGGCCAAATCCGTCGGATGGTTCAGTAGTTATGAGCATCTGAAATTTTGTTTCCTCAATAACTACTAGAATATCCATCCGATCAAATCGATACTTGAAATATTGTTGAGGGAGGCTGCAACAAAACAGCTCGCAAAATTTCGCAGAAATCGTCACACTAGAAAATTTTTAAAAAATTCCAAAAAAAAAATTTTTTAATCCTCACTATCTCATAAGATATTTTTCGGATTTCAATAAAAATTCGTGAATATATTGAGGTGATCGCTGTCTTTCTTATCCTCAAATTTCATTGGCGTAGCTCTTTTCCATCTAATGATATGATCATTTTTTTCATTTACTCAAGAGAAAAGGGAAATGACATACGTTCCGATGATTTTCTTTGAACGATGGCCATCACAGATCGATATTCGATTGACAAATCCTGGGCTCATTAATCAGTGTCAGTTGGCGTAATATTAATCAAAATTTTTCATAACGGGAATTTTTCATAAGCGCCAAAGCAATTTGACATCATGTCAGT
This sequence comes from Micraspis discolor, assembly GCA_030674115.1. NCBI lineage: Eukaryota > Metazoa > Arthropoda > Insecta > Coleoptera > Coccinellidae > Micraspis > Micraspis discolor. The sequence continues at coordinate 14,346,492 of JARTUT010001740.1, forward strand.
GCTTTCTAAATTTTTTTATTGTCATCTTTCAAATATTTTGAACGAACTTGATTCATGATACATATTATACATAATTAATTCTAAATTATAACACCTCGTATATTTAGTTTCATTTAGTTACCCTGAGTGCAATGGAAATTTGACATACTTCACTCTCAATTTTCACTTACTATGAGCTGCAAATTACTTGTAACATAATTATTTCAATACAAATGGAGTGGTCCATTGTGATCCACTGGAAAGTATTTGTTAATGAAAACCTATAATTCAATTTCTGTTAGAATAGGAAAAAAAAGGGTCTTGTCAAGACCCTTTTTGGCAGGAACGCGTGGAGGTATGAAGCTGAAATTTATACCAATTACTCAGGTCTACTGTCCCTTGAAGCTGTATATATATTATGTTCAAAAGAATATAATATATATACAGCTTCAAGGGACAGTAGACCTGAGTAATTGGTATAAATTTCAGCTTCATACCTCCACGCGTTCCTGACAAAAAGGGTCTTGACAGACGGACGGACGGACAACAAAGTGATCCTATAAGGGTTCCGTTTTTTCCTTTTGAGGTACGGAACCCTAAAAAGTCTTCAAGAATGTTTTCCCTGGAACAAGATATATTAAAATATAAAGAAGTTACACGGTCGTCTCAGAAAAGCACAAAATTGAAAAACACCTTGATCTTTCGAACAAGTCCACGTATGTGCGATTTTTGGCATTCATTTCCTCACGAAAATCGACCTCGTAACATGTAGGCTAGTTTTTCTTTAACCAAGTTAGTATTTCCTCTACTCTTACTGTGTATTTGTGCGGTATGCTCCCAAAAAGATTTGTTTTGTTTCATTACTCATTAACGGGTTTTTTCGCTGAGCCTTATACTTTTGCTCCATAACGGCGTTTGATTTGATTTTTGATAAATATCAAGTAATACTCTTTTTAAACCCCTCGAATGAGTTATTATTTTCAACGCCATCAACTTTAGCAGATAAATTACGCAATGTGCATCACAAAATCCTTTCATGCCTTTCCCTTACCCATTCATCAAGTCCAGAGATTTGGAAACTCGTAATAGGATTGTCATTCCGATTTTTTTCTACGTATCGTACACCTTTGACAAGAGGCGTGCTAGTGGGGGCCGCAGGGCTGGCCGGCATTTATAATTTATGTAACTGGCATAAAAATCCAATTTCGGCTGCAACAATAACAGGAGAGTGTATGTGTAGAATAATCGGCGAGCACGCGCTATCGCTCCAGATCTGCTTTATTTGCCATTATTAAAACAATAAATTCGCGCCGAACGTCACATTCTGTATTTTTATTATTTTTGCCGCCGACAAGTGATCTGCATTGTGCGCCACGTTTCCCTTTATAAATATCTAAAATAAACTGTTTTAATCTAGAATAAAAGCCGTGAAATATGTAAACGTTGCGCTGCCGCTCCAAAAATTGCGCCATAAATATGGCTTTATTAATTTTATAATATGTTGCTGGAAATCTAATTTCACGTTTCGACCGGATAAGTGTTCGTTTTCGCGGAACGCGTTCCCGTCGCTTCAGTTATGAAGCGTTTTTTTAATTCGCGTTTTTCAGAGAGTAACGCATAAAGGAAACACGTCGACTATATTAATCCACTTTGTTGAGTTTCAGGATGAGCATAGCGTGTCCCATTTTCCATTTCCTCTAACGAAGACATCTGAAACTTAGATTAGGTCTAATGTAACGTACACTCTTACAAAAAATTATCCCGAAATTCTCATTTAAATTGCAAGCGTTGAGTATTTTCAAGTATTTGACAATTCTGTATGTAAGGAGGACTGTGCGTAATTACTATGCCAACCGTAACGCGTTCTGTCCATTAGTTTGTTTACGACAGATGTTGTCAGTCGTAGTCAAAGAGATTGTCACAAATTTTATGTTTTGAACGTCGGATAGAATAGAATAGAATAGAATAGATTTATTCATGAAAAAACCGAACAAAGAGATTGTCTCAAATTTTATGTTTAGAACGCCTGGAAAAGGTCATCGAAACCGTAATAATTTAATTTTTGTAGGAGAATCTTATGCGACACGCAGTCGAAAGCCTTGGTCAAATCTAAAAACAGAGACAGTGAAAACTTACCCTCCTCAAGGCACTGTACCACAAAATCTACCAAATTTATTACAGCATCTGTGGTATTTCTATTTTTACGGAATCCGAACTGTACAGATGTAAACAAATTATTTGTCTCGAAGAACTCTAGTACCTGCCCGCTCATTATCTTTTCCAGAACCTTCGAAAATACGGGAATAAGTGAAATGGGCCTGTACCTAATTCTCAACATTATCATGGTCACCTCCCTTGAAAACCGGTATCGTCTTGGCAACCTTGAGACAACTAGGAAAAACATTTTCACGAATGCATCTATTTACGAGCTTACTCAACGGAATAACCAGTGTATTGATGTTCTTCTTCAGCAAGATAACAGATAAATCATAAAAATCTCTCGAATTACTATTCTTCAATGAAACGATAACATCTCTGACTTCATTGAATGTAACCTCTCTAAATGAAAAATGCAGACCACCAGGTACCACAGCTCTGAACAATGACCTACCGTCAAACTCTGTCTTTGTCAAAGTATCCAAGGTTTTATGAGGTATGCTGGCAAAATATTCGCTTAAATGATCAGCATCAAACTTCACCGGTCTCATTGAATCGTGTAAATTCCTCTTTTTATTAATCATGTTCCACATAGTTTTTACTTTGTTACCAGAATTTAATATTATTTTGTCATTTTTACTAATTTTAGCTCTCCTGATTTCCAATTTATAACGCACCCTTAATTTATTCCTCAGCAATCTCAGATTTTCCGTTCTATACCTCCTATATAACCCACATATTAATTTCAAGTCATCTCTCATGGCTCTAAGCTCCCCAGTGAACCAGTCAGAATTCAGCTCAACCGCTACTTTGTCCGCGGGCAAAACCCTCTCCGGAAAGGCTGAACGATGTGAACTCGCAATGACCTCAACGAACCTATCAACGGATAGAGACTCTGTTTGAACACAAGTTTACTAAAGGCACAAAATCTTCAAAAACAGTCGGGAGATCGTTCAGAAATTGCTCTCGAAAATCGTCATGCCAATATTAGGGAGATCGCTCGTTATTTCAAGGTCTCTCGCGAACCCGCTCGTTTAATTTTTTTGAACATGCAGCGTGTCGCCGCTCGGCTAGTTCCGATAAAGCTGAATTTACTTCAAAAGCAGTACGGAATGCAGGTAGATGCAGTAATAATATATGGTGATAGATGAATTACTCCTCATACAAAAAAATTGGTTATTTCTCCTTGACGAATTTTTTGACAATCCCCATTCCATTGGATCAGTATGTAAATGAATACGTCGAAATAATGTTCCAACTGCCTATGTTTCAGTAGCAGATGTGCGGATACAACTTGAAATAAGTATAGTATGATATAAATTCGAATTGCATTTTATTAGTCGATAAATTCTCGTGAAATAAACAATGGCAGTTTTATGACTATATCATTTCGGTTTATATCCGTATAGTTTATCCGAAAATGATACCAACCGAGTTTTTACAAACAGTTGGGCTGAGAGAATAAATAGAACCTTGCCAACGCTGTTGAGTTGGATAAACCACTCCAAAGCTTTTTATGCAAAAGATGTCTCAGCAAAATCTTGATTTTCCAATTGCAAAATGTACTGAAAATTTTCATGATGTCATAACCAACCGATAGAGCAATGGTGGCCATTTAACCAATATTTTGTTTCATGTACGAATGTTATCGCTAAGTCCGTGTATATACAGGGTGAGTCTTTGACCACTGCGTTAATTTTAACCATAGGTTGTTGATCAAAAGAAACACTTTTTTGCCAAACCGTTTTTCCATATTCAGCCGCGTTGAAAAGTTATAAGCATTTTAAGTTCTCACATTGGGCAAATACCCTTCTGTAGCCCAGTTTAGTTTGAATGTAAATTACCTTCTTGTTCTAATGTTTTTTCCCCGTTCTATCTTATTGTGTTGTTCAAACTTTATAAATATTATAATGAAAAATTTGAATACATTGAAGACTAGCAAACTTTCTGCAAGTTAACCTGAGATCTTTTAAATGCTACAAAAAAAAACTATTAATATATTTCATTTTAAAAGTATTAATTACAATAATGTAGGTACCGTTGACTTCTGTGACTTAAATTAAAAAGAAGAAACAATTCTTTGACAGAAAGATACAGTAAAAGAAATTTCAAATCAACCTATGAAAGAAACTGAATTGACGAAACAGATAAAAATAGTTGTCTTATCTTATCTCATAAATCTCATAGGATATTTGTCTGAAGGTGGTGATTTTCACCACGTGATCCAGTGTGACCAATGAAAAACCACATTGTATTGACAAATGGAAACATTTAAGTCTGACGCCTCATCCATCTTTCATGTGATTGGTATATTCGAAATAACTTGTTAGATAATTACAAAAAAACCAATAAATGAATAAGTTAACCATAGGTTCTTGAGATCAAAAGAAACACTTTCTTCCCATATCGTTTTTCCATGTTCAACTGCGTTAAAAAGTTATAAGCATTTAAAATTTTCATTGGGCACATGCCCCTCTGTAGTCCAGTTTAGTTTGAATGAAAATTCACCTTCCACAGAATCCACGATTGAATCTGAATTGTTTAAAAAATTATTTTCCCTTTAAGAAATGATTCCCTGACTCATGTTTTAGATCAGATGATTATATCGATTTAATTCCTTTCAACTTCAAACATCTCAAAAATAGTGCAATTTAGGAAAAAAAGATTAATGATTTTATCTGCAAAAAAGACTAATGATTCTAGGAAGGACAAGATACGGACCTTCAGTTCAAGTGATATTTGTTTTTTTTGCAATTTAACCAATCTGTACAGTAGTAGTGAGAAACCCACAAGAAATGGAATAAATCTATTGATGCCAAAATATGCATGACTGTTATCAAAAACCTTCTACCAGAGATCATTTCAATTGATATTGCCTTTTGAATATTACAGGTGAAAAAATGTAAATTTTTTTATGAAATTTCGACACCCAATATCTCTTGAACGGGGCTAAATTTGGAAAAATGTTATAGAAAAAAAATGTTTCTTTCGACGTCAAGAATCTATGGTTACAATTAAAGCAGTGGTCAAAGACTCACCCTGTATATAGAAAACATTTGATAAAATATTGAATACATATTTTTTTATTTTAAAAATGCATGTTCTTGTAGCATTTACAAGATACATTATGAGAAGAGCAGTTATGGGTGAAAAGATTTTTTCAATACCCTCTTGAACAAATTCTTATCGAAAATTAGGTTTTTTGTTTTGTTTTAGAATTACGTTTGTGATACTGGCATCATCCTCCATTAAGAATATGAGGTAGGATTGATAAGTACCCGTGTTTATCAACAAAGGGAACTGTAGGTAAAAAATCTGTATACCATTTTTTGGTGTTATTCCTCGATACACGTATGTGAACATTTCACACCAACTATAAAATATTTTAAATTTCTACGAAAATGTAGAGAGAGAATGACCTTGTTTGTATTCAAATCAACCAAATCCTTCAATTTCCTCAATTCAAATATAATTCATTTTCAGAACAATAAAACCTTTCAATCAATCGAATATTAATGAAACAAAATCATATTATCGCTTTAGCATAAACATTCGCATAAACAATAGAGGTAGATTTTTCTAAAACGGATCGATGAAGAATAATACCAACATAAATATTTTAGGAATCGATCGATACACGTAATTCTATTTATTGAAAACATTATAATGGTCCTAAACTCAACAAATATTTATTTTCCACTATAAACACCCATTTGTATATTTGAATCAGGAAATAAAATTTTATTGGTGGCAATTCGTTCGATCTAGAAAACAAAACAATCAAAAGCAATTATTGTTTAACTCAAACATAAGCAGGTTATTTGAGTTTTAGTCACCATTCCTTTTTCTGGAATATGGGTGTGTTTTTATTCGCTTGCTTCTAGTGGAACTCTCGTTTGGCCCAAATGTATCTAATTTTTTTCAGTATAAAATGTCCACGAACAATAAGGTGGTAAAACTCGAGTTTTCACATAAAATATCCAAATATCCTGATTTAGTTTTTATTGGAAAAATCCGTTCTATTGCTCGGCAGTTATGAGCAACTGAAATTTGATTAACTAAAAAACTTGAAAAATCAACCTGAATGATTAATTTGTATCTCGAAAAACGTCTGAAGAAAATAGGAAAGAGGGGATGAAATAACAGAACTTCAAGAATTGATCAAAAAGAGGGATTTCTCAAGCTGTAATTCGCAAATATTTTGGCAAAACTGGTCTCAATAGTTTCGCTGGGACTCACTGATGAACAATTCTATTCAGTTCGACCGTTTGTGAGTACGATTACTCTCGAACAAAGCTAAAAAACATAAATATTCAGGATTTGAGATCTGAATAACTCGGTCAAGTTCGTAATTCAGCCAAATTGACCCAGTAGTTTCGTAGTAACGAAAACATTTTTTTAAAATTATTTCAATATCCATTAATTATTTGTAGGGAATGGAGGATGAGCTACACGAAAATTGAAATCGGATGAATTTGAGATATCTCAAGGACTCCATAACCCTAAACTTTAAAACGACGAATTTGATCAATTTGTATTCGTCGTTTTCATTGAGCACCCAATATGATTTATTATTTCAACATGACGCAACTTCCCGTTGCAGTATCTTCTTGATCTCTGAATTGTGTTGAGATTGCCTCAGACGAAAATAAACGCAATAAAATAGTTTATTATGCCTGTAAATTACTTTACAACTTGAAAGAGGTAGAGTTTGAATTCTCTCATTACTTTTATTTATTTATTCTTATAATTAAAATTTGGACAATTATTCCGACTATTTTTGTGCTAAGATTAAATTCTAAATCTGTATATTTTCTTCGGGAAAAATCGAATATACGGATATATAAAGGGCATTACGCTTACTGTAAAAACAATCTGTGAGGGGTTTATTTGAGTAATTTAATTAATCTTGCGTTATTTCTAAGAGGTAATTAATTCTCTGCGGTTTTTTGTCACTAGATGGTGTTCACATCCATATTTTGGGCAAGACTAATCCGATTGTGCTAAACGAACACGTGCTTGAAAGGTGACATTTTAAGCAACGTTTTTCAAGAAGACAGTTTTGTTATTTGTCATTCGCGTGAAAAGTTATAATGATTTGAGTGAAATCTACGAAGACATACGCAAATATTTACTATAAAAAAGTTGAAGAGCTGCAAAAACGTGCAAAAATGTTTGTGGTTCACGGTTAGAATGCTGTAAATGAATATAGGACCTAAGAGTGTTTTAATCAACCTCGTTCCGGAAATTTTGTCATCAAAGATACTTCCCACTGAAAAAGCTGATGCAATTCTGCAACTTGTGGAGCAAGATCGATTGTATTTCAAGATGAGCCAAATCCAACAAAAGTTGCTCGCGTACGAAGCACTTCCAAGCAAATAGTCGCCTGTTTTTTCGGAAAAACTGGACATGTCGCAATCGTACCACTAGAACAACGCAGAACAATAAATTCTGAGTGGTACACAAGCATTTGTTCGCCACTTGTCTTCCAAGAAATCAGGAAAACCAACCGCCGAAACCGGATCACCCATCATCACGACAATGCGAGCCGTATAGTCCTGACTTGGCCCCGAATGACTTCTTTTTATTCCCGTACGTGAAAGATAAAAAAAAAGTTAATGCATGTTTAGGAGATTCCAGATTAGAGGGCATAAGTGCTTCGATAATTGGTTCAAAGGCATGTATGCCAGGTATAGATCTTAATGTTCTGATAAATCATTTCCTTGTAGATACATATTAGGTTGAGCATGGAATTTTGAGGAAAGCAATTGGTCAAATCTACATCCAACTAATGCCAACGTTTCGTAGATATATTTCTACTTCTTTCAGGGCAAAGTCGAACTTATGTTTTACACACAAAGGATCTTAATATTAGTTTGTTGAGCAGATTGAAAATATTCTATTTTGTAATTATGGAACTGTGTTTCTGGAAGAAATGAAATACACTGATCAACAATTGCTAGGGATCACTTATGAACTTCTCTTCATTTGTATTTTTTTCAAGTTATCTTGTGAATATCTGTACATTATATGTTCTCTAAGGAAAAATTAAGATGTTTTGAGTTGATTATATCAAATTTTTCCTCACTTCATCGGCTCTTGTTCACATATTCAATTATTATCTGTAGGCTGTTACAGGTGGAGTGAAAAGCAATGTGGAATTTGTTATTAAATCTGTTTTTTTCTCTCGTTCAAACACATAAGGTGACAATAATTGAATAAATGAAAACAATATCAGCTTATCAGTCATGCCGAGAAGACCTTTGGCTCCTGTTGAACTGGACCAAATCATACGGTGGATACAGGAAGGTTTGACCCAGCGAGAAGTGTCCCGGCGGTTGAATGTTTCGCAAAGTGTCGTGAGTTGAGCTTGGAATAGGTTCATCCAAAACGATTCAGTAGCTTATGTTCATGGGGAGGTCGGCAGCGCAGTACAACAGCTGCCCAAGATCGTCGTTTGATCCTCAAAGCTAGGAGAAAGCCCACTTACCCGGCGTCGCGGCTCAATAGATCACTGAGAGTTGCAACAGGAGTTCTAATTTCGAACCAGACTGTAAGACGACGACTACATGTTCGTGGTTTGAGAGCACGTAGGAGGGTACAACATCCCCGTTTGAATAGGGAACACCGGGTTCATCAACGGCAATGGGCTGAGGAGCACCGCAATTGGACAGTTCAAGATTGGAGCCGATGTTTATTTACAGATGAGTCTAGATTTCGTTTGGTCAACTCCGATGGACGTATTCTTGCTTGGAGGGAAAGAGGTCGAAGGTATGCAGAACAGTTTATGGCACCCACAACAGCTTTTTGGCGGAGGTTCTATATGTGTATGGCGAGGCATTTGTTTGAACCAACGCACAGAGTTGGTTGTTCTGCAGAACACCACAATGATCAGCCAGATATATCACGATATGATTATTGAACCCATAATTGTTCCGTTTGAGGCTGCCTTGGGCGAGAATTTCATTTTAATTGACGATAATGCCCGTCCACACCCTAGTCGTCTGGTTAATGAAGCGCTAGAAACTTATGCTATTGATAGGATGGACTGGCCAGCTCGCTCTCCAGACATGAATTACATCGAACATGTCTGGTCTGAGATGTCTAGACAATTGTCAACCTTAGAACAACCGATCAATAACCTGGAGGACCTTTCTAACGCTGTACGAGATATTTGGACGAATTTGCCCCAAAATTTTATAAATCGTTTGATTGAAAGTATGCCTCGTAGGGTAGAATGCTTGAGACGAGCTCGTGGGGGACCAACTAGGTACTAGCTTAACCGTAACTTCAGCCTTCTTGTGGTTTCATCATAAAATTTTTATGTTATTCAAGCACAGAATTTTGAGTGTTCCTAATGAAGTCTTTTTTTCTCTCCAACTTTCCATTTTTTCATTATTTCTCAAGTGAACCATATCATCAACTGATAATACTCTGATATCTGACTAAATTCATAATCTTGGAGCGAATATTTCAGAAATAAATTTAGAAAAAGTAAGTGATCCCTATAAATTGTTGAGCAGTGTATGTTTCTAGCGAAGTGTGCTGACTTTTGTTGTTCTTTATCATTATTTACAAGAATAATCATGCTAAATGACAGAAATATGGTAAATAATCTTGCTAATCAAAAATATCGCATAACATTTTCTTAACTGAAAGATCAACGGCCGCAAGCTACTGAAAAAAAAGCTTCGGGTAAATTGGAGATGTTTAAACATGCAAATTATCGCATTTGGAAGGCTTCGTAAACATACGCTTACATTTATATCCTGTCGTAGATCCGACGCCTATGAATTACTTATAAATACACGTACGTGCACACAGAGTCCAGTCATACATAACAAAAACATTGTTAGTGGATCGGTTAATTATTCAGAGAAACAAATATAATCAACTATTAATGAACATGCATATTTCATGCGGTAAGGAGGCCACACGTGATGTCACTCGGGGGTCTAATACGCAGAGGGTGAGAAACAAAAGGAAACTGAACCTGTATGTCTATTGTTTTGTAATGCGGCTACAACGCGAATTTATCGCTTTGTCCCCCTGGATTGACAAAAGAATTGAGGGACATGTACTCGCTGGTGAAGTTTGAGGTTAGCGCATACATCGTAAGGAAAAATTAAGATGTTTTGAGTTGATTATATCAAATTTTTTCTCACTTCATCGGCTCTTGTTCACATATTCGATTATTATCTGTAGGCTGTTACAGGTGGAGTGAAAAGCAATGTGGAATTTGTTATTAAATCTGTTTTTTCTCTCGTTCAATAACATAAGGTGACAATAATTGAAGAAATGAAAACAATATCAGCTTATCAGTCATGCCGACGTGAAGACGTTTGGCTCCTGTTGAACTGGACCAAATCATACGGTGGATACAGGAAGGTTTGTCCCAGCGAGAAGTGTCCCGGTGGTTGAATATTTCGCAAAGTGTCGTGAGTTGGGCTTGGAATAGGTTCATCCAAAACGATTCAGTAGCTTATGTTCATGGGGGAGGTCGGCAGTGCAGTACAACAGCTGCCCAAGATCGTCTTTGATCTTCAATGCTAGGAGAAATCCCACTTACCCGGCGTCGCGGCTCAATAGATCACTGAGAGTTGCAACAGGAGTTCTAATTTCGAACCAGACTGTAAGACGACGACTACATGTTCATGGTTTGAGAGCACGTAGGAGGGTACAACATCCCCGTTTGAATAGGGAACACCAGGTTCATCAACGACAATGGGCTGAGGAGCACCGCAATTGGACAGTTGAAGATTGGAGCCGATGTTTATTTACTGATGAGTCTAGATTTCGTTTGGTCAACTCCGATGGACGTATTCTTGCTTGGAGGGAAAGAGGTCGAAGGTATGCAGAACAGTTTTTGGTACCCACAACAGCTTTTGGTGGAGTTTCTATATGTGTATGGGGAGGCATTTGTTTGAACCAACGCACACGGTTGTTCTGCAGAACACCACAATGATCAGCCAGATATATCACGATGTGATTATTGAACCCATAATTGTTCCGTTTGCGGCTGCCTTGGGCGAGAATTTCATTTTAATTGACGATAATGCCCGTCCACACCCTAGTCGTCTGGTTAATGAAGCGCTAGAAACTTATGCTATTGATAGGATGGACTGGCCAGCTCGCTCTCCAGACATGAATTACATCGAACATGTCTGGTCTGAGATGTCTAGACAATTGTCAACCTTAGAACAACCGATCAATAACCTGGAGGACCTTTCTAACGCTGTACGAGATATTTGGACGAATTTGCCCCAAAATTTTATAAATCGTTTGATTGAAAGTATGCCTCGTAGGGTAGAATGCTTGAGACGAGCTCGTGGGGGACCAACTAGGTACTAGCTTAACCGAAACTTCAGCCTTCTTGTGGTTTCCATCATAAAATTTTTATGTTATTCAAGCACATAATTTTGAGTGTTCCTAATGAAGTCTTTTTTTCTCTCCAACTTTCCATTTTTTCATTATTTCTCAAGTGAACCATATCATCAACTGAAAATACTCTGATATCTGACTAAATTCATAATCTTGGAGCGAATATTTCAGAAATAAATTTAGAAAAAGTAAGTGATCCCTATCAATTGTTGAGCAGTGTATGTTTCTAGCGAAGTGTGCTGACTTTTGTTGTTCTTTATCATTATTTACAAGAATAATCATGCTAAATGACAGAAATATGGTAAATAATCTTGCTAATCAAAAATATCGCATAACCTGAAAGATCAACGGCCGCAAGCTACTGGAAAAAAAAGCTTCGGGTAAATTGGAGATGTTTAAACATGCAAATTATCGCATTTGGAAGGCTTCGTAAACATACGCTTACATTTATATCCTGTCGTAGATCCGACGCCTATGAATTACTTATAAATACACGTACGTGCACACAGAGTCCAGTCATACATAACAAAAACATTGTTAGTGGATCGGTTAATTATTCAGAGAAACAAATATAATCAACTATTAATGAACATGCATATTTCATGCGGTAAGGAGGCCACACGTGATGTCACTCGGGGGTCTAATACGCAGAGGGTGAGAAACAAAAGGAAACTGAACCTGTATGTCTATTGTTTTGTAATGCGGCTACAACGCGAATTTATCGCTTTGTCCCCCTGGATTGACAAAAGAATTGAGGGACATGTACTCGCTGGTGAAGTTTGAGGTTAGCGCATACATCGGTTACAATTATTCTTTCTATGTACCTATGTGTTTTCATCCATATTCTCTATGTGTTCTTCGAAATAGGGAAGGAAAAATAATTTTATTTGTTTCTCATTTGAAAACGTCAGTTTTCAAAAACACAATATTAATCAAGGAAGTTTATTTTATCAAGTTAGTAACTTGAAAAACTGACAGTTAACTTGCAAAATTTTTACAAGTTAGTAGTATTATTTACATTAGAAAATTTTGTTTTATCGTCATATATGTTGAAAATCATGGTACAATTGGTATTTCCAGTAACACAGATTTTTGATGATGAAAGAGTTTGTACTCTCTTTACTACCAAATAATTTGCTAGACATTTCGATTTTTTTGTTGACCGAATCATAGACATAACTTATCGCGATTTCGGTGCTTTTCTACCCTCCTGCACGCTTTAGTGCTTCCACCCGAATCTCCAACCATAGTGGCTTCAGTTATGCGAAAAGAGTGGTCGGTGTATAACTCAGGGTCTTTTAAACCTAAATATTTCGTTATTTGTTTCGGGACACCACCAATAGTGTGCTGGCCAGCATTAAGGGAAATGCACTTTCCATGTCGGTATGTCAAAAAAAATCTTAGGCTTTCTGTTCCAGGAGGCCGAAGATTTACATATTTGCTGTATAACATGCAGGGCTTGAAGCTGCAGCCATCATCGGTTATGGTGAATCTTCTTGTTGTTAAATTATTTGTTTCTACATCATTCATGTTTAAGGGAAGAATTTCGTCACATCGACAACATCCAAAATTCCAAATATTGTTACAATTTTCGCCAGCAACCACTGGTCATCAGGAGCATGTAAAAGAAAGTGTTCAGCCTCTTCTTTACTTAATACTTTGGCCTTTTTTGGCGTATAACGCTCTTTTTTTCGTTTCAGAAACGCTATTACCTTTGTAATCTGCAAATGGCAACTAAACGATACATTTTTCAATAAATCTTTTAAGGAAAACTGTAATGTATGTCCCTACTTATATATCATGCGTAATGAAGATTATTAATGTAGGGGGGAATACGCAGATTGAGTCTGCCGTAAGCATTAGTATGTATGTAGAATTAGTGGAATAAAGAAATTGACCTGCAAAATTATTCGAATTATTTAGTGAGATACACGACAAAAACAAACCAGCGAACAGGGGCATTTTATTTCATTTCCAAGCAGGTTTTCAGCATAGACTATTTTGCCCATAAAGTATTAGGGCTGAATCTAGATGATAGTTCATTTAAGTAGACTAACAAAACATCTTCAGTTACCCCAATTACACTATTTTTGTTTTGCCACTCTTTGAAGTCGTCGTATACTCGCTCGTAGCTTGAAGCTGATTTTGCAGGTAATAAACTTGAAGCTACACTGCTGGCTGCCTCAATAATTTCTATTGGTACATTCATTTTCGCTTTCACCAAAACAAATGTAAAGAAAAATAAACAGACATGTTCATGGCAACGCTTCCATAGCTTACGACATTTGCGACAAATTATTGAGATGGTTTTGGAATTTATCTAACCTTTTTACAAATGAGAAACAAATAAAACATAAAACAATACACGCAAGGTAACGGGTTTTACTGGTTCAAGGAGGTAACTGACTCGCCTGCGTCTCGTCAGTTGTATCCTCCATTCGCCAGTAAAAACCCTCTTACCTTGCTAGTAATGTTATATACTATTTCAATCCGTTTCTTGTGCTACTATAATAACACTTTCATTTATTCAGTTCGTTCGCACTCATTTTTGATGAGCGAATATTATGTTTTTGCTTTCACATTTAGATAGTTTTTCCAACATGTTTCGGCGTTGTATGCGTTTCAAGGAACCTTAAACAGCGTGAGTTGTTGAACACTGCGTCAATTTAACCACAGATTTTTGAAGCGAAAAGAAACACTTTTTTCGGTTATACTATGTAATGTCAACGAAAAACTTCCTAACATACGCTACGATCTATTTAAATTTCAAAAAATTAAAGTTCCGAAATTGCTTCATAAACACAAAGTGAATGTAATGCTATGGAATTGAAAAATGGAGGAACTATGACGTTTACATCCAAGAAGAAACTTCTTGAGTATGCCTTCTTAATTTTCAATGAACCATAGATAAGGTGAAATTTATTATATCATTCAATAGCAAAATTGTCAATGATGATAATGATTGCGAAAAACAAAGTGCAATGGCAACGTGGAAATTTTTCGATTGAGCGATTTTTTTCCGGAAAGGGTCGAATCCAAGAAAAAGAGCAATTCAGTAATTTTTTTTCCAAATTTCGAATCATTTAACATCGAAAATATTTGAAAAGGTACATTTCAGGAAGATAAATGTTGAATAATTAATTCTTCTAAAATTTTCAAGCATAAAGAAAATGTTAGGATGTGTTAAGTAACTGCCTATTTTAGTTGGTTTTGTGAGTTTGTGATGCTTTAACTCGAAGACAAATAGACATATAGAGTAAGTGTGTTATGTGTGTTATAATATAATAATAAGTTTATTCAGCATTTTGAGCTATTACAAAAACATAACGAAATTTGAATTCTTTTAGAATTTTCATTAAGAAGATATGAAAAAGAAATTTTTTATGAAATATATTTTGTATTTTGAAAGGAGAAAGAAGTAAAAAAAATATTTCTGTTGTCCGCAAGAATCTGAGGTTAAAATTAATGTAGTAGTGAAGGACTCACCCTGTACACGAAGAAAACAATACACAACTGTTTTCGTCAATGTTAATACAACAGATGAAAACAATGTTCATACACAAAGAAAATTGATTTAAATTCAACCAATTTGGTTGATTGAATTGAAATCAATTTAAATTTCAATTTTCTGTAATTATATTTATCAGGTGAAAACAATTGAAAAAAATGTTTATAAACGGAAAAATATTTGATTGAAATGGATTTAAATTCAATCAATATGATTTATTAAATTTATATCAATTTTTTATGTGTGCGAACATTACTTTTATTGTTTCGAACGTATAAATCAATATTGACGATAAAAGTAAAGAATTGTTTTGGTTGTAAAGTTCCTATCGCGATTGTTTGGTTGGTTTTGCAATTACGAGGGTAGCCTTTTATATTTCGGGATTGGATAACCCTAGTGTCAATCTGCCAATTGAGAGGTATATCGTAAAGCTTGAAATTTTTGAGGTAATACGAAGTCGGAACGTTTTGACATTCAATATTGCAACATTTGACCGTCAATAGAATTTGTTCGCGTTGGATCCCAAACAATTTATCAATCGCTCAAAAAAAGGCTCGTGTCAATTTGTCGAAAGATTTGCTCCAACATACAATCGCGGTGCTTCGAAGCACGTCTATGACATCGTGACAGGTGATGAATCGTGGATTTACACGTACGAGCCAGAACGTAAATAGCAGTCGATTGTATGGGTGTTTCAAGATCAGCCTGTTTTTTCGGAAAAACTGGACATTTCGCAATCGTACCACTAGAACAACGCAAAACAATCAATTCTGAGTGGTACATAACCATTTGTTTGCCAGTTGTCTTCCAAGAAATCAGGAAAACCAACCGCCGAAGACGGGTCACCCTTCACCACGACTCACGCATCGGCTCAAACAACTGCACTCAAAACATTGATGTGATGAGTCATCCGCCGTGTAGTCCTGTTTGGCACCGAATGACTTCTTTTTATTTTTTAAATACTTGCAATAGTGTATATAGATCTAAATGGGGAATATATTGAAGAACAATAAAGTGATTTTCAATCATTAATATTTGTTTTTCTTTCTCTAATCCCGAAATATAAAATACAACCCTCTTATTATGTGGAGGAATGCATATGCATACATATACTTCAGCGATGGAGTATCGGCCGATAATTGTATTCAAATCAATCTGTCGGCCAACCATCGGCCAACTTCGATGTCAATGTTTGTGAAATGGACACTAGCTTTGACTTTATAAGATCAAAACAAGTCCAAATGTTCAATATTACTTCACGGGTAATATTGCATTTCCTGTTATCGTTTTTCCCATTTGAATTGATATTAACATGCCCTACGATACATTAGGAATTATAGAATACTTCCCGCTAGCTTCAACATCAGGTCTGATTGAAATTAGTAAGCTAATTGCTTAATTGAATGGCCTCATTGTCGGTTGCTTGTAGTGATAATTAACGGATTAAGGAATACGCTTTGACTAATTCCGCAAGGATCAACGCGTCGCCGATGTTCTACGTGAATTTTTAACGTAGAGTTGTATTGTATCTTCCTGGTTCTTCTTCACCAAGGAGGGATTTCCAATGTTTATTTCTACTCAACGAGCCAAACATTAATTTTGTGTTCCATTTCCTTGCAGCGATTACTGGATTTATTATAAAGTTGCTGAGTATACGTTAGGGCTTTGAGCATTAAACACAAAATTGAGTAAGTTAGCAACGAAGAATATACGTAATAAATTGAAGAGTAGGCCTAAAATGACAAAAACATATTTGATGAGACAAATTGATTTAGAATGGGTAAAAAAAAGCACATAATTAACAAGAATATCTTAAGCAATATAAAATGAAAAAAGAAAAGTTACATTGGAAATAAACTTTAGGGGTTGCGTTTCCCACCCTTACAACCATGGGGTAAACCAAATAAATAACTGGATAAGTGTCTTTTTGCTAGTAGGAAACGTTAGGTTAATTTCAATATTGTAACTTTTTTGGTGCTTGTGAAAAAAATTGTTATACAAATTTTATGTACTTCCTTTGAGGGGCTGTATCTTAACAAGGGATGATCCAATGAAGTTTCTTTATATGAAAGATCCTATCTTTCTTTCGATGAGGAATCACCTCCTTAAATATTTTACACTTATTTAGTTACACCCTGTATAGCACCTTTCATCAGATTCTGAAAAGTTTTATTTAATTACAACAGGCAAGCTATACCGAATTAACTGAAATTATAACCAATCAAATAGCAGTGACACTCCTCGCTTGATAGAAAAATGAGAGATTGAGAAACTATACTAAGCAACAATAAAACCAATCCAGACACATCAAATGTAATCATGGAAAGAAACCTATAAAAGTTGATAGAAAATATTGACGCCGCGAGGTCACGAGAAATTCACAGACCTGAGAAATAGGGAGAGAAATAAATTTAGAAAGCACTGACCTGAGGTCAGATTGCTTTGGCGCTCTTGTTGAGCTACTGAGAGTAAATATTCAAACCATAACAAATCTATAAGAACTCTGATCACGTGAACAATAGTCTTTTCCCATACTATTGGACAATGTGATGCAAATATGAACGCCTAATGAATGAACAAACCTATATCTCAAATTGAAAATAACTACTCATAATTTTCCCTAAGTTTTGTTCGAAGCCATAATTCCTTTTCCTAAAAACTTACGTCAGAATTTTGACAACGTATATTATTTCAGCCACTGATTAATGATCCTGGGCATTTGTCATTAGAATATAGATCTGTGAAGGCCATCGTTCAAAGAAAATCATCGGGACGTATGTCATTTCTCCTTTCTCTTGAGTAAATGAAAAAATGATCATATCTTTAGATGGAAAAGAGCTACGGCAATGAAATTTGAGGATAAGTAAGATATCGATCACCTCAATGTATTCACGAATTTTTATTCAAATCCGAAAAATATCTTATGAGATAGTGAGGATAAAAAATTTTTTTGGGAATTTTTAAAAATTTTCTAGCGTGACGATTTCTGCGAAATTTTGCGAGCTGTTTTATTGCAGCCTTCCTCAACAAAATTTCAAGAATCAACTTGATCGGATGGATATTCTAGTAGTTATTGAGGAAACAAAATTTCAGATGCTCATAGCTACTGAACCATCCGACAGATTTGGCCCAATAACGAACTTGACCGAGATATTTGGACAATTAACCTATTCTGAAAATATGAAAACTCTAGCTGATTTCTTTTGGATGCTAGAGAGGATACGGCCGGCCGGACGGACTCAACTTTCGCCACGGATTCTGCATTGGGGAGTCCAACCCAATCGATTGAGACCATTTTCGGCTCGATATTCCTAGTCCAGTAAAGGAAGGGCTGAAATCACTTTTTCTCGGGGAAAGAGCTGCATTTTTGATATGTTGATTGTTATAACGAGAGAAACATATGGTCAAAAATGCAGGTGTTAAAATTTTCAGGAACATTGAAAAATTCCTGAAAATATAAAGAAAAAAATACAGTTTTTGATATTTTCATGAATTAGAAGGTTTAGTAAGAAAAGTTTTAAACAAAAGTTGTAGAGCGGAAAATTCTAGTCCAAATGATGTACTTTAAGGTTCTCGAAAGTGATTTTGTATATTGATTATTAAGGTATTTTCTAATGCGGCGATAACAGTGAATTCGAAATTTGGCGCCTAGTGCAAACCCGAGCGAGCGGTCCTAGACATCTGAAGTTCTAGAACAGGGTAGGATTCAGCACAAGTTGTCTGGAGAGTGTGATTTGAAATTCTTGGTCTATTAGAATGAATAACAGCTCGCTTGGGATATCAATAACATGTAATCATTGGGTTTAAACTCATTAGCTTGAAATCGATATTTAGGTGACGCATTGAAATGAATAATTGCCCCACAAAATTTCATTTTCTCAAATAACTCGTTGACGGGATTTTGAATACTTACAAGAACAGATTATTATATAGTTAGTTATGGGGAGAAAACTTTCTCAACAATAATACTTTCATAAAAAAATTTAAAGAGAAATATAGTAACGTCATTATCATCGAACAACATAGTGGGTAGCAACCGGTTTTCTTTTACAAATCTCCCAATATAATGGAGCTTAGTAAATATTGGCTTTTAATCCCGATTCTCTCAGTAATTATCAAAAAAATTTAATTTTACGGATAGCTGGTCAAATCGTTGGAGCTGATATAAAAAAAACAAGATTATAACTATGAAATTTATCCCCTCTCAAGTAAATTCTTGGATAGCACTATATCTGAAATTCCGAAAAGTTTGAAAACTCCCTATTCCATTTACTAGATTCAAAATGTAGTGCAAGTAAAGATGTGAAACGTGATACAATAGCACATTCCATAATTTCCATTGTTCGTTCAAGAATATTCATTTCCAAATTTCAGTTAGCTGTAGGAACTTATGTCTACAGAAAAACAGGTTCTCGTTTGATAATTGAGAAGACGTGTAAATTAGGAGTATCGGCTTCATACCACAATATTCAATTATATGAAGCTTCCGTTATTAGGCAACCTGCAAAATTAACTCATCCAAACTCTTTCATTCAATTCGTTTTTGACAACATATATCACAATGTAAATACGTCGGATGGTCATGAAACATTTCACTGTTTGGGGGTATTAAAGTCATTACACCAGAATAGGATGTTGAATATGAAGAAGGTTCCAAAGGCTGATGGAAATGCCACCTGCTTCTATTTTTGCTTCACATAAGAAGATATAATTGATACCATTCAGTTACACGAATCCTGATGAATTGAAGAGTGTAGAGTTCGTTGATAAATCAAAACTTCATATAAAAGTACAACCTGAAGTTCCAAAATCATATGTTGCGTATTTATGTGCAGAAATCTCTCGAAATAGAAAATATTCCAACATGGCAGGGTTTTCATGATATTTTATCACGAGACGTTACATATATGATGTCGCCTCCCATTCATTAATGCACCACCATCCAGTTTAACCACGAAACCAACCATCAAGAACAGTTTTCTCTTAACGTATGGCTCAGAGCTTTTGGGGTTTTTAATTGGGCCTCATTTTCTACCTCTTCGATTAAAGGCCAGTATTGCTGGAGGAAGTTCCTTTGCGTGTCTTTTATACATGATGGGGCACCCGCCCATTTTAGTCAAGTAGCACGTCTGCATTTAACTGAAACAAATCCGACTCACTGGATAGGTCGAGGAGGACCACAGAACTAGCCCGCTCGATCCCCGGATCTCAATCCTCTCGATTTCTCTATTTGGGGCCAACTACAGCATTTGGTTTATCGTACTCCTGTTCGCGATGTAGAGGACTTGATAAACCGCATCATCGATGCGTGCAGGGTAATCGGAGGACTCCAGGAATATTTGAGCGAATATGTGGTTCAATGCGCCGACGTCTAGCCGCATGCGTGATGTCTGAAGGTAGACATATTGAACATTTAATATGATTTCTACGTGTTGTGTGTTTTGTTATTAATAAATTTGTTTTGTTTTTTATCATTTAGTCGTTTAATGCGGTTACTAACTACAGAATAATAATAAATTCAGTTCACATTTATGACGATGTACCTATCTCTATAGTTGTTTGTAAAATAATTTTTGCTGCGAACTGGTTTATTTTGGGCAAAAAACTCATGAGACATTTTTTGTTTAGAATGAAACAGGCTATCGGAAATAAATTTTTAAATGGTAAACAAATAATAAGACAAAAAGTTACAGTGGAAATAAACTTTGGGGTTGCGTTTCCCACCCTTACAACCATGGGGTAAACCAAATAAATAACTGGATAAAGGTCTTTTTGCTAGTAGGAAACGTTAGCTTAATTTCAATATTGTAACTTTTTTGGTGCTTGTGAAAAAAATTGTTATACAAATTTTATGTACTCCCTTTGAGGAGCTGTATCTTAACAAGGGATGAAGATTCTTTATATGAAAAGATCCTATCTTTTTTTCGATGAGAATCACTTCTTTAAATATTTTACACTTATTTGAATTTACACCCTGTATAGCACCTTTCATCAGATTCTGAAAAGTTTTCTGCATATGCTCGAGAAATTGAGATAGGTAAACCGAAATCTTAGTTTTATTTAATTACAATAGGCAAGCTATACCGAATTAACTGAAATTATAACCAATCAAATAGCAGTGACACTCCTTGCTTGATAGAAAAATGAGAAATTGAGAAACTATACAAAGCAACAATAAAACTAATCCAGACACATCAAATGTAATCATGGAAAGAAACCTATAAAAGTTGATAGAAAATATTGACGCCGCAAGGTCACGAGAAATTCACAGACCAGAGAAATAGGGAGAGAAATAAATTTAGAAAGCACTGACGTGAGGTCAGATTGCTTTGGCGCTCTTGTTGAGCTACTCGAGAGTAAATATTCAAACCATAACAAATCTATAAGAACTCTGATCACGTGAACAATAGTCTTTTCCCATACTATTGGACAATGTGATGCAAATATGAACGCCTAATGAATGAACAAACCTATATCTCAAATTAGAAAATAACTTCTCATAATTTTCCCTAAGTTTTGTTCGAAGCCATAATTCCTTTTCCTAAAAACTTACGTCAAATTTTGACAACGTATATTATTTCAGCCACTGATTAATGATCCTGGGCATTTGTCATTAGAATATCGATCTGTGAAGGCCATCGTTCAAAGAAAATCATCAGGACGTATGTCATTTCTCCTTTCTCTTGAGTAAATGAAAAAATGATCATATCTTTAGATGGAAAAGAGCTACGGCAATGAAATTTGAGGATAAGTAAGATATCGATCACCTCAATGTATTCACGAATTTTTATTCAAATCCGAAAAATATCTTATGAGATAGTGAGGATAAAAATTTTTGGGAATTTTTAAAAATTTTCTAGCGTGACGATTTCTGCGAAATTTTGCGAGCTGTTTTATTGCAGCCTTCCTCAACAAAATTTCAGAATCAACTTGATCGGATGGATATTCCCGTAGTTATTGAGAAACAAAATTTCAGATGCTCATAGCTACTGAACCATCCGACAGATTTGGCCCAATAACGAACTTGACCGAGATATTTGGACAATTAACCTATTCTGAAAATATGAAAACTCTAGCTGATTCCTTTGGATGCTAGAGAGGATACAACCGGCCGGACGGACTCAACTTTCGCCACGGATTCTTCATTGGGGAGTCAACCCAATCGATTGAGACCATTTTCGGCCCGATATTCCAAAATTACAGACATTCGGGCAAAATGATAGGCACTCTGTTCGGGTGAACAAGAGCGCCAAAAGGGATCACAGAAACAAAAAAATTGAGGATTTTATTGATAAACTCCCAAATGAGGCAAATGACAAGATTGAAAACCACAAGTAGGGGAGACAAAAAACCTATGAACCGAATGAAGGATTGAAAGTAGAGAATGAACCCCAATTCTAATCTGCAAATATTAAGATGATCAGGAGAGCCTCGCCATACTTAGTTTTGATGCGGTGAATCTCGAAATGATAATGTCAAATTAGTCAATGAATTAGTAGTAACAATGACGAATGTTTGTTTTCATTTTGCTAATTATAAAATCTGTAGTCAGAATCAAAATGAAGACGCATATGCTCTCTGAGATCTACGGAAGGGAGAAATGTTTTATAAGCTGGGCGCAATTAATATCTGGGAAGTAAATCATTCGAAATAATTGGAAGTATTAATATCCTTCGAGTCTGAGCACCAATTTAATGGTCTCTATGCTTATATTATTCCTAAAAATAATATTCCCACAGTAATTACCCTATATTTATGTGCAAAATAAACTTGTTTATAAAATTGACAGCATGAAGCCAGGGTCAAAATACCAATAAGTTTTGTCGAACATAAAGGACCTCTGCAAGTTGGGCGCCTTTATGTACTAGCGATTCGTGAACTATGGAAATTTTCATTTCGCTTTTGCGCCAATTCCTTGATTGGTAGATTTCCTCCACCAATAATATGCATAATATTGAAGTAATAATTACGTGAACTCAAAAAATAAATGGCGCTGAAAATTATCCTTCTTGAACTGCGGCATGAAATTTATTCTAACTCACAAAACTATATGGAACTTATTCTTCAGTTATATATTCAACCTAGAATTAGCTTTTATTATGGCCTTTTCATCAAAGAAAAAGAGTTATTTCTGAGTAACTTCTTGAAAAAACCTTGTTACTACGGATTTATGGCTTGATTCCAAATCAATAATTCTTGAATGGTTTATATTTACTAAACTTCCTACAATTTCTCACCAAAATGTTCTATTTTCATGACTTCTTAGTGTACACACAAGTGATGCTCAGTATTAACAGGAGACCTTAGATCCTCAACATACCTGAAACAAAAACACAAATATTAGAAGTCTGAAAAAACATAAAAGCTATAAAAGAAATAAAAATGTATTCATCAACATGAAAATACAAATTTTCCCAGTCATTCCAGACAACGAGTTTCTTGCAGAGATTCCATATTTTTCTTAATAACAACAATTAGGCAGCAAAATTACAATAACAATAACCATTTTTCGATGTAGACATTTCATATTCCGGGAAGTTTAATTAAGTTTAATCACCATTTTCGAGCGAAGCCTGTGTTGAACCCACTGAAGAAAAATATATTTCATCAAAGGCTGAATGAGATTGATAAATCAAAACTTCATATAAAAGTACAACCTGAAGTTCCAAAATCATATGTTGCGTATTTATGTGCGAAATCTCTCGAAATAGAAAATATTCCAACATGGCAGGGTTTTCATGATATTTTATCACGAGACGTTACATATATGATGTCGCATGTTAATTGACTCCCATTCATTAATGCACCACCATCCAGTTTAACCACATTACACACAGCTTTGCTCTATGTAGTTGAAGAAACGAAGAGAAATAAAAGTAGAACAACTTTTGTAACATTCGATCAGCATCCTTATTTCAAAGCTAACTCTATCATTGTGCAGTCGTGCAATCCTGAATTTAGGAATATTGCTGTGAGATTAGGAGGGTTCCATTTATTGATGTTATATATGGGCGCCATTGGCTTTATCATGGATGGGAGTGGTTTGAAAGATCTTTGGGCTACTTCATATGCTGCATAATCAGTGAAGAAAATGTCTGAAGGGCAGAGCTTTACGTGCTCACATATTAACTTTCACTGCTATAGGAATTCATATTTTGAAAACAAGCAATACAACTCCGACTGATGTAATTGAGAAACAAGTGAAAATGATGTTCGAAAAATGGAAGGAAAATTCTCCTACTTTGGGCGATTGTAATATTGGCCCAATGATAGTATGTTCAACTTGGAAATTCGAGGAAACACTTCAATATTTGAAGATCGTGATTATTTTACTCCAGTTTGTCGAAGCAGAACGTATTGGAGATTGAGATTTGCACTTAAGCAGTGTCATGAAAATGTTAGCAGTTAGTGCTCAATGGTACTTACAGGATATGGTGCATTTGGAAACAACGATGGATACATTAGAATTCGACAGGTTCACAAAGAAGGATATTTCACTATTCTTAGGACATACAAAGCTTGGAGTGGTGTCTGGAGTGATATGTGTATAGAACAAACACTAAATAGATTTTTTCGGTACCGATTTAAGGCATGGTAGAGAGTCACACCCAGTGTTGTTGCGCGTTATCTTCTGGGGATGCCATCGGCATTTGACGTCATGGAATGTTTGGAGGCATAGACTGATTTGAGAACAGCGAATAGTGAACAGCACGTGAATTTATCTGAAAGTCGTATGAAGAGAGATAAAGAAGACATAGAAAAAATTGTATTCTGGCTAAAATGCCATAATCCTTTTGAGAAAAGAGATTGTCTGATGTCTCTTTCTACAGGTATTATTGGTAGCGACTATATTAACTGTCATATGGCATTTCAAGGACGCAAAGGAATGGAAGCAATCGTTGGAAAAAATTTGTGAAATATGACTTTGTCATCAAAATTTAAAGTTGAGAATTTATGAGAGCCAGAATAAAATTCGTATTCCTGGAGGTACATCTTCTATAGACTCATCTGCATTGTTGCAGAGAATGGATCAAAGAAAAAAAGAGGCAATTTCTTACGAATTGTCGCCATATCCACTATCTCCCTTCGACGAATATGGATTAATAAGAAAAACTGTTAACTCTGACCTCTATAAATTATTCCCAACGCATCTTCAATTACAATCCTTGCTTACTGGTATGATATATGTTATAGATGGTGAATGGTTATTACACCAAGTTGTATGGCCTCACAGTAAGAGATTCGTAGATGTGTTAGAAATATATAAATAGTCCATATTGAAAAAATTGGGACAGAATTGTAAAATTGTATTTAGCGGTTATTGGGATGAAATCGAAATCATATGAACGATTCCGCCGAAAAGAAAAAGTTGTTCCCTCTGATGTACAAATTGATGAAGACAAAATAGTAACAATGACACAAAAAAAAATTGTCAAATATTGGGAATAAATATACATTTATCAAAATACTGTCCAATTTTCTACGAAAACATATTGTAGAAGTAAATGTAGCAGAAAAAGATGCCGACGTAGATATAGTAATGGCAGCCATCTCTCTGAAAGAGAACATTCCAGAATCGGTTGCTGTGATTGGCAGTGACGTAGATCTCTAACACCAGATCACAGCAATAGATCACGGAAAAAATAGTGAGATATCTGTACAACACAAGTGGGGAAAATTTTAGCATCGGTGAACTGAGATATAAAATCTTCACAACCCCAGTTTTAGGAACCAGGAAAACATCACCCTAGTAATGCTTCCTCCAACAGAGTTAGCATTGATTGAACACACCAGACGAGTTTATTATCAAATTCAGGTTTGGCTAGGACGACCGTAGTTGAAACCTGAACATTGGGGTTGGCATAGATCACATTGTATGCTACTTCCTAAAATGATGACAAAAGCAGTAGCTCCACAGGAATTATTGAATAATGTGATCAAATTCACCCTAGTTTTATTAGTTTCAAAAATTTCAGGAATTCACGCTTATTCTTGTTTTTATTTATTCACATTTGTTTAAGGTATTCTGCAGCTGTAATGGAAAATGTGATACTTCTCGCTACAGTTGCAAAAAGCAGGACTGAAATGTACAAGGTTCTGCAAAATGTGTAACGGCATAACTTGTGAAAATGTCTCTGACCTGATAAACAGAATATAAATGAACTCTGATGTCCATGAAGACGAATGGGATCTAGATGACGGTGAGGGAGATGATATTGATGCATTTAATTGAAGAATTATTAGTAAAAATGAAAAAACAGTTTTCCTGATATTATTCAATGCAGAAACTTTAATTATTATTCATTAATGCCATGGCTCTTCAAATAATTACTACAGTTTTTAATTAAACTCTTTTACCCCATTACTATGAATACATTTCTTTCTTTCGAAGAATTACTATTACTATCACAAACATACCTACCTACGTCTGAATTATTATTCGTATATCGTATGCATCTTAAGGAAATTCAGCTAGGAATTTGTTCATAATTGCGGCTGAAAACTATTTTAGTTTTTGAATTAATAAAATTTCAATTTCAATTTCGTCAAATTACAAAATTTCCTTTTTATAATTCATCCAATTTTTGACTTTTCTATTTTTCATATTACTTCTAGCCTCCATTGAAGAATCTATATCGCCTTCGCTAGCACATCAGATTAGAAAACCGAACATCATTTTACCCAAACTGTCCGTTTCCAAACAACTCAACATTATATGATAGGGTTCCATGTAATAAAAGCAATACAATAACAAAACGAGTAGAGTCAACTCTGGCGAATATCTTCCAGATGTTTGGTTCGGCCTTAACAGGTAGTCATTTCATCGAGCGCCAAATTTAAAATTCGGTGGTATTGCGCTACTAAAGAAATACGCTGTTTATCAGTATACAAATTCACTTTCGAGAACGCTAATTACATAATTTGGACTAGAATTTTCCGCTCTACAACTTTTGTTTGAAACATTTTCTTACTAAACCTTTTAATTCGCGAAAATATCAGAAAAACCGCATTTTCTCTATATTTTCAAGGATTTTTCAATGTTCCTGAAAATTTTAACACCTGCATTTTTGACCATATGCTTCTTTCATTATAACAATCAACATATCAAAAATGCAGCTCTTTCCGAGAAAAAGTGATTTCAGCCCTTCCTTTACTGGACTATTCCAAAATTACAGACATTCGGGCAAAATGATAGGCACTCTGTTCGGGTGAACAAGAGCGCCAAAAAGGGATCACAGAAACAAAAAAATGAGGATTTTATTGATAAACTCCCAAATGAGGCAAATGACAAGATTGAAAACCACAAGTAGGGGAGACAAAAAACCTATGAACCGAATGAAGGATTGAAAGTAGAGAATGAACCCCAATTCTAATCTGCAAATATTAAGATGATCAGGAGAGCCTCGCCATACTTAGTTTTGATGCGGTGAATCTCGAAATGATAATGTCAAATTAGTCAATGAATTAGTAGTAACAATGACGAATGTTTGTTTTCATTTTGCTAATTATAAAATCTGTAGTCAGAATCAAAATGAAGACGCATATGCTCTCTGAGATCTACGGAAGGGAGAAATGTTTTATAAGCTGGGCGCAATTAATATCTGGGAAGTAAATCATTCGAAATAATTGGAAGTATTAATATCCTTCGAGTCTGAGCACCAATTTAATGGTCTCTATGCTTATATTATTCCTAAAAATAATATTCCACAGTAATTACCCTATATTTATGTGCAAAATAAACTTGTTTATAAAATTGGCTTGGCGCCGAAGCCAGGGTCAAAATACCAATAAGTTTTGTCGAACATAAAGGACCTCTGCAAGTTGGGCGCTTTATGTACTAGCGATTCGTGAACTATGGGAATTTTCATTTCGCTTTTGCGCCAATTCCTTGATTGGTAGATTTCCTCCACCAATAATATGCATAATATTGAAGTAATAATTACGTGAACTCAAAAAATAAATGGCGCTGAAAATTATCCTTCTTGAACTGCGACATGAAATTTATTCTAACTCACAAAACTATATGGAACTTATTTTTCAGTTATATATTCAACCCTAGAATTAGCTTTTATTATGGCCTTTTTCATCAAAGAAAAAGAGTTATTTCTAGTAACTTCTTGAAAAAACCTTGTTACTACGGATTTATGGCTTGATTCCAAATCAATAATTCTTGAATGGTTTATATTTACTAAACTTCCTACAATTTCTCACCAAAATGTTCTATTTTCATGACTTCTTAGTGTACACACAAATGATGCTCAGTATTAACAGAAACCTTAGATCCTCAACATACCTGAAACAAAAAACACAAATATTAGAAGTCCGAAAAGACATAAAAGCTATAAAAGAAATAAAAATGTATTCATCAACATGAAAATACAAATTTTCCCAGTCATTCCAGACAACGAGTTTCTTGCAGAGATTCCATATTTTTCTTAATAACAACAATTAGGCAGCAAGAATTACAATAACAATAACCATTTTCGATGTAGACATTTCATATTCCGGGAAGTTTAATTAAGTTTAATCACCATTTTCGAGCGAAGCCTGTGTTGAACTCACTGAAGAAAAATATATTTCATCAAAGGCTGAATGAGAATGAATAAACTTGGGGAAAAATGTTATGATTACAGTTCGTGAAAAGGACTACTGGTTATCTTTATTCGAGTAATTTTTCTTGATTTCGAGGCTCGAATTTTTGCAATAATAACACAACATTATTAGGTTCTGGAAAGATTAAATTTGAATATCCTGAAGCGTGATTTGAGCAATGTAACAATTCACGAGCTTGTTCATAGTAAGCTATTGGTTTTGCCCAAATACCTACAATTCTCGAATATTAAGCCAAAAATGATCGCAAACGACTGGGTTTAATTCACTATGGAGTTCTGACAACTTTTTTGACATTTCTCTTACCCGATTTCTCAAAGAATTCGTATTTTCGGGCACCTAATTTGGCGCTTTTTCTTCAAGTTTGAGGCGAATATGGGGTGCCAGGAGATGGGAGATTTCCTGTAGTTTCGTTTTCGACCGCCGCCCCAAAGTTTCAATGAGCCAACAGTCGACACGGGAGTAAATGTCAAATTAATTTATTTACATTAACTTTGGGTTTGTAGATTTATTCCTCATTCTGCCGTAATCCTTTCGTAATCTTATATGAATTCTTGTTTTAATATGACTTATTTATTACTTTAGTTAAATTTTTTTCTGTATTCAAGGTAGCACCATTTATTTATCTCTACTGTCGACTAAATTATGGTTGTTGTCATTATAGCAGAAAGGAGAGTGAAAATGTATAATTTCGACAGTAGCATTCCGGCAAAGTGTATCGTACTTACGATTTAGAATAATATAGTTCAAGATTTGACACTTTAATTGATCACCTGGTGAAGCACCATTTAATTATCTATACTGTCGACTAAATTATCGTTTGTTTTCATTATAGCAGAAAGGAGAGTGAAAATGTATAATTTTGATAGTAGTAATCCAGCAAAGTGTACGTACTTACGATTTAGAGTAATAGAGTTCAATATTTGACATTTTAATTGATCACCTGGTGAAGCACCATTTAATTATCTATACCTACTGTCGACTAAATTATCGTTTATTTTCGATATAGCAAAGAAGAGAGTGAAAATGTATAATTACGACAGTA
The DNA here is from genome assembly GCA_030674115.1 of Micraspis discolor. Classification (NCBI taxonomy): domain Eukaryota; kingdom Metazoa; phylum Arthropoda; class Insecta; order Coleoptera; family Coccinellidae; genus Micraspis; species Micraspis discolor. The sequence goes on from JARTUT010001740.1 coordinate 14,376,173, forward strand.
GCATTCCGGCAAAGAGTATCGTACTTACGATTTAGAATAATATAGTTCAAGATTTGACACTTTAATTGATCACCTGGTGAAGCACCATTTAATTATCTATACTGTCGACTAAATTATCGTTTGTTTTCATTATAACAGAAAGGAGAGTGAACATGTACAATTTCGACAGTAGTATTCCGGCAATGTGTATCGTACTTACGATTTAGAATAATATAGTTCAAGATTTGACACTTTAATTGATCACCTGGTAAAGCACCATTTGATTATCTATACTGTCGATAAAATTATCGTTTGTTTTCATTATAGCAGCAAGGAGATTAAAAAGGTATAATTTCGACAGTAGTATTCCGGCAAAGTGTATCGTACTTACGATTTAGAATAATATAGTTCAAGATTTGACACTTTAATTGATCACCTGGTGAAGCACCATATATTTCTTTATACTGTCGACTTAATTATAGTTTGTTTTCATTATAGCAGAAAGGAGAGTGAAAATGTATAATTTCGACAGTAGCATTTCGGCAAAGTGTATCGTACTTACGATTTAGAATAATATAGTTCAAGATTTGACACTTGAATTGATCACGTGGTGAAATTCAACCAATAGGAATCTGCACCAAAGGTGGTCCGTCAAATACGCGGTATAAATGTAGAAGATGAAAATTATAAATATCCGAAACCATCCATCAGATACTCCGTAGAATTATTGGCCGGTCCGTAAAGCATCGGTATCATTAGAAAGGAATGCCATCCCGTCGAAACGAATAACGTTCTGTATAATGCCATAAGACTCTCCTTGTACGTTAGTTCTGGCAACATAATTCAGAATGTATCGTTGTCAATTTAGACATAAACGTACCGTGGAAGCGGTTGATAAATATGTAGGAACCGAATAAAGAAGTCGAGATGCATGAAGTTGTCCGTGCTACCGTGGTCGACCAGACGTCCGTAGGGCTTTGTGGGTGGTACGATGGCTGTTGTTCTCATCGTGATACGATAGTGTACAGGACTTACTCCATCCGGATACGGCTATTTTACTTCAACGCATAATTGGATCTTTGAATTACTGAATAAATATATTGACAGGTTTTCTGATTACGAAGTCTCATATTGATTAGGTCGCTATTTGGGCCTGGGCAGATGTTATATCTGAAGGAGTCATATTTGATACAAAAGAAAAGACTCTTTTAGGTGCTTATTCACAACTCTTTAAAGCATCCTCAGTTTGGAAATGCTATACAGGGCGAGTCTTTTAAAGCAGCGTTAATTTAAACTACAGATTCTTGAAGCACTTTTTTCCTCTACCACTCTCCAATTCTGTCCGTTGCAAAGACAAAGGCGATTTAAGGTTTTAAATTGGGCTATGCCACCTTTTGAGATCACACAAAAAATTTAGCTTTTACTTTATGATAGTCCATAAAATTGTAAAGACATACCTGTTTATGCAACCTGTTTCGTTTTAAACACATATTCATTGCTCTTCGGAGAATTTTACATAATTTTCTATCCAAAACATGTGAGATGAATCAAATACATCCTGAAATTTGTGAAGCGAATAATTAAGGTACATTCAGAGAAAGGTAACGGAAGTGATCTCTCATCAGATACTCATGCAAATAACTTCAGGAATAAATCTCCGAAAAATAAAAAAATTGCGACACAATAATAATGTGTTTCGATAACGCACGGATAAGCGATCTTACATTGAAGAAAAATGGCCAGTAACAGGAAGGGACATCTTTTGTTCATATTCGATATTGTAAATGTAGAGTATAACTGTATATTTCATCCGATACCATATCGTTAGCATAAATAAGATTGATGTAGATAGTACACACAGTCTACCGGAAGATATAAAACAAATTAATAACATATTTAAGCAGCAACGATGAAATCTGAAACAATGGTCGTTTATTCTGGAGCAGATGTCCGGACCATTCGATATCATGGAGAATAAGCGACGTGAAAGTATTTATTATACCGAATGGATTTATTTATTGTGGCATTGTTACTACGCTAACATACACTTAATTTTTATGGTAGGTATTCCACTCTCTGTTATTATTTCCGATGAAAAAGGTGGACAGAAAGGTGGAGTGCAATTATGATGGTCTAGTCAATAAGATGGACTTCCGAAGGCATTCATTAAGACGTATAGCAAATTCATCACCCATATCATTTTGAAAAATTGGCTTATCGGAGATCTTGAAATAGTTCTTGAGTGTAGTAAAAAATTCAGGGAGCACACTTTAGTTGTCGAGTCTGAATCATTTCACTATTTCATCTGCAATATAAACATTTCGAAATAGTCATTCTCGTCAGAAGTGTGGTATCTGTGTTATTTTATAACTGTTTTCCATTTTTTAGACCTTCAATTCACAAACTATTGTATTGGTTTTTTTATTTTTATAAATACAAAATATGTCCATCTTTTATGTTTCATTTCGAACCTGAAAATTCCAAAGTGATTTAATAATTCATAGAGTCCAAATGTCAAAGTTATGATAATATTCAGGAAAACTAGAGAGGCCTACCTGAGAAAATCGAAAACTCGGCTTTTATATTACGCGTATGCGCCCGAAAGTAAACAGCAGTCAACTGTAGTGGAGTTTCAAGATGAGCCAAATTCAACAAAAGTTGCTCGCACACGAAGCACTTCCAAGCAAATGGTAGTATGTTTTTTCGGAAAAACTGGACATGTCGCAATCGTACCGCTAGAACAACGTAGAACAGTCAATTCTGAGTGGTACACAATCATTTGTTTGCCAATTGTCTTCTAAGAAATCAGGAAAAGCAACCGCCGAAAACGGATCACCACCCTTAACCACGACAATGCGAGCTGTGATCCTCTCAACCACTCTTCGGAGAATGTTACATAATTTTCCATCCAAAATATTTCAGCTGAACATTATACTGAATTTCTTGGTTAGTGATTTTCCAGCCGAGTATTTGTAAAAATATTGAAATTTCCAAATTTAATTCACAATTTATTGGAATATAAGATTTACTCATTTTCAACATCAACTTTTCAAATACTTTGAACTCTATAGCTCATAGCTATTGAACTCATTACTTTAGTTGATCAATTCAACACTATTGCCTTGTTATTTTTTCCATTAATATCAAAGATTCCTATCTGTTTTATCAATATTCTGGGAAATTAATAATTTCCTGTTATTATTCGCCAGAACAAAATGCCCTAGGGCATTATTGTAGTTTAAAGCAACCGTTAACTTAAAATGAACGGATAATATACAGAAAATAAATAAATAATAAAATAAATGAAATAAAACAGATAAATGAAAAAACCTTCACCCTTTTTTAGGACGTCGGATGAAATTCACAACCCTTTCGACATTTTCAGCAGGACCATCATCATCAGAAACCACCACCTGTTCGAATGGCGGGCAATTTAACCAAACACCTATCCCGTTATTGTTTATGCAGCGAGCGGTGCACCGCCATTTAACTATCCGATTTTCTATCGCAGATAATGTTTCAATAACCAGGTTTAAAGTGCCTCGGGTTGTTTTGGATTATTTTATTATTAGCGCTCGCTAATTTTCGCCGTAAATCAAACTGATTATTCGCCGTGTTTTACATCGACAGCTACCAGTGTATTTTATCGGCGTTTGCATTCGGACGACCGTATGATAGATCAATCGGAATTCCAGGAATTTGGAGGTTCGCTTGCGGATTTCGAACGACCAATTATGGCCGGCTTTGATAGTTTTGCTTTCAACATTTACTATGTATAATGTAGCATTTGAAATTTAGCCCAACCATTTTCGTACATAGTTTCCATTTATTCATACCTGGTTTCGTTACTTCTTTCTTTTCACTATTTTTCCGTCGCAAGAAATTAAATAAGGGTGATTTAGAATAAGGGTCATTACAAATAAATACGACGAGGGTTGCTTTTTATATTTCGGGATTACAGAAGAAAAACAAATATTGTACGGGTACAAAATTAGGAGGAAGTAATTCTCACCCGCTTAATGAAGAGTCGCTAGTTATACTCTAAGGGTGAGATCCAAAAATTATCTTTGGTAGAAAAAATGTATTCAACGAGAATAAAACAAGTTTCTGATTGTAACAAAATTATATATTCACAGAGAAGAAGAGTTAACAATGTTCGGCACTTGAGAGTTTATATGAGGAGTTTTTTAATGTCTATAAAATCCAAGGATTTGAACTTCTTTGCTCAATCTTGGGCACTTCTAGTAATACTATATAATAAAGAGATCTGATCTTATTTTTTTTTATTTGAAATTCACCACAGTTCTGCTTCAATCCTTGAAGGTAGATTTCTCAAAATAACGTGCAGGTACTTCGGATGAAACGTTCACTAACAAATTCACAGTTTCAAAAATCACAACTTTCTTGTTTCACCTGGGAAAATTACAACTGATTAACTCAGATTCATAATAAATGAAGGTAACTAACTGACCCAACTGGAGAAAATGTATAAGAGGGATTATGTTAATTCACGAGGAACTTTTACCGTGTTGACTGCCGTTATAGTTTGGTGAAAGTAAAAAAAACTAGTAAAGTAAACCTGAGCAAACTGGTGGTCCAAGAGAACTGAACTGAGAGAGGGTTCTATTTTGATTCTGGAATGAGTGAGGAAGATCGAACGAGGTAATTGCTGAGCTTAGGTGACAAAAAAAGGGATCTCCAAAATTCCGTCCGATAATCTATCATTCTTGGAAGTAACCTCGGCCCTAAGTTCCAAGAAGTGTCCCTTGTTGTGAATTTATCGCCACAAATATTGATAATCGAAAATTGCTTTATTATTTTTCAAAATATTCCCCTTTAAGATCTATACACTTTCGCCTGCATTTGAACCTTAAACTTTATAAGAATACACCCCTTTATTCAGATTGAAAAGTGTCGCATCTGAAACTTAGAGCTGGTCGATTGTAACGTATTGAGCTGGTCCACTCGGGCCATAAAAAATTTTTATGACTGAGCAAATAGTAGATTTCTCTATTTCCCTATAATAGTGAATAAAAACTTTTTCTCCAATTTGCATTCAAAACATTGTATAAAATTTGATATTTTGAATTGAAACTGTTTTATCGGATATATTAGCAAGAAGTAAAAGAAAAACTTAAGTTGATTTTGCTATTTTATGTCAGAGACCACAGATGGAAAGAAATTCAGGTGAAAGTCAAGACAACGCTGCTCCATTCTCTGCTTGACAATTTGAAGGTCACATGTTCTAGAAGACACACGTTGCCACCTCGGTATCGAAAATATGTATATACGCAAATTGAAGAAAATTTGTGAGAGTCAGTATTAAGTTTTTCATATTTTTTATTGTTTCTTACTTTTCATCCCACTAAAAATGGTTCGTAAGTGTGAAAATTGTAGTAAAGACAGTAATTTTAATTCGAATTTATCGTTCCATAGGTAAGTGTACTGTTAGAACCGAAGTATTCAGTTATTTACATGTTCAGTAGCGTAGAAAGTTTTAATAGGGAAGTTTTCAAAGATATTATCTATAATATAAAAATGGATCGCAAAATGTGTTGGTAAGCGCATAACTCAACAACGCCTGGACCAATTTGGCCAAATCTTATTTTAAAATGTTCGTTGAAGTTCAAGGATGGTTTTTACGGCGAGAAAAATTAGAATTATTGCTGGAAAAACCCTAAAAATAGCCTTTTCTTTTTCCCATATAAATGATTTGTAACTAAAGGTTCATAGAATATCCGTATACCTGATTGAGTATAAAAGGGCATATTCGAGGGAGTTGAAGCCTGGTCAGTTCAGTGTAGTTCAAGGTAGGTCAAGAGAGGTAGTATTTATATTATCGAACCCCAAGTTCGTAACAATATCTATCAAAACAATGTGCGTGTGTGCGTTGGAGCACAGAATACATAGTTGGAGGAGTTTAATGTCGCGTTCCGAAGCTCGCGTTTTTTTTTGTATTAGTTTCAGCACGCGAGATAAAATGCGTTAGTTTCTACGTCATTACATCAGTCAAACAAAAATCGCGTTACCAACAGTGTTTTAATATCCAAATTTTAAATAAATAAAACAATTCGTACGGCCTAAAAGGATTTGGCTTCAAGTCATATCAAATAAAAAAAAAAAGTTGTCTGTTACCTAATCTACACATAGATGTAAATGAATTAAATTTCAAAAGTCAAGAACAAATTACAGGCGAATTGAGGATATAAAAATCAGTTGATTCGGCTACTAATCAAGATGATGTAGTCAACTATCCACCGGAATTTTTAAACTCGCTGGATTTGCCAGGATTGCCACCTCACAATCTTCAATTAAAAGTTGGATCGGTGGTTATAATGTTGCGAAATATCAACCAACCGCGTCTTTGCAACGGTACACGGTTAGCGATAAAAAAATTACTAAACAATGTGATAGAAGCAACTATACTCAAAGGAAAGTATAAAGGAGAAGATGTTCTCACACCGCGCATCCCAATGATTCCGACTAATGTGCCATTTGAGTTTAAACGACTACAGTTTCCAGTGCGGCTTGCTTTTGCTATGACTATAAACAAGTCCCAGGGGCAATCATTAAATGTTTGTGGTAGTATCTAGTTGTGTGTATCTAGTAGTATGTAGTAGTGTTGTGGTGTATCTAGAAAACCCATGTTTCTCACATGGTCAATTGTATGTTGCCTGTTACCGTGTTGGAAAACCATCAGATTTGTTTATCTATGCGCCAGGTAATCAAACAAAAAACATCGTATACCACAAAGCACTACAATGATAATAATAATAATTATGATTCACATGATTAACAATAGAGCGATTACTTACTTTTGAGTCCTTATATATGTTTTATTTAATTATTTTTTTTCACAACGCCCTATCAATAGGGTGACGGTTCTGTTCAGGAGACTTTTTTAAAATACGTAGGCACAAAAACTGCCACATTACAAATCTTTTTGACAGGACTAAGTCTGTCGAGTCAGCTAGTTATAACATAAAATGAGGTTTTCTTGAATTAAGGTTCCCAGATGACGATAAGAAAAGGAGAATTAGGGCTTCGCTGTTGGGATGGCCAAGTATTTGCCTAAAGAAAGCAATTTTCATTTGTTCAGATTGTAGGGATCTCATGAGGCGGCACTCCATAAAGCCCCACATAGCAACAATATACAGCGCTTCGGTAGCTGAATGGTTAGCGCTCGAAGCTTCATACCGACTAGGTGCCGGGTTCAATTCCCGGCGCCTCCTACTCTCACTAATATCCCCTGCGTCTATGGCATGGCGCACACAAGCCGTAGTGATGAGTCCAAATGTGTGCGCCAGGGAAGAAACGCATAAGAAGGGATAACACTTACGACCCTACAAGATCATTTCGACCCTGAAGATATTGTGACCCGAGTAAATGGAAAAAGATTTTATGCGGTGTTGCCGGGTGAGGTTTCACAAGAGACTTTCAATGAGGTTAAGAATTTCAATAAGGCAGCCAAAACAAATCGACATTTTACGAAGGAATGCTTTGTCTACCTCATATAGTCTGAGGGTTAAGCCGATCTTGACGATTCCATAATGATTGCCAACCTAACCAATAGTGTTCCACCGCAGAAACCACATGGGGTCTGCGATTTTCGTATGACGATAAATAACCAGCTTGGCAACCTGAGCACGCGCTATGTTTTCTGAATTTTGTATGGCGCCCAGAGCGCACTGACACCTGTTATTTCCAATTTTCCGGACGGGTCGAACCGGCCGAAATCACACATAAAATGGTTTGATTAATTGTTTTTGTTCATCGGCGTAATTATTTTACCCGCTGTTATTACTTCACTATTTGCGACAATGGCACTCGCTGTTTCGATACGTACACGGGTTACGAGTGGCCTTTAATTGTGCGTTAATCTGTACGTGCAGTCAATTTGGCCAATGGGAGTTCGGGGGCAGCGTGAGGTTATTTTGGGGCAATTGGCAGTGGTGTAATCACTGTGGGTAATCGGTGACTTTTGCAACGCGCTGAAAACCATTCAGATCTATTTCGAGTTGATGGTTTGAAGAAAAAATCTAGCGCTGATTGAAGCGTTTTTGTTTAATTGTTATTTCATTAAACAAGATCTACGATAGATGAAAAAAAATTAAAATGTTGTATTTGTTTGGGATTGTTGAACTCCGCCCATACAGTGATCGGCAAATGTGTGGAACCAAGTGAATATCTCTGGAATTATTAGAGATATCAAAATGAAATTTGGAAGGAGGATACTGCACTAGATTGCCTATTTGTTTTCATATTTTTCAACAATTTTGAACTTCCGGTTTCGACGGAAGTAATGCCAATTTTAAAATGTGCAATGGAACACCTTGTATATTATTTTAGTTTCTGATGAAACAACAAGTTCAAAATTATCGGGTTCGATATTTTTTAATTGAATACCTACCGAAATATTAACAGAAAAGTGACTAAAGAAAGGAAAAATTTAATGGTATTTAGTAGTCCATGAAATTCATTGTAGAAGTGACAGTTGTTGTCTAAATAAGTTATTAGTGTTTCAATTTAAACGTTGAAGATTATACTGTTTTAATTTGATCGTGAAATGGCCGAATTGAGTGACCGAGAAAGAATAGAGAAATATTGATGATGACTGAGTATGGGGAGAGGAAAAGGAAGTATCAAGAAGTTTGTGACCTTTTTAACATTTTTCATTCTAATGCACAATCCTTTCAGTAGTAACGAAAACTTTGCGAAGGTACGATACAAGTGAGCAATTACCAAAATGTGGATGGTTGAAAAGTGCAACTAATGAAGGTGTTGCTCAAAATGTTGCTAGATCTTTGGAGGAGAAATGCATGTCGTTCAGTGACAGATATTAAGGCGAGAAAAATACCATCCGTACAAAATTCGCCTCCTTCTAGAACTGTCCGAAGACGATTTCGATAGACGTTTACAATTTTGTCAAAGGATTATGGATATTTGCAACCGTGATAAAAATTTTATAAGAAATGTGGTGTTTTCAGACGAAGCTACATTTTGTATAAACGTTACAGTTAGGCCAGTCCTACATTGGAAGCGGATTTGGTCTGGCCAGCCAACCCGACCCGATTTGATTCTCTTCAGAGCAGTCCAGACCAGATCGAACACTGTCTCCAATGTAGGAGGAAATAACGTTTTCTTTGTTTTTGTTTCCTTCAGACCCAACCAGACCCTTCTAGACCCTCCAGACTGTCTGGTCTGGAGAAATTCCGCTTCCAATGTAGGCCCGGCCTTAATCGACATAACTGCCGCTACTAGTCACAAACTAATCCTCATTGGGTTCAAGAGGCTCATACACAAGATCCCCAAAAATGAACGTTTGAGTCGGTATTTATAAATTTATAACAACACAATCGTGGGACCCTTCTTCCTACAAGATACTTTAAACGGAGATAGGAATTTACAGCTTTAGAGAAACAAGTGAATCCGGCATTGGAGGTAAATGAACGATTACCAAATACTATCTGGTTTGAGCAGGATGGAGCACCACCCCATAACGCTCGTATTATTCGAGATTATTTAGATGGGGTATTTCATCACAGAAGGTTTTGAAGAAGGGGTACTTATGAATGGTCTGCACGAAGTTCCGACCTTAATCCACTGAACTATTTTCTGGGGGTTATTTAAAGTTTAAGGTTTATGTTGATAGACAAAATTATTTGCAATAATTAGTTGCAGGAATAACTTACGAGATACAAAAATTCCACCCGAAGTACCTACCAAATTGCTATTGTAAACAGAGAATTTTCAAATCGACTTGCTTATCATCAAGAAGTAAACGGTGCTCAGTTTAAACGTTTTAGAAAGAATAATATGGAATGATAAAATCTTTAAAATTGTTCAAGCATAAAGAAAATGCTACGATGTATTTAGTAACTGCCTATTTTACAGTATATTTTAATAGTTTTACGAGTTGGTGATGGATTAACTAGAAGACCTTAGAGGATGGAGAAAGTGTGTTTAATCTGTAATGCGTGTCCCATTTATTCGAGACCTTCTACGAAATTTGAATTAATTCGGATCCACTACAAAGATATTCACTGTTTCATTCCGTTCGGAACATTCATTAAAATTTTAGAAATTCCCTCCAAGATGTATTCTTTGTAGTTTATTCCATAGCAACAATTTGCAGTAAATTACATTTCCAACATAATCTGATTACAGCTGTATCTGCAAAGTACGATCGAAAAAATAACCGCGCAGAAAATGTAAATTTCAATAATGCATCGTGTATTCTTTGTAAAACGTTGAAAATACGCCCACTACTGGATAAATTATAGAACAGATATTTAAGTCATCATTTCCCGCATTTATTATACTTAATTACCGATACAAATTATATAATAGATGGCAATAAATTAAATACGTAAGTATTATTTAATTATAGATCACGGTTGTGGAATATTTTTTTTCTCAATATATTCCGACCATACTTCGATCTCTTCACGTTGCACATCCTATTGTACATTGTAATTAGGTTTAATTGCGGAGTTCCCTTGGCGTTTTATTGATAGTGGAAGCGATGATGAATAGCAATCGTTAGCGTGGTTTTTCGGCTTAATGCCTGAATACGGGTTACCGAATATAGATCGTTTATCATTCCGGGGATGTTGCTATCAAAAATTCATTTTGGTAGGTATATTGAACATCGGCATGTGAAGAGGGCAATGTTAAGTTTCAATGCTCATTTATATAATACTAAAACATAAACATATATACATATATCTTTGGCTACTACATTAATTTCAACCATCGATTTCTACAGTCAGATGAGATAAAACTAGAGACTTATTTGGTCATTTAAACACAGCTTACTTTCAGCAACCTTCGGCCGAATCATATGTTAAAGAATTTGTCACGGTTTCAAAATTCCCGATCCAGTTAGTACCTGCAAACCGAACTGGCGGCGTTAGTCGCAGTAGTTTGCCAGCTTATCTCGTACGTTTCGATGGACGCCGTTGTCGGTGGTCCTCATGTGACGTAGGTTGTCAATTACATCGTTCTTCCCGCATATTTGGTTGAAATGTCCTGGAGTAATTAATCGTAATTTTGCGGATCTGAACAGGATTTTAACTGAAGCCCTGAGAGAAATCTTATCATGTTGGTTTGGTTTGTTCGTTGGTGAGATTTTTGCGCTTTAGCGGAGTGGCGTATTTGTTTGGAAAAACGACGTGGGATTGGTGCGTTAACCTATGTTTGTCACGAGGTATTTTAGATTTTTGTTCGTATTTTAGCATCATTCTGCTTCGAATTGGGAATTATTATTGTACCGTTGCGAGGTACCGCAGATTCTGGACTGTCTTTGAAGTCTTCGAGCTGTTTGTCTAGGCTGTCTTTGAATTACCGTCGAGCTGCCGTGGGAGCTGTCTTTGGGGACCTCCACCAGATTTCGCCATCTAAGATACCACACCTGTCGTCTACCCAGGGCGCATTACTGTGAGAAATTGTACTACGTTGGCCCAGGAATATATTTGAGCCCAGTTTCCATCTACGAGACTGTGAAAATAATTATGGGTTGAGAAACTATATCCTTTTTGTACTTCAGTCAAGCCACGACCTAGACTGTTATAGAAGGTTAGTCTGTAGAATTTAGTTATGATTGATTAGTATCAAAGAGGCCCAATTCAGTGTATACTGTTTAGTACATAAAATCCGACCTATCGAGAAGGTCGCTTAGATATAAGTAAAAGAGCTATTTGTAACGATTACCATCGAGGCTCTAAGTATATACCTTGGGTGATATTACTGTTTGTTTAGTAAGAGAAAAAGCATTATATAACAATATTCTGAATTCAGGAAACTTTTTGGGTTGTAAGGAAGTAATAGGGACTAGTTAGTGATCCTAGTAGTTATCGACCCATCAGTTTATTGAGTGTTCCTTTCAAGATATTAGAAAGGCTAGTCCTTTTTAGAATTGAATCTTCTATAGAAAATGCTCTACAAAATTTCCAGGGAGGCTTTAGGCTTCAATGATAGGTTGAAAACAGGAACTGCTTTCATCGATTTATCCTCGGCTTATGACACTGTGTGGAAAGATGGATTAATTTTCAAACTTTATACCCATCTGAAGTGTGGGAAAATGGTACGATTATTAGAAAATATGTTATCTGATAGAAGGTTTCGTGTTTTTATTGACAATAAGAATAGCAACTTCAAAACATTGAAAACGGCCTTCCTCAAGGATCAGTTTTAGCTCCTTTACTTTTCAATTTATATCTAAGTGATTTGCCCACTACATCATCTCAAAATTTGTTTATGCTGACGATATTGCTATTGCTTACCAACATTCGGATTTCCATACTCTGGAAAACATACTGTCATCTGATTTGGAAATTTTAAAGAATTATTTTATTGAGTGGCGATTATGTCCAAATCCCAACAAAACAGAGGTATCTTGTTTCCATCTGAATAACCATGAAAAATATAGAAAATTGGCTGTAACTTTCAATGATTCTCCTGTCGAACATAATTTCTATCCAAAATACTTAGGAGTTAAATTAGATTCATCTCTCAATTTCAAGGCTCATTTAAATGATCTGAGCCTAAAACTAAAAACTAGGAATAATATTGTTCAGAAATTAGCTGGATCCTCTTGGGGTGCTGATGCTTCCACTCTTCGTACAGCATCTCTAGCCCTAGTCTTTTCTGCAGCTGAGTATTGTTGCTCTGTTTGGTTTAATAGTGCACATACACACAAAAAAATAGATGCACAATTGAATACATCCATGAGAATAATTACTGGCACCATAAGATCTACACCGATTCATTGGTTACCAGTATTGTCTAATATTGTCCCTCCCCATATTCGCAGACAGACTGCAGCTCTGAATTCTTGGAATAAATATCATTCTTTTCCCAATTTATTCCCAATTATTTCATATTTTCCACAAAATAGAATTCCCAGATTGAAGTCACGTAAACCATTATGGCATAATACGTTCTTCAATATGAACATAAGTGATAAAGAATTATGGAAGACTGAGTGGAACTCTTACGAAATGTTCAATAAATATCTCGTTTCTTGAGAACAGGTCATGGTCGTACCAATGGCATGCTATTTAAATGGAACTCAGTTCCTAGTGCAAGTTGTGAATGTGGAGAAGCAGAAGAAACAATACCTCATCTCATCGATAGTTGTCCCATATATAAATTTCAAGATGGTTTTAGGGCTATTTTTCCAACTCTTTCTTGGAATGGGTTATAAATTTCAAACGAATATGATAGGTATTTTTGTTATTCAGTTCTTTTTCTGCTTTTGTCTTTTTATTTCCAGATTCAATGTGAACACCTTGAAGAAGTCTCTGTCTCCACCAATAGAAGATCACTTTTGAAGAAAGAAGTCCCTGAAATATATTTCAGCTTATTTTTGTATTTTCACACTTAGACGGGGAGCCAGGTTTTTTTTTCACAGGGGTTTTTTCCCTAGGCTTTTATGTCATACGCCGAATTGTATGACACCCCGTCACTAACCCTGATCTATATGCTTTATTGTTTGCTAATTAAATATTGTCAGCCAAAAGTTCAAAAAGAATATATATATATATATATATATATATATAAATATATATATATATCATTCCGGGGATGTTGCTATCAAAAATTCATTTTGGTAGGTATATTGAACATCCGCATGTGAAGAGGGCAATGTTAAGTTTCAATGCTCATTTATATAATACTAAAACATAAACATATATGCAACGTGTTTGTTCTAACATGATGGGTCTTTGGCTACTACATTAATTTCAACCATCGATTTCTACAGTCAGATGAGATAAAACTAGAGACTTATTTGGTCATTTAAACACAGCTTACTTTCAGCAACCTTCGGCCGAATCATATGTTGAAGATTTATAGAATATGAAAATAAATTAAAAAATTTCTTTGCCACAAAATAGGTATTCAAATATGGAGTTAGCACATGAATACTAGACTAATAACTGAAAACCTTTTATATAGAGGAAGGAAAAGAAATGTTTGATCAGCCGAACTTACTGTTTTTTGATTTTTGGGTAGGATTTTGGCGAACTCAACCTAAATACCCAATAAACAAGATGGAATACAAACGTATTGTATTTCCCTGGAGGGTACCCTCTTTTCGATTATGCTCCTTTAGGATATTGAAGTGCACATCATATTATACCAATAATTGTTGATATTTTTATATTTATTGGTCGTCGGAATTGGTTCAAATGGTTTTGTTTGAGTTTAAATTTTTTCACCTAAGCATTTTTGTTAATAAGTTGTTTCATATTTTATGAACCATTCCTTTCTTGATTTTTGAACCAAAATAAATGTTATTAACGGTTCCAAATATCCAAAAGTATTGCAATTTTACACATCCAATTGACAGCGTAGGTGTTTTTTTCCCAATTTTTTCAACCGCAAATAATAATATTTGAATTAAATAATTCAATAATAATAATATAGAACAGCAAATTTGTGGATCCCTTCTGAGGTAGTACCCATATTGATTTGGACGAAAGAACCATTTAGGAAAATCCTTCACATTCATGTACAGACACCCTGTATAAAGGTAAAATAATAAAAATGTGTCTAAGTATCAAGCAGCGAGGTACCTACTTTAAATTGCCTAGTCCGGACAGCGATAGGCGTACGTGTACAGTGCTCTGTAATCCAGTCCATAGGGTACAAATAACAATCCCAGTCCACAACTTAATATGATCCTTATATAAGAATAGTCCCCTTTATTTACACTGAAAAGTATCGCATCTGAAACTTAGAGCAGGTCGATTGTAACGTATTGAGCTGGTCCACTGAGGTCATAAAAAATTTTCATGTTGCCAAACTGAGCAAATAGTAGGTTTCTCTATTCCCCTATAATTGTGAATAAAAACTTTTTCTCCAATTTGCATTCAAGACATTGTATAAAATTTTATATTTTGAATTGAAACTGTCTTATCGGATATATTAGCAAGAAGAAAAAGAAAAACTTTAGTTGATTCTGCTATGCAGAGACCACAGATGGAAAGAAATTCAGGTGAAAGTCAAGACAACGCTGCTGCATTCTCTGCTTGACAATTTGAAGGTCACATGTTCTAGAAGACACACGTTGCCACCGCTGTATCGAAAATAAATACGCAAATTGGAAAAATTTGTGAGAGTCAGTATTAGGTTTTTCATATTTTTTATTGTTTATTACTTTTCATCGCACTAAAAATGGTTCGTAAGTGTGAAAGTTGTAGTAAAGACAGGAATTTTAATCCAAATTTAACGTTCCATAGATAAGTGTATTGTTAGAACCGAAGTATTCAGTTATTTACATGTTCAAGAGCGTAGGAAGTTTTAATAGGGAAGTTTTCAATGAGATTATTATAAGATAAAATGAAGTTTTCTTTAATTAAGATTCCCAGATGACCATGAAAAAAGAAGAATTTGGGCTTCCCTGTTGGGATGGTCAAGTATTTTTCATTTGTTCAGATCATTTTCACCTTGAAGATATTGTGACTAGAGTGAATGGAAAAAGATTTTATGCGGTGTTGCCGGTGAGGTTTCCCAAGAGACTTTCAATGAGGGAGTCAAAACAAATCGACATTTTACAAAGGAATGCTTTGTCTATCTTTATAGTCTAAGATATGATCCGCTTGGACTGTTGGACTAGGTGGATTGGTATTCGTACCTGATTGAATTGCCAGTTGGGATCAGGTCCACTAGTCCGACAAGCCGGACCTGTTCCAAATTATCAGTTCCGTGTACGCGTAGCCATCCCTACTATGAATAAAAAAAATTTACGAATGACTCGATAAATTTTTCGACGTGAAAAAAAAAGACTCGTAAAAGACCAGACAATATCAGGCCTAATGATACGATCCTTTCAACGGAACTCGGTAATTACGATACGTCGCTGATCTGCATATCCGCGAAAATTCCCCTATCAAAAAAGTGACGGACTTCGAATTTTTCGCTGAAAAGTTGGACAGCCTATTCATTGTTTAATTACGAAACCCCCCGATGGATCCTCCGCGTAATTATGGAGTGGGTGGTTATTAGTGAGAAACATAAATGAATTATCCTCCAAGTTGGTACATGTTGGTACAGAACAGAAGGGTTTGGGGCCCATATTCATTATGAAAGGAAACGAATTAATCAATATTCCATGTTCATTAGCACGTAGTTCAATTGGAAATACGTTCAAACTCAAATTATTATTTGATTAAAGTCTTGTCCATATTTTCTCCGACGCAACACGCTATTCTCAGTTTGACGTTGCATTTCTAATTTCCATTTTAATTTTTGATGAGGTTATGGAAGTTTTATCCATATTCTGTGGTGAGGAATTGATGGACGTTCTCGAACAATGTTTCATGCTGTACGTTCCGCTACAATGAGTTGATGAGTTCTCGGAGGAATTATGAAATTTATTTCAAATAAAGAAGAGATGGACGTCTTGAAAGCTACTTTTTGACATGAGAAACTAGCCGATGACGCTCCTCAAGATTTGAACAGAATGAACCAAATTCAACATTATGGTAATGTTTGATAAACACAATGAAATAAAAACAGTTGCACTAAATGGATAGTTTTAATTACTATCTGCTCTTCATGTTTCACCTTATGGCATCCTCAGGAGCTCTAGAATATAAAATTTTCAACCTATATTAAATTCATTTCTTTTTAATGTTAACCCACTTGTCACAAGGGATAGGATAACATGTCAGAACCAAACTCATGAATAGTTCAATAAACTAAATTCACAAATCAAATATAACTTTTCTATAAAATCAATTAAATTGGAAACCAGTAAGTTAATTTTTTGTCGAGATGATAGATGACATCAGGATGATATTGACGTGTGTTGTCAGAAGACGGATACGTTCCATATTGGCAGCGTTCCTATATTAGACATTCAAATATGGGGAGCTCAAATGGGTCTCTACTTGTCGCTAAAAATTGGCAGAATTTCATAACTTTTCGGTAAATCGATAAGACTCCAAATCGATAGCAATACAGATAAATCGGTAGCATCGGCAACATTGAGTGATAAGTCTATGTTCATAACGAATTATACAATTTAAAATATTCCATGCGCATGAACCTTTCCGATTCTCGCTTTTAGACCTAAAGATCCTTCCTGTTATTCTATACTCTGTGGAATAACTAAAAAAGTTATTCATAATTGATGTGAAAAAAACGTCTATAAAGATCGATAAATTTCCATAGATCATTGAACTTAATTCTCTAGAACTTTTTATGTTCCGAAATACATTATATTATTCATTATGGAATCACTTTTATATTCAGGTTCGTATCCTTCTTTTCGTCATTTATTCTTTTTGCTCGCGAATATGAATAAGTGATGAAATTCAATGGAAATGTTTAAAATGAGGGATATAAATAATCCATTGTAGGAAACTATGTATTATGCATAAAATGCCCTTTGGGTAAGTCGTCATAATGACGAAGGTGAATAATTGATATGAAAGGAAACTTTTGGACTTCCAGTAAAATATTAATTTCTTTGATCGATTAACACTCCAGAAATGGAAGAATACATATCGCCCTGGTTATTGAATGATTTGAAACAGTAATAATATAATTATGCACGTCCGTCGATAAAAAATTTAGAAAAGGAGTGACGTGAGGCCATGAACTTTTGCGTAAATCTTATATAACCATGCTATTGATTACAGTCACAAATTCATTGTTAGGTACAATTGTTTTCTTTATTTTTTATTTTTTTGAATAACCATGCTATTGATTACAGTCACAACTCCATTGTTAGGTACAATTGTTCTATTTTTATTTTTTTTTTTTGAATTTTTTTTTATTTTTGCTAGAACTGGTATAACCTAGCATATCGCCCAGTAACCGCTTGACGTTGAGTTACGGCACACCCTGTATAGAAATTAATATCTCCCTTCCAGCGAGCTCTTGTCCATTGAAATACCGTATTTTTTCAAGTCAAAATCCAAATTCCAAGGTGAAAAGAAAAAAAGAAAAGAGCGGGCAGATAAACTTGTGAAACAAGAATCGCAGAGCTATCTACTGGTGCAGAACTGGTAGTAAGGATGGCCAAAATCACTGCCAACGTGGAGTAACAGAATGAACTTAAAACAACAACAGGATTATTTCTGGAAGCTCTAAACCAATAGAGGATGAAGAGCTGCAGCAAACGAGGAGAGGAAAATGACAAAATGACGCTTGCGAAGGACACTGTTAGGCTACAGTGCTTGAATTTCTCCACGTTCGATAAAAATTCTACCATTTCCTGAATCAAAATCGACCAACGCCCAATAAAAAATTCCCGTTCCGTCGATTCTTCAAAAATACACGACCATTCGGCGTTATCGGACCAGAAAGGCTGTTCCCTCGCGAATCCCGTTTTCACTTTTCCCTCCTCCCGGCAATATGCGAATAGTTGTCATAAAAGAGTTGATTCTGCGTGACGTCTATCATTAATAAATAAAATCACTCAAGTTGAGAATAGCGCGCCATACATATTAAATTAAATGATAAAGCGGTTCGTCCGAATCCGATGCAAGTTTAATCATTTTCGAGATAGGGCCCTTCATTATGCATGGCCATGTGTAAACACGACCGGGCGCGATACAGAGCTGACCCAGTGAGAGGCCCTTTCGTCCCCTTTGGGCGCGCCAGCTGTGAGATTCGATCTTTCGTGTCGCTGCTTCCCGAGGCGGTCGGAGATCCTTCGTTTCTGCCGCACGAACCCTTGGAGACTTTCACTTCGGAAAAATGCATACGGACGGATTTCGGTGTATCAGATTTCTCAATGATATCGTACACAGAGAAATACAGGGTTCTGTATGGATGAGAGGAAGATTTGACAGGGATGCCATGGAGGTGAGGTGAACCAAATGTTATTGGAATAGGTAGTATGTGCTTCTTTTTGTTTATGTGCCGACTCCTCAAAGAAGTTTGGCTGTCATCATGGGGATTTTCATCTTTGATGAATCCTCCAATCACTTAAAACTTTGAAAAAGGGACAGAATTGGAAAAAGTGATATGTATAACAGTATTTCTTTTAGCTCAAAGGATGTGTAGTTAAAATTAGCTCAATGGTCAAAGACTTACCCTGTAAATGGTGTAGCCAGTCCGAGACACCGTAAGGTAACAGCCAAGGCTTCAGAAGACGCCGTCAAATCTACGAACTCACTCGACAAAATTTTTTTGCTATGAGTATATGGTTTTTAAATGAGAGGTATCTGATGATGATTGAAAGATTATAGATATAAATATAAAGTAAGGATCTTCTGAACCATTCAGGAACCAACAACGAGATGTCGAACATATTAGTTCAGTCAATCTATACATTTGGTGCGGGTATAATTACCCGCTCGATGAAATTTGGTACACTTGTTGAAAATGATGTAACTAAGCTACCTTTGCGATGGCCTCGCTGAAATGTTAGCGGTTTTTTGAAAAACTAAAAAAACTCAAAAAAAGTAAAAAATGCATTTTTCTCGAATTGTATGCATCGTACAGAAAATCTTATTGAACAAAAAATGTAGAGGACGTTGCGATCTACATTTTTTGTCATTGGTGCAATGCTGCACGACTAAAAGCGCACAAAGTAGGTGGCGCTAAAGTATCAAAAAGAGTGTTTTTCATGTTTTTCGCCCTGAAAATGTTGTTTTAATGCAAAAGTTTAAATGTAAAAGTTGTTCCTTACATTATTATCAACAACTTTTATTTCAACATTTTTTTCGTACAACTTACCATTTACAAGTTATAGTAATTGCATATACAGCACTGTTCTGCTAACGGTAGTTTTCTCGGTCCTATTACTACTACTATTGCTGCTTTGGAGGTCTTCAATAATAAATGTACAAGTACTGCATTTGTTGAAACTGCAGGGCAAACTATATTTACAGCTCTGTACAATGGCAGTACGGAAGACGACCTTGCTCGAACTCGCTTCAGAAAATTTTCACAGTGTGCTACAAAAGCAAAAGTGAATTTATGTTCTCTCCCACCTTAACCTGATGCAGCGAATTTTCATAGTCTAAGAGTTTACCTCCAAGTGCAAGCCTGGTTAGGAAATTACTTTGAGCCAACGACCTGGGGATGGAAGAAAACTCAGCGAGGACTGGAACCAGTAACAACAATGAAACCCCCGGCACCATCTGAAGTAATGGATCTTATCGGTTGTTGTTCAAAATGTTTTTGCGGTTCAAAACAAACGGTACAGGTTTTTGCGGACACTTTTCAAGATTTGTGGATGCAGAAAGGCAGGTGTCCATTGCTCAGTTGCTCTGAAGTGAATCTCCAGAGCAAAACTGTTGTGAAGCGAAGATTGCAGTAACGCTAGCCAAAAGTTATTGAGGTATAAAAAACTGAATTAAACGTTTACTTGAAAATTAAAACTCAAATAATGACTTTAATTGAATTGTTGTTTGTTTACCCTTATCCAAACTTTTTCAAAAAACCTCTTCAAAAAAAATCTGTTTAATTGATGACATTTTTAAAAAATGAAAAACAAAACTGAAAAACATTAAAAATTGTCTTTGTTAATAACATTGAGAGTTCAACAAAATAATTCATAACAGAATGCGACTCAAAAAATCAAATAATGGATAATACTTGTCAAAAACAAATTAAAATTTTATTTATTAAAGTTTAATTGCTATGAAAAATTAAATTAGTAAAATCTTGATTTAAACGTGCACTACCGATGTGTACTCATATTGCGTACAACAGTATATTTGGATTTTTCATTCTTCTGCAAGCTGCAGCTTCAAAATGGTAAGTTGTACAAAAATAATGTTTGAATAAAAGTTGTTGATAATAATGTAAGGAACAACTCTTACATTTAAACTTTTGCATTAAAACAACATTTTCAGGGCGAAAAACATGAAAAACACTTTTTTTGATACTTTAGCGCCACCTACTTTATGCCCTTTCAGTCGTGCAGCATTGCACCAATGACAAAAAGTAGATCGCAACGTCCTCTACATTTTTTGTTCAATAAAATTTTCTGTACGATGCATACAATTCGAGAAAAATGCATTTTTTACTTTTTTTTTGAGTTTTTCAAAAAACCGCTAACATTTCAGCGAGGCCATCGCAAAGGTAGCTTAGTTACACCATTTTCAACAAGTGTACCAAATTTCATCGAGCGGGTAATTATACCGTCAAAACGATTCATTTTTCGACAGATTGACTGAACTATATCACAAATGTGTAGTGAAGTCATCCAGACGTTAAATTATGTCACAGAAGCTGAGGCAGTTCAATTGAAGTGAGTTATGGTTGAGTATACTGTACGAATATTCGAATTTCATATTCATCACCAAAACCCATGTTATTGTCTTATTGAAGAAACTCATAAAACTACAGATTCTACTGCAGTTCTGGGAGGCTAAGCGAAGCTATAAAGATCCCGGCGTCATAAACCACAACAGGGTAAGAGTAGAGTAAAGCGTTCATCGAAATATTCAACATAGAGCTTGACTTGATTGATTATGAGGGGAAAGTGTCTGAGATTATTGCACACTGATAATGTTTCCAATTCTGTACAGATTAAAGTTTCTGTTCTTAATAAAAGACACCAAAACGACATACCATTTGATTCACCCTTTCTAGGTTGAACCTCATCAGCAATTTCACATCATCCAACCAATTAACCAAAGCAACGCCCGGAGCATTCGTTAAAACATCAAAGCATTTCACTTGCCGAAAATCATATTTGGAAACCAAAGGGTCTTTTTTCCTTTTCATTCACCTGTAACGAAAAGAACACGAAGGTCCGACTGAAGGAAAGGCGAACAATGACATTGTCCGCAGATTAGGCGGCACTGTTTTCAAAAAGAGAGACGGTAAAGGCGACTCGCACAACCGTGAAACAGACGGCGATGCAAGGGATGCATAGTCTAGAACCTGACACAGATTAAAGAGTTGAAGGGGTCCGGAAGGGAGGAAAGGGGAACCTGGAAGAACAGGAACACGAGGCAGGTCAGTAACCAAACGCGTGCAAGGGAATAGCAGAGCGCATCGTGCTGATGTCTTTATTCGCAATTTGAATGTTACGTTTTCACCCTAATCCCTTCGTACGACCCTTGATACTTTGCCTTTCGTTGTAGTCGCTATAGCATCGATTTTTGTGCGACAACAGATTTCAGGTGGATGTTTGACTCAGAGTTGATTCACTGTTATTTCAGGAGCTGTTGCAATCGACGCATATAATATAACAAGAATGAGATGAGTAGAAGAAAAAGAAGAATACTTTAAAAATTCATTTTGTACACGAAAATTCAAGAACTTTTCCGTTTAAACCATCAGCCAAGTTTCTTATATAGCGAAAAGAAATTAGGCACAAGACAAAACTGAAAAAACAACATTGATGTTCTAAGCATTCCTCAAAAGCAACATACTTTAAAGTAGAAAGTACCTTGGGTATGGCGATGTTTTTCCTTCAATCAGCAGCTCTGCCTGATATACAGTGTAAAAAACTGTTCCATACCCTTACAGTACGCGTTGAAATTATGGAACAAAATTATTGTGGGGGTGTTTCCTGCAATGACATTAATAGTCCGTTTAATTTTGCTGCAATAACAGATATTTGGGCAGAGCTAAAGCTCGATTGCCACAGAAATAAATAAGAACACATAAAGAGTAAGTGGAAATAACAAGCCGCATTTATTTGAGTTTCGATAACTCTCTACTATTGGTTCACCAAGCACTTGTCCATATCGCTGCCCCAATTAGGACCAACAACATCCGATCATGTTTTGATTAAATTTTCATGAATTCTATACTGAAAGAATAAACGTCCATATTTTTCTGACTGCCGACGCAACGTAACGTCAACGTCGACGTCAATATAGAATCGAGATCGGCCAATTTCCAATCATTGATCAGAGAAAATTGGAAACTCACTCCGGAATCATTTATTACAACTGCAGAACGGAAAAAACAGGCCCGATTCGCGATCGACGTGCCGTGACAAGCCCATTTTTTTCATTTTTCGAAGCACGGGAAAAACAAACAAACGGCGACAGCGTCGCAGCGGGACCCATTGGAATCTTTTTGATTCATTTTTCAGGTTATATTAATAATTTATGGGGCAATATATGTTCCCTTTTATAACGGCGAGATGCATATTTTTGCATCGAAGTTGTCACGCCGAAACATGATTCACGCGCGTTTCGACGTCCTGTTTGACACTCTCATAATGAAGCGATGTCCTATGTATGTTTTACTTTTTTTCTGAACAATATATTTACATCGTATTCATCATGGATGTTGTCTGGCAACTGATCTGTGTATAATCACGTAATTTATATTATGTTGAAAATAGCGTGCAATTAATATATTTAATAGGACAGATGCGAAGTATAACTAATAGGTTCTTATCGTTTACCGATAGATGTCGCTGAATATTCTAATATGGAAGCCTTAAAAGGTGACAATCAAAGAAAATATGTTATTAATAATAATAATAATATCCGTTTATTACCAGAATCATCATCATACAGTACAACAATGAAATGGAAACAAGTCACATACAATTAATGAATAAACAAACAAAATTTCGCCCTTATTGTGTCTTACAAAAATCCTTAAATTCACTGAGAGAATATGGTTCACAATTCAATACAAATGTAAATAATGCCCTTTGAAATAAATTATACTTCGAATATCTTTTCACACTTAGTGGGAGCAGACTATACAATTTTATCCCCATATATAGCGTGCTCTGTTCAGTGATTGAATACTTATGTACCGGAAAAAAATATTCGTGGGTTCTTCTAGTACCGTTATTATTTTTATACTCCTCAAAATAATATGGGTGTTTGCGTACAAAAAGTATAATTCTATAAATATATAGACCATCAATTGTTTTCGGTACAGTTAAGATGTTACCAGACTTGAAGCAACTTTCTCTTCTTTGGATTATCCCTGCAGGATGATCTGAAACCCATATTCAACATTGCTCTTATAGCTTGCTTTTGATTTACAAATATATGGTTAGCCTTAAAGCAGAGAACTAGAGCCCCAGAAAATAATGCCATATGATAAAATAGATTGGAAGCTTGCAAAATAGATGGTCCTTAGTGTGCTAATATCAACTACATTCCTGATGGCCCTCATTGTGTAGATCACTGTATTTAGTTTAGATGTTAGAGTTTCACAATGCTGGTCCCAACACAGATGACTATCCACTGATACACCGAGGAGCTTTGTATTTGAGCAAGTTAATATATCATTTTCTCCTACTCTTATACTTTGTGGGTGCGTTCTATTTGATCTTATGTTGGAGAAATATACTACCTTGGTCTTGTCTGCATTAAGCATTAAAGCATTTGATCTACACCATTCCTCTATCCTGGACACGGCCAATCTCAGGCCTTCACAAACATATTCCGGATGTTATTTATGTATTTGACAGGATGAAGGTCAGGTAAAACGAGCTGAAACAACTTCACAAACCACAGTTTCGATTTTGTTGAAATAGTTATTTAATCAACTAGTTTATTAATGATAGCGATTAATGGTCGAGATATTTCAACACGCTCGGTCCGCTCACGTGTTAATGTTCGAGACCATTAATCGCTAGATTAATTAATTATTACAAGATTTTTCCGTCGACTTCATTATGAATTAGAAATAAATTATTTATTCAAATAAATTTTATTTCTCACAATATAGAATTTGACAATGCAAATCTCGATGCTCACTTTGACATATTTATATTTATGGTTCCAATTGAACAATTCGTAAAATTCATAGACGGAATTTTCGAGATGTGACATTCTGAATAGTCCACATTTACATCGTTACTGACGATTTGCAATAAGGAATGTGTGGAACTGGTGGGAGCTGATGTATTAATTACTGGCGAACGATTATCGTATAAAATTTTTTCAGCAGTTTCTAATCTATTTTTCATCGAGTTTTCGATGTACCCTTGTCACGGTTTCAAAATTCCCGCTCCACTTAGTACCTGCAAACCGAACTGGTGGCGTTAGTCGCAGTAGTTTGCCAGCTTATCTCGTACGTTTCGATGGACGCCGTTGTCGGTGGTCGTTTTCTGTCATCATGTGACGTAGGTTGTCAATTACATCGTTCTTCCCGCATATTTGGTTGAAATGTCCTGGAGTAATTAATGGCAATTTTGCGGATCTGAACAGGATTTTAACTGAAGCCCTGAGAGAAATCTTATCATGTTGGTTTGGTTTGTTCGTTGGTGAGATTTTTGCGCTTTAGCGGAGTGGCGTATTTGTTTGGAAAAACGACGTGGGATTGGTGAGTTAACCTATGTTTGTCACGAGGTATTTTAGATTTTTGTTCGTATTTTAGCATCATTCTGCTTCGAATTGGGAATTATTATTGTACCGTTGCGAGGTACCGCAGATTCTGAACTGTCTTTGAAGTCTTCGAGCTGTTTGTCTAGGCTGTCTTTGAATTACCGTCGAGCTGCCATGGGAGCTGTCTTTGGGGACCTCCACCAGATTTCGCCATCTAAGATACAACACCTGTCGTCTACCCAGGGCGCATTACTGTGAGAAATTGTACTACGTTGGCCCAGGAATATATTTGAGCCCAGTTTCCATCTACGAGACTGTGAGAATAATTATGGGTTGAGAAACTATATCCTTTTGAACTTCAGTCAAGCCACGACCTAGACTGTTATAGAAGGTTAGTCTGTAGAATTTAGTTAAGATTGATTAGTATCAAAGAGGCCCAATTCAGTGAATACTGTTTAGTACATAAAACCCGACCTATCGAGAAGGTCGCTTAGATATAAGTAAAGAGCTATTTGCAACGATTACCATCGAGGCTCTAAGTATATACTTTGGGGTGATATTACTGTTTGTTTAGTAAGAGATAAAGCATTATATCGAATATTCGGGTTGTGAAGTAAGAACTAGTTAGGGATCTTTATTCTGTAAGATATATCCTCGTTTGAGGGACCTTGTGTATTTCATTTGGGCTCATTATATTATTAAATAATTGCTCTATATTCTTTCTACCAGCCACTACCTCCCGCTTGTGTGATCGGGCTCGTTTGGCATCCTGAGAGTGCGTTCGTTATTTTCTCTCTTTTGCGACCCTGAGATCTTTAGTGTACTTTCCTCTTTTTTTTCTTTGTATTATCATAAAAGAGAGTGGCGCCCCTTTATAAGTAGTCTCAGCTCTAGAGCTAGCCGAGGAGGTACTTTGTGCACTCTATGGAGCCGAGTGGGTTTGGTGACAACCTTCTGCAACAGATGTTAATTTCCATCGTTTAAGCCGTTTGATGGCTGCAAAATCTGCTCCTCTGTCCGAAAGGATAGATGCAGAAAAACGCCGAAAACAGTGACCTGCTCATTATCCACCACAGTTAATATCCTTTTCGATTGCGTTTTGGATGAATTCACTGTTATTAAAAATTTCGAGCCCATATCCTGCACATCATTTATCTGCAGATTCTACAGCTCATCTTTTCGCAATGCCCCGAATACTCCAAATATCAAAGCGACCTTCAAATAAAAAATTTAAAGTTACATATTTTATATCCAATTGGCAATAACAAAAATTTAGAAAATTAATTTAATTGAGTTTTATATTTACCTATGACATCAAGAAAATACTGTCTGGAGCATTTGCTATAAACTCTTTTACATGATCTTTCACGAGAACTATCGATTTCTTAGGAATATAACCCACTTTTTGTCCCTTAATGAACATCACCAGTTTGTGATATCTGCTTATATCAATACTCCTTTTAACGTTCAATGTTGCTTTCAGCATTGAATACTTTGGCCATGAACTTGCCAAGTTTCCCTTTTCTGCAACACTCTTAAAGTATGCCAACAAAACTTCTCCTCGCACCATGACATGAATTCTGCGCAGGCTTTGTCATACAAATGTCGGCTTTTTTCAAGTAGCAGGGTCAAATCTCAGTCGAGTTGTGACGTCACTCATATTACTTCTGAATACTCTATGTTCGGTTGCCCATGACAATCATGCATTAAAATAGAAAGAAATCGTGCATTGAAATGGGTCATTAATGCATGATTTTGTGAACGTTAAACAGAGTTTTTATTGGGAGGTCGACGGAAAAATCATTTTCAGGGCTATAGAGTAGATTGCTGAGATTATTTAGCCCACATACACACACCATTAGAATAGTAGCTAATTTCATCTGCAGCCCTTAAGATTAGAACCACACATGCGTTTTTCTGCTATGAAAATAATTTTTCATATGGAGAAACTATGCTTCAGATTACCACGAATCCGAGTACATTTTAGTCTAGCTTCACTTAAACCATACTTATTTATTTGCTTTCATGGGCCATTTCTCCGTCAGAACGATTTTCCCGATAATGCGGAAACCGTTAAGTAGAAATGTATTCTAGTTGAGCGCGACCCCGTAAAATACGGAGCGTGGAAGTGAGAAACCAAACCCATACACCATTTTCGTGTTATGAGAATTGATTTTCAATAATTAATATCAGAGCCGTTTCGACGGAATAATATAGTTATATCACGGCCTCGTGGGAATGCCGCTTGTTATTTTACGAAGAAGGACGCGAAAACATCGATATCATAGGGGATGACGTCGGTGGACGCCCTTATAATCACAATCTGCTCTCAATATGAAATATAAAATATGTAGGGTTTTTTATCGATAGTCTGGGGATTATGAAAATTTCCACCTATTGTTATTTTCACACGTCGGATCGTACACTTCTCTATTGACTGTTTAGTTTATTAGTAATTAGAAATAAATGAAGACAATGTCTCAAGTAATGATTTTCTGTCTCAAGTGTCGATTCACACGAGTTTTCTGTCAATTTCTAATGTACCGACTTAATTTCAATTTCGATATCTCCGTCTTAATTTCCATAACTCGAAGGCTACTCGATACCCTCTCGTCTACTAGTCGGTACACTCTGATCTACTAATCTGAATTAATCGTTAATTCAGCCATTTCCTCTAGAACCGAACTCGGATACATACATCCTAAACTGTTATTTGGTTGGCTGTTGAACGAATAATAATGCCATTAGCCCAACCACAAAAAAGTGGTGTCGCGGGACACCAGGTAGGAACGGCTAATGTAGAATCGACACAATTTGCAAAAGAAAAATCGTGCTTAATTTTATGTAGGTTTTATTGTTTTTCTCTTAAATTTTACTGGTTAGTTTTTATATAAGTACAGGAAAGTATCTAAGAAATTCAGTATTTGAGGAAATAATAGATTACGTAAAATAAAAAAAAATTGTCATTAAAATTATCAATTGAAATAACAAAATATGTCGAAAAAACAGCATCAATGGCTGTACCATATCTCGTTGTCGACTCTTTTGGATTGTTTTTTATTTGTAATTTAAATTTTTCTAAAAGAAATGTTCTTAGTGGTTCTGATTTTTCATCTGCAAAATTGATATTGAAGTCTCCAGATAAAATAATCGGAAGCTGATGGAGGTTTCCACCAAGTATTTCAGACACCTCATCAGTATATTCTATCAGCGCTCGATGAATGAAATGTTTCACATCTTCAATTTTTGTATTTAGTGAAATGTCGACTATTACCATGACAGTTTCAACTCCGTTGTTCGTTTTACATATAGTTAAACAAATATCTCCATCTCCTGTACGTCTAACATTCACATCGCCAGTAATTTTTAGATAATGTCCATATTTGGTGTTAAAATATTAGTATGTAGTGTCATTGCTATTTTGATAGATAGTAATTCCACCTGTACGTACATCATCTCGCTAGAAATGAACAATGAGGTTGAAATTAGGAATATCAAACTGTTGGTCATTGCTCATCCACGTTTCGGAAAGAAGTGAGAAATTAGTTTTTTGAATTAGAGAATCCGACAATTCTAATATATGGCTAAGTAGACTTTAATAATTTAACGTGGTTATGGAAATGCCATTCTTAGTTTGAAGAAAATCCAAGATTAATTTGAATTACAATATTTTTTTATTTAACGTGATTCATTATTTCCTAAAATACTGAATTTCCTAAATACTTTCCTGTACTTAAATAAAAACCAATCAGCAAAATTGAAAAAAACAATCAAGGAAACCCACATTAAATTGAGCACGATATTTCATTTGCAAATTGTGTCGATTCTACATTAGCCGAAGGAACAAATAAATGTACACACAATATTAACCAATGTAAAATATTTTATATTTATAAATAAATTAATATTCTATTCTTTTGCACTGAATAATTTCCTACTATTATCACTGTCAATTGCGTTCAAGTCACTTGTTAGTTTACTTGCCACTCTCACTATATTTATTATTGTTTTGGCGATTTTAAATTATATGAAAATAAACGTGGCTACTCACAAGTTTATTCACATATCATAACACCTGACACTTGTGAATTATTAACAGATAATTTATCTCCTATGGGTGTAGAGTGTTCCCATGGTTTCGAAAGAATATTCATTGAATTTTTATAGATGCAATCAATTTGACTCTACGTATACCATAAATCCAGAAAATCCCAAATAAATCATAAATTATTGAATTTAGGAGCATAATCATGTGAGAAAACTATCATTATTTTTGACCGCAGAATCCAACACAATTATAAACAAATAGGGTTCTAATTTGAAAAACAGAAGTTATGGCCAATTTAAGATCACAATTTTCAATACAAAATTTGAAACACCCTGTGATGATATTTTTGAAATCCAAAAGATGCATGACCTTTTCACATCCTTCCTCTTCGATGTCGTAAAAACGGTTTACGCTCAGGATATTTAAAATAAGAATAATGAACATATTACTGACTGAACATATTTGACTTTTTTTCCAGTTTTTTTTAGATATTTTGAAAACTATTCGATTTAATACAATAGTTTTAACAGAAATGTATTCACCATTGAATACCCGATCATACCAGGAATGGAAAACTTGAAAAAATTTTTTCGTCGAATTTATTTTCACTCCCTGTATAACCGGAAGTTTTTGGGCTTCGAAAATATTTTAGCTCTATAGAGAATTTGGAACAATATCGTAATCCCAATTTTCAGATTTCAAATATGTCTAGTTCTCCAGAAACGTCTAATAGGCACTCGAACTTGAGACACCCTGTATACTATGCATTGGCGGAGTGGAATGGTAATAGAGAGAGAAGGGATGAGAGAACGAAAAGAAAGAAGGAGAAAGAGAAAGATATTATACACTACTCGTGTGTGTATACGACTGTCGCGCCTGCGCACATCTCATTTAACGGTTTTATTCCACGGACTTTTTCTTACGGTTTTACTATCACATTTTTTCAGATCAGTCGTGCAGCAAAATCCCTATGTCTTCCAAGCCTGCCGTAAGGAACTTCGTTCCAACAATCATGGGGCAAATAAAGAAAACTTTTTCAAAAAACTCATCGACCTTTTGAAACGTTCTACTTTCCGTAACTAGTTACAATAAGTAAATTTCTCCATTGATTGTCAAAAATACAGAATCATTGTATGACTACACTCCATAAACTATCTATCTATTTATTTAACTATGAGTCACTACATTTGTACGATTATTGATTTTGTTGAATATAAGTATTTATCCTGTATAATCAGTATTCATACACAGTATTTGATGTGCAGGGTTTAATTTCGACCATTAAGTAATGTAATTTAGCAACGTTTCGGGCAGTGCCCTTTTTCAAGACTGTAAAAAATATCATACATAATATTACAACAATCAAAACAAACAATTTAAAAGTATCGTAAACTGTAAAATATTCTGTTGAATAGAGACCTAATTCTCATAACTTCGGAAATAATTTAGTTCTTGTCTTTTCCCAATGTATTTTGTTGGAGCTCATTGGGGTTTTGATCAATTGATTTTAGAGGTGTCACGTCAAATTTGACTTCTTCTTCTTAGTCTCTGTTGGTCTGTTAATTTTAGATTGTTCTAAAAGAGTGGACTAGATGCTGTGTAGGTTACTGATATCTGCTTTGTCATTAATGGAATTATCATTTTATTTATATAGATATTCTCGAGAAAGTCTTTTTTATTCGGTTTTCGGTCCAACATTAGTGTCTCGTCATAATTGAATATGCATTCACTCTCCATTTTGTATTTGTGAAGTACCATCGCTGTTTGAGAGTACTTGTGTCCTTTCAATATGTCCTTCAATTTTTGTTTCGTCTGTCTTACGTATACACCGTCACAACTATTACAATTGATCTTATATACAACCTATATGGCAAATTAAAATCACCAACACCAGTGAACGAAACATCACATGTGGTATATAAGATCATTTTATTGATTGTGAGTGCGTAGGATAGATGGACCAGAAATTGAAGGACAGATTGAAAGGACACAAGTATTCCAAAATACCGACAGCACTTTACAAACACAAAACGAAGAGTAAACACACATTCAATTATGACGAGAATTAATTGATGAATTACAACAACGCGCAAATATTGGTCATATCTCATGATCCATAATAACATATCTCCTATTTCAAACGTCGATTTCTCCGATTGCAAATGGCGTGAAATCTAAAATTTACCTTGGTGAGATTCCATGCCGCAATTCTATGATAATTTAATATATGCGAGAGTTTCAGGCTGCGGTCTGGTCCATTTGCAAGTTTCGCCATAAAATGGAAATTTCTAAAATATAGTGGTACATCCCGAAAGTTTCCAAGATCCGTTTTTACATGAAATATGCGCCCTCGTATGCGTATATATTCTAATTTAAAATATAGAATACAAATTTATACGGAACACGCGGAACGGCCTTCGATTCTCGGGGGAGACGTTCAATTTGATAAATGCGAAATAAATATTAACCGGAATTTACTTCCAGAATACACGGGGCTGCTGCCGCCATTTTTATGCGCTAACTTTCAATATATTTGACGGACATAGCACTTATCTTGTGGTTTGCGGTTATTTTCTCTATATTTATTTGGTTTATTGACTGATAGGATCGAGAAAACATACACCATTAAGATTTTCTGAAGATGGGATGGATAGATATTAAAGGAGTAACAGAATTTCAGTTGAAAATTTCGCGAAGCGCCATTCAATAAATATGAAACTTACATTTTTGAAACTCCAAGACTGGTAGAATATACGTTCAGCACTGCATGAATCATTACTTACCTAAAAAGAAAAATGAAAATGAGTGACTTAATTGTTTTATTATATTGCATTATTATGAGTATTCAATAGTAACCCAAATATTCAAGATGTATAGTAGTGAAAGCTAATTCTACTCTACTGTTGTTTTTTCTTCTGGTCCTCAGATATACTATATGTTACGGAGAACAGCAGATCCTATCAAATGCTATTTGAAGCCGAATTATAAACGATGCGGTTTGAGAGTCTGTCAAAGCGGTTTAGAACTCGATATTTGAGGTGCGCTCAGATAAACAACAAAAATAGCTCATTATGAACAATCAGTGACAAAATCGACAAAAAATATATCGACAAGCGGCAGCATTGAGAAATTGAAGAAACAGCAAGAAACTAGATAACGCTTTCATATAGATCAGTAGCGCTGGCACTGCTTCACATCCACCACTTCGATCCCAGAGGAACTGAGACGCAAAACCAGCAGAATGAATTGACTCGAATTTCCAAATCGGCTGAATTTCGTCAATTCGTATCAGCTACATGGAGCAATACGAAATATTATCGAGCAATACTTGTCAGAATTTTTTGAAATTGTTCCATACCGCTCCATTAATTACTTCAAACTTCTGCCTTCGTGTTGCTAGAGGATTATTGCTCCAAAGATTACCCCGCAAGCGCATCATTTAACGCTGTTATCGAATTGCGACAATCAAATGAAATGATATTCATTAAGCAATTTGTCCTCATTTTCTTCTTGTGCTGCAGTAAGGCCTTTTGCCTATTTTAGTCTAGTATACTAGATTCATCGCATTGACTGCCAACTGTTTCTCCATGTATTTTGGTTGTTTTCCCACTTTACCATCTCACCGACCCCGTATTGTGCTCTGACATGGGTATTCGTCTTTATAGTGCTCGGATGGTTTTCATTTCAGTTGTTCTCGTCTGTCTTTTGGATACAGCATTATTGGGTCTAGTCATTTACGTACGTCTTGAATCTTCTAGTCTCATATCTTTGTTCTCACGAATTACATATAACGCCGATTTCGTTCGAACGCCTTGGTTAAGGCCACAAGTGCGTTTATTGATCTATAGCCCGTTCAAAATATATTGTCATCGAAGCAAGCCCTAAAAGTGTAGTTGCAGCTTCATTTCTAGATAGAAAATGTGGCTAAAGAGCAGCTGTGCTTAAACTATAAACCACTTATAGAGCATAGTTTCATCAGGGCAAGAGTCTTATCAAACGAATGACATCTCTTCCAATATGTATTGAACTGGTTTTCCTTGCTTGGTAGGCAACTTGATGTTAGCGCGGAATTCGATAACGACAGAACTTAGTATTTATACTAGTAACGTGTTACTTAATTCGTGGGAATTTTGGTAAGTACCCTCACTGATCATCTTACCACCCACTCTTAACTTAACCTAAAAACTCCCCTCGTAACATTCGAGACTACAACTGGGGTCGACTGGTTTCAACAGCTGTTGTGAACAAACGAGTTGGCAGAGTGCACTCATATTTACTTTTGATATACCGATCATTGCAAAGACACTTTTGGGGACTAATCAATGGTATCTTCAAGTTGAGTCCAAATAATTTATTTCATTCTTTGGCATTAATGTGTTGTCCACAATGGAGGCGCTGGTCTAAATGTGAGCCAAGATACTTAGCCTTGGTGTCGATTTCCCTTTCGAATATTTCGACAGGGGGAAAATTTGGTTTGTGAACAATTTGATTTAAGTTAATTTTTGAGTTTATAGACTTAGTCTCAACTCCTATTTTATAATAATAATATTTGGAATAGTAATTTCGGACAGTCCAACAAATATACAGAAACTTAAAATACTTAAAAATAGTCAGATTAAATGAGAATTTTGGGATAGCTTTTTGCCACAGTGTATACCTTTCTTTCATATGAACCTATCTTTTTTCATGGAATCATTTATTGCCTAGGGGTGCCAAATAGAAATCAGCAAGTTTCTTTGCCCAACCTTGTATATAGCTCAGTTATTCAGTCTATAAAATCCGTTTTTCGCCAATATAAGTCGGAATTAGATTCCGCCATGACGCAGTTGACATGCTGCAATCACCGGCTAGGCAGAAAAAAGTCGCAGCGGGTCCTTCCACGTGTCAGTTTTTGCAATGGACGCGGCTTAATTTGAATTTAACTCCATTATCGGGTACCGGAATTATATTCCGGACACATTCTATTCGAGGCGGGCGGAGGAGAGTGTGTGTGAAATCGACTGAAAATGAATCGGCGACGGACATCAATTTTCCAAGCTATATAATTTGGTAGCCAGCCGAGTTTCGCTAGGTCGGGGGCGGCCGGGCGGCAGCCGTCGGCTCGATCGATACCCGAGGGTTGTTCGCTCCCCCGACTTGCCGGTGTCTTGCTTTACACTTCATCTACACAATTCCCGACGTCATGATCTGCGTGCGGCACAAAGTGCTCGTTTGAGGTTGTATTGTTTTCGCTTCGGATTTCAGCCGATCCTTTGCTCGACGCCGGTTCCTCGGCACCCTCGGTGAATGTTCGACTCTTTGAAAGGTTTTCAGTGAAATTCATGGAAAAATTTTAATTGGATGAATATTTTCAACATATACGGGTCAATTTTTGACGATTTAATGTTTGGCAATAACCATCATGTCGTAATTTTCCTATTTTCAACGTTTCAACAGACAACTTCTGTCGTTTTCAAGACAAAATTAGATTTTGAAAACTAATAAACCGACAATTAATAAACTATTAGACGCAGCAAAATATAAGAAGCTAAAGAAAGATACCACCTTGAAACGAAGATTCATAAAATCTTATATAAATATAGAAATGAATTTCTTGAGCTTCACATTAGATCGAGACCAACACCACACTTCATCAAACCTCCACATGTATATGGTTTATCAAAATACATAAAATGAATATTCCTTCATTACCCATTGCAAGATTCAGGAATTCAACATGTCAACAATTGGAAATATTTAGATGTACATGCTCATAAACAGAACAGAATCAGTGTGAACAAAAAACCAACAAACATAGTTTAATATCTATCTTTTAATTCCAACTTTGGAAGTGGCAAAATGATAGAGTAACAAATATATGCTCTACCCTTTGACTATATAAGATAGACGAAGCATTCCTTTGTCAAATGTCGATTTGTTTTAGCTCCCCCGTTGAAAGTCTCTTGTGAAATTTCACCCGGCAACAGCGCATAATATCTTTGATTTTAACAATATAGATTACTTCTTTGACAAGACATGGGCGTCCCATCTTTCCATCGTTATTTAGAATCAGTAAACCAATTTTGAATATTATAAAGTATTTCAACGTTGGCATAAAATACATAATATAAATCAAAATTAGTTTTTTAAACTCATGACTCAGTTTCCCAATATTTATCAACAGACAATATTGTTGTAAAATTTTAACGAATGTTAATAAATATTGTAAAACCACGTCGAGAGTTTTTTTCATTTTTATTCAAGATATTTCATCAAGCCATTTCAATTAAACATTTCTAGTTGTTCACCCTGACATGTTTTTATTTTTGTCATAACTTCCCTATTACAAATTTCTACGCTACTGAACATGTAAATAACTAAATACTTCGGTTCTAACAATACACTTATCTATGGAACGATAAATTCAGATTAAAATTCCTGTCTCTACTACAAGTTCCACACTTACGAATCATTTTTATTGCGTTGAAAAGTAATAAACAATAAAAAATATGAAAAACCTAGTACTGACTCACAAATTTTCTTCAATTTGCGTACACTGAAAAAAAAACACGATGTAATTGGTAATAAACACTTGTTTCAGAAATATTTTGTTGTCAATATTCGGCATTATTTACATAAAATAATTTGTATTCATAATTTCCAGATTCCTTAATTTGATTTGTTTATAAAAAGTAAAATCCTTATTTGACGAATATTTTGTAGATTCTAATATCCTCAATTGAAACTTACTAAATTATGTACCATAACTCCCTTAAAATTTATTTAGCCTTGAAAATGCTATATTAACCAATAATATATCTCTTTATGAATTACGAAATATTTTGTTTAGAGTACCAAAACGTTCGAAAGATGGAGCTGTAAGACCTACCCCCTTGTGCAAATAACGGTACACGCAGTCACTGCGCGCGTAGTTTCAAGTTGTTGAGCCGATACTTCCCCGTTTCCGAAACCGGTATAGTATTTCATTTCTAGCTCCAGTTTATCCATATTTGTATAATCATAGGTATCTTCATCTAATAAATCGAATTTGGGTTACAATTAGATCAGTTGTCTTGTGCTAAAGTGTACCTTCAAAAACCTAGTTTATTATTATTAATTATAAGTTTAGTGAAAATGGAAACAACATCGGAGGTTCTGCAAGTAACTAAATTGTTATAAGACATATTGGATGCTTCTTGTTAGATAATATTTCTGTAGGCTCTTCACATATTTCAATTCAAGAAGAATTCCCATATCTTTCACTGAACAAGTTGGATCATCCTGTAATTATCACTTGGGTTAAGGTGAATGGAGTTGTTTATAAACCTGGATTAGTTATTCAGATAGGTAAAGACCAATTTACTGAACCAATATTTGGTGAAATACTTAAAATAGTGTATATTAGCGATGAAAGCATTAAATTTGTTTACAAACTACTGATTTGTTACGGTTTTAACAAAGAATTACGGGCTTATGAAATAGCCAAATGCTCATCAGAAATTGTACCTGATCGCATTATAGATTTAAGAAATGTTTTTTATGTAGCTACAGCTGTTCATGTTACTGGTGATGGTTGTAAGTACTTAATTTCTATGAATCAAGATTGATTTTTATGGAGTTTATAAATGTTATGGTGTTATTATTATAAAACAAGTATGATTTTTTTGTAAACCATTTTTTTTTATTTTTTATGTTTGAGAAATTATGTTCAATAAATATTTATTTATGAAACCTAACTCTTTTATTTAAAACAGGCAATCCTCTTATTTATAGTAAAGAAAGATTTCACTTGTTTAATATATGGAGTGTGTTACTTAAG
This sequence comes from Micraspis discolor, assembly GCA_030674115.1. NCBI lineage: Eukaryota > Metazoa > Arthropoda > Insecta > Coleoptera > Coccinellidae > Micraspis > Micraspis discolor. Next base: position 14,413,227 of record JARTUT010001740.1, read on the forward strand.
TAAACTAATTGATAATGAAAAGTAATACTTTTACCAGAGCAAAGATTTTTGTTGCATAAATATGTGTAATCTGTTAGTTAAGTGCCTCTATTAATAATAAATAAATGATATTCTTATATGAATGAAGATTTTTGTTCTATGACTATATATAACTTATAAATTGAAAACATTTATTAGCAATAAACAAGCGATACATTTATTTGAAGTAAGACTTTTTATCTATAAACATATGTTCAATAGATTTTAATACATCCATTATCAATAATTCAATGATAATTTTACTGGAACTGAAATAAAGGAATTATAACTAACTATATGTATAAACGTTAATATATGGAAAGTAGATTTAAAGAAATATTTATTTGCAAGTTCCAAATGAATTAGTGGGTAGAGACGAATAAATATTTATTAAGCCATATTTCAATGGAAGATTGTGTTGTGGTAAATGAATTTCGTAACTATTAGGTACATTTTTTTTTCGGTGTACATATTTATTTTCGATACAGAGGTGGCAACGTGTGTCTTTTACAAAATGTGATCTTCAAAATGTCAAGCAGAGAATGCAGCAGCGTTGTCTTGACTTTCACCTGAATTTCTTTCGATCTGTGGTCTCTGACATAAAATAGCAAAATCAACTATTTCTTTTACTTCTTGCTAATATATCCGATAGGTTTCAATTCAAAATATAAAATGTTATACAATGTTTTGAATGCAAATTGGAGAAAAAGTTTTTATTCACAATTACAGGGGAATAGACAAACCTACAATTTGTTCAGTTTGGCAACATGAAAATTTTCTATGACCTGAGTGGACCAGCACAATACGTCACAGTCGACCAGCTCTAAGTTTCAGAAGCGACACTTTTTAATGTAAATAAAGGGGTCTAGTTTTATATAGTCTAAGGCTCTACCCAAATAGATAAAAATGAGGAAATAAATAACACAACAAAAACATTCATGAGTAATGGTTATCCCAAAACGAGTATCAGTAGTATCAGCACTGAGCACGGACTAGGTACTTCACAGCAACCCACTTCACTTCCAACTTCGCAAGTATGGAAGACGATTTCAAATATTTAACGACTTCATAGAAACTCCACCATAGTCAGTCGAAAATATTGAATTAGGAAAGTTAGTTGGGAAATGTAATATATTCTGAGAATATGCTAATAAATTCCTGTGCACAGGATATGTGAACGTGCAACGGCAGCCTACTGCGACTCGAGGAGTACTAATGGCGTCGTCTAGATAGCTTAGGGACCCAGATGCAGACGGAAAATTTAATATAAAGCAATATTTAATATATTATATAGAGAATTTCTCCAGTTCTCCCGAGAAATTAATTTCTCCGTAATCCAAGACGGGCAGTAATTAAGTGGGGAGGAGTGAGCAACGTTTCTCACCGGCACTCAGAGACCGATATCAGAACAGGGCTGGATCAGAATCATCGGGACATGCATCTGCATCAATGGGCATTAGGAGTGCTATCTATAAATAAATTCGAAGAACTTGGGGAAATGATATATCTTGGTGAAAAGTAATGGGGTTACTTCCTTGAAATTTTTTCAAAATCACCTAACTTTTAAGTTACACCTCAGAGTCGACGAATTTGCGGTTTCAATTTTTTTTACCGGTTCTGAGAATCGAATGCCACACATTCGATTAACTGCATAAATGTTTTTTTCAGGAATTACTTCAATCATTCAACTTTATTATAAGGGGTTGTAAATAGCCACCCCTATTAACTTTCCTGTTATATCTGTTCTTGTGACCAAGAGATTTTGAATTTTTTCTATCCCTTGAATCCTCGATCAATTAAAAAAAATGACAGAACATTTAGATATAAGCTTTTCCGGAATAAATTGAAATTTGGAAGGAGTACTTATCTGATTTACATTCAAGTTCACAGAATAATTTGCTCTGCGTATAAACGCCAGGCATTGAGTGGGTTCCCGTCGGATAAACCATAACAGAAATGCTTATATACCATATTAAATTTAAAAAAACTATCATACTCAAAAGTTATTAACTTTTCTTGAAGCAAAATCTAAACACAATTAAATTCTTCAAATAATTGAACTGAAACAAAGGTATCACAGAAAATGTATTCCACATATGCACAAAATCAGTCTATTCCAATCAATCGCCAAATACTTGAATGTAATTGAAGAGCACGTATTCCAAATTCAAATTTATTTCAGGATTAGTAACGATCATATCAAAATTTCCCAAGAGACATTTTTTTATTGTGTAAATATTAAAGGGAAGAAAAAATTTTCATTATCACAGAACAGATACATCAGAAAATGTAATAGGGGTGGTTTTTTTCGACCCCTAAAGTTTGGGGTTTAAAAAATCCCTTAAGAAACAACTATTCTGCCAATAGAATATGTGGAATTTCATTACTATAGATTCTTAGAACTCGTAAGAATAATATAAAACCGAAACTTCCCATTAATTTTTACTAAGGAATAGTTTTTCAAAGTTCTTCACCCTGTACAAAATACACTTTATAGTAGTAGGATTTAACAGTCGATACAAAAAGTGAAAAGTTCATATAAACATGGTACCACACAAGATTACATATTAAGATAGAGTTAAAGAAAAAATGATTGATGAAATCTTTATTAATTTTTCAGTATATTTTATAGATTTTCATATTTTTTCGCTTTCCTGAAATGAAATAATAATAATTTTCAGTGTGGAAACATTGTTCAACTTATCGAACATACTTTGATTTATCAGCATATGTTCGTCTGATGAAAAGGGTCGAAAGACAAAATTACAGAAATAAAAACAATTTTCATTCTGGGAAATTGCAGTTATACCATTTTTTTTAGATTTATTCGGCCCAATATCTCCGCCACTGGTCACTATAGGGATATTATAACAGATTTTAGTATCTTAAAAAACGAAACATACAAAATCTGATTCAATGATGTTGAGATAATGTAATAAAATATATGATTTTTTTTCAACAACTTTAAATCTAAAAAAATACCTTGCCAATACCCATATTTGTATCAACTGTTCACTTTTGAATAAGTTTTTTTATTATTATTATTACTGTAACTACTGAACACCTGTTATGAAGCAGTGTACATGCTTTAAATAAATAGAGAGTGTGTCCATTTAATTCAAAATTGTTCTTTAGATTGCACGCACCTTATGGTATCCGAAATATTGTATGTTTTGCGATTTTTGTTAGTTTTCGAGTTATAATGTTTTTGTTATTTTTTAGTTATTCATTATTTTGCTGTCATTTTTTCATGACATGATTGTCTTGAATGTTATTCTGATAAAAAATAACTCAGCTTTCTGAGATAACTTAACACTACTCAAAAACGTCTTGAAATTTGGAACTTCCGTTTTCAGTTCGATTTACTCAAACATTCAACTTCAATTTGATAATTCAAAAAGGAGTTTCCATAGCTTCTGGTTAAGTTTTTAAAACTCCCCATGATTCTATACTATCATAAACACGATTAATGCGTGTTCCAGTGATTATATCTGTTCTTTATTATTGTAATGCCGAAATAAATAAAATTGAAAATGTAATTTTGAATTGAATTTGATTGAAATGAAAAGATTTACATAAATCCTAGCAAATAATTAATCAAATTTTGAAAAATCATCCGGAAGTATTAGTCTGTCGATAACGAAAATGGTATCAATCTATTATTCGTATGGAAATTGCATAATAAAAAATATTTGAGCACGCATTCCTTATCAATGAGTTCTAACAAAGCAGAAGGAACCACAACTATTGTATTTCGTTAATTCAAAGGAGCGCCTCCGCATAACGCAGGAAACTGCTCCACAGGTACAAAAATTATATGCTGGGTATGTCTTGATAGCCATACCCCACATGGTTGTTAAACCAGCGTGTCATAAAGAACAAGCACCCTTTAGAATACGTATATTTACTTGACCCATTCAACTGGCTTGGTTGTGATCTTTTGAGAATTATCATACTTTGTTGCCATCTATTGTCGAAAACACAACTCAAACTTTAAAATTTACAGTTATCTTCTTAGATCTTAGAAACATGGTTTAAAAAAATCTTTATCAAATCGATAATTGACTTTTTACGTACAATAGTATATTATATACCGCGGGACTGAAGTAGTACATTTAATCCTGAAGGTAAAGTTTATAATTTACCTGAAGGATTAAATGTACTTCAGTCGCAAGGTATATACGATACTTTTCGTACTTCCGGTATGATTTTATTAATTATTTCAATAATTTCAATCAGTCTTTTCTCTCTTCAACTCATTTAATAAACTGTCTTTAAAATAAGTTACCATAGTAACATTGCGTTGTGACAATTATAATTTAGAAACATTGTCATTACTAGTGTCATTGTAAAGAAACATTGTTATTGATAATTATTGGTATCATGAGTGAAGAAGGTGTATCTGATATTGATAAAAGAGCAGCCGAAGTAGGTGAAGAATTGTTACCACCGAAATCTAGAAAACTATACGAGCAGCAGTAGGATGCTCTTAAAAAGTGGTGCCGCTTAAAAAATGTGAGACAACCTACTGAAAATGCGCTGTTAGTCTACTTCAATGATAAATCAAAAGCGGTTTGTGCCTCAACTCTCTGGGCACATTACTCAATGCTGAAATCGGTTATTAACATTAGAGAAGATATTGATATAAGTAAATTTCCAAAATTATTAGCTTTTGAAGAAAAGAAATGAGGATTTAAGCCAAAGAAGTCAAGAATTCTCACGTCTGAGCAGGTAGATCAGTTCTTAAGGGAGGCTCCGGATGATAAATATTTAATGCTCAAGGTAAATTTGGAAATTTTAAGAAATCAATTTTTTGTAGGTAGCAGTTATTTTGGGCGTTGCGGGAGCTTGTCGTGGAAAAGAGTTGGTTGATTTAGAAATCGACGATGTGAGAGATTTGGGCGATTCCTTCCTAATTGCGATTAGAAACACCAACAATAAAATTGACCGAAATTTTGTGATCAAAAATTCAGAAAACAGTGCCATCATTTTTGTGGCGATATTTCGAAAATATGTGGCATTGCGAAAGACAGGGACACCTCATTCAAAATTTTTTGTTCAATACATCAACAAAGAATGTTTATATATATATATATGTTACTACGCGAGTAGTAGGAAACAACATGTTTGGTACATTTCCACGGCAAATAGCAGCTTTCTTGAAATTAGCAAATGCGACGTCTTATACGGGACATTGTTTTAGACGCACATCTGCGTCTTTGTTAGCTGATTCGGGAGCAACAATAGACGCGCTGAAGAGACCTAATAAACTGAATACATGGAGGATGGAAAGGATGGAAATCTCCAACGTGGCCGAGGAATATATTGAATGGTCTATTAAAAATAAACAAAAAATTTCAGATAAAATATTTGGTCAAGTCGCCGATTCGTCCACTATAGTTATGCCACAGTCCTCATTCTCGCTTCCTGTTTCCGCAGGATCTTCGAAACAAACACCAGTTCAATATGATAAGGACCTATCTGTTACTTGTCAGTTACCTGCTGCATTAACCCAGGAAAGACTGGTCAATATGACGAACTGTCACAATATTAATTTGAATATTAACGTGAATTACCATTCTAATTAATTGTATTTTTCAATAAAATATCCCTTAAATTCGTTTGTTTGTGATTTAATCGTTCCGGGAGTTTCGTCAATATTTAATCCCGGAGGGATTAAATGTGACACTTTAGTACCTGTCACAAGGGAGTGAAGTTGTCACTTTAGGCCCGGAAGTACGAAAATATTATTCTGACCCGAACACATTCTATCTATATATTGCTTTACTTCAGTTGCATCTATTTGTAATTTCTAATCGAAGCCTGCTCTGTATAGAATCTCTGGAATCTGAAAGATCTATCATTGAATTTGCACCGAGTCTGACGACAAGAAGTCTCCGCTGGCAGAATCTAGGTCTTCACGTAATCGAAAAATATTCCAATTAATAAAGTGCTCGCTCCGCGGTCAGAATGGAATCCGTTCAATTTCCATGATAATTTTCCTTTAAAATCTTGCAGGGCGATGAATGGTGACCACCATGATTAATTTCTCCTGGAATCTATTGCTCCAGGAGACAAATAAGTCCCAACTCAATTTTTTTTTGAACGATATAATTTTTGACCGATATAATTTTTGACAAACAACCAAGAAAAGAAAGCTTAGGGAAGGAATCAAGGAAAATAGATAATTAATTATGATGAACCTAAATGTGTTGAAAAAATATTGTGTCCTTCAACGAACATAGATTTCGTACACACAAGTTTTCATGCAAAATCGTACTTTATAAGAATTAATTTTTCCTACCTACAAGAGTAAAATCTTCCTTTCAACAGAAGAATCGATAACTTTCTGATTTTGTACTCAATGATATCTAAACTGGCCACCAAAAATTCTAATACATCTTTTCGTTCATCATAAAGATCCATTGAAAACGTTTAAATGCTTCTTTTACATGATACGGAACTATCACACAGAATAATAATACGCGAATAGAATCACAAATTCCTAATTTCAATTCCGTTCCATTCGACCATTGTTAAATTGGCCATAAAGGCTGTTCGCTGCAATTCTGTGTATTTACGAATTTTATCTGTAACAACACACGTAATTTTATAACTCGTATTTAAGCGTTGTAATGCATCAACTGAACGCAAGCTTCGTTTCAACGCCATAATTTGTATGTTATATATGTATCTATTGTTTAGCATTGTAATTATTCCTAACTTTACGAATATGTATTGCATTTCAGGTAATGTCGTTCTCCATATGTGGAGTGTTTTTAATATTTTCGTCTTTCTGAAAATACAGATAATCAAGTTGGATAGCGAAATATGCTTTTGAGCTCACTTAACTTTGAGGTTTCGTGCTTGCAAGATCTCGTAGATATCATCTCAATTTGAAAATATAAGAAGATTAGTTCTTGAGCAGAACTAAAATTATTTTTTTATAAATTACCATCTCAACATTTAAAAAGGTACAGTTGAAACAAAAATTACAGAAGCGGAAAAAATTACAGCAAGAGTATTAAAGAAGCTTCAGATAATTAAAATACTTTGACGATTGTTTATTCAAGTTGGAGGGAGTAGGTTTGAAAATGTCCCATAATTGTAATTTTTCAATTTGTGTTTTATTTGTTAAACAGGTATTTCCTAATTAGGTATTTTGAGATTTATTTCTGCTCACATTTTAGATATTAGGTGTGAAACCAAAAAGCTGAAGTTATTTCACATTTTTAAGTTCAATATATACTACAACAATGACAAAATTTGATGAAATCATAGAAAAACGCATTAATCGTGTTTTAATGATTTTTATCTTATCCGCCTCCGAGTGCCAAATGCAACAAAAGAGGCTAATTGAGTAATGCTTTTTTCTTATGATTTTGATAATTTAGGACCATGCGGAGCTCTTTAACTTAGGCAGAAGTTATGGAAACTATTTTTAGTATTTTTAAAGATTATTTGATTCGAATATATTGTGAAATGACTGAAAGAATATTCAAGTTGGCGCATTCGAGCTAAGACCTTGGTATTTGGCGAAAAAACCAGGTAAATATATACATTATAAATTCAAGAAATATTCGAAATTATCCTTCACAATATAACTACGTAACTAAAGTAACCGTACTAATCTTAAATCGAATGATAACTATTTACAATTGTAGAAGAAACAGAATGAAATAAAACATAAACATAAGATTTCTCACGCAGATAACCTGACGATCTGTGAAAATTTCGCCACATTTCCTGTTACTTCCTCTTCCACATGTGATGGTTTTTACGAGCCATCAAATCGAGGCATTGCCTCATCCCATCCATGGACCTTTATCTTCACATCTCGTAATTGAACGGTCGAACGCTTACATTCTAGTAATGAGAAATAGTTGTTGCACGTCTCTCACCCCTCCGCGGTTTATCCATCCATTTAGATAGACAATTAAACAATACAACAATAGCTACTTTGAATATTTATTGTATATATAGCTTATTCATTCGGTCGGTTTGTTCGTTTATTAATGAAAATAAATTACCCATAAAAGGATGCCGGTATTTCCTGAACCGCGGTGTCGGATTTCCTAAGAAAACAGGATCAGTTAACAGTTTGTTCGACTTTTTATATTGGAGAGAAATACACGAACAATAAGTATTCTAATAGATGAAAGGTATTGCTTATGTTGAAATAGAAATAAGAATAGGGGAATTTTGATTAAAAATGGTAATTGAGAATGATTTACAAGACCCTGAAACTGGTGTAGGTATTGTCTTTAAACACGAACTTTGTTTTTTAAAACAAAATAAAACAACATGTTGATGACGATGATTCGAATTTTTATTGTATTACAAAAAGAAAATCATCAATGAAAAATGTTATCTGATAAATGTCCCCCAGGACCACGCTGTCAGAAGGAAAGTCTTTCATCGGAATTTTCAACCACTTTTCGGCCAAATGCAAGGTCTTTTCACATCACAGATTTTGAGTTTTAAGGATGCAATAAATGCGATTGACTCCGTATAGACTGTGTCCTTAAGATAGCCCCACACAAAATAATCTAGTGGTGTTGAATCACATGATCTGGCTGGCCATTTAACAGCTGAATTTCGTGAAATCATGCGATCAGCAAATTTGGTTTGGTTTGGCTGCGTGAAGGGTGTCCCCGTCCTGTTGAAGCCACATGTCAGTGATATCCATATCATCAATGATCCAGAACACATTGCGCACCATACAGTGATACGTTGAGCATGCAAAGGCTTCTCAATAAACGCTAATCGCTCTAGGATTTTCAGAAGCCCAAATGCGGCAATTTTGCTTGTTGACGTACCCTGACAAGTGAAAATGGGCTTCATCCGAAACCAGCGGGTTGAAATGAGCGAATCCACGGCGATGTGATTGGTCGGTTGGCTTCAATTCCTGCACTAGTTGAATCTTGTAAGGCTTCAAAGTCAAATTCTTATGCAAAATTCGGCATGTTGGGGTTTGTGATAACCCCAGTTGTTGAGAACGTCGAGAAATTTGGATCTTCCTCAACACTGTGGCTTACGGCTGCGATGTTTTCAGTTGAACGGCCTAGTCGATCACGTGTTGGTGTTGGTACATTTTGTACCTAGCCTGTCGACTCAAATTTTGTGACCTGATAGTGGTTTCAGAAGGTCGATTAAGATAAAATATCACGAATTTTACGAAATGGAATTTTAACAGAACCACCATTTTCGTAGTAGGTTATAATAATCCCAATGAGATTTTCGAGCGAAATTCAAGATTCATTGTAACAATTGCCAAAGCATCTACTACGAATAAGTCAAAAAACTAACTGTCATCAATTCGTTAGAGTGCTCAGCAACAACATTGAGTAATATGGAGCAACTCTAAGAAACTAGACAACTCTTTCAAATACACCAGCTCTGGAGCTGCTTCACTGCAGTTTCTTGTTATCCAAGAGAATAATGTAATATTGTATTGAATCTGAGTTTTAATCGAATATTTTCAAACATAGATGATATTTCGTATCATTCATATAATTCAACAGTCGTCTCACACAATTCAGTATATTCGAATAGAAAAAAAGTTGTCAGGCATTTTAGAAATGTCAATGAATTTTATTATATATTTCCTCATAAGATAGAATGACGTATGATAATAAGCAATGGATAATAAGAACTCCAATGTACCTTTCGTTCTGCACCTTTTATCATTTACGAATTAATGAAGAAGGAATATATTTTTTTAAATTTATTCATCCATAACATTATCGCATAATGAAATATCCATTTCTTCTCGTGGATTTGCTCTACGGATATGAAATTCCAAAATATGCAAGATACCGATGATCCTCATATATGCACAGATTTTTATTGGGATCCGACGGATATCTATTGCATGATCGAGTATTTAAAGAAGAAAATCGGAATATTTTCGAAAATTTTCTAATGTGACGATTTCCACAAAACTTTCCGGACTCTTTCTACTCAGATCTTATTCACATGAATTTCAAGGTTCTACGAGATATTGAGGAAAACAACAATGAAATTTCTGAATAACTACTGAACCATTCGACGGATTAGCTCCATTAAGGAACTCGACCGAGATATTTGGACAATCACCCATTCTGAAAATATGAAAACTTTAGTTCATCTTCTTTGGAAGAAAAGAGTTTGACTACAAATTCTTCATTGGAACCCAACCGATTGACATCATTTCGGCTTGATATTTGAAAATTAAAGACATTAAGGTAAATCGATAGTACGCTGTTCCACAAGGAACAAGCGCGCAAAACAGGATAATGGTCTGTAAAATATTGAAATACCCATGATTTACCAACATAAATGAAAGGATAAGTAAACAACAACAATATCTGCATGTGCTCCAGATCTCACAAATCAACATGTAAATACAGGATCCTTGAATTGAGGATTGCCAATGAATAGAACACACTTAACTTGTGATTGTTTTTAAGCCAAACAAAGACGATTTCTGTGATGAAATCGATTGAGGAACTGATCTGTACCAAAGCAAAGTTTGGGAAACAAACTTTCAAGGCATAATCTGACAAAATCTCTTATCCGAAAACTACGTTTGACGGCATCGTTAATGAAATGGGCGCACATTCACCAATATAATATGAGTGGTTCATAGAAATCTGGAAATCTGGAACGCGTTCCTCATCATCGAAAACCCCCATACGAATTTCAACGCATTTGCGGTGACAAAGTGCGAACGAGTGACCTGGGATTGCTCCAAATGGGAGGCTCGGCCCTGAATCCACATCGGCCACACAGTCCATTGCCACCAAATCACCGACGACCGCCAGCCGCCCACTTTATCGAGGTTTTATCTGGTTATTGTTGAGTTTTGCACACAACTTCACGTAATTTGGGGTTGTTCATTAGCGCAACCGAATGCCCAACTCGCTGTCACGCCTCTGAACTATGTCGAATTGATGGTTTAGTTTGAAGAGGAAAGAATGTGAACTCGAATTTTGAAGGAATATGAGGATTCTCAAAAACTAGGTTAGTGAAATGAGAGAGGAAAGAACTCAACGAAGCAGAATAAAGAGAACATAGATTAGGTTTTATTGGTTGGAAGGTATTTCAATTTAAAATGCAAACGAAAAGATATAATGAATGTACCTAGATTGCATAGATAAAGGAAAGGTTCTGAAATCAAGATAACGTTCGTTCAGCAAGCTCGAAATTCAGCATGGTCCGGCGATCTTCGCCATACCTAAACAACCCCCCAAATTGATCTGATGGCCGTAATATTCTGCCCAATATCGGATGTAAATGAAGTCCGATATAATGTCAACATACTTCCCAGCCGCCGTCATTACGTGATGTCCCTGCAGCCCGCAATAATATTTTGTTACGGCGCTGAACTGCAGGACTGTAACGACGGGGGCGCAGGTTTTTATTATGTTATATGAAAACTTTTTACACTCTTGCCTATTGGATGTTGTTTTCCATTACCGCGATCAAAATTGCAGTCTATATCCCCGGCTTTATGAGCCCCGGTCGGGCTGTATATTTTCGCAATGAAAAACGTTATAAAATGTAAAAACTACCCCGACATTGTATTTTTTGAACCGATATGGAAACGAAAATTTTATTGTCCGCGTACGAAACAGTAAAATAAAAATTCTCGCCGATGTTTGGCGTGAAATTTTCATGATTGATTGTAGCATTGGACGACCTCAATCGAGTTGTCCGTCAGATGGCTCTGCGGAATGAAGTGATGAACTGGTTTATGTAGGAATGAATGTGGATCACGTGGTCGCAGTATAATCTTAACCAGCTCAAAGCTGATCAACGTAACGAGGGTTGCCTTTTATATTACGGGATTACGGAACAAAAACAAAAATTTATCATCGCAAATCACTTTATTGTTTTTCAAAATATTCCCCATTAAGATCTATACACTTTTGCATGCCTTGAAACTCTGATTGAGGTATTTCCAAAACATGCATTCTTCAGGTGTCGAAAAACGTTGACCTCTAATTCAATTTTTCACGTACGGGAATAAAAAGAAGTCATGCAAAGTCAGTACTATACGACGGATGACTCATCAAATCGATGTTTTGAGTGCTCAAAATGCAGTTGTTTGAGCCGATCTGTGAAAGCTCGCATTGTCGTGGTGAAAGGTATCATTCCGAACAATTATAAAAATTTCAAATAATAATGTTGAGTCATTTTTACCTATTATATACAATGATACCATCACCGCCAAGCATAAAAATTTGGAAAATTTCATCAAATTAAATTTTAATAGCTTCATCATACGTACGTTAAGTCTGTCCAATCCAGAACAAGACGGTTTAGGACAGAATAAAATTCAGGATAACGTAAATATTTGATAAAAAGAAAGAGGAGCCCACTCGGAATACCACCAGGGGGAATGAATGGAAAATAGGGCCATATTTTATTGACTACCTGTTTCCCTTTTAGGGTGCAGAATGGTGTATGCGCCTGGTTAATATTTTCTTTGCTTTCTCCGAGATTCAGTTTACTTTCTGATTGTCCGTTTCCTTATTTCGATTCGGATGATGGAAGAAAGAATATTCAGCATATGATTTCCCCATTATTGTATTGAATAATGTTCATCCAATTCGTGTGTATCTAGAATACAAATTCTTACTCCCTATAAAATCTGAAGTAATATAAACATATGTAAAATTGACAATTATAGTCTTACAATCTTGAAAGTATCAATGTGTTTTAAGAAGTGTTCTTTAGAAAATACTGTTTTCTAGAATAAACAAAGGTGTATAATTGTCAACTTGAGGTTCGTTTTTAGAATATAAATTGATTTCAAAGTAACATTTGTCCGGGTGCGGCATCTCACAAGTAAGTTCTAACCAAGAATTGCTTAAATTATTGTTAATCGAATATGAATGCCTGATGAGAGAAAAGTGTTATACACAAATCTCGAAACACATGTGTCGTATTCTATTTCATTTTTTGCTTGATTTTTCTGTAGATTTTTTGAATTGTTTGATGTTATGATAAGAATGAAAAATACTTTTATTCATCTAAGAAAATATTGTTTTCTAGAATAAACAAAAGTATCATTGATACCTTCAAGAAGTGTAAAACTATAATTGTCAATTTTACATATTTTTGGTTTATTTACCCTTTCAAGGATAGACTTATTTAATTAAATAATCTGAAGTTATATAATATAAAAAATTCAGAAGGTTGATGGGGATGGCACAGGATGCAACAAAAAGTTTTTACAAATGCATAAAAATTGGCCTGTTTCAGGATTTTTTCAACCAAATATTTTTCTCTGGAGAAAATGAATTTGTTTCGGAATTTTTACGCTCACTGTACTTTGTAATTCTGTTATCATTAAATTTCTTAGTATTTTTTTGCAGTTATTTATTTATTCTTATTTCTTTTTAATTGTTTAAGAATTTCGTCATAATTTATGCTTTTCGATTTTCTCATGAGTTAAATCTGATTTTATTAAATTTTAATCTTTCATTTGAAATATATGAAAGTAGTTTATCAATATTAAATATTTCTTTATTTGTTAAGTTTCAATAATTAAATGAAACAATGGATATGACATATGATGCATTAAATGGAATCAATATTGTGACCGATAATAACGGCAAGTAAATAGAAATTCTTTTGTATTATAACTGCAACTTAATCATCTGCTTCTGTCGTTATTGTTGATTTCAAAGTTTTCTAATTCCTCTTGATTATTATTTTCTAAATCGAATTCTTCCTTTGAGTGTATTTTGATGAAAACTGAGTTGAAATAACCAAAGAAAAAACTTGATTTGACATATTAAGTAATTAGATCTCGATATGCCCCAATAACAAATAAATAATATTACTGTGACATAACTGACAGTACTTGCTCATGCGTAGTGAAAAGTTCAATCTCGTTCTTCTACTGATTGCGAACTGTTGGAAGGACTATATATTCCTTTCAGAAGGCAAATATATAATCAAATACCTATAAGACGAAATTAGGTGTTTAGTGTAATTTCTTCATTCCAGAACCATTGGCAACATAATGTATCAACAATGTTGTATTAGTTTCCATTAGAGAATTGATGAATTCTGTCCTGGGAAATCACAGAACCCACCATGAAAAGTTTATAACCAAACGTTAGATGTGTAAATGAACAATAACCCCACTGAATATAATAACCATTGATACTATCTCGCTTAAATGCGGGCGTTAAAAATTTTGTTATTGAAACACTTTTATGCTTCAATAAAGTGTCTCAAATACGGGTGGGATGAAATTAACAAAGGCGGACGATCTGAATTTTTACTATACGTTATTACTCGTATAACATACAATATGTCCACATATTATTCACATTTTCAAGCAGACTGTCAGGATGGACAGGAAATCTTATAAAAATTTTAGATTAACTCAGGAATACTATATATGCAACCTATGTATTTTTGGATTATCAAAATACTGTTCAAGTTCTGAAATGTACTAAATAGAAATATGTCAAGTTTCAGCTGATTTTGGTATCAAATTTATGTACTTCCAGGAAAGTATTTTTTGAGGGCACAATAGCTCATTGAGGGGAGCTCTTGAATAGTATTCAAAAGTAACACATCATGAATCAAGAAGAATTATCCTGTTTTCGTTTCCCTCTATTTTTTATAACGATCTCTTCAACTTTTTTTTCAATTGATTTCAGGGTATCACCAATGATATCTATGATTGTTTCAATATTTGAACTTGAATATTTATACTTCAAAATCTTTGATTAAAAAAACAACCGTGACTTTGCTATTGGCGGATATAATTTCCAACTCACAGAAATGCATGAATATTTGAGTATTCAATTAATTAATTTAGATAAGATAGGATCCAGAAAAAACGAGGTTATAATTAATTTCCAAGGTACAGAACATTTCAGTACTTAATTGTAATCAAGAATAAAGCACCGGCTCCACTTCAAGGATTGTTTGATGACGATATAGCTTGAAAGGACTACACATGGATGATATAAATATGATAAAAATTTTGTTCTTGTTTATTATGATTCATTCCCTTAACAGACATCAATTAAAGTTAAATTACCGCTAAATCAACATACGAATTCATATATATTTGATCAATTCCACAGACGTAACCGAAATGTACAATTCATAATGTTAACATCGGCCATTTTCAAATAGGAACCAATTTCCCATTCTTGATCGCTTTCAATTCGCAGCTTAACACGTTTCAACATCACGTTGCGGTCACCTCTTTGCCTGTACTATTTTATAATTAACGCGGAACGATTGCATTATACGAATTGATCGACCAATTGCGGCTCATTGATGAGCTGAAAGCGTTCTATAATCTCTGTTGGTAAAACAGCAAAACACTAGCGATGATTGATGTTCAGCCGAATATTCGTTTACCGTCGACCTTGGCTTAAATTTGATATAATTCGGTTAAACAAGAGATGAGGTTATGGAAATAATTGTTGGCATTTAGCTTCAGTATTTTGACGATTTGAGATGAAAAAGATACCTTTCATTCGCAAATTAAAAAATTTACGACATAGTAAGTTCAATGGAGGTATAGGTGAGTAAAAAGTCATCAAAGGTACAGTTAAAAATCCTCAAATATGTCATTATTTATGGACTTATTTTAAAGAGTTATCACATGAATCCGAATTTTTTTAAAATTTTATTTCAAAACAGCATTTCAACCAGATACACGATGTTGAAATTCAATAAAAAAATTTAGAAAGCACTGACGTGAGGTCAGATTGCTTTGGCGCTCTTGTTGAGCTATTTGCGAGTAAATATTCAAACCATAACAAATCTATAAGCACTCTGGTCACGTGAACAATAGTCTTTTCCCGTACTATGGGACAATGTGATGCAAATATGAACGCCTAATGAATGAACAAACCTATATCTCAAATTAAAAATAACTACTCATAATTTTCCCCAAGTTTTGTTCGAAGCTATAATTCCCTTTCCTTAAAAACTTATGTTAGAGCTTTTCTGAATTTTGACAACGTATATTATTTCAGTCACCGAGATTGAATTCTGTCTCTATGATTTCCTGTTATGAAAAATTTTGATTAATATTACGCCAACTGACACTGATTAATAAGCCCGGCATTTGTCAATCGAATATCGATCTGTGATGACCATCGTTCAAAGAAAATCATCGGGACGTATGTCATTTCTCTTTTCTCTTGAGTAAATTAAAAAAATGATCATATCTTTGGATAGAAAAGAGCTACGACCATGAAATTTGAGGATAAGTAAGATATCGATCACCTCAATATATTCACGAATTTTTATTGAAATCCGAAGAATATCTTATGAGATAGTGAGGATTAAAAAAATTTTTTTTGGGAATTTTTTAAAAATTTTCTAGCGTGACGATTTCTGCGAAATTTTGCGAGCTGTTTTGTTGATGCCTCCCTCAACAATATTTCAAGTATCAATTTGATCGGATGAATATTCTAGTAGTTATTGAGGAAACAAAATTTCAGATACTCATAACTACTGAACCATCCGACGGATTTGGCCCAATAACGAACTTGACCGAGATATTTGGACAATTAACCCATTGTGAAAATATGAAAACTCTAGCTCACCTCTTTTGGATGCTAGAGAGGATATGGCCGGCCAGCCGGCCGGACAGACTCAACTTTCGCCACGAATTCTTCATCAGGGAGTCGAACCCAATCGATTGAGACCATTTTCGACTCGATATTCCAAAATTATTAAATGACCTTCTTTCAAGATGTTGGTAGTTGAATGATTCGAAATTTGGAAAAAATCACCGAGCCGAAGTGATTTCAGGTTGCCACATTATCTTTTTGGAATATTATTATCATTGAAAATTTTGCTATTAAACGATAAAAAAATCTCTCAGTTTTTATCCAACACCTGATGAAGGTTCGAGAAAGAGGTGGAGTGTCATCATAAATAAATTAAAAATCAAACAAAATATTTGTTTTATTCAACATTTGTAATGATCGAATACTTAGTTTGAATAACCCAGTGAAACTGGAATGATATTAACACAGTCATAATGCTGCGTTAGAAAGAGCCCAACCCTTCAATTTGACTTTCCTCCAACAACGTCATAAATTGCACTCCGGCAACCAAATAACAAAGATCCAATATGGCTGCCATTCGTGATTCACCATAACTAATTCAATTCCATGAATTTATTTTATGTCAGGCTGTGCCGCTAGTCCCACTTGTTTGGATTATGATGTGGGAGTTATAATAATTATTGTTAATAACGGCAGAACAATCAGAATATTCACCTATTATGATCAGCATTATATGATCTCATTTTCATCACATATTGGATACACAAATATACATTAGACGTATTGATGTATTCGCATGACATAACTGCATGATAATAAAATATTTGAGAGGTGAAATTTGGAAAAAAATTTCCATTATTCCAAAACTACTAGCCTAAATAAAAAACTTGTCCGAGATTCCTCAAACCCATCCTGAAAATTTCAGCATTAGTTGATTCAATTCAGACGTAATCTTGCTCATAAAGGAAAGAATCTATTTGACCACAACTTCTTTATTAATGAATAAAAAAATCACTTCAATCTGGATATTTTAAAAATACAGACAGATTGTGAAAATATATAAGCACTCTATTCAGGTGAACAAGAGCGCCAAAAACTTGTTGTTCATTTACATATTTTTGTGAAGCAATACGAGGGTTGCCTTCTATATTTCGGCATTGGACAACCCTAGTGTTTTGAGGTTATACGTAAAAAACGCTTTGACATACGAGCGCTATTTGTGTTGTTTAGAGTAACTCAAAAGATTCATCTCGCCCAAAAAATGGAATTAAATCGTGAACATTTTTATGCGATTATTTTTTTCAACTTTACGAATGGATTTCTCAACAACGGTGCATCGATGAACTTAATTCTATTTTTGGCGATGAAGCTCCATCAAGGACCAGTGTTTATCCATGGTATGGTGAATTCAACCGAGGTCGTAGTTCACTTCAAGATGAATTTCGTGAAGGTTATCCAAAATCGTGAAGGTCGTCCGAAAACCAACTGATGTTCCAAAATCGTCATGTGACCTATCGTGAGATTGAGACAACCTTAGGCATTAGTGGGACCAGCATACATTCAATTTTGCATGAAAATTGGGCCGTCAATAAATTTTTTCGCGTTGGATTCCACACAATTTGTCAACCGCTCAAAAAAAGGCTTGTGTCGGTTGGTCGAAAAAAATGCTCCTAAAATACGATGGCGGTGCTTCGAAGCATATCTATGACATCGTGACAGGTGATGAATCGTGGATTTCCGCGTATGAGCCCGAAAGTAAACTGCAGCCGACTGTACGGGTGTTTCAAGATGAGCCAAATCCAACAAAAGTTGCTCGCACACGACGACCTTCCAAGCAAATGGTCGCCTGTTTATTCGAAAAACCTGGACGTGTCGCAATTGTACCTCTAGAAGATCGCAGAACAGTCAATTCTGAGTGGTACACAACCATTTGTTTGACACTTGTCCTCCAAGAAATGAGGAAAACCAACCGCCGAATACGGATCACCCTTCACCACGACAATGTGAGCACTCATACATCGGCTCAAACAACAGCATTTTTGAGAACTCAAAACCTCGATTCGATGAGTCAGCCGCCATATAGTCCCGACTTGGCACCGAATGACTTCCTTTTATTTCTGTACGTAAAAATAAAATGAGACATTCGACACTTAAAGAAGCGATTAATGCGTTCAGTATGCATGTTATGGAGATACCTCAGAAGTGGCAAAAGTGCTTTGACCATTGGTTCAAACGCATGCAAAAGTGTATAGATCTTAATGGGGAATATTTTGAAAACAATAAAGCGATTTTCGATTAATATTTGATTTTGTATCTAATCCCGAAATATAAAAGGCAACCCTGATATATTCTTAGATAGCTCTGATGTTAAATATGACCAAAATTTCGATAAATTAAATTATATAATGCAAAGCCATCTATGATGTCAATAACTTTTGGATGAATTGTGCGAGTAAAATAGGTATAATATTTTTTTGAATGAGATATCGGTAGCACTTATCAATCAAAATCTTTTGATTATTAATTTCGAAATGTCTAGTACATAAATGAATTTTTCACCGACATAATATAGTTACTGAATTGAAAGAATGGTTTTATGGTGCAACCACTGAATAAAGACAGTAATTAATACCTCGAAAGTAATGAATGAATACCAAGTTAAAACAGAGTAGCGAATATTCTCAGTAGGTATAATAAGTACGAATTATTTCCACTAGCAACTTTAAATAACGGTTATAATTACTATTTTATAGGTTGATCCTGCCCATCAATTCACTTATTCAAACATTGGGCATTGCCGCAAGTGCAAATTTTAAAAATATTCATCAATAATGGGTGGTTTAAGTAAGAAATCAACGTTCTCACATAAGAGCCCCTGCGCAAATTCCTCTAAATATCATTCTTCAGTTACTCGCAAATTATTATTTATATATCCAGCTCAACCACTTATTATTTTGGTTACACCCGATTCAAGTGGGAGCGCAAATAAATTTGCATTTTTTGCCGATACGTTAAGTTGCTGCAATATAATGACAGTTCAGGTAACTTTGAAATTACGGTATTTGTCAGGAAAATAATGAATTTTTCATTTTTCACTTCAACCAGGTAGATAGTTTGTTCAAGTGCAATATTCCTTTGTATTGATTGCTAAGGAATACTTGAACAGGATAAGTATAGGCTTCACTTCCTGAGGTACTTTGGAGAGTATACCAGGTGGATGTATGAGGTACGTAATTTTTATATTGCTGGTGCTACTCATCAGTTCTTTCCCAGCCCAGGTATGAACCCACTCCCTTTCGATCTCAATCATCATACATTGCCTTATGAATCGCCCGCAATAAATTTTCCAGGAGAATCTTAACAACACAAAGGATCCAGAGTGATATTCCTGCTGACCACCCTCTCCAGAATGTCGAATACAAAAGCAGAAACGTTAACAATCGAGATCTGAATGCTGCTAGTTTCGGAAGTGCAATCAATCAGGGCGTCGAGATGAGCGACGCTCTTCGACACTGCGAGCGATAATCGGCAAAACAAAATAAACAACAGAGAATCGGCACCAAGTTTGGGGGTGGTGTGGGGATCACGGGGGACGGCACAATCGGGGGCATTTGCATTCGGAATCGGAGGCGGAATCGCCTGGTGTTATCAAATCCCAGAGCGCGAATGGTTATTGCAGATTAGCATCCCGTGCATTGTATTAATGTTGGAAATTATAAACCGTACACGTGATAGATAGAGAAAATTTGATTTTAAAACTGTCCCGTCTATATTGGATGTTGCTTAATATACGGCGCGATCTGTCGGTCCCTGTTATAACCTCCAGGAAAGCCTCTCGTACAGGGACGTATTTATGGTATCGGATTTCGAAAGTATCCATATTCCATAATTGCAAATTTCAGCACATTGTTTTGTGAAACTGATCTCAATTTGGTTGACTTGATGATAATTTCATTATTTTATAGAAAAGAGTATAGACAAAGTACTTGGATGTTCTTGGTTACAACAGAGTACAGTTGCAGATTATCAGCTAACTCATCATTGACGCAAAGATGCAAATATCATTGAGAATCAATTCCATATGCAGCAGCGGATAATTTATTCGTTTTCCTAAGTAATGATAAGCTGAGTGAGAGAACATTTTCATTCAAGCTGAAAGAATATAAGAAGAAGGGGAAGAAAGAAGAAGAAGTTTGCTCTGAAATTATATTCCACGAATGCGTTGAATTGAAATCCAAAGTGGCTCTGGTCCAGTAATGCCAGAAACCTAATTCTCTCCTCATCGTTAATTGTTCTGCCATTTCATTCCTTTGTACTCCAGTATAATAAAGAACTCACAAGGAGATAACTAAAAACATTCAATTCAAGTGCATATAGGGGAATCTAGCATTCCCCGTTTAGCTTTGACGACTTAAATTTGTACGTTTGTACAAAGTAAACTGGGACCAAATTGTGTAAAAACAATCAGGTTGCCATTGAGGCAGCAAGAATAGTTCAAGTGTCATAATGACAATTATAAAAGGCAACTACGAATTTTTTTCTCGGAGAAAATTTGCCTTTGGAGTTCCCAGATTGGTCTATGGGAGATGATTCTTCGTCCTCAGGATCCTATGAGGTTTTCAAAAATCTAATTCCAGAGAATCATACATGAATAGCTGAAAACTAGTCTGAAAGCCCCTTCAGCATACAGTTTCCTCAAGGTATTTTGCTGCAGATATGTTTTAATAATTTTCTCTATACGCTTCTTCAGTTGTCAACCATTTTTCAATTTCAGAATGGAGTTTATTCAGAGGAACATTTGGAGACACCCGTTTGGAAATGCTAGAAGAAGTTCAATATGCCAAGTTCAAATATCTCAACTTCTTTTGTTAACAATATTCACATCAACATATCACTAAACTTATATATGAGGAAGGTGTTGAAGGATGCCTGACAAGCGAAGACAGTTCTCTAAACGTTACTGTTTACATCTTCGGGATGCAAGCTTCAGGTAACCGTACGAAGGAAAGGTACACCTAATTACTGAGTGTGATCTCGGAGACCAAAATTGTTTTCATGCAGTCACAGTGCTTCATCAAAGATTCCTCTTTCTAATGAACAGTGACTGAATAGTTACTCCCGGGTTGACACTTAATCCTTTGACAATTTAACCATTTAGGTTAGAGCTACTCAATTTAGATAGCTGATCGATGCTAAATTCATGGGCGTTTTTGGCATATCCTCAATAGATAACTTTCATGTGATCACCAACAGAAGTTGCAGTTTGAAATGAGCGATGAATGTACTGTGGCGAAGTGTTTGAGAACGCTACTTCATATTTTATAAAGCCTTCCATTATACATTGGTAATATGAAGTTAGATGATTAGCCATTTAGTAATTATTCTTCACAATCAGAGTAACTACCACATTTTGATCCCATAACATCAAAATGCCTTAAATATACCCACACAAGCAATTTCCCTTAGCTAACCTACTAAGTTCCTCAACATTGAGATTTTTTGGATGTTTTAATTGTCCGAGCATACTTGGATTTGCTAAAGCTTGTACACAGTGTGTACAGCAGGAAGTATTGTCACTGTTTGCAGAGTATGCATCTGGCGTGTTATCTGCCGAAATACTACTAGATTTGGCTTACACGATAAAAAGTCTGGTGTGAAAGGAATGGGTTATTGATGAATCAAGAAAAGACAATGCTGATGCAATTCACTTCAGCATGGTGGAGTATACTAGGTAAGAGGAGTATACGACTAAAAGACCAGATTATATTTCTTGGAGTTTAGATTGATCCGTCCCTTACTTTGAGGTTTCTACTATGGATGAATTTATTCTCATTTGGTGTATGGAATTGTTTGCTGGGGAGATTCTGTTTATATGAAGGATGTTCTCCTGATGCAGAAATCAGTTTTTTCTCTGCAGAAAATAGTCATTAGGTCGACGTTTGGACTGATTCGTATAGACCTAATTTTACTTCCCAAGGAATAACAATGACTGTCATCAATGTCCACATCTATCAGTGTTTGTGTTATATTCAAGGGAACATGAGCAGGTTTCGGGAGGTTGCTTCCGTTCGTACTGGCCATGACTTGACGTTACTTCTTCCACCTCAGAGGTCGAGCAGAATATAAGTCCTATGAAGATTTATAGCCACCTTCCGAATGAGTACAGGCTGAATAGCATCCTTAAGGTTTTTCAAGAAGAGTGAAATCATTCTTGAACATCATTGTTTGTTTTCAATGAGGGAATGTTTTGGTCAAGAGTTTTTATCGTTGTGAAACTCGTCCATTTGGAAAAACTCATATGCATTGCCTGTTTTCACTTATAGAGCATGTATTGGTGGGATACTTTTTGTCATTATTTCAAAGTTTTGTTTAGAGATGTATTGAGTTTATATTTTAGATATGTTCAAGAAACAATGTTTTGACAAAGGCAAATAAACGATTTGAGATTCCTTTGTGAGAACGAGTTCCACATCAACATATCACTCAATTTATAAGGGAGTAAAGCGTTTGTTACTAAAAAAAGACGGGTTGCACTCCGGGAGTGCCGGCAGAAGTGAAAACTTGAATATTAACGTTGTGCATTTTTGATATTTTGGAATGGTTAGAGAATAATTTTGTATGAATTGCTTTCATTATCAGTATAAAAGTGCTATTATTTATGTGGTGGAATACAATATTCATTTATTGCGCTATCGTACACAAAAATGACAATAGGTTTGTTCGGGTGGCAGTTCCCAGTTGTACTGGGGTCACAGAGAACCAGGTTCTGTAACTCTTGGAATCGTCGCAAGTTGTTCTATGACACGAACGGGTGAGAACAGGTGGGAACAGATAATTTCAAAACGATTTCGTTAAGTGCATAGATAAGTGAAAGTAAGGTTATGTTGTACATCATGGACATTGAACTCTAAATACCATATAGGTATTCATATAGAGTTCAATGATCATGGATCATATCATGGATAGTGTTAAAAAGATATTGAATAAGTTATTGTGTTATTAATACGGTGGAAATACTTTAGAAATTACAAATATTAAAATTGAACAATTTTTTTTTGTCATAAATAAATAAACATAAACATATCCATATAAATAACTGTAAATATAATTTATATGTAATGAAATATTTAAAGAAATGATTTAATTTAATTATAATTTGAAATTTCAATACATGTAGTAGTGGTCATCAGTGGAGAAATTATTTTTGTTAGTTCATATCTGGATAAACTGTGAATTTTTCTGTTATTTCATTGTAATTTTGGTGGAAACTGTGTACAGAAAATTTTATATAATAGAATTAGGTAATTGTATATGGAACTGGTGGCATTTGGGAAATAAATAAAAATATTTTCTAACAATTTTCATAGCTTTGTAATTATTTTTAGATAAGAATTGTTTTAACAAGTCGTTGTGTTCTTGAAAGAGGTCATTCCTCCGTTTCCTTCCTAAATTTTCAATACATTTTGAGTGGTTAAAAATAAAGATACTACAATCACGAAATAACAAAAATAAATATATAGTATATAAATACGAAATATCGTATATATAAATAATATAAAATAATTATCTTACATACTTTGATCAACAACTATGCAATTGTTTTATTCATCTATTGCAAATGATCCTTCCTCTTCTTTGAGATAACAAAAATTTTGAGAAGCTATTATAACGAATTGATTAAAAATTTATACTCCCACAACATCAAATATACTCAAAAACAGCTATGCGAATATCCTAGTCACCAAATATATAACTTAATTGCCAATTAGAACTACTGAAAATTTGAATCACCGATGATTTGAATTTACCGCTTCTTCTGTTGTACCTTGTACCATCTCTAGATCAGGAACCGTAAGAACAGTAACGAACAGTTCCGAAATCAAGTGTTCCGACCACACGAACGACAAGGAACTCCTGTTCCGTCCCAGACGAACGGGTGGGAACCACAAATTACCAAAAATTACAGTTCCGAACTGCCACGCGAACAAACCTAATTTATATTACATTAACATACAC
This sequence comes from Micraspis discolor, assembly GCA_030674115.1. Taxonomy (NCBI): domain Eukaryota; kingdom Metazoa; phylum Arthropoda; class Insecta; order Coleoptera; family Coccinellidae; genus Micraspis; species Micraspis discolor. Next base: position 14,437,808 of record JARTUT010001740.1, read on the forward strand.
AAACATTCGCACAAGCGCCCTGCACCGCCTAAACGAAACAGCACACGCAGGCACGGTAGAAAGAGTGTGGGATATTATTCCCTCTCCTACTCCTCGATCTTACGCTTTTTCGATCACAATCACGTGACCCTGACGCGAGTTTGGATGTTTTTACCCATACAAGAGAGTGCTCAGCGCCGCTAAAGAAGTTTTCACTTCAAAAAGATGCTGGCTGGGCGAAGCGGACGCGGATACTTCATCTTCATTTGGAATCCGCCCCAGATCAACGGATCATGGAAACAAGTGTTCTGGCCCGCAGACCTAGCGTTGATGCACCAGCCGATATTCGGCAATCGATCCGTACGTTTCAACTCCTTGGAGGCCGATCTAACAGTTGTCCGGTTGAAATTATTACGAGGGGTGCCTTTTATAGTTCGGGATTGGACAACCCTAGTGTTGCAATCTACCAATCGTAAAGCTTGACATTTTTGAGGTTATACGTAGTCAGAACATACGAGCGCTATTTGTATATTGAAAGAAAACAATTATTCTTGTCTAATTTTCACTTTATTAATACTATTACACGACCGGTTTCGGTTGTTAAACCATCTTCTGGTGCTAGGTACAGACTGAAACATTTCGTGGGCTTAAATCTATGGGAGGTTCAAAAGTGGTGAATGGTTTATTTCTATTTGGGTGTTAAGTGGGGACAAATTGGGATTATTGAACAGATTTGTCATTTCCATCGCTTCCAGCAAATTTAGTTTTAAGCCTTTTTCGCATTTGTGAAGGATTTTAAAATTTACGATATCCATATGATGCTCTTCAGTCACGATATGATCATAAACTGCGGACTGTTTACCTGATTTCAGATGTTCTTTTAATCTGGTCTCAAAATTTCTGTCGGTTTGACATACATATGCAGCGTTGCAATTTTTACAACAGATTTTATAAACACCTGAAGTTTTCTCGGGTTTAAGTTTGGATTTTGAGTTATATAATATTTTACCTAGGTTTGGACGTCCTGAAAATGTTGTTTTGAAATCGAGTTTAGAAAAATAATTTTGGATTTGAATTGATAGTTCTCCGAAGTAAGTGATATGCATGAATTTATTAGTAGGTTTTTCTGTGGTAGTGTAAAGCATATTAATGGTTTTCAGTTTTCTTTTGTTTTCAATTAGTTTGTTTACTAGGATTCTCGGAAAATTATTATTAGTTGCAATTTCTTTGATTTTATCAATTTCCGATTGTAAGTTAACGTTTGATAAAGGTATGGTGAATGCTCTGTTAATCATAGATTTCAGAACTGCCAGTTTATGATTATCAGGACTGAAGGAATCATATGGTATTATGGCTTCTGAGTTTGTGCGTTTTCGGTAGATGTTAAAGTCGAATGTGTTTCTATCTCTACTTATGGTCAAATCTAGAAAGTTAATCGCTTTGTTGCATTCAATTTCCAATGTCAATTTTATTTTGGGATGAATTGAATTGAGGAAGTCAAGAAATATTTTTATTTGTCTATTTGTTCCGTTGAATCCTACTATAATATCATCAACATACCGGAACAAGAAAATGACGTGTTTTTTTGATAGGTCATCTGTTTTTATGAATTCATTTTCAAGGTAATTCATGAATAGATCTGACAATAATGGGCTCGAAGGTAAACCTGAAGTTTGAAAATATAATTTGGATTCGAATTTAAAGTAATTTTGGGATAGGCAAATTGAAAATAACTCCAGAATTTCTGAAATTAAGAGAGGGTTACTTTTATTTTTACGAAGTGACTCGCAAAATAATTGTTTTCTTTCAGTATTCAAGATGGATTTTCACAAAATAAATGAGTCATCAATTCATTCTACTTGCGCTATTTGTGTTGTTTTCAGTAACTTGAAAGATTCATCTCGCCCAAAAAATGGAATTAAATCGGGAACATTTTCGTGCGATAATTGGTTCAAACGCATGCAAAAGTGTATGGATCTTAATCGGGAATTTTTTGAAAAACAACTAAGCGATTTTCGATGAAAAATATTCGTTTTTGTTCTCTAATCCCGAAATATAAATGGCAACCCTTGTACACCTCGGTTGTTGAAGAGAGGACATCGTTTTATGCCGTTTAAAGGATTTGCGAAATTTGGTTTGGTGAATTTGTTCAACTATGACCGATGTGGATGTATCGGAGCTCAATACAGCAATTGAAAATATTTCAAACAGGCACTAACGTGCAGTCAGAAGATTATGGGAGCTTGTACTCCAAGTGAAATGAACCTAACCAAAACAATTTTGATGACGAAGAAAATACAAAATCATTTGAAAGTTGAAGAATATACATGATGAGTCTCTGACCACTGCGTTAATTTTAACTACTAATTCTTGAAGCCAAAAGAAACATTTTATTACTATAAACAAATTGTGATTTAAGGTTTCACTATACATCACAACGACATTCCATAAATGATTGGACCTATATCTCAAATTAAAAATGACTATTCATAGTTTACCTTAAGTTTTAATCAAAGCTCAAATTCCGTTCTCCTTAAAACCAATGAAAAGTAGGCTCTGAGAAACGAACATTTTGGAAATACTTTTTCAAAGTTTCATTTCTTCCGCAAGGAGGGGCTTCACACACTATTTCTTTGTTGTTCGAAAGACATTCAGCATATAAAAATAGAGAGAAACGAAACAATCAAGACGCAGGTGAAAATCGATTTGTACCGCAGGTGGCAAACCAACATAAAATCTGCATCTCTCCAATAATTCTAGGTTTCTACAATCTCGAAACCTGCACTGGGAGACATAATTATTATCTTTTCACGAACTTCCCCTCATGGCTGCAATGGAGCCAGCCAGAACTCTGTACGAATCGATATAAAACTCATCTTGAACTGAGTAATTCGATTCTGATTCGTATATGTAATATCACCATAGACCACAAGGGCCCAAAGTTATTTCCCATAATCCTAGGATGCTTTCCAGGCCCACGTATATGCGACAGAACATTAATTATAAGTTGAGTAAATTCAATATAACATTCTGACGGTGCCATCAAAATGCTGAATTACATCGGAATAAGGTACACCCTACGTGAATAGTGTCGACTACGAGACTAGTCGGCAATGTAGCAACTTCGATTGTGACTAAAATTAACTTTAAATTGTAATTTACAGGGATATACGACTAGGGCAGCAATAGTATCAACTTTTGGAGTTGAATAATTCAAAAACCAACATGCAGAAGTGGGTGGTTCTGTGGATTTTCGGTGGATAATGAGGTTATTCCTAGAACAAATGGTAGTAGTATTGGGCAGTTTCATCTAATTGCAGCATAGAATATGCTTCTAGGAGTTTAGAACTAGTAATAATCATTTTGGTTATTCAAATTCTTTTTTGCATATTGACGTGCAGCAGCTCTTGAATTTCCATTACAGAAAGCATAAACAAAAATGATGTCTGCATATTCTATATTACTATACACAAAATTGTATTACTGTATCAACTTATGAGTTAACTATAATTATAATTAATGACATCGGAATCTGACATGATTATTCTGGTTTTCCATGGCAACCACAATAGATTTAAAATGGCTGTACATAATAACAGATTTGAAGTGTGTTAGGTTCAGATGTCACTAATTAATTATAATTCTAGTTAACTAAGTTGATAGCTTATCAACAAATACAGGAAAATTGTATTGGTTACCAAAGGGCCGAACGAAGCATGCAAAGAAGAAATCATCTACAGAAAGATATGATTTTATAGACCTTCGAAGAAAATAAAAAACACAGTATTCGTAAAGCATACCAACAACTTAATATTTCAGGAAACAGATTATTCACAACACTTGAAAACAACAATTACATAGCATACCACATCTACTTATTAGTGGGCAATAGAAAATCCGCATGCATTTCGAAATGAATTTAAATTAAATGTTTAAATGGGAATAATTTTCGTAGAAGTTTTGGGACCCTTTGGCTTTAAATGCATTTTTCTCTGAAACGGTTGCTCCAAGCGACTTCGATGACGTATACCTTTTTAAGTAAAAAGGATGAGAGAATCGATTTTTTGAGTCCAAAACGGTGTACAGGGTAGCACAAAGAAGTTGCACCGGTTTACATGGGTTGAAATGGTTGCCAGTGGCGCCCTCCAGAAAATACAACTAAATCGACCACAAACTTGAATTTAAGGTCCCAAAAAACCCCTGAACCAAGAATTTTTCGTCATGATGATGCAAAGCGACCTTACATTCAAACGTTTGCGGCATGTTTCTGAAACATTACTTTGAAATGTTTAATTACCGAATAATATATATCTTGATATCAAGTGTCTGATATGTCACTATGATGATACAAAGCGATGTTACATTTGAACTTTTGCGATATGTTTCTGAAACATTACTTTAAAATGTTTCATAATGATTCACCCATATCTCATATGAAATGTACCTGTGAAGTATCATGTTTACTGGGTAATAGGCCACTACCCTGAATCACCTTGTATGATTATGAACCCTCGCATAAAAAGGAAATACGACACTTTTCTCAAGACCAAAAAGAAAGACGTAAATTTCAAGATAAATTTTCGAGATAAGGAAGACGTCCCCTCACTTTTTTCCACGTATTTCAAACATTGCCACGGACCCGACAAAAGAAATGCAATAATCTAATTTACACATTTAAATTTCTTACGCGCAGCGCTCTTTACATTTTTATGAAACTAGGACAGGACGGGGGAAACGTTCCTTTGTCATTTTCTCTTTTTCTCGAATCTCGCTCAGGAGGCAGGAAGGGTTGGCTCCGATTTTTTATTATTCCATTTTATATTTCGCCTTTCCTCGTTGAAAGAGTCTGTCTTTTTCGCTCGATTCGAATTTTTCTGCTTTATGTAAATTATCGTCGAATTCGCGAGGTTGGAAATTGAATTAGAAAAAGGAAAGATTTTTCCTCGGCTACGGTGGGGATGTATCTCAATTCTAGCGAAAACCGTATGGCGGTAATGATGTCAATCTGATGCGAATTGAGGTTGAAGTACATACTTACATACCAAAGTGGAATGTTTCTGCAAATGGCAAATTACATACCTGGAACAGAAATGAATATAAGTTACACAGAAACATCAAAAAGTGTCATATTGAGGAACGCAATTGGTTTATGTCTTTTCAGAGTGGAAAATATAAGGGAGAGTCAATAAATAGGTAGATTAAGGTTGTTCGGAAATTAATTTCGTTTTTTCCCGACAGAGGGACTAATTGTATCTTTCTACACCCAACTTTACACTCAAACCTTACAATATTTCGATGCTTCAACAGCTTTCATAGCAAGGGTTTTGTGTAATAAATTCTAATTGAGTCTACGAAGTAGTTTCGAAACTTAATAACAAATGAACCATTTTCCGTATTCACAGAAATTGGAGGGTTGATGGGAATGGCACAGGGTGTAACAAAAATCTTTCAAAAATGTATAAAAATTTTGTGAAAGTGGTTTCAGACTTTCGTTGTCAAATATTTTTCTTCTGAAAAAATGAATTAATAATAATAAGTTTATTTCGTGAACAAACTATTTACATCACTGACCTATATATAAGTATCTGTAGGTGACAATCAAGAAATTAATTATTCTATAAATTTGCAACCCTGAAAGTATGACTATTGATAGAATCGACCTACGTAGGTGTCCTTTCCTCTCCAGGTAGAGAGAAATCATCAAAGAACAAAACCAGAAGTATCAAATCTTTTATGGGATTTCAACTGTTGTAATCGGAAGGAACAATCCCCAAATTAAGTATTACAATTGTAACTTTTACTTCAAAAAGATCAAAACATGTTCCAATTCATTATATCAAAACATTGTTTGTCCCATTTATCGTTATATTGTTACATATTTTCTAGTTAAATAGTCATGTCGAATACCACTCGAGATAATATTTCAGCATGTAATTTTTCTCTCTTGAATAATTCAGGTTTGATGCTCAGAAGCAATTTCGCTCATGACATTTTCTCCAAAATCACTCGGGTGATTTTGATACAAATGTCATTCGCCATATTGCTCAAGCAACAAAGTTTCATATTATAATCAAGAAATGTTGCTGGCGAAATTTCATCTCTAGTGGTATTACATATGAAAATAACCACATTCTCATGAACTTAAAAAAAATATAAAAATGACTTGAGCACAAAACTTCAACAAACGACCCTAGACAAAATATAAAATTTTATAAGGATTTTCATTTTGTCATACCAAGAAAACACGTTTCCACTCGAATTCCCCCTCCACTGTACCCTCTAGTTGGAAACAAAGTAGACTAATAAAAATTCATTGGGTTGAACCGCCTCGAGATCATAGAAAAAGTTGGCTTCGGAATAGCGTTGTTGCACCCGGAATGGGTATAATAAAAAGATTCAAAAATATAAGGGTGCGGAGTTAGCAGCGGACATTACAGAAAAAGTATAAAATGGAAGATTATGAACTTGTATCTTTAATAGCCGAACTTTATGTGCGGATGTTGAACGATGGAAATAGTCTTGCTCATGGAATAGAAATATTAGGAGATGAAACGGTCGAGTCTTTAGCTTTAATAACTTTTATTTATTATCTTCCGCCCAACGAAATAATTTAATATTCCCCGCAATAAATTTCGGATTAGGGTTCACTGTGTAATAAAAATGATAATTCATAACAAAATATACAAATTCCGTCTGGAGCATCATAAGAAGTGGATATAAGTTTTATACTCAATAATATTGGAGGAACAGTTTTATATACTTAATATCTGGCATTTACTCAAAGCTTATAAAGGGCTTAATTGAACATTTTGTAAACTATTTTGATAGAAGATAAGTTCGCTTAGTTTCATTATTTGATGATTCAGAACGATTTACAGAGTGGCTATTGGAAGACGAAAAATATACAGGCCGTCAAAATTATGACAAAGTGCACATACTGAAACCCTATTTGAATTAATTGAAAATTTTTGCACGCCTGTATGGAAGAAAAAGCTGCATGACCCACTTTACCAATACAAAAAATTTAGAGGGTTGATAAGGATGGCACAGGGTACAACGAAAGTCCTTCAAAAATTCATACAAATTTGGTAAAAAAAAAAACAAAATTGATTTGTTTCATAATTTCGACTCTCACTGTATAATATGGGATGGCAAAAAAACGAGGTCATAATTCATTCGCATGGTTCAGCAGGGTCAGAATATTTCAATGAATTTTTGTAAACAGAAATAAAGCACCGACAACAAGTTCAAGGCTTGCTTTGATGACAATATATCTGGATATACAGGGCGAGTCTTTGACCACTGCGTTAATTTTAACCATAGAATCTTGACGTCGAAAGAAACATTTTCTTCCAATAACATTTTTCCAAATTTGGCCCCGTTCAAAAGATATAGGTGTTGAAATTTCATAAAAAAAATTTCACCTGTAATATTCAAACGACAATATCAATTGAAATAATCTCTTGTAGAAGGTTTTTGATAACAGTCATGCATATTTTTGCATCAATAGATTTATTCCATTTCTTGTGGGTTTCTCACTACTACTGTACAGATTGGTTGAACTAAATCGATAAAATCATCTGATGAATCATTTCTAAGAGGGGAAATAATGTTTGTAAACTAAACAATTCAGATTCAATAGTGGATGCTGTTGATGGTAATTTTCATTCAAACTAAACTGGACTACAGAGGGGTATTTGCCCAATGTGAAACTTAAAATGCTTATAACTTTGCAACGCAGCTGAATATGGAAAAACGGTATGGAAAAAAAGTGTTTCTTTTGAATTGGTTATAATTGGTTAAAAAACACATATCTTGAGTGGCTGAGAAGTTTTAAGCATCACACCGGTAATTTGGATATGCGTGTTCGAGTCCCACCCAAGGGTGCATTTTTTCCGGAATTTCAAATGTCGAATTTCGTCTGATTCTCATTCAACTAAATTCTAGATTCAATTTCACAGACGTTGAAATCAATTTGTTATTTAATTAAACTCTATTCAAAATTATTGATATTGTCATTGGTACATCAAAAATTTGTTCATAATAAAGCTGGTCACATAAACTTTGGTTATCTGCATATTTCTGCATTTTATTTCCTCAAAAATTTATTCAGCTCCAAGAAACCCCCCCTCATTCAGATGAATTAGATACCTTATCTGCAATTCCTAAATATAAGAAATCAAGAAAGTAGCAGTTCGAGAAAACTCGATTATCGTATCTGCGCGACCAAATGACCCAATTTCTGATCCATCACGACACAAAACTGGATTTCCATCATGGAAAGGAAGTGTATTAACGAAGAAAAAAAATTACTCCCGATTGTTTTCCTGCTTGACTTCGCTGGATCCGGTCATTTTGCAGGCAACTAACGCAAATGGAACATGAAACAATCGGGTGCTGAAAGTACCTTTAATGATATTGCGAGTGTTTCTGCCATTCTAATTCCCAATTAAATATGGTGGTAGCATTTCGTAATTTTTAATACAGATCTGTATCGGATTAATAACATGCCAACCGAGTGGCCTCGGCGGTCGAAGAAGGGTTGAAAATCTGCCTTTGGAATATATACGTGAGTATTAGTACATTTGATAAATTGTGAGATAAGTCTTAGGACAACATAGAATTAGGCTTGTGGTCGAACAGGGTAATGAATAATTATTTGAGTTTTTCTGATCGAATCTTTGTTTATGTGTATCTAGTCCATCGAAATGTAATGAACTTTAGGCTTCACCTTGCGTTTGTCCGAGACCGCGACAATACGTTTGGAACGAGTAAGGGGTCACTAAGAGCTTATTTTCAAATTTGTGGGGTCGCCACCCTTGTCCCGCCGTACCAAACGTGAAAAATAAGATGCAGAAGCTCATTTTCTCTATATCTTTTAAACTATCAATCCAAAAAAAAAGTGGAAACATGATTTGAACTAATTCTAATTTAGTTTGAATATGATTAAATAAAAACTTATTTAATAAAGTTTCCACATTTATTGTGTTTTAACAATATGTAACACTACATTTGCAACAATTGTTTCGCCAAATTCTTGGCTTCTTCAGGTGAGTTCGATGTTAAACTACTCCAAAACTTTTTGAGTCTTCCTTATATATTTCTCAAGATGGAAGAGGGGACCGGTATTCTAAATGCTTCTGGGATTTTTTATGGCATGTTCATCAATGGTGATCTGTTGACATCCGTTTGGTCGTTGAGTAAGATATTTTGCTTGTTATATCTGTTAATTTCCATTGTTTCTAGAATATTAAGCCATCTGCTTTTGTTTTCTATGTGCAGAATTTTATAGTTTGGATCAAACATATGTCCCTCATCTAAAAGATGGGTCGCATAAGTTGAGTTCTGTTTTTTATTCAGGAAACTACTCAAATGTTCTTTAATCCTCTTCTCGAAGTTCCTTCCTGTTTGTCCAATATATACTTTCTGGCATGAACCTCAATTCAACTTATACACTCCTGATTTTTTGTTTTTATGTGATTTATCTTTATTATTTTTGATTAAATTACTTAAAGTATTATTGGTTTTGAATGCTATATTGAAATTCCTTTTGTTTTTTAAAAAATTTGCTACTTCTATTGATATTTTACCTGTGAAATTTAATGTTATATATCTATTCTGATCTATTTTGTCGTTTTTGGGGTATATTAATGTCAAAGCTTGATTTAATAGGAATTTATTTAATATTTGTTCCACAAGGTCTGGTTTGAAACCATTATTAACAGAGATTTGTTTTATAGTATTGAGCTCACAATCAAAATTTTGTTTCTTCATAGGTGTTTTGATTAGTCTATATACCATGCTATTGAATGCTGCTAGTTTTTGTGAATATGGATGATGTGACTTTGAATGGATTGTTATGTCGGTGTAGGTTGGTTTGCGATAAATTGCAAAATCGTGTTTACTATTGATTTTTGATATTGTTAAATCTCATAAAAATTTATTTTACCATGAAGTCTTTTTTTTCTTCTTTCCTATGAAATTTATATGAGGTGAAAGTTTATTGATGCAATAGAAAAAGCAAATTTTTCTATTGCATATATTGGTACCACTATGTAGATGATATTTTATGTTTGTTAGGAACAATTAGACAGTTGACCATGTTTTCAGACTTCATCAATAAACTTTCACCTCATATAAATTTCACGTATGAAGAAGAAAAAATGGTAAAATAAATTTTTAGATTTAACAATATCAAAAATCAATAGTAAACACGATTTTGCAATTTATGGCAAACCAACCTACACCGACATAACTATCCATTCAAAGTCACATCATCCATATTCACAAAACTAGCAGCATTCAATAGCATGGTATATAGACTAATCAAAACACCTATGAAGAAACAAAATTTTGATTGTGAGCTCAATACTATAAAACAAATCTCTGTTAATAATGGTTTCAAACCAGACCTTGTGGACCAAATATTGAATAAATTCCTATTAAATCAAGCTTTAACATTAATATACCCCAAAAACGACAAAATAGAACAGAATAGATATATAACATTAAATTTCACAGGTAAAAATCAATAGAAGTAGCAAATTTTTTAAAAACAAAAGGAATTTCAATATAGCATTCAAAACCAATAATACTTTAAGTAATTTAATCAAAAATAATAAAGATAAATCTAGATAAAAACAAAAATCAGGAGTGTATAAGTTGAATTGTGGTTCATGCCAGAAAGTATATATTGGACAAACAGGAAGGAACTTCGAGAAGAGGATTAAAAACATTTGAGTAGTTTCCTGAATAAAAACAGAACTCAACTTATGCGACCCATCTTTTAGACGAGGGACATATGTTTGATCCAAACTATAAAATTCTGCACATAGAAAACAAAAGCAGAAGGCTTAATATCCTAGAAACAATGGAAATTAACAGATATAACAAGCAAAATATCTTACTCAATGACCAAACGGATGTCAACAGATCACCATTGATGAACATGCCATAAAAAATCCCAGAAGCATTTTAAAATACCGGTCCCTCTTCCATCTTGAGAAATATATAAGGAAGACTCAAAAATTTTTGGAGTAGTTTAACATCGAACTCGCCTGAAGAAGCCAAGAATTTGGCGAAACAATTGTTGCAAATGTAGTGTTACATATTGTTAAAACACAATAAATGTGGAAACTTTATTAAATAAGTTTTTATTTAATCATATTCAAACTAAATGAAAATGGATTTCCATCAAGTGAGGACCTCAACCATTCAAGATCTAATTCTAATTGTTTGGTTGTTCCACATTATTAGCCGTTCCGAACAGAGAAAACGACACGTAAATTAATTCGATTTTATCACGAATAACTTACGTAAACACAGACGTGTGGTCTTTTTGACATATCGATATTTTACAACCTGATCTATTAAAACTATTTGTTTTGTAGATGTATTCATACTGACAGGTACACAGATTGGCAAACCTGGATCAGTCATTGATAGTGAAAAAGATGGTATTTGAAACCTAGACTCCTGGTATTGCCAGTCTAATGAAAAAAAAATCCTCTGGTGAAAAAAAGCCAGGACAATGGAATTCAAGGATATGTAAGATATCAATAACTGTTTTCAAAAATAAAATATCACGAATATCTTGTGAGGTATAAAGTAGCCAAGGCATATACTAACCCAACAATACCGTTACCAAGCAGCTACCTGAAATAATTTCCCCTTCAGCCTACTTTTCCGTTTATTTATTGAAGGAACCTTGTATATCTCCCAAACAAATTCATTAAATGTAATGTTACCATTGTTTTTAGTCAGGTTCTATAATAAAATACTATATATACCTTTTTTCCATTGATATTCAACTGACGCCACTTACAGACGCTTTCCCTGTCACGATGAAAATATGTTCAATACTCTGAAAATGTTTAGTTGATCTGTGGTATGACCCAAAATATCATGAAATTCGCCACATTTAAGCAGTCCCTATTATAGCCGCTTGGTAAATCCATTGACGAATTAGTTACACTGAGTAAAACAATAAATGACTCATTATTCAAACCAATGATGGCTACTATATCAATTTAAAATATTATAACTGTAGGAATCACTTGAAATTTGCTTCGTATATATCTGAGTAATAGACGAATTAGTCATAAGAAATTATTTAGAACAATGACGGTAGTGGGCTCTGCGTAATGAACGCCTACGCAAATAAAAAATAGCTTATTCGCATATAGATTTACAGTATCAAGGTCATGAAATAATTCATTCAATAGAAATAATGTTTGATTCTTCTCGAAATCGAAGTAAACAATCTTTATCGGAGAAACAAAACGCTCCTTAAAAGTACGAATAAATGAACATCAGAAGGTTTCTCAAGTGTTCGACACCGATAGATCCAAGTGGGTCCAACATGCTGTAAATGAAAATCATCTGAAATGAAACTCTACCTCTATCATATCAAAAAATATCTAAAAAAGAGAATTTTGCTTAAGGATTTGCCTTTGAAGCTTTAAAAGATTCAACTAGTGTAGAAATTGAAACCAACCGACCATTCAAATCGCCGTAGATCGGCGCAATTCAATCCTAAATAAGCCGCTTTTTTCAGACGAAGCCCATCTTCACTTCTCAGGGTATGTCAACAAGCGAAATAGCCGCATTTGGGCTTCTGAAGATCCTAGAGAGATTGTCGAGAAGCCTCTGTATGCTCAACGCGATACTGTATGGTGAGATATATGGTCTGGAGGCGTGATTAGGCATTTTTGTCGTGGATGAAGTCAATGGATCACGCTATCGCGAGATATTACCTCCTCAATTTCGGCCCATAATTGATGACACGAATATCACTGACATGTGGATTAAAAAAAGACAGTGTCACTTGTCACACAGCCAATGAGACGATTAATTTATTCCAAACCAAATTTGCTGATCGCATAATTTCACGTTATTCAGCAATTAAATGGCCAGCCACATCCGGTGATTTAACACCACTGGATTAGCTTTCGTGGGGCTATCTTAAGGACAGAGTCTATACGGAGACAATCGAGTCGATTGCAGCCTTAAAACTCAAAATCTGTGATGTGATTTTGCCATAAAGTGATTGAAAATTTCGATGAAAGACTTTACTGCGTGGTCGTGATGGACATTTGCCGGATATCATTTTTCATTCATAACTGCCGAACTTGTTTTTTGCAATACAACGAAAATTTGAATAATCCTCATCAACATTTTATCATTTATTTTGTTTTAAAAAACAAATTTCTTGTTGAAAAACCCTTTATTATATAGGGAATATAAGATTCAACCTCGATCGCCAAAAAAAAACACATCGGGACCAGACCTTGCGCCCGACGGGAGACGGCCGGAATCGAAAGTGCTTCCTGGGTCGGATCAACAAGTGAAACCGGAAGCGGAATCAGCTGCGAGCGACAAAAAGGAAAACCGCAACTTGTTTTCCGCATGTAAAGGCATCCGAACGGCGGACGTGACACCACGAGCGTCGAGACAGGGACTCCCGCTAGAGCCAATAAAACGTCCCGACCCGGATTAGATGGATTTCGGGGAAGTGAGTGAATAAGTGAAGATGAATGGGGATGGAAGAGCCCGCGAGAATCATTCCGATGAGGCAAGATGGGCCTAGGCGTGCCGTGAGTGGCGTTGATGTTTTGAGGGATTTTTTGTTTGGTGATTGCGCCCGGGATTTCTTGATGAGCAACGGTAAAAAAGATAGTAGTAGAAGAACAGAAAGAAAATGTTTAGACGCATTGATGTGAGGTCAGGTGCATTTGTGTGCTTGTTCATTCAGTCTTAACCTGAATTTGTAGAAACATTGAAAAGTTTGCATTATAATCAAATATTATAAGAGAATGAAAGTCAGAGGTTACAGCAAAACCACGAAGTGAAAATAGAGCTAACTGGTTTCGAATTCAATGAAGTGTTTTTCAGGACACTCAAATGAACAGTGTGGTAAAGAGAGCATCCATTACGAGAAGGAATGTAAACGAATCAACAAACATCAAACTTGTAACAAACAAACTCAACATTTCCTTCCAGTTTTAATTGAACCTCAGACTTTTTTCAAATATCACATTTAAATATCGGGTGATTCACAAAGATGGCCCACTGGAATTTCGAGCAGGCAATCTCTACGTTATGATTCAAAAATTTTTTAACCCTAAAATAGTTTCAAATCTCTACAGTTTCAGGTTATAACGATAGCTGACTATTACACACTACATCAAGAATATTATGGCATCATTAGATACCTCAATTTCAGCTATATGCTATGACATGGCAAAAACTCAATTGTTCAAGTTGAGATTTAGGTGGAAAAAAGTGAAATAGAAAAAATTGGACCCACGTTCTTCGATGAAATTTTTTTCAAAAAACCTTCACAATATCCTATTCAGCTAAAACTAAGTATTATAAGACCGTATAAGACGGTATTGACCTGAAACGCACAAGGTGTTCATGAGTTGAGATGAAATTGGACAGCTCAAATTCATCATAACTCAAGATTTCTAAATGAGAACATATTTTTTATTGCTTCAGTCGATTTTACGTAAAAAAAGTCTTGCTGAGCATATCCTTTACCAAGGCTACTCAACCTTTTGAACAGTCGGGCCAAACGGTGGATTCAGTCCTCAACTATAGGCCACTTAAATATCCTCTTTCAGTTACTCTCAGAACAAGCGCAATAAAAACTCAATTTTTAAGAAAGTAACATTATTTGTTCGTTTGGAGCAAACGGTGTCCCAGAACAGTATCATTAACTAAATTTAAACAAATTAAACTTTTATTTAGTCAATGTTATTTCTGCAATTGTTTATGTTCAACTACTTATGTTTGGCGACATCATAACTGTTATTTTTCATTAGAGTATTATAATGATTTGACACCAAATATCATTGCATTAATTAAACAAAAGTATCCAAATTTTAAAATAGCTTGTAAAATTCGAATAAATTGAGTAATAATATTTTTTCGAGGCTAAAAGACAAGGAAGATACGCTAGATTCAGTGGATGTCATATATAAGATAAATTGTGGTGCATGTGAGGCTTACTATGTTGGACAGACTGGCCGTAAGTTAAAAGTAAGATTAAAGGAACATAAAGGGACGTACAACAGTTAGGTAAAAAAACCGGCCTATCGAAGCATACAACTGAAACAGGGCATAAAATGAACTTTGATAATGTTGAAGTATTGAGATACGTTTCAAATCAGAAAAAACGGTTGTTCCTAGAGTCAGTAGAGATTAATAAAAACGTTAATAACATCAATGTATGTACTGATACTCAAGATATAAGTTTAATTTATTGTAATATTCTACATAACACAAGGAGCGTAGGAGTTTGACAAAAGTACCATCTGAGGTTGATAGTAACAAATAACAAATACGTTGTTCTGTTAATGATGTGCTGTATATACTTTTTACATAATTAAGATCTGAAAAACATTTTCACATACATATGATGATCCAAAACTATTTAAAAACTGTAAGGCCATGTCAGTTAATGCTGAGAATTCTCCTTTTGGTACTAATTTCCAGAATATAGTATAGGACCTATACCTCAATTGAAAACTTCAAGATTAATTGAGGGAGAAGTTGAAATACAGGAAATTCAATATTTATATCTGATACATTATATCTGATTGGAGCAGAAACGTAAAGAGTTCCAGTTTGGTCGAATACACCTATAACAACTTCAAAGAAATCCTGGGTAGTAATTGGGAAAGAAGTCACATCTGGGCATTGGTATTGTTTATTTTATGCATTGCTCAAAATTAATGAGCCACAACTTTCACTCAGACCGATCAAAGCAGACATAGATGGCCCAAACTCCAAGTTGACTTTTTTCAATAGGGACAACATCCTAAAGTAGCTACAAAAGAATAATCTGCAAATGTGAAAAATTCCTTTGAATTCAGCAGGACTGTTAACAGATTACGGACACCAGATCATCTTGGCTAGCTTGGATGTATCCTAGTTATTTACTAACATAATTTTAGAAGCAGCCAAGTCAATAAGCAAAGATATCCAACTAAATTGATCATGTAAGGAACAACATTTTTTTAATTTAGTGGGGTTGGGTTTTCAAACAACATATTGTAGATTCAACAATTTTTTTTACCAGCAAATAAAAGGCGTTCCAATGGGATCAGTCATATCACCCATTCTGGATCAGTGTGTTACTGATGATCTCGTAGATAAATTTCATTTGATGTTCCAATAATCAAGAAATTCGTGGATAAGTAACTGTGGATGTATTCGGATCGTTTGATGTAAACATCTTATTTTCAATTGAGGTTGAGGTAGACAATAGACTTCCTTTCTTAGGTGTGATGCAATTAAAGAAAGATCAGCTAATTTATACTGATTGGTACACAAAATCTTTTGCATCTGGCAGGTTTTTTAATTTAAATTGTGCTCATGAGTTCAAGCACAATCAATTTAGTTATAGGAATGAAAAATAGATTACAAAACATATGTGATACGAGCTACTATAATGCTGCATTAGACAGTCGTGAAATTTTGGTGACACAAAATTAATTATAAATAATAAAGATCTTTCCCAATATCTCAATTATAACAAATGAGATAATGGATAATATTGTAGAGACTGGACATATTATCAATTTTAATGATGCCGCAGTTTTGAGATGAGTTGATGACCTAACTATTCATGGAGTCAGTTAAGATAAGTCTATGCGACAACAATATAAATGTGAAAACAGACTTCAGTGCAATGAGTGACATCTATTGCAATATTATTGATTTGGTGAGAAACCAAAAAACTGGCGAACATAACAGAGATGAGACCTTAAGGACGGGATGAAACTGAAGAATGAAAGATTGTTGAGCATTTTCACATAATTGTCTGTCTTAATAATTGTCAACCTCTTCACTAAAATGCGCCAAGTTTTACCTGAAGAAGTAAAGAAATTTAAACTAAAGCTAGGAAGTTTACCATCAATAAAGAATACCAATTAAGACCCAGTAGTGATTTCTTTCCCAATAACTATCTAGGCAAAGATTTCCTCAGATTCACTTGGCCAGGAATATCCGTCGAACGACTCACGAAATGATAAAATCCCGAGGCAACCCGTACGGTTCAGTTTGAGGGCCACTAATCATCGCGTCGTCGCACCGTCGGCATTAATGGAGACATCTCGCCCGAAACCCCAGATTACCCTCGTCGTGTTTTACACGTTGGCGATGAAGTGGCTGAACGGAAAAGCGGGAAATTCTTGGCCGACGATCTAAATCACCGACTTCACTGCCGACTTTGATTCGACACCCGAAAAGGGAAAATTAGAGGGGGTTGGTCCTCCCTTAATCGTTGAAGTGTAAACGGTCTGGAAGGGAAAGATGATGAGAATATCTTTGCGGTGAAAGTGGATAGATAGGCCAAAAAATGAAGATAAATTAATTATGATAAAAAGTTATTTATCGCAGGTTATGTAAGGACTAATACTGAATAGGTTATGTCACAAAAGAAGAAAAAATAAATGATTTCATATAAATATAAATAAATAATGCATGAAAAAAGATTAGAATCCGTTACACGTACTACTTGGAATATTACTTACATTACGGACACTTAACGAAACTGAAGTTAATGTATTAGATGTTCAAATTGAGCACCGATTACTTCTTGACACTTAGCAAGTTGGTTTGTAAATTTTCTAGTAACATTAGCTATTACTTCTAGTGGAAATCTCTGTATTTCGTGAGTTATTCCTGCAGCTAATTCTTGCAAATTATTTAGTCTATCAACATAAACATTAGACTTTAAATAACCTCACAGAAAAAAGTCCAGTGGATTAATGTCGGGACTTCGTGCAGGCCATTGAAAAGTACCCCTTATTCTAATCCATTTGTGATGAAATGTCTTATCAAAATATTCTCGAACAATGCGAGCGTAATGGGGTGGTACTCCATTCTGCTAAAACATGATATTATTTGGTAATTGTCTATTTGCCTCCAGTGCCGGAATCACTTGTGTCTCTAACAACTGTAAATACCTATCTCCGTTTAAAGTTTCTTGTAGGAAGAAGGGTCCCACGATTCTATTATAAATGCCGGCCCAAACGTTCAATTTTTGGGGATGTTGTGTATGAGCCTCTTGAAACCAATGAGGATTAGTTTGTGACCAGTAGCGGCAGTTATGTCGATTAGATGTACCGTTTAAACGAAATGTACCATCATCGTTTTACAAAATAGTAAACGTCTGTCGGAATCGTCTTCGGAAAGTTCAGTTTGTCAAGGAGCTTTTGGATTTTCATCGAGGAGATATGCGGATCGTCATCTGAAGCTAACATTGCGACGTCATTTGCAAATGCTGCATTGGTTATATCATGATCTTCTGGTACATCAGCAGTGTAGTAGATACAGGTATGGCCCCATTGCAAAATTCTTTTTCTCTCAGTTGAATGATGTTTGCATCTAGTATGATTTTTACTCGAAACAATGACAATGACAGTTGAGTCTAATAAAATAACAATTTAGGACGCTTAACTATGTACCATTGTTAAATTTCAACCAGCTAGTGCATGATTCAGAGTTGCTCTGCGTTCCACAACAATCTTTTTCAAGCCTCTACTAACACTAACTGAAGCATCATAGAAATCCAAGGGCATTATTATAAGAAATGCCTTACGTTGAATAACAATGTTCAGACTGAATCAAAAACGTGCCGTAATTGCCAACAGCGGATGTAAATATTGACCGGAACAATAACGACACAAAAACAAGTACATCCTCGTGTTCTATCCCAATATTGCGAAACTACCGTCTATGCAAATATCCCTCAACAATGAAAACTAATGGACGATGTAGAAGCAACTTAATTCCGTTAAAACGCAGCAAGTATAGAGCCAGATTGCAATGAATTAATATCAGCGCTTTTCAATTCAATTTAATCCGTTGGAAATGAAGAAAAATACCAAGACGGACGGACGGAGTAGGTTGAGATATTGTTGTATTTGGGATGGGCGGCTTTCCCGGGGGTCGGCGGAGGGACTGTCTGCGCTACGTTCCAGACTTTTGATTTAATTTAATCTGTAGAGAAATATTAGTTTTCCGAGGATCGTTCCTTTCATTCCAGATAATAGCTCTTCCATGGCGAATGCTCGGCATTGTAATATTTGCGCCATTAAAGTTAATGTATCGGGAATGTGGAAATGGGTTCCGTTCGGTTCGAAAATTGAAACGCTTGTTGTCCTTGAATTGCGATCATCGAGGAATTCGATAAAAATATTATATCAGGGGAAAAGACGACGAGAAATCCGACTTTGAGATTATTTGTTCATCATCTCTGTTTAGGATAAATATCTTCGATGATTTAAAGCAGAATTGTAAAGTAAGGATCAAAAGAAACAGTTGGTCCGACAGCACGATGATACTGCGAGTCTCCCATTGGTTCACATTTTCGCCGCCAATAATGTCACCTAAGCTCAACAGTCAAATAGTATAGTAAATTTTTTATTTCGGCGGCCTACGCGTACTTTTTTTTTTTTTGAAGCGTATTTTGATACTCATGTCCTTTACTATGCTAAGTACGAAATGAAAACAATATTCAGATATAAATACTTGTGTGATATCAATTACTACTCAAGATGTTTCGAACCAATTCAGCTCATCTCAGGAGTAAATCACTAAAGTGAAGCTGAAAATAACAAAATTTATAAACAAAACGTGAAACGCTCAGACTATAAAAGACAAGGTACCAAATCAAACGAAAAATGTAAAACTACATAAGTGATAAGATATTAATGAACAACCAACGGATGAAAGCTCACAACGGTCGAAAGCTAGTATTACAATTAAATAATGAAGATAATCGATATAATATGAAATAATAAAATGTTAACAATATAAAAACAGTACGAAGAAGAGGGGGTTGTTAGTACAAATCCCATTTGGCAAAAAAGAATGCCACAAACTGCACAAAACAAAATAAAATTAATTTAAGAATGTAGAACATCACAAGAAACTCACTCAAATATCTTCAAAGACAATTCATGAGAATAACGAGTTATTCTCACAAGTTATGACTTCGAAGTCATGACCTAAAATAGTTTCTTCAAAATACTCTCCTCTGACACAAACGAACTAATCATCAACAAATGGGCAATGATGTTGATCGATCGAAGATTTGAAATGAATATAATGAAAACGAATAAAAATGACTTATAAATTCATATCAACAATCACCTACTGTCATTCAGTTGATAGAAAATGAATAAGAGTAAACAAGACGAAAAAAACTGGGCAATGATGTAGATTGATCGAAGAATTGAAATAAATATATCGAAAACTAATAAAATCATACATGCTTTATTTAACAATCACGTACTGCCATTCATTTGAATGAAATTGAATAAGAGTAAACAAGACGAAAAAACTATAAAAAAAATCGAAGGAACCAATATTGCAATCTAGTTGATAGAAGACAAACGAAAATACCATTGATGTAGTTTCATGGTTCTGTCAATCTTGACACTTAATTTAAATTTTCAAATATTTTCAGCATTTTTAAAAGACAATTTTTTCTTGATAAGTTTAGAAGATTCGATCGAAATGTTAGTAGCAAGAACTATAAGAAATGACAAGTATTGCCCAAATAATAATTATACAAAGCAACTAATAACCTCGGGACAAAAACTGTAATATTGAATAATTACACGACATTTAATCATAAATATTAACCTCAACATTCAGAATTTCACCCTGAACATATCAATCTTGATCGTCGCCCCTAAACCAACCCTCTTTCAACCCCTCGTGACCCGATATAATTTTCATCACGAATTTTTCCTAAAATCGATTTTTCCGGTAGCCTAAAATTACTAATTAACGACGACAGGGAGGAGAAAGCCTGCATCCGCCCCCTCTATGCCACCCCCCTCGGATGGCGGCGGCGTTACGGCACTGATCACAGGGAACGACCGTCCACGCTCGGCATAAAAAAAACGTAATTAATTTTTCAGATGGATGTGAATATATGGGATCGATACGGATTTCTGTCCCGAAAATAAATCTGAAAAATACATTCGCGATTTGTGATATTGGAATGCGGTGGGCAACGTGAGGGTTGGAAGGGGTGGCGGAGCGGCAAAGGGGTTGCGATCGTGAGGGGTTGCGGATTGCGCCTCGCACATTAACTAGTACGGATGGAAATAACGATAACTTAAGTGAAACGTTACATACACAACCGCTTTGGAAAATTAACGCGATTTTGTAACTGCTACTTGTAACGAAATCGTAATTTTGGCACGCTCGTTCTAGTTTTATGTATAACCTCAAAAATGTCAAGCTTTTCGATAGAGCTGTCAGTTGGTAGATTGCAACACCGAAATATAAAGGACAACCCTCGTAAGCCTGACCGATGTTAATTGGAAGATTCTCTGACATTTCTCTTTCCTCTTAAGTAACCGGAAAAAAAATTTAATCTTCAAGTGGAAGGAAGCTGCAAAAATAAATTGAGAGAATATATGAGATATCAATAACGTCCATACAAGTATGAAAGTTTGTTTAAATACATCCGATATCTTATGATACATAAAATATTGAATAATATTTTTTCTGTAATTATAAACAAATTTTCTAGTGTGTCTAGTGTGTGACCTTTTTCCGGACACTATGAAAGTAAAAGAATCTACAAACCTATAGCTCAAATCAAGAATAATCATTCACACCCTTTCCTTTCAGTTTGTTCCAAACTCAGACTTCCTTCTCTTTAAAACCCATCAAACGATATATAATCTTTACTGTTAACTCTCGTTCTTTGAATAACCGTATTTATTCAAGTTGAAAAATAGAAATGATTGCCATCTGATAAATAATTTTCATCGTCATTATTATCGTTTGTTAATTATTGAGAAACAGAAAATGGTCATTACATCTTTATTTGATGTGAAATAAATAGGATAATTCTGAAATATATGAAAAAAAAATGAAAAAGCAACTTGATTCTTCGGATGACCCTTTCCGGCTCAATATTCGAAAATAACAGACATTTGGACATCATCTATCAGTACCAGATTTTTTCAACCCTTTTCACGTACGGCCGAAGAATACAACCCCTTTTCTGATCGATTTCTTGTCGAGCACATCCTCATACAACTAATAGTCCCTTTCAAGTTCGGTTCATCGCTGCGGACAAAGAGAAAAACCGTATGGAGTTGCGTAAACTCCCAGAAAAACCACCCTTCTCGACCCCATGCAAAGGGGAAGCATTTGTGGCGGCGCGAACGGGGTTGCTCAAGAGATGACAGGTTTGATTTGCATGTTCGCATAAAACCACCGCCGCTCGCGGGGAGACAACTGATCCAGGGTGGCTGGTTAATGTGTGTGGCGCAATTCGCAACCCCTCGCGAATAGAAATAGGGCGGTATTTCGATCACGCGATTCCGAAGCTTTTTATTGAAGGAAAGTTTCGGAACACACTCAAAAAAAGAGTTCGAAACCCTTGAAACTTTTTTTATACTCTTCGGAAATTCTTCGTTTTTAGATTTGATCGGGACAAATATTCACTGGGACACCCTGTATACATACTTCACAGGATTAAAGTTTTCTTTTTGGTGTCTCGAAACAGCGAAGTTATATTTTGCGAAGGTGGGAAAACGAATCCATTTTTTCTCAATACTTGATATCTAACAATAACATTAAGAATGTATGTCGAGTTTATTGATATCAACTATAGGAGATTTTATTATTTTATTGCCTATATGCGGCACGCAACGCTCTAACTGAATGGCAGTAAAGACAATGAAAAATTGTCCATCCGTAGTGCGAGCTGGTCACGTTTGACGTATGATATCCCAGAGCTTCAAGACCTCAAGTGCAACTGTGGACCGGTTTCGAGGTGATTTGCCTCTCATCAGCACAGTGTAGCACTGAACTCCTGAAGGGGGCTGCCAGTACTTAAAGAATATTGCGAGGCACTCCCAAGTATTCTCCTGAAAGCGCGCCATCTACATCTCAAAGACTGAAACAGTCCCGTTTCCTCTATGGATTCATAATTGGGGATCATTTTTGTCGTATGAATCCATGGAGGAAAATGATCACATAAAAATATTTATTCTCTCTTAATAGTGCAGTTAATTTCTTCAGAAATGCTAAAATTCGAATTTTCATTCAATATCTATGCCAACTTCATCATTATAAGTCCTTTCCAATCCCCTACCGAGGAAATAGAAGTCACAAACACACAACAATATTGTGTTTCACTTATTATCACCAGAAAATTCAAATTAACTATTAGTAAGAGATAACTTTTCTGTTGATAATATAAATTAATATTAAAGTCAGGTTTAATCGTTGCTAGTCGATTTCGGCTTTTACAGGTGGCGAAGCCACAAAAAATCACCATATCCTCAAATTTAGATCAAGTAATTTCCTCCAAAATGTTACTAGTATGCACACCAGGCAGAGCTATAGTCCCAAAAAACACTTTTTTTTGGAGATTACAAGATTCTTCCATCCGGAACACTAACAAACCCTACGAATCGCAGGATCCATTAGCGAGATTTTTTCTTGATGGAAACCCAGACGTGTTTATTTCCCACTTTTCAAGTCATCCGAAGGTCATCGCTCAAAGTCGTACCCGTGCACTTTTCCAGGACGTCGACGCCATCCGACTACGCCCCTGTCCCTCCGGGCGACGCTCGCCGTTGGCAGCCCATCGATATTCCGTTCGAATCAGGAACAAAACTTCAATTTTTATAATGAACGTCCCTAATCCAATTTGAATGATGAACGGTCGCGGAATATTTTCCCGTTGCGCTTTTGTCTTCAATTCGATGTTATATTTTTAATGCGGACTATAAATCACCCCAAATTAAGTTAATTAAAAATAATTTCTACGAAATTGTTCGCCACTACCCGGCGCCCCCTTGATTAATCACGGCGCAGGGATTATGTGTGTTTTAATTCCCATTGTGACGAAAAAATGAGATAAGAATTGATTGGGATTCGTGTCCAGTATGGCATTCGCCATTTTGCATAATGCATTGAATGGTAAATACAATGAGTTTCCATGAAAATCTCCCTTCAAAAATTTAGAAAAGCAAAGGCTTTCAATGAAGAAATGGACTTTCTCATCATCTCTAATATTTTTTTATGAATTCTAGAGAAATTTCAAGATTGAAAAAAAATCCTTAAAAAACATTTCTCAATATTTGTGAACCTTTTTTTCATATTTTTATAATCTGAATAATTAGTAACTTTTTTCAGATGATAATCAACGATTTTCTATAAATTAAAAAATTTTTTCACACTATTCATGGTTTATTGAATTAACAATTTTTATGAACAAATTATTCACTGCGAATCAAAATGCTAAAAAAATTTCATTTAATTATTTCTTTCATTATTTTGATGCACTGGGACGTTTCTGTAAATTCTGAAAGTATAAAAAAATTGGAATAATAATTAATTGGTGCACAACAAATTGTCAATACAATAAACGATAAATTTGCTGGAGAAAAATAATTTTTATTTTGTTAATTTGTAGAGAACCGACCATTAAAATTGAAAAAAAATTTTTAATTGATGATTTAATCAATAGAAATTTGTTATTTTTCACATATGATAATAAAGTACATTTGATTGAAAAATGTATACACGAAGGAAAATAAAATTGTTTATGGTTCATAAATGTCTTTCGATAACAGTGTCTGAGTGATGAATAAAAAAAAATAATTCTCCTTGATCGTTAAATTAAGAATTTGAAAAAAACTATGATTACTTTAACAATTATTTTGTATAGGTATACAAGAAAAACTCCATGAAACATTTTTCATGACAAATGATGAATTTCATTTGATTACAATGATTGAGGAAGTAATGGAGAAAGTAGTTAATTGACAAATGTCTAGTTTATAAGAAAATAAATTTTAATAAAACATACGAATTGGAATCAGTTTTTGAATTATTATATTTTGGTTTTTTCATGGATTTTTAACTCTACTATATATACCAAAATATATAAAAAAACTAATATAAAAATATATAACAAAATTCTTCATTGTAAATTACTAACTTGCGATGGCATTTAACGTTAAATTAAAATTATTAATGAAAGGGGAACAGTTTCGGAGAAGAAACTTTCTTCTTTGTAAATTTTCTTCTTTTTCAAGATTTCTTTTTCAAAATCCAAAAACTCAATTGTTTACTTATCATACGTAAAACCCTAAACAAAATATAATTACCATCTTCAACTGTTTATAACTTTTCTTTTTTCCGCACAATGATCTAGACATATTTCCGAATAATATATATACTATAATACAATAATTCCATAATTTTAGTAAACGTATATTCAATTATCGTAGTTGCAAACTAAGACAATACAAATAATTGAACATCAGAAGCTTTTTGAAGTGCTGAACAAGGATAGATCGATTCAACTTGCTGCTCAATGAGGATAATCGGATAAAATGGAATGGAGCATCACTTATATCTCAAGAAGAAAGACAAGGAAGCGATATTCATGAAAATCACATTTTATCCCATGAGTGCTCCATTTATAGAATTACACGAGGTGTTCGATCTAACTTGAAGAGATCTTCATATCACAAATAAGCAAAATATCTTACTCAATTGCATGAGTTTCATCAAACCTGACTGGTAGTATTTTTTTGAAAACAGTTCACCTAAAAAACGCAATAACATTCTGAGCGTGATATCATTGACAATGGACAACATTTTATTTTATTATTGTTATTTGGGCGCTATACCATTTTATAACATCATAATTTGTATAATCCAAGGCTTTTTGAATGGTAAAAACTGAAATAATCTAACTAATACCTAAATGTTCGTCATAGATCGATAGAGTTATTCTTATCTAACACCCTCCTGAAACCTGATTTATAAAACCCCATCGAACCAGCCGTATCATCCACGTACAATGCTCATCAATTTCGTTCAGAAACATACTCACTCATACAACTTCCCCCACATTTATTTAATTTCATCCCCGCCTCGCCCCCTCGGTCAAATTTAGAGCAGTCGCTTTTAAATCTACAATATAGGGGTTGGCATAAAGGGGGTCAGGGGGTGTATTGCCGGGTAGTGAGAAGCGGGTTATTTCGTTAACGAGTTTTTAAATTTACACATGGGCCTGTTTTGATTAATGAGGGATGGATGGAATGATGAATCCTTCCGATAGGACTTTTGATAACATATCCTGTGTTCAGGGTTTACGTTTTTTTTTTGACTAATATTTATGAGGAGCAACATCCATCATTGATCCAAATTTGAAACCTGAATGAAGCAGAAAAAAATCATGTTTGCAGTAGTCATTGATCAAAATGAACGTAAAGAAACGCTGTTTTTCATTTCGGAATCTCTGTAAACATGCACGTAATTTTGAAGTACCAGAATAAAAATTTAGAATTTAAACAATGGATGTGAATAAAAATATATTTCCATCTCTGATGTATATAGATGAAATATTATCATATAAACCAGCGTGTGTAATTTCTGGCAATTGGTGATTCATTCAATTGAAATGATATGTTCAGTACTAACCTCAGATCCCAGAAAAATTAGGAATATTTGGGAGACAAATTTCAACATACCTGAAACAAAAACAACCAGTTAGTGCTATCCAGAAGACTGAATTCACTACCTAATATACAGTCTGCGTAAAAATTAAAGAACAAATTAATTTTCTCTGAAGAAAAATATTTGCATTGCGTTACAATATCCATATTCCTTGATTGAAAAATTGTAATTATTTTCAATACACATGAAATTTCCTCAAATTAGTTGAAAGTTCAGGAGCAAACAAAAAAGGCCTTGAGCCTTGAAACACGCATCGATTCAGAGGTTTCATTGGTTTACAAAAGCATTTAATGCATTTTGTTGGGAAACTTTGAGTTTATGCAATCACATTTTTCTTGAATTATTTATGAATTTTAAGATAAGCTTCAACTATTATACATATATCATGTAATTTTGTACAAGACCGGATCCATAAATAAAAGAAGAAAAATTTTCCAAATTGCACTTATTTAAACTTACTACTTCCACGAATTAGCATAAAATGTAATCTTTTCTCATGCATTATTACAATACGAGATATGAAAAAGCAGAAATTCAAATTCGCTTTCCTCGCCATTATAATTTGCATGGTATTATATCCACACGCCTCGAATATTATGTGGTTTATGAATCTTTATTTCTATATTATGTAAAAGAAGACACGGGGACTTAACTATATTGTAAAATATTCCTCCATTTTCCTCTCTCTTGGCAAATTGTTCTGGGAGATTTCTGTTCCTGCTTCATCTTTTGGTTCGCCTGTATACTGCGGTAAAAATCCGCAATGAGGAATACAGGATGTTCATGAATGCCATCAAGTTTGCGTTGCGGAGGTATTTACTTATATACTATAACGTTAGAAATCCATAACTCTATGGGACCACGATTTCAACACAAAATTTAGATAATATTCTGGTAAATTTTGGTATTCAAATATTGTGTGCGCCATACACTTAGTCTTTTCGTAAACCGTTGTCAATTTTTGAAATACTGAAGATAAAATATTTAGCACAATATCTACGTAAGGTCAACATTGAAGCTTTGAGATAACACAGAAAAAATTATATTTATAAAAGGAAGACTAAAAGACCGAATATTGATCTATTAACCTCACCTTAGACTATATAAGATAGACAAAGCATTCCTTTGTAAAATGTAGATTTGTTTTAGCTCCTCATTGAAAGTCTCTTGTGAAACCTCACCCGCCAACACCGCATAAAATCTTTGATTTTAACAACATTCCTATATAGTCTAAGGTTCTAACAATACACTTACCTATGGAACGATAAATTCGGATTAAAATTCCTGTCTTTACTACAACTTTCACACTTACGAACAATTTTTAGTGCGATGAAAAGTAATAAACAATAAAAAGTATGAAAAACCTAATACTGACACAAATTTTCTTCAATTTGCGTATTTATTTTCGATACAGAGGGGCCAACGTGTGTCTTCTAGAACATGTGACCTTCAAATTGTCAAGCAGAGAATGGAGAAGCATTGTCTTGACTTTTACATGAATTTCTTTCCAGCTGTGGTCTTTGACATAAAATAGCAAATATAACTAAAGTTTTTCTTTTACTTTTTGCTAATATATCCGATAAGACAGTTTCAATTCAAAATACAAAATTTCATACAATATTTTGAATACAAATTGGAGAAAATTTATTCACAGTTATAGGGGAATAGAGAAACTACTATTTGCTCATTTGGCAACATGAAAATTTTTTATGACCAGCTCAATACGTTACAATCGACTAGCTCTAAGTTTCAGATGCGACACTTTTCAATGTAAATAAAGGGGTCTATTCTTATATAGTCTAAGAACCTCACCTACAAGTCTTAATAAAGTCCTTAAATAAATAGTCTCTGATTTGTGGTTTAATTGCCCGTACCTCTATATTTATTGCCAAATGGCGGATGCACCAGTTGCAGAAGTTTGCAAGGTTTCAACTCTAGAAGGTGGTTTCAGCAAGTGATACCTCAAATGATTGAATGGCAGTTGTTAACGAATTATTCCCTAATAAAGTAATTTAGCGAAAGGGTAACATCAACTTGCCTCCCAGAAGCCCCGACCTTAGCCCGCTTGAGTATTTTGCATGGGGATACCTTAAAAGTAAGGTTTATCAAAATAATCCCACGAATCTACCCAGTTCAAACAAAACATTAGGTCAGAAATGGAAGCAATATCAATAGCTATGTGTCAACGTGTTATCGCCAATCTTCGTTCCCGTTTAGAAGAGTGTCAGCAACGGTCATCATTTGGATAACATCATCTTTTCCAAATAATTTTCGAATTCATATGTTAATAATAAACAATAAACTTTTTATTGCTCACAAATATTTTTTGTTTTATTGAACTTAAAAATACCCGATACCCTTTCTGGACACCTTGTATTTAATTTTAATCTTGTTGGGTAGAGAATATATTGGTTGCTCTACTATACAATTATTTGGCAGTTCACAATTATATTACTAGGTCAATATATATTTAACAAAATTAATGGAATTTGCAAGACAGTTTCAATTGTACCATTTCAACTATATAATTACATACATAGCGTAGCAGCCCCGTAATTGAGGAGTTCTCATTATTTTTTATAAAGTACAACATTTCAACGTATTTTCGCAGTGAAAATTCAACGTTGAATAGTCGTAGTGATAGTACGATTTGGAAATCTCATTTGACATCGTTGCCACAATTCTGATCAACAATTGAGTACATACTTAAACTTAACACATTTTCTACATTCTTCTTTTTAAAATTTTCATTCGTTCAGTATATGAATCCGATTATTATCATTACTACTATATTCGTAATGCATCTTCGCGGCTTGAATATGAATCCATCATATAGAAACTCATGAAATTTCAGTAATTTATTTTCCTTAGCAGCGCTGTACGATGAATAGTATGGGGTTGCGATTTTGCTCTTGTGTGCCACCAGTCAGTTGTAAGTTGGTTTCTGCTACTGTTTTTATTCGGTAGAATCGCATAGTTAGTGATGTGTGCTCTCTGTTAGTTTTAAAGTGCAATCCTCTTATGGAAGGAAGGTAAGCAACTACCACTGTTTCATATTGATGATTTATATTTTCAATTTTATAGGTATATTTCTTCAAAAGAACTATCAATGTAATTCTTATATAGATAGAATTATCGAACCAGCCAATTTGAAAGTCCTGGTTTCAATAAACACTCAATGGTAGTTTTTTCGAGTTCATCATACTGAGTTTATTTGACGTTGGTAACACATTCATATATTGTATAAAGCGTGGCAGGAAAAAAAGCCATTCAATAATACCAAGACAATGCACCTCAGTTATTCCAAGATTTAATTTATTAGACACATATTTTCAGAATATTTATTGAAGTTTGTGGATTTTTTCAGTGGCTGTCAAGAGAAATATAGATCAGCAACCGATTTACAAATTGCAGACGCAACCAAGGATTGATTAAATTCACGAAGAAAAGGCTCAATGTCGCTATATAGGCCAAAAACCAAAAGGGAATTATAAAATAATTTATATTCTAAGATGAACTCGAATTAAATGAATTTCAGTGTATGAGTGAATACCTACTCCATTGCGTGGGATCACTACAGATCTTGGAATGACTACATGACTTGAAGACAACACTATAGTACCGATGAAGCACCGATAGAGACAAAAAATACTGAAGGAGACACAGTGGGGATATTTGAGTTAATTTTTTGTTTATATTCAGTATATGGGTATTTAAAAATATTATTCGAGTTGAATAGGCTGGACACAGTTATCATTAGGATAACTCTACAGTTTGTTTTAGAGTTTATAAGGTTTTTACAAATAAACTCTCTTATTATTATTATATGTGATTTTTTACATTTTATGTTTCATTTGTTGTTTTTTTGGTAGTAGTAATATTTTACTAATATAGAGAATTGAAGAATATATGTTTACTTAATTGCCAGTGTTTTCATAAAGAAATAATTGTTCATTTGGAGATTTCTTGATATAAAAGAGCTGTCAGTTGGCAGATTGCAACACTAGGGTTGACTAATCCCGAAATATAAAAGGCAATTCTCGTATTCTTCATTAGGA
Organism: Micraspis discolor; assembly: GCA_030674115.1. Taxonomy (NCBI): domain Eukaryota; kingdom Metazoa; phylum Arthropoda; class Insecta; order Coleoptera; family Coccinellidae; genus Micraspis; species Micraspis discolor. The sequence goes on from JARTUT010001740.1 coordinate 14,468,371, forward strand.
TGTCCCACCAAATCTATTTAGACCAGTTTCAGCTCGAATTCCAAAAATTACAAACATTTGTGCATACGAAAGAACGCTGTTCTACTTGAACAAGTACACAAAAAGTATGAAAAAAGAAGTAAGACAAAATAAAAAGAGAAACAGAACACAGGAAAAATTTCCGAACATTACCATGAAACGTGTAACGACATTTTGCAGTTTCTTCGACGATTAAAATTAGTGACGTCACTCAAAAAATAAAAAATATTACGAACATTACTGGGTTTATTCGAAGGATGGTAAAACGCATGAAAATACCCTGAATACTGATCTGATAGCTCGCATTATCATCCATCTCTACACAATCTCGCCCCATCATTTTTATTTCCCTCACCCCGAATTAACACCACATCAAATTAGATATTATTATGACAAGTAGCTGAATCTGCGGCACTAATTTACGGTATACATAAAGTTTCAATAGGAATAATAATAAAATATGGCCGATGAGCGATGTTCCGTAATAAGCACTTGGTCAGACAATAATTACTACCTGCGATGTTTGTGATCTTTCTGCATCAATTAGACCTTACATTCAGTATATAAATTTCGATGGGATGCTTGGGTCACTATACAGAGCAAAATTGCTTAATATACAATTATTAGGCACGCATTGCAAAGCATGGAATTAGCTTTCTGTCGGATTGAAATTGCATCCTCATTAGCAGAAATCTTCTGATTCAATTATACCGTGCATGTCTGTATGTACCAACATCGTATTCCAAACATGAATATCTATTTTGCCGAAATTGATTTTCTTTAATCAACTGCGCTATGGATGTGGGTTTGGGTGGGGTTAGGTCGATGACCATTAGGGCTCATGTGGTTTATTATGTTAAGATGTAAATAACATTTTCATTGTTGGGGACAAAAGGTGTTCAGTAATTGGTGGGGCAATTCTATTAGCTGTATATATGAAGAATACACTATTTTACAGCCGATAGTTGAGGACAAGTCTTCTGCTTTAATTAGCTTAAAAACTTCATTCAAAAGGGGCTATAATTCAATATCTAATTGATTGCTAGATTATTCATAACGAAACCATTCGTTTTTATTTGTTCAATTGAAATGTTTCATTTCTGTTCTTGATCGATAAGCTTTCAGAAAAAAATTTTCAAGATAAAAAATAAAACTGAACACATGAGTTGCATTTGACATTTGTAAAAAAATACGTAATTGATTTAATAAAACGAATTAATTGTAGCAATTTTTTTATATTGGCTGCAATTAAATCAAAACTCAATCTCTTTTATATTAAATATATCCCATTTAAATGCAATTATTTGTGCATTTTATCACAATATTGTTGTATGACGTGTCTTGAAAAGCAGACGGTTGACGCTTGAGGTATACTCGCTCCCTCTCTGCAACTTCCAACGAAACTCTAGACGCCTTTCCCATTCCGTACAATATTCATGGTCTGCCGCGGAATTCCGGTATTTATTAATATTTTGCTAGTGTCAAAAACCCTTCAATTTAGCTCAAATCAATCAGTTTCTTAACCCAAGAAACTTTCACTTGACATAAGAGATACTATCATTTTTACCGACTGAATTCTCGACCCATTCAACTAAGATCCTTTAAATCAACTACAAATCGAGTTTCAGTGAAGTGTAATATTTATTTACATGAAACCAAAATTTTTATTCTACGAAAAGTATCAATAGTTACATACTAATTAATATTACCGTTGGATCAAATTTTTTTACCACCTGAGTCAATAACTCTGAGCTTGGTTGAAACTAATCAGTTCCTTAGCTCAAGAAACTTTTATTTAGGGTAAACGCCATTCTCAACCGTAGAGGGCGGTAGGGTCAAGTACTTTATGCATTTGACTGTATTCAAACGTACTGAGTACTTGAGACAAATTAATATGGTTTGAGATGAGGAACTATTTTTTACAGTGTATATATATATGAAGAATACACTATTTCACAGCCGATAGTTGAGGACAAGTCTTCTGCTTTAATTAGCTTTAAAACTTCATTCAAAATGGGCTATAAAGCGATTTGAATCAAAAATGTTTCTTTTAATTCTTTATAAGCTTTCAGAAAAAAATTTTCAAGATAAAACTAAAACTGGATGAGTTGCATTTCATAAACGCATATCCCCATATGCAGAAGACAACTTAGGGGACTACCAATGCGGGTTTCGACCCAAGAGATCAACAACAGATCAAAAATTCACCATAAGACAGCTCCTAGAGAAAAGCTGGGAGTTTAACAGAGATGTCCACCAACTGTTAGTAGATTTCCGCCAAGCATATGATAGCATCACCAAGGAAAGTGTCTGGCAAGCGTTGGAAGGCATAGGGGTACCCAAAAGATCATAAAACTCTAAAGCCAAAGTTAGGGTAGGAAGGAACAACACCGAAGCATTCTCCATTAACAATGGCCTAAAACACGGCGATGGCCTGTCCCATTGCTTTTTAACATAGTGCTGGACATGGCTATCAAAAAGCGAATATTGGCTTGGAAATATTTACAAATAAGGGCCCAGAAATGATCTTGGCATATGCCGATGACATTGATACGGTAGGAAGCAGTACGATTAAAAACAAAAGAAATGTTCATGAACATAGAGAAGAAGACCAAGAAGGTAGGACTCATGATCAACGAGGACAAGCCAAATATATGTGGGCCGGACGGAGAGCAGGAAGGGACAGAATAGGACAGAACATAACCATGGACACCTACAATTTTGAATGCGTAAACCAATTTCAGTACCTAGGAGCAGTTATAACCTCGGATAACGATATCACCAGCGAAATAAAAGCAAGAATACAAAAGGGCAATAAATGTTTTTTCGCCTTGCAGAACCTGTTTAAGTCCCGGCTGATATCTAGGAACTCCAAAATACGGATATATTCGGCAGTAATCAAGCCAATTGTAATGTACGGCTCGGAAACATGGACAATGACAAAGCAGAACGAACTAGTGCTAAGACGCTTTGAACGAAGGATGTTGCGGAAAATCTTTGGACCAACAATAGATGAGAGAACGGGTCAATATCGAATAAGAACGAATGCGGAGCTTAACAACATGTACAAAAGACCGAGTTTAGTAAACGAAATAAAAGCACAAAGGCTCAGATGGGCTGGACACGTGCAGAGATCGCCGAATGAACGTCTTATAAAGAGGATATGGGAAGAAAACCCAGTAGGAAAGAGACCTTTAGGAAGACCAAGGCTCAGATGGAGGGACAATATCGAAGAGGATGTAAAAATCTTGGGAGTATGGAACTGGAAGAAGGTTGTGATGGACAGGGACAGATGGAGACGAGTCGTAGATGCAGCTAAGACCCACGAAGGGTTGTAAATCTTTTTTGGATTATTAAACGGGAATAAAAAGAAGTCATTTGGTGACTCATCAAACCGATGTCTTGAGTGTTCAAAAATAAAGTTGTTTGAGCCGATGTGGAGCTCGCATTGCCGTAATTAACATCTTCGGCAGTTGGTTTTCCTGATTTTTGGAAGAAAACTGGCCAACAAATGGTTGAGCACCAATCAGAATTTATTCGGCGTTGGGAAAAGTTTCGATTATATCAAAATTGTCTACGAGATATTTTTCTTTCAAAATTGATGAAGCACTCAAGAAAAGCAAAAATTTTCAAGCTCTCGTGATCACAAAAACAGATACTACAAAAAAAGAAATAGGGGTGCAATTATCAACATCACTAATGGAGTTAGGTTGAAAAAATCCTTGAAAAACCAACTTTGCAGTTAATCGAATGAATGGAACCTCATTAGTATTCGATTCTCAGAACCAGTGAAAATAATTTAAAACCCCAAATTCGTCAACCCCTTCTGAAGGGTGTAACTTGGAAAGGACAGCGAAAAAAATTGAGAAAAGTTAATTTTTTCAATTCCAAAGTTCTTTCCATTTATTCCCAGTCTCTCTGTACATCAATACTGAAAAACATAATACGAGTATGGATTCAAATAAAATAGTAAAAATACTTCATAAATGCCACAAATGCCTGAAATCAAACATAGAATCGATAGCAGTAACGAATCTGGCGGTGTTTTTAATATCAATGAAGTGAAAATTGGATAAAATACATGTTTAACTTAATGTTTATATTGGATTTTCACAAAATAAATATGAAATGAATACAATCTATTCTAAGATCTTCCCTAGAATGGGGAAAAGTGGGGAATGAGACATATGCTTTCGTTGGAAAAGTTTAACTCTATCATAATTTTTTTATCGGATGAATATATTTCTAGTCTCAGATAACACTCGAGAAAATATCATGCAAAATATTTCGTCACTGTATGACTGTCCCATCAAAAGTTACGAGTCTTCAGAACTTCACCGTAAACTACCCTGTACATAAAGATCTTTATAAATAATAAAAACAGCGCATGTCCTTTCGAATTTGTCGCCGCCATAGAATAAGGGTTGCAAAATCTGATATTATATAATTTCATATTACTAATAATAATTAACACTTTTGCACCCTTTATAATATTTAAATCTTGCCAACGAATAGAAAAGAACTCTATGCAGTGACTTTTCTTCCGGGCAGTTTCGGATTCGACATGGCGAACGAGGAACACCAGTGCGGTGTGCATATTATTAAATTAGCAATTGGGGTTGCGTCGACGTGCCCGACGAGGCAGTGTAAGTATCACGGTATTGATTAAGCAGAGGGGTGTAGATACTCACTGCATTCTCTTCGGCTTTCGCCCCGATGCTCTCTGCTGCAACCCTTCTGAAACATGAGGGCACTTTGGTGTGTGAGAGAGGGTGGCAGACGATGCCCGCCGCAGAGTGGCCGTTTGGGCAGGTTTTGAAGACGTTGACCCTGATTATTATTTTACTTCTGGTTTTGTAATTCGATTTCAATCGATTTTTTCTTGGGATCCCAGATAGAAACCTTTACTTTATGCCATAAAAGTTTTTGGATAATTTCTTGGAGTGTTTTTAAAGACTGAATTAAATATCAGAGACAGATAACATTTGTTCGTGTCAGAGTTGAAAAATACATAACGATATATTTCACAGTGAACGAACATAGAAATTAAGCCTTGAAATTAATTACGAAGTCTTCACTTTATGTGGCATGCCTTCAGCGAATTCATTGTGATACTATACATGGACTCTGTATGTGTAGATGTTGATTCCTTAGTGGAAATTAATGGGGGTACTTCCTTTGAAATATTTTCGAAATCGCCTTCTTGTTCTAGTTACACCTCTCAGAATGGGTCGACGAATATTAGGTTTTAAATGATTTTTACCGGTTCTGAGAATCACATAGTAATGAAATTCCACAAATTCGATTAACTGCATATTTGTTTTGTGGGGGATTTCTTCAAACCCCTAACTCTAGGGGTTGAAGAAAGCCACCCCTATTACGTTATCTGTTGTATATGTTTTTGCGATAATGATATTTTTTTGAAAATTTTTCTCGCCCTTAATACTTTCTCAATTTAAAAAAATGTCTCGTGGAAAATTTTGATATAATCGATACTATTCCCGAAATAAATTGAAATTTGGAATACGTGCTCATCTGAATTACATTCAAGCATTTGACAATTGATTGAAATAGACTCTGGTCTCTTTCATATGTGGAATACATTTTCTCTGATACCTTTGTATCAGTTCCACTTCTGTTTTTTTTCAGGGATTTTTTTCAACCCCTCAACTTTATTTTTAGGGATTAAAAATAGCCACCCCTATGACATTTTCTGTTTTATCTGGTTTTAAGATCAAGAGATTTTGATGGAATCGATACTTTTCTCAGAATGAATTGAATAAGTGCTTATCCGAATTACATTCGAGTTCATAGAATAATTGGCAATTGAGGTGAATAGTCTCTGATTTCGTACGTAGATGGAATACATTTTTGTCAAGGATAGCACGGGAGGCAGTAGCGCTCAAAAAGAACGTTCTTCATCTTTGACATGACCATCCCCTCTCATGATTTCTCAATCAGAAAACAAATTGGAGCGCTTTCACCAACCTCTGATTCATCGAAGGAACGCCGCAAAACGACGTCGATATGAAATACTTAATCCGAACCTTTTGTCCGCCTGGTTTACAATTCTGATCAGTATTTATAAGCGCACCCTGTGCTTCCCGCCGTGTTGACAACTTCACGGTGGTGTGCTTTTCAGCTCAACCGCCTTCTTCAGCCTATTTGTCCTGCCCTCCCCATCTCACTTTATGCTTGTTGCCTTTTCCTCCGATGTTAATCTATTTGAATAAAGATTTCAGTCTGGGAAACTTAATCCAAGGCGATTTATTATTTTCCGATGTTGAATAACTGTGAATGTGGGGTGATTGGAGATGTCAAACAACTGTGATTCCATCATGATTGGTGTTGAAAGAAAATTTTAATAAATTCTTCTTTTTCTGATCATTTATTCATTAAACAGAAGATTGAATTGAAAACTATGCTGGGTATGAGGTACAGGCAGACTTGTAGAGGTATTTTCCCGAGAATAGAAGGTATACCAAAAAAGCCCCCAGAAACGAATCTGGTCACATGAAATTTTAATTTACAAGTTGACTCAACATTACTTGAATCGGAGCAATGAGCAAGAACGCTATCCATCTCCATTTAATCAGAGTCATTCTGATCTTAAAACGGATAAAGGAGAATTTATTTCGATGTTGATTCGACTTTTTTGTGTAAAAGATTGAATTATTTCGATGAAATATTTTTTTTGACATAATATCTAAAGAACTAAAAAAATCGGTATATTTCTATAACTTTTCGGTATATTGGCTGGAACTTTGGTGATGTGAATGCCAAAACGTCCATGGGTGGATACCGTCACTAACATCGAAGTACTACGCCGCGCTGGAAAACCGACGAATATAATTCAATGCAGGTCATTATCGAGGGCGATTTAAATGAAAACGAGGACTTGGACGAAAAAGATTTTGACTCTAATCTAAGGTATGGTTTGACATTCAAGATGTAGCCACATTGAGAAGCACAGAATAGAAAGAACTGTACCATGCTGGCCGCAGTGGCGTATCCAGAGATTGAGTTTGGGGGGGGTAGCGGCAAGTTTTTGGGAGTTGACCTGAACTATCAATAATAAGATAATGATCTTGAGCGAAAGCGCGCTAGGAGGGGGATTTATTGTTGCTCATTTATAATTTGACAGTTTTTATTCTACATTTAGAACATATAAAACAAACAATTGCGAGAACAGTGCATACAATAATCATCATAAAATTTGAAGAAATAAAATATAGGTATATAAAAGTCAAGAAATAAAATATATATAGGTAAAAAATATATAAAAACTCAAGAAATGAATCATTCGAAATTTAAAGGGAAAAATATAAGAAATATTAGTGAATGTTATATTAATTAAAACATACCCGCTCCTTTTAGCATCATACATGATTCAAAAATTACAAAACGAAATCAATCCGCCTCTTTTTATTATTAGCAAATCTATAATTATAATATTGTCCACCTTTATTGAAATATCCCTATGTACTTGTAAATTGCACACCCCGTATATCACCCGACCGTAAACTTATTGTAAATTGCACACCCTGTATGACATTTTATCGAAATCCGCTCCCATTCGCGAGAAAACTTGAAGGAGAATGCATATGAGACACTCAGTATACAATTGATTAGCAGTGAAAAAAAACCAAAAGAATATCGTTGTAACTCCATCTATTCGAGTTCAGTACGTACCACGAAGGAAGTATCAAAATTATTCTATGGAGCTCCTATGTAACACCCCCGTATATGTTTCGAAGATCATTTTTCCGTAAAAAACCCGAAGGAACACAAAAACTTGAAAAAACTTGAGAGCGCGCAAAAAAATAGAAGAACTTGTAAAGTGCTCACCGTATATCACCCGATCGCTTAAATTCATTGTAAATCGCACACCCTGTATGACATTTTACCGAAATTAGCTTTCACACGTGAAAAACATGATGAAAAATGCATATGGGACACCCAGTATATAATTGATTTGCAGTGGGTGCTTTCATCATAAGAAACAAACCGAAAGAATATCGTTTTAACTCTATCGTTTCAAGTTCGGTGCATTCCACGAAGAAAGAACCCGACGAAACACGGAAAAACTTGAAAAGAACCCGAAGTACCACGAATGAACGAAAATATCCAAAGGAACCGAAAAAACCCCGAAGGAGCACAAAATCACCGAAAGCGCGCAAAAACTCGAAGGAAAGCTTAAAACCCCGAGGGAGCACAAAAAACCGAAAGCGGGCAAAAAAATAATGAAAGAACTTTTAAATTGCACACCCTGTATATCAATCGATCGCGAAATCATTGTTAATGGCACACCCTGTATGGGATTTCATTGAATTAAGCTCCCTTACGCGGAAAAGCACAAAAGCTGGAGAAAAACTCTGGTGAATGTCAGCGCTACTCAGATCTGACACCCTGTATATGAATCGAATATATTTTATCGAATTAAGATCCAAAACTCCTCGAAACAACACAAAGACTCGAATTTGCGTAAAAAAAATCAAATTAACTTGTGAATTGCACACCCCGTATATCACCCGATCGCAAATTCATTGTGAATCGCACACCCTGTATGACATTATACCGAAATCAGCTCCCATTCGCGAGAGAACTTGAAGAAAAATGCATATGGGACACCCCGTATATAATTGATTCGCAGTGGGTGCTTTCTTCATGAAAAACAAACCGAAAGAATATCGTTTATAACTCTATCGTTTCGAGGTCAGTGCATTCCACCAAGAAAGAAACCGACCAAATACGAAAAAACGCGGAAAACATGATAGAACCCTAAGTAACACGAAATCTCTCGAAGAAAGAATCTGGTGAAAATCAGTGCTTTCCATAAGCACAGCCTGTATAGCGATTTTTTCGAGATAGCACAGCCTGTATAGCGATTCATCGCGATCTGTGTGCATTCTTCAAGGACGAAAATGAATTAGCGCGAAAATAGAGCCTGAAATGACGATTTTCAAACGCATATTTGAGGTGTTTTTCTTGCGATTCGTGAACTGCGGGTGCTGTCTACAGATTCGGAATCTCCTGTAGATTCTTAATCGAGCACTCGGAAGGCCTGAAAAATCTTCGACCGCCCATATCGAGCGAAAAATTGATGCCGTATTTTCAAATTTGGAGCTCGCGTTCGGCTATCATCGGAATCGTATGAGAAACTATGACACTTCTGATCGAAATATCGAGGAAATTGCCGAATTTCGAATGAAGAATTCGCGGCCTTATATCGCTACTTGGATATGAAAATTGGTACCCAGAGATGGGAAATTTCACGTAGATTCGTTTTCTACCGATCGCGGGGCGATTTGTATCGTTTTCGACCGGCACGGAGGGAAAACGTAGGTGTGGTTTTTGACGTTTCAGGAAGTCGCGAGTCTAAAATTGCCGTTTTATATGCATATTTTTCGTATAGATTTCGAGGGCTCCGCGGCTGAGCTCGTAGCCACGCATGGGGACGTTCCTCGTCCAGAAAACGCGACCCCCCTCCCCGCGAGATGCTCCGGCTTCGTAGAAGTACTTTCGCCCGTTTTTCGCCTTTGGACGATTTCGCGAAAATGGCCGATTTCGCGATTTTCGTTTGAAAATTTGGCACTTTAAGAGCGCCCGCGGGGTTTTTTCTTGGTCGCTTCTCCTAGAAGAGGATACGCCTTTTCGATCTGTTTTAAGATTCCCTCTCGAGCGGCCCTGCGGCCGCTCGGAAAACTCATGCTTTCCGGGTCCCTTACGGGACCCGTTTCGATTTTTTCTCTGGTCCCCGATCTTATTACTTTATTATATAGACTAGTAAGCGGGTAGATCAATAGGCCCGTAGATCCATAGGCCAGTAGTTCAATAGGCCAGTAGTTCAATTGGCCCATGGATCAATATAGACCATAGATCAATATAGACCATAGATCAATAGGGCTCATACATCAATGAAGCGCGCAGAAACACTAAACACGTCAAAAAACCCGATGAAAGCGAAAATCATAAAAGTATTGGAAAAACACGAAGAAACGCGAAAAAACACGGAAGAATCCGAAGAAAGACGAAAGAAACCGAAGTTACACGAAAGAAACCGAAATTACACGAAACAACGCGAGAAAACACGAAAAAGAACACCAAGTAACACAAAAATTTAATGGAACCTGAAAAAACCCGAAACACAAAAGTACTTGTAAATTGCACACCCCGTATATCACCCGATCGTAAACTCATTGTAAATTGCACACCTTGTATGACATTTTATCGAAATCAGCTCCAATTCGCGAGAAAACTTGAAGGAGAATGCATATGAGACACTCAGTATACAATTGATTAGCAGTGAAAAAAAACCAAAAGAATATCGTTGTAACTCCATCTATTCGAGTTCAGTAATTACCACGAAGGAAGTATCAAAATTATTCTATGGAGCTCCTATGTAACACACCGTATATGTTTCGAAGATAATTTTTTCCGTAAAAACCCGAAGGAACACAAAAACCTGAAAAAACTTGAGAGCGCGCAAAAAAACAGAAGAACTTGTAAAGTGCTCACCCCGTATATCACCCGATCGCAAATTCATTGTAAATCGCACACCCTGTATGACATTTTACCGAAATTAGCTTTCACACGTGAAAAACATGATGAAAAAATGCATATGGGACACCCAGTATATAATTGATTTGCAGTGGGTGCTTTCATCATAAGAAACAAACCGAAAGAATATCGTTTTAACTCTATCGTTTCAAGTTCGGTGCATTCCACGAAGAAAGAACCCGACGAAACACGGAAAAACTTGAAAGAACCCGAAGTACCACGAATGAACGAAAATATCCAAAGGAACCGAAAAAACCCCGAAGGAGCACAAAATCACCGAAAGCGCGCAAAAAACTCGAAGGAAAGCTTAAAACCCCGAGGAGCACAAAAACCGAAAGCGTGCAAAAATAATGAAAGAACTTTTAAATTGCACACCCTGTATATCAATCGATCGCGAAATCATTGTTAATGGCACACCCTGTATGGGATTTCATTGAATTAAGCTCCCTTACGCGGAAAAGCACAAAAGCTGGAGAAAAACTCTGGTGAATGTCAGCGCTACTCAGATCTGACACCCTGTATATGAATCGAAAATATTTTATCGAATTAAGAACCCGTAAGTCGAACAGCCGAAATAACTCGATGGAAAGTATTTGTTAATAATAGATTACGCACATGGGACACCCTGTATACAATTGAATCACATTGGGTGCTTTTTCCAATAAAAAAAACCAAAGTAATATCCTTTCAATTCGATCAATTCGCAATCGGTGAATTTCACAAAGATAAAATAAAAATTATTCGATAATGGTCCGAAGATGTAATCGGGAACTTGGAATTTCGTGAACCGAGTAGATCCGATCGTCGATCGGAAGTTTTGTGTTTCCAACTATTTATTCTGTGATTCTATACAATTGCCTCAAGGTCTATGATTTCAAGACGATTGAATCGCGAAACCCGTTCGGGTTTCTCCGTGGGGAAATTGTGACAGAATGGAATGAAGGAATATTAGCAAATTCAAAACGTAAAATCTCGGTCTATCCGTGATTTCTGAGGCCGTTTGAACTGAATTAAAAGAAGGGTTACACTTTATGAGAGGAAAATCCTACCTGCTTGAAGGTTCTTTTGAGAATATCCGTTGTTTACATATATGAACAATATATTCATATTTCGCTTATTCGTTCATTCTTGAGAGATAACTGAAATGAATCGATACGCTTGATTGATTTATTGATTTATAATCGAATAAATACCTGAGAACCTCTCTTTGAACCAATGCTAATTTTTCAACTCCAGATCGTGTTTACAAAATATGTAGTATTGCTTGATATTCCTGATATTATTTAATGAAAATAAAGTGAATAAATCGTTATGAGACACGAATATAATGCATAATATTACCTATAACGGTCCAATTCCACCAATTTTATACTTGAAATGATCTATTCCTCGTTCGTCGTTTGACGTTTTATGAATTTTAATTTATTCTGGGAAAATTTTCGATTATATCAAAATTGTCTACGAGATATTTTTCTTTCAAAATTGATGAAGCACTCAAGAAAAGCAAAAATTTTCAAGCTCTCGTGATCACAAAAACAGATACTATAAAAAGAAATAGGGGTGCAATTATCAACATCACTAATGAAGTTAGGTTGAAAAATCCTTGAAAAACCAACTTTGCAGTTAATCTAATGAATGGAATCTCATTAGTATTCGATTCTCAGAACCAGTGAAAATAATTTAAAACCCCAAATTCGTCAACCCCTTCTGAAGGGTGTAACTTGGAAAGGACAGCGAAAAAAATTGAGAAAAGTTAATTTTTTCAATTCCAAAGTTCTTTCCATTTATTCCCAGTCTCTCTGTACATCAATACTGAACAACATAATACGAGTATGGATTCAAATAAAATAGTAAAAATACTTCATAAATGCCACAAATGCCTGAAATCAAACATAGAATCGATAGCAGTAACGAACCTGGCGGTGTTTTTAATATCAATGAAGTGAAAATTGAATAAAATACATGTTTAACTTAATGTTTATATTGGATTTTCACAAAATAAATATGAAATGAATACAATCTATTCTAAGATCTTCCCTAGAATGGGGAAAAGTGGGGAATGAGACATATGCTTTCGTTGGAAAAGTTTAACTCTATCATAATTTTTTATCGGATGAATATATTTCTAGTCTCAGATAACACTCGAGAAAATATCATGCAAAATATTTCGTCACTGTATGACTGTCCCATCAAAAGTTACGAGTCTTCAGAACTTCACCGTAAACTACCCTGTACATAAAGATCTTTATAAATAATAAAAACAGCGCATGTCCTTTCGAATTTGTCGCCGCCATAGAATAAGGGTTGCAAAACTGATATTATATAATTTCATATTACTAATAATAATTAACACTTTTGCACCCTTTATAATATTTAAATCTTGCCAACGAATAGAAAAGAACTCTATGCAGTGACTTTTCTTCCGGGCAGTTTCGGATTCGACATGGCGAACGAGGAACACCAGTGCGGTGTGCATATTATTAAATTAGCAATTGGGGTTGCGTCGACGTGCCCGACGAGGCAGTGTAAGTATCACGGTATTGATTAAGCAGAGGGGTGTAGATACTCACTGCATTCTCTTCGGCTTTCGCCCCGATGCTCTCTGCTGCAACCCTTCTGAAACATGAGGGCACTTTGGTGTGTGAGAGAGGGTGGCAGACGATGCCCGCCGCAGAGTGGCAGTTTGGGCAGGTTTTGAAGACGTTGACCCTGATTATTATTTTACTTCTGGTTTTGTAATTCGATTTCAATCGATTTTTTCTTGGGATCCCAGATAGAAACCTTTACTTTATGCCATAAAAGTTTTTGGATAATTTCTTGGAGTGTTTTTAAAGACTGAATTAAATATCAGAGACAGATAACATTTGTTCGTGTCAGAGTTGAAAAATACATAACGATATATTTCACAGTGAACGAACATAGAAATTAAGCCTTGAAATTAATTACGAAGTCTACACTTTATGTGGCATGCCTTCAGCGAATTCATTGTGATACTATACATGGACTCTGTATGTGTAGATGTTGATTCCTTAGTGGAAATTAATGGGGGTACTTCCTTTGAAATATTTTCGAAATCGCCTTCTTGTTCTAGTTACACCTCTCAGAATGGGTCGACGAATATTAGGTTTTAAATGATTTTTACCGGTTCTGAGAATCACATAGTAATGAAATTCCACAAATTCGATTAACTGCATATTTGTTTTGTGGGGGATTTCTTCAAACCCTTAACTCTAGGGGTTGAAAAAAGCCACCCCTATTACGTTATCTGTTGTATATGTTTTTGCGATAATGATATTTTGAAAATTTTTCTCCCCCTTAATACTTTCTCAATTTAAAAAAATGTCTCGTGGAAAATTTTGATATAATCGATACTATTCCCGAAATGAATTGAAATTTTGAATACGTGCTCATCTGAATTACATTAAAGCATTTGACAATTGATTGAAATAGACTCTGGTCTCTTTCATATGTGGAATACATTTTCTCTGATACTTTTGTATTAGTTCCACTTCTGTTTTTTTTTCAGGGATTTTTTTCAACCCCTCAACTTTATTTTTAGGGATTAAAAATAGCCACCCCTATGACATTTTCTGTTTTATCTGGTTTTAAGATCAAGAGATTTTGATGGAATCGATACTTTTCTCAGAATGAATTGAATAAGTGCTTATCCGAATTACATTCGAGTTCATAGAATAATTGGCAATTGAGGTGAATAGTCTCTGATTTCGTACGTAGATGGAATACATTTTTGTCAAGGATAGCACGGGAGGCAGTAGCGCTCAAAAAGAACGTTCTTCATCTTTGACATGACCTTCCCCTCTCATGATTTCTCAATCAGAAAACAAATTGGAGCGCCTTCATAACCTCTAATTCATCGAAGGAACGCCGCAAAACGACGTCGATATGAAATACTTAATCCGAACCTTTTGTCCGCCTGGTTTACAATTCTGATCAGTATTTATAAGCGCACCCTGTGCTTCCCGCCGTGTTGACAACTTCACGTTGGTGTGCTTTTCAGCTCAACCGCCTTCTTCAGCCTATTTGTCCTGCCCTCCCCATCTCACTTTATGCTTGTTGCCTTTTCCTCCGATGTTAATCTATTTGAATAAAGATTTCAGTCTGGGAAACTTAATCCAAGGCGATTTATTATTTTCCGATGTTGAATAACTGTGAATGTGGGGTGATTGGAGATGTCAAACATCATGATTGGTGTTGGAAGAAAATTTTGATAAATATCGTATTGTTTTTCTTCTTTTTCTGATCATTTATTCATTGAACAGAAGATTGAATTGAAAACTATGCTGGATATGAGGTACAGGCAGACTTATAGAGGTATTTTCGAAGGTATACCAAAAAAGTCCCCAGAAACGAATCTGGTCACATGAAATTTTAATTTACAAGTCGACTCAACATTACTTGAATCGGAGCAATGAGCAAGAACGCTATCCAAGTTTTTGGGAGTTGACCTGAACTATCAATAATAAGATAATGATCTTGAGCGAAAGCGCGCTAGAGGGGGATTTATTGTTGCTCATCTATAATTTGACAGTTTTTATTCTACATTTAGAACATATAAAACAAACAATTGCGAGAACAGTGCATACAATAATCATAAAATTTGAAGAAATAAAATATAGGTATATAAAAGTCAAGAAATAAAATATATATGTATAGGTAAAAAAATATATAAAAACTCAAGAAATAAATCATTCGAAATTTAAAGGGAAAAATATCAGAATTATTAGTGAATTTTATATTAATTAGAACATACCCGCTCCTTTTTGCATCAAACATGATTCAAAAATTACAAAACGAAATCATTCCGCCTCTTTTTATTATTAGCAAATCTACTTATAATATTGTCCACCTTTATTGAAATATCTCTATGTATAAATAGCAATGATAGCCCATCTAATCTATCCTGACCCATTGTTGAACGAAGCCAGGTTTTAAGACGCCACAGTGAGGAGAAACTCCTCTCAGCGGAGGCTGTACTAACGAGCAGAGTGACCAAAACTTTAAGACATTTTTTTATAAGTGGAAAGATACTTTCATCGCAGGACGAATATAACGCCATACCATCTGTTATGTGTTCTGTCATGATTTTCCAAATACTGAAATCTGCTTTCAATTTCAAAAGCATCAAGTCTTTATTTTGATATTCTCAAGGTTATTTATATACTCCGCGACTATTCCAAGTGGAAGATTGATTTCTGTGTCCGTTTTCGTATTGAAAATTGTAGAAAAAAATATTAAACTCGTAGGCTTTCAGAGATTCTTCGTTAAATCGATATTGTAGATCTTGTAAGATATAATCTAACTTAGGAATATAAACATTGATTCTGAAAAAACATTCATCATTTTCAGTAGGTATATTTGAGCGATGTGATTGTCTCTGTGTTATTCTTGGTTCAGTAATTTCTATATTTAATTTTTATCAATATCGGCTATCAAAGCGAATACATTACTAAAATGAGTTTCGGAGTTTGGACGTCTTTCTTTTAAAACTGTGATAACATTAATTATTAGCATATTTGCATACTGTTTATCAACTGACTTGGCTTGCAATATCGTACTCAAATAGACGGTTAACGCTAAGATATCAGACAGAGAGCATAATGATACTATAAAAAAGGAACAAATTATTGCATTTTTAAGCATTCTGCTTTTGAGGACGAGTTTCGATCTTTCCAATGTGAAATAATGTCAAAAAGTTTTATAATGGTTTCAATCGAACTCTGAAAGTGAAGCACTGATTCGTGACGTTCAACCCATCTTGTCTCACAAAGACTTTTTAGCTGCCTATGGCCATCTAACCTCGCCTTGAGAAGAAAATTCCGTTTAGCCGAAGCTGTAAAAATCCACACACTTCTTTAATGATGTCCATGGCATTTCTTACAACATGCACATTCGATGTTTTCGATATAGCGAGATTCAACGAATGACTGCTACAAGGGCTTATAAGGGCATTCGGTAATTTTTTTTTTTTTAATTCAGTAACAGCCCTTTCTTTTCACCAAGTATTAAGTTGCAAGTGTCTATTCCGATTCCTGTACACTAATCTGGATTCAAATTATGTCTCTCTATGAAATTTAATTATCGTCAGCTTGTTGGCATAGACCAGTGACTTGACGTAGCCCCAAAGTTAATTGTCCAGTGGCGTCAAATCGCACGAACGAGCCGGCCAATCGACGGGGCCGTTTCTCGAAATTACACGCTCACCAAATGTCTGCTTCAATAAACCGATTGTTACGTGTGCTGTGTGTCTAGTGGCACCGTCCTGTTGAAACCACATGTTGGCCAAGTCCATACCGTGCATTTGGACCAAAAAAAAATTCGTTATCATGGCGCGGTAGCGTCACTTAACGTGACGATTGTTGGCATCGACGAAAAAATACGGTCCAATGAGGCCGCCAGCGTGAAGACCGCACCAAACCGTGATTTTTTGGGGATGCAATTGAGTCTTGTGAATCACATGTGGATAACTGCATGTCCACTAACGCATATTTTGCTCATTGACAAAGCCATTGAGCCAAAAAGGAGCCTCATCGCTGAAGATGATTTTTCGATGAAAATCGGAGAACGTACGTCGCTTCAAATCGTCCAACGGCTTCATTCTTGATTCAGCTTGATCTTGTACGGGTGTAAACCAAGATCCTTACGCAAAATTCGCCATAGAGTGGTCTGACGGATGCCCAATTCTTGAGTCAGCTTGATCTTGTACGGGTGTAAACTAAGATCCTTACGCAAAATTCGCCATTAAATGGTCTGACGGATGCCAAATTCTTGAGAACGCCGTGGAATTGACTGATTTGAGTCGTCAGCTACGACTTCCGAACGGCAGCGATGTTTTCGTTACTGCGACCGGTCCTTTGTCTCACTGACACGACAACATCCAACAGCGAATATGCCGACTCAAATTTTTGCACCAAACTTGTGATTGCCTGTCTACTAGGGCGCGAATTACGACCGAAAATTGGAGTTGAGGCTCTCAAAATTGCGGTCACCGAATCCGAATTTTGGTAGTAAATTTTTCTAATTCGCAAAAGTTGTTCGTTCGTGTACTTCGTCATGATGAAAATGTTCACTTTACTGAATGAATTGACGTTGACAGTTCGATGATTGGTCTAAGGGTGCGTTCACAAATTAAATTCAAAGTAGTCAAGTCACCATTGGAAAACCCGATACTATATTATGATACTATGTGGGCAAAAATGAACCTATGAACCGAAGAAGAAAACCACAGATGTCTGTCGAGAGAATACGGCGTTCGTTACATTCAAATTCAGCAAGAAAATTATAATTCATGATATGCTTTGTACATCAAAAATTCAGAACGAAGCCAGGAAAATTCAACCTGAACGGAAGCTTCAATTATCAATTTCACTCCTTCGTGATGAATTTAGATTTTATTGTTCTTCCATCGTATACGTCGGAGCCTCCTCGGATACTCGGCGCAAAAGAATGATAACGCAAAAAAGAAGACACGAACAAAGAAAATGAATTCAGACAGATAGCCGCTTTCTCATCAGTTATTTTCATTTCATACATACGAATCGACGAAAACATTCGCGGCGAACGGAGGTAGGTAAATCAAATATGCAAATAATGTTCGAGGGGGTTGGAACACAGGGGCAGGCATGTTTTATTTATAAAAAGCCATATTTACTTTAGTTGATTATTTCGACAGCAGCGAGCAGAGATATAACGATCGTAAGGCACGAATAGTCGGCGCCAATGGAAGACATTAAAATTATCAGCGAATTTAGATAATGAACGGAATATATCGAAGGGCATGGGCAATAATTTCGGGAAATGGGTTTTCCAGGGAGCGGAATATGTAAATTAATGTGCACTGAGAAGCTCGGCTGTTTCGATCCACATTAATCGGATATTTCGGTGGAAACGAGTTGCATCTCCGATTATGAATTCGAGAGAATTATTGGTGTTTATGCGCCTTCGACACGATAATTCAGAGTTTTCGATATCGAGAAGGAACAACTATCAGTTGATAGTGGAATAGTATTCATGTACTACACTACTGGAAAAAACTAAAGGATCGAAAAAATTTTGAAAATTCAGGCAATTTTTCAACAGCAATTAACTTTGAGGGAAATAGTCGTATAAAAAATAAAAGAAAAGACTCGCAGCTCCAACAGACTTTTTTAAAATTTGATCTTTAAAATTTTGTAGCGTCAGTGATTTTTGAGTAATCTTAGATATACCAGCGACAAACTTTCCAAATTTTATAATTTGTTTTATTGCTCAACCACTATTAGGATCTGATACCTAGTTTATTCAACATCATACGTTCATTTCTTGCCGAGATATAGATGTTCAACTGAAAAAGGATCCTTTTGTCTTTGATTCTCGATATCTAAGCAACCTATGATCGCACAGAAAATTTAAGCTGAAATTTAGAAATTAGGATGAATATCATTTAACACCTGGCCATTGTTTTTTCGAAAAAAAGATTTCGTCACATGAATTTAATAATGCAAAAAAAGGTGATTGATGAATCTTTGGAAAATTAAGCCCTGGATCGAAAATATTGAAGAAACTAATAATGATAAGTGTGCCTTTATAGCTCAATATTTACATAAACACCTTACGTAGATACAAATTGAGCCTTCTAGCGATTTATGTGTTTCTCTCAAAAGAATTTTGAAAAAATTAAAAAACAGGTTTTCCACTCTCAGAAACTCATAATCGTCAACAAAATCAGGAAAAAAATTTTGCTTTTTTCACATTTTACTGAAGACAGCGGATGAATTTGTGTTGAACAAACAAATTGAGCAATTTCGAAAGGTTTCACGGAAAGTATAAAGAAACAATCACTGAAGAGCATGTAAAAAAATTCACTTACGGGTGTTAATTTCTTCTTCAATAAAACTTTTCCGTTATATTTTTTTATAACGTTTTATTTTAAAAACATTCTTTCTTTTCTCAAATTTTAACCCGTGTCTCAGAGCAAAAAACATGATGAAATTCTTTATTTCATCGGAAAATCGATCGAGAAATGCAGATGAATGGCGTGATAGATTAACGAATGTTCTTTTTTGACCACTCGTATAACTGACAACTAAGATTCGAAAACAGTGGCTTAGATCAAACTATTATTAAAGGGGATGTCAAATTTTTAACTGAAATCACAAATATTGAGAGAACTATGGTAATTTTCCTGACTCTTGGATCAAAAATTTTTTGGAATGATTTATAACTCAAAAACCGTTGGAAGTAGAATTGGGATGGTATATAAATATATTCTTTGGTACTTTAGGTTCACGATTTTTTGGTTAGCAAACAATAGAACATGTAGTAATAGCAAGGATTAGTAACGGGTACCATAAAATTCGGCATATGACATAAAAACCTAGGGAAAAACACCAATGAGATAAATCCTGGCTCCCCGCATAAGTAAAATTGTGTGTACAAAAATAAGCTGAATTATATATTTGACGAACTTCCTTCTTCAACAGTTGTCTTCTATTAATAAACACAGAAGCTTCTTCGAATCACCCACATCGAATCTGAAAATTAAAAGACAAAAGCAGAAAAAAAGAACTGAAAATTGTTTTGAAATTTCTAACCCATTCCAAGAAAAAATCGGAAATATCATGAATATCCTTAAAACCATCTACAAATGTATATATGGGACAATTATTGATGAGATGAGGTATTGTTTCTTCTGTATATCTACATTCACAACTAGCGCTTGGAACTGAGTTCCATCTGAATAGCATACTATTTGTACGACCATGACCTGTTCTCAAACGACTAAGAACTGACCAAAGTTTGCTAGGAAAATCAAAACCAGGAATGTTTTCAGAAGTATCAGAAAAGAGATCCTTACTGAACATTTCATAAGAGTTCCACTCAATCTTCCATAATTCTTTATCCCTAATGTTCATATTGAAAAAAGTATTATACCATAATGGTTTACGTGACTCCAATCTTGGAATCCTATTTTGTGGAATGTATGAAATCATTGGAAATAAATTAGGAAAAGAATGATATTGAATTCAGAGCTGCAGTATGTCTGCGAATATGGGGAGGAACAATGTTAAACAAATCTTTTAACCAATGAACCGGTGTGGATCTCATGGTGCCAGTAATCATTTTCATCGATGTGTTCAATTGAGCATCGATTTTTTATGTGCACTGTTAAACCAAACAAAGCAACAATACTCAGCTGCAAAAAAGACTTAAGCTAGAGATGCTGTCCAGTGAGTGGAAGCATCAGCACCCCAAGATGATCCAGCTAATTCCTGAAGATTATTATTCCTAGTTTTCAGTTTCAGGCTCAGATCATCTAAATGATTCTTGTAATTTAGAGATGAATCTAATTCAACTCCTAACTATTTAGGATAGAAATTATGTTCGATATGAGAATCATTTAAAGTTACAGCTAATTTTCTATATTTCCTATGATTTTTCAGATGGAAACAAGATACCCCTGTTTTGTTGGGGTTGGGAAATAATCCGCGCTCAACAAAATAATTCTTTGAAATCTTCAAATTAGAAGATAGTAAATTTTCCAGAGTATGGAAATCCGAATGGTGGTAAGCAATAGCAATACCATCAGCAGAAGCAAATTTCTGAAATGATGTCATGGAAAATTAGATAACGATATATTTGGTAAATCACTGAGATATAAATTGAAAAGTGAAAAAGCCAGAACTGATCCTTGTGGAAGACCGTTTCTCAATGTTTTGAAATTGCAACTCTCATTGTGAACACAGACACGAAATCTTCTATCAGATAACATATTTTCTAATAATCTCACCATTTTCCCACACTTCAGATTGGTATAGATATTGAAAATAAATCCATCCTTCACAATGTCATATGTCGAAGATAAATCAATGGGGTGGTGAAATAAATTGATGAAACTTTTTATGGAGAATCATGAAAAATAGGAATACAGGGATTCCCATCTAAAATAACAAAGCTGTTGCCGAATTTGCATGCATTTAGCAACACTGGAAATTTGAAAGTATTTCAGAAATGTACCTTAGACATAGCCTTATATTGATATGATTAATTCGAAATATTTTGCATTAATAGTTTCAATAATAATAAATCATGGGTTCATTGTCTATGAAAAGCAATCAGGCAAAATACCCAGCAACATTATGAACACGGTGACTTGCTTCTTCATCACGACATTACTACATCTCACGCATTAAACTTTTAGCAGCTAAATTCATTTGAATTATATCAATCAGTATTACACAGTTCCGCCAGCCCATCATAGAATCCCGATATAGCTCCTTGTTTGATTGAGAATCCCGTAGATTTGACAATGATAAGATTAACGTAACCACTACAACTACAACTATATGCTAAATAACTTTGAATTTATGATTCAAAAGCTGTATTACTACTATTATTTTCATTTCCCTGTTTCAGTGATTCTGAAAATCCAAACTTTTCCACTCGCAAAAATGAACCTCCCGAATAGTACAATCCACATAAAAGTGATAAGTCGAATGTGTTGAAACCAATTTACATTTTAACACCGACCAAACGAACCGTGAGCGGGTTTCGGGAACACTTCGCGGGTCTTCATAAATAATGAAAAAAATTCCGCTGAAAATTTCAATGCAATCTGCATATTTGATGAACGCTTTGTATTTTAATTACGGTATAATATTTAATTCAAATTTTCCGTACAATTAAATACACGTGAAATACAGAAAGCGGCAATTTCGCATTAAAGAGTTATGACAGCATTTCATTGCTGCGAAACGTGTTTTATGTCGAA
Organism: Micraspis discolor; assembly: GCA_030674115.1. Taxonomy (NCBI): domain Eukaryota; kingdom Metazoa; phylum Arthropoda; class Insecta; order Coleoptera; family Coccinellidae; genus Micraspis; species Micraspis discolor. The sequence goes on from JARTUT010001740.1 coordinate 14,490,716, forward strand.
AGGACCGCTAATAATGCGCTACACATTGTTGTGGCTCTTCACCTTTGGAGTTTCTGGAAACTAGACCTGCTTTGTCACGTTATTTGCCATTCAATTTTCGTTTTAAATAGGCGACAAAGGATTTCTTCAAAGGGTCAATCGATTGTGAAGAAAATGTCAAAACAAAGCATATTTCCACATCAGCGATCTACTATGAAAATTAACGTATGATTAAGAGATCCACCCTGTAAACCTGGAATGCATAGAATCAAAAGTGTTACCAGAAATGGAAATCATGTTAGCAGCAGAGAAAACAGCACTGAAATTCAAAATTCTGAGGAACCTGAAGGATTTAGATGGAAAATTAGAAAATTATTAGATAAAAACCACAGAAACCTTGTTCCTAATATAAACAAAGCAGACAGAGGGCTCTGAAAACACTCAAATAAGATAATTCCATTGAAATACTTCAGCAGAAAAAGAAAATCCTAGTGTTTTAATAGATATTGATATTTATAAAACAGAAAATTTGCTGAATATTAGACGCAGGAAAATATAAGAAACTGCAAAAAGATCCCATTTCCACGGTTGAAACACAGATTTATGAAATCGTACATAAATTGAAACGAATTTCCTGCTACATACATTAGATCGAGACTTACACCACACTTCAGCAATCCTCCATATTTATATGGTATACCACAAAGGAACCTAGGAATATTCCTTTGTAACCCATTGAGTTTCGGGAATTCACGATTTCAACAGTTGGCTTCTGGAAATTATATCTCCTTTAAGAAATCATTCAACATTTATGATAACAGATAATAAATTTTCATAAAAATAATGAGAAACCAAAAAATCTTTGAAGAAGACATCATGGTCGGCTTAGACGTCACGAGTTTCTTCAACAATGTCCCTACGGATCAATCACTTGCAACTGTAAGAAAAAAGCTAGAAGATGATTAAACACTAAGTGAAACAACTACACCTAGCTTAAGTGCAAAAATGGAAATGCTTTTCATTTGGATGTAAACAACAAACTTCCAATTTGAAGAAATTTGGAATGGTAATGGGTTCACTACTTTCTCCTATTTTATCTGATTTATATATGGAGCAATTCAAGCAGAAAGCTCTCGACCAATATATATCACTACCCAAATTATGGAATAAATGTAGATGATATCATTTGGCAACATGGAATGAACACTTCAAGTTTATTGCTTTTAGATGAACTTGTTGATAAAAATAATAGAATCCTAAGAACCAGTGCGTACAAAAAAAAAACAATTAACACAGATCAATATCAATATTTTAATTACAACCATCAACAAAATACTAAATTGAGAACATTGAATCTGAATTGTTTAAAAACATTATTTTCCCTCTAAGAAATGATTCACTCACTCATGTTTCATCAGATGATTATATCGATTCAATTCCTTTCAACTTCAAATATCTCAAAAATGATGCAATTTTGGAAAAAAGATGCCGAAGGATTTTATCTGCAAAAAAGATTGATGATTCTAGGAAGTACAAGATACGGACCTTCAGTTCAAGTGATATTTGTTTATCAACTGAAATACATATCATGTTTCGCAACTTCTAATTATCATTCCTATCAAAACTTCCCCAAGATACAATCAGAGCCGTTTCAGCAATTTTTCAGTAGAGAAAGTTGGAGATCTCAATCGGGTTGCATCAATAAAGGTGAATTGGTTTATTTGTAATTATTATCAAGTTCTCCCTCGGCGCCAAGATAAATAAACTTCCCGAATGTTATTATTGTAGTGAGTGTAAGGTACACATTGTTTATATAACAAACGCTAACTTGGCAAACTTGAGCGTCGTATTGATTGGATAAACTTAGGAACGGCAGATCGACCCTGCTATGGAGGGGCAACTGCAAACTTATAAACTAATTAAAGTAACCTACAACGGTAGGAATATGCAAATGTGCGCTCAGGTCTGGTTCATCTTCCGAGATATTAGGAATTCTGGGCATTCATACGAAATCAAGTTGATTGTTGATCTCGCTTTAGTTATTAGTGTTAATTGTTCGGGGAAAAATGTGAAAAAGCTTAGAAATGAGATAAGGGGTTCTCAAGAATTTTTAGAAGTTTTTTGGCAGGCTCTGAAATAGTGGATACAAAAGCAACCGACATAGATATTTAGAACTATTATTTGGGTTATATCTACATAGTTCTTCTATCTGTCGAAAAAGCAAATGTCTGAAAAATATCTCAATTTCCATTGGTTGTTAAGATTGGCAGATATACGGGGCTTGTCCGTAAAATGAGTTCCACGAGCTGCCGCTAGGATCTATGCGCGGCCAGGCATGTTAATCATAAATCATAAAAAGGTTCATTTACAAAGGATAAAGCTGCTTTCACAGGTATATCAGCTTTCGAAACTTTGACATACGATAAATCATTGGAGCTAATAGTAACTTACCACAATAAAAATTCTCGTGGTGATATTAACATGCCTGAGCGAGGAGTGAGATAGCGACAGCTTTTTTAATGTAGACACCCTGTAGATTGAAAATATTGTTAACAAAAGTGGATATCCACTCAGAAAATTAGTCTCATTAAATTCCTTCGAACAACAAAGAAATGAAGACCGTATCTAACATTCAACTAAGTATTTAAGATATAATGCCTACGATTACCTCGTCCGATATTATGTTATTTGAAATATGCTACAACGAAACTTTTGTCGGTTAGCAATGGGAGGTATGCAATTGAATGTAATTATTCTGCTCCAAGTTTTCAATCTACAGAAACAATTTTAGATTTTACGTTTCCATATCATGAGCTTATTACTGAGAAATATGGCCACGGGCTTGAGAATATGCAGCGCTATTTTCGTCTTATGAGCTGCAAAAAAGAATTCGAGAAATTATTTATCTCTCATAGATAATTATGATTGAATTGGAATATTAACGGCATTCCAGCGCAAATATTATTGAGAGATAATTGAATCAGACCCCCAGGTTGTGCTGCTTTCGTCACTTGTATGAACAATACAGATGAGAAGTTGTGAAAGTATAAATACCGACAAACGTGTTGTAAGCTCCCACGTCAGGTAAAGGTGCTTTGATGCTCTTTTCAAATTTCCTGAGAGATTATACAAATTTTGGGAAAGCACATCTTCGAATAATTTGTTGGTGAGAGATGAGAAAAATACAAATTGTATTTTTAGGACGAAAGAGTGTTTTAAAAACCATTTTCAACGATGAACCAGATACAATTTTGGTAGTGTCCGCTTCCTATCGATATATACAAATTCGTTCAAGAAGTTATACAATTGGATATTTTGTATTGTTCCAATTGATCACTCTGTAGACAGTTGATCGTTTCAGAAATGAGATGATCAATGAAATCAGAAAGTCGCAATCCAACATATGAACATAAATAATACTTCAAGAATTCAAGTTTTCTTCCATAATTTTGATTAACCCTACCTTTCGTGAAGCAATTTATACAGTGTGAGTCTTTGACGACTACATTAATTTCAAGGTTAGATTTATGAGACCAAAAGAAAAACTCTTGTCCTATATCATTTTCTGATATTCAGCTCTTTGTTGAAATTTCAAAAAAAAATTAAAATTGAATTTTGCTTATATGTTCTGAATGGATACAATGAATTCAAATATTGTGGGAGATTTCGAACAAATGGGACATACTTTTCAGATTAAACACAGTGGCTTCAAGTCGTAAAACCATTAAAATTTACTTTGAAAGAGGCAGTTACTAAAAACATCCTAGCGTGTTCTGTATATTTGAGCATTTCAGAAGACTTGAACATTCCACATTTATCTTCCTAAAATGCACTGAATGGAAAAAATCACCTAGCCGAAATAATTCTACGTTGCCGCAGTTTTTATTTTTTGAAATCATTATCATCATTGACAATTTTGACTTGAACAGGTTGTTGTTAATGGCGAATTAAACGTAAATATTTCCTTTGTTAATAATCCAAAAGTATAACCCCTACTTTGTGTACTCGAACATGCTATTAAAAACTTTCATTTTTTGAAATTCAAATAAATCGTATGGTAGGTTAGGTATGAAAAATGTTTCATATTAAAACAAGAGAACTACTAACTAGGATACGAACTTTGATCTACAAAAACGACCAAAAAAGTTTCAGAATCAATTCTCAAAAACAATCAATACGTACTATTTGCTATGTTATAATTCTTGAATGTACAATACTGAATATTCCATCTCAAATTCAAATGAATATTTTATCCAACTTCAGTGACAATATTTACTCTATTCTATGACAGAAAACTTCAACTTGTTGTTTGATCCAAACAAATAAAGTATCGTAGTTGAATTTTTTCATGCAGCTTTTCCGTGAATTTAAGAAGTAAAAGCTATTTTCACTCCTAAAATGTGTCTATGAAATTCATTTTATATATAAATTTCAAGATAGTTTCAAGTGCTACTCACGATGTTTCAGATTCTCTCTTGGAACGGGTTATAAATTTTAAACAAATTTAATATGTATATTCTGTATTCAGGTCCTTTTTCTGTTTTTGTCTATTTATTTTCGGATTCGATATGTGCAACTTGAAGAAGCCTCTGTGATCATTACTTGAAGACCACTCTTGAAGAAAGAAATCCCTCAAATACAGGTTGTTCCTAAATTGAACGTACAAACGAGAAGGGGAGATTCCTTAAGTGAGTTTAAGAAAAAAAAGTCCCAAAAACATCGGGTTGCAAACTTTTCGTTTTCAAGATACAGAGTGTTGAAGTTTGAATGTTTTTCAAGTTTTTTTCTCATAGTATCTACACTTCACAAGATATTCAACTGAAATTTGGCATAGATATTACATTTGAGAGTTCTCACCACGTGTTATGGGAATTTCGATAGAAGATCTACAGGGTGATATTTTTTCTGGAACACTGCCACCTGTTCTTCGGCAGAACTTTTTTTTGGTGAGCAACTGTTAATTTGAAAAAATGTACATAGAAGCTTTGTTCTTATACAAAACTTTTCGGTCTCATGTAGATTTGTCGTATCTACCATCTGTAGTGTAGTAGTGAGAAACCCACAAGAAGTGGAATAAATCTATTGATGCCAAAATATGCACGACTGTTATCAAAAACCTTCTACAAGAGATCATTTCAATTGATATTGTCGTTTGAATATTACAGGTGAAAATGCAATTTTTTATGAAATTTCAACACCCTATATCTTTTGAATGGGGCCAAATTTGGAAAAATGTTATAGGAAGTAAATGTATCTTTTGACGTCAAGAGTCTATGGTTAAAATTTACGCAGTGGTCAAAGACTCACCCTGTATATATATACAGTGAAATTCCCCCTCACGGACACCCCCTTTAGACGGACACCTCCCTTGAGAGTTAACATTTGATGAGTATTTTCTAATGAAATGATCCATTGAATCGAAGATAAAATTAAAAAAATTTAATATTTTCTCCAATACACTTCTGGAAAAAAACAAATCATTGAATTCATTATGATTTTCAGCTGAAATATTGATTTGGATGGAAAGTTATGTGACATTTTCCGAAGAGCAATAAAAATGTGTTTCATCATGGAGCTTCAAACAGGAACGTCCCTTCAAGTTTATGCAACGAAATAGGGCAAAAGCTGAATTTTATGTGTAATCTCTAAAGAAATCCAGTGGTGGCTTAAGCTAACAAAAAACCTTGAACCGCTTATAATTTAGCAACGGGGCAGAATTCGAAAAAGTGGTAGAGTAAAAAACTGTTCCTTTTTGTTTCAAGAATCATTAGTTATAATTCAGGCAGTGGTCAAAGACTCACCCTTCATAAAGAACCGAATATGAAGAAAATTTACTGAAAAGTGAAAAAATTCGGTAGAGCACTGATTCTATCGATTTGAATTACTTATCCATGATTACTGTTAGTATTATCTGGTTCTTTCAAAACTTATTAGTTTATATTCTTGAAGAAATCTGTATTTTTGCCGTTTAGACGAGTATTTTCTTGATGAATCCTGGTCCAACACATCTCTCGGTTGAAGAGTTCGAAAGAAACAAATCCTCATAAGCCTGCAGCAGCGAGATTAACGCGATGCAAAGGAAAAGTAGAGACGAGTGAAGACGTTCACATCGACCCGTCACATATAATCACGAATGTTTTATCTCAGCTTTTCCATGTGCAGTGCGGAAAACAAGTATGGTTACATTACCCTCACCAACCCTCTCTTTTTCAAGTCCCAACATATTCAGTAATGCAACTTTTCTCTACCCGTACAGTGGGTATAAAATATGTAGTTTCCCTCATAAAGATGAAAGAGACGCCTATTGTACACACTCCAAAGAATTTTCCTTTGAAGATGTCGCGAAGTACACGCTCTCAAATATGAAAAAAGCCGTTGCAACTATTAGTGGAGGGTACGTAAAATCTGCGCGGATATTAAAAAACACGCCTCGCTTTATTATATATTAGGGTTCATGAATAGAGCCGCGACTATGAGACCCTTTCTTCTGGAAATGCGTCTCAGGGATCGATTGTTGTCAGAGTGCTAAAAGGTTTATTTATAATTTCGGTGAATAAGTAAAATATTTATTTCAATAAAACAATTTTTCTTATATATGATACAACCAAGTCAAGTAGTTCATTATTAATTATTACTTTAATTATATTTGAGAAAAATAAATCAAATATGTGAGAAAACAATATTGTAATAACTCGGGGCACGCAAAAAGAAGTTTCAATAATCTTCGTTCCTGCTGGCCGAATTTTAAAGCACGCCTATGGTTCCTTATTGAATGCTCGTAATATCGTATGTGAATTCGATGTTCTGAGTGTGAACTTGACAGATGTTAGATGTAATGTGATTTTGTGCTCCATGACAGATGAAAAGTTATCCATTCAGATTGAACCAGTTTTACAACAACAGAAGAAAAATATATTTTCAGAATATATTTAATAATAATTTAATATTCAATCTTTTACAACAAATCACTGAGAGTGAAGTAACAGGAAAAAAAAATTGCAAAAAATAGAGTTTGCTCTTCATGAGTTATTTTATCAATCTTGGACAGAATGGAGAAGTATTACAGCTTCTGGAAATTTTTCCTGTGTACTGTTTTTCTTCTCATTTCGTCTTACTTCTTTTTTCATACTTGTAATGTTTTTAATACTTTATATCTCATAACATATCCGACATATTTGAACAAAAATGTGCATTTATGGATGTTATTGATATCGCACATATTCTCAAACTTCATTGCAATAGCTTTGTCTCACCAGAAGATAAAATTATTTTTTCATTTACTTAAGGGCAATCACAGAAGAAGTAAATGTTAATTAATTACGTTGACATTTACATTCAGCGAAAAAGGAGAGATCCTCTAGTCTCATTATACTTTTCTTAGTTAGAAGCAAAAATTAATAGAAACGATGATAACATAAAACGAAACAACCTAATGAAATGAGATGACGAAAAAAACCGAACCCTGAGGAAAAATGCCTCAACTGCAAAACCGCTTTGAAACCAGCAGCGCAGATTGAACACCGTGAATGGGTGTGATTTCAAGAAGACCCATTCATCACGATGAATTTTTCAATATGTAATACATCAATTACAACATCCAATCACATATATGAAAATTGCTGCAATATACCATGTCGTGAGAAATTATTTCCGACTGGAACACTGCTGGTCAATAATTCAAACCAGAAAAAGACGACCAGGTAACTCTTTATTTTTTATTCGACAAATAATTGTTATCTTATGTTAACCGTTATCGTATATTCATTTTTATTATTACGTATACCCAAGATAGAAAGAAATGGTTAACAGTGTGTAATTCTGGTTTCATTCTCCATTAATCATTGATGCATATTCCTATTGCCGATTTAAGTCATAACTATTATAGTTTAATGACGGAGAACATTTTCTTTAATTTTGTCGGAGGATATGAGGTTTTTTCTATTCAGGAAGGAGTTTCTTCATGACGTTTTAAATTGTTATGAAGACCGAGTTGAAAAAATATTGAGATAATTCAGTGAAATACGGTGGAATTAATCACATTTCGTTATGTCGATTACACATGTCCTTTGAAATTATCGACAAATACTATTTCGACCAAAATACAATGAAAACGATGTACCAATACTACTCGACAGTATCTGAAAGTTGAGTCAATGTGATTTCTCTGAGAATAACAATCTTCAAAAAGTTCCACCCAGGTTTTTCATTTAAAAACGATGATGTCTACCGCAACATTGATGGATGATGGAAATAGTTTAAAAGATACAGGAGAAATGTTGGAATAAATCGAATGAAAAGACTACTGCTACAAAATTGTCGGTTTTTTTTTAGTCTACCAAATTGGCCTTAAAGACCGATTTGCGACCACTCGACCTTTGGCTGATTAGTGGTTAGGTGCACAAGGTCACCCTGTAACAATCTGAAGGGTTTACAGCGGGATAAAGTCTTTTGGACTGCAGCATTATCGACCTCATCTTGAGTCACCTCTGACGCTTGAGAACGCTTCAATGTGGAATGGCATCAGCTCGTTTTTTCTGAAGAATCTTCATTATCCTTGAGTTCTCATGAATGCCCAAGAAAAGTTAGATGACTTCGGGTAGAGAGGCGGGAAGCACAAATTGATATTGAGCATCATGTACTCCGGACCGTAGCCGTTATGGTATGGGGTGTTATTGCATATGCAAGTGGGTCACCCCTGCGTTACCTTCAAGAAGTAGTGGAGCCATATGTTCTCCCTAACTCAACCAGCTCAAGAATCCAATATTTCATTCATAATACTCGATCTTATGCTGCCAGAGTTATATTAAACTCATTTGAAGAGGCCCATGAGAATCTTTTGCAATGGCTGCCTAGATTCACCGATTTCTCAACCATTGAGCATATTTCGGACATCATGGATGGAAGGCACGAGAATTTACCCCAGTCACCACAGACTTTGGCGGCTCTGAGGTATCAACTATAGGTAGCTCAGGAAAGTTGTGCGGGTACAAAATTAGAAATAATAATAATCACCCGCTTAATGAAGCGCACTTCCTGAGTCGCTGGTTATACTATAACAGTAGATACAAAAATTATCTTTGGTAGAAAAGATGTTTGCAAGGTGAATAAAAACAAGTTTTTAGTTATAATAGAATTATGTATTCACAGATAAGAATAGTTACACAATGTTCGGCACTCGAGTTTACACTCACAGAAAGAGTTTTTAGGTGTTTATAATAACCAAGGATTTGAGCTTCTCTGCTCAATCTTGGGCACTTCTGGTAATATTAAATGATGAAGAGATCTGACCTTATTTGTTGTTTGGAGTTCACCACAGCTCTGCTTCAATCGTCGAGGATAGATTTCACAGAATAAGGTGCAGGCACTTCGGATGAGATTTTCACTTACAAATTGTGGCTTGGCGATAATGCAATTGCTTCACAGATTCACAATTCACAACCTCTTTCTTTTACGTAGAGAATTTCAACTGAGTAATTCACATACACATGAACTAGGGTGGCTAACTGACCCAGAAACAGATTATTTTGAGAGATCTTTAGAGGAACTTGTAGTTCTGATTGCCGTTATAGACTCGTGAAAAGTAAATTGATAAAGGAGAACTTACTTGAAGAAGTGACCACCTTGAGAAGTGTAGAGAGAATGAATTTGAATAATTGAAAGAGGTCGGACGTGTACAAATGTTCAGGTAGCTAAGTTTAGGGATTTCCAAAAGTCCGTCCGACAGAAGGCGTTCTTGGAAGTAACGGCCGCTGCCCCAAATTCCAAGAACTGTCCTTTGTTGCGAGAATATCGCAACAAAAGTATCTGTTGAATAGCTAGTCCATTGAGTTTCTATAAACAAAAATCACTCGACACGTTTTGGACCTATTTATTTTTGTTGGGTGTTGAAAGATTTATAAATATGTTATGTAGTTCAAGTGGTGATTATTAGTCTAGGTCACTATCTGAATGGTTTCCGTGAACAGACTTCCTTCTTGGGGGTTCTTCGAATGGAAATAAGACTTCATTTCTTATTGTGTATTTTAAACCTCAAATATTCAAGAAGAAACAGATCATATTATTTCATTGATGCCGAAAGGTATTGGGAAGTGTATAGATAATCGCGGTGGACAAACACATTATGAACTACAAAAAATATTAAAATAAATGTGAATCCTTCGTTTTACTCCTTGCTATACTAGTCCAGTCGTTTTAGGTTTCATCTGAGGAAAAACTCCTAGTATGATGAATTTTTGCATTCACCTTTATTTCGATCATATAATGAAGATGAAAATCAGTGTTTTGCTAATATATCGCAACCTATTGCTCGGATAGAGGTCATTATAAAAATTTTTCATCATGAAACTATCTATAAAAAATGTCTCCTATAGTTTTTATGTAAAACTAACGGTTTCGGATTAAAGTGCTGAGAAAGAGGGTACATTATGACGAAGCACTCGTTTACCTACCACCGTCGAGGTAAAATGTGAGGTGCGTTTTTTTTTCCAAATTTTCTCTTACAGACATAATTTACAATATGTAATAAAAGGTTTTTTTATTTATGGCTAAATAATTTTATATTAAAATTTTGAACAAATTTTAAAAATAGTTTCAGTGTTACTATCGTTAATAGTTGTTGACAAAACGTCGACAGGAACTACTTCCTGATTTAAATCTAGATTTCATCATTTGTTGTCTCTGCGTTTGAGCATGACTAGCCACGGCAATGCCCACAAGCTTTTGAACACCTCAACTCAATTTTTTTATATCCACATTTGCCACCACAACCTTTTGTGCAATTACAAAAGATTGTGTTCAGGAGATCATCGGGTGCTGATGGTATTAAAGTTGTTATTGGCTGTACTATCTTATTTTTAACTCCCAACCCCACTGTTCTGGATCGATGTCTCTTCCTAGACAGGTTTGTATTTGGTAATACACTCGATAGATTTGATGCTGGGCTGCTGAAGTAGTAGGTGGTAATGAAGGACATTTTAAAGCTGTACTTTGTCTTGTAAGCTTAGCAAAGCTACAGTATCTGTAATTATCTATCGAATGTTCTGATTTTGGAGCACCGTATATTGCTAGTTGAAACATCTGCCAGTGAAGCTCATTCAAATGAGATATAGTAGATTTTACTAGAATCCTAAACCTGTATAAGAAGTATATCTTTACCGAAACGTTCAAACATAAGATGAAAGTTTTTAAGACAAAAACTCACCAACAAAAATTAATAGAAAACATTAGAGTATACGCCTTGATGTACAATACCACGTGTGAGTGCAGTCTAGCCGCTTTCTCAGCGCTTCAATCCGAAAACCGTAAATTTCACATAAAAACTGTACGAGACATTTTTTATAGATAATTTCACGAGGAACAATTTTTATATTCACCTCTATTGACCTCAGAGTAATAGGTTGCGAAATATTTGCAAAAAACGGATTTTCCTGACCTTTTGACCAATGTAACTTTTTTAGCCGGCACGATATCGATGTCGATTTTTCACATCTTCATTATATCACCGGAATAAAGGTGTATTTATGCTGAAATTCAGCCTACTAGGAATCTTTCCCCAGATTGGGGTTCAAAATGCCTAAAATGACTGGACTATACAAGGTATTACACAAATAAAAACAGCTCCTCCTGGGTGTTGCAGTCAATATAACTTCCAATATCATGAATGAGTTAGCGATTTCTAACACTTAAATTTAAGAATGTTTAAAACCAAAGCAGCAGTCTCATCCTGTAAGTTCTTTTATATTCTTTATTATGAATACTTTTGGGCATGCCGTGACGGTGATGGTCCGATAGAACAAAACCTTTTAAACGGATTCTAATTAATGCAACAACGACAGCGTTGAAAACAGAAAATTTCCGTGTTATGATGTATGGAAATGTTATGCAAATGTATGGGAAGAACGAATATTCTTAGATAAGTATAATAAAACATACGCGTTCGTATGCCATGTAAATGAGGGGGAACTAATATATTTCGCAGTTTTAACACTTCCAGGATCGGCCGACTCGAAGCCGCTGTTTATATAGTGATATATCATTGGTAATTAGCGACTTACGGTGTCAGATTTTGTTACATATCGGTGGTTTTATGGATGCCGCGCCCCTTTCTCGGCCCTAAGACGTCCTAAGTGCCCCCATATTTATGGCCAGACCAATTTCATGTTCGTCTCTGGTCGTATGCGTTATATTATAATCAATGGCGGTTATCATATGTTATCCGGTTTTCTTCGGTGATTTATCGGATCATGCTCTTCGACCGACTCGGAACATATCAAATAACCGATCGCTGTATTATTTATTGGCGGCGGAACGAGATTGAGAACGCCCTTTTCGCATCTGTAATGCTAAGTGATAGAATTGCTCCGATAACTGTCGGTTTTGCGTGTAGGATATTTTTATTCAAGCGAGTAGTGTTACTTCGGCCTCGGTGATGTTTCATAGTGATTCCAAAAATCACAATCGCTACATGAGAACAAAGGGAAAATGTGATTGTTACTCATAGTACAGTCATTATGTTCAGAAAGGTGAAAAATAGAGATCGCTCATTGGATTCTAATCATTCCGAGAAACACAGTTTCGAAGTACTTTGGTACAGGCAAAAAAAACAATTGTCATAATAAGATGAACTCGAAAAAATCACACGCAACTTGGAAAAGGCCAGTTAAAGAGAAGGAAATCTGATACAAAAGATCCAACACACGAAACCCTATTGTCATTCCTTACAATTATTTAATTGGAAATAGTACATTGTTTACCGGGTAGGAAAAGCTTAACATTCCTGGACGACTGTGAAGATTGCTAAGTCGAGGAGCAAGCCGAGACTTAGCAAACAGAGTCCAGGACTATTTTTCCGCACATACTATTTTTCCGAAAATCGTTTAAAATTCGACAGATATTGATTGATTTAAAAAAAAAACGCGATAATTTTATTCAAAAATAAATGGTGCTTTGAAATTCCTAATAAAATTACTTGGGTTACTATGGAAACGTATTGAGGTTGAATTGTCAAATTTGACGCTTATAAATTTAATTGCTGGTGTTCTCGAAAGCTAAATGATAAGTGATGATGAAATTTCCATTCTTGGGACTCCTCCAGAGCTGGTTGAGGCAGTGAATACTGCTTCATTAGAATTATTGCCAAAGAAATCAAGAGAAAAGTACGAAAATGCCTACAGACGTTTTATGGCTTATCGCATGAGTAAAAATTCGAGTTCTTTCTCAGAAAATGTTGTAATGGCATACTTCCTAGACCTTTGTTTAAAGATGAAATCTTCAACATTATGGGCCAATTATTCAATGCTGAAGTCAACCCTTGCACTTAAACACAATGTAGATATATCTACATACTCAAAACTTCGTTCTTTATTGAAACGGCAAGCTCAAGGTTATAGGGCAAAGAAATCTAAGATTTTAACGAAGGAAGAAATTGAAAAATTTATCCAGGAAGCTCCAGAAAATTTTGATTAAGGTAATTTCATTGTTAAGTTATTTTGTGAATGATTCAAAGGTAATTAATTTACAAGTTTTTAATTTCTATTTAGATTATAGCTTTATTTATTTTTTAGGTGGCTGTAATATTTGGTATATCTGGGGCCTGTAGAATGGATGAGTTAGTCCGAATGACTGTACACGATATAGAAGACTTAGAATCTAAGCTTTTAATCAGCATACCTGATTCGAAAACCAACAAACCAAGATCATTTGTAATTAATCAGATCTACTTGAATGTTTATCGAAAGTATGTTTCGTTGAGACCAGAAAATATGAACAGTGACCGATTTTTCTTTAAATATCAAAGCGGAAAGGGTTGTAGACAAGTGGTAGGAATTCGTCAATTTAGAAAAATGTCCAAAATAGTTGCTACTTATTTGAACTTGGTAAATCTGACGGAATATACTGGTCACTGCTTTCGTCGGTCTTCTGCAACAATATTGGTTGACTCTGGTGCCGACATAACTAGTTTAAAGAGGCATGGCGGATGGAAGTCATCAAACGTTGCTGAAGGATATATCGAAGAATCGCTTAACAATAAGGTTGAGGTGGCAAATAAAATTTTCACAGTACAAAATATTCAACAAAATGACCCTTCCACCCTGGATGTTGTCCAAAATGTTTCTCATAGTTCTAAGAGTGTTCCTCCAATGTTCAATAATTGTACTAACTGTCAAATTACTGTAAATATAACAAATTGATCTTAAAAATGTATTCAGCAATGACTTGATGTTTTCAAAATATAAATTAATTCCTTATAAGCAATGTGTTTTCTATCATTTATGTAGAACACTAACAACTGTACGGAAATATCATTTCCTTACAGTAAGGAAGTCCTGACTTTTTCTTCAAGAAATTTCGACAGGAATGTCAAAATTTCCTGGCGATTTGCGGAAAAGTCTATTCTTGAAAGTGTAAATAAATCAAAAACAATTCAGTAAGACTAAAATTGTCATTTTAAGATTATTTTTGATTTACAATTATCTTTCAACATTGAAAATAGGTATCTACAATTGGTACCGACATAGTTCATAAGATAAAATACATTTTTTGAAACAAGAAATGTCGCAATGAAAATTTGAAGATATTCTATAATTTTCTCAGCATTTGAAGGAAGGGAGGCTCACTGAAAAACAGTTTTATTACAATTTTTCAGAGAGTTACCCGATTGTTGACTTACAATTTTTTTCCTTGTCTTCGTTAGGATATATAACGGGATGAAGGGTATTAATAATAATTGGCTTATAAATCGGAAATTTCGCGGATCCCTGTGGAAGTATATAATTAATAATTAATTTCTAGCTATAAATGTTCATCAACGTTCTTAAGTACCCTTAAAACTTCAGAGATATCTCATTTCCATTAATATTAGCGTATGCTTGCTCCAATATAAAATAAAGGCTATTTATTACTAACATAAGTGATTTTGTAATTTGTTTGTTGAATTTTCCTGAACAAATAAGGTGGTTCGGCAATCATGAAGTAAATTAATTTGGTATTAAATAAAATATTAAATAAAAGCATTATTTTCAAAAGAAAACAATTCAAGATGTCGATTTTCAAATGTTCCAAATATTTTCTTTATATTGCAATTGCTGGAATGGTTTGTTGAAAAATAATTTTGCATCAAACAATCATAAACCATATTGGAAAATAGCTGAGCAGAAAAATGTTTTATTTACTTAGTTTTCACATTTAAAATATTTTAGTTTCTAATTAACTCATTTTTGTAATTTGTGCATTTTGTTTTGAATAAATTGTGACTAGCCATTCATTTTTCTTTGGAACGTTAAACTCATAGAAATGAGGTTTACATATAAAAGAGTTTATAAACACTTCCTGATATCATACATTACGGTGATATTGACTTTCGAGTAACAATAATGAAATGTGATTAGAAATGAATAAAAGAGTCAAATATCAAACATTTAAAAATATTTTTAAAGAGAATTAATTTCTTTTTCATATTATTTCAAAACTAAGGTCGCATCTATCTTTTGTTGAATAGCTACTATATGCATTTGTTTATAAGAATTCAGTTTTATTTCGTCTACCCTACTGAAGAAGGATTTTTTCGAACTTATAAGTAGAATATTTTTTAAATCAAGAAAAAAAATATGACATGGTTAAAATTTTATAATAAAAAATTTATGATATAGTTAACAATTAATTGAAATCATTTTTTGCTCAACTATTCAGTATGGGTCATAGCTACGTAATTAAAAATGGCGCAAAAAAAAGAAGCACACCCCTGGATTCTACGTAAAAACAGTGCCTGTATAATGTTTTAATTTCAGAGCTTTAACATCAGTATTAGAGGATATATAAATTTTTTTCGATATCACCATTTTTCCAATATTTGCTTGTATCAAATTTTGTCCATCTCCTCTGGTTTAAAAGTTGTAGTGCTAAAACATCGAAATATGCCCACCCTGTACAAAAAAGACTACATGAAGCAAAAAAAAATTATGACAATTATTTGAATATTTTTGTTTTTCCTAACAATTCAGAAAGTCCCGTAAAAAGTTGTTGATTGATAAAGGTAAAGTTTATTGGAAAACTAACATCAACAAAGAATATCAGTGTTGAGATTTTATAAGTTTTTAGATTTTTGAATATACTATGCTCACCTTAAAAAAATATTGTAAATAACTACCTTAATATATATCGCTGACGAACAATTTTGTTTAGGTAATTTTCTCCTCTTTCATGAATTTTTTCCAAGTTTCAAAAAAAATATTAGTTTATAAATCAGAAGTGAGACACTGAACAGTACCTTTAAACATTTTTAAGTGCTCGTAACTTTTGGAATTTTCAATGTACCAATATAATTTTTTAGCCATTAAATAAGTATGAGTATGAATTAGACATTGTCGTCAATGGGACGGTTTTACAGTATTCAGAGTTGAAACTTCACTACTGTAATGCTATAGCTGAATTTGCCGACTTTTTGACAAACAATTTTCTTATCTTTTGTGATTTTTTTTTAATAAAAAGTATCCTATGTTACTTCTAATACCTTAAAGAGTATATGTACAAAGTTGCATGATGATCGCTTCAGTAGTTTTTGCGTGAAAGCGTAACAAACAATCTTACATTCGCATTTATAATAGTAGTAAATAAGTATAGTATGATTAACGTAATTTTGAACTCATTAACTAGACTAATGATTATAGAAGAGTCTGTTTTGGTAGTGATCCCTGTCAATGATGTATCTGAACGTCCAAGAAAAACTGTGCAGCTGGCAAGGATCGCATCCAAAACGCTGATAGCTGTTTATGCGAAAACCACAGAAACGCCTAAAACAACCATGCCTCAACGGAATCACAACTATGCCAATTCGCAATGAAATACGCCTCCGTGTTCTGCTTCCGGCTTGTCACAACATTAATTTAACCGAATCAATTCGGTTTTTCTTCGTCAACCCGTTCGCACTGTTTCATGTAACGAGGGGAATTAGGACCTGGTCACAGAATCGCCTGCTTCGAAACTAAATCAGACAATGATAATTGTAATCGGGACAAAGGGCGTTAGTCATGTGTCATAGAAATTTGTATACACTCGGGTCCAGCACTGCAGAACATTCGATAATACAATAAATAACTGAAATTGTAAATATATACGCAATAACGTTGTTATTACCTTGTGTGAAATGCTCTCTATTACGAACGTTTGTGCCATTACGATTATTAATTTCATTATTCGAACGTGTATATTCTAGTTGGCGCTGGGCATTGTTTCAGAGGCAGTCTGGCCGAAAGAAAACATCACCTAGATTCCGCACAATCTAGGGTTTCGCGCGAATATGATAGAACGTCAGAATATTCCTTAACATTTTTCAAATCGAAAAAACAAATATTCCAAAATTTTTGAAACGCTTGAGCGGCTCATTATTACTGGGAAAAGATACCACTTCTTCCAACGCGTTCGTTGGCCGAGCGTTCTAAGGAGCGCGTCTTCTGTGATGCGTCTTGGATTCATCGATCTTGGGTCGAATCCCGTCCATGCTTTTAAAATATGGCTTTACGATCAAACATCAACATGTCATTAATAACTTATTCAAATCTACAGCGGTTGAATGAGGCTAGAAAAATCGGGATATTAGAATTTAGGGCTTCATTTCAAAACCTTGATGCGTGAGCTATGCATGTGTGAAACATTGGCCTACTTTCCGACGTGCAATAATAACTTAATGATTACCATTAATATTTTAGGACAGTCACTAAAAAGTAAAAAATGAATATAGTTTAAAAAAACTAAAAACACGTTCATAAAGGATATTGGGCTAAAAGAGTTGGGAATAATTTTAAAAATCAATTTATGACAATAGTATATAAAACATACTAGTAAAATTGGGAAAGAAGCGTGGGGCGCTTTATGCCATAATTTTCGTATATCAAGCGCCCCACGCTTCTTTCTCAATTTTACTAGTATGTTTCATATACTATTGTCATAAATTGATTTTTAAAATTATTCCCAACTTTTTAGCCCAATATCCTATATGAACGTGTTTTTAGGTTTTTTAAACTATATTCAATTTTTACTTTTTAGTGACTGTCCTAAAAATATGAATGGTAATATAACAATCTGATCAAAGCCTGATGTTAATCCGTAGTTCTACAGATTCCATTGAACTAAAAATAAAAATATATAGTTTAAAAAAAACTGAAAAAACACGCTTATAAAGAATATCGGGCTAAAAATGTTAGAAATAATTTTAAAAATCAATTTATGACAATAGTATATATAAAACCTACTAGTAAAATTGGGAAAGAAGCGTGGGGCGCTTTATGCCATAATTTTTGTATATCAAGCGCCCCACGCTTCTTTCTCAATTTTACTAGTACGTTTTATATATACTATTGTCATAAATTGATTTTTAAAATTATTCCTAACATTTTTAGCCCGATATTCTTTATAAGCGTGTTTTTTCAGTTTTTTAAACTATATATTTTTATTTTCAGTTCAATGAAATCTGTAGAACTACGGATCAACGTCAGGCTATAATCAGTTTGTTATATTACCATTCATATTTTTAGGACAGTCACTAAAAAGTAAAAAATGAATATAGTTTAAAATATCTAAAAACACGTTCATAAAAGATATTGGGCTAAAAAAGATGGGAATAATTTTAAAAATCAATTTATGACAATAGTATATAAAACATACTAGTAAGATTGAGAGAATTGAGGCTTTGATCAGATTGTTATATTACAGAACAGTTGGCTACATCACGGACTCGTACAAGGTCATATTCTCGTCGTGCTGGACGATCCTCAGTATTTGTGATGATTCTTATGGATGACATTCCTCAACTCGAACCTTTGAGAACACACCTGGTAGAAATGACATAGAAGACGTAGCAAGTAATCAGACCTCAGACGATTAGTATCAGGGCGCAGCTTGGTAACTTTAATATAGGGTATTGAAATTTCATTAAACATATTGTTTTGTGCTTATATCGCTCATAACTTTGCAACGAGGTAGAGGAAAAATGTTTTCCTTTTTGCTTCCAGATATCAGACTCTACAGTTAAAATTAACGCAGTGGATACAGGCTCACTCTGTGTAAAAAATAAAATAAAAAAGGAGAATCTTACGCTTGGTCATACGTTTCAAAGAGTAACTCCGAACATGAACAGGTAACCAACTACTTCATCATCCATGATGAAACAGCCCTTGGTGATCAAACGTCAATATATCGCAAAAAAATCATGGACCCTCATCCAACAACGAGAAACGCACCCCATATGAAAAGCCTTTCACGAACCGAACATCTACAATAACAAAATTTCAGCGGATGATTGGATTAGCAGGACGAGTAACTTGTACGCCATATTCCATAAAATAACTTAGGCCAGACGTGAATCGGACGGCTGCGTACAGGCACTTCATTATAAAAACCTTTTTACGTTTGGCCGTTCAAACAAATCGGATTTGATTAGTGTACAGGCGCTCAAAAAGGTACGTCGGAATTTTCAACCCAAGTCCCAAAATCGAACGGACAATGCTCTTCACGAAAGATGGGATAGTAGTATGAAATAGAGGGAGTGAAGTCAGTAATATCCTGTTTCCCGAAGGCAGTTATAGCATTCATCGGAATTCTTATTGCCAATTCAAGAAAGTAATGAAATTTTGAAAACATCTTCATTTAAAGCACGAAAGTATAAAAAACAGTTAAACCAGTAAACCAGTCAAGAAAAGCTTGGAAATTGATAATTTATTTTTGAGAATTACAGATGAAATATTCAGTATTGCATATCAAAGAAATATAACTGATCAAATAACGAAGCAAGTAGTATATAGTAGAGGTAGTATTCATTCATTTTGAGAATTAGTTCTGAAAATTAATTTTGAAATTTAGTATATCCAAGTGAATTTTTCATTCTTATCACAACAGCAAACAATTATATGAATACGAATACCTGATGAGAGGAAAGTTATACATAAATCTCAAAACACATGTGCCGTATTCTATTTCATTTTTTGATTAATTTTTCTGTAGTTTTTTTGAATTGATTGATGTTTTGAGAAGAATGAAAAATTTTCTTGTATTCATCAAAGAAAATTGTGTTTTCTAGAATGAATATATGTATCAGTGAAACTTTCAAGAAGTGTGAGTCTATAATTGTCAATTTTAGATATTTTTACCAAAATCATTAAAAAATAGTATTTAATCAGCCTCTTTTTTGTTGTAATTTGCCCTCGAAGGAGGATAGGCTAAAAATCATTGAAACAAGATCAATGTTTGTTTCAATCATTTCGTGAACTTTTTATGATTGTTATCGTGAATTCAACTTGAATATGTAATTTTGAATTAAATTTAATAAAAATTTCTGAAGAATAACAATAGCATGTGAAATTTTATATGGACTAAAGCTCAAATTTGAAAGTTGTCGAATGTAATCATCAAATAGTTGATTATATAGTGTAATTTTTTCGAACTGTATTGCTCATTGAATAATAATAGATCAAAAAAATTATTTACATACGTTTTCCTTTCCGAACTTAATTCACATACGTGAAATAAATTCAACGAAAAAGACATTAATAACAAGGTGCCATTCGAGTAACAAGAACCTCAATCGCTAATTATACAGATGGAGAAATGTCAAATGTCGCTAAATATAATTCAGTACACTATCCCAACCTAATAATTAGAAAAACAATTATAATACAGAAGATAGAATAACAGAGAACGCTAGATTAATATTGAACGATATCGCAACTATTAAGATAATTAAATAACCCCGCAACGTAGGAAATACTTCGTCAATATTTCTAATTGTATGACGTCGAGGCCAATTAATGGTTTCAATATTTTATGCAAATATTTAGGCCAAACCCCCTTAATTGGAATGATGGCTTTTTTGCGGCTCATTCCACAAATGGAACGATCGCTAATACATTATTTTTTCAGGAGTGATTAAATATTTGTTGTCTACCGAATTTATATACTATTGATTATTTTCCTCTCCAAAGATATTCTCGACATATATTGTATCAAAAATGCTTCAAAAAGAGAACACATAAGTGGCGATTGTGGAGTAACATATAATAATAAAATATTGTATTGTTTGAAAAAGTTAATTTGGTGACAATTTTAGCATAGAAGAAGCCTAGCTTTCAGTAGCGTGGGTAAAATATGAATGAAAGACATTTAGTTGAAATGTCTGAAGAGGGTAACAAAGTGGTACGGTCTGATAGGGTGCCTCACAAGTGGCATTTGTGGAATAGTTTGGAACATTCCATGATGAGTGTCAAGGGGTAAGTTGATTTGCTTTGGCACGACACCTTAGTCCAGGTATGAATACTTCATAAATTGAAGAAGTTGAAAAAATCATACGTAAATTTATAGAATCATTTAGTCATTAATACTGTATCAAATTTCAGGTTATTTTTCCAGATTTTGAATGAAAAGAGATGTTTTTGAAATCTTATTCGGCAACCGATCTTTTAACGCGTCGACACGTCATCCATTATCTGCCCATGTAACTCAATTGCTGCATCCTGTTTCGGCACTAAATTAAGATCTCATCGTGCATAACTGTTAATTCAAGATGATCAACTAAAACCGCGAGATCAAAACTGCATCAGTGTCTATGACGACAGGGTTTTAGCAATTTGATGCATACTCTGACTCAAAGGTTCATCATAATATGAGCACTGAAAGCACTTTAGCGTAAGTCGATTTCATTGCACAACATCTCTTTTTCAGATTTACGGATTTTAATTGAAGGTCAAAATTTTAAAAAATGGCACTCGTTTTCGATTATTTTCTCTACATGATATCATTGGACTGTCGTTCACATTTCAAACGAACAGTGGAAGGAGTAAATAGATTATATAATATAATTACTCACCAACTCAAATATCACCTTATTGGCTGCCAAAATGAAGTGAAATGAAATTGGAAACACTTACCTGAAAAAAAAACAAAAAGAATAAAGGTTTGCAAAAATCAACGGAAGAATAAACTTTCAGTTCCGGACATTCCGGAGTTACTCAGAAAGTTGACCAATCAAAAATACGGGTTGAGTGAATAATTATAATAATAACAAAATGATTAATTGGAATCAATTTGAAATATCAATAAATGAACTTATTCAGTAAAATTTCTCCATAATTAATTGGTTTCCAAAATATTTTCTTCAGGTTTGTATTTATATAAACTAAACTTAATAACATGGCGTCTTCCTTATACAAAGTGGTCTAATTAGTGACGTCAACGATTTTGTTTTGATTCCTGGCACCTTGGAGTGCCCGAAAATACCTAATGTATGTTCCGCAATTTTTCTTAGTTTTCGAGTTATATTTTTTTTGTTATTTATTCTTAATGATTTCTGCCAGCGAGGTTTCAACATTCATATTTCTTTTAATAGAAGGTATTTTGCAGATTTTCTTTCCAGGAATGCATGCCATGAATGATGGTTTAATAAAAAAAAAAAAATACACAGGGTGAGTCCTTGCCAACTGCGTTAATTTTAACCATAGGTTCTTGAGACCAAAAGAATCACATTTTCCCACACCGTTTTTCCATATTCAGCTGCGTTAAGCGTTAAAAATACCCTTCTGTAGTCCAGTTTAGTTTGGATGAAAATTACCTTCGACAGCATCCACTATTGAATATTGAATCTGAATTATTTGAAAACATTATTTTCCCTCTAAGAAATGAAACACTTACTTATGTTTCATCAGATGATTATATCGATTTAATTCCTTTCAACTTCAAATATCTTAAAAATGGTGAAATTTAGGAAAAAAGACCAATGATTCTAGGAAGTACAAGATACGGACCTTTAGTTCAAGTGATATTTGTTTTTATGCAATTTAACCAATCTGTACAGTAGTAGTGAGAAACCCACAATAAATGGAATAAATCTATTGATGCCAAAATATGCATGACTGTTATCAAAAACCTTCTACAAGAGATCATTTCAATTGATGTTGTCGTTTGAATATTACAGGTGAAAATACAATTTTTTTATGGAATTTCAACACCCCCTGTATCTTTTGAACGGGAAAAATTGGAAAAATGTTATTAAAAGAAAATGTTTCTTTTGACGTCAAGAATCTAGGCATAAGATTAACGCAGTGGTCAAAGACTCACCCTGTATAATTGTTGAAACACGCTTAGATGGAGTTTCAATGATTTTTAGCCTATTCGCCTTCGAAGACCAATATCTACAAAAATGGACTGATTGATTCATTCTATAATTTTTCCTATTATTTTGAATTCTGAATGGATGTTGAGTGTTTGAGTGAATTCTACAGACCTAAAGTTCCATCTTTATTGATTAACTTCAAGTAATTTCATAAACTTGTTTTTTTATTAAAATTGCATTAAATTCTGTTTTTTTGCTAATTTATCCCTATCTCTTTTTATTGAATTGCTTAGTGAATTGTTGATAAAAAAACGAACATTAATAAGCAAAAATCGGAAATCATCCAGCGAACAACTCCGGAAAAAGAATTAAAGCAGCTTTCTAAATTAAAAATGTGCGAACGACCTTTAGAACGAAAGACATGTTTGATTTCAATTACAAAATTTTATATGTGGAAAATGACAGATAAAAGCTTCTACTCCATGACCAAAATGACATAAATTGATCTACACTTCTCAACCTACCATAAAAAACATCAGAACTGCCTCTTATCTGGCCTACCCTTTCTCAATTTTATGAAATATAGTATAAAAAGCACCCGGTTATTAAGTTAAGTTTATATAATTATAAACTTGAAAGAGCTGAGAATTGACCAAACAATTGTTAATAAAATGTTGTTGAAAAAATATAATGGGAACGAAATAAAAATGTAGATTTTTTTTAGGTATTATTTCTCGAATTCATATTTTAATTTAAGGTTAAATGAATTTATATTTGGCTTTATTGAGCGGGCCTTCTTTCAATTGTTTTCTCTGTTCTATAACCTGCCAAGTCTCATCACTGATCCAAGGTTTACGGCCCTCAAATAAAGCCAAATATAGATCCCTATCTAAAAACATCCAAAAGCGATGCCGCAAAGACAAAGAAAAGTTCATATCCAATATATGTCAAGAGATAGAATCACACTCGCATAGAAATGAAACCAAAGACCTATTTCAGAAAGTCAAATTACTTGCAAGGGAGTTCAAACCACGCAACTATGCAATTGAATCTGAACAGGGCACTGTAGTAGGGGACAAAGAAACAATATTGAACGTGTGGCAAAAATATTGTACAGAACTTTTAAGGAACAAAATGACCCTGGCGGAGAGGACAAAACTTACAACATAAATGAAATAGTGCACGAACCAGACATTATGCAATCAGAGGTGGAAGAAGCATAGTACATTTGAAAAAGATAAATCTCCAGGCTGCGACAACATATCGGGAGAACTACTGCAGGAATTGGGTGAACATGGCACCAAAATCTTAACCGATTTATGTAATATAATATGGAAGCATGGTCAGTGGCCCAAAGACTGGTTGACCTCTATAATCATACCACTTCATAAAAAAGGAGAAACCACGAAATGTAGCAACTACCGTACCATTTCTTTAATATCCCACCCGAGTAAAATTCTACTTCGCATTATTAAGCGGCGATTAGGGCCCTATCTAGATCGACAGATCCCCCAAGAACAGGCAGGTTTTGTGAAGGGCAAGGGCACCAGAGAACAGATTCTTAACATGAGACAACTTATAGAGAAATGTAGAGAGTTTAATATTCCAATGGTTATCTGCTTTTTGGACTACCAAAAGGCATTCGACTGTGTAAACTGGAAAATGCTATGGAGAGTTCTTCGTGAGATGGGAGTTCCTGAACACCTAATAGTACTCACAAGAAATCTGTACGACAATAACATGGCCAAGGTCAGAATAGAAAACCAGCACTCGCTTCCATTCAAGACCGGCAGGGGCGTTCGCCAGGGTTGCATCCTCTCTCCAGACCTCTTTAACATCTATGGAGAATACATAATGAGAAAGGTACTGGACGAATGGTATGGAGGAATCTCAATTGCAGGCAGAAAGATCACAAATTTAAGATTTGCCGACGATACAACATTAATAGCTGCATCAGAAGAGGAAATGTTGGATCTCCTAAACCGAGTGGAGAGAGAGTAATAAATGTGGCCTGAAGATCAATACAGATAAAACCAAAATTATGATAGTCGATCGTGCCAACACTCTACAACTGACAGATGCTCTACAAAGATTTGAAGTCGTTGACCAATACATGTACCTGGGCTCATACATAAGTAATACGGGTTCAAGTGAGGGTGACATCCGAAGAAGAATAGGAATGGCAAAAAGTGCAATGAGTCGACTAACTAAGATTTGGAAAAATGAATTTATACAAAAGGAATAATTTGCAGTGCTTCTATGCCGGCACACGGTTAAGTAAACTAATAAAGCGGAACGATAATACTGAAGAACAATCGTTCCTATGGTGTGAGCTAGCCACGATTGACGTTGGATGTTGCAGGGAATCAAGATCTCAAGTGCAACTGTGGACCGGTTTCGAGGTTTGCCTTTCATCAACACAGTGTGGCACTGAAATCTTGAAAGAAGCCGCTTGTCTTAATAAAGAAGGTGACAAACTTCCAGACAAGCCCAGGAGAAGCACCATCTATATCTCTAAGACTGAATGAATTTATATCAAGGACCGAAAACTTTGAAAATAATAGAATAATATAATATTGTGCAACCAACAACTGATAACTCATAAACTGAAGACTTCATAAAATTTTCAGTCGAATAATTCACCCCGTGAATCTTCCAATTGCAATATATATTCTAGAGATTACCCGAAATAAATGAGAATATTTTAGAAGCAATCTCGGCGATATGAGACGTAATAACTTGTGGTTATTTTAAACCGAGCCATACACACAAAGTTTCATATCTGTTTATTTGGACTGGCGTCGAGGAGTAATTTTCGCGAGCGTTTAATGTATTTATTAATGGATTGTTTATTAATGTTGTATTATTTCATTATAATCCACTATGAGCTCGGATCAATGTGTACATCTAACGGTATCGTTTTCAATTTCCAACAGCCTAAACGCGATATTGCGTTGTCGTTATATTTATTTCAGCTGTCGGTATTATTAATATACGTTGTTGTTCGATCATCGTTATATCCCACAGGATGAAGGAAAAATATTACGTTAGATATCGACTATAATGAAACTCAACTTCACAGAGCGAGTCTTTGTTTACTATAAATCAATTTCTTGAAGTAACAAAATCGGTCGGCCAGACATACTCAAGTTTGACCCTGTATTCTTCTTCAGAAAGTCAAATCCAATCGACTGAAAGCATTTTCGGTCCGATATTCGAAAATTACAGACATTTGGGCAGAACGATAGCAAGCGGTTCAACTTATACAAGCGCGCAAACATAAAGAATAGTTAATAATTTGTTTATAACAAATTTATGATATTACACAATGAAATTGTTGATGAAAAAATGATTTCTTTGTCAATATGTAGAGAACTGTCAATCACGATTCACACGAAAAATTAATAATTAAGTTTTTCAACAATGAAATATGAATAAAACATTCGGGAATAATAGAAAATTGCCATAACGAAAATTTTTTTTTAAATTTTGAATGACAGTTCTTTCAGGGGTTGTAGAATAAAATTTTCAAAAATGTTAATGGTCCATTTGTTTGTGAAATGGAAATATAATTTTTGATTGATAAATGCTCTTTGTCAACATGTAAACGGTAATTGATTGACAATTGAAAAAAAATCTACATTACGGCGGATTTACTTTATTTTCAAATAATAAAAAAAATTGATTGAAAAAAATGCTTTAAAGTTATTCAAACTTTTATCATATTTCATGAGTATCCAAGACAGGCTCCACGAAGCAAAGAAAAATTGATGTCCATTATTTCAATGTTTTTTTTTCCAATTCACAAAAATATATCCCGGATAAAATTTTTCATTGACGAAGGTTTAGTTTATTGGAAAATTAACTTTAATCAAAAGTTTCAACGGAAGTCAGTTTTTCGAAGGGTTGAGATAATATCATAATTTTTTAAATTTTCAAATCAACTAAACATACCCTAAAAAAATTTTCATTGTAAATTACTAAGTTGCGACGATATAGGCGCAACCTCAATATGGCGCGAAAACTGTAATTTTCAACGCTATATAAAAATGATTAATAGAAGAAGGTACAATCTCGGGGATCGGAACTTTTTCAGTATATTTCCTTCTCTTTCAGAATCTTTTTACAAAATGAAAAAATTATTTGTTTATTCTAAATAATTATTTGAAAACTAAACAATTACTTATTGCCATTTTTAATTATTCATTACTTCGCAAATTCGAATGTGCTAATGTTAATTTTTTGCACATCTTGAAATAATTCCGAAGGGAATGAGCTATATCACATCATTTTAGTGATAGTATCTCTATAACATCATTTCAAACGCATTAACTACTAAAACCAAGTAAAACCGCATTCGCATGACTTCTCAGAGTTAACAATCCCAGGTCAAATCTTTCGTATTCAGTTACTCAACAGAGTATCCATCAGGCGCCCTGACAACTCGCATAGGAGCGGCGCTGCCTAGGTCTCATCGGCATTTAGGTATAAATCTGACATAAGCGATATGGAATAATTGCGCGGAGCAAGGGCCTAATGGACTGTGCTCAGAAACGAAGTAATCACATTAACGGCCATAATTACAAACCCCTTTGAGAACGGAAATGCATCCATATCCTGTTGTGCAATGGCATCAACATCGGGGATTTTTCCTGACGCTCAGTCTAACCCCCTCTCCCACCACCGAAACGACCCGAAGCCGATGTCTGTTTAATGCGCATAATTCGATTAATTTTTTGCCAAATTGGCTCCGGTCGGAAAAAAATGGCGTTTGGGATTTTTCCGGTTGCTGGAGTTTGGTGAGACCGGGATGGAACCCTAATCTACAACCTAATTGGTGTAATAAGTTGAGGGTGGTGTGATCTTGGGACCAGTTTCTTGAATAATAAACACTTCATTTTGGTTATTGTTGATTTTTCATCACAATATTATCTTGAGCATTGAAAAGTTACAATTACAAACAAGAGCTTAGAAACACCGTATGTAAAGAATGTTTCCAACCCAGCACTGCATCAGAAAAGTAGGGGGAAACAGAACAAAATTTCCTCGTATTAACACGTATATTGCAGATATATTCGGGCGAAGGGTGGGTAGCAATTTGGGTTATGCAAATCTTGTTGGAATCTTAAAACACCCTATTAGGGTTGCTAGGATAAAATTAATTTTTGTCACCGCCCAAATTGGAATCAGCCCCTTAAAAGTACACTGGAACTGAAAATAAGAATTTCATGATGATAGAATTGCACAGCGATGATCGATATAAAAATAATGTCAGTTTGACCGAATAAAAAAAAATTTGTGCATAAAGATCAACTTTTTGATTTTCGAAAGAAATAAATGGTATGCTTGATGCTGATCTTTGCTACTCAAGGCTATTGAATTTTTTCTTCACTTAATATATTTCATTTTTCAAGAAAACTTTCGAAGAATATATTGGCTTATAGACAAGAAGTACAAAATGAATCATTTACAAAGCAATCATTAAACCAATATGGACGTACGGCATCCAATTTTGGGGTTACTTTAAGCCGTCAAATATTCATATTATCCAAAGATTACAATCAAAAATTTATTGGTTCATTGATTAATGTCCCTTGGTATGTCTTTATCCACACCATCCATGAGGATTTAAAAGTCCCATATGTCAGCACAGAAAAAGAAAACCCTTCGGAAAAATAACATCAGACGCTACAAGGACATGCCAACCAACTCACGAAGATTGAAAAAGACCTGGCGAAACGACCTAACTGACTAATCATTACTAAGTTTCCATCCATGTGAAATACTTTCTGAGTTTGTAAAGGGTCATCCAAATGTGACGCCTAGATGTTATGGCTCCTTATGGAGGATTTTGCATAAGGATTTGCATTTACACACATACAAAATTCAATTAACCCAGAATTTGAAAGAAAGAGACCATTGAAAACGTCGTAATTTCGCTAGTTGGATTATTGAACAACAAACTGCAGATCCATTGTTTTCAAGCAAAATTTTGTTTAGTGACGAAGCTCATTTCACAATGGATGGATTTGTCAATAAGCAAAATTGTCGTATCTGGGGTGGTGAAAATCCTCGTGTTATTCATGAAAAATCTCTACATCCACAAAAATTTACTGTTTGGTGTGCATTTTGGGCCATTTTTCTTCGAAGATGATGCTGGAAATGCTGTTACTGTGAATGCTGAGCGATACCAATCAATGTTAAGAGACTTTTTATGAACACAGTTGAGTCATATTCATGTGTCTGACGTCTATTTCCAGCAAGACGGTGCTACATGTCACATAACTCGAGGAAACATTACGTTTTCGCGATCAGAATTTCCTCAACGTGTAATTTCACGAAATGCAGATTTCAATTGGCCTCCAAGGTTAACATCATTAGATTTTTTTGTGGGGTTTTTTGAAAAGCCGAGTGTATGCTAACAAGCCACAAACAATTTAATGGTCTAAAGAAAAACATTCAAGATGCAATTCGTGAAATAACACCAGCAACATGTCGGAAAGTCATTCAAAATCTCTATACTCGGATTGATGCCTGCAGACGCAGTCGTGGTGGACATTTGAATGATATTATATACTTTTAGTAAAATAAAACATCTTGCAAAAATTGCAAATAGTTTGTGTTTTATTTAAAAGAAACATGTAGGAGCGTCTTTTAGATGACCCGTTACATAAAACAAATTTACTAAATACTCTTGAAAGTAGATTGTGATTCTCAATAGATACTATACGAAAAAAAAAAGTATATTTCTGAACATAAGACACAAAATGTGATATTCCATAAATCAGCTATATCTGTATATTTCGAAAAATAAGCTCTCAGTTTTTGTAACAATGAGTGAGTTCTGCTTTTCGCTCAAAAAAAAACTATATTTAGATGTGATGCGTATTTTGTAAAAACAATTTTCTCAGAAATTCCTGTATTTCAATCCAATAGATGTCAATAAACGACCATTTACATGTTCTTCCTACGATACATGAACAAAAAGAAAAAACACGAAAATAAGAACAATAGGTCCTATTAATAATTCCACCTATTGTTACTCGTCCACTCAAATGTGTAACATTGAATGAGGTCCTTGTTTTGGTAGCACGATAAACATGTACAGTTAAGTTGAGCTATTCTTATTTTGAATAATAGATTGCTAACGTATCATTGTGTCCGGTTTTATTTCGTCATGTGACGAAGACAATGGCTCGACTACATTTTCTTTTTATAATTTTCGATCGATTGGATGAGTCTTTGAAATGAAGGAACGAAAATAAACTTCGTTCCATGGTAATGCCCATAAATAATCGCCCAATATTTTTTCATCATCCATCATCGAAAATATCAATTATCAAATATGTTATTCGAATTGACAAGATTGTCTCTCATGATCTGCAAACTCTGGAAGCAGTATGAATGTATTTGCGATACCTGATTTTAATGGTAAAAAAAAATAATTCAGTAAGCATAAAAAAATTCGAATATTCTCCGAAATTGGTAGATAAAAGAGAGAGATAGAGAGAGAGAATTTATTGGTGTTTAACGCACAGGTCAAGGCAAACCTCAGATACATACTACAATTTATATCGATATGTAACATAACTTTTATAACTAAAAATAAAGAAATTTGAGAAAAAACTATACATTTTCAAACAGAATATACGGTCAAACATCACAAAACAATATACAACCAAAAATATCCACAATTCAAATATAAATAAAATCCGAAGATAAAATCAGAAGCCAAGATCATAAATAATCAGTACAATACATTTATAGTATATAACATTACTAGCAAGGTAAGAGGGTTTCAACTGGCATTTTAGTTTTTCCCGACACAACATGGCAATTTTTGTTTTAATAATAATGTTTTCAGAACTCTTGACTTACCATCGATTACCAGATTTGAACTGACATTTAGAGAAATCCATTTTTGCTGTATAGACAACACTGCATATTAATCTGACAAAAAAATGAAAACCCCACCTAACTTTTCAAGCTGGAATCTTACATACACAATAAAAAATGTCAAATTTTTATGGCACCTCCGGCGACTCAATAAAAATTAACTGAGTATACTGTGTGCTTTATCAATAACAATAATATACGAATGCAGATAATCTAATACAAACTGTTCGTAGGAAAGCATTGATACCGGAAAGATCAGAGATTCGGCAAGGATAACTATAAAATTCTGGGAACGAATGTGTAGATATAAAACGTATTTATAAAACAGCAAGAATATCCTCATCAAAAAATCAAATTAAATTTCTGAACTATGTTTCAATATAAAATAATATAGTGAAATAAGAATTCTTTCATAAGAAAATCATGTCATGCCCATTTCCCAAGAACAAAAACAATACTCGTTTCGAAGAACTTAATTGCACATTCAGAACGATGCAATCATCTTCTTGATGATGAAGACGTCAAAAACTGATTTAATTGGAAATATAAAATGATTGATAAAATTTAACGCTATTTGAGTTATGCCATTCGATGCGGTTAATCAGTTTTTTATATTAATGAGAAATATATCTTTGAGACGTTTGGAAACACGGAAAAATGGACCGCAGTAAAATAATATTTTTTATTTCTTCGATTAGAATGCTTCTCCAGTAACGTACTCATATAGAGAATAAGAAGAAATTGTGGCCCATGAAATGAAGAATTACAATTCAAAAACTTGCACGACTGCCTTAGCACACAAGTAGATACAGATTAGTACATGAGTGTATAAATTTGACAGCTGTCGGATCTAAAGTTTGTGAGTTATAACATTATGGGTGAAGCCAATTTTGATATTGTGAAAAAATGGATATAAAAATAAATTGCATGTTGATGAGATATTGCTCTTTGAAGGGATAAAATATAGTTAAGCAAAAACTTGACTTGACGCCAAGTTTTAGATTACCGCCTCAGGAAAATTATCCATCTAGGATTGGTAAGTTCAGACGTGGTGAACACAGTGAACGCTCAAAAGAGGATGCTTCAGACCAAAATAATAAAAAAATCCACAGAATGATTTTGAATTCAGATTAAACTATGAGCAAAATGGGTGCAGCGTGAGCTCACTTCCTACCCAAATCAACGACGAGTTTATGATTCGGAGCAGTGTTTGAAGATGATTAAGCGTAATAAACCAGAGGATTTTTTTCTGTATCTAGTAGGATGGAAATCCCACAGATACATTTTTCCGCAACTCATGAGAGATCGGTTCTAAGCTTTATATATTACTGTTCGCAGGATTGGTCAGAAGACTTTTGTCCTCTTCTGATCTTCTATCTCTTCTTGACTCTCATAATTCATCTAGACATGTTAGAGGTGCCGTCTCAGGACTTATAGGTACAATTTTACAAGCGACATGTAAACACTTCTAGTAGAATAGGCATAGACTACTTTTACCTCGGTTACAAATCCATTGTGCGTTACGTTAATCCGAATTTGTTATGATCTGTAAAGTTTTAATAAAGTGTTGTATTATGTGATGATTATTGTGAAATTGGGTTCATCTCGTTGATAAATAAATTGTCAGGTAATCACCCATAAACAGGATTATGTTGAATAGAAGGACTAATTTTACAAAAAAAATGTGTTTTATTATGGTAGGCCGGGTACATTTTAATTGTAAAACGAAACAATTTGCTTTCGAATGACAAAACTATCTGAATGAAGTTGCGCTTATAATTGTCATACTTTCCAATGGAAGAGTAATAAAATTACACTTGGTGACAATAGTACTGTCACGACCAGTAATAGTGCCCCTCGTACAGTTAGTTAGCTCTGGAACGAACCCACTGTCTTTGATATCTAGAACGAGGACGTTGAAAAGGACAACCAATTGGAACCAGCTAGTTCAATCAGAAATTCGATCAACTGCAAATTAGTAAGGGAAATAATATAATAATTAATGAACACTATATTCCGCTGGCATTGTACATTTTAGAGATTGTCTGCTTCAAGACCACCCTGATACAAGCTAGAGCAGACGCATCGACCAATCGATGAATACAATAGTTAGTTTGCCCTACTGGATGATCAACCCGCTCATATAATTATACCCAGACTAATGACAGCAATGTAGATGGCTAAATATAAAACTATTGCTGTTGAATTCTAGATTGGAGCCTATAGAATTCCACTGTTTGTTCGGTCACGATTGGAGATTGTTTTCGAGTTGCATTGAATAAAGAAAAAACAACACAGGCATTTGTTTGATCTTGATTTAATGAGCATGAATTGAATTTCGTAGCTTGATTATTATTTGTATTTTAAGTACGTTGAGACGATCGGGATGAATTGAATTCATCTCAGTTATTATTCGCGGAGTTTTTCGTTTTGTTACAGCGAATAAACCAGGTGCGAAGCTGACTTCGAACGAATCTATAGTTTCGGCAAATCCTATGTGTAAATTCATCGTTGATAAGCAAATGGGAAAATATAAAATTAAATTTTACACAATTTATTGAAGCTTTGCTGAAAATTGTTTCGATACACAGCATCATTAAATTATTGTTAGTTTCAAATGTAATTTCAATATTTCTAATATACGAGGAGTGTAAATTGAGTAATGAGACTGGCAACGTTGCGTTTGATCTGGCAACACTAGAAGCGCGGGGCTTAGTGGAGGCGGTAGAGGAACATGTGATCCACTTTCAGTACGAGTTTGACCTTGCTCGAGTCATTTGGTTGTGCGTAGCAATTGTTTTTGTGAAACAGTTTTTTCTATTGTGTTCAAAAAATGAATGACATCAATTTCGAGCAACGGTGTGCCATCAGGTTTTGCTTCAGACTTGGGCACACTGCAACGGAAACTCTTCTTAAACTTCAGCAGGCCTACCGAGATAGTGTTTAGTCATGGATCCAGGTTTTTCGGTGGTTTAAGGTATTTTTAGAAGGAAGAGAGTCGATTGGAGATGAACCACGAAGCGGAAGGCCTTCATCTTCAAGAACCGATGAAAATGTCGACATAATCCGGGATCTTGTGCGTTCAGATCGTCGGCTTGCAGTCCGAATGATAGGGAAAGAGTTGAATTCGACTCACACCAAAAATCTAGGCAGAAATGGTTCCAAAAAACCATTTAAATAAACGAGCTTTTGGCTAGTAAATTTTAATATCAAATGATACGAATTTGCTATTGTTATTGAGATGTACCGGTTTAATTTTGTTAACAAACGAGATTAAGTTTTGTATATTGTTTTTTGGCATGAAATTTGTGTATTTCTGTACAAGGCTGTTTAATTTTGTTGCAATTTTTTGAGGATAAGCCTCAATCCGATCAGAGCAATATGGTCAAACTCCTCATCAAAAACTTGCAACGAAATTAGTCATCCTCATACAAGAATACATAAATTAGCCAGAATATAGTATCGACAACTTGAACGAAACTTAATCCGTATATAATACCTATAGCAAATTCCCAGCATTGGAATATCTGGGGAATATTCTTCTAAAATCATCATCAACTTTTGCAACACTCCGAATTCAATGACTTTTCCTTTTTTCAGAACATTAATTCAACTCTACTGCCATGTTTTATTTTCCATTATTATTAAATCGGTACTTCGTTATTCTATGACTCATTTTTAACCTTTGAACTCTTCGAAATTTACAATTATATTTTAATTAAATGGAAGATGAAGATTATAAAAACAACCAACAAACAATAAAACATAAACAATTGATTTTGTCAATATTGTCTGCCATGTTTGCACTAGAATTGATGCACCCCATAACCAATGTCAAAAAAGTTGCCCTGGGTGCACACCGAGGTTGATCAAGGCATAAGCAGAAAACACCCGCTGTGAAAAAGTTTGCACCAAAAAGATAAGCGGAGCACCTGTGAGCACCAAGGCAATAAGCAGAAAACACCATTACAAACAAAGAAACCTGATGATCTTGAAAATAAAGATCCCAGAGAGTTTTTTAATAAATAGGTTGTCACAAACTTCAGACCCACTTTTTCGTTTCTAAAGATCCAGTTGATCAAATGGACAAGTCGATAACGAAATTCAAAAGGACCTATCCAAACAATGGCAAACTCTCGCAAAACTCAGACAGCGTTCCGCACATAACGACGCCCTGGTGGAATCCGACATGCCTATGGGCTCGGACGTCCGAGCGTGTATCCGAAGAATAGCATCGGTTCCGTATCCGTAGATTAAATTTGGCCGGTAACGAAGCAATATCGTCCATTTCTGGTTGATCCGATGAGACATGTTTGTGCGGCGAATGCAAAGGCAATGTATACACGTTCTATGTACAGCCGCAACACAACACGGTCATGCACGATGTTCCCTCTTCCTCGCGCATCTCGGGCCCCTTGAGCACAGCACCCCAAGTGTCCTCAGCGGCCGGCAGACGGGCTGCTTCCACGAATACTTGGCTGACCGTTTGGCTTGGTCACACAGCTATTTGCATAGTGCATTCAATACCTATTGATCAGCGGCATTTACTCTCATGATGCCGTGAATTATGGTCGACCACTATCTATTTGTATAGCTGATTAGTTAGTAACATAATTAGATCAGTGCGATACCTGCTAATCAATTAATTATTTATGTATGATCGGCCATTGTTGTGTCCGACCCGAGCTTGGTTCGTTAATTTCAAGATATTACAGTTACATTATGCGTCTCTGCGCTATCCCCCGATACACTATGGGCGGTTTGGATTCCAATTTGAGTCTGTTTGAGGATTTATTGTGTGTGGCTACGTTCAGGGTAGGATTCCAGGAGCCTTGTTAAATTCTACAGGGTTTTCATATTGATGCTCCAATTGTTGACGAGGAATTTTTGATGATGAAACTCATTGTTCTTTCCAACATTTCGACAGATATCTTCCGCTGTCCTAAAAAATTCATCAATTTTAAAAAGACTGACAATCAGAATTTTTTTCTCTTTTTCTTCTTCCAACGTCCAGATAGTTACAATGTTCTTCATCGCAAATCTCCTCATGCAAGTACATCATTCATTCATCACTTTCGAGGTCTTCCTGGGCTTAGTTTCACCAACGGCGGTGTCAATGAGTTGTTTCGCCGCTTTTGATGCCTCAACCACCTGTGTTCTCAACTCTGAACCCCATAGCTGAATATTTCAACCCCTAAGTAATTGAACATCATTACTTGTTGAATAATGATCCCATCAGAAGCTGATTTACATCTTAGGCGCATTCTGGAAGTTGCCATGTACTTTGTTTTGGATGTGGCTACCAGAATTGCATCATCGGCGAAGCATATTGTTTCAAACTGTGCATTTCCCATCTTGTAACCACTCGGTTAAGAGACTTTTCTAATAATTCCATTCATGATAATATTGAATAATAAAGCGCTCGAAGAGTCTCCTTATCTTATTCCTCTTTCCAGTGTTACGGGTTATGTAAACTCATGATCTATCTTCACCTGCTGTTTCGATATATATCCTCTATTGTTTTCATATTACATGGTAATTGTCGGTTATAGAGAAGGTGAACCACATCATCCAATCGTATCCTGTCGAACACTTTCTGTAGATCTATAAAACAGAAGAATGTCGGTTTATTGTTCCCGATTGATTTTTCACATATTCATCTCACGCCGCAAATAATTGTCTAGGTTTGAAACCTTGTTATTGATCAGCTAGTGTTATTCGTTCGCTGATAAGATTTGGAATTACTATGGTGACCAATTTCAATGTAGTGCATAGCAGATTTATTCCTCTATATATTTCTCGAGTTGTCTTTGAATCCCTTTCTTTGAATAGTAAAATCATTGTACTTGTTCGGAATTCGGAAATTTTGTTGATCGAGAAACCTTTACTTGAGAATCGTCAACTTCTGATTCAGCCTCCATTCTAGGAGCTCATCTTTTACAAATAAATGTCAAATTGACAGAACTTCGAAAACTTGATCAAATTTGTACATATATTTAGCTTGATGTCTTCTTCAAGTTACTTCGAGCAATTGACCTCCAAAGTTCTTGCATCTTAATTGATGGTGCACTTATGGGATTAAAA
This sequence comes from Micraspis discolor, assembly GCA_030674115.1. NCBI lineage: Eukaryota > Metazoa > Arthropoda > Insecta > Coleoptera > Coccinellidae > Micraspis > Micraspis discolor. Next base: position 14,527,767 of record JARTUT010001740.1, read on the forward strand.
ACGATTTTCCTGAATGCTACCTCTTTGTTTATTCATCTTGTAGTCTTCTCTTATGTATCGTTCCATTTTATCAGATGATTTTCATTCACAGCATGTTGGACCAACTTGGATCTGTCTAACACTCGAGAAAGCTCCTACTGTTCTTCTATTCTCACATGAAGAGTTTCTCTGTCTTCTCATTTTTTCTGATGCACTTTTCACATAAGGAATAACAATTTTTATGGCTTATCCCATATCTTCTTGTGTTGTGTCAAGAAATTCTTCCTCCTTGATTTAGGACTTGAAAATCATTTTTGGGTTCTTCAAAGTTCTTATATTGTGGAGTTTGTGTTGTATATTATATATTATATATATTCAAAAACTGTTAGATGAATGTTGCCATCTTGATGAGGTTAAAGAAATTTGCAGAAACATTTTCTACAATTATTATAGCTATAAACACATGCTTAGTTCAAAAGTGTTCTCAAGTATGTTATTGCAATATCAATATTTTGTGAAAAAATGAATATTGAGATCAATTGAAAACAAGTTTCTTTAATTCTCAAACAAGAAAAAACACGCACAGTCTCTACTAATTAACACTGAGTAGTGATTAAAAATACATTGATGCTTTTTGTGCTTACTTTCCATTGATATCTCATTGAATGCCATTTCTTCATCTATTTGAGCAATAACAAATAAGACAAGTTATACAGACCGATACACATAACCCAATGATAAAATCAGACACTTTTTCTTTAACATTATGTCTTTGGCTCCAACATTCATTTCCATAGATTCAATAGATATAAAATAGACAGGTTTTATATACAGCTTCCTTCAATACGGTTCCGCTGAAAGTTTATGAGCGTATTTAATTTTAAAATTTAACTATTACAACGGATGCTCTCTATATTTCTGGCCTAAGCAACAGTGAGTGTTACCAGACCAATAGCAATGCCAATTTTTGATCCAGAAAAAAAAACTGCGAGATTGAAGAATTCGGACGTCTAGAGAAGCAATTCATGCTATCCAGAGCTGATTTTTGAAACTATCTCCTTTGGACTGACTGAAATACTTTACAAATGGTTCGAACGCATGCAAATGAATATAAATCTAAAAAGGGGATATTTTCGACAGCAATAACGCTATATTAGATGAAAATTTCTGGTGTTTTCATTGTTAAGACAGAAATTTTGAGGCAAACCCTGGAAAAACTCTAGAATCAAGTTCAGTTTGAATGGCTAAGACATTCCACAGGGTATCTTCAAATGCTTATAACGGCTTAGTCGCATCCACATTTGAATTTGCCTTTTAAATAGACTACTGGAAAAAATTAAGGGATCGAAAAGAAATCCCAAATTGTTAAGCAATTTTCAACAGGCCGTCCCTTCGAGAGAAATGATCGTACAAGAAATGAAATAAAAAGAAGTTATAGCTCCGAGTGTCTTGTTTTTGGTTAGAACTTGAAAATTTTTTAACCTCTGCAGTTTTTGAGTAATTGTAGGAAAACCAGCAACAAACAAATTTTTAATTTTTTTTTGGTTTACGGGTTTGAAAAAACTTTTTTCAGCTTAACCATTTTACGGATCTGATACTTTGTTCATTGAGCTTCAATTTATATTTTTATACACCTTGATACGTACACTTTCAGCCGAGATATCGTTCTTCAAATGGAAAAGGGTCCATTTGTCTTTGATTATCGATATCTCAGCAACCAATGATAGCACAGAAAGATAAAGGTGGTTTACAAGAACTTGAATGAATTTTCCTTAACGGCTATTCATTGCTTTTCCAAAAAAAAAAATTATTTTCTTCTTGTCACATAAATTTGAAAATGCAACAAAAAAGGGCTTTAGGTGTTTTTTTGGAAAATCAAGCGCTAGATCGAAAATATTGAGGAAACCACCTACGTTATGTGTTCCTTTGACAGTTCAATATGTCCACAAAAAACCACTGGCCGTTTTTCTGTTTCACTCGATAGAAGTTTTGAAAAACTTAAAGGATCACGTTTTTTGCACTGAAAAGCTCATAATTTTTCAAAATGAGAAAAAAATTCCCGAGCTCCTCTCACATTTTTGCTCCAGAAAAAGCTTAAATTCAAAACAAAAAAAGTTAAGTAATTCAAGTTCTTGAAACCCTCCTTTAACTTTCTATTACTGAGATATCGATAATCAAAGACAAATGGACGATTTTCCATTTGAGGACCGATATTTCGGCAGGAAGTGGACGTATTAAGGGGTATAAAAAAAGAAATTTAAGCTTAATGAACAAAGTATTCGATCCGTGAAATGGTCAAGTCAAAAAAAAATTTTCCTCGCCCGCTGGTATTTCAACATTTACGCAAAAATTGAAGAGGTTTAAAACTGAAAAAATTGTTCACAAAACCCCTCCAATTACATACCGAAAGGTGAAAAACTATTGACAAAGGATCGTTCAAAGTCATTCATACATATAGAATAAGTTTCACAATCAACTATTTGAACAGGTCGAACTAAGAGAAGTCATTAACGGATACCGCAAGCTTTTCGATTTACGGCTTCTAATGAAGAACAAACTATATGAGTCAACATTGCCTCTTCCTTCTCAATACCATTAATTAGGATTTAAAAATCTTGAGATTAAGATATTCAATTCTCACTTCCTAACTTTCAAAAAGTTGAAAGGTGGGATAGAATTTTTTTTTCTATGAACAAAAGAGATCAACTGAAGAATATGAGATTTCTTTTCAGATGTTTTCAAACAAGATACCGCTATATGCTCATTAGAGCGAAAGATAATAGACCTATGAACGTTTTATATTTTTTAGATTGGTACAAATTCGTATCACGTGAAAAACAAGTGTGATCAAGCTCCTGATCTCAGGTCAGTGCCATTCAACATTTCTTTTCTTTAGAATACAAAGTTATATCATGGAGTGTAGATGCCCAAATTGTGTATTCAATATTTGGAAAATTTCCAATGAATATAATTAAGATTACTTCGAGTTACCTTCAAGTGCTACGCCCAATTAAAATGGATTGAAACAATTGATAAACATTCCTTGAAGGTTGAATATTTAGTTGATGGAAAATTCCGTATTATAAAGAAAATTGTTGACAATTTTCAAGGATTGGTGTCAAGCAAAAACAACTGAATGGATTTTGATGAACTTTAAGTATTATCTACAATAATAAAAAATGAAAACATTGAATAAAAGAAGTTCGGGAACCTTAAGAACGCCATTCTTCATTAGTATACTCATTAAAAAATCATCATCCCGAGTTATCAAGAAACATTTTTTCGTATACCAAGAAGAAATAGACTGGGTGGCTCGTCTGAAATGGAACACCTTGTATATTAATCCACAGAAGATGTTCGCACAGAATGATCAATTGTGTATAAAATGATGACGAAGGCTATAATGAGAGAACTCCAGCAAATCAAAAATCTATCAGACGATCCAATCAATCGACGATCAGGACTAAGATACCTTTCCCTGAAGATCCCGAGGAACGGAATAAATTAATATATTTCCTTGAGTCCTTTCAAGATCAGCAAATCGAAAGACTCCTCTCGTTCCCTCCCTTCATTAATATTGCATTCTTCAATTAAAATTTCCCGTTGAACGCGAAAATAAAAACAAGGTAAAAAACGACAAATTAATTATTAACGATGATTTGAAATTCAAATTAAGAAAGTCTGAATTAAAAATACGTTATGATTTCTGAGTTCAAACTGCAACGGACTTGTTTGTACGATTCGAAACCCTTTCAGCACAAATGAATTATTTAGCTCGACGAACGCCTTCGGTATTGAATCTCGGGTTCGATATCTTTGTGATGGAAAAAAACGGAAAACGATGAGTCTGGAAACTGTTCGACGGATTCGATTTGACGGAAATTCTCATTGGTGATGTTTTTCCCAAAATTTAGTTGGAACGAACATCAGATCAGGTTGATTTGAGTCCCTTGTCAACAATCTACTGTCAAAATTTGAAAATTCACATCTTCTAGTGCTGCAGTTCTCATTACAGTAGAAGTCCGATAATCCGGCACGTTCGGGACCGGCTCGGTGCCGGACTACCGAAAATTCCGGACTATCGGGCAGTCCCAAAATTTCCTTCGATCAGGTGGTAATTATAGGTTAATAAATATAGTACTAATACACTATGCTAATACTAATAACTAAATTTATTTTAATTTACATATAATATAAATGTATACATATAACATAATGTATATTCACGTAATGTAACATCGCCATAATAGCCCTGTTTCGTCAGCATTGTAAATATGTTCAGGTGTTGAATCATTATCAGCCACAATTTTCTCAAACACGTCTTTGTAGTTTCAGCAGAGTTTTGGTTTGCTGAAAGTGTTTCTCCAGGTACATCAAGTCTTCTAATTTCATGCCGAAATATAAAGTTTCTGAGCCAACCATCAGAAAAATTACATTCACTTTCCGCAAGTCCTAAATCTTGGCCGAATTTCTTAGCCTTTTCAACAATCATTGGCCCTGTTACCGGCTTACCTTCAGAACGTACTGCACTAAACCACTTGAACAATACACTATTTATTAAACTATTCCAGTATTTGCTTCTTCAATGTTTGTCTAGAAGCCAATTTTTCAGTTGTTAACGAGTGAGAAGCAAACTTCATTAGTTCATCTTGTTGTTTTTTAATATCATTAATAGTTGATGAGCCAATATTAAACTCATTCATCAAAACATTTCTATTCTCGCCTTTTCCTAGCCGTTTGATGATTTATAGTTTCTGATTGAGAGTCAGTGTTACGTGTTTTCGTTTCTCTCCTTTTGAACTCGAAGGCTTAGGTTTTGAGAACATGGTCACTGTATAGTTAGAACGAAAATCACTTTTTATAAACAGTTTCAATATCTACGTTTACTGCGATGCACTGAAGGACACAAAACACCAACCACAAAAAAATGGCGAAGACGCATGGAATGACAGTGCTGCACTGCACCTGACTTCGTTGTGACAGATGGTATTGCATTGTTTGAGAACAGTACCAAGCGCTCCGGATGATTCCGAACTACCCCAAAAACTTCGGAATAGCTCTCGAGCGTTTTTATTTGCTTTAAAGATACTTTTGGAGAAAAACAATATTTGTAAAATTTTCCGGAGCGATGCCGGACTATCGGGCATTCCGGACTATTGGATGCCGGACTAATGGACTTCTACTGTACCCTATTTCTACCAGCATCAGACCCTCGTTTCTTGAATGTACCTTTTTCCACTAGGCACTTTAAGGCCATTTTGGATGGAATTGATCTGGAAAACGTTAACTTTCTTCAACATATTTCACCGGAATAGTTTCCGGACGCGTTGTTTATCACAATTGGCCATAGCGATCTTGTGATTTAACACCCGGCGACTTCTTCATTCAACGAAAGCTCGCTGTTAAAAATAATGATTCCGGTGGGTTTTATACCACATTGTGACAAACAATCCACTTGGTAGCACCCTTCTTGAAATTCTCTGTTTATGCAGCAAGAAATTCAGCCGAAAATCTGTCAAGTCCGACAACCTCGCACAACCCTCTCAGAAACGTGCGTTTCCGCGTGCTTCCTCCTTTCGCCTTCCCTCCTCGACGTTCTTTTGTTTGTGCACCGTGCAAGATCAGCTGATCCCGCCTGCTGCGATGCTGAAACCGAAAATAAAGTTCGTGTGGAGCGTAAACGACCTTGGGACAACGACGTCGCCTACGACGAACGACACAGCATCATGAGGCGGCCCCCGAGTGCAGTCAGACTGAGGTCAGGTCTGGATAGATGCCGGAATCGATTATTCTTTCCAGACTTTTTCACTCGAAAGAGTTCATCATGTTTCGGATATATCTCTGGTTCCGCCATTTGGCCGCATCTTTGGGGTATTATGTCCACTCAGTATCAGATTCTGGATATCTTTTTACTCGTTTTGACGTTCAACCTAGATCCTGGTAGGAAGAGAGGGATTAAGACGTTTGGCCTGAAAATATAAAAAAAAAACGAAATAATGATCTAGCAAGAAATGATTGAAGAAGAACATTTTGGAAGTCTTGAATCATTTCTAGCTAGATCATTATTTCGTTTTTCTTTATATGTTCAAGTCAAACTTCTTAATTCCACTCTTCCTCAACCTCATGCCTTGGAAGTTTTCATAGAAATGATGGTTTTCGTGATTTGGAAATCCTAAGAAGAAAATTACTAATGTATGATGATAACATCCAATAATTCTGAGTTTCTTTTGGAATTTCTCACTAGAAAGAAAGGGATGGTTTATAATCTTGTAGTAGAAAGAAATTCTGGTAGAACAACAAAAATCTATGTTTACAGTGTTGAATTTTTTTACCCGAAAATTAGTATTATGTATATTCCTTCTGAATATGGATCTCATCTGATGAAACATGAGTGAGTGAATCATTTCTTAGAGGGAAAATAATGTTTTTGAACAATTAAGATTCAATAGTGGATACTGTGTAATGTAATCTTTAATATTCATAAAGGAATTATTTGAATCTATCATTAAATTAGTTATATTTTTTATACTTTTTATTATATTGGTATCATCTACATATAAGATCATATTTAGGATCTGATTGCTATTATAAGGAAGGTCATTAACATAAAGTACAAACAAAAGAGGACCCAGAACACTTCCCTGAGGTACTCCACAGCTCATTTCTTTGATTTCGGAAATAAAGGTTTTACCATGAACAGTAACTTTTACTCTTTGTTTTCGGCCTTCAAGATAACTTTGTATCAATTTAAGTTGTCTATCTCTTATACCATAAGAATTGAGTTTAGATAACAATCTAGCATGATTCACACTGTCAAAGGCCTTAGACAAATCTAAAAACATGCCAACCGGAATTTCGCCTCTTTCCAATGCTTCCACAACTCTTTGTACAAGTTCTAAAATGGCAGTGGTAGTACTTTTCTTATGCATGTAACCATGCTGTGCTGAACAAAAAATATTGTGCTTTCTGTTTTCATTCAAACTGAACTGGACTACAGAGGGGTATTTGTCCAATGTGAAAACTTAACTCAGAACTTTTTAACGCAGCAGAATGTGGAAAATGGTATGGGAAAAAGTGTTTCTTTTCATCTCAAGAACCTATGGATAAAATTAACGCAATGCTCAAAGACTCACCCTGTATGTACATCCTTTTTCATTTTATCAAAAATTATAATCAAAGTACCTACCATCCCTTTCAGGCAAAAACATTGTATTGCTGAATAGAAATGAATTTTGGCAAAAAAAATGATGCTTTGTTAACTAGGCCTAGGACCTACGAACGAAAGAACAATATAAATCATTTAGAACCACCCATGTGATAAATACTCCTAACCATCGAATATTTAAATCTAAATCCAGAGAACAACATAAGCAATAAATATACCATCAAGATAAAATTCTCTCCTCAAGCCTAATATCGTTGTACGTTGAGATGCCACTCGAGACCAAAACACAATACTTGCTCTATTTCGTTAATTATTCCACTAATGAAATGATTAATCAATTGATTGGCCTGCCGGGCAGTTCTAATTGATTCTAATTAAATTCTTGAGTCATTAACATGCAGGGTTTGCCGGCATCGATAAGCTAAGTCGGTCATCACGATAGGACGATTCAATTATATCCGATATTTCGAGTACCTTCAATGTTAGGTTGATTTAATACATATCTGTTTCGACATCCTTCATATACCGGATTTCCCATGGAAGATCATTCGGGTCCCAGGACGACTACGTCATCCAGGATTCCCTCGACGGACCTGCTCATATTAGAATCTCAGAATAACAAGCATTCTATCGGTTGTTTATGTGAGAATGTGGAACTAACACAGTAAATTGGAAAAAGAAGATTCTAAAGGGTCTTTCAACAAGAACTTTGTTTTTTAAAACAAAATTAAGCAAAAAATGTTAAAGACGATGATTCAAATTTTTATTGTATCACAAAAAGAAAAGTTCAGCAATTATGAATGAAACATTATATCTGGCAAATGTCCAGCACGACCACACTGTCAGAAGTTGAGTCATTAATCGAATATTTGGCAAAATGTCTTGTTTATTACGGCTTACGCAGATTTGCGACTCAGTCCTTAAGATAGACCCACAAAGAATAATCCAGCGGTGTTAAATCACACGATGTGGCTGGCCATGTAACAGCTGAATTTCATGAAATTATGCGATCAGCAAATTTGGATTGCAATAAATTGATCGTCTCATTGGCTGTGTGACAAGTGGCATATCTTGTTAGTGATATCCACGTCATCAATGATAGGCCAAAATTGAGTAGTAAACATTTCGCGATAGCGTGATACATTGATCGATACCGCATTTCCAGCCTCATCTTCGAAATAACGGCCCAATCACGCCTCCAGACCACATACTGCACCATACAGTAGTGACACGTTGACTGAAAAGTGAAAATGGGCTTAATCTGAAAAAATGATTTTTTTCAGAAAAACCAGCGGGTTGTTCCAGAATGAATTGAGCGAATCTAAGGCGATGTGAATGGTCGGTCGGCTTCAATTCCTGCACTAGTTCAATCTTGTAAAGGCTTCAAAGCCAAATCCTTTTGCAAAATTCGCCATGTGGTGGTTTGTTGAGAACGTCGAGAAATTGACAAATTTGGATCATCTTCAACACTGAGGCTCACGGCTGAGATGTTTTCAGCGGAACGGCACATTTTGTACCGAGGCCGTCAAACTTTACGATCAAATTCTTAATAGCGGTCTCAGAAGGTTGATTATGTATATCACGAATTTAACGAAATGTAATTTTAACAGAACTACCATTTACACAGTGGATTTTGAATATTCTAATGCGATTTTCGAGCGAAACTGAATTCATTGTAACAATTACCAAAGCATCTACTTCGAATATGTCGAAAAACTAACTGTCAATGCTGTCATGTGGTAGGTTTGGCCACAATTAAAAAACAAACTTCTTGTTGAAAGACCCTCTATATTGCTTTTTAGTACAGCTTGTTCATTTTGCTAAGTCGAAATTCGTAGATGACTGTGCTGGTCTGATCATCTAAAATTTGGGTTCCTAAACGACTTTGCGATTATACACCTGATCGATTGAAAACTGTCTGGGATTCCAGAGCTCGGGTCGTTTTAGGGAGCCTCTGCAGGTTTATGGCACAACACTACTCTATTTCTAACGAACCACAGAAAGTGAATTTCAAGCCAAAAAAAATCAGCAGTTTCAACTGGAAGAATTATTAGACATATTCTGTCTTGCGGCATATTTATCTCTAGAGAGATTAGTACAACTATTATGTAGGTCACAGCATGTACTCTGCAGTGATGCGGTTCACTCAGTCGAAAAGTCATTCCTTAGAAAAGTCGTTCCGTCGAAAAGTCACATATTAGCCACATCGAGCCAGAGCTAATCGTCTAATTACCTATGAAATTAAGCTTCTTTTAATGCGAACGCTGTTTTCCAAAGTAAGATATTGAGAAGAGCAAAATAAACAAGACAAATCAACTCGGGCCCCATGATGATACAACTTGAACTGACATAAAACTAGCCATATAAACCGCATTTCCACAGTTTTAAAAATATTTATTTATTTAAAATATACAATGTTTTACAGGTTAAACCCAACTACAGAACAAGGTAAACAGGAATAAAAAACTAATTCTTAATATACAAAATAAGACATGTAATACAAAGTCATCCAAAATAGTATGACTTGATATCTGAGATGCTACAATAAAAAATATCCAAGGACAAACAGAGTTACAAGCATGATACAAATTATAAAGAGGAGAATATTTCAATGTGTTAGTTCTAGGTGTCGGCATGTAAAATGTGTTCGCCGCTCTAGAAGCAGGTCTTGGAACTAGAAAATTGAGATTACTGAGTATACAAGAATCTTCTTTAACCATCCCATTGATCAACTGGCAGTCTCTCCGATATTTCAGACTCTTCATGCCGTGTCTACTCAAGGGTAAATCCTGAGGGAAACCAATGGGCGGATACACATTATCCTCTCTATGTGATAACAGCTTGAGGAAGCGTCGTTGCACTGACTCAAATCCAACAATATGGTTTTGGTGGTAAGGGGACCATACTAAATGCATATTCCAGCTTGGACCTGACATAAGCGTAAAAAGGATCTTCAATGTGGCTATATCCGAAAAGTCACGACAAATGCGCTCAATTAATCCGTACACGCCTTTTGCAGCAGACGGAGTGGCATCAATATGTGGTGCAAACGAAACTTTTGGGTCAAAAATCACTCCCAAATCCGTCAACAACGCCGGACACTCGAGCGAGTTACCATCCACAGTATAGTTGAAAGGAATTACATTTTTGTTATGTGTAAAAGACTTGACATTCAGATTCTATCGGTTTTTTTCGCACCATTCAACAACGCGCAGCAAATTGATGGAAAGCCGCTGACAATCGAAGGCATTCCTCACCTCAAGGTACATCTTGAAATCATCGGCAAATAGCAGGCAGTTAACATCCACCACATCAGCCAAATCATTGATGAAAATTATGAAAAGCAGTGGTCCAAGGTTACTGCCCTGCGGCACTCCCGAAGTACTCGAAAATACTACAGACCGCACACCGTTGAACTCAACATATTGCCGCCGGTCAGACCAGTAGGACAGATTTATGAGATTGGAGCAAAAGCCAAATTGGGACAACTTCGTCAAAAAAATTCCATGGTCCATTGAATCGAACGCTTTTGAAAAATCAGTATACAGGACATCGGCCTGGGATCTTCTCTCAATTATCTCAGAAACGAACTGTGTTATGCTAAGGAGGTTGGTAACTGTTGAACGGCCTTTGACAAAACCATGCTGAAAAGGTGTTATTCGATTACAGACTAGAGGATATAACCGAGTGTAAGGGAGTGTAAAAGAATTGGAAATAAATATGATATAACGAAAACACTCAAAACTCTAGATACTATCAGGTCCAACCTAATAAAAGGCGAACCTGAGGAACGTAAGGCAAAGAACAAAAAATTACATATAAGAAATACCATACGACTAGAGAGAAGATTCAAATAGGAGGTACAAAATGCAGATAAAAGAACATCAAAATATTTTCTAGTGTTGAACACCGATAGATAGTTACTCCAACATGCTGTAAATGAATCTCAAGGCAATTTAGATCATACGACCCTATCGTAGTTTTCTATAAACGACCTCAATAATCGATCAATATTTGAGAGCAGGTTGTTTTGATTCGTTCGTTAATAGCACATCCCTACTTAGTATACCTCTTTGACAGTATGGATTGAAAAACTTTGAAAGACAGCGTTAGGCATCCGATGCTACCTTTTGCGATTGATTTTTTCGACGATGCATGAGACCGTTCGTTGCTGAAAAATTGTATTTCTACGAATCTAATGGATATTGCAGATCTTTTATGTCCGACGCAGCGTTTTCCATCAGTCGCGAATATACATATCGGTCTCATCAAACGTCCAACCCCTTTCACTCGAAAAAATGCAATTTCGTTTTCATTTCCATATATTTCTGAGAGGGAGCCGTCACCCGCGGAATTCGAAAACATGGCCAGCTATTAAAATGAAATATACATCGATTCATCCCCAGATACACAGAACAAGGGCTGTAGTCAGAGGGAGAAAGAGAGAGAGGACGAAAACGGCAGATCAATCAGGGAACGCAATATATTAAAAAAACGCGCGCAGAGTATAAATATTTTAGAATTTATGAGGAACTTTTAGCCGCACAGAGTGCGTCACAAACGAACCAAAAAGTATCGTCTCCACTCTGCCATAGATTGAATTATTCCTTTTGCGCCCCTCTCCTGCCATACCCTTGTTGGCGCATGACGGGGCTCGTTTGTGAAAAAATCGCCTCTTTTATGTTGAAATATTGAAAGGCGCGCGATGTTTTATTCAGTTAGTTAACCCGACTTCTACAATGGTTTTTCATTTTTGCATTCGCTGGCGAAAAAAATCCGCCGCTACAAATGTCAGGGTTTTTTTTGCATTTTCGTTTCCAACAACGGAATTATTGGTTCGATGTTTTCGTTGGAGATGTCGCTCATCCGAGTAATAATTTAGTGCAAAAATGACTGTAGCGTGCAGATCAGTGATTTTTTTTCATTTGGGTTCGTTCGTTTCAATTACTCCGAATGCCAGTGAAGACTGGACATGACGTGGATCATTAAATTTTTCATCGTAATAGAGCTTTCAAGCTTTCTTGTTTCAGAAAATTCTTTCGCGTTGGATAATCTCCATAAAAATTCATGAGCTCTTGAAAATTATTAAATGGACACTACTGGAAAAAATTAAGGGATCCAAAAAAAATCCCATATTCTTAGGGAATTTTCAACAGGCCGTAACTTCGATAGAAATGGTCGTACAAGAAATCAAAGATGAAGGAATTCTAGCTCCAAGTGTCTATTTTTTGGATTGAAACTTGAAAATTCATTAACCTCTGCGGTTTTTGAGTAATTGTAGAAAAACCAGTCTACGGGCGTGGAAATTTTTTTTAGCTAAACCATTTTACGTTCCGGATACTTTGTTCATTTAGCTTCAATTTGTTTCTTTATACATCTTGATACGTCCACTTCCTGCCGACATATCGGTGTTCAGATGGAAAAGGGCCCATTTGTCTTTGATTATCGATATCTCAGCAACCAATGATTGCACAGAACGTTAAAGATGGGTCTCAAGAACTTGAATGAATTCTCCTCAACGACTAGTCATTGCTTATCAAAAAAAAAATTTTTTCGTTTTGTCACATGAATTTGAAAATGCAACAAAAGAGTGGCTTATCGTGATTTTTTGGAAAATCAAACGCTAGATCGAAAATATTGAAGAAACCACCAACGTTATGTGTGCCTTTTACAGTACAATATGTCCACAAAAAGACTACAAAAACCCAAATTAATCCAGCCGGCCTTTTTTTGTTTCACTCGATCGAATTTTTGAAAAAATTAAAGGATAACGTTTTTTGCTCCGAGAAGCTCGTAATATTTTAAAATGAGAAAAAAAAAATTTACGAGCTTTTCTCACATTTTTGCACCAGAAAGTGGTTAAATTTGAAACAAAATCAGTTAAGTCATTCAAGTACTTGAAACCTACCTTTAACTTTCAGTGCGATCATTAATTTGTTGTTGAGATATCGATAATCAATGGACGCATTTCCATTGAAGACCGTTATCCCGATAATCAATGGGTATTCCATTAAAGCTAAATGAATAAAGTATCTTATCAGTATTATAGTTAAGCTAAAAAAAAATTTTTCACGCCCTTAGACTCATAAATTTTGAAAAATTTTTTTGTTGCTAATAGTTTTCTTAAATTAGTCAAAAACCGCAGAGGTTCATAAATTTTCAAGTTCTAATTAGAGTATTTATTATAGTTATTTATTTATTATAAGTAGACACTTGGAGCTACAATTTCCTCATCTTTGATATCTTGTACGACCAATTCTCTCGAAGTTACGGCCTGTTGAAAATTGCCTAAAAATTTGGGATTTTTTTTATCCCTAAATTTTTTCCATTAGTGTATTCTACAAGAGAAGAAACAAGGATTTCACATTTGAAGTCGATTTGGTTAAACAGAAATTTTCGATTCGTGTTGTGAAATAGGAAAGAGGTACACAACGAAAGCACCATTAATGGGAGTAACTATGGACACGATTTTATGTACCTCATCATTTGGAAAAATTAAATGAACTCTTATTGAGTAAGACATCCATTTATAGAGTTATGGGACGATCCATTGAAATTCATTTCAATGTCGCCAAATACTATATATCACATTTTCCATTACAGAATTCTACATTTCGAATATTGTAGGATATTTAATGCAATTTTCATTGAACGATCTATTTTTCATGTGGAACTGAAGAGAAAAATTAACTTCACTAATTTATTCCACCCCACTGTTATCAATTTGACGAAAATATTATAAGGAGAAATCTAACAAAATCAAATGAAAGAAACCTCTTATCGCCAAACCTATAAAACAAAACCGAATAGGTGCAGACACTAACATTCTAGGCATCTTAGTTCCTGAAGCAAACAGAATAGCAACCGTGTGAACTTAGCAGATTGTTTATCGGAAATACCCGAGAGCTGTGTCCAGTGGTGTGCTGACACAACACAAAACCTTAGTAGAATGAAAGTAAAGTGTTTCCTAGAAAATCTCAAGGTTAGATTTCAATCGATTACAAGTCGATTTTGAATGAAAAAATTTCTTCATGTTGGGAATGTCAGGTTGGAACCCACCCTGTGATCAAAAATTCATCCCGTAAGGTAATAATCCATTGAACTTTTTCATGCAACGCGTTTATGTACACAACTGACTCTACAACATAAAAGAGTCGAGAATTCCATCTGCCTCACGCCAGATATAATCCAAGCCTAATAATGAGAAAATCCATTAAAATTACAAAGATAGATGAATCACTCACGGAGCGTGTTGAAAATACCAGAGGCTTTTTGTTTGCGCCATATATTTATGAGAAACATATGTAAATACTGCAGGGGCTATGAATATTTTAATATTAATCATAAACGAAGATGAATAGGTATGACGAATAAATGGATTTAAATGTGTATCCATGATGGTGCACATTGAAAAGCTGAAAATACCTTGAAAAGAGCCCACACTGAGGATGGCGTTCGTTTGTGTTCGTGATTCAGTCAGGGTCAATGACAGAGCAATAAAATGTATCATCATCTGCTAAGAAAAGAATTGGGTCGAGTTTCTGTACCGTAATAAAATAATTATTAAAGGAATTATTAATATTCTCAGCTCAGTACATGGATACAATTCGACTTGATAATATTTTCCTTTCGAATTTGTTTGAAAGAGATTGTTCCGTGGGAATCGATGAGTCATTATAGGATCATATACCGAGTATTTCAAAAAAATTTGGATTTCTCTTCATCTGTAGTTTGAAGACTTCAAGTGAGATCAACAATTGGTCTCCTATTTCCATTGCTCTGTCAATCTCATGGGAAAACAGTGATTTTCACAAATGATGCTTTCATGATTTTTCTTCTGTGAGATTCTCTTCAATAGATATTATGGATGCATCATTCTATTTTATCCGATGAATAACATCAATTTCGAGCAACGTTGTGCTTTAGACTTGGACACAGTGCAACGGAAACTCTTCTTGAACTTCAGCAGGCCTAAGGAGAGTGTTTTGACACGGGCCCAGGTTTTTCGGTAGTTTAAGGCATTTTCAGAAGGAAGAGAGTCGATTGAAGATGAACCACGAAGCGGAAGGCCTTCATCTTCAAGAACCGATGAAAATGTTGACAGAATCCGGGATCTTGTGCGTTCAGATCGTCGGTTGACAGTCTAAATGATAGGGGAAGAGTTAAATTTGATTCACACCACCATTCATCAAATTTTGATCAATGAATTACGGATGAGAAAAATCTGCGTAAAAATGCCAGTAAAAGCATTCCTGTGGCTCCTCAGCCTCTTTAATCGCCCGGCTTGAGCCCTTGTGACTTTTTCTCATCCCAAAGTTGAAGAATTACCTCAAGGGAAATCATTTGGGGACAGTCGAAAAAATTCAAACGGCTGTAACCTACCAGCTGAAGGTTAATTCAGAAGAAAGATACGAAATACTAATTTTCCGGAAGAAAAAATTTAACTCTATAAACATAGATTTTTGTTGTTGTACCATAATTTCTTTCTACTACAAAATTATAAACTATCCCGTTCTAGAGAGAAATTCCAAAAAAAAACCTCAGAAATATTGGATGTTATCATCATACATTCGTAATTTTCTTTTCAGATTTCCAAATCATGAAAACCATCGTTTGGATGAAAACTTCCAAGGCATGAGGTTGTCACATTGATACTTTTGAAGTTTCTTCTCCTTGACAGACTTTCTTGAGTATTGACCAGTGAACAAGTCTATGAGGTCTTTCGATATCATGCTGTGAAAAATATGAAAATCTTTTTCGAAATCTTTAACAACAATGAATGATGTCACTACGAATATCATTCATTTAATAAGAACGCCAATTTTGGTTGTTCAAGTGTTAGCATAATAAGATGAAATTCTTGTCCACAGATTTTCACAAAACTTCAGGCATTATTCTATTTACAGATATTATAATATGTAGTTTTAATTTCATTCGCATAATGTCTATTGACATCTCTGATTTAACAAAAATTCATTTATATTTTTCCAAATATTCTTCTGATAAACATATCACAGATAAAATAAAAACAACATATTCTGCAAATTATTGGTTAATCATTTGAACTAGAAACAAAACAGAATAAAATATTTCAAACCATAGACTATTATCACCTGTTTGTTACGTCCATAGAGATACACAATGAAAAAATTGAGATTTTCCTACCTGAATGATGATAATAATAAATTACAATAATGATTCAAATACGAACTAATGAAAACTATTGATAAGATTGAAGAAATTGCAATGAATAAATGTGTTGAATTATATATTTATCCATATCGATGGATCTATTGGCACTACTGGAACATAGAAGAAAAAATTAACAATTGAAATTCAAAATTTGAATTCACTTGTAATTGAATATTTTGTTTTAATTATATAAACAAAAACATAAATATAGAACAATGGTTATTAATTTATTACCGAACCCCAGGAGAGAAAAAATTAATAATTGCAATTTTTTTTTAATAAAAGATGATATCTGTAACCATTATTTCTATTCAGTTATAATTGTTCTCAGAATAACTAAAGTGAATTATTACCACATTAAAATGTTATTATAACGTCTCTGTGGTGGGAAGTTCCCAATAAAATAGTGATCTGTGGTTCCTTGTTGTTTTTTTTGTTAGAAACTTTCAACAGTTATTAAAAAAAAATGTGGAAAATATTGTGAGGATAATTTCGACAATTTGAAATTATTCAATTCAGTATGAAATGATTATGGTTAGAAAATGCATTCTAATCATTCAGGTTTATGAGCCTATAGCTTCCAGTTTCAATATTGATGGAATTTTAATTATACATGCATCATAACAAACATTCAGAAATATTATAACAAAGTCGAATTTTATCAGTTCTTGTGTTTGTGAACCAGGTTGAATCGGTGTACGAAATAAAGACGTGAAAAAACTTCTATAAACTTATAAAACAAATCAAGGAGACTGGGTTCGAAGTTTTTAAAACTCATATGAGCTTAATTTGAAGCATTACTATGTTAAAATAGATATAATTTGATGAACCTTGAAAGTCTGAAGCTATAAAGAACCAGCTCTCATGAAGACAAGTCTTCAATTCAACAGGTCCTGACAAAAATACATAACCTATTTCAACGGTCATCATGAAAATATTCCGAAGTACCTACGTGAGTGATGAAAATCTTTTTCTCTATTTATTATGGAATATTACTCTGGGTTAAATATTAAGGTTCTAAACATCATTAATAATGAATGCAGCAAATGGCAATTTAGATTTTGCGGTGAATGTAAGACAAAAATTGTTCAGTGGTTAGTTTCATCTATAGTGTTTAGGGGTGGAACCATAGAATGGAGAGATTTCCCCAACCTATTGTGCAATATTTGGTATTGAAATATAAATTATTCTCAGCGGGTATACTTCAACAATAAAAAAGTTAATTTGAGTGTTACACAAAACAAAAAAGTTACATCTGCTATAATAAAAGAACTTAATTCAAGCAGCAATTTGCTGGCTCAGTAAATAAATAAAATAAATGCCAGAATCATGAAATATTATTTCGCTCTATAACTAATATCCATAAAACTGTTTCGAATTATATTTTATAATAATTTGTTGAATGTCTAAGCAATTATTCGATGAAATCTGAGGAAGCCATAATAGAACAAATTAAAGAACAAATTTGCTACACAGGAGTGCCCCCCTTTTGGCTTTATAGGTGTTGAATAAATAATATTGGAACATTTATAGCTTCATGAAGATTTCATAAAAAATGTTTTGTAAACTTTGTTGTACCATTTATAAAATATGAATTGTTATAGTCAGGTATAAACGAACAGCCGAATGCGTGTTTTTGAATGTTCCCAATACGTGTTCAATCTGATCCAAACGAACGTCATCTCTGGAAGGCATCGCAAAGGACAGCGCAAATGACAGCGCGATATTTCACGTATTCGACGGCTTCGTTTTGTTTCATTAAATTTAAAAAATCGCATCGGATTTTTGTCTGGTCGCAACGAAACAATGGCGGTCCGCCGAGAATATAAATATATGATGGGCCGGTTCTCGTTCGGACACATTTTTTAAATGAAATATCGGGCGATATAGACGCGGCCGCCCACGTTTCTCGATATGAAACGCAAAAATAATTAAACATTTTTCAGGCATGCGGAAAAAGTTTGACAGACAAATAAAAATGGTCATTTGAAATATGAGAGTATAGGAAAATGGGAACAGTTGTGTTTTCGTACACCCAGAGGACAGGCAGAGGGGTAGAAGGGGCACGCTGCCATTTCGTCGTTCCTTTTTTCCCCGTTTTTTTTCCACCGTTCGACTGCTGGATGTAATTTCCAAGCATCTGATTGGCGAAACGACTTTACAATGTGCCCGTTTTTTTCCCGTTTTTCCGACGTCGGTTTTAATGTGTAATCGATAAATAACATATTGTGTATAAAAATTCGCGTAGCATGTTTCGAATATGCGGGGATGATTTCAAAGCAACGCCGAACGTTGAATTTCGCCGATTCCCTTATTCGTTCGACGTTCAATTATTTCGGCGGTTCTCTTTTTTTCTTTCATTTTTCAGAGCCCTCTATTCATTAGTCTTCGATTGTCATATTTTGCTGAATGTATTTCAACGAAAGAGGCATACGCAGAATATATATTCCATAGGGATTCTAGATCGATGCTGTCGCAAATTTTGCCATTTGGCATATAAAAGCGGTATTTCAGGATGTTGTCCGACTGAAACGCATTCAAAGATTCACGTGTACAGTTCCATTTGCTGTGAGAAATCAGAGTATAAGCATGTAGCAAATTTGCTTCTGGAAAACCCAGTAGATACTTTATAATGAAAAAAATTTATGTTATGATGGATCAGTTTTGTTAATTTATTACAAAACAAGGAAAATTCACAGATAAAGTCAAATTTTGATACCTTACCATAGTATATCAAATTTATTATCGATCCTCAGGAGGGAAAAAATTACCCTGAAAGTCTGAAGCTATAAAGAACCAGCTCTTCATAAAGACAAGTCTTCAATTCAACAGGTCCTGACAGAAAATACATTACCTATTTCAAAGGTCATCATGAAAATATACCAAAGTACCTATGTGAGTGATGGAAATCTTTTTCTCTATTTATTGTGGAATATTACTCTGGGTATTAAATAAGGTGCTAGACATCATCAATAACAAATACAGCAAAAAGCAATTTAGATTTTGTGGTGGATGTAAGACAAAAATTGTTCAGTGGTTAATTTCATCCAAAGTGTTTAGTGGTGGAACCATAGACTAAAGAGATTTCCCCAACCTTTCGTAGAAATATTTTAAAAAGAAAGACATAAAATAAAGCAACATTGAACCAATCTAATTATTGAATCATTTCAGCACAGTGTTGGATTTGGGGAAATCGGAAAATTTGGACAAAATTATATCATTTTAATTTCTTTCAACTTCAAACTCAAAAATGGTGCAATTTAGGAAAAATTCATCACGAAAATATGCCTAAGTACCTATGTAAGTGATGGAAATCCTTTCTCTATTTATTATAGAATATCAAAAACAAGGTGCTGGAAGACATCAATAATGAATAAAACAATTGACAATTCATATTTTGTAGTGAACGTAAGCCAAAAATAGTTAAGTGGTTAATTATATTTATAGTGTTTAGTGGTGGAAACCATAGACTGAAGGTATTTCTCCAACCTTTTTTAGAAATAATATTTCATTCCAAAATCCATAAAGTATGGCAACATTGAACAAATATGATTATTGGGTCATTTCTGCACCGAGATTCGGGGAAATCAGGAAATCTGAATTTTACCGATTAAATTCCTTTCAACTTGGAATTTCCCAAACATGGTGCAAATTAGGGAAAATTATAAGGAATGATTTTTTTAGACTAAAATGTTTAACAATTCCAGGAAGTACAAGATATTAACATTAACTATTTTATTTGGAACACCCACCACAGAGACGTTATTATAACATTTCAATGTGGTAATAATTCACTCTAGTTATTCTGAGAAAAATTATAACTGGAGATCGATAATGATTATAGATATTATCTTTCATTTGAAAAAACTTTGCAATTATTAATTTTTTTCTCTTCTGGGGTGATATTTTAATTAAAATTCATAATCTATGAATAACCATTATTCAATATTTCTGTTTTTGTTTACATAATTAAAACAGATATTCTGATTATAAAACATGCATGATGATAAATCCAATAATTCTGAGGTTTTTGGGAATTTCTCACTGGGAAGGTATGGTTTATAATCTTGAAGTAGAAAGAAATTATAGTAAACAGCAAAAATATGTTTATGGCGTTGAATTTTTTTACCAGAAAATTAGTATTTTGTATCTTCCTTCTGGATATGGACCTAATCGGATGAACATGAAATCATTTCTTATAGGGAAAATAATGTTTTTAAACAATTCAGATTATATCTGCTGATGCATTCAAAATATGGACTACAGAGGGTATTTGCAATGTCAAAATGCTTATAAATCTTCGACATCAGACCATTTGGAAAAAATTTTTATCTGCCGTTTGAACAATACGGGGGACAATGGAATTTTCTATGAAATTTCAACACCATATATCTTTTGAATGGGGCCAAATTTGGAAAAATGTTAAAGCAAGAAAATGTTTCTTATGACGTCAAGAATCTATGGTTAAAATTAACGCTGTGGACAAAGACTCATCCTGTATAACCCCTCCATTCGGTTTAATCATCCTCGCTAAACAGTTTTTGTAATGTTCGGATGTGTGTCGAATTATATTATTTCGTCTTCAACGCAAAAAATCAGCTTGAAAATATTCAATCTTCATTGAGTATCAAATAACAAACTCTGAATACTCGATCAAATTTGTATATATCTGTGGTTTGAAAACTTCTTTCAGTTATTTCGAACAATTGACCTCCAAAGTGTCGGCAACTCAATTGATGGCGCACATATTCTCCTGTACACCTGTAGGGATTCTGGAGTTCTCTCAGACCATTCGCTGAACTTCGAGTTTTATTTCTGGTAGTTGTATTTTATATTGAGCTGCCTTTACCTATCCTACACAAGATCTTTCTTTCCTGCAACTAGAAGTTAAAATTTCATACCTGGGTATTGTTTTGGCTCTTTTCAAAATTCATTCTATCACTGTAGGATGGTTTTTTGTATTTGGTTGAACTCATGTAATAAAAAAGAAGTGAATAGAATATAGCAGGAAGGTAGACCTTTAGTGTTTTTTCTCCTAAAAGTACTTACAACATGAAGAGCGAAATTCAAGCCATTCCAGATACCTCGGAAAGCCTGTAAGCCAAGTTTTTCCAACAAATACCCTATTCGCATTCAAGAATAAAAAGTTGAATAAATGGAAGTCTGACATATTTATGTTTGGGAGTTATTCATATTTCTCCAATCGATAGATGATGATTAATGATGTGTACAGCAACACACTCTTTCCCTTGGGTGGAATTCATTATTAGGAATCGAAAGCATGAAATTGAATATTATTCTTCCCCACAAACATGGCCAGTTCAATGAAATCGAACCTCCTCTAATGGAATAGCATGTTCGTTAGCACAACAATCATTATTTGACTTTTTCGTTTTCGTAGAGCACATAATACAAACGTTACCATATTACCATAACATTATTGCGGAAACAGGCTACATGACAAATGAACTCCTACTCTTAATATTTTCAATTGTTCTCCATGTATTATTCATAATCATATACTCGATTGTCTGCTCAGTTAAAAACATATTCCTGCATTACATAAATCACATTATATTATGTGGTTGTCCGCGGAATGACTGGTATTTCTCAGACTAAACAAAATGAAATAAATACATAGTACCTCATTCGTACGACGTCTAAAGAAGGTATGATACAACTATAAATAATAACGATAATCTTCTTAGGCTCAAATTATACCAGACAATAAAAAAGGGACCAGATTCGAGGAACGCTAGTAATAAAGTAACGATAATGGAAGACCTTGAGTTTGAATTACATGGAATGTATCTATATTTCTTTAAATGTGAACGCCCTATTTGGATTTATTCGTCATTTCGTAATTATGGAGAATTTTCATTTTATAATTCAATTGAATAATTAGAAATCTGAGAGTGGATGATGATTTTTTTAATTTCATTGTTTGTTTCGATGATAATGGTTTGCTATTATGATTTAACATAGTTCTTGAATAACGTCGGTTTGAAGTTTTTGTTTTCAATGACTAGCGTTGGTTTGAGTGCAAATCTATAATATAAAAATGGATCGCAAAATGTGTTGGTAAGCGCATAACTCAACAACGCCTGGACCAATTTGGCCAAATCTTTTTTAAAATGTTCGTTGAAGTTCAAGGGTGGTTTTTACGGCGAGAAAAATTAGAATTATTGCTGGAAAAACCTTAAAAATACCCCGTTTCTTTTTCCCATACAAATGATTTGTAACTAAAACGTAGTCAATTTAAGCTTTATTGCTATGCGTGTCGCATAGCTTAGTGGAATAAAGCCTTGACCTTTGACGTGGAAACCCGTCGTGTCGTAGGTTCAAGTCCGGGGCTAGGAAAGAAATTTTCTAGCTTTCGGTATGCGGCCACCATTCACTGTTGGGTCTAAAATTAACAGTGCTGTGCCTAAGGTGGCGTAAGGACACAGTAACAAAGCCTATACAGAACACACATTAACCTAACTTGCACAAGCTTTAATTAGCTTCTGGGGGTGTGCATTGATATATGTATACCTAGGTAAACCAGTATAAACATAAACATGAACATGAACATCATATTAAATTACAAGCACTCACTGTTGTCTGAGCAATGTAGGTGTGTTCCTAACGTCAAAGATCATATCTATCAAAACAATGTGCGTGTGTGCGTTGGAGCAATGCATGACGCTTTTAACCAAGAGTTGCATCGAGAAAAACTGTATGATCTTAATTAAAAGAATTAATTCAAACAAATCTTCAACTGTTAAATGAACAACAGAAGTATGTATTTGAAACTCTTATGAAAGTAACAAATGATGAAACTGGAGGGATTTACTTCTTAGATGCACCTGGTGGTACAGGAAAAACTTTTTTGATTTCAATAATATTAGCAACAATTCGCTCACAAAATAAATATGCACTTGCACTCGCTTCGTCGGGAATCGCAGCAACTTTACTTGAAGGTGGTCGAACAGCCCATTCAGCACTAAAATTGCCATTAAATATGCAAAGCAATGAAACTCCAACCTGCAACGTTTCGAAGAACTCTGCAATGGCAAAGGTTTTGCAGCAATGTAAATTGATTGTTTGGGATGAATGCACGATGGCACATAAAAAATCTTTGGAGGCTTTAGACAAAACCTTAAAAGATCTACGGTGCAATAATAACCGATTTGGTGGTGCAATGATTTTATTAGCAGGAGATTTTCGTCAAACATTGCCAGTGATTCCACGCCAGCTGATGAACCCAATGCATGTCTGAAATTCTCCAATTTGTGGAAACATGTCAAAGTGCTTCATTTAAGCAAGAATATGCGTGTCGAGTTGCAAAATGACCAATCTGGAAACATATTCTCTAAACAACTCATTGACATTGGTAATGGCAAATTTCCTATAGACATGTTGACTGGCTGCATTAACTTTCCTCAAAGTTTTTGTCAGTTAACTCAATCAAAAGATGAACTTATTCAGAAGGTGTTTCCAGATGTTTCTCAAAATTACAGAAACCATGATTGGTTGAGCGAACGAGCTATACTGGCTGCAAAAACATAGATTTAAATGAATTGAATATCAAAATTCCAGAACAATTTACAGGCGAATTGAGGATATATAAATCAGTTGATTCGGCTACTAATCAAGATGATGTAGTCAACTATCCACCGGAATTTTTAAACTCGCTGGATTTGCCAGGATTGCCACCTCACAATCTTCAATTAAAGGTTGGATCGGTGGTTATAATGTTGCGAAATATCAACCAACCGCGTCTTTGCAACTGTACACGGTTAGCGATAAAAAAATTACTAAACAATGTGATAGAAGCAACTATACTCAAAGGAAAGTATAAAGGAGAAGATGTTCTCATACCCCGCATCCCAATGATTCCGACTGATGTGCCATTTGAGTTTAAACGACTACAGTTTCCAGTGCGGCTTGCTTTTGCTATGACTATAAACAAGTCCCAGGGGCAATCATTAAGTGTTTGTGGTATTAATCTAGAAAACCCATGTTTCTCACATGGTCAATTGTATGTTGCCTGTTCCCGTGTAGGAAAACCATCAGATTTGTTTATCTATGCGCCAGGTAATCAAACAAACACATCGTATACCACAAAGCACTACAATGATAATAATAATAATTATGATTCACATGATTAACAATAAAGCGGTTTCTTATTTTTAAATCCTTATATATGTTTTATTTAATTGTTTTTTATTCACAACGCCCTATCAGGGTGACGGTTCTGTTCAGGAGAATTTTTTAAAATACGTAGGCACAAAAACTGCCACATTACAAATCATTTTGACAGGACGAAGTCTGTCGGGTCAGCTAGTTTGATATAAATGTACGCATTGAGAATATAATTGTTTTCTCTCACAATTCATTTTCAACAAATTAATCACAAAAATTTGCTTTAAATTTGATGTACCAACCCCCAAAGAGTTTTCAACATAAAGCATAACCGAATGAAGAATAAGTAAAATAAACACACAGTTACCTAGCATAAAAAAATATCCACATAAAGGTAATAGAATAAGTATACACATTTGATTCAAAAAATGCAGATTTTTCTTTCCATAATCTATACATCTGTACATGTTTCTAACAGAAAGATAGAAAAGTCTATTTTCAATATTGAAATAACCAATTGTAACTGAGTGCAAATGGTTGTATACACGTTACATATTTTCGAACAATTTTCTTCAAAACCTTCGTATGCCTCTGTAACTTCTGTGTTTATTTTTATTCGGTTGATACCACAATGACTGGTATCTGTTGCTTCAAAATTTTTGGCAACACAAGATACTCTTCTCATAAGCATTAACAGCAGAAAAAAGGAAAAGTTGAAATTGGATGACTTGGAGAGAAAACACCTGCGATAAGCCCCTTTAATATGAAAAGTATAGGCAGAAGACCAAAACTACTTGTCGCCAAAATCAAGTACAGGTACATAAGTTATACATGAAATAACAAAATATTTCCTCACACATATTGAAGTGAGAATCGAAATTTTTTGAAAAAGTCACGGATATTCTGATCTGATACGGCGGTCAATGACACAAAGAATAAACCCATGCATTTAAGCTAGAGGTACCCAGAACATCTGCTTCGACTTTGAATTTTATATTCATTTCAAGATTTACATTCAACGAATGATCGATTTTTACTACTTGGTAGTTAATCATGATTAAAACTATTTTGGTTTTTCCTAACTATACAGGGTGAGTCTTTGACCACTGCGTTACTTTCAAGTATAAATTAATGACGTCAAAAAAAAGATTTTCTTCCTATAACTTTTTTCCAAATTTAGCCCGTTCAAAAGATATAGGGTGTTGAAATTTCATAAAAAAAAATTGCACTTTCAACTGTAATATTTAAACGACAATATCAATTGTAGAAGGTCTTTGATAACAGTCATGCATATTTTGGCATCAATAGATTTATTCCATTTCTTGTGGGTTTCTCACTACTACTATACAGATTGGTTGAATTGCATGAAAAACAAATATCACTTGAACTAGAGGTCCGTATCTTGTACTTTCTAGAATCATTAGTCTTTTTTGCAAATAAAATCACGGGTGTCATTGCAGCAACGCTTTTCAGCAACGGTATATTTTTTCCGACATTTTCTGTGAAGAGAATGTGACTGCAGTTTTTTGCTATATATATAGATGATAATAGTCGTAACCGTTAGATTTTCAGTTCAGAGGAAGCTGAATTTGGGTTTTACCCCAGTTTCATTTCACATAAAGGCTTTGAATGTCTTGGATTAGATAAAAGCTGGTTTATATTTACGATTGCGTGTCATTTGTAGTAGTTCGGTTGAATGAATTGACCTGATTTTTTCGGGAAGTATTATATCTTCATGTACTTCCATTAGTCACAACAACACTTGTCACCAAACCCACTCGGCTCCAGAGAATGCACAAAGAACCACCTAGAGCTGAGATAAAAAGAAACCCCCAACAACCTCCCACAAAACCTCCAACATCTTACAGAAAAATAATTTATTTTGCGTTATAATTATGTCAGTTGATTCAATATAATCTACTGAATCCAGTACTACATATACTGAAATAATTTGTGACGACAGGTGTGCTTACCACCGCATAGCTCCCACTGCAGCCTCGGAATTCAAAAACTCGGCGGACAGTGAAACTGCGCACTGCTGGCGATTTTTCGATATAAATAGTATATTTGTAAAACGTCGAATACCAACAAAAATCTAAAATAGGATGAAATAATTAACTGACCCCTGTAATCCAAACAAAAGCACGACAAAAATCTCACCAACGAACAAACCCCAAAGCTAAGGGGGTTGTTTCTGATCGTGCGAATAATTACTCCAGGGGATTACCAAATATGCGGGAAGAAACGATGTCATTGACAACCTACGTCACAAATTATTTCATCCCATAATATTATATAGTTCGGTTTGTTAATGAATGTTCAAGACAGGCATAAGGGTTAAGTTTTCCATAAGCTATGAACGATGTTGGCTTAAATAAGAAGAACTTATCCTAATCAATCACTTGATATACAATTTGTATATCAAATCATACTCAAAATTAAAGCTGAGCGCCTTGAAGGCTACAGAAATCCTTCAAAAGTTATGAAATCAATTCAGAAAAAGTATCTTTCTGCAATATATCAATTATCTGCATATATCCTACATGATAATTCATCGCTCATCAGAATGAAACATCCTTCAAATAACGGTGCCAGCAATCAAAGTAGCGCGTGACAAGGGGCGCACGACAGTTGTTTGTCACTATCCATCTGAGGGCCGCGGGGCGACGAAAGGGGGTGTCGAGGCTGTGCGAAAGGGTCTATGCACCTCTTCCTCCCCCACAACGCTCCACAACCCCCAGGAGAGTTGTTTTTATATTTTTGCATAGCCGCCTATTGATCCGCACTCATATTTCCATACGAGTGTATGCAACTTTCACGTTTACGTTTGCGATGGATTAATTTTTATTTGTGATAGGGAGGCTTGGATGTAGTGGAATATTTCGAGATGATGTGTATGTTTTTGCAAGCTTGATATTATGCAGTCATAGATGTTTACTGGGTTAGTGATGGGACGAAACATAATCAGTGAAGGCTCAGTTAGTAACACATAATTTATATTATGTTAGGAACTGATTTCAGTGGCTGAGTCTGATGTATAATCTACGCTGAATAAGTAGGATAGTGGATGGTATACTTCAGAAGAACCTGTAGACGATATGCAATAAAAATAGGAACGAAACTACGAAATCCCAAATTTTACAATACCATCAAATGAGACCTCAAGTGAATTATTGAAAATTATAAGCAAAGGGGAATTTATTGAATGAAATTTTTCAATGTACAGTATTTAATGAAACATTTGGTTACAATTGTTTCGATATAAAGTATCATCTTCAGAACGTGGGATTGTGGGAAATAAAAAGTTTTATACACAGCGATTATAAAGGTTTGTTTCTGAATAATAAAATTTATTATTATTGAATTGTAAAGGTTCACGTGATCGTTGAAAATTGAACTATTGGTGTTGAGGTAATTCACTAAATGGCGTAAATTGGAAAATTTAATTTAATATGTTGCCCTTTGCTCATCAGCAACGATGATTTTACACATAGTAAATACAAAAATAACTGATGATAAAAAAAAGTATCACATGAACTACTATCCATATTCAAACATTCAGAGAATTGATTTGGGTTGCACAGGGTGCAAAAAAATTCGATAAAAGTGTCTGACCTGTTTCAAAATTTTGTCGACAAATATTTCTATTCTGAGAAAATGAATTTGTTCCATAATTTTGACGCGCACTGTATATGTTATATTTCAAGTTTTCATGTGTCGAATAACCGGGAAGGTCCTTAAGGGAGCTCAAGCCAGCAACCGTCGTATCGATGTCCCACTCTTTTCTTAAACAACGGTGACTAGAGAAGGGAGACCCAGACATGTGGTTCTACAGCAAGCAGCGAGCAAGTTCAGAACAGGATCCGCGCAGAAAATAATTGGTTGAGGTCTCCTGTTGGACTATTGGACATTTAAGATTGGTAATTAGGAATAAAATCGTTTGTTTCAATGAGACCGAGATTGTTATGATTTCATTGAATAGAATATATTTCTGGGTATTTTAGAATTTTATCAATACCTCCACCTTATTTTCTACTCTAGACTATCGCAGCTCGAACTCAGGATTTCCGTTTCATTTCGTGAAAGGACGCACATACTGATATATAATTCTGGGTTGAATCTGTGAAGAGATTGAAACTATTTACAATATAAGTACTTTTTAGGATTTCATACATTGTTTAAATTAGCATGAACCCATCCTTCCTCGTTGTGACGAGGCTGGTGCATCATGACTTATATTGGAGGCCTTCCCAGTTGTTGGATTGTTCGCCAGGTCATTATTTACTATAGCATATGTTAGGCCCGAAGACCGAAAACGCTCAGTGGCCGGAAAAAACGGCCACATCGCGTTCTGGCTGCCTTCGAACGCACAGAACGCGTTTTGGCTGTTTTTAAACGCTCGCAACGCGTTCTGGTAATTGTTAAACAGCCGGAACGCGTTTTGTCAATTGTTCAACGCTCACAACGCGTTCTTAATGTTCGACTTGTATTATTTACCGCTTTCTATCGTAGGATAAAATTTATATTGTCCCTCATAAAACAAAGTTGAAAATTGAAATACAATTTAATTATTGACAACTACAATTGGATACCAAAGATGGGTTCGGTTTTTCTTGCCGAATCATTTCAACAATATTAAATTTCTTATAATTGTTTTTCAGTTCTAGGAAGAAAGTTACACTAATAAATGTATATTGTCGAACATATAATATATAAATGCATGAATTAAAAAGCGAAAAGTTCTTTATTGAACAAATGAATTTCAATTTATTTTCTACAAATCCAACTTATTGTGGAGAACAAAACAAACTTGAATTTATAACTCTTTTAATTACTTTATTAGAAACAATTCAATTATTGAAAACTACAATTAAATACAAACGACGGGTTTTTCCGAACTTTTGTGTACTTTACATAATACGTTACTTATTTTTACAATAACTGTTTGAATGAAATTTCGAATTACATAGTACATTTAAATTGTATCCGTAAAGTATGGAACAAATTCATTTTTAGCTAATCAGATCATTTTAAGAAATAATCCTGAAACACATCGATTTTTATTTTAATTCACCTTATTTTAAAATAATAATCTAATATACAGCGTGAATTATTTTCGAGTAATGGCATCACCGTCATTTTTTTTAAATTGAACTATTTTGTCTCCATTTCCGGATTACTCTAGCTGAGCTGATTCCAAAAATGTATCAAATGTTGATTCCAATAGGTACAGGGTCGACAAATATACAATAGTTTTGTATGTGCTCAGTACTCATAAAGAAATGCTAGACCATAAGTACCAAACATGTTCGGAAACAACTTATTTTTATTATTCTAAAAATGTAAAAAACTACAGGGTCTTACATTTGAACCAATTGCCGTTAGACAAATGCGTTCCGGCTGTTTAACAATTACCAGAACTCGTTGCGAGCGTTTAAAAACCACCAAAACGCGTTCTGTGCGTTCGAAGACAGCCAGAACGCGATGTGGCCGTTTTTTCCGGCCACTGAGCGTTTTCGGTCTTCGGGCCTAACACATATAATATATAATTAATGAACCCCACACCGGGACGTATTTACTCGAATAAATCTCCATTCGATCCATATTACCAGTAATACGAAAGTTCGCGCTCAACGGAAACCGCAAAGTCACACAATACGTATATCTGTTTTTCTACCCCTTTCAGCAGTCTCAACATCATCCATAGAGCCTCACGCTGAAATTCTCCATTTTATTCCGTATCATATATTGCATAACTTTTGAGTGGAGAAAAGTACTCGAAAAATGCAATCGCATCAAGTACGACATCCCCAACTTTCCCGATATCACTCGCCCGTTGTAGGAGCGGCATTGAAAAAAGTACAATTACATATTTAAAATGGTTGAGCGGAGTAAATCTCGCATACGGAAAAATTTTTAAGCATGAATCATTGAATGTAAAAATCCCTCGCAAATGTATTATACCTCAGCAGTTCATATCTACTGTTATGTGTGTGTTCAAAAGATTAGTTCTGATGAACTGCAAGGCTTTTGTGCTACGTAACATGCTGCAAAAAAGCTGTTCAATAGAAATACCCTATTGTTAATAACCTCACAGATATCGTACGTCGGAGGCAACCAGATCCGAATCGATAAGGATGCTGCTTGTTACGGGGGTAGGGGGAGGCATGAACGTACGTGATGTATCAATTTCGGCACGTTTCTATCATCCGGAAGAAAAGACGCGGTAATTATTAGCAAAAAACGAAATAATAGTTGCACCATATAATGAATGATTCTCATAATCTTAGGAAATCAAAGATATACATTATAAATCTCCCAGCCCTCACCATAATTCATACTGTATATACCAGGATTCCGGCATGAAGTGAGCGTCAAGATACAAAAATGTCTCGATAGAAACATTTTTTGTGAACACGCCTTCATTTTTATTGTTTCTTTGCTATGATATCTGTGAAACATATTTAGTATACATCATCCAGTCATAGAACAGACAACATATTAGATATTAGACAAGGAGAAAAATAGAAACACTATAGAATATTTATAATGGTTTATATCGAAACTTCAAAACCAAAGAGCAATCAAGGTCAGAACAGACATTCAAGGAATAAACAAAATTTACTCAGTACCAATTTAGAAAGTGACTAATGGAAACACGAAAGATAATAAAGAAAAAGAACTGGTGACCTCGGTACATAATGTCAACTATCAACAGATGACAAAAAACTCTTACGTCGGCAATTCCAAACAAATCAGGAAAAGCGTAAAGGATCTATATTCATATTACTTTAATGTATCGTAAGCTATAAATTTAATCTTGGCGGTTAATTCAATTTTTTTCATTTCTGGTTGTCATTGTTGGCAAAGTAGCCGATTTGAAATTCAGAGAAAGTTATGTTTTTGATCAAACTGATGCCAATTGAAATTATTTAATTTTAAAAGATCTGTTTCACAATCTGTTGATGAATTTCTTCAAGGAATGTTGGATGGGAGAGAGTAGCCACATCCAAGAATACGTATTGCTTAAAAGCTATAGCCAAAGTATATTTTGATAAGACAATTCAAAATTAGAATGGACGAAACATTGAAAAAATAGTCTGTGATTTAGATAATGTTATCAACATTTCTGTGCTATAATCTGACATGCTCCTCTTATACCTACGTGAAAATCTCTCACTGCATTGAGATACTGTTACGAAAAACATTGAATTTTGATTTGCGACATCAATTTTCGATAAAAAGCGCCCTATAATATCCATCTAACTTTTTTTTTTCATAAGCTCATTCATGGTTTCCAAAAGGCATAATTATCAAAAACATTCAAGAAACCTTGCACATATTTAGTGATTTCTTTTACATCAATTGGATTCAGTTGAAAATCAGATTAAAAAAATATAAAAATTGGGCCTCATGTCAACATCCGAGTAAAAAAATTGTGGAGATCGTAACAACCGCGAGAAGTTCAAGAACTCACCCATCATGAAGTTAACGTGATGAAATTTTGACAGTAGGCTTTTTAAGGTCTTTTTCGAAAAATAGCATCTGCTTAGTTAGGCCCGGTACTTACTGAGAGATGTAGTAGTACTTTGCTAATAGTGGCTCGGAATTAATCCCCTTGTAATTGTCAAATGGATTAAAAAAATTGTTAATGAATTCAAAGCAAATTAGAATTCAATTTATTTAATAATGTTATGTTGAAAAATTCGCTTCACTAAATAATTACTTCATGCAATTATTTTTCCCGAGAATAATTGGAGAGGAAATGATTTGCTACAAGCTCCGTGATCTGAAAATCGTTATCCCACACTAATTTTAATGAATGTTAAGCAACTCATACAAAAAAGTTATGAAAAGAATTCCCGTACACGCTCAGACTGAATAGTTATTTTGTCACAAAGAAGTCATATGTTATAATTACCAATTAAATTTATTTTAACAATAACAGTATTAGATGGCAACTCCGTCAAGGACAAATGTAATAAAATACTTCCCACATCAAAATTAAATTCGTTCTGAAGCGGTCACCGCGTCGTCATCATTTATTTTGTACAAAAATAGTGAATTAGTATTGGAAGGAGCAATCAAGTCGGTTAGAGTCAAACTGAAATCGTGATTAGGATCATGAGTAGAAAGAGAGGATTATAGACCAATAATGTAGCAAGACACTGACGTGTGTGAGGAGTCTTTGCGAGCTTGTTCTAAAAATTAAATTGAATTAATCAACGAACCAATATGTTGAATTGAAAAATAACAAAACCAAACCTGCAGTTTCATTTCAGCCACATTTATGTTTCACATAAAACTGTACTATATTATTATCTAACTGTATATTCTGAAGCAGGTATTCATCTAAACATTGGACAAAAAAAATATTGTAATCGCATGGTGCCACATCTGGACTATGTAGCAGATGCGTAATAACCTCTCAACCAAGGTCTCGGAACTTTTGGTGGGTCATCAAAGAAGTGTGAGCTCTGTCGTTGTCCTGAAGGAATACAACACCGATCCTATTTGCTAATTCAACTCTCTTGTGAAAAATTGCTGCTTTCAATTCGTCTTATTGCTGGCAGTAGAGATCCGAATGAAGCGTCTGCCCATTAGACAGTAGCTTAAAGTAGATGACCCCTTTCCATTCCCACCAAATACATAGCAAATCTTTCCAGGCCGCCAACCCTTGTTTGGCCACCATTTTTGCTTCTTCACCCGCCTTCGACCATGAGCGTTTTGCTTGACATTATAGTATATGACCCATTTCTCCTCACTAGTAATCAGCCACTTTAGAAATGGATCGATTTTGTTCCGTTTGGCCAAGGAATCGAAGATGGAAACACGATTCATCAAATTTTTTTCCGAAAACTTGTGTGGCACCCAAACATCAAATTTCTTTCACATCAAAATTACCAGAACTGAATCGCGAAACCAAAACTGCGCGTGATTGGCTGTTACAGTATTGGGGCCATAAACATTATTTACATTTGCAGCCACCTGTCTTGCATTTCCCCTTTATCAAAGCAAAATTGTAAAATGTACCGGGTTTTATCTTTGACGTTCTAACACACAACTAAATCGTTCACTCACAACAATGACAAAAGTCGGTCTTCTGCAACAATATTGGTTGACTCTGGTGCCGACATAACTAGTTTAAAGAGGCATGGCGGATGGAAGTCATCAAACGTTGCTGACGGATATATCGAAGAATCGCTTAACAATAAGGTTGAGGTGGCAAATAAAATTTTCACAGTGCAAAATATTCAACAAAATGACCTTTCCACCCTGCATGTTGTCCAAAATGTTTCTCATAGTTCTGAGAGTGTTCCTCCAATGTTCAATAATTGTACTAACTGTCAAATTACTGTAAATATAACAAATTGATCTTAAAAATGTATTCAGCAATGACTTGATTTTTTCAAAATATAAATTAATTCCTTTTAAGCAATGTGTTTTCTATCATTTATGTAGAACACTAACAACTGTACGGAAATATCATTCTTTACAGTAAGGAAATGACATTTCCTTACAGTAAGGAAGTCCTGACTTTTTCTTCAAGAAATTTTGACAGGAATGTCAAAATTTCCTGGTGATTTGCGGAAAAAATAAGTTTTGCTAGTACATACATTTATCCTTTCAAAGAAAAAAAGTTCGATCAGATGCGGCAAATACAGAGATATAGGTCATTAGACCATGTATCCACAAAATAATGGATTTCTCTCTCCCCAACCTAATACCTACATTATCAATTGTATCCTATGAACTTCTGTGACTTCATTGCAAGAAAAACAAATTGGAATGGCTTGAAAGTTATGCATGAAAATAACTTATTGGTCTTCTTTCATTCGGTGACCAATTAAACCAAGTAAATGAGCTCTATTATCATTGATCAAAAATCACTAAAATGTACATTTACTTATTTTCTACTTACGATGTGACTTCCTCTGACAGTAATCGCAACTTACCTGAAAAATAAAAAGAATTCAAGTTGGAGTAATGAACGAATATAGTGGTTTATCAACATTTCATGAATTTAACAATTTTCTGTGGAATACAATTATTTTGCAAATGTATGCTTGAACGTCTCAACTTCCAGTCACTTTACTCATTATAATTAACAACTTGATTATATTTAAATATATATATATATTATATAAAACACAATTAGGATCAATTACCCTGTAATGGCTTCATATAGACATATCACTAAGAAAGTATGGGTCTCAAGTTGTAAAATTTACAACATATTCCACTTGTTTATCCCATCTCATATGTTGATCAATCATGATACCCAGATGCTTTGTACTGGTAACCCTGGCAATAGCCTGACAATCACACCCTGGAATGGTGCACTGGCACAGAGGGAGAAAGTTACAATACATCCAAATAAAGGCTCCACAAAAAACTTTGCTGTGCGCTGGGTTCATTATCACCAACTGCTCAATTTGTGGGATTAATATTTATAAATGATATTCTCATTCACGTGTTAAAGTTACATAAATAATAAATCTATTGATCTTCATAATATTCCCAATTATTTCATATTTTCCACAAAATAAAATTCCTAGATTGAAGTCACGTAAACCATTATGGCATACGTTCTTCAATATGATCATAAGTGATATTTTTGTTATTCAGTTCTTTTTTCTGCCTTTGGGTTTTTATTTCCAGATTCGATGTGGGCAACTTGAAGAAGTCTCTGTTTCCATCAATAGAAGACCACTCTTGAAGAAAGAAGTCCCTAAAATATATTTCAGCTTATTTTTGTACTTTCACACTTAGACGGGGAGCCAGGTTTTTTTTTACTGGGGTTTTTTCCCTAGGCTTTTATGTGATACGCCGAATTGTATGACACCCCGTCACTAACCCCTGATCTATATGCTTTATTGTTTGCTAACTAAATATTGTAAGCCAAAAGTTCAAAAGAATATATATATATTATTAATATTTGTTTTTGTTCCCTAATGTCGAAATATAAAAGGAAACCCTCGTATGTAGATCTCAATCAGCTGCTCTCTATGTACATCATTCGTCAAACAATAAAATTAAAGTAGTAATCAAGAAAATGTAATAGTTCTTCACAAAAAATATAAATTGCCATTTTAGAAGAACTATCAGCACAAATCATCATGATAAAAACGACTAAGACGTGTAACTCGAAAATTATTAACACAGAGACACAAATTACAATGTAAATTTTCAATGTCAACCATCAAATATTTATTCAATGACTGCGAGAATATTCAACCTACGGCGACATAAGCGTAGTTCTATACATCATTCATCGACTGAGAAAACACTAAATTGATCTGAAACTTCCTGCCTTCACTACATTTTCAAATTGCAAATTGTTTTTATCAATGTAAAACATCCTTACATACTAATATTAATATTCATTTCACAACTAGATAAACAACTAAAATCCAAGTACAATAAATAGTAGATTGTTATTGAATTGTTCTAGCTTAAGAGTATTTTTTCTGCAATAGAAACACTCCACTTCTCAAATTCACATGGGACATCCTGTACATCTCTTAAGATGTTCGATTTCGTACATACTACGTTCAGTGTATACACGAGGAATTATTATTGAGAGATACGTCGGCTCAATATTCATATAATTCAGGGATCTTCAAATAAAATAAGGGCACCCAAAATTTTTTCTGAATAAAGGATGACCGTAGTCAAATAAAGTTACTCTTTTATTCACATTTAACTTAGTTCTGCACAGTTCTGCGATATTCGTTGGTGTAAATAAATTTATATCCATTATTGAAATTGTTTTTGGACAAAATACAATTCTCCTTCATTGTATCACTTCCACTTTGGAATTTCATGTTATTCAATATTGTTGGAGTAAGTGTGAGTTCTTTTTTAAATTTAGATGTACAAGGCTAATGAAAAAGGAAAGTATTTTTATTGAAAGAAATCATAATGAACCAGCCTTTCTTCCTCAAGTTCATCTCGAAATATAGGGATTAATCTTTTTCCTACTATTCTTCAATCAACTTATACTATAGTTCAACTATTTCACTCACTAAATAGTAAATACTCGTAATTTATATTGTGCGTCCCAGTCTCAAATGAATAGAAACGTTATCATACAGCAAATACTTTTATATATCAAATTTGGCAAGAACATCAAGGGATACTTCATAAAAGGATAACTCTATAATAGCCTCATCGAATTGATGAGCACCATAATCTTGTATTTTTCTGATAGGCCAAGAAAAACGATCGACTTAAGCTTCCATAA
Source organism: Micraspis discolor (assembly GCA_030674115.1). Taxonomy (NCBI): domain Eukaryota; kingdom Metazoa; phylum Arthropoda; class Insecta; order Coleoptera; family Coccinellidae; genus Micraspis; species Micraspis discolor. The sequence goes on from JARTUT010001740.1 coordinate 14,564,477, forward strand.
TACATTTTTCAACTAACATACAGCCCAGAGGTAAATGCAATGTGGTATTTCTCATCTGTTTATTCAGGACGAGATACAGACTTTTCAATATCTGCAGTACAACAACCAAACTTTTTCTTAATGATTTTTCTACCTACTTCCGACAAAAACACATTAAGAAGTCGAGAACCGAAGAAAAAAGTCCGGCATGAACACAATTTTGATGCCAGCGTCTTTTTTGTTTTGTGAAAATATTTTAATATTCATTCTGTAGTTCAATATCCTACCATATTCGCATATTCTATACAGCAGTTATGCCAAAAATATTGTATGATATTTGTGTTGAATGGGATTTTAATTTATTCGTTCAATTGTTCGAATCTTAAATTTTTCCACCCAAAATACATATAACACAGCACAAACATCATAAATAACATTTATTCTTCCTATTCTATAAACAATGGGTGGAAATTGAACAGGCATCTTCGAGAATCACAGTACGCCACTGGAGCTCAGACGCTTGCTAAGTAATTATTTTTTCATTTTATTATACCAACAAGAAAACGGGTTCATGGTCGTTATCATTAAATATTATAAGTTTTATTTCGAGAGACCATGATTGCTACGTAATAATATATATTTAATACATGTAAGTAAATAAATTACAATTCCTATATGGATTCGAGTGCAGTGTAATAATTTTATGGTCTGGCATATCGGCCATGTTTTAATACATTACCGAGGTTCATTTCGAAGGAACAAAACCTTACATGTAATTCATGAGGATGATTCATATCGAAGTATTCGAAATACAGTATGCTCAGATCAAATATAATGGGTTTCAATTGGTACTTATTCATCTGTACTGTCATTAAATGGTTACGAGGTTATTTACGTTTTATAAATTCAAAATTTTTCAGGAAAGAACAATGGAAATGTTTTGTGTTTGGGTTCTTTGAACCCGTTCCGATGTTTTTACTTATTTTATGCTGCCATTGTACACGAACTATAGTTGAAAAGCACTGAGTTGAAAAAGACTGTTTTGGTCGAACCACTCCAGAAATCACATCTCTTAAACTGTTAATTTGTGAAGTTTAAGAAAGATATCATTGACTTCTAATCATAAAACTACCTTTAAAGAAGAAATTTCAATAACACACCCATACTCATCCCTGAAACCCACCCGAGAGTGGGGATGGATGTATCGTTCGCGAACGACCGAAGCGAAACAACCCGGTCTCAAATGTTAATCGATCATTGAATCCGTTCGCAGACCAACCACCCATTCATTGAATAATGACGGATTAGCTCTAAAAGTCGGATTGATACTCTAAGAGTTACAGAGCTCATAACTGCTGAACCATTCGACGAATTCGGCCCAATAACGAACCTGACCGGGATTTTTGGACAATCAGCCATGATTCATACGGACAGCCGAACATACCAAATGGGACCAAAGATTCTTTATCAGGAAGTCGAACCCAATCGATTAAGACCATTCGCGACCTGATATTCAAAACCTACTACTAGATTTTTGAACATTTTTGTCGACGAGATTCGAGAAATTTTTTCAACACCTTGAACAACTTATATGTTTGAGTTATTTTCAATCCGAATGTATGTTGTATAGATTGGGGGAAAAAGATTTGCGAACGAAACTCCAAAATGATTTCTGCAAAGTATAATAAACAATGAATCGGAGAAAAGTCCACTGAGCATTTATACTCGGTGGCAGATTTCTTTTTAATGGATGTTATTCTCCAACCAGAAACTGAGGATAAACCTGTTTCACACAGAAAAAAGTTCTTCGACATCGTGGGACGTTGCACCCGTCTTTCGTGCTCTATTGTTCCATTCAAATTTACGACACATAATTTTATATTATATATTTATTTATTTAATCTGGTCGTTACTTTCTTGGGAATTTCAACTTTGTTATTAGCAGTGCAGCGCATTGAATATTTATTCACACAATGGTTTTGGAGTCGATAGGTATGCGGCTGGAAATCGGATTATTTTTTCTCTGATGTTCACACAAAAATAATTTTAGCGGCGACTGTTAATGCCCTCGCTTACAGACAATAACGTCGGATATATTCGTTCCTACACGAGTGCCAAGAATGAAGGTGTTCCGATCTATATGAGGTTTTCAAAAATGGGCCCCAACCGAAAGAATATCAGAATCAATTTGCCTCAAACCATGGATTGTAGATGGGAGGGTGGGGGTTGTGTTAGGTCATTCGGCATTCCATACCTTCTTGAACTGCTACCAATAAGACCTTGTGCTTGTTTACCATACTCAATATGCATCGAGAAACTTAGCGCCTTCTTGGCCATTTTTTTTTGGAACAAACGTGGTCACTTCATAAAAAGTTTTAGCTTTTTGAAGCGATCCTTGGGCATTGGCACATTTGTCGACCTCCTGTATATTGATGATGCCTTCATTGCTATTTTATACGGTTGGTACCAGTTATTCTAATGACCACAAAGCAGGCCTGCTAATATAGTCACGACTCATTCTTGGATAATTTGGGGACTACTCTAGAAGAGGTTGTCGACCATTGAATATGTATATCCTGGCCTAAGGCAGATATCCTGTTCCTGTTGGAAGTACCTTTCATAGTCTCAGCTGAGTATTTCTGAACATAACTGGGTTAAGCTCAGCTCGAAGAAAGTTACTTGTCCAATTGGTAATCTATGCGAGGTTTACTTAGCCAGATCATCGTCTTGTTGATTGCCAATTAGTCAGCCTGGCGACCTTATGAGGGATGCCTGCCTGGTGTTTGGGGGAGTTTTGACAAATTCAGACCAGAGCAGAGGAATCTTCTCCATTGAAATGACTATTTGGAGTTAGTACGCTGACCTACACCTATGATGCAGAATGCTTTGCTTGGTAAAAACTCTTTGGCCAAGCGTGCAACCCTGCAATATGGAGTGGCAAAGTCTTCTTATGTTTGCATCAAGTCCTCTATGTCTTTGGCTGACATTTTTTCTAACACGAGATATTTTATGAAGGGTCTGATTTTTTTCGTTTTGATCTTATGACTCCAGTAGCCAGTATTCAAATGAAAGTATCTTCCAGGAATCAAGGTCTATGTATAAGATTTTCCACGCGCACTTGGTGGATGTAGATGAAACCAAAAATGTTAATTCTAATAAGGTCAATAAAGATAATCATTACTTTTGGAACATTCCCATGGTGATTATGTTCAGAATTCACTCATATTATCATACTCTTCTCCTTTGTTCAACTTTTTGCATAATTTCCTTTTCGGAAGAATTCCTTGTAACCAAGGAAACTGCTCAGAAAAAAATTCCATCAAGAAAGAATTATTACTGGAGAAAGATTTCGCGACATAAATATGCAATTACCGCATTAACTTCTCTTATCATGCAAAATACATTTTATACAATGTATATTAGTTCAGTCACTACTAATTTATTTTCCTACAAAGCAACTTAATGCAACTTCCAAGTCTGCGAGAATGAATTTAAAATACGACGCAGGCTTTGCCAGATGAAATATTGCTGTATGTTCTTTTCATAGTCACGATGAGGCGGAATGATAATGTACCTACTGAGTGTTAAACATTCAACTGCTCAATTTAGGGAACGTGTTTCTTTCATCATCTGAATAGGAAGAATAATTACTAAACGTTTAATTTGGTATTTTCCCTTGTTATATTTGTAATCTCAGTATTTCGATCATAAGAGAACATTCACCCATAATTTGGGTCATATTCAGACTTAGCTGAGGGGGGCCTTAAATGAGAGTTAGGCGAAAAAGTGACAGGTTCAAAAAAGAAGAACTTATCCTTAACTTAATCTGAGGTGTAAGAGAATTTGTGTCTCGAACCTCACTTACAATTAAAGATACTTGGATTCGATAGTGCAGATCGGCATGAGTTGAAACGAATTCGCACTTATTGTACTCATGCCTAAGTAGCTCTGACTGTCTGTCCGGATTTCAAGCCAAAATTATTTAGATAAACAGCCTGACTAAGGATATAAAAAACATGATTTCCAGAAGTAAGATTGTTGGCGGTGTTAAGGTTGCATGGAAGTAACGTCAATCTTGAAGATGAAAGCTTTTTTTGAATCAATTATTAAGCTGTTGTTAACCTGATTGAGCAGAATTCATCCTCAAGGGAGTTGGATGATAAAAATAATAGAAAATTACTACATGCCATCATGTAGCACATGGGGAACTCATGATAACCCTTTTCAAGATGGAAAACAAAATAATGCTTGTGGAAATGGAATCTGGGATAAAATAATGACGTTTTAGCTTTTGAAATTTTTGTTTAGAATCATGATTGATAGGACTCTGAAAACAATTTCAAATTTGTATTTATTTATGGTTTGAATGATTATTTGGGCTATTACCATCATCTATTGTGGATGTAATGTTTTCCGACGTTTCGATAGACATCTTCTACCTTTATCAAGGAGGAAAAGTAAAAAACCTTTCGAAAATTATCAATTTTCAAAAAAGTCAATATGACAGAAGTCATGAAAGAAAAATGAACAATGTTATATACTCATCTGTGATATGATGATCTTTTTAAGTTGGATCGAACTATCGGCGTCCAAACTTCTGGCAGATCTATAGATGGAGCACTTATGGAATCTGGTGTTATTTTCATAAATGCTGCTTCTTTGATTTTTCTTCTTGCAAGTTTTTCTTCTTTGGATATTATTGATGCTTCATCCCATTTTATACGATGATTCTCATCTACAGCATGTTGGACTAACCTGGATTTGTCGCTGTCTAGTACTCGTAGAAGCTTCTGATGTTCTTTTATTCGTACATTCAGAGGAAGTTTAGTTTCTCCGATGTAAGATCTTCCGCACTCACAAGGTAATTCATATATGCAGTTCTTTGTCCTTTGTGTCTCATTATTAGGCTTAACTTTTGTAAGTTTAGCTCTGATAGTGTCTTGAGTTTTGAATGCAGTCGTTATGTTGTATCTATTTCCAATTCTTCTCATTTTCTCCGACAAACCTTTTACATAAGGAATTACGGTTTTAATGGTCTGATTTATATCTGTTGGTTCAGGTTGACTTTCTCTTGTTCGTTTAGCTTTTTCTAATATCTTTTTGGGGTAGCCATTGCTTCTAACATCGATTCAACAAAGCCTAATTACTTACAACATGCGAGAACCTTAGATGTAGCATTCAATCAAAAACTAATGCTGAAGATTATGAAAATATTCTGGGAGCTATTAAACATAGCTATGAAAGAATATATGCACAACAAAAACAAGTCCAAAAAAGGAAAATGGAGAAACTTATGAAGGAGTCAAGAAAATATGAACCCTTAGATCATTCAAAAACCGTGATCAATTTATCTAATAAGAACTTAAGTGAAGATCAGATATCTCTCCTCAACAAGGGTCTCAAGTTCTCTATAGCCCCTAAGACGATACCAAAAATTGAAATTATCTTGGAAGCAGAAGAAACTGCACAGAAAATTCGAGAACCTGAAAAAGCCGAAGAATACAGATGGAAAATCAGAACCTTGTTAGACAGGAATAACAAAACACCTCTACCCAATATAAATAAAGCTGAACAGAGGGCATTAAAAGATCTTAAATCGGATAGTTCCATAAAAATACTTCCAGCAGACAAAGGAAACGCCACTGTAATTCTAGATGTTGGCTCTTATAATCAAAAAATCAATGAATTATTAGAAGCAGGAAAATATAAAAGACTAAAAAAGGACCCTACCACCACAGTTGAAAACAAGATTTACAAAATCCTTTATAAATATCGAAATGAATTTCCAGATCAATTAGTTAGATCAAGACTCACACCTCACTTCAGTAAACCACCACATTTATATGGTCTACCAGAAATACACAAAGCAAATATTCCTCTAAGACCAATTGTGAGTTCAAGAAATTCAGCATGTCACCAATTGGCTAAATTTCTGCTGAAAATTATATCGCCATTAAAAAGTAATTCAACATCGATGATAAGAAACACAAAACATTTCATAGAAATAATGAAACATCAAGAAATCATGGAAGAAGACGTTATGGTAAGCTTCGACATCACCAGTTTGTTCACTAATATTCCGACAGATAAAACACTTATCATAGTTAGGAAAAATCTTGAAGAAGATCAAACCCTTAGTGAAAGAACTACACTAAGAGTCAATGCAATTATGGAAATGCTTTCTCTTTGTATTGAAACAACATATTTCCAATTCGAAGACATCTTTTATCAACAAGAATTCGGAATGGCCATGGGTTCACCACTATCACCAATTTTAGCTGATTTATATATGGAAATTTTCGAACAGAAGACATTAGAAAAATATGTACTTAAACCCAAACTGTGGAAAAGATATGTAGATGATACTTTCATTATTTGGCAACATGGAAGAGACACTATAGATGGATTCCTTCAATATCTAAACAATCAAGAGGAATCAATTAAATTCACAATTGAAATCGAGAAGGACAGACAACTTCCATTCTTAGATGTACTCGTACATAAACAAAATGGAATCCCAAGAACCACTGTGTATAAAAAGCCAACGAGCACAGGACAATATCTACACTTTGAGTCAAACCACCAACTAAATACTAAATTGGGAGTAGCAAAATGTTTATTTGATAGAGCAATAAATATTTATTGCACTGAAGAAGACCAAAATGAAGAAATAAATAACATCTCGAAAACTCTTAAAAGCAGTGGCTACCCCAAAAAAGATATTAAAAAAAGCTAGACGAACAAGAGAAACTCAACCTGAACCAACAGATATAAATCAGTCTATTAAAACGGTAATTCCTTATGTAAAAGGTTTGTCGGAGAAAATGAGAAGAATTGGAAATAGATACAACATAACGACTACATTCAAAACTCAAGAAACTATCAGAGCTAAACTTACAAAAGTTAAGCCTAATAATGAGACACAAAGGACAAAGAACTGCATATATGAATTACCTTGCGAGTGCGGAAGATCTTACATCGGAGAAACTAAACGCCCTCTGAATGTACGAATAAAAGAACATCAGAAGCTTCTACGAGTACTAGACAGCGACAAATCCAGGTTAGTCCAACATGCTGTAGATGAGAATCATCGTATAAAATGGGATGAAGCATCAATAATATCCAAAGAAGAAAAACTTGCAAGAAGAAAAATCAAAGAAGCAGCATTTATGAAAATAACACCAGATTCCATAAGTGCTCCATCTATAGATCTGCCAGAAGTTTGCACGCCGATAGTTCGATCCAACTTAAAAAGATCATCATATCACAGATGAGTATATAACATTGTTCATTTTTCTTTCATGACTTCTGTCATATTGACTTTTTGAAAATTGATAATTTTCGAAAGGTTTTACTTTTCCTCCTTGATAAAGATAGAAGATGTCTATCGAAACGTCGGAAAACATTACATCCACAATAGATGATGGTAATAGCCCAAATAATCATTCAACACGAGCTCCATCATCAACAATATCTCGTCATCAAATTTATGGTTTGATTCAACTTAATTGTACAAGAGTTCCATCATCAAAAATTTCTCGACAAACAATAGTAATACGAGTAGAGTATATGAAATATAAATATAGTACAGTTCCTATTCTACGCAGATGAAGTCAGGGGCTCACCTAATAATCATTGAAGCTGAACTACATAACATAACTGGTTTCAATGGTATGTTTTTTTTTTTTTTAATTATAAGAGGACATTGCAAATCATCCAAACATGACAAACATCATCTCATTCATTTTACAGCTGATGGAATTTCGTTTCAGAATTAGTAACATAGAAAAACAGGTTGGTTCGGAACATCTTGTCGTCAATCCTGTGACCAAGTTGTTCCTTACTGGAAATACTTTTATTAGCTTTCAAGGGCAGACATATTATCAAAAAAAAAGTCGCTCTATTATGATTTCGGATTTATATTTACCAGACATGAAATTATACCCCATAACATATACATAATTGCATTGGCCGCATTGCCAATCATAATATCGATCCAACTCACAAATATCGATCCCCCCGTATCATTATCAAGGTAGATCGGCTCTTCTCCCTGATTATGGATCCTTATTATTCCTCGATGATTGTATTCTTTATACCTTATATTTTGAGTTGAATTTCGGCAGTAAATACACGAAATTTCCAGCGAATCATTCACTCCTTTTTATATGATCGCAAATTATTTTATTTTGGCGTTCGGGAAATTACATATGCATGGTGTATTGCATCAAGGTCGTTTGGGATATTGGAGATTGGGAACCGTTTGTGGGAGGTGCCACCACATAAAATCACCACAAGAACCAGCAGCTTTCTAATTGAAGATTTTTCTTTGCCTTTTTGTGATGAAAATCATAGTGTTGAACCATTCGTATCAAGTGTGTGGCAAATATTTTCTTTGGAGAAGGAATATTGCACAAATATATCGGGTGATTCTTCGAGTACTATATTGATTTCACACATGTTTACTAGTGCTTCTAGAGCACTCTTAAGAAAAATATGGGCTCTTTCGGAGTTCCTACAATAAATATTATACAGTGCGTTTCAAAATTATAGAACAAATTCATTTAATCAGGAGAAAAATATTTGGCAACAAACTCCTGAAACAAGTCAAGTTTTCATTCATTCTTATCAAATTTTGAATCAATTTGCTGCACCCTGTGCCATCCCCATCAAATTGGATCATGTGATACTTTTTTGGCAAGGTGTTCTATGAAAGCGTTCTGAAATTATCAAGAGTAACTCTGTTTTTGGAAAAAATGTTAGCTCATAGATGTTTTCAGTATGTGCTGTATGGCTGGTTTAGTTTGATACGATGGTACCTTACGAAATTTGTCACCGAATGAAAGTTAATGGTTGACTAACCTTAGTATTTCATGACCTTCTCTCATTCGTTCTATATTTTTATAGCTCAAAGCCAACAGGCCAAGACATATCCAAGACTACCGAATATCCATGCCCTGGATTAGAGCATATTTTCATCCTCAAAAAAAGCACATACAACCCTTGATGGGAGTAAACTCAACCAACTTGGATGGAGATAGATGCTTGCTCTATATTGAATCTACATCTGTGTACTCGTATTGCGTGAAATTTAGTTGGAGACCATGCACTTTTTATCTTTTTACCAACTCAAGTAACTGTTTTGGGCTGTTTGAAATTGAGAATGGAGCTGTCAACTCATCATCTATTCCACAGATAAGTGATCTTATTTTGTCGTTAACTGGAGCCATTGGGAATTACCCAGGTTTAGTAATTTGTTAATTATATACTTGTAAATAAATATATTTGTCCAAAACCGGGAAGAAGTTTTATTGCTTGGATAATTTAGGGCAGATGTTTAAGTGCAATTTTCATAAAATTTTGTTGAGAACTCGAAAAGATATCACAACACGTACAGATAACATTGAGGCTACTACACAGCCTTTCGCAGGATATTCGTTCTAGCTCTTTCACATTCAAAAATTGAAACATTTCTTGTTTTGGAACATGGTATGTTGAAATGTAATTTGCTGAGAATTTCGGCACAGTCGATTTTATTATTTAGTATTTTGTACAAAAAAATAACAGATCCTAAAGTTCTTCTTAGACTTAAACTTGAATAATTCAGTCGCTGATAAAGATAATAATTATCACATCCTCTAGGAGGATAGACTCCGTCAATCTGGAATATCAAATACTTGAGGAATTTTCCCAACTCTTTTATGACATTCATATATAGGATGTCATATAATGCTGGCGTATTCCAATTTAGACCGAACGAAAAAACTATATAAAACCTTCAAGGGTTGTATATTCCTGAATTCTCTACAGTTTCTCATAATGAATCTAGACGACCTAGAGGCTTCTTTAATTATTTGTGACATATGTTCAATTAAGGAAAGTTTAGTGTCAACTAAAACACCCAAATCCTTAATATCGTATCTACAAAGAAGCGTAGTACCGCATTTGTATTCATAAATAATTTTATTATTTTTCCTAGTGTAAGAAACAATCTTACATTTAGCTATGTTGAGTCCTAGTCGAATTACACCAATTTTGTATGATAGTTATCTGATCTTCTAGGTTCATACAATCTTGGATACCCATAATGGGCGAGAAAATTTTGAGGTCGTCAGCAAAGCATAGTCGTTGACAAAATATAATTTCAAGAAGGTCATTTATGAATAACATAAACAGTATAGTTTCAAGTATAACAGGATTGTGGCTGAAATGAAACTTCAAGGTACTTGTAATGTGTACTTGAATATATGACAAGCCTTGCTATATGAGCTGGCAAATCATAGAAAAATTAAACGAATCAAGTGTGCAAAAAAACCAATTGAATCAGGACAGGAATCTCGGGCCCCTGTGCAATTATAAAGACCGGGCTCCTCATTTGGGAAGGGGGTTCTCTGACGGAAACCCCTACAGAAGTGAAGGGGGTCCGTGGTTTAGTAATTAAATTTTGAGTTATTAAGTTTACTTCGTGATTTTATTTGTTATTTTTTCTTGAGGCACGTCCAGACCTCTGGATCCCAGCCCCTTGGACAATTGAAGCAGTTTGCCCCCCCCACTGTCGCCAGCTCTGTGTAACTGACCAGTAAATAACACCTAAAAATTGAGTTATTATTAACTATTAGACGAAACATAAGGTAAGTTACATAGTATTGAATATGTCTGAGCTAATTCGTTTCAGGCATTGCTATTCCAATTCTCCGACCATACTCAAGCATAGATATGAGAAATTTATCCCAATGCTTGTCGAAGGACCCAACAACAGAAGAAGCAAAGATCCAGTACGAGCAGCATCCGTGGAAAATAGGGAATGTTTCATTTCATTGATTTCGCATCGTCCTGTTAGAATGAAATTTTTATAAATACCCCTCCGCGGGACTTGAAAACGATGAAAAGTAAATGAACGTGGCCCGATATTTCGCGAAAATCAATACACCCTCCACGCCATATTGTATTCTCTATCTGACGAATGAAATTAATTTCAGATACATTTCTGGAGAGGGGCACTCGATCGGAAAAATAAACAGGAGAGACTGAACAAACATCGCGTCGGAGAAAAAACGGGGAATATCGCATTGAACGAAAATATATATTAAATAATTGAAGTTCGAACGCAAATGTTGTTTGTAATAATAAAACCCAATTTTTACGAGAGCTCTTGTCAAACAAAAACCCGACGAATATGGACGCGAAAAGAGTAAAATAAATTATCGTCTGTCCGACTCTTGTTTCATGAAACGAAACAAGAATTGTGCTCTAGATTGGACGAAAAAACAAGTGTATTACGTTCTGAAATATATTGTATTTTATTGAATTCGTTTCGTATACGAACCAATCCTGTATCAGGAAACGCAATTTCGTTTCGTTTGCTTTCAGAGCGGCGTACAACGGTGGAAAATAAATACTCCACATTTTCAATAATAACGTCGGCTTCGTTCTTCGTCAATTAATATTGAAATTGAATGGTTTCGTTGCAAGCATGAGATCCATATTCACGGATTGGTCGTTCCTTTCTGTTTACTTTGGGTGTGTCGGATGGATGAGATGAGGAATCAAGTCGCCTCTGTCCGTTATCGATTACATTCATTCTGATAATTCAAATTTCAACTTGAATGACAAAAATCCATATATGCAAATTCAAAATCAATTTTGGCGTTTTGGCGCCCTCATCGAAATTCTTTATCATGAGTGGAACAGAAGAAGAAGATATTATCTCTTTGTTGCGGATCGTTATGTGGCAACATCGCATAAATAACATGATAATTCAGTTCTAACCTTAGACTATATAAGAATAGACCCCTTTATTTACATCGACATTTCTTGGCTTGTTCAGGCCAATTTTTCATATGAACTGAACTGAGAAACAGAGTTAGGGTTCAAAAATATAAAAATCCAGTCCAAAATTTCAGCAACATTTCTGGGGGTGCATATGTGCACGTTGATGGTCTTTGTTGAAAATTAAACAAATCCTTTTATGCTATATCTATATTGAATAAAAACTTTTCCTCCAATTTGCATTAGAACTCTGGTGAAAAAGTGACTATTCTCGCTCGCGAGTGCCTGGACAGGTGAATTCAGCCGTACTGTGAAACCAGGTAGGCAGAAGTCAGTGCTCCAGCATTCGATTTTCTTTCGAGTCATTTTTTCAGAATTTCATTGTTAATTTCTCTTTCGTTTTCGTTTAATTTCCAAAGGCCCTTGTCGTGCCAAAAAGTAATATAAAATGAAAATTATGATAAATATTGAATTAAGGTTAATGGAATTCAGACGAAATTCAAGTCCCGTCCAAGGATGCATTTTTCCGAATTTACACATGTTGAATTTCTCCTGAATGCCATTAACCTTAATTCTAATATACAGGGTGAGTCTTTGACCACTGCGTTAATTTTAACCATGGGTTCTTGAGATCAAAACAAACACTTTTTTCCCATATCGTTTTTCCACATTCTACTGCGTTAAAAAGTGATAAGCACTTTAAGTTTTCACATTGGACAAATACCCCTCTGTAGTCCATTTTCGTTTGAATGAAAATTACCTTCCACAGCATCCACTATTGAATCTGAATTGTTTAAAAACATTATTTTCCCTCTATGAAATGAGATGAGGTCCATATTCAGAAGGAAGATACAAAATACTAATTTTTGGTAAAAAAAAAAAAAATTCAACATTATACAGTGCTAGTCAAAAGTCCCTGCCCCCTCGTATCTTTTGAACGGGTATACTTAAAATAATGAAATTTGGAGGGTGGAAATAAACGGATGTAGGCTTCTCAACTGGTCATAACAGGTGACGCAATAGTCATAAATGACGTCACAAGGCCACTGTGACCAATAATTTTAAATGGGACCCTATGGCAAGTGACAGCTCGTTTGAAAGGTATTGAAAATAACTATTCAGTCATACCAATTTTGTTTGGGTTTCGGCTGATTTTGATTGATAAATTGAAGAAATACGAAAATTATAGTTTCGCATTTAATTAATAAAGATTTTAAGGTACGCCTCTGGTTAATTGTCAAAAAGGTTGACGTGTTTGAATTCTCTACTTGTCAACAGTGTTTATACCTCGAAAATTTACCTAAGCTATTGTCTAACGAGATGTTTAAGTGTTTACATAGGCAAAATGGTACGTACTGTAGCCGACAAAGCAGCAGCTATTTTAATAATTCGTGAATGTAGAAACAATTTCCATGCAGCGGAACGACTGTTTAATGAGAGGTATCCTGATCGCCCTATATCGACAGTTTATTTGAGGGAGCTTCTTCGGAAGTTTGAAGCATCAGATAGTGTTCAAGGTGCCAAACGATCTGGTCGACCAACAATTAGTGATGACAAAAAATTGACATAATTGGAGAAATGGTAGTAAACCCTACTTCTTCCACAGCCCAAGTTGCGTCTATCTGTGAAGTCAGTCAAAGGACAGTACATAGGGTGTTGGCTAAAAACAAATTTCATCCATGCAAATTAAAAATGGTGCACCAACTTTCATATGATGACCCTGACCGAAGACTAGAATTCTGTGAAACTATGTCCAATAAAATGAACCAGCAACCAGGCTACATACAGACAATTTGTTTTAGTGACGAAAATACTTTCTTTCTCAATGGAAATGTTAACACTCAAAATGTGAGTTATTGGAGTGACACAAATCCTCACATCTTTCGTGAAAAACATACTCAATTTCCAGAAAAAGTAAATGTTTGGGCAGGTATTTTGGGAAACCACATTGTCACGGTTTAAAATTTCCGTTCCGTTAGTTCCGACCAACTATTGGCAACGCCGCTACCTAGATAGTACATTTTCCGACCCGTGGCACTACTGTTGATGGTAGCGTTACTGAATGCTCTCCGCTCTGTGATTGCGTCTGTGGTCGTATATGTCGGGTTGACGCAAATCAGCTGGAGCGTGTCACTTTGCTTTTCTCCGTTTTTCTGGCGAGTATCAAACCATTAAACTCTTGGATTTTTATCGTATTGATTGCGGATTGGAACAAGATTTATGGTTTAAGCCCTAATAGAGACCTGTTTCTATTTGGTTTATGGAAAAGGTTAACGCTTAATGCGGATTATAAAGGGGAAGATATTCGATGGAGAAGATTAGGTAAGATAACCTATATTCGGTCACGTTGCCCATTTCTGCAACTTCTTTTATTTTAGCTCCGTTTTATGTTGAGAGTACTTATATTTGTTGTGCTGCGGATCTCGAACTGTCTGTGAACTCTGTGAACTATCTGCAAACTGTCTGCGAGCTGTCTGAGGCGGTTTTGAGGTTGTCTGAAATAAGTGAGTCTACGTAGGATCTACGTTCTGTACAAACCATCTGTACTAGCTATCTGAACACATTCTACTTGGAAGATCGAACAATAGACACCCTGGTTGCCATTTGCCTTGTGGAAGTAATGTGAATTATTGTATTACGAAGAGCCTGAAGTACGTATTGACCCAATTTCCTTTCTACGAGGGTTGAAGAGTGAATGTTGGTTGAGAACCCATAATATCCTTTTGTTCACAGTCACTGTACATCTTAGACTGTTATGTAAGGTTAGTCCGTAGCATTTAAGTTATCTGAGAAATATAAACGACTTAGGTCGAGACATTGATATAGCGATAAACAGTTGACCTGTTGTTCAGTCACCTAGATATAGACCGTTACATAGGTGTTTTATTCATGCTGGCCAGTATTAATCTAACTTTGAGGTTCACCTTTGGGTGATAAGTTTAGTAATATAATTCAGTTAAACGCATATTAAGATATTTGACTAGTAAGTTCGATAGAGATATTTTGTGGTAGGACATTGATTAGTTGTAGTGTTATCACCACATTTTTGGTGAGATTAAATTGTTAAACAATTGATCCTTTTTTTCTTCCTACCAGTCACTACTCTCATTTTGTGTGATCGAGCTTGTTCTGGCTTCTAGAGAGTGGGTTTTCGTGTACGTTTTCTCTCTTTTGTTTCCCCCTGAGATCTGTGGTGATACCTCCCTTTATTTAACATCATAAAAAGAGAGTGGCGCCCTAGTAAATAGTCTCAGCTCTGAGAGCTAGTCCGGGAGGTATTTGGTACACTCTCTGGAACCGGGCGGGCTCGTGACAACATAGTTGGGCCTCTTTTTCTCAATGCTAACTTAACCGGTGAATTGTATCTGGAGATGTTACAAAATGATATTGAGGCGTTAATTCTTGAAATTCTAGAAGATAATCCAAATGAATTCGACAACTTGGAAATAACGTTCCAACAAGATGGTGCTCCTGCACACTATTACGGTGCAGTAAGACGTTACCTAGATGAAGAATATCGTGGTAGATGGATTGGACGACGAAGAAACATAGATTTTTGTTGTTATACCATAATAAGTAGATCTCATTTTACTACAAGAACTGGTTCTTATAAACGAAACATTTTCCCTTCATAGTGAAAAATCCAAAACAACCTCAGAATTATTGGATGTTATCATCATACATTTGTAATTTTCTTCTATAGGTTTATAAATCATGTTTTTCTCTTTACTACAAGATTATAAACCATTTGAAAAAACTTCCAAGGCATGAGGTTGTCACATTGCTTTTATTTTCATCTGAAAACTTCCAAAGCATGAGGTTGTCACATTGAGCCAGAAAAAATCATCTATGATTTTCCAAATATTTCTCAAGTTTCTTCTCCTTGACAGACTTTTGAGTATTGACCTGTGAACAGGTCTATGAGGTCTCTTGATATCATACTGTTAATAGAATAAAAATCTTTTTCGAAATCTTCAATGAATGATGTCATTACGAAATCATTTTTATAATCAGAGTATTCGTTTTAATAATGTAAACAAAAACATAAATATAGAATAATGGATATTCATAGATTATGTTAAATTTTAATACTTCACCATAGAATATTAATCTATTACCGAACCTCAGGAGAGAAAATATTAATAATTGCAAAATGAAAGATAATATCTGTAACCATTATAGATATTCAGTTATAATTGTTCTCAGAATAACTAGAGTGAATTATTACCACATTAAAATGTTATTATAACGTCTCTGTGGTGGGTAGTTCCCAATAAAATAGTGTTCTGTGGTTCCTTGTTGTTTTGATTCTGTTTGAAACTTTCAACAGTTATTTGTAGCTTTCTTAAAAAAAATGTGGAAAATATTGCAATGACAATTTCGATAATTTGAAATTATTCAATTCAGTATGAAATGATTATGGTCAGAAAATGCATTTTAATCTTTCTTGTTTATGAGCTTATAGCTTCCAGTTTCAATATTGATTGATTTTCAATTATACATGCATCTAACAAAGATTCAGAAATATTATAACAAAGTCAAATTCTATTATCTTTAAGGCTGAATCGGTGTATGAAATAAAGATGTGAAAGAACTTCTATAAACTTACAAAATAAATCTAGGAGACTGAATTCGAAGTTTTCAAAACTCATATGAGCTTAATTTGAAGAATTCCTATGTTAGAATAGATATAATTTGATGAACCCTGAAAGTCTGAAGCTATAAAGAACCAGCTCTTCATAACGACAAGCCTTCAATTTAACAGGTCCTGACAGAAAATACATTACCTATTTCAACCGTCATCAATGCCAAAAATGCTTGTATATCACACATGAGATGAGATAGAGCTAGTAACATTTAACACTACCCTCGAGGTAGGTTACATGTAGTTAGGTGTGTCACGTTATTGATACGTCATAGTTACATGTTGAGATCGCGAAAATTTGAATTATTGCATTAACTACGATTTTAATTAGCTGTGTCCTCTTGGGCAAAAAAAGTAAGCTGTGGTTACATCGCCAAAATACGTCCCTAGTATCAAACTGTTTCAGAATAGAGCAAAAAATCTAGAATAAACGCTTAAGTTAAATGTTAGTAGTATACGGTGTTTGGTTTCCCTATTGTTTTGGATAGGATAGGCGCGATGTTTTTGTATTGTATTTTTTGTAATTCAAGTAGGCTTCCAACATTAATTTAATTGCTATCTAGGAAGCTGAATATTTAGAATATAAACATATATTCGACGAAATAAATCTCAGCTCGCAACGACTGATCCTCGTTCCAAAATATATCGTTCACACACATTATCGTCTGGTCGGACTGCTCACCTGGCCAAGCCTAGGTCATCAATCTTGCTTCGTCGTACAAAACGGTGTAATTTAACAGACCTACTGATGATTTATATCGGGAACAATACATTAAACTCTGACTTTTTCACTATAATATGAATAATATTCCGATGTTCGAATGAGACCATTGCCTGACGCAGTGCTGCAAAGCGAGAAGGTATTTTTTTCCAAATATAAAATTTTAGTGGAGCAACAATTTCAGTCGGGAAACAGTGAAAATGCTATTTTGACATTTGTTATGCATGACGCTGAAACATGTAGCACACCAACAGTAACGTTTAGCTAGATGCAATATATATTTTCATTGTCCATCATGAATAATTCGATTAATGCAAAACTTTCCGAGTGAAATTATACTTATAATGTTGATAAAGTCAGCTGCATTTATTTCCTCACCATTTCAGCCGTTATTCCACCAACTCAAACTGAATTAATAAGTCCGACTGATAACAATTGAAAACGTTTCTGTGAAAGCCTAGAGATCTGAATTTTGTAAGTTTCGTCCTCTTTTTCAAATTCGAATTATCCCGAATAGTTTCTGAGATTATGGCGGAAAACCAAACCCACTTTATTTCGTTTAATTATATATGATTTTGCTACTGACAACAGCATTTTCCCAAAAACTATCTACGAGGTCTGTAAAATAAGTAATGAGACTGACAACGTTGGTTTGATCTGGCAACACTGGAAGCACGGGGCTTAGTAGGGGCGGCAGAGGAACATGTGATCCACCGTCAAAACGAGTTTGACCTCGCTCCAGACATTTGGTTGTGCGTAGCGATTGTTTTTGTGAATAAGTTTTTTCTATTGTGTTCTAAAAATGAATGACATCAAGTTCGAGCAACAGTGTGCTATCAGATTTTGCTTCAGACTTGGGCACAACGGAAACTCTTCTTAAACTTCAGCAGGCCTACGAAGATAGTGTTTTGTCATGGGCCTAGGTCTTTCAGTCGTTTAAGGCATTTTCAGAAGGAAGAGAGTCGATTGAAGATGAACCACGAAGCGGAAGGCCGTCATCTTCAAGAACCGATGAAAATGTGGACAGAATCCGGGAATCCAGTTCGTTCAGATCGTCGGTTGACAGTCAGAATGATAGGGGAAGAGTTAAATTAGACTAACACCACCGTTCATCATTTCACATTTGCTCAAACAACTGCATTTTTGAGCACTCAAAACATCGATTTGATGAGTCATCCGCCTTATAGTCCTGACTTGTCATCGAATGACTTCTTTTTATTCCCGTACGTAAAAAATAAAATGAGAGGTAACGTTTTCCGACACCTGAAGAAGCGGTGCTTTGGAATACCTCAATCAGAGTGGCATAAGTGTTTGGTTCAAAAGCATGCAAAAGTGTGATCGTTATGGGGAAAATTTTAAAGTACAATAAAGTTGTTTTCGTTATCTAATCCCGAAATATAAAAGCAACCCTCGTAATGAATTTATATCATTCAAAAGTGGAAAAAAAGTTTTATTAAAGATTAACCCCGTAACTGGACCATTACAGAATGATAGGGGAAGAGTTAAATTAAACTCACACCACCGTTCATCAAATTTTGAGCAATGAATTGGAGATGAGAAAAATCTGTCAGCAAAAATGGTCAGTAAAATCAATCCTGTGGCTCCTCAGCCTCCTTATTCGTCCGACTTGAGTCCTTGATCCTTTTTTCTCTTCCCAAAGTTGAAAAATTACCTCAAGGGAAATCGTTTTGGGACAGTCGAAAAAATTCGAACGGCTGCAACCGACCAGCTGAAGGTTATTTCAGTATCGGAGTTCCAGCATTGCTATAAGGAGTGGAAAAAACGTCTCCAACGCTGTGTGGCGTCAGAAGGAAGTTATTTTGAAGATGACAACATTGAATTGTAATTATTTTTTTATCAAAAATTTTAAAAATCCGTCTTGGCACGACAAGGGCCTTTGAAAGCTAAATGAAAACGAAAGAAAATTAACAATGAAATTCTGATAAGAAAAAATGACTCGAAAGAAAATCGAATGCTGGAGCACTGCCTACCTGGTTTCACAGTACGGCTGAATTCCCTGTCCATGCACTCGAACGAAAATAGTCACTTTTTCACTAGAGTTCGAATGTGTATAATTAACGAAAATTTTATTGAGAAGAAAGTGTTGCACGACGATGTGTGGATGAACGACGACTTCGTACTCTCTTTGTTCGACATAGGTCATATGCTCCAACATATGTTACGCGCTCATCGAGAAATGAAATGAATATACGTGGGCCGCACGAAACGAGCAAGCAACTTGGAATAAAAATGAATGAACTCAACTAATAACAATGAGTTGCAGTAACACGTCTCATTACTTAATTTACAGACCTCGTATATAAACTATGGATCTCTAATGACATTTCAATCATAATTTTCGGAAAACAAAAAAACTTTGAAAGCTCTTTTGCTGACTAGATACTTCGACGCTTTCAGCGGACAGTCATGTGGTTTAATAGTGAGACCTCGTAAAAACTTGTTGCAAAAAAACAGCACAAGTCTGATTTGTCCATGGCTCAGACCTCAATTTCCTAAATAACACAGAGAATTCACAGAATTGCGATATTCTGGAAATAATATAAATCGGATTTATTCGCTGAATTATATCTTGAATGCTGTCGAATAAATCTATTTCGTCGTGTAGAATAATACAACAATTTACGACTCGAATTCATTCACAGAGTTATTTCGGAACGACCATATATATCTGCGTGACTCATTTAAAATTCAACGCCAAGAAAAACTAATTTAATATGAATAAGTAATTCAGAATAAATATGAAAGCCGTACAATGTATCCGACCTCGGGCCGGAGTATTAACTAATATAATATTCTATTATTTTTTATTCGTCATCATTAAATATGGAAGGGAGGCATATTTTTTCCTGAGTGCATATAAATTATTTATATTCAAATCCATTGTTGGCTGACTGAGGACTGCATTATTTAGGGGTACCGCCTTATTTATATACATATGTCGGGGTTGCGATATACGTTTCGTGAAAAGAAAATACCTGTCACTGGTTTACTGACTTATTGTGTTCAATTATGTATTCGGTCAATTTGTCTTCGATACCACCGATATCGAATAGATTCTTTCATTTATTTTTGATTGCTGTTGTTTTGCCCCATTTTCTTGTGAATGGTTCAAATCAATGTCACATGGAGAACATTTTCTTCTCAGGAACATTATTTGGGCTTTCATAATTACAGAAAAAAATCCTTATATAACCTTATGAGGAATATATACAGGGTGGCCATTTGAAAACGAAACAGACGAGATTACAGACGAAATAAGTTTTTTCGATAGAAATGCTCGAACAGGTCGATTTTTGTTTCGAGGGGGACAACTTAAGATGTAGGTTACGGACGCATAGCGCTTCAACCCTTAATACTACAGCCCCCACCCTCAATTTTTGAATAGGGAAGATGGGGTGAGTGATACCTCTATTCAAAGGTATTTTTATGTTGATTTCAGCACAGTAATTGTTTTTTCATTTTATGCATTAGTTCTCGAAATATTCTCAACTAAGTATTTGAAAAAGAAGTGGTGTTTTCATGGCACTTGTAGTGTTTTTTTTTTGTGAAAAATCGACGTTTTGAGCTTCAAAACATCCTTCCTATTAACATGTTTATCTAAATGTCGTTGATTGAAGAATTCTGCGGTTCTATTCGCACATTGATTGTTTGCAAAAAAAGTGAAATTATTTCCACCCGCTTTGCAATTGAATAAACCATATCGAACAATGAATTAAAACACATACAAGTGTCGATTCAAAACTAAGAATAATTCACATGTCAAAGAACCAGTAAGCAAACTTAATGATCTGTTCGTAATAAATAAAAAATTATCGATTCTCATTTTTTTGAAAAAGATATGAATTCAATAATCAACAAAATGAAAACATATTGAAGCCAACTGAGAAAACACTTCATAATTAAGTCGGAAATCGTTTCACGAATTGGGACTGGAATATTTCTGTGGCATCATTAATGATTTGATTTTCTTACCTGGTAATATGATTAGAGATATGTACGTATTTGGACTTTGTGGAGATTTCTATCGATCAAGTGATACTGCATGTTATTGGAAACACTGCAAATTATATCGATATTTAGATTGAGTTTCAGCAAGATTGAGCTTCTTAGCAATACGCTTTGTTTGTTCGACATCTTGATTAAAGATTTCTATGTCAGTGGATTGGAGGAAGGAAGCCACAGTCACGGTTGTTTTGAAACTCAAAATGTCGATTTTTCACAAAAAAACACTACAAGTACAATGAAAACACCACTACAATTTCAAATACTTAGTTAAGAATATTTCGAGAACTAATCCATAAAATGAAAAAACAATTACTGTGCTAAAATCAGTATAAAAATCTTTCAAATGGGGTATCACTCACCCCATCTTCCTATTCAAAATTTGGGGGTGAGGGTTGTAGTAGCAAGGGTTGAAGCGCTATGTGTCCGTAACCTACATCTTAAGTTGTCCCCCTCGAATCAGAAATCGATTATTTCGTCTGTAATCTCGTCTGTTTCGTTTTCAAATGGCCACCCTGTATATAAATTTCAAGATGGTTTTAGGGCTATTCACGATGTTTCAGATTCTTCCTTTGGAATGGCTTATAAATTTTGAACAAATTCAATATTATGTATTATAGTATTTAGTTCTTTTTATTTTCAGATTCGATATGTGCAACTTAAAGAATCCTCTGTGATTATTACTTGAAGACCACTCTTGAAGAAAGAAGTCCCTCAAATATATCTGAGCTTATTTCTGTACACACAACAATACTTATGCGGGGAGCCAGGGTTTTGTTTTTACTGGGTTTTTTCCCTAGGCTTTTATGTCATACACCGAATTGTATGGCACCCCGTCACCTACACGAGTTCCATTATCAAACATTTCTCGTCAACAAGAAGATTTCAACATGAATTTATATGAAATTCCGAGCTATTTCTCTAGTGAGCGCAGGGGAAGTAGCAAACAATTATTCGCTCTATACAGAATCTCCAAAATACATTCATCTCACAATTTTAGAGATTTCAAGCTCCATATGAATTGTTCCTGTTCATTACCAACCGATTCTTCGAGATAACATGTGCCATCACAGATCCGACTGGGGGGCATCAAGAAAAAGAGAAGCTTAGACCGGTTGATGTGTGGGTCGGCAACAAATGAGACGTGTCAACAACGCCGTCCGTAAATAAGAAACTGGCATCTTGTTCTTAATATTATATATATTTATACTGTGAAGAAAGATAAATAAGGAATCTTAACACTAGCTGCATTCGTAAAATAAATAAATAAGCGGGATATTATATTTACCCTTGGATGAAATTTTGTCTTTCTCTCTAGGCAGATGCCGGGATTTTTTTTCTACGGAGTCTGTTTATCGTGTACGCACTAAGATGCGTACAAAGAATGTTCAGTTTGTGTATTCAATTAAGTCTTGGACCTTGATGGGCGATGGATTACTTTTGAGACGAAAAAACGACGAACCTTATCTTATGCAGTGTATTCTTCTGTAGAACTGCAGTGAAAGATATAAGATGAAAAAACATTGAATATGCATAAATATAGGTATCAATTTTTCATAAGCCCAATATTTTCAATATTCACTCAAGTTGAAATTCGGGCTTGAATTAGAACAGGTGAATTAATTTCACTGTTTTAAATATGTTGAAAACAAATCAATGAAAAGAATTAGAGAAGTGGGGTCTGTAGCTATTGCGTGCTTGTTCATGAGTTGTTTCCCGTACTCTGGAATAGTGTTATATTACTAAAATACAGGGTGGCAATTTGAAAACGAAGCAGACGAGATTACAGACGAAATAAGTTTTTTCAATAGAAATGTTCGGACAAGTCGATTTCTGTTTCGAGGGGGACAACTTAAAATTTTTGAATAGGGAATATGGGGCGAGTGATACCTCAATTCAAAGGTATTTTTATACTGATTTCAGCACAGTAATTGGTTTTTCATTTTAAGTAATAGTTCTCGAAATATTCATGCGTTAGTTAATTTTATCACGTAAATTAATTTTTTGCGAGTAATTGACATTTCCTGCTTCCGAAACACCAAAATTTCCGTACTTGTATTTGAAATTGCAAAACATCTACCACTGGGCAAATGAAGTTATACCGTACGTGTTAATGCTACTAGGGTCAGATGTTCGACTAACTGTTTTATTCACTGAAATCATTCTCCAACTGTGCGGTATCAGAACGATTTGAAGTATTGATCTAAGAAATAAGACTTTTCAAAGTAAAGTAAATGATTTATCAAAAACTCACATCAATTAATGAAATATTAAAATTGTTCACCATTGCTTCCATACAATGAAATAAGTTTGTTCGAAACGATGGCGCACATTTTGCAGCATTTCTGGAGTGATTTGACGACATTCTTTCACTATACGTCTTCTTAAAT
Source organism: Micraspis discolor (assembly GCA_030674115.1). Taxonomy (NCBI): domain Eukaryota; kingdom Metazoa; phylum Arthropoda; class Insecta; order Coleoptera; family Coccinellidae; genus Micraspis; species Micraspis discolor. Next base: position 14,588,004 of record JARTUT010001740.1, read on the forward strand.
CTTCTATGGAATCGGGCTGTGTAGAGTAAATTTTACTCTTCAAGTGGCCCCAAAAAAGAAATCTAGTGGTGACAGATCTGGCGATCTGGCTGGCCATTCAGTGGAACCCCTTCTCCCAATCCACCGATTTGTAAATCTTTGATCCAGATATTCTCGAACTGGTGAGGCGTAGTGTGGAGGAGCTCCATCCTGCTGAAACACAATCTGATCTTCCACATAATTTCCAGCATTGTTTTCAATAATTTCCGTCAAAATTGGATCAATGTGATTTTCCAATGAGTCCAAATACATATCTCCAGTAAGATTACCAGGTAAAAAGAACGGGCCGACAATGTTGTCAACCAAATATTCCAGCCCAAACATTGAGTTTTTCTGGTTGTTGAGTATAAACTTCGTGGAACAATCTCGGATTAGCATCGGCCCTATAACGACAATTGTGTCGATTTACTGTGCCGTTTCGAAAGAACGAACACTCATCGGAGAAACAAACATTGTACAGATAATTGGGATTAGCAGTTACTCGTTCACTCATTGTATCAGAAAATTCAACACGACGGTCAAAATCATATTCGTTTAGTGCGTGTGAAAGATGGATTTTGTAAGGATGGAATTTATGATGCTTCAAAATATTTGCAATTCGAGTTCGTATAAAACCAGATTTATGTGCTAGCTGCCTCGTACTCGTCATTGGATTCAGAGCAATCTGTCCAAGAACAGCTACTTCAGCTGCTTCATTTCTTTCCATGTTTCGTTTTTTATTAGCCACGGAACCGGTTTCTTGAAACTTTGACACTAATTCCAAAACATACTTCCTATTAACATGTTTATCTAAATGTCGTTGATTGAAGAATTCGCACATTGATTGTTTGCAAAAAAAATGAAATTATTTCCACCCGCTCTGCAATTGAATAAACCATGTCGAACAATGAATTAGAACACATACAAGTCTCGATTCAAAACTAAGAATAATTCACATGTCAAAGAACCAGGAAGCCAACTTAATGATCTGTTCGTAATAAATAAAAAATTATCGATACTCATTTTTTTGAAAATGATATGAATTCAATAATCAACAAAATGAAAACATATTGAAGCCAACTGAGAAAACACTTCATAATTAAGTCGGAAATCGTTTTACGAATTGGGACTGGAATATTTCTGTGGCATCATTAATGATTTGATTTTCTTACCTGGTAATCTGATTAGAGATATGTACGTATTTGGACTCTTTGGAAATTTCTATCGATCAAGTGTTACCGCATGTTATTGGAAATACTGCAAATTATATCGAAGATAATTTAGATTGAGTTTCAGCAAGATTGAGCTGCTTCGCAATACGCTTTGTTTGTTCGACATCTTGATTAAAGATTTCCATGTCAGTGGATTGGAGGAAGGAAGCCACAAAAAAACATTACAAGTGCCATGAAAACACCACTTCATTTTCAAATACTTAGTTAAGAATATTTCGAGCACTAATGCATAAAATGAAAAAACAATTACTGTGCTGAAATCAGTATAAAAATACCTTTCAAATGAGGTGGGGGTGAGGGTTGTAGTAGCAAGGGTTGAAGCGCTATGCGTCCGTAACCTACATCTTAAGTTGTCCCCCTCGAAACAAAAATCGACCTGTCCGAGTATTTCTATCGAAAAAACTTATTTCGTCTGTAATCTCGTCTGTTTCGTTTTCAAATGGCCACTCTGTATACCTATATCTCAACATAAAAATAACTACTCAGTTTCCCTTCTCCTAAAATCTAATCAAAAATAGGCATATCAACTCCATCGCTAATGAGGAAAACTGTGACCTCAGTGCTTCTCTACAAATATTATTCCACCGTCTATTAAACAACTTAAACTGAATTATTGAGTCCAACCGATATCAAATCGAATACGTATATTTGAAAACATCAAAAATTGAAATATCTCAGAAACATTTAAATATTTCTCTTTTCGGATTTTACAAAAAATTAATATATTCAGGAGAATAATTTGAGGCTTTGTCTGTAAGTTTGAGGCAGATTTCAGGTGCCAGAGATCAGAAATTTTCGTTTTCAACAGCAGCTCCAAAGATTCAATGAGTCAAGAGATGAAGGAAACGTTATCAATAAACATAAACTCATGTGATTGCCTTAAAGTAAATGGAAAAAAAAATTTTATTATTTTTAGGATTTGAAGAATATTTTACTCGAAATACTCATAGAAACCAAGACTTAACAGAAGCACAAGTTGTGTTTCCAGATATTCAGTCATAGAGAACAAATTTTTGGTGTTATTTGAAAAAATTGTGGCAGCCAGGCGATTCCCAGGTAGTTCAAGGCTTTGCTTTTGTACAAGTGTTGCCTTATATAGTAAGGGACTGGACAACCTTAGTATTGCAATCTTCCAACTGACAGATCTACCGTAAAGCTTGACATTTTTGAGAATATATGTAATCAGAACGTTTTGACACACTAGCGTTATTTATTACTGTTTACAGTAACTTTAAAGATTCATCTCGCTTAAAAAAAATAGAATTAAATCGTGAACATTTTCGTGCTATTATTATTTACAACTTTCGACGTGGATTGACTCAACAACAGTGCATCGATGAACAATTATAGGCGATGAAGCTCCATCAAGGGCATACATTCAATATTGCACGAACATTTGACCCTCAAAAATATTGTTTGCGTTGGATCCCACACAATTTGTCGATCACTCAAAAAAAGCTCATGTCGATTAGTCAAAAGAAATGCTTCAAAAATACGATCGCGGTGCTTCGAAGCACGTCTATGACATGTGACAGGTGATGAATCGTGGATTTTCGCGTATGAGCCACAAAGTTAACAGTAGTCGACTGTATGGGTGTTTCAAGATGAGCCAAATCCAACAAAAAACTGGACATGTCGCAATCGTACCACTAGAACAACGTAGAACAGTCAATTCTGAGTGGTACACAACCATTTGCTTGCCTTCTTTCACAAGAAATCCGGAAAATAAACAGCCGAAGACGGATCACCTGTCACCACGACAATGCTAGCTCTCACACATCGACACATCGGCTCAAAGAAATGTATTTTTGAGCACTCAAAACATCTATTAGATTAGTCATCTGTACGTAAAAAATTAAATGAAGAAGCGTTTGATGCGTTTAGAATGCATGTTTTGGAGATACCTCAATCAGAGTGGCAGAAGTGCATCGACAATTGGTACAAAGCCATGCAAAAGTGTATATAATTTTAAAGAACAATGAAGTTGTTTTTGTTCTCTAATCCCAAAATATAAAAAGCAACCCTCGTAATGAATTTGACTTTGTTCAAGTGATTTTTCGTTCAAATCATTCAAAAGTGGATAGAATTTAATCCAAGATTAACCCCGCAACTGGAACATTACAAAATGAACAACTCAACCCAAAAACATGCATAATCTACTTACTTATTTGAAAGGAACCGACTTCACTTCAATTGCAAATGGAAACTTACCTGCAAAAGAAAATAACATAATTATAAACAAATTAGTAAAGTTCGATAAACACATCAGATATTCACTAAAACGAAAATGCACTAACTTCATTATTTTCTAACTTCCATTTCTATAATTCAGCAATTTGATAAAGAACAACGACTCCAGAGTTCACGCGAAACTTAAATAATACCTACAACATATTGCTTCTCGTCCACCTTTTCCAGACGTTTAATATAACTTGCAAAACATCAGACTTTCCATTCATTCCTCTTAGGCCCCACTTGGGATCTTGATATTAAAAAAGTTATAATAACTTTTCGTTTTTATGTGCAATCCATTTGAATATTAATTGTAATTCTTTCAGTATAAAACTTTGAATGACTCACGGAAACAAAGAACTTCAGCAGGATTTTATTCGGGTATACTTATAGAGTTTTCTGCAGTTCATACGTGAAAAGAATGCGAAACAGGATACTGCATTTAAAAATAAGAGGTGGCAAAAAAAGGAATGACAATTGATGCAAGGGACAACGAATATCTGAATAATATACACTGCTCAACTATTGACAGGGATCACTTACTTTTTTAAAATTTATTTCTGAAATATTCACTCCAAGATTATAAATTTAGTCAGATATCAGAGTATTTTCAGTTGATAATATGGTTCACTTGAGAAAAGAATGAAAAAATGGAAAGTTGGAGAGAAAAAAAGACTTTAGTAGGAACACTCAAAATTCTGTGTTTAAATAACATAAAAATTTTATGATGAAACCAGAAGAAGGCTGAATTTTCGGTTAAGCTAGTACCTAGTTGATCCCCCACGAGCTCGAATCAAGCATTCTACTCTACGAGGCATACTTTCAATCAAACGATTTATAAAATTTTGGGGCAAATTCGTCCAAATATCCCGTACTGCGTTAGAAAGGTCCTCCAGGTTATTGATCGGTTGTTCAAAGGGTTGACAATTGTCTAGACATCTCAGACCAGACATGTTCGATGCAATTCATGTCTGGAGAGCGAGCTGGCCAGTCCATCCTATCAATAGCATGAGTTTCTAGCGCTTCATTAACCAGACGACTATGATGTGGACGGGCATTATCGTCAATTAAAATGAAATTCTCGCCCAAGGCAGTGGCAAACGGAACAATTATGGGTTCAATAATCATATCGTGATATCTCTGGCTGGTCATTGTGGTGTTCAAACAAATGTCTCCCCATACACATATAGAACCTCCGCCAAAGGCTGTTGTGGGTACCATAAACTGTTCCTCCTGTTGCAACTCTCAGTGATCTATTGAGCCGCGACGCCGGGTAAGTGGGATTTCTCCTAGCATTGAGGATCAAAAGACGACCTTGGGCAGCTGTTGTACTGCGCTGCCGACCTCCCCCATGAACATAAGCTACTGAGTCGTTTTGGATGAACCTATTCCAAGCCCGACTCACGACACTTTGCGAAACATTCAACCGCCGGGACACTTCTCGCTGTGACAAACTTTCCTGTATCCACCGTATGATTTGGTCCAGTTGCACAGGAGCCAAACGTCTTCTCGGCATGACTGATAAGCTGATATTGTTATCATATTTTCAATTAAAAAAACAGATTTAATAACAAATACCACATTGCTTTTCACTCCACCTGTAACAGCCTACAGATAACAATCGATTTTATGAACAAGAGCCGATGAAGTGAGGAAAAATTTGATATAATCAACTCAAAACATCTTAATTTTTCCTTGGAGAACATATAAGATAACTTGAAAAAAATACAAAAGAAAAGAAGTTCATAAGTGATCCCTAGCAATTGTTGATCAGTGTAAAAAAAAACCATAATAAAACACAAAATGAATATCATTTAAGGCGTCTAGAAGATGAAGCAGCAAAAAACGTGATCGTTGAATTTTCTCGAAAATTTAATAAACTAAAACAAAAAATGACTCGATGGGTTGATTTGGCCCTTCGTAGGGTTCTTCTGGACATATTAAGCTGTAAAAGGCACACTCAACATTATTGATTTCTTCAAAATTTTGAATCTAGTGCTAGATCTTCCAAAAAAACACCAATAGCCTTGGTTTGTTGCATTATTAAATCATGCGAAGAAAGAAAAAACTTATTTTTTTCGAAAACGCAATGGCCAGGCGATGAAAGATTTTTATTCTAGTTTCTGAACCCCACCTTCAACTTCCTGTGCGATCACTGGTTGCTGAGATATCGAGACTCAAATACAAAGGGGGCGCTTTCCATTGGAAGACAGATATCTATGATTTAATTTTTTCACATACATTCGATCCTTATTTCATCAACGAAATCATTAGACTGAACGTATTCTGCATACAGGTGTGACATAAACATATAAATCTTAGTAATTGCGGATATTATGGTTACGAAATATATAAAACTCTGCCAATAAACTCAATCAATCTTGTCGAATTCTCCGACAATGTATCGCAGGAAGCATTAATATTCGATTACGGCTTCGAGTAAGTTAAATTTAGAAGAACCAGAGTGAAATATTGCTGATGATTCAATGCGAAATATCAACTTTGAATCCATTACTACTATCCACCCATATTTCTTCAAGTTGCGCCGACAATTTACTGGAAGGCTTTTTTATTCAAGTTACTGAAGAAACTTCAGATGGCTTACTTCAACAGACAGTAATACCAGGGTTGCCTTTTATATCTCGAGATTAGAGAACAAAAACGAATATATATCATAGAAAATCGCTTTAGTTACCAATTGGAGAAGCACTTTTACAACTCTGATTGAGGTACATATCTCCAAAACATGCCTTCTGAAAGCATCAACTGCTTCTACAGGTGTCGAAAAACGTTGATCTCTCATTTTATTTTTTACGGACGAAAATAAAAAGAAGTGATTCGGTGCCAAGTCAGGACTATACGGCGGAAGACTCATCGAATCGATGTTTTGAGAGCTCATAAATGCAGTTGTTTGAGTGATGTGTGAGAGCTGCATTGTCTTGGTGAAGTGTGACCCACCTTCGGCGGTTGGTTTTCCTCATTTCTTGGAAGACAACTGCAAACAAATGGATATGTACCACTCAGAATTGACTGCTCTGCGTTGATCTAGTGGTAAGATAGTGACACGTCCAGGTTTTTCGAATAAAAAGACTACCATTTGCTTGGAAAGGCTTCGTGCGCGAGCAACTTTCGTTGGATTTGGCTCATCTTGAAACACCTATACTGTCGACTCCTGTCTACTTTCGAGCTCATAGTCGATTCATCACCTGTCACGATGTCATACACGTGCGTTGAAGCACCGCGATCGTATCTTTTGATCATTTCTTACGACCAATCGACACTAGCCTTTTTTCGAGTGATTGACAAATTGTATGGGATCTAACTCGAACAAAAGACTCTAGAAAAAGCGCGCTAAAGCTCCGAACCTCATGTCAGTGCTTTTCTGAATGTTTTCGATATACCGTCGTGCAATCGATTCATTGTTTGAATATGTACCAAGGAAATAGAGTCATCGGGAACAATTCCAAGGCATTGTAGCCAAATTAGGGTAAATTTACACACATCTTTTAGATAGCAGACCTAGCAATGTTAGCAGGTTATGAATATCACAGTTTTCGTCTCTGATATTGACATGAATTATCATCTGGTTTCTTATAGAGTTAAACGTAGGATCTGCATTCGTTCAAGTACCATCTACGCCACTGATCACGCAATAAATCATGCACTCGCAACCAAATTACCCACTTCGTTATTTTGTAATAGGCAGCAAAACTAGAAACATAATCTCTATAGAAGTTTTTATTTAAACTTCAATATCTTGTGCTCAATCAAGAAGTTATTCCTTTTTTCAATTAGGTATATAATGGCACTATCAAGGGAAAAACGGTTTTCGATATCAATAAAGAATGATTGCCAGAGAACTAAATTACTCCAGATAGTTTGGAACTTTCGAGATATCGAGTTACTCATAGTAAAATGTACATTCAAATGGTTAATATTGAAATTTATCATCGGTTCTCCAATAGGATTGCGAACGTTAAGATTATTTGTATAATGATATACTTATATAAAACATTAAGCATTAAATTGTATTTCTGATAGCTATTATTCGTAACTGAGCTCGATAGTTGTTTTCGTATTATGGTTAATGAGAAATTCTCCATGCGTTTCTTCATAATAACATATTTAATTAACATTATCTCGCCAGAGAGCGACTACATTTACTCCCACAGTATGTTCGATAATAGAGAGCAGTAGAGGCAGATGGGTATTATAAACTTAGATACGTTCGTTTCTGGAGATTATTCATTCATTCCATTGAACCATCATTTTATAGAGAAGTTCCATTGAAGAAATACACATTATTATTATTTCATTGAAATTATCCTCATTATCGAACTTTGATCAACAACATTCATACATGAAATACCTCTTTATTTGAGAGTAGAATGATGAAGTTGCATCATTAGGAGTGGAATCATGAAACAGATTCAATACAGAGTGTTTCACGAAGACCATCGGTAAAGCTTACCTCCTGAATCTTGAACTCATTTTGATAAAGCTCTCTTCATGAGGTGAACGCGATTATCAACAAGGATTTTCCAGAGCTACTTATCTGATAGACTTATTATTAGATTTAGAAGTATTTCATCGAAAGAAATACAGATTGAATCGCCAAACTAGTGCCTTTCAAAACAAAAAAACTAGGACATCTGCATGCAACAAGATCACGGAATTTCTAGAAAGAATCTATACATTAGATAGAGAAACGACTACAGAAAGATCAGCAGAAATATTAGAGGACCATGATTTTAATATGAAGGAAAAAATGGAGAATATCATAAAGAATCCTCTGTGAAGTCTTCATAGAATACCACGGCACAGATGATCCAAGAAATGTTTTTCAAGGAATATAATGGAATGAACTAGAGCTTTCTCCATCAAACGAGAATGAAATTGAGAATGGTCAAATGTTACGATGAAGGTAAGCCTGAAGGGTTGCAAAAAAATCTTTTCATATATGCTTCCTCGAGTTGGCTTGGCGAGGCAATTCGTTATTTCCAAAAAGAATATAATCTGGAAAACTCCACTGGTCGGGTGGAATATAACCCAATATTTTCCAAAATTTACGAAAAACTTATCGAATACTAAATGGTTAGTTAGGAATAAAACAAACGAAGATTAATGTCCTGTTCGGTTATACGATGAACTCTTGAAAGAAACATAGACAAAACCGAACGTAACAACTCTCATACTTTCTTTGGCTTTGGAGGAAGAGGAATTAGGTACAAAAAAAGCCCTGTATGAATGAATTCATTATCGAAATGGAAAACAATATCAGCAGATAATAATAATAATATTTATTCGCATAATAAGGTAAAAATAATAAATAAAATCCAGATTGTCAATAAAATAAATCCATAAAAGCAGATGGCAACACTTAAATGTGAATATGCATCGCACTACATCGATAAACAAATAAAAGGTTTACAAATTACCAACGAAAACATAAATCACAATTATATATGAGATTAAAAATAAAAACATAAGATTCCATAAATCTTCAGGGGGATTTCATTATATCAGGTATACCGGAATGAAATTAGCGTTTTTTTGTGAAAATAAAACAATAATTATTAATGGGAAAATAAAAAACATTTCATTCAAAGTATTGGCCATTGTTTTCTTCACATTTTGACCACCTTTCTGGCAACTTGTGGATATCACGCCAATAAAATTGTTCGCCTTTTAAAGTACAGCAACCAGACACCCAATTTTCGAAGTGCTGCTCAGCGTATGCGTGTCCCATCGATGAAAACAAATGGTAGTCGAAAGGAGCCAAGTTTGGTGAATAAGGCGGATAGAGTAGCAGCTCCCAGCCAAGTGTTTTGATTGTATCCTGAGCCAGGTGCATTTTCATGAAGCAAAATAACCTTGCCGTGTCTTCTGGCCTAATCTGGAGGTTCTCGATCAATGCATGGTTCAAATTGATCATTTGTTGTCGGTAAAGATCAGTGTTAAAGGTTTCATTAGGTTTTAGGAGCTTATGGTACACCACACCTTTCTGATCTCACCAATCACACACCACTGTCTTCTTGCCGAATCGATCTGGTTTTGCAGTCGATGTTGATGGTTGTCCCGGATCAACCCATAATTTTTTCCGTTTAAGATTCTCAAAATAAATCCATTTTTCATCGCCAGTAACAATCCGATGCAAAACCGATTTTCTTCCGTGTGTTTGAAGCAAAATTTCACAAGTGTTTTTCGGTTTTCCATCTGACTTCCATTCAATTCATGTGGCACCCATTTTCCACACTTTTGAATTTTTCCCAAAGTTTTTAAACGGTCAGAAATTATTTGTTCTGCAACACTTAACATTCCTGCCATTTGCTTTTGATTCAAAGTGTCATCTGCATCCAATATAGTTTGCAATTCGGCGTCTTGCAAACTTTTTTGGAGGTCTTCCACGTTCTTCATTCCTCACATCAAAATCATTATTTCAAACCGTTGAAACCATCTTTTGCATGTTGCTTCTGATAGAGCATGATCTCCATATGCCTCGACAAGCATTCGATGCGACACCGCAGCACCTTTCTTCAAATGAAAACAAAAAATTAATGCTTTCCGTACATCATCACTTTCTGGTACAAAATTCGACATTTTTAACACAATGAGAAAATATGATGTTGTCTGTTCAATGATTTGATATATACTAATATATTTCACAGAAATCATAGCAAACAAAAAAAATAATAAAGGCTCCTTCACAAGAAATGTTCCCTATGGCGACACTTGTATCTTGACGCTCACTTCATACCGGTATACCTGGTGTTAAATATTATTAATATATATATATTGATTTAATTACAAAAATAATCATTTAAATATCTCACTGCTCGTTTTCACCATTTTTCTGGTTTCGTCTGGTCGGTATTGTCCTGCCAATTATGTCAATGTCAATATCAGTGGTCAATGGAATATTGTTGTCTTCTCATTATGGGCATGTACATTTGACAGAGATTTTTCGTGTCTTGTTTGTCATTAACTACATTTTCGCTGTTGTTAACTTGTATGGGAATCATTTCTAATAATTCCAATCGTCGTTGTTGGGGTTCGATTCCAAATATTTTGGTGTCCTCGAAAATAAAATCATATCCATTATTTTTTTATGGGTAATGGGTGTTGTAGTTGCATTGTATGTGTATTTAGGTGCGTTTAGTCCGTCTTTTAGTGTTCGTGAATTCTACCCTATGTACTTTGTCCCAATATTTCCAGTTTTCATGGTATCACCTTCCAATCCAATGAATATGGACCCAAATCCCACACAGGCTGTACACGTTTAACAGACAGGCTCAACCTTTGCAACATCGGAGGTCGTGAAGGAGATTTATAATGGAATAGACGGTGTGGGTCGCGTGTCCCGCCGACAGCAGACGACCGTCAGACCTCGTGACACTGACCTGCTAACGCTTCCGCCAACGAGAAGGAAGAAGAAGAAAGACTGGTTGTCCGAATTCGATGCACGCCGCCGAATTCCCGGGGCAACGTTCCGTAACTCAATTTCGGAGAAAGATAACATCTCGGATCCGTGCCGCGGAAGTTGGGAACAATGTTTTGGTGAAGTAACCCTTCGGCGGTGCTGCCGATTGGCTTCGGCTGTCGATTAGGCGCTATTTCGTTTTTTTTTTCGAGTGCCCCTTTTATGGATGTGAAAATTAATGGCAAGATGTTGATATTATCAATTCTAACGTGCCAGCTGAGCCTGCGACTTCGCTAGCGTGGAAATGTTACTGAAGGGAGCATGTTCTATTTACCAATGTGGATCAGTCGAATTAAATAGATTCGATTAACTAAGATTGAGGAAGGAACTGCGTTAAGGCATCATTGGATAGAATCATAGAGTAAAAACAAGACTTTGTCAAATTAGTACTGAAAATTTTGATCAAGCATTTCGAAGCAAAACCACAGAATCTTGAATTATGATTCCTCTCTTGTCTCAAATTCCATAGTAGCAATGTAAATCGAGGCAACACCAATGACAGCACGTTTCATGATCACGTGCGTCAAGATAACCAATCGGTTCTTCCAGCACAAACATAAACGGAAAACATATTTTCATCTTAACCGTCTAATAATTAATTTGGTTAAATAAATACTCATAAGGAAACATAAAAGCTCGGCTTCTTTCATTAAAAATATAACTAAACTATTTGACTGAAGATAAAATACATTTTGTTACCAGTTCCGTAAGAAATTTTTCACACCTTTAGAGCCCATTAGCATTTTATCGATTAAATCGGGTTGTGCAAGGGAATAATCCACATTTTTGTTTTTGATTTTAGGTGATTTCTGCAAAATTGTGAGGATCTTTCAAAAATTATATTATTAAATTATATACGGGATGAGTCATTGACCACTGCATTAATTTTAGCATAACATAAGTTCTTGAGATCAAACACTTTTTCCCAAAACATTTTTCCATATTCAGCTGCGTTAAAAAGTTAAGTTTTCACATTGGGCAAATACCCCTATGTAGTCCAGTTTGGATTGAATGAAAATTACCTTCCACAGTATCCACTATTGAATCTGAATTATCTAAAACATTATTTTCCTTTAAAAAATGATTTCCTCACTCATGTTTCATCAGATGATTATATCGATTTAATTCCTTTCTACTTCAAATTCAGGGAAAAGATGAAGAATGATTTTACTTGCAGAAAAGACTAATGATTCTAGGAAGTACAAGATACGGACCTTTAGTTCGAGTAATATTTGTTTTTCATGCAATTTAACTAATCTGTACAATAGTAGTGAGAAACCCACAAGAAATGGAATAAATCTACTGATGCCAAAATATGCATGACTTATCAAAATTCTTTAGAAGAAATCATTCTAAATGATATTGTCGTTTGAATATTACATGGGAAAATGCAATTTTTTATGATATTTCAACACCCTATAATATCTTTTGAACGGGGCCAAATTTGGAAAAATGTTATGGGAAGAAAATTTTTCTATCGACGTTAAGGATCTATGGTTATAATTAACGCAGTGGTCAAAAACTCAGCCTGTAGATTTTTTATCCCTCTGTGGCCGAACACCACTTATCAATTCAACCTCGTGAATATTAAGAAATTGAAAAATTTTATGATGGTGGTAATATTTTACTTCCCATTCGTGTTTCAACGCGATAAATATAATACAAATATATCGGTGTACGCCACTGCCGAACAGAAATTTCCCTATCTGATTCCAGCGTTCGTAATGTATGATTAACGTTTTATTACTTTCCTCCCGCCTCCCCGCTCACCCTATAGCCAGCAGTTCCATTCATTTCATCACAAGATACCGCTATCTCTGAAATATATTTTATATTTATGTTTTATATTTTTACGGCGTATAAAAAGAAATGTAATTAGAATATAAATAATAAAACGAATTATTCGTTATTGCGGACATTAAAATATTACGCCCGAATAAATAATGACTTTAAATTAAGGCCGTGAGTAATACAAAGTTTATATGTGCTAATTTACGCTGGAAAGTTTTTATCCCGACTTTTTTCATGGTTGGGCTGATGACTCGTATCTATTAAATAACTGTAATAAATGGCAATTATGTTATTTTTTTCCTTAAGATATGATGGCGTTGGTTGAGTTATTTAGAAATACCCACGAAGGATCAATTACATAAAGAGGATTAAAATAAAAAACAAATAGAAAGCACCGACGTTAAGTCAGATTGCGTTGACGCCTTTCACAAACTACTTGTGGTTAATTACTCAACTTTTAAAATATCATTGATATCCAAATATTCGTAGGATGAAACTACGTAAAGAAAAAATCTTTATTCTTATTTCTTTTGAACTACCGGACTGATTCAACCGAATAACTGAATGAGCATATACAGGGTTAGTATTTGACCTGCGGTCGGGTCATAATTTACCTGAAGGATTAAATGTACTTCAGTCGCAAGGTATATACGATACTTTTCGTACTTCCGGTATGATTTTATAAATTATTTCAATAATTTCAATCAGTCTTTTCTCTCTTCAACTCATTTAATAAACTGTCTTTAAAATAAGTTACCATAGTAACATTGCGTTGTGACAATTATAATTTAGAAACATTGTCATTACTAGTGTCATTGTAAAGAAACATTGTTATTGATAATTATTGGTATCATGAGTGAAGAAGGTGTATCTGATATTGATAAAAGAGCAGCCGAAATAGGTGAAGAATTGTTACCACCGAAATCAGAAAACTATACGAGCAGCAGTACGATGCTTTTAAAAAGTGGTGCCGCTTAAAAAATGTGAGACAACCTACTGAAAATGCGCTGTTAGTCTACTTCGATGATAAATCAAAAGCTGTTTGTGCCTCAACTCTCTGGGCACATTACTCAATGCTGAAATCGGTTATTAACATTAGAGAAGATATTGATATAAGTAAATTTCCAAAATTATTAGCTTTTTTGAAGAGAAGAAATGAGGGATTTAAGCCAAAGAAGTCAAGAATTCTCACGTCTGAGCAGGTAGATCAGTTCTTACGGGAGGCTCCGGATGATAAATATTTAGGCCCGGTTGTACAGTCCGAGTTCAAGCCTAGTTCAAGACTGAACCCAACTCAAATAAGAAATATCTGTTGTACAGTGCGAGTTCAAGGCTGAACTTCACTCAAACCGACCCTCAAGTTGAACTTCCAAAATCGGGCGCTCAAGCCTGGTTCAACAGAAATTTCAGTTCAATCATAGAGTTCAATTTACAATTTATAGGTTATATGTCAAATAGTTGTAGTTGAAAGGCTTGCCAAGGTAGTATTTTGGTGAATGAGTTGTGTTCGTGTTTCACTCAAAAACAGAATTTTGAATATGAAATTAATAGAAATGGATTTTGTTTATTTTCAATTATATTGCTGTATTTTTTAATAATATTTATTAAAATGTTCTCTTCGGAGCACGTGAAATTTGCGCTTCGCTTTACGTCTGGCATTATTACTGACACTTTTTTTTTTCAATCACAACCACAACAGCACTCATCAACTAATCTTGTTCAAATAGAACAATTCAAATTTTTAAAATTATATTTGCGCTCTTGTCATAGGAGAATTTTAATTCTTCTTCTTTTTCCATTTGTCCAAAATTTGTTACTATTCGTATCAAAAACGCATGTCTAAAAGGAAGCGACGTTGCCATTTTCTGAAGAATTGTACTCAAGGAAAGTTCACTTGAGCTCGCCTCAAACATAACCTGTACAACCGGATGACATATCTGAACCTGGCTCAAGAGTGAACCGAGCTCAGTTGAGCTTCGAATTGAGTTGTCACTGTACAACCGGGCCTTAATGTTTAAGGTTAATTTGGAAATGTGTTTATATTCAGAAATTTTAAGAAATCATATTTTTGTAGGTTGCACTTATTTTGGGCGTTGCGGGAGCTTGTCGTGGAAAAGAGTTGGTTGATTTAGAAATCGACGATGTGAGAGATTTGGGCGATTCCTTCCTAATTTGGATTAGAAACACCAAAAATAAAATTGAAAACAGTGCCATCAGTTTTGTGGCGATATTTCGAAAATATGTGGCATTGCGAAAGACAGGGACACCTCATTCAAAATTTTTGTTCAATAGATCAACAAAGAATGTACTACGCGAGTAGTAAAAACATGTTTGGTACATTTCCACGGCAAATAGCAACTTTCTTGAAATTAGAAAATGCGACGTCTTATACGGGACATTGTTTTAGACGCAAATCTGCGTCTTAGTTAGCTGATTCGGGAGCAACAATAGACGTGCTGAAGAGACATGGAGGATGGAAATCCTCCAACGTGGCGAGGGATATATTGAATCGTCTATTAAAAATAAACAAAATATTTCAGATAAAATATTTGGTCAAGTCGCCGATTCGTCCACTATAGTTATGCCACAGTCCTCATTCTCGCTTCCTGTTTCCGCAGGATCTTCGAAACAAACACCAGTTCAATATGATAAGGACCTATCTGTTACTCGTCAGTTACCTGCTGCATTAACCCTGTCACAATATTAATTTGAATATTAACGTTAATTACCATTCTAATTAATTGTATTTTTCAATAAAATATCCCTTAAATTCGTTTGTTTGTGATTCAATCGTTCCGGGAGTTTCGTCAGTATTTAATCCCGGAGGGATTAAATGGGACACTTTAGTACCTGTCACAAGGTAGTGAAGTTGTCACTTCAGGCCCGGAAGTACGAAAAATAAAATAACACCTATTTGGACACTGAACACACTAGGTATAGTAATGATCCAGCTCAACATGAAATACCGTAAATCGGCAAATAGCTGATGGTTCCCAGACAATCTCCTACGGAAATATGGGAACCTAATCTCGACTTCTGTCTACTTTTATAGCCGCCTCTTGGTACATAATATAGAGTCATTTAACTCTTTAACGATTACCGCTTTTCCAACGTGTCAATTACGCTCACAATTCGTAGATGACGGAACAACTGACGAAATGAACCCATCCTTCAGTCTAGTTTCAATGAAACGTATAATTTCTGTGCTAGAAATCGATTCGTACCTATATAATTCTAGCTCATTATATTCATATGCCAGAAATAAACATCATCACTCTCTAATCATGAAATAACGTCAATGTTAAGAAATGATGACTCTTTTAGAGTTTGAAATATACCGGGTGTTTCTGAAACACTCCATCATTGAAAGATTTAGAGAAAAACAAACGTTAATTTGTAGGACCAATCATTGTAGAAAATAACGGAGCTCCTGTCTTGAAAACTATAGACAAAGTATCTCTCTAGACCGTCAACAATAGAACGTACTGGTCACGGCCCTTTTAGTTCGAGCGACCAAACGCTATCAATTTTTGTCAGGTCAGTCGCCATTTCTGAAGAAAACTGCAATCTCATAACCATATATTCAACTGTTCATCATGTTTTTACCATCTTGAATTGTTTGGTTAGAAAACTCCAGAAATTATAATTTTGTATAATAATCGTTTGTCGTCGTAAATTATTATAGTAAACAGACAACGGAACTCAATTTTTATGTTTGAAATAAAATTATTTTCGTTCAACATCAACATCCGTCACGTGATTGGAAATCCCTAATATAAGAGAACACAGCACAGGTAAAATAATTCTATTCGTGTTGTTCAGTGTTAGTTGCAAGTTGAGCTAAGTTTTTGACGTGAGTTCAAGTATTTTCAATAAGTGGTAATCATCAAATATGGATCTTACTAAATGTGCAGTACCTGGTTGCAAAATTGACACTCCCCGATGGCATCGTGTCCAAAATTTTAAAACAGAATTGGTCAGATTTTATATGTGGCTAGATATACTGCAGAATTCAGAACTGAAAGCTATGCCACGGGAAGACGTTTATAAGAGTCTGCCACTATCATTTTGATGAGAAATACATCTTATCTGATACCAGAGGGCTGACGCCTAATGCATTACCAACTCTTTTCTGAAATGAGACTGATGCAACAGGTTTGTGGTGATTTCTCTATTTTAAAGATTTTAATAATGTCATAAATGCTATAATATTTTGAATTTCACATTAATAGGTTGGATATTGACTATTTAATAGTCTTATTATCAATTTATTTTGCAGGTAGTGAGGATATGGAATTAGTAGATCTGGATTTGAGGTCCCAGATGAAAGATGTAAGATATAAATTATTAATCATACCACTTATACTTCCTTATTTTCTCATTATTTAAATTTTCTTAATATATATTCTTTAGTTCAACTAGGGAATCTAACCTCTCAATGCATCCAGAAGCAAATTCCTCGACATTTCACGATGCTGATGAATCACCTTTTCTATATAATATAGTAATAAGATCGTGAACCAGAGAAAATTATGACAGGGGGTCCCGGGAGGGACCCGGAAAGCGAGCTTTCGAGCAGCCCGCAGGGCCGCTCGAGAGGGAATCTTAAAACAGATCGAAAAGGCGTATCCTCTTCTAGGAGAAGCGACCCCGAAACCCCGGGCGCTCTTAAAGTGCCCGAAATTTTCAAACGAAAATCGCGAAATCGCCCAAAGGCGAAAAACGGGCGAAAGTACTCCTCCGAAGCCGGAGCATCTCGCGGGGGGGGGTCGCTTTTTCTGGACGAGGAACGTCCCCGTGCGTGGCTACGAGCACAGCCGCGGAGCCCTCGAAATCTATACGAAAATTATGCATTTAAAACGGCAATTTTTAGACTCCCGACTTCCTGAAACGTCAAAACCGCACCTACGTCTTCCCTCCGTGCCGGTCGAAAACGATACTAATCGCCCCGCGATCGGTAGAAAACGAATCTACGTGAAATTTCCCATCTCTGGGTACCAATTTTCACATCCAAGTAGCGAGTCAAGGCCGCGAATTCTTCATTCCAAATTCGGCAATTTTCACGATAATTCGAGGTCAAGTGTCACAATTTCTGCTACGATTCCGATGATAGCCGAACGCGAGCTCCAAATTTGAAAATACGGCATCAATTTTTCGCTCGATATGGGCGGTGTAAGATTGTTAGCGCCCTCCAAGCGCTCGAATAAGAATCTACAGGAGATTCCGAATCTCTAGAGACCACTCACGTTTCACGAATCGCAAGAAAAACACCTCAAATATGCGTTTGAAAATCGTCATTTTAGGCTCGATTTTCACGCAAATTCATTTTCGTCCTTGAAGAATGCACACAGATCGCGATGAATCGCTATACAGGCTGTGCCCATTGAAAGCACTGATTTTCGTGTTTTTTCGCGTTTCTTCGTGTTTTGTCACGTTTCTTCGTGTATTTTTGCGTTTCTTCGTGGTTAATCCAGTTCTTTCATGTTTTTTTGCTTTCCACGGGTTTTTTGCATTCCTTCGGGTTTTTTTAAGTTCTTTTGGGCTTTTTGCGTTCTTTCGTGTTCGTTCGCTTTCTTCCGTGTTTCTTCGCGTTCTTTCAAATTTCTTTGCTTTCAACGGGTTTCTTGGCCGTGTTTCGCGTTTCTGTGCGCTCCATTGATCTATGGTCTATATTGATCTATGGTCTATATTGATCTATGAGCTTATTGAACTACTGGCTTATGGATCTATGGGCCTATTGATCTACCCGCTTACTAGTCAAATAATATTAGAACACAGTGAGTTGTGACATTAGAATATAATGAACGTATTAGCAGTGTTCAATCGTTCTGATTCAACTGATCACATTGTGTCATTGAAAAGATTGAAAACATTATCACACAGTGACTTTGTTCAGTTTGAATGAATGCGTTCAAGATGTACTTAGTTTATTAGTTCGATTTTAATGAAACCAATTCAATCTAATCTTCTGTAAGTTATGCTTACCTCGAATCTGTAAGTAGTATTGATAATGTCTCTGATTAATATTTATATGTGATAAATAGGATAATATATCTCTAACATCTACAGATATTTTGACTGAATTCATCTCCCGAACAATTTTAGTTCTTTAAATAAAAATTTGTTAAAAGTTCCTTTTTTTCTCCACCAAATTCCTTTCTCTATAAAATAAGCATTAGTTAATTCGAATCATTTTAATGTTGAGTAAATGATCCATATCAGATATCATTTACTCGACTTCAGTTTCGGCTCAAATTAGCTTGAACATAATAGTTCATAAGAGGTATGAATTTAAATGAACCGCTTTCCCGCCAAATGATGAAATTAGTTCGAGCGACCAACCGCATGGTGTCGCTTTGTTAGCGTTGGCAGTCTATAAGGGTACTTTGTCTATGGTTAAAACACAATGATGATGAAGATAAATATAGTTTAACAAAACTAAAAAAACACGCCTATAAAGAACTTCGGGGTAAAAAAGTTGGAAATAATTTTAAAAATCAATTTATGACAATAGTATATAAAATATACTTGTAAAATTGAGAAGGAAGCGTGGGGCGCTTTGTGCCATAATTTTCGTATATCAAGCGCCCCACGCTTCTTTCTCAATATTACTAGTATGTTTTATATACTTTTGTCATAAATTGATTTTTAAAATTATTTATTTTTTAGGCTATAATTTATTTTTTATATTTTAGTGACTGCCTTAAAAATATTAATGGTAATCAGCAAGTTATGATTGCACGTCGGAAAGTAGGCCAATGTTTCACACATGCACAGCTCATGCATCAAGGTTTTGAAATGAAGCCCTAAATTCTAATATCCTATTGTACAATCTTAGAATATGGAAAAAAAATTTTCGGAGTGGACAGGAATTGAACCCACGATCGATGAATCCAAGGGCTGACGTCACAGAAGATGCGCGCCTTAGACCGCTTGGCCAACGAAGTGGAAGACGTGGGATCTTTTCACAGTAATGAGCCAGTCACGCTTAAAGAAGGAGCGTTACAAACTGACATACATACATACAAGTGAAGCTAACATAAGCGTGTTAAAAAGAAATACTACACTTAATAACCATTAGTTCAAGGAATAATAATTCGAAAAAAACATAAAACAAATAATTATGTAAATGAATATTGAGTCGCAACTACAGATTTTGTACATCGAATCTGAAACTCTAATCACACAGATCTAGTTGATAATTCCATATTACATTTGATTACATGACCCATTTCCCCTATCCAAGAAATTTATAGGGTTGAAGGGGATGGCACCGAGGGGGTAACCACTGGGGAGATTTTCTGCTCCTAGCGGGGGGAGATCCGAGGAGATCCAGGGAGATCTGGAGAAATCCAGGGAGATCCAAGGAGATCCGAGAGGAGATCCAGGGAAATCCGAGAAGATACTAGGAGATCCGAGGAGATCCAAGTCAATTCGTGTATCTTTTTCGAGATCTTTTTCGCATGTTTCTGATGTTAATTTATACTTCAGAGCCCAATTCTATAGGCCTCTCAAAAGCCCTAGATGTTCATACTTCGGTTTGCATCTTTTCACTAGAAAAAACCTTGCCGAAAAAGCTCTGAATAAGGATTATATGCTCAATGCTGAAGTAACCGATGAAATAATAGTTCTACGTGCACTATCTCTATCTCCGAGACTCACTCCCTCTCACATTAGCCGCATACGAATCCATTTCGGAATCGACGGTAGAGAAGGAGATAGAGAATGTTTATATCTCGGTTTATATCTTCATAGGTATACTACGCGAGATATATAGGTTAATTTTAAGTTTAAGTGTAACGCTGTGTAGTGTGTAAGAAGATTTATTTAAGAATATAATATTCTGTGGGATTTTGAAGCTGGTATAGATGATTATCCGTAACAATATAACAACGCAGGAAGCAATGTTCTTGAGTAAAACTTATTTTTCTGAATTATTTTATTCATTGAAGCGAGGTTTGAATAAACCTTGGAATGAAAGGGCATTCAAGAGAGCAATAGAATTAAAATGAAATCATAGATATTGTGAACCACAAATAATTAAAATTATACCGGCTGTCACGTATAGACCACGTCAAACGAAAACGGAATGTAGTTCAGAATGTGCTCTATCCTGGGCTCTATCTAATATGAGAAGATCGTTTTTATGAAAGTCTCATTGTATTCGAGATATTTGATGTTTTATGAAAATGTTGAATTTTTTTCTCTCATGTCATAGATAAAATTGAATCGAGAATTGAATACTTTTCGAATCAGTTTTTTTTTCGCGTGAATATTGTTGAATGATAGCTTCCATTTATACGCTGAAAAAATAGAACAAACTATTATACAGGGATTCCTAAAAAATAATTAGAATTCATGTTTTGGAGAAAGTGTTTTTTAGGACCGAATTCGATCTGATGTGGTGTAAAAAAATGGACTGGACCTTTTCTGCATATCATGTTGAAAAGTTGCACATTCTGTGAGAACTACAAAAGGGTAAAATACTGGTTTTTCTTCAGAAAAAAAGATATTCACATGTATAGCGAAATTGAAACATTTCTCTGAAAAACTGATTTTGTCAACTTTTCCAAAAAATTATTCAGGTATTTTGCACACCCTACTGAAAATAATCAATCAATTCATTAATAAAATGTTATTGAGGTGTCATTTCACTCACCGAGGTGATATAAGTTACTACTTGTTATGAGCTGTGCGTACGTCAAATACCTGGCAAAAAGGCAATTGAACCCTTCTTAATAAAAAATTAATCAAACAAGAAATTAACCTTTTCATTTATGGACTGAAATATTTAAAGGAAAAATACTCGGACCGACAGATTTGCCGCAATCACTAAACGGGACCAACTATTTGGATTCTTTGAGAAACAATGAAGTCTTACTCTTGGAAGATATACTACTTAAAATTCACTACAGTCGTCATGATACGGAGATTTGGACCAAACATATCCTCACCGGTAGTTCGGAAGGGGTGGTGAAATATTCTGGCCTCCCCGTTCACCAGACCTGAATCCTCTGGATATTTTTCAACTAGGGTTATTTAAAGAAATAAAATTTATTCGAAACGTATAAAAAATGAAGCAGAACTAAGGGACCGCATTCATATTTCTCCAGCCAAAATAGCGGAAAGAAATTTGATTATCTTAGAAAGATCATTTCTTAATCGATGCAGAGCGTGTATTCGCGAATGGAGTGGTCATTTTGAACATTTGCTGTAATAATAATTATAAATCATCTTTCACAATACACTTTTCATTGTTTCAACTGAATAATCTTGAGGATGAAACATGAGTGGAGACAAACATTCTTCGAAAAGTGCACGAGGAAAATCCACGAGTGAGGAAATCTTTTAAACAACAATTGACCTGTTTCAGGATTTAGTTGCCAAATATTTTTCTTCAACGAAAATTAATTTGTTCCATAATTTTGAAGCGTACTGTATTCAAATAACTAAAAAAACGAGAATGTTCTTCAATAATTTTGTGAACACTCAAAGAAAATGAAAAAAATAGTCGGTTACGAACTCAATGAAAATTTTATGTAGGAGAATCAATATATTCGTGATTATATCGCTTTCGGAATGTTTTTTTAATTTTAGCGGCACTCATAAAACTCCATAATATTAATAGGAAATTTAATATGGAAGAATGTTTCTATAATTAGATCGAGAATATTATGTGGCGTATGCTTTTCATGACATTGAATATTAATGAAGTGGGTGTTATTGTATATTATATTTCATAACAATATTTTATTGATGGTTGTTCCATTATATTCAATATAATCAGTTGACGTCAACGTCCTATTATATTAAATCAAAATCCATTATAATAACTGTGTACAGAATATAGCATGCAGCATAAATAATTGACTTCTTATTGAATTCCATTGAATTCGAAGTAATGATACACATCTCGTACGACGTTATACATATGGTTTGAACCTGGCAGTAAAACGAATTCATGAAATAAGGCCAGACAGAAATGCCATTATCAATACAATTATAAGAAAATCCATTCGGACTGAAATTGTACTTTACTAAAGTGACGCTGTGTTACGTACTTTGAACTTCGAATAATTTAAAATAATAACTCTAATTAGGAATGTTGTAACTGGCCCATAAGTCGAATAGGTTTCCTTGAATATAAACTAGATACATATATTCTTTAATGATTACAATCTTGACAAGTTTGAAGACCTACTAGAACATTACTAGAGATTAATTTTAATTTTTGATTGACCATAGCAAATAATGTAAGATACAAAGAATGCAGAAAATCAGTGACGTGTCGTCTCGAGCTTTTGGTTCTTTTCCTGTACTCTACAACAATGTAATATAAATACCAATGTCAAGATGAATGAACAAACCTACACTGATAGTTTTGTTCGAAGATGAACTGCCCTTCTCCAAAAGAAATCCAGGTCAGTGCTATTCTGACAACTATTTGACAACATATCTTTATTATTTTACCGTAATGAACCATTTCGATTAATTTTCCCCCAACTGGACTGAGTGAAAATAACGAATTTAATGTTTTAATATCAAGGCGATCCCTAGTTACTTCTCTATATGTTCTGAGATAATTCAGCTCATGTTCAGAAGTATAAATAACAAAACTGAAGCTGAAAATTATAAAATTCATAAAGAAAATGTCAGAAGCTCCACAATGAAAGATAATAATGTATAAAAATCAATGGTGAAAACTAATACAAAAAATTATAGTTAAATGATGAAGATCATAAAAACAGTTATAAATAATTTTTATAACTGTTTTTATATTGTTGAACTTTTCTATTGTATAGATGACCGATTTTTTTATGTTAGTTTTCGACCATTTGAACTTACACTCGTTGATTTTTATTCCTATTTTGCCATTCGTGGAATTTTATTATATTCAGCTCCACTTTTGTGATTGATACTACTGAAGATGCGCTGAATTAGCTCGAAACATATAGAGTACCAAATGAAATAGCACTGGTATTAAAGTTTCGTTTTTATACTACTGAGTAATAAGTCCCACCGATGTTAATTGAATACGTATCTGTGAAAGCATCGAAATTGAAATTTTTGACGGACTTCTTATCCGTTGATTCTTATATAATGCCTATCTCTGTTGTTATATTATAACAACGTTCCAGAGTAAAGCTAAAAATTTTTGAATTAGTTCGCAAAAGCTCCTGACCTCATGTAGATGTGAGTAGAGCAATAAAAATGAAATTTTAATGTTTTCCGAAGCCACATTGAGAGTTTTGTTCTGCAGTTAGGTATGGAGTGTTCATTGATAGAATGAAAATTTCTAGAGCCATTGAAAGAGTCCAGAATGACATTTTGGAAGATCAAAACCAGGAATTTTTTTCGAAGGATCAGAAACGAGATCTTTATTGAAAATTTCCACTCAATCTTCCATAATTTTTTATCGCTATAGTCATATTGGAAAACGTTATATACCAGAATGGTATTCGTGACTTCAATCTTGGAATACTTTATACCTCATTATACAGGGTGAGTCTTTCACCTCTGCATTAATTTTAACCATAGGTTCTTGAGATCAAAAGAAACACTTTTTCCGATACCGATTTTCCATATCCAGCTGCGTTAAAAAGTTTTCACATTGGACAAATACCACTCTGTAGTCCTGTTTAGTTTGAATGAAAATTACCTTCCACAGCATCCACTATTGAATCTGAATTGTCTAAAAACATTATTTTCCTTCTAAGAAATGATTCACTCACTCAAATTTTATCAGATGAGGTCCATATTCAGGAGGAAGATACAAAATACTTATTTTCTGGTAAAATAAATTCAACACTATAAATATTTTTGTTGTTCTACTATAATTTCTTTCTATTACAAGATTATAAATCATCCCTTTCCAGTGAGAAATTCCAAAAAAACCTCAGAATCATTGGATGTTATCATCATACATTTGTAATTTACTTCTTACGATTTCCAAATCATGAAAACCATTATTTCCATGAAAACTTCTAAGGCATGAGATTGTCACATTGCATTTTTTTTCACTCAAGGCCAGAAAAAATCGTTTATGATTTTCCAAACACTGATATTTCTGAAGTTTCTTCTCCTTGACAGACTTTCTCGAATATTGACCAGTGAACAGGACTATGTCTAAATATAGTATAATGGTTATTCATAGATTATGACAAATTTTAATACCTTACCATAGAATATTAATTTATTACCGAACCCCAGGAGAGAAAAAATTAATGATTGGAACATTTTTTTAAATGAAAGATAATATCTGTAACCATTATTGATATTCAGTTATAATTGTTCTCAGAATAACTAGAGTGAATTATTACCACATTAAAATGTTATTATAACGTCTCTGTGGTGGGTAGTTCCCAATAAAATAGTGTTCTGTGGTTCCTTGTTGCTTTGATTCTGTTTGAAACTTTCAACAGTTATTTGTAGCTTTCCTTAAAAAAATGTGGAAAATATTGCAAGGATAATTTCGATAATTTGAAATTATTCAATTCAGTATGAAATGATTATGGTCAAAAAATGATTTCTTATCTTTCTTGTTTATGAGCCTATAGCTTCCAGTTTCAATATTGATGGGATTTTAATTATAAATGCATCATAACAAACATTAAGAAATATTTTAACAAAGTCAAATTCAATTATCTCCTAACTTTGTGAACCAGGTTGAATCGATGTATGAAATAAAGATGTGAAAAAACTTCTTTAAAGGTACAAAACAAGTCTAGGAGACTGGGTTCGAAGTTTTTAAAACTCATATGAGCTTAATTTGAAGCATTCCTATGTTAGAATAGATATAATTTAATGAACTCTTTTCTTAATGGTTTGATTTATTTTATTTCCCCTTCGTATTTTCCGTTATAAATGGGGATTACCCCGTTCTATTGCTCATGTAATAATAACTGAATAAATTGAACTAATAAACTGATTAAAAAGGTTTCCGCTTCCACCAAATCGACCTGTTTCGTTGTTTTCAAGGAGTGTGTTCAATTCGCCCGTGAATGACTCAGTTTTGTTGCCAAATAGCCACCCAGCATGTAGCAGAGTGGAGAAACAAATACCATAACCTAAACAGAAATACAACGAACTTTCATTTGAGCGACGAAACCGAACTGAATCTTATCAGTATATTATGAAATTCTTCAGCTCATAAAACCTAATTAAACAACAAATTAACGATTCCGGAGCGATTTGTCATCGAAAACAGGAAACCCCATCTCACAGTCCGCATCAGAACACATCCGACAATGAAAAGCACAACCGTAAAGCCAGTTTATTAGCAATATCAATGCATATAATTATTCGACAAAACTCTTCAATTATATCGGAATTATCCGACTTGTTATAATAAATAAAAACAAAATAATGACGTGTATAATGCGAAATAATTGCACATTGTGACGACCTACAATCCAACACAAACCTGTGCGTTCTACGCCGTTGAAAAAAATAATATTACTAATTATATTGCTTTTGTAGGATGAGTAGATACTTTTTACATGTGTTACAACTAATAACATGTGTTTGATTGATCATTGTACCCTCGGAAATCGCTCGGTATAGTGCTGCGTTATTATGAGGGGGCTTCAATATGCTCGGTTTTGTGGGCACTTTCCTTCGGTAATTTGAAGGCGCTACACGATAAATTTAGTATCGTTTCGTGAGAACTACGCGAGGGCAGTATTACACCGTGTAGTTATTTTCTTTCGGAGTATACAAGGCGAGCCAACGAATTTTTAGACATCGGCAACATTTTATACAATAACATAAATACCATATACTGAATTCCTATGTTTTTTGTGGACTTGATTCAAAAATCACTTCCTCCATTTAGTTATAGAAAGTGACGAATACTGGCATTGTACGAGAATGATCCAAAATTAATAATAATCAATTTAATACACTGTACTCAAATACATTCAGTTAAACGTTTTTAAAACCTAAGGAGAACTTGATATCTCATAAGATATTTGACAGATTTCGCCCAAAATTTACTCATGTAATGAGGTTATTGATATCTCATACACTCCCAAATTACGTCACCGTAGGGTAAATCCACTAGAAGATATAGCTTTTCAAATATCATCTTCTTAATAGGTACAGTTTTTTCATACTTCAGAAATTTGTGTTTGAATTAATGTAGTGGGTAAATATCCATTCATAGACTTGCTTCTGAATTTTTCATTCATTGTGCATAATTCAGGTTGAGATATTTTTAGAATCTTGGTGTGAAATTCCAAAGAAATAGGTTGATATTGCCGTTAATCCTAGCGTTCATTCGGAAATCATAAGAAACGTAATGAATGTTGGGTCGATACGTTAAATAACTACCAATTCTCATGAAAATTCGTTTTCGCTTGGACAGCATAGAAAGCAACGAAATAATTGATGTAGAAATTTGTATAAACTGTTCCTCCATTAATGCTCATTTGGGAATATGAATCATTGATGAAGAAATTACAGACCGAATAACGAATGAATTTCTCTATATTTCGTAACGATATTACAAGGAAAGTACATCAAACAACTTTTGAACTACACGTTACACTATAATATTTTTATATGATCTGAAACGAAACTTGTCTAGCTAATGTTATATTCCACAAATAAAATCTGTTATTATTCAAAAAATCAATTGTCATTACACGTAATGAAGTCGGATCCAATTTGAGTAGAAAAATCGTACAGATTTCCCTCAATTGCTGCTTGAATTATTTATGTTTCCTAGTTCACCCTGAGTTGGATGACGATATCCAATCAGTGGACTAAAACATTTGACGTGGGTGTTTACTAATTCAGAAAGGAGTCTCATCAATTTTTCGTACGAACACAAAGGAAAATATATCCCCGTAGTTCTATGTCTGTTGACTTATAGGTATCATATGAATAATAGTCATTCTAATTTTCCACAACGATTGACATAATTGACGGAAAAATACGAACGAAATCCATGAATTCAAACTATCTGAGAGAAATAAAATACTACATTGCACAAAATGACATTGAATAAAAAAATTGGCTAAAAATCAATTCATATACAGATGTCCCGTAACTCACCGTCAAGCAGTTACTGGGCGATATAGTAGGTTATACCAGTTCTAACAAAAATGAAAATAAAATTCTCTGTCACTTGGTTAAGTGGTAATACGTATATTTTTGAAAATTGACACCCTACACTACATCCTTAGGTTTTGTAGCCACAAATTTTCAAATTTTGCAGTGATTTTTCTCAAACGTTATCTTAAATAACCATACTTTTGATTACAGTCGCAAATCCATTGTTAGGTGCTTTTGTTTTAGTAAAAAAAATATAAGTTTCTTTGAGACATAGTTAAAAAATGTTTTCAGCTAACTTTGACAAAACATCTTTAAAAAAATGTACCGTACTACCCTCGGCAAGTTCCTTTAAAAAATGGCATATTTGATCAAGATTATAAAATGGTATAATACTTGCCTCTTATCCTTCCATTAAAATAAAATTACTTAATTTATTTGTAAAAGGACCCAAACACAAACAAAAATAATAGGTACTATTGCGTGGTCAAAAAATTTATGGACTGACGAAACTACATTTAAAAAAGACGGTTATTTCAATTTATATAACGTACACGGGTGGTGCAAAGCAAATCCGCATGAGTGTTTTTGTGATGTTATTTCCTCATTTTTATCTTGTTGGATAGAGCATATATTTGTTGCTCTATCATATTATTGAAGAAATAATTAGATGATGCTTTCATCATTTGGGAACATGGAATGAACAACATCTCAACAATCAAGAATAGTCTATAAAATTCACAATGGAAATCGAGAAATATAAACAACTTCCATTTTTAGATGTAGTTAATGATAATGCTTTTTTTAGTCTGTGGCTACAATTTTTACAACAGATAGAATAAATCCGACATATAGCACAAGAAAATGTGTACAAGATAATAATTACAACTGAAAACTTTTCTTAACATACTTCTGAATACTTTTATGTTCGATGAGGACACAACAAATAATGATTTATGTAGCACATTTATATTAAACCTATCCATGAAATAATCTTTCCCCATTCTTAAATTATAACCCAACATATCTGATTTTCTTATCAGATAACTAACATAAATGAAGGCATTAAATTATTTGAAATTTTTTGAATAAAATTCAAGTAGGCTTCCTCCACCATCTGCCTAGTATTTAGAAATTTCAATGTCGACAACATATACCCTATCCCAGCATACCTTTGCATCACATTTTAACAATATTTCCATCATTAGCAAACTGGAATCCCAAGAAGAACCAATGAATACAAAAAACCAACAAACATAGGTCAATATCTACATTTTGCTTCCAAACATCAACTTAATACTGAAATGGAAGCGGGAAAGCGTGAAGTCGTGTCACGTCAGAAAGTCATTTCGTCATTATTCGGCTTTCCATTTCAATCGGCAAAGGGTGAAGACAAAAGATCAAGTGACTATACTTTCGTGATCCGCCATCTTGCTGAAGTTAGATTTCATCAATCAAGTGAACTAAGTGAAAGTTCAAACCTATAACAATTCGGTAAGTGAAAAATTTTCGTGATATACTGTTTTGACAATTTTAAGTTCCAACAATTTTTTGAAGTTTTTCCATTATAATTCAAAGTGAATGAAATAGTCTAATATTGTCTTACAAGTCTCTTCGATAGACGAGATGTTGAAAATGCATTAGCATGCTTCTACACGATAAACAAAAGGGGTATTTGGGTAGCAACTTGATAGCAAATAGTTTTCAAGCAATTTGCACCTATTTTTGCAATTCTAGGATAATTGAAACTTTCATGCTCATAAATGAATATTTTTTTCAACTCAATTTTTTCAATAAAAATATTACATCGCAATATGTAGATACATTAGTCAGTACAAAAAAAATAAGAATATGTATTTCAAAGTTAATTGGCAACGTCTATAATTATTTGTAATAGGTACCTATAATTCAGAATTTCTGAATCGATACCAATGAATAGATTCGCGACCTTATTTAGAATTCATTTGCATTTGCCAAATTACAAATTCTAAATTTTTACGATTCATCTTATTTCTGTTCATAAAAATACATCGGTACCAAACCTTCTTCGATTTTGATATTTTTTGAAAATTTTTTCAATATGCCAATGACGTAACTTATTTATTGATTTTTCTACATCATTCAACCCCTTGAAATTCAGAAAATATTTTTTTCTGTTACATATATTACCCCAATTCACCTTGAATTCGTTGAAAAACCTGCCTAAACGATCTTTCAATTCAATGAAAATGACTGTAAATGGTTCTCCCTACAATACCAACAACATCAAAAATGAGAATAGGTGTAAAAATGCGAAATAAATAATTTAATTAATCGAATATTGAACTTGACTTTTTTAAAAGTCCTCCAGTTTCTGAAGAAAGAAAGCAGTTTGTAGGTACATTATTAAAAGTGTGCATTAAATTTTTATTATTTCATTTGAATGTTCTGAAGTCTCAAATAAATATTCCTATTTATATATATAGTAGAAGTAAAAGTACCATATAATGATCATACAAAATTTTTCAGATGCTGTATTTCTTCATTTTTCAAATGAAAATGTTACGGAGGTCACCATAATCAAGGCGATCCAAGATTGGCTGAGATTAGCTAACCACAGGTATCTTTACTAAAAAAATAAAAAATGAAGATGTGATTTTTATTGTTGAATGTAAAATTCATTTTGATAAATAAAATATAAAAATAATAAAAAAATACTTTTAACTTGTAAATCCTCACCAAATTAACACTACTACTTCATTGATTTTTTTTGGGAAGTCTTTGAGATGACATGACAAATACAAAATTTCGTTGAAAATGTCCTGAAATTATTTTGATATCAATCAATTATGTTTTATGTTCATGAAAATTTATTTGTCTTCATGAACTCATTTCACTGACTCTGGAAAAAGAAAAGGCTATTAACATAAGAAAATATTCAATAAAGATTTACGTCAAATGTTGAGATCTAGTTGAAACAAGGATACTGAGAATATAACCTTAATTTGACATGTATAGAAAATGTTTAAAATTGATTTGATCATGATATAAATTGAGTTTTAAAGAATTGTATTTCATACATACATTATAAAAATGAATATATCCACTCGTTTAGATAGATCTATAGAGACAGGTGAAAAACCTTTCTTCATTACATAAACTAGAGTGTTTATAAAACGCATTTTCGACATACATTCTATCAAGGAATATTCTCTCTATTAGATATCTATAAAAACTGATGAAAAAACGTTACCCCATTACATAAATAAGAGTATTAAAAACACGTATATCAGACATTCATTAAACCAATGATTAAACGTTTATTAAACATAAATATTCGTCATAATTTCAGATTCCCTCTATCAAATGACCTCTATGTAGCATCTCAAAAAAATGATGAGAAATACATAAATTAGATGGACATTTAGATATCGTTTTGATAAAACGAATCTTTTGAAATATGACTGTCATTAGATGATTTGGTGAACAACTATTATACATCTCGAAGATGTATGTGTGATACTTGGGATGTAACTTGAAGAAATCTTCAGATGTATATTTTTTATCTAACTTTCGTAGTCTGTCTATTTGACATTAATGATGAAAGTTGAAAACTTTTGTGAAATCAATATACCTATAGCGAAATCTCTGAAACTTGCAAAAATCCAAAAATTCTACTGGTCATACGTTTCGAATGACTTCCAGTGCTCTGATAGCGAACAGTGAAGTGAATATTATAGGGGTGAGAGACATGGCGGGTGGAAATTGTCGGTAGTGACAGAAGGATATGTAGGAGATTCGATTCATAATAAGTTAATAATAAGCAGGGACTTTATCATCTTGCCTGTATATTGAAAATAATACGGAGATCCTCCGAGTAGCTTGAGTAAATGGAGCATTTTAGAATATTTATGTCGTAGGGATAGCGACGTCCTGTGAGAAATTTGATTTGCGCGAACATTGACCTCGATCGGGAAGTGTCCTTCGACGGAAAAAGAACATGGCGAAAAAATAAGTTTTAATGATGGGATACCGTCGCACAATTCGTTTAGTGACCTAGTTATGTTGACTTTCCGTTACTGTCTCCCTTTTGTCATTGAAATGTCGATTTTCGTAAGTGTTAGTATACGGTGTGAAATAGGTCAAAATTCCACCCAAATCCGCTTCATCGAACAACGAATGAAACGGCCGTTAGACCAAAGAAGGCATACTATTATTAGTAGCTACACTAAATGAAATAGCTCATGTCTTCAATTGGCACTCAACAAACCCATACACCAGCTTCACTGAAATTCATTCAAGAACCCATTTCTATCGCCCTTCTTAAGAATAATAAGCTCTCCAGTTTTGAACATAACAGCGATCGCTCCGCATTTTCCAGGCCTGCGACATCTGGCAATTTAGTCGTAGATATTCCTTTCAGGAGATCCTCCCCGCACCCCTCAGCCAGCTCTCGCCTACGTTCCACTGGAATTTCCCTTTCATTGCATTCTTTGTTCTATTTCCAACGACCGACGGCGTCCCCGCTCGTCTTCATTCACCCCCTTCTATATTATGCATTTATTCCGGGATTCGTTTCGTGTTATATAAACATGATGCATATTTGAGGTTCTGAGACTGTAAGATGCGGTATTTTGTTTTATTTTTCTTGACGACGTGTCGTATGATGGCAGATATGTAATAAATGTGCATGTAGATGACGGTATAAACGAATTGTTCAAGATTGTTTACATGTAGTGTGGAATGCGTTTTTAATTTTGCCAAAATCCGGTAATCTCTATTTTTTCATCGTTCTACTCATGAGACGCCCTTAGTTTGCTCGAAGATACCCTTTGAAGAAACTTTCTTTAACCGCTGAACAGGTTGTGATATAAATTCATAACTTTTCTTCAGCTTTGGATAACACTTGAAAACAGCAACATCGATTCTATATCCAGGTGTATGAAGATTGAATCATAAAAGCGGTTAAATAGTGGAATACAATTCGTAATGTCATTATATTATAAAATTGAAAGAAATAAACCTAGTTCAACCAATATGGCTTTACCAAAAGCGAACAGGACGAGCTATATAGGAGAAGGAAGGTACGGATGAAACGTAAAGGAGATGCTGCCCGTCCACGTGGACAGAGAGCTCCTCCAGAATTCCTACAAACGGAATAAAAAATTTACAGTCTACCGTTCGTATAGAAAAAGGAGATTAAATGATATCAAAATTTTCGAGAGTAGGTAGGATGGTCTGTCGTATACTTAAAATCCTGAATCAGTATTTCCAACCAGTGAAGAATATTTTCATTCTAAACAGTACACTTTCGCCTGTTCAGCTTTAAGAACATTCGATGCTCATATTTGAGTTGGGTTTTAGAATATCAACTGATTTCAAAGTAAAGATACAATATATCACGCAGTAAGTTATAACCTTAGACTATATAAGATAGACAAAGCATTCCTTTGTTTTGACTTCCTCATTGAAAGTCTCTTGTGAAACTTGACCCGGCAACACCGCATAGTCTTTTTCCATTTACTCGGGTCACAATATCTTCAGGGTCAAAATGATCTGAACAAATGGAAAGTGCTTTCTTTGGGCAAATACTTGACCATCCTAACAGCGAAGCCCAAGTTCTTCTTTTTTCATCGTCATCTGGGAACCTTAATTCAAGAAAACCTCATTTTATCTTATAATAATCTCATCGAAAACTTCTCTATTAAAACTTTCTACGCTACTGAACATGTGAATAACTAAACACTTCGGTTCTAACAATACACTTATCTATAGAACGATAAATTCGGATTAAAATTCCTGTTTTTACTACAACTTTCACACTTACGAACCATTTTTAGTGCGATGAAAAGTAATAAACAATAAAAATATGAAAAACCTAATACTGACTCTCACGAATTTTCGTCAATTTGCGTATTTATTTTCGATATAGAGGTGGTAACGTGTGTCGTTTAGAACAACCTTCAAATTGTCAAGCAGAGAATGAAGTAGCGTTGTCTTGATTTTCACCTGAATTTTTTTCCATCTGTGGTCTCTGACATAAAATAGCAGAATCAATCAAATATTTCTTTTACTTCATTCTAATATATCCGATAAGACTATTTCAATTCAAAATATAAAATTTCATACAATGTTTTGAATGCAAATTGGAGAAAAAGTTTTTATTCACAATTATAGGGGAGTAGAGAGAAACCTACTATTCGCTCAGTTTGGCAACATGAAAATTTTGTATGACCTGAGTGGACCAGATCAATACGTTACAATCGACCAACTCTAAGTTTCAGGAGCGACACTTTTCAATGTAAATAAAGGGTTCTATTCTGATACAGTCTAAGATTATAACCAAGAATTATTTCAATTATTTCAAATTGAATATAAATACCTAACGAGACTAACGCTGAAGATGTCGAAACACATGTGATTTGTTCTGTTTCATCTTTTAATTAATTTTTTTGTAATTTACTCGAATTGTTTGGTTTCATGTTGAAAATGAAAATATTCTCTTTTATTCATCAAGAAAACCATGTTTTCTAGAATGTAGGTATCAAAAGTGACACTTTTATTGCATTTTCAGATTATTATTATTTTTGCATTTCATCTCAAATTTCCGGATTCACTTTTCATTGAAGAATCAATCAATCAATACCGAATTAAATAAAAAATCGAAACACCAGGTTCACCTTCGAGGACATCGGTCCACTCGAGCAAAACTTAATACTCAGCACGAACTATGTCCCACTTTCGGGGACTCCCCTCCGCGTCCCGGACCGCTCTTCAGATTGCAAACTGGCTGTGCTGCTGTGTATTTATCAAATTCATTCACACCCTAGTTTTATTAGTTTCAAAATTTCAGAAATTCACGCTTATTCTTGTTTTTATTTATTCACATTAGTTTAAGGTATTCTGCAGCTGTAATGGAAAATGTGATACTTCTCGCTACAGTTGCAAAAAAGCAGGAGTGAAATGTACAAGGTTCTGCAAAATGTGTAACGGCATAACTTGTGAAAATGTCTCTGACCTGATAAACAGAATATAAATGAACTCTGATGTCGATGAAGACGAATGGGATCTAGATGACGGTGAGGGAGATGATATTGATGCATTTAATTGAAGAATTATTAGTAAAAATGAAAAAAACAGTTTTCCTGATATTATTCAATGCAGAAACTTTAATTATTATTCATTAATGCCATGGCTCTTCAAATAATTACTACAGTTTTTAATTAAACTCTTTTATCCCATTACTATGAATAAATTTCTTTCTTTCGAAGAATTACTATTTCTATCACAAACATACCTACCTACCTTCGCTAGGTCAGATGGAATCGATAGATTCGAGTGTTCGTTGCACCGACTGCTGCTGGAGGAGTGCCATTTTCTCTATTCAATTTAACACGGCCGCTTTGCGGTACATAAAAGGGTGATGTTTTTGAATGCTCCCCACAATCGATATCGTGAAATTATTATAGGGAGAATCTGGAGGCAGGATACGGGTACGGGGATACTTCCATGGTCCTGTTGAAAGGGGGGGCGATTTGCGATTCAAAGTTGTATGACTCGTACAAGATAACGTATTGTTATCCTTTTTAATTCAAAGTATATATACAGGGTATCACAAGTTCGAGTGCCTATTAGACGTTTCTGGAGAACTGGACATATTTCGAAGTTCTCTACAGATCTAAAATATTTTCGAAGCCCAAAAACTTCCGGTTATACAGGGAGTGAAAATAAATTCGAAGAAAAAATTTTTTTTCAAGTTTTCCATTCCTGGTATGATCGAGTATTCAATAGTGAATACATTTCTGTTGAAACCATTGTATTAAATCGAATAGTTTTCAAATTATCTAAAAAAAAACTGGAAAAAAAGTCAAATATGTTCAATCAGTAATATGTGCATTATTCTTATTTTAAATATCCTGAGCGTTAACCGTTTTTACAACATCGAAGAGGAAGGATGTGAAAAGGATCATGCATCTTTTGGATTTCAAAGATATCATCACAGGGTGTTATGGGGGGTGTTATCACAGAAGTTATGGCCAATTTAAGATCACAATTTTCAACACAAAATTTGAAACACCCTGTGATGATATTTTTGAAATCCAAAAGATGCATGACCTTTTCACATCCTTCTTCTTCGATGTTGTAAAAAGGGTTTACGCTCAGGATATTTAAAATAAGAATAATGAACATATTACTGACTGAATATATTTGACTTTTTTTCCAGTTTTTTTGCATATTTTGAAAACTGTTCGATTTAATACAATAGTTTCAACAGAAATGTATTCACTATTGAATACTCGATCATACCAGGAATGGAAAACTCGAAAAAAAAAATTTTCGACGAATTTATTTCCACTCCCTGTATAACTGGAAGATTTTGGGCTTCGAGAATATTTTAGATCTGCAGAGAACTTCGAACAATATCGTAATCCCTATTTTCAGATTTCAATTATGTCTAGTTCTCCAGAAACGTCTAATAGGCACTCGAACTTGAGACACCCTGCATATACAGTGTGCTTTTGACCACTCCGTTAATTTCAACCATATATTCTTGAAGTCACTAGAAACAATTTCTTCCTATTCAATTTTTCAAATTTGACCCCGTTCAAAAGATATAGGCTATCGAAATTTCATAGAAAAATTGCATTATTCCCTGTATTGTTCAAACAACAATATCAATTGAAATGGTTTCGTGTAGAAGGTTTTTTATGACAGTCACGAATATTTTGGCATCAACAGATTTGTTCCATTTTCTCTGGTTTTCTCACTACTACTCCACATATTGTTTAAATTTCATAAAAAACAAATAACACTTGAGGTAGAGATTGATATCTTTTACTTCCTAGAATCGTTAGTGATTTTAGCAGATAAATCATTTCATATCATTTATCCCGAATTGCACCGAATATTCGAAGTTGAAAGGAATTGAATCGATCCAATTTTGTCCAAATTTCCCCTAATCCAACTCTGTGGTGCCATACTTTAAGTCTTTTGGAATAAAATATTATTTCTACAAAAGGTTGGGGAAACCACACACTCTATGGTTTCCACCAGGAAACTCTATAGATGAAATTAATCACTGAACAATTTTTGACTTGCAATCACCATATAATCTTAATAGTTATTTGTTTTATTCATTGCAGATGATATCTAGTACCTTGTTCCATATCCAACTCAGAGTAATATTCGAAAATAAATAGATAAAAATATTTCTATCACTCACATAGCTACTTAGGTATATTTTTGTGATGAGCTTTGGAATAGGTAATGTATTTTCTGTTTTTGTGAGGACAGGTTAAATTCAAGACTTCTTTTGAGAAAGAGCTGATTCTTTATAGCTTCAGAGTTTCAGGGTTCACCAAGTTATATCTATTCTAACATAAATTTAGCTCCTATGATTTCTAAAAACCAGTGTTCCAGATTTGTTTTGGAAGTTTATAGAAGTTTTATCACATCTTTATTTCATACTTCGATACAACCTGGTTCACAAACTAAGGAGATAATAGAATTTGACATTTCTATCAGATAAGCTCCTGAATGCTTATTATGTTGCATGTATACACCAATTAAAACTTCAATTTTGAAACTGGAAGGTATAAACTTATAAACAAGAAAGATTAAAATGCATTTTCTGAGCATTGTCATTTCGTATTTTTTTTCAATAATTTCAAATTACTAAAGTTATCCTTGAAATAATTTGCACATTTTTTTTAAAGCAACAAATAACCACTGAAAAAGAGTCGAACTAAATCAAAACAACAAGGAACCACAGAACACTATTATATTGGGAACTACCCACCGTATTAAAAAAAGTTCATGGTTCCATATGGGATGATAATAATTCCCTATAGTTTTCCTGATAATAATTATAATTAAATATCACTAATGGTTACAATATTAGTAATTCTGCAGAATACACATGTAACCTAAAAAGCATATTTTTTGCATGCGCAATCTGTTTAATTTATAATTTTGTTGCCACATTGTCCACAGCTCGACCTCGAAGTCGTTAGACCCGCGGGACACATCCAGAACAACTCTCGCCTGGCCGACTTTACCACACAACTTCACACTTTGGAAACATCCCGCCAGATATGACCCGAAAAGTTGAAGAGCTCACCGCTGATTCCACAAGACCAAGCAGCTAAAAGAACATCATTCTTAACTATATCGAAAGCCCTTCTGAAGTCCAGCAGAAACAAGGCCACACATTTCGGGTCATCAAGCAAGCACAGGATATCATCAGTTACCCCCATCAGTGCACCAGTGGAGCTGACACCATATCTTAATAAACGAAGTCAAAAGAATATCGAAACCAGGGGCACTATAATTCAAATTTTTAAAAATTTTCAGGACCGATTCTTCATCCACAAGACGAAAATCAAACTGTTTCAAGCGAATCAGATTTCTCTATAATGAAACAATACCGAACTATCTGAATTAGGGGATGGATTGCTCAGAAAATAATCATTTATTTCATCAGGGTCATCGAATTTGAGATCAGACCATGACTTGTTCAATGTTGCAAGAGATTTGGGATCCTTCCAGAATTCGAGGTGATATAATGAAAATATAACTGCTTTTCTTTAGATATAGCATGATTTACTGCGTTAAGCAAATACTTATTTTTCTCCAACCTAGCCCCAGTATAAAATTTTCATGACGCGAATTAGCTATGTTTTTTTTTTCAAAAACAATTGAAGCGATTAATTCCAAAGGATGTTTCTTTAGCAAAAATTAGGGAGGATGTTTCATATAACTTCTTGCCCAACACTCTTTTCCCTCCAACATCAGTTGAAGCAATTAATTTTATTTGAAATATCCACTCTGGAAAAAATTCGAAAGAACAAAATTTGGCAGATAACTAACTTATGTTACTAAAATTGCAGTTTTCCGTTACAAAAGATTGAAAAACTACCCCTATAATAAATTGCATCAGAGCTTTCAACGCGCCAATATTTTTCTATTTGAAAAAGCAAACCCAATCTGAAACATTGTTATATCTTGACCTTTCATCATGAAATTGTTAGGTTAATAACAAAAAAATTTTAATTATGCTCAGACTTTTAAAAAAAAAAAAAACCTGTTGTCAAATCGACTCATATGACAACTAGTTTTATTGTTCTGGATTTCTCAATTTGCCCAAAGTGAATATATTAAATAACAACAATTTGTTCACTTAATTTCAAGGGCTGTATCTTGAGGAATTTTTTCCGTTGGTCACATTTACAGA
Organism: Micraspis discolor; assembly: GCA_030674115.1. Classification (NCBI taxonomy): domain Eukaryota; kingdom Metazoa; phylum Arthropoda; class Insecta; order Coleoptera; family Coccinellidae; genus Micraspis; species Micraspis discolor. Next base: position 14,627,023 of record JARTUT010001740.1, read on the forward strand.
ACATACAAGAATTCAAAATCAAAATATATAAATGTTGATAAGTAATATCGAGAAGAAGTAAAGAAGATGTTTTAGGAAAGATGCCCGTGGAGGTATTTATGATCTTGCAACATTCAAATGTGTTTATGATTCTACAAAATTTATCTACTCAGATTTCCAAATCAACGAATTCAACTACCCTAGAGTAATTGCTATTCTTGCTTGAAGATGAATATTTAGTATTAATAATAAAGTCAATCGAATTTGACTTTATGAATATCATTTCCGCCTTATTAACATCACAAATAATATATTTAAACAGTTTCGGAAATAATGAGGAAATTAAAGATATAGGAAAATTTTTAAATTATACCATATGCATACAGAACTTATTATTTGTGGAGGAAACCTCTAAAGAACGTATAAACAGCAACATAAATTATCAATTGATGAAAAGTTATTTTTACTGCTCTTGCTGACATTAACTGCATACCAATTTCTCCAAATATTCAAATCGGTCAGTGAAAAGTTCTCGAATGTTACTCCATGAATTCCGGGATGTTCAACAGAAACTTTCAGTAAACTCTAAAACCGACCAAAAACCGATTTTTGCGCGCTTCTTCCTAGAGGAACAAGTGTCGGCTTCAAACAAAATAGAAGAACTGTAAGTTTGTAACGGCCGAATACCAGATGGCTATTGGTTCTTCGATTCTGGATCGCTCACGTATGAAAATGTTGGAGAGTGCATTGATCGGACTTTCTCGGATTGAAATTAAGTTTCAAATAGAGAATTTCTTGTGACGAAAGCTTTAAGACGTTTTCAGGTCTTGATCAGGTCTTTGATCAGACAAGGTCTTTGATCAGACAAGGTTCATTCAATTTTAAAAGTCGTATTTAATTGTTTTATGTGCAGGAGATTACAAAAGTCTCGAGTATCCCCTTTTTTGGACCACCATCTTTGGTTCTCCACATATTTTCCAGAGAGATATCTGATGAATTGTTTCAATATTCGTGCTATACTTTGTTGTTCAATGATTATTTTTTTTATGTTTCTCCGTTTCTATATTTCCCTGATGAATATCTATCGAATTATCTGTACCATTGTGTTCCTTATGGAATTTATTTCAATACTGAACAAAACCTACCGGAGTAGAAAATTTATCGAAGAACTGAAACAAATCTGCCGGAGTTAGAATATGACCGAATTTGACATACCTTGCCGAGGCTGAACAAATTTGCCAAAGTTGAATTTTACGACGTACTAACAGATGTTTTCCTGAGGACTTGAAAACTGAGAGAAGAAATAGTTTTTGTTGGACAGTTGGTCTACAGGGTGGAACATTTAAGACCCATTTTCGACACCAAACTGATCACGAACACCCAGGATGATTGTATGGTCCTGTTATCGCATGAATTGGGACTAAAGACAGATGAGTTCCAGCAACAATTGTAGACATTACCTGTTGATTTTCATTGCCGGAAATCAATCAGTTCCACTTGCAACTTTAAATTTGGACAATTTAACATTTGTACATAATGTAAATATCTAGTATTTGTAAAAGAGTGAAATAAATTTCGATTGTTCGAGTATTGACTATCATTGACTGGGGTGAAAGCATCTATTTAAACTCTCTGAAGGTAAATGTAAGATGGGTTTTGTGCTCTAGCTTGTCAGAGCTTTTGCAAATTGATGAAATTTTAAGTGTATAAATTTTTTTACCGTTACAAAGTGGTTGAGTTGAATTCAAGTTATAGAATTGTTGATTATTTTACATTCATTATGGCGATTGTTTTAATATTACACAGTTACCAAGTCTAGAAGAAGACTTGAGAATCTTTTAATTAGGAATGAAAAAAGTTTAGAAACTTCATATAACTGAAGCACCAAAATTTCGTCTATTATGTTACGTATTATTTAAATATTCACTGTCGATATAGATCATTGAAATATTCAGCTAGTCAATAAATTTTTTTCCGTAAACTTATAATGTGGATTCAATTTATTTTGAAACAGTCGGTATGAATTGATTTATATTATGTGAAAGTCTAGTGTCGTTATCGTCCATTTGTTTCAAACGATAACCTAAATTTAATAACCAAAGTGAATCAAATAAAACGATGAGAATTCAATTTTTTCCCTCGGGGAAATTTATAGATCAAAGAATCATTTATGCTGTTCAATTTTTCACAATCCAGTTTATCATTTTGAATTATGGCTGATATTCGATATTAATGATATTGCTTTCCGATAAATGTATTATAATGTGGAAATCTATTATTAATTTTATGGTCCATTATAAGGCGATATGAAAAAGTCCGGTGACCATCGATAAAGGAGAGACTTTCATTGAATGACTAATTTTTCTTGCGATCTATTCGTTGTTATTTCTGCTCGATACATTACAGACGAATTGGAGTTTCACGTTCATTATACTTTATTTGAATATCTAATTTCTCAACGTTTTTGACACATTTTGTGTGTTTTGGTGTTCGTCAGCCTTCCATGAGCTTATCTAGAATGATCGTGAGGAAATTGGAACAAAATACCTATTTGTTATCTTCGGAAACTCGATGCTTATCGTCGCTTCCACAAAGGCCATTCAACTCCAAAATTTATCCGTCCTGGTCATTAACATCTTAATAGCCCAATTCACGCCCAAGCACCAAAATACGAATTACAATCGTAAGTGTGAAAAATTGTCTTTATTATGGTTCAGACTCGAATACCATTAGTGAATAATTTCTCAACTCCTTAAAACTGATCGTTATGAAAGACATTTTAATATTATCATTAAACTTTTCTTTCGAACTGTTATTCCTTGAGTGTGCAAGTATCACTTTTGTGATAATATATTAATTATGATTGGAAATCGATTGTAGATGGAAGAAGTCTTTGAGATCGTTCAGCAAATATTTCAGATAAGATACACAGGGTTGTATCAAAACTGAATAATGTATGGAACAGGCCTCGCAGAATTTGCCGATAATCATAAAGTGGATTGAATTTCGATATTCTGGAAATTGTTATACAGGGTAAGTCGATTTGAACAATAGATTCTTGAGACCAAAAAACCACTGTTTTTCTACACCGTTTCTTGAAATTCGGCTCCGTTCAAAAAATACAGGGATTGAAATTTCATTAAAAGACTTATTTTCTGCTTATATCTTCGGAATAGAATATCCGAATGAATTCAAGTTTTGCAGAAGGTTTTAAAAAATTGTTCACACTATTCAGATTAAACTCACTTTCCTTATCCTCAAAGGTATTTGAGCTAATGCAACACTAACTTGTAGAATCTTCAGAACCTACTATTAAATAGGCAGGTGCAACGAACACATCCCAGCATTTTTTGTATGCTTGAACCCAGGCTTGAACATTTTAGAAGAATTTATTATTCCACATTTATCTTCGTGAAATGTACCGCTCCAAGATAATCGATATTCAATTTGAAATTTGGAAAAAAATTCAGTGAATTGTTCTTTTTCTGGATCCGACCCTGACGGGAAAAAAAATCAGTAAACTGAAATGATTCCACGTTGCTACAGTTCCTTCTTTCTCGACATCAATATCATTGAGGATTTCTAATTTGAATGATATGAAGAATTTCTCCTTCTTTATGTATCAATGTAAATTAAGAACGTATACACTTGAAAATGTTCTTAATGGCAAATCGACGTAAATAATTCTTTCATTTTGAAATCGACAGCATAACACACACTTTGTGTATTTGAACCATTTTTAAAAACTTTTTTAAATTCATAAGTTAACTATATACTATAAACTCCTTACCGATTCATACTTCGAACATAAAACTATTCTCTGTTCAAAGGTTTTTTAATAAAACAGTTGAACTGCTGACTACGGTACGATCGAACAAAAACTACTACTCAAAAACGAAGTTTCAGAATCAATTCTAAAAATTAATGAATACGTATAATTTGCTTTGTTATTTCATTAGTTATTATTTTTAAATGTGCAATACTATACAATCTTGAATATAAATAATCAATTTCCAGTGTGAACCCTCATACTCTATTCTATGTTAGAAAATATAACGTTCAACTTTAAAAGATCACAAAAAAATTTTTGAAATAGTTTTAATTCAATGAGAAATTAATCGTATGAAATATCTATCAAACATCTGATGGTCTTGAACATAGACAACTAAAATGAATACTACCTTGAGAAATAAAAGCAAATATTACCCTGATCTTATGTACAGGTCTATGTTTTTACACAGAAATGAATACATAATGAACATCATTAAATTTATTCGAGTATTCAGGGAAAACATGAAACAGCTTCAAGGAAAATTAAGCATCTTGGAGAAAAATGAACGAATTTAAAAATTTTTCCGAATAGGATTTGCAAGTATAGTAACAATACCTTCCATCGAACTGATTCCAATGTTGGTAACCTATTTCTACTCCAAAATATTTTTAATATCATAATAACTTCCATATTTGTAATCTATGCATTATTAAATCCCCTTTGAAATCTCCAGGTTCAAAATAGGACATAGATGATAACACAAATAGAAATTTATGGAAATAAGAAACATGGCTCAGATGTTGAATACATGATCTAAAGAATTCATCAAAGAATTCGGAGTATTGGGAAAGTTGTTGTCAAATAAAATATAAGTTTTTGTTTTTGAGTATACGATTAAACTGTGAATAAAATTCAGAGAGTTTAATATTTTTACAATATTCCGATGGAAAATCATGTACCATTCTCCGAAGAGCAATAAATATGTTTTTATCACGATATTACACATTGGTGGCATAGCCTAATTTGAAATCTTCTATCGATTATAACTTTGAAACAGGAAAAAGTGGCAGAGGGATAATGTGTTCCTTATCGATTCAAGAATCTAAAGATAAAATAACCGCAATGATCACAGACTCGCCCTGTATAATATACCTATTAAGATAAGTGCGGCCTATCGATAATTTTCACATTTTATGTTTCTGTTCACAAATAGCAATCTTGAAGAACTTCACATTTTCTCTTGTGAAATTATTTGTCAATACCTACATTTACCTAGCTATTGAAAGCAGAGCTATATGAATTCTTAGCTCAACACTTTGCTTCATATTCCTAATCCTTATTTCTTTTGCATTTTTCGATAATTTTTTTTCTGATGTTTTTCTTAATCGAGTGAAGGAATTGTTGGTTATGAACATTGTATTTAGAGGGGATTTGTAGAGGAAAATCAACTTGGAAGCTTCATGATCGAATTAAAAGCTGAAGAACAGAAAAAGGACTTACCCGTTCTTCCTCGCGAATCATCTCAGCAATACCAGGTTTGATTTCCATGTCGTCATTAGAAGGCATATGTTGCACGTGCGACGGCAAAGGCAAATTCAAGGGCAACGGTTCGGCGGAACTGGAAGGAGGCAAGGGGGTCGCAGATGGTGCTGGGGACATCTCCACCGACAAAGGGGGTTCGGGGATTTCCGCAGTTGTACTTGCCGCGCTCTCGCCAGGACTGCTGATGCTGCTCCTCTCTCCAGAGCGACGTCGCTTCTTCGCCGTATGGCTGTTTCCAGCAGCCTCCCTGCTGTCCCAATCCATCGCATTGTTTGAACTCGCACTCATCGGTGCGGACGTCGTAGAAGACAACTGTTTGATCGGTGACGTTTTGATGTCGCCGGGGGCTGTGGTTACTGTGTCTTGTTCCCCGTTGACGTCGGCCAAACCGCGGATTTTGAGCGATTCGGCTACCCTCAACAAGGGTCCAATCTGTTCTTGGGAAACGTTGATTTCGCCTTTGTACATAAACTCAACAGCTGCCTTCAACTCCGGCCACTTTATATCCCGCATTATCACTATGGGATGCTGGCACGGATTTTCGAAAAACAGGGACTGAAAATACGGGCTACAAGCTGATAAAACCATCTTGTGGCACTTCATCGAATGCCCATCGCAGGCGAGGGTTACATCAACGAACGATTCACTCTGTAGAAGCTGATCGAATACGTTCGTTAAATTAGACTGGTAATTGTTCCATCTCAAGCAAAACTGCTGGGGCGATCCCGTACTATGCTGCATCTTGTTGTTCTCTTCCTTACACCTGAAAGTTCAACAACACGCTTGTTTACACAACAATCACAAACTAGAAACAGTCAATATGCACAGAACGAAACAAGAGTTGAAAAAAGCGAACAGGGAGGTCTACCGGCACGGTCCTGGCGAGATTGATCCGGCTCGAAGGGCCATGTGAGAGCACGTGGTTGCCGTCAAAAGTCCGAATGTTTTGGTCGTGAGGAGCGAGAATTGGCGTCACTCACTCGTTCGTAACGCGTAGCGAACTGATGAACGGTGCCGGCAGCGAACGCGGCAGGAGGGTTGAGGCCGCCTCCCGCGCACGCCTATGTGCCCCTTCCAGAACCCGCGAGACCGCCCTTACCCCACCCATCCACCCACGAGACCGCGTGGCCACCGCGAGGCAATCGCCGCCGCTGTTCAATCCTAATTACCTCGATACATTAACACCTTTGGTGGTTCAGAAGTCGAGGGGAAGGAAGTGGATGTTGAGAGATTCAACCCGAGGTTTTTAGATAGAATTTGTTTCATTGATTCCATTCGTCAAATTCAAAGTTTAAGAATGAAACTTTTATCAAGAAAAAAAGAATCTATTCAATTTATACTTAAGATTCTACAGGGTGATCAGTACGGCACTGTTGGATCATTTTTTGTCAAATCAGTGCATTAAAAATAACAAAAGCTATTAACAAATAAAGGTGGTGAAAAAGTGGAGTTAATTAACAAACTAATAAATTTTCAGGATTTTGGAAAAAAGATCATGAGCAAGGAGTGAATTAATCAAAAAAAATTAGAAAGCACTGACGTGAGGTCAGATTGCTTTGGCGCTCTTGTTGAGCTACTCGAGAGTAAATATTCAAACCAAAACAAATCTATAAGCACTCTGATCACGTGAACAATAGTCTTTTCCCGTACTATGGGACAATGTGATGCAAATATGAACTCCTAATGAATGAACAAACCTATATCTCAAATTAAAAATAACTACTCATAATTTTCCCCAAGTTTTGTTCGAAGCTATAATTCCCTTTTCATAAAAACTTACGTCAGTGCTTTGCTGAATTTTGACAACGTATATTCAGCCACCGATATTGAATTTTATCTCTATGATTTCCCGTTATGAAAAATTTTGATTAATATTACGCCAACTGACACTGATTAATGATCCTGGCATTTGTCATTAGAATATCGATCTGTGATGGCCATCGTTCAAAGAAAATCATCGGGACGTATGTCATTTCTCCTTTCTCTTGAGGAAATGAAAAAAATGATCATATCTTTAGATGGAAAAGAGCTACGACAATGAAATTTGAGGATAAGTAAGATATCGATCACCTCAATATATTCAAGAATTTTTATTCAAATCTGAAAAATATCTTATGAGATAGTGAGGATTAAAAATTTTTTTTTGGGAATTTTTTAAAAATTTTCTAGCTTGACGATTCCTGCGAAATTTTGCGAGCTGTTTTGTTGCAGCCTTCCTCAACAATATTTCAAGTATCAACTTGATCGGATGGATATTCTAGTAGTTATTGAGGAAACAAAATTTCAGATGCTCATAACTACTGAACCATCCGACGGATTTGGCCCAATAACGAACTTGACCGAGATATTTGGACAATTTACCTATTCTGAAAATATGAAAACTCTAGCTGATTCCTTATGGATGCTAGAGAGGATACGGACAGACTCAACTTTCACCATGGATTCTTTATCGGGGAGTCGAACCCAATCGATTGAGACCATTTTCGGCTCGATATTCCAAAATTACAGACATTCGGGCAAAATGATAGGCACTCTGTTCGGGTGAACAAGAGCGCCAAAAAAAGTCTAAATCACCAAAACTGTACCTTCATTATCAATAAGTTAAATTTAACGTTGACAATTGTCGTTTGAACGCATATTGAATTTATGCCTATGGCGTTGTGAGTTCGGAAGTTACATTTGCTTGAAATTTTTAAAATTATAAAATATAACACTGGAAAAAACTCATTTTTGATGAAATATTTCATTGAAGCTAATTCTCCAACATTTTTTCAACAACTCTCTTAATACATAATTGTATACTTCAAAATTACTATATGAATAATTCGCATCGAAATTTTTTCGTCTCATGGAACCTTTTTGAATACCCATAAAAAGGATGTTATAAAAGTTTGATTTAATTCAATACTCTGTTAATGATCCTTTTTCCAATTTAACAGGAAAACAAGATAATGTTATGTGGTGAAAAACATTTATTTTTTCATTTGTGACAACTAACTTACCGCTTTTATGCCAACAAAAACCATTTACCAAGAAATGAAAAAGATATCCTCATTTGTTAATGAATTTTAAAAAACTAATGGAATTTTCCGTATTTTAGAAAAATAATTTCTTTTTAATAATTCATTCATATTTAAGATTGAAAATATAATTCTTTCTTTGATAATAAATTTTAATCGTATATAAGCGTTTTTCTCTAATATCTATTTTGTTGAAATAAATAGTTGAGCATTTTTTTAAACAAAATTGACACAAAAAAACGAACATTTTTTTCCCAATAATTTCATGATTCAAAAAACAAACAAAAATTACTTATAACTTGAACAATACAAATAAAAGAACGCTTAGAACCGATAAAAATTACTTTTGAGTAATTATAGATTATAATTATGAAAAAATAATTAAGAACTTGGGAAGAACATTTTCCCAGGAAATTAGAGAAATAAATTTCATTAGAGTGAATACTATAAACTAATAAAGATATTTCCTGTTTTTAGTTGACGAATGTATTTTATTTATATGAAAACGGTAAGTGACAAATGGAAAAAAAATTAACCATAGAGGATTGAGTAAGTGTGTCCCATGTGTTTGCAAATTCTACAAATTTTGAATTTTTTCAATCAGATCTCAACTTCTGGTATCTTTTAAATGCAGAAGAATTTGGAAAAATTGTATGAGAAGTGTTTCTTTTGATCTAAAAAATCTATGATTAAAATCAATGTAGTAGTCAAAGATTCACCCTGTATATGGCACTGATCAGATCTGAGAGATGGATGACGATTCGAGCTCCCTGTTGATGTTCTAAAATTGGCGGTAGTAATTATCAGAATCTCTCCTGATAATTAATTAGGTCAATTATATTCAAAATGGTGGCACACGTTTCCCAAGAATATGCGGAAAAATAGCTTATCCTTCACGTTTTACGTTAGGGCCATTTATCTTCATGAAAGCTGGACCAAACAGAGCCGTTATTCGAAGACATGCACGTGTCAACCAAACTCAGCGAAAATGAAATTCACGCACGAGGGGTGTGAGTAGATATAATAAAATTTAATAAAGACAACATCCACGTCGACCAAATAAAATGACACACATCTGGGTAATAATAGCTGGGTTCATAATTAATCCGGTAGAATTTTGTAGGATACTTCCATGTTTGTATTTTAGAACATACAGCTTCAGAATTTTTATGAGGCCGAATATAGTGGACAGAGCTGTCACTTAAATCCAACTGGAGTAAAACTACACCAACTGATACAGGGGGAATGCCACATGACTTCGCAATAAAAGGAGAAGTTACGAGAAATGGGATGATTATCAATTTACTGAGGCAGTTTGTGCAAGCGACAAAAAAATTATTCAGTCTTTCATCAACAAGCATGGCACATATGATGATAGAACAACTTATTGAATATTTACTACCAACATACTGTATATAAAAAATGCACTCTCCATTCCAATGGAAACCGAACTTACAAAAAACTAGTACCACTAGTGCCATCTGTTGTAATATTTTACCTGTTGATGGATTAGACCTTCACTGACAACTGCTATAAATTTTATGACATTCGGAAGCATACAACAAAATCTAAAAATCAAAGAATGAGAAAAAATTCGAAGAGCACAAAGCAGCCCAAACCTAGCACAATTCCGCACCACAAAATCTAATAGAGCTGGACCAACTCCACACATGTGTGAACTAGCTAATAATACAACAGGTTTTTCGCAGATCAAATTAAAAGATTAAGGGAGGCCATTAAAGAAATAAGCTAAATATTACATACAATACTAATAACCGATTTTCATAAAATAGACTAGTCATCAGTTTTATGTATCGAGATGGTAGCACTCTGTTTCATCAGGTTCAAGCGTGAATGAATAAAATATTTCCAAAATTTCTTGAACATACCTCGTAGATCAAATCGTTCCAACGTTAAAAAAAAGCTGAAATTCTAGGTTAATCAAATACCAAAGAGAATTGCGAGGAACTTCGTCTCGAATCGCAAAGCATCAAGTATTTTCAATATTTAATGTAACGTTACATTAATACTTGAGAGAACGAATCAAACCTTAGGATAAGACAACAGTGGCTTGCAATCCTTCCCCGGCAAGCCGGGCAAGGGCATAAATATTTCCCTGTGCATTGTAAAGAAGCCTAAACGGGTAGACTACAAACTTATGAATTATTTTATCTCGCTTATACAATATTGAGGATGCAATTTGAATAGAACTCGCTTTTCTATGCCGATTCTTTCGTTAAATTATTCAATTGCTTGAGAACATTCTGAGAAATGGAGCTCCAGATGTATACGTATTCTTCAATATTAACGCCCCATTTAGAATGGATTCGAAGGAGGCTGGGCGAAAAAACCTAATTCTGAATGGGCCTTTCGCCTTTATGGGGATGATTGCTTCGGAATTTTCATTTGGTATAATACGTTTCTATTCTTTGTAATCATCCTTAAGTTTCAAATGTAGAATCAATAACTCACAATGGAAACTTCATTTTGGGACGAATCTGAAGTCCACAAGTCATTGACTTCTGTTTCAATAATCGATTTCTAAGCTTAGAAGGAATATTTTTGCAAGATGGTTCCTAATGAATTTAAATAGTAGTAATTCTACGCTTGATACGCTTCTGAGACATTCCTTTATACCATTAACCAAGCCAGGTAGTTCTGTGTGGAAGTCCCTCTGCGCAGGCTGACGTACACGTCAGAAAATAGAAATCCTTTGATGTGAAGCGCCATCGTTAGGTGATTCAAAGCATTGGAAGATACAAGAACAAACGTCTTAGTGAGTTTTTGGCAGTTTTAGATGATCTTAGAGGTCAGTTGAAAATAGTGTGAATAATGAATGATATTAAATCTGGTAAGATGGTTAATTATGCCCTATATAGATATTCTGGTAAAAGAAGAACTATGGTTATATCCATTTACTTGAATGTTTTGTTTATTCAATTCATTGTAAAGAATATCCAGGTTATTGCAGCATGCGCCATGATCTATTGTAGCTCTATTGTTCTGTGAGTTCAATAGTAAATTTACCTTTATAGGTAGAATTCTTTGATATAGAATTATTTGGTTCACATATTAAGCATGTCATAAATTAAGTGGTGAGAGATCCTTTGTTTATTTATTTCTAGGTTTTCTTGTTATCTACGTGATATTATTATTATTATTCATTACTAGTAAGCCAGTACATCCATAGGGTCGTAGATCTATAGGCCAGTAGATCCATAAGCCAGTAGTTCAATAAGCCTATAGATCAATATAGATCATGGATCAATATAGACCATAGATCAATGAAGCGCATAGAAACACGAAACACAGCAAAGAAACCCGTTGAAAGCAAAGAAACTCGAAAGAACTCGAAGAAACACGGAAGAAAGCGAAGAAACACGAAAGAACGCAAAAAGCCCAAAGGAATCCGAAAAAACTCGAAGGAACGCAAAAAAAATCGTTGAGAGCAAAAAAACATGAAAGAACTGGAAGAAACACGAAGATACGCGAAAAACCACGAAAGAACCCGAACAAACACGATAGAACGCGAAAAAATACAAAAGAACGCGAAAAAACACGATAGGACCCGAAGAAACACAAAAGAAAAAGTAACACGAAAGAACGCAAAAAATCCAAAAAACTCGAAAGAAAACTAAAAACCCCGAAGGAGCATAACAAAAATCGAAAGGGAGCAAAATATCCCGAAAGAACTTGTAAATTGCACATCCTGTATATCAATGGATCGCAAAGTCATTGTAAATTGCACACCCTGTATGATATTCTATTGAAATTAGCTCTCTCACGCGAAAAAACACGAAAACTTGAGAAAAACTCTGGTGAAAGTCAACGCTAGGAATGCGCAACTCATATGTGACACCCTGTGTATGAATCAAAAATATTTCATCGAATTGAGAAGCCGTAAGCAGAAACAGCCGAAATAACTCGATCGAAGGTAGCTGAAATAGGCAACGCATATGAGACACCCTGTATATAATTGATCAGCAGTGGGTGCTTTTTCCACCAAAAAAAAACCAAAAGAATATCGGTTCAACTCCATCGATTCGCGCTTGGTGAATTTTACAAAGGTAAAATAAAAATTATTCGATAAAGGTCTAAAGATGTAACCATGAACAGAGTGCCTCGCCGATTACTTCGAATTTCGTTCCATTCGTACACGCATAAACTAAGTTTTACGTCTAGAATATGACATATGAATCTACATAAGATTAGAATGTCAACGACAATTGTCATTTAGAGTAGGAATCGACAGGGGTGAAATGAATTGGCTAGGGATTGTAAAACTGATTCTATGCTGGGTAAATTTTTGAATTTCTTAAATACACATCGTAGACTGTTAAAATATAAGAGAATACCTCACCAGGGTTCTTATGAATCGTATGAATTGAAAAATTTTCAAAATATTATACGGAGTATGGATTAAAATTGTAATTGAAAATATGTGACAATGTTCTGTGAACGTCGGACGTGACTGATGATCTGGAAATTTGTGTTTGAGCCGAAGTAAGCTATTTTCAGCAATTAATTTAAAATATTTTTACTTGCGATTGTAAGATATGAATAGCCCTATCCAAAGGTCCGATTCTCGGGGAAGACACATATGAAAACGGCTTTTCCTGATCGCGTCAGTGGAAAAAGCCTTTTTCAATTTTACCGGACCATCCTTCGCGAAAAACCGGGAAATCGGTGTTTTAGATAATTTTTTTGAAAATGTTAGCGTGGTCGTAAAGGCCTGTGAAATGCACCTAACGAAAGTCCGTCTCATGAACTTTACGGTGCTCGCTTCGCTCGCGAGATCGCCTTCCCCTTTCTACCTCGAAATATCGCATTTCTGAACCCCTCGCCGACCCAAAGTTTTTTGATCTCCTTCGGTGGTTACCTGTATAGAACCATCGATTACCACAGAAGTATTCCTTATTGTCTTTGTATTTTCATGTTTGTTTCTTGATGCTATCTATGTCTATGTTCCCTCACTGCTGATTTTTTATATGTTTTGCTGATTTATCAAGTAGTAAAAGCACTTTCGTTTATTTATTTCTATGGTTCATACGATTATCTATTTATCTATATGCTTGTATTACATGGTATTTCTATTTTGGGGTCTCGGGATTGTATATGAGATTTCTTAGCTACCTGGATCGAAGGCCTTGAATGCCGTTTTCATTACCGAAGGAACCGAACCGTTACATTCATGTGCTATAAGGCATGATTGTACTTTCTTTCATTTTTTCAGAGCCGCCGCTGGAACTTTATGACCTTACCTGTGTTCCTCTTTCCTTGATTCTATGATTTATTGTTTTGTGTAATCACAATATTTTAATATCTGATAATAACTGCCTTCACGCTTGTTATCTAGAATAGGAGAATATGATTACTCTGGAGTAACACAAGTTACTTAAGTGTACCTCCTGCCCCAACGATCTCCAAGCAGTCTCATTTCTCCAATATCATAAGCTTAGATATCTTGGCTTGTGGCTTCAGTAGTCTCCACAACGATTGCATTGTCTAATTTAAATATAACTGAATAGATGGGTATTGATAATTTGACCTCGTAATGTTAGGTTTAGTAGTATAGGGGTTTTTTTATGCCTAAGGTTTTTTCCCTTTGCTTTTCGTTAGACCCTGAATAAAGAGCTAATTGTTTGGGTCTAATATTTGTATATTATTTACCATCTTTGTTTCCCAACTATTTTTCGCTTATCTCAATTATAACGAATTATAATTATTACTTAAATATAACGTAGAGTTCTGCCCTCGCAAGAAGATCTTTGTGGACAAATCTTTGTATCTGGAGTCATTCAGACCCCAGTGTTGAGAAATTGGCGAATGCAACAAACTTGAAATGAAAAATCTGGGTTTCATGTAATGAAAAAGTTTCGATGAATAAAATATTTCTTTATCTTATCCTTCTTGATTATTTTTAGGTAGGCCCGGCCGACCTTGCATACCCTAACGAGTCGTCAGTGCTAAAATCTAGTAAAAATATTTACAATATTCACCCTACGAAAATAATGACGATGTAATAAGTTCTACACTTCGTCGGCGTATGTTTTCGCTCATATAAAAAAATACTGCCCACGTGTGCAGAAGCACCATAAGAAACTGAGCATAATCAAAGCGTTGTTGTTTTTCATCTGCCAATATTTGTTTTCAATAATAATAACGATAGTTTCCGTTCGGATCAGCTCACGGCACACGTGTGCGAATGTTGAAAAACTTATTACAGATTTATTATAGCAAGAAGTCGTAAATGCACAAGGTATGTTAATAACAAAACACTCTGTAGGCTGGAAATATTATAATGGCTTAATTCATTCAAATATGTGCATATAAGCACGTTTGCAGCTTTTGTTTTATTTTTATCGAACAATATACGAAATAATATAGAATGTATGAGAGCACTATTGTTGCGTTTCCATTCTCGCAATAACCAGCCTCTTCATACCAGGTCGTTAAGGGCAGAAACATTCAGTTAGTCATACACACGTGATGTTGATTATTGGAATGTTTTTTCAATATGTCATACATCTGTTGGCTACGCCAATATTCAAGACTGCAAAGAGAACCAATCAGCGAACGATCAACAAGAAAATGTACAAGGTAATTCACCGAAACGTAATCATTAAACGTATCTGGAAAAACAGTATAAATTAAATAACTAGACGAATAAACAAAATGAATACCATGCGAAGACTTCATCATCACATTTTATTGCTATGAAAAATGGATAAATGTCATGTAAACATGTAGATATTGCATTCCTCATGAAGTGCACAGCAGTTTCATTCATATGAAAAAAAAATTACATTTATTTGTCCTCGATTTGTTTATTTCTGTTAGTCACTTTCGATAAAAAAGATTTATATTTCAGAAAAAATTCACCTGAAAAAGATTATAATCATACGCGATACACAGCAAACGCGATACCACTAAATAAGACAGACTCGAATTAGCGAAGACGTGCCTTGAATTTGAAAGTTTGGTTTACCCTATTTTCGAAGTAGATAACACGCTTCACAAAAAAGCAGATATAATTGATACCATTCAGTTACACTGAATAGGACAAGCCGCCACTGATCTGATGAATTGAAGTGTGATATAATTGATACCATTCAGTTCGTTGATGAAAAGCCACCAAAACTTCATATAAAAAGTACAACCTGAAGTTCCAAAATCATATGTTGCGTATTTATGTGCGAAATCTCTCGAAATAGAAAACATTCCAATATGGAAGGGTTTTCATGAAATTTTATCACGAGAGGTTACATATAAATTTATACGTTTACTACAGAGAAATCCCGATCTTCAGGAATCAGTGCAGATTTTCTATCAAGAAATGAAAGTATTAGAGAGCTTTATCCTATTGCGGAAAAAATAGTGAGATATCTGTACAACACAAGTGGTGAAAATTTGAGCATCGGTGAACTGAGATATAAAATATTCACAACCCCAGTTTTAGGAACCAGGAAAACATCACTCCAAGTAATGCTTCCTCCAACAGAGTCAGCATTGATTGAACACACCAGACGAGTTTATTACCAAATTCAGGTTTGGCTATCACGACCGTCGTTGAAACCTGAACATTGGGGTTGGCATAGATCACATTGAATGCTACTAAAATGATGACCAAAGCAGTAGCTCCACAGGAATTATTGAATAATGTGATTAAATTTATTCACACCATAGTTCAATTAGTTTCAGAAATTCACTCTTATTCTTTTTTTATTGATTCACATTTGTTAAAGGTATTCTGCAGCTGTAATGGAAAATCTGATGCTTCTCGCTAAAGTTGCAAAAAAGCAAGACTGAAATGTACAAGGTTCTGCAAAATGCCGTTACACATTTAACTTGTGAAAATGTCTCTGACCTGATAAACAGAATATAAATGAACTCTGATGTCGATGAAGACGAATGGGATCTAGATGACGCTGAGGGAGATGATATTGATGCATTTAATCGAAGAATCATAAGTAAAAATGAAAAAACAGTTTTTCCTGATATTATTCGATGCAGAAACTTTAATTATTATTCATTAATGCTATTGCTCTTCAGATAAGTACTACAGTTTTTTAATTAAACTCTTTTGTCCCACTACTCTGAATAAATTTCTTTCTTTCGAAGAATTACTATTATTTTACTATCAGAAACATACCTACCTACGTCTAAATTATTATTTGTATATCGTATGCATTTTAAGGAAATTCGGCTAGGAATTTGTTCATAATTGCGGCTGAAAACTGTTCTACTTTTTCAATTAATAAAATTTCAATTTCGTCAAATTACAAAATTTTCATTTTTAAAATGTATCCAATTTTTGACTTTTCTTTTTTTCATATTACTTCTAGCCTCCATTTAAGAATCTATATAGCCTTCGCTAGCACATCAGATCAGAAAACCGAACATTGTTTTACCCAAACTGTCCGTTTCCAACCAACTCAACATTATATGCTAGGGTTTGATATAATAAATGCAATACAATAACAAAACGGGTAGATTCCAACTCTGGCGAATATCTGCCAGATGTTTGGTTCAGCGTTCAGGTAGTCATTTCATCGAGCGCCAAATTTAAAATTCGTTGGTATTGCGCTACTGAAGAAATACGCTGTTTATCAGTAAACAAAATCACTTTCGGGAACGACAAGTACATAATTTGGACTAGAATTTTCCGCTCTACAACTTTTGTTTGAAACTTTTTCTCACTAAACCTTCTAATTCACGAAAATATCAGAAAAACCGTATTTTTCTCTATATTTTCAAGAATTTTTCAATGTTCCTGAAAATTTTAACACCTGCATTTTTGACCATATCTTTGTCTCATTATAACAATCAACATAACAAAAATGCAGCTCTTTCCGAGAAAAAGTGATTTCAACCCTTCCTTTACTGTAGTACTAGTCTTCCCTTGCACCGAACTCGCAATGACAACAGCTTAGTGAAAAACGTGTCACAGAATGGTGAATCTGGCAATGTCGCTAAATTCGATGATTTTGTCGATTTCCGTTGTTGAAATATTATGAAGCACATGGAGCTGCGAGCTGTTTGTTGAAAAAATCAATCTAGGTTCTCGATAAATTTTAATTTATAACCAATTTTCAGGAAAGAAATAAACTCTACAATGTTATTTCTATATGGATTTTGAAGATTGTTTCATTTTTCATTAATAGCAGGAAATTGTAAAAAAATAAAATTAATATATTTTTTTTAGCATATACAGGGTGAGTTTTTGACCACTGCGTTAATTTTAACCATAGATTCGTGACGTCAAAAGAAACATTTTCTTCCTATAACATTATACCAAATTTGGTCCCGTTCAAAAGATATAACGTGTTGAAATTTCATAAAAAAAAATGCATTTTCACCTGTAATACTCCAACGACAATATCAATTGAAATGATCTCTTGTAGATATTTTGGTATCAATAGATTTATTCCATTTCTTGTGAGTTTCTCACTACTACTGTACAGATTGGTTAAATTGCATGAAAAACAAAAATCACTTGAACTAAAGGTCCGTATCTTGTACTTCCTAGAATCATTAGTCTTTTTTACAGATAAAATCATTCATCTTTTTTCCTAAATTGAGATTTTGAAGTTGAAAGGAATTAAATCGATAGAATCATCTGATGAAACAGTGAATCATTTCTTAGAGGGAAAATAATGTTTTTAAACAATTTAGATTCATTAGTGGATGCTGTGGAAGGTATTTTTCATTCAAACTAAACTGGATTGTGAAAACTTAAAATGCTTATAACTTTTTAACGAAACTGAATATCGAAACACGGTATGGGAAAAAAGTTTTTTTTTTTATCTCAAGAACCTATGGTTAAAATTAAGACAGTGGTCAAAGACTCACTCTGTATATTAGATAGTTTTTTCATTGAAATCATAATTTATTGAAGGATAGTGTGGTATTAAAGCGCACTATTGAAAAGGAATAAAAATATGGCAATAAAACATTAGAAAGAAAATATGTAAATATTACAGCTTACATCTTTATGCTAACATAAAATTCAGTAGCTCATCTTTATTTTGATTTTTTTTGACTATCAACATCATTTCAATATAAGGATTTTCAACCAAATGAAAATAATTTCAAACTTATACAATCCTTTATATTTTTAATATCGAATATATATTATAAAAATGAATCGCTTCCAATCAAACATGACAGATTCAGAGTGTTCTGTTTCGTCAACCGAAACCTCCTGAAAAAGCCAATTTGCTCCTATCACGAAAGTATTCAGCTCTATTCTATTCCAAATGTAGAGGGTCTAATCGATTATTTTACACATACATCGAAATTGTCCCCAAATATGTCGTCAATTTCATTCAACTTATTCATAAGTCCATACTTTCCATTATTGAATCACGTCTACAATACGAAAATTGACCAACACACAACAATAAATATTTGGAGGTTATGTTTATGAATGTTCAAGACGGCCCAAGTCTTTCGTAAGCCATGAACAATGACGACTTAAAATAATAACTTATACTTCGCTTAATCTGTTGTGCAGGAGAATTTGTGTCTCAAACTTCAGAATTAAGATGGCGTTAAGTCAGACCTAGATATGACGGTGCAAGTGGACACTATAGTCACTGACTAACACACAGACTAACTGCAGATATTCAAAATAATTTGTAAGACTGCGTGTACTTTATGCACCATTCATATGCGATAACTTTCAGGACAACCTCCTCAGAAAATTTAACTGGAAAGATGATGGAGTTTTGAAGAGACCCGAAGAGACCGAGGCAAAACCACAGCAAATTTTTGGTTTGCATCAATCGCTTTCAAAAATAACAAAAACAACGTCACTCAAAACATTGTAACTCGATGAATAATACACCAAACAAAAATTTTGAAATCTTCGTAAGTTTGGCACAATTGCTCGCTTTTTAAGGGTCATTAATATAGACCGTATACGGAAATACATATTTCGATTAATTGATTGAATTCGATTACCTTTTTGAAAAATGCCAACCCGCCATTAGAAAAACTACGATGAGCAGGAAAATCTGAAAAAGAACAAAACCAATCAAAAATCAATAATATATCAAGAGGAGTAATGCTATATTGAGAACAGTAACAAATCAAAGTTATAAGGAAATGACGATGTAACATGATGTATCAGCGTCCCCAAATCTGAAGTCAACTGAGGTGATCTCAAAAACCCTTCGAACTAAAAAAACCGTGTCGAACAAGATGAACCATCTGTTGACTTAGAAACTGCTAAATTCGAGGACTGCAGAACATTTGTACTCTCCTTACTACCAAATAATGCGCTAGACATTTCGATTCTTTTGTTGACCGAATCATCGACATAACTCATCGCAATTTCGGTGCTCTTCCACCCTCCTGCACGCTTTAGTGCTAAAATATCTTCACCCGAATCCGCAACCATAGTGGCTCCAGTAACTCTGGGTCTTTTAAACCTAAATATTTCGCTATTTGCTTTGGGACACCACCAATAGTGTGCTGGCCAGCATTAAGAGAAATGCACTTTCTATGTAGATATATAAAAAAAATCTTAGGCTTTCTGTTCCAGGAGGCCGAAGATTTACATATTTTCTGTATAAAACATGAAGGGATTGAAGCTACAGCCGTTATCGGTTATAGTGAATCTTCTTGTTGTTGAATTTTTGTATGCCGCAATGTCACAATAACGTATTTTCCCATATCTTCTACATCATACATGTTTAGGGAGAGAATTTCGTCACATCGACAACATCCAAAAATCCCAAATATTGTTACAATTTTTTCGCCAGCAACCACTGGTCATCAGGAGCCTGTAAAAGAAATTGTTCAGCCTCTTCTTTACTTAATACCTTGGCATTTTTGGGCGTATAACGCTCATTTTTTCGTTTAAGAAACGCTATTAACTTTTGAAATCTGCAAATGACAACTAAACGTCATATTTTTCAATAAATTTTTAAGGAGAACAAACCTGCGAACAGGGCATTTTCTTTCATTTCCAAACAGCTTTTCAGCATAGACCATTTTGCCCATAAAGTATTAGGGCTGAATCTAGCTGACAGTTGATTTAAGTAGACCAACAAAACATCTTCAGTTACCCCAATCACACTATTTTTGTTGTGCCACTTTTTGAAGTCGTCGCTTTCTCGCTCGTACCTTGAAGCTGATTTTGCAGGTAATAAACTTGAAGCTACACTGCTGGCTGCCTCAATAATTTCTTTTGGTACATTCATTTTCGCTTTCGCCAAAACAAATGTAAAGGAAAATAAACAGACATGTTCATGGCAACACTTCCATAGCTTACGACATTTGCCTTAAATTTTTGAGATTTTTTTGGAATTTATCTAACCTTTTTACAAATGAGAAACAAATAAAATATAAAACAATACACGCAAGGTAACGGGTTCTACTGGCTCAAGGAGGTAACTGACTCGCCTGCGGCTCGTCAGTTATATCCTCCATTCGCTAGTAAAAACCCTTTTACCTTGCTAGTAATGTTATATACTATTTCTTCAATAAGAAGTCAAAATGAGTATTTCGTTTCTGCAACCGTACAAGTTGCATTGATTAGAGTTGAACGCGGTAAATTTATTTGCTTATGAAGGGGCTGCGCTACAGGGAAAATGTACTGATGTATTATTTAGCAGAAAATCCATGAAAAATTCAACTCAATTTTATTAAGTCGGCGAGTAGAAAATACTGAAATATTTAATAGGAATTATTTTTACAGGGAAAATCGATACTGATTTTTCCCTTCAAGTCAGGTTTCACTGTTAGAAAACGTAAAGGGAATTATTTTAGAAGGTAAGATTCGATAAAATCATTCTCTGAATAATATATGTGGCAGAGATTGAGTTTACTTCAGGGAGATGTATGAGAATTTTAGAACAGATACAAGTAGAGCTTTGGTGCAATTCACCCTGGTGTACTTTTCACTTTTGGATAGTAAAGTTATTGCTGAGACTTGCTGGTAGAAACAGTTTTATGATGGTTGGTGAGTTCATGATCAATAAAGGTTATTTCTAATTGGGGTTCAATTCATCGAATTTTGGCATAGGTACTTTGTGGTCCCAAGTGAAATAGATACCCACCCATCTCGAAAACCTTTGATATCTTTATACTCATAGTTTGACATCAAAATAATGATAAATCATCGTTCAACATAAATCAAAAATTTTGTACATATAGGTATTCCTATCTACTACCTAGAGAACAGATTAGTTTTGTCGCCCAACAGATCACTATTCTGCCAAAAAAAGATAACTATTCCCGCACAAATCGATCTCTATTCTCGCCCATCACTATTCTCGACTATCATCATCTGCATTAGTTGGAAATTACGAACTGTATAAAAAAGGAAAAGAAGAGGTTCCAAAATATGATCAAGTGCTGTTGGAACACTGTATACGCCTCTAAAGCCACCTTGATGATATGGTGGTATACCAAAGGAAGAGCAGTACTCTTATAGTAGGTACCTTATAGATCTTCGATAAGAAGAGAAGGGTAATAATTGACCGAAAGTCACCAAGGTATGTTGGTTTAGTAACCCTTCAGTTAAAGGACACATAGGTATGCACACATGATGTTGTTTATTTGGATTTCGCCAAGGCGTTTGACAGAGTTCCCCACCGTCGGCTGATTCATAAGCTGGAGCATATGGGAATTCGAGGAGGATTGCTCTCATGGATAAAGTCTTTCCTCAGTGATAGAACTTTTAAAGTTCGGGTTGGTGGTGTTTTCTCTACAAGCGATAGGAAGGTTAAAAGTGGCGTTCCCCAGGGATCGGTTCTTGGTCCGATACTCTTCCTGCTGTACAGAGCGGATCTTCCACAGTCGTTGATCTCCAAATGTCTCCTGTTCGCCGACGATGCCAAATTATACAGCGTTCCGTCCCTTACCGCAGGCCAGCTGCAGTCTGACCTGGATAGAATTGCTCTCTGGGTTGAAAAATGGTTGCAGCCTCTCAACATCAGCAAGTGCTGCGAACTGCACCTCGGCAGAAATAACCCCAAACGTCCTTATACGCTGGCTGGAGAACCTCTTACTGGGGCCCGGAGCCATCGTGATCTTGGTGTGATCGTCAATTCTGATCTTGAATGGTCGGAGCATATAACCGAGACTTGCAGTAGAGCTAAGAAGGCCGCCTACCTCATTCAGCGGTCCATCAGGGGTTGTAATATACAGACTGCCAAATTGCTGTACACAACCTACGTGGGGCCTATTCTGGAGTACGCCGGGCCAGTTTGGTGGGTGGCTCTAAAATCTGACTTACAACTTCTTGAGTCTATCCAGAGATGGTGCACAAGAATTCCGTTTTCCTGGTTATCTCGATCAAGCTTCGAGGCGAGGATGGGGTTGTTTGGGCTAACCAGTTTTGAGGACCGGCGTGCCAGGGGTGACATTATAGTGGCTTTTAGGGCTACGCATGGATTCTTTGGTAAAGACCTTAAAAGTTCATTTCCTTTAAATATAAGCCATCTTCGCGGACATAGTTTCAAACTTGCCAAGGAATCGTTTAAGACCACCTGCCGGATGAACTTCCTACCTAACAGAATTTTCGACGTTTGGAATCGTCTCCAGGATGAAGTGGTGAATGTTGATACTGTCAACAGGTTCAAGAACAGGTTCGACCGATGGAGAAGTGCTTGAATTTGTATAATTTCTGGCATGCATTGTATATATTAGTTCTGTATTAAGTGCATAGGTTTAACCTCCACTCTTATTGTAGTGTAATAATAATAATATGAAGGATAGAAGCCGATCTTTAAGCAAGAGTTAATTATATTAGTTATTGGAGGCAGCAACTTTGGCAGGAACCCTTTCAATTGACCGCTGTCTTCAACTGATTTATTAAATACAAGATAATGATGAATTTCTTTTATTTTCGATGCGTCGATTAATAAGCTTTCCTGCAGAATTTCGTTGATGATATCAACTTGGTGACATACTTTTTCTCAACCCTAAATTATTAAATCTAAATTTCCACGAATGTGCGCCACCCGGAAAAGCAATTCGGTAAATGTAATTAGACAAAGATTAATTTCAGTGGAGCGGAGAGTTCAACATTAGTTGTGAGCCAGCCTCATGTTTGCCGGTGCTAGCTCTTTCTGATAACTCAGAATTATAGTTTAATCTCATACTTTAATTAAATAAGGAATCGCTTAGACAGTTGGTCTGAGTGTGTGTGGGTAATATACTGACGGATACGGAACTCCCATAACCTGGAATGACAAGAGGGATGTGGAAAACAAACTTATTATATCATTACCGAGGAGAGTGGAAATAGAGAAAAAATTCGTGCATTATAGAAGGTCATGAAAAATTTGATATTATAAGACTTTCTACTTCTTGTGATGCCGTCTCCTTTCAGAAAAGTTGGCGACTATCATGAAATAAGTTCTTGCTATTGTGTCCTGTGTTATCAATAGGGCTATATCTTGGATACCAAACCATTACCATAGATTCCGTGCCAATGAAAATCTTCTCCGCCCAAGTCCTCATTCTCCATCTATTTCACCTTCGATAATGTCTTGCATTGAATTATATTTGTCGTTCCTAAATATGTTACCGAAATACGCAGCCTTGTCTCATTTCACTATCCTAAGGATTTCAGTTGATTTTCCACCATGACGTAGTACTTCGGTGTTGGTGACGTGATCAATCCATGGAATTTTTTGCATTCGGTACATCACAATCGCGAAAGCTTTCAGCCTGTTCATATAAGAGATATTGACCGTCCATTTCCCTGCGCCATGAAGTAACACCCGCAGAACATAATATCTCACAACACGCCAGCGAGTTTCAAATCACAGTTGTCAGTTACCTAATAGATGTTTAAGGGTTTGGAATACCTCAAATTCAGGGAAGAAGCGAAAACATTAAAAATGATCCATCAAGAATAAAAAACTTATCAACAGTACTACCTGACTTCGTGGTTGAATTGAATTGAAACACTCAACTTGGGCCCCTAATATTCCATCGATATACACTGATCAACAATTGCTAGGGATCACTTATGAACTTCTCTTCATTTGTATTTTTTTCAAGTTATCTCGTGAATATCTGTACATTATATGTTCTCTAAGGAAAAATTAAGATGTTTCGAGATGATTATATCAAATTTTTCCTCACTTCATCGGCTCTTGTTCACATATTCGATTATTATCTGTAGGCTGTTACAGGTGGAGTGAAAAACAATGTGGAATTTGTTATTAAATCTGTTTTTTTCTCTCGTTCAAACACATAAGGTGACAATAATTGAAGAAATGAAAACAATATCAGCTTATCAGTCATGCTGAGAAGACGTTTGGCTCCTGTTGAACTGGACCAAATCATACGGTGGATACAGGAAGGTTTGTCCCAGCGAGAAGTATCCCGGTGGTTGAATATTTCGCAAAGTGTCGTGAGTTGGGCTTGGAATAAGTTCATCCAAAACGATTCAGTATCTTATGTTCATGGGGGAGGTCGGCAGCGCAGTACAACAGCTGCCCAAGATCGTCTTTTGATCCTCAATGCTAGGAGAAATCCCACTTACCCGACGTCGCGGCTCAATAGATCACTGAGAGTTGTAACAGGAGTTCTAATTTCGAACTCGAATTTCGACCACTACATGTTCGTGGTTTGAGAGCACGTAGGAGGGTACAGCATCCCCGTTTGAATAGGGAACACCGGGTTCATCGACGGCAATGGGCTGAGGAGCACCGCAATTGGACAGTTGAAGATTGGAGCCGATGTTCATTTACGGATGAGTCTAGATTTCGTTTGGTCAACTCCGATGGAGGTATTCTTGCTTGAAATGAAAGAGGTCGAAGGTATGCAGAACAGTTTATGGTACCCACAGCAGCTTTTGGCGGAGGTTCTTTATGTGTATTGGGAGGAATTTGTTTGAACCAACCAACGCACAGAGTTGGTTGTTCTGCAGAACACCACAATGACCAGCCAGAGATATCACGATATGATTATTGAACCCATAAGTGTTCCGTTTGCGGCTGCCTTGGGCGAGAATTTCATTTTAATTGTCGATAATACCCGTCCACACCGTAGTCGTCTGGTTAATGAAGCGCTAGAAACTCATGGTGTTGATAGGATGGACTGGCCAGCTCACTCTCCAGACATGAATTGCATCGAACATGTCTGGTCTGAGATGTCTAGACAATTGTCAACCTTAGAAAAACCGATCAATAACCTGGAGGACCTTTCTAACGCTTTACGGGATATTTGGACGAATTTGCCCCAAAATTTTATAAATCGTTTGATTGAAAGTATGCCTCGTAGGGTAGAATGCTTGGGACGAGCTCGTGGACCACCCAGGTACTAGCTTAACCGAAATTTCAGCCTTCTTGTGGTTTCATCATAAAATTTTTATGTTATTCAAACACAGAATTTCGAGTGTTCCTAATAAAGTCTATTTCTCTCTCCAACTTTCCATTTTTTCATTTTTTCTCAAGTGAACCATATAATCAACTGAAAATACTCTGATATCTGACTAAATTTATAATCTTGAAGCGATAGATGTGTAGACAATATGTAGACAACTAGCAAACAAATGGTTGTGTACCACTCAGCATTGACTGTTCTGCGTTGTTCTAGTGGTACGCTTGCGGCATGTCCAGTTTTTCCGAAAAAAAACAGGCTACCATTTGCTTGAATCGTGCATCGTGCGCGAGCAACTTTAGTGGGATTTGGCTCATCTAGAATCACACATAAAGTCGACTGCTGCTTACTTTCGCGCTTATACGCGTAAATCCACGATTCATTACCTGTGACGATGTCATAGACGTGCATCGAAGCACCGCGATTGTATTTTTGGAGCATTTATTTGGACCAATCCATTTTTGAGCGATTGACAAATTGTGTGGGAACCGACGCGAACAAATTTTTTTGACGATCAAATGTTCATGCAATATTGAATGTATGCACTAATGCCTAAGGTTGTCTCAATCTAACGATCTTGCAATATCAGTTGGCACACAGCATCAATGGTTTCCGGAACAACAAGTGATTTTGGACGGCCTTCACGAAATTCGTCTTGGAGTGAATTACGACCCCGATTAAAATCACCAAACCATTGATAAACGCAGTTCCTTCATGGAGCTTCATCGCCAAAAATTGAATTGAGTTCACCGATGCACTGTTGTTGAGTTAATTCACGTCGAAAGTTGTAAAAAATAATCGCACGAAAATATTCACGACTTAATTCGATTTTTTTGGGGCCAAATAATCATTGATCATATACATTTGTGACTTGGGGATACCTAGTTTCATTTCAAACTTTCTGCTCACGAAGATCGCAAAGCAACTAATTTGTACTTGGAGAAATAAGGTATTTCGAAGAGCAAGGACTTAATGAAACAAAGATATCAATTCCTTTATGATTTTCGATAGAGAAGACCCCTTCAGACAAGAGAATAAACTCTGGTTTTCGAAAACAACGGAGAAAAGACTGTGTGTGGCTATTTCGAATTCAAGATATAGGTTTGTTGATCTATTCACATTCATCATTGTTGTTTTTTTAGAATCACACTGATCCAGTGACCAGGTTCAGACTTAGGAACAAGCACTAACATCATTCATCTAACAATATAAATAATTCGAGTAAAGAGGCGATTCTGATATTCAATAAATAGCTTTCAAAAGTCCATAAAGTATGAGATATCTTAATGAAATCTTCGAACCTCCAAGTACAATTCCTCCAGGATGAATCCCGAGCAGAATCAATACCTACCTGAAAATGCTTTCAAATATATTGGGATAATTAAATATACATGGAAAATCGTTAAAAATGCAGAACGTTGTACTCTAATCTTTGAGATAGTGGTGATATAGGGGTGTTCAACATCAGTTCAACTGGGGATTCCATCTGCTCACATAAATAATTAATAAATGGAACTCTGTATAGAATTGGGGAGATTTTAACACTACGTGCTCTCTCTATATGGTCGATAAACCTATTCAGGATTAAGATCCTTTGCGAAAGTGAAATTTTCAACAGAGGAGAACTTTCAAATATAATGCAGTTTAAATTAGGAATATCAAACACTTGGTGTTTGCTCATCCACGTTTCGGAAAGAAGTAAGAAATTAGTTATTTGAATTACAGACTTGGACAAATCCAATCTATGGCTTTGTAGACTTTGACAATTTAATGTGGTTATAGAAATGCCATTTATAATTTGAAGAATATCCAAGAATAATTTGTATACCATTTTTAATTTTACATAATTCATTATTTCCTAAAACACTGAATTTCCTAAATAATTTCTTGTACTAGGGTTTTATGTGATACCCCGTCACTAACCCTTGTTCTATATGCTTTATTGTTTGCTAACTAAATATTGTAAGCCAAAAGTTCAGAAGAATATATACAGGGTGTCTCAAGTTCGAGTGCCTATTAGACGTTTCTGGAAAACTAGACATATTTGAAATCTGAAAATTGGAATTATGATATTGTTCGAAGTTCTCTACAGAGTTAAAATATTTTTGAAGCCCAGAGTGAAAATAAATTCGACGAAAACATTTTTTTTTCAAGTTTTCCATTCCTGGTATGATCGAGTATTCAATAGTGAATACATTTCTGTTAAAACTATTGTATTAAATCGAATAGTTTTCAAAATATCCAAAAAAAAACTGGAAAAAAAGTCAAATATGTTCAGTCACTAATATGTTCATTATTCTTATTTTAAATATCCTAAGCGTAAACCTTTTTTACAACATCGAAGAGGAAGGATGTGAAAAGGTCATGCATATTTTGGATTTCAAAAATATCATCACAGGGTGTTTCAAATTTTGTGTTGAAAATTGTGATCTTAAATTGGCAATAACTTCTGTTTTTCAAATTAGAACCCTATTTTTATATAATTGTGTTGGATTCTGCGGTCAAAAATAATGATAGTTTTCTCACATGATTATGCTCCTAATTCTGGATTTATGGTATACAAAGAGTCAAATTGATTGCATCTAAAAAAATTTAATGAATATTCTTTCGAAACCATGGGAACATTCTTTACCCATAGAAGATAAATTATCTGTTAATAATTCACAAGTGTCAGGTGATATTGTTATTCGTTATCTTCATTTCTCGATTTAACAAAATGAATCGTTATTCTAATTACGAAATTCTGGATCTATTTTATATACATGGTGAATGTGACAGAATTATTAATAGAACCTGCCGGGCTTTCAACGAGAAGTATCCCCATTTACCTTACCAAACTTTCGAAGTTTTGGATGTGTTAGAGCCCCTAAAGAATACAAAAGAAGGGTAGTTGATGATGAGGAAAATGAAATTAATGTTTTGACTTATTTCGAAGCGAATGAAAATGTATCTATTCGATTTGATTTGACTCTACGTACTACATAAATCCAGAAAATCTCAAATAACTGAATAAATTATTGAATTTAGGAGCATAATCAGGTGAGAAAACTATCATTATTTTTGACCGCAGAATCCAACACAATTATAAAAAAATAGGGTTCTAATTTGAAAAACAGAAGTTATGGCCAATTTAAGATCACAATTTTCAACACAAAATTTGAAACACCCTGTGATGATATTTTTGAAATCCAAAAGATGCATGACCTTTTCACATCCTTCCTCTTCGATGTTGTAAAAACGGTTTACGCTCAGGATATTTAAAATAAGAATAATGAACATATTACTGACTGAACATATTTGACTTTTTTTTCCAGTTTTTTTAGATAATTTGAAAACTATTCGATTCAATGCAATAGTTTTAACAGAAATGTATTCACTATTGAATACTCGATCATACCAGGAATGGAAAACTTGAAAAAAAAGTCAGTAAAATTAAAGAGAGAAATCAAGAAAAACTACATAAAATTGAGCACGATTTTTCTTTTGCGAATTGTATCGATTCTACATTAGCCGATGGAACATGTGTACACACAATACAACCATTGCAAAATATTTTATATTTATAAATAAACTAATACTTACGTATTCAATTCTTTTGCACTGAATAATTTCCTGTTAATATCACTGTCAATTGCATTCAAGTCACTTGTTAGTTCACTTGCCATTGTTACTATATTCATTATTGTTTTGACGAATTTAATTTTATGAAAATAAACGTGACTACTCACGAGTAAAATGTATCTATAATGTGAGAATTCGCCACGTGCTTGTCCATGAATTCATAAGTATATATTATGTATTGGCGGGGTGGATAGGTAATAGAGAGAGAAGGGATGAGAGAACGAAAGAAAAAAGAAAGGTATTATACACTACTCCCTTGTGTATACGACTGTCGCGTCTGCGCACGTCTAATTTAACGGTTTTATTCCACGGACTTTTTCTTACGGTTTTACTATCACTTTTTTTCAGTTTGGTCGCGCATCAAAATCCCTATCTCCCCCAAGCCTGCCGTAAGGAACTTAGTTCCAAAAATTAAAAGGCTTAGCGTCAAGCAACTTAGAATTAATATATGGAAAATAAGAAAAGGAAAATTTTTCTTGAATGTATATATACATTAAGACGAGGCACAACAGTTTTTGTATATAATATGGAAATTAACCCAAACTATCTGACAATGCAAGAGCTAAGTATTGACATTAAGTTACCAACGCCCAGCATTCCAAAATGAGTGTTCGTGAACATTGCCATCATTGGCCAGAAATGGATAACAAGCCACCCCGATACCATAAATTTTTATGTCCGTTGTGACTGAAAAAAGAAATTTATTGCAGCGAAAATTTTTCCAAGGTGTTTTTGCGGGACTTTCCCGACAAGTTATAATTAAACAGAAATAGTTACAATCGCAAAACAGAAAATCCGAATGTATCGCTTGTCAACTTCGACCATTTGGAAGTTTTCCAATGAAAACGCTAAATTATTAGTCTTTCGGTTGGGGTAGACGTCGAACTTGGAAATGCAGTTTCCCATTTATCTAATGGAAAATGGTATATTGAGACGTAATCGAATTTTCGCTACGGACGGTGCTGCATACTTGACAAATAAAAATTTCTAATATCCGATTTTACAACCAATCCAGTCATTAATTCTGTTCAAAATCAACAACCGATGAGTGCTTTGATAAAATGTCTTTATCTTTTAGCTTCACGAATGTCTTTCTCTTTCTGTATTTCTGGCTAGTGGAGCAGTGAGAACGACAAAAATTTTTACCAAATTGTGTGTCGTTCGTCAAATTCGAGGAACTGGCTTTATTTGGAACTTTAAAATTATCAATTTCAAATTTGTCTGCGTTCAATAAAAAATGAATAGGAAATATGAGTACAATATGACTGTCGTTGATTCAAATTTCATTTCCCTTCAAAATTTTCATTTTCGAAATGACAGAACTTGAATTATTCCTTATCGTTCTGCTGAATATTTCTAATGAACTCATTCAATATTGAAAATCATTGAGATGAGTAGTTTTTTTTAACCAAAATGCAGCCAGGAATATAGAGAGCAACTCTCGTATGATTAAGAAGGGCTTCTATGAAAGAGTTTATAAATGCATACCTGAAAATTGAAGAATCAACTGGTAGTAGTATACAGCATAATAAGATAACCCTGAAATAAAAAAAATTAATTAGTATATTATTCAAATGAGATTCAATGAAAAACTGTATTTGTCAATCAATACTTCCTTTAAGAGTAATCTATACAGTTCATTCATAGGAAACAAGAAAACCTGCATCAATTTCAACAAAATTAGAACATTAACAAAATTGAAATATAAACAAATTTAGGTCATTTATTCGTAAAAACCTAATGAAGAGGTTAAATTCAGTACCAAAATAAAAAAGTCCTCCCCATTCAATACAGGATAAAGGATACAGTTTCACGACGACCCCCACAGGCCTATCTCCTAAACTAGATACATCAATCCCATGAAAATTTGAGGATTTATTCGTTTCTCATTTGTAAACGTCATTTTCAAAAGCACAATATTAATCAAGAAAGTAAGAAAGTATCAAGTGAGTAACTTGTAAAACTGACAGTTAACTTGCTCGCTTGCGGCTCGTCAGTTATATCCTCCATTCGCCAGTACCCTCTTACCTTGCTAGTAATGTTGTATACTATTTGAATTATTTTCACTTCAAAACTGTTATTCCGGTTATACCTAAATTAGACATCAACTTCATTTTTCCAAATGGAGCCCCTGAATATTTATGAAGGATAACCCATATTGGTTACAGAAAGTTATAAGGACTTTTCGAAGAAAATAGAGTTGGATGGTGTTATGAAAAGCAAAATATGTCGAATCCGTATTTGTATTATTAAATATTGAATTTCTTCATGAACCTCGAAACTAAGCGAAGGATATTAGTTTTAAAACAGATCATATAGGGTGATGCAAAATCGCTACCAAATATGAACATCTGAAAGAGCTCAAAGTCGATATTTTCAAGAGAACCACTATTTTTGCGCGCCTGTTATAGTTTATAAACTAGCAGAAAAGCGCACTGTCGCTTGGCCCAAATATCTGTAATTTTCGACTATCAAGCCGAAAATGGTATCAATCGATTGGGTTTGACTCTTTGATACAAATGCGGGGTCAAACTTGAGTATTCGTATAGTCTGTATCTATTTAACTGCAACAAGTGCGTAAAAACTCCTTAACCCACGTCAGTGTAGATATTTTCTACTCATTAGATTTGGCTTAAATAAGCGATAAAGAATTATGGAGGTTGAGTGGGAATCTAATGAAATGTTCGATAAAGAACTCATTTCCCATCCATCTGAAAAAATTCCTGGTTTTGATCTCCCAAGTAAAATTCAGGCAGTTCTGAATCGTTTGAGAAAAGGTTTTCATGAGGAACTAGTTCTTTATAGCTTCAGACTTTCAGGGATCATCAAATTATATCTAATTTAACATAGGAATGCTTCAAATTAAGCATATGAGTTTTAAAAACTTCGAACCCAGTCTCCTAGATTTGTTTTGTATGGTTATAAAAGTTTTTTCACGTCTTTATTTCATATACCGATTCAGCCTGGTTCACAAACTTAAGAGATATTGAAATTTGACTTTGTCATAATATTTCTGAATGTTTATTATGATGCATGTATGATTAAAATTACATCAATATTGAAACTGGAAGCTATAGTCTCATAAACAATGAAGATTAGAATGGAATGCATTATCTGAGCATAATCATTTCATACTGAATTGAATAATTTCAAATTATCGAAATACTTGCCATATTTTCCAACATTTTTTTTTGAAGAAAGCTACAAATAACTGTTGAAAGTTTCAAACATAATCAAAACAACAAGGAACCACAGAACACTTTTTTATTGGGCACTACCCACCACAGAGACGTTAGAATAACATTTTAATGTGGTAATAATTCACTCTAGTTATTCTGAGAACAATTATAACTGAATATCAATAATGGTTACAGATATTATATTTCATTTAAAAAATTTTGCAATTATTAATTTTTTCTCTCCTGGGGTTCGGTAATAAATTAATAATTTATGGTAAGGTATTAAAATTTGACATAATCTATGAATAACCATTATTCTATATTTAGACATAGACCTGTTCACTGGTCAATATTCAAGAACGCCTGTCAAGGAGAAGAAACTTCAGAAATATCAGTGTTTAAAAAATCATAGATGATTATTTCTGGCTATGAGTGAAGAAAAAAATGTGACACCCTCATGCCTTGGAAGTTTTCATAAAAATTGTGGTTTTCATTATTTGGAAATCTTTAGAAGAAAATTACAGATGTATGATGATAACATCCAATAATTCTGAGTTTTTTTTTTTTTGATTTCTCACTAGAAAGGGATGGTTTATAATCTTGTAGTAGAAAGAAATTATGGTAGAACAAAATCTATATTTACAGTGTTGAATTTTTTTTAACAGAAAATCAGTATTTTTTATCTTCCTTCTGAATATGGACCTCATCTGATAAAACATGAGTGAGTCAATCATTTTTTAGATTCTCAGATTCAATAGTGGATGCTGTGGAAGATAATTTTCATTCAAACTAAACTGGACTTCAGAGGAGTATTTGCCCAATGTGAAAACTTAAAATGCTTATAACGTTTTAATGCCGCTGAATATGGAAAAACGGCATGGGAAAAAAGTGTTTCTTTTTGTTAAAAATTGCAAGAATTTTTTAACCCTACAACTCAACCTACTCTACGCTCATGGATTGTCTACCTCATGTATCAGCGCTAACTTCATGATGTGTGTGACAGTTGATCGATACTTACGATCGATGAAAAAATCAGCTCGAAAAAAATAACAAATCATGTGTGATTCTCTCAATTTTGATTGCTCGAGTTCCTCTTCTCCAATTGAGAATTCTCTTCGAACTCCTCGTTACTTTAACTCAAGTTACACTCCATATTACATTCTCGACACCTCTAATTCATGTTTTCAGTAATATTTTTCATATTCTAAAATATTCTACATTCAACCACGTGCCAACTCAGCTATCTTTTTCATATCTGTTCTTTTGCAAATCACTCCCCCTACGTTAACACTGAATTCCTCAATTTACTGCCAGATTCACTTGTAATTTACTCATTTTCACTCACACATATTTCACTCAACTTTTATACATGTTCATCTCTTTATGATTAGACTTCTCAGGCCTTATAACTTTCAGATATCTGTACGTGCCATGCCAGGATCATCATGGGATTCTGCAACCAGGATGGTCTCAATATTCATTCAAGACTTCTCGATAAGAAATATAGTTACCAGAACCCTCGTTAGACCTGGTTGGAGAAATCACCTGATGATTCTACATTGATATTGCACCTCGAATACTTAAGTATACACTCTAACAACTCCTTTTTCATCTTCTCAGTACTTATATTGCCTGATATTCATCATTGTTCTCAACTAATCATATTATATAATCTCAAAGAATAGTGTTGTCACTTCAGTTCAAGTTTATGATAATTTTCTCTACATCTCTTATTGTACAAATAATTCATCTCAATTCTTGAATTATCATAGGAATCCTTCTGCTTTTCTAATATAACTATTATTACAGTAAGCGTTGATCATTCTATGATAAATCTCTCAATTAAGTTAACATTATACATATGCTTTCTTAAAAACTAATCACTTCCTCAACTGCTCTTTATTTTATATAACTTTATCTCCTCTCAAGCCTCATTTCATACAGTTCAACTCTCCACAGATAATTATGTATTTCTACTTCTGTTTTTCTGATAGATTAGACAGGCTATCACTGTAAACGTTGTGAATCGTAATTATTGTTTCTCTTTAATCGCTCTGAAAGTCTGTCTAGTTACATTATTAACCTCAACATCTCACTTTATCAATAAAACCTTCTGTTTTTCTGATAGTAGACAGTTTGAAATAAATTCAAACTCTATCACTGTAAACTTTGTGTTTGATTGATAGATGGCGCCTCTACTCTCAATATTCTTGACTTTAATAATTTCGGCAACACACATTACTCGATCTAGTCTTGAAGACAACGCTGTTTCTCAAGTAAACACAACGTAATAACTCTTCTGTTGTGAAATATGATACTACATTTTCTCAAGGTAACTTCTCAATTATTCTAACACTCAATATTCTCTCTATAATTTCTCTCATATTTGTAAATAGGTCTACTCTGTTTAGATGTTGTTAATTTTGTATATATTTTAACTACGTGCGAGTAACTGTTTATCATGTGAATGTGAACATTATACTATAAACATTTTATTTTACCACGTCTAGCTCAATCATTTGGTAACAGTCCACTTTTGAGTAATTGCCAAAAATCTCAACACCCAGATTTTTGAACACTTTTCATCTCAGGAACCTATGGTTCAGTGGTCTAAGAGTCACCCTGTATTTAAGAATTTATATTGGAATTATACTTGATATGACTTTCTGATGCTGACAGACGTAAGTCATCGAGTGTTTATTTTTCTAATTTTTTACATTGTATATATTTTAGCATACTGAAGAAGAACTGCTGCAGGTTCAAAATATAGATGTTGATGACGCTTAATTGTTGATACTTTATATATGTATATATATATTATATCCCAATTGTCAGATTTCAAATATGCCCAGGTTTCCAAAAACTTCTAATAGGCACTCGAACTTCTTTTTCTTGGACAATCTTGAATTGCATTTTTCAATTCTTTTAGGTACTAATGACCTAAGGGTTTCGGGTACCCAAAAATTACGATTGATGTTAACAGTGTTTGCTTCAAATCTCCCATATCCAATTAAGTTCTGGATGCACAGAAACGATCGATTGTTTGCCATAGAGCATCACCGTGTCGCGTTCTATTCCCACTATTGATTCGGATTAGCGAAGTAGGTGATTTAATCATTATAATTAAACCGAACACAGCACCCAGATGACGGTGTACACCGTTTCAGTTTCCTAACGTAAATATCTCCACTCATTGAGCGGGCCTAACACACATCCACTCGGTACAGACAGACACACAAATAGTTATTTACGATGCACGAGGGATGAGACCGAACTAATAATATCGTGACACTAATTAATTCAGAATATCATTCCATTATCGAATTCGAATTGATAGCTCTACCGACGCCGCGCCGTATCAAACTAATTGAATATTCCATGTTTCTTCAGCTGATGGTGGTAGAGGA
Source organism: Micraspis discolor (assembly GCA_030674115.1). NCBI lineage: Eukaryota > Metazoa > Arthropoda > Insecta > Coleoptera > Coccinellidae > Micraspis > Micraspis discolor. The sequence continues at coordinate 14,662,892 of JARTUT010001740.1, forward strand.
CTATTTCCCGATGGGTTACCATTAGTTCTTTTTTTAGTTGTTAAGGAATCTTCAAAATAAGTATCGTCAAAGATAATATATCAATAATAATAATTTTAAAATAGAAAAATGGGAGAATTCAGGCTACATACCACCCCATCAGCAAAATAATTATCCATTTATAACAGCATGCCACAATCAATTTACGGTCTTCCCAGAGTACACAAAACTAACGTACCAATGAGACCAATTACGAGGTCTGTAAATTAATTAATGAGACTGGCAACGTTGCGTTTGATATGGCAACACTGGGAGCGCGGGACTTAGTGGGACGGTAGAGCAACATGTGATCCAGATTGTTTTTGTGCCACAGTTTTTTCTATTATTATAATTATTATTGCTTTAATACGACAGATTATTATTCATTCTAGAAATGAATGACATCAATTTCGAGCAACGGTGTGCTTCAGATTTGGGCACATTGCAACGGAAACTCTTCTTAAACTACGGAGATAGTGTTTTGTCACTGACCCAGGTTTTTCGGTGGTTTAAGGCATTTTCAGAAGGAAGAGAGTCGATTGAAGAGGAACCACGAAGCAGAAGGCCTTCTTCATCTTAAAGAACCGATGAAAATGTCGACAGAATCCAGGATCTTGTGCGTTCAGATCGGTTAACAGTAGGAATGATAGGGGAAGTGTAAAATTCTACTCGCACTACCGTTCATCAAATTTTGACCAATGAATTGGAGATGAGAAAAATCTGCGCAGAAATGGTTCCAAAAACCAGTAAAAATGGCCAGCAAAAATTCCTGTGGCTCCTCAGCCTCCTTATTCGCCCGAGTTGAGTCCTTGTGACATTTTTCTCTCTAGTTGAAAAATTACCTCAAGGGAAATCGTTTTGTGACAGTCGAAAAACCGAACAGCTGAAGGTTATTTCAGTATCGGAGTTCCAACACTGCTATAAGGAGTGGAAGAAACATCTCCAGCGCTGTGTGACCTCACAATCGCCGTTTTATACATTGTCAAAATTTTCATCAAGAAAACTGTTCAATATCTCTAACAAGGATCCGGATTATAAGAAAAACTAATTCGAATTAAAGCAGCTTTTTTTCTGTATCTTAATCATTTAGCGTATGTCTAAATTTCACATGAGCGGCATAATTTAGTGCATATGTTAGGCCCGAAGACCGAAAACGCTCAGTGGCCGGAAAAAACGTCCACATCGCGTTCTGGCTGTCTTCGAATGCACAGAACGCGTTTTGGTTGTTTTTAAACGCTCGCAACGCGTTCTGGTAATTGTTTAACAGCCGGAACGCGTTTGTCTAACGGCAATTGGTTCAAATGTAAGACCCTGTAGTTTTTTACATTTTTAGAATAATAAAAATAAGTTGTTTCCGAACATGTTTGGTACTTGTGGTCTAGCATTTCTTTATGAGCACTGAGCACATACAAAACTATTGTATATTTGTCGACCCTGTACCTATTGGAATCAACATGTGATACATTTTTGGAATCAGCTCAGCTAGAGTAATCCGGAAATGGAGACAAAATAGTTCAATTTAAAAAAAAATGACGGTGATGTCATTACTCGAAAATAATTCACGCTGTATATTAGATTATTATTTTAAAATAAGGTAAATTAAAATAAAAATCGATGTGTTTCAGGATTATTTCTTAAAATGGTCTGATTAGCTAAAAATGAATTTGTTCCATACTTTACGGATACAATTTAAATGTACTATGTAATTCGAAATGTCATTCAAACAGTTCTTGTAAAAATAAGTAACGTACCTATTTAAAGTACACAAAAGTTCGGAAAAACCCGTCGTTTGTATTTAATTGTAGTTTTCAATAATTGAATTGTTTCTAATAAAGTAATTAAAAGAGTTATAAATTCAAGTTTGTTTTGTTCTCCAGAATAAGTTGGATTTGTAGAAAATAAATTGAAATTCATTTGTTCAATAAAGAACTTTTCGCTCTTTCATTCATGCATTTATATATTTTATGCTCGACAATATAAGTTTATTAGTGTAACTTTCTTCCTAGAACTGAAAAACAATTATAAGAAATTTAATATTGTTGAAATGATTCGGCAAGAAAAACCGAACCCATCTTTGGTATCCAATTGTAGTTGTCAATAATTGAATTGTATTTCAATTTTGTTTTATGAGGGACAATATGAATTTTATCCTACGCAGGTATAAAGCGGCAAATAATACAAGTCGAACATTAAGAACGCGTTGTGAGCGTTGAACAATTGACAAAACGCGTTCCGGCTGTTTAACAATTACCAGAACGCGTTGCGAGCGTCTGAAAACAGCCAAAACGCGTTCTGTGCGTCCGAAGGCAGCCAGAACGCGATGTGGTCGTTTTTTCCGGCCACTGAGCGTTTTCGGTCTTCGGGCCTAACACATATTCACCATGCATGCTCGAGAATATTAAAATTCCCGCTGCTTTGGTGATTCATATTTCCCGCCGCTTCATTTCTATACTATCAAATATGGCGACCGATTTGGGTTACCAAAAATTAGTTTTTTTTTCATTTCTTGTATATTAGGGTTCTGTGAATACAAAACCTAATGGTTATTTGGATTGCCAAGCTCCATGCGCTTGAAAAATCTCCGAACCGAATTTTTCATTAAGAGGGTCATATATCACATCGCTTCGTTACTTCACCCTCACGAAAATATGAAAAGTACTTAAACTCCAGCCGCTAAACATAGAAATAAATATTTACGTCTTTCGGTAAAGGGGCAATTTAACAGGAAGAACGGAATTACTTGAAAAGAGAAGTAATTTCCGCCCAAAATTAAAATATAGATCACTGAAAAATAAGCGGGACAAACAATTTATTGCGGAGTATTGGGTAAAATCGAAGACATTAGAACAGAATGTGGTTTTATCGTTTTCTGACATGATTTCAGGCATTTATGATTTGTAGGATTCATTAGTAGCATTCATCTTTCCGTCACCTTTTCCATTATTCCTGATTATGAAGGGCCCGTCAAGGAGAATCGCATTAAACTCCAGGTGGTTATAAAAAATGTGAAAATAGTTGAAGAAGTCCATATCTTTTTATACAACTGCAAACGTTAAACATTCACGCAACCTTGTTGGAAGAGGAATCAGAAGTTCCACTTCACAACGATACAAATTCGTGCAGCAAACCTATCGATTTAATTATTGTCAAGAGTTCGCAAACTCAAGGCAATTCGTAAGAACAGGTTCGAAATTTTCGAAAAGGGCCTCCGTGATTCCCCGATTAAACTCAAATTAAATGCGTGAAATTCTACTCCGTCTGACGAATTAATTAAAATTGCAGCGGTCGACTGTTTCAATGTCCACATTCGACGCAAGTGAATTCACAACTGGAAAGTTAATTACGTTATTATTTTCGTTATTTACCTCTTTTTTACGAACATTAACTCGATTTCCGACGACAAAATGAAAATCCATCCAAACGCTTTCATTCTGGAAAAATTCACTTTGAAATTATAAAGGAATTAATTATCCAGTAATATTATATTATACCAATGATATAGAATGAAGATATTTAATGAAACTTGTTTCATCATTTAACCCAATAATGTTCACCATGGAAACATGAAATGTGAATCCGGTTTTTTATGAACCTATCTAATTGGTGTATATATTGAATAATTTATTCTGTGTTGATGGCTGTACAATCTTTTAGCCTATGAACATAAATAATTTCGAGATATCCTTAGCATCTCTTCACAGATGAGATTATAGAAGCGCATTATTTTTTCTATTTGGTCGATTTCCTGCAGAAAATATTTCATTTTCTTAAATATTCGAAACGAAGAAGATTAATTGAAAATTAACACAACCATATCGAATTTTGAACAGAAATTGAATATAATCACTTAAAATTTTCAGGATAGAAGTGACATCTCGAGAATTGACCCTGAGTAAAGAAAGAAAAAATTAAAATCGATATAAGCCTCACTCTTATTGAAGAGGTGATTTCATATATTAGTAATAATTCTAGGAACCAAGAGATATGAAGCAGCATAAATAAAATACAGGATCCGGCAGAAGTCAGTTTTACGTTTTGCATATGAGAGCAAAAAAAGCAAAAATAAATACAAATAAATTTATTTTCGACAAAAATATAACTTCAATAATTACTTGTGGCTCCACATTTTATGTTCGAATTATTTCCCTCCTTTTCAACACACATGCGGCATCGTTTAGTCATGATAAAACAAAAAACGCCCTGCACGCGGTGCGTCGACTACAGAGTACTTACGAATTTACGATACAGTTTATGCACCGTTTTTCTGGTGGGAACTTGCTTATTTGGAAAGCGCTGACGAAATTCTTTGAAAATTTCAGCATAATATCCGTCAAGTTTTAGGTAAGAAGTGAGCAAACAAACACGTTCTTCTTTCGTGTACTTTACACGCGCAGCCATGGCAACGAACGTACTGTAAACGTACACAACAAGACTACTACACGCGGACAACTCGACTCGCTACGTTTCAGCTGCCTCCTCCCGCCCTAGGTACGATACTGGCCGAGAATACGCGCATGCGTGAATATCAGACAGTGTAAACTGACTTATACCGCACATTGTATAAATATGATCCATATGTCGGTAATTGTATAAATTGACACAATCGTTCTGTTCTCATTAGAAATTATTCGACATATCTTCTTAAACAGCGACAAGGCATTTAATCAAATAAAATGAGTTATACAAGTAATGAAATTGATAAAGGATAAACTTCTTTTCATTTCGAAACAAGTCAAGATAATGTAGAACGGTATTAACTAGTGAAGTTTTCAGTGATAGGTCTATCGTTTTTTTTTCTGAAAAAAATAGTAATTTGATTTGAATTCTGACTTAAGGAAGCTCACAATTGGAGCTATTTGTAGAGATGATGTTGATATGAAGGAGTTTACTGGAGTTACCACTTGGAACAGTTATGTTCGGTTACTTCAATTGAATGAAAATATAAATGCTAAGCAATTATAAAAAAGTATCCAAACGAAGTACATTTTTCTATGTTGAAGTATATGAAGGAGAAATCAATGAAAATTTACAAACTTTCAATATGTACCATTCGTGAAACATGATATAGTATATAACATAGTTTCCCATACTTTGTTCTACTGTGGCCCGGTAAATTTCATACTCCTTCGTGACCCACTTAAGTTTTTGGATCTACTGAAAACGGTATAGGGGAAAAATAAAACACTGCTATTGCTGATATGATTCACTATAATCAGTGAGAAGTATGAAGCTGTTTAATTTTGACCAAGGCATCCAAGTGCGCCGAAAAGGATGGCAGTTTTATCCTGAGATCTGGTTCGACTTCAAGTCGGTTTCTATATTTATTTTTGAGGTAAGCTAAAGCAGAAAACCCTGCTTCACATTTATAGGTTGTGATAAATGGCATTTAAAACTGTATTGCTTGATTAGATAAAATTGGGTATTCCTGACGACAAGATAACCAAAAATCTATCAATGGTTTTCGCTCTAATACATCCTTTAGTGCTGTGTCACAAGTTACAATACCTATAATCCGCCTGTCGAGTTATCATCATTGTCTCGTTAGTCAAGAAATAAAATCGACCATCTCTTAGTACTTGGAGGCAATGCTGGCGACTCGGTATTTTTTATTGGCGACCCGGCACCGGGTCGCGACCCACCAAATGAGAAACGCTAAGTATATAACATTACTAGCAAGGTAAGAGGGTTTTTTTTATTTGGGATTTTTGGATGTTGTCGATGTGACGAAATTCTCTCCTTAAACATGAATGATGTAGAAGATATGGAAAAATACGTTATTGTGACATTGCGGCAAACAAAAAATTCAACAACAAGAAGATTCACCATAACCGATGATGGCTGCAGCTTCAAGACCTGCACGTTATACAGAAAATATGTAAATCTTCGACCTCCTGGAACAGAAAGCCTAAGATTTTTTTTGACATACCGACATGGAAAGTGCAGTTGCCTTAATACTGGCCAGCACACTATTGGTGGTGTCCCAAAGCTAATAGCGAAATCTTTAGGTTTAAAAGACCCAGAGTTATACACCGGCCATTCTTTTTGCAGAAATGGAGCCAGTATGGTTGCGGATTCGGGTGGAGATATTTTAGCACTAAAGCGTGCAGAAGGGTGGAAGAGCACCGAAATTGCGATGAGTTATGTCGATGATTCGGTCAACAAAAAAATCGAAATGTCTAGCTAATTATTTGGTAGTAAGAAGGGTACAAATGTTCTGCAGTCTTCGAGTTCAGCAGTTTCTGAGTCATCAGTATCAACTCTTTCATCATCAAAAATCTGTGTTACTGGAAATCACAATTGTACCATGATTTTCAACATATATGACGATAAAACAAAATTTTCTAATGTAAATATACTACTAACTACTAACTTTTGCAAGTTAACTGTCAGTTTTACAAGTTAGTGACTTGATAAAATAAACTTTCTTGATTAATATTGTGTTTTTGGAAACTGACGTTTACAAATGAGAAACAAATAAAAGGAATAACCGATATTAAGTTGATCCATTGAATATCTGTGTCTTCCTTGATTTCATAATTCAAAAACAAAACTATATATTTTCCTGGGTTCAGTATATGAGCCTGAATTTTCAGAAACTGCAAGTCATCAATCAATAACCTCAGTGAATTCTTAAATTTTTGTCGGTATCCGACAGGTATAAAGCGTTAAGAAGATTTTCGTAATTTTGCTTCAACCACATTCAATCATCTTCCAAGTAACTACTAGATCAGATTGAGATATTGAGGAAACCAAATTTCAGATAGTCCAACAGCTGTCCTATTCAATTTGAACAATTGACCTATTCTGAAATTATGAAAGATTCAGTTTATCTCCTTCAGGAAATAGAGAGTAAACTCAACATTGAAAACATTTGGGCAAAACGATATGCTATTTCAATAGGAACAAGCTCGCAAAAATACACTCAGATAATGACAAGATATATGAATATTCTGGGATTTCAGTGAAACAGAAAATTTGATTGAAAGCTTTCAGGATTTGCAAAATGGCGAGCGTGCTGGTCTGCTATTGTCATGAAACTACAAAAAATTCATTGTTTCAAGAAGGTGCATTTGTATAAGAGTAGACAGTCAATTATATAAGAGTAGACAGTCAAGGGTACGTTCAGTAATTGAATTCGAAGTTGGAAGTTTTTATTCTGATATTCTAGAAAACGAATAAATGGCGTAAGGTAAAAAAAGAATAGTATGCCTGCTGTGCTTCACTGTAGTAGGGGGAGTTTTAAAGATCGAGGAATAGGTGGGAAGATAATTCGTGAGGGTACATACCAAAATTTTCACGGTTTAAGTAACTCGTTAATAATATAAATACCAAGTTTTATCGTTGTTAGGTCCTTGAACTATTATCGATCAAAATAGTCGATCAAATAATCTTGTATTTATATTTTTTACCCCCCATTCCGCGAATTCAAAAATGTACATTCGTAGGTACGTTCGAATGAAGCTCTTTCAACCGCTATGTTTTTCGGGCAGGTCGAAGGATAGTGAAACATGAAATGACTACAACAAGGTAAACTAGCGGAGAATATGCAAATTTGCCTTCATGACAATTTTATAACAATCTTGTTTTCTTTGCATATTGGATTCGGGTACGAGCCATAGAACGCTTTTTGCTGTATCGAATTATCCTCGGACCAGACCTTATATTCCTATCTATTCAAAATGGAAAGCCAAAGTCCGGCAGAGGAAAGAACAAATCAACTAGACGCAGCCCAGAGACATACGTATTACTATAAAATGTGGATATGGATTGGATAATAGAATTCCGAATGGATGAAGGCGATTGGAAATGTTGTTGGAAAAATATTATTGAGATGTCTTTCAGTGATTGATGATAAAACAGAAATATGACAAAATATAAACATCTCATATATAATAGTATTGTTACATAGTTCTGGTGTTTTTTCACACAACTCAACCGAGGTATTTGGATAATTGACTTATTCTGAAAATTAGAAACTCAACAGCTTGTCCCCTTCGGAATACGGATGACCGGTCATACTGACCTTTTAACACGGATTCTTCATCAGGAAGTCGCACAGAATTGAGCCAGTTTCGGTTCGAAATTCTAAAATTCCAGACATTTGGATGAAATGCTGTTCTAATAATTTATTGAAGTAAAACAAGCAAACAAATAAATTAAAGCAAAAAAGCTGAAGAAAAAAACAAATTCGAATGAAAAACACATTTCATGAAAGAATCGAAAATATACTGTAGTTTATACAGTGCGCGTCAAAATAATGGAACAAATTCATTTTCTCACAAGAAAATTATTTGGCATGAAAATCCTGAAGCAGGTGAATTTTTATTGCACTTTTACCATGTTTGATTCATTTTCGAAGGATTTTTGTTGCTTCCGAAATTTTTAAATAGGTAAAATGGCTCGTGTGGTTTTTTTGCTAGGTTGGGAAGTTTTGATCACACCACGTATAGCCTGGACCTTGGCACTATCTACCTATGTAACAGTTGTTGAAAGCAGTTAAAAAAAACATCAAAGAATTAAGTCAAAATATTGATCAAAAACACAAATCAATGAGAATGAAATCAAATAAAAAAGCAACGAAATAATTGACATTTGTCAAACTTATTTGTACTAATTGTTATACGTATTTTGTGTTCTTGATCAAGTTTTTAATACATTTACATATTGTTGTTTTGAACTGCTTTCAGAAATGGTTCAATATACCTTTCAAGAATACACAGACATTATGTGTAATGCAGGGCATACACGCTCCGGTCGACCGGAGAGGAAAAACTGTACAGGTATACTGGCGCAGGTCGACCGGAGTGTGTGTGTCGCAGTTTCTCAAGCCTGCACAGGTTGCCGGAGCAAATTCGAGTTTCGACTCGGCCTACGGCCGCTGCTAACAAACACACGACTCGTCCGGTTTACCGGTACTTCCCCACACACGAGGAAGACCTGCGCAGGTATACCTGTACAGTTATCCTCTCCGGTCGGCCGGAGTGTGTATGCCCTGGACAAGCTCGATCAAATTTTTCCGAAGCTCAGCGTATCCATCGAGCGAGATATCCATTACGGCAGATTCCTATTCGAAAATTTATTGATGTACATAGGCGTTTGAGAGAAGATGAATTTTTTGAGAAACCAAAGATTAATTAATCGTGGACCATCGAGAACTCGTTAAAAACGAAGAAGGCGTTTAGCAAGTAGTAGAAAATAATCTAAGAATGAGCACCCGAAAGTTGCACGAGTAGCAAGGAAATTTTTACAAAGGAGATATGGAAATAGGTCGCGGAGGACCTATTCCCTGGCCAGCTCGTAGTTCCAATACCTTTGATTTTGCATTTTGGGGTTTATGAAAAATGAAGTTTATGCCATAGAAATGAATATTGAAGATCAGTTATGGGACAGAATTATGGGATATGTCGAAAGATTTCTTAATAATCCGGGTATGTTTTACAGATGTCATCAATCAATGATGCAAAGAGTGGAAAAGGGCATTCAAGTACAAGACCAGTAATTCTAATTTCTTCTAAATACTCAATGTTTTTCTGATAATCCGTTTTTTGCTGTTGTTAATTAATTATTGAAGGGTTCTGTCCTGTTATTGTAAGTAGGTTACTTACGCTCTTTTATATGCTATTAGTAATCTAAAAACTAATAGGATATATGGATTCTGCATAATACAGAACTCCCGCATACCACATTTTGTTCAATTATTACCTCTTCGTCATGAGTTTAAAAAAAATTAAAAAGTGAACTTCAACACCCTGTATTTCTTAAAAAGCAAGCAGTTTCGGAATTATATTCATGGGGCCTTTTTTATATTTTATGGCCCTCTATCGCGTGGCACTATGGATGGTATTTATTTTCTTCACACCATGTATACTTGATTGACATTAATTTTTAATAAGAAAAATTTTCGATCTAAAATATGCAGAAACGGAGCCAATAAATTAACCAATGCTATGGTGAAATTTAAGGATATTGAGAAAATAACGTAGTAGATTTTCAGTAAATTTCACAACCTCATTTTGTTTGAACGTTATGGAATCTCCCTTCTGATTTCGAATTATTCGGGAGAATATTTCTCAAGATATTAAAGAAACCAAATCAAGTGTGCTCATAACTGGTGAACCATTGAATAAATTTTGTCAAATTATTAATTGGAGGAAGAACTTAATCTATTCAAGTTTGACAACTGATTCTTCATCAGAGAGTCCAATACAATCATTTTAAACCTTAATTCGTGGATATTCAGAAATTTCAGATATTCGGGAAAAACGATAGCCCAGTTCAGCTGAGAAAAAACTCAAAAAGGCACTTGAACAACAAGCATGCAAATAGTCCTGACCCTGTTCTTTAAAATACATTTCGCTTCATTTTCGTGATTGAAAGCGTCATAAGGTACAAAATTCCTACAGGCGTGAACACAGTAACCAATAAGATGCAATTCTTTGAAAAGAACTCCTGATTTTTCCAAAATAAAACATCATAAAACATTCAGCTGTATTGTCTAATAGAAAACAAAGAACATCGTATTTAATTTTCCGACTACAATCAGAATATATAACACAAAAGTGAGTTTCTCAGTATTGCATGCTTAAATAATAGAGATGGGCAAATAAGACAAGTAGATAATTTCTTTGGCAAATGCTGCATCCGCTGAATAAAACATAGACCGTGTTCGACTTAATGTAGATGCGGCTATATCACGAATGGTCGTTTATATTTAAATTTTTATCCAGGATAATGCATGGATATGATTTGTCAGTAGCTTAGGAAATATGCATTTATGTATGGATATGCCCCAAGTGAAAATACACGATTGGCGGCCATTTTGAATTGATTTCGAATCGATATGTCATTATATTGATTCTTTTCGTTAGAGATTGGACGGATGAGCACGTCTGCCATCTTCTGCTCAGCCATTAAATCCAATCGTGATTTTGTCTTATTATTAATGCCGAATTAAAGGAAGATTCTCATCGTTTCAGTTAATTAATGAGTATTTTTATACGGAACTTTCATTTTCTTTCATTTCTGTTTAATTCAACAGAAACATAGATGACGTTCGTCAAAAACAACTAAAGAAAAAATAAGATATGCAAGATATACACAGTACTTGAAAAAAAAAAAAGAGGAACCGCTTTCCAGGATAATTAAAATATATTTCATATACAGGATGTCCCGTAACTCAACGTCAAGCGGTTACTGGGCGATATGCTAGGTTATACCAGTTCTACCAAAAATTTAAAAAAATCCTATGTCACTTGGTAAAGTGGTAATAGGTATATTTTTGAAAATGTTGAAAATTGACACCCTACACTACATCCTTAGATTTTGTAGTCATAAATTATCTAATTTTTCAGTGATTGCTTTCAAACGTAATCCTAAGTAACCATGCTATTGATTACAGTGAAAAATCCATTGTAAGATGCAACTGATTTAGTAAAAAAAAAGTTTCATTGAGACATTTTAGTATACAGGTTCTTTGATAACTGCGTTTATCTTGACCGTAGATTCTTGAACTCAGAAAAAAACATTTTTCCAAATTTTGATATTATGTGGTAATTGTCCTGAATCACTTGTGTCCCTAACAGCTGTAAATACTTATCTCCGTGTAAATACTTATCCTACTGAACGACGGCTAATTCCATGCATATTGGCGAGGTCAGTAGTGGATGAGTGAGGATTTTCTCCCAAAGATATAGCAACATTTTGAGCTACACCTTCTTTAGTTGCACTTTTTAACCGTTCACTTTTTGATACATTGCTAACTGTTCGACTTGAATCGTAGGTACCTTCGCACAGCTGTCGTCACTATTGAACGAGATATTTGAGCATCAGGATGAACAAAGTTGAAAAGGTCACAAACTTCTTGATGCGTCCTTTTCCTCTCCCCGTATACAATTATCATTAATATTTCTATTCTTTCAATGTCACTTAATTCGGTCATTTTACGATCAAATTAAAATAATATAATCTTTTGCGCTCAAATTCAAACACTAATAAATTATTTTGACAACTACTGTCACTTCTACAATGAATTTCATGGACTACTAGATACCATTAAATTTTTCATTTCTTTAGTTACTTTTCTGTTAATATCTCGGTAGGTATTGAAATAAAAAAATCGAACCCGATATTTTTGTACTCGTAATGAAATGCTTCATCAAAAACTAAAATAATATATAGGGGGAAAGTTCAAAATTGTTAAAAAATATAAAAACAAATAGGCAATCTACTGCAGCATCCATCTTCCAAATTTCATTTTGATAACTATAATAATTCCAAATATTTTTACTTGATTCCACACAATTGCCCAATCACTGTAAATAAAAATATTCAAAATAAAATATAAAATTGATTCAACCAAGTATTCAAGAGTAGACGATCAATATAAAGTAAATAGTGTATAGGGTGCCCCAGGTCATATGACGAAGCGATATCCCACTTCCGGTAGAACCAAAAGCTACACAGCCAAAAAATTCTCGATCTTATAATTTTAAGCTTCAAAACTGAAATTTTTCAAGATAAAAATTTCATAAATAACCTTTATGCGCCCAGATAGAACTTCATACTATGCCCCTCAAAAAGACAAGTGTTTCCTTCTCCACATAGCAAATGAAAGGTATTCATTCAACGGGCATATCATTAAGTGTGAAATAAAAATGTTAAAACGTTCGAACTCAAAGGTAAAGCGGAGAAAAAAAATGAATAGCATCGGAATTTGAAATGTTTATTATTGTATATTCTATACATATGTTATTAATGGCTGAGTGAGAAACAATGGCGTTCCTCGTATAATATATCGTCGTGAACTATTACCATTCTTTAAATAATAGGTCATTGCATGCATATCATGATTTTATGTGAGGAATAATTTATATAAAATAAAGCATACATGTAAAATAATTCGTCATCGCATTCATCATGCTTTGGACTCGTTGAACCCGACCCAAGGAAATTAGACAGGGTCGTACTAGCTTAGAAAGAACGAAAGGATTTCGAATATTTCGGACGAATTGAAAGTTACAAAAACAATTGTTGTTCAAAACGGTGTGAAAAAAATTCTTGAAATAGTTGAATGAATCAAACTGAATGAAATCTGCTTTATTAAATATCTAAATAATTAGTAGGAACATAAAAATGATACTGTTTAATAGAGGTCTATACCACCTCAGCACTGAATTCGAAAAGATGGAAAAATCGATTTTGTCAGAGTTCACCAATATCCGTAGGATTTTCAATTTAAATGATTTTAGAATATGAAACATTACAAATCGAACCCAATTATTTTTGTCTATAATATTTTTCTTTACTCGGATATGCCTTTATCCTCTTTCAGTCTGCAGTCATTAACAGTGAAAACCGTAATTTAGTTCAATTCCTGATCGATCCACTCATTATTCAAGCACCCAGAATGTTGAAAGTCTGCAGAAATTAGAGTTCTATTCAGTAAGGCCTGACTAAAATTATTGAAGAAATTACTTAAGGTAGTTAGGACTAACGATTCACACACTCCAATATAGGTATAGCATAAAAAGATTTGTTTAATTTTCTACAAAGACCATCAACGTGCACATCCCAGCGAAGGAATTGTTCAATATGCACCCCCAGAAATTTCGCTGAACTTTTGGACTGGATTTTTATATTTTTGAAACGGCAGAGGTAAATGAGGGCTGAGGGATTGTACTGATTCATAGTAGACAGTACACACATGCCGTGAATTATGGAATTACGGAGCGGTGGCGTCTTTGGCACCTCTTACCAAATATGATGGGATTTTATAGGAGTTTCTTTGAACAGAAAAACAATTTTATTTTCGATGATTGTATGAAAATACTGATTCCTCAGAGAAGGAATAAAACGCTAAACTCTCGCTTACTACCTGCTATTTTTGTACCAGTATCTCATGACATTATAGTGTTAATTTTTCCGATTTAAAAATATTGATTATTATAAGGAATTCTGTTCGTCATAGATGAAGAAAAATTAGAGGACATGAAAAGTCGAATCGACGAAAAATTGAACAAGTTGTTATCATTAACAAAGGATGAAATATTCAGTTTGTTATCAAACAAATTAACACAAATGATAAACTACGAAGATGAAATTTTCGGAATAGTAATACTCAATAAATGACCCTAATAAATGTTAAAATTGTGAATTGCGATGAGCCATAAATAAACAATATATCTTTTAGAAATAATGATGTAAAAGAGAATTCAGCCCGAAATAACTAGTAATTGGATACATTTTTATAAAAACAGTTTGTTTTAAAACGAACAGGAAAACTATGTATGATGTCAGAGGAAACTTTGAATTTTTAATTACATGAGAATATATAATCACGGTTAGATTCGATTATTTTGAATAACAAAACCTTCATATTCAGTAAAATCTTCCCTTCACTCGCTCACCGTCACAAAGTTTCAAAATCCAACAATTAATTTGCATTTTAAATTTTGCCTCCCTTATTACTTCAATTCTGTCGACAATTCTTTTGCATCGACATATTTGAAGTGAAACAGACCATCCACGTTCCTAGTTCTTACCTACCTCGCCCTCGCTACGCTACACCGCCTCAACTACCCGTAGTCTATACTAGTACAAATTTTGTCCCGACATAGTATAGCGTCATGAATGGCCAGATCCCCTTGCCTCATTCGAAGTGGTACAATGTACCGCTTCAGTATAAAAATGAGGCATCTCCTACAAACCCAATTTTAAGACGTGTACTACCCAACACTAGTGCCCGTTGCTGTTTGTGAAAGGCCTTGTATTTAGAGAAATTCGAAAATAAGAGAATTCCCACATCGTGAAATGTTTCGTTTTCACAGCATGAATCAGTATCTGCATCTCCTGCATCATTCCGTTATGCTTACGTGTTGGTGTCAATGAAGATGAGTCGTTCGAGTTGTTCGCACATGACATCAAACGCTTGCTGCTCTGATATACATATCAAACGTACCCGATATTTATGGAAGCCAACGTGCACGAACAAAACGTATTTTCCTTTCGACCGATTAATTTCTAACCCAAGATCCATTCGACGTTGTGAACTCTCAACAATAAAAAATGTGGCCGATTTGAATATATCTAACAATAACTTCAGCAAGATTGAGCTCCTCAATATTTCTGATAGCCTTAGGAAGAAGATTGTATAATCTAATACACATATATAAAGTGCTACGCTCTGTATTTGAGTATTTATGAATAGGGTAGAAATATTCATGGACTCTCCTTGTTAAATTTGTATTTTTATATTCTTCAAAATAATAAGAATGCTTTGCAGAAACAATAATAATCTGTAGATGTACAAAGCTGGCAATGTTAAGATATTATTTGATTTAAATATATTTCTGCATGATGACCTAAATTTAATGTTTAACATTGTTCTGATTGCCTGCTTCTGTATTATAAAGATGTGTTCAGCTTGTGAACTGGAACCCCAAAAAACGATGCCATAAGATAGGAGAGCTTGAAAGTTTGAGAAATACGTGGTTTTTAGTATATTTGAGTCTACTTGATTTTTGAGAGCTCTAAGTGTATAGATCACTGAGTTCAGCTTTGGTACCAAAGTATCACAATGTTGACTCAATTAAGGTTTTTATCTATGGTAATTCCCAGGAGTCGTGTGCTTGAGCTAATTGATATGTCGATATTATTCAGTCTGATGGATTCGGGATGAGTAAGATTGGATCTTGTATTGGAGAAGAATATAACGTTGGTTTTTTCGGAATTGAGAGACAATGAGTTTTGATGGCACCAGCCACTGATGTTCGTGAGTGTAGAATTTAAGCCATTTGTCACTGAGTTTAGATTACGAGATGATAGTATTACATTAGTGTCATCAGCATATAAGAAGGCATCTGTTTCCAAATCTTCCTCCACTGGTTCTTGATTGTTCATATCCTTCAGATTTTCTGGCAGGTCATCATCATAGACAATAAAAAGAATGGGCCCCACAATAGTGCCCTGAGGTATGCCAGCAACCACGTTTAGTTCAGGCGATAAAATTTTATCTTCGTTCATCTTCAGCATCACCATTTGCTTTCTATTTTCGAGGTAACTCTCAATTAGCTTGAGAGGTGTGCCCCTGATACCCTTATCCTGAAGTTTCAGTAGCAGTATTCTGTGTTCAACGCGGTCAAATGCCTTCGAAAGGTCTACAAACAATCCTGCTGGTATACTATCATTCTCAAGTGACGAGAAAACTTTTTGTATGAATTCAAACACTGCTGTTTCTGTACTTTTACCTTTAGTGAATCCGTGCTGGCTATGAGATAGAATGTCGAATTTTTGGAAGAACTTCAGCATTCGTTTCGCTAGATTTTTTCAAAAATTTTGCGAAGGATGTTATTAGGCTAATTGGTCTGTAATTATTGAAATCATCTATGTTTCCTTTCTTATAACAGGGTTTCACTAGTGTTATCTTTAAAGCATCAGGAAATACTCCAGACTTAAAGGCAGAATTAATGATGTAGCAAAGAGGTTTAACTATATTCGAAATGTGTTGTTTAATTACATTAACTGGAATTTCATCATATCCGGTAGAGAACTTATTCTGCATTTTCCTAACTGTAGATATCAACTCATTATCATTGACATCGAACAAGTAGAAAGATTTCGATGGGCTTTTTTTCTTAAACTGTGGTGGCGAATTTGAGCGTAAAGTTGATGCAACTTGAGAGAAGTGCTTATTGAAGTCATTTGCTAACATTGATATACTGCTTTTATCATTTTTATCTGGATATATATGAGGGAGCTTTGAGATGGACTTTGTACTTCTGTTTGTGACTTCCCTTATAACGTTCCATACTGCTCTGTTTTTATTATCGGCCTTGTCTATAATTGTATTATACAAATTTCGTTTAGTTGAGCTTAACACTACATCATAAGACCGTTTCGTTTTTTTATAATTATCCAGAAATTCCGGTTTATATCTGAGAGTACGTACAATAAATCCAGCTCATTTTTCAATAGTTGTATTTCATTTGTTCTTTTTTAATCTTCTGTGTTTTCTAATATTGATCGTTCTGAGGGGAAAAGCTCTATCAAAGCAAGATTTGAAATTATCAAAAACAAATCCCACATTTTATTAACCTCATTCTCTGAGAAATTGTATAGGTTGGACCAGTCTATGTTCTCCAGGAGAGCTTTGAAGATGAGATGGTTTTCTTCCGTATACTGTCTGAGTAGTCTTTTTTTACCTTTCGAGATCTGTGGCTGTGAAATACTACTAAAAATGAATTTCTGACCTGAATGATCCGATATGTGTTCCTCGATGACTGTGGTTTTCCCATCAACATTGGTGATTATATTGTCTAGACATGATGCTGTGGTGATTGTTATTCTAGTGGGTTCCTTCACAGTGATTTTCAAATTGCACGAGTCCAAAATTCCTAAAAACATTTTAGATTCATTCGATGTGGATAGAATATCTATGTTGAAGTCGCCTGTTATTATTATATTGATATTTTCTACCAGATATTTATCAAGCAATGAATTAAATTTTCAAAAATAAATCAACATTAGGCAAAGTGTTTGGTCGGTAAATACATACAATAAGACACTTGTTATTATCTATAGTTATTTGGACAGTACAGCACTCAAAACATCCTGGCACACTAAGTAATTTGAAATCAAGTCTATCAGAATATTCTATACCTTTTTCTACGTATATTGCGCATCCACCATGATGACCTTTATATCTACAGTAAGACGATGCCAACATGAATCCTTCAGGAATATAATTTTCAAGTTCATCTTCCGTTTTCCAGTGTTCGGTAATACAGGCAATGTTCACTTGATGGTTCAGTAGTACCCTCTCTAGTTTCAGGAATGATGTTGCAATTGATTGTATGTTTTGATGTAAAATACATATTTTCCTATCTACGGTCGTTTTTGCTCTTGGGGCTTCCGGAAAAAATTTTTGAAGTTGAATTCCCTCAAAATGACACCAGTTGGCCAGAAATTTGGATCGTACAATTTATCCAGCAGTTCACCATCAGGAATACCAACACTGAAAGCGGAGTTCTCACCTTTTGTATGAAGTTTTTAACTTCAATTGTTTCGTTCCATGTAGATCTGAAATATACTCTTTAATATCACTCTCGGATATATCTGAACCGCAATACGCTTTGTTTGTTCGACATCTTGATTAAAGATTCCTATGTCAGTGAATTGGAGGAAGGAAGCCACAGTCATGGTTGTTTTGAAGCTCAAAATGTCGATTTTTTACAAAAAAAAACACTACATGTGCCATGGAAACACCACTTCATTTTCAAATACTTAGTTAAGAATATTTCGAGAACTGATGCATAAAATGAAAAAACAATTACTGTGCTGCAATCAGTATAAAAATACCTTTAAAATGAGGTATCACTCACCCCATCTTCCCTATTCAAAATTTGGGGGTGAGGGTTGTAGTAGCAAGGGTTGAAGAGCTATGCGTCCGTAACCTACATCTTAAGTTGTCCCCCTCGAAACAGAAATCGACCTGTCCGAGCATTTCCATCGAAAAAATTCATTTCGTCTGTAATCTCGTCTGTTTCGTTTTCAAATAGCCACCCTGTATATTGCGTATATAGTTAATAGACCGCTACTCCTAAATGAGCCTCTGCAGGTTTGTTAAGGACCAAGACCATTCATTATTTTCGCTACTTTTTTTGTAAATTAAATAGATGCTCTATGTTCGATGTTCCATAGAAAATTATTCCACACCTAAATTTAGATTCAATTGTTGCCTGATAGACTATCATTAATACATCTATGCTGATATATTTTGAGATTTCCCTAATTACATTACTGATGATTTAATTTCAACCTCCCCCCCCCAGGAGAAAAAAAGACCTAGCCAAAACAGAACCACATGACCCACTCTCCCAATTCAAGAAATTCAGAGAGTTGATGGGGATGGAACAGGGTGCAGGAAAAACCCTTCAAAAATACATCAAAATTTAGTAAAAGTGATACAAAAATTGACCTGTTTCAGGATTTTTCTTCTGGGGAAAATATTTTGAAATACACTGTTTTTGTGTTTCATAATTTTGATGTGCACTGTATAGTACAAGGGAAGTCCCTCTCATAAACAGCATACATCTGTAAATATAAATACAAGGGACTATCGGAATGTTTGATTCAGGAGGAAAATTGGTTCATGTTGAAAAATCGAAATGTTTGTGGTAGAGTGATCTGCATGATTGTACTCAGTGTTACACGCGGTGTTTACTGCAACTGGATAATCATTTTATATCAAGCCGTATGAAGTGACAGATTTCTCATGAGTTCCTAAGTGCTACCCTGTAGCGGCGTTAACACATGCAGTTCAGAATGACGGATCAGATTGGTCAGGACTGCTTTTCATACTGAGCACTTCATAAGGCTTTTCAAATCTGTCGGTCCAAACTTCACATGTAAACGATGATAACGTCATACTCCCAGTAGGTCCAGGCTGTTCATCTTTTAATTTTTCGTATTGAACGCAGGTCGCCAGATCAACGAATGGGACAGTAATTTCAAGGTCATTTAGCTCATACGACCCTATCGAAAGAACGGGTTGTTTTTCTAACAACAACCCCAATGATTGATTAATACTTAAGACCGGCTGGTATTCCTTGTTCGTTCGCTAACGACTCATTCCTACTTGATGGCCTGCGTATCTGAAGAAAATTTACTCCCTTCAGCATTCTTCATCAGAGGAATATATCCTACATCCAATTTAATAGCGGATTCTATAACAAGCGATGAGAACTACCGTTGTGCAACCCTAGAACAACAATAGCATAAGTCAAAGTGCACTGCTTCATCCGCAGAAGTTCACAGAACATCCTCCTGGTGTTCATCGTACAATCGGTTCGTATCTATCGCCCGAATAGCGTGGATTAGTAATGGCGCAGCAGTGATTTATACAATTCAGTATTAGGTCCCATAAAATATCTTAAAACGGACTATCAGAATGGAATTTCATTAAAATGGCCGGCTTGAATGGCGATATCGGATGATTTATTACGTATAGCCTCGAATTTAGTTGCAATTAGACAACAAAAACATGTGTGCGCCGGACCGTACATTTTGTATTAATTAATAATACAGTCGATAGGTGGATCACGATGTTATATTCAAATATAATGGCCACAGAGCAGTTTGTCAACTCCAATTGTTGGGCTGCGGGGATGGTCAATAATATATGTTCTGTGCTTGTCACTATCAGATTTATCGGACAGAGTCTTACTTTATCTGATTGTCCTGTTGATTTTATCGAAAGGGCATTACTAGTATAGGGAGAAAGTCTTCACAAGTTTTGGTTAACTCTGCAAAGAATGGAACAATATGAAACCATAGTTTAAGATCGTCGAGGTAAAAACATATTTTGATTTGATAGGTGAAGGTAGGTGTGTTCAGAGATTCAATTCAACAGTTTGCCGACAGTGTCGCTTTATTTAAAAGCATCTTCAGAGCTTCTGTAAGATGATTCTCCGAGTTATATTTTGAAATTAAAATTGCAAATGAACTGAACATGTATAATTGACTAGACATCTATCTCAACTCTCAACTACTTCGAAGATCACATCCCGAAAATTCCATAGAAAAAAAATTTCTAAGGAATTTTCGGGATGTGGTTTCCGAAGTAGTTGTGATAGATGTCTATGAAACCATCTTAACTGGAATCTTAAATCAAAGCTCGACGACAATATTCGTATCGAAATTGTACAAGGTGTACAGAGGGGGTATCGGGTATTTGTAGGTTCAATAAAACAATAAATATTTGTGAGCAATAAAAAAGTTTATTATTAACATATGAATTGGAAAATAATTTGGAAAATATGATGTTATCCAAATGATGACCGTTGCGTTCCTGGCACTCTTCTAAACGGGAACGAAGACTGGCAATAACACGTTGACACAGAGCTATTCATATGCTCTGATATGCTTTCTGATTTCTGTCAAATCGGTGCAGCATTCCGTTCGCAAAATTCAGTCGATTAGCATAGGCCGCATCCTTCAATTCTTGAACAAATTGAATTTTACAGGCATTTAGATGCATGTATTTCTTTAAAATCGAATATATTTTTTTATTAGGTTGATTTTTCATGGAATTTTGAGGAAAGCAATTGGTCAAAAACTACATTCAACTAATGCCAACGTTTCGTAGATATATTTCTACTTCTTCAGGGCTACAAAAGAGATCGAATATGGTATAAGTACATCTGATATAAAATTGAATAATGGATTAAGACATGGTTCCAAAATAAACATATACAACAAACGGTAACAAAATCGTACAATTGAAACTATATATTAAAATTACATTCATTCGAATTCATTTGTTATTTATTTATTTTTTTTTCTCCTTTTTCTATTTGGATTTGACAGAAACATATATTCAAAATCGAAAAAACCTTACCAAAGTCGAACTTATGTTTTACACACAAAGGATCTTAATATCAGTTTGTTGGGCAAATTGAAAAGGAACCTACGGGAAAATTTGGAAAACTCCGTCTAGAATGTTTTTAGACAAATTGCAAAACATCACAATAACTTGTTACGGTCAATGAGTGTTCCGAAACTGAAATATTTATTTCTATCTTAACCTGTTCAACAACAGGTGGAGTCTAAAATATGTTGTTAAAAAGTTGAATTATTTCAAAAACAAATATTCATAACAGCGAATTGAGGAATTCAACTTTTTCAACAACATATTTTAGACTCCACCTGTTGTTGAACAGGTTAAGATAGAAATAAATATTTCAGTTTCGGAACACTCATTGACCGTAGCAAAGTTATTGTGATGTTTTGCAATTTGTCTAAAAAAAATTCTAGACGGAGTTTTCCAAATTTTCCTGTATTTTCAATTTGCTCGCAAACTGATATTAAGATCCTTTGTGTGTAAAACATAAGTTCGACTGTACAGGTTTTTTTCGATTTTGAATATATGTTTCTGTCAAATCCAAATAGAAAAAGGAAAAAAATAAATAACAAATGATTTCGAATGAATGTAATTTTAATATATAGTTTCAATTGTACGATTTTGTTACCGTTTGTTGTATATGTTTATTTCGGAACCATGTCTTAATCCATTATTCAATTTTATATCAGATGTACTTATACCATATTCGATCTCTTTTGTAGCCCTGAAGAAGTAGAAATATATCTACGAAACGTTGGCATTAGTTGAATGTAGTTTTTGACCAATTGCTTTCCTCAAAATTTCAAGAAAAATCAACCTAATATGTATCTACAAGGAAATGATCGATCAGAACATAATATTTTTTTATGTTCATAGCTTGGCTTCGCTTTCAGATGAATGAAGAATATTTTGACGAACCAACTTCTTCAATTGTTTCTTCATCGCGATCTGAACGTGGACGACCAAGGTTTGAATTTTAAGTGTCGCAAGTATTCTCGAACATCCTGATCCATTTCCTATGCTATCTGATCATGCTTTATTGTTTGCTAATTAAATGGCGTCAAAGCTTGGCGCGTGGCGTGTACGATATTCCGCACGATAGAGACGTTAAGCGGTCACTATTGATTCACCCTTACGATAATACGCTCGTACGCAAAATGCACGATGCGTTCCTGAGAACTGTTCCATCGTTACTAAAACCCCACAAAATGGCGGACGCCACGAACCCCTCCCCGCTCTTTTAAGACGCCTCGTTTCGAATATGTCGCGGAAACAAATACGCGATACCGTTTCTGGACACCTTGTAGAATCGAAGGCTAATGGAATACGAAATGCATATCATTTTTTATAATCGTGCCCTAAATTTGAATTTTTCCAAAAAAAATCGGTTCTAACCCGGATTCAGAATATCCTGTACAATGAACCAATTGAATACAATAAAGGAAAATATGCATTTGAACTTTAATTTTCGATTCAATAATTATAATACAATTCTAAGGCTGACCAAACGTGTCATTATTGTTCCAGTTTTTCGATATATTTAATGAAGTGGTAATAACCGACTGTAACTACCGAATGTCTGCATAATTTATCGATCTCTGGTTTCAATAACCAAACCTCTTACATGAATAATCTTTCTTGGACCGTAATTAAAATATAACATTCAATTATTAGGTACGTCCTTTAGCTGGTCGTGCCCATTTATTGTTGTTTTAATTGAATGGTGAGCATTTCGTCCATGATTATAACTCGGTTCTTGAATAAGGAAATAGCAGATGCAAGGTATTTTTCTTGTTCAATGCGTGACTGAAGTTTCAAGTTGTTGCTTATTGGTCAGATCAAGCAGTGAATCCAGTCATTTTTTTTAGTCTCTGGTAAATTTCTGTGCATTTACTTTGAAACTGTTTCAACTCAGGTGGTGATTATGTGAAACAGTATTATGAAATCTAGGGTTGTTATGGGTGCGTATCTTTTAAATTCAAAGGAATCTCTTCAATAACAATTATTTCTTCAGAGAATCGCATAATGAAGTTAATTACACTACTAATAAGTATTTTGTACGTTTATAGAAGTTTTTTCACATCTTTATTTCATACACCGATTCAACCTGGTTCACAAACTTAGGAGATAATAGAATTTGACTTTGTTATAATATTTCTGAATGTTTGTTATGATGCATGTATAATTAAAATTCAATCAATATTGAAACTGGAAGCTATAGGTTCATAAACAAGAAATATTAGAATGTATTTTCTGACCATAATTTTCTCATACTGAATTGAATAATTTCAAATTATCCTCACAATATTTTCCTCATTTTTTTGAATAAAGGTACAAATAACTGTTGACAGTTTCAAACAAAACAATAACGAACCACAGAACACTATTTTATTGGGAACTACCCACCACAGAGACGTCATAATAACATTTCAAAGTGATAATAATTCACTCTAGTTATTCTGAGAAAAATTATAACTGAAGATCAATAAAGGTTACAGATACTATCTTTCATTAAAAAAAAACTTTGCAATTATTAATTTTTTCTCTCCTGGGGTTCTTCGGTACTGAATTAATATTCTATGGTAAGGTATTATAATTTGACCTAATCTATGAATAACCATTATTCCATATTTATGTTTTTGTTTACATAATTAAAACAAATACTCTGATTATAAAAACCAAAAATTTACGTATGTTCAGTAATTAATTATAGTCTGAACAGACTAGATTCATATTAATGATCTAACAAAATTTTTTTATTAAAGAACACCAAAATGGTTTTTCAGAAGCAAATTTAGGTGATCAAACTCAATTTCTTCAAGCAAGTATAATTGCACACCTAAATCTGGAAATACTTGTAATCTGTCCAAGTCAATGTTATTGGGATTCAGTGAAGAAAATAATCATCAAGCAAAGTAATCACTTTAAAATAGATATTCGTAGTGACACCATTCATTTTTCTTACTCAAGAAAGTCTGCCAAGGAGAAGAAACTTCAGAAATATCAGTGTTTAGAAAACCATACATGATTTTTTCTGGCTCTGAGTGAAAAAAAAGCAATGTGACAACCTCATGCCTTGGAAGTTTCCATCGAAATGATGGTTTTCATGAATTGGATATCTTAAGAAGAAAATCACAAATGTATGATGATAACAGCCAATAATTCTGAGGTTTTTTGGAATTTTTCACTAGCAAGGAATGGTTTATAATCTTGAAGTAGAAAGAAATTATGGTAGAACAACAAAAATCTCGTTTATGGTGTTGAATTTTTTTACCAGAAAATTAGTATTTCGTATCTTCCTTCTGAAATGGACCACATCGGATGAAACATGAGCGAGTGAATGCCTTTCCCTGAAGAAGCCAATGAACAGAAACTCGTGTCGGCAAGTACCTTCGATCCATTTCCCATATTTTCTGCATTCCTGCGGTTTAACCCATTATCCCTCTTCAATATTAATATTTATTTTTGTTCTCTAATTCAGAAATATAAAGACAACCTTCGTAAACGTTTGTTATTTCGTAATATATGCCGCTTAGCGCCGTTCACACAGGATATTTCTTCGAATAAACTAAAACTGGACATGGGTCAAGATTGCCCATACTCGAATTAGACATATTATTGAGCAAGAAGTTCAGTGACATTCGATAATTTCACGAGCATTTCAGCCTGCGGCTCGAACTTATATCATTTGATTTAATAACATTTTCACTGCGAGCAACTGAATATTATCGAGGTAGACAGACGGATAAATGCAGTTCGGGACTGCCTGAGGGCACCTCGAGACGAAATCAATCGCGACCCAAGCAATGATATACATAAATATCCCTGCGAAATTGTATTATTATTCCTTTCTTCCCTCGGATTCGGTCGCCATTTGTTCGACTCAAATTACACGAGTTTTCCGAAAACTGCGCATGATAGAAAGCATCGGCGTCGAGATGTTCCGTATCTTTACAGGGTCGTACTGCATATTTTTGGATCGTAATTGTTTAGAGAACGCCATCAGATCACAATAACTGATTTTATCTATTTGTCTACAATAGAGGAACAAATTTGCTGTCATTTTACTGATTGTTCAACGATGAGTTGGAGTGGACATTTCTGTTTTTTTGTGACGTTACAGAGTTTCTTCAACTACGAAAATCACTTATTAAGTATTGTGTACCACAATACACAATACACTCTCAAATTTATTCTACAACTGAAGGTGTTCTCAATGATAATTCTTTTTATCAGAATTATGCATGCATATGTTATCCACTTTCAACGTTTTTCTTCAATACAGATGTTTTTTCCCAGCAGGAATTAAAAAAGATGAGATTATCAAATTTTGAATGTATTTGCTCCTATCTGAAATCAGTTGTTCTCGATCAATTCTAGTGATCAATAGTTTTTCTTTCGTTTGATTTTCTACACTATATCGCTATGCAACGCGAAACACGCAATTTGACCCAAGAGGAATGTGCCCAAGCGGTAGTTTTGCGAGAAGAAGGGTGGACAAACACAAGAATTGCAGAGAGGTTTGGAGTTTCTCATACAAGTGTGACCAGAATGTTGCAGCGATTCAGGGAGACAGGTATGAAGGTACGAAGACCAGGACAGGATAGACCACGAGTAACAACTGGCATTCAAGATTGTTACTTGAGAGTTTCTTCGTTGAGACAACGACAAAATCAGCTTAAGCAAACTCATGGGGTGCAAATTAGCACTCGCGGCAAGAGGTCCAGCTCTTACCCCAGCCCATCGAAGGGTGCGTTTGGATTTTGTGAGCATATCCATTGGGAAAGAATTCTCTTCACAGATGAGTCTAGATTCTGCCTCTACTTCTACGTGATCAACGTTCCCTTGTATAAAAACGTCCACATGAAAGATATGCTAACTGCAATTTCCAGAATACTACTGGTTTCGGGGGAAGATCGATCATGGTATGCTGTGGAATATCTTTGACAGCTCGCACAAACCTAGTGGTCGTTGATAATGGAGCTATGAATGCTGATAGGTATATAAGGAACATTCTCTAAGAGCATATAGTGCCATTTGCCCGATATATAGGTGAAAATTTCATTTTTATGGATGATAATGCCAGAACCCATCGTGCGCGCATCATTCAGGAGTACCTTGAAGAGGTTTAAGTCTCTCGAATGGAATGGCCAGCAAGAAGTCCAAATCTCAATTCGATTGAGCAGGTTTGGGACAACCTCAATAGAAGGCTGAGAAGTTCAGAAAATTATCCAGCTACTCTTAATGTCTTAGGAAACCAACTAGGAGAAATCTGGGAAGGATTAGATCAGAACAGTTTAAGATCGCTCATTTTAAGTATGAACCGTCGTTGCCGAGCTGTAATTAAAGCAAGGAGTGGAAATACCAAGTATTAAATCACTGATCAGCATTCCAGTATTTTGAAAATTGTTCATTTCTCTTCTTTCACATTCGAAGATTCGGTGAAATCCTGAATTTTTCTTCGATTTAATGTGTTTTGCTTCGTTCAAAACCTTCCCGATAGAACATAAAAAATAAGTTATAAAGTCAATGTAGAGTTAACTTTCATTAAAAAAATTTTCAGTGTGTATATTACAGATATTTCGGTAAAATTTTCCTTCCAAAAAGTAACAAAAGAGAGAAAATTGGCAGTTATGGATCAATACAGGGTGAAGCGTTTGGTAAGAATGGAATTGAAGAAGGATCTACTACTTCCTTAAGATAGGAATTTTTCTCGCTATCACAACCACAATATACATAGTGTAGCTTGTGTAAATGGCAATGGTGGTAATGCCAGTACTTCAATTTCCGAAAGGGTGAATGTAGAAATAGAGGATGAAGTAAGAAATGTCGGTATTCCGTCTTTTAACATAAGTAACCGTACCCAATTGTGATATAAATACCATCTATAATATAAAAATGAATAACAAAATTTATTGGTAAGCCCATAACTCAACAACGCCTGGACCAATTTGGCCAAATCTTTTTTTAAAATGTTCGTTGAAGTTCAAGGATGGTTTTTACGGCGAGAAAAATTCGAATTATTGCTGGAAAAACCCTAAAAAATAGCCCTTTTCTTTTTCCCATCAAATGATTTGTAACTAAAACGTAGTCAATTTGAGCTTTATTGCTATGGTATAAAGTTCATATTAAATTACAAGCACTCACTGTTGTCTAAGCAATGTAGGTGTGTCCCTAACGTCAAAGCTCATATCTATCAAAACAATGTGAAATAAAATTGCACTTGCACTCGCTTCGTCGGGAACCGCAGCAACTTTGCTTGAAGGTGGTCGAACAGCCCATTCAGCACTAAAATTGCCATTAAATATGCAAAGCAATGAAACTCCAACCTGCAACGTTTCGAAGAACTCTGCAATGGCAAATGTAAATTGATTGTTTGGGATGAATGCACGATGGCACATAAAAATCTTTGGAGGCTTTAGACAGAACCTTAAAAGATCTACGGAGCAATAATAACCGATTTGGTGGTGTAATGATTTTATTAGCAGGAGATTTTCGTCAAACATTGCCAGTGATTCCACGATCAACGCCAGCTGATGAAATCAATGCATGTCTAAAGTCCTCCAATTTGTGGAAACATGTCAAAGTACTTCATTTAAGCAAAAATATGCGCGTCGAGTTGCAAAATGACCAATCTGGAAACATATTTTCTAAAAAACTCATTGACATTGGTAATGGCAAATTTCCTATAGACATGTTGACTGGCTGCATTAGCTTTCCTCAAAGTTTTTGTCAGTTAACTCGATCAAAAGATGAACTTATTCAGAAGGTGTTTCCAGATGTTTCTCAAAATTACAGAAACCATGATTGGTTGAGCGAACGAGCTATATTGGCTGCAAAAAACATAGATGTAAATGAATTAAACTTCAAAATTCAAGAACAAATTACAGGCGAGTTGAGGATATATAAATCAGTTGATTCGGCTACTAATCAAGATGATGTAGTCAACTATCCACCGGAATTTTTAAACTCGCTGGATTTGCCAGGATTGCCACCTCACAATCTTCAATTAAAGGTTGGATCGGTGGTTATAATGTTGCGAAATATCAACCAACCGCGTCTTTGCAACGGTACACGGTTAGCGATAAAAAAATTACTAAACAATGTGATAGCAGCAACTATACTGAAAGGAAAGTATAAAGGAGAAGATGTTCTCATACCGCGCATCCCAATGATTCCGACTGATGTGCCATTTGAGTTTAAACGACTACAGTTTCCAGTGCGGCTTGCTTTTGCTATGACTATAAACAAGTCCCAGGGGCAATCATTAAGTGTTTGTGGTATTAATCTAGAAAACCCATATTTCTCACATGGTCAATTGTATGTTGCCTGTTCCCGTGTTGAAAAAACATCAGATTTGTTTATTTATGCGCCAGGTAATCAAACAAAAAACGTCGTATACCACAAAGCACTACAATGATAATGATAATAATTATGATTCACATGATTAACATTAAAGCGATTACTTACTTTCAAATCCTAATATATGTTTTATTTAATTATTTTGTATTCACAACGCCCTATCACCAGGGTGACGGTTCTGTTCAGGAGAATTTTTTAAAATACATAGGCACAAAAACTGCCACATTACAAATCTTTTTGACAGGACGAAGTCTGTCGGGTCAGCTAGTTTTCAATAAATAATTCATGTGGCGTTCTGTCGTCAGTATGTTTCGAATATTCCTGTCGTTAAGATAGAAACACTCTGTCTACTGTCAAAAGTATTAAATGTGACTACGCGGAAGCATTTGAAAAATATTTTGAACACAGTATTAAAAGCATTTTCTTGAATTGAAATCAGAATTTTGCAAATTTTTATTTTCAATATTCAACAGTCATTACATATAAAAACTAATATTAATCGTATAACTAAAAAAATTGCTAACATCAGTGCCTTGCGACGTTAGGGAGCTTCGCAACTCATTACTAAATTCTCTACTGCCATCAATACTACTAGCAACTGATGAAATATCAGATGACTGAGTTTTTAGAGGTTGGGAGAAGTTTTTTCGCAATGGCATTCTTAGAAGCAGTGGATTGATCAACACAACCCTCGGTTACCGTCATAGATTTCCATCCACCATGTTACTTTATCTCCATAATATTTACTCCTGATGCTAGCAATGACGCGAAAGATCTGAGAAAACAGTGGCTTTTATATTGCTTTAGTTCTGGCAGAAATTCGGCAACAATAGAGGGCATTGTCCCAAATGTATTTATACCAATTGGATTGGCAGTTCATTTATTATTCATGTATTTCATGAAAAAATGATTATGTTTAAAAACAGAAGGGCGAAGTGCAATATCCTTGAGGCAATAGTCCACATACCAACTTTCCAATAATACAGATAGACGACTAACTTTAAATTTTGTACAAGGTGTCGGGTATTATTTTACAAGTGACGATAGCATTAGGAAATGGATCAGGCTGTTCGAGAATACAGGTGCGACAATTAAAATTTAAAACTCTGGTGGTCCTTGTTGTGTTCGCAATGAATAAACAATTGGAAAAGTTGAGGCGTCGGTTATTCAAAATCCGTCTTTATCCATCCGAAAGCGAAGCCAAGGGTTGATCATAAAAAAACGTTTTAACATTCGATTCAAAAAAAAAAACTTACATCTAAAAGCCTATAATATTCAATTGGATCAAGAATTGTAGGATGCGGACTATGCTAATCGGCTAAATGTTGCGCACGAAATGCAGCAGCGATTTAATAACTTTAACAACATACTGTTTAGTGACGAAGCAACATGTAAATAAGCAGAATTGTCGGTTCTGGGCAGTGGAGAATCCGATACGAAAACATACGAAAACGACCCCTACATTGCCCAAAGGTCGTGGTTTGGGCCACTATGTCTACTAAAGGCATAATTGGTCCTTATTTTCATGAAGATCAACGACGCCAAGCAATTAATGTGAATAATGACCGTTATTGCGATATGTTCCGAAATTTTTTGGTCCCAGAGTTGCAGGAGTTTGCAGGTTTCAACTCAAGAACGCGGATTCACCAAGATGGGTCCACTTGCCATACCTCAAATGATTCAATGGAAGTTGTTAACGAATTATTCCCTATTAAAATCATTTTGCGATGGGGTAACATCAACTGGACTCCCCAAAAACCCCGACCTTAGCCCACTTGACTATTTTGCATGGGAATACCTTAAAAGTAAGATTTATCACAATAATCCGAATCTAACCCAGTTGAAGCAAAACATCAGTTCATAAATAGCAGCAAAATAAATAGCTATGTGTCAACGTGTTATCGCCAATGTTCGTTCCCGTTTAGCAGAGTGGCAGCATCGCAACAGTCATCATTTGAATAACATCATCTTTTCCAAATAATTCTCCAATTCATATGTTAATAGCAAACAATTAACTTTTTCATTGCTCACAAATATTTTTTGTTTTATTGAACTTACAAATACCCGATACCCTTTCTGGATACCTTGTATTTGGAAGTTGTATGATTAATGATTTATTTTCTGTTGTTTCAATATCTTCTAATAAATTGCACAATTCTTCAAGGCGACAGTAGCAACCAATCAAGTATGATATTCGTGTTAGAACTGATTTTATTTTGTTCGTAAAATTGTTCAATTCGCTTATTTTA
Source organism: Micraspis discolor (assembly GCA_030674115.1). Taxonomy (NCBI): domain Eukaryota; kingdom Metazoa; phylum Arthropoda; class Insecta; order Coleoptera; family Coccinellidae; genus Micraspis; species Micraspis discolor. Next base: position 14,693,918 of record JARTUT010001740.1, read on the forward strand.
CAAACTTTTTCACTCACGAAATACAATTTCACTTTTAAGACTAATATCATAAATAACTGTTTCCTACCTAAGCCCGGGACTCATTGACCGATCTGTTTTGAAATAGTTTTTAATATGAAATTCATTCTTCAAACAACGAACATTCCCAAAAACACACAATATCTCAGCAATCTGCCTCATTTCATATCAACTTTTGAAAGCGCCTCGAACTAAATGAATCCGGTGTGACGGCTCTGATATCCAAATGATATTCGAGACGGAGATATCCACCAGACCATCAATTATTTATTTATAACAATTTCATTTGTTTCTCTGTTTCAATTCAAAGATATTCATTAAGGAATTACGAATGATTCGCAAATTATCCGCCAGAGGTTTTCATACTCCGATAATGGGATGTAATTATGGGAACTGAACAAACTGAATCGAGGGAATTCGTGAAATTCTTATAAAATGTAAATGTACTTCCATCTGTGATGATTTTTTTTTCCGGCGTTGATTATAGAGGAACTGTTCGCTCGATACGGCGATCAGAATGATCGATACAATGATATCCCAAATGGGGACTTGTAATCCTATCGGATATTTTCTACAAATATCTTAGCCTGTAGGCTCACCCGGGAGCCTCGAATCGCGTCTTAATATGAATTCAAAAAGGTCAAGGTATGATATTACATCAACTTGAGCTCATGTATTGAACATAGATATTAGATAGCTAAGAGATCTCCATATTATTCAATGACTAATCGTGTTCATATTGAAATATAGAAAAGGTAACCATAGAAACTGCCTGGTACTAATAAAAGTAAAATAATTTCTCTATTTCAGTGTCGTAATGAGTCCATTACAGTACTAAAAACTGTGCTGTAATGAACTCATTATGGCATTGTTTTCAGTTATATTTTTCGTTTTGTGGTTGACATCACTGACATCCTATACTTTCGAATGTCAACACGCATCCTTTGCATGTCAATTGTCAATATTAAACTATTTAGAGATTAAAACGCACAATTCAAATTCTATAATCTGACAATTTTCGTATCAATCACACCAACTGCGAAAATAAAATACAAAAGGCACTAGGAGGTATAATTTGAAATTTTCATTGAATTCCAATAAATTTCTCACAATTCTTGACTGAAATAGAGAAAATATCGTCTAATACTTGCAGAAGGCAATTCTAACACTCATGCGTTCAAAAACTCGCTCCTTCGTTGCTCGTTTTCAAATTTCGCATTCGTGATGGAATGGGTGCCCATTCTGCAACTTGTTTTAGAATATACTATTTCAAGCCAGTTTCGTTTGATTCGTTATGTTTCATAAGGAACTAAAAAAGAATTATTAAATATGAACACTGATTATTTGTTACCATGCCAAGCATCCTGAAATAGTAATAGCCGCGAACACATTTACTTCCAGCAAAATCGAGAGAGAAGTATGACCTTCTGTACCAACCATTGGCAGAAAAAACCATAGATATAGAAACTAGATGTCTAACTGTCTCACTAATCATCCCTGAAAAGTGAGCCATTTAATCATAGAAATATAAATATATAGAATGTGTGCATCGTGGAAAATAAGTACTCAAACGTGTAACATTGACCCCGTTCCTTCAAGGTGTAATGCGCATGCGCCACGAACTCTTGCGCTTCTTAGAAGGGGTTTGTGATTTTGTTACCATGGTTACCGAATGTGACATAATTCAAATTAAACGACAGAATTACTATTTGAACGAAACACTGTATTCTCCTCGATTCCCTTCTCTAAGCAATTTCCTTCGTCGCGCATGCGCACAACTTTTCAAAGGGCACGGCACAGCCTACTAGATGCTTCACGATTTATTTCAAGGATCAAATTATATCTATAGAATTATTTGCATTTAATTAACAAAACTGACAAAATGTCTGCCGAGTTTTTGTCATAGAGAAATGAATATCTATGTTTGAGTGATGACTTAACCATAAATAAAGAAGGTTTCTATATCTACAGGGTGTCTCAAGTTCGAGTGCCTATTAGACGTTTCTGGAGAACTAGACATATTTGAAATCTGAACATTAGGATTATGATATTCTTCGAAGATCTCTACAGAGCTAAAATATTTTCGAAGCCCAAAAACTTCCGGTTTATATAGGGAGTAAAAGTAAATTCGGCGAAAGTTTTCCATTCCTGGTATGATCGAGTATTCAATAGTGAATACATTTCTGTTAAAACCATTGTATTAAATAGAATAGTTTTCAAAATATCCAAAAAAACGTGAAAAAAAGTAAAATATGTTCAGTCAGTAATATGTTCATTATTCTTATTTTAAAAATCTTGAGCGTAAACCGTTTTAACAACATCAAAGAGGAATGATGTGGAAAGGTCATGAATCTTTTGGATTTCAAAAATATCATCACAGGGTGTTTCAAATTTTGTGTTGAAAATTGTGATCTTAAATTGGCCATAACTTCTGTTTTTCAAATTAGAACCCTATTTTTTTTTAATTGTGTTGGATTCTGCGGTGAAAAATAATGATAGTTTTCTCACATGATTATGCTCCTAAGTTCAATAATTTCTGAGTTATTTGAGATTTTCTGGATTTATGGTAAAGGTAGAGTCAAATTGATTGTATCTAAAAAAATTCAATGAATATTCTTTCGAAACTATGCAACACTCTATACCCATAGAAGATAAATTATCTGTTAATAATTCACAAGTGTCAGGTGTTATTGTTATTCGTTATCTTCATTTCTCGATTTAACAAAATGAACCGTTATTCTAATTACGAAATTCTGGATCTATTTTATATACATGGTGAATGTGACAGAATTATTAGTAGAACCTGCCGGGCCTTCAACGAGAAGTATCCCCATTTACCTTCCACGACGGAGAAGATCTTTAGAAAATATGTTTCAAACTTTCAAAGTTTTGGATGTGTAAGAGCCCCTAAAGAATACAAAAGAAGGGTAGTTGATGATGAGGAAAATGAAATTAGTGTTTTGAATTATTTCGAAGCGAATGAAAATGCATCTATTCGAAGTGCAGCTCATGAAATCGATTTAGACAGAAATTCTGTGCACCTAATTTTGAAAAAACACAACATGCATGACTACAAATATGAGAAAGATCATGCATTCGAACCAGGTGACTACATAAAATGGTTAAATTTTTGTAGAGGAATATTAGAAAAACGTGAAAATGATGAAAATTTTTTTGAAAAAGATCATTTGGACAGACGAAGCAAAATTCAATAATGAAGGACTATTCAATAGAAAGAATTGCCACATTTGGAGAAGTGAAAATCCTCTCATAGAAAAAGACAAAGAAACCCCAGAACAAATTTAGTTTTAATGTGTTTGCTCTTTTGTTGAACAATAAAGTGCGGTACTACATTTATGAAAAAAATTTAAATACAGAAAAATTTTTGGAAATCCTGAGAAATTTTGTTTCTGAGTTTTTGGATGAACTACCGTTGAGTATGTCGACTACCGCATATTATCAATTGGATGGGGCTCCGGCACATAGTTCGCACGAGGTGTCTGAAGCACTAAATGCAATGTTTAGTAATCGGTGGATCGGACGCCGTTCTTCACTTTTTTACCCCACGATCTCCCGATGTTACTCCCTTAGATTTTTATTTATGGGGTAGAATAAAAAATATAGTCTACGAATCTCCTATTGAAAGCAAAGAAGGTTCGAAACGGCGTGTGGGGGATGCTTTCCACTCACTAAAGGGGAACTCGGACTAACCGAGGTGTTTCAAGACGAGTTCGAAAGTGTGTAAAACAAAATGGTTACCATATTGAAACTCTTACCTGATCATTTATTTTGTTAATTTGAGTTTAGAAACGTATTCTTATTTTTATTATCATAATTTATTTATAATCATAATTCGGTGTACTGAAGTAGCGAATCTATTTAATGTGTTTCCTATTGAAGAGATGAATTCTCATACGCTTCGAAATAAGTCGACATACTAATTTCATCAACTGCCCTTTTGTACTCTTTAGGGGCTCTTACATTCCAAGATTTGGAAAGTTTGAAACATCCTTTCCGAAAATAAAAAAAAAATGGGGATACTTCTCATTGGATACTCAACATTTTGTGTCATCCACCATGGATTTGAAATAAATAATATCATTAAGTGCATTTGAATGTGTATTTGTATTATATACAATTGAAAAAATACAATATAAGAAATAAATCCAAAATCTCATTATTAGAATAGCAACGATTCATTTTGTGAAATCAAAAAATTTCATAACGACTAACAATAAGACCTGTCTGACACTTGTGAATTATAAATGGGATGATTTATCTTCTATGCTCACAGAATATCCTTATGAATCAGATTCGAAGAATTTGACTCTACGCACTACATAAATCCAGAAAATCTCAAATAACTCAGAAATTATTGAATTTAGGAGCATAATCATGTGAGAAAACTATCATTATTTTTGACCGCAGAATCCAACACAATAAAAAAAAATAGGGTTCTAATTTGAAAAACAGAAGTTATGGCCAATTTAAGATCACAATTTTCCACACAAAATTTGAAACACCCTGTGATGATATTCTTGAAATCCAAAAGATGCATGACCTTTTCACATCCTTCCTCTTCGATGTTGTAAAAACGGTTTACGCTCAGAATATTTAAAATAATAATAATGAACATATTACTGGCTGAACATATTTGACTTTTTTTCCAGTTTTTTTTGGATATTTTGAAAACTATTCTATTTAATACAATGGTTTCAACAGAAATGTATTCACTATTGAATACTCGATCATACCAGGAATGGAAAACTTGAAAAAAAATGTTTTCGTCGAATTTATTTTTACTCCCTATATAACCGGAAGTTTTTGGGCTTCGAAAATAATTTATCTCTGTAGAGATCTTCGAAGAATATCATAATCCCAATTTTCAGATTTCAAATATGTCTAGTTCTCCAGAAACGTCTAATAGGCACTCGAACTTGAGACACCCTGTATATGACTTTACTAAGATTACCTATAGTGAATCAGATATCTAAAGTAGAGAAATGAGTTGAATGAAAAGATTTAATTGTTCAACCATTATGTTAACTTTTTCAGCGTTATTTACCTGTTTATTTCATTTTTTCTACTGCGAAAATTACTGTTTGTAGATACGCTTCGTTCTTTAGGAAAAATTTTTTTTCACAGATGGGTTTTGTAAATGAAGGACTTCACAATCAAAATAGTAATTTAACATTTCATAAGAGTTCCAATCAATCTTCCATAATTCTTTATCTCCAATATTCATATTGAAGAACTTATTATACCATAATGGTTTACGGAATTCTATTTTGTGGAATGTATGATATATCTATCTAACAGTGGCGTGTATATACATCTTTAAGTGCCTGGTGTATTTCAAAGAAAATGAGGGAAACCACACAAAACTTTCTAGCTTTCATAGTTATAATACAAGACATGATGACTTACTCTTTATCCCCAAACATACTACAACTAAATTCGAATATTCACTAAAATATCAGTGTATCAAACTATTTAACCATCTACCCAAACATATTAAATCTGTGGAGCTCAAAGAATTCGAAATGATAACTAAAGCTAAGTTAGTACAGGAATGTTATTATACTGTTGATGATTTTTATCGACAATGATATCTTTTCAAGTCGAAAATTTTTTTCCTGTTGTATTATTGGAAATAATTCAGGAAGAGAATGGATATTTGCTCCAAGAATTAAGAGCTGCAGTCTAGGGAGGGACAATGTTGGACAAAACTGGTAACCAATGAACCGGTGTAGACATTTAGATGCCAGTAACGAATCTCATAGATGTACTCAATTGTGCATCGGTTTTTTGTGTATGTACACTATTATACCAAACAGAGTAACAATACTAAGCTGCAGAAAAGACTAAGGCTAGAGATGCTGTGCGAAAAGTGGAAGCATCAGCACCCCAAGATGATCCAGCTAATTTCTGAAGAATATTATTCTTAGTTTTAGTTTTAGGCTCAGATCATCTAAATGAGCCTTGTAATTGAGAGATAAATCTAATTCAACTCCTAAGTAGTTAGGATATAAATTATGTTCAATAAGGGAATCATTGAAAGTTACAGCTAATTTTCTATATTTTTCATGATTATTCAGATGGAAACAAGATACCACTGTTTTGTTGGGATTGGGACATAAACGCCACTCAATAAAATAATTCTTTAAAATCTCCAAGATGATAGTATGTTCTCCAGAGTATGGAAATCCGAATAGTGGTAAGCAATAGCAATGTCATCAGCATAAACAAATTTCTGAGATGATGTCTCGGGTAAATCACTGAGATATAAATTTAAAACTAAAGGAGCTAGAACTGATCTTTGTGGAAGACCGTTCTTCAATATCTTGAAATTGCTACTCTTATTTTAAACGAAACCTTCGATCAGATAACATAGTTTCTAATAATCTTACCATTTTCCCACACTTCAGATGAGGATAGAGTTTGAAAATTAATCCATCTTTTCACACAGTGTCATGTGCGGAAGATAAATCAATTAAAGCAGCTACTGTTTTCAACCTATTATTGAGGCCTGATTTTATGAATGCTATAAGGCTGAAAACCTAATCTGAACAATTTCTTTTTCTCCTGAAGCCTCCCTGGAAATGTAGAGCATTTTCAATAGAAGATTCAATTCTAAAAAGATTTAATCTTTATAATATCTTAAAAGAACACTCAATAAACTGCTTTTCGAAATTTGGTAGACTTAATTGCAGCCCTCAATTCATCTATATTGAATGGATGCGACACATGTTATAAAGTAGGAGCTGATCTCCTGAATATGTGTAATTTTTTCTTCATATTCTTCATTTTAGATTGGGATATATTAACTGATTCAGATACATCAACTATCTTAGATCAATTGTTGTTGATGATGAGGCAAGGGAGTAGTAGCTTCACCTAATTTTCTCGATATATCTTATGAACTCCTGCTCAAATATGTAAAATTAATTTTTGATACAACACTATCCCATTTCTCTTTTCGGCTTGTATTAGTAGAATTCATAAGCCTTTGACCTTTATCAAAGGCTGGTGATTTTTTATAGTAATTCAGTTTGAATGATGTTGAACTGACATTTTCAAGAACGAATTAATTGAGCTCTGTGTTGATGGAAATCCTCAATCTCCACCCTACTACCCCGAATATTCTCACATCATTTTTATTCGTGCAATTACATCCATAACCGAAAATCGAGTACCATCATGGTCTAGCCGCACATCCAGGAGGTCGAAGAATAGTCGGGGCCTAGGCAGAGCACGCGAAATGGGGACTTAATTGTATATAAAAGTGCAATTGAAATCGTTCGAAAGCGTCACTTGGACAATGGAGTGAAAATCGGCAGCGGTTTTGCAACGAACGATTTCGTACTCTGCATCGAGGCACCCGCTGTTAGATTCTTAATGAGATTCGGTCTAGGGGGGCGGGAGGTGTTGAAAGGTATTTAATATTATTAGCAGGAGCTACCCGCTGCGACTTATTCGATTTTGGATGCGCATAGGGAGGAACCGTGAAATATCAACTTTTAATTACGCACGGTTTATGGCCAAAAGGGGGCAACGAGAGGGTGTGATGTTTAAATGTTTCAATCAGTAAGCCTTACTTGATGTACAGTTGTTTAAATGGGGTATGACTAGGACAGCTGTCAACTGAAGGTGTACAGAGTGTTTCAAATTGGACACTCTTGATAATAAACAACAATTTTTAAATCAGATAAAACTAGTCTACAAGCTACGAGGTCGATTTTCGTAAAAAAATGATGGCCGAAAACCACACATCTTGACTTGTTCGAAAAATGTGTTTTTCTATTTAATGCATTTCTAATCGAACCCCGAAACTTTAAAATTTCTTATTTCTGTGAAAACATTCTTCAGGCACTCTTCTGACAAGAATCCAATGGTTTTACTAATTTTTTATAAAAAAATTTGATTTGAAAGCTATTACATAAATTTGTATGTTGTATTGAATTCTTATGAATTCATATACATAGCTGGTTATGTGTTATAAGTTTGCCATCCTACAGCACCATTGTCAAAAACAAATTCTCAGAACTATACACAAAAAAGTTGTGCAGGAGTGAAGATTGAGTCTAGTTGCTGTCGAGAGGGGGCAACGGCAGACTAGTTTCTCCCTTATTTGGGATCTACAGTACTATATAGCCCTAACCCCCGATGAAAACCAATTCGGAAGAAGATGCTATTGAACTCTAGCAGTCAGCTCAGTGTATTATACAGGGTGAGTCTTTGACCACTGCGTTAAATCTAACCATAGGTTCTTGAGATCAAAAGAAACACTTTTTTCCCATACCGTTTTTCCATATTCAGCTGCGTTCAAGCTTTAGTACAAGTGATGTTCGTTTTTCGTGCAATTTAACCAATCTGTATAGTAGTATTGAGAAACCCACAAGAAATGGAATAAATCCATTGACGCCAAAATATGCATGATTGTTAGCAAAAACCTTCAAAAAGAGATCAATACAATTGATATTGTCGTTTGAATATTACAGGTAAAAATGCAATTTTTTCAAGAAATTTCGACACCCTATATCTTTTGAACGGGGCCAAATTTGGAAAAATGTTTTAGGAAGAAAATGTTTCTTTTGACGTCAAGAATCTATGGTTAAAATTAACGCAGTGGTCAAAGACTCACCCTGTATAGACAAAGGTGACACCCAGTCGACAACCGCCGGAGCTTCAATCCCGATGTATCACCAACAACTAATACTCCAAAAACTCACTATCATGAGCGCATTAAAGTGACCCTGTACCAATTGGAATCAACCCAATATATTAGATTTTAATTCTAAAATACGGTAAATTCAAATATATAATCGACGTGTTTCAGGATTAATTCCTAAAATGAATGTGTTTCATACTTTACGGACACAGTGTATACGAATACATAAGAATTCTTATTACGTGCTTGGAATACATTCAATGTATTTTCAGTTCTTGATTGTCTATCTGATTTATACCTTTCATTATTGTCAAAGATTGACCTGTTTCAGGATTTTGTTGCCAAATAATTTTTTCTTAGAAAATGAATTCGTTACATGATTTTGACGCGCGCTGTATATTCAGCATTTTATTATGTTTCTAGATCTCTGAAATATCTTATTCAGTTTAGAATGTCCCAATTGTATCTCACAACAGGAATTGATGGATGAGCTTTTTTTGATGAGAATTTTTTTGATTGAAGAAACATACTCGTATCTCTAATAAAACTTCGATTAATATATAATAAAACATTTTTTTCCACATAGCCCTAGTTGATTCAAGTAGGTATTTTACATTATGAAAACTCCAAATATAACAATGAGCGGACATCAGTACAAAATAGCATCTTTTGATACTGAGTACCTAGTCATCAGATAATATTTTTGGCTTAATATATATTCAGTTTCTAGTGAAAATATTTACTATAATTTCAAAACAAATATCAGATGACAAAACACCTCGAGTTTATTTTCTTTCACCATATCAAAATCATACTTGACAACCGGAAACGTCGTGAATCGAAGAAATGTCAAAAACCAAGGATACCAAAGCAAGAAATAAAAGTCATAGCTGATTCAGTGACTGAATGAATATGCATACATTGCCTCCTAGCAACTAAATCTTATCGTCAAAGCGATTTATGGGATCTTCCTAAAGATGTTGGTTCAACAAATTTGTCAAATTTGCCAAATAACGAAAACGTATTAATGGCAAACGATAATCTTTTCATGTTTTTGAAAAGGAACCTTCAAGACGTTCTGCAGCTAGGAAATAGGTCCTCAACCTCGATGTACATTCAATATTTGAGATTTTCTGGATTTATGGTGTACGTAGAGTCAAATTGATTGCATCTAAAAAAATTCAATGAATATTCTTTCGAAACCATGGAAACACTCTGTACCCATAGAAGATAAATTATCTGTTAATAATTCACAAGTGTCAGGTGTTATTGTTATTCGTTATCTTCATTTCTCGATTTAACAAAATGAAGTGTTATTCTAATTACGAAATTCTGGATCTATTTTATATACATAGTGAATGTGACAGAATTATTAGTAGAACCTGCCGGGCCTTCAACGAGAAGTATCCCCATTTACCTTCCATGACGGAGAAGATCTTTAGAAAATATGTTTCAAACTTTCAAAGTTTTGGATGTGTAAGAGCCCCTAAAGAATACAAAGAAAGAAGGGTAGTTGATGATGAGGAAAATGAAATTAGTGTTTTGACTTATTTCGAAGCGAATGAAAATGCATCTATTCGAAGTGCAGCTCATGAAATCGATTTAGACAGAAATTCAGTGCACCGAATTTTGAAAAAAACACAACATGCATGACTACAAATATGAGAAAGTTCATGCATTAGAACCAGGTGACTACATAAAAAGGTTAAATTTTTGTAGAGAATATTAGAAAAACTTGAAAATGATGAAAATTTTTTGAAAAAGATCATTTGGACAGACGAAGCAAAATTCAATAATGAAGGACTATTTAATAGAAAGAATTGCCACATTTGGAGAAGTGAAAATCCTCATAGAAAAAAGACAAAGAAACCCCAGAACAAATTTAGTTTTAATGTGTTTGCTCTTTTGATGAACAATAAAGTGCAGTACTACATTTATGAAGAAAATTTAAATACAGAAAAATTTTTGGAAATCCTGAGAAATTTTGTTTCTGAGTTTTTGGATGAACTGCCGTTGAGTATGTCGACTACCGCATATTATCAATTGGATGGGGCTCCGGCACATAGTTCGCACGAGGTGTCTGAAGAACTGAATGCAATGTTTGGTAATCGGTGGATCGGACGCCGTTCTTCACTGTTTTGGCCCCCACGATCTCCCGATCTTACTCCCTTAGATTTTTATTTATGGGGTAGAATAAAAAAACATAGTCTATGAATCTTCTATTGAAAGCAAAGAAGATTTGAAACGGCGTGTGGAGGATGCTTTCCACTCACTAAAGGGGAGGAAATTGAGCGAGCGACTAACCGAGGTGTTTCAAGACGTATTCGAAAGTGTGTGGAACAAAATGGTTACCATATTGAAACTCTTACCTGATCATTTATTTTGTTAATTTGAGTTTTGAAACGTATTTTTATTTTTATTATCATAATTTATTTATAATCATAATTCGGTGTACTGAAGTAGCGAATCTATTTAATGTGTTTCCTATTGAAGAGATGAATTCTCATTCGCTTCGAAATAAGTCGAAATACTAATTTCATCAACTGCCCTTTTTTTGTATTCTTTAGGGGCTCTTACATTCCAAAATTTGGAAAGTTTGAAACATCTTTTCAGAAATTGTAAAAAAAAATGGGGATACTTCTCATTGGATACTCAACATTTTGTGTCATCCACCATGGATTTGAAATAAACAATATCATTAAGTGCATTTGAATGTGTATTGCGTATACAATTGAAAAAATACAATATAAGAAATAAATCCAAAATCTCATTATTAGAATAGCAACGATTCATTTTGTGAAATCAAAAAATTTCATAACGACTAACAATAAGACCTGTCTGACACTTGTGAATTATAAATGGGATGATTTATCTTCTATGCTCACAGAATATCCTTATGAATCAGATTCGAAGAATTTGACTCTACGTACTACATAAATCCAGAAAATCTCAAATAACTCAGAAATTATTGAATTTAGGAGCATAATCATGTGAGAAAACTATCATTATTTTTGACCGCAGAATCCAACACAATTATAAAAAATAGGGTTCTAATTTGAAAAACAGAAGTTATGGCCAATTTAAGATCACAATTTTCAACACAAAATTTGAAACACCCTGTGATGATATTTTGAAATCCAAAAGATGCATGACCTTTTCACATCCTTCCTCTTCGATGTTGTAAAAACGGTTTACGCTCAGGATATTTAAAATAAGAATAATGAACATATTACTGACTGAACATATTTGACTTTTTTCCAGTTTTTTTGGATATTTTGAAAACTATTCGATTTAATACAATGGTTTTAACAGAAATGTATTCACTATTGAATACTCGATCATACCAGGAATGGAAAACTTGAAAAAAAAATTTTTTCGTCGAATTTATTTTCACTCCCTGTATAACCGGAAGTTTTGGGCTTCGAAAATATTTTAGCTCTGTAGAGAACTTCGAACAATATCATAATCCCAATTTTCAGATTTCAAATATGTCTAGTTCTCCAGAAACGTCTAATAGGCACTCGAACTTGAGACACCCTGTATATGATATTGTCGTTTGAATATTACAGGTAAAAATGCAATTTTTTCAAGAAATTTCGACACCCTATATCTTTTGAACGGGGCCAAATTTGGAAAAATGTTTTAGGAAGAAAATGTTTCTTTTGACGTCAAGAATCTATGGTTAAAATTAACGCAGTGGTCAAAGACTCACCCTGTATAGACAGAGGTGACAACCGCCGGAGCTTCAATCCCGATGTATCACCAACAACTAATACTTCGAATACTCCAAAAAACTCACTATCATGAGCGCATTAAAGTGACCCTGTACCAATTGGAATCAACCCAATATATTAGATTTTAATTCTAAAATACGGTAAATTCAAATATATAATCGACGTGTTTCAGGATTAATTCCTAAAATGATTGTGTTTCATACGGACACAGTGTATACGAATACATAAGAATTCTTATTACGTGCTTGGAATACATTCAATGTATTTTCAATTCTTGATTGTCTATCTGATTTATACCTTTCATTATTGTCAAAGATGACCTGTTTCAGGATTTTGTTGCCAAATAATTTTTTCTTAGAAAATGAATTCGTTACATGATTTTGACGCGCGCTGTATATTCAGCATTTTATTATGTTTCTAGATCTCTGAAATATCTTATTCAGTTTAGAATGTCCCAATTGTATCTCACAACAGGAATTGATGGATGAGCTTTCAATAATAGGAAACTACCTTTTCATTTAGAATTTTTTTGATTGAAGAAACATACTCGTATCTCTAATAAAACTTCGATTAACATATAATAAAACATTTTTTTCTCCACATAGCCCTAGTTGATTCAAGTAGGTATTCTACATTATGAAAACTCCAAATATAACAATGAGCGGACATCAGTACAAAATAGCATCTTTTGATACTGAGTACCTAGTCATTAGATAATATTTTTGGCTTAATATATATTCAGTTTCTAGTGAAAATATTTACTATAATTTCAAAACAAATATCAGATGACAAAACACCTCGGGTTTATTTTCTTTCACCATATCAAAATCATACTTGACAACCGGAAACGTCGTGAATCGAAGAAATGTCAAAAACCAAGGGTACCAAAGCAAGAAATAAAAGTCATAGCTGATTCAGTGACTGAATGAATATGCATACATTGCCTCCTAGCAACTAAATCTTATCGTCAAAGCGATTTATGGGATCTTCCTAAAGATGTTGGTTCAACAAATTTGTCAAATTTGCCAAATAACGAAAACGTATTAATGGCAAACGATAATCTTTTCATGTTTTTGAAGAGGGAACCTTCAAGACGTTCTGCAGCTAGGAAATAGGTCCTCAACCTCGATGTACATTCAAAATTTTGCCCCAGCTGAGATCTTAATACGTAGCTACCCTTTTTAAATTCATCTCAAGAAGAGAGTGACACCCTTAATAAATACCCAGGGGTGTACCTTGTACTCTTTGGAGTTAAGGCTAACTAAAAAAACCTATGGATTAATTTTAGTAGCGCCATCTATGTGTCAGACAGAGAACTTTTCACTCGACCTTATAGTAGTGTCGGCCATACCTTTCGTATGTGGCCGACATTGGTAACCGTTCAGTGCCGCCAAAAATCTTGGTTTACAAAACGGCAACACATACGCTCCGGCCTACCTGCGCAGGTTTCATCTCCAGTTGACCATACAGTGTGTGGTCGACATTAGGCAAATCACGACCAAGTATCAACGCCATCGAAGATCCCACGTACAGAACCGTGTAGGATCCCGGTGGGTGGGCCAATCCGATCATCGGTTGATCTAAATGATATTCGCCGATGATTGACGTCGGTGGAGAAGGAGGGGGAACGCACCACGTAGTTTTTCCTCAACGAATAGGTCGAAGCAGCGTCACACCCCCCGAGGTTTCTTCGGTAATTCGGTTTCCTGCCTCATTCAGCCAACAGGTTTTCGCGACCGAAGGGGGCCCGATGAGCGACAAATTAAGATCCGCGAAAGTGGAGACGCCACGGGCGTTCCCCCCTCGCATATTGTAATTTTGACTTTTCCATTCCGAAATGGCGACGCCGAAACAGGACCGTAACTAACTAAACTCAGAAAATTCGACCAGGTTTAGCATATATGGAATAAATTGTAATTATTGAAATAATTACACAGAAGTTTTGTGGAGGTTTCAATCGAGAAAATCGAAAATGCACCACTCTTATCACGGTTAAGCATATTGCTGATTCCAAAGTATTGCAATATGAGGAATATACACCAAGAGACGGTAGGAGAACAATTGAAGAAATACAGGCGTCGGCTCTTTATTAACAGTCTTTGTCCATAAGATAGCACCTCCAATAATCGTCCTTATATTCGATTTCAAAGAAGAAAATGTATTCGAAATTAAAGAATACGATCCATACTAATCCATTGAATTCTACACACAAATCCTGTGGAGAACAATTCTTGAATTAAACCAAACTCATGCATTCTTATTTGCTGCAGTATCGTACTGAGTTTAATTCGAGATTGCTCGGTATGGTGTAATGTCAGAAATTGTGGAAAGCTTACAAGCAGACATGGTCCAAAAAAATTTTCAAGAATAACTTGTTGGTAAAAAATAAACGAATTAGAAGCAAATATAGGCAGCCTCAAGTTTAATGAAACTTATTTGAAAGACAGAACATTCATAGTAAAGTACGGAGGTACACTGGAAATTTTCAGGCGATTTGAAGAAGGCCACAAGGTTCAAACTTGGGACCACTAGTGTTCACCAGCCTAATAAATGATTAAAATGAATGTTTCACAGGATGTTTAATCTTCGATTTGATATCGATCTGATCCAACCCGAGAGTGTCAAGAATAATTTAATAAGACGAAATGGGTCGCCTTAACGCCCACCATGATAAAGAAAATATTTCAGCACAAAAACAACATGGATGAAGAAAATCTGAAAAGATTTTATGAAATTGAAAATTCGGGCATGAGGAATGATGATAACATACCTTGTTTATCGAAAATATATCAGTGAAGGATTTGCGCACTTTAGGATTTATGTTGAGACGAAGATCCTGCCTTGTAATACTATGGCGAGACCTAAAGTTTAAATATATATATATATATATATATACAGGGTGAGTCTTTGACCACTGCCTTAATTTTAACCATAGATTCTTGACGTCAAAAGAAACATTTTCTTCCTATAACATTTTTCCAAATTTGGCCCCGTTCAAAAGATATAGGGTGTTGAAATTTCATAAAAAAATTGCATTTTCACCTGTAATATTCAAACGACAATATCAATTGAAATGATCTCTTGTAGAAGGTTTTTGATAGCAGTCATGCATATTTTGGCATCAATAGATTTATTCCATTTCTTGTGGGTTTCTCACTACTACTCTACAGATTGGTTAAATTGCATGAAAAACAAATATCGCTTGAACTAAAGGTCCGTATCTCGTACTTCCTGGAATCATTAGTCTTTTTTGCATATAAAATCATTCTTCATCTTTCCTCCTAAATTGCACCATTCTTGAGATATTTGAAGTTGAAAGGAATTAAATCGATATAATTTTGTCCAAATTTTCTGATTTTCCCAAATCCAACTCTGTGCTGAAATTATTCAATAACAAGATTTGTTCAATGTTGCCATATTTTATGTCTATATTAAATATTTCTTCAAAAGGATGGGGAAATCTCTTCCCTCTATGGTTCCACCACTAAAAACTAATAGATGAAATTAACCACTGAACAATTTTTGTCTTACATTCACCACAAAATCTAAATTGCCATTTGCTGTATTCATTGTTAGTGATGTCTAGCACCTTGTTTAATATTTAATCCAGAATAATATTCCATAATAAATAAAGAAAAAGTTTTCCGTCGCTCTTCGGTATATTTTGACCTTTGAAATAGGTGAAGTAATTTCTGTCAGGACCTGTTAAATTGAAGACTTGTCTTTATGAAGAGCTGGTTTTTTATAGCTTCAGGCTTTTAGGGTTCATCAAATTATATCTATTCTAACATAGGAATGCTGCAAATTGAGCTCATATGAGTTTTAAAAAACTTCGAACCCAGTCTCCTAGATTTGTTTTATACCTTTATTATCTTTATTTCATACACCGATTCAACCTTGTTCACAAACTTAAGAGATAATAGAATTTGACTTAGTTTTAATATTTCTGAATGTTTGTTATGATGCATGGTTGATTAAAATTCAATCAATATTGAAACTGGAAGATATAAGCTCATAAACAAGAAAGATTAGAATAGAATGCAATTTCTGACCATAATCATTTCATACTGAATTGAATAATTCAAAACTATCGATATTATCCCTAAAAATCTTTCCCCTTTTTTTTTTTTGAAGACACAAATAACTTTTGACAGTTTCAACAGAATCAAAACAACAAGGAACCACAGAATACTTTTTTATTTGGAACTACCCACCACAGAGACGTTATAATATTTTAATGTGATAATAATTTACTCTAATTATTCTGAGGAAAATTATAACTAAAGATCAATAATAGTTACAGATATTATCTTTCATTTAAAGAAACATTGCAATTATTAATTTTTTCTCTCCTGGGGTTCGGTGATAAATTAATATTATAAGGTATTAAAATTTGACATAATCTATGAATAACCATTATTCGATATTTATGTTCTTGTTTACGTTATTTACTCTGATTATAAAAATCAGTAATTATAGTCTTAACAGAATAGATTCATATTAATGATTTAACAAAAAATTTTTTATCAAAGAACACCTAGTTGATTTTTCAAAATCAAATTTAGGTATTTCTTCAAGAAAGTATAATTGCACACCTAAATCTGGAAATACTTGTCATCTATCCAGGTAAATTGTTATTGGGATTCAGTACAGAAAATACCTGTTCACTGGTCTCTGTCGAGGAGAAGAAACTTCAGAAATATCAGTGTTTGGAAAATCATAGATGATTTTTTCTGGTTTTGAGTGAAAAGAAAGCACAGTGACAACCTCTTGCATTGGAAGTTTCATAGAAAAATGATGGTTATCATGATTTGGAAATTTTAAGAAGAAAATTTCAAATGTATGATGATAACACCCAATAATTCTGAGGTTTTTTTGGAATTTCTCACTAAAAAGGCATGGTTTATAATCTTGAAGTAGAAAGAAAATATAGTAGAACAACAAAAATCTATGTTTATGGTGTTGAATTTTTTTTACTAGAAAATAAGTATTTTGTATCTTCCTTCTGGATATGGACCTCATCGGATGAAACATGAGTGAGTGAATCATTACTTAGAGGGAAAATAATGTTTTTAAACAATTCAGATTCAATAGTGAATGCTGTGGAAGGTATTTTTCATTCAAACTAAACTGGACTACAAAGGGGTATTTGCCCAATGTGAAAACTAAAAATGCTTATAACTTTTGAACGCAGCTGAATTTGGAAAAACCGTAATGGAAAAAGTGTTTCATTTGATCTCAAGAACCTATGGTTAAAATTAACGCAGTGGTCAAAGACTCACCCTGTATATATTCTTTTGAACTTTTGGCTGACGATTAAAATATAATTTAAATCACCAACAACTAATACTCCAAAAAACTCACTATCATGAGCGCATTAAAGTGACCCTGTACCAATTGGAATCAATCCAATATATTAGATTTTAATTCTAAAATACGGTAAATTCAAATATAAAATCGACGTGTTTCAGGATTAATTCCTAAAATGAATGTGTTTCATACTTTACGGACACAGTGTATACGAATACATAAGAATTCTTATTACGTGAGAATGTCCCAATTGTATCTCACAACAGGAATTGATGGATGAGCTTTCAATAATAGGAAACTACCTTTTCATTTAGAATTTTTTTGATTGAAGAAACATACTCGTATCTCTAATAAAACTTCGATTAATATAAATAAAACATTTTTTTCTCCACATAGCCCTAGTTGATTCAAGTAGGTATTTTACATTATGAAAACTCCAAATATAACAATAAGCGGACATCAGTACAAAATAGCATCTTTTGATACTGCTACCTAGTCATCATATAATATTTTTGGCTTAATATACTATATATTCAGTTTCTAGTGAAAATATTTACTATAATTTCAAAACAAATATCAGATGACAAAACACCTCGGGTTTATTTTTCTTTCACCATATCAAAATCATACTTGACAACTGGAAACGTCGTGAATCGAAGAAATGTCAAAAACCAAGGGTACCAAAGCAAGAAATAAAAGTCATAGCTGATTCAGTGACTGAATGAATATGCATACATTGCCTCCTATCAACTAAATCTTATCGTCAAAGCGATTTATGGGATCTTCCTAAAGATGTTGGTTCAACAAATTTGTCAAATTTGCCAAATAACGAAAACGTATTAATGGCAAACGATAATCTTTTCATGTTTTTGAAAAGGGAACCTTCAAGACGTTCTGCAGCTAGGAAATAGGTCCTCAACCTCGATGTACATTCAAAATTTTGCCCCAGCTGAGATCTTAATACGTAGCTACCCTTTTTAAATTCATCTCAAGAAGAGAGTGACACCCTTAATAAATACCCAGGGTGTACCTTGTACTCTTTGGAGTATGGGTCGGCCAAACACCCTACCTTTCGTATGTGGCCGACATTGGCAACCGTTCATTGCCGCCAAAAATATTGGTTTGCAAAACGGCAACACATACGCTCCGGCCTACCTGCGCAGGTTTCATCTCCAGTAGACCATACCGTGTGTGGTCGGCATTAGGCAAATCACGACCAAGTATCAACGCCATCGAAGATCCCACGTACAGAACCGTGTAGAATCCCGGTGGGTGGGCCAATCCGATCATCGGTTGATCTAAATGATATTCGCCGATGATTGACGTCGGTGGAGAAGGAGGGGGAACGCACCACGTAGTTTTTCCTCAACGAATAGGTCGAAGCAGCGTCACACCCCCCGAGGTTTCTTCGGTAATTCGGTTTCCTGCCTCATTCAGCCAACAGGTTTTCGCGACCGAAGGGGGCCCGATGAGCGACAAATTAAGATCCGCGAAAGTGGAGACGCCACGGGCGTTCCCCCCTCGTATATTGCAATTTTGACTTTTCCATTCCGAAATGGCGACGCCGAAACAGGACCGTAACTAACTAAACTCAGAAAATTCGACCAGGTTTAGCATATATGGAATAAATTGTAATTATTGAAATAATTACACAGAAGTTTTGTGGAGGTTTCAATCGAGAAAATCGAAAATGCACCACTCTTATCACGGTTAAGCATATTGCTGAATCAAAAGTATTGCAATATGAGAAATATACACCAAGAGGCGGTAGGTTACGAAAAAAATTATTCCAATTTTCCAGAAAATTAATTGAACAGTAGAAGAACAATTGAAGAAATACAGGCGTCGGCTCTTTGTTAACAGTCTTTGTCCATAGGTAGCATATCCAATAATCGTCCTCATATTCTATTTCAAAGAAGAAAATGCATTCGCAATTAAAGAATACGATCCATGCTAATCCTTTGAATTCTACACACAAAATCCTGTGGAGAACAATTCTTGAATTAAACCAAACGCATGCATTCTTATTTGCTGCAGTATCATACTGAGTTTAATTTGAGATTGCTCACAAGTTATATTTATTAAAATCATTCTAATATGGTGAGATCAACCAGAGTCAGGATGGAGCTAGGGATACTTGCACTTGAGACTACACGACTTCCAGCCATAGTGAAGATGGCCAAGGTTGCCAGAAATATAAAGAGCATCCCTTATATTATTGACTAGCTGATACAGTTTCTTGAACAATATGAAGCATCGTTTTTAGAAATTGAAATACTATTGTAATAATGAAAGTATCAGCATACCTACGATGAATATTAATTTCACCTGGTATCAATAATGCACCTCAGTACGGTCCTGGAACTCCATGTCACTTTCCATTTCATCCGAATATACACAAAATAAAATCTTCACATATCGGCTTCATTTAACTGATCCGATATGGTTTCAATTTTGTGAATATGTCTATCCGATGAATTTTTGTAATATCGAAAATCTTTCTGATTTCTGAGGGAGAAATGATACCATTATGGCAAAGTAAAAAATTTTTCCCCTGCGATTTGCATATGCCTTTTCCCCAAGAGATAACGCAGTGGAACGTGATATGACATTGATGAGAAAATTAAACAATGTAGAAGATATCGAATCAGGTTTGAAAATTGCATGCGTCATAAAATGATTGTAATTCAACACTAGATCGTTTCACATTAAAAAATTTTGAAATTAAAAAAATTTTTTCTTCAAAGTTTATCGTCAATCTAAATGACACAAACACCAAGCACTCAAGAAGGATGTTTTTCGAAACGTATGCTGCTAACTTAATGAAGTTTTGAAAACTCCTGAAAAGGCCAATCTTTTATTAAGTTTAAAAAAAAGTATATATTATATTTCGTGGTTTCGTGTTATTGAAAAATTATGACGTGATAACCGATGGTGGTATAAAGTATTAATGAAAGTGATTATTATTATTGATATTATTTTTATTATTATCATTTATTGGAAAGCATTATGAAAATTGAAAATGCTTCGTTACGTAAATGAACCGCCAACGAAGCAATTTAAAAAAGTTTGAGCGATGTCAATCATATAACTGACTCGATAATGACGTATCAACTACGTCACAAACGTAGCTAGATGAAACATAACTGCAACATACATGTTATAGTTACTAGGTATATCTCTTTTGATATGGCAAATAAAAGCATTTTCGGCATTGATTGAAGACAATATGAATAAATTGCCGAAACAATTTCATGAAGAAGAAAAACTTGTTTTTTATTCAAATATTGTTGAATCCCCTCTGAAATTTTTTTGTTGAGATCGCTGATACGTACTAGTCCCGTCACAATAATGCCTCGTACTGCACAGATCATGGCTCAGAAGATGCTAAAAGGGCGGAAACTTATCAGTCAATAATATACAGGGCGAGTCTTTTGACCACTGCGTTAATTTTAACCATAGATTCTTGATGTCAAAAGAAACATTGTCTTCCTCTAACATTTTTCCAAATTTGGCCCCGTTCAAAAAATATTGAAAGGTGTTGAAATTTCATAAAAAAATTGTATTTTCGCCTGTAATATTCAAACGAAAATATCAAGTCAAATGATCTCTTGTAGAAGGTTTTTGATAACAGTCATGAATATTTTGGCATCATTAGATTTATTCCATTTCTCATGGGTTTCTCACTACTACTGAACAGATTGGTTAAATTGCATGAAAAACAAATATCGCTTGACCTAAAGGTCCATATCTTGTACTTCCTGGAATCATTAGTCTTTTTTTAAGATAAAATCATTCTTCATCTTTTCTCCTAAATTGCACCATTCTTGAGATATTTGAAGTTGAAAGGAATTAAATCGATATAATTTTGTCCGAATTTTCTGATTTTCCCAAACACAACTCTGTGCTGAAATGATTCAATAATGAGATTTGTTCAATGTTGCCATATTTTATGTCTTTATAAAATATTTTTACAAAAGGTTGGGGAAATCTCTCCAGTCTATGGTTCCACCACTAAACACTATAGATGAAATTAACCACCGAACAATTTTTGTCTTATATTCACTACAAAAACTAAATTGCCATTTGCTGTATTCATTATTAATGAAATCTAGCACCATGTTTAATATTCAATCCAGAGTAATATTCCATAATAAATAGAGAAAAAGATTTCCATCACTCACGTAGGTACTTCGGTATATTTTTTTGATGACTGTTGAAATAGGTAATGTATTTTCTGTCGGGACCTGTTAAATTGAACTTGTATTTATGAAGAGCTGGTTCTTAATAGCTTCAGACTTTCAGGGTTCATCAAATTATATCTATTCTAACATAGGAATGCTTCAAATTAAGCCCATATGAGTTTTGAAAACTTGGAACCCAGTCTCCTAGATTTGTTTTTTACCTTTATAGAAGTTTTTTCACATCTTTATTTCATATACCGATTCAACCTGATTCACAAACTTAGGAGATAATAGAATTTGACTTAGTATTAATATTTCAGAATGTTTGTTATGATGCATGGTTAATTAAAATTCAATCAATATTGAAACTGGAAGCTATAGTCTCATAAACAAGAAAGATTAGAATGGAATGCATTTTCTGACCATAATCATTTCATACTGAACTGAATAATCTCAAACTATCGAAATTATCCTAACAATATTTTCCACATTTCTTTCGAGGAAAGATTGTACAAATAACTGTTGACAGTTTCAAACAGAAACAAAACAACAAGAAACCACAGAACACTATTTTATTGGGAACTACCCACCACAGAGACGTTATAATAACATTTTAATGTGATAATTATTTACTCTGGTTATTCTGAGAAAAATTATAACTGAAGATCAATAATGGTTGCAGATATTATCTTTCATTTAACAAAACTTTGCAATTATTAATTTTTTCTCTCCTGGGGTTCGGTGATAAATTAATATTTTATGGTAAGGTATTAAAATTTGACATAATCTATGAATAACCATTATTCAATATTCATGTTTTTGTTTGCATAATTAAAACAAATACTCTGATTATAAAAACCAAAAATTTACGCATGTTCAGTAATTAATTATAGTCTGAACAGAATAGGTTCATACTAATGATCTAACAAAAATTTTTTTATTAAAGAACACCTAGTTAGTTTTTCAGACACAAATTTAGGTGATCAAACTCAATTTCTTCAAACAAGTATAATTGCACACCTAAATCTGGAAATACTTCTGTCAAGGAGAAGATAATTCAGAAATAACAGTGTTTGGAAAATCATAGATGATTTTTTCTGGTTATGAGTGAAAAAAAAGCAATGTGACAACCTCATGCCTTGGAAGTTTTTATAGAAATGATGGTTTTCATAAATTGGATATCTTAAGAAGAAAATCACAAATGTGTGATGATAACATCCAATAATTCTGAGGTTTTTTTTGGAATTTCTCACTAGTAAGGAATGGTTCATAATCTTGAAGTAGAAAGAAATTATGGTAGAACAACAAAAATCTAGTTTAAGGTGTTGAATTTTTTTACCAGAAAATTAGTATTTCGTATCTTCCTTCTGAATATGGACCACATCGGATGAAACATGAGCGAGTGAATCATTTTTATAGAGGGAAAATAATGTTTTTAAACAATTCAGTTTCAATAGTGGATGCTGTGGAAGATATTTTTCATTCAAACTAAATTGGACTACAGAGGGGTATTTGCCCAATGTGAAAACTTAAAATGCTTATAACTTTTTAACGCAGCTGAATATGGAAAACCGTGATGGAAAAAGTGTTTGTTTTGATCTCAAGAACCAATGGTTAAAATAAACGCAGTGGTCAAAGACTCACCCTGTATAATTAAAGTTCGAACATCGAGTGAGTAATGAATCTTTTTATCATTCATCCTTATCTACTTACTTATCAACTCTCACCATGAGTTTTCGATTGACCATCCAAGCTATCCTTTGCTAAAGTGGAAATTATACAATATAAGGCCGAATTTTGGCGGTGCAATCTTTCGAAAGATCTTTCAAAAGATTTTTGCTGTGACGTCATGGGTTCAATACTCTCTAAAACGGTATCTTTCGAACTGGTGACGTCATAGAAGCAAGATTGCAGATATCTTGCAAAGCATAGCAAACCCCATTTCTTGAAGCACAGAATTTGTGTAAATAATCATTTTCATATTTATTTCGCCATTACTCCAACAATAAATATAAACGTGTGCTTAGCTTTTTCAATGCAATATTACAAATTACAATCATAAGCAAAATTCAAATTATCCGCCATAAATGACATTTGACATATTTCCAAAACATTCCAACTACCCAAAAATATTCTTTCAAAAGATTGAAAAATCTTTCGAAAGATTTTGGGTGTGACGTCACCGTTGCAACGCTAAAATACGAATCTTTTGAAAGACACGGAATCTTTCGAAAGATTGCACCACCAAAATTCGGCCTAAGGCCGAATTTTATGGTGCAATCTTTCGAAAGATCTTTCAAAGATTTTGCTGTAACGTCATGGGTTCAATACTCGCTAAAACGGTATCTTTCGAACTGGTGACGTCATAGAAGCCGCGAAATTTAAAATCTGTGTTGTAGATTTTAGGTTAGTTTTTCAATACCCATTGCAGTAGTTATCTCTGATAGGAGTAGTTCGTTATTAGTGCTTTAAGAGTATATTGCGATTGTTAGAAATTGTATAGAGAATTTAATTTACATTTTTAATGTTCAAGAATTAATCCTCATTAAAATGGAGGATGCAGTTATTTCTGTTATTGACAACGTATCACATATCTTCATCCAGTTAGAAGCTGAAACCAATTTGTATTTGATACATAGTTAAAATATCTAGAAGTTTTGATTCAATAAAATGACTACTTTCAGAAATACTAAAACGAAAAAGGCAGATATCTTGCAAAGCATGGCAAACCCCATTTCTGGAATCACAGAATTATTGTAAATAATCACTTTCTTATTTATTTCGCCATTACTTCAACAATAAATATAAACGTTCGTTTAGCTTTTTCAATGCAATATTACAAATTACAATCATAAGCAAAATTCAAATTATCCGCCATAATTGACATTTGACATATTTACAAAACATTCCAACTACCCAAAAATGTTCTTTCAAAAGATTGAAAGATCTTTCGAAAGATTTTGCGTGTGACGTCACCGTTGCAACGCTAAAATACGAATCTTTTGAAAGACACGGAATCTTTCGAAAGATTGTACCACAAAACCGGCCTAAGGCCGAATTTTATGGTGCATCTTTCGAAAGATCTTTCAAAAGATTTTTGCTGTAACGTCATGGGTTCAATACTCGCTAAAACGGTATCTTTCGAACTGGTGACGTCATAGAAGCCGCGAAATTTAAAATCTGTGTTGTAGATTTTAGGTTAGTTTTTCAATACCCATTGCAGTAGTTATCTCTGATAGGAGTAGTTCGTTATTAGTGCTTTAAGAGTATATTGCGATTGTTAGAAATTGTATAGAGAATTTAATTTACATTTTTAATGTTCAAGAATTAATCCTCATTAAAATGGAGGATGCAGTTATTTCTGTTATTGACAACGTATCACATATCTTCATCCAGTTAGAAGCTGAAACCAATTTGTATTTGATACATAGTTAAAATATCTAGAAGTTTTGATTCAATAAAATGACTACTTTCAGAAATACTAAAACGAAAAAGGCAGATATCTTGCAAAGCATGGCAAACCCATTTCTGGAATCACAGAATTATTGTAAATAATCACTTTCTTATTTATTTCGCCATTACTTCAACAATAAATATAAACGTTCGTTTAGCTTTTTCAATGCAATATTACAAATTACAATCATAAGCAAAATTCAAATTATCCGCCATAATTGACATTTGACATATTTACAAAACATTCCAACTACCCAAAAATGTTCTTTCAAAAGATTGAAAGATCTTTCGAAAGATTTTGCGTGTGACGTCACCGTTGCAACGCTAAAATACGAATCTTTTGAAAGACACGGAATCTTTCGAAAGATTGTACCGCCAAAATTCGGCCTAAGTAAGAGAATACGACACACAGGTAGTTCAGTATCATCAAGATTTCTATAGTAGGTACACAAAATTGTGCTCACGAATGATACAAGCAGAATATCCTATTGGCGACGCAAAAGAATGGATTTGTTTTTGTTCCAATTATTGTTTTTTCACGACAGTTGATTGATTTGAATCAATCAATAGCTTTTCGAATTACACTCTGAATGAATGGAATCATTGAAATATTATATTATAATTATTATTATTATTGTTTCAGCCGTTACTCATTCATCGTTCTAAATATCTAATTAGAACTATTCTGTATATTTCTATGTTTGAGCTTGGTACTGCCAACAGACCGTAATATGCAGTATCTAACTACCGGAATGTTGTAAAGGTTATAGAAAATAAATTACTAACAAAACTTCGGAATGATATGCATCAATGAATCAAGCATGTTTAACAGTTTGACCTTTACGATTTAATTCTCATACTCAGGATGATTTCAAAGAAATTCAAAAACATGAGTTAATAGAACATACACATACGTGATTTTCTGATTCTATAAATCGGTAAACAATTTAAATTTCAAATCTTTGCAATGATTGAAATGTAAATGGACAGAAAAATACAAATATTTTCTGTAATTACTATTCCGTTTGCGTAAAATGACTTACGAAGAACTTGAACTTGAAATTTTTCAACTGAGTTTCTAAATTAAAAATAAAAGTAAGAATTCATACACAGTGGACAAACAATATCAGCGTTTCCTAGAGATTAAATAAATAGAAGAATGTAACGAGATGAATTTTATCGAATTCACATATTCTTAGCTTGAATGTATCCAGATAGATAGCTGACAAGGTACTTAAGTCTTAGTGTCTTAGGTAAGTAGATAATTAGTTAAAAATTTTTTTGTCCATTTACTCATTTCCATTGATGATCGAAAACGTGTTAGAATCTCACTTACGACCACAGACCACATTCAATCCTTCAGTTCAATTATATTGAACCATGTTCAACCTCAGATCCCTTTCCCGTTCAGCATACGACGCCACTGCTTTTTCGTTATCATTTTCAAATTAAACTACAGAAAGAGCTAACCTCACTGCACTTACCACTCACTTAAGATAAATTTCACTTTTGTTCAAGTTCTGACAAAAAAACATTCCATACAACAAGGAACCTTCAGACTCATAAACCTAACCTAACCTTCAAAACAATCTTAAACAAACCAAAACCTGAATAAAAACTCAAAGGCGCTCACCTGAATAAAACAAACTCAATTCAAATTAACCAAACCACTGGAACTCAACTTAAACTAACTCAAATTGACAACAAAAACTCAAAACAACTGCAAAAACAAATGCAACTATCTGTTGCTTCAACTCTGGACCATCAAACAGGTGGGTTGGACGCGTCGTGGCGCGGACAACGTCGCAAATATCGGCGCTGTCGTCGCGGCGCCATAACACGACGCCATCTTAATTCTCTCATCGATACCTACCAAATTTATCGGAGAATTTAGATAAATGGTGCCATAAGTTGAATAGGTTACTAATTTGGCAAGAAGAACCACGTGCTATCTGACAGTTCAGCGATAATACTTTGTTATTATTCTGTTCCGGTACGATTGCAAGTAAAAGGTAGACGCTGGAATTTACAATGTTGCCAAACTGATTCTTTTACGACTTTAACGAGCAATAGTAATTTTTCAGTTAATGCTAAACCAAGTGAGCAAATTCACATGGATTCGGAATTCGATTTGAAGTATTGGATGTATTTGGATTCTTCAAAACTAATCATGAGAAACAATGGAACCTGCCTGAAAATCACTAAGCGTTGTCAAAGCTACAAACGGTTAATCGTGGATAAAAAGGAATGCTATTTAAACAACGGCTAATTATACTACTAAATAGTTGATTTTTCATTTAAATTTATTAATTGATAAGGTGTTCACAAGCTCCAGAATAATCAGGTTTGGAGTTAATTTATTATTTATTAATAAATGTTAAAGCCCTATGACACATACTTAAAGATATGTGAAATGAAATTGGTACTAATATTATTCGTCACAATACAAATATAACCTGATATTATTGGCATCATGGCAACGTCGAGATCTTACTGAATATTTTGTGCTGCCATCTCGATTACTTTGACGGAAGCTATCGTTTTCCAACTGCACTCGGTGAAGAAGCTTTACAGTATTCTTCTTAAGTGGTGTAATGTTAGTTGCGGCATTGTTTATCTATGTAAACAATAGTTGCAGACACAAAATAACGACAGCAGATTTTAGATTTCATATTTCATGGAACGTAAAAAAATGCAATTTCATTGATTGAATGAAATAGTGATAAATAGTACAGAAGTCCGTAGAAAGATACTCAATTGTGATATAATAGATGACTGATTATTGCGTGCTGCCATCTCTATTTCAAAGAGGAAGACAAATAGGCAATTTTGAAAAAAAACTTTTACAGCTCCCTTTTTTATTCGTTGTTAGTTGCAATAAACATAACATTGTATGAAGTGTTCTTCATAAAATGATAATAAAACGGTGTTATTTCGGATTTGTGCCGATAGGGGACGCTCTAATTCAGATGTGCTATCAACGAATTTATTTTCAATTTTATAAATTTATTATTATTTTTATCCGTGTTTAGTAACAATCATCTTTATCAATTCATGCGTAATGTTTTCGTAGTAAAGACTAAATTGAATTCATGAATATACACAACTACAGTGCCTAAAAATCTTGAATAAAGTACTGTGCACATCTGAACGAAATATTGTCTCCTTTAGCTCAATTCTTGAATTTCTGTTCATTAGACACCTAGAGTGTCTGAAACAAACGTCCCGATTAAATGTAAGTATATGGAATTGAATGTGACATACCACGTTTAAGCACTTCTTCAATTTTACATAAAAAAGTTCCATATATCTTCTCGGGATTATACCCTACTATGATAAAATTAGATGATATGCAAATTACTAAGAACCTCCAAATATGCACCAATTTTCATTTCATTCAAAATTTTTAGCTGAAAATTTGTACGTTGGGGTTTTGAATTATGATCTCCATCCCATAGATATTTTCAGACCTCTACAGCTCCCGATGATACCAAAAACAGACTAATTTATTATTTCAAATGGCACACCCACTTTATAATGTCATCATTAGATACCTCATTTGATGACAATTTTACCAACATGCTATAGCTTGGACAAAAAGTCAACAGTTTTCGAGTTCTTGGAATTTATGAGGAAAAAATGCCGAAGGGTGAAAAAAAAAAGTTGGTACAAAAAATGTTATAAGTATGCCTTTAGTTAGCCGAGATCGCATCTTACTTCCACCACTTCATATTAAACTCGGCATAATGAAACAGTTTGTGAAGGCACTCGACAAAAGTGGCGATTGTTTCAATTTTCTTTCACTCAAGTTTCCAGGATTAAGTACAGAAAAATTAAAAGCTGGTATATTTGATGGGCCACAAATTACCCAACTCCTGAAAAATCCTAATTTTGTCAAATCAATGACTGAAGTCGAATCCAAAGTTTGGAAGTCATTCGTTTTAGTTATGAGTAATTTCCTAAGCAAAAAGAAATCTGACGACCACGTCGAGCTTGTTCAGTCCATGCTATCGAACTTGCAAGAGTTAGGGTGCAACATATGCATAACAATCTAGATGATTTTAGTGAGGAGAAGGGTGAAATAACAATGGAAGAGCCTGCTGTAAGGAATTTTGTTCCAACACAAATTCCAATGTATTCAGAAAAAGTTGTTTTTTAATCAAGGTACTACATGAGAGAGCTCCAAAAAGTTGAAAGAAATACAAAAAATTTCCTCAGCCTGTTGCTGTCATTCGTCATGAGCAATTGGGGATTTCATGTTACCATGTACCCATTCTTGAACTCATGAGCAGGATACAGGCGAAGCTAACAGTACACATAAACAACATGCCGATCAACTCATTAAGAGCAATAGATAATTAAACAAATATAAGAGAATGATTTCTCCTTTATCGTATAATCATGCCAATATTCTCTATAGGCCGATTCAAGATTCTAGGTGCATAGCTTGAGAGAAACTCTACCAATTACACAAATGGAGGTATTATAAACAAGGACATATCAGGTTCCTCAAAAAATGATGCTTCGTCATACGAATACAATAGGAAAATTAATCATTATAGATCTTGCTCAACCTGATGAAGATATTTGGACAAAACCTTTTCTAAAGTGATACAGTGAGATTCACGGCAATAACCTATTAAATTTTGGAAAACTGACCCAAATTTTTAGCTGAAAATTTGTACGTTGGGGTTTTGAATTATGATCTTCATCCCATAAATATTTTTAGACCTCTACAGCTCCCGATTATACCAAAAACAGACTAATTTATTATTTCAAATGGCACACCCACTTTATAATGTCATCATTAGATACCTCATTTGATGACAATTTTACCAACATACATACTATAGCTTGGACAAAAAGTCAACAGTTTTCGAGTTCTTGGAATTTATGAGGAAAAATATGCCGAAGGGCGAAAAAAAAAAGTTGGTACAAAAAATGTTATAAGTATGCCTTTAGTTAGCCAAGATCGCATCATACTTCCACCACTTCATATTAAACTCGGCATAATGAAACAGTTTGTGAAGGCGCTTGACAAAAGTGGCGATTGTTTCAATTTTCTTTCACGCAAGTTTCCAGAATTAAGTACAGAAAAATTAAAAGCTGGTATATTTGATGGGCCACAAATTACCCAACCTGAAAGATCCTAATTTTGTCAAATCAATGACTGAAAAGAAGTCATTTGTTTTAGTTATGAGTAACTAAGCAAAAAGAAATCGAGCTTGTTCGAGCTTGTTCAGTACATGCTATCGAACTTGCAAGAGTTAGGGTGCAACATATGCATAACAATCTAGATGATTTTAGTGAGGAGAAGGGTGAAATAACAATGGAAGAGCCTGCTGTAAGGAATTTTGTTCCAAAACAAATTCCAATGTATTCAGAAAAAGTTGTTTTTTAATCAAGGTACTACATGAGAGAGCTCCAAAAAGTTGAAAGAAATACAAAAAAATTCCTCAGCCTGTTGCTGTCATTCGTCATGAGCAATTGGGGATTTCATGTTGAGATGTACCCATTCTTGAACTCATGAGCAGGATACAGGCGAAGCTAACAGTACACATAAACAACATGCCAATCAACTCATTAAGAGCAATAGATAATTAAACAAATATAAGAGAATGATTTCTCCTTTATCGTATAATCATGCCAATATTCTCTATAGGCCGATTCAAGATTCTAGGTGCATAGCTTGAGAGAAACTCTACCAATTACACAAATCGAGGTATTATAAACAAGGACATATCAGGTTTTTAAAAAATGATGCTTCGTCATACGAATACAATAGGAAGATTAATCATTTATTGTGTTCTTGAAACGGTTATTAACTATATTTTGCGCCAATTACAAGCTATTAATTTGAAGAATTTAACGCTCCTTAGTCCACAGACAGCGTTGAAGATTGAATTTTTTGCATGAGCTTTGCTGAAAAGAGTTCAATAATTTTGAACACTCACTAAAATGCTCTCAATCGTTTTTGTCCAACTTCCTGGCTTCCGGCTTATTGACGGAATCAGTCGAATCCATCAGTAGCTATGCTCATCTGAAATTTAGTGTCCTCCATAACACATAGAATATCTTTCCGATTAATCTCTAACTTGGAAGATGTTCGAATGGGGTTGAAACGAATAAGTTCTACAATTTCATTTTTATTTATTTACTAGCTGACCCGACAGACTTCGTCCTGTCAAAAAGATTTGTAATGTGGCAGTTTTTGGGCCTACGTATTTTAAAAAAATCTCCTGAACAGAACCGTCACCCTGGTGATAGGGCGTTGTGAATAAAAAATAATTAAATAAAACATATATAAGGATTTAAAAATGAGTAATCGCTTTATTGTTAATCATGTGAATCATAATTATTATTATTATCATTGTAGTGCTTTGTGGTATACGATGTTTACCTGGCGCATAGATAAACAAATATGATGGTTTTCCAACACGGGAACAGGCAACATACAATTTACCATGTGAGAAACATGGGTTTTCTAGATTAATACCACAAACACTTAATGATTGCCCCTGGGACTTGTTTATAGTCATAGCAAAAGCAAGCCGCACTGGAAACTGTAGTCGTTTAAACTCAAATGGCACATCAGTCGGAATCATTGGGATGCGCGGTATGAGAACATCTTCTCCTTTATACTTTCCTTTGAGTATAGTTGCTTCTATCACATTGTTTAGTAATTTTTTTATCGCTAACCGTGTACCGTTGCAAAGACGCGGTTGGTTGATATTTCGCAACATTATAACCACCGATCCAACCTTTAATTGAAGATTGTGAGGTGGCAATCCTGGCAAATCCAGCGAGTTTAAAAATTCCGGTGGATAGTTGATTACATCATCTTGATTAGTAGCCGAATCAACTGATTTATATATCCTCAATTCGCCTGTAATTTGTTCTTGAATTTTGAAATTTAATTCATTTACATCTTTGTTTTTCACAGCCAGTATAGCTCGTTCGCTCAACCAATCATGGTTTCTGTAATTTTGAGAAATATCTGGAAACACCCTCTGAATAAGTTTATCTTTTGATCGAGTTAACTGACAAAAACTTTGAGGAAAGTTAATGCAGCCAGTCAACATGTCTATAGGAAATTTGCCATTACCAATGTCAATGAGTTGTTTAGAGAATATGTTTCCAGATAGGTCATTTTGCAACTCGACACGCATATTCTTGCTTAAATGAAGTACTTTGACATGTTTCCACAAATTGGAGGTCTTTAGACATGCATTGAGTTCATCAGCTGGCGTTGATCGTGGAATCACTGGCAATGTTTGACGAAAATCTCCTGCTAATAAAATTATTGCACCACCAAATCGGTTATTATTGCTCCGTAGATATTTTAAGGTTCTGTCTAAAGCCTCCAAAGATTTTCTATGTGCCATCGTGCATTCATCCCAAACAATCAATTTACATTGCTTAAAAAACCTTTGCCATTGCAGAGTTCTTCGAAACGTTGCAGGTTGGAGTTTCATCGCTTTGTATATTTAATGGCAATTTTAGTGCTGAATGGGCTGTTCGACCACCTTCAAGCAAAGTTACTGCGATTCCCGACGAAGCGAGTGCAAGTGCAATTTTGTTTTGTGAGCGAATTGTTGCTAATATTAATGAAATCAAAAAAGTTTTTCCTGTACCACCAGGTGCATCTAAGAAGTAAATCCCTCCAGTTTCATCATTTGTTACTTTCATAAGAGTTTCAAATACATACTTCTGTTGTTCATTTAACAGTGGAAGATTTGTTTGAATTAATTCTTTCAAAGCGTTGAGATCATACAGTTTTTCTCGGTGCAACTCTTGGTTAAAAGCGTCATGCATTGGACGATTGGGCGCGGTCAGGGCTAATTGAATTAATAGTTTGTTTGACATTATCAAGCACATGTTCTCAATTGAAATCAATGCTTCATTGTGAATTTCTTCAGTGATTTGTATATTTGGATTTCCCATTCTATTCCGTATTTGATACAAAATATCATCACACATATAATCTTTGTACTTGATCCACAAATCAATTGGGTTTGATGGGAAGCATGTAGATATGATTATAGAAAACAATGTTCTTATTTGATGAGCGTGTGATGATATTACAGCATCATTGAGAGTTTGATCCCAATGAGCGTCATTTTCAAGCAATTGCAAACGTTGACAGGCTTCTCTGTAGGATCCACAATTCACCATCAACAGTTCGTAACTGTTGGAATGATGTTGGGCCACGTACATTGACTAATAGCAGTCGTAAATAAAAACATTCGTAATTTAATATTTATATTTAACTTTATACCATAGCAATAAAGCTCAAATTGACTACGTTTTAATTACAAATCATTTGTATGGGAAAAAGAAAAGGGCTATTTTTAGGGTTTTTCCAGCAATAATTCTAATTTTTTCCCCGTAAAAACCATCCTTGAACTTCAACGAACATTTTAAAAAAAGATTTGGCCAAATTGGTCCAGGCGTTATTGAGTTATGCGCTTACCAACACATTTTGCGATTCATTTTTATATTATAGATGATGACTTATAAGATAATCGTCAGATCTTGGCAAAATTAGGGCTCACATGAAAGATATTGATTTCTTGCATATTTTGAAATTTTCAATGATCACTCATTGAAAACCACACAGATATACAGTGTGCGTCAAAATCAAAGAACAAATTAATTTTCTCAGAATAAAAGTATTTGGCAACAAGGACTTTCTGTTTATAATGTGTCGTACATTATACATAATTCATTATTATTTATTGTTGGTCGATTGACCGCGTTACTAACAAAGAAGTGTGTTGAACAGAACCATATACGCTGTCACAGCTGAATTTAAAAACTGTCTTCTATCACCGACAATGCAAGACGGTTTGTAGGAAAGGTATATCAGGTGAATCCACAAGTAGCAAAATGAAATGAAGGAAGATGGTACTTGCCGACACGTGTTCCTGCTGATTGGCTTCGTCAGGGGCAGGTAACCTTAGGAATAAGGAGATAGTTAGAAGATATAATAGATAATAGGAGTACACTAACAGGAGCGAGCAACCAATTTATGTCTTCAACACTACGACCTTTTATTCGGAGGAAAATCTAACACAATGACATGAAGGAAGCATAAGCAACGTGTATGAAGTCTAACCCAAGATTAACAAAATCACTATATTCAACGTGGAGATCCAAAATATGTAGGAAAGGTATATCTGGTGAATCCACAAGAAGCAGAAGGAAATGAATGATGATGGTACCTGCCTTCTACTTGTCTTCTAACCATCTCCTTATTCCTAAGGTTACCTTGCCCTGACGATCAGCAGATACACGTGTCGGCAAGTACCATCTTCGATCATTTCCTTCTGCTACTTGTGGATTCACTCGATATATCTTTCCTACATATATTAGATCTCCACGATGAATATAGTGCTTGAATTTTATTAATCCTGGGTTAGAGTTACATCAGACAGGTTGCTTATGCTTCCATCATGTCAATGAGTTAGATTTTCCTCTGAATGAGAGGTCCTAGTGTTGAAGAAATAAATTGGATACATTCATTAACAATGTTAATTTCATTGGAACTGAAATAAAATAATTACAACTAACTCGAAGTACCTATATTCATCGATGAATTGAAAATAGAATTAAAGCTTTATTTATTTGAAAGTTCCAAATGAATAATTGGGTAGAGGCTAATAAATATTTACTAAGCCATATTTGAATCAATGGTTGTG
This sequence comes from Micraspis discolor, assembly GCA_030674115.1. Lineage (NCBI taxonomy): Eukaryota > Metazoa > Arthropoda > Insecta > Coleoptera > Coccinellidae > Micraspis > Micraspis discolor. The sequence goes on from JARTUT010001740.1 coordinate 14,728,989, forward strand.
TTGAGGAAAATGAATTTCGTAACTATAAGGTACATTTTTCTTTCTGTTCTCAATTTATCTGATAAACCTTTCACACAAGAAATTACGTTATTTATGGTTAGTCCCTTATCTGCTCATATTGTAATTCAATATAGTTCCGGAGTTCTGTCAATTTGACACTTATTAGTGAAAATTGGAAAATTTTATCTACTTTCCGGAGTTCTGTCCATTTGACACTTATTAATGAAAATTGAAACTTGAAAACGGCAGAAGATATCTGTCAAAACGTTGGAAAGAAGAACAATAAGAGATTGTGGTTTTTTCTCACCAACGACTTGAATGCTGGTTCAAATTCGTGAGAAGAAGAAATGGCAAGCGCGCAAAACCTTCCAAACGCACGTCAGCGCTCTTCAACGCTTTTAAATCTGAGAAGTTGAGTTTTTTAGGAAGTCGAATTCAATCAAACGTTGATTCAAATAAATTGAGAAAACACCAATCATTTGTAGTTTCCACATCGCCCCGAGCCAAATTTCTCAACTTACAGATAATAAGGTTTCTCAGAGCATAAGCATAATATCGAGATACGTATACGATGATTATCTTCCTCATTCCGCGGATTTCACTAGACACGATCGAGAGATGGTTAACCGATTATAGATCGAACAATTGCTAGCCATTGGGGGCCACGCAGGATTTACAACTTCCCACTTCAATTTTGCGGCCTGCTTGCTGATGCCGCGTGGAAAAGTAGGTTTCCGAATACCGCTATATTGTCTAACTTAAGACAACAAATGCAGGGACGAATTCAACACATGTAGTCCAGAGACATGTGTCGTACATTATACATTACCCATTATCATTTATTGTTGGTCGATTGACCGCGCTACTAACAAAGAAGTGTTTTCAACACATCCATACAAGCTGTAACAGCTGCATTCTTCTATTAGGTTTGTGGAAAAGGTATATCGGGTAAATCCACAAGTAGCAGAAGAAAATGAACGAAGATGGTACTTGCCGATACGTGTTTCTGCTGATTGGCTTCGTTAGGGCAAGATAACTTAAGGAATAAGGAGATTGTTAGAATACAGAATAGTACACAAATAGGAGCGAGCGACCAATTTATGTCTTCAACACTAAGACCTCTCATTCGGAGGAAAATCGAACAAATTGACATGAAGGAAGCATAAGTAACATGTATGATGTAACTCTAACCCAGGGTTTATAAAACTTGAACACTTTATTCATCGTGGAGATCAAATATAAGCAGGAAAGTTATATCGGGTGAATCCACAAGTAGCAGAAGGAAATGAACGAAGATGTGTACTCCTATCATCTATTTTGTCTTTAACCATCTCCTTATTGCATATAGGCATATAAACAATCATGCCATGGAATTTTCAAGAAAAATAAAATAAATAAAATAAAATAACACTAGCCTGTCTTTACATATTCAGATGTCTTTTGTTCCTGCATCAGGGGAGACAAACGTATTTCACACAACATCAAAACACAAATAACACCAGACGTAGACATCCATTACATTATCCAATTCACTCACTAACTCTTACTGAAAAAAATACCGAATATATGTGTATCGCATTTTTCAACTAAATACCTAATGAAATACGGGCCATAGATAGTTTTAGAGTTTTCAAGTCCACATTAGTTCCTCAAAGAACTGGAACCCTACAATGTTCAGGAATTCCTTGCCACATAATATCCGAACGTTTCTTGTTCATTTGTTATCTTATGAGGTGGAATTCACTGTACATTAATTGACGTGTTAGCTATACATGTATATTTTCACTGTTTATGGAAATGAATATCTATTATTATTATTATTATTCTTGCTAATCAGCTGAAACACGTGTCGGCAAGTACCATTTTCGTTCATTTCCTTCTGCTACTTGTGGATTCACCCGATATACCTTTCCTACATATATTTGATGTCCACGAAAAATATATTGTTTGAATTTTAACTAAAGGTTTGTTTCAAGAAGAAGCATACTAACATATTATATGCATAGATTTTTCTTATAAGGCTGAAACACATTTATTGAGAGGCATTGTTCTACAGAAATATATCCTGCTGTGTGTCAACGACAAGCAAAGGGCGTTATATATCTATATTTTCTTCTCTGTTTTTAGGTATTATTTTATAATATGGAAATCACTGTGGAAGACATATTGTGAGGAATTGGTCCTCAGAAATATAACCTGCTGTATGGTAATCCGAAGTAAACAAATGTGGTTTCGCGTATTCAACCAGAAGCAACCATTTTTGTGCCATTTCTATGATGTTCATGTGGTGTTAGTATGCTGTCTCGGGATTCCAGATCTTATCAACGGCAGGCAAAGGGGCAACATATCTGAATTTGCTTCTGTGTATTCAGGTACTATTTCAGAATATGTTAATGACTCTTAAAGACAGTTATTATGAGGCATCGACCCTCTGAAATACATCCATATGTGAAGTCATCCGAAGGAAACAGATGTGGCTTTCCGTATACAACTCAAAGCAACCATTTCTGCGTCACTTTTACTGTATTCATGTGGCGGTCTTATGCTCCTCCAGGATTCTAAATCTTAACAACAACAGGAAAAGGGCGTTATATATTTGAATTTGCTCCTCTGAATCCAGGTACTATACTATGATATGAGAATAACTCTATAAAGACATTTATTGTGAGGCATTGACCCCCAGTAATATACCCTCCTGTATGGTCAACCGAAGGAAACAAATGCAGCTTTCTGTATATAACCCGAAGCAATCATTGCTGAACCAGTTCTGTCCTTTTGATGTGGCATCAGTATGCTGCCCCTAGAATTCCATATCTTATAAAAGATCCAGGAATAACAGCAGGGAAAGGGCGTTATATATCTGCAATTGCTCCTCTGTATCGAGGTAGTGTAATAAGATATGAGAATAAGGCATTTATTGTAAGGCATTGACCCCCAGTAATATACCATCCTGTGTGGTCATACGAAAAAACAAATGTGGCTTTCCGTATATAACCCGAAACAATCATTTCTGAACTAGTTCTGTTCTTTTGATGTTGCATTAGTATGCTGCCCCAAGAATTCCATATATTATAAACGATAGGCTGTCAATTTTAAAATTTGCAATGCAACACCCTGTATATTATTTAAGTTTCTGATGAAACATTTTATTATGAGTACAAAAATATTAGACTCGATACTTTTTATTTTACTACCTACCGAGACATTGACAGAAAAGTATCTAAAGAAAGTAAAAATCTAATATCTATTAAAGAAATAACTAATCTTTGACTAAAACTAAGTGATTTTCAAAACATTGAAACTAAACTAATGTATTAGATGTTTAAACTGAGCACCGTTTACTTCTTGACAATGAGCAACTCGGTTTGTAAATTCTCTTGTAACATTAGCTGTTACTTCTGGTGGAATTCTCTACTTCTCTTGAGTTATTCCACCAGCTAATTCTTGCAAATTATTTGGTCTACCAACATAAACCTTAGACTTTAAATAACCCCACGGAAAATAGTCCAGTGGATTAAGGTCGGGACTTCGTGCAGGCCATTCATAACTCTTCCAATCCATCCGTGATGAAATATGCTATCTAAACAATCTTGAACAATGCAAGCGTAATGGGGTGCTATTCCATCCTACTGAAACCAGATATTATTTGGTAATTGTCTATCTACCTCCAATGCCTGAATGGTTAGTATTTTGGCCTAATAATTTTCATTTTTTTTTGCGAAAGCGTTAATACAAAAGTTGTTCTTCCGATTTATGAACACGTTTTTTTATTATATTCGAATTAGAATATAAGGCCGCGCAGTGGTATTGGCATAGGTCTAACTGAAACGTCAAATCACTGAAACGATAGTGTGAAAAGACTTTTACTTTTATAATTATACTACGTAGAATAAAAACGCAATTCTACATTTTTTTAAAAGATTTTAGACACTTAAAAAAACATACGTAGTTGTCACTAAGGCATGCTAAGAACTTTATTGCCCACGAATACAGCCACTTTGACCCATATGGTAATTTTTTCACCTGTTAAAAAAATTGACTATACTATTAGACAACATCCCTCTCTTAGCAACTTGCATTGACTTCTTCATCTTTTTCATCAAATGATATTTAGCTTCACTCCTCAGAATACAGTGTTATGACCTTATGATTTCGTAAAATAATTATTCTAGTTATATCCACAGTCTGTTTTTGTTTTTCTACCAACATTTTGATGGACATCTTCGATCGTTCTAAAGGTAGATTAGATTTTGAAAATGTTCAGAAATTATTCAATTTTCATTGATTTTCATTAATTTTCAATATTGTTAGAAGGTTTGAAGAGTTCGTGAAGTAGGTCGAACAATCGGCCCCCAAACTTTCGGCATTTCAATAGATGCAGCAGATGGAATCAGAACTGATTCGTCCTCTTGTAAAAAGTTCCATCCCTTTCATCCTCCTACTCGATAATAAAACCCCTAGTGTCATTTGCACGGCGCACACAACAAAGCTTCTCTGAAGACTCCGTGTGACAGGGTCGGATCTCAAAACTGGGAAACTACAAAAATTTGAAGTCTGATAGTAATTCTTGGTATCAGAATGAAACCATTCAGGGAGAAAACGCGCCAAAACGTCGCCTTAATAATTCACAAAATTTTTGACAATTCAAACAAATTTTTCATCGTGCCAGGAGGCAGTTGCAGAGTTATTTTTAGCACTGCATAGGGTTCTGCTATCTTATCGACTGGAATATTCATTACTCTAGATATTTCATTGTATGATTATGAATGCAATTCCGCCAAGTTCACCTGCTGGAACGTCGGACTCTCCCTAACTAACCTGCCTTCAACAGTCATTGCTTGCAGCAACTTTCAACCGAAACTACACTTTCGTGGAGCGAATACGTCCCTGAATAACGTTTCCAACAAGTCTCAAGACTTTCCTTTCATTCTCAATTCCAATTCGATTATTGCGGAGCCAAAGAAGGCATGCTATCGCACCTCAGAGTATGTTCGGTAGTCAGTGAGCGTGCCACAATATGTTTTGAATCTTCCGCGTCGTGATTTTTTTGGATTTCCGTCTGTGAACGATGAACAAATTGTGATTTCTGTGATTGAAGTTAGGTTCATGTGAACTATGTTGGTGGTTGTTGATAGGACTACGGGTAGATCGAGTGTTAGTGGTTTTTGTAGAACAGTGATATTTTTGGCGGGTTGTCTATGGATTACTCATGTTGAATCTACTGGTGAGTTTGGCAGAGGTAGAGGGCAGAGGAATATCGTCTTGGATTTAAAGATGTTTTTAATAATCTTAAGAGATAAAGCTTTAAAATATAAACTAATTTTTCAGCTTCTCCCCTGGGTATTGATAGCAAACTGTATTGGTTGAATTGAATTCTGAATTATAGATCTTAGCATTGCTCTAATTGAAATTTCAAAACCTACAAAACCATGGTGACGAAATTGTTAAAAGTGTATACCTCAGAATAATTTCCTAGGATTTTACTAATTTGATATACGTTTATGATAACACGCTGGTTAATTCCTGCCTTTAGACGTTTGTAGAAAAATCAATTACCTTAATTTTGATCCTAAGTTAGTATATTTGGGTTTGAGATTACGATCTGCATCCTTACAACTTCCGGTTAAGTGTCTAGTACTTTTTTATTTCGAGGGGCACGTTCTAAGTGTATTATGGCATCATAAGATACCTCAGTTGATGCCAATTTCAATAATATGCTTAGCTAAAACTTATCAAATTCGAGTTTTTGTTATTATGTAAAAAAATGTCGAAGAGCGGGATTTCATTTTCAAATTTTCGAAATAAAATTATCTTCCAAAATACTTTCACAATATTCAATTCAACGTAGACTATAAGGCTATTAGCGGTATGACTTAAAATGTACAGAGTCTTTATAAGAAGTTACTTATCTACTAATGGAACACTGAAAAGTTATCTAGGATGTACTTGAAATAAAAAAAATCCGCAATTTCAAACAGAGAGAATTGGTTAGTGATGCTTTCTGAAATCAGAGAAACTCGGTGTTCCGAAAATTCAATTTGAAATTCTTGCTGTTCTATCTCTTTATAACAATCCTAACATCCCATTAATTACTCTTCATGAAATGTCAAATTCAATTGTCGACCACCATATTTTAGTTTCTATCTGAGTTTTCGGAAGTCACAGACTACTTCTACTCAGATTTTAATTGCTGGTAATAACTCTTATAATGTTTAATTTATTTATAGGGTTTTTTAACTGTCCCCTCCCCTTTTTGTACATCGATTGCAATATAGATTCGAACTCGAAAATTACGATTTGAGATGAATTTGAGTAGTCCAAATTCATGATATCCTGTACATTTTAAACCCATTTCGCAAACAGTTTTTTAAAACTATGTATTGACAGAATGGAATATTCTGAAGGTTTTTAGAAAATATTTTTCTCTGCCATTTGAACTATTCATCCATCAATCTATTGATTTTCCGGTAACTCTGCATTAAAAAAATAGAAGCTTTTTGTGAAGATATCATTTCCACAAGCAAGCACAAATATAGCACAACTGTATGAAACAATTTTCAAAGAAAAAAAAATGAAAATGAAAAACGAAAATCCAAAAGTGTCGAGCCAAATTTGCATATTTACAGATATGTGAAGATCATTGCCACATTACCTCAATGTACGAATTATCAGCTAAAAATTGTTATTATTTTTGCAAAAACCTCTAATAGGCCATCTCCGTGATTCCTTAATGCAATTGCTATGTCCTGAGTAATATTGTCTCTTTCTATAACTGTTTTTCACAACAAGTATCAAGGTTGGTGAATAGGTAGGAGGAACAGCTTTTGAAAATACCTACAGAGGTATAATTTAAATCGAAGGTGATCTGATTTTTCATTCCGTTAATCAGCTAAATCTATTCTCTTAGTGGTTCTATTTGATCTATTAGAATAATTATATTTCATTAGATATAGGCTTCTCGACTGTTAAATTACCTTGTCATTCAACTGCCAATAATGATTCACACCATTTTTGTCCACATCAACCACAAGCTTTATGATATCATTTTGAAGATAGAATTGGTTTAGAATGTTTCACCTAAAATGGTAACAAAAATTTGTATTGACAGAATTCAAGGTTAAATTCAATACTTACTACAAGTAGCTATTTCGAACGTGATAATCTATATTTCATAATGAAGTTGATATTGATATAGTCATTTCAATACAAGTTCAAGAGTTCAAAAATTAAAAATATTCATTCAATTGTATCGCTAATATCTATTTATTAGGTACCTATCTATTCACGAAAAATTGAAAATTTTCTGAAAATATCCAATAAAATTGAAATGTTCATTGAATGAATATTTCAAGCAGTTGAAGCAAAAACTTCTATTGCCATAAAAAATATGTAGGAGTTTGTTATGCAACGTGAATTTTCAATACTTTTTATTTCTTAGTTGAAATCTAATGGCATTTTTATAGGTATTTAGCGAATATATCATGGATGAAGATGAAAAACAGTTATAAACATTTATACTTCAGATTATTAAAAATTTTGAGGTTTCGCATCTAACCGCTTATTGGGGTCTCCAGACGTTTCCTGTTGATTTGTTTCATTGTATACTCTGTGATTCATGATGTGAAGGACAACGGCTCAGGGTAGATGACAGATATCAATCTGAATGAGGAATAATAGTTTGAATTCCACATTTTATTGATACTGCGGTTTTCGAGATACATCATGATATATGACAAAGTGTTGAGACTATGGACTGCGATATTATGTATTATTGAAAATATTCCGCTGGTTTTTAACATGAGTGTTAATATATTATATATATATATTGTATATATTGTTTACTTGGTAGCAAAAAAAATTCTATTGAATGAGCAATTAACATTTTAGGGTATGCCAAAAATAGTTTATTGAAATATATTTATACTCACCAGATTATTAAAAAATGTTCTGGATAGATAGATTTTTAAAAAATTGTATCTTTTCACTTTGCATCATGGAAAAAAGTAGGAACTACCAAAAGTTTCCACTAGTAAATTTTGAGAAAACCAATGAGATATTGCATATAAATTTTTAATGCAGATGGTCCAGATTAAATGTAATTTTAATGATGAAACGAAAGAGACGAAATACCTAGAACGTTTTTATATTCACCTTATCCAAAGCGTGAAATTCAAAACAATTTAGTTCATCAGTCAAAAGTACTCTTGTCTATTTTGATATGAACTAGGTATATTGAAACTTAACTTTTGTCATATTGGAGTTCATTTCCGAATAAATAATCAATCAGAGTATCGAGAGAATTTGAAGAATTCAGCTGATCTTTTGCCTGTTTTATTTCCTCTTGTTAATTTCTCTTGATAAGACATTTCCTGTTGTTGGTTGAAAACAAAAATTTTCTTATACGTATACTCCTTTCCTTCTAGAAGGCAAATAACTGTATTCGTTTCGAATATTTACTGAATGAAGAATATTTTTGAAATAAATATTTTATACTAACAACTTTTAATCACTTCACTGTACCATTATCAACTTTCCGAGATCACGAAATACTCACAGAAAACGAAAACTTATTAAGTTTTCAGATTCGTAACTTTCCTGTTTCATGAAAAAATATTTTAAATTTAATTTGATCTGGAATTTTCACTTGACAAACAATATTGCTTATGTGGTTGAAGGTTTAAGCAGATGTTAATGTAACAGGGTATCATAGAATTCAGCGTATTAAACAACGTAAAAATCTCAGTGAAAAACCCTTTCCTCCAGTATGGGTTTAGTAAAGATTTGTTCACAAAAAAAGCGCAGATATTTTTTATTTGACATTTTCCATTTTACTGGTATTTCCAATTAAATATTCCTCGAATAAACACAAAATAGGCAAGTTGAGAAAAATTAATCAATATATATCTGTGACAAAGTCCTATTGGAGAAGCTCTGCATAGCTAGGTGAGCAGTTTCAAGCTAGGTTCAACGATCCAACTCATGAGTATTCGGAATCAAATCTTTTGAAACCTCTATGAGACTCTTAGATGAAATTTAAATTTTCACGACAGATTTCTGAAATTGAAAATATATCGAATAAGTGTAACAGACGTCCAGGCATAAGGATAGCATGCTGTTCTAATAGTTTACTGTGGTAGAACAAGTGCTTAAAAGGGGAAATATAAGGGATAGAGCAGCATACATAATTTTTATTCATCTTAAGAATCAATCTTCTTCTATAAACATTTTAACTATCACTATTCATTCAGCTCACTGTCCCCTACGCGACCAGTCACATGGTATAATGACTCATTGAGAAATGATGAGCATCATTTAAATTATTAGAAAATTAAACAGGTTTACCAAAAATGTTAATCAGATCTATTGTGGGTGAATTAAAAAACGTTCAAATAGCAGTAGAAAGCCTAATTCGAGTAACTGAAAACACACCAGCTGGGAGTTTCACTTTCACTTTTACTTTTCACAGCTCCTGATTGTTCACAAAAATATCATTAAATTAGCATACTCATTCAATAAATTAATCTTCCTTAATGATCATCTATTTTGAAAGGGTCCCAGAACATTCCTTTCAAACCAATCAATTTTTGGAAGGGAGGGAATCCAAATTTTTTTTGACCGGATGAGTACGTTAGTTTTTTGAAATCCCAAAAAATTGTAGAATAAATAAGTTTCTTTATAGTTTCAATTATTTCCATATAAATGATAATTTTCAACCAGATATCTTCCATATCTTGAATTATCAAGAATAATGAGTACATAAGGTGCATTTAACGAAGAGAGACATTCAGATGTGATATATGAAAGAAAGTCTTAAATCTCTATAGCTTTATTCCTTCAGATTAAAAATTTATGGGTTTTACAGACCCATGAGAGGATGGGTTTGCAGTCAACTATCAATTCATATTTATGACCATTTTCGTCTCGTAATCTAAGATATTAGACATCCTGGCGATAGGATTGGGTTTTCTGTAAGACGACTGGACAAAAATGTATCTGAGTAATATACTTCTGAACATTTCTTCTATTGTTGTTATCAAGTGTAATATTCTGCTGCGTACTCTGTATATCTTATATACAGTGATGGGTAAATGTGTGGAACCAAGTTAATATTACTATGGATATCAAAATGAAATTTGGAAGATGGATACTGCAGTAGATTGCCTATTTGTTTTCATATTTTTAACAATTTTGAACTTCAGGTTTTACCAGAAGTAATGTCGATTTTAAAATTTGCAACGGAAGACCCTGTATACTATTTTAGTTTCTGATGAAACATTTTATTACGAGAACCAAAATATCGGGTTCGGAATTTTTTATTTCAATACCTATCGAGATGTTAACAGAAATTAATATACAGGGTATTCCACTGCAAATTCAAAAATTGACATTACTTCCGGTAAAACCGGAAGTTCAAAATTGTTAAAAAATATGGAAAAAAAATAGGCGATTTATTGCAGTATCTATCTTCCAAATTTCATTTCGATATCTTCAATAATTCCAGAGATATTTACTTGGTTCCACACATTTGCCCATCACTGTATAGAAGTAAAAAAAAAATTTCGTTAGCTAAAATATTTCTGGAGGTACTATGAACGTATATTTTCTCATTGTAGCTATGTCGTAATTTCCTAATCTGATTACATCATTTCATCCATCTTCGAAACGATAATAGTTGTTTCTCAAGTCAATTTTCTAACTGCACTATTCAAAAATTCCCATTCTTATATCAATTATATTAAAATTTATGCAAGAATATGTATCTCAGCTCTAGGATAATTCCATTCCGATTCAAGGTCTGCGGCATAAAAAAATTCTGGGTGTGTTGAGCAGATTATCAACAATAGCTAGAAGAAAAAACTAATACTCTTTTTCTATATTTAGGATAGAATAATCAAGTGTAATTTCAATGTAGATTTCGATTGAAGGATTCAATAGTCTTTCAACGAATTTGGAATCTTTTTATAATTCAGTTCGAATTAATTTTACAATTTTAGGTTTTTGTAATAATTGTCTCTTATGAAACTAGTAAAATCCCAGAATAAAGAGTTTGAACGATTTTATTCATGATAAAACAATAGATTTCGTGAAAGATTTTTATAGAAAAAAAATTATAAATATAGTTTTTTACTCATGAAAGCTTACGTAATCAACTCGTGAGTTCAAAATTAAGAGATAAATGACAAATGTCCGTTTCGGATAGATATTGAAAATAATAAAAATATATTTGTCGATATAATCAGTTATATGAAAAAGTGCAACCATATTGTTTATAATTTCCAACTCCAATTTTCTTATTATTTGCTCGCTATTTTTCGGTTATTCTTCAATATTGCATTTGAATCAGTGAGTAGTTCAAGTATTGTATGATAATAAATTCCTGTTGAGTCAACTCAAAGGAGAGGAGCCATTTTGCGGGCTTGTTTTATATGAAAGTATTGAGTAAAAAGCTGTAGGTATATTTTCATATCGAAACACATTTAATTGCGCTGCTTTTGTACAGGGGTCAGATACTTTTTCATTTTCTGACGATGTATCTATGGATAAAAGTAAATTTTTACGCTTCTTTCAACAATGAATTTATCAAATGAAAATACTATAAAAAAATCAATTATGATTTAGGTGTATAACTCATCAAGCCACAGCACCTTTTTTTTTAATAATCGCTACAAGCGACCATTTGCTTGGAACTGCATCGTGCGCGAGCAACTTTTGAATGGTTTTAGCTCATCTTGAAACACCCATACAGTTGACTGCTTTTTACTTTCGGGCTCATTCGCGTAAATCCACGATTCATCACCTGTACGTTGTTAAAAACGTGCTTCGAAGCACCGTGATAGTATTTTAGAGCGTTTTGTCACGGTTCTAACTCGTGAATAGGAGGACCGGTTCAGTTTCAGTGCGACGCCACTGGATGTTTTTCATCTGACTCGAGAAGCGAAATATTATAGCGGTTTTAGTTCGGTTATTTAACTTTTTTTTCTTTCGCGCCTGCGATGGGCTAACATATGTGTGGGACATCGGAATATTATTCTTTCGTATGTCATTCAGAAATGGTTTTTCAACTTTGAAAGAGATATATGTGTACCTTATCTTTTGAATCTTCGTTTTAACGGATCAAGTTTTCAAAGTTGATATCATCTAAGTTTTGGAAAAAGAAAATTACAGTGTTTTATTACCGTACCTGCCTGTAATTTTATCGACATTCTGTCGGATCTAAACCATACTTAGTGGAAAACCATACATTAGGCCTGCATTTCATCATGTAAGTTGAAACACCTCAGTTATGAATTATTATTTGTGCTAATTTTATTTACAATTTAAAGCTTTCTTATGTCTCACACATTGCGTTTTGCTTATTTGCAGAAGGCCTTCTTCTTTTTCTTCTTTCTTTTTACTACCGTTCCGAGAGCTGTTGCTGAGGATCAGGAATAAAACCTCATTGTTTCCTTTTACGTTGTACTGGAGTTCGTGATTTTGGCAACATCCAAGTTGATGGTCGTCCTGTTTGAAATTATCTACCTTCGAAATATTCAGGTCAGATCTACACATTTATAGTTTTTAATGACTGAAATTTTGATGCTGCTCACTGCCCTTCCATAATAATTGTATCGAAAAATTATTACCATCCATCTGAATTAGTTTTAATCAAATCTATACCTTAAAATTATTGTTAATTCGAACACAATTTGTTCGATAAGTGTAATTATGTTATATCTATATAGTTGAACAAGTAATAACGTAAGTGGTAAATTTTGTTGAACATCCCATTATATTTTATGAACGCTGTAAACCATTTATAACGTTATAAAGGGCTCCTTTAATTTGATATATTTTATATAGGAAAACTCTTTCTATTTTCAATCTTACGTATTTATAAGATCTCTTACGAATTTGATTAACATTTGTTATTTGGATGATTATAGAAAATTTACCTAATTTTCGTGATTTTCTTTCACTTTTTCTGAGTGTCTATCTAGTTTTAGGAAGTTTTTTTTATAAATCACGTGGCGCCCCAAATAAAGAAAATATATAGATTAAAATCTAACCCCGACCCCTCACCGAACGTAGAGCTAGCGGCCTTCCTAAATACTAAATAAATTTTCTAGTAATTATCTCAGTTGAAACGTGATAGTTTCTTTCGACTCATGGACCCGAGCCTTTTTTGGGCGATTGACAAATTGTGTGTGATCCAACGCGAACAAATTTTTTTGACGGTCACTAATCAAGCAATCCTGAATGTATGCAGGTCCCACTAATGCCTAAGGTTGTCTCAATCTTACGATAGATCACGTGACGATCTAGCTATATCAGTAGGCACACAGCATCAATGGATTTCGGAACAACTGATTTTAGAGGACCTTAACGAAATTCGTCTTGGACTGAACTACGACCTCGGTTGAATTCACCATACCATCGATAAACATTGGTCCTTGATGGAGCTTTAACGCTAAAATAATTGAATTAAGTTCATCGATGCACTGTTGTTGAGTTAATCCACGTCGAAAGTTGTAAAAAATAATCGCACGAAAATGTTCACGATTTTATTCCATTTGTTGTGCTAGATGAATCTTTTACTGTTAACAAAACAAATAGTGCTGATATTTCAAAACTCAAAAATGTCACGCTTAACGATAGAGCTGTCAGTTGGCAGATTGCAACACTAGGGTTATCCAATCAAAAATATAAAAGACAACTCTCGAATGGCATCCAATATTTTATGGCCCATTAAAAAACTGCGATTTGCAATTTTCCTCTTCCAAAAAGATCACTGCATTATTCATTTACACCCGCACTAAATATTTTCCCATTTGATTGACCTTTGCATAAGAGACGGTAACAGGTTGTGAGTGCACGAGGTTAGATTTGCTATTACAGCTTCATTCCAATGCTTATTGTGCAAGATAGAATTGTGATACAGAACTCACGATTCATTACAACATAGGACATGTTCGAAATTTTCGTACGAAGAAGACACATCCGAAAAAGTGTTGGTGTTGGCGTCATAAAATGATTATACAATCAGAAAGATCTGAATACATATTAATTTTCTCTTGACGTGATGTTTCTGTAGAAAAATACATTAATAAGATAAGATATGGTTAGGATTTTGGCATAATATTTTCAGATTTTTCTCAATGTAAAACAACCAAATGGAACGACTTCAATAACTATAATAAATAAGGGAGTGTTTGCAAAATAAAAAACTATATAGGGTTTGTCTTGAGACAAAGGCCAAAACATTTTTTCTCATTTCGAACACAATTCTTGGCATATCGTTTTTATTTGGGATTCTCCACAAAATTATTGAGATATGTCATTAAAAAAGCGTTACACTCATCTCAACAGTTACGGAAAAATTAAGGATTTCAATTCAATCCCAAAAATTTGCCCAAAAAGATTTAGTTTATTTCAAAACTTCACTACATTGAATTCAATAATTATTTATCATTTGACTATTATTGATACTGGCGATGAAAGTAAAACAACTTTATGAGTTCCTTTTTACAAATACTCAGACTATTAGAATATTATCACTATGTGATACTATTGTAAACTATGAAATAATATTTGTTGAGTACCTTTAGAAATGTTGATGAATCAATTTTCTTAAGAGTGAAAATGAAAAGTAAGAATAACATAATTCACTCATTTGAGTATACCCCTATCTAGGCAAAAAATCCATTCTTGAGTTAATTTTATGAACTTCTGTGACTTTATCTAATAAAAAACTCCATATATCCATAAATTTTTGTGGGGATCCAAAGAAAATCTTACGAGTGATCGGAGATTCAAAAAATTTAAGGATTTTCACAAAATTCTTTTAGCTTTCTAACATTTTGAGAACAAGTTTCAAGTTGCAGATTATTCGATTCATTGGGGGAGCCAATTTCCAGACACTCAGAACTCAAATAGTATTTTAATTACCTGTTAATTTTTTTTCAAATTACTGTCATCAATGTTGATCATTCGATCGGCAAAGTGTGATGAAATTGACTTCGAGATATGCTAAATAACATACAATATAGCTTGTCTTCGTAATAACAGAAAACCTTCATAATTGAAAAAATTTCTTTTGAATTCGATTTCTCATCATTATCTCAATTAATTGTTCGTTTCATAAAAAGCGTGAAGTCACTGATTAAGGACGCCAACTTATTACACCTTTAATCTGCAGAACTTAATCATGACAAGTTTGATTCTATTCATCAACTTGTTGAATCTTTCAAAATCAAAAGATAATTCGACAGTTCAAGGTTCTTCAGACAGTACTTTCACAGTTATGTCCAGTCACTGCACGTATTCTTAAGATTATTGGTTCAGTTTGGTTCATCCTCATTAAGTTCCGGATCGAATCGTATCTTGTAAATGTTTATTTTTATGTATTTTCAGGAATTTAATAAATGTTGTGAATCGAATACTAGATACATTTCTTGGACAATTTCTTAGTGCTAGAGGTAGGATATCGCAATATCTCCTGAGAATACCATGTCCACCGATTTTTGGGGCCCCTCTTTAAATTTCGACTGAACCATTAACTCCAAATTTGGCAATCAGTTTCACCACTTGAGCAGCCTATACATTTTTCCCAGGATGTCCTTAGTTAAGTAATATTTCGGTTGATGTAGCAAAGTCATTATTCCTAAATAATCATTTTATGACTTCCACCTTTCTGTATTGAGTCCACACTTTTGTAACAACTTCAAAAATTCATGATTGAATAAGGCAAATTAAACTTTTTGTACTGTCTATTCTACGCCAAGATTCCCCATTTATTTTAACTCTTCATTATATTATTACAATTTTCTTCAGAGGCAATAAAATTACTAACTGAAAGTTGAGGTTTTCAAATAAACTAACAACATTCGTCAAAATACTATTTCAGTCAATAATTCTGAAATCACCAAATAGAAATTGTACACATATGTTATAAAATAATTATACACAAAATAGAATAACAATCTCAGCATCGTTCAAATAATAAGTTGTCATTCTAGATTTTGATAGTTAGTTTCATCTTTCTTTTTTGTGATCATTTTGCGTTTTTCTTTAGTATTACCTAGTACGGAATTGTAGATGCCATGAAAAATATCTCCTATTCCTCTATTTATAAGTTTTTCAGGGTCAAATGCTAAGAAACTATTCGATCCATCTCTACTTCAGATTTCACCCGAAATAACTTGGCTGAGGAGAATAGCTTACAAATTATTTTAAATGTTCAAAATAATCCAGATTAGTCATCAGTACACCCGGTATATTCGGATTCCTTACATCTCTGCAATCGCTTTCAACATCCTATTACGATTTGCGACCTTCAACTCGTTACTCTTTCTGGGGAAACATAAAATTTCATGCTTGTGTCTTATGAAAAAGCAAGTTCCAGATTCCCCGCCCACCTCAGTACCCACACGTTTGAATATTTAATCAGTGTATAGAAATGTAATTCGTATATATCCCGATCAGAAGGATATTGCTTGTTTGCTGTATTTTAACTTGTATGATCTATGTCTTTTCTGCTGCGACTGCGTTTGTACAGTCCTTGACCTTCAATATTCACCTATTCTGGAACCGCATTTCAAAGGTTACTCATTTCTTACATCCTTGAATTTACATTTTTAGGAAACTTCCGGATTTTCTACGTTTGTGATCCATTTTATTGCAATTATGCAATTTATCGTTGTCTGATTTTCATCAACTTTTGTTAGCTTGAACCTGATATTATTTTGACATATTCTGCGGATACTCTGTGATCAACATAACATTATTTGATTAATCCAGAAGTCACGTGCTTTAAAACACTCGATAGCACAATAGGAATTATTAGAATAGTTTGTTTTTTATGAAAGTATCTATTTTCAGTGCCTCTTACATTTCACATATCATGATTACGCACCTATGAAAAGGTCGAAACACTGCTGCTAGTTACGCAAACCAGTCCGGATTATAGACCGGATAAACAAACAGACGGACCGGATATTGCATGGCTGTCACACTCGATGATCAGACGAAATGAAAGCGAACTTAATTAAATTTAAGTCATTCTGTGACTCGAAACGTATTTATTTCATCGTGTGTCCGGAATTAATTTTGTCCAAAGCTGAAATATCGATTGAGTTTCATGCTTCAAAAAATTGATTTCATGTTATTCGGTTCCTTTCACTAAATAATTAATTAACTGCTATCTTATGACTTGTCCGTTTACAAATTCACGACATTTTATGACATTATTATTTTTTATGGTTAGCTCATTACATAAGAACTGTGTTCAACTCATTACGCACAAGCTTATAATACAAGGTGTTTCAAAATGAGGAGATCCAGTTTACAGGATAAATGAAAAACTGCAAAAATGTGAGCTGCATAAGCTCCAATTCATTGGCCTTCTCGGTTCTACGATCTCAATCCATTGGAATTCAACTAGAGTATTGAAAGACAGAATTCAACGTCACTTCAGTGACCTCATAGCTTACTCCAAACTATCAAGAAGAATAATGAATTCTTCAGAAAAAAGGACATCCTTGTGTATTTGAGAGAACAGAGGACATTTTGAACACCTACTGTAATTGAGCTCAATTTCTTGTTATTAGCGTTTATTTGAAATTTCGTCATGAGGTTTTTTGTTCATTAAATACATTTATCATTACATCATACCAGCATCGGTTATTTATACACAATTTTCAAATATCACACAGTATGGTGTAGAATCAAATGATATTCTGCTTAATAAATCTAATAATGAAAATAAATACAACTTGGTACGAACCGTATATTTATCACCCTGTATGAGGGTCGGACATAAAAACTAATTTATTGGTTGTATCAGTTTCCAAAACATATTCAATACAAAATTTCATTGAAATGTCGCCAATACCTTCAGGAAAATCATGAAAGATGTGTATATTTCTTTCTTCAACGCCATCTATCATACAGAAAGCTCAAATGGCATCATTCATTTGGTTTTCAATAACCACATTCGATCGAATTGCCCCCTGATATTTTCTTCAAATTCTGTGTGATTCCCCAGTGGAAGCAAAAATATTTGAGAAAAATTAAATCAAAGACGGTGTAAAGCAATCCAATATTGGTACTCAATCATTTAACACGAAGCAGCCTTTGAAGGGAGATAAACAACATGAAAAGAAAGATCTATGGCCGTTCAAATGTTTTTCACGTTTAGGCATTGAACTAATCGATTGTCCGAATTCAGAACAATGCTTCTTTTTGTTTCAAAGAAATGGTAGAATCGAATATAATTTTATTTATCATGGATACAGACGTATGTGTAGCGGTAGGAAGTTGAGCTATTCGTTCGATTCTATTATACAATTAAAGAAAAAACAAAAACGTGTAATTAAATTGTTCAATCTGATAACCTTGGTCACTCTGAAACCAAAGGAAACTCAAGAACATGGCATAGTGTAATAATGAAGTCCATGATGAAAAAGATATCCTGATAGTGATTAAATCTAATCTTGGCATTCATAGTTCACACATACGATATCGAATATCTATACCCATGGTCAACTAAATCACGAACTTATACTTGGTTGAAAAACAAAACTTATTGAAATTTGCGTGTAGTAGAAAATTGTCTGTTTTTTTTTTAAATTGTGAAAATATTATGTTTAATCGAACTAACTCTAACGAATGACTCAACAGTGAAAAACAAAGGTCATAGTTTAAAAGTATACAAGGTGTAGATAAATATGTGCGACAAACTTCAGTAGACGATTCTACATGAAAAACTAGTGACGTTATGGTATATAACTTTAGTCCACAAATGTCTAATCGGCCAGTCACTGAAAAAGACGATGAAATTCTGCAACTGATGGAGCAAAATCGACATATAAGCTATCAAGACTTAGCGGAACAAGACAGCATAACTCACGTGACAGTTTGGAATAGTTCAGAAGAGCTGGCTACAAAAAGAAGCTCGATGTTGGGTGCCACATGAATTATAGCAAAAATATTTGATTGATCGAATTAACATCAGTAAACTGCTACCGCAAGTCAATGAAATCGAACCAGTTTAGAAGAAAATCCTAAAGGGTGATGGAAAATGGGTTGAATACGAGAATTTTAAACGAAGAAAACTCTTGGTTAAAAGCCAGTGACCTCCACAAACTGAATCGAAACCTGGATGGACGGCAAACAAGGTGATGCTGAGTGGATTGGACGGTAACTGTTCATTATAAACTGCTACAACCTGGTGAATTGATCATTTTTGAGCTTTACAGCTAACAATTACCCAGATTAGAATAAGCTCTTCAATAAAAACTACTAGAATCACTCAATAAAAAGGGTGCTGTGTTTGATCATGATAACCAAACCACATACATCTTTGTTAACTAAGCAAAAATTGACGGAGTTTAGTTATCTGACTGCCGTTTATTTCGGTCGCTGTAAAATTCTCTTGATGGTAATAAATAAGCTAACGGAAGAGCCGCTGAAAATTACTTGGCCAAGTTTTTCGCCGATTAACCACATAAATTTTACACTGATGAAATTATGAAGCTACCCGAAAAATGACAAAGCGTCATAGATAACAATGGTCGATATGTACTCGATTGAAATTAATATTCAGAAATGTATATATTTTTCTAAAATAAACGAAAAACTACTTTTGAACTACCCAGTATTTGAATTCGTTCTTTATTAATCTTCTGGCAACATATTTTCATGTTTAGAGACTTGATGTTCCCATTCCTACAATGAATATAAACCTTCAATTTTCTCTTCTAAATAATTGAATTATATCTTCGAGTTAATCCAAAAAGGCTAATTTGAGGAAGTTTTCTTTATCTCTTTCAAATTTTATATTTTTGATATCCAGTTCTTTTTTCTGCTTTTGTCTTTTTATTTCCAGATTCGATGTGGGTACCTTGAAGAAGTCTCTGTTTCCATCAATAGAAGACCACTCTTGAAGAAAGAAATCCCTAATATATTTCAGCTTATTTTTGTACTTTCACACTTAGGCGGGGAGCCAGGGTTTTTTTTTACGGGGGTTTTTTCCCTAGGCTTTAATGTGATACGCCGAATTGTATGACACCCCGTCACTAACCCCTGATCTGTATCCTTTATTGTTTGCTAACTAAATATTGTAAGCCAAAAGTTCAAAAGAATATATATATATATATCTTCGTCTTAAAAGGAATCACATCTGAAATGCTAGAAAGCTCTACGGAATTTCGCTTTCCTGGCAAGACTTAATTACATAGAATACGTATCCTCGCAGAAACATAAACAGCCATTATATCGAGCTAATATGGAGCAGTAGGCCTTCACTACTGTATTGTATAACATGTTTCAACTGTTTTCACAGTCTATTGGCGTCTTAACAGTTAGGAAGTTACCGTAAAACAGTTAGTTGTCTCGAGCACGTCATCGCCTATTTAGTCCATTATCTTAGTCGAACGCTTGACGCATCATAAGTTCGCTAAACTTGAATGTTTTTATGGCACACATGGAGTATCGAACAAATTAAAACCGGTTTTGCATACGACATTGGGTTCGGAAGGGAACTGGGATGGAAAGTGATCAATTTATGATTACAATATGTCTGGACCAAGAACTAGGTCATATAGGCTCTTTAACGTCTATAGTAACTAGTGTTTGGAATGATGCACTGCACCATTAACTAGGGCAAGGTGAAGAGTTCTAGAGTTGGCATTGCAGGATACATTTCTTCTGTTGCAATGTGTTTTTTTATGTGATGTTCTATCAGTTCAATGCACTGTCTTTTCATGATGAACTTCTACATATGAACAGTTACTTCAAGTATGAAGCAATGTGTGTTTATTAGGGACATTTGAAAATACGTGAGCAGGGTTATCATAATGATCTGTAAAGAAGCATTTTCCAGATATTCACTCTTCATCCTACAAGTACAGCAATTTTTTAATTGACTCAAACTGTTATTGCAGCAATTGAAAAGGGTAGATCGGTTGGCCTATTCGTAGATATTCCCAAAGGTTCTGAGTCTGTGGACCCCAATAGATTATTAGATAAATTTGAAGCATATGGTATAAGGGATAACCAGTTAAAACTTATACAAAGCTACCGTCAAAGCGAAGACAATCAAGACTAACGTTGTTAAAAACTTTATTTCTGATGATGAGGATAATATCAATGGAATAAGTCAAGGTTAGGTACTTTGGTGATCTTTTCATATGTGTACGATTTACCTTGAGATATTGACAAATTGTTGAATGCAATCATCTATGTTGATACAAATATTATCAAGATCTTATGCAACGCCTTCCAGTTGACTGAAAAATTAAATTATACCTTCTCAAGTGTTGAAGATTGGTGCACATCGAGCAAGATCAAAATAAACGCACAAAAAACAAAATGTGTAGTTTTTCACTCTTCAAGGTCAAAATTTCAACTGCCAAATGGAGTTTCTTTAGATGGAAGTCAAGTGAAGATCTCAGAATCTACAAGTTCCTTGATGTTCATGTAGTTTGTGAGTTGAGGTGGGATGTACATATACATCACTTAAATAAAAAATTGAATTCAGCTTTTCATGCCAATAACGTTCTCAAGAAATCTGTTGAACAGTCTACCTGAGATTTTTTACTATATAGCTTTCCAATCGAATTTGTCTTATGGTATCTTTTGCTGGGGAAGCAGTTCCTTCACCGACAGCCTTTCCGTATATATGATATATATTTTGACATGAGAAGGCAATTAATTTTATTTTTCTGATCACACGAGTTTGATCGAAGACCTATATCTATCTACCAGCTGTCAGTTTCCTTATTGAATAAAAGAATTAAAATGAAGAAAATTATTGAATTAACAAATTTGCTTGGGGCAATTGTCACTTTCAGCAATATGTTTTTACTGAGTCATTTCGAATGCGTTCGATAGTTTCTAATTCATTTCACATGCATCCATTGTCTATAACTGAGCCGCCATTCATAATAATAATTATTATTTAATAATGACATAGCTATGTACTTACTTTTGTAATCATGTATCATTTTTGGCGATGTCTGTGCAATGGAACGTGAGTGAAATGGCCAACACGAAATAGATAGTCAGGTCATATGAATTTGGTAATCGTTTTATATAAACGATTTTTAATCTCATAAGGACGTGAATATGAGTTAGTTATACTGAGTATTTTCAGTGATATGAGAAGAATTATAGTATTTATTTTTTCCATTCAAGCTTTGAGGAAATGATAGAATTCTATTATTAATTCATTAAGACAAAATACAGCATAAAGGACAAGTCAATATATAACAACATAGAGAGGAATTGAAATTGCAAATCATTGAACGCAATCATCATTAAAATATTCATCAATCCAACAATAATTTCATTCAAAACTATACATTTTATTTCTATAGAAAAGCCAGACAAACTCATTGGCTTGATTGAATCCAGTAGATGATTATATGAAATAATGCTCATTTATTAAGATGATGTTTCATATTTCATGGTTCCATGTTTAGTTACAATAAAAGTTTTAGTATTTCCTGTATCACAATTGTGAAAGCTGGAATATTTAGGAGTATATGCTTCATTGTTCTCAACAGGACACATATGTGAAAATATATACAATGAGCTGTTAGAAATCTCATGTTCAATAAATACTGTTCTACAGAATGTTCGGACAGAGTTCACAACATGATGAACATGATTTTAATTTTCTGAGTTTTAAGATGAATTGTTGGACAGATGTGATTGTCACTATGTTTGTAGCACGTAAACTTGAAAAGGGCTCAATGTACGCCGAAACATATGTAGTTAATTAATATACAAAAAATAGATGAAGTCCTAATTTTTGATCCCGTGCTCTAACCCCAAGAAGATTACTTCTAAATCTTATATATATTTATATATTATAAGGCCAAATTACAAAAATTAAAATTAGAAAGCATTGACTTGAAAACTTGCGTATTCGCAAGTTCAAGATTTTAATCCTTATTAGGATTAAAATTTTGAACAATCTCATGTTCGAAATATTCATTTTTGAAAGACGTGTTAACTGCTCAACTTAACAAGAACCGAAATTTAATAGTTGATTTGAAAACGGATACGCTCCATATCTAATCAGGAACTAATGCATAACAAAAAATAATATAACATAACATAACATAATTTTATTAATCCTGTAAGACACTGTAACTGTAACTTCAAGAGGGTTATTCCAGAAACAAGGTAATTCTGATTTCTTCGGAAGTACTTGGTGATTTGATCAAATAACGAAATAAATATTTAAACCAACCCTCACATTTCAATTCGTGCTCATTTTCCCTGAGAATTCTTGAATAACGTATATTTGTAATGCACACATTAACGTGGCCAGATTTTAGGTGAAATTAACACGCAAGTTTTATCCGCAGTCCAAAAAGTTCACAGACTTTTCGTCTTAAGGAAGATCATATATGAAAAAATTCATGTTTCATTCCAAATTGTAAGTGTGAAAGCAATCATCAGTGAATATGTTGAGAAGATTTATAAAACAATGGTGACTAATTTACACATCCTTGTTCAATCGTCCAAAATAATACTACTCATTATAATTGTTATGTTTTTCTTGTTTACAAGAATGGGATCTAAATATTAATATGTATATATTGTTCAGTTTCACTGTCTCTCTGAATTCTTGATTTCTCTATAAAATCGTCTATAATAAATATTTAAAAATAAACACGAATAGCTTACAACAATCCGATTGAAATTGAAATTGTGGTAATCCAAGACTATATGTGATGTTATTCATGGTATTTCCATGATTCTTCTGGAAAAATAATAATGATTAATAATGCATGAGAACATAACGCAACATATATGCATTTTTTCATAACTCACCTCTCTTGTTCGAAGTATATTGATGTGAATTTTCACTATCTTGTGACGAAAGATGTTAGATGTAATCGCATCATTCTAACAAGAAATCAATTATGAATTTAGCAAAATATTGCGACATCTCTTCTTTCTGTCGTCATGAAGAAAAAGATTTGATTAATGGATAATAGCAATGCATTTTTCAACAATGTCAATTGGTATGTTCGACTTTGTGAAGGAGATACCAACGTAATAAGGTTAGTAGACGAGATATTCATCATTTATTGGAACATAATTCAGTGTTGGAAACTGAAGATTTATACGCCATATGTTGTCTTCATTTGATTATCTAGATCGCAACAATCAATAAGAAATATATTGTCCTATTACTTGGTAATTGACAATGGCATAGATCTGATTTCCAATAGGTTTATAAGGCCTTTATGCATACCTACATCTGTACGTTTAACCAGATCATTGGTTCATTCATGCAATGGGAAATACCTCACAATTTTCCTATCGATTGGAATGTAATTGCTATTAGATCAATTTATATATATACAGGGTGCGTCTTTGACCACTGCGTTAATTCTAACCATAGGTTCTTGGGAAACACTTTTTTCTCCATACCTACCATTTTTCCATATTCAGCTGCGTTAAAAAGTTAAAAGCATTTTAAGTTTTCACATTGGTTAAATACTCCTCTGTAGACCAGTTCAGTTTGAATAAAATTACCTTCCACAGTATCCACTATTGAATCTGAATTGTTTAAAACATTATTTTCCCTCTAAGAAATGATCCAATCGCTCATGTTTCATCATTATTCAAATTATTCAACAACAGTTGTCTTATATTATCTTATCAAATCAGATAGGATATTTGTCTGAAGGTGGTGATTTTCACCACGTGATCCGGTGTGACCAATGAAAAACCACATTGTGTTGACAAATGAAAAAATTCAAGTCTGACGCCTCATCCATCTTCCATGTGATTGGTATATTCGAAACAAATGGTTAGATAATTACAAAAAAACCAAACACCTTTTCCTATACCGTTGTTCAATATTCAGCTGCGTTAAAAAGTTAAAAGCATTTTAAGTTTTGACATTGGGCAAATACCTCTCAGTACTCAAGTTTAGTTTGAATGAAAATTTACCTTCCACAGCATCCACTATTGAAACTGAATTGTTTGAAAACATTATTTTCCCTCTAAGAAATGATTTCCTCACTCATGTTTCATCAAATGATTATTTCGATTTAATTCTTTTCAACTTCAAATATCTCAAGAATTCAGTAAAAAAGATGACGAATTATTTTATCTGCAGAAAAGACTTATGATTCTGGGAAGTACAAGATACAGACCTTTAGTTCAAGTGATATTTGTTTTTCATGCAATTTAACCAATCTATAATTTTTTTTTTGAGATCCGACAAATCCGAAAATTTTCAATTAATGTGTGAATATGAAACCACATTTCTTTTGAATGTTTTTGTGCATACGGTAAACCGAACTGCACAAGGTGATTTTCAATACTTGTTGAAAATAGGACTACTGAAAACTCAGCCGAAACCAACAAAATATTCAAATCTTCAAGGTAATGATGCATATAAAAATATAACTAGTATAAATTCCACTTTCCATTAATTCATCATTATAAGAGTATAATACATGTGAGAACGTGGTGCTCAAAAATGAAAGTGCTCAAACTGGAATTGAATGGCAATTGAATTATAAGATTAAATTTTCGTTGGTTTGTCGATTTCACTTTCTCATTAACCAAGTGACAAATGAATGAAGTTACATGATGACTACGTGTTAGAACGTTTTGAGCGTTTTCACTCCAAGAATGGTTCGTTTTGAATTTAAATCAATATGAAACGCTTAGATTTGGAGCAATATCATCAATTCCATTTGGGATTTAAGGTTAACCTTAAATACATCCTCACTTTATACCTTATGTCGGGGCATTTCCACATGATATAAAATTCATTTCATAAGTAATTCCCAAAAGCTTATTTATTAGAGTCATATCTATATATATTCTTTTGAACATTTGGCTTACAAAATAATGTTATCAGGGGTTGGTCACGGGGTGCCATACAATTCGGTGTATGGCATGAAAGCCTAGGGAAAAAACCTCAGTGTTGTTTTGTGTACAAAAATTAGCTTGAATTTATTTGAGGGAGTTCTTTCTTCAAGAATGGTCTTCTATTAATAAATACAGAGGCTTCATTGAGTTGCCCACATCAAATCCGAAAATAAATAGTCAGAAGCAGAAAAAAGAATTAAATACAAAATATACCTATCAAACTGTTCGAAATTTATAACCCATTCCAAGAAAGAATCGGAAACATGAGTAGGCCTAAAACCATCTTGAAAACTTTATACGCAACAATAATTGGTGAGAGATTTTTCCCTATATCCACATTCAAAACTATTGGTACGACCATGGCCTGTTCTCAAACGATTAAGAACTGCCCAAATTTTTCTTGGAGGATGAAAACCCGGAATTTTTTCAGAAGAATTTGAAATGATATCTTTATTGAACATTTCATAAGAACGTAT
This sequence comes from Micraspis discolor, assembly GCA_030674115.1. Taxonomy (NCBI): domain Eukaryota; kingdom Metazoa; phylum Arthropoda; class Insecta; order Coleoptera; family Coccinellidae; genus Micraspis; species Micraspis discolor. The sequence goes on from JARTUT010001740.1 coordinate 14,755,352, forward strand.
TATACCAGAATACGTTACGTGACTTCAATCTGGGAATTCTATTTTGTGGAATGTATGGAATAATTGGAAATAAATTAGCAAAAGAATCACATTTACTCCAAGAATTCAGAGCTGCAGTCTGTCTGCGAAAATGGGGAGGGACAAAACTGGCAACCAATGAACCGGTGTAGATCTTATGGTGTCAGTAATTATTCTCATGGATATATTCAATTGTGCATCGATATTTGGTGTATATGCAGTATTTAACCAAGCAGAGCAACAAACCTCAGCTGAAGAAAAGTTTGGAGCTAGAAATGCTTTGCGAAGAGTGGAAGCATCAGCACCCCAAGATGATCCAGCTAATTTATAGTTTATAATTATATATAATTATGTTCGATAGGAGAATCATTGAAAGGTCTAGCTACTTTCTTATATTCATCATGATTATTCAGATGGAAACAAGATACCTCTGTTTTGTTGGGATTGGGACATAATCGTAACTCAATAAAATAATTTTTTAAGATCTCCAAATCTGATGATAGTATGTTCTCCAGAGTATAGAAATTCAAATGGTTGTAAGCAATAGCAATGTCAACAGCATAAACAAATTTCTGAGATTATGTCGTGGGTTAAATCATTGAGATATAAATTAAAAAGTAAAGGAGCTAGAACTCTAATTGCTACTCTTATTGTCAACAAAAACACGAAAACTTCTATCCGATAAGATATTTTCTAATAATCCCATAATTTTCCCACACTTTAGATGGGTATAGAGTTTGAAAATTGAACCATCTTTCCACACAGTGTCATATGCTTAAGATAAATCAATAAAAGTAGCTCCTGTTTTCAACCTATTATTGAACTCTGATTCTATGAAAGTAGTAAGACTGAGATCCTGATCTGATCAATTCTAAAAAGAAATCAACCTTTCTAATAAACTCAATAAACTTGGTCGATAACTGTTAGGATCACACGGATTTTTTCCACGTTTCAAAATACCTATTACTTTAGCCTTACGGAATTCGGAAGGAAAATTTCCTGAATTGAGAAAATTATTATAGAAAGACAATAACCAAGACAAGGCCTCTCTTCCTAAATGTTTGATGAATTCAGGATAAATTCCGTCGAAACCCGCTGCTTTCCGAGATTTGGTAGACTTAATTGCAGCCCTCAACTCATCTATATTGAATAGATGCGACACATGTTCTAAAGTAGGAGCTGATCTCCCGAATATGTGTAATTTTTTCTTCATATTCTTCATTTTAGATTGGGGTATATTAACTGATTCAGATACATCAACTAAGCGGCGGGCAATTAATCTTGGATCAATTTTTTATAATGATGTGGCAAGAGGAGAGAGGAGTAGCTTCACCTAATTTTCTCAATATATCCCATGAAGTCCTACTCGAATATGTGAAATTCATATTTGATACAACACTATCCTATATGTCTTGTATTGATAGAATTCATAAGCGTTTCACATCTATCAGGGAATGGTGATTGCATAGTACTAGATTAGCCAGCTAATAGTAGTAGATAGCCAACTTTACAATAGTGAGTCCCTTGATAACGGAATTTAGTCGATTTGCCACCGATTCAGAACGCAGTCCTTATGCGTGAAATTCATAAAAATCACGATATTCAGTCATAAAACCACTAGGTACACAAAATTGACTAAATTGTTATACAAATGATATGATGAAAGTAAAAGTAGTGGATATTCTATTCGGTTGATGCACTTTATTGACATTTAGCAACAAATTAGGTCGAAGTATTCGATCAACCAGTGCCACCCACTATTCGATAACGATTATTACATAATAAAATGCATTTCACGTCATTAGTGATGGAAAGTATAAGTTTTTGTATTTTTATTTAGAAAAAAGCGATTTATCAATGTTATTGCTCAAATGATTCCTTACATAATAGATAATAGTCTATATCAGCAGATTGGTGAAGGTAATTTTTTTTCACCTTCCATATGTTTTCGTCCGCGGAATGTTTGAAAAAAATAAAATTAATGTTATAAGATCATGATGATTTTATCTAAACATGTAGAAAAGCACTGATGTGAGGAGCTTTTTTCCATATTATGAAAGTGTGTGATACTAAACAACCCCCTTGACGAATGTGAAAGTATCATCAAACCTAAATCTTGAATTAAAAATAAGCACTCAGTTAATTTAAGGCTGTGAAGTTGCGGTCACCGACTCCGAATTTCGGTAGTAAATTTTTATAACTTTCAAAGGTTGTTCGTTCGTGTACTTCACCATGATGAAAATGTTCACTTTATTGAATAAATTGACGTTGACAGGTCGATGATTGGTCCAACGGTGCGTTCATATATTGAATTCAAAGTGTTCAAGTCTCCATTAAAAAACCCGAGATAACACTCAGTTATTGTTGAAAGTGTTCTATAGAATGATTTTACTGAATAACTTTTTATAATATCAGTGACGGCTCGTCAGGGTAGGCAACCGAAAAAGAGAAGGTGAAAATATTCTTTAAATCGAAACTTATTTGAAAAATTAATAGCAATATTTAAATCTCGAGAAATTCCCCTAGTAAATTTTCCTCTGCCCTCTATTTATCTCATATTTCCAATCAACACATCGAAGTACACATTATTTCGGTCAAGCACCTCAAATAATTTTTATTCCAAGTTCCCGCATCTGTCCTTATACATAATAACGCAGCTCAGCCAGTCGAGCCACAGCTTTCAGTTTATGATTTCATCTAACACATACGTCGCTCGAAGTTCCTATTATGGAACTCTACAATACCTCGACTGTGACACTTGCGAGGTCGGCCGAGAACCCTAGGCATTCTGCCGTCCCTATGTGAAACGGCAGGCGGGTGAAATTGTTTATTATTATCGATGTTTATTGCAAATATCAAATTAAAAATTGTAATTTAATATCCGACATCTTCATATATTTATCCTAAATTTGAGATAGAAAGAGAAATCATTATGTATTTAAAATTTCGTCACGTATCCTGTTAATAATTGAAATTTTCACCATCAAATCTCAAATGACTATTATCATAAGTACTTGAATATTATTTCAATTTCAGAAAAAAGTGTATTCGTACTGTATGGAATAAATTTTGTGATTTTCTGACCATAAAAATTCATTCTTAGTAACTGTAAATAGCAAAACAGCTACCCACGACTTGTTCATTTTTCAAAGACTAGGTCGGCCAAGATACCCTTGGGGAGGGGGTATATGAAAATTGCATTGCGTGTGTTTGCACTTTGATTATCAGAGTTCAGTTCACTAGGTCAGTAGTTTCGAGTAAGATGTTAGTGTGTAGGGCTTAGGGTTGTACAAGTTTTCGTTCGTTTTCGGTTACAAGTTGAATGTGAGTGATCCAGATGGCAAGTGTAAGAGAGGTAGTATCAAATTGCGGTGATTTGATTAGTTTTTTAGTAGATAACAGGTTTTCCATTATTAGAATAATTCTAAGTGACAGCGTTCACAACATGATGAATATGGTTTTAATTTTACTAAGTTTTAAGATGAATTGTTGGACAGTTATACATTTTAGATATGATTGTCACTGTATTTGTAACATGTAAACTTGAAAAAGGCTCAATGTACGTAGAAACATATGTAGTAAAGTATTAATAAAAAAAAAGATGAAATCCTAATTTCAATCCAGTGCTCTAATCCCAAGAAAATTGCTTTTAAATTATATATATACATGTATAACTGCAAAGGTTTTATTGCCTATACGCGGGCACGCAACGTTCTAACTTGAAAGATAGGAAAGACAATCAAAAATTGAAAATTAAAAATTGTCTTTCCGTAATGCCAGCTAATCACGTTTGACGCCAGTAGTTTCAAGACCTCAAAGACCGGTTTCGAGGTGTGTTGCCTCTCATCAGCACAGTGTAGCACTGAAATCCTGAAGGGGGTCACTACCAAAGAATATTGCGAGCCAAGTATTCCTGAAAGCGCGCCATCTACATCTCAAAGACTGAAACAGTCCCGTTTCCTCTATGGATTCATACGACAAAAATGATCCCCAAATTTGGGTCACCTCAGCGATCTGAATGTGATTACATTCTTAAGTACCACTGACGGGCCCAGAGGGTTGACTCGCTATGGTCTTATTGACAGAGAAAATCACAACTGCAAAGGTTTTATTGCCTATATGCGAGCACGCAACGTTCTAACTTGAAAGATAGGAAAGAATCAAAAATTGAAAATTAAAAATTGTCTTGCCGTAGTGCGAGCTAATCACGTTTGACGCATGATATCCCAGAGTTTCAAGACCTCAAGTGCAACTGTGGACCGGTTTCGAGGTGTGTTGCCTCTCATCAGCACAGTGTAGCACTGAAATCCTGAAAAACGTGATTAGCTCGCACTACCGAAAGACAATTTTTAATTTTCAATTTTTGATTGTCTTTCCTATCTTTCAAGTTAGAACGTTGCGTGCCCGCATATAGGCAATAAAATCTTTGCAGTTGTGATTTTCTCTGTCAATAAGACAATAGCGAGTCAACCCTCTGGGCCCGTCAGTGGTACTTAAGAATGTAATCACATTCAGATCGCTGAGGTGACCCAAATTTGGGGATCATTTTTGTCGTATGAATCCATAGATGAAACGGGACTGTTTCAGTCTTTGAGGTGTAGATGGCGCGCTTTCAGGAGAATACTTGGGAGTGGCTCGCAATATTCTTTGAGTACTGGCAGCCCCCTTCAGGATTTCAGTGCTACACTGTGCTGATGAGAGGCAACACACCTCGAAACCGGTCCACAGTTGCACTTGGGGTCTTGAAACTCTGGGATATCATGCGTCAAACGTAATTAGCTCGCACTACGGAAAGACAATTTTTAATTTTCAATTTTTGATTGTCTTTCCCATCAAGTTATACATGTATATATGCTTGGTCTGGCCGACCCACTCCTAGAGGGCACGAGCCGTCACTGTGTAATACAGAGAATGCTATGGGTAATTCAGTTTAGATTCTGTGACTATTTTGAAAACCATAAGTAAGTATACTTAGTTTACCTATGTATACTTAAGCCAAAAATTGCATTGCACAAAACCGAAAGGATCTAGCCCTATTCAGAACCAACATATTTGTTCGACTCAAAAAAGATCTAAACTGAATACTTATGAGTATAGTTTTTCATGGCTATATTGATGAAATATAATTGCAAATTCCAAATTCAGCAGGCCCTTATCCTCTTCAAATAAGAACCACTAATTATCTATTCGCTCAATTATGAACTACTGAAACGAAAGAAGAGTAATTACCGGTTACAGCTCAGAGTATTGAATTTACATTTCCTGCTCGCCAAAACGAAATTCAATGAGTCATTTAAGACTCACAACACCTGATTGACACTCAAATTTCATCAAGAGGTCATGTACTTTCGAATAAACGTGGTGCGCGACATTTTGATATGCTGAAACCTGTTTAGTTTGTTTGGGAAGGTTTCACGATTTGCAGGTAGATACCATCAAGGTGAACTATTAAAACGGTTGGATATAGAGTTTTTGTTTCACCCGCTCACCAAATAATATTTTTTTTCACAACAGGAAAAGTATGCCACTCCTTATAGGGATTCTTGAATTCGTTACTCAATATGGGTCTATTGTCATTGATTTGCATCACTGGTTCTTGGTTAGAAATTGGACTCAACACTTGTATGAGTGATTGTAGTCATTTGAACAGTGTTCAGGTGCAAATCGAATAAGAAATTAATGATTTTTGGTGAAATATTGAATTGACTACTTCCGATATTAATAAATTTTGGAACTTTATCTGCATATCAATGAGCCATTGAATTTTTTATACTAGTATTGCGAATCTCTCTAAAGATATTTCGTCACTACAGATTCTCACTTGTGATCGTAGAAAAACACTATACATTAAAGTCGAGAAAACGCACGCATGAAAATATTGCGTATACAAGGGTTGCCTTTTATATTTCGGAATTAGAGAACAAAAATGAATATTAATAATCGAAAATCGCTTTATTGTTTTTCAAAATCTTTCCCATTAAGATCTACACATTTTTGCATGTGTTTCAACCAATTGTCGAACCACTTTTGCCACTATGATTGAGGTATCTCCTAAACATGCATTCTGAACGCATCAACAGCTTCTTCAGGTGTCGAAAAACAGTGACCACTCATTTTATTTTCTACAAACGGGAATAAAAAGAAATCATTCGGTGCCAAGTCAGGACTAGAGTGCGGATGGCTCATCAAATCGATGTTTTGAATGCTTAAAAATGTAGTTGTTTGAGCCGATGTTTGTGAGCTCCCATTGTCGGTGTGAAAGCTGGTCTTCGGCGGTTGGTTTTCCTGATTTCTTGGAAGACAACTGGCAAACAAATGGTTTTGTACCAGTCAGAATTGACTGTTCTGAGTTGTTCTAGTGGTACTATTGCGACATGTCCGAAAAAACAGGCGACCATTTGCTTGAAAGTGCTTCGTGGGCGATCAACTTTTGTTGGGTTTGGCTCATCTTGAAACACCCATACAGTCGACTGCTGTTTATTTTCGGACTCATACAGGTAAATCCACGATTCATCACCTGTCACGATGTATTTTTGGAGCATTTTTTTCGACCAATCGACACCTTCTTTTGAGCGATTGACAAATTGTGTGGGATCCAACACGAATAAAATTTTTTTGAGGGTCAAATGTTCATGCTATATTGAATATATGGTGGTCCCACTAATACCTAAGGTTGTCTCAATCTCACGATACGTCACATGACGATCTTGCAATATCAGTTGGAGCACAGCATCGATGGAGTTCGGAACTACAATTAATTTTGGACTTTATGATATTCGTCTTGGAGTGAACTAAGACCTCAGTTGAATTCACAATACCACCGATAAACACTTCATCGCCAAAAATTGAATCAAGTACATCGATGCACAGTTGTTGAGTTAATCCACGTCGAAAGTTGTAAAAATAATCGCACGAAAATGTTCATGATTTAATTCCATTTTTTGGGCGAGATGTTTCTTTTAAATTACTATAAACCACACAAACAGCGCTCGTATGTCAAAATGTTCTGACTACGCCTAACCTCAAAAATGTCAAGCTTTACGATAGAGCCGTCAGATTGCAACACTAGGGATGTCCAATCCTGAAATATAAAAGGCAACCCTCGTATCTCATCTATTTTCTTTCACCTGCTCCCCAATTTTATGTTCTGTTGAAATAATTCAGCAGATGTCCTAAGTATTGGTGATCAGCGAGAAATGTGTCCATATTTGGACCATCATTATTCATTACCAGCTTGGTGGATCTTTCTACCACTCGAGTTACCACCTTGCAGTGGCTTTTCTGCTGTGTTCACTTGATGGTTCGATTTATTGTGCAAGAGTTGATTTTTATTTCGGCTCTAGTCAGCTAGGACAAGTTTGAAAATGTAGAATATCATATAATAATATAAGGTAAGGTTAGGTTTGGTATAAGGGCTATTAAATCGGCAAAATTAGCTTATTTCAGTAATAAAATTGAAACATCAAGTACCAGGTCAAGGGCGGCCTGGCATATCATCAATAATCACCTTAGACACAAATATGCAGGTCCGCAAGCCCCTGTCAGTCCGGACTGCCTCAACGTAAATTTTTCATATATAGCACAGAAAGTGTCGGAATTTTTGACTCAACCAACGATCCCTATGAATGACACCTTTTCGAGAGAGGTCCAATCGGAGATAAAATTCGATTTTCGGGAAGTAGGTCATAACACCGTGAGAGATATAGTCCGGAACATGAGGAACAGCAAATCGAAAGATTATTAAGAGCTGCCAATGATAATTGTGAAGAAAAACATATACACCATCATTTCTCCGCTGACTAAACTCATTAATAGATGTCTGAACACAGAGGTGTTCCCAAATTGTTCAAAAATTTCTAAAGCGATCCCTGTATTCAAAAAGGGGAACAAAGACGATCCTGGAAATTACAGACCGATATCACTAGTGCCAGTTTTCTCGAAGTTACTCGAAAAAAATGATAGGCACTCTGTTCGGGTGAACAAGAGCGCCAAAAATATGAACGCCCAGATTGTAAGTTTCTTCGAAAGCAAAAATTTATTTCCTGAGCGCCAGTTTGGCTTTCGCAAAGGAAGGAGTACAGTGGACGCAATTGTTGACTTCGTCGATTTCGCCGTGGAGTGTTTCGAGAGCAAGCAGCATTGTCTTGCTACTTTTGTAGACTTGACAAAGGCATTCGACTGCGTATAGGGTGATAAACTGCTCTTTAAGCTCAGAAAGTATGGATTTGATGAGGTGGCAGTGAGAATGATTGAATCATTTTTGAGCGGAGGTTACCAGGTGGTCTACTCCGACGGGATCAATGAATATGGGAGTAGCCCAAGGTTCCATTCTGGGTCCAGTTTTGTTTCTGAACTTTATAAACGATCTGCCGGACTATTTATCTGGGGTTGTTTGTCGAGGACACAACTGTTGCGGTCAAATCTTTGGACGTGAGTTTATTGTTGGTGCTCTCCCGAGGAGCGCGACTTAGCCTTTCTGAGTGGCTTACTGCAAATGGCCTAAGTCTTAATGAGAATAAAACTCACAGTTTGGTCTTAAGTTTGAGACCCATAAATTGTGGTGATTTGGAATATACCGATGCCGTTAAGTTTCTGGGTGTTCATGTTGATGCAACACTCACATGGAGAACACATGTGCAGGAACTCCAGTTGAGGCTCAGTCGGAACATTTTCGCTCTGAGGACACTCTCGTTCTCCCTCACTCGAAACGTGCTGCTTCTGGTATATTTCGCTCTGGTAGAGACTCACCTTAGGTACGGCATTCTACTATGGGGTGGCTGCTCCTATCGTGAGTATGTTTTTAGGCTACAGAGGAGAGCTGTCCGGGTCTTGGGTGGTTTGAGTTATCGCGACTGCTTTGAGAATACCTTCAAAGATCTGGGTATATTAACGTTCCTATCCCTTTTTATCTATGACAATTTTATCTTTATTCATATGAGAAAAGATAAGTATTTTAAACATTCAGACTATCATCAATATGACACGGGGAAAAAATCACTTATTAGGAAGGACTTCCTAAGACTGAGCAGTTCGCAAAAAGGTATTGGATTCTGTGCTGTGACTCTCTATAATAAACTTCCTGGTGGGTTGAAGAAACTGCCAATACAAGGTTTTGAACTATGGTAAGAAGGATGATAACAAAAAATGTTTTCATTTCAGTGGATGAATTTCTTGATCGATTTTGATTTTGTATGATTTTAGTGACTGCTCTCAAAGTATACAGGGTATTCATCGACTATCTAACGAGGTTTATATATATGTTATTAAGGGTGGAAGTATCAGATTGAATATTGACGTTGTCTGTTGTTTTCTTGATGAAGATCATCTCTTTGAAAATTCTCTTGTCTAAATTATTTTCCTAGATAGAATCTCAGGTTCCTCAAAATCGAAACTATGACCTGTATCTCTATGATGAAATGACAAACCTGTACTAAAATTGCCACTCTTGCAATCGTTTTCATGTTGCTTCATTCTATTTTTGAGGTATTGTTTAGTTTGACCCACATATGAAGACTGACAACTTTGCAGTTAACTTTGTAAATTAAATTAGACTGTAACATTTTAGGGTGAGGTCTTTTAACTTAGAAAAAAGTTCTTAATTGTTTTCCTGTAATAGCAAACAATACGGACACCGCTGCTAGACAGTGCATGGATGAGTTGCCTCGTCAACATCGGAACAAAAATAAGTTTAAATGTTTTTTAGATGGTGTAGCTTCATTGTTTTCTGGAGCGTTAACTGGATTATTGACGGATGAGGCGTAAAAATATTATTGATTAAAGATTTGGGGTAACCTGCAGACCTCTGAGACCCATAGTTTCATGCATTAATTCACCCACACTAAAAATCTCTAGGTTTGTGGCAGAAATTTTAGCAAAACTACGACCATCATTTAAGTTCATAATCCAAAACTCTTCGGATTTAGTTTCGAAATTGAAAGATGTCACAATACCTACTGGGTACATACTGGTAAGCTTTGATGTTGTTTCCCTATTTACGAGTATTCCAAGGAAAAACTCCTTGAGATCATAGAAAACAGTTGGAGTGAATTAAGCACATTTACAGAGTTATCAAAGAATCAGCTAACTGATATTGTTGATTTCATGTTCGACAACAGTTATTTCCAGTACGGTGGACAATTCTTCGCACAGAATAAAGGATCGGCTATGGGTAACCCTGCCTCGCCGATTTTTGCTGAGATAATCATGAACGCACTTCTTTTGTATGTTTGTTCTCAGGTAGATTTTCTTATCCCGTTTTTATACATTTACGTAGATGATATTATTATGGCCATACCTGGTGATAAGATTCAAGTAATGTTAGAATTGTTCAATTCATTTCATCAAGATTTAAGATTTACATACGAAGTAGAAAACAACGGTACCATACCTTTTTTGGATTTGGTGCTTATTAAAAGAAAACAACAAAGTTATTTTTGACATTTATCAGAAACCAACAGCTTCTGGAAGAATACTTCACTACAAGTCGTTTCATGAATTTAAGCATAAAATATCAATAATAAAAACATCAGGCAAAAAATCTTGAATCTCAGCCATCCCAGTTTCCACGTGAAGAATTTTAATTTGTTCTCGAAAATGTTACGTGAGAACGGTTACCCCAAATCTTTAATCAATAATATTTTTTTACGCCTCATCCGTCAATAATCCAGTTAACGCTCCAGAAAACAATGAAGCTACACCATCTAAAAAAACATTTAAACTTATTTTTGTTCCGATGTTGACGAGGCAACTCATCCATGCACTGTCTAGCAGCGGTGTCCGTATTGTTTGCTATTACAGGAAAACAATTAAGAACTTTTTTTCTAAGTTAAAAGACTCACCCCTAAAATGTTACAGTCTAATTTAATTTACAAAGTTAACTGCAAAAGTTGTCAGTCTTCATATGTGGGTCAAACTAAACAATACCTCAAAAATAGAATGAAGCAACATGAAAACGATTGCAAGAGTGGCAATTTTAGTACGGGTTTGTCATTTCATCATAGAGATACAGGTCATAGTTTCGATTTTGAGGAACCTGAGATTCTATCTAGGGAAAATAATTTAGACAAGAGAATTTTCAAAGAGATGATCTTCATCAAGAAAACAACAGACAACGTCAATATTCAATCTGATACTTCCACCCTTAATAACATATATATAAACCTCGTTAGATAGTCGATGAATACCCCTGTATAGTGTTTCCTGTTTGTGTTTTTGTGGTGGGAGTTTCATATGTTCTATGTGATAACTCGCCCGCCGGTCTCTCTGTTCAGTTGATTGTTTGTTTACTATGAATAGATTTACAAGAAAATCTCAAGTATTTACTGAGCCCTCCAAGCATTTATTGCTATTAAGTTTTATTTTTATGACTTTTCCATTGACTGGTTCTTCCTTTAAGAATAAAGGATTTCTTAGGTAAGAGATTATGGGCAATGGTGTTTTTGATTTCAATACAATCTAGTCAGTCTCCAAACATTGAATTTTTGTAAAGTTGATTAAACAACCTAAATTTTGAAAGAAAAATTGTAATTGTTCCTGTAATCTGTTTGTGTAAATGTCGATTTAAGTTTGTTCTAGCCACATAGTCATCCATGTATTAGTGTTTTGATTTCTTTTATCATTGTAGCCTGAGGAAGGCGAAATATAACGCCGAAACGTCGCTCTAGGAATCCAAAGTGTTTTCATTCAGTTCCTTAAACCGAGAAGTTGTCAATTACTAAATTCTGGAAGGAACGAGAACTATCCACAAACATGATGAAAAGATTTTTCATAGATGTTGGTTTTGGTAACATTCTTCCACTGCAACTGAATTTTATGATCCTGTGGCATTTCCCTCATATTCTTCCTAAAAAATGTCAACCATGACAAAACCATGAAACTAACTACAACCTTATCTGTTCCATTGAATACTACATAACCACAGAAATCGGTCTTGAAATACAATAAAGGCTCGTTTATACTGGCTGGTACCTTATGCCGTAACCTTAACCTTAAAAGTTGAACCATAGGAATTCAATGCTTTCGTTCATACTCATTCCCTAACCTTTTCCCTTACCTGTAAAATGTTCAACTTCTAGGGACAAATTCATAGAAATATATATTCATAAATAATTTGGACAAATTACATATATATATATATTAGATAATTATATTAGATTATCTTATAACTGTATAAGACTATCTTATAAGTAAGACAAATTAAGGGAATGTAATATTGGGCGAGTTTTTTTGACACATGCGCATTCTATAGAGGGTCAATTATTTATATCAGAGTATTGAATACAGAAAGGATCTCTGTTTTAATAGCGGTAATTTCAAATAATATCATAAATTATAATTCAAGATGATCAGCACGTATCAAAACGTAGAAACACAAATTCAAAATGACGAATTATTAATAAGCATAGCGCAAAATCGTGACATGTGAAAACAATGTAATTTTGTTGCTCACAAATAAACTCTTGTCCTTGTCCTATCCTTTAAGATGAGTACAAATGCTTGAGGGTCAGTAAATACTCTATATTCTGCTTAAGAGTTAGTAAAATAGCCAGTCAACTGAACAGAGAGACCATAAGGAGTTATCAAGATAATATAAGAAACTCCCCAACATAAAAACAAACAGAAACACAGGGTCTAATGACTATCTAACGAGGTTTATATATATGGCATAAGGGTGGAAGTATCAGATTGAATATTGACGTTGTCTGTTGTTTTCTTGAGGAAGATCATCTTGAAAATTCTTCTGTCTTAAATTATTTTCCCTAGATAGAATCTCAGGTTCTCAAAATCGAAACTAAGACTGTATCTCTAGGAGCATAAGGTACCAACCAGTAAAAGAGCCCCTTGCAATTTGCTGTTGTCATCATTTTGAGGTATTGTTTAGTTTGGACCCACACATGAAGACTGAAGCCAACTTGCAGTTAACTTTGTAAATTAAATTAGACTGTAACATTCACTTAAAAACTCTCTAAATAAATGGGTAATTTTAGGACAACAATAGACCATCATTTAAAATCAGAATCAAAATTCTTCGGCTTAGGTTCGAAGTTAACAGCCAGTATAAAGGGCTACTAAGTACATAACCAGTAAGCTATGATGTTGTTTCCCTACCTACGAGCATTCCAAGGGAAAGCTTATGTAGATCAGGTAAAGAGCTTGAGGCATAAAGTATTAACAGCCAGTATAAACACCTACTGATATTCTTGCTTTATGTTGTTAGCCAGTTATAAACAGTATGGTGGAAATTCTTACGGCATACGGGATAAAGGTAAGGGCTTGAGGGTAAACCCTGCCTCGCCGATTTTTATTGATAATCATAAACTCTATGTTCTGCTTAAGGTTAAGTTAACAGCCAGTATAAACACCTACTGAAATTATTATGGCATACGGAATAAGGTAAGGGCTTCCACGTGAAGAATTTTAGAATTTGTTCGAAAATGTTACGTGAGAACGGTTACCTCAAATCTTTAATCAATAATATTTTTTACGCCTCATCTGTCAATAAATCCAGTTAACGCTCCAGAAAACAATGAAGTTACACCATCTAAAAAAACATTTATTTAAACTTATTTTCAAGTTCCGATACAAGCGACGAGGCAACTTAAGCCATAAACTGTCTAGCAGCGGTGTCCTGTCTTGTTTGCTGTTACAGGAAAACAATTAACAGCTTTTTTTCTAAGTTATGAGCACCCCAACAAATGTTACAGGCATACGGAATAAGGTAAGCGCTGAGCATAAGGCATTAACGCCGTCTTATAACAAACAACAATACCTCAAAATAGAATGAACATGCAACATCATGTAAGATGCATTTTAGTACGGGGCTTACACGGCTCATCAAAGAGACAGGTCATAGTTTCCAGTATAAGAGCCTGAGATTTCTATCTAGGGAAATAACCAGACAAAGATTTTTCATAGATGTTGGTTTTGGTAACATTCTTCCACTGCAACTGAATTTTATGATCCTGTGGCATTTCCCTCATATTCTTCCTAAAAAATGTCAACCATGACAAAACCATGAAACTACAACCTTATCTGTTCCATTGAATACTACATAACCACAGAAATCGGTCTTGAAATACAATAATTCATTTTAAACTGATTGATATTTTCCATCATGGTGGACTAGACCTGAATGATTTTATAATCGACTCGAGTTGAGTTTATCGACTTACGCATTTATAGAAGTTGTATTATTGCTTTGCTTTTAAAATTTGGTCCAATATGAAGTCCCTTTAAGATCACAATTAATATTATAACCAATTATAAGCAATGTTTCATTTTCAGGTATCAGATGTCCACATCCAGCAGTACCAGTAAACGCAGAACTGACATTAAGCAAGACTGATTTGAGTTCCGGAACCATAGCTTCCTATAAATGTAAAGATGGTTTCGAAATGTTTGGAAGTGACGAAGTTGTTTGCCAACCTTCTGGTAAATGGAAGGGAGAATTACCTTTTTGTGGTGAGTGAATTCTGGATGATTAAGAAATTTTTCCTAATTGTTCTAAGGATATTATACATTCTATTATATTGTTGTATTCTATATTCAACCCTAAAAGCAGTATACCTGTTAATGCATATACCGTGTGTCCGTGAGAATTCTGACATGTCTTGCTTTTTTCAAATATCAGGTATACCGTTATGAAATACCACGCGTAGAAAATTGTTCGTCTTTCAAAACCAGACATCGAATTTTCGACCTCCTCGTATGAATCAAAGTGCTGCTCAACCAATGCGTATCCCATCGATGAAAACAAATGGTATACGGAAGGAGCTAAGACTGGTGAATACGGCGGGTTGGATAGCAGCTCCCAGCCAAGTGTTTTCATTGTATCCTGAACCGGTTTTGCTTTGTGTGCAGGTGCATTTTCACAGAGCAAAATTACCTTGCCGTGTCTCCTGACCCATTCTGGTCGTTTCTCGATCAATGCATGGTTCAAGTTGATCATTTTATGTTGGTAGTGATCAGTATTAACGATTTCACCAAGTTCTAGTAGCTTGTAGTACACCAAACCTTTGTGGTCCCACCAAACACACAGCATTGTCTTCTTGCCAAATCTATCTGATTTAGCAGTCGATGTTGATGGTTGTCCCGGATTAACCCATTATTTTTTCCGCTTAGTATTCATGAAATAAATCCACTTTTCATCGCCAGTAATAATCCGATGCAAAACCGATTTTCCTTCATGTCTTTGAAGCAAAATTTCCCAAGTCTTTATCGGTTTTCCATCTGTCTTTCATTCAATTCATGTGGCACCCATTTTCCACACTTTAGGATATTTCCCACAGCTTTTAAGCGGTCAGAAATTGTTTGTTGTATGACATTTAACATTTCTATCATTTGCTTTAGATTCATACTGTCATCTCCATACAATATCGTTTGAAATTCGCGTCTTCAAACTTTTTAGGAGGTCTTCCACGTTCTTCACTTTTGACATCCAAATTATTATTTTTGAACCGTTGAAAGCATCTTTTGCATGTTGTTTCTGATAGAGCATGATCACCATATGCCTCGACAAGTATTCAATGCGACTCTGTAGCACTTTTCTTCAAATCAAGATAAAAATTAATGCTTTACGCAAATCATTTTTAACACGATGAAAAAATATGATGTTGTCTGTTCAATGATTTGATGTATACCGAATATGTTTCACAGATAGCATAGCAAAGAAACAAAAAATAAATAAAGGCTCGTTCACAACAAATGTTCCCTATCGAGACATTTGTATCTTGACGGTCACTTCATACCGGTATACCTGATACAAGCAATTAGATCTATCGCAGGCAAATAGCCGACAAAAATACATTTAGAGTACCGAAGATAACTCTTTTGTTTACTCGGAAGCAGTTGAAAGTAAGCATTCTTGTGATACATCAAAATAATGTTTTTTTTTTCAAAGGATCGACATATTGCATTCTATTTAATACAAGCAAAACATATGTCAAAAATCTGTCAAGAGATTCACATATGTTAATTTTGTCATTAGATCTTGACGATTCAAGGCAAGTACTAGTATAATGCTAATTTGAACTATACAGTGTGATCAAGAATAACGGAAATAGTCATAGTGATTTATAATGAGACACCTTGTACATGTTCCGTAATGAGATCTGTGAAATTCAAAAACAATAGCGGGTTCCTAAGTAGAACTGGATCAAAACGAACTTTTCACAAACATCATCCGAGTTCATAATAATTATAAATTCATTAAAATATGTAATGAAAGGAAGCAAGGTGACAATTGATGCATCAAACAGGATTTAAATTAGTAGTTTTCCTCGATTATCAAACTGGAGCGAACTGCAATGATGGGAATCGAGAATGCAAAACATTTTCTAAACAAAAGAAATAAGAAATGCAAATATTAGCATATCAAATGTGAACCAACTTTTTATAACACGTTAATTTTTCTTCTACTCGGAAAGAATGCCAGTTTCACCGCATATGCTGTGAATATTCTAGAGAAAACTGGAACATTTCTCGATCCTTCAAGTACCAAACAAAGAAATAATGAGAACAGTTTCACGCCACAAATCATTCAGGTCAAATTTCTTCAATATTCGATGATCAACATCAACGAACTACAAGACTTCTCCATTATTTTAATTGATCCCGACACGAAGTTCTTGTAGGAATTGATGGTGATTCTGTGCCAAAAAGCCTATAATCACGAAAAAACGACATTTATAAAGATTTTCGTGTTTCTTACGGAAGAAATTGACAGGAGAAAGCAAGGCTCCAAATGATTATTGAAGTAATAAAGATGAGATATTTTTGCCACTTGAAATATAACAGAAAATGGAATTTAGTCATCATCATTTACCAATATTAAGGTTCGCTGCAGGCTACAATTTACTTGATGACTGGCAAAGATAAAGATATGGGTTAAAAGTTAAAATAAATAATTATGAATGGTTACCGATATTACTATTTCACAAAAATGAAATGATTGGGGAACAATTGGTGCTGTATAATAGGCAGGTGATACGTAAGGTTTTCCAAAAAAACCTAACAGCGACAAGGTAAAAAAAAATATTTACCCCTGTGATGAAGTGGTTGGAAAAACAGTGCTTCAACATTTCACTTAATCTCTTTCGTAGGTCTTCACGTTATGCAGCGCTAAAATTGAAACTTTCGTTCTTATAGTAGTACTCAACGAAATTGAAAGGCTTGAACAAACTGCAAAAAGAATAATAATTATAAACTCGATTCAGACACGTGCCCTTTGTTATGAAAATTATGATGAAATTGAATTTCAACACGAAAATGAAGAAATTATAATTAATAGGAAAAATATATCGAACGATTCACAGATTTTCAAAACAGAAAAGTAACATAACTCAATAAGACTAGAAATGGGCTTTCATACTAGTGTTTGGAGAGTAACTGGTAATACATAAAGTTATTTCATTGTACAAAGTTGTGGATAAGTTTCGATGCATTTGAATGTGAAGTAGAGGATATTAAGTTAATCTTAAAAATAAAGTTAGAACATATTAGATTTTGAACGCTGATATTGGGGGTTTTAGATCAAGTGTTTCTTCTTCTGTATGCGCTGTCAAAGAATCCTTTAATTCTATACATTATAACCAGTTGACTGGAATGTATTAATTAATATCTTTTTTGTATTTCTCTGGATATTTTATACTAAGATCTTTTGTTATAACCGGTGGTCCATCCCAGACGCGCAGCTCAATTTGACCGAGTAGATAGAGATATATCGATCATCTTTTTTCTTTATGAATTTAGGGTGTTCAGGGTTGAACATGAAAATTTTTTTATACATATACGGTCCGTGAAAGCAAAGTCACGTTTTTGAACGTAACGCCCTTAACTTTGGTTCACCATTTACGAAAAACGGCTAAAAATTGAAAATTAGGAGTTCCTTAAATAACTATTAAATTTTTTGTATCAAGGAGCCGATTCGTTTAGTCGAAGAAGCAAAATTTATTTATATTTTCAATTTTGCGCTATTTTCACATTCATAGTTCATCGAAGTTACCAAGTTATCTGAAAAGAGTAATCATCATTCAAGCTCATATTATTATTTCAAGGTCATATACATGGTGTTACATTTCGAAATGTGTTTACTTTGGACTTCATATCTGTTTTCGAGCACTCTGTCTATACAGGGTGTTGATAATACCTCAAAATTAGACTTTTCTATATAACTTCCAGAATAATTATTGAAATTGTTAGACAATTTTTGTCTGTGGAGTCCTAAAAGTTCTATGATTTCAAGTGCAGGCACTCAAGTTTAGTAGGCCGTACCTTGTATGATATTTGGATTTTTCTAAATCTGATTAAATTTAATGAAAAACTGAATTGAATAGACGTTCTTTAAAATTTTTGTCTGGCGAACCATTCCCATGTAAAGTACGACAAACCAGTTTGATATTAAAGCGCCAGTATGCTACCAGTACGAAACCAACGCGGTAATAGTTGACAGAACTGTCAATTGAAGGTGCTCTCAACATCAGTACAGCGATTCTCAAATTTTCAGGCAATTCTAAGTGTGGAAGTTATAGTGATTTTGTTTCGTAACTTTAGCGGGCTCCAACTCAAAATGTGAGTTTTTGCGGACATATGTTTATAGGTCAAAAAGTCTCATTCTGTCATATGGAAAACGCTTCTGCAAGGCTGTGGATCAGTTTTTCAAAACCCTGTATAAAATAATTTTGAACTGTACTTCTAATTACTCTACATATTTCTTGAAAAAAAAATTATTTTCAAAATATTTCCATCTTTTCCTGGGTATGTGGTAGATAGATACAATATCCAACTGATAAAAAGTGCTTTTTATTTTCGAATTTTATTTCAGGTACCAACATAGCTTATAGAAAACCAACTAACCAATCAACATCCGTAAGAGGCGGAAATGCAGAGAATGCAAACAGCGGACTGAAAGGTGGCTCAGAAAACTCAAAATGTTCAGAAACGCAAAAAGAAGCGAGTCCATGGTGGAGTGTGGACCTACTTAAGCCTTATCCAGTCAAGGTTATCCGGATCACTACCAGAGGTTGCTGTGGTCATCAACCTCTTCAAGATATAGAGATAAGAGTTGGAAACAGCAGTAGTCAGCTCCAGAGGAATCCTTTATGTGCTTGGTTTCCAGGAACACTAGGTGATAAATTATGAATATTTTTTCCAAATTAAAGAGATTTTCATTTAATAATGCACATCCATAAAATCTAGAAATATTATGAACTTTGGAGGATTGTTAATCGTTTTTTGATGCAGTTCGACGATTTATAATACAGGCTTGCGAAAAAAATCATCCATTTTAGTGCTATTTTTTCTGATAAACTTTTCAAAAATTCAAATGGAACAGTGGTGAACAACAGGGTAAAAACCATTCAAGCTCTCAGACCAAAATAAATTGATATTAAAATTGATTAATTAATTAATTTTTCATAGATGAGGGCATCACCAAATCATTCACATGTGCCAGGAACATCATTGGCCAATTCGTTTTTCTGCAACTAGTTGGAGTTGATGGTTCTCTCTCACTCTGTGATGTTGAAGTTTTCACGTCTGATGGTGAGTTCATTATTTTTTCAAATCTTTCGGAGTAGCATTTCAGAATGCTAACTGATGGGTCCTCCGATATATAATAATTTTTACTCTTCTCGAAAATCTGACATATATGTTTAAAAGATAAGAGTTCATGTGATTCCTCATATCAAAGCTTTTCACGTCAGCTATTTCTGCAAATATTGAAAAATCGGTTGGAATTTTGAAATTTGAATATATCCAATGAATTTCCATAAAAATATTCCGGAGTTCATGAGGTCGTGTGGTGTTTGGTTGAAAAATTCCACAACAAATTGGGTTTGAATAAATAAGATTTATTTTCTGATTTCCAACAACGTCAATTTTATAATAGGCAAAAAATTTCCAATATTGTTTGCTGTCGGGTTCCCATAAGAAAAAAATTTGCGTCGAAATTCATCCTTTGCGATAGCAGTCTGTCAAAAATACATAATTCGATTGGTTGAATATTAAAAGTGTGTGATTTTCGCGATAATATTATAGCTGTTTCTGGTCAGTTTTTAAAATTAGTGAAATATGACGAATATGCAAAAATGAGTACCATAGCAGAAAGCTGTTGTCATCAAGTTCAATTTATGAATTCTCAAAATTTTAGGACGACGTTGCTTTAATTTTTTCTATGAACTGAGAAAAAAATAAAATTTTCTAATTTGCAGCTTTGATTAACTAAGAATAATTATATCTAATTATTATCAGTTTCACGTGATAATTGTTTAAGAGTAGGTATTATAGGTAGGTTTGAATGAAAACGATTTCAGCATTTTTCTCACATGAATGAATGAAATCGTGTCTATTAACATTCACTTTGATGAAACAAGTAATTAGTGAATAATGATAAAGACAATATACATGACTTAGTTAGCTGAATATGATCTGACGATAATGAGGTAGAAAAATATTTAATTAACGGTTATATCAAAAATAAACATCCCAATGTTGTTGGAAGATTGGAAATATTGGAATTAAAATTATTTATATACATAATGTCCCACTGGAATTGTCATTCAAAATTCATGAAGAAATAATGATTCAATCTCTTTAAAATTTTGTATAAAGTTGAAAATAGGATAGACATTTATATATCAAATATCAATCAGGTCGTACCGAAAATTGCATAAAATTTTCTTTTCAAATAGAACACCTAGTATTTGATAACATTTCCTGATGTGTATTTAATTCTATTTATTTCCATATCCGAGAATGTTAGTTTTTAAGATTATCTCGACAACCTTTCTTCATACAGATTGTGGTAGAGTTCACATCTTTAGTCCTCCATAAATTTCTAATATTAACAAACTATTGGACACCCTGTATTATTACTCTACTTACAGAAATTTTAAGAACTCTTTATCGGATTCAAGGCTACGATTCGGTGTCTAGTTAGGTTATCTCAGAAATTATTGGAGTTACAAAAAACATCAACAAAAGCTCTGATGTGCTATCAGAAACTATTCCATGCTAGTTATCAAATGAAACAAAGAAGAAGTTATCGAATAAGCGATCGCCTACGACAAACCCTAAATATTTTTACTGAGCTGATCTAAACATTACTCAATTATTTGTTGGAGCTGCCATGTGAAATCTATTATCATCGTATTCATTTTTTCAAACTTTAAATGCAATCAGTGATTTTTATTAATTTTTTTCTCAGAGCTTTCCATCGATGACTGCTCTCCTCCTGGTGCTTCCGCGGATCTACAGCTGACCTCATTCAACAGGACATGTTATGAATTCGGTATATCACAAGGAAAGTCCTTCAAAAATGCCAGATCTTATTGTCAAAAATTCAAAGGTGATCTGGTTCATAGCATGGCAAAAAGTACAACATCGTTTTTGTATTCAGAATTGGAAAGGAGAAAAGGATCGTTCAAAACTCAATTGGTTTGGATTGGTGCTCAGAAAGAGCCAAGTAAAGCGTCAAGGACCTGGAGGTGGACAAATGGTGAGAATAACACTGATACAATACCATTCATTTTAACTATGTAACATTAATCTTTTGAATGTATCTTTTATTTCTGAGAGTTACCTGGCTTTTTTTATCGATTTCACATTATGCCATAAGCCCATAAGGCTCTAGAATTATTTTGATTTGCGTTTATCAATTCTTATTGGTTATAGGCCTTGGTTACCTTTATGAGATTTAACAATTATTTTTTCTGGATTTTTACATATGAAAAGACGTCATACTTCCTGTAACTCGTTGCATAAAGTGAAATATGATATAACTGTTGAGAAAAAATGGATATCAACGTTGAGGACGAAAATAATTCTGTTATTTAACGATTTCAACACAAGGAATGGCATTAATCAATTGATTCAAATCACTTCCCAAAAAAAACCTGTTTTATTCCTCGAAAAAGCTGTCATTAGGAAGCCAGTGCAGATTGTATTTAATGATTCACCAAAAATTTCTTCTGCTATTTCTATATTATTCATGGAATTTTAACCAAATTTCTCCACAAAAGAGCAAGATATCCAACCACCGAGTGATTTTATTTTCAAAATATCAGCGCCACTGACAGTAGCCAGTATATAGAACGGGATTTGAAAGACCTGTTGTTTGACATGATGATATCGCAACTAGATATATTCGTTTACAATTTCAACAAGATTCATATTTTTAAGGCTTCCAGTAGTAATTGCATACGGCCGTTTAACGTCTGTTTCTGAAGATGCGGTATCAAAACGAAAATGGCTGGCTACCTTCACCTATAATATTTCCAATTGAAAGAAAGGTTAATTCTGATTTTGTGAATTCTCCTATCATTAGAATAATCATTGCAACCTTAAGCTTTAAGTGGTTTTCCTCATCAGCTTCTATCAAAAATTTGGCGACATCTTTTTTTTTAAACCGCTTTTCATGGTTTCGGTTAGTCCCAACAGAAGAAACATCATTCAAGGAAAATCCATTTTTTCGCAGGAGACATCATATTGACCCCAGCATGGGGCAGTGACCAACCAAACAACTACAACGGTGAACAAAACTGCGTAGTCCTAGATGGAGGAAGAAAATGGCTATGGAACGATGTTGGATGTAACTTAGACTACTTACATTGGATTTGTCAATATGGTAATTACATTTGTCATAATTAATTGCTATTTCAACAGTCGATACATTTATGCTGAAATCATATCATATATCACCGTACTTTAAGGTACCTATACGTTAGAGCTGCACAGCAAACGCGCGGCGCAAGCGCTAGTGTCGTTGTTCTGCTACTATACGACGCGTGCGCAACATGAAAACCTATATTTAGATGAATGCACTCAAGTTTGCTGCGCAACGCATTATATTGTATACGCTTATAAGAAACCAATGAATATAATGCATAATAAATTTCTGATTGCAGAGCCATCAAGTTGTGGAAGCCCTGACAAAAGAGAGAACACGACTATTATCGGTACAGACTACAGGATCGATTCCATTGTCCAATATAGATGTCCAGAAGGACACATGTTAGTTGGAGCTCCATCTAGACGCTGCTTGAATAATGGTGTGTGGTCTGGAAGTCCACCGTCTTGCAGGTGTAAGTATTTGATAATTCAGCCCAAAATGGAATTATTCTCCATTCCAACATGAACTATGCCTAAGGCTAAGGAGAATATTGAGAAAAAAACCTTATGGAACTGGTTTTTTCAGATGTGAATTGTGGACCTCTTCCTGACATAGAGCACGGTTACGTATCACTGAAAGAAAGTAGGACTACATTCGGTGCTCAGGCTGTATATACTTGTCATGATAATTATACACTGGTTGGTAACAAAATAAGAGAATGTGACGAGAACGAAATATGGTCTGAATCAGCACCGAAGTGTCTGTATACTTGGTGTGACGATCCTCCTAGTATTGATGGCGGTGTGGTCAAAGTGATTGGAAAAAAGGCTGGAGATGCGGCTGTGTATTCTTGTCAACCTGGGTACTTGTTGGTGGGGAAGCCTGTAAGTGAAAATAGGTAGAAATATTATGCAAGTTCAATTTGAGTACATTCACGATATGAAGGAAACCGTATTATTCATCGAAACTTTTACCAGTTTGGCTCCGTTAGAGGTTATGAAGGTTTCAAACTATAAAAGCTACTCTTCTCATAGCCAATCTGAGGTCCTATTCTAGTGATATTTCATTCAGCTTCCTGAATGTATCTCGAACTTATCATATATCTTATTGCATCGTTTTCTTGTTTTTCTGCTACTTATATGTTTAATCGGTTTATATCTAAGGTTCTGGTTGATACTTCCTTCATAACTGAACCGCCAATGGAGTCACATGAGCTACTCCAAAAAAAAAAATACCAAACACTTAAATTCTTGATAGCACGATGCACAAAATTATGAAAAATGAATGAAATGAACTTATGTTAATTGCAGACGCTCACTTGTGAATTTGGAGGTAAATGGCTAGGCAAAACACCATCATGTAGATACATAGACTGTGGACCTCCTCCAAGAATTCAGAGAGGATCCTACCAATTACTCAATGAAACCACCTTTTTGGATAGCTTGGTCGAATATAATTGTGATGCAGATTATTGGATAGATGGAGAAAGGTACCAGAGATGTACAAGTGAAGGGAAATGGTCTGGAGATAGTCCTTCATGTGAATGTGAGTATATTTCCTAAATCATCTTCATACGTTTCCGATCTTTCCATGTTGTCCATTTGCTCCTCCTGCTCCTTCATATCACGAATATAAATCGAAATATATGAAATAGTATGAGTGATAAAGTTTATCTTCCATGTATGTAAGCACACTAAGAAATAAATGAATTGAATGAAATACAATCCATTCTGTCTTTTCTCTAACTCATAACAAATATCGTCAAATTTTATTTCAGTGATCACCTGTGCAGAGCCTGATGTACCGCCTGGAAGTTACGTTGTCGGTTATGACTTCAAT
Organism: Micraspis discolor; assembly: GCA_030674115.1. NCBI lineage: Eukaryota > Metazoa > Arthropoda > Insecta > Coleoptera > Coccinellidae > Micraspis > Micraspis discolor. The sequence continues at coordinate 14,779,815 of JARTUT010001740.1, forward strand.
GTCAACTCAGTGATCGAATATCATTGTGAAGCTGGGCATGTTTTGAAGGGACAATCAACACTCACATGTTTGAGGTCCGGAGAGTGGTCTGGTTCAATTCCTACATGCGAATGTAAGTAAAACAGGCAATTCAAAGAATCATACCCTCTGTGTGGATAATTTCAGTAACAGTATCTTATTTGAGGATTTGAAAACATCTTAAGAGTGTTGCGTACCAAAGTTAGTTTACTGCGGTTATTCTTGTGTGAATCAGTTTTCGATTAATTCAGTTTTATGTATATCTTTGAAACAGAAAGATATTCGTCGATACCAAAACGGTGCATCGAAATTTCACGTGATACTGCTGCGTTAGCTTAAAGTGAAACCCTATTAAATAACAACAGTAAAGTGCTTTTACTCTCTCGTCAGTCTTCTGTTACTGAGCGAGTTAGATGTGTATAGTTCGGCGATTTGTATGAATCTCTACCAGGTTGCATCCCTTTTAGTTTTTATTTTCTCATCCTTCTGGCGCAAAAAGTGATACACACATTCGAGAAGGTTTCTTGGGTTCTCAAGAACCTTATTGAAAAACCCAATTCTGAAGTATATAATGGGACCACATGTGCCACATTCAGAATGTAACATTCCTTACAAATAAAATGGGTATCACGACTCTTTCAATATATTTGTTAACCCTGAAATTGAGATTTATGCTTTAAATGCCTTGAGTGGCCAAATGTCTCGACTGCAAAGTTTCTATATGTTTAAAAATACCCATATCTGTTCGATGAATTACCCATGAGATCGAACATAAAGTTCGACAACAGCTAATTTGTTCATAATACATTCTTTCATTTATTTGTTTCTCCTAATTTTATTTTCTTTGACTGGAAATTGAAAATAATATAAAAATTCTACGACTCATTGACGAATTTGAATTTTACAGTCATTGATTGTGGTCAGGTACCTCCTCTGATTCACGGCGAAGTAATTCACACGAACAAATCCACCTATTTATTCAGCGAAATCACCTACAAATGCTCCAAAGGATACAGACTTACTGGACCATCGAGAAGAATTTGCACGGAAACCAAACAATGGAGTGAAACGATGCCAAAATGTGAAGGTAAGTAACAATTTTCAATCACCATCTCCACAAAGTGGACAACAGATTTTCGGTTGGAATTAGCACAATCATAAAGTCTTAACCATGTGTGCGACTACCATTTATTGGCAAAGGAGACAACAGTATATTTCTACATATGTCAATAGCTAATTGAAATTACTGGTGCTACATTGATTGAATTTTTTGTTGTTCCTTCGAAATGCTTGGTCTTCAGAAGATATCTGATTTTCCGTAAATAGAATATATTGATGACTCTGCCTTTCTTGTTTCTCAACTTGAGTTCCTCCACAAGTTGTAATCATAGAGGGCCAACTTTGTGTGATTTTCCGCTTTGTGGTTCTCATAAATCCCTGACAATTTTTTTGAGTGATGCATAATACTTCTCATCAAGTGATCAGGCGACAGAATCACTAAGCATTACATAAATGCCGACATTACCCCTGTAATAAATTTCTACAGTACCATCAAGGCATGTTCTGCATCACAAAGTCTGTACTTCAGTGAAAATAATAATTGTTTGGACTGGAACATATTAATCCAAAACATAGACATAAAAGGAAATAAAAGTCACTGTTATATTTTCCACTCTCTTGTTCTAGTCCAATGTACTAGTTAAAAGTCTGTAACTTTTTCCATACTTGGTCAATAGGCTGACAGCTACGTTCTGCTTCTTTATATAATGTTAATTACGATATTTTAATTTCAATTGCAATTTTCTTTGTGTGTAGATGTCAATATCAATTCAGAAACTGTTTTCAGAAATAAGATGTCCAGAACCAATTCTAGCTGAACATAGTATTCTCTCGGTCACCAATAATGACAGGATGTATGGTAGGACTTTAATCAGAACGTCAGAAACAAGCAGTTCCTCTGTAGGTACTTACAAGGTCTCTGCCTTGGTTAAGTATCGATGTGAAAGAGGATATAAAATCATTGGAGAATCCATCAGTACGTGTGAAGAAACAGGACAATGGAGTGGACGGGTTCCAGAATGTTCATGTAAGAAAATAATTCTTCCATATTTGTAAATGACTTTCATAAATTCAACTCGTCGGTAACAATATCGTAGGTACTAGTTATAGATTTTTTTTATAAAGAATTCTGAGAGAATTTTATTTAAAATCAACATTGTTCTATGTTATGTTCTCAAGAACAACTGCTGGAAATCAATTGAAAGAGTTGTGTTGTTATTACAAAGCCTATTTGTTTCATTTGAGCCTTTCCAGATTTCAAGCATATATCTTTCAAAATAATTGAACTTATCTATTTCGTCTTCCAAGAAAAAACTTGTATGGTGCTATAAATAAAAAATTATCGGCTTTATTGATGTGATGGCCTATATTTCCATTTTCCCATAGGAACGAATTTCCATATTTTTTTTTTCATATTCTAGATGTGGATTGTGGGGAACCAGAGCCTGTGAAACACGGAAAAATGATCTTAACTTCGAATGCAACTTATTACGGTGCCATTGCGTTGTATTCCTGCGACATAAACTATGAACTCGATGGAGTTTCAAGAAGAATTTGCTTAGAAAATGCTACTTGGAGTCTTCAACCTCCAGTTTGTCGAGGTAAGAATCTTGATGAATTTACATTTCATGGCTTTTATAATCAACACAATTGAAGGGAATAACGAATCTTATGGTCAAAGTTTCAATGTACTTTCTTAATTTCCAGAAATTCAATGCAAAGCTCCAGAAGTGCACAACGGTGCGTCTTTCACTGTGGATACTTACAGTGCCGGAGGTACTATGCAGTATAGTTGTCCGAGAGGACATAACATGCAAGGAAATGCAACCAGACAATGTTTGTCAACTGGTAAATGGAGTGGAAGACCTCCTTTATGTGCCCGTAAGTCATGCTATGAGTCATCTGATTAATTGATCTTAATTGTTTCAAATCGGTTTCCTTCAAATAACTATCAAGAGCTAGACACTGTCCAACTATCCCTTGACTCAGCTTCTAGCTCGAGTGGTTTAAATATTGAAGATATCTTCCTCTTCCAGCTGTTGAGTGTTTGGAACCCACGAAATTAGATAATGGTCATGTCATAGTTACGAATGGGACGATATACAATAGTGCTATCGAATATCACTGCATACCTGGATTCAGGAGAGTGGGACCATATCTTAGGAAATGCTTGGAAAGTGGGAATTGGTCTGGAGAAGAACCAAGATGTGAAGGTGAGTTGTTCAATGAACAATCTCAACTCAAGTTTGCTGATTCACTTCGAAATTTTGGATTTTTTACTAATAAATTACACTTTTCTTCAATATTCGTTTATTTATTTATAACCTTTATCTCTTTATATTACAGTGGCAATTGAGGAACCACAGGAAAGCTCCAACCTAGGTCAGAATATGGGCATAGGAGCTAGCATCGTTGTGATACTTTTAATTTTATTAGGAATAATTTATTTGAAACTGTGAGTATATTATTATAAATATTCGTTTCCAATTGGAAGATCAAAACGGGGTGCGTCAGGAAACTGTCCGATAAGTTGATATAAGAAAAATCACTTCATATATTCATTGAAAAACCGTGACAAACTGCTAAGTATTTCACATACAGATTCGAGAGGAGGTAAATCACGTTGAAGCAACTGTTGGGCCCTACAAAAATCAGGAGAATAATACTGAAGTTCTAAGAGTCTATCGGATCAGAAATACCCAGGCACCATCGCATTTTCTAGTGTACTGGAAATTTGTTGACCTCCTGGCACTTTTTTGTCACACTTCTGATTCTCCTAAATATGTCAATTACTGAACGGAGTTCAGAACGTTTGAAGGCTACCATCGAATGAATGACCAATAGACAAAAAGGTCACGGCTTCGTAGGCATATTGTTGTTTGTTTAACGAGTGATGACAACTGACCATAGTAACATAACATGTTATGGATCCCTCCTTCGAATTAGAAAATTTTCTCTGCCACACCCCGTAGTTCTGAAATGTGATGATTATTCCTTTTTTTTAGGAAAACGCCAGTTCCTGTGAAGAATACGGACAATATTCAAAGTGCCGAAATGAAGGATGACAGAAGTGCATCCGTCGTGAGCTATTCAACCTTCAGCGACAGAAATGGCTACAGAATGCCATCTTCGATTTATTCGAACGTAGATGATGAAAATATGTACAACTCCCCTTACGAAGAAACGGGGGGTGAAAGTGAAACTTATGAACCTGAGCCTGTCAGTAACGCCATTACAATTAATGGTGTTTCTGTAAGATGAAATCTACCAAAAACTAATTATTTTGTGTACATTGTAACTATTGTAAAATATATCTATTTTAAGTATAGCTCATTAATATTTATTGTTGAAACCAAAATTTGCCCGCCTCAATTCCTCATTTATACGAATGAGGAAAACAATTCCTCATTTATACGAATGAGGAAAACAGGAATGTTTTTTCGTTTCGATAGACACTTTTTTTCTTTTGTGTGATATGTTCATGAAAGAAAAATGAACAAGTTATATAGCATCTCCTGGACAACATCTGGACAGTTTGTTTTTAGATCTTTTTTGATGACTGGTTGAAAAAAATCTTTTATTCATCAATATCTTCAGGTGAAAGAATTTTTTGCCTCAAGGTGTTTACCTCGAACTGGTTCAATTTTTATATAAACCTCCCTTTTGAAGGTAACGGCTTCTTCAACCTTAATAAAACAATGGGTTAGCGAAACTTACTGGAAATCATCAGGCTAGACAAGTCAGAAAAAAGTCCTAATTTATTTTTTCGAATAATTATATTTCGTGAGTTATCCTTGATTGATTCACACAGTTTGGAAAATACATTAAGGTTATTGTCGATCAAGAAACCCTTTAATCTCAGCATTGTTCCATTTTATTTCAAGAAGGTAGGATTCTTCAATATATGAGACGTTTAATGATTAAAAATATTGATTACATAGGGAAGCCAAGAACGATTGAGATCGTTAGAAATCTATGATTGAAACATTCCCACTTCCTTCGAAGAAAATGTCGAATAGAAAATTTTCTGAGAGGTGAAAAAATAGCAGCAGAATAGAGAAGATAAATCAGCAAAACAGTAGATTCATATACACTATTATCTAGACCGTTAAGGGTTGAGCACAATGTATTCAATCTAAAGGATCATTCATCGGGGCGGTTATATCAGTACGCACTGTTCCAAAGTACGAAAAAATACTTCACAATAAGCGCTCAAAAGCCCCGGGCTTCTAGTCAGCGCTTTTCTACATGTTTTGATTATAAAATTGCTTTGGAAAGCGAATTGCGAATTGTTGATGAAGCTCGAACTTTTAGAAATAACATTACATACACGCAAACGCGTGTATGTTGACCCTTAGCTTCTGAATCTCCAGGTTACTCGATAAGAAGGTAGTAGTTGATTATCATATCACTTCAAGGCACTTTCATTGAATAATTCATTAATTACACCTGGATTTCTTGATCACTTTGAAATAAAAATTAACTCTCTAGATCGGCAAGCTTTATAGCATAATATTTGTATAAATTCCGTCGGAATAATACGGATATTCGCTTACAATTGACAATTTTAATTAGAGTAACAAAATCGTGATAGTAATTCTCAAACATCTAATACTGATAAATTCAAATCGTCCAAAAATCATTAATGTTTCGACTTATTTACTGAATATTAGGCATAAACTTAACTGTCGCTTCCAGTGCTTCAGATCTTTGGAGTATCATAACTTCTGAATATTTGTTTCCCTAATATCAGATAGTATACATGTTAGCAATGCTTGAACATTATCATTATGATCCAAGTATCAATTATATGACAGGTATACAAATTATACTTCAAATAACTATATTTTATCTTAAATGAATCTTAAAATCCCAGAACAAGCTGTTCATTCAGCCTATATGTGGGTCAATCCACAAAGCAGTCTTACATTTGAAACATTAAATGGATACTCCTAATTCTGAATGGTTGAAAACATCCAATTTCTTCGGAATTACATAACCCCAGGTTCGTCTCATTAGGAATGAGTTTTTCGATTGATTTATTTATATAAAACGACTCCAATGTGTCGGTGTTCAGATAAGTGTTAGGATGTGCGAACGTTATGTCAAGGGTCACAAGTAAACAGAAATAGACCCAGTTTTAGTTGATAGAGATTTTCTCTAAAGTTTATCTATGTCCTTAGTATTATGGCGCCAATGTTCTGTAAATATGTGTTGGTGATTTTTTTGTGTTTTCATGCCGGAAGTCCGGAAAATATCAGCGTGAGTTCCCAGCAGTACAGGGTGGGCCTATTTAGATGTTTTAGTACTACAATTTTTAAACCAGAGGAGATAGACGAAATCTGAGACCCCATTCTAATTCTCTTTCTTTGAGAAACTAACTTGATTAGTATTCGTTTTTGACTACCTTCTTTTGTTTTCGAGTTATAATCGAAAATTGGAAAAATGGAAATGTCGAAAAAAATTTATATCTCCGCTAATACTGATGGTAAAGCTCGGAAATTAAGACATTATACAGACACTTTCTCACGTTGAATCCAGTGGCGTGTTTCTCCTTTTTGTACCATCTTTAATTACGAAGCTGTGACTAAAAAATATTTTTTTTTATATAAGAACGTTATATTTCTGTATTATTTTCTGAAAGCTCAATTTTTTCTGATTTCAAAAATGTAGAGCATCGTATGGTTTGCATAAATGATAGAAAATGGTCAAACACCTAATTTCATCTGAGACTCAATATTTTCTATGGTTTCAATTGTCGATAAAAACAGAAAAATTCAGCATCGTATAATTACCAGAGTCTCCTTCTAGTAGTCTCATCATTTCTATGCCCCTTTTTCAATTTCTCCAAGATCGAAGAATAATGGATGTCTGTAATTCCCGAATATCGAATATCAAAAATGGTCTCAATAGATTGGGTTTTCAAACTTGAGGGTGTTCGTCCATCAGTATACTCTATATCTTCCGAAAGAGATGAGCAAAAGTTATCATATTTTTAGAATAAATTAATTGCCCAAACATCTCGCTGAATTTCGTTATTGGGCCAAATTTTCTCAGGAGTTATGACCATCTGAAACTCTGTTTCCTCTATAACCCTTAGAATATCCATCGTATCAAGTTGTAACTTGGAGGATATTTGTAACAAGTAGGCTTCTAATATTTCGCAAATGTTTCTATACTTACTACCCCATAAGATTTCCGACTTATTTAAACAAAAATTTGTTCATGTATAGATGTTCTTGTTATCTTGCATACCCTTAAATTTCATTGTTGTAGTTTTATTTCACAAAAATACTCGTATATATTTATTTTTTCATTAACTTAAGCACAGGCAATCACAGAAGTTCAAATTAATATTAATTAATTAGGTTCCCTTCGACTTTCGACTCTTGGCTCATTGTAACTTTTGGATGACGGTCTCAAACTAAACTACAGGAAATTTCCGATCACCTGCTACCTGCCATTTCCCAAAATTTTGGTTTCAGAATATGAATTTTTCGTTAAATCAGAATAGAGAAATGTCAAAAAGTTCGTCAGAACTTTCAATTCTCCATGCTTTCACTGATACGTATTCGACTAACATCAGTCGGATTTATTAATTCAGTTTATATTGGTGGAAAATTACGGCGGAAATATGTATGTCAAGGGTTTTTCAACAAGAACTTGGTTTTTTAAAAAAAAAACCAAGCTGACAGAAGTGAAATCTTTCATCGAAATTTCAATCACTTTTTGGCAAAATGTCAAGTCTATTTCGACATCACAGATTTCAAGTTTTAAGATTTTGAGGCTGCAATCGATTCGATTGGCTCCGTATAAACTGTATCCTTAAGATAGCCCAACAGAAAATAATCTAGTGGTGTTAAATCACACGATCTGACTGGCCATTAAACAGCTGAATTCCGTAAAATTATGCGATCAGCGAATTTAGTTTGCAATAAATTGATCGTCTCATTGGCTGTGTGACCGTCTTGTTGAAACCACATGTCAGTGATATCAATGTCATCAATGATAGGCCAGAATGGAGTTATTAACATCTCGCGATAGCGTGATCCATTAACCGTTACTGCGTTTCAGGCCTCATCTTCGAAACAAAAACGACCCAATCACACCTCCAGACCACCTAGTGCACCATAAAGTGACACGTTGAGCATGCAAAGGCTTCTCAATAATCGTTCTAGGATTTTCAGAAGCCCAAATGCGGAAATTTTGCTTGTTGACGCACCTTGACAAATGAAAATGGGCTTCGTCTAAAAAGATGATTTTTTCAGAAAAAACAGAAGGTTGCTCCAGAATGAACTCAGCGAATCTACAGCGATGTGAATGGTCGGTCGGCTTCAATTTCTGCACTAGTTGAATCTTGTAAGGCTTCAAAGTCAAATCCTTATGTAAAATTCACCATGTGGTGGTTTGGGATAACCCCAGTTGTTGAGGACGTCGAAAAATCGACAAATTTTAATCTTCTTCAATACTTTGGCTCCCGGCTACAACGTTTTCAGTTGAACGATCGGTCGAACACGCGTTGGTGTTTCCACATTTTGTACCGAGCTCGTCGACTCAAATTTAGCGACCAAATTCTTAATAGCGGTCTCAGAATGTCGATTATGTTGTCAGAAAATATCACAAATTTTACGGAATGTAATTTTAATAGAACCACAATTTTCATAGTGGGTTTTAATTATTTCAATGCGATTTTCGAGCGAAATTGAATTCATTGTGACAATTGCCAAAGCATCTACTACGATTATGTGAAAAAAATAACTGTCAATACTGTCATATCGTAGGTGTGGGAAAACTGTGAAAAGCTATTTTCATCTTGAGGTATATGTTTGTTCGTTCATCGCGGCGGTTAAACTAGTATTAGATTCTTCCAGAGTACGTCAAGACTCATGAACAAGCGGGCAAAAGCTCCTGACCTCGAGTCAGTGCTCTCCTAAATTTTCTTCAGCTAATGGGGAATCTTAAACAATAGCAAAAATAAAATATTAGTCGTTTGCTAACGAAGCAAAAAAGATTTGCTGTGAAGTTTTATTTCTTCAAATTATGAAAGTATAGACTAGAGTCATTTTATTCATGTGAAAACCCCGTTAATTTCACAACAATTCTCAAAGCAATTTTTCCTGAATTCATGAAATTCGATTCTTCTATGAGCACTTCGATTCAAATTAAGAACCAACATAAAAGTAGGTGCCATTTTGAATTGATAAAATTTTGGAATTGCATAAGTGGCATTTCCATTTTTCTGGTGTTCCTTCAGACTCTAGATTGAAGGGGAAATAATTTGAGAGGAATTTACTCAAAAAAACCATTCGAGATTTTGGGAATATCTAAATATCAATTTTGGAATTTTTATGAAGCTTACACAGAGCAGTTTTGAAAACCAATTCAACAAAATTTGGTTGTTGTTAATTGAATTTTCCAAAAATTGGAAGAATGAGAATCAACAAAAATCTTGAATTCTATGCATCATCTCAAACTATAGGAAATTCTTAGATATAATCGTTATCGAGTCCTTCGCATAAATTATGATGTCGAAAATTCAATTTATGACATATTTTGTTCTATTTAATGGTTCATTGAAACTTTGCTCCAGTTACGCAGAGAGATAACAGGGAATGTGAATAGACGACATAGTTGACTTAAAAGGTGCGCCGTAATTGATAATAAATGTGCACAGTTTAAAATAATTTCGACTTCTATAAGGGAAGATACCGAATTACTGAAAAAACAAGATGTTTAATTGGGGTAGCTTTTTTTTGCATTTAACATTTTAATTATAAAATATTTGTGGATCCATCGAAGGCTCTTGACTGTATGCATCATCAAATACTTTTGAAAAAATTAGAAACATAGGGCATTAGAGACAGTATCAAATCAGTTAGCTGGACAGCTATCTAACCAAAACATAAAGAAAATAGTTTCTGTCATTACTGGCGACAAAGTTTACACGTCGAAAGAAGAATTTGCCGATAGGAGTGTACCTCAAGGGAGTATTTTGGGACCTCTTCTTTTTCTATTGTATATTAATGATATACCATCAGCAATATATCAGGTATACCGATATGAAATTAGCGTTATTTTGTAAAAATAAAACACTAATTATTAATGGGAAAATAAAAAACATTTCATGCGAAGTATTGACCATTGTTTTCTACACATTTTGACCACCTTTCTGGGTTGCTTTGTGTGCAGGTGCATATTGTCATGAAGCAAAATTACCTTGCCGTGTCTTCTGGCCCATTCTGGTCGTTTCTCGATCAATGTATGGTTCAAATTGATCATTTGTTGTCGGTAGCGATCAGTGTTAACGGTTTCACCATGTTTTAGGAGCTCGCAGTACACCACACCTTTGTGGTCCCACCAAACAAACAGCATTGTCTTCTTGCCAAATCGATCTGGTTTTGCAGTCGATGTTGATGGTTGTCCCGTATTAAGACCATGATTTTTTTCGTTTAGGATTCTCCAAATAAATTCATTTTTCAGTAACAATCCGATGCAAACCGATTTTCTTTCGTGTCTTTGAAGCAAAATTTCTTAAGGGTTCCTTCGGCTTTCCATCTGTCTTTTGGATCTTTCTCATAGCTTTTAAACAGTCAGAAATTGTTTGTTGTGCAACATTTAACATTTCTGCCATTTGCTTTTGATTCAAAGTGTCCTCTCTATTCAATAACGTTTGCAATTCGGCGTCTTCAAACATTTTTGGTGGTCTTCCACGTTCTTCATTTCTCAAATCAAAATCATTATTTCTGAACCGTTGAAACCATCTTTTGCATGTTGCTTCTGATAGAACATGATCACCATATGCCTTGACAAGCATTCGATGCGACTCTGCAGCACATTTCTTCAAATGAAAACAAAAAATGCTTTCCGCTAATTATCACTTTCTGGTACAAAATTCGACATTTTTAACACGATGAAAAAATATGATGTTGTCTGATCAACGACTTGATGTATACTAAATATGTTTCACAGATGTCATTGCAAAAAAAATAAAGGCTCGTTCACAACAAATGTTCTCTATCGAGACATAATCGATTTGCGAACATGTACAACATCTGAGTAAAAAACTCAAACGTGCCCTTGATATCAAAGGGTGTTATCGCGATAAGTAGATGGGAATTTTTAAGAATATTTCGCTACTTTTGATTCTAGCCTCAGATACCGAATAGTTATTAGGGGTGGAGGTTCTGATTGCCGTAAGCTTTTTGTGCTCCAGAAATCAGCTTAAAGAGCATTGATAGGTCTTAAGTATAGTGAATCTTGTAGAGGACACTTCAGGCAAAATAAGATTCTTCTTATTTGGATTGTTCGTTTAGGAGTGCATTTTATTTCGTGAAAACTAGTCCCCAATATTTCAATAATATAAAAATATCAATAACACAAGACGTAATATTCCGTTTCACTATCCCAGACATAAATTGACGCTTACTAAAAAAAGACCCAGTATATGTGTATAAAAGATTATAATAGTCTATCTAATAATATACTCAATGTATCTCATTACAATACATTCAAGAAGGTTGTCATTGATCTGATAATTAATATTGAACAACACTCAATTTATAAAGTTATAATACTGTAAATTCTAGGATCTGAATTTTAAATTTTTTTTCTATGGTATGGACTATTTCCTTCTCCATGTGTATTTTTATACAATACAAGATTCAGGAAATAAAGCCTGTTGTTACCTAAATAGAGATAAGCCATTCGCCACTATTCAACATCCCATAAGTTCAAGAACAGTAAAATATTTCACTCTGTATACAGCACCTGATGATGACGATAATCGAAACCGGTCGTGTCGTAAGAACATTAAAAGGAAAATTAGACAAAATATTTGTTTGTTTCAATATTTATAATGAATTTTCACGAACTAAATGGTTATCATCTCTTGCAGAATTCATTGGAAAAACTAGAAGATGAAAATGCAAGAAAATCAACCACAATGTATGATTATCATACGGTAAAAATACTCCTTACCCAATCTGTTCAGAAGTTGATCGTTTCCATTATTTTCGCAGAGAATGTCGGCTTACAAGGATCTGGTTGGATCGGGGTGTTACATAGAGTTCATCAGGAACGGCGAATCGTCTTTGAGCAGAAGAATAAGAGACTATCCTCATAAGAAATTGCCTGCTGAAATTTACATATCTGAAGAGAAATTATCAAAGCGAAGGGTGAGTTTATCCTTGACGTAAATTAGAAAAATAAAGAAATTTCTCTCGTTTTCATTGATACACCCAATAAAATTCCGGAAGCTGAACACGAAACGAATCCATTATATACGAGGGCCATTCAGAAACTAACCTCCGATTGGTCACAGTGCGGGTAGTGGGGGGGGAGTAGCGCGCCATCTGTGCATTCACGCGCTCAGCAGGTCAGTCGGCATCAAGCCGTAGTCGAGTGAACATCGTACCTGCGCTAGTTTAGTTTTTGTGGCAGTTTGAAATGTGTGCTGCAATAGAAAATCCCGCCAAATGTGAGGTGCGTGCTGTTATAAGGTTTTTTACAGCCAAAGGATACTCTGCAGGAGCTATTCATCGTGAGCTTTGTGCCGTGTACGGACCAAAATTCATGAGTGAAGGAGTTGTCCGTGAATGGGTACGTTTATTTAAAAGTGGACGAGAAAACGTTCATGATGAAGAGAGGAGTGAGTCCTTCAAGTGGGACGTTTTCAACCATCCACCTTACAGCCCAGATCTGGCGCCAAGCGATTATCACCTCTTCATGCATATGAAGAAATGGCTCGGGTCCCAGCGGTTTGATGACGACGAAGAGCTCAAAGATGCTGTCACAGGCTGGCTCAAGGCACAAGCGGGTGATTTTTATGCAGAAGGAATTTCAAAGCTTGTGAAGAGATACGATAAGTGCCTCAATCGTTATAGAGACTATGTCGAAAAATAGTGCAAAGATGTAGTTGTAAGATGTATATATTAAAATATTTTTACTTAACTTGGTGTATTTTTTTCAATTAACCGGAAGTTAGTTTCTGAACGGCCCTCGTATATCGGGTGTTCCAATGGGGACTTGATAAATTTGAGTTCAATTTGTGAACGCATCCTTAGACCAATCATCGAACTGTCAAAGTCAATTTATTCAATAAAGTGAACATTTTCATCATGGTGAAGTGCACGAACGAAAAACGTTCGCAAGTTATAAAAATTTACTACCGAAATTCGGAGTCGGTGACTGCAACTCCAATTTTTGGTCGTAATTCGCGCTCTAGTAGACAGGCAATCACAAGTTTGGTGCAAAAATTTGAGTCTACATATTCGCTGTTGGATGTTGTCGTGCCAGTGAGACAAAGGACCGGTCACAGCAACGAAAACTTCGCCACCGTTCGGGCCTCCGTAGCCGACGACCCAAATCAGTCAATTCCGCGGCGTTTTCAAGAATTGGGCATCCGTCAGACCACTCTATAGCGAATTTTGCGTAAGTATCTTGGTTTACACCCTTACAAGATCAAGCTGACCCAAGAATTGAAGCCGTTGGAGCATTTGAAGCAACGTACGTTCTCCGATTGGGCTCTGGAAAACGGCGCCATGATCATGATTTTCATCGAAAAATCATCTTCAGCGATGACGCTCATTTTTGGCTCAATGGCTTTGTCAATAAGCAAAATATGCGTTATTGGACAGGCCGTAATCCACACGTGATTCACGAGACTCAATTGCATCCCAAAAAACTCACGGTTTGGTGCAGTCTTCACTCCGGCGGCATCATTGGACCGTATTTTTTCGTTGATGCCAACAATCGTCACGTCACGTTATGGCGATCGCTACCGCGCCATGATAACATATTTTTTGGCCCCAATTGCAAGGTATGAACTTGGCCAACATGTGGTTTCAACAGGATGGTGCCACTAGCCACACAGCACACGTTACAATCGGTTTATTGAAGCAGACATCTGGTGAGCGTGTAATTTCGAGAAACGGCCCCGTCGATTGGCCGGCTCGTTCGTGCGATTTGACGCCACTGGACAATTTGCTTTGGGGCTACGTCAAGTCACTGGTCTATGCCAACAAGCTAACGACATTGCTAGAGCTCAGAGACAACATTGAACGCGAAATAGTGGCTGTTTCGGCTAAAATGTGTGGCCGAGTCATCGAAAATCGGGTCCAGAGAATTGATCGCTGTAAACGGGCCCTTGGTGGCCATATGAACGAAGTCGAAATCCATTCATAAATGTTATGTTTGTACTTCAAGCCAATAATAAAGTTTTTGAAATATTTCAAATGGTTTGTGTTTTATTTAGATTCAAAGTAGTCAAGTCCCTATTGGAAAACTCTTTACAAAATGATTCATGGAAATGGCACATAAGACTTTTATATATTTATTCGCAAGCTACCGCTGTTCAATCGGAAGGCTAATAATATCCACGAGTGAACCTGTCACCACGATTCTTCAACATATCTCTTACCTGCAAAATCAGTCATATTTCTTTTGAATGTGTTATTTCTAAATGACTTCGCCATCAGTGGCGCTCTCTTTTTTTCATCGGATTGCAAGATTTCTCCCTTCCATCGAAAAATTATGGTTTCGCGGAATCAATTTCTTAGATCTTTCGGTTTTTTGAAATCGTGATTTCCCTAGAGTTTGAACTTCGCTATCATCTTATCAATATCAATTATAACAATCCCAAGAAGGCAGATCATCAGAATGGCGAGTGTGCGCCATGCCTTAGACTAGGTTTGTTATTTGTGATAATTGAGATCTGGAGCCGCCGGGATTCGAACTCGGCACCTGTCGTATTTCGGGAATTCAACATAACCACTAAGATACCGATCCGATTTTGAAACACGCTATTTGGCGACTTATGAAGGTTCGTCACATATTTGTCGACTAACTGACGACTCTTATTTACTTAGGTAATTATCCATACCTGAGTATTCACTGTAATTCACTAACACTTTAATTTCAATGTTATCAAGTGTTTTACTCTTCAGATTTGGGACTTAGCAGGACCAAGAATATGGGAATTTTGCAGAGGGTTCCCAACGTACTTAATCCAAGAAATCAATAACAGGGATTCTAACGACATCAATCCAGATGACAATGACATAATCAAATCTCGCCTGAGGAGAAGAAGATCCACCAGACATTATTTTGTTGGTAGACTGAGGGGACAAACACAATCCCAATACATGAATTTCGGACACTCAAATAATTCTAATGGAAAAGCTGAAGCAGAATCTGAATACGGCTTATCCAGAGCTACCGTTGGTATGAAAAACTTATAGTAGGGAAACTGCATTTGACATCAGCATAGTTTGTTGCACAGATGCAGATTTACAGAATCTATAGACAACATTGAATATGCTAATGCAATAATTTGTGCTTCAAGAGACTTTAGATTTAAAACGGAACAATACTCCAGCTGAATACATATTTCACTGGACGAATGAAATAATCTTTGGCTCAAAATGAGACAAAATTGCACCTTTCGCTTAATTGACGTTTACATAATGTGACATCTGAAAAGTGTCAAATGCAGGTGTTTTGAAAATATTTTTCCTTTCCAAAAAATAAACGTCCTACATTTATTTGTTGTTGCCAGTGTTATTCTAGAATTTTATGTCACTTCTGGAAACTGTACTCGCTCATATGCTATCTAATCCCTCTATTCGAGATCTTAGGGCCTCTTGTTAATCACTGATGATCTCTAGATGACAGATGATCCAGAACTCTCTTGTTGTTTTCTCTCCAATGAGCCACCATCGAGAGATCATCTTCTTTGATTGAACAACCGTCCCTACAGCTCCTTCTTGTTTATGTTCATTGTACACTCTAAGGCTGACAATGACAATTTTTAGTTGGTACGAATGGAATGGGCCAAGCACAAAGTCAGAGTAGTCCCTTCGACTGTGACGATTGCTATAAGCCAATTAAAACGACAGAATATGAGCCTGTACGTAGGCCAGGTACTGAATGGGATGGTACACCAGAACCTGGAATTTCTGGGGTAAGTGAATTGATCTGTATCATCCTTGATTTCACTGAATTCAAATTACGAAAACAATTGTGTATGCATTTCTTCAATGGAACTGTTAATACAAATCTTAGAACAACAGTACTGTTTTCGAAGAAGCATAAATTCATTCGATCTGAACACATTAGAAAATAATCAGAAGAAAATTCTTTAAATGAAATCAAATTCAGCCATTAATATGTACTAACTATATTTCTTTGCATATGATTCTTACGACAATTAATTACTAATCAATTTGCCAGAAACCTATGGAACCGGGAGCTATAACTAGACCAAAGTATAATGGAGATCAACCCCCAGCGCGACCTGGATTAGGAGAACGACCAGCATATCCATTTCCACCAACACAACCTGGAGGCTACCCCACTGGACCTAAACAACCAGACCAATATCCCATTGGACCATCCCAACCAAGACCATCAGGTGGACCGCAACAGCCTGGGTATCCAGTTCAACCGGGAAGACCTGGTTCACCAATAGGACCTCCATCTCCATCATACCCAACTAGACAACCACAACCAGGTTATCCAGCACAACCCGCAGGTCCAATTCAACCAACACAACCAGGATACCCAGTAGGACCGAAACAACCAAGATTTCCAGATGGCGCACCGCAAACCGGTTATCCAGTTGGGCCAGGATATCCAATAGGTGGACCGCAACCCGGTTATCCCATTGAGCCAACACAACCAGGATACCCAGGCGGATTAACACAACCAGGATATCCAGGTGGTGAACCAGAACCCAGTTATCCAACTGGACCATCACAACCAGGAGGGAAAGTACAGCCAGGATATCCAGGTGGACCGGTGCATCCAGGATATCCAGTTGGTCCAACCCAACCAAGATATCCAATTCCATCTCAACCTGATCAATCCATTGGACAACCAACAGGAGGTTCGAGGGGTCCAGTACAACCACTTCCCGAGTTTCCACCCAGATCCCCACAACCAGATACTCAATATATACCTTTACCTCCTGGTGGTTTTGCAACACCTGGATATCCAGCACTACCAACACAACCCGGAGTACCAATATATACACCATCACAACCTGGCCCTACCATTGGGTCGAGTCCTCCAGTTTATCCAGCACAACCCGGATATCCAACAGGACCAATGCAACCAAGATATCCAGGAGGGCCCTCAGGTATACCAAGACAACCGATCCATGGAACAATAGGATCAGGCGGACACTTTGGAGGTAAATTCGGAGGAGATTACCAGGGCAAAGTTAGTCACTCTGGAAGATTTGCGGGACAGTTTTCAGGTACGTTTGATGGAATCGGAGGAACGCAACCAGTTGGGCCGATCCAACCAGGATATCCAATTGCAACAGCAGAACCAGGATATCCACATAGTAAAACGAAAACTGGACCAGTAGATGGTGTTCGAACTCAACCTGGATATCCAAGCGTACCGCCCCCCTCGCCATCAGCGAAAACGAGACTTCCTGGTACGCCACAACTATCACCAGGTTACCTATATGTACCAGATGAACCAGGGTATCCTGGTATATCAGGATACCCCGGTTACCCTACAAAACCAGGATTCACCGGTGAAACGAACGTTGGATATCAACCAGTAACGTCACAACCGGGATATTCAGGTGGTCCAACTCAGCCACCAGTTGCTCCTCAAGGGCCTCCAGGACTTTTTGGGGGTAAATTCGGAGGCGATTATCATACCAACGTCGGTCATAGAGGAAGATTCTCTGGAGAGTTTTCAGGAACATTCCATCAGAATGGAGATCGAGTAGAACAAGGTAATAGCAAATCTTATAATAGAATTGCATTTTTCATTCAAAGATTCATTGTTACAGAGTGAGATTTTGAAGTTGAGTTTGGATCACTTTACGAAAAATAATTGAGTTCGAATTTTTGGGCTTTTGTTGAAATCAGAAAGGATTGGAATATTAATGTTTTGTGCATTTTTAGGGGAATACTATCCAGGAGCAGCTCCAGGTCAATATCATCCAGGTTCAGTACCAGGACAGTATCATCCAGGTTCAATTCCCGGACAGTATCAACCAGGATCAATTCCCGGACAATATCAACCAGGTTCTATTCCCGGACAGTATCAACCTGGATCCACTCCTGGACAATATCAGCCAGGTTCAGTGCCTGGACAGTATCAGCCGGGATTAGTTCCTGGACAGTATCAGCCAGGTTCAAAGCCTGGTCAATATCAGCCAGGTTCAGTACCCGGACAATATCGACCAGGCTCAGTACCTGGACAATATCAGCCTGGTGCAACTCCAGGACAATATCAGCCTGGTGCAACTCCAGGACAATATCAGCCTGGTGCAACCCCAGGACAATATCAGCCTGGTGCAACCCCAGGACAATATCAGCCTGGTGCAACTCCAGGACAATATCAGCCTGGTGCAACCCCAGGACAATATCAGCCTGGTGCAGCCCCTGGACAATTTCAGCCAGGTCTTGTACCTGGACAGTATGAGCCAGGCTCTACACCTGGACAATACCAACCGGGTTTAGCACCCGGACAATATCAGCCGGGTTCAGTTTCAGGACATTTACCTGGGCAACACCAGCCCGGTGCATCTCCTGGACAATACCAGCCAGGCGCACCTCCTGGACAATACCAGCCAGGCGCATCTCCTGGACAATATCAGCCAGGCCAATTACCTGGACCATATCAACCAGGTTCAACAACCGGACAAGGTCAATATCCGGAGGGACAAGGAGAATACAAACCTGGACAAGGCCAAACTGAGGTTGTACAACCTGGAGGAGGATCCCGACCAGGTATCAAAGTACCTGGAAATTTAGAACAGCAGTCAAGACAACCATACGACGATGGCGATTCTCAAGTACAGACTTCGGTGCAGCAAGGTGCCAACGAAACTCAGGCCAGCGCTCAAGCTCAGGGTAAACTCGAAGGAGGAACAGCACAATCTCAAGTAAGTGGAACTTATTCTGGGAGTGGATCATTTAGCGCATCGGCTGGAAGTGATGATGGTAAAAGAGGCGCCCTTACACAAATATCCGGAGGTAAGCAGGGAGCAACAAGTTCTGCCCAAGGTCACGGTGGTCAGGGCCAATCTCAAGCTCAAATGCAGTTATTCTCGGATACGGGAAGAATTCTCTCTTCTGCACAAAGTGGAAGTAAATCATTCACATCGCAAACTCAAGTACAAGGTGGAGAAGAAGGAGGAATGGCAAATGCCCAGTCTAATGGATCAGGTCAGACGTCTTCCCAAGCTCAAATTGGATTCTCCCCATACAAAAAAGATGATCCGGTCGATGCTGGTCAAAAAAATTATTTCCTGGGCGGAGGAACCGCTAATGCTCAAGGTAGTTCAGTATTCGGACAATCACAATCGCAAATACAAGGGAAATTTAAATATGGTATCAAATACAGTGGTGGAGCCCAAGCTCAAACAGGCAATTCAAGAGACAAGAATTCCACCAAATTATCATTTGACCCAGTTTTCAAAATCAAACCAATCATTCCACTATCCACTCTAGACACTCCACAAATTGATTCTGGCGGGCTGAACACTGAAACAAAGAAGGAATCCACTAAGGAAGAACCCAATCCCAATCAAGCAGCAACAACAACAACCACTGAAAGAGAGGATTCGGCAAAAACCACAGATTCAAATTACCCAAACGAGACTGACAACGAGGAAAATGAAGAGTATGATTATGAAGATAATGAAACCGAGAAACCTTCATCAAGTAATAAAGTCATAACACAAACGAGAGATGGTCAGACTCAGCACATAGTTTTGCCAAACATGAAAAATCTGGACGCAAGAGTGGTACAGAGAAACTTTGATGACTTCGAAGAAAAAGTCTATCAACCAGAAGAGAGTCTTCCATTGAAACATGGGGATACTTTCGAATCTGGTCAAGAAATTCCAGGAATTTCGGGTTATAGAATACCAACAGGTTTCAGAGGAAAAGTGAAGTCAGTGGCGAGTCCTTCACAAACTTATGTAGTAGGAAAAAATTCTCAAGCTCAAAGTGTTGCAATTACACCTGGGACTGGGCAGATAACTTATTTGAAACCCACCAGAAAAAGTAGTAGCAATTATAAGACTTTATATAACGGTTATGAGCCATATCGTTACTTCTTCAGAAGTGGGGAAACAGAAGTTCCCAATTTTATTTCTGTATCTAAATCAGAAACAGGGTATGAAAATCCTAAGACAGGAAAGAGGGTTTCTTCAACTCATTACACGCAATCTTCCACTTGTGGATTGGTGACTAATACTTGCGTTATAAGAAACAATCAGAGGGTATGTTTGCCAAATATAGTGAGGAGAGCAGATGGGTCCATTCGTATATGCTGAAATCGATAATTTCTTAGATATTAAATTTTTACACTATGTGTTCATTCTTAGTATTCAATTTTAGACAATAAACCTATTATTTCTTCAATAATCAAAATTTTGCTTTTGGCAGAAATTTTTAATTAACTGAATAATTTCAAGATTCATACCATCAAATTTATATTCCTGATTATTCATAAAACACTTTGGAAGGAAAGAATAGTAATTTTAGTAGATGAGTCTTTTATTATGTACATTTTCATAAATAAATAAATAATTTTCTATGTCAGAATATTGGTTGAGTTTCCCTTCACAATATATTGTATAAATATACGAACTTCTATAAACCTAATAGTGAATACTTGGTAAATCGTCATCACTTCCTTCTTCGTTGGAAAGAACCCCTCGATGGGATAGTAAAGTAGTTGGTGCTGAATTACGCAACCTGAAAATTCGATTATCGTCTTCAACATCAATTAAGGTAGGACATGATTGGAAAAACATAACAAGCTCGAACAGAAATACATCAATTTCTAACTAGAAAAGCAGAACATGTGTATGAAGCTTGAAATAAATAGTTGAGAGTTTTTCAATAAGAACTTTGAACCTTAATAGGATTATATCCAAAAAAATTCTTTTGGCATATCAGCCATTGACTGCAGTTGACCACAACTTGAATATATCTCACTTAAATCACTTGAAAAACAAAAACATATTATTCATGTCATTGTGGAGCCTCTGAATTTATTACAGCGATCAAAAAATTTCCATTTTAAACAATAGCATTTTAAATCAACAATTTGCTAGGATTTAGCAACAAATTGAATTTGTTATTAATTCGCAAATACTAAATCTGAAACTTTTTAGCATAGAATTATTATTTGGGCAATAACTACCATATTTTATTGTTCGCGATACCAATGTTTCGACAGACATCTTCTGTTATTTTGAAGCTTTTGAAAAAGCTAATAATATTTGAATAGTTTTCCATTTTCATTAAAAATCAAATTGACAGAACTCTGAGTACTACATCAAGTCCGTACTCATCTGTGGTTCAAAGATTTCTTCAAGTTATTTTGAACAATTGGCCTCTAAACATCCGGTAACTCAATTGATGGTGCACTTGTGGGATTAAAAGTGATATTCATGAATTGCTGCCTCCTTTATTATACCGCATTCGCAAGGCACCAAAAATTTCTTGTTAACAATTTTAGTATGACTAATATTTTATAGCCTGTAGTATGGTGTTTCGAAAAACAAAGTTCTTTTTGAAAGACATAGTTTTATGAGCAGCTTGTGCTGCTAAGAAACGAAATGTTAGAAAAATATACCTGGAGGGCACACTACTTCTTCAAAACATCTTTAAGCATTCAATCATCTCATTAGATTATTGAATTTAAGCATCTCATTAATTATTTCCAAAACTCCCATCTACTATTGTTAATTCATGCAAAAAATCTTGTTAAAGCTAACTCCTTCAGACGAGTTCAATGTTTTCAATAAAATTCAAACTGCTGGAGTTTCATTCACATCAACTAAGTCTCACCTCTGATTCGTCTACATATAAAGCCATTTCTTCTCCACCATCCTCTTTTTCCATACTAAGAAGCAAAGGAAATAATAAAGCTCTTGTGTTAAATAGTATTAAACTTATTTTAAAGTTAGCAGTTTTGAGTTAGGAAAAATGAACCTCTAGAATAGGTACTCATTTTATTACTCTGTCACCTATATTGTAGTCAGGAGCGATTCAATTCACCATTCCAGTAACTGTCAATTGAGTGTGTGGATGATAAACAAAGATCAGCTGTTTCATGGATCTGTCTTTAATGCAAAACTGAATGACAGATAAGAATATATAAGATATATTGTCGCATTAATTAATAATAAAAGATTATCTCTATTTCAGTTCAGCATTGTTTTTAGTTATATTTTTCGTTTCGTAGTTGACAACACTGACATCCTATCCTTTCGAATGTCAACACGCGTCCATTGCATGTCAATTGTCAATATTAAACCATGTATAGATTTGAACGCACTATTCAAATTCTATAATCTGTCACCCCAACTTCGAAAATAAAATACAAAAGGCACTAGGAGGTATAATCAGAATTCTTCATTGAATTTCAATAAATTTCTCACAATTCTTGACTGAAATAGAGAAAATATCGTCTAATACTTGTTGCAGAAGGCAATTCCATTCTGCAACTTGTTTTAGAATATACTATTCTCTCAATTTTTCTCTCAAGATATATCGAAGAATCCAAATCAAAGATTTTTATTAATCATCCAAACAGTCTTGTGATTAGAAATGGCTAATGGAATTATAGGTTAGGTTCAATTAACTTCAGAATTAGTTCTCCAAACCAAAAAAAAAAATAATCAGATCCTCAAAATTGCACAGTACTTTCAAAGTTACATAATATGTTTTTTAGCACTTGAATTCTTTGAAGATTACAAAAAAAAACTGAGGTAACTACAAACATCAGAACAAATTGAAAAGAAGAAAATACCTAATCAAGATTAAGTTTGTACTAATTTTGAGAACATGTACCTAGTTCCCAGGATCTTTCTTCAAAAAATCTTCTCTTGAGTTCTATATCCACTGTTCATTTATACCAAATAGTTTCAATAAATAATTTTTTACTCAAATTTATGGACCTATCGATCCCTTTTTTTAGGTCGAATGAAATCCGAACTCACCTGCTGTGCAGATGCTGCAGTTGAATCTGGAAATTGTCAACTTGCTCTTGTAATTCATCGTTGGACCTTTGTAGTTTCCTCACATTGTTACTGGCAGTGTCCAGTTCATCTTCGGCTACTGCCAAATCTTTCTTCAGTTCTTCTACTCTTGTTCTAAGTTTTTTCACTTCTGCTTCGTATTGTTCAGCTCGTCTAGTAGCATGAGCCAACTCGCCGACCCTATCTTGTACTGCTTTTTTCATTTTATTCTGGGCATGTCTCAGTTCCGCGATTTCCTATAATATTGTTCAATCTCAGTAGAAAAAACTTCACTCTATTCAATTTTTGGAATAAAAATGATTTGGAATTATCAACGTTGAAGGGTCTCTATATTTTCATCATTTTGTTCAGTGTGTTTTACTAGCTGAAATGATCTTGATATGAAATTTATTTTCACGGTAGTCATTTATATGATGAATAAATGATTCCTGAATACATCATAACTAAAGATCAGCAGCTCCACACTGTCAACATCGAGATTATTGTTTTGGTTACTTGATTCAGCAACCATATTATGTGTACATACATATAGATACTGATAAATTCATTTGATTTATCTCAAATCATCTTACCTTATTCTTATCTAGAATTTCTTGCTGTAAATGCCGAACATCTTCATCGGAAGTTTGCCAAGGTCGCCCTCTTCTTTCCATTCTCTCCTGCATATCTCTCAGTTCTGTTCTTAATTTTTTATTATCCCTCTCTAAAGCCAATTTCTCAGTTTCTAGACGTTCTTTTTTGCCCCATTCAGCTGCATTTTCAGCCTGCAGTCTCTCCAACTTAAATAGATAATTATTCATTTAGATTTCTGATTTGAAGTGAGAGGAGCATATTAGACTTTTTATAATTTACTTCATTGGTTTTGAAATCACATGGAAAATCAATCTGTAACCTATTTGAAAATGTTGTAATTTTTACTGGCTACCAATTAAATGATATGTATCATTAATTTTCATTTTAACCTCAATTCTTTCAGTCAGAAATTTGTATTTCATGAAAAAATTTACAGGAAAAATCTATTGCCAATCAGTTTCCCAAGAATGATTTGATCTGTTACCATCTCAAATCCTGTTTTGAGTTCTTTTGGAGGAAAAAAAACAGTATTATTTCCTCTTTTCACAAAAAAAATTTTAGATATTAAACTTACCTCCGCTCTCAGATCATTAATTCTTCTATCCATACCTTCCCTTGAATTTGCTTCATCCTGTAGATCTGCTTTTAGTAATTTTACTTCTTCTTGATGCTGATCCTGCAGACTAAGGATTTCTCTAGCAGCATCTTGGCGTAACTCTCTCAATTCATCACATTTAGTTTTCATTTCTTGCAATTCCGACTTCAAGTTATCTATTGTGTGATGTAATTGTGTTTTTTCACTGAAAACAAACGAATACTTGAATCACATATAGGAACTCATTCTGCTCACATCAGTAATTTTTTAATATTGAGCCCAAAGGGCCTTAAAAGATTAGGTGGGACTCCTTGATGAAATATCTGTGGTAAAAACAAAGGATGTCTGGTTAGACAGCCATCCCTACGCTGTAACTCGGAAGGAAATGAGCCAAAGTTTTCATATTTATTGTTAGATTGAATATCAATATATCAATTAGGTTTGCTTAATAACTTACTACATATATACAGGATTGATTTTTTACTTGAACAACATTTTAATTAAGTTGAATGGAATTTAAATACTAAAAATTTAAAAATAATGGTGAACTATGAAAATTATGAATACTTGTCACAATCCAATGCAATACACATTTATATCTATCAAATCCAGATAGTAAAGCAGTAACTGATATAATTATTTTGAAGTATCTTGATGGAAGATTGAAAAAATTCCCAACGTTTGGTGACTAGTATAAGAGCCTTCTCTCAAAAGATATTTTGTCAGCAAATTCTATAGACTTAGGCAGAATTGGTCAACTTTTTGATCTTGTGATTCTATGCCCAAAATTGTGTAGAAACAAAGTTTCATTTTATGCAATGAATCAATTTATCAATGATCTTCATGAAACCTATTATACAGGGTTGGGATAAAGTTTGGCACCAAATTAGTATCTTTAAAACGAAACGGGCGATATTTTTGAAATTTGGCAGCTGAGTGTAATGGACCACAATACATCTGATGAGAGCATACTTTCATTAATGAGATACTTTCGGTTTAACCAGAAATGACGAAAATTTTTTTTATTTAAATGGGACACACTGTATATTTCTACAGATTCAGAAAGTGGACCTTGTTTTGGATCTATCCATATCGGGTTCCATGTAAAAATTCTCTGTAAAAAGAAGAAATTTAGTCATTTTGTACATTTGAGAAAAATCCATTCAAATAAATAAATCGTTGTTATTTGTATCAATAGTGGGAAATAAAACAAAATACTTTGTAGTAGATAACTCTTTCTGCTTTTCATGACGTATTTTTTATGAAAATCTATACAAAGAAGAAATACAGGGCTTTTACTAGTAGAAAAAATTTATTGAAAATAATTTTTAAAAAAATCATTTTAAATGTTCGAAGTGCTTGCCATTCATCTCCTGACAATATGCCAGTCTATTAACAAATTCTTGAGTAACTTTTCTCAAGACTTCTCCATGTATTAATGCACATTCATCAAGAATCCGTTGTCACAATTCCTGCAAGCATGATGGTCGATTAACATAAACACGTGATTTTAGATAACCCCAAAGAAAAGTCTAATGGGCTGAGAACTGGAGATCAAGCAGGCCACTCTATATGTCCTCTATGTCCAAACCATGGATTTGGAAAAGTAGCATCTAGAAAATTTCTAACCCATCTATCATAGTGAGGAGGTGTTCCATCTTGATGGAACCAAACGTTCGGTGGTAACTACCCGTTCTGTTAGAGTGCAGGAATGAATTGATTATTCAGTAAATCTTGATACTTTTATCCTTTTAAGTTCCCGTTTGACCTATTAGCCTATTTTGTACAATTTCCATCCAAACATTCAACTTTTCTGGTCTCTGTTTTGCCATCAATCAATGAGGATTCTCAACCAATATCTTGAGTTATGGCGGTTGTTCCATTCAAACAAAAAGTTGCCTCATCAGAAAACACTACATTGAACACAAAACGTTCTTCGTCATTACAGATGTTCATTAGCAGTTCGCAAAATTCGAGCCTTCGATCAAAATCATCCTCTGACAATTCTTGGACCAATCGTACCATATACAGATAAAGACTTTCCTTTTTTAATAATTTTCCTACAGAACGTCGACTTATGCCGTAGTTCCGCGCCAGAACTGTGGTAGAAGTTTGAGGTGATTCCTCTAAATCAATGGCAATATTTTGCCTCATCGCTTCGTTTGTTACGTCCCATGGTCTTCCAGATCTTGGCAAATCCTTGACCATTCCAGATGCATTTAAAGGTTGTAAAGTTCTAGTAACTGTTGATCGTGATATTGGATTTTTTCAGGATGCAAATCATTAAAAATATGACATACTTCTTCATGAGTTCTAACATGATCACCATAACGGATCATCATTAATACTTCAATACGATCTTTTTCACAAATTGACCATTTTCAAACGTATTCACGATTTATTTCCACAAACTTCAAAAAACGTGGAGACAGTTACCTACTACAAAATATTTCGTTTTATCTATTACTATGGATACGAACAACATCAATTTATTTATCTGAACGACTTTTTCCTCAATTGGACAAAAAAACTGTATTTCTTCATTTTACTGATAATTTTTACATGGACCCTGGTATGGACAGATCAGAAACAAGATGCTCTTTCAGAATCTGCTGAAATATACAGGGTGTCCCATTTAAATAAAAAAAAATGGTAATTTCCGGTTAAACCGGAAGTATCTCATTGATGAAAATATGCTCATCAAATGCATTGTGGTCCATTACACACAGCTGCCAAATTTCAAAATTATGGTCCATTCCGTTTTAAATATATTAATTTGGTACCAAACTTTATCCCAACCCTGTATATTATACTTTCAACAAAATGACTAAAATTAGAGCTATGCTATGAACTTACTCTCTCTCTATTTGTAGAGTTTTAGTAGTCTCATCTAATCTAAGCTGCAACATTGACAATTTCTGTATAACATATTCCTCTTCACAACTATATTATACTTTCAACAAAATGAAAATTAGAGCTATGCTATGAACTTACTCTCTCTCTATTTGTAGAGTTTTAGTAGTCTCATCTAATCTAAGCTGCAACATTGACAATTTCTGTATAACATATTCCTCTTCACAACTATCCTTAGATTCTACATCTATTTGGGAAATCTCAGAGTTTTTCTCCAATGTGTCACCTTTTAAATCACTGACATACTTTGGAACAGCTCCTTTTAAAATATAATCATCTATTGAAATCTCTTTAGAAATAGTACTCAGCGTATCACTATCATGATTTTCAGATGAATAAACACCATTTTCAAGCTTTACAGGTGATGAACTATTGAAAACAAAGTCTTTCAACGGGTCTTCACTCAAAGCTTCAAAAAGTTGACTATCAAACTGTCCTGCATGTTTGAGTAATATAAGATGAATTTTTTCTATTTCTTTTTTCAGATGTTCATTCTGTATTTCTAATTCTTCTTTCTTCTTTTTACTCGATGATGTTTCTTTCACTACCGTGTCAAGCTTCGTTCTAAGCTGCTTGCATTCTTCCCTAGCTTTATTCCTTTCATTACGAACTTTGCTCCATTTCTCTCGCCAGTTCGCTGTACAGTCTGACCACCACCTCATCGTCTTTTCCATTTGTGCTGCTCTGCCTCGAGCCTCTTCAAGCTCACGTTGCCGAAGAGCCTTGAAAATTAAGCTCAATGAATTGGTTTGAAATACAATTATTGTTAAGCTTGAAGCATTTACATTAATAACATCGAAGAAACATTTATAACAAACCAGCATCGTGAAAAACTATTGTCCGGAATATGAAATAGATATTTGAGATAATATTTACCTCATTTGCCTCCCACTCAGCAATATCTGCAACCCTAGAACTAATTGAAACTGAATCATTTTCCCTAAGGTGTCGTCTAGGAGCGGTACCGCTAGAAGAACTTTGAGCCATATTTTTTGTGTATAGTATGTCTCATAACTCAATAACAAAAATCACATTACATGAAAATTTTGTTTATAAACACAACAAATTCCATTTGTTAATGTGTTATTTAGTTAGGAAACAGGGAATGTTAATGTATTTGAAAGAGATAGAATGATAGAGATAGAATAACAACAATGACAGCTGACAACGCTAAATGTCAATCAAGAGTTGATACATAGAAATCTGTACCTTCCTGGTATTCGTAACAGTTATCTTCCTACCAACGTGAAGTAACTGACAAAATTGTCTGCTAAAAATCACGAAGATACCCGATCAATCACAACCAGTGTCGTTTAAAAAAGTCGATTGACTACGTTTACGTTTAATAAAAAAAAATTTGTATCTAATTTGGATTTTCAATCACCGTTTTATTGAATATCTTTGGAACGACTTTAGACAGTCGCCAATCTTAAAAAACTACAAAGTGTTCTCGAGATATTCAAGGAATTTTTCAATACTGAAGCTAGTCGAATAAGAGCCTAGGGAAAAAACTGGCTCCCCACATAAGTATTGTTGTGTGTAAAGAAATAAGCTTAAATAAATCGGAGGAACTTCTTTCTTCAGGAGTGGTTTTCAAGTAATAATCACAAAGGCTTCTTCTTGCACATATCGAATCTGAAAATAATGGTCAGAAAAAGAACTGAATACAGAGTATACATATTAAATTTGTTTAAAATTTATAACCCATTCCAAGAAAGAATCTGAAGCATCGTGAATAGACCTAAAACCATCTTGAAATTTGTATATGGGTCAATAATTGATGAGATGAGGTACCTATTGTTTCTTCTGCATATCCACATTCAGAACTTGCGCTTGGAACTGAGTTCCTTCTGAATAGCATGCTATTGGTACGACCATGATCTATTCTCAAACGATTAAGAATTGTCCAAATTTTTCTTGGAAAATCAAAACCCGGGATTTTTTCAGAAGGATCAGAAATGAGATTTTTATTGAACATTTCATAAGAGTTCCACTCAATCTTCCATAATTCTTTATCGCTTATGTTCATATTGAAGAATGTATTACCAAAATGGTTTAAGTGACTTCAATCTTGAAATCTTGGGAATAAATTAGGAAAAGAATGATATCTGCTCGAAGATTTCAGAGCTGCAGTCTGTCTGCGAATATGGGGAGGGACAATGTTAGACAAAACTGGTAACCAATGAACCGGTGTTGCGATATTCTCGCAACAAAGGACAGTTCTTGGAATTTGGGGCAGCGGCCGTTACTTCCAAGAATGCCTTCTGTCGGACGGAATTTTGGAAATCCCTAAAATTAGCTACCTGTACGACCTCTCTGTTATTCAAATTCATTCTGTCTACACTTCTGAAAGTGGTCACTTCTAGAAGTAAATTCTCTCTCAAGACGCTCTCGTGCACAGTACTCAAGTAAGTTCTTCTTTTATCAATTTACTTTTCACGAGTCCATAACGGCACTCAGAACTACAAGTTCCTCTTAAAATCTCTCAAAATAATCTGTTTTCGGGTCAGTTAGCTACCCTAGTTCATGTGTATGTGAATTACTCAGTTGAAATTCTCTACGTAAAAGAAAAAGGTTGTGAATTGTGAATCTGTGAAGCAATTACATATCGCCAAGGCACAATTCATCAGTGGAAGCTTGTGAAGCCTTATTCAAAGTGCCTGCACCATATTCTGAGAAATCTACCCTCGACGATTGAAGCAGAGCTGTGGTGAACTCCAAACAACAAATAAGGTCAGATCTCTTTATCATTTAATATTACCAGAAGTGCCTAGATTGAGCAAAGAGGTTCAAATCCTTGGTTATTATAGACACCTAAAAACTCTTTCTGTGAGTGTAATCTCAAGTGCCGAACATTGTGTAACTATTCTTATCTGTGAATACATAATTCTATTTTAACTACAAACTTGTTTTTATTCACCTTGCAAACATCTTTTCTACCAAAGATAATTTTTGGATCTACTGTTTTAGTATAACCAGCGACTCAGGAAGTCCGCTGCCCTTCATTAAGCGGGTGATTATTATTACTCCTAATTTTGTACCCGCACAACCGGTGTAGATCTTATGGTGCCAGTAATTATTCTCATCGATGTATTCAATTGTGCATCGATTTTTTGTGTATGTACAATATTCAACCAAACAGCAACAATACTCAGCTGCGGAAAAGATTAAGGTTAGAGATGCTGTACGAAGAATGGAAGCATCAGCACCCCAAGATGATCCAGCTAATTTCTGAAGAATATTATTCCAAGTTTTCAGTTTTGGGCTCAGATCATCTAAATGAGCCTTGTAATTGAGATATTAATCTAATTTAACTCCTAAGTATTTAGGATAGAAATTATGTTCGATAAGAGAATAATTAAATGTTACTGCTAATTTCCTATATTTTTCATGATTATTCAGATATAAATTTTATGCAATTTATATATTATGCAGTTATAAATCCTCCATTACTTTTTATTACGCTTATGTGTTCAGCAAGTTGAATTTCGCTTCCATTGTATGGAACCCCCAATATAACACTTATATAGACCGAATTGAGAGGGTTCAGATGAGATTTCTTCGTTTTCTAGGTTCAAAGTGTGGTCTACGGTTGAATAGAGGAGATCTAGAAAATTATGTGATAAGGTTTAAACACTTTAATATGATTAGTTTGCAAAATCACAGAATTATGAGTGACGTACTCTTCGTAAATAAGTTATTAAATAATCAATTGGAATCATGTTGAATGATTGTTTGGGCTATTACCATCATCTATTGTGGATGTAATGTTTTCCGACGTTTCGATAGACATCTTCTATCTTTATCAAGGAGGAAAAGTAAAAAACCCTTTGAAAATTATCAATTTTCAAAAAGTCAATATTGACAGAAGTCATGAAAGAAAATGAACGATGTTATATACTCATCTGTGATATGATGATCTTTTTAAGTTGGATCGAACTATCGGCGTCCAAACTTCTGGCAGATCTATAGATGGAGCACTTATGGAATCAGGTGTTATTTTCATAAATGCTGCTTCTTTGATTTTTCTTCTTGCAAGTTTTTCTTCTTTGGATATTATTGATGCTTCATCCCACTTTATACGATGATTCTCATCTACAGCATGTTGGACCAACCTGGATTTGTCGCTGTCTAGTACTCGTAGAAGCTTCTGATGTTCTTTTATTCGTACATTCAGTTTAATGTAAGGCGTAATTCATATATTAGTTCTTTGTCCTTTGTGTCTCGACTTTTGTAAAGCTCTGATCTTGAGTTTTTGCAGTCGTTATGTCCAATTCTCTCTTCTCATTTTCTCCGACAAACCTTTTACATAAGGAATTACGGTTTTAATTCTGATTTATATCTGTTGGTTCAGGTTGAGTTTCTCTTGTTCGTCTAGCTTTTTTAATATATAGTTTTCGAGATGTTATTTATTTCTTCATTTTGGTCTTCTTCAGTGCAATAAATATTTATTGCTCTATCAAATAAACATTTTGCTACTCCCAATTTAGTATTTAGTTGGTGTTTTGAACCAAAATGTAGATATTGTCCTGTGTTCTTTGGCTTCTTATACACAGTGGTTTTTGGGATTCCATTTGGTTTATGTACGAGTACATCTAAGAATAGAAGTTGTCTGTCTTTCTCGATTTCCATTATGAATTTAATTGATTCCTCTTGATTTTTTAGATATTGAAAGAATCCATCTATAGTGTCTCTTCCATGTTGCCAAATAATGAAAGTATCATCTACATATCTTTTCCACAGTTTGGGTTTAAGTACATATTTTTCTAATGCCTTCTGTTCGAAAATTTCCATATATAAATCAGCTAAAATTGGTGATAGTGGTGAACCCATAGCCATTCCAAATTCTTGTTGATAAAAGATGTCTTCAAATTGGAAATATGTTGTTTCAATACAAATAGAAAGCATTTCCATAATTGCATTCACGCTTAGTGTAGTTCTTTCACTAAGGGTTTGATCTTCTTCAAGCTTTTTCCTAACTATGATAAGTGTTTTATCTGTCGGAATATTAGTGAACAAACTGATGATGTCGAAGCTGACCATAACGTCTTCTTCCATGATTTCTTGATGTCTCATTATTTCTATGAAGTGTTTCGTGTTTCTTATCATCGATGTTGAATTACTTTTTAATGGTGATATAATTTTCAGCAGAAATTTAGCCAATTGGTGGCATGCTGAATTTCTTGAACTCACAATTGGTCTTAGAGGAATATTTGCTTTGTGTATTTTTGGTAGACCATATAAATGTGGTGGTTTACTGAAGTGAGGTGTAAGTCTTGATCTAACGAATTGATCTGGAAATTCATTTCGATATTTATAAAGGATTTTGTAAATCTTGTTTTCAACTGTGGTGGTAGGGTCCTTTTTTAGTCTTTTGTATTTTCCTGCTTCTAATAATTCATTGATTTTTTGATTATAAGAGCCAACATCTAGAATTACAGTGGCGTTTCCTTTGTCTGCTGGATAGATAGATAGAAGATGTCTATCGAAACGTCGGAAAACATTACATCCACAATAGATGATGGTAATAGCCCAAATAATCATTCAACACGAGCTCCATCATCAACAATATCTCGTCATCAATTGGAATCATCGTCACTCTTATCGCGAATCAACTTTCATGCTCCTTCGAGGAGATTCAGACAGCTGGAAACCTTCGTCTTGCTCTTGAGGCATACTAACAGCTCCATGAATTCCCTATTATTAGAGTGCTTAGTCGTTGTAATAGTTTTAAGGATCTAGTGGATGTAATTTGGTCATAGCCACGAATATGTTAAAAGATGTTTGGGTAATCACTTCAGAGGTATCTCTACTTAATTAATTGTTTTTTCTGTTTATTTTCGCGGAATCATTTTTGTTTATTTCCTTTTTGAAGAAAGATCACAAGTAGTTATGAAGGATAAAAATTGTTGAATTGAATATCAAAATTTCTGTTCTCTTCTCCTTTTTTTCGTTTCTATGTAAGTATTTGCACTTCTGTCAATCAATGTTAATAAGTGGACATTGTTTTTGGGTATTAATCTACCTGTATATGTTCTTGTTAATAAATAAATATGCAGTCAGAAGACCTTAGTCCGAAACCCCTAATAAATTTAGTCTTAAATTGTTTCAGTATTTTATTGCGAAAATTGTTATTTTGTTTCTTTCAGTACTTCGAATAAATTAGTTTTAATAATTCAGGAATTTTATTGAGTTCCCTAATCTTACAGAACTGAAGACTCTTCCATTTTTGCGACTAGCCGAATCCTGAAGATTTCTCCAGTCAGGAGAAAAATTAGTAAATTTTCAATTTTTTTCTTTGAACACCTCTTCATTGGTGGAAAGCCGCTCTTCTACTGGGACGTTCGAAAAAGGTATTCATTACAATAGAATAAGTTGCCCATATCTTTAATTCCAAGTCGAAATGCAAGGTATAGGTATTCAAATTTGGTTCAATGCCACGAAGAGCAGAGGTCATGGAATAGTTGCTCCCAGAGTATCTGGTTGATAAAGATTTTGTTAGGTAACTCATTCGACATTCAAATCGTAACCATGAAGAGTATAACGTTGTTGATGTCTATCTATATAATCACAACCAGTAGTGGTGAGTATTTTCAATCGTATATATTTATAAAACATATATTTATGATAATCTATAAAGTATGAAATTATCAACCAACTCCGTTTGAACAACAAAGTATAGTAATAAGATTCATTATATTTTATCATTGAGTATACTCCATATCAACATTGACTATTCAAGATAAATATTGCTTTCAGGTGTTAACAAATACGTATACCAACGAAGATTTCGACGTTGTAGAACTCATATTTCTTTGTTTATTTTTTATTTATGACATACTGAGTTGCCACATTCAATTAGTGGAGTAGTATCATCATCGAGTCTTGTCACGTTTTTACATTTCATAATCACGAAATTATATCATAATAAAACGTTTCTTACTAGTGAACGTCGACAATGAAGCATCAATTAATTATGAGATATGATAATGATTTTCAAAAATCGAATAGTTTATTTGATGCGAGAAATTTTTTATATTGGAATTCGTGTAAAAGGATTATTAGGGCTATATCAACCATCTGTTTTTGATCTCCTTCTGATTAACGTGCCGATACGTAATTTTTATAGTTTTCTAGACAAAATAGCTTTTTCAATTTTCAATAAATTCAATCAGTCAATGATGAACAAAAATTGTCGGAGAACCCAAATTTGGTAAAGAGTTTGGCTTTACCATTATAAATTTTTGAAAATCTTCATCGGTATGATGTGTGGTACAAAATATGAGTTTTTTGCATTTTTCTAGAGTACAGTTCCATTAAAAATCCTAGATTATGGTTGTATATCTCAAAATCTTCTCAACAAAATCACAATTTTCAGTAATTTCTGCTTTTTATTTGTTATCAAAAAACAGGCCATTTTGTTCACATTCCAAATCATAGTGGTTAAACTGAGATTATTATGAAATCACACATCCTACAGTTGTTTTATAGAAATTTTAATTAAATTTAATTTAAAATATCAGTTTTGAGTTTAATTTACGATAGCAGTGATCATAAAAAGTAGATATAATCATTGGAACAAGATTGAAGAGAGTTTTAATAATACTTATCTACCATCAAGGCCAATTACAATCCAAATAGAGTGATTGAGTATTTTTTTAAATGATTTTGGTATTTTAGAAGCATGTGGAGTTTTCAATTTTAGCCAGAAGCTTTGGAAAATCCTGTTTGTGATTTTAAATTGCAACTGAATATTTTAGAAAATCCTACAGAAAACTTAAGTTCCGACTCCATAGGATTTTTTTGTATTTTCGAGTAATTTTAAAAAGCTGAGTTTTTTTTATTCAAACAAAATTCAAGACAATCACAGAAAAAAAGACTGAAAATACTATATGAATTTTTGAAACCTCCCAGGCGGAAATCATTAAAAATACACACAAAAAATTATAAATCGAAATCTATGAATATTTGTCAAACATACATCGGGTATTTTCAAAAATTCGCAAGTACGAGGAATAAGAAAAAATGTTGACGTCACTAATCAGATCACAAATACAGCAGAATGAATATCTGTAAGCTGCACTCTTGAAAAGAAGATTCTATACAGGGAATGAAAAGACTATATATATATACCCTGTAAGAGTAGCTTATAACTGGATGTCATGTTAAACGTGATCTATTAGGAAAAAATTATTAAATTCTTTTTGTAGAGAATTTTGTGATACATAACTGTGGTCTAATAAACTTTTAATATTTTTGAGAAAGATAAAAACCTCAATTTCAGATCTTTGCCCTGAATAACTTTTATCGCACAAGAACTAGATTTTTAAAACTTTATTTATAATGGCAAACCAAGGTCCTTCATTAATATTTTACCGTTCGGCAGTTTTTCTCATTTGACGACTTTTTTTTTGTCCAAATTGGATATGGAACATCAGTGATGGATATAATGAGTATAACCCAAATAATCATTTAACATATTTTAGTATTGTCTAAACTATTCAAAAATCTTTTGTGGTTGGTAAGATTCAATATGATTAATGAGATTGAATCAAGTACAATAAACTGACTGATAATCAACATTTTATTACAGATTGCTTCGCTTCTGAAACGCTAGGCTCATACTTCTACAAAGAACTGGGCTGTACGGAAGAAACTACCAATGACATTATCCGATATAGATGTCCCGATTTGACCCCTAAGAATGGAAGTTGTATTTTCAAAAACGTTACTGTCAAATCAGGTGATTCCGTGGATGAGGAACATTTGAAAGGAAGCTGCCATGCTAGTTGCCTATGTTCTGCTGAGTGAGTATTTTGAAACTCTTTCATTCCATCAAAAAACCTATAAGTGAAAATGGTCATTGCCGTAGAAAAATTTTATAAATGGGGTTTCCAAGGGTGGTGTTATTTTGAGTGACCACCTATTTTAGTGGCTGCCAGTTTTGAAAATTTTATTCCACTCCTAAACCTCATCCTCTTGAAGATGTTACCTATCACCTTACTGACTTCCTTCACGCACCAGGAAAATGACATTTCATTCAATGAAATATTTATTTCTATGGATCTCAAACCGGATATTCAGACATTATTATGACTTCATTATGAGTACCATTTATTATTCGTGGAAATAGATGAAATATTTAATCGTAAGTGTATTTTATGACCTTCTGAGACGTATTCAAAATAACTCTAGTTTATCTGCTTGTGTTGATGTTAATGTTCTCAAGACGACTGATCAGATAGGCGAGACTGCCGGACAGACGGACATCTGAAAATTTTACAGTTTTGATGAATTCTCAATCGAAGAATCAAAGGCCCGATATTCGAAAAAACAAACATTTGGGAAAAACGATAGCTCTTTGGAATTATCAAAATGCAAAAATGGCGAATCTCAGGCCCGTGCGTTCAACATCTTTTAATTTTCAGTGGACGTATAGTATGTGCGGATTATGACTGTTTCCAAAGACTCAAATCGGGATGTTCTCACTACAAGTACTCATTGGACAGTTGCTGTGCTGTGGACTCAGTTTGTGGTAAATGAAGGAATAACACCTTAATAAATGTTATTCATCAACATAAGTAATTTTCAGGACCCATTGAAAAATGCGAAATCGAAGGAAAAACTTACCAAGAAGGCAACACCGTACATCTGAAAGAAAAATGTGAGATTTGTGTCTGCGACGTTGGTTTCCAGTTAAAACCTCCTTTTTGTCGTCCAAGAAAATGTTATGATCAAGCCACTTATGCACATGCGATTGAAAGAAATGGTGCACCTGTTTTCTTCGGAAATGAAAAGTGTTGTCCAAACTACTGGGTTGTAGGTATGTAGATCTACATTTTATCACTCAATTGAAATGTTGAAAATCAGTGCTGATGACCTCAGATCATGAATCAACACAGATTATGAGTTCTGTGTGGTAAGATTGAAGAGCTGTTTTCCTGTTAACTCCCCTTGTTTCAAATGGCAGTACTAGATATTTTGGCTTATGACAAAATTATCAGTTAGGAGTAAAAAAAGTATTTTTCAATGCTTTCCCGAAAATAGCATATGAATTCAGAATGAAATGGATTGACGATGCGATGCTGCGATCAGCTCTGTGGACTTCTTCTGATCTATTCCAATTGTTACATTTTGATGCCAAATAGATATATGTACTGCTGTTTTTATCAGAATCAACTTTTATTCAAGATTTCTTACATAAACCAAATGCATCTTTTGTTGTTGATTCGTCAATGTATCTTCATAACTTATGTCATCCATGTTTTCTGATTCCGCAATGGTTCCCATTATTTTCACCATGAAACTTTTTTTGTCTCTCTCGTAGGAGTTTTATTGATTTAGAATCATTTCTTTCCACCACATGTCTTGCAACTCTAATAAATCTACGGAGTTTGTAGAAATGACAAGTGATTTATGCTACTTATGAATGTTTGCTTCAGGGTATGTTTTAATTGAAATTTAGTTTATGCAGAATTGAATCCTTTCACGGTTCCTAGAATCTTTTCTATTGGCACGTTACATCTAAAAACCCAGTTTTCGAGGATATTATTTGAAAGGGTGTTGGATATCAGCATAACCTTCTCTAAACAAAATTTTCCCATGAGCTTGAGCCTAATTAAAATGTAGCTTAACCTCCTTAACTGCGATCTGCCCCTAACCACAAGTAGGAAGGTCGGATATGCAGACGACTGGGTACTGGCAGTGAGACATCGAACTTTTGAGGAACCTGAAACTATTTTGAAAACTGATTTAGCATTAATACGAGCATGGTTTTTCATATTGAACGGCATTCCACCTCCAGACCCACAACGCAAAGCAGCTCTTTTTAGGTAGTATAAACGAATCCAAGACAATCCTCAACTACATATCCATAAGAACGCAGTTACACTCAAGAGAAATAGGTTACGACCTAGAAAACAGGCCATTAAAATTGCCATTGAACCTCTCCATTTCAACTTGATAAACCTGTGGGAACAATCTCCATCACACTGTCGACTGCTTTTGACCAACTCCGTAGAATATTAATAGAATACGCACCAACCATGGCAGATGAGCGGACTTACTTTATAAATGGGACAAAGCTTTGTCCTCAAACTGTGATTGGAAAAATCAGACAAACCGTTCATCACATAGACGGAAAATATCCTAATCCTAATAGAGCATATCTTGGTTCCTTGATGATTTCATGATGGCAACGAAGGCAGAATGGTTATACTAAAAATCTTCCCAAAGCTCGAAAGATCAAGCATGGTCTATGCAAAGTGTACAAGAGGCAATTTGCTATAGAGGATTGAATATTGTTTTCTTAGAATGCTTTATTCCACCAATGATTTAAGTTTATATGTATGATGATCAGATAAAGAGAGATTGGATGGTAGAGTTGTTCATGTATACCAGTATTCCTCAACATAATTCAATTTCATAAAGTCGATATTCTATGGTTTTTCTAACCAATATGGAGCATATAGCACTTTTCTACATTTATCTGCAACATTACCTACACCAATTGCTCGATATCCTAAGATCTTATTTGAGGATTTGAAAGCAAAAGAGAGTTAATTTTTCGACGTTCTGTATCAAATTGCGAATGGCTTATTAATATTTCATTATTATTCTTTTTAGATGAGGGCCAACAGTTAATCAAGTTAAACGAAAAAACTGCTGCAGTAGGAGGTAAGTTTCCATATTTGATTATACATATTCTAGTCACTAAAAGTATTCCCTCCTTAGGAATCACTTGTAAATTCGGCGAGAGGAAAGTGTCATTAGGTTATGGATTCAAGACAAAAGTGATGCCATATGGTGAGGAGATACCATTAGTCTGCGAATGTTCTGCGCCCCCTTTTTTGACTTGTAAGGAACAAGTTTGAATAACCTAGAGTTTCAAGTGAATTCAATTGTGGAGTATGAATTTGAAATAAAATCAATTTGTATCGTGTATTTATTTTTTAGACCTTCGACAATTTCTGAAATTATCAAACCATATTCTCATGAACACATTGCTACGGCAACGGCAGTGTTAAATCACTTCGTTAAATAGTTTTATTCATAATTTGAGAACCTCACAAGAAGAATATTGGAGGTTTTTTATAACATACTATTCCAGAGTTCGGAAAAAGGTCTTGAAAGAAGTACATGAAAGCTTTTGACCTCACGTCAGTATTTTTCTATATATTTTTTCCGATTTCATCTTTTAATTCAGAAACGGAACCCCATAGAGAAAGATATCTTTCTGTCACTCTGATTCTCGTTTACCTATTATAATTGTAGCTCTGATTCAGCGCATCAAAATTTGCCCATCCTGTATATGGAAAAGTGTTCATGCTAGACGATTACCAAGTTTCCACGGGTACTTAAAATGTTCGAAGCATTCTATGAAGATTTTTAGAAAATCCATTTAATCAGTTCCTGCATACACCAATCTTTAGTTGAACTTTCCCAAGAGGAGAATGCTGTCAACTCTTCGATAACTGATCCCAAGGCAAGCGGATATCCTCTCATCTCTCTTCGTTCCTAAGATATTCTATGTTCTTGGATGAAGTGGATGGAACAAACTTTAAGAGCGCGGCTTGCCTTGTCATCTTAATCCTCCGCAAGAAGAGGACTTGCCCTGAAACAAACAATGACGTCCTTTAATGACTCGGCTGAAAGTCTACGTCCTGAATAGATAGGGAAGATTCTACCTAATCTACGTTTTTATATTTTACCCTGTCGTCTGAATGTTCTAAGAATGGAGTCTTAATCAACTCGATAGGGGAAGGGTCATTTTATACCTACTTAATGTTGAGCCGTTTTATCGCTCATCTTGAACAAGTTTATTACGCTCGTCTCATATCTTGGAGTATATGGGCCTTTCCAGTTTATCCCATTCAAGCTACAGGATGAACTTAAATGGGGCATGTTGTGAATGGCGAAATTCTATGTCGAGGAAAAACACGGCATAAACGGGGAGTTTCGGTATAGAATTAAGTTTTTTTTTTGATTTTCTCATAAATTGTTGAAACCGTGAAGATCTAATCAGCTTCAGATAGTAGAAAAGCTGAATAAAAAAAAAACCGAGAGGCACTTACGTGAGGACATGAGATTTTGCGCGCTTGTTTTAGACTCGTTTTCCATGCTCTGAACCAATGTGATTCTAATACATTTGCCACGATGAATGAATACACCTATACCTCAAATCAGAAATAACTCAAAGTTGTTTAGTTCTGTTCGAAGTTCAAATTCCTTCACCTAAATACCGAACAAGAGTAGGTATATCAACTACATCGAAAACCATTTAGAATATCTTTATTTCACCAAGCTCTTGCTCTTTGAAATACATTATTCATTCAAGTCCAAATTACAAATATCTTCAATTAAAAATAACCAAAGTAACAGTTTTCCTCCAGTTTTAATTCAGTACTAATCTTGTTCCACTTAAAACTGCACTACTACAAAATATAATCACTTGAATCACTTAAATGCATATGGCAACATAATCAAGAAACTTTATCTATCGGTAAACAAGAATTTCGGACGGACAAACACTTGCCCTCTGAAATCATTTACACACTGTGTCCGTAAAGTTTGGAAGAAACTCAGTTTTAGCTAAACAGACCACCTAAAAACATAATCCTGAAACATGTCGATTTTTTATTTTAATTTGCCGTATTTTAAAATAATAATCAAATCAGACACATTTTTGGAATCAGCTCTGAGTAATTCGAAAATTGAATCCACAAGTAGTAGAAAGAAATGAATGAAGATGGTACTTGTTTCTGCTGATTGGCTTTGTCAATGTAAGGTAACCTTAGGAATAAGGAGATGGTTGAAAGACAAAACAGATAATAGGACTACACGAAGGA
This sequence comes from Micraspis discolor, assembly GCA_030674115.1. Lineage (NCBI taxonomy): Eukaryota > Metazoa > Arthropoda > Insecta > Coleoptera > Coccinellidae > Micraspis > Micraspis discolor. The sequence goes on from JARTUT010001740.1 coordinate 14,820,844, forward strand.
GAACGAGCGACCAATTTATGTCTTCAACGCTAGGATGAAAATCTAACACATTGACATAAAGGAAGCATAAACAACCTGTATGATGTAACTCTAACCCAGGATTAATAAAATTCAAACATTATATTCCTCGTGGAAATCAAATATATGTAGGAAAGGTGACTCTTCATGAGATCTCAATTTTACATGCTTTTCTGAATTGAGTAGGCAAAAGCTTTTTCCTGTGTGTAGCCTAGCGATCCATATCGATCACACATAGTGGAAAAGGCGCACTGTAACCAAATACTATCAACAGATGGCGCAACAGACAACATTAATCTCATTACTTCTTCCCCCTTTCAAACACCCTTTGCTACAAAGTACAGTCAATAGATGCAGCTATACTGAATGCGGCACTCAGAAGGACCACCAGTATTCTCTAAAAAAGGACAGCTAATTGCCTCGATAGGCATACTTCCACCGCAGTGTCCGGTCTCATCGTAATAATAATAATAATAATAATAATAATAATAATTTATTGATCCTCTTAGACATTACAAAGCATGTATAGGACAAGTCGAGAAAAAGGAAATTAACAATTCACAGCTTATCAAGGAAATACTTTTGAACGCTATAATAAGACTCAAACAATAACAATTCCTTAACTAATTTCTTGAATCTACGATTGAAAGTGACCAGGAAGGTGATTATATAATTTAATGGACTGGTAAATTGGAGATAGTTCAAATTTAGCGGTTTTATGTTTTGGAAATGCCAACATTTGTCTATTTCTAGTGCTATAGTGATGAAAACTAGACAATTTCAGCAAACTGTTTTCATGTTCCTTCGCATAAACCAAGCCTCTGTATATGAAAATTGAGGCAAGTGTCAAGATTTTATGTTCAAGAAACAAAGGACTACATGAAGATCGGGGAGCAATGTTAAAAATCATTCGCAAGATCCTCTTTTGCAGGATGAAAAACTCTTCCGGCGTCCGAAGAATTACCCCACAGCAGAATATTATAGGATAAGTGGCTGAATACCAAGCTATAATATACGTTCAGCAACGATTAAAGAGGAAGATATTTTTTGACCCTACTAATGGCGTAATATGACCTGTTTAGTTGTTTACAAACCGCATCGATATGGAAACTCCATTTCAAATTTCGGTCAATATGTACTCTCAGAAATTTAGTACTTTCCTTAGCTGCAATGATCTTATCCAGGTAGTGAATGTTCAGCCCACTACCATCAACATTACCGATTGAAAAACGAATACACTCTGTTTTGCTTATGTTGATTATTAGTGCATTCTCTCTGCACCATTGAACAAAGCTCTGAACCAGAACAAGCAGCAACTATTGAAACTCCTCAAAGCTTTTAGCTCTTACTGCCACTGAGGTATCATCAGCAAATAGGGTTATCACACACTTCTTTACTACAACAGAAAAATAGTGGGGGAGATCATTGATAAAAATTAAAAACAAAAGTGGACCGAGGACAGAACCCTGGGGCACACCTAATCTGACATTGTGCTTTGCAGAGAAAGAATTCTGTATTCCGACGGAGATCGTCCTATCTTCGAGATAACCAATCCAATCCAGAAACACCCTGAAACCCAAATTGTAACATTTATCTATAATGAACTTGAATGAAAGACTGTCAAATGCACGCGATAGATCAAAAAATAGTCCAGCAACAAAAAAGCCGTCATCCAGACTTTCATAAACATACTCAACGAAACGTATTGCCCCGGTTGAGGTAGAGCGACCAGATCTGAACCCATGTTGGGCACCATCAAGTATGTGAAATTTGTCTAGAAATTTCATAATTCTATCGAATACAATCCTTTCGAAAACTTTTGAAAAAATACTCAGGATAGAGATTGGTCTGTAATTAGCAATGTCTTCCACGCTATCTTTTTTGTGAACTGGAATTACAACAGATTTTTTGAGAATATGAGGGAATACTCCCATACTAATTGATTGATTGATTAGGTGAGCGAAATGTGGACTAATATCATCACATATCATCTTCAATATTCTTGCTGAAATGCAGTCGGTGCCAGTACATTTTTTATTTTTTAGGGCTTTTATTATGTCAATCACTTCAAGCTCAATAACCGGGTAAAAAAAGAAACTCGAATTCAACATGGAAGATGTAGTGCATGCATTGGACAACGAGTTACCATAATAATTATTTAGTGCAGTTTCAGCTACAGTGGAAAAATAGTCCGCAAAAAGTTCCGAAACCTCAATACCCTTTTCATAAGATGTACCATCGACAACAAGCGCGATAGTTTGATGGTTTTTATTTTTCAGGCCAGTAAGTTCACTCACAAGTCGCCAAACCAATCTATTTTTATTTTCTGATTGATTTATAAGTTCCCGATGAAAATTAAATTTACTTCTTTTTACTAAGGTGTTATACGAAATTTTGGCTCCCTTGTACAAGTCATAGGTTTGCTGACATTTCAGATTGGCATATAACCAATACAAGTTCATCAAATCATGTTTAGCCTTAAAAATCTCTGGGGTTATCCACTTCTTTATCTGGTCCGTTTTATTAGTGAGCTTTATTAATGGACAGCAAGCATCGAATGCATTATGAATTGTGTCAATAAATGATTTGAAACATTCATCGACGTTATTATGCCTATAGATATCATTAAACTTACAATTCTTTATTTTAATAATAAAGTCACTTACATTGCGCTGACTAAGATTCCTGATCACTTTTGATGTACAGTGGGAATAGATATCGTGGCTTATAGAAAAATCAATTGACAGTGCCCGATGGTCACTAATATGGGGCTCAAAAACGTCACAGTTACAATTAGTTGCACTTAAATTGGTCAAAACGTAATCTACCTTCGATACAGATGTATGGCTATTTATATTAGTAAAAACTCTAGTGGGTTCATAAGACGAGAGTCTGAGATTGAAACACTCCAGGAAATCAATAAATAGCTTACGACTAGTACAATTATTTTCTAAAAAATCAACATTGAGGTCACCACACACAAATATGGTATCAACTGTATCAACGAGGCTATGTAAAGTATATGAAATAATACTTAGGAAGTTAACAAAACTACCTGAACAGGGCCTGTATACACTAAGAACACCCACACGAGCACCATGAGCTAACACTATGGTACCACAAATCTCACACTCCATCTCCTCAGAAAATTTTGAAACGCACAAATTCTTCACCTGAATTCCATCCTTGACATAAATCATGGAGCCACCATGTAATCTTCGAGGACGACAGTAAAAGTCAACCTGTGAGTAACCAGGAAATGTCATAGTTCTGACGTTGTCAGTACAGCACCAGATCGTTATATTGTTTATTGGTGGTATAATATATTTGTATTATTAATTGTGTTATTTATATGTCCACTGTGTTATAGATTTTATTATAGTGTGTGGTAGTCACTCAATGTTTTTCTTTCATGGTTCATGACATAATTAATCTAAGTTAGAGTATGTGCTTTATTCAGATTTGGTGTTTCAACTTTAAACCATTTTTGACCCATTAATTTCTGTGTAATTTCATTTTTTTGAGGACATATAAACGACCTTTTCACAAGAGAAAACTCCTTACGACATAATATCCTGGGCATTGGAAACGATTTATTTGGTTCGCTGAATACATGCTGGGTAATTGAGTTGGGTAATTAATTAAAAGATAATGCCCGCCTCAGTGAATGAGAAAATAGGTAAAGCTAGCATTATGACGAGAAATATGGCGAACGTATCCAAGAACCTATAAACTCCTCGTCGAAATCGACTGCAATAAAGTTCAGTTGCAGTTTGCACTTAGTAATGGGATTTCTGGAGAATTTACGACCACCTTTATAGAAAAACAGAGGAATGTTATTGAACATAATAACTACATCAGATCAAATAATAAACTTTTTTTACCTGTTTAATTTCCTCAGTAAAATTGATCTGAAATAACATATTTTCCTCTTATTTTTGAAAGTAGATCACTCACTCTGTGGCCACAGTGGCGGCGTAGCATAGGTTGGCACCCGGGGCGACTTTCTATCGAGCACCCTCAAAATAAAACGACAAATATTAAACGTGTTTACGTGACTTTATTTTGCTGAAATACTCAATGACATTATCAAAATTTACTTTCCTCTCCTTTTCAATGGACAATATGGATAGACTGGAAAGTCGTGTTTGGCTCATTGTAGATCTTAAGTAAGATTTTATTAACTTTAATTTTGAGAAACTTCTTTCACAAGTAGCCACACAAATAGTTAAAAAAAATCTTAGACATAGAGCTAGACTTGGAACAGACTCAGAATAGTCCCATTTTACAATAAATTTCAGAAGCTCCAAGGTAGTCCATTGGATCGCTTCTTGAAGAGAAATGCTGGCGGCTTCCAAGTGGCGCCTCAGTAGTAAAATCTCCAAAATAATGTCCTCTGCAGAAAATTCATCATAGATTTTTGTAAGATTTGGAACTTTATCACAAAGTTCTTCTTCTGTTGACGTAAGTAGAGTTTCAGACTGAACAACACCAAATGTTATGAGAATATCATCCATTGCTTTGTAGCGATGCTTTAGTTCTTCGTAAAATCTATCAAGACATTCTAACATAGCTCTATGCAACTCTTCTGGCAATGTTAGTCCAACATCTTGGGATATTTCTCCTGGCATTCGTTTTCGAATCTCCTCCTTCCTCTTCTTCCAACGGAGATATCCAAGTCCTCACCTTTCTCAGTTGCGTAGGAAATAGCTCTTTCCACTATTTGTATACGTTGAGTTTGAAGAAAAATTTTAGGGCTTTAATTTTTATAACACACTTTTCCAGCGATAGTCCAGATGTTTGGATATACTTTTGTGTCTGATCAACTTCTTCTAGGATTTCACACCAAAAAGAGAGGTAGCATAAAAAACTGAAGTCACATAAAGCTGGTAAGAGTGTGGATGCTGCTTCTCTTGTATCGACGGCTACTATCTGCGTGACAGAGTTGGTATTTCTTTGTCAACGTGTTGTCACCCCTTGTTGCTTGGCACCGGGCCGGACCGCCCCCACCGCCCGCCCTTTACGCCCTAAGATCGTTATATTGTTTATTGGTGGTATAATATATTTGTATTATTAATTGTGTTATTTATCCACTGTGTGGCCAAGTATGTTAGTATTATCTAACTGATCATACAATTTTCTGCCATTGAGCCCACGAGGAAGCTTTCATCAAAGGTATCAAATTTTACGTTCGAGGATATATCAGATATTGCTTGAAATGAATGATTATTCATTCATAATGTAGCTAGTGTAGTTGAGTGCATACAATTCTTCAGTGATTGCAGACTAATTATGTCGATGAGATAACCACATATGGGGTTTATTTTCCAATTTAATGAATTCCTGTTCAAACATAATATCTCTATCTAATTCGTAATCGATGAAATATATGTTCAATAATTCTATTTACAATGGCTTCACTCTGAAATCAGTAATTATCCGCAAAACATTTAATTAATATTATGTTCGACTATTTTTGACATTTCAATTAATAATTTGCAAAACAATCGGCTATGAAAATCATTTGAGATGAATACTTCAACTCAAGAATTAAGTTGAGTATTCGATCAAGAATCTGCCAAACTGCCATCCGGCAGTTTTTAATACATATTTCACATGGTTACAATTATTTGTTAATGTTCAAATAAGCACTCATCTTTTCAGTTACTTATTGCTAATTAGAAGGTAATTTCATTATGGCTCATTCCCAACACGCCTTGTCCCTATTAGCAAAAACATGAGATAACCATTTTTTACAATCTTCTCTTGAGGATTTTACACCATCAAGAGCGTTAGACATGTGCAAATATAAATGATAATCGCTTGGTGCCAAATCTACACTATAAGGTGGATGCATAAGAACCATCCAACTAAGGTCCCGAAGCTTTTGGCGGGTCACCAAATCGTTTGAGGCCGTGCATTGTCCTGATGGAATACCACACCTCTACTATGGTTTGCTAATTCTATTCTAATAAATTGCTGCTTTTAATCGGTCTCATTGCTGGCAGAAGAAGCATCTGGCAATTGAGCATAAGATCAAAGTAGATGACCCCTTTCCAATCCCACCAAACACACACCCTTTGACCATGAACGTTTTACCTTGACATTGTCGTTTGTAGCCCATTCTCGTCACCAGTAATCACCCTTTTCAGAAATGTATCGATTTGGTTCCGTTTAGCCAAGGAATCGCAGATGGAAACACGATTTATCAAAAGTTTTTCCGACAACTCGTGCAGACCTAAACATCAAGTTTTGTCTGTAGCCGGCCTTATGCACATGGTTTAGAACCATGATAGTTTTATTGCCCATCGTTAGCTCTTGAGCGATGATGCGTCAGCTCTCATGCTGGTCTACTTCGATCACATAACTAAATTGATCAGTCACAAGAATGATAAAATATATTTTTTTCAGGAAAAAAAAATTTGACCAGATGCGATAAATACAAACAGAGTATAGGTCAGTAAAGCCATGTGTCGACAAAATAATGGATTTTTCCGCAAATCGCCAGAAAATCTTGACATTCCTGTCAAAACTTCTTGAAGAAAAAGTCAGGACTTCCTTACTGTAAGGAAATGTCATTTCCTTACTGTAAGGAAATGTATAATAATAACTGATGAGTGTCATGTCCGATAGGGATAGCACGCTGTTCTCGAAAGCACCTGCCTTCAAGGTAGACCTCCAGTATGCCACCAGTTCACCAAACTGATACACAGGACTCTTGCCCTCATACCGGTAATAGTAGAGAAATGCCAACATGATTATTGTTTGTTCTAATTAACCTATTATGTTATTTTTGTTAATCCCTTAAAACTATATTTCACAGATCGCATATTGTTGTAAAAACTTTAAAAGCATTTTTTTGCCTAAGGCTCTTCTGTTTTTGCTTCAACAGCTTCTATAAATGGGAGTTCTTAATTTTGATCCATTCATTGTGATTTATTTCTAATTTTTTTCATTAATCTCAGTTTTCATGAATCTGAGTTATTACTTAGAACAACAATAAAATAAGTTTTTTGGAAGCCATGAATTTTTTGAATTCAAGGTTTTCCTGTATTAGGTTAGGGTAGTGGTTGATCTTAATTCGATCTACTCCTGAAAGTTGTACTTGGTGCAATATCTTTCTTGGTTATTCACTCGATCAACGCGATTCATCCCTCTTGTATACGATAAATTACCACGTTGACCCTTATAGCAACCTTGATTGTCGTGTGTTATAATGTGGTGACCTAACCAGAATTCATGGATTCTAGTTATTTGGCGAAACATCGACTACAAATTGTATTCCATTTCAATTACACTCCTCTTATCGGAAAACTAGCAAATTACACGATTCAATAACTGCCACCAATATCTGAAGTGGTAGTTCATCCAATCACTGATTCAGACGAGATTATGGTTCTCTATACAGGAATGGCTATAAATCATTTGCACAATTCAGACTCGAACATCAATTCTGCGTCCTCGACACAGACGCGTTGAGATTTTGGCTCTGCTACATATCTCGAAAATGGGACCATTCTATTAATTTGATCTGCATATTAGTGTAATCCGATTAGTAAGGTCGTCGCTCATGGAGATTGAAGTGAATGTCTGTTGGATTCCATTATATGATAGGACATGCTATATGTAGGCAATTTCATCGCTAACAAAGAGATGGTGCTTTAGGGTTATCGATCTCAATATTTATTTTCCTTGATATCTAGCTTTATGATAAATCGATCATTGTTTGGGCTTTTTTCATTTTCTATTATTGATGTTGTAATGAAGTTCAAATCATGAATCTTTTATACAATATTATTCATTTAGAGTTTCGACTTATTACAAATTATCCGTTTTTCAATTTCAGTAGGTATTGTATTTTGTAATCGAATCATTCACAATTCTTTATCGCTAATCTTCATATTGAAGAACGTATTATACCATAATGGTTTACGTGACTCCAATTTGGGAATTCTATTTAGTGGAATGTACCAAATATTTGCTCCAAGAATGCATAGCTGCAGTCTTTCTGCTGATGGTGAGGGACAATGTTGAAAAAACTGGTAACCAATGTAGGTCTTATAGTTCCAGTATGTATTCCCATGGATGTATTCAATAATGCCTCGAGTTTTTGAATATGTGCACTCTTAAACCAAACAGTGCAATAATACTAAGCTGCAAAAAAGGCTAATGCTAGAGATGCTGTGCGTAGAGTGAAAGCATCAGCACCCCAAGATGATCCAGCTAATTTCTGGAGGACATTATTCCTAGTTTCAGGCTCAGATCATCTAAATGAGCCTTGTTATTGAGAGATGAATCTAATTCAACTCCTACGTACTCAGAATATGAATTTTAATATATGTATATATATACAGGGTGCGGCAAAAGTCGGTATACCGTTTTGCATATAAGAAAAAAAAAAATAATTGCCAATAAATTTATTTTCTAGAAAAATATAACATCAATAATAACTTGTGGCCTCACATTTTATGTTCGAATTGTTCCCCCCCCCTTTCAACACACATGCGGTCGCGTTTAGTCACGGTAAAAAAAATTTTACGAAAAGCTTCAGTATTGGAAAGAAGTTTCTCATATTCTGCTTCTTCAATTAACACGCGTCAATGAGGAATATAACGAGGTCGTTTGCTGAGAACTTTGTCTTTAAGGACGCTCTTAAACGCAAAATCAAGCGGCGTCAAGTCTTATCCAATCGCCCATTTGTTCATAAAAAATCGCCTAAGTTCAATGTGGAGGAGCGCCGTCCTGCTGACAATGATCAATTTTCGCAAAGTCTGGATTGTTATTTAATTCGACCCTTAAATCTTCCAGTCCCTTCAAAAATGTAGGGCCCAACAAGGTCACTTGCATGAGCACCTGCACATACTATCACACCAGAAACCTTCAACTCCTCTTCGATCGTAACACGGAGGTTTCGCTCGACCAGTAAAGGCAGTTGAGTCGATTAATACGCCCATTCAACTGAAACTGAGCCTCATCACTAAAAACAATTGAAGGGTAGAAAAATTCGTCTACATCTGCGCAGCCTAGATAGCACTCACAAAATTCCTATCTCAGGGTCATTCTTGTTCAGCGCGTGCAAAAGTTGAGGCCGATAACAACGAAATTTAGTCTTCTTCAAAATGCGACGCAAACTTCGGTCATAATTCTCCAATGCTGTGGCTGTGCGACGCGGCGCGTCGACTACGGAGCCAGTACTTGAATTTACGATACAGTTTATGCACCATTTGTCTGTTGGAAACTTGCTTATTTGGAAAGCGCTGGCGAAATTCTTCGAAAATTTCGGCATAACCTCCGTCAGGTTTCAGGTAAGATGTGAGCGAACAAACACCTTCTTCTTTAGTGTACTTTACACGTACAGCTATGGCAACGAACGCACTGTAAACGTACACAACAACACTACTACATGCGGACAACTCAACTTGCTACGTTTCAGCTGCCTCCCAATACTTGCCGAGAATACGCGCATGCGTGAATACGAGACAGTGTGAAGTAATGATGTATGTAATATATAATATGTATATAATATATAACGAAAACTATGTTGATGTAGGAAATATTGTTCATTTGTAAATTCATGTTATTTTAGAAACGAGTGGGAAGCTCATAAGAACATATGGTAAAGTTTCCAATCTTTTTCACAACTATAATAAACTCCTGGGGTTTCATGCGTTATTCCCGACTCATGCAGTAAATTTGGAAGAGTTCGATCATAGATTCTCCATCACGATGAAGAGTCCAACCGTTTGAGACCAATTTAGGCTCGATATACAAAAGTTACAAATATTAAGCTCGCTGAGTATCAGGAATACTATAATAACTTGAGTGTTTTCAACAAATATCAGTATTCGACTTCTGCGTTATGAGAATTTATATTTCATATCAAGGAGAGTGAAAGAAAATATTCGTTCGCCAAATCATACGACGAAAAAAACTCAAAACGGCCAGAGGAAATGGTTAACTTCGTAGCGGCAGTTTCTTGAAACTATACCTCTGGGTGAAGTATATCCTGACAATATCTTCTTTCATGAGCTCCACGGCTTATCTGCCACGTTGGCAACGCGGCTTATTATTTTATAAAATACGCCTGATGGTATCGAAAGTGTCAGCCCTGAGACAAAGAACCTCGGTTTCAGATTATTTCTTGATCTCGCTGCAAGATTAGTTTTTGCTGGGGCTATTTCGAAAGAAGAGGTGAATGCGTTTCCTTTATTAGTTTCTGGGTCTTGGGAGGACTTTTACGAAGGTTTTTACATCAGCAATATCACGAAGATCTTATCGGGGTGCGACATTCAGGACAGGGTCCCTTGATGGTGGAGTTGAGAAGATGAAATGTATAACGGGTGTTGAGATAGAGATTCGACAAAAAGGAATCCAACTGAAATATCATTGTTTATTTGTGTTAAAGTTTTAACATCTGTTTATTAATTTGAAGTTTTATTACTTAATTTCAAGAGGTTGATTGAAATGATTTGAAGAATTTTACTAGGTGAATTTCTCATTCTTCATATCCGAGTAGTACCTGAACTGTTTCATCAGTAGTCAATTTACCGAGCGATTAAAAAACTAAGGATATTGATTTCTCACCAAATATTCCTAGATAGATGGATAGATAAGTTTTTAGTGCTTCTTCAAAAAATATATTGTATTACACAAGTCATAATTTGAAATTAGGAATAGCATGATAACCATCTCACATCATTGTCATAATATAATACAAAAAAAAATAAAAAAAATTCCTCTTTTTCTCCCTGAACCATTCAGCTTACATTCTGAATACCATTCTCTATTAAAAACAGAATATATACATATATAATAGGTGAATAATATAAACATAAATAGGTATAGATAGGCGAAAGAAGACGCCTGAACTATACGAATTTGGAAAGATAAAATCACCATTCCATATCAAAAACAGAACAATACAATAATCCACTACAAAAGATTAAAATGTCAAGTCAGTGGACAGGAACTTCTATGAAATTGAGTCTTTTAACTTCTTTGGGTAATTTGTTGAAAAGTTTATCAGAAATGAAATTGGGACCATTTTTCAATTTTTCGAGTAGCATATACTTGGATTTCATGTTGTTCCTGCATCGTGTATAGTAGTCATGGGTATACCCATATATTGGGAGATCCCTGTTATTATTATATGCATAGACCAGGCATTCCTGGGTGTTCGTAGGCAGCCATGAAAAAAGAAAAATCATTCAATAAGATTATGAATAGAAGGGGTCCTCATATAGAAGCCTGAGCCACGCTTAGACTCAAATGACCCTCCATTGACCAGAAGAGCCTTTGGGACCTGTTGAAGAAACAGGACTTAATGAGTCTGACACCGACTTCGTTAAAACCATATTTTGACAGCTTGCTCACAAGAGCCTGCGGAGCCACGCAGTCGAAAGCTCTACTCATATCTAAGAATATTGATAATGAAAGTTAACCCCAAAACAATCCAGTGTGTGCTTGACAAACCGCATTACAGCATGGCATGTACTTGACCTGCTTCCGTATCCGTATTGATTCCTGTGAAACAGATTTTCATTCTCAAAATAGTTCATTATCTGTTCGTAAATGATCTTGTCGAAGACCTTTGAGAATATAGGGACTAAGGAAATTGGTCTATAATTTTTTTGTCATTTGTCACGGTTTCAAAATTCCCGCTCCAGTTAGTACCTGCAAACCGAACTGGTGGCGTTAGTCGCAGATAGTTTACCAGCTTATCTCGTACTTTTCGATGGTCGCCGTTGCCGGTGATCCTAGTCTGTGCATGGACGTAGGTTGTCAATTACGTCGTTCTTCCCGCATTTTTGGTTGAAATGTCCTGGAGTAATTAATCGCAATTTTGTGGATCTGAACAGGATTTTAACTGAAGCAATGAGAGAAATCTTATCATGTTGGTTTGGTTTGTTCGTTGGTGAGATTTTTGCGCTTTAGCGGAGTGGCGTATTTGTTTGGAAAAACGACGTGGGATTGGTGGGTTAACCTATGTTTGTCACGAGTTATTTTAGATTTTTGTTCGTATTTTTAGCATCATTCTGCTTCGAATTGGGAATTATTATTGTACCGTTGCGAGGTACCGCAGATTCTGAACTGTCTTTGAAGTCTTCGAGCTGTTTGTCTAGGCTGTCTTGAATTACCGTCGAACTGCCGTGGGAGCTGTCTTTGGGGACCTCCACCCAGGGCGCATTACTGTGAGAAATTGTACTACGTTGGCCCAGGAATATATTTGAGCCCAGTTTCCATCTACGAGACTGTGAGAATAATTATGGTTTGAGAAACTATATCCTTTTGTACTTCAGTCAAGCCACGACCTAGACTGTTATAGAAGGTTAGTCTGTAGAATTTAGTTAAGATTGATTAGTATCAAAGAGGCCCAATTCAGTGAATACTGTTTAGTACATAAAACCCGACCTATCGAGAAGGTCGCTTAGATATAAGTAAAGAGCTATTTGTAACGATTACCATCGAGGCTCTAAGTATATACCTCGGGGTGATATTACTGTTTGTTTAGTAAGAGATAAAGCCTTATATCGAATATTCGGGTTGTGAAGTAAGAACTAGTTAGTGATCTACTTTCTGTAAGATATATCCTTGTTTGAGGGACCTTGTGTATTTCATTTGGGCTCATTATATTATTAAATAATTGCTCTATATTCTTTCTACCAGCCACTACCTCCCGCTTGTGTGATCAGGCTCGTTTGGCATCCTGAGAGTGCGTTCGTTATTTTCTCTCTTTTGCGACCCTGAGATCTTTAGTGTAGGTACTTTCCTCTTTTTTTCTTCGTATTATCATAAAAGAGAGTGGCGCCCTTATGAGTAGTCTCAGCTCTAGAGCTAGCCGAGGAGGTACTTTGTGCACTCTCTGGAGCCGAGTGGGTTTGGTGACACATTCTTATCACACTTTTTATGTATTAGTATCATCGTCGCTACTTTCAGACAATCTGGGGAAACTCCTTCTTTAATGCAGCGGATAATAATCTTAGTGAGAGGCCTCACTTTATGGTTTACATTTCTTTTCAAAAGTGTTACTGACAGAACATAGTAATCTGTTTATTAAGTGAACTTATTATATCCCTTGTATTGTTAAATTGAACATCCTGGAATTGAAAACCACTTAAACGTTGATAATTTGCTTCCACCGTTGTCCCAGGCCTTGAAATATCGATATTTGGTAAATTATTCACCAGTTCACGTGGCAATGAAATAAAGTAGGAATTCAGTTCCTATGAGCTCAAGGGCGTCGACGAAACTACCTCAAATATTTATTATTTTCCACATATTTTTACTCGAGTTACTAGAATTCAAGATGTAATTGTCATAAGCTGTCCTACGAGCTCTGCGCAGTGCTGCCCTATACTCTCCTCGAGCTTTGTTTCTCAATATTTTTATGTCATCACTTTTGAAGGCATTAAACAATTCATTATAAGGTCTCAACTTCTCCCTCATCACATCTATCTCCGCAGAAAACCATTTTACCCCTGAGTCACAAGTTCTTGTTTTTATAGAAGTTTCTGATCCGTGGTATATTTCTATGAAAACACGATGAAATTTCTCAAAATAATCTTATAATCGATAAAGGTCAAATCCTGTTCACTCAACAAGTCATGCATCCTACAATAGCCTACCTGTGTTTAGGGTCTATATCTGCTATTAGTGATGGAGGTGGTGGGTGCTAAAAGCGCTGGGATACCAATGCATTGCACATCATGGTCCGAAAAATCCACTCTCGTAATTTTGGGGAGTAAACTGCTCACTTCTGTGTGTCTTAAAAATATATTATCTATGATTTTATCTATTCTTGAGGGCTCAAATATTGTCTGTTTCAAGCCATAAGATTCAAAAACCTCCATCAGTTGTTCAGCATTCCTATCAGTGTCTTATTCCCATACTTGCTAAAAAAAAAAACATTAAAATCCCCTGCAACAGCAAGATCATAATTAATGTCTACCAAATTCTGAACATTTTCAAGTATTCTCAAAAAATGTCTGAAATCACCGTTAGATGAGCGATATATTGATATTAGAGTCAAGTTCTGCGTCTTTATTGCAGCAATTTCACAATCTTACTCCGCACACAAACTCACAATTCTCCCTAGCTCTTCACAATCATGGCTTCTACTCAAAATCATGGAACCTCCACACAACTTTTTTATTCAAGAGTATATGGAAGCTACGTGCCATCTACTCAAGGAGTATCACACATTTACTTTCCATGAGAAACAAGTCCCATTCATTCACTTTGCGGGCATTCAATCCCTGAATATTCAAATGTACAACTCGGAAGGTGCACTTATTATCTTGGGTTTTATTATTGATCATGTGGGGCTCTTCTGTACAACTTTCCTGCAGAAAAACATCGACACATATGCATCTTTCTTCCAGAGATCACACGGTTTTGCTCTTTCTAGAGGAAGTCAAATATTCGAGAATCTAGATAATAAAATAGGAGTTTACAAAGAAATATAAATTTTTGCCAGTAAAGAAATCTCCTCAATATAAAATAATCGTTCTATTCACTTGTTGCGTGAATAACTACTTTCTTTGTTACGGGTACTAAATTTAATAAGGAGAAAGCTATATACATGATGAAAGCTCTGCGGAAACCCATTGGAGGGTTGCGTATAATGTAGGTATGTTTATTCGGGTAATTCATGCGGAATAATGGGGTTTGAAATGGAAATATTCTACAGCCACTTTAGTCTTCCCACGCACCAGAATGAATTGAATTCGTGACATCAGAATCCTTCCGCCAAATTTATGTCAGAGTTGTTATATATCTGTACAAGTATATTCAGGGGGACATTTTATTTGGTACTGGAATCTTTTAACATGTTTCTTCAAGAATGATACTTTTTTTTATTCTCGAAAATGCAGAGCAACTGAAGTCAAACATAGAGATTTTTTAGGATTGAAGATAGGATTGGAGCATTTTCGACTATTATCTTCAGTATATTATAAATTCTCATGTCAAGTTCATGATGACAAGTGCTACAATTCGAATTTCAGAGGTGTCTGGAGATCTATAGAGATATTCTGTCTATGGGAAGAACTATATCCGTCAAAAAAGCTTTCATTTCAGCTGAATGGGGCCTCGAAAGGTTCTGTTCTACGATGCACATATGAATCGAATCATTTAAAGATTTTTTTCATAGCAGTGAATCTTCTCTTCTTATTTATTATTATTTATTTCATCGCAGAAAAGTATATAATGTAGATAAAAGCTAAGCAAAGTAACTTTGCGCTGACGTCTGCTCCTTTGTGTATTTCACTGCTTAGCTTTTATCTACATTATATACTTTTCTGCTTCATTAAGCAGAAGACAACACAAGAGAGCAACTAAATCAAGTATTCAATCATCTCAGATGAAATATTGCTTGGGCCTAAGTAGTATTTTAAATCCATCGTATGGCTTTTTGCTGTTGGCCTACAAACATGATACAAATCGCTATTTCACCTACACTAACATGTTATGCCACTCTCTCACTTATCTATCACTTTTCTTCCCCAGGTTGTGAAAGCCTTTCTTGGAATTTCAACGTTAAATGTTCTGAACATGACAGATGAACTGAGTTTGTCTTGTAGCTTTCACACTGCCATACATATATCTTTAATCTATCGGTCTTTTACTATCTTTTTTTTTCAGCTCATAATTTTCTATCTCTTCCTTTATTCTCCTTTACTTTTTTTTTACTTAAGTAACCAGAGTATTTTTATCAAAAACAATATAGGAAAAACAGAAAAGGGCAATACATCTGGTGTCTATAAGCTATCATGTATTGGGTTGTTCGGAAAGTCATTTCGTTTTTTTTGGAGAACATGAAAGACAGTTTTCGTATAATGAATAAATATTTTATTAAATTATATATTGGCCATTCTGGTCCAACATCGTTTGCCATCTTTCTGGCAGTAACATAATTCCCCTCTCATAAAAGTTTTGGTCCTTGCTGGCAAAAAAACTGGTTCAGGTGATTTTTGACATCTTCAGGTTTTGCCATCCAAAAATTTTTGCAGGGACCGGAACAAATAGTAGTCGGAAGGCGCCAGATCTGGAGAATATGGTGGATGTTGCAGTACGTCCCATTCAAGCTGTAAAAGTTTTTGGCAAGTGACCAAACTTGTGTGAGGTCTCGCATTATCCTGGTGGAACACTACACCCTTTCTGTTGATTAATTCGGGCCTCTTCTCTTTAAGTGAATCATTCAATTTGTCCAGCTGATGACAATAGACTTCTGAATTAATCGTTGTATTTTCCTAGCAAAAGCTCAAAAAAAAACGATTCCTTTGACATTCCACCAAACGGAGAGCATCACCTTTTTTTGGTGAATGTTGGCTTTTGACACGCTTTGAGCCGGTTCATCTTTTCTGCTCCATGACCTCTTGCGTTGAACATTGTTGTATACAAACCATTTTTCGTCCCCAGTAATAATCCGCTTCAAAAATGGATCATTTTCTTGACGTTTGAGGAGCGAATCACACGCGTCAACGCGACGACACAAATTTCGCTCCGTAAGGACATGGGGCACCCACACATCAAGCTTCGAGGTTAAGCCCATGCCTTTCAAATGGCCATAAACAGTAGAATTCGACAAATTTAATCTCTCACCTATCTCTCGTGTGGTTATTCGCCGATTTGCATCAACTAATGCCTTTATCGCATCTTTGTCAGCTTCGACCGGCCTTCCAGACCGTGGTGCATCTTCGACATCAAAATTGCCGGATCGAAATTCTGCAAACCAGTTCTGGCACTGGCGTACTGTTAACACGCCTTCTCCATACACATCCGTCAATTTTTTTCTCGCTTGGACAGCATTTTTACCTTTTCTGAAGTAAAAAAGTAAAATATGACGAAAATGCTGCTTATTGCTCTCCATATTTAAAAGGGCACCAACCAAAAACTACTGAGTAGAATTAATAGAACTTTTTTACACATAACGCCTTGCAATATCAGCTCTCAAGACATATAATGGTTATGCGGCTTAAGTGTGGAGTTGGTTTCGAAAAAACGTAATTAAGTCCTCTGACGGGAAAAAACGAAATTACTTTCCGAACAACCTAATATATATTGCCCTGGAGTTTATATAGGTCAAACCGGAAGAGCATTCAAAAAAAGGATCCAAGAACACCAGAAGTGTTATACATCACACTTTTGTTCATTCTTGTTCGCGTTTTATCGTTTAGTAGTTCGAGATCTATCCCTTTTCTTTTTTTGCACGTTATTATTGACGTTTTGAGAATATTAATGGAATTAAGGAAGAGATTTGTGGTTGAAAGTAAACTTCGGGTGAACTGTAATTTTTTTTATATTTGAGATATATTTTTAGGTTTTCTATACTTTCTGTATGTCGGTTGTTTCTATATCGCATTGTCCTGGAGTCTGTGCATCTCAACTCTTGTTTGTGCTTCATTCTTTTCTCAGATTTCAGAGAATCGTGACCTGAATCAAAATCTGCTACTGGAGACGTTGAAACTCTTCGAACCTTACTTTTAAGTCCTGCTTTCGAATTGGGAGACAATCGGTCATGTTGAATGTTTGCTGGTACATCCGGCAATATCCACCGCAAAACTTCGGCCGATATGTAAATCTCCCCGACTTCTACCACAGTAGGATATTAACATTCCGTGCATGCTTCACGGTCAAAAGACTTATATTTCCCCGCTCCTATAATTCAGAATCTGCATTCCAATCTCCCATTTCGGATATCCCAAAATATCAACGTGCTTTCGCGGCTTGTATACTAATAACCGTTAGGCATTACATTCTTTCCATTCTTCCACCTAGTGAGGGGAGCCCATACGCAAAAATTCTGGCAGAAAAATAGCTCAATTCCATCTTTCGTGATGGATTCCGTGAATACCATAAAAGATAAATGAATAAAAAACGCGGTGTATAAATTGGAAATATATCGGCCTAGCAACAGTATTGCGACACATTTTTGCTCATTTGTTCATGAAGGAACATCGAGAAATGATGATGTGCGAATTTGACATATGTTTCAGAATATCGAGCTCAAAATGATGTAAAACTAGTAGGTTTGATTTCGTGATGATCTAGGTAATGAGTTTAAAATGACGTTAATTGGACATCATTTTACTAAAGATTTGTACTATAGCTCGTTCAATTAGGGTTTGAATCTAGATCATTGTGCGAAAAGATTGAAATTGGTATGAAATTAGCGTTTTTTTGTGAAAATGAAACACTGTTACAGGGAAAGTCAAAACATTTCATTCAAAGTATCAGCCAGTGTTTTCTATTTTTACCTTCTTTCTGTTTCACCTAATTGTTCGTCTTTTAACGCAAACCAACCAGACAACCAATTTTCGACCTCCTCGTATGAATCAAAGTGCTGCTCAGCCAATGCGTGTCCCATCGATAAAAACAAATGGTAGTCGGAAGGAGCCAAGTCTGGTGAATACGGCGGGTTGGGTAGCAGCTTCCAGACAAATGATTTGATTGTATCTTGAACGGGTTTTGCTTTGTGTGCAGGTGACCTTGTCATTGAGCAAAATTACCTTGCCGTGTCTTCTGGCCCATTCTGGTCGTTTCTCGATCAATGCTTGGTTCAAATTGATTATTTGTTGTCGGTAGTGATCAGTATTAACGGCTTCTCCAGGTTTTAGGAGCTCGTGGTACACCAAACCTTTCTAGTCCCACCAAACATACAGCATTGTCTTCTTGCCGAATCGATCGGTTTTGCAGTCGATGTTGATGGTCGTCCTGGATTAACCCATGATTTTGTCCGTTTAGGATTCTTAAAATAAATCCATTTTCATCACCAGTAGCAATCCAATGCAAAACCGATTTTCTTTCTTGTCTTTGAAGCAAAGTTTCACAAGTGTTTTCTCGATTTTCCATCTGTCTTTCATTCAATTCATGTGCACCCATTTTCCACACTTTTGGATCTTTCCCATAGCTTTTAAATGGTCAGTAATTGTTTGTTGTGCAACATTTAACATTTTCGCAATTTGCTTTTAATTCAAAGTGACATCTCCATCCAATATCGTTTGCAATTCGGTGTCTTCAAACTTTTTTGGTGGTCTTCCACGACCTCCATTTCTCACATCAAAATCATTATTTCTGAACTCTTGAAATCATCTTTTGCATGTCGTTTTTGATAGAGCATAATCACCATATGCCCCGACAAGCATTCGATGCGACTCTGCAGCACATTTCTTCAAAAGAAATAAAAAAATTTATGCTTTCCGCAAATCAAATATATGATGTCTGTTCAATCACTTGATGTATACTAAATCTGTTTCACAGATGTCATAGCAAACAAACAAAAAAAAATAAAGGCTCGTTCCCCCAAAGGTTTCTATCGAGACATTTGTAGTGGAGATTCGAATTGAACTGAAAGAAAACTGTGAGTGGTATTTTCAATTCATGATAAAAGTTTGTTCATTGACCTCACTTTATTCCTCTTCTACATTTTTGCACTTTATATTTATCATAACTAAAGAATTTCATTAAGGAAAAAATTCTTATGACATGTGATGAAGACATCCCCTCGCCAAAACCTGAAAAAATATAGTTTGTACAACTTAATACTAAAGTAACTATTGAGGAAGAACAAAAAATATAACACAAGTTTAAGTAAACATTTATTTTTGTGATTGTCATGAATTTTCCAAGGAAACCCAACACTTCATTTGTGCATCCAATTAAAGAACACCCTGTTCGATTACCCAAAGATCGATACATGAAACATTTCAATTTGACGTGAGGCTGAAAGTTTTTCTTTTTACCTTCGTGTCCTTCTACACTCATAAACAGACTTTTCCTTAAATTTCATTCCACAGCTCCATCCCTCTGATTTGTTTCTGAGAATTTCAAACATTTTTTCCGTCAGTCACAAACACTGGGGTAAAGTTGTCAAACAAGAACGAGCTGGAATAACCTTCGACATGTTTCCGACAAATCAGAACACTGCCTGTGAAAATTGTTCGGATGAAATGGAAAAACATTTTCGATTCGATTCAGACCTTTGGGAATGGATGCATGATGATGTTGGTTGCTTCATTAATCTAATGGTGTTCGCCGAGTTCTGATGGAAAAAATTCTTTGAGCCCCGGGGAATTTCTGCCGCCGTAAATGGGCCATCGACAGAGATTGATCTTGAATTTCGCGTTATTTTGGAAATGTCTGGATGAAAATTTGATGGATATATCGCACCTGTAGATCTTCGAAATAAGGCATATGAGTGGAAAATTGAAAAGAACTCGCGTGTACAGTGTGGCTTTTACCAGCTATATGAGAATGTACTTTTGGAGGAATGCCTTCGAATATCTTCTTCCCCTTCAAGTTGCTCATGCATGTTCAGGGCTCTGACATGGATAATTGATATTGAAACAACTATTATGTCTTAATATACATTCGAAAGGGTAAACCCTCACTGACTCAACAACGAATCAGGGTTTGTGAAAAAAAATGAACACATGACAGGGAGACATGATCTGAGATACATACACCACTGGAAAAAATTAAGGAATCAAAAAAAATCCCAAATTTTCAGGCAATTTTCAACAGGTTGTAACTTCGAGAGAAATGGTCGTACAAGAAACCAAAACAGAGGAAATTTTAGCTCCAAGAGTCTAGTTTTTGGATTAGAACTTGAACATTTTTTAAACCTCTGTAGTTTTTGAGTAATTGTAGAAAAACCAGCAACAAAAAACTTTTCAAAATTTTTTAAGTTTTTGATGGTCTACGGGCGGGGAAAAAAGTTTTTTGGCTCAAACAATTTACGAATCAGATATTTAGTTCATTTAGCTTAAATTTTTTCTTTATACACCTTGATACGTCCACTTTCTGCCGAGATATCGGTCTTCAAATGGAAAAGCGTCCATTTGTCTTTGATTATCGATATCTCAGCAACCAATGATCGCACAGAAATTAAAGGTGGGTTTCAAGAACTTGAATGACTTAACTTTTTTGTTTTGCATTTGAGCACTATCTGAAGCAAAAATGTGAGAAATGCTCGGAAATTTTTTTATTTTAAAAAATTATGAGCAAGACGGAGCGAAAAACGTGATCCTTAAATTTTTTTCAAAAATTCGATCGAGTGAAACAAGGAAACGGCCAGCTGGATTAATTCGATTTTTTATGGGCTTCTTGTGGATATATTGAACTGTAAAAGGCACACATAACGTTGGTGGTTTCCTCAATATTTTCGATCTAGCGCTTGATTTTCCAAAAAACCATCATTATTTTTATTTTTGTTGCATTTTCAAATTCTTGTGACAAAAAAAATTTCATTTGGAAAAGCAATAACTAGTCGTTGAAAAGAAGTTATTCAAGTTCTTCAAACCCACCTTTAACTTTCTGTGCGATCATTGGTTGCTGAGATATCGATATTCAAAGATAATGGACTCTTTTTCATTTGAAGACCGATATCTCGACAGGAAGTAGACGTATCAAGGTGTATAAAAAAAGAAATTAAAGCTAAATGAACAAAGTATCCGATCCGTGAAATGGTTATGCTGAAAAAAATTTTTCCACAGCCGTAGACCAAAACAAGACTTTTTTTTGTTTCTGGTTTTTCTACAATTTTTGATTGATAATTTTCAATTTTTCCAAAAACTAGACAGAACTAGTGTATTTTCTTGTTTTCTCTCGAAGTTTGCCTGTTGAAAACTGTCTAAAAAGGTTTTTTGAAACCTTAATTTTTTCCAGAAGTTAGTTTGAGATATAGAGAGGATTGAAACCCCATTGGGAAGTTGAATTAGAGATATGGGAAAAAATGTATGAACAGATTACAATTTGTGTGAATCTGCAGTTTGCGTTCATGAAAATGATTATTCATTAAGTTACAGGGTTTTTTTTTTCATGGAATCATAGTATCGATAGAACTGAATGAATTCTAATTGATCATATAATATTATTCATCATAGTTCTCAGCTGAAATAATGGGTTAGATGGAAAATTATGTAACGTTCTCCGAAAAACATTGAATAAGTAATTTTTTAACGAATAAAACACTTTGTATGCTTGAATGGCAACAGCGTGCATAAACAAGTATGAACCTACAATATTAAGATCTATCATAAAGCATAGCCCAATTTGGAAAGCTCAAATGGCTTAGATAAAGTAGAGAAGAAAGTGCTCCTTATCCCTTCCAGAATCTGTAGCTAAAATTAACGCAGGGGTCAAAGACACACACAGTATTCTATCGGATGTAGATATAATATCTAGATATAATTCTTACGAATTTTATGGCTAGCAAAACATCAATTGAATCCATTTTAGTAACAGCATCATCAAAGAATGAGTCCTGACCTACGAAATCATACGAATTACACCCTTTTTCCACCAGGAAACACACCCCTGTAAAATCGGCAACATCAGTTGCCACCGACTCTAAGGCCAAAGATCTTCTCCGAACGAATACCCATGGATTAACAGGGCAATTCCGATAATCTCATTATCTTGTGAATTAGAACGTCTAAATCTCGTTGTTAGCTGAATCGGTCGAAGCTGAATTTATAACCTGCCGTTTACATTCAGCAGGATATCCCTGCAAATTAGACCAATTATTGTACGAACAGGAATTCTTCAGTGAGGATTCACGTGGATTGCGAAAAAATAAAAAAAAAATTGTGATCATTCTGCGGTCGGAATTCGATTATCCAGCCTGTAATTTGTAGTAGATCGAATTTGGATTTGCATTTTTATCACGCTGTCCATTAGCCTCACAGGCATTCTACACTGATTTCAACCATTGATAGACAGATCTACATATTTTCCTGAGTAGGAAAAAAGATGTTTAGTTATTCATACAACCATTTGGGAAAGGAATTATTTCTCGCAACGGGCGTATTTCTGACTCACGAGGAGCGAATTACACAAAGAATGAGAGTTACGAAAAATATTATTTTCCGCAAATCGCCAGGACATTTTGACATTCCTTTCAAAATTTCTTGAAGAAAAAGTCAGTCCTTACTGTAAAGAAATGTCATTTCCTTACTGTAAGGAAATGATATTTCCGTACAGTTGTTAGTGTTCTACATAATTTACATAAATGATAGAAAACACATTGCTTATAAGGAATTAATTTATATTTTGAAAACATCAAGTCATTGCTGAATACATTTTTAAGATCAATTTGTTATATTTACAGTAATTTGACAGTTAGTACAATTATTTAACATTGGAGGAACACTCTTAGAACTATGAGAAACATTTTGGACAACATGCAGGGTGGAAGGGTCATTTTGTTGAATATTTTGTACTGTGAAAATTTTATTTGCCACCTCAACCTTATTGTTAAGCGATTCTTCGATATATCCTTCAGCAACGTTTGATGACTTCCATCCGCCATGCCTCTTTAAACTAGTTATGTCGGCACCAGAGTCAACCAATATTGTTGCAGAAGACCGACGAAAGCAATGACCAGTATATTCTGTCGGATTTACCAAGTTCAAATAAGTAGCAACTATTTTGGGCATTTTTCTAAATTTATGAATTCCTACCACTTGTCTACAACCCTTTCCGCTTTGACATTTAAAGAAAAATCGGTCACTGTTCATATTTTCTGGTCTTAACGAAACATCCTTTCGATAAACATTCAAGTAGATCTGATTAATTACAAATGATCTTGGTTTGTTGGTTTTCGAATCAGGTATGCTGATTAAAAGCTTAGATTTTAAGTCTTCTATATCGTGTACAGTCATTCGGACTAACTCATCCATTCTACAGGCCCCAGAAATACCAAATATTACAGCCACCAAAAAAATAAATAAAGCTATAATCTAAATAGAAATTAAAAACTTGTAAATTACCGTAATCATTGAATTTTCTTTATCTGGAGCTTCCTGGATAAATTTTTCAATTTCTTCCTTCGTTAAAATCTTAGATTTCTTTGCCCTATAACCTTGAGCTTGCCGTTTCAATAAAGAACGAAGTTTTGAGTATGTAGATATATCTACATTGTGTTTAAGTGCAAGGGTTGACTTCAGCATTGAATAATTGGCCCATAATGTTGAAGATCTCATCTTTAAACAAAGGTCTAGGAAGTATGCCATTACAACATTTTCTGAGGAAGAACTCGTATTTTTACTCATGCGATAATCTATAAAACGTCTGTATGCATTTTCGTACTTTTCTCTTGATTTCTTTGGCAATAATTCTAATGAAGCAGTATTCACTGCCTCAACCAGCTCTGGAGTAGTCACAGGAATGGAAATTTCATCATCACTTATCATTTTACTTTCGAGAACACCAGCAATTAAATTTATAAGCGTCAAGTTTAACAATTCAACCTCAATACGTTTCCATAGTAACCCAAGTAATTTTATTAGGAATTTCAAAGCGCCATTTAATTGGGAATAAAATTATCGCGTTTTTTTTTAAATCAATCAATATCAGTCGAATTTTAAACGATTTGCGGAAAATAGTATGTTTACCTCGTAGGAAAAGCCACATTCCTGGACTCTGTGTTGCTAAGTCTCGGCTTGCGCCTGGACTTAGCAATCTTCACAGTCGTCCAGGAATGTTAAGCTTTTCCTACCCGGTAAACAATGTACTATTCCCAACGTGTTTCACACAATATTTTTTCTAATTTTGAATGACGATGTGATTATTTGAATTCGAAATCAAAAGTATCAAACTATATTAGTGTATTAGTGTACAGGGTGAGTCTTTGACCCCTGCGTTAATTGTAACTATAGGTTCTTGAGATCAAAAGAAACACTTTTTTCCCATACCGATTTTCCATATTCAGCTGTGTTAGAAAGTTATAAGCATTTTAAGTTTTCACATCGGGCAAATATCCCTCTGTACTCCAGTTTAGTTTCAATGAAAATTACCTTCCACAGCATCCCCATTGAATCTGAATTGTTTAAAAACATTATTTTCCTTCTAAGAAATCAAATGAGGTCCATAATCAGAAGGAAGATACAAAATACTAATTTTCTGGTAAAAAAAATTAACACTATAAACATAGATCTTTGTTGTTCAACCATGATTTCATTCAACTACAAGATTATAAACCATTCCTTTTTTGTGAGAAATTCCAAAAAAACCTCATCATATATTTGTAATTTTCATCTTAAGATTTGCAAATCATGAAAATCATAATTTCTGTGAAAACTTCCAAAGCAAGAGGTGGTAACATTGTTTTTTCTCACTCAAAGCCAGAAAAAATCATCTATGATTTTCCAAACACTGATATTTCTGAAGTTTCTTCTCCTTGAGAGACTTTCTTGAGTATTGACCAGTGAACAGGTCTATGGGATCTCTTGATATCATGTTGTTAAAAATATGAGAATTAAGTTTTCTCACATCAAATCTACTGATAAAAATCTTAAAACTTGAAATTATCCGTTTTATAAATAAGGTATACTGTTTATGCTAATTTTGTTTTTAATTATTCACATAATTACAGAAAATATTTATTGCCCAAGTACATTCACATAATATTCATATTGACAGTTACAGTACAAGAATATGAAATATAAAGTTAATAATCTTAAAGGGATGTTACTTTCTGGATGATTATTTTCTGTACTAAATTCCAATAACAATTTACTTGGACAGATTACAAGTATTCCCAGATTTAAGTGTGCAATTATACTTGATTGAAGAAGTTGAGTTTGATCACCTAAATTTGCTTCTGAAAAACCAACTAGGTGTTCTTTAATAAAAAAATTATATTAGATCATTAATATGAATCTATTCTTTTTAGATTATAATTAATTACTCGACGTGCCCTGAATATGCGTAAATTTTTAGTTTTTATAATCAGAGTATTTGTTTTAATTATGTTAACAAAAACATAAATATAGAATATTTATATTATTTTATAGAATATTAATTTATTATTTAGAAAATATACCGAAGTACCTATGGATCTTTACTCTATTTATTATGGAATATTACTCTGGGTTAAATATTAAACAAGGTGCTAGACATCATCAATAATGAATACAGCAAATGGCAATTCAGATTTTGTGGTGAATGTGAGACAAAAATTTTTCAGTGGTTAATTTCATCTTTAGTGTTTAGTGGTGGAACCGTAGACTGGAGAGATTTCCTCAACCTTTTGTATTTTGTTTTTAAAAGAAAGGCATAAAATTGACATTGACATTGAACAAATCTGATTATTGCATGATTTCAGCACAGAATTGAATTTGGGAAAATCAGAAAATTTGGACAAAATTATATTGATTTAATTCCTTTCAACTTCAAATATCTCAAAAATTGTGCAATTTAGGAAAGAAGATAACGAATAATTTTATCTGCAAAAAGACTAATGATTCTAGGAACTACAAGATACGGACCATTAGTTCAAGTGATATTTATTTTTCATGCAATTTAACCAATCTGCACAGTAGTAGTGAGAAACCCACCAGAAATGGAATAAATCTATTGATGTCAAAACATGCATGACTGTTGTCAAAAACCTTCTACGAGATAACATTTCGATCGTTTGAATATTACAGGTGAAAATGCAATTTTTTTATGAAATTTCAACACCCTTTATCTTTTGAACGGGGCCAAATTTAGAAAAATGTTATTGGAAGAAAATGTTTCTTTCGACATCAACAATCTATGGTTAAAATTAACGCAGTTGTCAAAGACTCACTCTGCATAGTGAGTACACTCTGCATAGTGAGTACAGTTTGTAATGGAACAGGGCTGTGGTTGAAATGAAACTGAAAGTTTGTTTATTTGTAATCCAAGATTTTTGTTCGTTAATTCGTTTATATTCTTCTGTTCCAGCGACAGAGAGAACAGTACATTCATGACCAACAGTTAGTGCTATTTAATTGTTTTTTGAAAACTGCATTCCTGGATTTTTGACCTAATCATTCAAAATCATTGGATTTTGAACTAATGAAACATAAGTGCATCTAACTTCACGGATTATCCTATTCGATATTCCTCAGATACTCAAACAAAAGTCAATAATCTAAAAATGACTGTCCCTGAACACAGTATAAATCTCTAATAATTAATATTCATGATTTCAAACTTTTCAGTTAATTCATTTAATACCCAAGCAGTGTTTGATCGCTATCAGATTCTCAGCAATGTCGACCATCCAGCGTAAAGAAACGATAGCTCTACTCGACCAGGATTATAATAAAATTTTCAGAATATCTCCGCATAAAGCCGACAGGATTTCACGCCAGATGAACGAGATAATTGGATAAACTTGTTTAATTTTTGAAACATGGGCCCGTCAGCTCAGAAAATCTTCCGTTACGGCCTGAAACCAGCTGGCAGTTATCCCTATTTCTTTACTGCGAATTTCCAACTAGATGGGTAGCAAGTTTTCTCTACGCGAAGGAAACAAACTTGAATTCCGGAGAACTATCAAGGGGTTCGAAAGGGGGTAATGCAAATATCTCATAGTTCTGTTTTAGTAATGAAGATCTGTTGTTGACTTCCTTTCCGGTTCATTGTTTCTTATTTTAAATGCAACGACTTCGTTTTAAACCTTCGAAAGATTACTTTCGATAAGTTATCGCTGTGAGAGTTATTCTTTTTAATAACTTATAATTGATTATAATAACAAAAAAGTCAGTTTACATTGTCTGGCATTCAGGCGCATGCCTGAATACCAGTGCGTTCGTTGCCATGGTTGCTGCGCGTGTAAAGTACCCCTAAGAAGAATGTGATTACTCACTTCTTACCTAAAACTTGACGGAGATTACGCTGAAAATTTCGAAGAATTTCGCCAGCGCTTTCCAAATAAGCAAGTTCCCCAGGCAACTGGTGCATAAACTGAATGGTAATTTCGTAATAATAATAATAATAAACTTTATTGATCCTTTTAGACATTGTAAAAATGTATAGGTCAAATCATACAAAATATCGTACATTACCAAAGAAACACAAGAATAAAACATCAAGTTCAACAAATGGAGTCCTTAAGATACTCCTGAATACTATAATAACATCTCTTAAGTAATAAAAATTTAACCTCTCTCTTGAAAGACCTTTCACACATCGATTTCAGTCTACTAGGCAACCGGTTATACAATTTAATACCTAAATAACTTGGTGAGGACTTATATTTAGCTGTATGATGTCAAGGGAATGCAATAGTGTTATTGTGTCGCGTTCTATACTCATGAAAGTCATAGCATTTCATGTATTTACTCAGGTTCAGGTGAATATAGACAAGGCTATAAAGAATAAACACACACGGGAAGGGAAGAATATGAAGACGAAAGAATATAGGATGACATGAATCACGTGGGCGAAGATTAAACATTAAGCGTATGATACGCTTCTGAGCAATGAACACCCGATTGGACCACTCCGAGGAGCCCCAAAGTACCACGTTGTAACATAAATGACTATAAGCCATGCTGTAATAAACAGTCAGCAGCTCCATGACGGGGAGACAACTCCTGAGACGTGATAAGGCATATTAAACACTATTGAGCTTAGCACAAACATGATCCGTGTGGAGATACCACCTTAGATCGCCGTCCACATAGAGGCCCAGAAACTTAACGTCGCCTCTAGCCTCCAATACTCCCTGTTTGTGTTCTATAATGAGAGGATCACTTGGCCTATCTTGATTCAGAGACCTGACTATCACCGACTTCGTCAAGTTGAGTATAAGCGCATTTCTCTCACACCAATCAATAAAACATTGTATTATGGTCTCGCATAGCATCTTCAATTCCTGTAAACTTTTTGCTTTGACCGGGATAGAAGTGTCGTCAGCGAACATCACCACTATATAGGCCACCATATATGCAGGCAGATCGTTAATAAATAATATAAACAGAAGTGAGCCCAGGACAGATCCTTGAGCGACACCCAGGTTGTGTGCTCGTCAGATGTAAGGTCATTCAATCTCACATAAATTCTGCGATCAGATAGGTATTGGATCCGTAATCGATGCGCCGCTTTCAGGTCGTTTTTGTTTTACCGTGACTAAACAATGCCGCATGTGTTTTGAAGAGGGGGGAAAACAATTCGAACATGAAATGTGAGGCCACAAGTGATTATTGATGTTATATTTTTCTCGAAAATAAATTTATTTGCAATTATTTTTGCTTTGTTTTCTCTCATTTGCAAAACGGTCAACTGACTTTTGCCACACTCTGTATTTCCAGATGTCCTTATAAAATAAGCTGGAAAATATGAATCTGTCAAATAGAAAAATAGTATATTTCAGACCTTGTTGACCAGTCTTCAATTGAAAACTTTTTAAATTACAATATTTCTTTATTGATGAATTAACTAATTATAAAAGAAAAGAAATCGTTTAATCTCTCTATGAAAGTATAATCTAATACAACTGCTGCTAGATGTTGATGATGTGGCCCCTTACTTTTTCCTTAGAATTCTTTGAACAGTCTTCGAAGAAATCTGAAATATTATGGCCAATTTAATCATCAAAATTCACTTCGACACAACCTGTGACACAAGGGTAACTAGATGCTAGCGATGATATCTGCAGAGCCTCTGAAGAATTCACAGTTGCACCTATATTTTGCTTCACGTTCTCTTCTTTTTGATAAACAAGAAGAATAATTTCAGACATTTCATAGGAGCACGAAGTAGCAAAAATACTCAAACCAAAGATAGAATTTTTCAACAATTCGCTCAAAGTCAATAACAATAAGTAAATATGTGAAAATTGTCGATTATCATCAAATGACAGTTTAGGAGCAGCGTATGATTTTCAACATGAACAACATGAATTCAATTATTACTTGAAATGCACCTAGGTCGGCCGTTGCTGACTTTATTTCGTTTTTTCATAGCCCCACTTGATGACAATATATCTTGAACTTACTATAGGTTGACAAACCAATTCGTGGCGTCAGCATTCACCAGCAACGAGAGATTGATCCAATATTCTAATAGACTAAATTGCAGAACTGTGAAAAATAGTATAGGTACTAAAACATCCTTAATGAAACTTTCCATCTGCTACAGATTGAAATTCATCCACATCTTGTTTAGTTATGGTCAAAGATATTCTCAGCGTATGTGCCTTTGCCTTCCGTTCAAGTTGAGGAATGACGCTGGGAAATGTACTTACAACTATACAACCTCAAGAATTGATAATAACGCAGACAGACTGCAGCTCTGAATTCTTGGAATAAATATCATTCTTTTCCCAATTTATTCCCAATTATTTCATATTTTCCAGAAAATAGAATTCCCAGATTGAAGTCACGTAAACCATTATGGCATAATACGTTCTTCAATATGAACATAAGTGATAAAGAATTATGGAAGACTGAGTGGAACTCTTACGAAATGTTCAATAAGTATCTCGTTTCTGATCCTTCTGAAAAAGTTCCTGGTTTTGATCTTCCAAGAAAAATTTGGACAGTTCTTAATCGTTTGAGAACAGGTCATGGTCGTACCAATGGCATGCTATTTAAATGGAACTCAGTTCCTAGCGCAAGTTGTGAATGTGGAGAAGCAGAAGAAACAATACCTCATCTCATCAATAGTTGTCCCATATATAAATTTCAAGATAGTTTTAGGGCTATTAATGATGTTTCCAACTCTTTCTTGGAATGGGTTTTAAATTTCCAACGAATATGATATGTATTTTTGTTATTCAGTTCTTTTTTCTGCTTTTGTTTTTTTATTTCCAGATTCAATGTGAGCACCTTGAAGAAGTCTCTGTCTCCATCAATAGAAGATCACTCTTGAAGAAAGAAGTCCCTGAAATATATTTCAGCTTATTTTTGTATTTTTACACTTAGACGGGGAGCCAGGGTTTTTTTACTGGGTTTTTTTCCCTAGGCTTTTATGTCATACGCTGAATTGTATGACACCCCGTCACTAACCGCTGATCTATATGCTTTATTGTTTGCTAACTAAATATTGTCAGCCAAAAGTTCAAAAGAATATATATATATATATATAACACTGAGTACTTTGTCAGTAGTGAACAACTTTTGTAAGCTTTCAATTAAAGACGGAAATCAGTTAAAATACTTATTTCTATCAATTTTGCATTTGTTTTCAATTTACACCATGTGTTATATATATTTTCCGTCGACCTCCCAATAAAAGCTCTGTTTAACGTTCACAAAATCATGCATTAATGCACGATTTCTTTCTATTTTAATGCATGATTGTCATGGGCAACCGAATAGAGTATTCAGAAGTAATATGAGTAACGTCACAACTCGACTGATATTTCATTTTTATGTATGAGGCCTGTGACTCTCACTCTTCAATCACAGAATATACGCGTATTTATCTCTGGTTCCATTGTTATTTCACAGAGAAAAGCAATAATGAAACAAATCCAAACATAATCGATCTGTCAAATTACGAGTAATATAGCTGCTTTCAATCTTAATCTTAATCTAATATCGCCAGTTACTTTAATTACAATGAGTAACGATGTCAATATCCCCTTAACTCTCCCGGACGTTGCAGAAATGGCTAAAGCAGCAATTTTGACCCTGCTTCCTGAAAAAAGCCGACATTTGTATGTCAAAACCTAGGCACAAATCATGTCATGGGCGAGGAGAACGTTTTCAATTATTCTGAAACAGTTTTGTTGGCATACTTTAAGAGTGTTGCAGAAAAGCGATACTTAGCAAGTTTACAGCCAAGGTATTCAATGCTGAAAGCAACATTGAACGTTAAAAGGAATATTGATAAAAGCAGATATCACAAACTGGTGATATTTATTAAGGGACAAACAGTCAGTGGCGGCGTAAAGGGGGGGCGGTGGTGGCGGTCCGCCCCGGGTGCCAAGCATCAAGGGGTGACAACAC
Organism: Micraspis discolor; assembly: GCA_030674115.1. Taxonomy (NCBI): domain Eukaryota; kingdom Metazoa; phylum Arthropoda; class Insecta; order Coleoptera; family Coccinellidae; genus Micraspis; species Micraspis discolor. The sequence goes on from JARTUT010001740.1 coordinate 14,852,574, forward strand.
GGTGACAAAGAAATACCAACTCTGTCACGCAGATAGTAGCCGCTGGCGAAGTGAAGGAATCATTTCTAGGTTTCTTCTTTATAGCTGGAAAGGTTGCAATCGAACTTACGGAAAATATCCTTACGCAGTTAAAGAGTGATAACTTGGACTTTCATCTATGTCTGGCTCAAGGATATGATAACGCTGCAACCATGGCAGGAGTTCATGGTGGTGTGCAATCTATCATTAAGGAACACAATCCTAAAGCTTTGTTTATGCCTTGTGCTAATCATTCGCTAAATCTACGTGGGGTGCACTCTTTCATGAGTGTTAGTTCAAGTGTAACATTTTTTGGAACAGTAGAAAGAATTTACACGTTCTTTTCGTCATCCACACATAGATGGGAAATTCTAATGAAAAGTGTAGGCGTATCGGTCAAAAGACTAGTAGAGACAAGATGGAGTGCTCATCACGATGCTGTTAAGTCATTGAAGAATAATTTTGAGAAACTTGTATCAACACTCGAAGAGATGTGTGATCCCAGAAGCAGCAGAGAAAACGTCGATACAAGAGAAGCAGCATCCACACTCTTACCAGCTTTATGTGACTTCAGTTTTTTATGCTACCTCTCTTTTTGGTGTGAAATCCTAGAAGAAGTTAATCAGACACAAAAGTATATCCAAACATCTGGTCTATCGCTGGAAAAGTGTGTTATAAAAATTAAAGCCCTAAAAATTTTTCTTCAAACTCAACGTATACAAATAGTGGAAAGAGCTATTTCCTACGCAACTGAGAAATGTGAGGACTTGGATATCTCCGTTGAAAGAAGAGGAACCGAAAACGAATGCCAGGAGAAATGTCCCAAGATGTTGGACTAACATTGCCAGAAGAGTTGCATAGAGCTATGTTAGAATGTCTTGATAGATTTTACGAAGAACTAGAGCATCGCTACAAAGCAATGGATGATATTCTCATAACATTTGGTGTTGTTCATTCTGAAACTCTACTTATATCAACAGAAGAAGAACTTCGTGATAAAGTTCCGAATCTTACAAAAATCTATGATAAATTTTCTGCAGAGGACATTATTTTGGAGATTTTAAGACTTGGAAGCCGCCAGCATTTCTCTTCATGAAGCGATCCAATGAACTACCTTGGAGCTTCTGAAATTTATTGTAAAATGGGACTATTCTGAGTCTGTTCCAAGTCAAGCTCTATGTCTAAGATTTTTTTTAACTATTTGTGTTTCGGTGGCTACTTGTGAAAGAAGTTTCTCAAAATTAAAGTTAATAAAATCTTACTTAAGATCTACAATGAGCCAAACACGACTTTCCAGTCTATCCATATTGTCCATTGAAAAGGAGAGGAAAGTAAATTTTGATAATGTCATTGAGTATTTTAGCAAAATAAAGTCACGTAAACACGTTTAATATTTGTCGTTTTATTATGAGGGTGCTCGATAGAAAGTCGCCCCGGGTGCCAACCTATGCTACGCCGCCACTGCAAACAGTGGATTATATTCCTAAGGAATCGAAAGTTCTCGAGAAAGATCATGTAAAAGAGTTTATAGCAAATGCTCCAGACAGTATTTTCTTGATGTCGAAGGTAAGTATAAGACTCAATTAAAATAATTTTCTGAATTTTTTTTATTGTCACGTGGATATCAAATATGTAACTTCAATTTTTTTTGTATTTGAAGGTCGCTTTGATATAAGCGTATCTGGGGCATTGCGAAAAGATGAACTGTATAAGTTGAAGATAAATGATGTGCAGGATATGGGTTCGAAATTTTTGATAACAGTGAATTCATCGAAAAGGATATTCGCTGTAGTGTATAATGAGGAGCGTACACTTTGAATCCAATCAAGAGTTATATATCCTTGAGACCAATTCACACTCCGCACGTAAAGTTTTTCGTCTTTTACAAGAACTTTAAATGCTCAATACAACAAGTAGGAATCAATACGTTTTCGAAATTACCATCGTTAATTGCAAAATTTCTCAAATTAGAACAACCCAATCTGTATACAAGTCACTGTTTTCGGCGTTCTTCTGCATCTATCCTTTCGGACAGTGGAGCTTATTTTGCAGCTATCAAACGGCTTGGAGGATGGAAATCAACATCTGTTGCAGAAGGGTACATCGAAAACTCAATGAAAATAGATTAGAAACTGCTGAAAAAATTTTATGCGATAATCGCTCGCCAGTAATTACTATATCAGTTCCCACCAGTTCCACACATTCCTTATCGCAAATCGTCAGTAACGATGTAAATGTGGACTATTCAGAATGTTACATCTCGAAAATTCCGTCTATGAATTTTAATTTTAATTGGAACCATAAATATAAATATGACAAAGTGAATATCGAGATTTTCATTGTCAGATTTTATATTGTGAGAAATAAAATTCATTTGAATAAATAATTAAATAAATTAAATAACTATGTCATTGGAGTTTTGCAAGTGTTTTTAAAGTTTTTGCTTTGAGCGCATTTATCGTATTCCATACTTTTCAAACCATAATCATTCAACGCTCCGTAAATTTGCAGGAAACCGGAATCGCTACTTTCTTACTGGAAAATCCAAGTTACTGCTTTCCCGCAATCCAGAAAGAAAACTAATAAAAATAGGATCGCAGTGGAAATTTGTCCCGAATAAAACTCACAAAAGTTTCAAATCGTCTGGGAATTTTTTCCGGATACCAAAAACTCCTTTATATCGAATTCCCATTTGGTCGTATCATTTTCTCGTTCAACTTTGAACAGCAATCTGGATTCCTTTGGGGGTTTCATTCCCGATTCTTAGACGCATTCATTGACGCTGTTTAAACTTTCCAAGTATCTATTTCTTCTCCGCCTGTTGTTGTATGATTGACTCACCAATAGTCAGTTTATTTCAGTCATCAAGATATGTGTTTGAGGATGAAAAAAGAGGCAATCGACTGTCTGAATCTTCCGATTAGAATAAAATCGTATGGAAGTTGTGAGAGGTCGATGCACTGCTAAGTAAATAGCGCCATGCTGGTTTTCGAAATGCAGTCGTGTACCTATTGCACTGCCGGTTTAAAAATTTACAGTTGGTACTACACACTCTGGTTTAAATTCTTCACCTACCCGGCGACGCACAAGGTCACACCAGGTGTTCCAAAAATCTGCAACAACGAGAAGAATATTGAGCCCCGAGAAAAATATTAAATCAAAATAAAGAGGCATTTTTTTCAAACTGTTTATGAAATATTATATTGACATTAAATTAACTAACTTACCTCGAGGTTTGATTCATCTGACCACACGACATTTGACCAATCTTCTGCAGTCCAACTTCGGTGTTTTAAAGCCCATTCATATCGAGCTTTCTTGTTGTCATCCGAGAGCCATGGCTTCTTTCTGGCTTTACACCCTCTCAAACCAGCTTCCTGAAGTCATCTGCGAATTGTGCGAGCAGAAATTGATGGTGTAATTTCTACTGACAATTCAGCAGCAAGCCCGGAAGAAGTTTTTTTCCTATTTTTAACGACTCTCTCAATAACTGACGCTCTTGACGACCTGTAGTGATGCGTTTGCGCCCGGTTCTAGGCCTATTCCGATGAGATCCGGTAGCAGAGAATCGCTCAATAGCATATTGCACAGATCGGCGCGAACATTTCACAGTTTTGGAAATCTCTACTTGTGATTTCCCTTGCTCATGCAGAACCTGTATCTGCACACGTTTTTCTAACGAAAGTTCGTTTCTTTTTGGCATATTATAACGATATCACTCCAATATTCCGCAAACAATCACCAAAAGCAAACTAAACGACTGGATGTGTCCACAACGAAGGACAGTAGCGAACTGATAAATAAAGACAAAATGTGCAAAAATAGCAAACTTTATGGCACCCAGGGGTTTATTGCTTTTTGCGGCACATGTAATTATTTTTAATCCTTTTTAGAAGCCGACAAAAGAATCCTCAAACAATAGCTTTGTTTTTCCCACACTTGCTGTGCACCTGCGAAATTTTTTAGGCTGCTCAATACTTTTGGCCAAGGCGGTAGGTTGTCTTGTGTTGTTTTCAGAATTTCACTTTCGGTATTGTGAAAATGATCGACAACTGATTTTTCCTTCAACGAAGTTTTTCTGTTACTTTAATGATTCTTCTCTTCGCAATTAATACTTTCAAATGAATTTGATGAGTTTTGCTAATCCCAAATAAATCTCATTGAAAAGACAAAAGCACAAAAAAGAACTGAATAACAAAAATACGTATCATATTCGTTTGAAATTTATAACACATTTCAAGAAAGAATCGGAAACATGAATAGCCCTAAAACCATCTTGAACTTTATATGAGTTCAGTGCTGATGAGAGGAATAACACCTCGAAACCGGTCCACAGCTGCACTTGTGGTCTTAAAACTCTGGGATATCATATGTCAAACGTGACAAACTCGCCCTACGGAAAGATAATTTTTCATTGTCTTTCCTGCTATACGAAAACTATGATAGCATCTATAAATGATTATTTATTTAAAATACATAATTTACATTGATTGAAGTATTAGACTAGACGTTTCTGGGGAACTAGACATATTTGTATTCTTTCTGAAAATTGGGATTATGATACTGTTCGAAGTTCTCTACAGAGCTAAAATATTTTGAAGCTCAAAAACTTCCGGTTATACAGGGAGTGAAAATAAATTCGACGAAAAAATGTTTTTTCAAGTTTTCTATTCCTAGTATGATCAAGTATTCAATAGTGAATACATTTCTGTTAAAAACATTGTATTAAATCGAATAGTTTTCGAAATATCCAAAAAAAATTGGAAAAAAGTAAAATATGTTTCAGTCAGTAATATGTTCATTATTCTTATTTTAGATATCCTGAGCGTAAACCGTTTTTATAACATCGAAGAGGAAGGATGTGCAAAGGTTATGCATCTTTTGGATTTCAAAAATATCATCACAAGGTGTTTCAAATTTTGTGTTGAAAATTGTGCTCTTAAATTGGCCATAACTTCTGTTTTTCGAATTAGAACCCTATTTTTTTATAATTGTGTTGGATTCTGTGGTCAAAAATAATGATAATTTTTTCACATGATTATGCTCCTAAATTCAATAATTTCTGAGTTATTTGAGATTTTCTGGATTTATGGTGTACGTAGAGTCAAATTGATAGCATCTAAAAAAATTCAATGAATATTCTCTCGAAACCATGGGAACATTCTGTACCCATAGAAGATAAATTATCTGTTAATAATTCACAAGTGTCAGGTGTTATTGTTATTCGTTATCTTCATTTCTCGAGTTAACAAAATGAACCGTTATTCTAATTACGAAATTGTGGATCTATTTATGGGACAACTATTTATGAGATGAGGTATTGTTTCTTCTGCTTCTCCACATTCACAACTGGCACTTGGAACTGAGTTCCATCTAAATACCATGCTATTGGTACGACCATGACCTGTTCTCAAACGATTAAGGACTTTCCAGATTTTTCTTGGAAGATCAAAACCAGGAACTTTTTCAGAAGGATCAGAAACGAGATACTTACTGAATATTTCGTAAGAATTCTACTCAGTCTTCCATAATTCTTTATCGCTTATGATCATGTTGAAGAAAGTATTATGCCATAATGGTTTACGTAACTTCAATCTGGGAATTCTATTTTGTGGAATATATGAAATAATTGGGAATAAATTGGGAAAATAATGATATTTGTTCCAAGAATTCAGAGCTGCAGTCTGTCTGCGAATATGGGGAGACAATGTTAGACAAAACTGGTAACCAATGAACCGGTGTAGATCTTATGGTGTCAGTAATTATTCTCATGGATGTATTCAATTGTGCATCGAAGTTTTTTGTATGTGCACTATTAAATTATTTTCATTGAATGAAAACATGCTGAGGTGATGCCTCATGATGTTCATCAAAACAAGAATTTTTCTTTAGGAAATAACTCTTCTGATTTCAACTCGGCCAAATTCGAGATATATGACCAAATGACAGTAACTGTCACAGTAAAATCACACACAGTGTATCATTTTGTATACTTTTTCGAAAATATAACCCTGGGGGATCCCATCTTTTTCACTTCCAGGTCTATTTGAAATATCCTGTTTTCTCTTGTTGAAGTTTCAGCCCCATCTGGACTTTCATGAATACATACATATACGAGTCTCGCTACAAATAACAACAAACTTTGTAGTGCAGGAAGAGAACCTAATAAATTTTCAAACTTCGACAAAAGGCCGCGCGCTTGGATCACTTCAGTGCGAAGAGTTACCAACAAAAATATACATTTTTGTTCATTCAAAGGGATTTAGTGTTTGTTAACTCATTCTGCAGTAGTTTATCGTATGAATAATCAAATCAGAAAACGAAGGGTGTTCCATTCTATATAAGCGAATTCGCGTTTTCAAAATCGATTAAATTCAAAATAAGTGTATTCCAAAGGCATGTTTACTATAGCGCTGAAGGGCCATAGGCCCTGTCGATTTTTAGAATTTTCGCCAAATGAGAACATAAATCAATCAGGAATTTTAATTTGAAACAATTTATTCTATTTTACATGTTCTTTGAAGTAAAACACAAACTATTAGCAATTTTTTCAAGCTGTTTTTTTTAATTAAAAGTATGATCCTTTACAATTATAAGTGGAATAGAATATCATTAAAATGTCCACCACGACTGCGTCTGCAGGCATCAATCCGAATATCGAAATTTCCAATGACTTTCCGACATGTTGCTGGTGTTATTTCACGAATTGCAACTTGAATGTTGTTCTTTAGATCATTAATTGTTTGTGGCATGTTAGCATACACTCGACCCACAAAAAAATCTAATGTGTTTAACCTTGGAGGCCAATTGAAATCTGCATTTCGTGAAATTACACGTTGAGGAAATTTTGATCGCAAAAACGTAATATTTTCTCGAGTTATGTGACATGTAGCACCGTCTTGCTGCAAATAGACGTCAGACACATCAATATGATTCAACTGTGTTCATAAAAAGTCTCTCAACATTGATTGGTATCTCTCAGCATTCACAGTAACAGCATTTCTAGCATCATCTTCGAAGAAAAGTGGCCCAATGATTCCATTTGCCCAAAATGCACACCAAACAGTAACTTTTTGTGGGTGTAGAGATTTTTCATGAATAACACGAGGATTTTCATCCCCCAGGTACGACAATTTTGCTTATTGACGAATCCATCCATTGTGAAATGAGCTTCGTCACTAAACAATGGATCTGTCATTCGTTGTTCAATAATCTAACTAGCGAAATTATGACGTTGTAAATGGTCTCTTTCTTTCAATTTCTGGGTTAATCGAATTTTATAAGCGTGTAAATGCAGAATCTTCCATAAGTAGCCATAAGATATGCCTGATTCTTGCGATCGGCGCGAAATTGATGTTGTCGGTTCATTTTCAACACTTTCACTAACAGCAGCAATATTTTCATTTGTGCGTACAGTTTTTGGTCTTCCACTTTTTGGATAATCAGTAACACAACCAGTTTCTTAGAATTTTTTCATTAATCTCTGAATTGAAGATTGATTTGGCCGATTTTTCACACCAAAAAAATCACGAATTTTGGATGGGTATTTTTCAAAGAACGCCCATTTTTATAATATCTTTGAATGATGTAAACATTTGTTGTAATGTGTACCTGTCCTTGGTTAAAACTGTACAACCTTCTAATAAAACAAAATGGCTTATGTCATTTGAAAAGATGTCACGTGTAAAAATTATATAATGCTGACATCTAGGCGTCACATTTGGATGACCCTTTATATGCGGACGTGTCGCGAGAAAGTTTCTTTGCGAGAAATGACCTGAAGAACTTTCCTTCTGAATATGGTCACGAATTTGTGTTTATTATACAATAAAACATAATCCTTTCGGTGGTTGCTTTGATAATGATAGTGATTAAAAGGCGACCAGGCTTTCAATTACGCCCATTTGAGGGCTGTTATTAAATACCTTATACAAGAATCTTTGTAGATCGACACGACGATAATGCAAGTGTCTCACCGTCAAAGCTTTCGTATCTAGGATACGCTGAATCAAAGTAAAACATGAATTAAACTAATTAACACGTTTCCTTTGTACCAGCTGAGGCCGACGGGGAAATCTGAGTGTTTTCCCTGTTTCGAGGGAAATTTGTTAATTAGAATGAATCTAAATTCAGATTTATTGCTCAATCCAACCATCAACAGATTATCATAGCACCTCGCTTTCCAAGCGGTTTGGCTGAGAGTATGTACATTATGGATTTCCAATTAAGAATAGAACAGGAAGAAATAAGAATGGGGATACAAAATAATTCGTTTTCAAAATCAAAGATTGAAGTCGTTTTACGTGTTCAGGAATGACTGATTCACCTCTGCCATAATGTTAATTATCCTAATATTCCTTTAATCCGAATGCATTCATTCGTGCAACTCGTAAAATGCACAGAAAAAAATTGTTCATTTCCAGCAGACAGAGAGTATAATGAAGATAGCTGACATGGCATAATAACAAGCAGTAGCTTTGTAAATGATATTCTGTTCATAGAGCACGTGCTTGTTTGAAAGTAAATTAGCAAAGTCTGGATGTGACTTCTAACTGGCGTTGCAGCTTTTCTCATTTACGGAGTCTCAATGTCCATTTTCGTGTAAATCCAACCGTACATAACTTTGTATTCTAGTCTAGGTAGTACGGTTCGTGAAATGTTGTTCTGTGTTAGAGCATACCTAAAGGGTGTTCCAATGAACAGTCCCATTTAATTATTAGATCATGAATTATAACTTTCTAGTTTTTAATTATTAGTTTTCCATTCAAAGCCAAGAATTCGAATATTGGAAATATGTAAAGAAAAAACCAAAAACCTTGTAGGGTTGTGTATTGAGGTTACTCATTTCTATCATAGAAACACAATTTCAATGAGCACAGAATAGCTTTCGAAGAAATAGATCCACAGTGAATGCCATATTTATTTCCAGACAGATTGCCATAGAAAACAAATCCCTAGCGGCGAAAACGTAAGTAAATCGAGATGATGGATATCCAGGACATCCACGAGTTTCTGCATCGTAATTGTAATTGTATTTGATAGCCTACATCGAGATTATCAATTTTTGTCAAAATTGCTATTCTTATTGTCAACAAAAACACAAAACCTTCTATCAGATAACATATATTCTAATAGTTTAGTAATATTATTTGATTTCAGGGTTTATTTCTACTATAATAAAATGTATCCTGGCAACGTTTCGGGCAGTGTCCTTTTTCTAGCCTGTAAAAATATCACATACAATATACAACAATTAAAACGAACAAAATATTTTTTAGTTTACGATACCTATAGATTGTTTATCTCTATATTGCCTTCGCTAGCACATCAGATTAGAAAACCGAACATTGTTTTATCCAAACTGTCCGTTTCCAACCAACTCAACATTATATGCTAGGGTTCGATGTAATAAAAGCAATACAATAACAAAACGAGTAGAGTCCAACTCTGGCGAATATCTGCCAGATGTTTGGTTTAGCCTACAGGTACTCATTTCATCGAGCGCCAAATTTAAAATTCGTTGGTATTGCGCTACTAAAGAAATACGCTGTTTATCAATATACAAATTCACTTTCGAGAACGATAAAGTACATAATTTGGACTAGAATTTTCCGCTCTACAACTTTTGTGTAAAACTTTATCTTACTAAACCTTCTAATTCGCGAAAATGTCAGGAAAACCGTATCTTTCTCTATATTTTCAAGGATTTTTCAATGTTCCTGAAAATTTTAACACCTGCATTTTTGACCATATGTTTCTCTCATTATAACAATCAACATATCAAAAATGCAACTCTTTTCGAGAAAAAGTGATTTCAGCCCTTCCTTTACTGGACTATAAGGTTTCCAAGCAAGTGGTTCATTTTTCTGACATTGATAGGCATAGAACAAAGTTATAATAAAAAATTGCTGTAATTTTGGGGCTTTTGTGGAAAACCTTTAAGCGGTGGTGGAATATCGATTCAAGAACAGCTTCTCTATTAAGTTTGAACATTCCACCGGGTTTTACGCACTTTATTGCGTCTGCAGATGGCAATATACATTTCTTCGAAACTTCCATTCCATTTTCTTTACTGATATATCGTAGATGCTAGGCGGAGAACACTGGAACCCATAAGAGTTTTTATGAGGAATAAATATTCGTACATTTTTCGCTTTTCACAGATGTACGATCGTTTTTCTGAATAAAAATATCATATGCCGTGAGGGATTTTGTCGATTTTGGGCCATTAGAATTTATTATTCATGTGGGGTGTTTCTTATAACTCTGAATGAACTAGATGCATGTTTTTTTTACTGATCTGGGACAACGAGGATTTTAAGAATAAAATCTTCCATCTCACATCTAGATTCCGAATTCGTGATTATCTAGACAAGAATTCGAAATATTTGATTTTGTCTTATAGAAAAAAATTAGAAAAGTACAGACCTGCAGTCAGGAGCTTTTGCGTGCTTGTTACAGTAATCTAGAACAGTGTAATACTAATACAACCTCCACGATGGATAAACACCCCCGTTTCTGCAATTGATAGCATTATTATTTGAGAAACACTGCAGAATTATGATCACATTTCTGAAAGATGGGAGATAATTCTATTTGGAGTCGAGATAAAGTTCTAGTGATTGTAAACAACACAACAAACATTTCCGGTCAAAAAGTTCTGAACTGTGAAGCATGCTATAGTTCAATATGGTGGAAATAGTGTAGCCTACACAACAATACATACGTAGTATAGAGCCGTCCTTGGCAATCTGACTCCTAATAAGTGCTCTAGCATTTTTAGATTTCAATAATCTCTTCCTCAAATTCGACTAGACTTCTCTCCGTTCAAGTGAGTGAGATTTAACATCGTGCGCTCCCTATCTAATGTCTTACTCAAGTATCTTGGAATGAAAACTACAGTAAGTTGATTTTCCATTTCCTCATAGAGTTTCAATTAGAGTTTACGTTTACCTCAAAGGAAAACATTGCCGATAGCATCTCCTACGCCCAAACTGATCGTTTTCATAATCTCATCTGAACTACATCCTCTGCGGTTATATCCTATCAGGTTATTTATTGTTTTCATGTGGGCTCAAACCGAATAGGTAATCAGAATTCAAAACTGATACACTGAGTGAACTTATTAACGACCGTGTGTGAACAACAATGGAGGATGTGAAAAATGAAACAAAGAATGTGAAAGTTGATGTGGAGAGTGAAGAGGAAGAAGAAAGTAATGAAGATGAACCAAAGAAAAGGAAGAAAAAAATTAAACACAAACCAGAAGATGAACCGGAAGACGAAGGTTATAGTTTTATACAAATTTTTATACATGAAAGTTTCTGAAAACAATCATCGTTTAAAATTCTTCTGACAATGCAATTGAGATTTTTATGTCGGTTGTATTCTCAAACACCCTGTTTTTGATTTGAATCCCAAATTAATCAATAACTTGAAATATTCACCAAGATGAAGTGGTGTTTGTATGAAAATTCATTATAAATGCTGAATGAAACAAATATTTAGTCAAATCGCATTTCGTCAACTTTATTTAGTCACTCCGGGTGCCATAAAAATTTGATACAATTCACTGTCTATACGTAGTTGAGCTAAGTTTATGTTTATATCGCAAAAAGATCCTGTTAAAGATGGCTTTTTAAAAATAATAATTCGCATCTGGAGATTTATGGTACTCCGAATGATTTGATGAAAACAAATCATCAAATTATTTCCGGTAAATATAGAGATTTGAATTTTACCCTCCAGAAACGAAAAAAGGAAATATCATATGATCTCAAGGAATTAGAAGGATTAAGAAAATTTGTTGATGTTGATGCAGAACAATAAAATATCCAGTGGATTGATACTTTTCAGGTATAAATCAATATAAACAATTAATCAATATGAAACTAATTATTTCATAATCATAAGTAATTCGTAAAGGCTGCTGTAATAAGTAATAATAGACCTTATGATGTTTCATGTTTAATTATAATAAGTATTTTACTTCTCAGATTTTTCAGCTTTTTCGCTCACGTTCAGAGAAATTGTTATACCTATTAGTTGATTTTTTGTATGAAATTGAAGAATTCAGTAAGGTTTGGTCCATAATGGTGTTGAATAATAGACTTTCAATCAAAGTAATTTTCAAATAAATAGTAAGATTCATTCGAAATGTAAAACCTAATGAATGTTGGCGTAACAATTGTTGTGAAAAACAATGAAAATTTGTGGTAATCTGAATCTTATTATTTATTTGAAAATGAATTTCCACCAAGTAAACACCGATACAATTAAATAAAGGAATTTTCTTCTGATTGAAGAAACATGTATCTACGAAAAAACTTCTGCTGCTGAATTCCATCGAATTTCTTACAGGCATACTGATAATATATCATACAGAATGAATATCTACAACAATAGTTGAATTGAAAAATCCGATTAAATGACGAAAATAGTCGTACACTTTCAATTGAAAGATCTTCGGTACATGTTCAGATTTTTATTGATTTATTTGCTTTTTTCAAGAATGACTTGTTCATTTTAACTATTCGATAATATTGGAAGTCTCTCACTTTTAAAACAATTCCATTCTTTCATATCCAACGTAATTCTATAGAAAACCATAGAATGCAGTTATATATTTCTGTGTTCGATTTGGTAAAATGAAAAATTTATTTATGCTAATTTTGAGGTTAGTCATTTAAACACTGAATGATTTCAAAGTGGCACATAAAAGTTATTGATTTTCAACATATCACTCAATAAGTTTTTAATCAAAATTCATTTGAATTTTTTAATTGAATATGAATACCTGAAGTGACGAAAACCAACAAGGCAAAAGTCGAAGCACGTCTGTTATTTTTCATTGTTCAATCAATTTTTCTGTAGTTTATTTTTTCATTTCATTATACAGGGTGTAACTGAATAAGTGTAAAATATTTAAGGAGGTGATTCCTATTCGAAAAAAGATAGGATCTTTCATATAAAGAAACTTCATTGAAGCATCCCTTGTTAAGATACAGCCCCTCAAAGGAAGTACATAAAATTTGTATAACAATTTTTTTCATAAGCACCAAAAAAGTTACAATATTGAAATTAACCTAATTAGTTTTGTTTTTTTACCATTTAGTCGTTTAATGAAGGTACGAACTACAGAATAATAATAAATCCAGTTCGCATTTATTTATTTATTTATTTATGAAAACAGGATACAAACAGGTTACACCCAAAAAAGCATCCAATTAAGACTAACAAAAATATTAAAAGTGTTTAAAAAAGTGAGCCGTTACTCGGAAAAATTTCACATTTTTACGAGAAAAATTTATATGCACATATTTTTCGCTATAATAAAAAGGAGGACCACGAAACACAGACAAAAATGCACTCTCAGTTGCACCTACAAGAAGGCAAAAATAAATCACGAAAGAGATAAACCAGGATCAAGGACAAAAATCCTCCTACAATTATTCTTGAAGGAAGGCAAGGATGAAACAAAAATATCCAAATTTCCTGACATACTTATTAAAGAACTCACACATTCTGGTCAAAGGAGAATTTCTACCAATGTTCTGATAGCCCCACCATGAAGCAGTTGCCTATTTCTGGTTTGTCTTGATGGCACATGATAATACACAAATGATGTCATCTCTGGGGAATCGTAATAGTTCCTCAACACCTTGTACAGAAAAACCAGATCGGAAACTATCCTCCGTTGCTCCAAAAGTTGTATACCATAATCATTGCGGATCGCACCTATTCCCAATGTAACATATTCTCCAGTCATCCTAAAGTGAAGGAACCGAATAAACTTATTCTGAAGTCTCTCAAACCGCAACTTATGCCCACTATAGTATAGGGGACCATACAACACTGGCATAACTAAGCATAACTCAAGACGAACGAATTATACTAAGATCTTATTGCTGCCTCAACTTGGAAATCTCTGCACAATCTACACAGGAAACCCAACATCTTCTTTGAAGCTGACATGACAAAATCGAAGTGGGCATGGAAATGAAGTTCAGAGTCGAAGACAAGATCTTTAATTTGCTCCACTCTATCGACGATATTCTGATCCAATTGATATTGATAATCGATCCTTCTAGATTTCCTGGTGAAAGAAATAGAAGCACACTTTTTGTAGTTAATTTTTAAATAATTCTTAGAGCAGTAAACCGAGAACCTCTCGAGATCTTCCTGAATCTTCAGACAATCTTCAACACAATTTATCCTCCTGAAGATTTTCAAGTCATCGGCATATAGAAGAACTAGACAGTGTTGGAAACAGTCACCAATGTCATTGATGAAAATCAAAAACAGCAGGGGACCAAGGTGCGAACTCTATCGATGTACCTATCTCAGTAGTTTATGTTGGGCAAAATACATTTAGAATGAAACAGGCTATCGGAAATAAATTTTTATAGAGTAAACAAATAATAAGACAAAAAGTTACATTGAAAATAAACTTTAGGGGTTGCGTTTCCCACCCTTACAGCCATGGGGTTATCCAAATAAATAACTAAATAAGTGTAAATCTTTTGCTTGTGAGATTTTTATGTCGGTTGTATTCTCAAACACGCTGTTTTTGATTTGAATCCCAAATTAATCAATAACTTGAAATATTCAACAAGATGAAATAGTATTTGTATGAAAATTCATTATAAATGCTGAATGAAACAAATATTTAGTCAAATCGCATTTCGTCAACTTTATTTAGTCACTCCGGGTGCCATAAAAATTTGATACAATTCATTGTCTATACGTAGTTGTGCTAAGTTTATGTTTATATCGCAAGAAGATCCTGTTAAAGATGGCTTTTTAAAAATTATAATTCGCATCTGGAGATTTATGGTACTCCGAATGATTTGATGAAAACAAATCATCAAATTATTTCCGGTAAATATAGAGATTTGAATTTTACCCTCCAGAAACGAAAAAGGAAATATCATATGATCTCAAGGAATTAGAAGGATTAAGAAAATTTGTTGATGTTGATGCAGAACAATAAAATATCTAGTGGATTGATACTTTTCAGGTATAAATCAATATAAACAATTAATCAATATGAAACTTATTATTTCATAATCATAAGTAATTCGTAAAGGCTGCAGTAATAAGTAATAATAGACCTTATGATGTTTCATGTTTAATTATAATAAGTATTTTACTTCTCAGATTTTTCAGCTTTTTCGCTCACGTTCAGAGAAATTGTTATACCTATTTGTTGATTTTTTGTATGAAATTGAAGAATTCAGTAAGGTTTGGTCCATAATGGTGTTGAATAGTAGACTTTCAATCAAAGGAATTTTCAAATAAATAATAAGATTCATTCAAAATGTAAAACATAATGAAGCCACAGTGTTGGCGTAACAATTGTTGTGAAAAACAATGAAAATTTGTGGTAATCTGAATCTTATTATTTATTTGAAAATGAATTTCCACCAAGTAAACACCGATACAATTAAATGAAGGAATTTTCTTCTGCTTGAAGAAATATGTATCTACGAAAAAACTTCTGCTGCTGAATTTCATCGAATTTCTTACAGTCATACTGAAAATATATCATACAGAATGAATATCTACAACAAAAGCTGAATTGAACAAGTCATTCTTGAAAAGTCCAATTAAATGACGATAATAGTCGTACACTTTCAATTGAAAGATCTTCGGTACATGTTCAGATTTTTATTGATTTATTTGCTTTTTCAAGAATGACTTGTTCATTTTAACTATTCGATAATATTGGAAGTCTCCACTTTTTAAAACAATTCCATTTTTTCATATCCAACGTAATTCTATAGAAAACCATAGAATGCAGTTATATATTTCTGTGTTCGATTTGGTAAAATGAAAAATTTATTTATGCTAATTTTGAGGTTAGTCATTTAAACACTGAATGATTTCAAAGTGGCACATAAAACTTATTGATTTTCAACATATCACTCAATAAGTTTTTAATCAAAATTCATTCGAATTTTTTAATTGAATCTGAATACCTGAAGTGACGAAAACCAACAAGGCAAAAGTCGAAGCACGTGTGTTATTTTTCATTGTTTAATCAATTTTTCTGTAGTTTGTTTGACAAAAAGTTACATTGAAAATAAACTTTAGGGGTTGCGTTTCCCACCCTTACAACCATGGGGTAAACCAAATAAATAACTGAATAAGTGTCTTTTTGCTTGTAGGAAACGTTGGGTTAATTTCAATATTGTAACTTTGTTGGTGCTTGTGAAAAAAATTGTTATACAAATTTTATGTACTTCCTTTGAGGTCTGTATCTTTACAAGGGATGCTCCAATGAAGTTTTTTTATACGAAAGATTCTATTTTTTTCGATGAGGAATCACCTCCTTAAATATTTTACATTTATTCAGTTACACCCTGTATTATAATAGAGATGAAAATATTCTTCCTTTTATGATTCATGGAAGAGTCATTTCTAAAATAAAAACTGTATCGAAGATACCTCAATCGAAAGTTCACGACTACCAAAGTCATTTTCAGATTTTCATTAATATACAACAATGTTATTCATTGGTATTTTCATATTGATGTTACTGATTATTTATAACCAATCAGTGTTACTTGAAGGTTTTTGATGACTCGATGGTACTCGTTTCGACAATTCTGATTTTTCTATAGAATCTACGAAATCCATGATTTCATAGAAACTGAAAGACACGAACGGCTTTCCAAACAGTCCTGTTCATGTATAGATTTCATCAATATTCCAACGCTTCATGGTCCATTCTCCATGCTCCAAAACAAGGGATTCTCTCTTTACGTGTTGCCAGCTGAAATGTTTGTTTAATTAATCATTCGGGGGCTATTAGAATTCTGTTTGCGTTGAACGCATATAAGCCACTGGTATAAGGTTCAACCTAATATGTACTATATATTCGCCCAGCCGTAGAATATAGATTTCCCCTTCGGCGGCTATTTCTTCTACAAGAAAATCTGGAATTTGTTTATATTGGAATATTGGATTTTGAAATTCTAAGAAAAAGACCTTGTTTGCTTCCTAAAAAGTAAGAGTAGAAAGCAGCTTAGATTAGAATATAAATGGAACGGGAGATGCTGGATATAAAGGGTAATTCATTTAGAGGTACTCTTTGTGGTGTGGTTTAGTTGCAGATCACACATGCATCGTGTAAACTGAAGTGATATTCTTGTTCAGCAGTGTCTGACATTTCATATTGGAATGACCTATCCTGGCACAGCGTCTACAAATTGTTCAGCTTTATAACGAATTAATGTGCATCGGGCTCTTAGAGCGATTTATGGTCAACATAATCGGCCTACCGAAAGCATAATTCGCTCTACCATCTCTAAGCTTGAGACTCAATATTCATTGTTGGATAATACTTGACCAAATAGACGACATCCAGCTCGTAGTGAAGATAATATAACGGCGGTGGGGGAGAGTTTACGTGATGACTCAACAGCTTGGCCTTTTGTATTCAACGATCTGGTAGATTTTATCTAAGGATCTTTCTTTGAAAGCTTACAAAATTCAATTAGTTCAAGAACTGAAGCCGACCGATCTACCCAATCGTTTTGGTCGTTGGGTTCTGGACAAGCTTGCAGAGGATTCACTCTTTTCGACAAAAGTTTTGTTCACTGATGAGGCTCATTTTTGGCTTAATGGGTTCATGAACAAACAAAATGTGAAGAACATCCCGAAGAGTCTCAAGAATTGCCCTTAAATTCAGAAAAACAACTGTTTTGTGTGATTTATGGGCCGGAGTAATGTGAGGGGATTTGTTAAAACGTTTGCGCAATGAAAACTGAATTATTTATGTGAAGAAAGTGCATATTTCTTTCGAATGTGGCGAGATTTGTATATGGTTTCAATTAATATTGTGGACTTGAATATGATCAAATAAATTATTTAGTGAATACATTTTGAAGAGTGGTAATTGGGTGAAGCAAATGGTTTTTAACAACTTCAATGGCTATTTCTTCTTTTTTATCATAGGTTTCCTGTCAATTAATTTAAATAATGCATTTTAATTTCCAGATGAACCATCTCCATCAGAAGCTATAGCTGTTATTGAAGATGAAGCTGACGTTGTGGCCACTAAAACAAGTAACTCTTACGCCGCTAAAAAAACAGTAGCCCAAGGTATTTTCAATTGCATTGTTTTCTAATTCTAATAATTGTGTATTCGAAAACGTTCTTCTGAAATGAAATGTCAAAAAAAGCTATTTCTCAAGAAAACTTCACTTCTTTTCAGGGTATGGTATCAAAATTCCTAAAAAATTTTAACCTAATTTAGGTTTGAAAAAATCAGAATAAATTGAGCCTGACACCATTATCATCGTACTGGTACTTTAAAAGAAATCCCTAACATTATTGTAATTTTTTTCAGGCATGATGGACATTGCTCTAATCACCTCAAATGCTAATCAATTGCGCTACATAATGGAGTATGCCAGTGAAACGAGGATGTACTACCTCAATCTAGTACTTATATCAGTATCCTTATTATTACAGGTTGCTGTAGGCGTTTCTCTTTTATTCAAAGGAAGATATCAGTTGAGAGGAGACCCAAAACATAAAAATGTCTCGAAAATCAACAGTTTTTCAGTTATTGGTGTATTTCTTGTTACACTAATCAATGTATTCATTGCCAGTTTCACTATGAGTGAAAAAGCTGAGCCAGTGAAACAAACAGCTCCACAAACGATATAGTTTAGGAATTCTATATAATTTTCCGAGTAAACTCAAAGTAACAAGAATTGTACGTGCTTTTTGTTTGCAAGATTATACAAGCTATTATAAGGTTAATTGTTTATGATCTCTTTGTTCATTAAATGATAGTAAGTTTGTTTGTTTGATACTTTGAACCTTCTGTACTTGCAAAAACCAACCACTGGATCTCCCGTCAAGTAAGAAAGGGGCAAATAGAAGGGATTATTGAGATGGGGTTGCTAATACATGTGGATGAAAAGTGAACCCCGGAGATATCTTTTATGTTATGTCAGATGCTAGATGTTAATGTAATACCCTAATCGAAAATATATGATGAATAACTGACATTTCACGATTATAAGCAAGTTTCCCCAGAAAAGGGTCCTATTTTTATCTACTGGGACCCATGTTCACGATGGAAATCATTGGAATAATAAATTACGAAATTGAAAAATATAAGAAACATCCAACACGCTCAGCGCCGGCCGAATCGAAGGTAGAAATCGAGTTTGCGTTTTTACGATTTATGATGGCTGTTCAGAATTCAGATGGAAATTGAATTAACAAGTATGCACGATATTGCCTTTTCACTCTCTCGACATTTCCAATTTGAGAAGGCGAAAAGATTTGTTCGTGCCCTGAGTAAAAAAGTTTGATTCGTGTCCTTTCGAGATGTGATATTTTCGCTCTATCGGTTAGGTTATGGAAATTATTCAGCCAAATATTAATTTCAAGGTGATGGAGGAAATGAATTCATAGTAAAAAATTTCGAATTTCGGTAGAAAACAGCTTGCTTGAGGACTGGTACTAATTTTTGTGCTGTATTGTAAATCTCTCTGAAGAGAAATGGAATATCATTTCTATAATTCTGTGGGATAGTTGAATACGTCATCCTGATTTATGGCTGTGCCAACTGATTTGTGAATAAAAATTAATCTTAGTGCGAAATTTTGAATTACTGCATCGAAATCAGACACATCTTTGTGTTTTGCCACCGATATTACTTGATAACTTCTAACTTCTCTTTCAGTGTTTGATCAACCAGATCTGGCGCTAGACTATTTAACCTTCAAGGCATCACCCTTATCGTTGAACTCAACAAAAATTCTGAGCTCGGGCCTAAGTAATCTCTAGTCTCTAGTGGAGAATGAGGTGGATTTTTATTGGAGGTGGGGGTATCTATAATATTCTTAAATACTTGAAAAAATATTATATTCAATAAAATCACAACAATCTTGGTCTCATTAAAAAAAATGGGTTCATTCTTATATTAATAATAATAATAAAGGTCTTTATTTCCAATAAATAGAAATCCCAAGGGGAAGTTCACCCAGAGGTGTTCTACCACTTATCCCTTGTTACAGTTAAGCAATTTGGGCATTTACCATTTATAAAGATAAAATAAAAAACAAAAATGAAATAATACATTTCTGAGCATACTCAATAGATCTACATCTTATTCTCGGAGACTGATTTTTAAAAACAAATTAGACACGGCCAAGGAAGTAATCTTTTATGTCAGTCCTAAATCGATTTTTGCTGAGCTGTTTCAGGTGTTCAGGAATATTGTTGTACAGTCTATAAATATTATATCTGAAACTTCTTTGAAAGGTAGATGTTCTGTGATGGGGACATGACAGTAAATTCCTATATCTTATATTGACGTTATGAACATCAGCTCTATACCTTAACTTACTAAAGAGATAGGGTGGACATCTCTTGACTACTATTTTGTGATAGGTACAGACAGCATAACATTCGAATCTAAACTTCATCGGCAGCCAACCCAACTCCTTCAGCTTGTGAGATACGTGATCAAACTTTCTGATACCAAAGATGAACCTCACGCAACTGTTCTGAACGCGTTGAATTCTGTTAAGAGACTCCTGGTCCAGGCAAAAAGCATAGACAGTAGAACAGTAGTTAAATTTTGACAGAACCAAAGACTCACAAAGCAGTTTTTTTGTATCGATCGGTAAGTAGGATCTATGAGGGAACATCACTCTAAGAGCCCCATAAGCACCACAAATTAATTTCTCAATATATTCCCGGAACCGCAGTGACTCGTCCAAAATCAAACTTAAGTCACGCGCACTTTCAACGAAATCGATAACACAACAGAACACACAGAAACAGAAGGTTTGAGCTTATTCTTGACAAGTTGCTTATCGTTTCTGGAGCCAAAAGCAAGTGCATATGATTTCCGCGCATTCAAAATCAAACCATGCTTCTTCGCCACTTCACATAAGCTACCCAAATCCTCATTAAGCATAATTTCCGCAGCAGTCAACTCATCAATGTAGAAATCCAAGAAGAGCTGGAAGTATTAGTATTAGTAGTATTAGTATTACTTATCAAAAATCTACAACAGTGAAGTCAGTCCAGCAGATGACCCCGGTGCAAATTCAATACTAAACAGCCATGAGCAAATTCCAGTTCATTTTCCCAACTCATCAAAAACGAACCTTGTGGTGTTTAGAACCAAGAATTCCCGAATTACGCTAACTGATACCATTAACTTGAATGATGTAGATTTGAAACCAGTTCATGGTACAAGATTTCTTGGGGTACACATTGATGATTTCTTGGATTGGGATAATCATGTGGTAGAGACTGGGCTGAAACTGGGTAGCATTGGTTATGGAATCAGAGTGGTAGCTAGACATATGGATGAAAAAATGCTGAACATATTGTACCATGCTAATTTTGAGTCAATACTCAAATATGGAATTGTGTTCTGGGGATGCAGCTCCAACTTTCAACACCGTTTTGTAGTACAAAAAAGAACAATAAGAACCATGAGGCATATGAAATTCAGAGATACCTGCAGAGGTGTTTTCAAGGATATGGAAATTATGACTGTATATGGGTTTTATATATTTGAGTGTCTGACGTTTTTTTTAAGAACCTGATGGAGTTCAGATCTAATTTTGTCCATAGCTATAATACAAGAACAACAAATTTCATTTATCCTTCTCATAGACTGACAAGTACAGAAAAAGGTCCCTATTATATGTGAAAGAGAGGTTAGCTACTGGCGAGAAAGATCTCACCATCAAGTACATTAAGGGCAATCCAACTATTGTCAGTACTTCGTCCCAGTCTCGCAATACTATTCCAAAAAAACTGAATAACCTTCATACCTGGTCCGTTTTCTATACTAATATCCAATCTCTAATGTCTAAACATGCCGAACTACTCGCTTTCGTACAGCTGCATAATCCATATCTAATTTTCATTGCTGAATCTTGGCTACACCCGTCAATTCCGAATTCTGCTTTTCATATCCCCGACTATACAGTCTATAGAAGTGATAGTCGCGACACACCAGGATACAGAGGTGTATGCATATTTGTTCATAAGAACATATCCGACTCCTATAAAATTGAATCGGCACAGAACGACTGGATCGACATTGACAATATCTTTCTAAAAAATCTCCGACAACCACTTTTCTCTTTTCGTTGGATGCATTTACAGACCTCGATCTTGCCCCGCCGACCACAGTTGCGCCGATTTTCTGGCCTCTGCATCTAGAACCTACGACAATGTTTTCTTCACTGGGGACTTTAATTGTCCTGATCTCAAATGGCCAATCACTCACCCACCCCTTGCATCTTCACCATCATTTGCTTATGCCAACTTAGCCCTTAACTCCAACTTGCTGCAGATGGTCAGCAAACCTACAAGATATCGTAGCGGTCAAACTCCTCTTTACTGGATCTTATTTTAGTCTCCGATCCTCAACTTATCTCTGAGTTAAACTACCTTCCTCCTCTTGGCAAATCAGATCATATTGCACTGACAACAGAGTTACAGTTCCGCACACCGACGGTTCGGCGTAGCCAAACCAAGACCATACGAAAAGTCAACTACGACAATATCGCCGAGGAGCTCAGGAAGCTCGACTGGAAGTCGCTCCTGTCATCCCTTGACACCGTTGACCTGCAATGGAGAACATTTGTGAATGAAGTGACCAGAGCCACCAACTTGCACACTCGTGTCATACAAATCAGGCATAACCCACTGAAACCATGGATCAACGAACACTCATTCCAGCTCCTCAGAAGAAAAAGATCATTATGGCAGAGGTACCTACGATCTCGATCCTCCACGGACTACGATATTCACCGCAATTTTTCCAACCAACTTTCCACCTCTCTTCAAAATTCTAAAACTTCATTCGAGAACAATCTCGCCTCTTCCAAGAACAAGAAGAAATTTTTTAAATATATTAAGTCCTCCTTAAACACTAGTGTAGGCATCCCACATGTCAGGAACCATTTCGGCACTATAAGTTCTGATGCTAAAGAGACAGCAGACATCTTAGCAGAGGTATTCTCTCAGAACTTCTGTCCTGAGCCACCTGGACCCAAACCAACACCACTTTTCCCTCGCTGCGGTACTGAGATCTCGAGCATTGAAATTAGTGAGGAGGTCATTGAGAGACACCTTTAAGACTGAATGCCTCGTCGGCACCCGGTGATGACGGTATATCACCATGTCTTTTGAGGCGATGTGCCTCGGCATGTTCAATTCCCTTAACATCATATTCCGCATGTCACTCTCCTCCGCCTCACTCCCCTCGGACTGGCTGTTCGCCTGCGTGACCCCCATATTCAAGAAGGGGATAAACTTTCTCCCCAGAATTATCGGCTAATCCTCTAAAGCCAAACAAACGACCTACATGTT
Source organism: Micraspis discolor (assembly GCA_030674115.1). NCBI lineage: Eukaryota > Metazoa > Arthropoda > Insecta > Coleoptera > Coccinellidae > Micraspis > Micraspis discolor. The sequence goes on from JARTUT010001740.1 coordinate 14,875,962, forward strand.
TTGTAAATCCTTTAAGGGCTGTGACGACCGAACGTTTGGCTTGATTTACAGAACATATGTACGCCCAGTTTTGGAGTATGCTGGCCCAGTCTGGTGGTGTACTACTAGGGGTGACATTGATATGCTTGAGTCTACGCAGAGGTGGTCAACTCGTGTTCGTTACGGCTTTCCCAGACCTACTTATGAAGAACGACTCTCCATTATGGGATTGACCTCCTGTGAGGATCGACGTACGCGCGGAGATCTAATCTTTTCTTACCGAGCCATGCAGGGCCACTTCGGTGACAAAATCTGTGCGATGTTTCCTTTGAACACTAATAACCTGCGTGGCCACAGTTACAAATTGAACAGAGAGAAATTCAAGACATCTCAGCGTCAGAACTTTCTGACGAACAGATTATTCAACAACTGGAACCGTCTTCCTGATCGAGTCGTTGTGTCTTCCTCGGTGAATCAGTTCAAGAACAGTTACGACAAATGGTGGTCTGCACAATCTACTAGATTTCCTTGATTTCAATCTTTCTTTGTATTTTTGTTTCATTCTCATTTTTCCTGTTGTGTGCTTGCTGTTTTTCATTTAATAGATACTATATCACCAAAATTGTTTACCTTGGCATTCATCAAAATCGACGGATCATGTCTCAGCCATCTACGTTTTGCGGACGATATTGTCCTCATCTCAAAGGATCCAGAGGAGCTGAAGGAGATGATGACACAGCTGAACGAGGCTTCAAAGAATATAGGACTAAAGATGAACATTAATAAAACCAAGATTATGTCACCAACTTACATCCAGCTGTCACTAGATAACGAGATTATTGAGAACGTCGACCAGTACATATACCTCGGTCACGCCATTAAACTGGGAAAAGATAATCAAAGGTTAGAAATAACCCGACGAATTGGTCTTACCTGGGCCGCCTTTGGTAAACTAAAACATGTCCTCAAAAACCCCGGTATACCAATAAATTTAAAGCGTAAAGTCTACGACACGTGCATCCTACCAGTGGCAACGTACGGCCTCGAAACGATGACGCTCACAAAACACAGCGCAAATCGTCTAAAAACAGCTCAGAGGGCCATGGAACGTGCAATGCTCGGAATTTCTTTGAGGGACAAAATTATGTCAGTCCTAAATCGATTTTTGCTGAGCTGTTTCAGGTGTTCAGTCTATAAATATTATATCTGAAACTTCTTTGAAAGGTAGATGTTCTGTGATGGGGACATGACAGTAAATTTGTTATCTTATAGTTTTACGTTAGAACATATCCTCTATACCTTAACTTACTAAAGAGATAGGGTGGACATCTCTTGACTACTATTTTGTGATAGGTACAGACAGCATAACATTCGAATCTAAACTTCATCGGCAGCTAACCCAACTCCTTCAGCTTGTGAGATACGTGATCAAACTTTCTGATACCAAAGATGAACCTCACGCAACTGTTCTGAACGCGTTGAATTCTGTTAAGAGACTCCTGGTCCAGGCAAAAGCATAGACAGTAGAACAGTAGTTAAATTTTGACAGAACCAAAGACTCACAAAGCAGTTTTTTTGTATAGATCGGTAAGTAGGATCTATGAGGGAACATCACTCTAAGAGCCCCATAAGCACCACAAATTAATTTCTCAATATATTCCCGGAACCGCAGTGACTCGTCCAAAATCAAACCTAAGTCACGCGCACTTTCAACGAAATCGATAACACAACCAGAAACAGAAGGTTTGAGCTTATTCTTGACAAGTTGCTTATCGTTTCTGGAGCCAAAAGCAAGTGCATATGATTTCCGCGCATTCAAAATCAAACCATGCTTCTTCGCCACTTCACATAAGCTACCCAAATCCTCATTAAGCATAATTTCCGCAGCAGTCAACTCATCAATGTAGAAATCCAAGAAGAGCTGGAAGTATTAGTATTACTTATCAAAAATCTACAACAGTGAAGTCAGTCCAGCAGATGACCCTAACCAATGATATTCCATATTACAATCAATTCTTATACCTTAATTGTTATCGGTGCAAATTCAATACTAAACAGCCATGAGCAAATTCCAGTTCATTTTCCCAACTCATCAAAAACGAACCTTGTGGTGTTTAGAACCAAGAATTCCCGAATTACGCTAACTGATACCATTAACTTGAATGATGTAGATTTGAAACCAGTTCATGGTACAAGATTTCTTGGGGTACACATTGATGATTTCTTGGATTGGGATAATCATGTGGTAGAGACTGGGCTGAAACTGGGTAGTTTTGTAGTACAAAAAAGAACAATAAGAACCATGAGGCATATGAAATTCAGAGATACCTGCAGAGGTGTTTTCAAGGATATGGAAATTATGACTGTATATGGGTTATATATATTTGAGTGTCTGACGTTTTTTTTAAGAACCTGATGGAGTTCAGATCTAATTTTGTCCATAGCTATAATACAAGAACAACAAATTTCATTTATCCTTCTCATAGACTGACAAGTACAGAAAAAGGTCCCTATTATATGTGCATAAAATTTTACAATAAATTACCATCTATATGCAGATTTACTAACTTGAACAGATTCAAAAATGTAATAAAGAAACTTCTTATAAATTTAGAACCCTATTCACTTGGTGACTTTCTTGATTGTAACAATTTATCCCAATTTGTATAAATTGTGTACTGTTGTTGACATCATTTCATTTCTCTCCGTGTGATACTACTGTGGAGATAATTTGAAATAAAGGAATTTATTATTAATATTATTATTATTTTTGCTTCTGAAGATCCGGTTACGACAAACCTAACTAGTTAATCTCGAGAATCCAGTCTTAAGAGACTGAACTAGCTACCTCGACTTGAACTGCAAGTTGAGGGGATCCAGTCCTGAAGACCGAATCATCTGGGTGGAATCAGTCGCGAAGACTCTTGTCACCGTCATGCACGACCAAGAGTGGAGCATCTATATAAAGCACTGCCGACTGACTAGTATAGACGATGGGTTGTTGAGGCGGTGTAGCGTAGCGATGGCGAGGTAACGTTAACTGTCGACAGAATTCAAGTAATAAAATAGGCAAAATTTAGACTGCAAATTAATTGTTGGACTTGAAACTTTAGGTCGGTGAGCGAGTGAGGGGAAGATTTTACTAAATATGACGGTTTTGTTATTCGAAATAATCGAAGCTAACCGTGATTACATATTCTCATGCAGAGCTGTGCCAAAGCATTGTGCTTAGTGCTCGTGAAAGCACTCTAAGCACTTTAGTGCTTCCGAGCACTGTGCTCGCAAGCACTTTTCAAAGGCTAGTGCTTAGTGCTTGTTTTTCGGAGCACTCTCGCGAAAATCTTAGTGCTTAGTAATCCGCTAAGCACTAAGCCTTTCCGAATTCTTGAAGTAGGGTCAATATAAGCAGGTACGGTATTTGATTTTTTTATGTGCGCTAAGATAATATGATCGTTTTGAATTAATATTCAGTATTTCTTCAGTCACCATTGATTTGACTTTATGGTTATGAAGGCCAGAAAATTTTTTGTTTTTGCGCGCTTGTTACTAGTGGAACAGGCGGGCTATCGTTCTGTCCAAATGTCTGTAATTTCCGAATATCCAGCCGAAAATGGTTTCAATCCATTGGGTTCGACTTCTTGATGGAGAAACCTTGGTCAAATTTAAGTAGGTCAGGCTGGCCAGCCCTCCGATCGTATACTCTCTATCTTCCGAAGGAGATGACCTAGAGTTTTCATTTTTCAGAATAGGTTGATCGTTCCAATATCTCGGTCAAGTTCGTTATTATTATTCGTAATTATCGAATAGTTTAGCAGTTAATAACATTAATTTCTTGAATATTCATCCTATCAATTCGTAACTTAGAGAATGTCTAGATAGCGTTAAAAGGAAAGAGTGTGCCAAATTTTGAGAAAATCGTCACGAGAGAAAATTTTTAAAAATTCCCAAAAATTTTTTTTTTCAATACACGATATCTCATAAGTTATTCGTCAGATCACAACAATTTTGGGTATTTATGCAGGATATAGGTACCTAAAATATTTTAAAATTTTATTATCATAGCGTACAATCTCCAGAAGATATAAGAGTTTTTCTGAAAATGAAGTCACAGATTATATTTCTATCTATGAATTCACATCACATCAATTATAAATCTCTATGAGGGTGGTTTTAATTTTATGACAACTTGTCATAATGAGTGAATATTGAGCCGATAATGAAACTAATTCTGTGGATTCATTTTTATGACAAACATGTCTAAAATACTGGTGTGTGCAGTTGTCATATTTTGAATGGAAATGTCATTATGAATTTTGCGACAAGAGGACTATTTTTTCCCAAATGTCTGTAATTTCTGAATATCGAGCTGAAAATGATCGCCATCGGTTGGATTTGACTCGTGATGAAGAAACGGTGGTCCAATTTGAAAATGTTTGGCTGAATACTCTCTATCTTCCGAAAGAGTTGAGATAGAGATTCCATATTAATAGAATTAGTTCATTATCCAAATATAAGTCAAGTTAGTTATTGGGCCAGACCTGTACGATAGCTCAGCAATTATGAATCTGAAATTCGGTTATAATTGATGACACTCAACTACAACAACTTATATATGGTATAGAAATGTGGAAACTTCAATTTAAGATATATGTTTATTGATTCTTTCACACTCATTGTGCTGGCTGATTTTGAATCGCACTCTTTTTAAGTCTGAGAAAAGACTTTAGAACAAGCGCGTAAAAGCTCCTGATCTCACGTCAGTGCTTTCCACATTTTTTCAGTAATGTTTTCTCGCTTATAAAATAATTGGTCCTCGATTATTAATTCAACTTTATGCATTGATTAGGAACAGTATTCAGATTCAGATCGACGAATAAGATTAACTAGTACCAGAATGCAAATTGAATGCATGCGTTTCACAAAACAAATAAAATGGCTTTTGAGTTTTTCCCAGTCTCGAAATCATAATTTTGTGTCGATGAAGCTAAAGAGTTCTCATTTCAATCAAACAACATTACATAAAATAGTTCCCACTAAAGTGCTTAGTGCTTAGTGCTCGAAATATTCAATTACTTTTGCAAAAGTGCTCGGTAATCCGGAGCCTTCTGTCGAAAGCGGTGCTTAGAACTCGAGACTCGAAGCCTTTTTTTTCGAGTGCTTAGGGCTTAGTGCTCGAAGCACTTTTTTTCGGTGCTTAGCATAGCTTTGTTCTCATGTAATTAAAAAATTTGAAGTTTCCTCTCACATCATACACAGTTTTCCTGTTCGTTTTACAATAAAATGTTTTTACAAAAATGTATTCAACTACTAGTGATTTCGGGCTAAATCTTTTTGTGAGACTTCATTATGGCGAAAAGATATATTGCTTATTTATGGCTCATTGCAATTCGCAATTTTAACATTTATTAGGGTCATTTATTGAGTATTACTATTTCGAAAATTTCATCTTTGTTGATAAGAAACTGAATATTTCGCCCTTTGATAATAATAACAACTCGTTCAATTTTTTGTTGAATCGACATTTCATGTCTTCTAATTTTTCTTTATCTATGACGAACAGAATTCCTTATAATAATTAATATCTTTAAATCGGAAAAATTAACACTTCAATGTCATGAGATACTGGTACAAAAATAGCAGGTAGTAATCGAGAGCTTAGCGTTTTTATCCTTCTCTGAAGAATCAATATTTTCATACAATCATCGAAAATAAAATTGTTTTTCTGTTGAGTTCAGAGAACTCAGTACTTGGAGGTAAAATAATCTGGCGCTCAGATAGTTCAACTGAACAAACACCGAAAGAATGCGTCACAATATACGAGTACCAACTGATTTAGACACATAATCTAGACGGTGAGTAATAAATTCAGGATCAATTTTTCATGAGCAAGGGGAGCAGATCCATCCGATTTCCTTAAAATATCCCATAATGTCCTACCCGAATTTTTTTTCGGCACAATACGGTCCAATTTCTCCAAATGATAACCCATTGCCTTACAATTGAAAGGAAGAAAAGGTGTAACCTCGGACAGCTAACGAGTTAGCCATTTATTAATCGCATATAATTCCTGAAAACGACTGTTCTATCTATTCAAATCCGTTCAGCCTGACCATCTGGAGCTCAGTTCTATTCTACACGTATTATGTAATTCGTTCGGGAATGGGGAGCTTTACTGTGGACCCAACGGTATTTTGAACTTGCGAAATCTGAGATTTATGGCAAAACTGTTGCAGTAAATGTTGGCTACGAGTTCGCACAAATAACCCATTACACGTGAGCGCATGCAGGCATTTGATTTACATATACTATGCGACAGAACTTGAAAAAAATAGGCGGTTGTATGGAAGGACTGGAAAAACGTATAATTTAATGGAGACCGTTGACATTCATGTTGTTTCGAATGAAAGCATTGCATACCTTATCTAAAATATTATACGAATGGTGAAAAAGAAATTCCATTAAATTTGCACACCATCAATTAGGTTCATTATTACCGAGAATGCTGGGATGTGCTTTCTCATTATTTGCATTTTATTTTTGTCGAGAAGAACATTTCGTGAGGCGAAAAATTACAAGAGCTATGAATTCATGAGTTTGTATTCAGTTAAGAACCGAAAAAAACACGAGAGGAAAATTTTGGAAGTATTGTATTGAAATAGATAGTTTCAGTGAGCTCCTTTACTTCGACCTTATCCTGGCATCCAAATAATTTCTGTTCGCGTACTCTCTCTTTCAAAGTTTTAGTGTAGCACCATTTGCCATATATTTATGAATAACTAGCAAACCCGGCGAACATTTCGTTCGGTGATTAAAAGATGAAGAAACATTTTTTGTTTGTTTTATATTTGAAAAGGAAAAATTTCATTTAATTACACGACAGTAATGAATTCATTTCAATTACAAAAATGAAGTGTTATTTAGTTGAATTTCTCTAACTAAATAATAATAATAATATATGTTTATTCACAGAAGAAATACATTTACAAAAAGTCAGTTCTAATGGGTGTGCAAATAAACTGTTCACTTCCACAGAAGCTGATTTAAAAAGGATCAGCTTGTACGTGGTACTCACACTGCAGTCTGAACATCGAATAATTAAAATGAAGAACACTAATGACAAATAAAATATAAAAAAACAAAATTACACAAAAACAACCATCAACTCCAAGTCTATAAAACTCGCATAATAAATAACATCTAGCGGGAACAATATAATAATGAAAGTAAACAATGAATCGAAGCGTTATACGTGTCCGCAAATTATCCGTGTCATTGAAATGCTTTTTGGTAAACCACAGTTTTTGTTTTTGGGTCTGACGTTAACACAAACAAAGCGGATGGTTTCCGTGAACACGCAACGAATAACTGCTCATGTGAAAAACAAATATTTTCTAAATTTATCCCTCAAACACTAAGCGACTGGCTTGCGGCTTGTTAATTGTTATTGCGAACGCAAGGCGAACTGGAAATTGCAATCGTTTGAAGTAAAACGGAAGATCAGTCGGAATCTTTGGTATCCGAGGAATACATACATTTTCACCTGCGTACTTTTCGTTAATAATGGTTGACTCAATCAAATTCGGTATAAGTCTTTTTACCAAAATTCGAGTACCATTGCAAAGTTTTTTTGAGTTATGTGGTGGAAATTCTGGTATCTCTAGAGAGTTCAAAAACTCCGTTTGATAATTTACTACACTATCGCGATTTGTTATGGAATCAACAGATTTGTACGTCACCAAATCGCCAGCAATTTTTGATTGAATGGTGAAATTCAGTGGGTGAACGTCAATATTCTTTGCGGCAAGAATTGCTCGTTGACTTAACCAAATATTATTCTGATAATTCTCACAAATGTTTGGGAAAACATTTTCAATAAGAGATAATTGAGAGTCTACAAATCGGCAACAGTCGTTGGTAAGAGTAATTAATGCAGATGTCACATCAACTTGGACTTTTCCATTTCCAAGAGCTAACAATTGTTTGAAAAATTGTGCAGCACTTTGATCATTTTGAAGTTGAACTCTCATATTAGTGGTTAGCGATAATGTATTTACGTTATTCCATAAAGGTGATGCCTTCAGGCAAGCATTCAATTCATCTACAGGCGCTCCACGGGGAATTGCTGGCAACGTCTGCCTAAAATCGCCTGCCAACAATATCATCAAGCCGCCAAAGATGTTGTTATTTCACCGAAGATCCTTCAGTGTGAAGTAAAGTGATTCAAGTGATTTCTTATGTGCCATTGTGCACTCATCCCAAACAATGAGCATTGCATCAACAATATTCCCATTGCAATGGATCGGGAAATATTGCATGTTGAGTATTGATAATTGTGTTTAAATTAAGTGCAAAATATGCAGTACGACCGCCATCTAAAAGAGTCGCAGTAGTCACATCGAAGAATATATCACATATCTACTTAAAATATTGGTTTGTCCTACATACTATGTATCAGAGATGGCGTTGTATATGAAAAAAAAATTTTCCGCTTTTCTGTTGAATGTTACTGAAGTTTTCCGAAATACTGAGCAAAACTTGCCGGAGTAAAAATTTACCTAAGAATTGAACAAAATTTACCGAAGTACTGAACTAAACCTGCCGGAGCTGGGAATTTACCGAAGAATTGAACCAAATCTGCCGGAGTTAAAATATTACCGAATTTGACATACCTTGCCGAGGCTGAACAAATTTGCCGGAGACAGGAGAACTAAGAGAGAAAATATTTTTTGTTGGAAGGTTTGTTTATAGGGTGGAAGACCTAAGACCCATTTTCGACACCAGACTCATCCAGAACACCCAGGATGGTGGTACGACATTGTTATTGCATGAATTGGGACTAAAGACAGATAAGATAAGTTCCAGCAACAATTGTAGACATTACCTGTTCATTTTTATTGTCAAAAATTGATCAGTTCCACTTCAACTTTTGATTTGGACAATTTAACATTTGTACATATTGTGAATACATAGTATTTGTAAAAGAGTGGAGTAAATTTCGATTATTCGATTATTGAGTATTATCGACCGGGGTGGAAGCATCTATTTAAACTCTCCAAAGGAAAATGTGAGATGGTTTTGTGCTCTAGCTAGCAGGAGCATTTTCGAACTAATGAAATCTTAAATTTATAAAATTTTTACCGTTACAACTCCTTAGTGAACCCATTACTAGTCGAATGGCATACCAAGAAGATATGAAATATTTTACGAGGCAGTGATTGCTGAAATTGAAGCATATTCAGAAGGTCTCGATAAATCGTCCTACTCCGGTGGTATAAAGAAGCTAGAGAAACGTTGTACTGATTCTATAATTCTGAAGAAAGGACATCATATTGTTGAACTGAAAAATTCAGACAAAAAATGTCATTCTCCTACCTAGGCCCGGGATTCATTGTTCTATCGAATAATGAGAATTCGAAGAAGAGATAGGTGAAAGATAACTCTTCGTACCTACTCCCTACATTTCAGGAATGCTTAACTAGGATTAATTCAGTCAATTACAATGGTGAGCAAACACAGAGGAAATAGAGAAATTTCGGGCGAGTATATTCCACTTTGAATTTCAGATCGAAGGCTGCCTGCAGGAGGTAAGCCGAAACTTCGCAGGTCCTCTACCCAAAGTTTCCTAGCATGCAACAGCTTTCCACATTCTAGAAGATAGGAACCAATATGTTGTTGTGTATATGTCTGAAATACATTAACATCAAAGCTTTTCCATTTGTCAGTGGGAATCCAATGTTCAACTCAGAAACTCACTGCGGTTCGAATTCCTGTAATTACATTAGATACGGGAGAGGAAGACGTAGAGCACCGTTATTGTATTTCAAAAATACAGGTACATGCTTCTGAGAACTCGACAATTTAATTTACTGGATAGTCTAGGACATATAAGAAACCCCGTATCCGATTTCGGAAAAAAAAAAAAACACTTCAGTTACTGTTGTAACCTTTAGTCAATAATTAAAAGTACATACAAAGGCTAACATAGCTATGTAAGCTACGAGTATTTATAAAAGAATCAATTTATGGGTCTAATAGCAATTTATAAAGCAAAATGAAACGTCGAAATTATAACACGAAGACCAGGAGCAAATTATCATTTCATTCACGGCTGGTGTCAATATCGACCTGAATTTTAATGACCCGAAACAAGAAATGAACCCGCTGCATGCGTTTATTCTAATACTAAATATTTCTATAGGATTTAGCATTTTTGGAGTTGAGTGCCAGTACAGGCCTGTGCCTTCCAATCAGAAACTTTCTGTGTGAAATTCGTATATTGTTAAGTTCTAAGAAAGGGCGGAAGAACCCCTTAAGTGTTAATATATTAAGCGCCGTAACAGATATGCCAATTCGATGAGAGTTGTTAAAGTGATGTGATTTATTTGGTTACTAAATGGAGCACTTACGCCGGAAATGTGTTTTGCAGTCATAAAACTATGGCAGGTTTGACAGTTTAAAAATGGATTGAAGGTACTTATGACCCGTGATGAGAAAAGACAGATTGTTTAGTGGGTAGGCTAAAGTCAATCTTATCCGTTTACAGTCAACCAATAGACAGTTTAGGGATGCAAACGAATAGTAGTGGAATTAGAGAAGATGGAATCGGGACACTCTTGAGATGACAGAAGAAGATCAGTAGAGATCAAGACATAGTGTTGACGGTTTGACGATTAAGACGTAGTTACCAAAATGAGAACTCGGTTTCTTTCCACCAACCTGGAATATAATCGTTCCGAAAACCTCTTGGAACGAACTTTGTTGCTGCGGCCTTCACAACACCCAAGAATTTGTGATAGTTATCGTGAGTGGGTTTAATCCACCTAATATCACTGTCTACCTTTTTAGCAATTTGAATTCAATTCGCTTTTTTGAAATTCCAACGAGGCCTTCTTGAACGTTCAGGATATTGAATTAAACTTCTAGAAGCCAACAGAATAGGCCTATGTTGGGTATGAGGAAAAACTTCTAGAATTTTACGTTTTATAGAAAGCGGTTTGCAAGTATTGTCACAAGAAACTAGGCAGAGATCAGGATTATATTATTATATTGAGACGGTAGTTTCAGAACTTAGACGAGAACTCAGAATCAGCCTATTTCTTTGTTATCTTTATTCATTTCTTGAAAAAAGAGCCCTACATTTCTAAGGCAAATACGTGTCGCGATATTACATGATGTATGAAACCCGGCGTATCCGCCATTCTGTAACAACAATGCTGCCTCCTTGATGTTTGTTTCTGTAGATTTCTCTTCTTTGGATATTATAGATGTTTCGTTCCATTTCATCAGGTGATTTTTACCCATAGCATGTTGAAACAACTTGGATCTATCGGTGTTTAACACTTGAGAAAGTTTCTGATGTTTCTTTATTCTCATCTTCAAGGGACGTTTTCTTCCCCGTTATGAGATCTTCAATTGGAGGCCAATCGTTCGATGTAACTTGAAGAACTCTTCAAACCACAAATAGTGTACCTTTTTTATCTAGTTTTCATAGCCGGTCAATCTGACATTAATGAAAGTTAAAAATTTTTCTGAAATCCAGCTTTAGTAGAAGCTAATTTCACCTCAAAAACCACATAAGATGTCTGTTGAAATGTTGGGAAGAACAATAATAGATGATGATTATTGCTCAAATAATAGTTTTGTTGGAGTTCCATCATCAACAATTTCTCGTCAGCAAGCAATAGCTGTATCGATTTTTACACGTTTTGTTAAATTTCTTTGCAACTTTTATTTTATCATCATCATTTGAAACTTTCCTGGACTTTTACGAACATTTCAAGACTAAAATTAGCCAAAATGAATTAACCGTTCTTGAGTTTGGGCGAGACTGAAGAACAGAATTATGGAACAAATTAATTTTGCACTCCATTAATCCTTTAAATTTTTAGGAAAGTTGATCATGTGGTACTTTTTTGCAAGGTCTTTGTATCTCCTTCACAGGCGTACAGAAATATTTAGAACATTTTTTTTAATTAGTCAGTTTTCATTATGTGCACTTTGTCATGGTTCATTTAATTTGAGACGATGGTACCTGATGAAATTTGTCATCGAATGAAAGTCGACAATGTACAGTTTTGTTCATGCATAATTTTCAACCCCGTCACGTGAAATTTAGAATGTGTGAATTACTGCTCTTCAGTTATGATCTTAACTAACTAATTAATTTTTCAAAAAAAAGTTATTTCACCCTTGAAATTGTTTGTACGCCTGTCAAGAAGATACAAAGACTCACAAAGTATCACATTACCCACTTTCTCTATTCAAAATAAATGGAGGGTTGATGAGGATGTCACAGGGTGCAACAAAAATTCTTCAAATAATTTTGACTCTTTATAAAAGATCAGGAATAATTCATCTGACAAGAGCTTGAATACATTTCAGACAGGCAACGTGTAACTCATGCAATTCAACATAGAGTGTATTTCATCCAGTTGCACTAGGAAGCTTCCTCGGATAATTACACTCAAACAGAAATTACCTAGTGGAAGTTAGATGTTTCCATATCGCCGACAAACATCAGTGATTAAGGAAGGCTTGGGTCGTAAAATTTGCTTAACAAATTTTTGCACATTCGTGCACCTGGAGCGCGTAAAAGGGTTGCATATAGGATTAAGAGCCACCTGAATTATATATATAACGACCGGATTAATCGCGAAGAAATATTCATGTTCGTTCCACATAAAGCACACTGAGGCATAATTAGTGAAAGACGAATTAATAATTTTTCTGATTCCCAGAGAAAACGAGCTCCACCACGAGATAGGAACTATTTTTTTTTGTTTTAGACTTCGTGGAAGCAAATACTGATTTTTTACTTTTACTGGGTGGTTCACAAAAGAGCATTATGTTCGTGGGGATCACAAGGTCTCAGATTCATATTCTTATTGCCTTTGGTTGTTCGAATTTGAACGTCGTGACTATTTCTACAGATACGTTTGTGTCAAGCTATGCAAAGCTTCTTGTTATTCAGTCTATCGCATTATTTCTGGCACTAACAGCTGTGTGAGATAAGATGGTAGGTCACAAAATCTATTGCATGAGCCACCTCATATCGTTCACCTGACTCTGAATTCCTTGGTGCACCTTTGAATAGTTGGCAAGAGTCGTTGGTGTCGATTGTTACCTTTCAGATGATAGAATCATAAGTTCTATGAGCTGTCAATGATATACAAAGAATTCTTCCATAGCTAATCATTTCGACTGCTGCTATTCTCCTGCGACATGAGGAATTGATTGTTCAACACTCTGACTCATACGTAGCGATAGAGAAGATTAAAGATTCCTCCAGCTTTCCTCTGCTTTTTTTTATATCTGATGGTCTTTCTAAATTATCGTGAGTCTCCCCATTGCCAATTCTGTCATGGCTAATCCTCGTTTCACATATCTCTTGTCTCCTCATTTGAACTCTTAGGCAGTTTTTAGTCTGGATGTCTTGATGGAATGGTCTCGGATGTTGGTGGTGAGATACTTGACCAATCATCAACTAGTAAGGAGCATTTTCTTCTATTTATTTTGTGACCTACTTCTGAGCTTACCGATTCTATATGAGAGGGAAGTTTTACCATTTCTAGTTCGGAGCACAATATCATAGTTATGGCATCGGTAAATCTCAAGTTAGTTCCTTCAATAGGGACTCTATCATTTCATTTCTCGGTGGCTTTCCTGATGATCCACACACCATATATATCAAATAAAATCGGAGATAGTATACAGCCCCTCTGGTTCCATTACTCACATGAAACTCCTTGGAGGGTTTAATTCCCGTTTACTCTAGAATTGTTACATATATAGTTTTTGAATAAGGAAAACAGAACATCTACCAGTTGTCCTCTAGTTTCTCCACCTGGCATGAAGCCTGCCTGTTCGTTTGGTGTTTGTGTAAGAAGGTATTGTTTCAGTCTTTTTGGTAAAATGTACAGAATAAACTTGCTGACATGACATATGAGGGCCATTGTTCTATAATTCAGATATTTTTCTGATGAACCTTTCTTATGAATTGAAATTAATGTGGTCTCAGTCCAATCAATATACCGGTCTCCCATATCTTTTGGCATATAGTAAGTATGAGATCTATTTCAATTTCACCAGTGGTTTCGAGTTTTTTGATACTATACCATCAGGGCCAGCTGACTTTGGATTCTTCAATTTATAGTTTGCAGTTTCTATTTCTATTTTTGGATTGGGGTTCAGGATCAAAAAGGTCAATCTGATTTGTTTGGTTTTTCCAACCATTAAGTCTTTCCAGTATTTGGTTCTTGTTTCAAATTTTGTATTTGAGGTGTTAGCAGAGTTAAATTCGATGTAAGTGATTTTGATATAAAAGGAGGGTTAATCAGCTTTTCGAAAACAGTCTCGTGATTTTTGAGAGAGTTTCTCTATTCTTCAGGATGTGGTCAGTATGTAGTTATTTTCATCTTTTGAGGTTTGATAGCTCTCGTTAGGTTGCCGTTGTATCAATTGTCATGTGCCTTGACTTATCCCTGGCTTTTATGTCTTGAAGTCTGAGGCTAAGGAAAAAATTACCTACTTAAGATTTGCTAACGATATCACTCTTATAGCGGCAGCAGAAGATGAGATGGTGGAATTCATAGACGGTTAGAACATGAAAGCAGCAGTGACAACTTGAAATTGAATATAATAAGGACGAAAATAGTGATACTCGATAGATTGGACACTATACAGTTGACTGGTAGACAGTTTCAACCATCTGGGCTATACAATAACAAGTAATGGAAAATACGAAGGCGTATAAACAAGGATCTCTTGGTTTTACCGAGTAAAAAGGTGAGAATTGTGAGAGCTCTTGTCTTCTCTATATTTCTGTATAGCGCTGGAACGTGGAGTCTGCGGTCTTTTGAACATAAAAAATAGACGAATTTGAAATGTAGTGTTGTAGGCAAATGCTGCGACTATCATGAACAGCTTGTTGCACTTACGTTTCTGTTTCGACGTGGTTTAAGATAAAACCAATCGAGGTGGAGATAACATGGAAAGAGTTGTTCTGTCGAGAAATGTTCCTGGTAAAAGATCAAGATGTAGTTGGCCATCTAGATGGGTCCGTCAAGTACAACAAAGCACGGCCCGCTCATTCTGTCAAGCTTTTCTGGATGCGAAGATCCAACAGGGTGGAAATAGCAACACTCAAAGGAGGGAATATCGATCATAAACAATAAATGACTAGATCGAGAGAGAGTCTGGGGGCATTTGTTATAGCTGCAGTTATATTATACAGGGTGACTCTTTGACCACTGCGTTAATTTTAACCATAGGTTCTTGAGATCAAAAGAAACACTTTTTCCATTACGGTTTTTCCATATTCAGCTGCGTTAAAAAGTTATAAGCATTTTCAGTTTTTACATTGGGCAAATACCCCTATGTAGTCCAGTTTAGTTTGAATGAAAAATAACTTCCACAGCTTCCACTAATGAATCTGAATTGTTTAAAAACATTATTTTCCCTCTAAAATATGATTCACTCACTCATGTTTCATTGGATGAGGTCCATATCCAGTAGGAAGATACAAAATACTAATTTTCAGGTCAAAAAAAAAAATTCAACACCATAAACATAGATTTTTGTTGTTCTAATATAATTTCTTTCTAGTTTAAGATTGTAAATCATCCCTTTCTAGTGAGAAATTCCAAGAAAAACTCAGAGTTATTGGATGTTATCATCATACATTTGTAATTTTCCTCTTAAAATTTCCAAATTATGAAAACCATCATTTCTATGAAAACTTCCAATTCAAGAGGTTGTCACATTGCTTTTTTTTCACTCAAAGCCAGAAAAAATCATCTATGATTTTCCAAACACTGATATTCTGAAGTTTCTTCTTCTTGACAGAGACCAGTGAACAGGTATATGAGGTCTCTTGATATCCTACTGTTAAAAATATAAAAATCTTTAACAACAATGAACGATGTCACTACGAATAATTATTTTAAAGTGATGTTACTTTTCTTGATGTTTAATTTCTGTACTGAATCCCAATAACAATTTACTTGGATAGATTACAAGTATTCCAAGATTTAGGTGTGCAATTATACTTATACTTATACTTGTAGAAATTGAGTTTGATCACCTTGATTTGATACTGTCAACTTCAATAAAAAATTTTTTGTTAAATCATTAAAATCTATTCTGTTCAGACTATAATTAATTACTGAACATGCGTAAATTTTTGGTTTTTATAATCAGAGTATCTCTTTTAATTAGGTAAACAAAAACATAAATATTGAATAATGGTTATTCATAGATTATGTCAAATTTTAATTTTTACCATAGAATATTAATTTATTACCGAACCCCAGAAGAGAAAAAATTAATAATTGCAAGTTTTTTTGAATGAAAGATAATATAATAATAATATCTGTAACCATTATTGATCTTTAGTTATAATTTTCCTCAGAATAACTAGAATGAATTTTTATCACATTAAAATATTTTAACGTCTCTGTGGTGGGTAGTTCCCAATAAAATAGTGTTCTGTGGTTCCTTGTTGTTTTGATTCTGTTTGAAACTGTCAACAGTTATTTGTAGCTTTCTTTAGAAAAAATGTGGAAAATATTGTTAGGATAATTTCGATAGTTTGAAATTATTCAATTCAGTATGAAATGATTATGGTCAGAAAATGCATTCTCTTCTAATTTTCTTGTTTATGAGCTGATAGCTTCCAGTTTCAATATTGATTGAATTTTAATTAACCATGAATCATAACAAACAATCTAAAATATTAAAACTAAGTCAAATTCTATTATCTCCTGCGTTTGTGAACCAGGTTAAATCGGTGTATGAAATAAAGATGTGAAAAAACTCCTATAAACGTACAAAACAAATCTAGGAGACTGGGTTCGAAGTTTTTAAAACTCATATGAACTCAATTTGAAGCATTCCTATGTTAGAATAGATATAGTTTGATGAACTCTGAAAGTCTGAAGCTTTAAAGAACCAGCTCTTCATAAAGACAAGTCTTCAATTTAACAGGTCCTGACAGAAAATAGATTACCTATTTCAACCGTCATCATGAAAATATACCGAAGTACCTATGTGAGTGATGGAAAACTTTTTCTCTATTTATTATGGAATATTACTCTGGATTGGATATTAAACAAGGTGCTAGACATCATTAATAATGAATTCAGCAAATGGCAATTTAGATTTTGTAGTGAATGTAAGACAAAAATTGTTCAGTGGTTAATTTCATCAATAGTGTTTAGTGGTGGAACCATAGACTGGAGAGATTTCCCAAACTTTTGTAGAAATATTTAATAAAGACAAAAAATATGGCAACATTGAACAAATCTGATTATTGAATCATTTCAGCACAGAGTTGGATTGGGGAAAATCAGAAAATTTGGACAAAATTATATCGATTCAATTCCATTCAACTTCAAATATCTCAAGAATGGTGCAATTTAGATTTAGATGAAGAATGATTTTATTTGCAAAAATGACTAATGATTCCAGGAAGTACAAGATACGGAACTTTAGTTCAAGCGATATTTGTTTTTCATGCAATTTAACCAATCTGTAGAGTAGTAGTGAGAAACTCACAAGAAATGGAATAAATCTATTGATGCCAAAACATGCATGACTGTTATCAAAAACCTTCTACAAGAATTCATTTCAATCGATATTGTCGTTTGAATATTACAGGTGAAAATGCAATTTTTTTATGAAATTTCAACACCCTATATCTTTTGAACGGGGCCAAATTTGGAAAAATGTTATAGGAAGAAAATGTTTTTTTTGACGTCAAGAATCTATGGTTAAAATTAACGCAGTGGTCAAAGACTCACCCTGTATATATTAATTTATTGAAACGTCATTTGGCAATAAAGTGAATGTGATCTATTGATCATCAATAGCAATATCATTGAGCGAATTTCTCAAAATTAAGTGAATATTGAAGTGTATATTGATTTAGTCATTTCAGAAAGCAATGAGTTTTCCATATATGGAAAGAAACTCGAACCTAAAAAAATACATACATAAATAAGAAATTAAATGAAATAGATTCATCCGAGAAAAACTGCACATACGCTAAGCTACAAGAGAAATTGGGTCGACCGATCAAATTTTGTCCTCGCCTCTGTCGTCATTTTATAAGCGCCTTTTCCGTGAAATTTCGTGCTTCTAAACGTTCCAAATTGCGACACTGGTAATTTGAGTAAGAAACGGCGTTACATTCAAACGAATGGAAGTGCACCGAGATATACCTCCAAGGCGGAAGAGCCAGTTCAGCATTATCTTTATATGCAAGCTACCAAATGTGATGCCCTACTGGAATACCCGTTTGGATATTTCCAACGAGGCTTTCTGTCTATTCGTTGTCATTATCTGACAATAGAATGGCAAGGAGGAGTCATTACTGTTTATAAATGACTCTTATCTGAAGTTCATTATGTTTCAATTATATCCACATTAACAGTTACAAGTAGTAGAAGATACTAAGGGAAAGTCATTAGCAGTTGCGAGTATTTTGTTGTATCAGGAAAATAATGGTAGTTCAAATGTAGAATATTCGTTGTCGATGTCTGTATACAGGGTACGACAAAAAAATTCCTGATTTTGAAACTGTAATGTTACGAGGGAAAACGCAATAGAGTGATGAGGGTAGCTTTATTCTCCTATTGAGTATCACAGACCAATAAGCTATTGACGGTTCACCCAATGATAACCATAGTCCGGTCAAATTAGACTACAAAATAGGGGTTACAAAAATTCCCACTTGGCTGAATATTGGTAGGATTGTTCAATACACTATTATAAAGGAAATGTGAACAGTCCTCATTGATCCGGCCCGTGCAAAAAAAATGTACTCGGGGTCAAAGGTCACAAAAACGGGGTTTTCGCGATTTTCAGCAAAATGGTAAGTTTTATCATAAAATTAGCTCAGACAAAAATTGTAGATCAGATAATTATCTATGAAAAATGTCGAAATACTTTTTTCCCTAAGAGCCACCGTTTTTGAGATATAACGATTCAAAAATTTGAAAGAGTTGTAATCGTCATAATATGTATAAGATTCAGACGGATAAATTTTCTTATTTTTTGTAATTTACACCCCTTTCATCATTTTCAACCCTTGTCAATATCTACAGTTATTCAATAGTTTCAAATTAAGCAGAATCATAAAAGATCAGTGGAATAGGCCTACCGGAGAAACCACATTAAAAAAAACGCGCTAAGTACACTACCTCAAAAGTGGCGTGGAAACGTGTGCATATTATGACGATTACAACTCTTTCAACTTTTTGAATCGTTATATCTCAAAAACGGTGGCACTTAGGAAAAAAAGTATTTTGACATTTTTCATAGATAATTATCTGATCTACAATTTTTGTCTGAGCTAATTTTATGATAAAACTTACCATTTTGCTGAAAATCGCGAAAAACCCGTTTTTGTGACCTTTGACCCCGAGTAAATTTTTTTGCACGTGCCGGATCAATGAGGTCTTTTCACATTTCCTTTCTAATAGTGTATTGAACAATCCTACCAATATTCAGCCAAGTGGGAATTTTTGTAACCTTGGATGTCTAAATTGACCGGACTACCAACGAAAACAAATATTTGTGACCCCTGGTTTCTGGTATCGGTACTAAATTGTAAGGCAGGAATTCGGAATTCAGTTTCAGGAATGTTTTTTTCAATGGTGATTCTCAACAAAAGAATTGGAAGGGAGAGTTGAAACTGCCTATATTGAATAAATCAATCACGTAACAATTTTCGTGTTTCAGATGGAAGAGGTGTGAATACTTACTCAATATACTGAAAATGATTCTATTTCACTAAGATTTCCAATTTATTAGGCAAAAATTCACATTTTTGAAATTTATCATTATTTTTTGGCGCTCTTGTTCACCCGAACAGAATTTTGCCCGAATGTCTGTAATTTTGGAATATCGAGCCGAAAATGGTCTCAATCGATTGGGTTTGACTCCCCGATGAAGAATCCATGGCGAAAGTTGAGTCTGTCCGGCCGGCCGGCCGTATCCTCTATAGCATCCAAAAGAGATGAGCTAGAGTTTTAATATTTTCAGAATAGGTTAATTGTCCAAATATCTCGGTCAAGTTCGTTATTGGGCCAAATCCGTCGGATGGTTCAGTAGTTATGAGCATCTGAAATTTTGTTTCCTCAATAACTACTAGAATATCCATCCGATCAAGTTGATACTTGGAATATTGTTGAGGGAGGTTGCAACAATGCAGCTCGCAAAATTTCGCAGAAATCGTCAAGCTAGAGAATTTTTAAAAATTAAAAAAAAAAAAAATTTTTAATCCGCACTATCTCATAAAATATTTTTCGGATTTCAATAAAAATTCGTGAATATATTGAAGTGATCGATATCTTACTTATCCTCAAATTTCATTGCCGTAGCTCTTTTCCATCTAAAGATATGATCATTTTTTTAATTTACTCAAGAGAAAAGAGAAATGACATACGTCCCGATGATTTTCTTTGAACGATGGCCATCACAGATCGATATTCGATTGACAAATGCCGGGCTCATTAATCAGTGTCAGTTGGCGTAATATTAATCAAAATTTTTCATAACGGGAAATCATAGAGATAGAATTCAATCTCGATGGCTGAAACAATATACGTTGTCAAAATTCAGAAAAGCACTGACGTAAGTTTTTAGGAAAAGAGAATTATAGCTTCGAACAAAACTTGGGAAAAATTATGAGTAGTTATTTTTAATTTGAGATATAGGTTTGTTCATTCATTAGGCGTTCATTTTGCATCACATTGTCCCATAGTACGGGAAAAGACTATTGTTCACCTGATCAGAGTGCTATAGATTTGTTATGGATTGAATATTTACTCTCAAGTAGCTCAACAAGAGCGCCAAAGCAATCTGACCTCACGTCAGTGCTTTCTAAATTTTTATCAAGAGCTTAACGTATATCATCAAAATTATGATGTTTTTCACTAAATATTAAATGATGATTATACATGATGATAATCTTTTGTGAAAATAAAACACTAATAATTATTAATGGGAAAGTAAATAACATTTCATTCAAGGTATTGGCCATTGTTTTCTACACATTTTGACCACCTTTCTGGCAATTTGTGGATATTACGCCAATAAAATTGTTCATTTTTAAAACAAACCAACCATACCTCGTCGTAGGAATCAAAGTGCTGCTCAGTCAATGCGGCCTCATCGATGAAAACAAATGGTAGTCGGAAGGAACCAAGTGTGGTGAATACGGAGGGTGGGGTAGTAGCTCCCATCCTAGTGTTTTGATTTTATCCTGAACCGGTTTTGCTTTATGTACAGGTGCGTTGTCATGAAACAAAATTACCTTGCCGTGTCTTCTGGCCTACTCTGGTCGTTTCTCGAATAATGCATGGTTCGAATTGATAATTTGTTGTCGGTAGCAATCAATATTAACGGTTTTACCAGATTTTAGGAGCTCGTAGTACTCCACTCCTTTCTGATCTACCAAACACACAGCATTGTCGTCTTGCCGAAATAGTTTTGCAGTCGATATTGATGGTTGTTCCGGATTAACCCTGATTTTTTCCGTTGCAAAACCGATTTTCTTTCGTGTCTGATGCAAAATTTGACAAGTGTTTTTTTGATTTTCCATCTGTCTTTCGCTCAATTCATGAGACACCCATGTTCCACACTTTTGAAAAACCGAAAAAACAAATTTTGCTTCAAAAACAAGAAAAAAATTCGGATTTGCATCGAATTGTTACTGCCAATAAAAAAAAATTGTTTATTTTAAAAATTCTTAACGAAAAAAATCATGGGTTAATCCGGAACAAACCATCAACATCGACTGCAAAACCAGATCGATTCGGCAAGAAGATAATGATGTGTTTGGTGGGACCAGCAAGGTGTGGGTACCACGAGCTCCTAAAATCTGGTAAAACCGTTAATACTGATCGCTACCGACAACAAATTATCAATTTGAACCATGCATTGATCGAGAAACTACCAGAAAGGGCCAGAAGATACGGCCAGGTAATTTTGCTCCAATGCACCTGCACACAAAGCAAAACCGGTTCAGGATGCAGTCAAAACATTTGGCTGGGAGCTGCTATCTCACCCGACGTATTCACGAGACTTGGCTCCTTCGGACAACCATTTGTTTTCATTGATGGGATACGAGGTCGAAAATAGAGTGTGTGATAGGTTTGCTTTAAAAGATGAACAATTTTGTTGACAGAAAGGTGGTCAAAATGTGTAGAAAACAATGGCCAATACTTTCAATGAAATGTTTTTACTTTCCCATTAATAATTAGTGTTATTCTCACACAAAAAAAAACGCTCATTTCATACTGGTACACCTGATGCACTCTTTCATTCATGATAATATGTGAAGTGGAGAATACAAGGTCAAATAAGACTTTTATTCTTATAATTCTGGAATTTTTCCAATTTCGATCACTATTTTAATTAAATTTCCTGTAGGGAAACATCACACGACATGCGACAGTGAGATAGAAATTGCTTTCAATCACAATATACTCTACAATATCTTCTATCGGATTTGAATAACCCAAATTTTTGAATATATTGATGAAGCTCCGCTTTGAAACTGAGAATCTCGTTATATTCTGAGGTTCTCTATCAATATTCGAATGAAATTCACTAGCCTTCGCTCCCCTGCTTTCGGTTAGTATGGAAATTCAGAAAATCAATCACCTTCTACTCATTCAACATAGAACGATATACGCTGATAAAATTTGAAATATGGAATTAATTCACGGTAGACCATTATTTTTGGATCATGGAGGGTGCCCTAATTGCCGCTATCGAGAATTGAGTATAAAATGTTCACTCGTAAATCAAATTGTTATTTTTAGTGTTTCTGATAAATCCAACATTCTTCTTTTGTTTATGATTTATGTAATTTGAATTGAAGACATATTGGTTCTTCGTTCTCCTTGAGGAGTATGAAGTAGGTATAATAATGAGATTGATTCGAATTGGTTGCTTTTTCATCTTTTGATTTTTCGTGTAAAAAAATTATTTCAACACGCAGTGGCAAAAAGATTCGTTGCTTTGAATCTTTTTGTTATAGGTTTTTGGCAGTTTTCACATCATTTTTATCTATTCAAATTTTCATCGCTATAAAAATTGATATCTTCCTTCAAGTGGGCTCTTGTTCTTTGAAATGCCTTACTTTTTAGTTGAAGTCCAAGTTAGGGAAAATTGTCTTCTGTCTCCTTAAGGCGTTCTGACAATTTGACAATAAAATTAATGTGATACTAAATCAAATGACACGATGAAGGTGCTAATAAAGAAGACCTATATCTTAAATAAAAAATTTCCACTCACAATTTCAAATCTTCCACATTGAAAGAAGGTCTGTCTTTCTCATCGAAAATCATTCTGAAATCAATATATTTCTTCTAGTAAGCTCTCATTCTTTGAAATACTTTTATTTATTCAAGTTCAACATAGGAAAAATTTGTCTTCGGGCAACTAAATTTTTAATCTCGAAGGGATAATTATTGGGATCTCTTCAAGGCGTTCTGACAATCAAATTAGTGTTATACTTAATCAAATGACACGATGAATGTGCAAAAATAGGAGATTTATTATTAAATTGAAAATTTCCACTCACAGATCCAAATCTTCTACATTGAAAGAATGTGTATCTCTCCCATCGAAAATCATTTTGAAATCAATTGGAAAAAATTGTCTTCTGGCAACTAAATTTTGAATCTCAGAGCGATCATTAATGGAATATCCTTAAGGCGTTCTGACAATTTGACAATAAAATTAATGTGATACTAAAACATATGTCACGATAAATATGCAAATATAGAAGACCTATATCTTAAATTAAAAATCTCTATTCACAGTTTCAAGTCTTGAAAGAAGGCTTGTCTTTCCCATCAAAAATTCATTTCTGGAAATTAAATTTTGAATCTCAAAGCGATAATCATATACAGGGTGAGTCTTTGACCACTGATTGAATTTTAACCATATAGGCTGTTGAGATCAAAAGAAACACTTTTTTCCCATACCGTTTTTCCATATTCAGCTGCGTTAAAAAGTTATAAGCATTTTGAGTTCTCACACTGGGCAAATTGTAGTCCAGTTTAGTTGGAATGAAAATTACCTTCCATAGCATCCACTATTGAAGCTGAATTGTTTAGAAACATTATTTTCCCTCTAAGAAATGAATCACTCCTCATGTTTCGTCAGATGATTATATCGATTCAATTCTTTTCAATTTCAAATATCTCAAACATGGTGCAATTTAGGAAAAAAGATGACGAATGATTTTATCTGCAAAAAAGACTAATGATTCTAGGAAGTACAAGGTATTTACCTTTAGTTCAAGTGATATTTGTTTTTCATGCAATTTAACCAATCCTTAGAGTAGAAGTGAGAAACTCGCGAGAAAGGGAATAAATTTATTAATGCCAAAATATGCATGACTGTTATCAAAAACCTCCTACAAGAGATCACTTCAATTGATATTGAATATTTCAGGTGAAAATGCAATATTTCTCTGAAATTTCAACACTCTATATCTTTTGAACGGGGTCAAATTTGGAAAAATGTTAAAGGAAGAAAATGTTTCATTTGACGTCAAGAATCTATGGTTAAAATTAACGCAGTGGTTAAAGACTCACCCTGTATATATAATTAATTAATCAAATTCCTTCTTAACTATTTTCTATGAACATATGTCACTTTGTTACATGAAGAAACTCCTTCTCTTCTCCTCCCATGGGTTTACTCTACGAAAATGAAATTACAGAATATGCAAGATATCAATAACCTCCGTATATCTTAATCGAATATTTTCTGAACTTTTTTTCCGAATTCTTTTGGAATTTTCTATTTTTACAAAATTTGGTGGATTTATTTCATTTAATGTTTTAGAATTATTTTCAAATTTCAGAACCATCATTATTGAGGAAACAAAGTATCACATGCTCATTAATGCTGAACTTTTCGATGGATTTGGCCCAATATTGAACTAGATATTTGGAGGACAAAGAATATGCAGTCGGTCTACAGGATATATTCATATTTAGTCATTGATATTATATCAAGACGAACCCAATCGATTGAGACCATTTTCAGCTCAATATTCAAATACTATAGCACGTTGTTCTACTTGAACTAGCGCTCAAAACATACAATCTTGAATATCCTGCGCGTGCAGACTAAGTGTTTACGGATAGTTTTATAGTAGGGCCCCGATATACCTTCTCGTGAAAACAGCAAACTAGTAAAATGTCGTAATTAAGGTATATCTTTGGGGAATCAATGATACCGTACGTCTTAAAATTTCTCCGACAATTATAACCGGATGTAAATTCGAATTGATGATACTCCAGGCATTCTCTTCGTCCCTCAAATTGAATTTTCACTCAGGGCGGCGCGAAATACATCCGGAAAATTCCTTCTAATTTATAACCTCGTCTGATGGGCAGAATTCGAATAATAAGATCCTGATCCCATCGGAATTTCTTGGAGCGTTAACCAAAAGATGTAACGATGCGCTTTCTCAGACGAGGGATCGGGTTAGGAATTTGAAGCCACATTTATTAATCTTTCGGTTATGTGGGATTTCTAGGAATTATTAATATTGAAATCCACGGTTTATAATTGTTAGGGAGTGAGGTGTATTTCTTATAATCGAATTATGTTGCGAATTTCGTTGTTCAAACTCAGATGATCATACCACAGGTGAATATCGATATTTGTTTTTGTTTGTATCTCTGAATTTTTCACTTTTATGATGTGTTCACACGAGAATAATGAAAATGCTCGCATGTATATACATTTTTTTATATTTTCAAACCCGATGAGATATTCACTTATAATACCACAAGAGCTTCAAAATTATCGGATATTTCCCGATAGGTTCGTTGCAAACAAATCAAGTTTTCAGGTTAAAAATCACGAGCGCGAAGAGCGAGTGATTTTTCCTGAAAAACTTGACGATTTTATTTGTTTGCAGGGAACCTATCGGGAAATACCAGATAATTTTGAAGCTCGTGTGGTATTCGGGGGATTATTTTTCTGTCCCAAATGTCGGCCAATAGAATTGCACCATGAGACGAAATGTACAGTTAACAAATAAGAATTTCATAATGAATAAAACAACATTTAATTAAGAATCAGGGTAGTGCAATTAAAAATACAATTGTTGTAAACTTGGTGCATGTTTTCTTCAAGTCAGAGTTATCGGTAATGGTCCCAGAAGAGGTAGATGGCATGAGGTTTATGCTGTTGATGGCATTTTCTGCAGTAGGCTCACTCCTTCGCAGTTTCTTGACAATTAATTCGTGGTGTTCCTGGTCGAGTTGGAGATACGGCTTGATGGAGTTACTGTTGGCATGTCCAGTTATTTTGATTATCTGCTGCTCTCCCAGGCCCGATTTCGCTAGATTGGAGACGGTTGTTGCACGACTGGAGTGATTGGTGATTTTTTTGTTACCAAGGTCAAGCCCAGCTTTTTGTGCTGACTCCTTAACCCACTTTGAAATCGTGTTTTGGCCTACTGGGGAATCCTTGTACCACCTAGCGCCTGGAACTTTATTCCAGAATGGATTTTGGGTCAGGAATAGTCTGTCGCTCTTGATATTGACATCTCTCTCCTCTCAATTTCTGGAACAGTCTCACTGGGCACTTGTCAGGGATTTCCCGATTCTCCACCAGCCACTTGCTGTCTGATAATTTTTATCACCACCTTGTGTGGTCTTGCTGAAAATTGGATTGTATTCAATTCTCCCAGTTGTTTCCCCGCCATTTCGCTGTTCTGCCTTGAAGTGATGTATTGACGCCATGCTGCCCTCACCACCTCTCCAAGCCAATTCCACTGATATTATCATGAATAATTTTTTCTGGAGGCCATCAGGAGTTTCCTCGTCCCAAACAGTGGTCATTGCATCCCAATCTTTTTCCTCCAACGCTGCTGCACTTGCCCTCCGTTTTTCCGGAATAGATTGTAAAGCCTTACGCTTGGCATCACGAGCTCCTCGAGCGGTCTTGAATGCAGCATCCGAAAATGGGTTGATTTTGATGTCGAAATCGTTCAAATACTTTTCTTGAAGTAATTTGGCAGTCTGATTCCACATTGTTTTTATTGTACCTTCCTTATAGTCTTCTCCATCCATTTTCTTCATATTGTAAGCGTAATCTTTCATAATGTTTGCCAATTGCGCTTCACTCGTTTCAGCACTCAATGTGTATTCCCTCTCAGTACAAAAGTAGTCTTTGTTTTGCCTTCTCCGTATTAATGGGAACATTTCCTTCGACTTTTTCATCGATGGTGGACAGAGAACAAACTCCAAATCGACTCATTTTCATGCAAAATCTCCAATTTTCACAATTGAATTCAACCTGTCAGTTTGACGTGTGCTTAATTTGACTGGATCATGTTTTGTTTATATATAGCAACTACCAGAGAAAATTTTCAAAAAATTATCAGTATAATACCATGTAGGTTGTACCACGTGACGTCGAATGGTGCAATTCTATTGGTCGATATTTGGGTCGGAAAAATAATCTTAAGAATTCTTTAATCATTATCATTATTGCTCGCCTTTTTCTACTGAAACATCTTGATTTCGTTTTTCCCGAGTGTCTGCTTTTTTCGAAATCGAGCCGAAATTTGTCTCAGTCGATTGGTTTCGACTTTCGACTGATGAAAAACCCTTGGCCAAATATGTTATGCCCGTCCGACCGGCCGGTGGTATAGTTTTCATCATCCGAAAGGGTTTTTGTCCGTTTATTTAGATTTACAACCTACTTATTAGTATTACGTAAATATGTTGTATGTATAAACTAAGAGAAAGTATTTCACATTGATAGATTTTTAGTTTTGATTAGCCAGTTAGGTCTTTTGGCCAGATTCTTTTCAACCTTAGTGAGTTAAATGGATCCTCGGTCAGTTGCTCGATCAATTGATTAGCATGTCCTTGAAGCTTCTGAAGATATTTTCTTGAGTGGTTGTCTATTTCTGTACTGACATATAGCACTATCAAATCCACATGAGTGGTATGGTTGGAGACAAACGAAGTAGTAGTAACCAATGAACGAAGTATTTTAATTATAGTCTTTGGATAAGATGATAATCCGAAACCATCGATGTTCAAGGGGTTCGTTCAAATTCAAACTCGGTAATTTGCCAACTTTCGTCTGTCACGTCAACTGCCAAGATTCGATACAAAAGTGCTAGGAGGAACAATATTAATTTCTCCATAAATCTTTAGTCTTTCGTATTCGAATTCGGTATTCGTGTTGGAATAGAAGCCCTTTCTGCAACTTGTTTCAAAATATACTATCGAGTTTTCCTATGGGGACTTGACAACTTTGAATATAATTTGTGAACGCACCCGTCAATTCATTCAATAAAGTGAACATTTTCATCATGGTGAAGTACACGAACGAACAACGTTTGCAAAGTATAAAAATTAACTACGGAAATTCGGAGTCGGTGACCGCAACTTTAAGAGCCTTAACTCCAATCACAAGTTTGGTGCAAAAATTTGATTCTACATATTCGCTGTTGGATGTCGTGCCAGTGAGACAAAGCACAGGTCGCATTAACGAAAACATCGCTGCCGTTCGGGCCTCCGTAGACGACGATCCAAATCAGTCAATTCCACGGCGTTCTCAAGAATTGGGCATCTGACAGACCACTTTATGCCGAATTTGCGTAAGGATCTTGGTTTACACCCGTACAAGATCAAGCTGACTCAAGAATTGAAGATGTTGGACCATTTGAAGCGACGTACCTTCTCCGATTGGGCTGCGCCACGATTATGATTTTCATCGAAAAATCATCTTCAGCGATGAAGGTCAATTTTGACTCAATCGCTTTGTCAATAAGCAAAATATGCATTATTGGACAGGCAGCAATCCACACGTGATTCATGTACCCCCAAAAAATCACGGTTTGATGCGATCTTCACGCCGGCGGCATGAATTTGCAATGCTTCAGCCTCATTAATGCTCAGTTGCCATTTTCAATGCAACAGTTCAAGGTCATCCAGGTGTATTGTAATTGTTCGAGAGCTGTTTCGGCGTTTTCATCAGATGCTAGTAAATCTATCTCGTCTGCAAAAGATTCCATGGTGGTATTTTCATTTTCCGGTATGTCTAAAGTAAATGTGATATATAAAAATATTCCCAGAATGCTTCTCTGTGGGACTCCGGATTTGACTTTGGAAAAAGTGATTATCACTTCCTCATTTCTTACGGAAAATTAGTTATTTGAGTTTCTATAGCAGTCCGTTATGCCAAACCTTGTCGAATGCTACGAATGAATCCAGAAATACTGCTGCGTTAAATTTTTCCTTTTTAAGGCTTGTTGAGATGGTGTTCTCGATGAGATGAACCTGATGCGGTATCGAGTGGTTCTTTCAGAAACCTAGTTGGAGGCATGGCACCAGTTGGTGCATATCTATGTGATCTTTCGCCCTTTCAAGAAGCAGCTTCTTAAAGAGTTGGACCAAGATTAGTAGAAGACTTATGGGCCTATATAATTCTGCATTCTGTTCTGATTTTTCAGATTTTGGTATCATTATAATCTCAGCATACTTTCATCTGATGGAGAATTAATATATTCTCATCATTCTGAAGAATAATGTTGTGAGCAGTATAACAATTTTCCTGGGTAGTTTTTCTAGAGTTTCTACACTGTAAAAAATAAAATTCTGCTCTCAAACTCCTCAGGAGTTTGAGAATTTTTTTTTCAATCAAACCATTTTAATTTGAATTAATCTAAAATTGATTACGCCAAATGAACTATTTTTCTTGATTAAAACAACCTAGTTGATTATAGAGAACAGCTAAAACATTCGCCTGAAACTTTTTACATTTCAGCGAAATGAAAGAAACAACTGATTCAACATAAACATACAATTACAAGAAATTGTTTATGCACTTGTCTCAATATCCATAATTGATTGATACAAATACATTATTCTAAATAGGTTTTAACGAAACCATTCGTTCGTTTCATTTTTATTTGTTCAATAGAACGAAGGTACGGTTGTCGTAAATTCTGTCAGTTGATGCAACGACTACAGTTTCTTGAGACAAGAATCTCGTGAGATTATATTATTCGCCTCATTTACTTGAAGAAAACTATAAATACTTGAATAAAATTGAACATATAATTGTTGCAATATGAAGTGACATTTGTAAAAAAATATTGCGTAATTGATTTAATAAAACGAATTAATTGTAGCAATTTTTTTATATTGGCTGGAATTAAATCAAAACTCTATCTCTTTTATATTAAATATATCCCATTTAAATGCAATTATTTGTGCATTTTACTCACAATATTGTTGTATCCGGTGATAAAGATGACATGGAATACATGATGCGCAAGCTAATTAAAGAATACGAGAAGAGGGGCTTAAATGTCAACTTAGAGAAAACCAAATATCTTTGTGTTGGTGGAGAACCGGGTGATCTGGTATTGGATGATGACAGGGATGAGATGATAACCCACTGCCTGGACTATAGCTTTTGTAGCGGCACTCTGTCAGCGGCAGGGGAGTGTATAGGGATCTCTTGGCGGCACTCTATATAGCCACGCATAGTTTTTTCACAGCGCTTCGGTGGCCTAGAGGTTTGCGCTCAAGTTTCACACAGACTAGGTAGTACGTGCCGGGTTCAACTCCCGGCGGCTCCCTTAAAACTTCTAACCCCTGCGTCTATGGCATGGCGCACACAAGCCATACTGATGAGTCCAAATGTGTGCGCCAGGGACGAAACGCATAAGTAGGGATAAATTCCTTCGATTCTACATTGGTGACCCCGACGTGATGGGAACGGTTGTCTTTACGACGTGTCTTGGAAAAGCAGACGGTTGACGCTTGAGGTATACTCGCTCTCTGCACCTACCAACGAAACTCTAGACGCCTTTCCCATTCCGTACAATATTCATGGTCTGCCGCGGTATTGCGGTATTTATTAATATAAAAGAGAAATTATTGTTCTGTGAAGAAAAATAATGATTACATACAAATGTTTTTTTTGTTTTATCAAATTATTCCTTTGCTAGTGTCAAAATCCCTTCAATTTAGCTCAAATCAATCAGTTTCTTAACCCAAGAAACTTTCACTTGACATAAGAGATATTATCATTTTTATCGACTGAATTCTCGACCCATTCAACTAAGATTCTTTAAATCAACTACAAATCGAGTTTCAGTGAAATGTAATATTTATTTACATGAAACCAAAATTTTTATTCTACGAAAAGTATCAATAGTTACATACTAATTAATATTACCGTTGGATCAAATTTTTTTACCACCTGAGTCAAAAACTCTGAGCTTGGTTGAAACTAATCAGTTTCTTAACTCAAGAAACTTTTATTTAGGGTAAACGCCATTCTCAACCGTAGAGGGCGGTAGGGTCAAGTACTTTATGCATTTGGCTGTATTCAAATGTACGGAGTACTTGAGACAAATTAATATGGTTTGAGATGAGGAAATATTTTTTACTGTGTACCGTTATGAGGTCGTATCCAGGAGCCTTCCTTTTCTTTTAGTGTTCTTATCTTTTTGGTTACTTCTGTTTTAACTAATGGTAATGCTATCTGGCATGGAACATCTTGAAAATTTTAGAAATTTCCCAAAGAAATTTTCAATACTGCATACCTCGAAACATATCCATCGTATTCAAACAAAAATTTGTGTATGTAAGGAATTTCGTATCTGGAGTCAGACTCCAGGTTTGTAGTTATTGTTATTTCAAATATTTCATTCATTTACTCAAGAGAAAAAGGGGAAAATGTTATAGGTCCACCCTGAAAAATCGCTAATCATGTCGCTAGCCTCATTCAGTAAACCTAAATGACATAATAGTGCAGCTCTGCCAGTGGAGTCGTTGAAATTCAAATGGGTTCTTCACATTTCCATAAATTAATCAACTAATCTCTGACATCGTTAGACGGCAAGTCATGTACCACTTTCATTTTCCTCCGATGAACCAGAATATGCGTTAGTACATCATAAACCGAACTTTCTGACAGGGGTCAATTCAATTACCGCATCAAGAGAGACCCTGCAGTATTATGAGTAGAACCGCATATGCCCCAAGTTGTTAACACACACCCTTTCTCCTTGACATGATGCTCTCGGTTTCTTGGGAAGCTCAGCGATGCCACAGAGCGAGTAGTATTAAAAGTTTCATGTTGACATAACTTTGAGGAAACTCATTATCATCTGAGAGAGAATGGGTGTATTTCTGCAGATAAGGGCGAAAATAACAACGAAATGAATGTCTATAAATAATGGTCCTTTCACAAAAGGATCTGATAATAAGGCCGGATTTGCACCAACGGCCTACCGGACGTTTCGGTGATATTAAGAGTGATATTAGGGAAACATTATCCACGCTCCCGTGAGCTTTTGTGAAGGTGACTGCCTTGGGATTGTTGGGAAGCTACCCTTTCTGAGTGGGCGAACGGAATGGAAATGGTTTTGAAGTGAGCTTTGATTCGTTTTACGGCAGTATAATGTCTCAGGCGACTCAGATATTCCGTCCGACCTAAGGACTCGCACAATAAATTATTGATATCGAAATGGAAGTGAAGTTTTCTTTGAAAAAATCACAGAGTATACCAATTCGGGACTAGTATCGTGTTGTAATCTATGGTATTATAGTCCCTATTGAAGAAAATGCTTCAGTTCATCTAAATTATTTCATTGGAAAGTTGAGGATTTGAGAGTTCTTCTTGAAAATTTTTTGGGTTTTTTGGGGTGACCATCCTTTTAGTCACTGAGGTCAACGGAGATGCCATAGCTATTGTAACTGAAAACATAAGATTCAGGCGAAAACATTATCAAATTTTTCTTCAGTACTGCATCCAGCCGATTTGCAGTTCAAACGGGTCTAGATCCCTGGACTTGAGTACTTTAATCTTATGAGACTGGATCCTCGAGTGGGATGGTTCGGTTTGTTATAACCGGACCTTCAGAATCAAATAAAATGGGATTAATTGAGGATTTTTAATTGTGATTTCCTTGAAGTTTTACTTGAAATTCGCGTCGTAAACGGGCAGATGAGAACTCGATTTAAAAATTAAAAATTGACTCATTGAATTTTCCATAGATCTGCCTCACTCCACAATTGTTACCGAGAAACACTGAAAAAGTGGGCAAAAGCCGAAAATTTGTTTTTTGCATCCATGGAGATGAAAAAATAACATATGAATTAATCTTCATAAATTGTTTGTGCACACTGTATGTTCTCCTCATTAGATGGGTATGTAACTCAAACTGCAGTAGCTATCCGGAATGAATAATGCAAATCCAGCCCCTCCATTACGCAATATTCTGTCCTGGGATCCATTTGGATTGATTACATATAATAATTTCAATGTTGGAATCAAGGAAAGTTATCATCAACCTCCCCTTGTACATAATTAGTGCAATTAGCAATTACGGGGTTGGCAACAGCCGTTGTACCCATCACTATTCGGCCTGATGTTACATCTGGCATCAAACTTTATTAGATCAGGGCCTTCCTAAGAGAAACGGATGTTCCAGTAGTTCTGTTATTGGCAATTCAGTTTTGAATTCAGAATGAGGTCTACGCCTTCCATCAAAATTTGATGGGAAATACAGGGTGAACCACGACGAACTGCATCGATCGATATCTCAGAAACTGAATGTAAGAAAAATTTGAAATTTTGGGAACTTGCCAGATGTCTTGGGACCTATAGAGCTAAAATATTTTCATCTATTGGGCACTTCCGGTTATAAAGGAAATAGACCCTAAGTCGCTTATTTTAAATGGGATACCCTATATATTATTACATTTTTGGATTCTACTTAACATTCTAGGCAGATTTCATGTATCATGTCCTATCCCTAAGTCTGAGCGTTTTTGACATATTCAGGTTTTTATGTCAAAAATTACGATTGCAAGCCCTAATTTAATTATCAATTGTTCCTATAAGGAAGCCCTTTTTACTTACTTTGGGTTAGATGTCTTGTTGAAAAGGACCTACTTCAATAGATTTTGTATAATACTTGGACAAATAATCATACAGAGTGTTAAAAAAAAAGATCTAGAATGAGATTGAGAAAACTGACAAAACTCGATTTTTTCAAATGGAAACCCCCCATTTTTATTATTTTGTAGCATTAATCATCAAAAATGAAGGTAACTTTGTATGAGGTTATCTATACCTAAAATTTGAAGGTTTTGCATTTAATGTGTAAACAATTAGATCTAGGATAGACCTAGATGTAATGCCAGCCGGGTTAAATTATACAAACGAGGATTATTTAAACTTATTTATTATTTATGGACAATGTGAAAAAGTTATTTCAAGAACCTGTGATACATTTGCTACCCGATATCCTCATAAACAAAAACCATCACCAAATACTGTTAAACGAATTATACAAAACTTCAAGAATTTTGGATCCGTAAAGGCAAAAATGTACAAAAAGAATCCAGTTGTTGACAATGAAAAAATTGAAATAGCAATTTTGGAATATTTTGAAGCATATCCAACAAAATCTTCACGACAAGTAGCATTAGAATCAGGATTATCTCAATCGTCAGTTCTAAGAATTTTACATAAACACAAATATCATCCCTATGCAATTTCATTAGTGCAGCATTTGAATGAAAATGATTTTCCAAGAAGAATGGAATTCTGTGAATTCATAATACTTCGTTCACAAGAAGATTTTTTTTTTTTTGGACAATATCATTTGGACCGACGAAGCCAAATTTACAAAGAATGGTGTTTTTAATCGACGTAATTACCATCATTGGAGTGATAGAAATGTACACCCATTTAGGGAACACAATTTTCAAGAATCCTGGCAATTTAACGTTTATTGTGCAGTAAGAAATGACGGCATTGTTTGCTTACAATTTTATCAAGAGAACTTGAATGGTAAGTTAGGTCTTTTTGAATAGTTCTAATATAAAACACATATTTCAACCTATAGGAGACCGATACCTCAACATCTTGCGGAATTTTGAAGTTGACTTTTTAGACAACTTGCCCCTGGCTGTACTTCGAAAACTTTTCTACCAACAAAATGGAGCTCCTCCACATAATGTCCATTTGGTCAATAATTATCTGGAAAACTTATTTTACGATCAATGGATAGCCAACATTGGACCAAATCTTTGGCCACCTCGCTCCCCGGACCTATCAGTGCTCGATTTTTATGTATGGGGAACAGTGAAAAATTGCGTGTATAAAACATCAGTGACCACCATGGAAGACTGCATGATACGTGTTAGAACAGCATTGGAAGACCTGGACCCCCAATCAATAAGAAAAGCCACCCATGAACAATTGCTGCTGAGATGCGAAAAATGTTTAGAAGTTCAAGGACACCAATTTGAATATTTACTTAAATAATTTTTTTTAGCCTGATTCAAATGCTACTTGAAATGTCAAATATAAACGTGGCTATCCTAGATCTAATTGTTTACAAATTAAATGCAAAACCGCCATAGAAAATATTAATATTAAATTGGCAATATTTCGAAAACTTCAAATTTTAGGTATAGATAACCTCATACAAAGTTACCTTCATTTTTTATGATTAATGCTACAAAATAATAAAAATGGGGGTTTCCATTTGAATAAATTGAGTTTTGTCAGTTTTCTCAATCTCATTCTAGATCTTTTTTTTTTTTTGAACACTCTGTATGATTATTTGTCCAAGTATTATACAAAATCTATTGAAGTAGGTCCTTTTCAACAAGACATCTAACCCAAAGTAAGTAAAAAGGGCTTCCTTATAGGAACAATTGATAATTAAGTTAGGGCTTGCAATCGTAATTTTTGACATAAAAACCTGAATATGTCAAAAACGCTCAGACTTAGGGATAGGACATGATACATGAAATCTACCTAGAATGTTAAGTAGAATCCAAAAATGTAATAATATATAGGGTATCCCATTTAAAATAAGCAACTTAGGGTCTATTTCCGGTATAACCGGAAGTGCCCAATAGATGAAAATATTTTAGCTCTATTGGTCTCAAGACATCTGGCAAGTTCCCAAAATTTCAAATTTTTCCCACATTCAGTTTCTGAGATATCGATCGATGCAGTTCGTCGTGGTTCACCCTGTATATGTGCCGGAAAGCAATAGGTATATCTTCTTGACTTTATTGAAACAATTTACTTTGATCCCTTAACAAGAAATTCCTGATGAAATTGAATTATTGTTTTATTTTTATCCCTGAAATATTTTCAAACCTATACAACCATTACGGTATCAGTAGATTCCACATTTGATAACAATTCAAGAAATATGCTATAACTTAATATAGAATTATTATTTGAGAAACAACCACCATCTCTTATCGAGATCTGTGATCCATCTTTTCTGTAGAATAAGATTATCGAGACAATTATTGTTGAACTTATATCATCTGCAGATAATACTAATATTATCTTGAGATTTCCCAATTGTGGACTAACTGTCGAAATAGTTCAGAAAATCTTAGTTGAGATAAATAACTGGTGTAAAAATCATCGCTTAGTGTTGAACATAATGAAGACTGTATGTATAGTATTCAGTACAAATTGATCTGCATCAATTATCTCACACATTAATGAACAGGTTGTAGTATCCACCTCTACCAAATTCCTGGGTTAAAATGAAATTGTCTTATTGTTCAACATACTAGGAAGCTGAACTCAGTAATATATATTTAACATTTTCAAGAATGAATTAGAACATACATTGAAGACTGCATATTTATCTAATTTCCAATCGTTGTTATCTTAAGGCATAATTTTCTGAGGGGAAAGTTCACTATCTGAACAAGTGTTTCTGTGACAAAAACTGTACGAGTAGTAGGACTAAAATTTAGGGAATCATGTAGGTAACATTTCAGAAAACACAATACAAGCTATTAATTTTCATGAAACTTCATCCACAGTATTTTGAAAGATATGAAAAAGTTAGTTGAACCAGAAGAAAAGAACCAGTTTTTATCCTTATCATTCGTTAGCGATGACCGAACAGTACAATGATTCCTGAATCAAATATTTATTCTATTCTAATCATCCAACTCTCGTTCATTAACTGAAGACTGATGATAGAATGAAGTCACTCAAGAGTTGTTGTTAAAAAGTGTTTCACCTAAAGCAAACCCAGTAGTATCAAGTAAAATTCGATAAACCGTTTTGGTATCGACGTACTTTTATACTGATTTCAGCACAGTAATTGTGTTTTCATTTTATGCATTAGTTCTCGAAATATTCATACGTTAGTTAATTCCATCACTTAAATTAAGTTTTTGCGAATAATTGACATTTCGTGTTTCCGAAACACCAAAATTTCCGTACTTGTGTTTGAAATTACAAAACATCTACCACTGGGCAAATGAAGTCATACCGTACGTGTTAATGCTACTAGGGTCAGATGTTCGACTGTTTTATTCACTGAAATCATTCTCCAACTGTACGGTATCAGAACGATTCGAAGTATTGATCTAAGAAATAAAAGACTTTTCAAAGTAAATTAAATAATTTATCAAAAACTCACATCAATTAATTAAATATTCATATTGTTCACCATTAGCTTCCATACAATGAAATAAGTTTTATTCGAAACGATGGCGCACATTTTGCAGCATTTCTGGAGTGATTTGACGACATTCGTTCACTATACGTCTTCTTAAATCTTCATGGAATCGGGCTGTGTAGAGTAAATTTTACTCTTCAAGTGCCTCCAAAGAATTAAATCTAGTGGTGACAGATCTGGCGATCTGGCGGGACATTCAGTGGGACCACTTCTTCCAATCCACCGATTTGGAAATCTTTGATTCAGTTATTCGCGAACTGGTAAGGCGTAGTGTGGAGGAGCTCCATTCTGCTGAAACACAATCTGATCTTCCACATAATTTCCAGCATTGTTTTCAATAATCAGTGGATTGGAGGAAGGAAGCCACAGTCATGGTTGTTTTGAAGCTCAAAATGTCGATTTTTCACAAAAAAATACTACAAGTGCCATGAAAAAACCACTTCATTTTCAATTAAGTTAAGAATAGTTAAGAATATTTCGAGAACTAATGAATAAAATAGAAAAAGAATTACTGTGCTGAAATCAGTATAAAAATATCTTTCAAATGAGGTATCACTTACTTCATCTTCCTTATTCAAAATTTGGGGATGAGGGTTGTATAGCGCTATGCGTCCGTAACCTACATCTTAAGTTGTCCCCCTCGAAAGAGAAATCGACCTGTCCGAGCATTTCTATCGAAAAAATTTATTTCGTCTGTAATCTTGTCTGTTTCGTTTTCAAATGGCTACCCTGTATATCCAACAAATATTCAACATTATTTCAGATGATAAAATCTAGAGAACTAGATATACCCATATATTTGTTTCAATATTAAATTTCTTTACGTCTGCTTTATCGAGTTCCATTAATGGATCTGTTTTACACAAAATACATCATTCATAATAAATTATATCATTTCGAAATAAATTGCGATCACGTAGTCGAAATTCCTGCATCTGACATGTTAAAAACGTGACGTTTGTGGGCTGTCGTTTATCAAACATGTTTCAACCAGATGATGTACAACAACAACTATACGTTCCATTACACAAATGAATCAATTACCATAACAATAATTTAGCTCCAACAAATTATGCTGTTTGTTTTGACTGTGGAATATATAGAATCAGTAATATGCACATATGTTATTTATTTCAAATTGAATTATTTTCACAGTTTGGAAGTTAGGTCTCAATTAAATTTATTGATTCGATTGTCAAGTGGACTGAACGATATGCTACATATTGAACTGTTCATATATGAATCGGGATTATTTACAAGGCTCTGGAAAAATGTAACCTTTTATGGTTCCTCTTTCACGAAGATTTTTTTCAGTATCCGCATTTGTTTCTTGAAGGAGAATAATCTCAGCACTATAGTCCTTTGCTAATTTAGAAATATAATCACTCTTGTCCTTAGAAATACCCTCTATATTCAAATCCAATATACAAAATTTGTCTCCAATCTGCAAGGAGGATTCTTCGAATCGGGTCTTGCGGTCCAAGTGACGATTTTTCAGATCTTCTGATGTTTGAAGTCTGCTATGGAACCCATTCAAAGGGAAATCATCATCCATAGTTGTGGAAGGTTGTGATATAATACTTATTTCATTTAAAAAACAGCAGAGGAAGAATTATCGACTGACATTCATTATGACAATTGTCATAAAAAATGTAGAAAGCACTGACGTGAGCTCAAATGGCTCTGGCTCTTTTGTTGCCTCACTAACGAGTAATTATTCAAATCTGAATAAATCACATCTCCGGAATATTTTTTGTTAATTCTGGTGTTAACTAACCATTCCGAAATAGTTGATTTAATAATGGGTAGATTTTATAACCAAATAATTTTGGATACAGACTGAAATATTTTTCTGTTCTTAAACAACGTGAGTAACTTTTTAATAGGTATTTTAACTTGTAACACCTAGTATGATTTCTAGCAGAAATATGTAGGTATCTAAAATATACCTACAAAGTTTCGAGACGCGCTCTATCTTTCTTTGTTCGAAGCTCGAATTCAACCAACCAAAAGATTGTTTCTAATTGAAAGTCACATAGAAATTGATATGTTCGTTGCAGTAAGCTCTTGTTCTTTGAAATACTTGTTCAAGTCCAAATTTCGAAAAAATTATATCGTCATAAGAATTATCATGGAGATCTGCTAGGGGTGGAAGGAACTTGAAGCTTTCAAGAATATGACAAAAATCGGAACCAGAAAAAAACAATTTATGATCACTAACTAGGCAGTGAATTACAACATCTTTCATGTTCAGAGATTTTCAATTATGAGCAGCTGAAATTCAAAAATAAAGGGCATATCAATAAACTTCGTATACATTTCATATATTGTGAATCTCTGATGAACATCTTAGAAGATAAAGTACTGTAAAAATATGTTTTAGAAATTGTTTAGAAATTTTTCAGCATAACGATCTCCACGAAATTTTTAAATATCCAAGAATCAGACGGGTAATAAAATAATCATGATTGACGTCGTCGTCCGAATCATGATAATCTGGCTTAAATGAAGACCATAACTGTCCTACAAAAGACAGCAGAAGAGGATACCGCATTAAGGTTCTAGAACTTTTCAGATTCGACCATGACAATTTATTCGAAATATCAAGAATAAATCATCATGACATAAAACCTAGGACGAAAGAAAGAGTTGTTCGAAGAGCTGCAGGCACGCATTCAGTGATAACTTGTTGATATTAGTTTTCTGTGCACATAAACAGGGTGAGTCTTTGACCACTGCGTTAATTTAAACCATAGGTTCTTGAGATCAAAAGAAACACTTTTTCCATATTCAGCTGCGTTGAAAAGTTATAAGCATTTTAAGTTTTCACATTGGGCAAATACCCCTCTGTAGTCCAGTTTAGTTTGAATGAAAATTACCTTCCACAGCATCCACTATTGAATCTGAATTGTTAAAAAACATTATTTGCCCTCTAAGAAATGATTCACTCACTCATGTTTCATCAGATGATTATATCGATTTAATTCCTTTCAACGTCAAATATCTCAAAACTGGTGCAATTTAGGAAAAAAGATTATGAATGATTTTATCTGCAAAAAAGACTAACGAATCTAGGAAGTACAAAGTACGGACATTTAGTTCATGATATTTGTTTTTCATGCAATTTAACCAATCTGTACAGTAGTAGTAAGAAACCCACAAGAAATGGAATGAATCTATTGATGCCAAAACATGCATGACCGTTATCAAAAACCTTCTACAAGAGATCATTTCAATTGATATTGTCGTTTGAATATTACAGATGAAAATGCAATTTTTTTATGAAATTTCAACACCCTATATCTTTTGAACGGGGCCAAATTTGGAAAAATGTTACAGAAAAAATGTTTCTTTTGACGTCAAGAATCTATGGTTAAAATTAATGCAGTGGTCAAAGACTCACCCTGTATTGTGAACATTAGACTGTTCCACTAGCAATAAGTGTGGTTTGAAAAAAAATCTAGGGATAGTATGCTTAGGAGTGGTAATTTTAACATAATTTTGAGAATGTTTTCTGGGACACTTTGTGCCATTCTAAATAATTTTTTGCTTCGAAGTCTAGCTAATCTCGGAACATCTTGACACATCCTTATATTTTTTCAATTTTCCAGCCCAAGGAAATCGAGTTGAAAAATTTTATATATAGTTCAGTCAATCTGTACATTTGGTGCGGGTATAATTACCCGCTCGATGAAATTTGGTACACTTGTTGAAAATGATGTTACTAAGCTACCTTTGCGATGGCCTCGCTGAAATGTTAGCGGTTTTTTGAAAAACTCAAAAAAACTCAAAAAAGTAAAAAAATGCATTTTTCTCGAATTTTATGCATCGTACAGAAAATTTTATTGAATAAAAAATGTAGAGGACGTTGCGATCTACATTTTTTGTTATTGATGCAATGCTGCACGACTAAAAGCGCACAAAGTAGGTGGCGCTAAAGTATCAAAAAGAGAGTTTTTCATGTTTTTCGCCCTGAAAATGTTGTTTTAATGCAAAAGTTTAAATGTAAAAGTTGTTCCTTACATTATTATCAACAACTTTTATTTCAACATTTTTTTCGTACAACTTACCATTTACAAGTTATAGTAATACATAGCGCTCATATACAGCACTGTTCTACTAACGGTAGTAGGTGGACTGAGTAGCCTTTTTCTCATGCGACCACTGAAAGAGTTGTAAAATCGTAAGCGATTTAGATTTGTAAGTATTTTTGCAATATTTTGTATGCTTTTTCTATACGCCTGTTAATAAATACAAATACAAAACTGAATTAAACGTTTACTTGAAAATTAAAACTCAAATAATGACTAATTGAATTGTTGTTTGTTTCCCTTATCCAAATTTTCAAAACCTCTTCAAAAATCTGTTTAATTGATGACATTTTTTGAAAAATGAAAAACAAAACTGAAAAACATTAAAAATTGTCTTCGTTAATAACATTGAG
This sequence comes from Micraspis discolor, assembly GCA_030674115.1. NCBI lineage: Eukaryota > Metazoa > Arthropoda > Insecta > Coleoptera > Coccinellidae > Micraspis > Micraspis discolor. The sequence continues at coordinate 14,917,925 of JARTUT010001740.1, forward strand.
AGTTCAACAAAATAATTCATAACAGAATGCGACTCAAAAAATCAAATAATGGATAATACTTGTCAAAAACAAATTAAAATTTTATTTATTAAAGTTTAATTGCTAAGAAAAATCAAATTAGTAAAATCTTGATTTAAACGTGCACTACCGATGTGTACTCATACTGCGTACAACAGTATATTTGGATTTTTTATTCTTCTGCAAGCTGCAGCTTCAAAATGGTAAGTTGTACAAAAATAATATTCAAATAAAAGTTGTTGATAATAATGTAAGGAACAACTTTTACATTTAAACTTTTGCATTAAAACAACATTTTCAGGGCGAAAAACATGAAAAACACTTTTTTTGATACTTTAGCGCCACCTACTTTGTGCGTTTTTAGTCGTGCAGCATTGCACCAATGACAAAAAATGTAGATCGCAACGTCCTCTACATTTTTTGTTCAATAAAATTTTCTTTACGATGCATACAATTCGAGAAAAATGCATTTTTTCACTTTTTTTGAGTTTTTCAAAAAACCGCTAACAGTTCAGCGAGGCCATCGCAAAGGTAGCTTAGTTACACCATTTTCAACAAGTGTACCAAATTTCATCGAGCGGGTAATTATACCGTCAAAACGATTTATTTTTCGATAGAATGACTGAACTAATTCTTCATAGTGTATCAATATACTTCAAAAATACATACGTCACACTTGGCTCATACCTACTTAAAAATCGGAGAAAAGGTTGGATGGAAAATCCAACGCATAATGGTCCTCTATTTTCTTGAATCATTAATTTTCATTGTCAAAGCGACGCTTCGAGATGTAGCGGGTCTTAAGGGGGCACTTAGTTTCAATCTGGAGGCTTCGAATGAAACACTTTTGCTTTCTCCCCTCTTTATTGATTGTCGTTCGTTGCAGTTCAGCACTCACAGTTAACTTCGGATTAGTTAAGGAGCATGAAGCTTAATATTCCGGATAAATCACGCTTAGCTAAACTTTATGATCCCTTTCATTCACAGACCTCTTAAATTTCTAATACTTATCATTGTATCAGAGAGATATACTGGATTGAATCCGGAGCAAGTTGTTTTTTTTTTCAGTTCGTAGATGGCGTTGGGTCAAAATTAAAGGATTAATTTATTCCTTCGAGTTAACACAAGTATAAAATGATGATTTGAGCCAGAACGTGGATGTAGTAAGATTATTTGGATATTATTCATCATTTGTTATTGATCTTCCTACCAACATTTCGGTAGAAGTCTTATATCGTACTCATGGTAAATCAGCTTCAGAAAATCAGAAAATGCTTTATTTCTCATTTACTGTCAAGATTTACAAACCTTATGAAATCAAATAAAACTTGCTCTCATCTGTGGTTTGCAATTTTCTTCGAACTAGATCGATGATAGGCCTGCAAACTCCCGGCAAATACATTAATCAAGTACTTATGCCATCAGAAGTGATCTTATATCAGAAAAACAAAAAGGTCTTTGAAAATACCAAATACCAATAATGGAATATCAAGAGCTTTCTCAAGTGCTATATGTTATATTCCAATATACTTATATGTTTTTTTCATTTAATGTTCTTATATACTTTCTAGCAGAATTTGAATTGGTGATCCAAAATTGTGTAATCCAAATAATTTCTGAGAGAGAATTCTGAGAGGAAAGGAATAATATGTGTAATCCAAATAATTTCTGAGAGAGAATTCTGAGAGGAAAGGAATAGGTTATTCACGAGAGCGAAGCGCGAGTGATTTTTCACAAAAACTTGACGATTTTATTTGTTTGCAGGAACCTAGAAATACCAGATAATTTTGAAGCTCGTGTGGTATTCGGGAGATTATTTTTCTGTCCCAAATGTCGGCCCATAGAATTGCACCATGAGACGAAATGTACAGTTAACAAAAAAGAATTTCATAATGAATAAAACAACATTTCATTAGGAATCATGGTAGTGCAATTAAAAATACAATTGTTGTAAACATTGGTGCATGTTTTCTTCAAGTCAGAGTTATCGGTAATGGTCCCAGAAGAGGTAGATGGCATGAGGTTTATGCTGTTGATGGCATTTTCTGCAGTAGGCTCACTCCTTCGCAGTTTCTTGACAATTGATTCGTGGTGTTCCTGGTCGAGTTGGAGATACGGCTTGATGGAGTTACTGTTGGCATGTCCAGTTATTTTGATTATCTGCTGCTCTCCCAGGCCCGATTTCGCTAGATTGGAGACGGCTGTTGCACGACTGGAGTGATTGGTGATTTTTTGTTACCAAGGTCAAGCCCAGCTTTTGTGCTGACTCCTTAACCCACTTTGAAATCGTGTTTGGCCTACTGGGAATCCTTGTACCACCTAGCGCCTGGAACTTTATTCCAGAATGGATTTTGGGTCAGGAATAGTCTGTCGCTCTCAATTTCTGGAACAGTCTCACTGGGCACTTGTCAGGGATTTCCCGATTCTCCACCAGCCACTTGCTGTCTGATAATTTTTTATCACCACCTTGTGTGGTCTTGCTGAAAATTGGATTGTATTCAATTCTCCCAGTTGTTTCCCCGTCATTTCGCTGTTCTGCCTTGAAGTGATGTATGGACGCCATGCTGCCCTCACCACCTCTCCAAGCCAATTCCACTGATATTATCATGAATAATTTTTTCTGGAGGCCACCACGAGTTTCCTCGTCCCAAACAGTGGTCATTGCATCCCAATCTTTTTCCTCCAACGCTGCTGCACTTGGCCTCAGTTTTTCCGGAATAGATTGTAAAGCCTTACGCTTGGCATCACGAGCTCCTCGAGCGGTCTTGAATGCTGCATCCGGAAATGGGTTGATTTTGATGTCGAAATCGTTCAAATACTTTTCTTGAAGTTATTTGGCAGTCTGATTCCACATTGTTTTTATTGTACCTTCCTTATAGTCTTTTCCATCCATTTTCTTCATATTGTAAGCGTAATCTTTCATAATGTTTCCAATTGCGGTTCACTCGTTTCAGCACTCAATGTGTATTCCCTCTCAGTACAAAAAGTAGTAAATTGGTTCCAAACTGTTTTTTTTTTGCCTTCTCCGTATTAATGGGAACATTTCCTTTGCCTTTTTTTATCAATTGTGGACAGAGAACAAACTCCAAATCGACTCATTTTCATGCAAAATCTCCTATTTTCACAATTGAATTCAACCTGTCAGTTTGACGTGTGCCTAATTTGACTGGATCATGTTTTGTTTATATATAGCAACTACCAGAGAAAATTTTCAAAAAATTATCAGTATAATACCATGTAGGTTGTACCACGTGACGTCGAATGGTGCAATTCTATTGGTCGATATTTGGGTCAGAAAAATAATCATCGTTATTTCTAAAATGGCTCTGAACTGATACCGAAAATTATATGCTCGTTAGATAGATAACCTCGATATCTTGACAATTGGCTTTTCGTTCTTTTATAAACTGTTAATTGCAAATTATTTTGTCTTTCTACCTGAACTGTAGCAAATGATCACTAAAATTTGGTATTGAACTCGAATATTATGTAAAACGGTGAATTGAAATTCAGTTAGCTGTTTTTGCGTGTTTAAACCGACTTCAGGAATGAAATATTAATTTTGGCTCTTTGACATCCATGCATGTGTTTGATTTTTTACTTTCAATCAATATTATTCCCCTGCAGGACTTCTTCTCAGATTTATTACTTGATATATTGTAATTTTGTAGCAATTCAATTATTTTTTATCTGGAAATTGGGAAGGAGCCTTATTCGTTTTGCCCTGAGCTTACTAACTAATTTTTGTTCGTTTTAATATAGCTCCAAGATCCGGAGACCGCTTATGGTAGTCAAGATCAAGAAATATACATTAGCCCTGGAGGGAAACACTATTCTACAGCTGTACGAGTGCATATATCGGCTCCTGAGAAGAACATCACACCTTTGAAGGGAGACAATTGCAAGATCCATTTTGTAAGAATATTTTGGACTTGAAAGAAGCTTGTACGAAAACCACCCACCTGGTATAATGCTGTAATCTAGATGATGATGCATCTGGTAACGACCTCAAGCCTCAAGAATTTAATTTCTGCTACAAGAGAAGCCAACGTGGGATTTTCCATCCGTAACAGGACCACCAACCTTTTATTATATTGTAGTCAAGTTGATGGTGCCTCAAGTAACAACCTAAAGGCCCAGAATTTAATTATCACCTACGAAGGGAGCCGATTTGGAAGTTTTCAAGCACACACATATTTTGAGTTTGGAAATCCATCAATCTATAGTTGTCAGGATTCAGATGAGTATTTTTTTCTGTTATAGGTAGTATATATATATTCTTTCGAACATTTGGCTTACAATATTTAGTTAGCAAACAATAAAGCATATAGATCAGGGGTTAGTGAGGGGGTGTCATACAATTCGGCGTATGACATAAAAGCCTAGGAAAAAAACCCAGTTAAAAAAACCCCGGCTCCCCGCCAAAGTCTGAAAGTACAAAAATAAGCTGAAATATATTTTAGGGACTTCTTTCTTCAAGTTACCCACATCGAATCCTGAAATAAAAAGACAAAAGCACGATAAAGAACTGAATAACAAAAATACGTATCATATTCGTTTGAAATTCGTAAGCCATTCCAAGAAAGAATCGGAAACATCATGAATAGCCCTAAAACCATCTTGATTTTATATATGGGATAACTATTGATGAGATGAGGTATTGTTTTTTCCCGTTCTCCACATTCACAACTTGCCCTTGGAACTGAGTTCCATCTGAATAGCATTTTATTGGTAGGACCATGAACTGTTCTCAAACGATTATGAACTGTCCAAATTTTTCTTGGAATATCAAAACCAGAAATTTTTTCAGAAGGATCAGAAACGAGATATTTATTGAACAATTCTTAAGAGTTCCACTCAGTCTTCCTTAATTCTTTATCGCTCATGTTCATATTGAAGAACGTATTATGCCATAATGGTTTACGTGACTTCAATCTGGGAATTCTATTTTGTGGAATATATGAGATAATTGGGAAAAGAATGTTATTTGATCCAAGAATTCGGAGCTGCAGTCTGTCTGCGAATATGGAGAGGGACAATGTTAGACAAAACTGGTAACCAATGAAACGGTGTAGTAAATTAACTGGAGGGATGGAGGATCTCTAGATACTGAAACTTAATTTATCGTTTTTACTAAATATATTGCCAAAACTTGGAATAGTTTTGTTGCTGGTATAATGAAGCTCTCTTTAGTGAATTAAGAGTATAGTCTCTTGCTCGTATACTGAAGTAGTTAATTGTCATGTTACAAGGTACACCAATTTTTGATCCGTTTTTGAGTGGATTCAGGATTGAAGGAACCCTATAGATGTTTTATTTTTTTCAAATCTAAAATAAAGTTTCATCCCATTTTCCACATTAATTGGGGTGGTTGTTTTATTATCACACTTTGAACAAATTTCGTAAGTGCTCATGGATATCACGTCAGTGTTATACTACATTGTTTAATTATAACTATTGAATTTTTGATAGAGGCTTATAAGCATATTTCTCATTGTGACTAACTCAACGACAGAACGCCATCCGATTTTTCCTCATTGAAATTCTCTGAAGAATGGCCAACAAGGAATATAATGGATGAAAAGAGCGAAAGAATCTACCGCCCGGAAAATTGAAACAGACCCATCGAGCTGCCTAATTTCGATTGCGTTGTTTCCGTTTGCAATATCGGCAAACAAGTTTTTTCGCAAACGACACTCGAATTGGCATCATTTCGAGCTGTGAGTTACCCGATACTTTTTAAATTATCTCGTCACTCGTAAATCCATCTGGGACCGATGACAATTTCCACTTATTCAGGGGCTGATTTATCGTGAAGTATAAACGCCACTGATTTCGGCCAGATTTATGGGCTGTCTGTGTACCAAAACGTCGACAGATGCCTCCTTTGTTTCTATTTCGAGGATTCCGGGTTGGAAAGTCCGGATTTTCTGGTCTATTGAATGCTGAATAAAACGCGAGTGGCTTATATGGGACTATCCGGAATGAAGAGGAAAATCGAAAGGATTTTCCTCAGAGGGATTTTGGGTTCATATTTCAGACTTGCCAATTAGGACTTTTGTTGGATAGGTATCTGAGATAGGGGCATTTGGAAATCGGTTATGAATCAAGTTGACGTCAAATAACTTGTAATTTCAAACTACTCATTTCTCTGTCCCATTTTTTTTATTAAAATTTCGGTTGAACTGTAATAGAAATCACTAAGTTTATTCGAGCAGAACTCAAACTATAACTGTATTATAAACTAGTAAAAGTATGTGGGAACGATTTCCTTGGACTGCAGGTGAGGGTTCTTCATTCCCCGAAGGAAGAGGAAAGCTCTGCGGGCCTTTCCTAACAATAGGTCAGTGCAATGCTGCCAGGAGTTGTGTGTGGCTCTCACACAATATTGTATGGATTCTATATTTTGATACTTATGCTGATCAACTTGAAAAAATTCAGCGAAAATTCTTGCGTTTATTGGTTTTCAGATGTGGTTACGCGCTGAACAGAGGAGACCCAAACAATTATAACTTAAGACTCAAATACTTCAAAATGCTCAATCTAAAGGGCAGAAGAACTGTCGGTTATGTATTATTCATAAAAAAAAATATCAGTAATCAGCTAGAATGCCTCGACATCACTCAGAGAATACAATATTTGCCCGTCCAGGATATTAAGGCAGTTTGATACATTTTATCTACCAACCAAGCGCACGAGTAGTGCACTTAAGTCCTCTATCTATGGAATCTCTGCAATGAATTCAAGGATAGGATTGATTTATTCTTTCATAGTCCTGGATCCTTGAAGAAAATAATGAAAATCACTTCTTCGGAATTTATCAATCTACTACCATCCTGTACATCTAATTTAGACTGTTTTTTTGTCAAGATCATGCACTTTCACTGACAATATACTATTGTCGAAATTGATCAGTTCTTGTTAGAAATAAGAAATCTATTTTTAATTGTAATTTACATTTCTCTAGATGAATTCTGTTTTTTCTAATCTGTTAACACATTTTTTGGGTGGTCCATGTGTAATAAATAAATAAAATATACATCTCTTCACCACAATCTGATAAACAGGTAGTGATACTGACACCATCTTTATCGCCTCTGCCAGGACAGTTCTATTGGCTGACATTTTTCTCAATGAATCCTTATAGCAATCACATTTTCCGAATTATCTCGGCATTATTTTGCTAAGAACAGGAACTGTTGCTTTGCTGCAAACGTACAATAAGTATTTCATATATATTTCATATATTTCGATTGAAATATCAATGATACCTTAATTCATTCTAAATGAATAAGAGATAATTTTTCATTCTTTTCATAACATCAAACAATTCAAAAAATGGACAGGAAAACTAAATGAAAAAAGAAATAGAATACGACAAATGTCTTTCGACATTTGTGTATAACACTCTTGTCTCTTCAGGCATTCATATTCGATTAACAGTAATTTAAACAATTCTTGGTTACAATTCACGGTGTGACATGCCACAACGGAAAAACTGCACGTGCCACTTTGAAATCAATTGATATTCTAAAAATTAACATTAAATATAAGCATAGAATAATATCTCGTTCCACCAAATCGACACAGAAAGTTACAACTACTTTCTATGATTTTCTAAAGAATTTAGTATATTATAAAAGAATGAAATTGACTTCAAATGGAATTCTTCCCATAATTCGAATTGTTTAATTGAAAAAGGCTATTCTTGAAAGTGTAAATAAATCAAAAATAATCTGAAAATGAAGAAAATAATGATACCTTTATTTATTTTAGGTATTTTCTTCGACGAATAAGAGAGAATTTTTCATTTTCATCACAACATCAAACAATTCAAAAAATCATAGAACGCAGTTGTAATTATCTGTATCGATTTGGTGGAACGAGATAACACTATAAGCTCATATATGAGGTTAGTTTTTAGAATACCAATCGATTTCAAAGTGACACGTGCAGTTGTTTCATTGCGACATGTCACACCATAAGTTGTAAACAAGAATTATTCAAATTACTGTTAATGGAATATGAATGCTTGAAGAAACAAGAGTATTATACACAAATGTCGTAACACATGTGTCGTGTTCTATTTTATTGTTTAATTAGTTTTTTGTATTTTTTGAATTTATTGATGTTATGATAAGAGTGAAAAATTCCCTTTTATTCAACAGAATAAAACATTGTTTTCTATAATAAATTAAGATATCATTGATACTTCAATAGTAAAGTGTGAGACTATAACTGTTATTTTCAGATTATTTTTGTATTTCAATCGTTTTGATGAGTATATTATTCCGCCTCTCAGTACTAGACTGGAACTCTATGTCCTTTTATGACTATCAAGTAATTTTTGTGCTCAGCCAGAGATAGTATCAACTCTTGATGATCATCAACAGATAGTATGTCGTATGGTAATCGTATTTTAACCAACGATCCATTAGCCCCTACATTGAACTCTGAGGTACCATCATTGTAAATTCGTGAAGAACGGTTGTTGCGGTGACTGGGCAAGAATTTCTGTAGTAAATTTATTTATAATTCACAGAGGTTGCTCCTTCGTGTACTTCTCCATGAAGAAATTGTTCAGTTTACGAATTGAATTGATAGTGACATTTCGATGATCAGTGAAAGAATGCGTTCACAAATTGAATTCAAAGTTGCCCAGTTTCAATTGGAAACTCCCTTATATATCTAAATATTCGAAGAAAATCAATATTTAACGTCCCCAAAACTTCAGAATTGATTTCCTAAAAACAACAATTCGAACTTCTTTAACGTGATATTTTATCAACGTCATTCATATCGATCAACAGATCTTTCAGCGAATCTTTTAATTTGCTATCTGTGTTTTTTTTAGAACAGGCACGTAGTGAGATTGGCGTTATTCAATCCTCCAGGGGCTTGATCAGCTTCTCTCCCCGCAGTTGTTCTACTTTATCGCTGTAAGGATGGCTCCTTCAGGAGCAGTTTGGCAGGTTTATCGAACGATCCTTGAAACGTTTTTGCGCTTATTTATGAAGAGGATATATTGATTCTGTGTTCGTAAACTTACGGTTGAATGAGAACGTGATGGATGAGGTAAATTTCCTAATTCGATTATTTTATAGGGTATAATTTACGCATAAGGTACCGTTCGCGATGTTTTTCAATATTTTTTATGAGTTTTCAATGAATAAAAGATCTATTTTGTATTTAATCTTGTAGATTGAATGGTTGAAGTAGTTTTACAATTTCTTTGATGGGCTTCGTAAGCCAGCTAAGATTTGTAGAATTACTCTCTGATGAAAAAGTTTCCAGAAATTAGAAATCAAACGAAAAACTATTGAACATATTCAATATTCTCAAGTCTCAAGAAGCATTTTTCAGCATTCGTAATGAGTCAGCATCCTAAATTTCGTTCAAGACACAAAATTTGAGACCAACTCTTTTGTTCAACATTTTTTTCATTGTATCATTCGCCGACTACCGCTGAGTTCTACAGCTGTGGAGCACAAACTAGTTGACAGCCCACGTTCATATTCTAGATAGTATTTATGGATAGTTCTACCAACATAAAGAAACCTCAAATATTCAAAAATACCCAACGCGGGCAATTCAAATGAGAATTGTCCGATACTTTCTTGTTAAAATGTATGATCGACACCATCAATCAGTTTCAACTCTGAAGGGTTTTGCGTTCTCATCATTATCTAACAATGCCCCTGATGGTTTTCATATCTAAATAAATGTATAGTCGATAACTACACATTTTCGTTCAATGAACAAATGACAGAATATTTTCATTCTTCATCACAATTTCAAATGATACAAAAACGTAATAGAAATAATCATTTCAACACAACGAAGGAAAGAGAATATGACAGCTGTTTCAATTTTTAATTTCGGATTTAGTCTCATCAGGCTTTCACCATTACTTTAAATGATTTGAAAAATTCTTCCTTAGAAGCTTACCTGCATGTGATGTTGGAGAGAGACAGAATTCATGAACAACTCTGTTCAATCAATCTTCACATTAATGTCTTGAAAAAATATGAATTTCTGAAAATTTGGATCGATTATGAGGGGATGGAACTGACACTTACTAGAAATTTCAAAATAATGGAATGGAGCAAGTCATTTTTGATGAGTGCAGATAAAATCATAACAATTTTTCATTGAAAAGTGCGAATAGAATGATAATAACTTAGGAATGACTTGACGAGCTCAGACAATTCTAATATTATTATCTTCGAGAGCTACATATTCTCGTTTCAAAACCACGGTTTCTGGATCAACATAACAGAAAAATATTTCCATTCTTCATAATTTCAATCGATTCAAGAAACCACAATTAAATGAATGCAATGACAGAAAATCAAAACAGCCTGTATTTCGACTCTTACCTCTAGATTTAGTCTCATCGGGCATTCGCATTTACTTAAAACAATGTAAACATATCGTCGAATATAACATATCTGCGTTACATGTTGCAACTACATTAACGCGCAACAATATGCCTGAATTTTGGTCTGAAATTTGTCTGAAATTGATCGAATTAAATAAGTCATCTTGAAAAGTAGGAATGAAATAGTAATTTACTATAGACTATATTACTACATATATATTTTAATGTAGTACTTCTGTAGTAGGTGACTATATAATCCAGCATGAGCCAATGTTTCTGAAACGAAAATATTAAGGTATGAGTGTCAAAGAGACTTATTGAAAGTATGATCAGCGTTTAGTCCGCATCCAGAAATCCTTGGTTCGATCCCAGATTGAACAAAAGTTTCAACTCTGGCATTCTGTAAAAGATATTTAGAAGGTACTCTCAATATTCAAATATTCTCAATCATTTATATTTGACTAGAGAGATCTGGATCTAATAGAAATCTGAAGATTGGGATTATTTAATTCTTCACTACTCTGTGTAGAGCTGAAATATTGTTGAAATCTGGACAATCCCGATAATACAGGGCGCGAAATGAGTTTGTCAAAAAAATTTGAACGTTTCGTTTCCCTTAACCTAGTGCTTTTAAATTTTCCTGCATGAAAACGGTAAAAGTTATGTACCATTGTTCCGTATTCACGCTTCATTTTAATTTGCTAAAGTTAAAAATTGGGTATTTATTTTATTGGTTGTTTTATTTGAGTTCATATTAATGTACGACTCTTTTTTGTTCATAATACTAAAATTATAGCCAACGAGTTGCGCTAATTGCACCATGATCGTGCGCATGTGTATGTGGGGAAAATTGCAACGTAGTACAGTTCGACTAAGAAAATCACCGCAGGTACTTCATGTTGAAAACGAATATTTTTTTAACTTTATCTAAATCGCAAGAACTTATGTATTAAAATCTAATACTATTGAACCGCATACTAGTGAAACTTTATCACAATTCGCGCCACAAGAACAGGACATCTTTGTGTGAGGTGACTTGGACAACCTGACCGCTGTCAAGTCTGGATCCCAGAAGGGCCCTTCGCCAACACCAGAAAAAACCAAGAAGACCAAAAGGTGAGTGTAATTCGTTGGTTCGTTGGCTTTCATTCAATTAGATCTTGTTTCGTAAGAGTCTTACATTAGAAGAAAGGGCATATACAGTCCGCTTTTATTCTCTCCCGGCACGCTAATTATTGAAAATTATTCCTTTTTCTAAAATCAAAACATGGTCCTTCGAGCCGGATTTTAAGGCCCTTTTTTCTCCGCAATTTTTTCAATTTCGCTCAATTTTCAAAAAATTTTGATTTTTTTCAAATTTTTTCTGTCAATGATTCGTTCATTCGCATACGTATAAACCGCTTTATTTGTTGATTCTGATAACTTTCAGAAAATCCGCATAAAATTTCGTTGAAATTTACCGCAAATTATTCAAAATTTTCTTGTTACTTTCGCTGAATTAGTTTCTTTCATATTTCGGGCCATCTTGAGGGGTTTTATCACGATTAAACACATGCTCTTGTTCCGCCGTAATCTGTTACGGAGTTGAAATTCATTGTCGCATGTCTATGATAAGTTCTGCGCAAACCGGGTTTAAGGGCTCGAACTTGATCAGAGGTGCGCACATTGTTATTGTTTACAATCGAGAGTTCCTTTGTTTATTTTCGATCATTCAAAATGTCTGATAAATTACGCCGAACGGTTGCTCTCAGGCAGAGTTGCTTGAAAGAGATCAAAGTAATAAATAAATTGGCTGTTGATGCACAAATTGATAAGAAGCTATATACAAAATTTAAAGTTCGCTACACTTCTCTGGACTTTTTGAACGAGGAATTTCAAAAATATCATGGTTCAATTCTTGCTCTGTTGTCTACTGATAAAGATTATAATTTAGACGAGGAGGATCAGGTGAAAACTAATTTTATGGAAATGTTTTATGATACTAAGGCTATCTACGCCGAATTATTTGAGAGTGATCCCATGTCTCAGTTCAATACCACGTTAGCTACAAGCGATAAAACGAATTTTGATATTCCGCATATAAAATTGCCACAAATTGATTTGCAGAAATTTTCTGGAGACATTCGCGATTTTCCTGGATTCAAGGATATGTTTGACGCCTTGGTACATTCTGAATTCCTGCCTCAAACCCATTGAAAAGTTCAATTATTTGATTTCCTCACTGACAGGTACTCCGCTAAATCTGTTGAAGCATCTCAAAGCAACCACAGAAAACTATCAAACTGCATATGAAACATTGGTTAAAAGATATACAAACCCACGAGCACAAGCGCGGGCATATTGGCTTCCGATAGAAAATTTTGCCCCAATTAAATCAGAAAATCCGATTTTGTTGCGAAAATTATTGGACACTTTTTCCATTAATTTGGAAAGTTTGAAAAATATGGGCGTAGAAATTGAGTGCGATTTTGTTTTGACGCATATGTTATTGTCACGAGTTGACCCTGAAACCGCTCGAGCCTTTGAAAAAGATCATGGTTCGACTTCTATTCCGAATTATAGAACTTTATTTCAATTTTTGGAGACACATTGTAATAGCCTCAGTAATATACCTGCAAGCCATAGCACTCAAAGACCAAATTTAAAGCCAAATAAACCGAAAGTTTTCACTGATAAATCCGCAAACAATTTTCTTACACGCAAAAACGCTAAAGGGCAACAATGTTTAGTATGTGGTGAAAGCCACAAAATTTACTCTTGCTCGCAATATTTGAATAAAACGCCGCGCGAACGATACGCACTCTGTAAAAATCGTACACTTTGCTTTGCCTGTCTGAGTGATTTGCACACGGCAAGAAAGTGTAAATCAACTTCGTCATGTAGAAAATGTGGAAGTAAAATGCATCACACGACGCTTCATTTCGAAAATGAAAATTCAGAAAATCCTCTTTCGTTAGAAAGAGAAAATAATCACGCATCGAATCAAAATTGCCAGGCGGCTAAGACCGAGCTCGGACGGTCTAGCGCAGAGGCACCCGCTCTAGGTCCCGAGAATGCTTTCTCCGCATGTGTTCAGCGACAATCGCCTTCCGCTGTTATTTTATGTACAGCACTTGTCGAAATACAATGTTATGATGGTACTTACAAGAAATTTCGCGCATTATTAGATTCCGGTTCAGAAATATCTCTGATATCGAAGAAATGTTTTGCCACTTTAAACATTCCTAAGTTAGTTTCGTCAACAATAATAAATGGGATAGGAAATACGCAGGTTGTAAATAAAGGAATCGCTCAAATTTTTATTAAGCCTGTTGGTGAAACTGATTTAATATTTACAGTTGATGCACTCATTTTACAGAAAATATGTGATAAAATTCCTGCTTTTCCATTAGATAATTCTCAGTGGACATATTTGAATAAGTTAAAATTGGCCGATCCTCGCTATTATATTCCGAATGATATTGAGGTTTTACTCGGCGCAGATATTTTCGCTCATCTTCTGATGAAAGATATTATTCATGGGAAAATGGTGGTCCCAACGCACTTCGCACAGTTTTTGGTTACGTTTTACTTGGTAAAATAGAAAAAAATCCTAATGAATTGACATTGAATTCATTTATAACTACTTCTTCGCCTTGTGATTTTGAGAACACGATGAAGCATTTTTTTGAAATCGAAAAGGTGCCTGAATTAAATCTCCGCTCTATAGATCCAAATTGTGAAAATATTTTTAGAAATAATTTTTATCGCACCGATTCAGGAAGGTACGTAGTTCCCCTTCCATTTAAAGAAGAAAACCCACTATTTCCACAAAGCCGTTCAATCGCTTTACAACGATTCATTTCATTGGAACGTCGTCTCCTGCGAAAACCCGAATTATATAAACAATACTGCGAGGTTATTAAGGAATACCTTGATTTATCACAAATGGAAATTGTAAAACCTCCGCACGAAAATGATAATAATTTTTTTTATTTGCCCCATCACGCAGTTCTACGTCCAGATCATGCTACCACAAAATTACGCATTGTTTTTAATGCTTCGGCTCAGATGCCTAATAACAAGTCACTTAACGATTGTTTGTACGTTGGAAATAAATTGCAAACCGATATAGCTACACTTCTGTTGAAATTTCGCTTACATACTATTTGTTTCACTGCAGATATTAAACAAATGTACCGGCAAATTTTAGTTGACCCTGTACATAGAGATTATCAACGTCTACTATTTCGCTTTTCTCCTGAACATGATGTAATGGATTTAAGAATCAAAACCTTGTGTTTCGGATTTAATTGTGCTCCCTTCCTTGCCTTAAGAGTTCTACACCAACTTGTAGAAGATGAAGGTCACATTAGTCCTTTGGCTTCGAACGCTTTGAAGGAGGAAACTTACATTGATGACATCTGTACTGGTAGTGATTCTTTAGAAACCGCTCTAATTTTGAAGGAAAAGTTGATTTCAGTTCTCCAAAAGGGTGGATTTCATTTACGTAAATGGTCTAGCAATAGCCAAGAATTTTTGGATTCCTTGCCTCAGGATCAAATTTCATCGAACACTTACTCACTCGATCGCGAAGGTAAAACATCAAATAAGGTTCTCGGACTTATTTGGGAACCCAAACAAGACTATTTTCAATTCATTGTTGAGCCCATCGAGCGACCTTGCACTAAACGTAATATTTTATCAGAGTTGGCAAGAATCTTTGATCCTCTTGGACTTTTAGCACCAATAACATTTTTATGCAAGTACCTTATTCAGAAAATGTGGTTAGCAGGGTTGGCCTGGGATGAAATTCCGTCGAGTGAAATACTACGGGTTTGGACCAAATACAAGAGCGAACTACCTTTATTAAGGGATTTACGAATCGCTCGTCTCATTAATGTTCCTATCAATAGTTTTGTGGAATTGCACGGATTCTGCGATGCCAGTGAACGAGGTTACAGTGCGGTAATTTATTGTAGGGTGATTAGTAACGAAACACATATCGATACATTTTTTGTGTGTAGCAAATCGAAAGTTGCCCCTTGTTCTACAAAGTTGTCAATTGCTAGACTGGAATTGTGTGGAGCAGTTCTCCTGACTAAGGTTCTAGACTGGGTAAAAAAGGTTTTCCATAAAAAGGTAAATTTTCATTGTGTCAAAGCTTATACCGATTCAAAAATTGTACTGGCTTGGTTAAATTCATTACCAAATAGATGGCATACATTTGTAGCAAACAGAGTGTCTTTCATACAGGAAAAAGTCCCATTTTCTTCCTGGTATTATGTAAAGTCATGCGAGAACTCAGCAGATCCAGCTTCTCGCGGCCTTTTTCCGTCAGAACTTAGTACTCATGAGCGCTGGTTTCAAGGACCAGAGTTCTTGCGCTCATTTGATAATTCAGTAGATGACACATATTTTGAGACACAGGAAGAACTTCGTCGTTCAGTTTTTATTTCCGTGAAAGATGAAAATTTTCTAGATGATTTGATGACAACTTTCTCAAATTTTTCTTTTATTCAACGCGTCTTATGCTACGTAATGCGTTTTGCCTCTCGTAAAAAAGAAAGTTCTAGGAATAGTGAAGCCATATCGCTATTTGAATTAAATAGGGCTGTTTTGATTCTTGTTAAAAGAACGCAAATGGTGTATTTTTCTGAAATATTCGAGAGCAAAAAATTTCCAAAACCGTTCAAAAAATTGAATGCGTTTATTGATCCCACCGGAATTATAAGGGTAGGTGGTAGATTGACCTATTCTGATATCGCTTATGACAGAAAACATCCCATGCTACTTCCGCAAAAATGTAGACTAGTAGAATTAATAGTTGAATTTTTTCATAAAAAATATTTACATGCTGGCTTAGGTACTTTAAGTTTTTTGATTTCGCAACAATTTTGGATCTTATCCGCCCGACAAGCTATTCGTTCGATCATTTCGAAATGCGTAAAATGTTGGAGAACAAATCCTGTTTTATCCCAACCGATTATGGGCAATTTGCCACTCGTTAGAATTTCTAAAGCAAAACCGTTTGCTCATACGGGATTGGACTTTGGAGGTCCCGTGTTTATTACTATGAACCGCCATCGTGGGGTTAAAACTTTAAAAGCATATATATGCCTTTTTGTTTGCATGGCGACAAAGGCAGTTCACCTGGAGTTGGCATCGGATTTGAGTACTGAGGTATTTATTGCAGCCTTACGTAGGTTTGTATCACGTAGAGGGCGATGTTCGCACCTTTATTCAGATCGCGGAAGCAACTTTGTAGGTGCTAGTAGAGAGTTGATTTCACTAATGAAAAAATGCGCCGAATCTGAATCTATTACCCATCATTTTCTACCAGGAAACGCGCCGAGTATGGGTGGACTCTGGGAGGCCGGTATAAAATCGGTGAAATCTCACCTCAAAAGAGTTGTAGGGGAGCAAGTTTTATCATACGAAGAATTTTACACTCTGCTCGTACAAATAGAGGCAATTTAAATTCGCGACCGCTTACGCCTGTAAGCTCGGATCCGAATGATTTGTCGGTTTTGACACCCGGACACTTCCTAACATTGGAACCGTTGATTGCTATTCCGGATGAATTTGATGAAAACGCTAATGTCAATCGCTTGAAAAGATGGCAATTGGTTCAACATTTACAGAATCATTTTTGGCGAAGATGGCAAAATGAATATTTACACACATTGCAACAGCGCAGTAAGTGGTTACAATCCACTCACATGCCCAAGGAAGGCGCCTTAGTATTAATTAAAAACGACAACTTGCCTCCTTTGAAATGGGAGATGGGACGAATAATTTCTCTTACACCTGGTCACGACGGAATCGCTAGAGTCGCTGACGTGAAAACTAAAACTGGTATACTAAAACGCCCTCTGGTCAAGTTGAGTCCTTTGCCTCTTGGATGATTTTATTCGCGTTCATAATTGGGGTTTCGTTTATGATTTCTGATGAACGAGCGCATGTGTCAATCAATTTTCATTGACATAAAGTTTTTTTTTTTTCTCATTTAATTATATTTTATTATTTTTTGGGAAAAAAGGTCCATTAGCCCCTTTGGGGAGGGGAGTATGTTCCGTATTCACGCTTCATTTTAATTTGCTAAAGTTAAAAATTGGGTATTTATTTTATTGGTTGTTTTATTTGAGTTCATATTAATGTACGACTCTTTTTTGTTCATAATACTAAAATTATAGCCAACGAGTTGCGCTAATTGCACCATGATCGTGCGCATGTGTATGTGGGGAAAATTGCAACGTAGTACAGTTCGACTAAGAAAATCACCGCAGGTACTTCATGTTGAAAACGCATATTTTTTGAACTTTATCGCAATCGCAAGAACTTCTGTATTAAAATCGAATACTATTGAACCGCATACTAGTGAAACCTTATCACAATTCGCGCCACAAGAACAGGACATCTTTGTGTGAGGTGACTTGGACAACCTGACCGCTGTCAAGTCTGGATCCCAGAAGGGCCCTTCGCCAACACCCGAAAAAACCAAGAAGACCAAAAGGTGAGTGTAATTCGTTGGTTCGTTGGCTTTCATTCAATTAGATCTTGTTTCGTAAGAGTCTTACATTAGAAGAAAGGGCATATACAGTCCGCTTTCATTCTCTCCCGGCACGCTAATTATTGAAAATTATTCCTTTTTTTCTAAAATCAAAACAACCATAACGTTGGTTGGTAGGAAATAGCTAAATAAAAAGCATTTTTCTTTACTAGTTTCATGCTATGCTGTTTGATTTTTCAATTCATAGTTATTTGAAATGAAAATTTGGTAGCATGGATGGATTCGTGAATGAAAAATGAATAATAAAAATTCATTATTACAGCACTACACAGACGATTGAGTAGACTGAATCCATATCATTTTTTCGAAGAATATTAAAATGATTGGAATTGCCATTTCAAAATGACGAGAAACCATATATGTTTCATTAAACACTATTCAACATTTCCAATTGGAAAAATATGCAATGACAAGAATTGATTGCAATTGCCGTTGGCTTCATGTGGCCTGAATTATTCCAGCGTTCTGGCCCAAAACAATGTCAAATTCAATTTACACAAAACGTGGATATGCAAATGAACGGTGAAATTCATCAACAATATTTATGATATGTCCTGTTTCAAATAAATATACTAAATGGTTCGTAATAATTTTTAGTTCGCCGTTGATGTTGAGGTCTAATAGAACGTTCCATTTTTTTCCAATCGGTTAAATTTGTGGCTAACAGTGGGACATATTCTATTACTGGAAAATAGTCAATTCACGTAATTGATCAATAATTTACAGTTGAATAAACAATTAGTAACAAAGCCAAATCCTAGTGTAACTGAAGTGAAATTATTCAGAACTTCGAATTCAATCCGTAATTCCTTTTACATGACGTATTATATTGCTTCAAAGATTCTGTCTACTGGAAATATAATCTTTAATTTCAAGAATGCAAATCAACAGTTCAGAAAACCATTTCACTTTCGGCTTTTATATTTTATTCGATTCATAGAATTCTGGAGGAAACTGTTGATCATAATCTGTACACTTGGTATCATTTCAAGTAACAATTAGCTATTATTGATAATTAATAGGGATTATAGCTCGGTTGACAGAGGCAGTCCGTGGAACTCATTTTACGGACAAGCCTCATACCTGTCTGAAGAAAACTGGTTTCACGTTTCAAGATTTGAAATCGAGTTTTCATTCAGATAATTTACTCAATTTAAGCTTTCTTGAGATAAAATAGCAATCTCTTGTTTAGGTTTAATGGGATGAATTCCAACTGAGCCAGTTTCAAATAAAATTGAAGTAAAATAATGAAGTTATTTATTAGATATATACGGTAAGCTTAACAAACCTCATTTTGTTTATATATATTTCTTTCTTTCCATTTGCTACATTCTTATCCTAAAGGTATTGTCACAAATTTATACATGTACACTGAATTTATAGCGATCACAATTATTGGCATACAAATAATTTTTGATATGCAAAATTCAATTTACACTCTTTTTACACTGTACATAATGGAACCAAGTGATAGAAAAACCTCCTTTCTTCCAAAAAACTCAAAACGATCGAAGTCCAAGTCTGATTCTGAAGTAGCTTGGCGACACCTGAAAACAAAAATATTCATTACTATTGTTCAATTAGAATCTTTTTTATTTGTGAATTCATTTTTTGAGTAATTAGAATTGTAACAATGATAAATTAATTTGCAAAAATCGGGCATCTAAAAATGCCTATTTAATAAGTATTATATTGTATATTTTTGTTGTATTTCTATACTTTAATTTTGAATTAAAAGAGAGACATTTATCAAAATATTTCCAGAATCTGGCTAGTAAGAAATTATTTGCTTATGAAACTACTCTTCAAAGGTTATGGAGTTCTTAATTCTTATTTATAATTGAGTTTTCTTCAAACTTCTGATCCGATGAATAATATACTTCATGGAATCAACTTCTCTGTTTTACTGTAGAATTCATGTTGCTTTTAGGAATTTTCAGGTTGAATTATAGTATTGACTGTTTTCATAATTGTGAAGTGCATTTCAGTTTGGCTTAATGAAGAACAGAGATTGATTTTGGAGTCTTTTATTATAAGTTTCAAATCAACCAGCTTCCACTTGAATGGGACACTCAGAAAGAACCGATCTAGTTTTTCCTCTGTTTTATTCAAAACCTTTCTGATGAGTTGTCGTAAACTTTTTTGAGTAGTTACAAGGTAATACGGGTTTTTTAAAATTAGTTTTAGTTCAGTCGATTGCACCTTGTGCATTCGCCATTTTGTAACAAAAATTTGTTTAGACAAGTATATTGTTATCAACTGAAGTTGATCTTCGTATGATACTATTGTACTTATTACACATCACATTAATGATGTGATCTCTGGATGATATATCTATTTATTTGTCTCTATAACTAGTATTTGAGTTCCCACACTGAAAAATAGCAATTCATAACATTCAAATCAGGTAAAATAGAATTCATTGGTAATTATATTCTTGTATGTAATTGAACCACAAGTAATCGCATATGACAGAACTTCAGTGATTTTTATCTTTTTTATTCAATTTATTTATTTATTTTTTTTTTGGTTTGTGCGTTCAGTTCATTGTGAGATAAAGAAGAATTAATAAATCTGCTATTTGGGAATTTAGGCTCCAGTATATGATGAATAATTTTTTAAGATTTTCTACAATCTATTGAGTAGATGGTCCTATGGCAATCCAATCGAATATTATAATACTGCGATCTAAAGGCAATGAATAAATATTTTATTTACCTATTATGTTTGTGTTCTATATTAATTTGTTACTTCACTTTTAAATCTTGTATTAGAGTGAAATATTCTACCTCTTCTCCCCAAAATACTTCACTTTGACTGTTATTCAAGGACATTAAATTCAAACAACAGGGTTAGAATTCTTGAATAAATGATCAATTCTTGATGATTCCGACCTATTTGACTTTCAACAAGTTCTGAACCTTCATTATTCCCGAATGGGCAAAACAAGATCCCACTCTCGACTGATGAAGACCTACTGCACCTGGTCGAGCAGGATAAAAACTGAAAAGGCCTAATTTATGACTGCGACGGATTCATATGCCACAAATTAGCCGAATTGTCGACCTGTTTTTGTCGCAAAAAGGGGCCACAAGGTACATAGGAGCAAACGAACCGCATAATTGGCTTGTGGTAGGACGATTTCCATCTTTAGTCTTTGTCTTTGGGTCATTAAACATGAGTTATTTCATTAGCTGTAATAGTATCCCCCACCCACTTTTTTATCAGAACTTGTATTCTCTGTATTAGAGAAAAAATAATTTTTGACGAGTTAAAATGACACTTTTAAATCTGACTTTGTCGACAGCGGAAAATTTTTTTGGAAAAGTCAGTGTCTTTTGAGAACCTGGTGAGTTCGCCATTTCGTACACTTTTACTTCTTCAAGATTACAAGTTTTCATGTGGCATCTTCATTTTCGCACAGTTCGTAGGGGGAAGGATTTCTTTGAATGGCTTATATATTGTTTTAACTTGATAGTAAAATGGCCGAATTAAGTAAAAGAGAGGATAGGATATGCGGAGAGGAAAAAGACTAATTAAGAAGTTTGTGACCTTTTTAACATTATTCATCCTAATCCACAAATTTTCCGTTCAGAAGTAACGGAAACTTTGCGAAGATATGATACAAGTGGAACAGTTAGCAATGTACCAGAAAGTGGATGGTTAAAAAGTGCAACTAATGAAGGTCTAGCTCAAAATGTTGCTATATCTTCGGATGACAATCCTCACTTATCCACTACCGACCACGCCAATATGCATGGAATTAGCCATCGTTCAGTAGGAAGAATATTAAGGCGAGAAAAATATCATCCATTTAAAATTTGCCTCATTCAAGAACTGTCCGAAGATTTTCTATATTTTACATTTTTGTGAAACGATGATGGATATTTGCAACCCTGATAAAAATTTCATGAGGAATGTGGTGTTTTCAGAAGGAGCTACATTTTGTTTGAACGGTACAGTTTATCGACATAACTGCCACTACTGGTCACAAATTAGTCCTCATTGGGTTCAAGAGGCTCATACAGAGCAACCCCAAAAATTGAACGTTTGGGCCGACATTTATAACAACAAAATCGTGAGAGCTTTCTTCCTACCATAAACTTTAAACGGAGAAAGGTATTTACAGATGTTAGAGACATAAATGATTCCGGCATTGGAGGTAAAAGGACCATTACCAAATAATATCTGGTTTCAGACGGAGCACCATTTTGTTCGAGATCATTTAGAAAGGAAATATTTCATCATAGATGTATTGGAATAAGGTGTACTTATAAATGGCCTGCACGAAGTCCCGATCTTTATACTGGACTATTTTCAGTGAGGTTATTTAAAGTCGAAGGTTTATGTTGATAGACCAAATAATTTGCAAGAATTAGCTGCAGGAATAACTCACGAGATACAGAGAATTGTTGCAGAAGTTATAGCTAATATTACTAGAGAATTCACAAACCGACTTGCTTATTGTCAAGAAGTAAACGGTGCACAATTTGAACATCTAATACATTAAGTTTAGTTAAGGAAAGTTTCAATGTTTAGAAAATCACTTAGTTTGAGTTAATAATTATGATTAGTTATTTCTTTAATGAATATCAAATTTTCACATTCTTTAGATACTTTTCTCTCAATATCTAGGTGGGTATTGGAATAAAAAAAATTGAATTCAATTTTTTCGTACTTGTAATAAAATGTTACATCAGGAACTAAAATAATATATAGGGTGTTTCATTTCAAATTTTAAAATTGACTTTACTTCCGGTAAAACCCGATGTTCAGAATTGTTGAAGATTATGAAAACAAATAAGCAATCTATTGCAGTATCCATCCAAATTTCATTTTGATGTCTCTAATAATTTCAGAGATATTTACTTTATTCCAGTCATTTCCCCATCACTGTATATACAGGGTGAGTCTTTGACCACTGCGTTAATTTTAACCATAGGTTCTTGACGTCAAAAGAAACATTTTCTTCCTAAAACATTTTTCCAAATTTGGCCCCGTTCGAAAGATATAGGGTGTTGAAATTTCATAAAAAAATTGCATTTTCACCTGTAATATTCAAACGACAATATCAATTGGAATGATCTCTTGTAGAAGGTTTTTGATAACACTCGTGCATATTTTGGCATCAATAGATTTATTCCACTTCTTGTGGGTTTCTCACTACTACTCTACAGATTGGTTAAATTGCATGAAAAACAAATATCACTTGAACTAAAGGTCTGTATCTTGTACTTCCTGGAATCATTAGTATTTTTCGCAGATAAAATCATTCTTCATCTTTTCTCCTAAATTGCACCGTTCTTGAGATATTTGAAGTTGAAAGGAATTAAATCGATATAATTTTGTCCAAATTTTCTGATTTTCCCAAATCCAACTCTGTGCTGAAATGATTCAATTATCAGATTTGTTCAATGTTGCCATATTTTATGTCTTTATTAAATATTTCTACAAGGTTGAGGAATTTTCTCCAGTCTATGGTTCCACCACCAAACACTATAGATGAAATTAACCACTGAACAATTTTTGTCTTACATTCACTACAAAATCTAAATTGCCATTTGCTGTATTCATTATTAATGATGTCTATCACCTTGTTTAATATTGAATTCAGAGTTATATTCTATAATAAATAGAGAAAAAGATTTCCATCACTCACATAGGTACTTCGGTATATTTTCATGATGACCATTACAATTTATTTTCTGTCAGGACCTGTTAAGTTGAAGACTTGTCTTTATGAAGAGTTGGTTACAGATATTATCTTTCATTAAAAAAATTGATATTCTATGATATTATATGGTGAGGTATTAAAATTTGACATAATCTATGAATAACCATTATTCAATATTTATGTTTTTGTTTACATGATTAAAACAGATACTCTGATTATAAAATCCAAAAATTGTTCAGTAATTAATTATATTCTAAACAGAATAGATTCATGTTAATGATCTAACAAACATTTTTTCAAGCAAGAATAATTGCACATCTAAATCTGGGAATACTTGTAATCTATCCAAGTAAATTGTTCTTGGGATTCAGTACAGAAAACAATCATCAAGCAAAGTAACATCACTTTAAAATAATTATTCGTAGTGACATCATTCATTGTTGTTGAAGATTACGAAAAAGATTTTCATATTTTTAACAGTATGATATTAAGAGACCCTAAAGTAATTACATGTAATTACTTTATGCAAAAGACTTCATAGACCTGTTCACTGGTGTCTGTCAAAGAGAAGAAACTTCAGTAATATCAGTGTTTGGAAAAAAATCATAGATAATTTTTTCTGGCTTTGAGTGAAAAAAAGCGAAGTGACAACCTCTTGCCTTGGAAGTTTTCATAGAAATGATGGTTTTCATGATTTGGAAATTTTAAGAAGAAAATTATAAATGTATGATGATAACATCCAATAATTCTGAGGTTTTTTGGAATTTCTCACTAGAAAGGGATGGTTTATAATCTTGAAGTAGAAAGAAATTATAGTAGAACAACAAAAATCTATGTTTATGGTGTTGAATTTTTTTTACCAGAAAATTAGTATTTTGTATCTTCCTTCTGGATATGGACCTCATCGGATGAAACATGAAATTCAATAGTGGATGCTGTGGAAGGTATTTTTCATTCAAACTAAACTGGACTACAGAGGGGTATTTGCCCAATGTGAAAACTGAAAATGCTTATAACTTTTCAACGCAGCTGAATATGGAAAAATCGTAATGGAAAAAATGTTTATTTTGACGTCAAGAATCTATGGTTAAAATTAACGCAGTGGTCAAAAACTCACCCTGTATGAAGCTCTACATATACCGAGCAAGGACGAACAAATGCCGTCGTCATCTTCGAGCCTATCAGAAAATGGTGAGATGTTTTTCATACTATAGTTTCTCCATTATTTTTATAGTCCACCACTCTTTCTCATTTTGGGGGTATCGATTTCCTCAACACAACCATTCAATTATCAATAATCTCGGATTTAATTCACTTGATCACGTGAACTAAGCAGGTGTAAAATTCATTATGAATATAATTGACAAGGCGATGAGCATGCTGGGTGCAACATTAAGTAATCCGAAGGAAGATACGCTTTTACCAGCACCACTATCCGATTAGAGGTGAAAACAGCGAAGACAGTTTCCTTACGAGCTGCTATAGAACAAAATTAAATTATGAGCTAAGACAATCTGACCTCAACAACGCAGAACAGCTATTATTACTTGGTAACTGAATTTTATTATTTCATATTATGTTTCCGCTGCATTCTTCAATGGAGGTTCAACACAAACAGGAGGTATCTCATTTTCGTCACATCCGAGAACATCTTTTATCATTTGGTATTCAAACTCTATACATCGCTCAGAATGACTGCAGCCACTCTCATAAAGTATTCATAAAGGGGATATCTTGTTACAGGAATGAAAGCAGAGGCACTCCTTTTCCGACTCGGTGATTTGTGAATC
This sequence comes from Micraspis discolor, assembly GCA_030674115.1. Classification (NCBI taxonomy): domain Eukaryota; kingdom Metazoa; phylum Arthropoda; class Insecta; order Coleoptera; family Coccinellidae; genus Micraspis; species Micraspis discolor. The sequence goes on from JARTUT010001740.1 coordinate 14,943,340, forward strand.
CGCGCCCTGAGAAAGATTTGTTTCACGAGGTTTCACCGGATGAATTGAGGCTTTTACGCAGTTCAGAAGTTATTTCCTGGGAACGTGAGGATCGTCATCCTTTGACATCTGTATGAATGGGCCAGCATTTGCTGATTTCTGAAAAAAAAATGTGTTTAGCTGAATTTTTTTAGGTTTTCGCTGCTTGGTGCTAATTCCATTGGTTTTTGTTGATGTGGAATTGGGTTTCAACGCCTATCAAATATGATCCAACTCCTTCCTGTTATTTAGTTTTAACATCACAAGAATATTCACAATATTGAATTATTCACGGTGTCACAATATGTTCGCTAAACGTCAAGAGAGCGCAGGTCGGTATTATGCGATAAATAGTGAATAGGTTCGTATTGGTTTATCCAAGATGCTGTCGACTGAAATATCACGGTCAGTAGAGCTCAAAAGTGTTTTCGATTGGCCATGAAGTGTTTCTGGTTGAATGCCTGTTCGATTTTTTGTTAACTTGAAATCTTTTTCAGACTTAAAACTAATATTTCAAATATAGTGTCTATTTTCGAGTTGTTACTGGTTCCCATTGTCTGAAGAATAGTCTTCTTGATTCTCAATTAGTAAAATTAAATTTTGTCAGGAAAAATTATAAACAATAATGATATAAATATTGTAGCTTAAATCGTTAGAATAAATATCTGTTACTTCACTAGTAAAGATGATGCAACCATATAAGAGGTTCACCTTGGGGTTTTGATGCTTCCAAATTCCTCTATTTCCCAATATCAAACTGCCACTTCGGAATGCTATGTCTGTTTGTATTGACATAGAATAAATGAATAAAACTGAAATAGATCGTGTGCTCTCCGACGCAATAAAGGTTCGCCTGAATCGATAGAATATCATAAAGTATAAATGGATTGTATGACAGATGAATATGTCTGTTTGCATAAATATCTATGGATCCTTTTAGTATTCGAGCCTTGAGGTGAACATACCTACTCAAAACATTTCAAGAAAATTAAATTTCCGGGACTAGTCAGTATACACTTATGCCGTGGTGAAGTATCGTCTACTCTTAACGTGAGTTGGAAAGTTGCCTGTTTACCAAAAACTGAAACTTATTACCTGAATAAACAGTCAACAACTGAACGTAAACATTAATTAATTTCTGCCTGGTTTGAATATGAATCAAGACAGGAATATTAAAGAGATATCTCATTGGAACTAATTTTGCTGATTGGAGTATGTTAGTCCATATGGCAACATTCCGTATGTTCTATCATATTGTGGCACTGCTACGTATCCAGAATGTTAACATTGATTCAACATTTCAGTAATTTGTGGCCAGAAATTCAAGAATGAAAAGTTATCGGTTAGATTCGTAATTGGGCAGAACTCATCCGGTGGTTTGACTGCATATTTTGCAATGATCAAAAGTTACGAAAAAAGAAAAATATAATTTTATGCTGTCTGTTAAATCAAGAAAATTATCATTCGACTTTTAGGATGAGCGAGGAAGATGCTGATACCCATGTTTAGTTATTGTATAATTTGAGATACCTGAAAATTAAGATGGCAACTCCTATTTGCATTTTCTCCAAAAAAGTTGGCACGTATTGGTTACCACGGTTCTATTCAATGTCATTTTCCAGATCTGAATCCTGTGGATTTTTCAACTGAAGATGCAGAAAACGGCATTTCCCAGAACGAATTCAAATCTTTAAGAACTCCATCACCAAGATAAGTAAAAGCGAGAAGATATATTATGAATACTGGTGAAGAAGTACTTTCTGGGAAGATGCAGAGCTTGTATTCGTGCCGGAAAGAAACGATTTGAGCATATACTTCAGTTTAAGATGCATTTGAGAATATATAGAAAATTGATTGAATTCTTTCAATTGAGTATTCTATGACGTCCCTCAGCAAAAAATATTAAATCACACTTTTCTTGACAAGAAAATCAGAGTATTGTTTCATGATTGATCATTTCAGATCAAATTTCGAAATATTTCTTCAAGAATAGTGTGGTATATTTTTCCTCAACATGCAGAGTCAAAGTTAACTTGCACCAGTTTTTTTTTAATTCAAACTTGATTTACTTTACTAAGTTGATAACGATTTTTTTCTTAATTATGTGCATCTGGAGCACTATTATTAGAGACTACATAATTGGGAAATTCACTGACGTAAGTGCGGTTTCAATTCTTCAATTGAATTTCAACCCATCATATTTTTCAAAGTGAGTGAATTACATTTTTTTTTAGAGAAAATTGCCTCTTCTGATTCAAGAAATCAATGGTTGAAATTGATGAACTAATCAAAGAGTCACCCTGTTAGTGTAACCGAAGAATAAGGAAGATATGCCAAGTCAGAAAATGTATACTATAAGGCAGTTTTTGTAATTATTCGGGACGTCAGCACGAAATTCTCCATAAAGAGGGCCTGAAATCTCTCTCATTACAGCGAATGTCCATACCTTTACCGCGCATATAACATCATATTTCAGACATTTTCTTATTCAAATAAACTTTGTCCGTATCACGCAAATTTCGCATTACGTTTGGGAAAGATGTGGTTGAAGATGTGGTCGTTTTCTGTTTTGGAATATTATTTATACCCCTCACTCCGACATAATGATAATAAGTCGAAAATTCATCGTTTTCAGTGTAAATATTCTAGAAAACTTTCAAAGGAAAAATTATTACAGTGGAAAATGATGAGAAAATTTAAGTTCATGCTTCTTTTGAAGTAAGGTTTTCAATCATTGCTTCTGGTAACTTTTTTACCCATTATGTGGATGAGTAGGCATCCGCAGACGACATAGACCTGACTTCTAGAACTTTGCGAAAACCAAATTAAACCTTTATGAATTTTGAAACTTTTATTATTTACACAAAATTTATTGAATATTCTTTAATACTAGCTTTGGAAAAAGTAAAAATTGCAGGCGTGTCAAAACTCCTCCATTTACAGCTGTCAACAATTAACTAAATATTTTTTTCTTTACATTACTCTGAAAGTATGAGGATGAATTAGAAAAAGAATATGAAATCGATTTTAGCGTCTGTGAAATATATATTAGAAAAGGAATTTTCATTTTTTCAGAAAATGAAACCATCATTCTTCCAATGAGATCAAGTTTGAGCAAGAGTTCCTCCACATTGGCAAAATCCACAAGCGTGACATTTTTGCCATACAAGAAATACGCAATGAATCATTTGGATAATAATAATTGTATTAATTTACTCTCCGGAGAGATTTCTCACTATGAATATGCAAAGGCAATATCTTCTACCTGCTGGTAGTATTCATCTTTGGACAAAATATTTCATTTCTGATTTTCTTTGATCATTCTGCATAATGAAATCCAAACTGATGACATAATTCCGATAATATATCATAATTAGGGCTCAAAGTGGTAGAATACAAGAGAATATTGTGATTCATTTCCATGTATTCTCATCGATAAGTTTTTTCATTATCCGATAACTGAATATTGTCAGCCAAAAGTTCAAAGGAATATATATATATATATATATATATATTATCCGATTTTCATACTATTTCCGTTGATTCCACTGAAAATGTTTAAAAATGAACTCCATCACAGTTTTTGATGCCTGTTTTTCAATATAATACATTTTCACTAGTTCAATTGATTTTTCCGTATTTCCGGCTTCTCTAGGAATAACCTTTTTAATTATTCTTGATCATGACCGAGACAAATGATAATTGAAATCCATGAAGAACCTCGCATATTACAAATAATTTTCAATTGAATTTTATTTCTTTCGTTTGTGTGATGCTCGGGATACTTCTGGTATTTTGAATAGAATTAAGGTAGAAAGCCTGCTTTATTCGAGTAAAAACTTCTCAGAAATATCAAATGTAGAAAACTATTGCCTACGAGTAACCTTTAAAGTTTCCTCATCATAATGTGTTAATCCTTATAGACTCTTTTTACTGTAAGGATTGTTGAACATATTATAGATTGGAAACCTAAAATAACCTCAATAGTCCAGTGTTTACCTCCTAAGCGAACATTAAATGATGAGCACTTTCCTCTAGTATCAATATGAAAATATTCATTTGTAGAAAACTCGGAGAAGATGATTTCAAAATCTAGAAACAGTTTCGATTCGAATTTCCAACGAGATGAAAGATATTTTCTTATTTTATTAACCCTGCCAACTTTTCCAAAAAAACATTTAAATAAATTATTGTTTCGTTCACGGGAAAAAGTCGAGAGTGCTCAATATTTGCGATTCAAGCTTCGATCATGCTGAGAGAACATCATCAAAGCTCCATATTCCACCCCAATTCGAATATCGACCATACAAGTTTCCGAATTCGTCCACAAATGATCCACTTGGACCCGTTATCATATTACACCACTTCGCGTTATATTGTCTAGTCCGACCAAAAAAAAACATTATCGGAAAAAATTCCAAATCACCCGTTACGAATTTGTTCCCCAACCGGGATAAATTCTTCATTTCCATATATCCCGACTAATTAACCGTATAATTGACTTTCCAAGGTCGCTGATGGTTAACCGACCCCAGGTCGGTTGTTCCGTGTCCCCTAATGCGTAGGAGGGTAAAATAGATCCCATGTTGGGGAACAACGAAGGGATATAACGTATTCATGATCCGGAAAGAGTTAATTAATTCTGGCTGTGCAAATATGTATTTATGATAATGTACGGAAATACCTGGTTGGATATGGCGGACTGGATGGGGTAAGAAATTCATTTGGACTGGGGGAGTTTCAAGTCAGTTCCGGTGAGTGATGACACAATGCCCTTTTAAGAGGGGCTATTCTAAAGGGATGCTCAAGAGATTCGCACCGAGAAAATAATAAAATAAGTGATGGATGGAATAACATTGTATAGCTGTGTATTAAATTCACTCAATAATATCATGAAAACATCTATATCATGAATTATTACAATGAGTAAAAAACAACAAGTCTTTCGGAAAAACAGATCCACACTGGATGCCATATTGATTTTTGGACACATCGCCGAACAAGCCATAGATTGCCACAAATCCGCATTTGTTTTTTTCGTGTATCTAACAAAGGCATTCCAGTCCTGAGTAGTCTTAGGGCAAAAAAAAATCACCCAGATAATACATTCAAATAATTGAAGATCTTAAGAGTGTTATTACTTTATTCAGTGATGATTGTTCTCCATTTTCTTTAAATTTAACATCTCTTGTTACAGAAAGAAATTAACCCAATTCTCGCATTATCATAGAAAAACTTCTACTTTTCTAGTAGAACTACTATATTACAGTACAAGCGTTGATTATTCTGTTATAACTCTCCTAACTGAGTCCTATATGTTTATTAAAGATTTATTCCCTCTCAAGCCTCATACTCAATTGATTCCTATTGATCAACCCTTAATATATGGTTATGCATTTTAACATCTGTTTTTCTGACAGATATTAATATATCATATATTTTTCATTTAAATTTTCATATTATTCATATATTTATAATTAGTTAATCTCTACATACATATATTATGCCCCAAGCTGTCGTCAGCCGAGGTTAAACAGAATAAAAATTAGTTTTTTATCAATAAATACAATTGCTGTCTAAATTGAATAGTATTTAAAAAAAAACATATCAACTGTGGGTAAACCATTCAAGCTTCTGCAAAAGGAAGCCACAGGACTATGGAAATGATGTTGGGTCTTGGTAACATTAATTCTAAAAGTTGAAATTTTTCCAGATATAATACGGATTGCATTGAAATTTAATAGAAACAGCAGATACATTGAATCGGCCAGATCATTGACTAGCTTGAACGCAAAGATCGTACCTGCAATTTCTCTTCTCTTCCTAAAACTTACGAAATTGAATTCGATCAGTAGTGAGTTATAGTTATAGTGGCGAATAGGCTATCACTGTAAACACTTTCAGTTTCAATATACAGAGTGCAGCAAGAGTCAGACTACATTGTCTGGTATTCACACATGTGTGTATTCTCGGCCAGTATCGTACCTAGGGCGGAAGGAGGTAGCTGAAACGTAGCGAGTTGTAGTGTTGTTGTGTACTTTTACAGTGCATTTGTTGCCATGGCTGCGCGGGTAAAGCACACGAAAGAAAAATATTCATTATTTGAATGAAACAATTCATTTTATCATCTCTAACTCAATCATTTGATAACATTCCTCTAATAAGTAATTGCCAAAAATTTCAACACACAGATTTCTGAACAATATTGAATACAGATTCTTCCGTCTATATGCAGCAGATCTCTTTTCATTTTGATGATTTTGGAGGCAAAATGGTGTAATGTGTGTCATTGATAATTAGTGAAGGGTTTGAAAAGATGTGATGATTTGTCGAAATCTTCTTGAGAATTAATCGTATTCTCTTCATAATTAATACTTCTTCTTTGAATGTTCTAGTTTATAATTTTTTGATCGTGTAAAAACACCGGAGGTTTTTGAATTCTATAATATTTTCAACGGAATTTAGATAAAGGGAAAGAAATTAAGAATTTCATCCATATTAAGCACCGCCCAGCGCGTTCGCCATTCTGTTTTTTCGACACCACAAAATCGATAAGATATCACAACTTAAAGCGCGGGTCTTTCAGAATGAGAGGTACATACAACTATAACTAGAAGACAATAACTTAATCCTAATTTTCTTTATGTCAATAATTAAATATAAATGTACCTTATCGAATAGTTCATCCTGATAACCTACCTGAAAAAAGATACCCTCATCCGACAACACCTCTCACGTCGCATTTCCTTCGATGTGATAATAAATAGGTCTACACGTTCCTTCACTGGGAGAAGGTCCAGGTTGTTGACAACTTAAGCCAGGTTCACACGTTCCACTGAATCCGAGATCACCCCCACAAGGTTCGCCTTCCGTCCTGGCACATTCCTGACAGCACCTGCAAGTGAAAGAGCACATTTTTTATGTCATTCAACGATTTGTCTTCCTTTATGATTTTCAAATCAATTTTCATGAAATTAGTCTACACTGTTAACTGGTCCGATTAGGGACGTCAACTGTTTTGTTCCTCGCACCTGGGGTACTGCGATTTCTCTTAGTATTCAAGTTATAATTTCTTGTGTATTTTTAATTTCTGACATCGAGGATTGAAAAATATATATTATATATATTTTTTTTTCGTAAAAGGTATTTTGTGGTTTTTTTGTGACATGATTTTGTTTAATGTTTAAAAAAAATAATTCAGCTTCCTGAAATTACATGAATTAACTCAAATATTCAACTTCAATTTGAAAACACAAATAAGGGTAACCATAGCTAACGAGCAGGACACGCCGGTGTACGAGACGGTAAGCAACATCAAACAAACATGCTAAATATGTTCCAAAATGTCCATATAAAAACTATAATGATTGAAGAAAAGTATTCTTCGTTATATGGTTTAAGTATGTTTGAACAACAACTTCGACATAACAACAACAAATTCAAACTGATTGGATATTGATATACAAGGTGTGGCAAAATAAACAATGGAGATGCGATGGGCGACTATAACCGCAGTGGTGGGGATGGGAACTTGAAGGGGATTCATTTTATCCGATCACTCGTTTTCAGTCGTACCAATGGTGGAGAGCATTGCGGCTCCACCGTTAGAAAAATTGTTCAAAATGTTAGTTATTTCATTACACTGAGTAGATTATCCGAAGCAATTCAACATTCCACGTCGGGATCCCTTTCCGCACCGCACCACAGTTCGTGTATTGATAGAATGTGGTTCAACAAGAAGGCCTAGGGGTATAGAAAGACCCAAAACAGTGAGAACTCAAAAAATGTGGCTCTTAGATATAACCTGTTGAACAGTCCCCAACACGCTCTATCCGGAAACATGAAAATGCATTGAACATATTCGACCGCTCAGTGAGGAGGATTTTGTATAAATATATATTCTGCCATCCATATAAGATTATCGTGGTTCAGGAGTAGATGCCTCCAGATTTTCAAAACCGCGTGGATCGCTTCCAAGAAATGTTAGACCCTATCCCATCTAGGTCAACATTGTTCAGTAGTAAGGAAGCCCACTTCCATCTCTCTGGAGCCGCAAACAAACAGAATTGCCCTTATTGATCGAAAAATAACCCATGAAAAGTTCACTCCGGAAAATCACTACATGGGGTGCCATTTCCAAATTTGGGGTTATTGGACCATAATTTTCTAGGGCGGCTGGGCTTACAACAACCATAGAGCATTATGTTTCCATCTTCCTAAATTCCATTGAGCCAGTAGACGCACGTTTGGTTGAAGAACAAGACCTCGAAGATATTTGGTACTGCCCACATAACGCTGATTTCAATGACAAAACTGCGGCAAATGTTTCCTGCGCACCTTTTCTTTCTGATGGGTTGGCCTGTGAGATCACCGGATACGAGCATTTATGATTTTTTTCTATGGAGCTACCTCAAGAGAAAGGATCGTCCTCACAATTTGGACGAACAGAAAATCCGTCTTAGGGAGGAGATCGCTCTTATTTCTATCGATATGTGCCAAATGCAGTTGTAAACTTCAGAAATCGCAAAATAAATCACTTTTTCGTAGGTTGTGCCAAATTTACTTTGGTAGCCCATTAAACTGCGTTGTTTATTTTGCTGCAATCTGTATGACACATTCAAATTAATTAAATAACTGACCAAAATCTTATGGATCAGATAAAATGAATAATGTAATCTACCTGTTGAAAATTAGGAAATTAATTTGATATTAATAATTCAAAATCATGCTTTTAACAAAAAATTTTCAATGAACGAAATCATAGAATGATGAATTTCACATTCGTTATCTAGAAAACACAAGGGAGGCGCCTAATATAAGAAGTGTATTTGCATTTTTTCGAGTCTCATTATTATTTATCATTTGCCAGCCTTCTTGTGAACAGAAACTTACACCAAATCCGCCGCTTCGAAGTTTATGAATTAACCAGTGTGCCAGTTGATTCGCCCCTAAACTGAATCAGATAACGAGTAGGTTTGGCACTTTATAGGCGAATCAGCTGGTACTGGGTAATTCATAAAGTTTGAAGTGCCCAGCTGAATTCAGTGCCTAGGGGAAGTGGTTGGAAATGATGGATAATTAATTTTAAGGAGTGTTGTCTGGAACATATTTGGAAATCCTTTCCTTCTCCAACAGAAGAAGGGTTGTAATTTATTCATTGTTTACTCCTGATACTGAGTACTCTTATTTCGACGAGAATTTCTGTGTTCAACAATGAGTTGAACGGCAGCTATTTGCTCTGGGTTCTTCCAGGAGAAAATAAATCAACCAAGAAAATTTTCGTTTGATTTTCTCCATGAAATTCGTCCTCCTTTTTTTGTTGTGTTAGATGGCACTAGTTTGGCAAATTCAATAAATATTTCTTTCAATGAAATATTCCCAGGTTGACTCATTCTGGAAATTCATCAATCTACTTACGTATTGCAGTATTTGAAGAATGAATATATATTCATCATAGATTTACTAAACGTTGTTGATTTCCTTATGATTCATTTCCCAAGCTATCCATGAATATGAGAGTTTTGTCAGCTGTTATATCTCTGTCAAACGAGAGTGGCTATGGAAACCTCTTCATGAAAATGGAATGAGCGGAATACTAAAATTGGTTGAAACGTTTAAATGATTCAAGACTCGCCCTTCTATCTGTGCCTAAAAATAAATCGGGAAAGCACAATTATTTATCCCCGAATTTCAGAGCAATCTCGTTCGAAAATAAAGACAGTGAAAAAATATTTTCTTTCCCTATCCGAAATGGCAATATCATCGATAACAAATCTCGAGAAATATTCGAATCTCTCCGGCCCATAACACACAAAAGAAGTGGTATTATCCTTCCTGAGATCCGTGCGTTCTAGAAACGACACTTCATTTATCAAGGGTTCAATTCAGTGACAATATCATTCTTCCTGAATATATAGGATGTGGACCCTTTTTTATCAACCACTTACGATGCAAATGTATATTGTCAGCGGCGTCTATGCTTATCTATGTGGCCAGATTACACAACAAGGCTGCTTTCTAAATAGAGAAGGAGTACATAAAATACTTTGTGTTGGTCTTACGTGACTAGAACCATGAGAAGCATACAGCTGTATGTTCTTCCCTGAAAACGGTACCCTATTCTATCTCTACCGTCCATTCTTTTGGCGTATGATGTAAAACTAGACTTTAGGTATTCACCGATTGTCAATAAATAGCCAGTTGCGCTCCAAGTAGGGATAGTACTTTTCTATTCGAGGGCCATTGAGGTTTACCTAAGAGGATGAGCATTAAATTTTTCACACTATCACAACCACAATATCATTCGTACTGGTTTGATATAAAGAAGTTATTCTATTTTCTCGAACCGATAAATAATCTAGTAGTCACCACAGTGATTCTTAATAATAGATGAAAAATTAATCGACAGTATTCAAAATGAGTGATCCTGAGTAGGGTTAGTTGAAATTTAAAAACGTGAGAAAGCAGGACTTGCTTGTCTTTTGCCTGAAACGTCCGAAATACGTTATGAAAGAATATTCAATTATTTCAAAGAATGGTGTACGACGAAGAAGGGCATGAAGCAGAACGTATTTTTGGCTTACTTTTACGAGAGGGCCTCCATCGTTAAGTGCTCATCCACGTTATATTATATGTTGAAATTAACCTTGTGTTGTAACGAAAATATTGATGTCTCAAAGTTCAAACATGGTGGTACAAATTTCGTACACTTGGACTTCAAAATCATTCAAATTTATTTTGAGAATTAATAGCTTTCATGTAAAGCAAAAAGGATGGATTTGTTCCAAAGGAAGCAAAGATATTTGTCTAAAAAACATTTTCTTAAGATTGGAAAAGAGAACTGTCAAAAGGTCCATCAGAAGTTTAAATTCTCGATGTTTTTACTCCTAATATAATGTGAAATAATGTATCAAATATTGTATTAACTGCCGAATGGTACTTCTGCCATACAAATAAATTGCTGCCAGATAACCTAGTTTCGACACTTTCACTATATACTAGCACAAACATCTCCCCGTACCTAATTGGTTATGTATAATCCTCCACAGGATGAGGAAAAACGAACATATGAGAAAGATAAGCACTCAACAAATGTGTATTCTCTTAATTCGTACATCTCTTATTTCTAGATTAAACATCGTTACTAGATCTCCCAGCGTGTATCATTACCCTTGTGCTTCTTCAAAGCCACCGAACCCAGGAGTTATCCTGTCTGAATTCCTGATATAATTGCTCAAACTTCCCTACACACTCGGAACTTCCACAAGGGCGTATGAATTTCCTCTAGGGATAAGGGATGAAGAAGCTGAAATACTTTTTGTGGTTCGAGAAAGTTTATTTGAAGTTTTGTTGCCTTGAAACGGATCCACTCTGATATTTTCAGTGAATCATATATTTGGAACTGGATTTATGCGTCCAACTTAGTAGGTAATTAGTGGTTGCAGGAACTTTGAGTGATATACAGGGTCGTATAAGATGTTAAGTACAGCTGATATTTCGGCTAGTGAGTTCAAAACCAAAAGGTAATTTTTAGTTTTAACACAGATTTTCCCAGAATACTACATTCAAATTTCATTTTCAGTTCATTATGATTGATAATTTCCTTGTTAAGATATATTGAAAGCAATTTTCACAGAATTTTTGGGATATGGGCTGTCAAAAAACTATATCCAAGTAATGGCAACATTTCGTTTATATATTTCCACTTCTTAAGGGCATTTTGTACACACATGTCTTAACATGAGTAAAGCGGGGCAGAAAATTAGGAAAACTCTGCCTGGATTTCCGATGCAAAACAATTAATGTGCACAAGTGTAGTCAATTTGTATGTTGATTAAATTCTAACTAAAGATTTTTGACGTCAAAAGAAACATTTTCTTCCCATAACAATTTTACAAATTTGACAACGTTCAAAAGATTTAGGGTGTTGAAATTTCATACAAAAATTGCATTTTCATCTGTACTATTCAAACGAAAAAATGCTTATAACTTTTCAATGCAGCTGAATAAGGAAAAACGGTATGGGAAAAAAGTTTCTTTTGATCTCAAGAACCTCTGGTTAAAATTAACGCAGTGGTCAAAGACTCTTCCAGCATATAGGAAGTCAAATTTAATCGATTCAGACCATTGTCGGCTCGATCTTCGAAAAATATAGATACTTGGGTAAAAATATCTCATACCTGCACTTATGCAAATACGACTGCACCAGCTCAATAAAACCACATAGGCAAACCTATTCAGTAAAGAGGTTATGCCAGTCGGTGTTTCTTCATGAAGTGCCGAGCACCATCTACAGCAATTCTACTTCTGCCTCACAAAAATGTGCATTAATTCATTCGTTGCATGAATCACCGCTCAACATGAGGAGGAACAATTTCTTTGTCAGCTTCAAGATTCACCGGATTATCTAAACCTCAGAGTAATTCTCGTAGTCCAATTACTCATGCACAAAAGCATTGCCAGAGCAATTAATTCATGAAGAAATATATATCAAATATTGCTTCGCTCCGTCAGCTTAATCATTAATCAAGACAGTGTCGAGAGCTGCCTTCCAGAATATCACTTCAATGTGTTTTAATCCTCTCTGAGGGTATCTATAGTAGGGAAAGATCTTGTACCTTCCTTGCTGTACACTTAAATGGATAGGAACATGACGTAAATTAATTTGACGGAAGCTCGCCATGGGATGGAAAGTCCGTGTTCGGGGGTTCGCTTAGAACTTCTCGTTATTGAAGTCGGTATCTTTTTTCTTCGGTTGGTTATTATAGATTCAAGTGCAGAAAGCACCATTATGGCTGGTTGAAATTTCAACTTAACGGGGTTTGAAAAACCTTCCAAACTATTTGTTATTATCACGATACCGCCATACAGGCATTTTACTTACGATAAGTGGTTCGATCCAAAGAATCATTCTGCATGTATAATATCACAGAAAATGAACCCAACAAAACATTCAAATTCATAAAAAATATATGTTCGACTGCATCATGAACACTCAAGTTATGAAATCGACAAGAACTTGTATCTCTGAAATTCCAGTAGATGTCATTTGCTTGAACATTGCGAATGCATTTGATTGTATTCCACACTGTTGCCTTATGATTAAGCTTGAGCATTTTGGTATTGAAAGTGTTTGCCTGTAATGGATGGAATCATTCTTTCAAAACCAACCATTCCACTTCAGAGATTCATGATCTGACTGCAGCGAGGAATTCCTCAGAGAATAGAGCTGGAACTTATTCATTTTCGACAGTTCACATGGGAACCTTTTCCCCTGCATTCTGAGTCTGAATTATTTGCAGATGACATCAAACTTTACAATTAGTATCCCATTATCAAATGAGACGTTTAGAAGAAGATTATTAAGTATGAACAACATTTACTACCACTTAAAGTATCATCAAATGCTGGTGCTCTATATTGGGAAGCAAAGCTCTAAAACAGAATATTTTATCAAAGCTATGAAGTTGAAGTACTTCGAAGATAGAATCGAATATAACATGCAATCTCTTGGTCAAGCATCCATTGGCAGTAAAGCTAAGCAATTGTGTTATATGCTATATTGGTCTCTATACGAAAGTAGTTTGCAGATATTTAAGATTTTGAATGAGTCTTCGATAGATGCCGAAGAACTGCATTAGACTTCTGTATATAAGTGAACACTAAATTATGACTTAATTCACTGGATATATTTAGAGTTGGCAGATGGCTTTAGCGCAGTGACCTCACCGTCTGCTATCGTGCTATCTATGGTTGAATTGATGTTGATCTGCAGTCGATGTAGATAAGACACATAATCATCTGTGACAATATGCTCACAAGTTGAACAAAGGTGAATTTCAATCATCTGTCCGATAGAATTTTCTGTCGAGCAGGCTGCCACCAAAGGTTGTGCCTACACCAGCGGCAAAGATGGTTGGTTAGATGGGTGCTAACTCAGGAATCCACTAATTGAAGTACGAGTATTTTTCTTTATCGATTTAATTTTGTATTGTACAGGTGTGCCTCAACTCAATCTTAAGAAATTTGACTGGAATGAGTTTCTCCTATGAGCAGCTCTGCAGTTGAAAGTGATTGACTGACACATATCCTCTTGAGCATTCGCCATATTTCACGGATTATTTTCAACTTTTGTTACTTTAGTACTCCTGTTATTTTTCGTCGTTATGATGATTCACTGAGAGGCTGGCCTTGTTAGAACCAACTGAGCACGGCAAAAAGGACTCAGATTGTTTCAGTCCATCGACTTCTCTGAATCTAATCTATAGATAATTGTTTTTGAGGAAGATTGCTTGGGTTATTTCCATTATTCATCATGATTGTTGAGATTATTCAATGTTTTAATTTCAATTTATAGTACAGAATCAATATCTTCTATGTTATAGTATGTGATGAAACTCTGAATGCTCATTTGAAATCAGCAGCAATTTGGATTAACGCATTATGGATTTTCTATTGGAAGTTCTGAAAGAGAACCGAATGAAATCGAATCCCTGCAACTATAATGAGGAATAATTTCCCAATTTCAATTCTACTTGCTTTCGGGTAATGGTGTGATTTGTGTGGAATTTATCCTGTTTTGTAGCTCCGCTTTGATATCCTCTGGCGGATTCTAATGAAAATCCTATTCAATATTGGATGTACACCTTGGCTGAAATCTGATCAGCGGTAATATTATTCATCGATTCGACGAATTACTGCGTGAAAGGCACACTAGGCTATACCATTCCTGCCATCCAATAGCTGATTCAATAGCGTATTAACTACATAATGATGAAGAATGAGCTCTTATATCCCCCATAAACATTTTAATCTGATCGTGAACTTAATTTTAAGAAAATTAGATTTTGAGTTTTTTCGTCTCTGCGAATTCATTTACATCATTTGCGATCCGATGCAGATTCACAATATCAGATCCAAAAGAATTATCACTCAAATAGCAGGACCTGGTAAAAATAATCCTTCCAGCAACCAGAGCTTTTTGAACAAAACTAGGCACTTCCAATGGTTTTGTAAAGTTTCATTTATTCATGATTTATTTAGTGTATTGATGGTTTATAATGCCAGACTTCTAATATAATCAAAAGAAACTATACCATTTTTGGACCTACATTTAATGTTCAAATTTAAAACTTTTCCCCGTTCAACAAAACAACACGATACCAAAATCCCTACAGAAGAACAAAGGTTTCAATCCCTTACTTGTTATAAATTTTCCATATTTCACACATCTGAGTTCCATGAATTTTTTTATAGATTGCCGAAAAAAACATCATGTACTCCTCCATTGAAAAAAATTCGCAATTATTATATAATAGGATTTGTGAAATTTAATTTTACTTACAAATTTGAGAGTTATCAACTTGCATTTGTTGATGCTGTATTCAAAATTATTTGAATCCGATATTCAATAAATGAATGAAAATACGTAGTGTTTTACTGAAAATCCATTTTTAAAGCACATTCATTGAATAAAACCATTTTAGGGTGAAAATGTTGAAAGTCTAATTGGATTTCATATCCTTTACTCTCTGTCCAATTATTTTGCTCATGTCTGTGGGGTAGAGTTTTCCTAAAATGAAAAGGATAGCACAATGTTGATTCAGTTCTTAAAAAACTCGATATAGATGGCTATTGTGTTCTTTTATTATTATTAGTTCTGAAAGTATGCTCCTGATGAGGGCCGAATACGTGATGATTTTATCAATTTCTTTCCATTCTTATATTTCCAGTTCGTTTCACTTCAAGTTCTCGAACCCGCTACTTCCTGAAGATGTTCGATAAAATGGGTGTATGACAAGGACTTACAAATAGTATCCCCTTTTGAATCGCCGTAAATCTCCATTTTGAACGTGTTCTCACTAATTCAATACTCCTTATTCTAATTTTTGACGTAGAAACGTGAAAACATAAACGTCATGTGGAAACCATTTTCACATTTTTGGTTGCGAAGCACAGGTCCGCACTGGCACTCAACTCCGTCCAAAAATGCTAAATCCTACAGAATATTGGGACCCTGATTCCTACAGGAAACTTTCAACGGTGCAACTTCTACGAGTTAATCAATTTCAGTACAGTTGGAATTCCCAATTACTTGAACTAAATCTACGTTCTCAGAAAAGAGATACTTACAAAGTTCCGTTTCTTCACTTGTAATGTCAGATTTCAAAACTAGAAACGTATCGCATCAAATTCAGACATTTTATTGTAGAACCGTTTTTCCCAGTGGCTTGGGTTGTTTCACAGCAATTGCACTCTTCTTGCCGAGATCTCTCTGAGCGATTGTTTAATTTAACTTCTACAAAAAGTAGACGTTTCAACGAATAAGTAGGGAATTGCCTTGGAGATATTGCACAGCCCCCCGTATTCGCATAATTCGCTTGAGGGGAATTCTGCGAATTAAATTTATCGCCGCAGCCTCGGTTGTTCATCTAGCCCACAGCGTCGAGACGGTGATGGCGATGCCATCAACATCTGCCCCATTCCGAGATTGCGGTCGCTCTCATCTCCCATCTGCCGGCAGATGTTCTCTTGCATTTGGGCAACATCAATGACTCTTACGACTGACGTAGTCGACGGGCGAAAAAACCCAAGTTTTCCCATCCCTCATTTCTCCCGACCGCCTCTGCAGAGCCGCTTCGATCCTCTCTAAGAGGCATCACACATCGTCAGTTTACCTGATAGTTAGGTAGCTCACCATGATAGGTAAATTGGTAAACTCGAGCGTTGTGGAGATCTAGTGGATCATTTAGATCGGATGGAAGAAAGAAAATAAAAGGCTTTGATGTATTCATTTATAGCAGTGATGAATGCTTAGATCCTCAGGTGTATAGAGTGGTTCAAATTGGTCGTTTTTGATAGAAAACACCAATTTCTAGAGGAGAAAACTAGCTGACATGCAACGAGGTCGATATTCGTGACGACAAATATCGCGCTGCCATAAGGTTATACTCACAGATATACAGACCGATAAACCTTCCTCTGAAAATACCAATCCAAACATTGAAACTGACCATGTTGGCTATTTTTTCTCTAACGACTTCAAAAATTTGCACCACTCTGTACATACATGATATTGACAGATTTTCATATACCCGATTCGTTATTGCATGCGTGTAGGCCATTAATTTGACGCTTATCACTAAGGTTCTCCTCAATTTGATAGATTGGAGATGTTAAAAATGCATTTTTTTTAAATATTGCCCTTTGTGCACCTTTTTCCACTCTAAATTATTCTCAAGGGCGATGGACACATCCATGCCAAAGGCAAAATCAATGTTAAACCCCAATTCAATAAAAATTGTTGTTTCTGACTGAACTGTAGAATGTTCTACTTAGCTGAAACGAATTCGTAGTTCTAATTTAATTTTTGTATTTCACTAGGTTAAATGTTAAATGAACCTCTTCCAATATATTCAATGAAATGCTTTGGTGAATCCCAATTTTTTCTCTCGGAGTACCCAACCATGAATCTGTTGGAGGGATTCTCAGAAGAAATATCATATATGAGTATTAGTCCAAGTGGACCACAATATGGCCTAATCGATCTGCCTATGCTCTACCATTTCGTCAACCCATATTGCTGAGCTTGGGTAATGGGTATCGATTACTGCTCTGTGTAAAAGTTATAAACGTTTGAAACTTTCTAATTCCCTGACACAACCCTGGAACCAAGTTCAGTTCGACTTTTAATGGTATTGTGGTCATTCGAATTATTAGTCCAACAAGAGCTACCTAACCCTTATCGCATGATTTCAATACAGAATACAGAGATGGTTTTGGAGATTCCATCTTAATTTATTTGAATATTTCTATAGTTCGACACTAACTAGTTCAAGTTCAAATCTTCAAAAAAAAAACCATATGTTGGTAACAGAACCATAAAATGAGCAGAATCATATGGTTTAAATTGACACTCTAGAAGGAATTGCTGAAGTAGCCATAAACTGTCTTTGTCCAGGGTAAAACCTTTCACTACTACACAGTACCATAGATTACTGAGGCCAAAAGATAGCATGGAGAACATTATTTCTGCATATATATTCGTATTGGATAAAACAATTATTTATTTTGCAGAGCGTTTCGAACAAATGAGACACACTATTCGTATTAAACTCACTTGCTCTATTTCGTAAGTCTTTGAGTCAATGCATCACTAATACGTGAAATCTACAAACTTGCTATAGAAAAAGCTGTTTTGCTTTTGTATGCTAGATTTATTATCCCACATTAATTTTCCTAAAATGTACCGCTTCCAAGATATTCGATGTTTAACGATTTCGAATATGAATAAAAAAACTGAGAAAATGGCACTATTTCCTCGATCCGACCCTGACCGGGTGAAAATCACGAAGCCAAAATAATTGCACTTTGCCAAGGTTTTTTTTGAATTTGAATCAAATGAAAAATTTCACTTCGTGTATGGACTCTTTCTTACTCTATTCTCTGATAGAAACTATAACATTCAGCTCAAAAAGATCTTCTAAAATGAATAGCAACAGCTTTAATTTAATGTGTAGAAATCAATCACCTAAATTATATTATATCCATAAAATATCTGATAGTCTTGAAGGTTTTTTTAAGAAGGCAATCGAAAGATCCTCTCTTTGAAGAGATACATTTCGACAATGACTACCTAAATTATAGCAAACATTACCCTGATCTTATGTACATGTCCATGTTTCTATACTGAAATGAGAACATATTGAACATAATAGAATTTCTTGAAGTATTTAAGCAGCTTCAAGGAAAATTAATCATGTTGTAGAAAAATTATGATCAAAAATAATTCATACTCCATCCTCATCGGTGTTGAAGGCAATTCAAAAAATTTTTCCGAATAGGTTTCGAAAATACTGTAATACTGCTTTAAATCGAAGTGATTCCTCTGTCGAGAAGCTATTTCGACTTCATAAAACTTCTTGAATATCATCATAACTTTGCCATTTATATAAATTAACTCACTTTGGAATTTACAGGTTCAAAAAAGGACATGGAAGATTGAACAGATCTTTGAAATTTATGGAAAATAGAAAACATGGCAATAGGGTTGGGAAATTTGATGTTGAATATGAGTATTTGTTTATGAACATTTGATTAAATTGTGAATAAAATACAGAAATTTAAAAATTTTCACTAATATTTGGATAGAAAACCACTTATCAAAGAATTCAGTATAGATTTCAGCTGAAATCATGTTCTGGATTGAGAATTATATAACATTCTCTGAAGAACATATTTGTTTTTATCATAAATATTATTACACTTTGAAGTCTCAAACAGAAACAAGGTCTAAGAGTCTAATTTTTTTGTGTAATATCAGAAGGTACCCAGTGGTGGCATAGCCCAATTTGTAACATTAAGTCGCTTATAGCTTTCTAACGAGGCAGAATTGAAGATTGTGGTTGAGGAAAAAATGTTCCTTATCGCTTCAAAAATCGTTTGTTAAAATTAGCGCAGTGGCAAACACTTATCTTACATATAACTTCAAGCGTTGTACTGAAGTCTGAGCAAGGACTCAGACGTTAAAGTACGAAACGGATCAGCAGGGAAATGATAGTGTGTGGCATCCATTAGAGCAAAGCGATTAGGGAATCGGGTCAGGACACAGAGTTTTGATCTATTTTCAGTCTTGTATGTTCCAAACGGTTCACTTGGAAGTTGTACAAAGACAGAGTTATTGCTCTGTTTGCATTATTCTTATCGTCGTATTCCTAATCTCTCCAAGACACTACGTGCCCAAAAATATCTCGGAGTCATGTACCTGTAGAAATTTCACAATATAAATTCAGGAATTTATTCGGCGAAATATCCGAAATACTAATTATGATTCACATAAGTGATGATTTTCAATATTTGATTGTTCCTGCACCAGGATGAATTCTGTATATATTAATGAAGGGAAAGAAATTTATTCAGTCATATGGTTATGAGGCTCTGTCATGTGTTGCCTGTTTAGGTTTCGTATCCAGCTTTTTATCGTTTTCAATATATTTCTTTTCTCGAAAGTCCTTTGAATATTTAATTTAAATGGGTTCATCCTGTAAATGAGAATATATATCTTTCTTATTAATTGTACAAGTTCAAGTGTGTGTGTGACAGATAATTCTTGGAATATTGGTTTATTGTTCACAATTTTTCGAAGTGCAATTCTTGCTAATTAAATATTAGTATTATTTTTCACGCATTTCTTATTTTAAGTTGTAGACAGTTTTCCCAAGGATATAATTATTATTTTAAACTATGTTAAAGTGTGTTCGACACTATATCAAATTCAATAATCTTTTTAAGTTCGAGTGCTTTCAAGTGCAACTTCCCGAAACTTACTAATAATTCTTCATTTATTGGACTTACAAATAGTTGATATCCATTCTGGACACCTTGTTTATCCCTTTAAAAAAACTTTTGTATTGCTTACAAATAATTTTTGTTTTATTGAACTCACAAATACCCGATACCCTTACTGGACAACTTGTATAACTGAAACCAAAACTATACGACTGTGGAAATCTGACCAATATTTCATACTGCAGTGATTTGTTTAGGTCGAGAACGAAGCTGTCCTCCTTTGAGATTCTTTGTTGAACATAAAGGACTGACAAAAAAACCGGATTACTGCTTTCTGCGAGATTCTCTAATAATACGCCGAACATGTATATATGATTATTCCTCGAAAGCTCTAGGATATGAACGTTTTCCTCTGATCACTCAAGCGTATCTCCCGGATAATGGTCCTTCCACTTCCCAAGTTCGTGATGTCTTTAGAGAACCTCCGAATTCCCTTCCTGCACGTCCGTTTCAACATACCTTTGCGAAATAATCATGCGGTCATACGTTCATACGGGTCGATGTAGAATGCGGCAGCAAAAGTGAACTTAACTGCTTCCTGGAGATAATTTTAGTTTATTATATCCAATAATAGACCTTTGAAGCGAACACAGAAAATACCATATCTGGAACTATGCCAGTTCGCGTTGTTTGAGTTTTTGGGTTCAATAAGGCATTAATCTAAAGGGCCAGACTCATTTTCCACTGATGAATTTCAGAGGTGGGATGTCCAGTAACCGATTTATCTGACTGAGAGCCAGAAAAGCACTGATAGGAGGTCAGGAGTTGTGAAGTCTTTTCTCAGACTCTGAAATAGTTTGATGCTAATACAACCGCCCCTCACAGTTTTCCTTTAGTTTTGTGAGAAGTTCAAATTCCCTTTCCTTGAAAACTTACCAAAAGTAGGTCATTCTACTCCATCGAAAACCATTTAGAATATCTTTGTAATGATGTATATAGATCCTAAAATATCTGCAAAATCTTTTGACCTTACGTCAGTGCTACTTTGAATTTTGACGGCATGAATTACTTCACCGTAAATTACCGCTATCAATCGGAGACGTATCTATGAAAGCATCGAAAATTGGAACTTCAGACAAACTTTTTGACATTTTTTTTATCTGGTTTTACGAAAATTCGTATTTTCAGTAGAAAAATTTGGGGATATTTCTATAAGTGAGTCGCAAATGGAAAGCGTACCACGAAATGGAAAATTTCCTGTAGTTTCGTTTTCGAAAGCCGCCCCAAAGTTTCAAAAATACAAGGATCGACACGAAACGAAAAGATCAACGTAATCAATTGACTTTTACTTCTGTGATTGCTTGCCCTCAAGTTAATGACATAATAATTATATTTTCTGGTGCAAGGGAGCAACGAAATAGAGAATGTGTAACATATCAACAAGTCCCGTACATGCATACATTTATATTTGAATTTCTTTTAATTTTCTAGCATATTTTTTGTTTTGTTTGAAGCCTAAACCTCCAGTTAGCTCTTGTTTCTCGAAATGTCCTATATTCTCGAGCCCTAATTACGAAAATCCAATGAATATGTCAGGAATAATTGAATAAGCATTTTTTTTCATTTCCTGGTCTGGCGTGTAAGTAACACACATTTGGGCAAAACGATAGCACGTCTTTCTGTTAGTTTCAAAAGTAGAACAAGCGGGCTAAATTGGTACTAATATATTCATATTACAGAACTTCTCCTGAAGATAGAGAGTATACGGCCAGTTTGCGTTTGAATGAAAGAGTTCTATTTTTCATTCCATAAAACGAAAATTTCTTCTTGAAGCCTTGGGCAAAATCATTATGTGCCATCTTCCATATGTAATAATTGAATTACAAGCGGATCAACGATGTGTTACATCTTCCACAGCTCTCTGCCTATATAAAGAAAAAGTCTCTATGCTTATAATGCAAGATGACGCGTAAATGAAAAAGTGGAACACATTCTGAAAGATACATGTGACTAGGCAGAAAGATCCCTTTTTTCATGCCCAGATCCAATCGATAAAGAGCCCATTCAAAGTGAATAAAAGGTGACCCAAGAATCGAGTTCTTGCCTCTCTTCAAGTACGTGTGAACGGCCTTACTGCGTGTTGAAATCCGGACTCCTCTTTCACATGATTCATTTCCTTTGTCAGTGACAAGATGTGAGTAAAATCAACATTAGGAAGACAAACATTCAGAACCAAACGTTGGTGCGATCATTCTCTCTTCTACTCTGACAATAGCTGTATTTTTCATATTCCATTTATGGAACCAAATGAAATGCAATCAATGCAGATTCTACAAATCAAGTTCTCTAAATCCAAGAAAATCCCAGAACTGATAAGCAAACGGAAAGAAATTAAATTGTTTCGATACACAGTATTATCTTCAGAGTGAGTTATAAACTTTTTATGTTAAAAAGAAATCCCTGAAGACTTCTTGAAACCGTTTGAGTACAAAACCCCATACCTTCGCTTTCAGATATTTTTTCGGAAAACTTCGGATCACGACCTTGCCAGTTGTCAACATTTCAACGTCATTCAACAATAATGACAAGTCATCTGTCATTCTCTGGTTGCCAAATAGTATTGATCTGAGAACCAAATGTATGCTTTCCACCTCAGAAAAAACCAGGCAAAAAGAAAACTTGAAGTCAGATGGAAAGGTGAACAACTAGAAAACTGTAAAACACCAAATTATCTGGGTGTCAAACTAGATCGAACCTTGTCCTATAAAACCCATTGCAAAGACACCAAGATGAAGGTTATGGCCAGAAACAACATACGCAATCCGATAACTAACAGGTACATCATGGTGTGCCAGTCCTGAAACTTTGCGGACATCAGCAACTGCCCTATGTCTATCTAAGGCAGAATACGCCACCCCTACGTGCAAAAATTCTGTACATTCGCGGGAAGTAAATGAGGCTTTAAATGCAACTGTCAGAATAATAACTGGATGCCTAAAACCCAGCTCCCTTGAAAAGTTATATCCTATAGTTGACATTGCTGAAAAAGAGAATACCTAATAAACTGAAGATTAAAGAGATGGACATATACCATACCATCATCGATTAAAATCAAGATAGAGTATCTTGAGAACCACTGAACCAATAACTAGACCACCTGAAGAAAGAAAAGAAGAACTCTGGGAGAAATCCATCAGGGACAACATTACTGGCATTACCAGCAAAAAAGGGATATCACCTGGAGCCCACTTACCTTAAGCAACGTGGAGAACACTTAATAGTCTCAGAGTAGAAGTATCCCGCTGTAAGAAGGCCTTGGTAAAGTGGGGATACTCAGGTGATGAATTATGTGACTGTGGAGGCCCATCTACTCGTCTGCATCAACGTCGGTACCACCTGCACTAATCAAGATCTATATGCATGCACCTCCGCAGCCGTCACTGTTGCGAAGTTCTGGAGATTCACTTGTTGAAGATACAATTAGACACGAATACAAGGGTTGCCTTTTAAATTTCGGCATTGGGCAACCCCAGTGTTGCAATCTCCCAACTGCCAACTCTATCGAGAAGCTTGACATTTTAGGGGATAAACCTAGTCACAACGTTTTGACATACGAGCTCTATTTGTGTTGTTTACAGTAACTTAAAAGATTCATCAGGTCCAAGAAATGGAATTAAATCGTAAACATTTTCGTGCGATTATATTTTACAACTTTCGTCGTGGATTAACTCCACAACAATGAATCGATGAACATAATTCAATTTTTGGAGATGAAGCCCCATCAGGGACCAGTGTTATCAATGGTATGGTGAATTCAACCGAGGTCGTATTTCACTACAAGACGAATATAGTGAAGGTCGCATAAAATCAGTTTTTGTTGCAAAATCCATTTATGCTATGCGTCAAATGATATTGCAGAAGTGTCAAGTGACCTATGGTGAGATTGAGTCAACCTAAGGCATTAGTGGGATCTGCATACATTCAATATTGCATAAACATTTGATGGTCAAAAAATGTGTTAGCTTTGGATCCCACACAATTTGTCAATTGCTCAAAAAAAGCCTTGTGTCGATTGGTCGAAAGAAATGCTCCGAAAATACGATCGCGTTGCTTCGAAGCACGTCTATAAGATCGTGACAGCTTATGAAAGTAAACTGCAGTTGACTGTATGGATGTTTCAGAACAGTCAATTCTGAGTGGTACAAAATCTTTCGTCTGCCTTCACCACGATAATGTGAGCTCTCACACATCGTCTCAAACAACTGCATTTTTGAGCACTCAAAACATCGATTTGATGAGTCATCCGCTGTATAGTCCTCACCTGGTACCGAATGACTTTCGTTTTATTCCTGTACGTATAAATAAAATGAGACGTCCACGATTTTGGACGCCTGAAGAAACGGTTGATGCGTTCAGAATGCATGTTTTGGAGATACCTAAATCAGAGTGGCAAAAGTGCTTCGACAATTTGTTCAAATACATACAAAAGTATATAGATCCTGATGGGGAATAGTTTGAAAAACAACAAAGCGCTTTTCGATAATTAATATTAGTTTGTGTTCTCTAATCCCGAAATATGAAAGGCAACCCTCGTGATAATAATAATAATAATAATTGGATTTTTAGGTGCCAAAAATAATATCTGACAACCAGTAATTCAGTATCAAAATATGCTATCTTCTAGTGAAGTCTGCTCACGATATATGAATATTTGGGAGAGTACAAATCACGCTGAAGATATATGATATCTTATGTTAATCGAAGTTTTATTATGGATGAATGATGGAATATGTAATACTTGTTAACTAAACCCTATAGCAGAGGTTTTTTTTCAGCCAGAAAATATCTAGGAATCGATTGCATGCTTCACTTATAGATGATAACCAGAACTTCATCTTCCAGAGAATGAAATTCTCTATTTCTATTTATGAGAGAATCTATATATATAGGGGCTATTTGGGATGTCATATCTCTAAAATTTTCTCCATGAATTTCAAGAAGTTTACAATCCTCTTTTTCTTCTTCTTACGTTAGGACTACGTCCTGTGTTTGCTTCAAAGGTTGCCCAAACGCAGTTGGGATGACGAAGACCAGCTATCGTACCATCTTTTTGGTGGTCGTCCTGGTGGGCGTGGTGTGTTGGGCGGCTTCTCTCTCACAATTTTTGCCATCGTTTGGCATTCTGCTAACATGGTCTCTCCATTCTCTTCTTCGGTTTCTTGCCCATCTTACTATATCTTGGACTTCACATATTTCCCTTATTTCTTCACTCCTTTTGTGGTCAAGTAGGGTATAGCCAGTTATCAATCTGAGAGTTCGCATTTCCGTTGATCTAAGAAGCCGCTTTGTAGTCGTGTTCTCAGCTCTGGTATCTATCGCGTATGTCATGATCGGTCTTACACATGTCTTATATATTCTGACCTTACTTCTGGTACTCATATGTTTATTTCTCCAGATTATGTCTCTCCAGAATCCTGAGATCAGGGATGCCTTTGTTGTTTGAGCTTTCACTTCCTCCTTAATGTTTTTAGTGCTGGTTATATTAGCTCCTAAGTATTTAAAGCCCATCACTTGTTCTATACTCTGCTCATAGATTGGGAAATTACATCTTCTCGGTTCTTTGGATATTGTTAGCGATTTGGTTTTCTTGACGGATATTTGCATATTAAATTCTTCAGCTGTTCTTTGGAACTTATCTAAAAGTCTCTGAAGGTTGTCCTCGTCTTCCGACACGATTACAGCATCATCGGCGTAGCATATGATTTTTATTTCTTTATCTCCCAATCGATACCCTTTCCCAGTTTCTTTGACTTTGCTTATAATTTAATCCATGATGATATTAAATAGGATTGGGCTTAGTCTATCTCCTTGTCTGATTCCGGTTGTCATAAGTATTTTTCTGCTTAGCTTATTTGCAGTTCTTACATATGTGCAGTTGTTCTTGTTCAATTGTCACGGTTTCAAAATTCCCACTCTAGTAAGTACCTGCAAACCGAACTGGTGGCGTTAGTCGCAGTAGTTTACCAGCTTATCTCGTACGTTTCGATGGTCCCCGTTGTCGGTGGTCTTAGTCTGTGCATGTGACGTAGGTTGTCAATTACATCGTTCTTCCCGCATTTTTGGTTGAAATGTCCTGGAGTAATTAATCGCAATTTTGCGGATCTGAACAGGGTTTTAACTGAAGCCCTGAGAGAAATCTTATCATGTTGGTTTGGTTTGTTCGTTGGTGAGATTTTTGCGCTTTAGCGAAGTGGCGTATTTGTTTGGAAAAACGACGTGGGATTGGTGAGTTAACCTATGTTTGTCACGAGGTATTTTAGATTTTTGTTCGTATTTTAGCATCATTCTGCTTCGAATTGGGAATTATTATTGTACCGTTGCGAGGTACCGCAGATTCTGAACTTTCTTTGAAGTCTTCAAGCTGTTTGTCTAGGCTGTCTTTGAATTACTGCCGTGGGAGCTGTCTTTGGGGACCTCCACCAGATTTCGCCATCTAAGATACCACACCTGTCGTCTACCCAGGGCGCATTACTGTGAGAAATTGTACTACGTTGGCCCAGGAATATATTTGAGCCCAGTTTCCATCTACGAGACTGTGAGAATAATTATGGGTTAAGAAACTATATCCTTTTGTACCTCAGTCAAGCCACGACCTAGACTGTTATAGAAGGTTAGTCTGTAGAATTTAGTTAAGATTGATTAGTATCAAAGCGGCCCTATTCAGTGAATACTGTTTAGTACATAAAACCCGACCTATCGAGAAGGTCGCTTAGATATAAGTAAAGAGCTATTTGTAACGATTACCATCGAGGCTCTTAGTATATACCTTGGGGTGATATTACTGTTTGTTTAGTAAGAGATAAAGCATTATATCGAATATTCGGGTTGTGAAGTAAGAACTAGTTAGTGATCTACCTTCTGTAAGATATATCCTCGTTTGAGGGACCTTGTGTATTTCATTTGGGCTCATTATATTATTAAATAATTGCTCTATATTCTTTCTACCAGCCACTACCTCCCGCTTGTGTGATCGGGCTCGTTTGGCATCCTGAGAGTTATTTTCTCTCTTATATTTCTTATATTTCAGCTTATTTTTGTTTTGCGTTCAGGGTTTTTTTTTATTTTCCTAGGCTTTAATGTGATCGAATTGTATGACACCCCGTCACTAACCCCTGATCTGTATGCTTTATAACTAAATATTGTAAGCCAAAAGTTCAAAAGAATATATATATATATTTTCTCTTTTGCGACCCTGAGATCTTTAGTGTACTTTCCTTTTTTTTTTCTTTGTATTATGATAAAAGAGAGTGGCGCCCCTTTATAAGTAGTCTCAGCTCTAGAGCTAGCCGAGGAGGTACTTTGTGCACTCTCTGGAGCCGAGTGGGTTTGGTGACACAATTCAGCGATGGTCTTTATTACATTCGGATGAATTCTCCTTTTTTGTAGTAGGGGTAAGACGTGTGTTAACCGTACTCTATCGAATGCCTGGGTTAAGTCAATGAAACACATGAAAGCTACTTTATTGAACTCAATGGCTTTCTCAGTAATTTGGCGTATTATAAAGATTGCATCTATGGTAGACCTGTTTTGTCTAAAACCCTGTTGTTCTTCACATATTCCGGTTAGAGATATTTCTTCTGCTGAGATCTTTGTAAACAATTTCAATACAGCACTCAACAAGCTAATACCTCGATAGTTTTTAGGGTCTGCTTTCTCTCCTCTTTTGAAGTTTACAATCCGAAGTATAAATAATTTTACCAGAAAATATAAATATTCGATAATTCATAAGTTTGCTTGAGTACGTAACTGATCCCACCAAGTATAATTTCCCTCTGAACTAGTTCAATTAGTGATGTTCCAACACAATCGGGTTGAGAACAACTCTGGACCAACTATCTGTTCAAGACGTCGATATTAATTTCTGAAGTTTACGGTTTTGACATGAACTGGGCGTGGCTTGAGCGTCATATAAGTTTTCACCAATCCAAAAATTAGCTTCGTAAACAAGCTGCAGAATTCCCAACAACTTCAGAATAGCCTCAGCGGTTCTATTGCACTTTCTGCTAATTTCTTCGAAAGTGGATCTTAAGAGAGTGGGATTTGTACGAGAGCGTTGAGAGAGTTTACTGAATAAAAGGATATACAAAGTGTCCAGAAAGGGTATCGGGAATTTGTAAGTTAAATAAAAGGAAAAAAATTTGTGAGCAATAAGAAAAATTATCTGGGAAAGATAATGTTATCCAAATGATGTCCGTTGCGTTACTGACTCTTTTATATGAAAACGTAGATGACGATAACACGTTGACACATAGCTGTTGATATTACTGCCATTTCTGACCTGATGTTTTGCTTGAACTGGGTTAGATTCGTCGAAATATTTTGATAAACTTTACTTTTAAGGTAGTCACATGCAAAATAGTCAAGCGGGCTAAGGTCGGGGATTCTGGAAGGCCAGTTAATGTTACTCCTTCGCGAAATGACTTCATTAGGGACTAATTCGTCCATTGAATCATATGAGGTAGAGCAAGTGGCCCCATATTGCTGAAACCACGTTCTTGAGTTGAAACCTGCAAACTCCTGCAACTCTGGGAAAAAAATTTCCCAACATATCGCAATAACGGTCACTATTCACATTAATTGCTCGGCCTTGTTGATTTTTATGATAATAAGGACCAATTATGCCTTTAGCAGTCATAGCGGCCCAAACCACGACCTTTGGGCTATGCAGGGGTCGTTCATGCTTTAGTCTCGGATTCTCCACTGCCCATTTCCGACAATTCTGCTTATTGACATGACCATTCGGGTGAAAATTTGATTCGCCACTGAACAGTGTGTTGTTAAATCGCTTCAGCACTTCGTTCGCAAAATTCAGTCGATTAGCATAGTCCGCATCCTTTAATTCTTGAACCAATTGTATTGTATAGGCTTTTAGATGTAAGTATTTTTTCAAAATCGAATGTAAAGACGATTTTTTGATATTCAACGCTTGGCTTCGCTTTCGGATGGATAAAGACTGTCGCACCTGTATTCTCGAACATCCTGATGTATTTCCTAATGCTTTCGTCACTTGGCGCGTGGCGTGTACGATATTCCGCCTGATAGACACGTTGAGCAATCACTACTGAATCACCATTACGATATTATGCTCGTACGCAAAATTTGCTATGCGTCCGCGAGTACTGCTCCATCATGACTAAAACTCAACAAAATAACGGACACCACGAACCCTTCCACGCTCCGAATATGGCGCAAAAGAAATATTCGATACCTTTTCTGGACACCTTGTATCTTGACGAAAATCCTGAGTGTAAAGCTGATGGAAGTGTTTGAATAATTGACTGTGAATTATCTGAGAATTTAGGAATTGCATAATTGTTTCTACTGATCTCCACTTGAGAAATGTTAATCCGATTCCACTTAGATAGTTCATCATTCTGTATTAAAATCAACAATTTTTTTTATGCTTCTAGTATCCTTGACAATATAGGTTTTAATCTTATTTTTATCTTTGGAGGTAACCAAAATGATATACTCCATTATTATAGGTTACCAGAATTTATTTGAGCAATTTTTTGACGTTCATATTGTCGAAACTTTCGAAGTACCTACTATCAATATCCATACGTAAATTGACAATTGATAAATTGTCAAATGTCCATGGTACCAAATGTAAAAAATAAAATTCTGCGCTCAAACTCCTCAGGAGTTCGAGAATTTTTTTCAATCAAACCATTTTAATTTGAATTAATCTAAAATTGATTACTCCAAATGAAATTTTCTTGATTAAAACAACCTAGTTGATTATGGAGAACAGCTAAAACATTCGCTTGAAACTTTTCACATTTCATCGAAATGAAACAACTGATTCAACATAAACATACAATTACAAGAAATTGTTTATCTTGTCTCAATATCCATAATTGATTGATACAAATACATTATTCTAAATAGGTTTTAACGAAACCATTCGTTCGTTTCATTTTTATTTGTTCAATAGAACAATACGGTTGTCGTAAATTCTGTCAGTTGATGCAACGACTACAGTTTCTTGAGACAAGAATCTCGTGAGATTATATTATTCGCCTCATTTACTTGAAAACTATGAATATTTGAATAAAATTGAACATATAATTGTTGCAATATGAAGTGACATTTGTAAAAAAAATATTGCGTAATTGATTTAATAAAACGAATTAATTGTAGCAATTTTTTTATATTGGCTGCAATTAAATCAAAACTCTATCTCTTTTATATTAAATATATCCCATTTAAATGCAATTATTTGTGCATTTTACTCACAATATTGTTGTATTCGGTGATAAAGATGACATGGAATACATGATGCGCAAGCTAATTAAAGAATACGAGAAGTGGGGCTTAAATGTCAACTTAGAGAAAACCAAATATCTTTGTGTAGGTGGAGAACCGGGTGATCTGGTATTGGATGATGACAGGGATGAGATGATAACCCACTGCCTGGACTATAGCTATTGTAGCGGCAGGGGAGTGTATAGGGATCTCTTGGCGGCACTCTATATAGCCACGCAAAGCTTAGTTCACAGCGCTTCGGTAGCCTAGAAGTTTGCGCTCAAGTTTCACACCGATTAGGTACTAGGTGCCGGGTTCAACTACCGGCGGCTCCTCAAAACTTCTAACCACTGCGTCTATGGCATGGCGCACATAAGCCTTACTGATGAGTCCAAATGTGTGCGCCAGGGACGAAACGCATAAGTAGGGATAAATTCCTTCGATTCTACATTGATGACCCCGACGTGATGGGAACGGTTGTCTTTACGACGTGTCTTGAAAAGCAGACGGTTGACGCTTGAGGTATACTCGCTCCTCTCTGCACCTACCAACGAAACTCTAGACGCCTTTCCCATTCCGTACAATATTCATGGTCTGCCGCGGTATTCCGGTATTTATTAATATAAAAGAGAAATTATTGTTCTGTGAAGAAAAATAATGATTACATACAAATCTTTTTTTTTCTTTTATCAAATTATTCCTTTGCTAGTGTCAAAAACCCTTCAATTTAGCTCAAATCAATCAGTTTCTTAACCCAAGAAACTTTCACTTGACATAAGAGATACTATCATTTTTATCGACTGAATTCTCGACCCATTCAACTAAGATCCTTTAAATCAACTACAAATCGAGTTTCTGTGAAATGTAATATTTATTTACATGAAACCAAAATTTTTATTCTACGAAAAGTATCAATAGTTACATACTAATTAATATTACCGTTGGATCAAATTTTTTACCACCTGAGTCAATAACTCTGAGCTTGGTTGAAACTAATCAGTTTCTTAGCTCAAGAAACTTTTATTTAGGGTAAACGCCATTCTCAACCGTAGAGGGCGGTAGGGTCAAGTACTTTATGCATTTGGCTGTATTCAAACGTACGGAGTACTTGAGACAAATTAATATGGTTTGAGATGAGGAACTATTTTTTACAGTGTACGAGACTAAATTAAACATAAAGAAACTACGCAGATTTAGGTTCTTCACAGTTTAGAAGATTTGTAGAAATTCCAGCACTGACCACTGGACTCGGGGAAAATTTCGT
Source organism: Micraspis discolor (assembly GCA_030674115.1). Taxonomy (NCBI): domain Eukaryota; kingdom Metazoa; phylum Arthropoda; class Insecta; order Coleoptera; family Coccinellidae; genus Micraspis; species Micraspis discolor. The sequence continues at coordinate 14,975,216 of JARTUT010001740.1, forward strand.
TGTTTCCTTGATTTACTGCTGAAACTAAATTTTTTTTATTTCAATATAAGTTTCAACTTCGCAAAGAACACACGGTTTCTTGATGATCCCACAATAAAGCCACAGACTTTTATGAACTACAATATGAAGGAATTTCGTTTTACAGCCATTACGTGTTTATTGCCAAAAAGGAACCGTGAAACTTTATGCCCATTCGGAAGTTTATCATCCTGAATATTTCCGTTGTCCCATCTCATAACTGCATCATTCATTTTTGATGTCATCCCCCTTCCTGTGTTCCCGCAGCTGTTGTCAGACTCGTTGATTGCTGTAAATGTAGTAATCATTCGTAAAACAATCATTTTGGAAGGTGTGGGATTTTTTATTTAATTTTCCTGCATTTCGTTGTCATCGATCCGATATTATTGTATTTAGAATAACCTCTCATTATTCTAACTGAATAATATAATTGAAATCTCAAAAATCATTGACGTCACGTCATAGGCTTTGATCTTTTGTACCGCCACAAAAAATGTATTAACCCATATCTCAACTTTAAATTAATTACTCTTAATATTCCTTAAGTTTTGTTCAAAGCTCAAGTTTCCTTTAATGAAAACCCAAGTCAGTGCTTTCTAAATTTGTGTGCGTGATTTACATTTAAATAACATTCAGAAAGCACTGACGTGAAGTCAGATTGCTTTGGCGCTCTTGTTGAGCTACTTGCGAGTAAATATTCAAAACATAACAAATCTATAAGCACTCTGATCAGGTGAACAATTGTCTTCTCTCGTACTATGGGACAATGTGATGCGAATATGAATGCCTAATGAATGAACAAACCTATATCTCAAATTAAAAATAACTACTCATAATTTTTCCCAAGTTTTGTTTGAAGCTATAGTTCCCTTCCCCTAAAAACTTACGTCAGTGCTTTCCTGAATTTTGACAACGTATAATATTTCAGCCACCCAGATTGAATTCTAACTCTATGATTATTCGTTATGAAAAATTTTGATTAATTTTACGCCAACTGACATTGATTAATGGCACTCATTTTATCCTAGGTACTTGGGTTTCTGTGATCCCCTTACTAGACAACGAATTTAGGACACCCAGTACATTCGTCGTAATAATGTTCCCCCAGCTGAATGTCCGGTCGATGTCAATCGAATACGGAACTATGAGGGCATCGAGCATTGACATTTTTGACGGTATTTTTGACAGTTATCTTTTTTTTTTATGAATGAAAAAATGATAAAATCTTCAGGCAGAAAAGAGATACGACAATGAAATTCGAGAATATGTAAGAAATAAATGACCGCAATACATGCACAAATTTTTGTTTGGAACGCTCCGATATTTTATGAGTTACAGAATATAGAAAAAAAAATTTTTTTAATTTTTTAAAAAATATCTAGCCTGTCGATTTCGGTGAAGTTTTGCGAGCCATTTTTTTCAACCTAGTAGAAATCTTTCGAGTTACAACTTAATCATATAGATATTCTACGAGTCATAAAAGAAATCAAATTTCAGATGCTCATAACTCGTGAACCATTGGACAGGTTTAGCCCAATAACGAACTTGACTGAGTTATTTGGACAGTTAACTTAATCTGAAATATGATAACTCAAGATCATCTCATTTGGATTATAGTAAGTATACGGACACCTGGCCGGATGGACACCCTGTATTCTACATCAGAAAGTCAAACTGAAATGACAGTAACCAAAGAAACAATGCGAATCCTAACAATAATGAAAATTGATACAGAAATATCAAATATGTTCAAAATATACCCTTTGAGTCGCATTTTCAATAAGCGAAAACGGAATTGCATCGTACTTGTCATAACGTGTAAGCGTAATTTACAACCCTCTTGACTTCCGAGCAACGCTTGAAGTTTTGGATCATGAAGTGGGGCAGCCACTAACAAACAATCTGGGCTCTGCATATTTCTCTCGTATGATCGCGTACAGAAAGTGGATGTATGTCAACAACCCAAGTCCCCAGCCATGCTCATTAATTTCTTGAAACGAATTCGTATGAAGAGGATCCACATTTTGCGACCCGTGAAGCCGGAGGTGTGTTTGACGACATTACCAACCAGGGGTATGATAGGCTTTGAAGGGAATTGATTATACTCCAAAGATAGGTCGTCAGAGAAAGCAGACATCCTTATGATAGTCCAATATTAGATGAAAAATATATTTTACAGGTAGGTATGAGAGTCTAATGCAAATATTTTGTTCGTCTTGATTGAAAACATTTTAATTTTTAAGTGGGTATCGAGGATTTAAAATTTCCTGGATTCGCTTCTTTCAGGAGCCTTTGGAGGTCCCTTCAAATATCTCAAAAAATTTCCTTCAGTTTCTTGCGCGAACATCTTTTTTTCAGTACAATCCAAAATATTTGCATAAAGTCTGAATTACAACCTACGATTTCAAGTATAGATTACATTTGTAACGCACTTTGTGGTATTCAATAATGACGAAACTCTTTTATTCGAACATATAACAACAATATCTGTTCCACAGAAGCAAATATAAGTTAATTCCTATATTACTCTTCTGAAATCTACAACCATGTGCTCATTCCAACTAAAAACCCCAAAATTCTACACTCTAATCAATTATTACACCATTATTTTTATCGCCTCATATACGTTGAGCCAATCCCAATTAATGTTTCAAATAATTCCATTGTGTTCGGTACGAAAGGTTTGGTTACGACCAACCGAACCATTTCATCTCGATGATCCAATTTCAAAAGTTGCGTGGACACTACCTGAAGACCGAACCAGTCGCGGAGACCTACTCTTACGCTTGCTGTAGAATATCGCAGTTTATACAATGTCTGATTCTCCTACCTCTTGTCACCTTCATACGCGACCAAGAGTGGGACATCGAAATGTAGCACCGTCAACGATTGTTGACGTGGGCTCCCTTCAAGGAGGTGAACATCACCCGGTCACCTACTCAGCGCGATGCGAAAAAAATACACCATTACCTTTTAAATAATTTGTTGAATCTCTCAAATTTTTATTGTATAATATTGAAAAAACTCAAAGCCCTCTTTAGAAATATCTATCTATTTCATAAAGGTTTCTTCTTAAAAGATAGACTGGTATATGGTGGAAAGCAATGAACTTCGATGTATGATGTTTAAATTTTAACCATCTTTCATTTGTAGAAATTCATGAAAAAGAAATATCCATTGTGATACTTCATTATATGAGGAAATACTCCTATGTGGATTATTTTTGTTTTTCAGTTGTAATTTTGTGTTTTATTAGGCTTTTGGTTCGAATCGGACTTCAACATTCAATTTTATTGATGATTACTTAAGAATACATCCGATCGAATTCAATAACCATATATTTTACGCATAAAATAATAGATTTCTTTAAATGAGCATAATATTTTGAACTTGAATTCCATTTATTCTCATGCGGATTGACTAGCATTTTCAATTGTTATACAACCACATGGCACAATACATTTTGGTTGGAAAATCTATCGATATTAATGAATGATGTCATCAATGTCGGTCGATGAAAATTAACAAATAGGAATTTTGTTGTATATACTTCAGGCTTTCTGATATAAATGAATGGATTCTAAAGGAATTCAACTGATTTTATTCGGAACTTCAATAATTAGAAATTTTTGAGATGATTCAAAAATCAGTAGGTCATAAACACCTACCACAAAGTTGTCCACAAAATGAATTAGAACTGCAGATCTCAGTTCAATTTCTTGTGAAAGAATTAATGCTTCATAATCGAAATGCCCTTGACATCATTTCCTGTACGCTACTTTCCCATGCTTGAAATATGAAAACCCATATGTCTGTAGAAAGTGTAGAAAAGTTTTCCGCTTATTTGATCAACTACTTGTGTTACGTTATAACTGTGCGCTAGACAGAGTCTTAATTTTCAAAAACCGGGACAGAAAATATTTTTTCCCTAATTCTATCACTCAGTGGCGTTACCTATGGCAAACTGGCAGTTAAAGACCTGTCAAGGTCATAATAAGTCAATTCACAAGATATTCAAAGATCACAAAATCTTTTGTAGGAAATTACAGAATGTTGTGTATGATGCACCACTTTGTAATCGAATAATAATCACTATGATTCAAAAATAATACCAATTAAAAACTAAGTCGATAACCTTTATGATGGGGTTGATAGTTCAAAGAATTGAAAATTTTAAAAATTCATCGGGACCGTAATGAAGGTTCAGCCTTTCGCTTTACTACTAGAATAAGGAGATCACTGGTTTAAATAGTATGGAACTGTGATATCAGTATTGACTGCCATCACAACAGAATAGAGGCGAAGTCGCTGCAACCAGAAATACATACAAATTGCTACCTGAGAAGCAATTATGTCTATTTATTTCTTAGTTCTTCTTATAGATATTCATTTTCTGAACTTCGTTTTCACTCAAGTTAGATTAGAAACTCGATGATAGTAGTCAAAGGCTCACCTTGTGAACGCCTTAAAATTTATCATTCTGAATTATCAATACCTACTGTAATCCTGTAATTAATAAAATCAAAGTACGCGCTGATTTATTTTGCGGTTTTAATCACCAGATACCAAATGAAAGCTTGGTACATCTCCCAAATGAATGGAAGCAAAGCTGAGCAATCGACCAAGTGATGAACTTATACGCTAAAATTTGATAGCTGAAGTTAGAAATTTTCTCGTTCAGATCCGATGGTACATGAACACCAACCTAAATCAAAGAAAGTTCAATCTACAAGAGCTTCCAGTAGGATTAACATCATAACTCTTGCAATAGATCAAAAGGTTTTGGAACTGATTCCAGCAAATTACTATAAACCGTTATAGTTCTACGCGATTACAACCATGAGTAATGTAAAGCGTCCATTTGATAAATACTTGTGGGAATTCCAATCCGACTAGAATAGGGGTCCCAGGCAGAATGCTCTTATCGCACTGGATGGGTGGCGAAATTCTATTTCTAGTTTTATCCACAACCCCACATACACGTCTGCTGGGAAGCACCGGGAACTTAATTATTTCGAATGACCGACATCATTATGAACAAGCCAACGTTATCGACTAATCGCCTGGACTTCCACAATCGAATCTCGAATCTTTTTGTGACCTGACATAATGGTATTTCACGCTTGGAAGTCGGGGTTTTCACGCAAATGCTGTAAAAGCAATGTTTCAGGTTTGGCAATTACACAGGGCGTCTGTGAATAAATGCCAAGAACTTGGAAATTATTCGTTAGTGAAAATGAATGAGGGCACTTCATCCAATTTTTTTTCGAAATCGCCTTGCTTTCCAAGTTACACCTATAAACCCCATTAATATTCACAAAGGAATAATTTCCCACAGTTCCTCGCATTTATTTACAGAAATCCTGGGTATGGCATAAACAATATCAGATTAATATCCGCCTATGTTAGCCTCATAAATGCGAGCCGTTTTGAGCACTTTTACATTGCATTCTAACACAATTCAAAGGTAGTTCATTAATTTCATCACGAATATTATTATGAATTATGACATCTGTCATAAAGATGTCAGTCGATAATTTTCCTACGTTATTTTTCAATCCTTAGTTCACAATATTGAGTTAATCTGAAAAGGCGAATTTAAGGGTGTTTTCTTTATCTTCTTCAAATTTTGTAATATTTCTATCGTTAATATCTAAAAACCTCCGAATACTATTTGGCCAAGAAATTTAGATATGAATCTCCCTCCTCCTTAAATTTATTGCGGTCATTTTAATTTTCACCACGTAATGTTGGGTTATAATAATAATAATAGAAGTGGAGTAGCTTTATCTGACTAGATGGAAAACAATAATTTCTATTTGATTTTTAATGTACCATCTTTTCATTCTTCTCGATGGAATACAGACTGTAATCCTGATCTCTGTAAACGTAAAATTCAAGGGTTTTTCCTCATAGCCAACATATAGGAGATTCTGTTGACTTTAAGAAGTTTCATTCAATATTCTGAGTGTTTGAGAAGACCTCGTTGGAATTTCAAGAAAGCAAATTGGATTGAATTTGCTAAGAAGGTAGACAGTGATATTAGGTCGATTATACCCACTCACGATAACTATCACAGATTCTTAGGTGTTGTGAAAACTTCAGCAAAAAAGTTCGTTCCAAGAGTATTCCGGAACGATTATATTGGTCGAACGAAACCGATAATTTGTATGAGGACTATCAGAAATCACCATCCGTTGATGAATGTGAAAGGCTTATGAATTCTATCAATACAAACCGAAAAGAGAAATGGAATAGTGTATCAAAAATGAATTCCACACATTCGAGTAATAGTTCATGGGATATATTGATAACATTGTAGGTGAAGCTACTCCTCTTGCTTCTTCATCATCTAAAATTGATCCAAGATTAATCTCTGAATTCATCAAACATTTAGGAAAAATGACCTTGTTCTGGTTATTATCTTTCAATATCAATATTCTGAATCCAGGAAACTTTCCTTCCGATTCCCGTAAGGCTAAAGTAATAGGTATTTTGAAACGAGGAAAAATTCCTTGTCATCCTAGTAGTTATTGACCAATCAGTTTATTATCCGGAGCAGTCAAATCAGGCGGTCGTGAAAGATCATATTTCCGGAAGTATTTGTTTGTCGAGAAAATGGAACCAATGTATTTGTTTGTCGATTGTTTGGGCCTTTGGGCAAATCTCTAAGCAATTTGTTTGAAGAACAATTACAGAAAACCTAACCATATATCTACGATTATTTTTCCGACCCAAATATCGATCAATAGAATTGCACCATTCGACGTCACGTGGTACAACCTACATGGTATTATACTGATAATTTTTTGAAAATTTTCTCTGGTAGTTGCTATATATAAACAAAACATGATCCAGTCAAATTAAGCACACGTCAAACTGACAGGTTGAATTCAATTGTGAAAATTGGAGATTTTGCATGAAAATGAGTCGATTTGGAGTTTGTTCTCTGTCCACCATCGATAAAAAAGTCAAAGGAAATGTTCCCATTAATACGGAGAAGGCAAAAAAACAGTTTGGAACCAATTTACTACTTTTTGTACTGAGAGGGAATACACATTGAGTGCTGAAACGAGTGAAGCGCAATTGGCAAACATTATGAAAGATTACGCTTACAATATGAAGAAAATGGATGGAGAAGACTATAAGGAAGGTACAATAAAAACAATGTGGAATCAGACTGTCAAATTACTTCAAGAAAAGTATTTGAACGATTTCGACATCAAAATCAACCCATTTTCGGATGCTGCATTCAAGACCGCTCGAGGAGCTCGTGATGCCAAGCGTAAGGCTTTACAATCTATTCCGGAAAACGGAGGGCAACTGCAGCAGCGTTGGAGGAAAAAGATTGGGATGCAATGACCACTGTTTGGGACGAGGAAACTCCTTATGGCCTCCAGAAAAATTATTCATGATAATATCAGTGGAATTGGCTTGGAGAGGTGGTGAGGGCAGCATGGCGTCAATACATCACTTCAAGGCAGAACAGCCAAATGACGGGGAAACAACTGGGAGAATTGAATACAATCCAATTTTCAGCAAGACCACACAAGGTGGTGATAAAAATTATCAGACAACAAGTGGCTGGTGAGGAATCGGGAAATCCGTGACAAGTGCCCAGTGAGACTGTTCCAGAAATTGAGAGAAAAAGAGATGTCAATATCAAGAGCGACAGACTATTCCTGACCCAAAATCCATTCTGGAATAAAGTTCCAGGCGCTAGGTGGTACAAGGATTCCCCAGTAGGCCAAAACACGATTTCAAAGTGGGTTAAGGAGTCAGCACAAAAAGCTGGGCTTGACCTTGGTAACAGAAAAATCACCAATCACTCCAGTCGTGCAACAGCCGTCTCCAATCTAGCGAAATCGGGCCTGGGAGAGCAGCAGATAATCAAAATAACTGGACATGCCAACAGTAACTCCATCAAGCCGTATCTCCAAGTCGACCAGGAACACCACGAATTAATTGTCAAGAAACTACGAAGGAGTGAGCCTACTGCAGAAAATGCCATCAACAGCATAAACCTCATGCCATCTACCTCTTCTGGGACCATTACCGATAACTCTGACTTGAAGAAAACATGCACCAATGTTTACAACAATTGTATTTTTAATTGCACTACCCTGATTCTTAATTAAATGTTGTTTTATTTATTATGAAATTCTTATTTGTTAACTGTACATTTCGTCTCATGGTGCAATTCTATTGGCCGACATTTGGGACAGAAAAATAATCTCGAATACACACGATCTTCAAAATTATCTGGTATTTCCCGATAGGTTTCCTGCAAACAAATAAAATCGTCAAGTTTTTCAGAAAAAATCACTGCGCTTCGCGCTCGTGATTTTTCAACCTGAAAAACTTGACTCCTTCATTTGTTTGCAACGAACCTATTGGGAAATACCCGATAATTTTGAAGCTCTTGTGGTATTATAAGTGAACATGTTGATTGCATTTTCCATTTAATCAAAAAACGGGAATCAATAGAATCCACTACTATAATTTGAGTGTAACTGAAATCAAATTTCAGTTGAAATCTCTGATGGAATATTTCTTGTGCGGTCAGTCTGATAGAACAAAATGGGAAGTCTGAACGAATATACTTCACAAAGGAAGAGAAGTTCAAAGGCTTCAAAAGCGAATTTAATTTTTCTTGTGGACGAAATAAATCCTGATTGCTTCGAGGCGAAACCTGAAAACCGGGTTCACTCGCAAACCCGTATTTCTTCATGTTTATTTCAGCCCTTGTACCTATTATTAAATGCCGGATGTGTTACACTCTACTTGAACCAGTCGTTTTCAACAAAAACATGAGTATGAGCAGATATACGGTTGCAGTGTTTCATCAATTCAGGATCTCAGCGGAAACAAGTTATCATAAAAATTTAGAAAGCACTGAGGCGGGGTCTGTTTGCTTTGGCGCTCTTGTTGAGCTACTTGCGAGTAAATATTCAAACCATAACAAATCTATAAGCACTCTGATCTGGTGAACAATTGTCTTTTCTCGTACTATGGGACAATGAGATGCAAATATGAACGCCTAATGAATGAACAAACCTATATCTCAAATTGAAAATAACTACTCATAATTTTCCCAAGTTTTGTTCGAAGCTATAATTCTCTTCCCCTAAAAACTTACGTCAGTGCTTTTCTGAATTTCGACAACGTATATTATTTCAGCCACCGAGAATAAATTCTAACTCTATGTTTTTCCGTTATGAAAAATTTTGATTAATTTTACGCCAACTGACACTGATTAATGAGCCCGGCATTTGTCAATCGAATATCGATCTGTGATGGCCATCGTTCAAAGAACGGGGCTTCATGTCATTTCTCTTTTCTCTTGAGTAAATGAAAAAAATGATCATATCTTTAGATGGAAAGAAGCTACGACAATGAAATTTGAGGATGAGTAAAATATCGATCACCTCAATATATTCACGAATTTTTATTGAAATCCGAAATATTTCTTGTCATATTGTGTATTAAAACATTTTTTGGGAATTTTTCAAAAATTTTCTAGCGCGACGATTTCTGAGAAATTTTGCGAGTCGTTTTGTTGCAGCCTCCTCAACAATATTTCAAGTATCAACTTGATCGATGCTCATAACTTCTGAACCATCCGACGGATTTGGCCCAATAACGAACTTGACAGAGATATTTGGACAGTTAAACTATTCTGAAATTATGAAAGCTCTAGCTCATCTCGTTTCGATTCGGATTCTTTATCGGGGAGTCGAACCCAATCGATTGAGACCATTTTCGGCTCGATATTCGAAAATAACAAACATTTGGGCAAAATGATAGGCACTCTGTTCGAGTGAACAAGAGCGCCAAAAAATATCGTGAGCAAATTATATTGGTGCCCTTGTCGAATTGTTAAAATTGTGGTCTTAAGTAAAAATGGAGTATTATCGTCACACAAAAATCGTAGAAGATCGACATTATCCGAGAAATTTATCCCTCAAACCCCACTCATTTTGAGTGCTTTTGATCACCCCTTCAGAAAAAAATGAAGTAGATTTAATCATGGTAACTAATGACAACCAAAGAAAAATAAACAATGATATAACACATCGGTCAATAAGTCCTGGGCCTAGATAGGAAAAGGATTGGGCTTGACTTCATGATGAAGAATAAATAAGGTTCGAACTCCCTCCGTTGCCGGGCGTGTACTCTCTATATTCAGAAATAGATGAGACACAGTTTTCATTTTTTCAGGATACATTAATTGACCAAATATTTCGGTCGAGTAGGTTATTGGGCCAAATCCGTGCAATGGTTCAAGAGTTATGAGCATCTGAAATTTACTGTCCTCTATAACTCCTAAAATATCCATTACATCAAGTTGTAACTTCGAAAGTTTTTGGAATAGGTTGAATCAAATAGGCTTGCACGCTAGAACATTTTTAAAGCATTCCCAACAAAAATTTTCGATAATTCATACCTCAACAAAAAATCGTGAATTCCAGAATATGAACGATATCAATAACTTTCATACATGCACAAATTTTTGATTAAATCCAACGGATATCTTATGGACTAAGAAGTATTGGAAACATTTTGTTGAGAATTTTCGGGAAATATTGTAGCGTATGGATTTATACGAAATATTGTGCGCCTATTTATTACAAAATCATTCGAATATCTTCCAGAATACAACTTAATCCGATGGATATTCTAGGAGTTCTTGAGGAAACCACAATTCAAATGCTTATAATCAATGCATCATTTGACATATTAGGCCCAATAAAAAACTTGACCGAGATGTTTGGACAATTAACCTATTCTGAACAGATGAAATCTCCAGCTCATCTCTGAGTATACTGCCGGACGGGCATACTCAATTCTGACCGCGCAATTTTCGTCAGGAAATCGAACCGAATCAATTGAGGCCATTTTCGTCTCGATATTTGAAATTTACAGACATTTGGTCAAAACAGAGCACGCCGTTTTAGTAGATAGGTAAGCGCGCAAAAATGTAAAAATCTCCTATAGGAAATCATGTAGGAATTGATATCTTTGAAATAATTCATATATCCTAGTCCAATTTACAAAAAAATGGCCTCAACTGTCATCACTATCATTGAAATCTTCTTTACATTTCCTCGAATACAGATATTTCAGTAAAAAAACCAATTCTGTATTCAATCTGGAATAAAAGTAATTTACAGATTTCATTAATAAAATCGACTAATCAGAGAACGGAAATTTCGGACAGCGTGAAGAACGTGCTTAACAAAATATTATGATGCCTCCAGTCCTTGAGTCTCATCTTGAATATTATATCCAATATCTCAATTCTAGGAAGGAATGGCCACATCAGAGATGGGAAAAACCGCTAACCCTCTCCCCGTACAAATTTCAAAGGCTATTTGAATATTTAAATGAGGGAGGTGTTTTCAGCTGAGTACAAAGACCAAGGGTGGAATTTCATCGTTAGAGTTTCGTCAGAATCTTCCATAATTTTCTGCTGTTTCCTTGGAACTGAAGTACAATGAATCTTCAAGCTTGGAATAACCGAGGAGGTCTTTCGGGGAGCAACAATCTTGGACTGTCATTACGAAATATGGACTAATTGCTCAAAATTTGTAATTGTCAGTATTGTTGAGAAAGCAGATAATTAGTTTTTTCGATTATGATCTCGTCTTGAATGCCCTTTCAGTGAACATTAGTCTTGACAGTTTAAATTTGGCCTTCATAAATTAGAAATGTGGAAAATTCACACTGGAGAAATATTGAGTATGATAACGTAATTTATTTGTTGAATAATTTCATTATAATTTATCATCGATTACTGTGACGATGAGAATTTCATGAAAAGGTGATGTTAATTGGCCTACACATCCCCTGATTGGATTGCTCTTGACTTTTTCTAATGGGATATCTGAAAAGCAAACCAGAAAAGTTCGTGCAACTTGAACAAAACATTTCAATGATAGCCGCTAGGACTAGGATTTCTACATTGGTGAAAGTTCATGAGTGATAAAATCTCCTTTTGGCGCTCTTGTTCACCCGAACAGAGTGCCTTTCATTTTGACTAATTGTCTGTAATTTTCGAATATCAAGCCGTAGCGAAAGTTGAGTCTATCCGGCCGACCGGTCGTATCCTCTCTAGCATCCAAACGAGATGAGCTAGAGTTTTCATATTTTCAGAATAGGTTAACTGCCATAATATCTCGATCAAGTTCGTTATTGGGCCAAATCCGTCGTCGCATGGTTCAGGAGTTATGAGCATCTGAAATTTTCTTTCCTGAATAACTACTAGAATATCCATCCGATCAAGTTGATACTTGAAATATAATTGAGGTAGGCTGAAACAAAAGGAAAACAATTATTTTTGTCTAATTTTCACTTTATTATTACTATTACACGACCGGTTTCGGTTGTTAAACTATCTTCTGGTGTTAGGTACAGACTGAAATATTTCGTGGGTTTAAATCTATGGGATGTTCAAAAGTGGTGAATGGTTTATTTCTATTTGAAATAAATTTCTAATTGAATTGAAATAAATTCCTAATAGAAATAAACCATTCTAATTGAATTGAATTGACATTTATTTCAAATAGAAATAAACCATTCACCACTTTTGAACATTCCATAGATTTAAACCCACGAAATATTTCAGTCTGTACCTAACACCACAAGATGGTTTAACAACCGAAACCGGTCGTGTAATAGTATTAATAAAGTGAAAATTAGACAAAAACAATTGTTTTCTTTTAATATTCAGGATGGATTTTCACAAAATAAATGAGTCATCAATTCATTCTACTGAAACAAAACAGCTCGCAAAATTTCTCAGAAATCGTCACGCTAGAAAATTTTCAAAATATTCCAAAAAAAAATATTTGAATACTCATTATCTCATAAGACATTTTTCGGATTTCAATAAGAATTCGTGAATATATTGAGGTGATCGATATCTTACTCATCCTCAAATTTCATTGTCGTAGCTTTTATCCATTAAAGATATAATCATTACTCAAGAGAAAAGAGAAATGACATGGAGTCTCGGTGATTTTTTTTTGAACGATGGCCATCGCAGATCTATATTCGATTGACAAATGCCGGGCTCATTAATCAGTGTCAGTTGGCGTAATATTAATCAATTTTCATAAAGAGAAATCATAGAGATAGAATTAATCTCGATGGCTGAAATAATATACGTTGTCAAAATTCAGAAAAGCACTGACGTAAGTTTTTTGGGGAAGGGAATTATAGCTTCGAAAAAAAATTGGGGAAAATTATGAGTAGTTATTTTTAATTTGAGATATAGGTTTTTCATTCATTTGGCGTTCATATTTGCATCACTTTGTCCCATAGTGCGGGAAGAGACTATTGTCCACCAGATCCCAGTGCTTATAGATTTGTTATGGTTTGAATATTTACTCGCAAGTAGCTCAACAAGAGCGCCAAAGCAATCTGACCCCACGTCAGTGCTTTTTAAATTATTTTAATTCTACCTCTTGATCTTCAAAATGCTCGAGTTACTACAGATTTAGCATTTAAGGTTTACCAAAACATTAGTAAGTTTTTATCTATCTGAAACCCCAATTAATACACGGGGTATTCGAAAACTGCTCACTGGCATATATAATCCCATGAAAGGACTGAAAACCTTTTCTTCGAGGTAGCCCCACAGAAAAAATCACTAAGGGCAATATTTAGCGATCTCGCCTTGCCTTGCAAGGATATGAGACCCATGAGGATGGCGAGATGAAATCATGAAAGACTAAATCCTTTCAACAAAAACTATGTCTTTTAATTGTGGCAAGAAATACCACATGACTGCATTGACAGTTATTTTTTGACATATTAGTAGTAGATGCTTTGTCAATTGTTACAATGAATTCAACTTTATTTTTTGAGATGCAATAAAAATTTGAAGCGTCGTCATCAACATTTTTTGTTTTATTTTGTTTCAAAAAACAAAGTTCTTGTTGAAAGACCTTTCACGAAATCATATCTACGGAGTGGACAGTAATATTCAACGCATTTCTATGTTTCCAGAAGAGGATGTTGGTGATTGTTTGAACACTGTTTCTACAAGAGAATATTTTCAGGAGTTATCAGCAATTTGTGTTGTTTTTCGCTCATCTAGGATTATTTGTTGAACTGTTCTAGTAATTCTCAAAAACACCACTCACAACTTGAAATGTTAATGTGCGTCTGGAGTTTCACTGATTGGTGACAATTAACTGCGAAGACACGATGCTCAACTGAAAACAAAATGTGTGCTCTTCCGAATTTTTATTCCCCTACAGCGCAACTGAACTATTTGTTCCAGCTACACCTTGAATAGTACAGATTTGGTAAAAGAGAAATTTGTAATATTCTTTCTAATTAAAAGTGTATTATACACATCAAGTTCCACTTCCGTTGAATGAGACTGCTTCTATCGGAAGAGAAGATGCGGGTTGTTGTAAACTTGCATGTTTTCCTTATCGAAGTCAACTCAAAAGTTGCAATCCCTGAAACAGGCTCATCTCCTATCTGGAAATTGTACTGGAGTGATTGCCTTCTCGTTCTAAATATTTTATAGATGTTCAACAAGCGTTCTCGAATCCCTCGATAAATTCACGAATTTCATATCACGAACTCCATTAAAGCCTCAAAGACATGAATCGCGTCAGGAGCTGACAGATTTTATATAACACAGGATATTAAAAAGAGTCAGACACGTTCGGATGATATACTATCCACGAAAATGAGTTTGCAGACTGTTGAAGCTCCTGAAATTGTGCCACTTCAGCATGTGTTGAATTCCCGGATGATTTCGTCGAAATAGAACGGTTTCACCTTAAATCTTTTTGGCAACTCCCGTAATCTCCCCTCTTATCATTTATATCTCGGAGTAAAAAATCTCAAATGAGGAGTTGATGCAGAATTGGTCAAGATTGTAAATGTCTTCTGTGCATGTTTGACTATATTATAGGAAAATATTTGAGTTGAAGTTCATGGTGCGTAACTATGAAACACTTATTGGGTTGAGTAATCTATTTCTTATTCAGCCAGCTCTGGAGAAGATATATTTCTGATGAAAGGTGAATATTTCATATGGTCAATTCCCTGCAGCGCTCTAATGCCCTATCAATCCCTCAGAGACACCAATGTCGCATTCCTATATCTTATATGACGTTATGAACATCAGCTCTATACCTTAACTTACTAAAGAGATAGGGTGGACATCTCTTGACTACTATTTTGTGATAGGTACAGACAGCATAACATTCGAATCTAAACTTCATCGGCAGCCAACCCAACTCCTTCAGCTTGTGAGATACGTGATCAAACTTTCTGATACCAAAGATGAACCTCACGCAACTGTTCTGAACACGTTGAATTCTGCTAAGAGACTCCTGGTCCAGGCAAAAGCATAGACAGTAGAACAGTAGTTAAATTTTGACAGAACCAAAGACTCACAAAGCAGTTTTTTTGTATCGATCGGTAAGTAGGATCTATGAGGGAACATCACTCTAAGAGCCCCATAAGAACCACAAATTAATTTCTCAATATATTCCCGGAACCGCAGTGACTCGTCCAAAATCAAACCTAAGTCACGCGCACTTTGAACGAAATCGATAACACAACCCGAAACAGAAGGTTTGAGCTTATTCTTGACAAGTTGCTTATCGTTTCTGGAGCCAAAAGCAAGTGCATATGATTTCCGCGCATTCAAAATCAAACCATGCTTCTCCATACTTCTCCAGATTACAATGCCGATAGTGTAAAAATATGCAAAAAAATTAAGAAAGCACTGACGTGAGGTCAGATTGCTTTGGCACTCTTGTCGAGCTACTTGCGAGTAAATATTCAAACCATAACAAATTTATAAGCACTCTGATCAGGTGAACAATAGTCTTATCCCTTACTATGGGACAATGTGTTGCAAATAATGAACGCCTAATGAATGAACAAACGTATATCTCAAATTAAAATTAATTACTCATGATTTTTCCCAAGTTTTGTTCGAAGCTATAATTCCCATTTCCTAAAAACTTATGTCAGTGTTTTTCTGAATTTTGACAACGTATATTATTTCAGCCACCGAGATTGAATTCTATCTCTATGATTTCCCGTTATGAAAAATTTTGATTTATATTACGCCAACTGACACTGATTAATGAGCCCGGCATTTGTCAATCGAATATCGGTCTGTGATGGCCATCGTTCAAAGAAAATTATCGGGACGTATGTCATTTCTCTTTTCTCTTGAGTAAATTAAAAAAATATGATCATATCTAGGAAAGGTATATCGGGTGAATCCACAAGAAGCAGAAGGAAATAAATGAAGATGGTACTTGCCGACACGTGTTTCTGCTGATTGGCTTCGTCAGGGCAAGGTAACCTTAGGAATAAGGAGATGGTAAGAAGACAAAATAGCCAATCAGCCGAAACACGTGTCGGCAAGTACCATCCTCATTTATTTCCTTCTGCTACTTGTGGATTCACCCGATATACCTTCCTATATATATTTGATCTCCACGATGAATATAGTGTTTGAATATGATCATATCTTTAGATGGAAAAGAGCTACGACAACGAAATTCCAGGATAAGTAAGATATCGATCACCTCAATATATTCACGAATTTTTATTGAAATCCGAGAAATATCTTATGAGATAGTGAGGATTAAAAAAATGTTTTTTGGGAATTTTTTTAAAATTTTCTAGCGTGACGATTTCTGGGAAATTTTGCGAGCTGTTTTGTTGCAGCCTCCCTCAACAATATTTCAAGTATCAATTAGATCAGATGGATATTCTAGTAGTTATTGAGGAAACAAAATTTCAGATGCTCATAACTACTGAACCATCCGACGAATTTGGCCCAATAACGAACTTGACCGAGATATTTGGACAATTAACCTATTCTGAAAATATGAAAACGCTAGCTGATTCCTTTTGGATGCTAGAGAGGATACGGCCGGCCGGACAGACTCAACTTTCGCGACGAATTCTTCATCAGAGAGTCGAACCCAATTGGTTGAAAGCATTTTCGGCTCGATATCCCAAAATTACAGTCATTCGGGCAAAATGATAGGCACTCTGTTCGGGTGAACAAGAGCGCCAAAAAGGTAAGGCCTCTCTCCCAAAATTGTCGTATTTGTGATTGATGGAAGTTATTGTGTTTTGCCTAGCTTTATCCCTCGTAACCCTTTAAGAGAGCCAATAAGCAACATAATCTGTATCATCTGCTCATGCCTTCGAACTTCGCTCTGGCAACGGATTTGGTTGTCGCCACTGCCAGTTATGGTTCAGTAAATAAAGTTCTTGAGCCTTTTTTCATGAAATGAGTTGTCCTCTTATCTCCACAATTTTCTTATATCTTTCAGAATCTGCTTGGATGTGCACTCCATACTCACATGCATTTATCCACATCCAAATGAACAGCAAAAACAAATGGTAGATCTGCATCATATTCACATGCCGCTTCTAAAAATACTACCAAACTGAAAGAACATAAGGAAATACAACAAATGTGGATTTTAAACTGTGACGTGATAATGGCAATACCTAACTAAAATCATTACAACGAATATTAACAATTAACCCAATCATGTCAACATTACATCGATAACAGACCATGGGCTGTTTTCACGTTGCTATGGACACATATTGATTTATTTCGATTTTGAAGTTTCAAATATTTAATATTTCGAAATGTCACGATTTGGTTGTAATACTGACGATAATATTAATGAAATTATAGAATCAAACACCGTTTACAGTAAATAATTTGTATGTAAAGCATTTATAGACTTTTGCAACGATAGAAAGTATTAATTAGATGGAAATCGGACGGCGGAAGAATTGGCATTGATTTTAAAGGATTGGGCTGTGAACATAAGAAGAAAAGATGGTGCAGAGTTCAAAGAAAGTACGGTCAAAACCATGTGTTATATAACACATTGTTGATTTTCAACAAGCGCGAGCTGTCCGTGATTCTATACGACGAAAACGGCAATCAGATCCAAGTAAAAGGAAACAAAGTCCGGCAGCTTTAAGTTCTGTCGAAATAACGAAAATGGTAAATGGTAAATGGAAATACTCCTGAAGGGCTGCAACGGAAATTCTATCACATAGCCGCGGTAGAATTAGCTTGTCGAGGTGGGGAAGCTGCTGCTTGCTTGACTCAATTTTTTTGTATCGAATCAAACAACGATGGTTCTGTGACGAACCGAGTAGAATATAAACCTGTATTCAGCAAGACTTGCCAGGGTGGTTCAAGAATGTGTACTGGAAGCAAGTTTTTGATAGAAAACGATGACAGCATCATTTGTCCCATCCGATTATTCAAAAAATTGATGTCGAAAAGGGGCCCAAATATTAAAATCAACAAATTATTCGTCAGACCAAATCGTCAATGGAAATCCGAAAATGATCACTGGTATGATAATATGCCCATTGGAAATACGATTCAAAATTGGACCAGATCGTCTGCCGAAGCGATTGGATTGAATACAAAGGAAAAAAATTACAAATCATTCCAATAGATCGACCGCGGTTAGTCGATTAGCCAAAAGTGGTGTACAAGAACAACAGCTTGAAAAATAAATTACGGGTCACAACAACGCCAACTCAATAAAACCCTACTTGAATGTTGACGAAGAACATCATAATCAAATTATTAACAACATGCGTAGTGGAAATACATCTTCATCAGTTATAGAAACTAACACGTTTGGATCTTCATTTAACTTTCCAATTGTTCCTTTGTTAATTGCACCTTCAAATTAATTATTTTAGCTCTGTATTTTATCTATAGTTAGCAAAAAATTTTGTATCCGAATAACCCTCGGACATTGATAAATGCTCAAAAATTTTTTGACAACTATCTCAAGCTTGTTGCTTGTAGGCAACAGACCTCCGCTTACGGCGTCGGTCTGTTTCCGAGCAAAAAGCTCTTGAAATCTGTCATAGAATTTTTTCGAACAATTATCAATATCCTTGTGTTATTACTACTGATCATGAAGACAGTCAGTTAGATATTTAGCAGAACATTATTTCTATTTTATTGATTAATATTTGATATTTTTGATGATAAATCACCATTTTACAATATATTTCACACTAAGCTATTTCATTGAATTCAAAATATTTCTTGCTCCATGTCTTCCCAATATTATTTCAGTTGCCTCTCCTTATTGTTTTAAATGAGCCATTGAAGCCCTATTATGAAATTACAATATGAAATCCGGAGAACAATGAGGTTCCATAAATAAATGGATGTCACGTTAGCTAATCCTGAATGCTTAAGCTTCATTTAATTTTTATCATTGCCATAATATAGGTGAGTACGGTCGTTAATAGACTACGCTGCCTGGTGTGATGGGATCTCTGATAGGATAGACAATGTTATCAATGATGCTTTGACGCTAATTGGATGAGCATATCACGAGGATCTCACTGTTCAATCAACAGTTAAGTGATAATGTTAATAGGGGTTTGGATCCTTACTTTGAAGCGGCTCCTAGTTAAATATTCAAATAAACCTCATGGTATCCCTTAATTGCCAACATGTAGGTATGTCAACTCTTCGAAAACCTATTATTAGTGAAATTCATTCATTCGTTTTTTCTATCGATGTGAACCTTTACATTTTACTGGTTTTGTAACATATTAGAGAGTGTGTGAAGGAAATGTACAAGCAAAGGGGTACAATGGTATCATTTCAGCGAATAGAGATGAATGTGACTCAGAAAAACATGAGCAGAAAACTTGATTTCATATAAATAAAAATAAAGATCATACGTTTCGGCATTTTTGAGAGAAAAAAAATAATCCTAAATCTTCGTTTAACCACAATGTATTGAATTCATTGAGATTTTAAATCTACCTTCAAAGTATTACATAATTTCTTACCGTGAATTCAGACAGCAGTACGTCAGAAGCTGGTGAAAGCTAAATACACCGTCTCCACCGACAACCTCAAAGCTTGTGGCTCAATTCTCAAGAATACCAAGACTGCACTGCGGTAAACTTCAGAAGTTACGGTTCATTAAACCTTCGCTAATTGAAAAGTAATATCAGACTGTTGCTTCTTCGCCCTTCTCCTATAGCACCTGCTAGTTCAGAAACTTTCGAGACGGGAGACATTGGACTGAATGGAGGGAATGCTGAGAATCAAGTTACATGTTCCTCACCTGACTGAACGAAACTGAACTCTCGCAAAACTGTGGATAATGATGTATTGAATAATGTTAAGCTATTCTTTTATTGGGAGTAAAATGAGTATATTGAAGAAAGAAATTCGATGTAGCAAGTTATTCCAGATCCAGAGCTCTAATGAAAGGAGATCAAAAAGGTTATTGGTTTTATTTGCGCGCCTGTTGAAACGAAACAGCTAGCTAATAGGTTGCAGGTCAAACATGTACAATTTTCGAATATCGAGGCGAAAATGGCCTTAGCGATTCCGAGATTAAATGTCCACATTCGATTATTTGAAAAATTATAGGTAATAACGAAGTGTTATGAACCATTGAACAACGATAACTAAGAAAATTAATCAATATGGCTTTCTTATGACGCTTTCGAAAGCAAATGAATGTCCAGGTGGTTTTTGAAAGCGTTTATAGAATTCACCGCAACAAAATTTTCCAGCAGATTGATCCGCAACCCAACATTTCCACTACCATCGGCAGGATCAGCATATGAAAGCCTCCGCACCCTGAATGAGAAAATCAGGTCTCCCCTCGTACTGCACTGTTCATAAGTTGAAATACTAGCGGTACTCAATCTCGCATCAAAAATGTTTACCTCAAAATGTTGACCTATGTTTTGTGAGGTTTGCTTTGATGATATGCCGGACAACGCATTTGATTATATTAAAACGTGGCATCCAAAAAGAACTTCACCGAAATATCGAATTCACATAGTCTGGAAGGGAATTATAGCTGGTAAGTGGGTTTGCATATAGCAGTGCGACAAAATCATGGAACGAATCCATATTTGGCAAGTAAATACTAAAACAGGTCAATTATTATTTCACTTTTACCAAATGTTTATGCATTTATGAAGGTTTTTTGTTACACCTTGTGCCTTCCCCATCAATTCTCTGAATTTTCTGAATTTCCTGATGTGGTACTTCTTTGTATCTTATTCACAGGAAGGCAGTATTTTTCAAGAATTCCTTTTTTTTGATTAGATGCTTTAAAGAGGTTTTCAGCATGTACACTTTGTCAAGGTTCATTTTCTTGGAGACGATGGTTCCTGATGAAGTTTGTCACCGAATGAAGGGTGACGATTACACTTTTGTTCGTGCACAACATTCTACCGTACGAACCCTATGATAGAGAAAAAATGGAATGACATTGGGAATTACTTCTTCAGTAGAAACGTATTAACAACATTCTCAAGATGATAATTGAAGTGCAGTGTTCCACACATTCTAATTTTTCACGTGAGGGGGTTAAGAGGATTTGTAAGTTACGCATGATTAAAACTGTAATAGTGTACTTTCATTCGGTGATGAATTTCGTCAGGTAACATCATTTCAAAGTGAATGAGCCATGACAAAGTGTACCTACTGAAAACCTATTTGAACTAACTAATTTTCCAAAAAAAAATTCGGCTGGTCTCTAAAAACATAAAAAGATCTTGCAAAACAGTACCACATGAACAATTTTGATTGATCGCTCTGAAAAACAATGAACATAAATGAGCCTAGAAAGGAGCCCTGAATAATTCCGCTAGAATTAACTCTGCTGGAAGGATTGGACTCCCTAACCCTCACCACAAATTGTGGTCCAGTTAAATAGTATTTGAGCCACAGTTCATTTCACCTCAAATACCGTTATGTTCAAGCTTAAGATAAAGTCTTCTTGCTGGCACATTATCGAAAGCTTTGGCGAAGTCATTGTCAGTATTGAGGTAGAGTGCGCAGGACTGAGATCTACTAAAATATCCACTTGGTCAATCTTGAAGAACTCAATGTTGATGCTATTTTACTAATAAGTTATTCATTGATATCTAACCATACCGGAGTTCTCAAAGAATTCTACACTTCTCCTGTAAACGGCCCTGTACTGTTTCAACTGGCCATCCTGTAAAATCAAACTCACTGTTGCTGCTTCTTTCATTAATCCATTAACAAATTGGGTCGAATTGTAAATCACTCAATGCTTCGGCAACAGTTGCCAAGGAAATCTCTCTCCTTTCAATGAAGCTCCTCGTGAATTTTTCAGCTACCCATAAAGAAGTATTTTCAAATAATCCTCTTTTCTCCAACGAAAACCTGAACCGCTAGGTGCTGTGCAATAAATCATCACAGAATAATGGGAACTCACTTCCAATAGAAAGTCGGTAAAACCCATTAGGTGGAAAGTTATTTGTGTGGATGTATTTAATTATTTGAGCCCGCAATTGAGATATTTGGGGCTATTTCACACTGGGCTGAACTATATTGATGATAATGGTCATTCAGGCACAAAGGCGATTCGATTTGTTCAATGAAATGAGAATCGGTGCTTGGCTTGCATCATAAAAAATATGGGACATTAATAATTCAAATGACTTGAATAATAAAAATTCTTATAGATTAATAGTAATAATAATAACAATTTGATCATGAATTTTCGCTATAGTTGATCCAATAGTGCAACATAAATGTACATTTGATAAGAAAAGATCCACGGTTTATCTGAAGAAACATTATAATTATATGACAATTTCATATAAAAAACTTCAGACATAGAATAAAATCGTTTAACATTCATTGAAACTGCAAATTGTGATCTACAGTAACAGTTCTTTAAATTTTTTGCCCTGTTAGCATTTTGTAGAAATTAGTTGAAAAAATGTGAATAATGAGATTGACGAAAGGAGATTACTTTTGTTATAGGAAGCTCCATTTTTCTGTGCTCATCAACAGGTGAAACCATAGAAATACTAAGACTCAGATAAAAAATGTTTTTGACCATACAATGTTGCATAATTTTGAAATAAAAAAATATTAAGCTTTCAGAAAATGGCACAAAAGAATATTTTATGGATTCCGTCTTCACTTGTTGGAATTTCATTTTGAATTCTTGGTTAATATGTTGAAATTTTATGTTATATTCTGAAACCCATTAACCATATTTAAATATATGTAGTATATATATATTTAATAATATAATTATATTAAAATATTGTATCATTTTTAAATTCTCTAATGAAATATTTTCTCTATTGATGTAGATATGTTGATATCATTTGTTGTTTCAGACGCACTAACCAACAACTACAACCATTCATAAAGTTCATCAATGGAATCCATCTAAAAACTAAATTCACAGTAGAAGAAGAAAGGAATAAAACTATTAATCAGCATGACTTTACTATCACTATAAGAAAATGCTCTACAAAATTTCCAGGAGGTTTTAGAAAAAACAGAAATTGTTCGGATCAGGTTCTCAGCCTTACAACTTTCATAGAATCAGGCTTCAATGATAGGTTGAAAACAGGAGCTGCTTTCATCGATTTATCTTCGGCATATGACACTGTGTGGAAAGATGGATTAATGTTCAAACTCTATACCCATCTGAAATGTGGGAAAATGGTACGATTATTAGAAAATATGCTATCTGATAGAAGGTTTCGTGTTTTTATTGACAAAAAGAGTAGCAACTTCAAAACATTGAAAAACGGTCTTCCTCAAGGATCAGTTTCAGCTCCTTTACTTTTCAATTTATATCTAAGTGATTTGCCCACTACATCATCTCAAAAATTTGTTTATGCTGACGACATTGCTATTGCTTACCAACATTCGGATTTCCATACTCTGGAAAACATACTGTCATCTGATTTGGAAATTTTAAAGAATTATTTTATTGAGTGGCGATTATGTCCAAATCCCAACAAAACAGAGGTATGTTGTTTCCATCTGAATAATCATGAAAAATGTAGAAAATTAGCTGTAACTTTCAATGATTCTCCTATCGAACATAATTTCTATCCAAAATACTTAGGAGTTAAATTAGATTCATCTCTCAATTACAAGGCTCATTTAAATAATCTGAGCCTAAAACTGAAAACTAGGAATAATATTGTTCAGAAATTAGCTGGATCGTCTTGGGGTGCTGATGCTTCCACTCTTCGCACAGCATCTATAGCCCTAGTATTTTCTGCAGCTGAGTATTGTTGCTCTGTTTGGTTTAATAGTGCACATACACAAAAAATTGATGCACAATTGAATACATCCATGAGAATAATTACTGGCACCATAAGATCTACACCGGTTCGTTGGTTACCAGTATTGTCTAATATTGTCCCTCTCCATATGCGCAGGCAGACTGCAGCTCTGAATTCTTGGAATAAATATCATTCTTTTCCCAATTTATTCCCAATTATTTCATATTTTCCACAAAATAGAATTCCCAGATTGAAGTCACGTAAACCATTATGGCATAATACGTTCTTCAATATGAACATAAGTGATAAAGAATTATGGAAGACTGAGTGGAACACGAAATGTTCAATAAGTATCTCGTTCCTGATCCTTCTGAAAAAGTTCCTGGTTTTGATCTTCCAAGAAAAATTTGGACAGTTCTTAATCGTTTGAGAACAGGTCATGGTCGTACCAATGGCATGCTATTTAAATGGAACTCAGTTCGTAGCGCAAGTTGTGAATATGGAGAAGCAGAAGAAACAATACCTCATCTCATCAATAGTTGTCCCATATATAAATTTCAAGATGGTTTTAGGGCTATTCATGATGTTTCCAACTCTTTCTTGGAATGGGTTATAAATTTCAAACGAATATGATACGTATTTTTGTTATTCAGTTTTTTTTTTGCTTTTGTCTTTTTATTTCCAGATTCAATGTGAGCACCTTGAAGAAGTCTCTGTCTCCATCAATAGAAGATCACTCTTGAAGAAAGAAGTCCCTGAAATATATTTCCGCTTATTTTTGTATTTTCACACTTAGACGGGGAGCCAGGGTTTTTTTTACTGGGGTTTTTTCCCTAGGCTTTTATGTCATACGCCGAATTGTATGACACCCCGTCACTAACCCCTGATCTATATGCTTTATTGTTTGCTAACTAAATATTGTCAGCCAAAAGTTCAAAAGAATATATATATATATCATATAAGTGAAACGTCATACGACTTTAGTATTTTTCACAAACCCAAGCATCCAGATACTACAATCCACAACTCCACTGATCATCCGATAAGTCAAAAAACTAAGCGTATAATAGTTTTTCTCTATTTCAGTGTCGTAATGAGTTGATTACATTACTAAAAACAGTGCTGTAATGAACTGATTACAGCATTGTTTTTAGTTATATTTTTCGTTTGACACTGACATTCTATCTTTTCGCATGTCAACACTCGTCCATTGCATGTCAATTGTCAATATGAAACCATAAAGACATTTGAATGCACTATTCAAATTCTATAATTTTTAAATTTTCGTATCAGTCACATCAACTGCGAAAATAAAATACAAAAAGCACTAGGAAGAATAATCTGAATTTTTCATTGAATTCCAATAAATTTCTCACAATTTTCGACTGAAATAGAGACAATATCGTCTAATACTCGTTGCAGAAGGCAATTCCAACACGAATGCGAAATTCTAAAACGAGCGAAGAAGGAAGTTTTTGAACGCATGCCCATTCTGCAACTTGTTTTGAATATACTATTTTCGTAGATTATTAAAAGTACCGATGCGCCCAGAAAAATAAATTACTGAATTAAATATAATGAAACAAAATTGCCATAAACAACGGTTTCGATTCATCAGTGATAGAAAGAATGGTATCCAACAAGCAAAACAAATCATCCAATTCTGAATGGGGTAGAGAACGAGATTATATAATTGTCTTATGCAAACGGATTCTCAGAAAATATTGCTGAATATTTCTGAAATAAATTGAATGAAATAACATCATTATATCGTGCTGTAACCGGAGTACTTTTATTAAAAAAAAAAAAAGAAATAAGTCAGAATGGGACAATGAATCTGATGTCTTTAAACTATCTTGTATATATTGCCCTGAACAATATATAGGTCAAACTGGCAGAGCATTCACGAAAAGGATCCTAGAATACCAGAATAGTTATACATCAGACACATGCACACATGCGAATCATCCAAAGGAATTTGGGCATAATTTCAATATCAACTACCAAATAACACATATGGAAACCAAATTTTCAAGAGTTAGAAGCACCTCGTAGCATAGACGCAATATTTTTTTGAATGAACAAACAGGCGTGGACTGGTCTCCTTTATATCTTCCGAAAATACTACATTTGTAGTTTATCTGTAATAGAATTGTACAACACTCATTCACCCATGATTTTCTGTGTATATAAATCTATTTCTTTTTCATAAAAATCTGTCAGTTCAAATGTAACAACATGAAGATGCCATATCATGGCGATACAGTTGTAGTTGTATAAATAGACATTTTTGGATACTTGAAACTGTCTCCTTTTAATCAAGTATTGGCAAAAAAATCTTGCGTTCCCACTGAAAATACATAACTTTAGGTCATAGCATCGTAATTCGGAGTGGTACAAAAAAATTTAGAAAGCACTGACGTGAAGTCAGATTGCTTTGGCGCTCTTGTTGAGCTAACCATGAGTAAATATTCAAACCTTAACAAATCTATAAGCTCTCTGATCGGGTGAACAATAGTCTTTTTCCGTACTATGGGACAATGTGATGTAAATATGAAAGCCTAATGAATAAACAAACCTTTATCTCAATTTGAAAATAACTACTCATAATTTTCACCAAATTTTGTTCTATGCTTCTCCTAAAAACTTACGTCATTGCTTTTCTGAGTTTTGATAACGCCATCAAATTCTTTCTCTATGATAAAAATTTTTTGATTAATATTACGTCTGTGCTTTTCAAAATTTTGACAACGTCATCGACATCGAATTCTACCTCTATGAATTCTATGAAAATTTTGATTGATATTACGCCAACTGACACTGATATCTAGGTCCGCAAGTTGTCAAACGAATATCGATCTGTGATGGCAAATCTTTCAATGACAAAGCTCGGACTTCATGACATTTCCATTTTTCTCTTGAGTAAATGAAAAAATGATCATATCTTCAGAAGGGGAAAAGCTACGACAATGAAATTTGAGGAAGAGTAAGATATCGGTAACCTCAATATATATACGGATTTTTATTTAAATCTAAATGAAGTCTTAGGAGATATTAAGTATTGAAAATTTTTTTTTGGGATTTTTTAAAATTTTCTAGCGTGACGATTTCTGCGAAATTTTGCAAGCCATTTCGTTTCAGCCTCCTCAATAACATTCCAAGTATCAACTTGATCGGAGGGATATTCTAGTAGTTATTGAGGAAACAAAATTTCAGATGCTCATAACTACTGAACCATCCGACGGATTTGGCCCAATAACGAACTTGACCGAGATATTTGGACAATTAACCTATTCTGAAAATTTGAAAACTCTAGCTGATTCCTTTTGGATGCTAGAGAGATACGGTTGGCCGGCCGGCCGGACGGCCGGCCGGACAGACTCAACTTTCGCCACGAATTCTTCATCAGGAGTCGAACCCAATCGATTGAGACCATTTTCGGCTCGATATTCCAAAATTACAGACATTCGGGAAATGATAGGCACTCTGTTCGGGTGAACAAGAGCGCCAAAAACACACCACGCGAATGCTCCTTTAAATTAACCATGACCGTTTTCATAGCTTCTTACCGATTATGAGCTTCAATAAACCATTGAAACAAGAGTTTCATATGGCCATAAAATTAGTCACCTACAAGTACGTTTGGATATTTGAACAATCACAATTGTTTACAGATTGATGCCACTTTAGTTAACTTATAACCTATACCTATATTATGAAATTATATCAGCCACAAGTGAAACAAAATATTCTATGAAATAAATTTCCTCAAAATAAATAAAACATTCCAGGTATGAAGTGAGCATCAAGATACACACACAAGATAACTTGTGAAATTTTGCTTCAAAGACACGAAAGAGAATCGGTTCTGCATTGGATTGTAACTGGCGATAAAGAAAGGATTTATTTCAAGAATCCTAAACGGAAAATATCATGGATTAATCCGGGACAAACATCAACATCAACTGCGAAACCAGATCGATTCGGCAAGAAGACAATGATGTGTGTTTGGTAGGAGAACCACGAGCTCCTAAAACCTGGTGAAACCACTAATACTGATAGCTACCGACAACAAATGATCAATTTGAACCATGCAATGATCGAGAAACGACCAGAACGGGCCAGAAGACACGGCAAGGTAATTTTGCTCCATGACAATTAGCTGCACACAAAGCAATACCGGTTCAGGATACAATGAAAGCACTTGGCTGGGAGCTGCTACCCGACCTGCCGTATTCACCAGACTTGGCTCCATCCGACTACTTGTTTTCATCGATGGGACACGCATTGGCTAAGCAGCACCTTGATTCCTTCGAGGAGGTCGAAAAATTGGGTGACTGTTTGGTTTGCTTTGAAATATGAACAATTTTATTGGCGTGATATCCACAAATTGCCAGAAAGGTGGTCAAAATGTGTAGAAAACAATGGCCAATACTTGGAAGGAACTGTTATTTACTTTCGCGTTAGTAATTAGCTAGAAGACAATGATGTGTATTTGGTGGGACTATAAAGGTCTGGTGAACCACGAGCTCCTAGAATCTCATGCATTGATCGAGAAACGACCAGAATGGGCCAGAGGACAGAATTTTGCTCCATGACAATGCACCTGCACACAAAGTAAAACCGGTTCAGGATACAATCAAAACACTTGTCCGGGAGCTGCTACCCCACTTGTTTTAATCGATGGGGCACGCATTGGCTGAACAGCACTTTCCTATTGGGTGTCTAGTTGGTTTGTTTTAAAAGACGAACAATTTTATTGGCGTGATATCCACAAATTGCCAGAAAGGTGGTCAAAATGTGTAGAAAACAATGGCCAATACTTGGAAGGAACTGTTATTTACTTTCGCATTAGTAATTAGTGTTTTATTTTCACAAAAAACGATCATTTTATACCAGTATACCTGATAAATACCGATTTCAGGAAAAGGTTATAATATCCATTCGAATGTTCAGCTTTATCATCCGAGACGTTTCGTTTCCCTCATTTAGAAATCGGCTCCATAATTTTCAAGAACGTGGTGATGGGTTAGCTTCGCCCTGGGAGGTAAAATGGAGCTAACACCTTAACTTATGGACTAAATAAATGAATTCCCAAGGTATGTTACCTTCGGCTCGAAGGAAGTATACATGAAGATAACCTTGACGTAATAAATTCAGACCCGGTGAAATTTATTCAGCAATTTTTGTTTCCACCTTTCAGGCTTCATTATGTATTCTGGACGAAATATATACGTTGGACTTATTTGATTTCTGGTTATAATTGAGTTCATTTCTTACGTAACGGATGGCCTTTTCCCGGGAAGATATGAGGTTTTCAGACATATTTTGCATAATTTCTTGTGATTTGCGAAATGTATTCATGTAGTGAGCGATTCATTTTCAGTATTAGAGAAACTTATATGGAAAAAATTCTATAAGCGTTGATGTGAGGTGGGCTTGTTTTAGAGTATTTTATTTCACTCTGGAACAGTGTGATGTTAATACAACCGCCACGATGAATAAACAAAGCTTTATACCACATCATAAATAATTTCCCACTGTTTTACTTCAGTACTGTGATCACTACCTAGTTCTCTAGCCTTTTTCAGCACATTTCATTCGAAATTCCTATCACTTAGTTTCACTTCTCGATATTTTGCAAATTACTAAGATATTGGCAGATACATTGACTGCCAAATCTGTATCAGTCATAGTGGATGAACAACATAATATTTGGAACTTTTACTGAGTCAATTTGACTCTACATCTATGATTGCCTGCCTTGTATTTTGTCGGGAATAAAAACAGTAAAATAGTATATTATATACCGCGGGACTGAAGTAGTACATTTAATCCTGAAGGTAAAGTTTATATAATTTACCTGAAGGATTAAATGTACTTCAGTCGCAAGGTATATACGATACTTTTCGTACTTCCGGTATGATTTTATTAATTATTTCAATAATTTCAATCAGTTTTTTCTCTCTTCAACTCATTTAATAAACTGTCTTTAAAATAAGTTACCATAGTAACATTGCGTTGTGACAATTATAATTTAGAAACATTGTCATTACTAGTGTCAAGAAACATTGTTATTGATAATTATTGGTATCATGAGTGAAGAAGGTGTATCTGATATTGATAAAAGAGCAGCCGAAGTAGGTGAAGAATTGTTACCACCGAAATCTAGAAAACTATACGAGCAGCAGTACGATGCTTTTAAAAAGTGGTGCCGCTTAAAAAATGTGAGACAACCTACTGAAAATGCGCTGTTAGTCTACTTCAATGATAAATCAAAAGCGGTTTGTGTCTCAACACTCTGGGCACATTACTCAATGCTGAAATCGGTTATTAACATTAGAGAAGATATTGATATAAGTAAATTTCCAAAATTATTAGCTTTTTTGAAGAGAAGAAATGAGGGATTTAAGCCAAAGAAGTCAAGAATTCTCACGTCTGAGCAGGTAGATCAGTTCTTACGGGAGCAGCGTTACCAACCCTACTGTTTTAACAGTAGATTTGCTGTTTTCACATTGATGACCATGTTTTCTGTTTCATTCCTATTTTCTACTGTTTTTTGCGTTCAGCGCCACCTAATACACTACTATGCAAACATTTTCTGATAACCACTACGCAATAAAACGCAACGACGAACCACTACGTAATAAAACACATTGACACTAGATGGCAGAATATATATGAATATATGTATAATATTGAAGATGAGGCAATTGAAAATGAAACTGAAAAATAATTTTACTTCGATTTTTGTTTTATGTTGCTGTGATTACAAATATATCAATTCATGTGAGTACTAGTAACTAAGAAAGTTGTTTATTATTCAATTTTATGAGCAAAATTTTGAAATCTGCCTTTTTTACTTTACCTACCGCTTTCTACTGTTTTTTTTTAGGCGAGTTGTGGTTTTTTAGTTTTTTGAGGTTGGCAACATTGTACGGGAGGCTCCGGATGATAAATATTTAATGCTTAAGGTAAATTTGGAAATGTGTTTATATTCAGAAATTTTAAGAAATCAATTTTTTTGTAGGTTGCACTTATTTTGGGCGTTGCGGGAGTTTGTCGTGGAAAAGAGTTGGTTGATTTAGAAATCGACGATGTGAGAGATTTGGGCGATTCCTTCCTAATTGCGATTAGAAACACCAAAAATAAAATTGACCGATATTTTGTGATCAAAAATCCAGAAAACAGTGCCATCAGTTTTGTGGCATTGCGAAAGACAGGGACACCTCATTCAAAATTTTTTGTTCAATACATCGACAAAGAATGTACTATTCTTGAAATTAGAAAATGCGACGTCTTATACGGGACATTGTTTTAGACACACATCTGCGTCTTTGTTAGCTGATTCGGGAGCAACTATAGACGTGCTGAAGAGACATGGAGGATGGAAATCCTCCAACGTGGCCGAGGGATATATTGATTGAATCGTCAATTGAAAATAAACAAAAAATTTCAGATAAAATATTTGGTCAAGTCGCCGATTCGTCCACTATAGTTATGCCACAGTCCTCATTCTCGCTTCCTGTTTCCGCAGGATCTTCGAAACAAACACCAGTTCAATATGATAAGGACCTATCTGTTACTCGTTACCTGCTGCATTAACCCAGGAAAGACTGGTCAATATGACGAACTGTCACAATATTAATTTGAATATTAACGTTAATTACCATTCTAATTAATTGTATTTTTCAATAAAATATCCCTTAAATTCGTTTGTTTGTGATTTAATCGTTCCGGGAGTTCCGTCAATATTTAATCCCGGAGGGATTAAATGTGACACTTTAGTACCTGTCACAAGGGAGTGAAGTTGTCACTTTAGGCCCGGAAGTACGAAAATATTTTTATATGTTAGAACTGAATCCTAAGAAAAAATTTTTTCGGTAAGTGTATTCCGGAAAATAAATATTTCCTCATTACTCCAAAATTACTGTGCCGAGCTATTCATCCCCCAAACCCAGCTTGAAAGTTCCATTCCTCAAACTAATTCCGTTCGGGCGAAATCGTGTAAACAGACGGGCGGACAGAACCGATTTAAACCACAGCTTCTTCATCAGTGAGACCAAACGAAACAATTGATACCACTTTCATCCTAATATTTGAAAAATATAGACACTTGGGCGAATCTGAGCACTCTTTTCAAAGAACAGGATCGTCAAATAGATCTGAAGAATGAGTTCATTACAATAATTTTGCCCACTCTGTACATTGAATTTTGAGAATTTTCTTCACCTCTGACACCCAGTCATCTTACTACTAGATACACCTCTGTGAATCTAAAATAATACATCATTGAAATAGTTCATGTACCCTTTATAGATTTTTGTATTCGATGAAGGCTTTTCTTGATAGCACAAACTTTATGAATTCCAAGGTAACCCACATCAATTTGTTAATTTCTTTCAATCTGCGTGATTGCAGCAGAGAAGTGGAAGGATGTCAACAATACATGTTATTTGAAGAGTGCCAAAGAACGTCTCTTGCAATCTGCAATCTACTAAGTGCTGTATTGGTGCTTTCACAATATGCAACATGTAATTCAAGTTAAATTTCATTCGATATATCCTTTAAAGATTTGAAGAAACCCCCTACATTTCGAGGAGTAGATAAAAATCCATTATCATTAAATTTGGGATGAGATTAATCTACACCTGCAAATATGACAATTATAAAATTAAAATGTGAAATTGTAAATCGAAAATAATTGGAAGGAGTTTTATAAAGAATTATGATTTTAGTACCAGACACACAACAGATATTTGGTTAAATGCTAAGGTTTCTGGGACTTTTCAAGAATATTTATCAGTTGTCTTCGACTTGGTAAAGGCATCTCTCCACTGCAGGAATGAGCGGCTTGTTTTGGTGCCTTTTTGTTGGTTTTTGAGAAACCAGAGGAATCAGTCGCATTATAGGTACAAAAATCGAAAGAATATATATATATGTATATAAGTACAGTGCCAATAGTTTTTCTATAACAATCTATATTCCATAAAATCTGCATTATTTCAATAGTGTTTTATGAGATGAATATTTTTGAGTCAGTGGTTTCATGTACATCAAGCTATAGAAGATTATTCTCTAGAGAGAATATTGAGAATTTCCAAAGAGATCTTTCTTCGCAGAATTGGTTTGAAGTGTATTCAATGCATGACCTCAATGCAACTTTTGAAATATTTTATGATATATTTATTGACCATTTCAATGCGAATTTTCCCCTGAAAACCATTTCATCGGTAATGATCGGAAAGGTTGGGTGAATCAGGAGGTCCAAGGTTCAAATTCACAACTGAAAAGCCTTCATTCGTTAAAGTATAAATTTCCTGAATGAAGCAGCGTTATCTAAGCGCAAAGATAGATCATACTGAACTTATCGAACTAACAAAACGAGATTTCTATCGGAACAGAGTAGAAAATAGTTTGGATAAAAATAAAACAACTTGGAATGTTATCTCTGAATTGACTGAGAATAGGATGATATTTCTGTAACGGATCCTTTTTTAATTTCTAATTTGTTCAATGATCATTTTAAGAATATTCCTCATGATATTCTGAATAAAATACCCCAGAATGATGGAGTGGATATGTCTGTCATACCACCTGTAGGATGCACTTTTTCCCTGTGCCCCTTTGCTGAAGAAGAGCTTTACAAATTGTTGTTTAACTAACTAAAAATTAAACATTCATCAGGCGCGAATGATGTGCCAAGTTTTCTGTTTAAGAGGGTTTTGTGCTGCATTATTAAGCCCATAACATTTTTGCTCAATCTTTCATTTTGTTCGGGAACATTCCCTTATATCTTAAAAACAGCTGAACACCTTTATACAAAATGGTGATGTTAAAAATATTTCCAATTATAGGCCAGTTACTGTTTCGATGAGTTTATCAAAAGTTTTTGAGTATGCATTTTTAGAAATATTAAATAGTTTTTTACACATAAACAAAATTCTGAATTTGGACAGGCATGGTTTCATAGAACAGAAATCAACTATCACAGCCATAAATTCATTTCATTGATAAAACAGATCGGGGCAGGGGAGTGTCCTGTTGGGATTTTTTGTGATCTTAGCAGGGCGTTCGACTGCGTGGATCACAATAAGTTATTAGCGAAATTATCGAGATATGGGATTGGTGATTTTGCTTTGAGTTGGATTAGGACCTTTCTGGAGAATAGAAGACAATATGTCAGTATTTTTTATAGCAATGAAAGAACTGAAAATCGAATAAATTCCAGATTTGCAAATATGAGCATAGGTGTTCAGCAAGGCTCCATATTGGGTCCTATTCTGTTTGTTCTTTATCTGAATGACATAGGCTGTATTTCAGCAGATTCAATGACTATTTACGCTGACGATGCCTCCATTTTGGTATTTGATAAATTAGATGACAGTTTAGAACGCAAATCTGACGAGGTGTTTGATGCAGCAAACAGATGGTTCAGTAGCAATTCTTTATTTCTGAATACTGATAAGACAACTCTTGTGAGGTTCCATAACTATCATAAGAAGTGCTCTAAAATTAAGGTCTGTGCAGGGGGATTTGCTTGAGCAGAGTGGTCATGTAAAGTTTCTAGGTATTTTTATGGATGAGTGTCTGAGTTTTAGGGACCACTGTGAATATGTTTCGAGAAAACTAAATAGTGTGGTTTATATATTCAGAAACTTATGCACTGTTTTGGACGAAAAGCTACTAGTATCGCTTTATTATGCCCACGCACAGTCGTTTTCTGAGGTTGGTCATCTCTTGCATATAAAGTTTTTCTATCACAGAAAAGATTGATTAGATGTATGGCTCGTGTTCCCAATACATATTCATGTAAGAATCTCTTCGAAAAGTTTGAGATACTAACACTTCTAGGTCGTTTTGTGTTGGAAATATGTGTTTATGTTTTCAAAAATAGAGAAAATTTCAATTTAGTGAAGGACAAACATGCTGTCAATACTCGTCAGCAAAATAATTTGTATGTTCCTTTCAATAAGTATAAGATAGGATGTATGCCACCTGATTCTTTGGGGCCACAATTCTTCAACAAATTGCTGAAAAGTATAGTTGAATCACCAAGTTTGAAGGTATTCAAGAATAGATTGAAAAGCATATTAATTGAAAAATGCTTGTATTCTATCGACACATTTTTGCAGGTTATGTAACCGAATGTTTTTAAATTGTTTTGACTATTCCTATACAAAATTGTTTTTGTCAGAAAGGAAAATAAAGACATTATTATTATTATCATTATTATTAGTATATCCACGTGGAATTCAGTATGTTTCGGAATGATTTTCCCCATCTCTATACTCAGCATTTACACTTCAGCATACGTTTAATTATTTCAAACTTGGTATATTTGTCCTCAACAAATATCATTCCTCTTAGTCGATGTGTACATCAAATATATTCAGGTGGGTGCGAAAAACACCGTTTCCCTACTATACATAGTGAGAAGTTACAACCCTGTTCCAATATAACCCAGAAACCTGTCACCTAAATTTCAATATTACAGTGACTTTGTTCTTGATGAGGTCGAGAAAGGGTCACGCTTGTCACCTGGTTTTAATTAACTTCATTCGTCTCCCTTGAAAATAAGAATCCTTGTAATTGGAAAGCTTGAAGTTAATTACTGGAGAGGAGATCAAATGAAAAAGTTAGAGCGTTATGGTTTTTCCCTCTTATTCAGAATTCTAAAAGACGAAATTTAAGGTGAGCGGTTGAAAATTTGGTTTCCGTGTAATTTTTTTTTTTTTTTTGGTATAATGGCAAGTTTTTTCAGATGCACATTGAAGAAGATTTTCCGGGAATCCTTATTTCGGATAAAAATTCTTCGTTAACATTTCAAATAAAACAAAGTTCATGATTGTTCTTGGACAGTCGATCTACTAGTTTAGTGAATTGTTTACCGTCGAGTTACAAACCGTGACTAACCAAAGAAATAGTCCAGAAATGTGAGTTTTTTTTAAAGGTGAACATACTGTTTCTACTCAAATCGTTTGAGATTGTACTGGTATACAAGGTATACCGGTATGAAGTGAGCGTAAAGATACAATTGTCTCGATAGGGAACAATTGTTTTAAATGAGCCTTTATTTTTTGTTTGTTTGTTTACTATGACATGAATTTCGTACCAGAAAGTGATGATTTGGGGAAAGCATTAATTTTTTGTTTTCATTTGAAGAAAAGTGCCGCGGAGTCGCATCGAATGCTTGTCGAGGCATATGGTGATCATGCTCCATCAGAAGCAATATGCAAAAGATGGTTTCAACGGTTCAGAAATGATTATTTTGATGTGAGAAATGAAGAACGTGGAAAACCACCAAAAAATTTGGAGACGCCGAATTGCAAACGATATTGGATGGAGATGACACTTTGAATCAAAGGCAAATAGCAGAAATGTTGAATGTTGCATAGCAAACAATTTCTGACCATTCAAAAGCTATGAGAAAAATCTAGAAGTGTGGAAAATGGAAGCCACACGAATTGAATGAAAGACAGATGGAACACCGAAAAAATACTTTTTACGAATCCTAAACAGAAATAATCATGGGTTAATCTGGGACAACCATCAGCATCAACTGCAAAACTATATCGATTCGGTAAGAAGACAATGATGTGTATTTGGTGGGACAAAAAAGATGTGGTGAACCACGAGCTCCTAGAACCTGATGAAACCGTTAATACTCAACGCTACCTACTACAAATCATCAATTTGAACCATGCATTGTTCGAAAAACGACCAGAACGGGCCAGAGGACACGGCAAGTTAATTTTGCTCCATGACAATGTGCCTGCACACAAAGCAAATCTGGTTCAGGATACAATCAAAACACATGTCTGGGAGCTGCTACCCCACTCGCTATATTCACCAGACTTGGCTCCTTCCGCCTACCATTTGTTTTCATCGATGGGACACGCATTGGCTGAGCAGCACTTTGATTCCTTCGAGAAAATTGGGTGTCTGGTTGCTTTGCTTCAAAAGACGAACAATTTTATTAGCGTGGTATCCACAAATTACCAGAACGGTAGCCAAAAGGTGTAGGAAACAATGACCAATACTATGAATGAAATGTTTTTTACTTTTCAACTAATAATTTTCACAAAAAATTGGTCATTTCATACCGGTATACCTGATAAATATATTTTGAAAAAAAGCGAGTTCTTTAAATCAAACATAAATATCACTTCAAAATTAGTAGTAAAACTTGACGCAAATGAATTGAATAACTTATTCCGAAAACAAAACAGTGTGAAATCACAAGTGGTGACGAATTTTTAGACTGTTTTGCTAACTTAAAACGTTCTCGTAGAGACGCCCATGATGCGGGAAGCAGTGGATGTCCAAGTGAGGCCAGTGACACCAGAAAACATAATAAATCTACTCAATAGTTTTTAATGATCGAAAAGTGAAATTGAATGAGTTAGCTGACATCGTGAAGATATCAAAGAACGTGTTAGCTTCACATTGCATGAGAATTTAACTATGAGAAGTCTCTGTTCAAAGTAGGTGCCGCGTTTGCTCTATGCTGGCCAAAAACGAGAAAGTATTGATGATTCTGAGCAGTGTTCGGCCATATTTAAACGTAACCAACCCGAAGTTTTCCGCCGATATGTGACAACGCACATGGATCCATCACTTCATTCCATAATCAAAACGATCGTCATCTGAGTGAACAGCAACTGATGAACTTCGTCCAAAGCGCCCGAGAGAACAACAGTCGGTTGGAAAGGTTATGGCCTCGATATTTTGGTATGTGCATGGTGATATATTCATCGACTATCTTGAAAGAGGAAATACCACTAATAGTGAATATTATTTAGCGTTATTAGAGCGTTTGAAGGCCTGAATTGCGAAGAAACGACCTCAGATGGCAAAAAAAAAATGATGTTTCATCAAGATAACACACTGTGGCACAAGTCAATCAAAACCATGGCAAAACTACATGAATTGAGTTTCGAATTGCTCGTACATACACCGTATTCACCAGATTTGGCTCCGAACGACCACTGGCTCTTCGCAGACATGAAAAAAGGCCTGGCGGTAAGAAATTTCGCACGAACGAAGAGGCTATTGCTGAAATTGAGGTCTATTTTGAGGGAAAGGTTAAATGGTTCTACAAAAGAGATATTGAATGTTAGAACGGCGCTGGAATGATTGCATTGCTAATAAAGCTAATTTTGAACCAGTATAACTCTCGAAAGGTATCCAGTTGTGGCGAAGCCAATTTGAAACCTTCGCTTTCAACATTTCAACGGGGCAGAATTGGAAAAACTGGTAGACGAAAAAAGTGTTACTTATCGCTTCAAGAATCTTTAGTTAAAATTGACGCAGAGCTCAAAAGTTCAGCTAGTGTAAGACATGTGTTAAGGGACCAACAGACAAATACCCATATCAGAAAAAAATGCGAAACTGGTGAAATGGTAGGGTTGGAGAAAGAGATTGGGGACTCACCACAAGAGTAACGAAAGTTACTAACAAATGTCAGTTTGAAGTCATTCTGACATTTTTTATTCAATCCGGCACTAATGGATACGCGCGTCATCTTGTTCAGCAGCTATATGGAATATTGAAACTCAAAATGAAAAGCAATATCTCAGCTGAACCCTGAAAAAAGCAGAACAGAAATCGCGAGGATACACATTCCGATATAATTTATTCCGCAAATCGTTTCGTTCTTATGGAGACCTTCCTGTGGGAACTCCACGTTATCAATCACACCCGTGTCAGCGCCGGGCCGACTGTCAGTCCGCCGTTCCAGTTCCATCTATTTTGATCGATTGTTCCCGGCGTATCTTTAATGAGATCATCGGAAAAGTCTACGCTTGTCCTGTAGTCGACTGGATCTCTGGAGTATCAATAATTTTCCCTTGTCGGCTGAGATGATTGCTCATTCTGGTGAGATCCAGGGGAATGACTCACTTCATGAGCAGGAAATTGAAGGATCACATCTAGAGGTATGGACTAACTGACTGGCTTAATGGTTGAATGACTGGTGTTGGGGAATTAATCTTCTGGGTAGTTTAGTAGCACTGTATTTGTTCAATGAAAATGTTGAAATTTGATCGAAACCGATACATTTGAAGATACCGGGGAAAAATAAAAAATACCTACGTGAGGACAGGAGCTTTTGCGTTCCAATTTCAGAGTCTTTTTCCGAACTTCTGGCAACTCTAGCTAGAAGGAATTACCAGTGTGTCCAATTGAGGAAGTCTGTCGATTGTGTCGCCATGAAATGTTTTTATTATGGATGCATACATTCCCGGTTGACGTATGGAAGTGTTTGCTGGGGAGATTCTGTTTACATGAAGGAAGTTCTCCTAATGCAGAAGAAGATTTTTAGGTCGATGTTTGGTATTTCTGGGACTGACTCATGTAGACCTCATTTTTTTTCACATGGAAATATGACTGTCATCAATGTCTACATTTATCAGTGTTTGTGCTTTGTCCGCAGGAACTTGAGCAGGTTTCAGAGGGTGGGTGACGTTCATACTTACCGTACTCGCCATACCTCAACGTTGCTTCTGCCGCCTCATAGTTTGAGGAGAATAGAAAGAAGTCCAATGATAGCTCCTTTGAAGATTTATAACCACCTTCCGAATGGGTACAAACTGAGTGGCACACATACTGCTTTTTCTAGAAGAGTGAGGTCACTCTTGAAACACCACTGTTTTTATTCGTTGAGGGAAAATTTTGATTATAAGTTTTTGTAATTGTGTAACTCGTCCAAATAAGGGAAATTTTTATGTACAATCTCTGTTCTACTCATCGAGCTTGTATTTATTGTATAATAATAAAGTTAAGATGTATATAAACATTATCATCTAGACATGTCCAACAAACAATGTGTTTCAACGGATGCAAATAAATGATTATGATTATGATTAGGTAACATTTCGGGGATCAGACCTTTTCGTATCAGATAAAATATATTAGCCTAGTTGAGGACTTCAAAATGACGTTAATAGGAGATACTGATACTATCAGGTAAACCGGTAAGAAATGACCGTTATTTTGTGAAAATAAAAAATAATTATTAATGGGAAAGTAAAAAACATTTCATTCCAAGTATTGGCCATTGTTTTCTACCTATTTTGACCACCATTCTGGTAATTTGTGGATACCACGCCAATAAAATTGTTCGTCTTTTAAAACAAACCAACTAGACACCCACGTAGGAAAGTGCTGTTCAGCCAATGCGTGCCCCATCGATTAAAACAAGTGGGGTAGCAGCTCCCGGACAAGTGTTTTGATTGTATCCTGAACCGGTTTTACTTTGTGTGCAGGTGCATTGTCATGGAGCAAAATTCTGTCCTCTGGCCCATTCTGGTCGTTTCTCGATCAATGCATGGTTCCAAATGATCATTTGTTGTCGGTAGCGATCAGTATTTACGGTTTCACCAGATTCTAGGAGCTCGTGGTTCACCAGACCTTTATAGTCCCACCAAATACACAGCATTGTCTTCTAGCTGAATCGATCTGGTTTTGCAGTCGATGTTGATGGTTGTCCCAGATTAACCCATAATTTTTTCCATTTAGGCTTCTTAAAATAAATCCATTTTTCATCGCCCGTATCAATCTGAGGCAAAACCTAATTTCTT
Organism: Micraspis discolor; assembly: GCA_030674115.1. Classification (NCBI taxonomy): domain Eukaryota; kingdom Metazoa; phylum Arthropoda; class Insecta; order Coleoptera; family Coccinellidae; genus Micraspis; species Micraspis discolor. Next base: position 15,015,931 of record JARTUT010001740.1, read on the forward strand.
TCGTGGCTTTGAAGCAAAATTTCACAACTGTTCTTTCGGCTGTTTCACTCAATTTATGAGGCACCCATTTTCCACACTTTTGGATCTTTTCCAAAGTTTTTAAACGATCAGAAATTGTTTGTTGGGCAACATTTAACATTTCTGCCAATTGCTTCTGACTCAAAGTGTCTTCTCCATCCAATATCGTTAGCAATTCGGCGTCTCCAAACTTTTTTGGTGGTCTTCCACGTTCTTCATTATTTCTGAACCGTTGAAACCATCTTTTGCATGTTGTTTCTGATAGAGCATGATCACCATATGCGTCGACAAGCATTCGATGCGATTCTGCAGCACTTTTCTTTAAATGAAAACAAAAAAAAATAATGCTTTCCATCAATCAACACTTTGTGGTACAAAATTCGATATTTTTAACACGACGGAAAAATATGATGTTGTCTGTTCAATGACTCGATGTATACTAAATATGTTTCACAGATGTCATAGTAAACAAACAAAGAAAAATAAAGGCTCGTTCACAGTAAATGTTCCCTATCGAGACATTTTTATGATAGTATCAGTATGTCCTATTAACGACATTAACTAAGCTAATATATTTTATCTCGTATATGATTTATACCAGTTTGTGTCTCCTGGTGAATAAATGAATATGCTGTATTCACTATGTTCTTTTATTCATGCTTTTTCTTCGACGAGATGAAGGGTCCCTTCACAAAGTTCTACTACGGATCCTCATCAAGCACGAATTGTTTCTGGAAGTAAGTTATTCGAACATTTTCGACAACTTCCACACTGTTTTCGTCGACAACACAAAACAGTCCAAGCGTAGCAGTGAGCTATTCAATTACTATCTGACCCTTCATTTCGACAGCTCATGTATCTTGACTGCCGTTTGATTAGAATTCTTGTCTGCCGTGAAATGGGAAACGTGGCCACACTTCAAAATACGACGTTTGATGGCGGAAAAACTCCAGAAAGTGATGACGCAGGAAAGAAGTTGTTGAAGAAGCCGTTTTATTATGGCGGATTCTTCCGAAGGTGTTCCTTTTACACTTAATTTATAGGTTACGACGGGAACCATTTCCGGACTTATCCTTACTATATAAATTCAATCGTTTAGAAAAAAGAATCTTTGTATTCTTTTGGGGTACAAAAAGGTTACGATATTTTATCGAAAAGATGATAGGAATTCTTGGATCAGGATTCACTCATCCTCGTGAAATTCCTCAAAGGAAAGCTGGATCTGTATGCATCATTTCCTGTGTGGGATTGAATGGATTTCGTGCCATACGGAGCATACGTGGCTGAGTGGTTCGAAGAATTGTCCGTTACCCGGCAACCCATTGAATCCAAATACTCGAGGAAGTATGGTGAACGATTAGTGTCATTAGGTGAATGAAAGGAAATAATTCTGTTCGATAAAGTACATAATTTATTTGAACATAATGCGTATAAAAGAGAGTTCGTAGAGCATACGAGCAATTTCATTGCAATGATTGCTTCAGAATACCCTGATTATTTTCCTTAATATTCCAAGAATTCTGTCATTCATTCGTAAGAGAAGACATTACAGTGGATATCTCGAACTAATAAATTGCTGAAATGAACATTGACTAACAAATTGAAAGGTTCAAAATCGAACGACAAGATCCAGAAATGCACGTCGAAATGTAGCTGATAGGGGTACTCGTGTAAAATGAAACAACCACACTTAGCCTTACAATTTTCATAGAATTAGGTTTCAATAATAGGTCTCTTCTGATCGAACTAATATTGAGCTATATCGCCTTAATTACCATGTGTCATAACCCACTCATATTTCCTTAGGGAAATATGAAACGTCAAATCATATTTCTTTCAAAACATCAAATCATATTTTAATTCTTTATTTAGTAACAGAATGGAAACTGCAATTGTTGAAATTTCCACTAAAAATATTTCCACCAGATACAAAGGAAGAAGAAATATCTTGTTCATGATTATTCGTCGACGAGACAGCAGTTTTCTTGAAAACATTCCGTGCAGAAGCAGTCTCGGACGATTCTCCCAAAACGGTCTTCAAAGATTGTGATGCTGCAGATGGCTCGCCCTCTACACCTGCTATCCTCTTCACTACCTTATTTTTGTGCACCATACTGTCAGCCAGATAGCCTTCTTCAACAGTCGAACTTTTCCAACCAATATGTCTCTTGAGTTGTCATTGAGGCTACCGCATCGCCAACCAATGTCGCGGATGTTCGTCTTCCACAAGGACCTGTATACGTTTTCGGTTTATTTAAACCCAACCATTCATCAACCTCATTCGGAATTTTTCAGAAGGTATTTTTGCCGACAGGCTGAAGAGCACTCTTCTCATTCCTATAAGCTACGAAGAACCTAAGAACGCCATGCGGACGCAACGCCGAATACTCCCTCACCAAACTAGCAGCACCCAGATTTTCAATTCATCAATTATAGTGAATATCCTGTTTATATCATTCTTAGTCTTTGAGACTTTGATTATGATTACCGACCCACGATCTTCGATATCTGAAGATAGCATATTCACCAACTCTTGTGTTCTGCAGGCACCAAAGATTTCCATTATTAAAACAACCTCCAAAATAATGAATGTAAAAATCTTATCAACAGAGGAAATCAAATGAAACTTTTACCTTATACATCAAAAGACGTCTTTAGGAGCTTCACTCAAGAATGTCTTGAGCTGCTCCCGGGACAACACTGCTGATTTTTGTTCTTAACAAATGCTTCGACTTAATCGAATAATTTGACATCAGTTTTTTCCTTCAAATGTAAAGTAGATCTCGGGATGTAACTTTGACAACCTCGGGAAATATACTATTCATATTTCCCTAGTTGTAATAATAGCTATTGAAACAGGTGTGTGAAAAGATGGATTAATTTTCAAACTCTATACTCATCTGAAGTGTGGGAAAATGGTAAGATTATTAGAAAATATATTATCTGATAAAACGTTTCGTGTTTTTGTTGATAATAAAACGGATTTCCACGAGGATCAGTTCTAGCTCCTTCACTTTCAATTTATATCTCAGTAATTTACCCACGACAGCATCTCAGAAATTCGTGTATGTTGATGACCATTGCTTACCACCAAGAGGATTTCCATACTCTGGAGAACATCTGATTTGGAAATTTATAGAATTATTTTATTGAGTGGCGATTATGTCTCAATCCCAACAAAACAGTGGTATCTCGTTTCCATCTGAATAATCATGAGAAATATAGAAAATTAGTCGTAACTTTCAATGATTCTCCTATTGAACATAATTTCTATCCTAAATACTTAGGAGATAAATTAGATTCATCTATCAATTACAAGGCTCATTTAGATAATCTGAGCCTAAATCTGAAAACTAGGATTAATTTTCTTCAGAAATTAGCTGGATCATCTTGGTGTGCTGATGCTTAAACTCTTCACACAGCATCTCTAGCCTTAGTCCTGCAACTCAGTATTGTTGCTCGGTTTGGTTTAAAAGTGCAAATACGCGAAGAATCGATGGACAATTGAACACATCGATGGGAATAATTACTAGCACCACAAGATCTGCACCGGTACATTGGTTACCAGCTTTTTCTAGCATCGTGTCTTCCAATATTCGCAGACAGACTACAGCTCTGAATTCTAGGAGCAATAGTCATTCTTTTTCGTAATTTATTTTCAATTATTTCATGCATTCCACAAAATAGAATTCCCAAATTGAAGTCACGTAAACCATTCTGGTATAATACGTTACTCAATGTGAACATTAGCGATAAACAATTATGGAACATTGAGTGGAACTCTTATGAAATGTTCAATAAAGATCTCATTTCTGATCCTCCTGAAAAAATTATAGGTTTTGTTCTTCCAAGAAAAATTTGGACACTCCTTAATCGTTTGAGAACAGGTTATAGCCATACCAATACTGTTCAGATGGAACTCAGTTCCAAGCGCAAGTTGTGAATGTGATATGCTGAAGAAACAATACCTCATCTCATCAATAATTGCCCCATATATAAATTTTAAGATCGGTTAAGGGCTATTCACGATGTTTCCGATTTTTTGTTGGAATGGGTTATAATTTCCAGAGCCAAAACAAATCGACATTTTACAAAGGAATGCTTTGTCTATCTTATATAGTCTAAGGTTGTGCACCACTCAGAATTGACTGTTCTGGGTTGTTTAGGTGGTACGATTGCGATATGTCCCATTTTTCCGAAAAAACAGGCGACCATTTGCTAGAAACTGCTTCGTGCTCGAGCTACTTTTGTTGGATTCTTGAAACACCCATACAGTCGACTGCTCTTTATTTTCGGGATCATACACGTAAATCCACGATTTATCATGATGTTTTAGATTCTTTCTGGGAATAGGTTATAACCTTCAAACAAAATTGATACGTATTTTTATATTCAGTTCTTTTTTCTGCTTTTGTCTTTTTATTTTCAGATTCAATACGGGCAACTTGAAGAAGACTCTTTGTTTATTAATAGAAGACCACTCTTGAAGAACAAAGCCCCTCAAATATATTTAAGCTTATTTTTGTGCACACAAAAACAGTTATGTGAGGAGCCAGGGTTTGTTTCACTGGAGTTTTTCCCTAGGCTTTCGTGTCATACCCCGGATTGTTTGACATATCGTCATCAACCCTTGCAAAAATTTGTTTTGTAAGCCAAACGTTCAAAAGAATATTTATATATACTCAGCGTAAACGCAAGTATAAAAATTATTTCAACAATACATTTTTGAATTTGAGAACACCATCTGCCAATATGAAAGCAATATTTTTTTCATTGCAAATTCTTTAATATTTGGTTTACCAACTCAAATTGTGCGGGGTTTTATAAACCAAACACTAGTATTGCCGTGTACTTGTATGTATCATTCATTCTTCTTCATCTGAAAGATGTCAACTATCAATCACTCGAAGAAACTCAAATAGAATTGAGCAATTTCGCAGAAATTCTCAAAAAATCCCCAAAATATATTTTTTAAACTTCAAACCCTATAACATACCCGATGAATTTGAACGAAGATTCTTGCATATATGAAACTTATATTAATTATCTCACATATTTTGCAAATTTCATTTTGGTAGCTCTCTTCCACCAGCAGCTCTGATTATTTTTCGTTAACTTAACGGCAAGCAATTACTAACGTTAAAATTAATGTTAATTAAATACGTTGGCATTTACGTTCCGTGTCGACTTTCGGCTCATTCAAACTTTTGGGCGGTGGTCGAAAACGGAACTGCAGGATTTTCCCCATGTCATTGCTCTCTCCATTCACCTCAAACTCAAGGAAAAAACCCAAATCAGTAAAGAGAAAAGACAAACAGTCTGTCAGAAATTTTTATTCTCGATGATACGTATTCGACTGACATCGGTTGGACTCTTTGATTCATTCCAATTGCTGGAAAATTAATCGAAATGGTTTATTTACCGTACAATAATGTATGTTGTCAAAATTCATAAGAAAAATTCTTGTTCTGAAAAAGTTCAGTGTACTGCTCGTAAAAGTCGTTTGGAGGTTTCAAGAGTTTCGGCTCCCAAGAATTATTGCTGTTGTATAATTCGCTAATGTTTTCCCGTCCGAACTTCTAGTATAACGATAAAGAAGGCCTTGTTTACCGATAGATAAATTTTCCTGATATGTTGCTATATGCATTCAAGTGCTTCAATTGATTATATTTTGAATTATTACAGTTTTTAGTGGAACATGATTGTGTCTGAAAAAAAAACTGAAGGAAAGCTGCTAGTCGGGTTATTTTTAATTCAGGATATTATCAGTTTAAGTTTTTCGAACCTGTTTTGCACGAATATTACTGAATTATCTTATGGGGTGAAACCTATACGGTTATGATTATTGGTCTAGATTCATTTCTTCACTCAATAAAACAGTAGTGTCAGAATAATTCAGTTGGAGCAATGAAGAATATCATCCGAAAAGACGGAAAAACACAACCAATAAATTCGAAATACCAACTGAAAGGAAGAATGATTTTCTGTCCAAATTGAGGGAACAAGATTATTACAGAAATATATGAAATTCTTAGTTTTCCATTACGTTGACGGATGCTGCTCCTGATTTTTCCCGGGATAAATATATCTGTACCAAAAACACGTTCCTCAAAGTGAAGAACTTCGGTTGCATCTAGATACACTGTCGTATATTAGCTCCATGAACTGGAAGCTCTTAGAATTAGAGGACACTCGGGAGTGTTGTTGGATACACCAGTGATATATGAACCTGCAGTTTGAAAACGAGATTTATAAAGTTTATTTTCGCCGTGAGCCGTGGTTTCAGAACGATCCATCTCGGTGGAGTCATCCATTTCATTTCGCGAAATTGCTGTGATCGTCATGTATACAGTTGTTTTTAATTTGATTTCATATAGGATATAGGGGATAATTTGATACTGAAATTTTCAGTCGTATTTCCTTTCATGAGTAGTTATATCAGAATTTTAATGTTCTTTGAGTTCACTCATTTATTATTCGTCAATAACTGGATCGATGAGACCAGCTGAAAATTGATAAGGATATCATTACCATAGCAACGGAGAAAACGGAGGTAGACAGTTCATATGAAATTAGCTGTCAACGCTTTGAATATTTTCTGTACGCAATTACAATAAAATATTAGAAACAGCAGCGATTTTTGCAATGAAAATGTCCCATGAGTAAATTCCAATATAGCAGACTCTGCTACAGCAAAATTATTGAACGGAAAATCAAAATCAAGGTACGAAAAGGTTTACGATTTGTTCAAAGAATGAATGGGTGTGAAACACTGCAAAACCATAATCAGAAACAGTCAAATATTTCACTCTGTGGAGCATGTACTCCATGTTGAAGAGTACGATTTTAGTAAAGGAGAATATAAATATGGCCTTATCTTCAAAAGTTCTCATTTTCTCAAAAAGAAAAACGTTTACTACAAAACCAAGAAAGTCTTCAGCTGTGAGAAGATAGCAAATTCATCAGGGAAGCTGATAATGAAATATATCTAATGCTGAAGGAGATTTTAACAGAATTTACGATTGTAGAAAATAAAAGTATCAATTTCATTCTTGGGATACCCAGCTCGAGTAAAAAAGAAGGATTGAAAAAAAACTGTAGTGATAAATGACAAGGCAGACATGTTGCTTGTGAAAATACCGGATTCCAAAAAACATATTGAGAAAACTTTCGTAGTAACTGGTCAAGAAAATCTGCTGTTGTATAGGAAATATTTATCTTTAGTACCATCGCATACTCCACATTACAGATTACTCCTGAATAACAAAATAGAAAGTGTTCGATTCAGCCTGTTGGTTTCTACACTTTGAGAATCTCGGAATGAAAATCGCATAATTTTTACATCCTAAAATCTACACAATTGCTGACAACAGTGGAAACATCACAAATTTGAAGAGACACGGTATCTGGAAGTTTACGAATGTGGCAGAAGGCTATAGAGATAAATCAATTGAAAACAAAATTAAAATTGTCAAGACCAATGAAAAACCATCAGAAGGAAACAATCGATGTGAAACGGAAACTTTGCCGTCTTGTTTTGGCTTCAACAAAAGGAATTTAAATATACCAGGCATTTCAAACAAATGGAATACTTTCAATTTCAGCAATTACTCAAATTCTAATATAAACATTATTATAAATGAGAATTAGAATATTTCTGCTAATATGTGGTATTTTCTGATCTGTTTAATTTAAATAACGAAGAATCACTGTAATTTTGTCGGATTCAATAACTTCAATAATCTCATATCGAAGTGGAGTTTATGGTTGGTTTTAATAGAATAAACAAATTAATTCCTTTTTCATTATGTTTTTCGAAAACGGTTCATTTCATGGATGATAAACAAGAATAGCTTTTATCGGCTCAATGTTCAAGCTATCCAAATTTGTTTTTATTTTTCTACTGTTTATCATACAGGGTACTAAAAATGTGAGGTTTGAAATGTACAACCTAGTCCGCCCCCGGTATTAATAGAGCCTACTCAAATTTAAGGGTAGTATTTTAAGTGGTACTTACTACAGTTCCGTCATATCAATTTTCAAGGATAATACCACTAGAGGTGAGAATTTTTTGACAATACTCTTGTTTTTTGGGAATTATGCGTTTAAATTTCACGAAACAAAGTTATCCTATTTCGGGATCACTTTGTTGAGTGAAATTTGTATAATTTTCAAAAAACGACAGAGTGTTCTCAAAAAAAATTCGAATCTCGTGTGGTATTTGAAAAGATCATTCAACAATATAAATCAAACGAAATAAAAAATAGTTTTTTAATCAAAAATAACCAGATAGAAGCATAACAACAAATTATTCATCTTTATTCTCAAAATAATAATTATTGATAGTACAATTATTATACACATTACGAGCATTATTTTCGAATGATGAAGTAGATACTGATGTTGTTTCTTGAAGGAATTTTTTTTCATTCCTTATGTCTGTGATTATTTTTTTGTGATGTTGTTGGTCCAGTTGGAGATAAGGTTTCACTGACGCTGCAGAAGAATGGCCTGTTATCTTTATCAGCTTTTCCTCGCCAATCCCAGCTTTGGCTAATTGGCTGACAGCAGTAGCTCAATGCGAGTGGTTGGTTATCTTCGACTTGGTTGTGTTGATGCCAATGAGTTCTGCCGATTCATTTGTCCATTTAGCTATCGTATTGGGACCGACTGGGGAGTTTTTGAACCATGAACCATATTTCCAATTCTTATGTGGAGTAAGGAATAGTCTTTCAGTGGTTATATTTGCAGTTCTTTTGGATACAAGTAGCTTATATAACCTCACCGGGCAAATATTTTCTTCAATATTGGGAGTCAGCCATTTCGTTTCAGCACATTTTTGGGCACCAGCTTGTCTTGTTTAAAAAAATATCGGCAATTCGGCACGTGGGATTACCATCGTTTTCAATTTCGAATTGGAAATGCAAAATTAGGCATGATGAACCCTCTCCTCCGCGCCAAGCAAGCTCCAATGCAGCAATAAAATCAAATTTTCTGTTCAAACCGTCTGGATTATCCTCTTTACATAAATTGACCATCTTTTTGTGTTGCTCCAAAGACAGCGCCTTGGCACTAACTTTTCTTTTCTCAGGGTCTACTTACAAAATACACCTCTTGGCATTTCGTGCATCCCGCGTCATTTTAAAAGCCACGGAATTCCATCTGTCTTTCATTCAATTCATGTGGCACCCATTTTCCATACTTTTAGATCTTTCCCATAGCTTTTAAACGGTCAGAAATTGTTTGTTGTATAACATTCAACATTTCCGCTATTTGTTTCTGATTGAAAGTGTCATCTCCATCCAATATCGTTTGCAATTCGACGTCTTCAAACTTTTTTGGTGGTCTTCCACGTTCTTCATTTCTCACATCAAAATCATTATTTCTGAACCGTTGAAACCATTTTTTGAATGTTGCTTCTGGTAGAGCATGATCAACATATGCCTCGACAATCATTCGATGCGTCTCTGTAGCGCTTTTTTTCAAATGAAAACAAAAAATTAATGATTTCCGCAAATCATCACTCTCTGGTACAAAATTCGACATTTTTAACACATTGAAAAAATATTATGTTGTCTGTTTAATGACTTGATGTATACTACTTATGTTTCACAGATGTCATAGCAAACAAACAAAACAAATAAAGGCTCGTGCACAACAAATGTTCCCTATCGAGACATTTGTATCTTGACGCTCACTTCATACCGGTATACCTGGTAAGAGGGAAAAAGTGATGGGAATTTATCTGAATCCGAGGGATCTCCCACATTTACCTGGAAACCCTTTATCTTTTCCTTTATAAGGCTGTCTCATAAGCACCCCACATGTCATACAATATAATTAAGAAAGAAAAATGGCATGAATCTAGTTCAATCCTCTGGAATCTATAATACTCAACTAAATACCTAACTTCACGTTTCAAGAGACACGAACCTCCTTCGTTCCTTAATGTTACCATTAATATCCGAACTTCAAGGGTTATTCTTCTCTGAGGCGATGTAATTGATGTAATCGCCTCTCACGAAGGACATTTCTCCTCACTGAGCCCCAACATTCTTCACAGGATCACAAGGCAACATAGGATTTACCCGACCTGTGTTAGGGAGGTGCAAGACGCAACATCGCAGTTCATTGTCAAAGCTCTTCTAATCACCCAATAATCACCCCAAGATTGAGTTGCTCGAGGATACCTTATAATTCACCCAGCAGGTCTCCCTGTCATCGCTGTATGATGTAATTCGCTAGATGAGCATAATGATTGAACGTCTAGAGAATTAATTAGATGGGTTAATGTTGCATAACTTCATCAAATCCCGTAGGAAGGCTATCTGTTTACAAGGGGATTCCAGTCATAGAGTATCAGTTTCGAAAATTTTGCCACTTGATGGTTTATTGTAGGGTTCCGAAGGTTGAATTCCGTTGATGATGAAGGGTCACTTCAATATCAAGGCCAGTGGAGCATAATAATTCATTGAAATTGGGGAAATTCAGTATTTTGAGAGTTTCTAAGGTTTTCATTATTGTTCACAAGTTATAACCAAGTGGAGAGTAATCGATGGGATTGAATGGTTCTTGAAACATGCTCAAGAAAAAAATTTTTGGGGAAATAAAAAGGGTCAAATCTCCTTTTCTCTAGCTTCCTACAGTTGGGTGGTCCAAGGTTGTTCAATGTAATTTACTAGAGCCTATAGTTTATTGGAAGGTACTAGACCTCTAGCAAAACGTTATAACATTCATATTAAGAGGGAGTTGCCTAAAATGACCTGTCAGAATAGTAAAAACGAACGTACATACGAGGGTTGCCGTTCATATTTCGAGATTAAAGAACAAAAATTAATATTAATAATCGAAAATCGCTTTATAGTTTTCCAAAATATCCCCATTAAGATGCTGCGGCTTTCACAACACCTATAAATCTGTAATAGTTATCGTGAGTGGGTTTAATCCACCTTATATCACTATCTATTTCATTATCCTCTAGCTTAGAAACAGTTGGAAGTATGACAAAATGTTTCTGACATACGGTGTTAAACATTTTTTATCAACATAATGGAAACATTATGAGAACTACATGAGGGATTTATTTTTGAAAAATGTGCTTTTATAATTTTCAAACAGTCGGATTAAGAAAACCGAATTACGAATAGGTTCTCAAAATTTCGTAGAAGTCTTCATGTTCGAAATAAAAAAAAAACTGTCTAACCTAGTAATTCATCAGAGATCCAAAAATTTGGAATGTACCTCAGGTAATTGATATCTAGAACATTCTCCTTCTCACCCAAGTTGATACATTCATTGCAAATCCTAAATTTCCATAGGACAAATTCTATCCCGATTTTGGTTAGTCATACCTAATTCATTGGAACGAAGGGAAATGGATTTCAGTAACACCCGGACTAATTCAACGAGAGGATTGGGAATTTCCCTTTCTTGGGGTCATGTCACCACTCCTTATTCAAATTATGTCATTAAACATGGTATGTAAATTTCTGTCACTTATCCTGTGTCCATCCTCATTACTCGACTCATCTCTATTCATGAAATGGAAAAGCTTGTCAGTACAATAAGATGTTTCAAATTGGAACCATGATATTTATGGCATTAGTTGTCAAACTTTATTGTCAAAACATTTAATGAAGAGTTAGATAATATCAATTATCATGTTATACCATGGAAGAAGCACGAAAAATCCATTACTAATCAGATGGCCCTCTTAAATGATTTTGGAAAAACCTTTCCCAACATCAAATTCCGTGAATATCGACAGGCTAGATAATTTTAAAAACTTTGATTTTTTTTCTGGAAATATCCGATTACTCATACGATATTCGTTTGATTCAACAAAAATTGTGCATTTATGGGGGTTATTGATATACTGCAGATTCTAAAATTTCATCTTCGAAGAGTAAACTCTCGAGTTATCTATTAAAACAGCTGGCTTACGTAATATTAACGATTTTATTCACACCTAGCAGCAAATATCAGAAAAATGAAACGTTTTGGCAAAAAAAATTATCAGGAGTTGAAATACGCCCTCAATTGCATTCCCGAAACAAGATATCTACTCGAACAAATAATCTTAATAATTATCCATGTAGAAGAGATCCGATTACTTTACTTTTGCGACTTGAAACATCCGCACACTGCTAGATTCTGACATATTAGAACCACCCGAAGAAGGAACTGCCATGATTACACATGAACTGCTACGCTTAAACATAGGTCTGACTCTTAGACTATATAAGAATAGACCCCTTTATTTACATTGAAAAGTGTCGCTTCTGTAACTTAGAGCTGGTCTATTGTAACGTATTGAGCTGGTCCACTCAGGTCATAATAAAATTTTCATGTTGCCAAACTGAGCAAATAGTAGGTTCCTCTATTATTGTGAATAAAATATTTTTCTCCAATTTGCATTCAAAACATTGTATAAAATTTTATATTTTGAATTGAAACTGTCTTATCGGATATATTAGAAAGAAGTTAAAGAAAAACTTTAGTTGATTCTGCTATTTTATGTCAGAGACCGCAGATGGAAAGAAATTTAGATGAAAGTCAAGACAACGCTGCCGCATTCTCTGTTTGACAGTTAGAAGGTCACATGATATTGAGAAAATACACGTTGCCACTTCTGTATCGGAAATAAATACGCAAATTCAAGAAAATTTGTGAGAGTCATTATTAGGTTTTTCATGTTTTTTATTGTTTAATACTTTTCATCGCACTAAACCTGTTTCGTAAGTGTGAAAGTTGTAGTAAAGACAGGAATTTTAATCCGAAATCATCGTTCCATAGGTAAGTGTATTGTTTGAAACGAAGTATTCAGTTATTCACATGTTCAGTAGCGTAGAAAGCTTTAATAAGGAAGTTTTCAATGAGATTATTATAAGATAAAATCTAGAAGTTCCCAGATGACCATGAAAGAAGAAGAATTTGGGCTTCGCTGTTGGGATGGTCAAGTATTGGCCCAAAGAAAGCAAATTTCATTTGTTCATATCATTTCGACCCTGAAGATAATGTGATCCGAGTAAATGGAAAAAGATTTTATGCGGTGTTGGCGGGTAAGGTTCCACAAGAGACTTTCAATGAGGGAGTCGAAACAAATCGACATTTTACAAAGGAATTCTTTTTTTATCTCATATAGTCTATGGCCTGACTGCACTAAGAGAAACTCAACTCCTAGAGAAGGGCAAATCAGTTAATGGCGACCATATAGATTCTTTTGTAAAGGTCTCCCAAAGGGCTCACTAAAAATTCATGGCGTTGGTTTTGCTATAATGATCACCTTAATTCCACGGATTTTGACTTTCGATAAACGAATAAATTCGTTATTTATATTGTTGTTGTCGCTGCATCCAGTAGAAAAATTGTCTGAAAACTAACCATAGTTCGAGGAAAAAGCGGATGGACAACTATGATTTTGAAAATCATTGCCCACATTTTGTAAATGTTGTTTCGGTGTGAGTTCTTCTGACAATTTCTCAATGGTTTCTGCATAAACAGTTATAGAAAATTTTATCACTCTAAAAAAACTTCCGATATGGCGATCACATTTATAGTTTGGGCTGATAACATTCACATACTCAGATTATCACTTCGAATTTTATGAGATACCATCAAATGGACTGATTCAATCATTGTTGCATCTAAGCAGCTAACGTTTTCAATCTCTGAACATCTTTTACCGTCGCTGACGGGGACTCAAAGGTCGAAATCCATAAAGTTCAATATCGAAATATAACATTTCCTTATACTTGAGCGATTACAAAAATATAGATTTCGCCCCCCATTTGAAATACGCTTCTTCGTGCAACGACAAGTTTTAAAACATCAGTTCGACCCTCGGGCAAACTGGTGGGGCGTGAACGGGATTTTCCATCAGCCTTTTCCCGTGACAGTCGCTCGCTTTAATACTATATTTTATGATTTCTGTTCCTGCGACATCGAACTTTCGACTTCGTGTGTATAAATTTTGACAGTAACCATAGCATGCAACAAAAAACTAATATAATAGAGAATTTACTAAAAAGAGCTTTAAAACTAAGCAACGAAAAGTTTCATGGGAAGAACTTAAATAAAGTTGAAAACATTTTAAAACAGAATAACTATCCCACATACTTGGTCAAGAGAATAATAAATAAACACACATCCAACGTAAGTCGCGCAGTTAATGTTTCTTCTAACACGACCGTTTATTCTTACTTGAAGTTTCCATATATACCGGGTCTTTCTCACAGAATTAATAAAATATTTAAGGAGTTGAAAGTCAAGTGTGCTTTTTATAATTTATCCAACACAAAGAGATTCTTCACAAATTTAAAATTCAGAACACCTTATAGTTTAGAATCGGGAGTAGTTTACAAGATACCCTGTGCTAATTGTGAGAAGTGTTAAATTGGCCAGACAGGACAATATTTACGAGATAGAATTAAGCAACACAAATATGATAGTGAGAATATTGCGAATTATAATAAAACTGCTCTAACTTTACATCAAATGACTATGGGCCATAAATTTAACTTTGAAAATGTACAAATTCTTGATAGAGAACAGGTTGGTTATAGACGTAACATAAGCGAGATGATTCATATAAAAAGAAATCACACTGTAAATCATAGAGAAGATGTTCAACACCTAAGCACGATCTATAATAATATAATAAGAAAGTAATAAGTGATAGCTGGCCTCGTAAACGGTGTTGAGTCCATTCTATGTAAATGTTTTGTTACCTTATGTTGATTGTCATTGTCATGCATATAGAAATTAATGAGGCAGATGTTTACGTTGTGTACCTGCCCTCTAGGAAAAAAGAAATTTTTGTCTTCTTAGAAAATGTCTGAATGTTTTAAAAAGCGTACAATATTGTTTCATCGCGACTAGGTAATTTATTTTCGTGTTGTATCATATTGTATGTCTTGTAATGTATTATTTATTTATTTACAGCCTTGAAAAAGAAACGAAGTCTGTTTCGAAACGTTGGCATTGTCACAAGTTTAACAATAGATAATTAATAGTGTCCAAAATTCCCAATAGTTTTTCTTTCCTAATGGAAAAAGAAATTTATGCGGTGTTGGCGGGTGAGGTTCCACAAGAGACTTTCAATGAGGGAATCAAAACAAATCGACATTTTACAAAGGAAATTTTGTTATCTTATATAGTCTATGGCCTGACTGCACTAAGCGAAACTCAACTCCTAGAGAAGGGCAAATCAGTTAATGGCGACCATATAGATTCTTTTATAAAGGTCTCCCAAAGGGCTCACGAAAAATTCATGGCGTTGGTTTTGCTATAATGATCACCTTAATTCCACGGATTTTGACTTTGATAAACGAAAAATTCGTTATTTATAGTTGTTGTCGCTGGATCCAGTAGAAAAATTGTCTTTTGTAAATAGTTGTTTCGGATGGACAACTATGATTTTGAAAGTTCTTCTGTACATTTTGTAAATGTTGTTTCGGTGTGAGTTCTTCTGAAATTCTCAATGGTTTCTGCATTAACAGTTATAGAAAATTTTATCACTCTAAAAAAACTTCCGATATGGCGATCACATTTATAGTTTGGGCTGATAACATTCACATACTCAGATTATGACATCGAATTTTATGAGATACCATCAAATGGACTGATTCAATCATTGTTGCATCTAAGCAGCTAACGTTTTCAATCTCTGAACATCTTTTACCATCGCTGACGGGGACTCAAAGGTCGAAATCCATAAAGTTCAATATCGAAATATAACATTTCCTTATACTTGAGCGATTACAAAAATATAGATTTCGCCCCCCATTTGAAATACGCTTCTTCGTGCAACGACAAGTTTTAAAACATCAGTTCGACCCTCGGGCAAACTGGTGGGGCGTGAACGGGATTTTCCATCAGCCTTTTCCCGTGACAGTCGCTCGCTTTAATACTATATTTTATGATTTCTGTTCCTGCGACATCGAACTTTCGACTTCGATATCTGTTTGATGAAAGCTTGAGAGGCGATATAAATTTAAGGGTATGCCTCTCGATCTCGTAGCGAGATAAAACAGCGCTTCGGTGGAAGGCGGGCGTTCACAACTTCCTGCGGAGATAAGTTGATATTGCTTCTATGCTGTGGTATAAAGCATTTTTCATTATTTCATTTCCATAAGATTTTTTTAATTGTTCACCTTTCACTCAAATAACCATCGTTTTATGAGTTTCCACAAAATTTGCACGTTATCAAATAAAAGTTCTTATTATTTCCTTCATCAAATGCAACATTTCAACTTTTTTTCGCAATGAAAATTCAATGTTGAATAGTCGTAGTGATAGTACGATCTGGAGACCTGATTTTTACATCGTTGCCACAATTCGTATCAACAACAATTAAGTGAAAACTTATACTTTTTAATTTTTTTTTACTCATTTTCAACATTCTTTAATTTGAGTTTTTCCTTCTTTCAATATATGAATTCGATTTTTATTATTTCTACCATAGTCATAATATACATTGTCTCGGCTTGAATATAAATTTTTCATATAGAATAGGAAGGTTGACAATTGTCTAGTCATCTCAGACCAGACATATTCGATGCAATTCATGTCTGGAGAGCGAGCTGGCCAGTCCATCCTATCAATAGCATGAGTTTCTAGCGCTTCATTAACCAGACGACTACGATGTGGACAGGCATTATCGTCAATTAAAATGAAATTCTCGCCCAAGGCAGCCGCAAACAGAACAATTATGGGTTCAATAATCATATCGTGATATCTCTGGCTGGTCATTGTGGTGTTCTGTAGAACAACCAACTTTGTGCGTTGGTTCAAACAAATGCCTTCCCATGCACATATAGAACCTCCGCCAAAAGCTGTTGTGGGTACCATAAACTGTCCTGCATACCTTCGACCTCTTTCCCTCCAAGCAAGAATACGTCCATCGGAGTTGACCAAACGGAATCTAGACTCATCCGTAAATAAACATCGGCTCCAATCTTCAACTGTCCAATTGCGGTGCTCCTCAGCCCATTTCGGTCGATGAACCCGGTGTTCCCTATTAAAACGGGGATGTTGTACCCTCCTACGTGCTCTCAAACCACAAACATGTAGTCGTCGTCTTACAGTCTGGTTCGAAATTAGAACTCCTGTTGCAACTCTCAGTGATCTATTGAGCCGCGACGCCGGGTAAGTGGGATTTCTCCTAGCATTGAGGATCAAAAGACGATCTTGGGCAGCTGTTGTACTGCGCTGCCGACCTCCCCCATGAACATAAGCTACTGAGTCGTTTTGGATGAACCTATTCCAAGACCGACTCACGACACTTTGCGAAATATTCAACCGCCGGGACACTTCTCGCTGGGACAAACCTTCCTGTATCCACCGTATGATTGGGTCCAGTTGCACAGGAGCCAAACGTCTTCTCGGCATGACTGATAAACTGATATTGTTCTCATTTCTTCAATTGTTGTCACCTTATGTGTTTGAACGAGAGAAAAAAACAGATTTAATAACAAATACCACATTGCTTTTCAATCCACCTGTAACAGCCTACAGATAATAATCGATTTTGTGAACAAGAGCCGATGAAGAGAAGAAAAATTTGATATAATCAACTCAAAACATCTTAATTTTTCCTTAGAGAACATATAATGTTCAGATATTCACGAGATAACTTGAAAAAAATACAAATGAAGAGAAGTTCATAAGTGATCCCTAGCAATTGTTGCTCAGTGTATTTAAGGGTGCTTCATACTGTTTTGAGAAAAATTATTGTTGTAGAAAAATGATAATCCAAAATCTTCTGAATTTCATATACTATTATAACTATGGAAGGCCTCAGTGTGGCTCGCAAAAGAATTTTAAGTGGCCCATGCATATTTTGAAAGCATATTCACCATCGGAAGTTGATTTACTGAAGAATACATCCTTGTTGGGCAGTCTTACATTTTTTGTTGGCATCAAGAATTACCTCAATATCCTGAATTTCAAATTGGTTTTCTATAGTTTCTCCCTTGATGGCGGTGTAAAACGGGACCTAGATGAACTAGCTCTAACTGGCAGCCAGATTATCAAAACGTTCTCCTGGCTACTAAAGGCTCATCTTTACTCCATGACACAGACCTCTTTCAAGGTAAGTTGACAAAACCTGCAGAAGTCCTGACCAAATTCTGTGAGATCTAAAACGATGTGCTCGCCATACGATGAATAAAAAAACGAATTTTTAAGAAGTTACTCCAGCGGATATTCCAAAACGGTTTACCCAGAATATTAATTCCTCATTCAATATCGAAAACAAGGAAAATCAATTTGGCATATCTAGACGGTAAAAGGTATCAGAAAAGATTGGGGTTCTACATAAAAGTGTGTTCGGAAGGAATTAGGGGAAAGAAAAATAACGAAGGGCTTGCAGTGCTTCGAACTGACAGGAAAATATAGCGAAATGAAGAGGATAAATTCGGGAGTTCTTCCAGAAATAATATATTGCACGTTCATTCGCTTTTTCCTGGTATAAAAACCCGCTTCCATCGGCTTTGGTTCTTTTATAATCTTCTTGGGGGTACTGCTTTCGTTAATTTGAAAAACATTTAGGGAGTATGAGATGAATTGAAAACTTCAAGGACAGATTAGGGTAAAAGACAGTTACAAGTTCTGCGAAAATTTCTGCCTGAGGTGGAAACGTTTTTAAGCTCTTGTTAGTATCAGAACATGTTGAGGATTTTATTACTGTTAAACTATATAAGTCGCCATATTTGGCTATAGTAATAGCGTGTTTGAATTTTTTTATGATAAACAAGGTGGTCCAATTAGTGACGTAAACAAGTTTTTGTCAGATTTTTTGCATCTGGGGTTTCCAACAATAACCTATGTATACTTTACGATTTTCCTTAGTTTTCGTGTAAAAATTTTTTGTGTATTTTCAATGATTTATGTTAGCGCTATACCCACAAGAAATTATAATTTGAAAACTCAAAATAATCGCAATATATACATCTGGTGTTTTCAGATACCTCCAGGTTCGAGGAATCTAAGAAAATATATGTTGAATTCACTCATTGGACCACCTTTATATATATATATATATATATATTTTAGAGGAAGGAGGTCTGGGGTTCAAACATAACAGAAGGAAAACTGAAAATAATTATTGATTTGTTGATATTCATTGGTAGTTTCTGGATTCTAATAAAGTCACATTTTCAATTTTCCCAAGCATTCGTATTCAAATTGAATCACTCAAAGAACCCATGCACAAAAGGTCCTTAGCTAACGTCAGTATTTCTCTTAATTTTTTAAAGTCAATTCCCAAAGAAAGAGTTGAACTAGTTCAATATGATTCGTCCCCTTTGATGAAAATTGTGTGCTCCCCAAAGGAAAAGGTTTACTAGTTCCATGTGGTTCGTACCCTTTGAAAAAATAAAATAATAAAATATAGAAAAAAGATCCAATGAATATATGACTGAAACTCCTTCCTTCAAGAAACTCAAGGTGTTGAAGGTTTTTTTTTCATAACTTTGGACAAAGAGATAAGAATGAAACAAAATGTAGTATGCGGGGGTGTTGTATGATTTAGAATCCATATATCCAATTAATTTTCACATTACTAATGGAGGGCGCCACATACAGGATGCCTCCACCTTTGAATCAACCCCAACTCATATGCCTTACACTGTTTGTTATTGTGGACTAGAAAAAGCGAATCCTTTACCCTTTTTTCTTCGAAAAGGTATAATTTGTTGAAGTTGCTAGAATCAACGGTTTCAGTAGAACGTATAGAAAAGTTATGATGAAAGCAAACTATCAAGAAGCTTCAAAGAACTACACCTTTTTGAATAATAGGAAGATTTCTCTAGTTGAGAATGACATACAGTTTAGGGGAAAAAATTTATGGTTGATTCAAATGTGAAGGAATCCTGTATATAGTGCTCTCTATGAGTTATCAGAAAACGATTCGGATATTTGGATTCTGCATCATACAAACTCCGCATACCACACTTTGTTCAATTTTTACCTCTGTGTTCAAAGTTTAAAAAAAAAAATTTAAAAATAACCTCTAAACCCTGTATTTTTCAAAGGAAGCAGTTTCGGACATATATTCTTAGCACTCTTTTTTAATATTTAATGGCCTTCTTTCTCGAGGCACTATGCATTGTACTTTTTTCCTTGACGCCCTGGATAACGATACACAACATTGCATAAAATTTCAATACAATTCAATTATTGCATCATAATGAAAATATGCAGTAGAAATCAAAAATAAACCTAGATACAAAACCAAATCACCAGAGAGGAATTTAAGGGAGAAATTATTCAAAAGAAAAGATGGTGTGAATGTATCTATATGATAAAACAGCATAATAAAAAAATCCATTAAAATTTTTTTTTAAATTTATTTTCATTCCTCGAACTAAACTATTAATTTTACTTTCTTTAATGACGAATTTGATTAATCAATTTTCCAAATCTACCCTGAAAATTTCAGCTCTAGATCTCATTCGTCCTGAATTAATCGTGTCTATAATATGATTTTGACATTGGATGATTGTTCATCAGTGGGTCCTAACAAAACCAAATATACGAATCATAGGGACATATCGACGAATCTATAGACAATCTGTTCAGGTGGAAAAGGGCGCCAAAAACGTAAAAACATCACCAATTCCAACCCTCAGCAACAAAAAGGTATAATTAATATCTGAATGCTAAATACGACCTGATTTTTTCAGACAGAATCCGAATAAACCTGAAAGCTGAAGCTCCCTAAAAACCGTCCGTTTTCAATTATCCTTGACATCTGATATCTTCATTTTCTGCTGTTTGCTTCTTATTCGAACTCGACTGAAAAAAACTGAAATTGAGAGAAGCGTTGGGATATTACAGCTGAGTCATTAGCTAATTGATACAATCTGAAAAAATATTATCGAAAGATGTCCTTCAAGAGAAGGGAATGTCTTTACTGTCATCAACATATCGATTAGACTGACAGTAGATGTGAAAGTTAGGAGTATTAGAATTTTAATGTCTACTGGTGGTTCTCAGCCTTGCAACTTTCATATAACCGGGCTTCAATAATAGGTTGAAAACAGGAGCTGCTTTCATTGACTTATGTTCGGCATAAGACACATTGTGGAAAAATGGACTAATTTTCAAACTGTATAATCGTCTGAAGTGTGGGAAAAGATTATTAGAAAATATGTTATCTGATAGAAGGTTTCATGTTTTTGTTGACAATAAGAGTACAAATTTCAAGACATTGAGAAACGTTCTACAACAAGAATCAATTCTAGATCCCTTACTTTTCAATTTATATCACAATGATTTACCTACGACATCATCTCAGAAATTTGTTTATGTTGATGACATTGCTATTGCTTATCACCAATCGGATTTCCATTCTCTGGAGAATATGCTATCATTCGATTCGGAGATTTTAAAGAATTATTTTATTGAGTGCCGATTATGTTCCAACCTGAACAAAACATATGTATGTAGCATTTTTGGACGGAGTTGGGTGTCAGTGCGGACCTGTGCTTCGCAGTTGAATATGTGAAATCGGATATTTTCTTAGGGCGTCTGCGTGTATTTATTTGTTAGACGCCGTCTGGTCGGGCCAATTGGACGGATATGTTCGAGATAACGTTTTCGAATATTTATTAGAGGACCAAGTGCTACTCGGATGTGTTATGTTACAAGGTTAACATGTGCATCTCAAGAGTTGAGAGAAATAAGATTTATGACGAAGTACCCTAAGTGCAGTGGTGGGAACTATGTTAAACCCCATTCGTTTAAAGTCGACCAATAGACAGTTGGGGGTGTAATCCTAAAATGATGAAAAGGACTCGAGATCGAATGGTCCTATCGAAGGGACATTCGAACCCTAGACACCGAGTCGAACTCTAGACTCTATCTCTAGACTCAAAGACGATTAAGGGTAGAGATCAAGACGGTAGTATTGACGGTTAGACGATAAAGACGATTACGAGTATAGAGCTTAGACGGTTGTATCGGCCATTTGTATATATTTATTAGACAATAATTTCATTTATTCTTTTGGTGTAAATAAACTTATACATACGAAAGCCGTGTTTATTTCCACGTTAGACGTTATCTGTAGGCGGAAATCTATCATAACCCCTAAACCATTGATAAAAAAACCTACATGTATCTCGTTTCCATCGGAATAATAATGTGAAATATGGAAAATTAGCTGTATTCTAAATAATTAGGGGTTAAATTAGATTCATCGCTCAATTACAAGACTAATTTAGATGATCTGAGCCTGAAACTAAAAACTAGAAATAATGTTCTTCAGACATTAGCTGGATCATCTTGAGTGCTGATACTTCCACTCTTCGCACAGCATCTCTAGCTTTAGTGTTTTCTGCAGCTGAGTATTGTTGCTCTGTTTGGTTTAATAATGCACATACACAAAAAACCGATGCAGAATTGAAAACATTACAAGACTAATTCAGATGATCTGAACCTGAAACTAAAAACTAAAAATAATGTTCTTCAGACATTAGCTGGATCATCTTGAGTGCTGATACTTCCACTCTTCGCACAGCATCTCTAGCTTTAGTGTTTTCTGCAGCTGAGTATTGTTGCTCTGTTTGGTTTAATAATGCACATACACAAAAAACTGATGCAGAATTGAAAACATTGATGAGAATAATTAATGGCACCATAAGATCTACACCGGTTCATCCGTTACCAGTTCTGTCTAACATTGTTCCTTCCCATATTCGCAGACAGACTGCTGCTCTGAATTCTTGGAGCAAATATAAATATTTTCCTAATATATTTCCAATAACTTCATGCACTCCACATAATATAAATTTCTTTCTATCCAATATCAGGGCATGTAGACAAATAATGCCTCATTTTAGAGAACATTGTTTTCTAAAATTAATAAGAGAGGATTTTTCATTGTTATCATAACATCAAACAATTGAAAAAAAACTGCAAAAAACGAAATAGAATACGACAAACAAATTCGACATTTGTACTTAACACACTTTTCTCTTCAGGCATTTCGATTAACAGTAATTTAAACAATTCTTGGTTATACAACTTACGGAGTGACATGCTGCAACGGAACAACTTCCACGTGCCACTTTGATATCGGTTGATATTCTTAAAACTAACCTCAAATATAAGCATAGAGTATTATATCATACCACCAAATCGACACAGAAAATTACAACTGCATTCTATGATTTCTCTAAAGAATTGAGTTTATTATAAAAGAAAGAAACTGAATTAAAATGAAAATCTTCCCATATTTCAAAGCATTGGATTGAACAAGTCTATTGTAAATAAATTCAACAAATAAAACAGGGTTTTTCTAGAATAAAAAAAAGGTATAATAGATACTTCAACCGAAAGGTATAAGACCATAATTGTCATTTTTAGATTACTTATAAATTCAATGCCTTCAAGGAATTTTTATATTTTCAAGTTTCCGGATGATTTTCTTATCTCTATAACGAAGCAGACAATTCCAATAACAGTCGAAAAGGATTTCAATGAAATATGAAAAAGAGGCAAACCCTTATTCGAAATTCTATTAACCCAGAAAACGGAAACATCCTCCGGAATATATTACAGGTGAATTGATCTCCCGGGACTGATTCGCTGCCTGAAAATTTCCCGGTACTCTGTTAAACAATCGATTATCGCTCGGAACGTCATGAACGCAAGAATGGATGAACAAGATAACTTGATACTCTGTGACTGGAAATGATAAAAAATTGCTACGAGTTGTCATGGTGCCAGTACAAAATGCGGTTCGGATGATTTGATATGAGAGCATTTCCGGAAGGAATAAGATGAAAATAATTCGAAGAAAATTTTATGTCTGGCAACATTTCAGGTGAAAAGATATAGGACTGACGTGGAGCAATGTAAGACAGCACTAACGTGTTACCAGAAGTTTTTGCTCATTTATTTTGTAGACGCCAGAATGATTAATATACAGGGTGATTCCGGAGGAGACCGTCAGATTTTAGGTAAAGTATACACTAGTCAAGGCAGTTTCGAAACAATGTTTGGTTTATGGTTGGGGGCCTTTAATGAGAGTCTATAGGGTGATTTGTCCGATTCGACCGATTGTTCTTTTATTCATAACTTTGGTATGGCTTGATCAATTTTGATGAAATTTGTAAAACAATGTGATTATCTTCTTTCAATAATTCCAACACTTTCTCAAAAATACAGGGTGGGAATTATGATAAGTTCAGATTAAGTTTGCAGGTTGAAAAAACACCCTGTATATTCCGTTTTCAAAAATTTTCTACATGCTTCAGATTCTATCATAAGTTTACATCACTGGAGCATTTCCATTTTTTTGGCACACATCCAGTTTTCCTAGAAAAATTTTTCAAGGATGAACAATATCGTTATTTCGCTCCAAGGCAGTGAGGATATTCTGAACTAGAATGTAAACCGGTGTCGTCCAATGATACAAAGCTTTTCCTGAGTCCTAAAGTAGTTCTTCCAAATTCGAAATTCATATTTAATTACTCATATTCTGATGTATAAAATCATTCAATCCAGAAAATATCTTTATATCTACCTACTTCAACCAAAAAATCTACAACTTATACAGAATAAACATTCGAAACATATCATGAACGGCAAAAAATTAGGTATATTTTAATAGAAATTGTTTGTATTGTTTTTAAACTGTTAAGTGCAATAAAAAATATGTAACAAAAACAATGTTTTCTGACCCCTCATTATTTTGTCTCTGTTCATATAGTGTAGGTATTTTTAAGTCATGCTTTTCCAAACCTTATTATTAGTACATGCTGCTATTTTTAACCCTCGACGCAAAAAGAGGGGTGTTATAAGTTTGACGTGTCTGTCTGTCTGTGGCATCATAGCACCCGAACGAATGAACCGATTTCAATTTATTTTCTTTTTGTATTACAGGTGTTTCACGGGCGAGTGTTCTTAGACGTTTGATGAAAATCGATTGAGCCGATTAAAAGTTACAGAGGTTTTACGCTTTGAAGTCGGGGGTTTTTTGTTTTGCCTGTCAAATAAACTTGTTAGGTCAACATTAAACTCTTTAGTACATAGCGGGTTGCAAAAATAATCTAGTAACTGACAGAAATATCATTAAGTTCACAATCATACTAATAACGGGATTAAACTAACGTATTGATTTTCAAAAGTCAGTAGGGGCGGCAAAAATTGAATGGCCTACTAGCCGCAAATTTGTAAATCCGCCACTGGTTGCAATCAAATATTGAAATGTAAAAATATATTATATTAGATATGGTACCGGGTATGAATACCAGATGGCGCTACTAACCAACCATCCCTAAGATTTTCCGAAAATGCCAACATTCAAAAGACATTAACCTATTGAGATAGCTTTTTTGTCTTTTTGTGGATACGAATAGCTGTCATATGAAGAAGAATCAATGCCGATTGAATGATACGACATGGAACACGCAATGAATAGAGATAATGAAAAACGGATAAAGCGTTCGATTCAATCATCACATTTATCAAAATTCCATACCGGCAGTGACAAAGATTTTTCATCATTAGAGTGATAGTTTATCTTCTAAACTTTTCACATTTGTAACCATCCATCAATGTATCCAGATAGAATATGATGAATTGGTTCGAATTCATGAAATAATGAAGCTCAATCATTTGGAAAGTTGAGCTTCGTGAATATCGAATTTGTGTGGAGGATACAACAATAGCTATTTTACAACAAGTACATAATTTAGGTCTTAATGGGATAGTATAGCAGTTTAATTAAAAATTTGGGCCACTCCCTAAAGCCTGATTATCCCCAAGTTGTGAATGTGGATATACAGAAGAGACAATACCTCATCTCATGAATAATTGTCCCATATAAGGGGTGGCCATTTGAAAACGAAACAGACGAGATTACAGACGAAATAATTTTTTTCGATAGAAATGCTCGGACAGGTCGATTTTTGTTTCGAGGGGGACAACTTAAGATGTAGGTTACGGAGGCATAGCGCTTCAACCCTTGCTACTACAACCCTCACCCCCAAATTTTGAATAAGGAAGGTGGGATGAGTGATACCTCAATTCAAAGGTATTTTTATACTGATTTCAACACAGTAATTGTTTTTTCATTTTATGCATTAGTTCTCGAAATATTCCCAACTAAGTATTTGAAAATGAAGTGGTGTTTTAATGGCATTTGTAGTGTTTTTTTGTGAAAAATCGACATTTTGAGCTTCAAAACAACCATAACTGTAGCTTCCTTCCTCCAATCCACCGACATAGAAATCTTTAATGAAGATGTCGAACAAACAAAGCGTATTGCGAAGGGGCTCAATCTTGCTGAAAGTCAATCTAAATTATCTTCGATATAATTTGCAGTATTTCCAATAACATGCGGTAACAGTTGATCGATAGAAATCTCCAAAAGGTCCAATACTTAACAACCAGAAAAACTCAATGTTTGGGCTGGGATATTTGGTGACAACATTGTCGGCCCGTTCTTTTTACCTGGTAATCTTACTGGAGATATGTATTTGGACTTATTGGAAAATCACATTGATCCAATTTTGTCGGAAATTATTGAAAATAATGCTGGAAATTATGTGAAAGATCATGATTGTGTTTCAGCAGGATGAAGCTCCTCCACACTACGCCTGACCAGTTCGAGAATATCTGGATCAAAGATTTCCAAATCGGTGGATTGGAAGAAGAGGTCCCACTGAATGGCCAGCCAGATCGCCAGGTCTGTCACCACTAGATTTCTTTCTTTGGAGTCACTTGAAGAGTAAAATTTACTCTACACAGCCCGAAATCAGTATAAAAATACCTTTGAATTGAGGTATCACTCATCCCATCTTCCCTATTCAAAAATTGGGGGTGGGGGTTGTAGCAGCAAGGATTGAAGCGCTATGCGTCCGTAACCTACATCTTAAGTTGTCCTCCTCGAAACAGAAATCGACTTGTCCGAGCATTTCAATCGAAAAAACTCATTTCGTCTGTAATCTCGTCTGTTTCGTTTTCAAATGGCCACTTGGAATGGGATATAAATTTAAAACAAATTTGATACGTATATTTTGTATTCAGTTTTTTTTTCTGCTTTTGTCTTTTATTTTCAGATTCGATATGTGCAACTTGAAGAAGCATCTATGTTCATCAAAAGAAGAAAATATCAATGATACTTTTATTTATTCTAGAAAGTTTTCTTTGATGAATAAGAGAGAAATTTTTTCATTCTCATCGTAACATTAAACAATTCAAAAGAGCACAAGTCTGGTATTCTATTTCATTTGTTGAATAATTCTTCTGTGTTTTTTTTTTTCAATTGTTTAATGTCATGATAAGAATGAAAACATCTCTCTTGTTCATCAAAGAAAATAGTGTTTTCTAGAATAAATAAAGGTATCATTGAAACTGTCAAGAAGTGTGGGACTATAATTGTCAATTTTAGATATTTTCAGTATGTAATGCTATGAACGAAAAAAAATTGGAAAATCTACTGTAGGATTTAGTATTTTTGGACGGAGTCGGGTGCCAGTGCGGAACTGTGTTGAAAATGTGAAATCCGATATTTTCTTAGCGCGTCTTCGTGTATCGATAATCCTAAGATAACGAACTATTCCTGTTTATTTATTAAGGCGCCGTCTGGTCGACCCAATTGAACGGATATGTTCGAGATGACGTTTTCTAATATTTATTGAAAGACCAAGTGCGACTCGGATGTGTTCTGTTAAAAGGTTGGCACGTGCATCTCAAGAGTTGAGAGAAATAAGAGTTATGACGAAGTACTCTAAATGCAGTGGTGGGAACTATGTTGAAACTTATTCGTTTAAAGTCGATCAATGGACAGTTGGGGGTGTAATCCTAAAATGACGAAAGGGACTCGAGATCAAATGGTCCTATCGAAGGGACAGCCGAACTTTAGACGCCAAGTCGAACGCTAGACGCCAAATCTATCTCTAGACTTAAAAGACGATTAAGAGTAGAGATGAAGACGGTTAAACGATAAAGACGATTACGAGTATAGAACGAAAACTCAGTATCGTCCTTTTGTATTTGTATATTAGACGATAATTTTAATAATAAACTTGTAAATCAAAAAAGGTAAAAAAACCTACACTACAGAAAACAATTTCGGCCTACTTCAATATTGAATCAAAAAATCAAAAACTTCTTCACTATGAACCAAGAATTCAATGTTTGAAGCAATGTTGAATTTGGGTGAAGGAATAGATATAAGTAAATTTCCCACTGGCATCCCATACCTTAAACCTCAAACCTTTGTCCCAAAGTGAGCATAATGTCGACATATTTCTATCTGTAGCAAATGAAAAGCATTATTCATTAAGCAAGGTATGTTTAAGTAATCTATTTTTCACTGATTATATAAAAAAGTAGTACAGTTTCAAGTAGAACAGGATGAAATTAATCACAATAATTGTTAGTTTGGTTTTTAATTCAAAACTCTTCAATATATCAGGTATACCTGAATAAAATGAGCGTTTCTTTGTGAAAATAAAACTCTAATTATTAACGGGAAAGTAAAAAACATTTCATTTTAAGTATTGGCCCTTGTTTTCTACACATTTTGACCACCTTTCTGGCAATTTGTGGATATCACGCCAATAAAATTTTCATATTTCAAAGCAAACCAAACAGACACCTTATTTTCGACATCCTCGTAAGAATTCAAGTGCTGCTCAGCCAATGCGCGTCCCATCGATGTAAACAAATGGTAGTCGGAAGAAGCCAAATCTGGTGAAAACGGCGGGTGGGGTAGCAGCTCCCAGACAAGTGTTTTGATTGTATCCTGAACTGGTTTTGCTTTGTGTGCAGGTACATTGTCATGGAGCAAAATTATCTGGCCCATTCTGGTCGTTTCTCGATCAATGCATTGTTCAAATTGATCATTTTTTGCCAGTAGCCATCAGTATTAATGGTTTCACTAGGTTTTAGGGGCTCGTGGTACACCACACCTTACTGGTCCCACCAAATACACATCATTGTCTTCTTGCCGAATGGATCTAGTTTTGCAGTCGATGTTGATGGTTGTCCCGGATTAACCCATGAATTTTTCCGTTTAGGAGTCTTAAAATAAATTCATTTTTCATCGCCAGTAACAATCCGATGCTGCTCATCCAATTCGTGTCCCATCGATGAAAGCAAATGGTAATCGGTAGGGGTAGGAGGCAAGTCTTGTGATTCTTACATCGAATCCATTTTCCATTTCAACAATCCGATGCAACATCGATTTTCTTTCGTGTCGTTGAAGCAAAATTTCACAAGTGTTTTTTCGGTTTTCCATATGTCTTTCATTCAAATCATGTGGCGCCCATTTTCCACTCTTTTGGATCTTTCCCATAACTTTTAAACGTTTAGAAGTTGTTTGTTGTGCAACAATTAACATTTCTGCCATTTCTTTTGATTCAAAGTGTCTTCTCCATCCAATATCGTATGCAATGCGGAGTCTTCAAACTTTTTTGGTGATCTTACACGTTCTTCATTTCTCACATCAAAATCATTATTCTGAACCGTTGAAATCTTCTTTTGCATGTTGCTTCTAATAAAGCTTGATCACCATATGCGACTCAGCAGCACTTTTCTTCAAATGAAAACAAAAAATTTATGCTTTCCGCAAATCATCACTTTTTGGTACAAAATTCGACACAATTTTAACACGATGAAAAAATATGATGTTGTCTCTTCGATGGTTTGATGTATACTTAATATGTTTCACAGATGTCATAGCAAACAAACAAAAAATTAAGGCTCAATCACCACAAATGTACCCTACCGAGACATTTGTATCTTGACGCTCACTTCATACCAGGTAAAAGGTATTTCAGAGGACAACCATTTCTAGAGGTAAGATATTCTAAATTGTTTTCGATGGAGTTGATTTGCCTACGTTTGTTCGGTTTCTAGAAGGAGGGATTCTGAATTTCAAACAAAACTTAAGGAAAACTAAGAGAAGTTATTTTCAATTAGAAATATAGGTCAATTCAGTCATTGTGGCGGTTGCCTTTATAGTACCTACATTGTTCCAGAGTACGGGAAAAGAATTTTGAACAAGCGCGATAAAGTCAGTGCTAAAGTTTTGTATCAACATACATACATACATACGTGTTTCACGCTCTTCTCCGTTTCATTGAACTAGCAGAACAGCGTGCTATAGTTTTGACGAAACCTCTATAATTCTCTACTATCGGAGACCATTTTCGTCTTCAAGAAACTCAATTTCCTGTTAATTAATATTTATTATTATTTATTAATAAAGAAATTGTCTCCGAAGTTTCGTCAGTACGTAGTACGAACATTCAAATTTTCAGTAGGATATGATCATTTATCAAAATTGATATAAATTTTCTTGGAAGATTTATCACCCCAGGCTACCGTTTTGATGGGTTTGTAGTTTACAAGGCAATATTTGCCGGAAATACATTCCTGATCTAGTTTACGTGTGCGATATGAAACTCTCTGTTGGCTTATTGGATTCTGTGACATCTCAGAGATGTTCACGTGTATTGAAAAAGTGATGGCATTTATAAAATTCGCAAAGAAGAACTGTTATTTGTCATATCAACAAATGCTCCTTGAATTCGTCTTATCCGGGGCAATTGAAGTTTATTGGATATCGAAATGAAAGTGAAACAAATAGACAGTGAATCAACTAGATCCTCCTTTCAAGTCGGACGGAAAAATTGATAATTAGGTCATATAAAATTGATATGTAGGTTATATTGGTGAATATCCCTAAAAGACTATTACAAGTGTATAAATGAACGTGATAGGAACAATTTAATTATCATTCATAACATCACATAGAAAAACTCATTCAGCTTTTTAGGAAGGTTCTGAAATAAGAGAACGGTTGTTGAAGAAACATCAGCTTACCATAAGGGGTTGTGTATATACGAAGTATAAATCATTATGAAACCTAATTCCGTCTGCACAGATCTGAAAATTTTTTAAGCACGCATTTGATTGAATACAACCTTGGTTCAAAAGAATTAAAGATGTGTTCATTTATTCCATCGAAAATCTATTCCAAGAGAAGACAAATGCTCGATTTGTTCCTAATGAAACTTCGAAATTTGTAACTTCGTTCATGTTACTGCCGAGTATCAATTTTTTTGATGCGTTTTCAAATATTTCGATTTTATCGTCATTTCTATTCATGAAAATTAATCTGAAAATCTGAATAGATAATTCTGTTTCATAATGATATTTTCGTTATCTGAATAATGTTCAGCTCACTTGATATTTTCCTCCACTCATAGAATGCCCTACCTGCAAAAGAAAAATATTTCAGTTATACGAAATCAACAATATATAATGAAATCATTGAATTTGATTTATTTTGAATTAATTCAAACACAATTTTTTTGTACTATCCACCAGAAAAATAGTTTGAGGATGGGTTATTTCCAGTAATAATTGATTAATTTTCAATTCATATCAAATTTATAAATAAAACAATAAATTTTAAAAGAAATGGGAAAAAGAAATATTTTCACCATTAATTACTTTAATTCAATCAAATTCCACATAGGACAAATTTTACGAAATAAGAATAAATAAAGATCATGCAATCAGCTTAAATAAATGATATTTTAAGTATCGAAATACGATCGATCTCGTAACTATTACCATTACTATTCATATTATATGAGATGTCTAAAATAATATTGTAATGATAATAATTTAGAAATAACTGATCATAGATCAATCATCTAGTAAATGTAAACATACAATTCTACAATTCAGGGATGCAAACAAATCTATTGAAAAGATAAAATATTGTCCAGCATAGTCACTCCAAGCTAAAAATATTTATGATATTGCGATTCGAATCACCTATCCAAAAAAAGGGACAAAGCACTGACGTGATGACAGCAGTTTTTACGTGCTAATTATAAGGTAATTCATCGGACTCTGGAACCTTGTGATAGAAAACAAACTATTAAGAGAATGTAAAAAAATCAACAAATACATATGTTGAATGAACAACAACCAAATTCACAGTCCCCCCCAATTTTCTTTCAACAACGAACCTTCTTCTATTAATAACACATTATATTTTTTCAAACGATCTGAGTTATAACCGAAGATGATCTAACATAGATGACTTAATGACATTCATATAATTCAATAAACCCCTGAAGCTATGGAATATATTCGAAAACAATAAAACTTGTCGAAGTCCTTCTAGAAAAGTCAATTAATTTTATTATCTTTCTCTCAAAAGATAGGTTGACATGCTTACAAAAATGAAAATTCTAAATCTCCAATATATAATATTTTGATTTGTATCATAACATTTAGAAGTTCATGAGAAAGAATATCCATTCTTAAGTGCTCTATATGACTTTCTGTGACTTCATCACATATAAACTACTATATCTTCTCGTGGTTTCACTCTAGGAATATGAAATTTCAGAATGTGCAAAATATCAATATATATATATTCTTTTAAACTTTTGGCTTACAATATTTAGTTAGCAAACAATAAAGCATATAGATCAGGGGTTAGTGACGGGGTGTCATACAGTTCGGCGTATGACATAAAAGCCTAGGGAAAAAACCCCAGTAAAAAAAACCCTGGCTCCCCGCCTAAGTGTGAAAGTACAAAAATAAGCTGAAATATATTTATAGGACTTCTTTCTTCAAGAGCGGTCTTCTATTGATGGAAACAGAGACTTAAGTTGAATCTGGAAATAAAAAAACAAAAGCAGAAAAAAGAACTGAATAATAAAAATACAAAATTTGAAAGAGATAAAGAAAACACCCTCAAATTCGCCTTTTTGGATTAACTCGATATTGTGAATCAAGGATTGTTTAACATAACAAGCTAAACCGTAAATTTTACTAAGGAGATAATCAATGAATACATAACCTTTTATGGTTCCTCTTTCACAAAGATTTTTTTAGTATCCGTATGTGTCTCTTGAAGGAGAATAATCTCAGCACCATAGTCCTTTGCTAGTTTAGAAATATAATCACTCTTGTCCTTAGAAATACCCTCTAAATTCAAATCTAATACACAAAATTTGTCGCCAATCTGCAAGGAGGATTCTTCGAATCGGGTCTTGCAGTCCAAGTGACGATTTTTCAGAACTTCTGATGTTTGAAGTCTGCTATGGAACCCATTCAAAGAGAAACCATCATCCATAGTTGGGGAAGGTTGTGAAATAACACTTATTTCATTGAAAAAATAGCAGAGGAAATATTATCGACTGATATTTATTATATCAATAACTCTCATATACACAAATCTTTAAAAATATCTGAAAATTATCTTATAAGTAATAGAATATTTTAAGAATCAATTTTTCTGATTTTTCAAGAATTCTTGATTTTTTTAACGTTATTTGAACAATTTTCAAATTACTATTAGATCAGATTGATATTCGAGGAATTATCCAGATGTTCATTATTGCAGAACTATTCTACACATTTGATCCAATAGCGAACTCGTGCGAGATATTGGGAAAACAAAAAAAGACCTGTAACTCGCCTACTTCGGAAGAGAGTATACGGAGATGTTCAAATTTGAACACTGATTCCTTATCAAGAAATCAAAGCTAACCGATTCCGGCCATTTAAAGCTTGATACTCAAAAATTACAGATATTTGGACATCCACACATCCAGTAGGAAAAAGCGACCAAAACAAATCAACCGTTAAAAAAAGTATTATATATACCTAATTCTTATATTGAATTGATTTTAGAATCTGGATATCGACAATCTTGTTAAAGCTAATCTGAAATAACCTTGAATGCCTTTTCCATAAGCATAAATCGAGTAAAACGCATCTATTGAAGATTTCAGGCATGAGCTTCCTACTCCCTAGATCTAGATAATATCTCTTCAAATTTCAATGCAACTAGGTAGTAAGCGTGAAACAACAGCAAATATGAAAGGGGACTGGTGCAGTCATGTAGAGTACGTGATTGGAACCTTGAATTGCTCATTGAATAATCACATTTGATGTATATGCATACAGCAAACATCGGTTTTGATAGGGAGTACAGTGGTAAATCGTGACATGAGCATCACTCATGCACAGTCAGGAGCTCTCTCTTGCACTTAGAATACATCGAGAAAATGCTGGTGAATAGGAGTACCTGAACCTTCTAATGCGTATACCGTTACTACCTGGCAAAGTTTGTACTTTTATTGTGAACAATATCTATTTAAATTTGTCATAGTAAAATGAAATATGAAACAGTCCAAATTTGAATGAAAGGAATTTTTAAGACTACAATTTTTGGCTTATATGACGAAGAGCTCACTTTCAACTGTTGATTGAGCAATAAGGAGCTCTTGAATAATATTCAATAGAAAATTGTAGAAAAACAATGATGTGAGGTCAGGAACTTCTAAGCGATTGTTCTAAAGTCTTTTCCTGAATTTTCTTATTGAATTATTCGGATTTTATAATATCGATATAATATTTAATAATATCGAAAGTCACAAAACATTTTAATATATTGAAGACCCGCTTACTTTAAAGAATAATAATGTAGGAATGGGAACAAAATATTTTTCAATTTTAGTTCATCCTAAAAATATTAATTACCACAAAGTAGTTACCCTTCAACACCTATAACTAAGAGTTAACAAAAGAAATAGTTTTCTGACAAGTAGACACAGTAGATAAAATTTTCTAATTTCAACCTTCCAATAAAAGTAACTTATACTGGCGCAACAGGTAAAAAGATTAAAAACTAGTTCAACCAGATACATTATAAGACCACACAGGATATTTGTCTGAAAACGATTTTTTTCACCACGTGATCAATGAAACATGATACTCTCATTGATGCCAATAAGAAAAAACATGATTCGGTACTAAAACAAGGGCATCTATCGAGATAAATAGCGGGCCAATCAGAAACCTGATCGTCTATTGTATCCTCCTCCTTCATAATGTCGACAACAGTATCTCCAGCCCCGCCCGTTTGTCGTTTTACCACTAGATTCTGAGCATTGTCTGAAATAATCACAGAAACATGATGATTCAGTAACAAAACAAAGACATTTAGCAAGATAAGTCGCTGGCCAATCAGAAACCTGATCATCTATTGTCGCCTTTCCTTTTATGGAGTGCTGACAATAAGATCTAAATCCCAACCCATCTGTTGTTCAACAACTGAACTCTGATCATTTCCTGAGTTCATTAAAAAAATTAAGATGATTCAGTACCAAAACAAAGGTATTTAGGGAGATAAGTCGTTGGCCAATCAGAAACTTGATCGTCTATTGTCTCCTCCCACTTCATACAGTGCCAACAATTATATCGTAAGCCCTGCCCATCTGTCGTTTAACTATTCAATTGTGAGCATTTCCTGAGATTATTAAAAAAAAATTATTCAGTACTAAAACAAGTGCATTTAGCAAGAGAAGACTCCGGCCAATCAGAAACCTAATCGTCTTGTTGGCTTTCCCTTAATATGGAGCCAAGAATGATATATTGAGCCCCGTCCACCTGTCGTTCAATTCTGGTTATTTCTTGAGATTACAAACAAATTATGATTTGTTACTCAAATGATGCCATTTAGCAAGATAAGTCACAGGTCAATACAAAAACTGATCCTCTGTTGTCGTTTCCAACTTTTTTTCTGCGCCAACAATGAAATCTTAAGACCCGCCTATGATGAAAAAAACTGAAAAAGGATATTAAAAGAAAACAAGTATTTTTGTTTATTATTAATAAAGTGAAAATCAGACAAAAATACTTGTTTTCTTTTAATATTCAAGATGGATTTTCACAAAATAAATGAGTCATCAATTCATTCTATGAAAAAGGATAACCGTAATGTATTGAATAAGTGACTACAACTAAGACTTATGCCCTGCCTATCTACCATGTAATTCCAAATTTGGAAATATTTTGTTAGATTTTTACAAAAAACCCCAATCAATGAATATGTTCGAGATTTATTACATATATTGTGACTTCAAAATAAAAAATTGAGAAAACCTAAAAGACCTGGCCTTATGGCACGTGATTTTTATACAGCAATCATTCGCTAAATTGCTTACTTACCTACTTAATCATCGAAAATCGCTTTACTGTTTTTCAAAATATTCCCCAATAAGATCTCTCGAAGCATTTGTCAATCTGATTGAGGTTTCGCCAAAACATGTATTCTGAACACATCAACCGCTTCTTCAAGTGTTGTAAAACGTTGACATATCTTTTTTTTACGTACGGGCATAAAAAGAAGTCATTCAGTGCCAAGTCAGGACTATACGGTGGATGACTTATCAAATCGATGTTTTGAGTGCTCAAAAATGAAGTTGTTTTGAGCCGATGTGTGAGAACTTGCATTGTCGTGGTGAAGGGTGATCCGTCTTCGGCGGTTGGTTCTCCTGATTTCTTGGAAGACAACTGGCAGACAAATGGTTGTTTACCACTCAGAATTCAGTATTCTGCGTTGTTCTAGTATGATTGCGACATGTCCACTTTTGACCATTTGCTTGGAAGTGCTTCATGCGCGAGCAACTTTTGTAGTATTTGGTTCATCTTGAAACATCCATACAGTCGACTGCTGTTTACTTTTGAGCCTGTCAAGATGTCATAGACGTGCTTCGAAGCACCGCGATCTAATTTTTGGAGCATTTCTTTCAATCAATCGACGCGAACAAATTACCTAAGCCTAAGGTTGTCTCAATCTCACGATAGGTCACATGACGATATTGTAATATAAGTTGGCGCACAGCATCAATGAATTTCGGAAACAAAAACTGATTTTGGACGACCTTCCTGAAATCCGTTTTGGAGTGAACTAGGACCTCGGTTGAATTCACCATACCATCGATGAACATTGGTCCTTGATGGAGCTTTATCGCCACAAATTGAATTAAATTCATCGATGCACTGTTGTTCAGTTGATCCACGTCGAAAGTTGTAATAAATAATCGCCCGAAAATGATCACGATTTAATTCCATTCTTTGGGGAGATGAATCTTTTAAGTTACTGTAAACAACACAAATAGCGCTCGTATGTCAAAACGTTCTGACTACGTATAACCTCAAAAATGTCAAGCTTTACGATAGAGCTGTCAGTTGTCAGATTGCAACACTAGGGTTGTCAAATTCCGGAATATAAAAGGCAGTCCTAGTATAAGATATTTGTCATTGTCAGAAATTGTTGATCTTTTTCGAAAACCAATGAGAATCATAGCATTGCATAATTCGAAAAATCATCACCTAAAATCGGTGCAATTCAAGTTATCCTGAAATTCTGTACGATGCCTCTCAACAAAAGTTCCTACTGATGAAAACCAGGATTTACCACAGACCCAATCTTCCTCAGTCTCCTCTACAATTCAAATGAAGTGATCAATATCTCTGGCCAGGATAAATGGCAGTCTCTTGTGAGTGAAGACCAAGGATAGCAATAATCACCTCCATAAGTCCTAAGACGTATAAACATCCGACCCCAAAAACTGTGGTAATCCTTCACCCTCCGTTACCTTTTCAGATTAGAAGGTTTTCGGGTCCTGTCCCAAGGGAGACCAGATGTCCCCCATCTTTCCGATTCGCTTGAAGTCGGATATTTTGATTTATGTGGGCTTGTTCCATGGAGTTTTCACCAAACCAAACATTCAGCTTTTCATGACGAGAAAGCGGAAGAACTTAATCTGATTTGAAGGAGCTGATTGAATAAAAGTTAAGGATATGCGTGGATTCTGAAGGATGAAAATCTCTTTTCGTATGGTAAATGGGATCTGCCGGATTTACGTGCAACAATCCGGTTTTTCGTCCCTCGAAATAATGCGAAAGTATTCGTGATAACAGAAAATGTAGATAAGCACTGACGTGAGGTCAGGAATTCTTGCACGCTTGATCTGAAGTAATTTCCAGTACTCTAGTACAGTGAGCTCCTGACTGAACTGTCACAATGAATGATCAATTCTCTGGAATGAAATCATTTTGATCAACTTCGAAGGTTAAAAAAAATTATATGTGAATCTACTCGCATATATTTTTGGCAAGCTCCGTCGATCTCGAAGAATTAAAAAAAATTTAATCTCGTCGAATTTACTTAAACAACATCTTTATGCAAATTGTTTTTTTTTTCATCCACTATAAGGATCGGATACCATGTTCCATGTGTCTTTTCCATTTCATATGGATGCAAAATACCTACAAATAGTCATATTAATCCGACAAGCCATTGTTTTGCACTCTATGGAATTGAAAAAAATAACGCCATTTTTATTTCACCAAAAAGCTCAAAATTTGAATTTCCTACTAATACTGGTTTCATTTCCTCAAAAGAAGGTTTCTAGAATAAAATATTTTGTTGAAAAATTATTGAATTACTTCAGGATAAAAATTTATTTATATATAAATTTCAAGATGGTTTCGTGGCTTCTTGGAATGGGTTATAAATTTTACATATGAATTTCTGTATTCAGTTGTTTTTTCTGATTTTGTCTTTTTGGCGCTCTTGTTCACCTGAACAGAGTGCTTATCAATTTGCCCAAATTTCTGTGACTTTCGAATTTCTGGGCAAAAGTGGTATCAATCGTTTTGTTTGGACCTACTGATGAATAATCCGTGGTCAAAATCGATTCTGTCCGTCCGTCCGTTCCGTGAACACGATAACTCTCGAACGGATGAAGTTAGAGAGTTGAAACTTTCAGAATAGGTTTGAGGTATAAATATCTCGGCTAAGTTCGTTATTCGGTCAAATCGGCCGAATAGGTTCGAGTAACAAAAAAAATTTTTTTTCAAATGACACTGTTCAAATAAAAATTTTTTTATGGTGCAGTTTTATCAGACGTATACAAAAATACCACTCTCGACTTCGACAATCTAATAGTTCTGGAGATATGATTTTTCAAAATTTAAATAACTGTCAGCGACATTGAAGGATCTCTATATCTTCATGAAAGTAACTACGTTCGGTTGAGTAACGGTGAGAAACGTCAGAATTATTTTCCAAATAGGAGAGTACAGGTTCAATTCCGTACGGAGTTTGAACTCAAGAAGTTTTTATCAACATTGATTATTATTTGACTTAATCTTAGAGATTTCAACTTTTGTATTTTTATTCAAATAGGTGTTAATGTTACTTTCAAACAATTGAATAATTACTCGTAAGTGGTTTACAAGAGCGCCTAAGCCAACTGACCTCACGTCAGTGCTTTCTAAATTTTTTATTTTCAGATTAGATATGTGCAATTTGAAGTAGCCTCTGTGATTATTACTTGAAGACCACCCTTGAAGAAAGAAGTCCCTCAAATATTTTCAAGTTTTTTTCTATACACACAACAATACTTATGGGGGGAACCAGGGTTTTCCCTAGATTTTTATGGCATACACCGAATTGTATGGCACCCCGTCACCAACCCCAGCTTACATTTGTTTGTAAGCCAATAGTTATATAGTTATAGTTATATATTCAGGAAGTGCTGTTATTTTTCTTCAAGAATAGAAATATGTTCAATAATTTTAAAAAGAAAATACTTATCCGAAGAGATCTTCATTTTATAACTATCCAACACACAGACTCACAATTTCAGAAAAGGGACCGTTAAATAGATGTATCAAGTTTTACAACAAACTTCCAAATAAGATCAAAAATATTACTGATTTGAAAATGTTCAAAAGATGTGTATATAAATGGTTACTTGATTTAAAACCTTATGATTTGGGCGATTTTTTTAATTCATGATATGTTACATTATTGGAAATCGATTGTTTTGGTTAATTATTTTTGACACTGTTTTCTATAAGCCTCATCATTATGTAATTATTGTTATGTAATTGAGAGTTTCTTCCAAATAAAGATGTGTCTTGCGAAACTGGTTTGGAAAGAATCGCAGACGCTTGGCCGCTAGAGGGCACATAAAGGTGTATATAGTTCCAATGTGCTCTCCGGTCTGAGATAAGTTATGTGGGCTCGTTTGGCCGTCATCATCACTTAAGTTAAGCGACACTGATGAGGAATAATAATTCCGAAACTATAGTCTGCTTGCTACTTGTGATCACACGTACTCCAACCAAATGTTTCTCGACAAAGTTTCAATTAGCCCGCTCGAATACATTAAATTATCTATGTCTTATGACATTAGCCTATTCATATATATATAATTAGGAGGGTTTAAGGCTGTAGAGACCGAGGTAGAGACTCATTTATTAGAGTATTAGAAAATAAGTGTACTCTTTTTCTTCACCAAGCTTTCGCAATTAGTTTATTGCATCTTCAGGGTTTCTAAAAACATGAACACAATTAAGAACTATCTTTCACATAAACTAACATCAATCTTACTGAAAGTGAGGTTATATATAACTAACATTTTTTCCGGAAACAGGAATGTTCATGGAAATTATCCTGTTTTTATTAGAAAACAATTACTGTGTATTTCGTGAAAAATTCTATGAACAAGTATCTGGATGTGCTATGGGGTCAAAACTGAGTCCAATTCTATCTTTATACGTGATGGATGATTTGTTGGACAACTGTTTGAAACAACTGAAATTTAAAGTACCATTTCTAAAAAAATTTGTAGATGACGTAGTTACAGCGTTGCCTGAGGATGAGATCCAAAATACACTAAAATGCTTCAACTCCTATTGTGAAGACTTACAGTTTACAATAGAGATGGAAAATGAAAACCAAACGGTACCATTCCTGGATACAATGGTTCATCGACAAAACAATATGATTTCATTAAGTTGGTATAGAAAAAATACAGCTTCCAACAAATTCATCAATTTCCACTCAAACCATAACATCAATATTAAGATCAACTTTATAAAAGGAATGAAAAAGAATCACAAAATATGTCATGAATCATACAGGCAAGATGATTTAAAAAAAAATTGTTGGAGATATTACTTCAGAATTCCTACCCAAGAACTATGTTAAATAAACTCTTATATTCCTCTGACATAAGACCAATACAAGAAAGAGATAACTAACTTCAAAGAAATAATGATCCAGGCGAAGGGGAAAAAAACTCTACATCTTTCCTAATGTCCGCAAACTGTCAAGTAAATTAAAGTTTATATTCAAAAACGAGAATGTACTATTAACAACATATAATCAAAAAACAGTAAGATCACTATATAGCCAACTGAAAGATCCAATACCAACAGTATTAAAAAGTAATGTAATATACCATCTTAGCTGCCTAGACTGCAGAGATATATATATTGGACAAACCTCCCAATGGGTAAAAGCAGAATTGCTCTCCATAAGTCTGACATAGTCCAAAACAAAAATAGATGCGCACTAGCAACGCATGCGCATGACTTAGGTCATCAGGTTGATTTTGAAAATGTGAAAATATTAAAACCGAAAATAATTATCACAAACGACTAATTCATGAGATGATTCAAATAAACAAAAAGAGAATACAATAAATAAAAAATCCGATACACAGAAATTGAGTCCTCAAATATTTTCAAGTTTTTTTCTATACACACAACAATACTTATGGGGAGAACCAGGGTTTTTACTGGGGTTTTCCCTAGATTTTTATGGCATACACCGAATTGTATGGTACCCTGTCATAACCCCAGCTTACATTTGTTTGTAAGCCAATAGTTATATAGTTATAGTTATATATTCAGGAAGTGCTGTTGTTTTTCTTCAAGAATAGAAATATGTTATAATTTTAAATTTAAAATTTTAAAAAGAAAATACTTATCCGAAGAGATCTTTATTTTATAACTATCCAACACACAGACTCACAATTT
This sequence comes from Micraspis discolor, assembly GCA_030674115.1. NCBI lineage: Eukaryota > Metazoa > Arthropoda > Insecta > Coleoptera > Coccinellidae > Micraspis > Micraspis discolor. The sequence continues at coordinate 15,057,631 of JARTUT010001740.1, forward strand.
CAGAAAAGGGACCGTTATATAGATGTATCAAGTTTTACAACAAACTTCCAAATAAGATCAAAAATATTACTGATTTGAAAATGTTCAAAAGATGTGTATATAAATGGTTACTTGATTTAGAACCTTATGATTTGGGCGATTTTTTTGAATTCATGATATGTTACATTATTGGAAATCGATTGTTTTGGTTAATTATTTTTGACACTGTTTTCTATAAGCCTCATCATTATGTAATTATTATTATGTAATTGAGAGTTTCTTCCAAATAAAGATGTGTCTTCATGAAACTGGTTTGGAAAGAATCGCAGACGCTTGGCTGAAGAGGGCACATAAAGGTGTATATAGTTCCAATGTGCTCTCCGGTCTGAGATAAGTTATGTGGGCTCGTTTGGCCGTCATCATCACTTACGTTAAGCGACACTGATGAGAATAATAATTCCGAAACTATAGTCTCTTGCTACTTGTGAACACGTACTCAACCAAATGTTTCTCGACAAAGTTTCAATTAGCCCGCTCGAATACATTAAATTATCTATGTCTTATGACATTAGCCTATTCATATATATACGAGGGCCATTCAGAAACTAACCTCCGATTGGTCACAGTGCCGGTAGTGGGGGGGGGAGTAGCGCGCCATCTGTGCATTCACGCGCTCAGCAGGTCAGTCGGCATCAAGCCGTAGTCGAGTGAACATCGTACCTGCGCTAGTTTAGTTTTTGTGGCAGTTTGAAATGTGTGCTGCAATAGAAAATCCCGCCAAATGTGAGGTGCGTGCTGTTATAAGGTTTTTTACAGCCAAAGGATACTCTGCAGCAGCTATTCATCGTGAGCTTTGTGCCGTGTACGGACCAAAATTTGTGAGTGAAGGAGTTGTCCGTGAATGGGTACGTTTATTTAAAAGTAGACGAGAAAACGTTCATGATGAAGAGAGGAGTGAGTCCTTCAAGTGGGACGTTTTCAACCATCCACCTTACAGCCCAGATCTGGCGCCAAGCGATTATCACCTCTTCATGCATATGAAGAAATGGCTCGGGTCCCAGCGGTTTGATGACGACGAAGAGCTCAAAGATGCGGTCACAGGCTGGCTCAAGGCACAAGCGGGTGATTTTTATGCAGAAGGAATTTCAAAGCTTGTGAAGAGATACGATAAGTGCCTCAATCGTTATGGAGACTATGTCGAAAAATAGTGCAAAGATGTAGTTGCAAGATGTATATATTAAAATATTTTTACTTAACTTGGTGTATTTTTTTCAATTAACCGGAGGTTAGTTTCTGAACGGCCCTCGTATATATACTTCAAGAAATTCAAGAATCCAATGCCTAATAATTTCAAACGCATTTCCGCCTCCATATATCACGAATCTACTGATATCTTGTTAATTACATAAAACAAACAGTCAATACCCCTACGTGTATTTCATTTTTTTTCGTTCGCTTTATAGAGATAAGTTTTCTTTAGTTCTCGTCAAACCTTTCAGAATCGCTTTATTGTACAGTTATTTCAAAAATAACCCATTTTCAGTTAAAATGTAAAAAAAGCTCGATTTTTTTTTATTATTTTTTTATCAAAAGCCTAATCGAAATAGACAGAACAGCCTCTAATTATACTATTGGTAGCTTCGCCTGGTAGTTACCAATCATGTAATTTCGATATAACTTGACCAAAGACGTTAAACCCTCCATTAAATTATGAGACTCATTGCATCAATAATCAATATGAAGGTACTCCACACCAGAAACAACAGCCTAGGAAAAATACGAAACTCATGAAAAATTTATTCACTGAATAGTAAAGAGCCAAATTCAACTCAAATCGATTTTCCGATGCTCCACCAGCTACGAGAAAATAACCAACCGAGAACCTGGAAACTATTGAAGTGGGTTCATTAGGAAACTATCCAGAGAGTTTTCGATTGCAGTTAAAATGCAAATTCAATTTCGTCTGAGACGGTTTTAATAACGGATAGAATTTTAGCGGTGTCAACTTTGTAGAACGATTCAAGTCTTAACTGCGAATCATCAAGGAATTTTCGTTTAGTGCTTTCATTAAATCCAACCCTTAGATTCCACCGCATTCGTCCTTTACTTATTTCAGCTTAATGAAACATAAATATTTGGAAATTTTACGAAATATTACACAAAATGGTCGGAAACAGCATCGGGTATTTATTTTCGTCTAGCAATCTAAAGGAAACGAGGAGGCGTTCGTAGCTTTCACCATTCTTTAGAGTTTTAGTCGCGATGGATCAGTATTCGGGGAAACATCGGACCTCTTGCGTACGAGTTCATTATACTTATTTGCTAACCAAAAAGTGGGCTGAGTCTTTGACCACTGCGTTAATTTCAACCATAGATTCATGACGTCAAAAACAACATTTTCTTTCTATGATATTTTTCCAAATCTGGCCCGTTCAAAATGTATAGGGTGTTGAGATTTCATAAGAAAAAATTTCATTTTCACCTATAATATTCAAAGGACAATATCAATTGAAATGATCTCTTGTAGAAGGTTTTTGATAATAGTCATCCATAATTTGTCATCAATAGATTTATTCCATTCATTCTGGGTTTCTAACTACTACAGTACAAATTGGTTAAATTGTATGGAGAACAAATATCACTTGAACTAAAGGTCCGTATCTTGCACTTGCTAGAATCATTAGTCTTTTTTTTGTAGATAAAATCATTCGTCATCTTTTTTCCTAAATTGCACCATTTTTGAGAAATTCGAAGTAGAAAGGAATTAAACCGATATAATCATCTGATGAAACATGAGTGAGTGAATTATTTCTTAGAGGGAAAATAATGTTTTTAAACAATTCAGATTCAATAGTGTGTGGAAGGTAATTTTCATTCAAACTAAACTGGACTACAGAAGGGTATTTGCCCAATGTGAAATCTTGAAATGCTTTTTAACGCAGCTGAAATTGGAAAACGGTGTAGGAAAAAACCGTTTCTTTGGATCTCAAGAACCTATGGTTAAAATTAACGCAGTGGTTAAAGACGCACCCTGTATATACAAATGGTAATAGCAGTGTTTGATCAACATATGCATAGTGCTGAAGTTTTTTTCTTAAAGTTACAGAGTTTTTGATTGGGATAACTTTGATTTGACGGAAGCTGAAAGCCATGTTTTAACATTTCTATTCTGCCAATATTGGCAAATTATCAGACAGACTCACGTCACAACCTTAACAATCAGGTGAAATTTATTATATTCTTTTTGCTAAACTTATCAAAAAAAAAATGTAGCTGCCGTGAGCGACAGTGAGGATGCAGATCCAGATTTTTCTATTTATCGACGTGTATGAGTTGAGCTTTGTGCTTCCAACAAATGAAATATTTTACCTAAAAATCTTTTATTTATTTGGACGAAGAAAGTGACACTTTTCAAAAGTCATTGACTAGTACGAAGAGTAAAAACTTCCGCAACTGGTCATGAAAAGTAAGTGTGGTACATACAGAATAATTGTAGGGCTAAACTAATTGAACTATGTAATTTTTGACCTATAGTAGTAGTAAAATTTCTTTATTGTTGACATATACAAATGATCAGTTTACCTATAAGTCATTAACATTGATATATTTCATGAAATCAGCTCCAGAATCCGCAAGCAGAGTTGTCGGTCACCGCCAAAAACGGTGACCAGTATACAAAGAAGGATTTGGCAACTTTGAAAACTGGGCGATAATTTTCTGCAAATTTCTGAATGTCTTATTACCTATCATTATATATATTATCATAGTTTTGGGTGGACTGCTGTAAGTACGTTTTCAGAGATCTCCGATTGCTCACATTTCCTTCACTGTACATTCTCGAGTGCCTGGTATATGTTCATGCACATCAGCGACTTCAGTGCGGCCACTCTATACAACAAATTTCCTGTTGGGGTGAGGAGTCTGCCAGCTAAAAAATTCAAGAAACAAGTATTCAACTTATCCGGGATCTTTTATTCAGTAGAAGAATACACAAGCATGACAGGTTGCGAAGCCCACTTTATGTAGATATAATAATCTTTAATACAACTAGATCTCTACCAATCGACACATTTCAATCGTTTTATGTATGTTTGAATATTTCTGTTCATAAACATGTTTTGAAAAGTCTTATTTATAGGATGTCTCACAATTTTGAATCTGTATACTTGTGTACTGTTTGTATTTCTGTTGTTAGGTTAGTGATACCGGTTATCTGTGTTTGACTTGTGAAAGCAATTGTATTTGTTGCAATTCATCAATAAATGTCTCTCTCTCTCTCTTCAAGTTGCTTACTAAAGCAGAAGAAGAAGTCGATTTCAGTGTACTTCAGAAAAATTAATCTGCGTGTCCTCATAGAGTTTTCCATTATGCGACAATATATCATAGTTGATATACATGCATATAGCTACAAACTCATATGCAACTCATATGCTTTCCATAAACTAACTGGTAAAATCCACGGCAGATGGAAGCAGAGAAAAATGGAGAAACCATCGAACATCACAAGCTGCTGCGACCCAAATACGTTATCCAAATTAGAATTGCTAAATTGTATTTATCTGGCCTCGCCAGGCAATGTCTGAATTCAGTTTCCGTCGGTATCAACCAAGTCCAACGAATCAAGATATATGACCACAAACAGAGAAGAACCGACCCATTTCTCTTTATTTCCGTTGAAAAATGAATATGTATTGTTTTTAGACAGCGAAATGAAGGATTTTGATAATAAACAGGGTGGAAAAGAGAGAGCTCACCCTTCATTTTATGATTACGTCAGTTGTTACGTCCGGGCAGCCTGTTGGCAACGTATCTCATTTTCAATTCTGAAAGGTAATAGGATACGGCAAGATAAGGCTCGAGGTCAGACGTGGAAACTTTTATTTTTAATGGCGAATTCAGTGGAGATGGAATGAATTTGATAGGTCATTTTTATGCAGTTTTCGAGGAAATCCAACTTTTTATCTTTTAAATCTGAGATGACTTCTACTCAACGTCATTCCTAATACAAATACTCCGTTAAATAATATCTGTCCAATCTGTTCATGTAGGGAAGCAAATATCTATATCATTATTGATATTCAATTATAATTGTTGTCAGAATAACTAGAGTGAATTATTACCATTCCTTATAGAACATCAAAATTTTATTTCAACTTCTCTATGGTGGGTAGTTGCTAATTCAACAGTGTTCTCCGGTTCCTTTTCGTCTTGATTTTGTTTGTCATTTTTGCAGTTGTTATTTGTTGCGTTCTTAAAAAAAATGTGCAGAATATTTAAGGATAATTTCAATAATTTGAAATAATTACATTTAATATGAAATGAGAATGGTTAGGAAATGCATTCTGATTTTTCTTGTTGATGAGTTTATAGCTTCAAGTTTCGATATTGATGGAATTTTCATTCGTATATCTGCATCATAAGAAACATCCAGGTGTTGCACTGATAGAAATATTGAAATAAAGTCAGATTCAATTATCTCTTTAGTTTTCTAATCCAGGTTGTATCGGTGTATGGCATAAAGATGTGAAATACTCCAATAAAATACCAAAACAAATCTAGGAGACTGATTGCGAATTTTCTTAAACTCATGTGAGCTTAATTTGAAGGATGTTAGAATAGATATAACTTAATGAGTCTATGAAGAATCAGCTCTTCATAAAGACAAGTCTTGAATTAAACAGATCCTGACAGAAAATACATTACCTATTTCAACGACTATCACGAAAATATGCCTGAGAACCTATGTGGGTGAATTCATCTTCTCTATTCATTATAGAATATTATTCTGGACTGTATATTAAATGAGCTGCTAGACATCATTAATTTTGAAAAGAACAAATGACAATTTAGATTTTGTGGTAAATGTAAGCCAAAAATACTTCAGCGGTTAATTTCTAGTGTCTATAGTGTTTGGAACTAGAAAGTCTTGCTGTAGTCAGATCCTCAATCTTGCCCAACATATTGAAGATGGTTATGAATATTTAGGATTTCCTAGAAAACAGAAAATTCCATGTAACACTGGGAAATGAGAAATGTCGATGGTGAATTCAAAAGAATAGGTTACCACAAGGAAGAGCTCTTTCTCCAATCCTATACAACATCTATACCAATGACATCCCACTTTCCGAAAAAGTAAGAAAATTTATTTACGCAGGCGACACAGCAATAGCAGCACAAGAAAACAAGTTTGAAGAAGTAGAACGAACTCTAACACAAGCCCTTTGAGAAATATCAATCTACTATAGAGAAAATCATCTAAAACCAAATCCAACTAAGACCCAAGTGTGCGCTTTCTACCTAAGGAACAACCCGGCAAAAAGAAAAATGGATATTAGATGGGAAGGCGAACAACTAGAAAACTGTAAAAAACCAAAATACCTAGGTGTCAAACTAGATCGAACCTTGTCCTATAAAACCCATTGCAAAGACACCAAAATAAAGGTTATGGGAAGAAAATTCGAAAATTCTACTAGTTGAATGAACTAAAAACAAGCACAAGCGCATAAAAATGAACTCAGATTGAATCAATTAGATCAGTAACCCAGAAGGGTGGTTTAGTAAGTGCAAGCCCCACACAAATCCACAGCAATTATTGAACTTCGAACATGTGAAGGCCCGCTGTAGAGAAGGCATTAGCTTTCATCCTTCCTGAAGCCAGCCATATACGACGGAGCCATGGCGCCAAACGGCCCGGAGCTAGTCCAAATACAACCAGTGTGGGGGAAGTTAATTAGGCCCCAAACCAGTAGCCAGAAGCATTTTGATTTGGCTGCAGTCCAAACGGCCTTAGGCCACAGGCTGATAGGATCTATCGTGTGTGATCGGCTTTTTGACAAAAAAAAAGGTTATGAGCTTGTGAAATGAGTATACAGGGTGAGTTTTTGACCACTGCGTTAATTTCAACCATAGATTCTTGACGTCAAAAGAAATATTTTCTTCATATAACATTTTTCCACATTTAGCCCCGTTCAAAAGATATAGGGTGTTGATATTTCATGAAAAAATTGCATTTTCACCTGTAATATTCAAACGACAATATCAATTGGAATTATCTCTTGTAGAAGGTTTTATTAACAGTCATGTATGTTTTGGCATCAATAGATTCATTCCATTTCTTGTACGTTTCTCATTATTACTGTACAGGTTGGTTAAATTGCATTAAAAACAAATATCACTTGAACTAAAGGTCCGTATCTTGTACTTCCTAGAATCATAAGTCTTTTACTCAGATAAAATCATTCGTCATATCTTTTCCTAAATTGCACAATTTTTGAGATATTTGAAGTTGAAAGGAATTAAAATCGATATAATCATCTGATGAAACATGAGTGAGTGATTCATTTCTTAGAGGGAAAATAATGTTTTAAAACAATTCAGATTCAATAGTGGATGCTGTGGAAGGTAATTTTCATTCAAACTAAACTGAACACAGAGGGGTATTTGCCCAATGTGGAAACTTAAATTGCTTATAACTTTTTAACGAAGCTGAATATGGAAAAACCGTACGGGAAAAAATTGTCTCTTTTGATCTCAAGATCTTATGGTTAAACCACGGCCGTCTTAACACATGGCCCGGCTATTGGTAACAACGGCAACACTGTGCTGGGGTATCTTACCCACACGGAAGCAGTCTAGTTCCCGCGTTTTTGTGATATCATCTTAGTTTAGTTTGTTTATTCGGGTAATTTATGTGAAAAATTAGCGATTATTCGAGTGCCGTGAACAGTGAAAGTGTTTGTGATAACAGTGTCAGCAAATCTGCATTGGAATAAGTTTTTTAAATTGGTCTTTTGGTAAGTATCTAATATCTAACCTAAATATTCAATTGGACTTGAGATCATTTGCGTCCAGAATGGTCAAAACGTGTTGTATTTCATCCTGTAAAAGTAATTATCCGTCTACAAAAAAATAAGGATATTTTAGTTGTTTTAGTTTCCCGAAAGACGAAAAACTTAAGCTTTTATGGAGGAGATTTCATTCCCAATAATAATATAATAGTTTTGTTTGTGAGAAACATTTTGATTCCGACGATATAATTGAATTTGATAAACATTTGCAAGCCGATGGAACTATTAAATTACTTTCTTTAAGATTAGCAAAATTGAAAGAAGGCGCTATCCCAAAAATTTTTCCAAATTTACCGTCATACCTTGATTTTAAATTATGAAACAAAATCGGTTGAAATTTCTATACAGATTAGTGAAGCTCTCGAGATTAAAATATTTCATAAAAATTGTCTAATTTCCGAAAATGACCTAAAATGGATACTTCCTCATGATCTGATTCTCAGCAGATGGTCTCAAGTAGCAAATTTGCTCTCTCGTTATAAAAATGTGTTTAATGAGAAAACAAGTAAATCTACATCAGATTTATTGAGAGATTCCTTGACCTCATTAGAAGCATTTTTATCAGATGAGAATAATGAAAATTTTGACCAACTACGGCAGCTAGAAATTGTTACTGATCAATTGAGCAAATAAGTCGAAATATTTGTTATATATACATAGAGAGTTTTATTTGAATTGATTTTATTTTGAAAGTTATATTTGAATTCACATTTTATGGCGAGAGATGGCCCTACACCTCCCCGTGGTTCTTGCTGGACAATAAATTGAATAAAACATCATCCAATTTGCTTTAATCTCAATTTTGATTTGTATTTATATTCAATTTATTGACTGAGTAGGGCATACTTCCATCCTATTTTCAGATATTCATCGAAAAACACATTTAATGACATAAGAAAGTGAAATGGTACGTTCGAAACATCGTATCTCTCAGCTAAGCGTATACCTTCCAGACATCGTCTTTTGCGGCGTTGCCGCTTCAGGCGCCGGGCCATGTGTTAAGACGGCGTGGTTAAACTTAACGCGGTGGTCAAAGACTCACCCTGTATAAGTAAGTTCAAGTTTCAGTTGTAACTTCTCTTGGTATGCTCGAAGTGCTCTTTCCAGTTCACCGAATTGCCAAAAGGATACCCAGGTGCATGCTATTTTTCTTGAAGAAATTTTGCCAGAAGCTTAATCAGGGCTATTCATTAACTCAAGTTGCTATCGCCGTGGCTATCCAAAGCAACTCGTATAACAACTTTCGATAGCCACTGCTACCCTTTTTTGGTATTTTCTAACTAACCATTAACAACTGTTGTTATCATAACAACTTTTTGTGAAGAAAGTCATGGCAACACCGCAAAATAGTTCAAATGTCCGTTTTCTCGATTCAACCATAGACAAATTATATGGATTTGTCTGTGAAATAAGCAAATACATAACCTTCAGAATCACGAAAAATGACCGTTAAAGAAAGTAGTGAAAAGATTTCAATTATTTTCGATGAATCTGTACTGTAACTATGGAAGAAGGACGAGGTTATATAAAAGACAATTTTCGGTATTTTTAATTTAAAATCTCTTATTTTAGATATAATAGGTTTAAAAAGGCAAGCAATGAAGATATCAATTTATGATGAATTTCCTGAGCGAACATAAGTGATGATGAAAGTAAAACTATCGCCAGCTGAATAAGTAAAAGTTGGAGAACTGTGAATGCAACTCACAAAAGAGTTGAATAATATGAAGACAGCGTTAAGCCTTTGCTGCAGTGGCGCATTTACCCTACAATACTCTATATAAGTACCTTTGTAATTCCTAATTCATTAAAAATTTCATTTGCACTAAAAATGTCATTATTATTCGATTAAAACATTGTTCCCATGAATGAAAAAAAACAATGAACAAACAGTAGCCAACAAGAGTGGTTATCAATAGCAACACCTATAAAGCAGTTGCCAGTAAACTACCACTGATAGCCATTAGTTGTTATGCATAGCAACTTTCATAACCACTTTCTTGAATAGTGAATACCGATTTCGCGTTTAGCAACTTACCTTGAAGATAACCACGATTTTCGGTGGCTATTCATAGCAACTTAGGTTAGTGAATAGCCCTGAATGTCGGATCCTTTCGAAAATATCCTAAACGATAATGCGGATCTCAAATCGCAAATTCCTCCTAGATTTGAGCTACTAATCGAAGCATCGTTCATTTAGGAAACGGAAACAATGTTCGAGTTCATCAGGCTCGGCCGAATCAAACGATTGCTCTCGGATTGTTATTGAATTCCCTTAACAGATTCCGGAAGGTATTATTGCCCTCGGTCCATTCAGAGAGGTTCTCGACAGACGCGTCTACCGTTCCGAAAGCTATTTCAGATTGAAAGAGAACACTTTAACATTGATTCATCCGGAACGTGAACTACAGCCATTGTTAGGAATTAAATGAATCGAAGTTTTTCTGCGGAAGCATAACGATGGTAGTGAACGGAATTGAATCGTTCATTTATGTTTGAACATTGTTTCTCAATTTTTATTCAATCTTGAGGGATTGGAGCTGGTTGAAAAGGTGATCAATGTAAATACTCAGTTTTTGTTTGCAAAGCCTCCTTCAATTAACAAGTCGCGAGTAGCTAAATTTCTGCAATGCAACGAAATCCCGACAAATGTGATGTTTATGTTTGTTGATTGTCTGCTGTTTTTAATATACAGGGTGCGGCAAAAGTGAGTTAACCGTTTCGCATATGAAGGGGAAAAAGCAAAAATAATTGCATATGAATTTATTTTCGCACCACTGCTACATGCGCACAACTCAACTCGCTACGTTCGGGCTGCCTCCTTTCGCCCTACGTACGATACTAGCCGAGAATACGCGCCTGCGTGAATACCAGACAGTGTAAACTGCCTTTGGCCGCACTCTGTATACATTCTTCCGAACTTTTGGCTTACAAAACAAATGTTAGCAGGAGTTGGTGGCGGGCTGCCATACAATTCGCTGAATCATATGAAAGCCTAGGGGAAAACCTACAGTAAAAAAACCCTGGCTCCCCGCATAAGTGTTGTTGTCTGTACAAAAATTAGCTTAAATATATTTAAGGTAATTCTTTATTCAAGAGTGCTCTTCTATTAATAAATACAGAGGCTTCTTTGAATTGAATACCTAAAATAAGTATTAAATTTGTTTGAAATTTATAACCCATTCCAAGAAAGAATCGGAAACATCAAGAATAGCCCTAAAACCATTTTTAAACATATATGAAAAAATTATTGATGAGATGAGGTATTGTTTTTTCTGTATATCCACATTCACAACTCACGCTTGGAACTGAATTCCATCTAAATAGCTCGCTATTGCTATAACCTGGACCTGTTCTCAAACGATTAAGAACTGTCGAAATTTATCTTGCAAGATCAAAAGAGTACCACATAATTGTTTATCGCTAATGTCCATAAAGAAAAACGTAGTATTCCAGAATGGTTTATGTGACTTCAATCTGGGAATTCAAATTTTTGGAAAGTATGAAATAATTGGAAATAAATTTGTAAAAGAATAATATTTGCTCCAAGAATTCAGAACTGCAGTAATTATTCTCATAGATGTATCCAATTGTGCATCCATTTTTTTGTGTAAGTGCTCTATTAAACCAAACAGAGCATCAATATTCAGCTGCAAAAAAGACTAACGTTTAAGATGCTGAGCGAAGAGTGGAAGCATCAGCACCCCAAGATGATCCAGCTAATTTCTGAAGAATATTATTTCTAGTTTTCAGTTTCAGATGCAGATCCTTTGAATAAGCCTTGTAATAAAAAGATCAATCTAATTCAACTCCTAAGTTTTTAGGATAGAAATTATGTTCAATTGAAGAATCATTAAAAGTTACAGCTAATTTCTTTTATTTCTCAGGATTATTCAGATGGAAACAAGATACCTCTGTTTTGTTGGGATTGGGACATAATCGCCACTTCTTCTTCTTCTAATGCATATTCACTAATGAATGTTTGCGACCACACGATTCATTTCTATCCTGTCTCTAGCTGTATGTATTAGGCTTTCCACTGTTCAAAAGCCCGTCCACTGTTCGCAAGCCCGTCCACTGTCTTATGTTACGTAGCCATGACATCTTTTTCCTTCCCATTCCTCTCCTTCCTTCAATCTTTCCCTCGATAATCAATTGTAGAAGCTGGTATTCGTGTTTCGCATTATATGCCCTAGGTATGCAGTTTTTCTTTTTTTTGATCGTCAGCAGCAATTCACGTCCATTATTTATTCTTCGTAGGACATTTTCGTTGGTCACTCGGGCCGTCCATGGGATTTTTAGTACGATATACCCACATCTCGAAGGCTTCTATTCCATTCATCGCGACCACCTTTAGTGTCCAGCTCTCCACACCGACCAAATGTGACACCTCACGAATCTAACTCTCAGGTTTAGGTTAAAGTCCGCATTGGTAAGAATACGCTTAAATTTCATGAATGTGTTGCGGGCATTCTCTATACGACATTTTATTTCCAGGTCAGATGTCCAGTCTTCAGTGAGCCATACTCCAAGGTATTTAAACTTATTCACACGCTCAATTAATGACCCATCAGATGTTAGTTTTGCATTTTTGAGTCTATCAGGTTGACGAGTAATGACCATATATTTTGTTTTTTTGGCATTTATTTTAAGGCCCATTCTCTCGCTGTGTTGTCCTACTACGTCGACAAGGTTTTGAAGATCATTCATATTGTCAGCAATCAAGACCGTGTCGTCCGCATAGCGAATGTTATTAATCCATGTTCTGTTGACTTTAATACCCCTCTCAACGTTCTCAAGTGCCCCTTGGAAGATTTTCTCAGAATACAAATTGAACAACAGAGGTGAGAGAACACACCCTTGCCGGACTCCTCTGCAGATTTCAACATTATTGCTTTGTTCTCCATCGATCTTTATGTGAGCAGATTGTTTCAGATAGAGATTTTCAATGCAGCGAATATCTTTGCCGTCTATATCCATTTGCCTCAGAATTGTTACTAATTTATGATGTTGAACTCTATCAAAGGCCTTCTTGAAGTCTATGAAGCATAGGCATACATATTTCCGCTGATCGTGGCAGTTTTGTTTCAGTACTTGTGTTGCTACTAATGCTTCCCGAGTTCCCAGGCCTTGTCTGAATCCGAATTGCGAGTCGCTGATGTTTTGCTCACATTTTCTGAATATTCTCTGATGAATTATCTTGAGGAACAGTTTTAAGGAGTGGCACATAAGGCTGATAAGTCTATGATCTTCGCATTTCCTAGCGTTATTCTTTTTTGGCAAAGGTATGAAGGTAAATGACAACCATTGAGCGGGATATTGACCGGTTTCATATATTCTATTGAAGAGCTTGTGAAGAACTGTTACCCCTTTGTCGTCAAGCAGTTTAATAAGCTCTGCAGTCATCTCATCGGGACCAGGTGCTTTGTTATTTTTCAGTGTGCGGATGGTCCTTTCTATTTCTGCTTTTGTTATTGAGGGTCCTGATAGATCATCCTCCGTATCTTAATAAAATAATTCTTTGAAATTTCCAAATCAGATGGTAGTATGTTTCCTAGAGTATGGAATTCCGAATGGTGGTAAGCTATAGCAATGTCATCAGCAACAAAAAATTTCTGAGATGATGTCGTGGGTAAATTACTGAGATATAAGTTGAAAAGTAAAGGAGCTTGAACCGATCCTTGTGGAAGACAGTTTCTCAATGTTTTGAAATTGCTTCTATTATTGTCAACAAAAACACGAAATATTCTATCAGATAACATATTTTCTAATAATATTACCATTCTTCTTACTTCAGATGGGTATAGAGTTTGAAAGTAAATCCATGCCGAACATAAATCAATGAAAGCAGCTCCTGTTTTCAATCTTTTCTTGAAGACTGATTCTATGAAAGATGTAAGGCTCAGAACCTGATCAGAAAAATTTATATTTTTCTTAGAGCCTCTCTGGAAATGTTGTAGGCCATTTTCTATGGAAGATGCAATTATAAAAAGAATTAACCTTTTTAATATATTGGAAGGAACACTGTAAGGATCACACGGATTTTTCAATGAGTTATATTTATGTTAAAATTGTGAGGAATCAAACAGAGGGTCTAGTACGATTCAGCTCGTTTTCGAGAACCACAGTTTCATAAATTATCCTCTGAATAGTAAATGTCTGATATAACTGGTTGAAGTGATGCGACATCAAATAATGGAAAAATGAGAATTTTTTGAAATTCATCTTGAATGGTCTGGAAAAGAATTTTCTGGGTATTCATGTAATATAAATTAGTACAAAACAGGATAGAGAGCAATGTCAAATCCGACTTCTGCATGATAACTTTGTAGTAAGATTAGCAATTACTATAAATTCATTAATGGAGCTTGTTAATTAGTGAAAAACGATATGATATCAAATTTTGTAGAAATTGTGTGAAGTTATCTGTATTCTAAAAAAATAAATTTGAATGCAAAAGGAAAAAATTTTAAGAGCGATCAATAAGTCCCAAACCTAACTACCAGATTGCGCTACTAAGAAAATATCCATATGATTTTTCGAAAGAACCAACCATCAAATAATTACTGGCCTCATTAAATAACAATTAATTCACTATTTTTCGAGCTACAGTGACTTTTTGGCGCTTTTATTTCACCCGAACAGGATGGTCTGTTTGCCCGAATGTCTGTAATTTTGAATATCAGCCGAAAATGGTCTCAATCGATTGTTCGACTCCTGATGAAGAATTCGATGAAAGTTAATGTACCTGCTGCCGTCTGGCCGGTTGTATCCCTCTCTAGCATCCAAAAGGAATCAGCTAGAGGTTATCAGAATAGGTTAATTGTCCAAACATCTCGGTCAAGTTCGTTATTGGGCCATTTTCGTCAGATGGTTCAGTAGTTATGAGCATCTGAAATTTTGTTTCAATAACTACTAGAATATACATCCGATAAGTTGATTTGGAATGTTATTGAGGGAGGCTGAAACGAAACGGCTTTCAAAATTTCGCAGAAATCGTCACGCTAGAATCTTTTTAAAAATTCCAAAAAAAAATTTTCAATACTCAATATCTCCTAAGACTTCATTTAAATTTAAATAAAAATCCGTATATTTATTGAGGTTACTCATGATATCTTACTCATCCTCAAATTCTCATTGTCGTAGCTATCCTTCTGAAGATATGAACATTTTCTTCATTTACTCAAGAGAAAAAAGAAATGTCATGAAGTCCGAGCTTTGTCATTGAAAGATTCGCCATCGCAGATCGATATTCGTTTGACAACTTGCGGACCTAGATATCAGTTCAGTTGGCGTAATATAAATCAAAATTTTCATAGAATTCATAGAGGTAGAATTCGATGTTGATGATGTCAAAATTCAGAAAAGCACAGACGTAATATTAATCAAAAATTTTTATCATAAAGAAAGAATTTGATGGCGTTGTCAAAACTCAGTAAAGCAATGACGTAAGTTTTTAGGAGAAGCATAGAACAAAATTTGGTGAAAATTATGAGTAGTTATTTTCAAATTGAGATAAAGGTTTGTTTATTCATTAGGCTTTCATATTTGCATCACATTGTCCCAAAGTACGGAAAAAGACTATTGTTTGATCAGAGAGCTTATTGATTTTTATTTCTTAAAAGGATGGTCTGTTTGGTTTAATATTGCACATACACAAAAAATCGATGCACAATAGAATACATCGATGACAATAATTACCTGCTGCCCTGTAAGATCTACACCGGTTCATTGGTTATCAGTTTTGTCTAACATTGCCCCTTCCCATTTTCGCAGACAGACTGCAGCTCTGAATTCTTTGAGAAAATAGCATTCTTTTCCTAATTTATTTCCAATTATTTCATACATTCCACAAAATAGAGTTCCCAGATTGAGGTCACGTAAACCATTATGGCATAATACGTTCATCAATATGAATATTAGCCCCCCGTCACCAAGCTAATATTTGTTTTGTAAGCCAAAAGTTCAAATATATATATATATTAAAAACAGCAGACTATTAACACACATAAACATCACATTTGAATATTGTCGGAATTTCGTTGCTTTGCAAAAATTAAGTCTGGGGAAAAACATGGTTCGAGCCTAAACTCAGCTTCATCCTTATCGGAAAACATCTTGTTTCCTGCTCAATATTATCTGAAATGATATCAAATATGAAGCATGTCGATAAAGTAATCAGAGATGGTAACTGAAAATTCAATCCAACCCACTCAGAACCCAAATCAACACAACGAAGTACACTTGAAGAGAATCAAGAAACTTTTCTGGAAATCCTGGACATACAAAGAACTCGGCTCTCAGTTCCCTCATCTCCGAAGGTTTTCCAGAAAAATTATCCGAGAGCACTCTTCGATCCAAACATACCAGCCATGATCAAAACATTTTAAGGATTGAACTTTCACCACATTCTTTTAGTCTTTTCCCGTTCTTATTCTTGCGGAAATAACGTTTTATGTTCGCCATAAGACAAATAGGATTTCCAGGCGCCGAACCGCTGACTGTTATTACATTAGGAAGATGGAAATCGGTTCAGTGTGTTTTCCACGATGCCCACAGGAATGATATATCTTTCTCAATTGACACAAAGAAGCGGTCGTAATTTGGTGAATTATACATTTGTGCATGGATCTCAAGTGGTTTCTTCGATATTTTACAGGGAGTCAATTCAGTGCTTGTACAAGTTTTGATGGGGTGAATCTTCGAGATATTTTCAGATAAAAATGGCATATTAACATGGGTCCGCAACGGCTTGGTTTCTGAGATCGGGGCATCGAAATTTGACAAAATTCTGGATCCTGGGTATATTGATTGTACAACTTTGTTTTTTGCAATACCCTAACATTTTAGGGTATTGTTCCTGGATCTGATTAAGAATAACTTTTTTGTGTCGTATTGTATGTTTTTGATTGAGAACACCTGTTCTCCATTCAATTTCACATACAAACAGTGCTCTGCTCTTAGTATTTTTCGCTAAAAGCAGACGTTTTGGACAAAAACAGGTTTGAACTTAAACCTGCGGTCGGAATTCTCTAATAGTTCAGTCAATCTGTCGAAAAATAAATCGGCAAAAAATGGAATCGAGGTCTGCATAGTACGATCTCTATGTTTCTGTGACTTGCATGATAAAGAAGTGACTTCGATCAGCTTTCTTGGATTCTGCATCATTTCTCGTGTTAAAATTTTGGAAAGTACAACGGTTTCATAACGTTCGGTAAGTCCAGTTTCTGATCAGGCAAGGTTTATTCAATTTTAAATTGCCTTATTCAATTGTTTTATATGGAGTAATTCATTTCCAATTATTTCATACATTCCACAAAATAAAATTCGCAGATTGAAGTCACGTAAAACATTCTGGTATAATTCGTTCTTCAATATGAACATTCACGATATAGAATTATGGAATATTGATTGGATCTCTTGTGAAATGTTCAATAAAGATCTGTGCTTTTTTTAAGTTTTCAACATCACACAGCTGTCGAGCTACTTTCGAATTTCATAGAACTTCAAACACTGTTCCCACTAATTGTGAGTTTATTCTACTGGGAGGCCCTAAGACTTCAGGTGATAATTTCAGAACTACCTTCAGCATAGTCAAAGTGGAATGCGTTAGTCTCATTCACAAAAACCACGGAATACTTGCCCATCGGGAAATCTATTGTATCAGGTAGAACCGTATGTTGCTGTCGGAATTCCTGGTTTCCCAATTACTACTTGTTTACGAGTTCGACCCTAAAAGGTTATCCTGTAGACAGGGATTTAGGTATTTGGGGGCAGGCTTGAAACGAACAAGAAAGCCATTATTCCAGTCCTTATATTTATGACTACGTCTTGGAGTTCGTTAAAAAGTAATTTATTATTCGGCATAGTACTCCATCTCTCATTTCTCGACATTCTTCAAATCCGGCACTTGCTATTTTATTCATAATATCATTTCCATAAATTTCGAATGATGCAATGCCGCTGGCGCAATCGAGAAATGATTGGAAATTCATGTATTTATCGATCAATATGGACGATTTCGTCGAATATGCATGGTGCCGAATATTGCAGTTTATTCGGAAAATTCTACGAATCCAGCAGAGGATTATCCTAGTGTCGTTCATTGAATTGCAGTTCGTGAAAATTGCTTTTTGCGGAATTGAAAACGTTGAGTTGTCACTAACGAGACAAGGTAATATACTCGTATTATGAAGTTTTCTGATTACAGTTTATTTGTATCATTAAAGACTTTTTATATTTGGTTTATTATCCGAGATGAAAGCAAAATATTTGAATTTGAAATCAACACAATCTATCTTTTATCTGAAAAATTCATTATTGGTCCATATTCTATAAATTTTTTATACTTTTCATAACAATGGTACCAGTTGGTACCAGTGAAATAATAATTCTTTAATGGCGTATGCACTGATTAGATTTTTTTTTACAGGTCTGGAAAGATAGGACTCCCCTTTTTATAGATGGTGTCATACAGTATTGATCTCAAATTGACAAAACAGTTTCGAGATTGAGATTTGAAGATATAAGCAAAATACTGCAGTGGGATCATTTTCGACTCGTCATCCCAAAGTTCCAGATATTTGGCAAAGCAATAAATGTGGATAAATCTTCGATAATTTCTGTCTTTATGCATCATAGTATTTATATATAATTTAAATTTCCTCAACTGAACGCAATAGTATCAAAAAAATGGTTTATTCAATAGATAGAATTAAAAACAATTGATTATTTCAAGACATAACAGCAATTCAAACAGATGCTAAATCTGAAATCTGGCAAAACAATTTTTGAAATTTTTAATATTTGATGAGGTATACGGAAGTCTCAAAATTTGATAAAATAATCGAAAAATTGCGGAAAAATTTGGTAAATATGAGAAAATAGCTATAATATTGTTGCTAGAACAAAATGGCGAGCGCGCCGGGTTTGAAGGATTATGATATCGCAATTCCTCTAATTGCTTGATATTGTGAGAGAATTTTCAGAAAATATCAGATATTATTCAAATCATAAAATTCCTGATTTAGAAAAAATGCACAACTATACACCAGAAGTAGCCAGGCGCACTGGACTCGACTTTGAAGGATTCGCGTAAAATACAAAACATTTTTCACCTTTGCCAGGTGATTTCTGTCGACAATGCGAGCAATTTCTTAATCAATTGATGCTGACGAATTGAACACACATCTAAAATAATCTTATTTTGTGGGCACGTAAAAAATTCAATTAACAATAAACGTGCGAATAACAGTTGGTAGATATTGAAAATTGAAAAGTCTCTGTTGACAGCTCAATGCGATTGATAACATTTTCTACAAATTTCCCTCACTTCACAAGCTTGAAAAAGGAGCTTTTTAAGTGTTTTCACTTGATGTATAAGGAGATGTGAATTAACCTACTAACGAAGATTCACTACACAAGGAAGTGGATAATTCTATGAATAATTTCAACTTGCATTGATAAAAGGAGTTAAAATCTATTTTTCCTAATTTTTTGAGATCGATACGGGAAAAAAGCACCTGAGCAGTACTTTTTCCAGAGTTTCAAGTGTCTTCCTCTATTTATTTCTGTATATATGTCTTGAAGGCTGAATAAACTTTTATTATTATTATTATTTTGGCTTGACTCTTCGATTTTCCCCACAGAATAAACATTGAAAACCACTTTCGATTCCAACAAACCAAATATCATGAACAGCACAAAAAGTTGATCTCAATTCACTAAAAAATCCTTTTAAATTAATTTAACATCTATCCGGATCCTGACACATATAAAATTTTAATTTCGAGTAAACAGCCGGAAAGAGCGTGCCAAAATTTCGTTTCAAGCGTGAAATGGCTCGTTCGTTGCGCGCTCAGGAAGCCGAATGAGCATGCTAAAATAATTTATGGCTGGGAATTTACCAGGCGTAAATATTAAATTCAATTCGGCATGTATGCAATTTATCCCGCATAAACTTTATACGATTTTCGTTATCGATTCTTATCTACTTGGATGCGATCGTCATGGGAATTATTGTGTTTGAAACTGCTACAGTTATTGGATGGAAAGTTTATTCTGGATCAGAGGGAATTGTCGAACTATTCGATATTGGATTCGTAAATGATGTTGGCAAGTATAAACTGGCATTTGAGAATGAATTCTTGAGAATTTATCCGGCTTATAGTGTTGTATTCATGCCCATCGGATGAATTCTAAACTTTATTATAGAAGAGAGTTTGCTGGAAAAGTATTTCTCTGTTTTTGTTGTTATATATGTATAATAGGTTACCAAATATTTCCCTTCCGCCTTTTTGTCTTTCGAATTTCGCGGCTATGTACAAAGTGCTACAGAGCTCGTAACTGGCAGTACTATACATAACTTGAAAGGTCCTGACATATCCTACAAAACGACGCTATGCATGATCAGTTTGGACATTGCATTCAACAGTTATAGACGTGTAAACATGTTCACTAACGCCAAAATTCACGCTATTTTAAAGTTTTCCTTCGTTAAAGGCAAATCCGCTAGAGAAACGTTCCGTGAGATTAATGGTGTTTTGGGGGATGGTACACTATCAGTTCGAACCGCGGAGGAAAGGTTTCGACCATTCAGAGCCGGTGAAAACGACACCATGGATAAGCCAGCTAGCGGAATACCTGTGACGACAAATGCCGATCAAATCATGGAATACATCGAGTTAGACCGACATGTGGCATCTCGTGACATCGCCCAGAAGATGGGAGTTAGTCACCAAACCATTTTAAACCATCTGCAGAAGGCAGGATACAAAAAAAGGTTGATGTTTGGGTGCCGCATGGTTTGACGCAAAAAACCTTCTGGGCCGAATCAACGCCTGCGAGATGCTGCTGAAACGGAACGAAGTCCACCCATTCTTGAAGCGGATAGTGACTGGCGTCAAAAAATGGATCACATACGGCAATATCAAGTATAAACGGTCGTGGTCGAAGGCAGGTGAATCGTCCCAAACAGTGGCCAAGCCGGGATTGATGGCCAGGAAGGTTTTGCTGTGCGTTTGGTGGAATTGGAAGGGAATCATCCACTATGAGCTGCTCTCATATGGCCAGACGCTTAATTCTACCATCTACTGCGAACAACTGGACCGCTTGAAGCAGACAATCGACCAGAAGCGTACAGAATTGGCGAACAGGAAGGGTGTAGTGTTCCACTAGCACAACCCCAGACCATACACTTGGGAGGTTTTATCGCATCCACCATATAGCCCGGACATAGCGCCAAGTGATTACCACCTGTTCCTGTCCATGGCGAACGCCCTTGATGGTGTAAAGTTGAACTCAAAAGAGACTTGTGAAAAGTGGCTGTCCGAGTTCTTTGCAAATAAGGAGGGGGGCTTCTACGAGGGAGGTATGATGAAGTTTCCGTCTAGATGGAAACAGATTATCAAACAACACGCCGCATATTTGAACTAAATCCGGTCACTGTAACACTTTATAAAGCATTGAATAAAGAGCAAAAAAGCGGAAGGGTTATATTTGACAATCTATTGTTTTTAAACGCTCGCAACGCGTTCGCACTGAGCACATACAAAACTATTGTATATTTGTCGACCCTGTACCTATTGGAATCAACATGTGATACATTTTTGGAATCAGCTCAGCTAGAGTAATCTGGAAATGGAGACGAAATAGTTCAATAAAAAAAAAAAATGACGATGATGTCATTACTCGAAAATAATTCACGCTGTATATTAGATTATTATTTTAAAATAAGGTAAATTAAAATAAAAATCGATGTGTTTCAGGATTATTTCTTAAAATGGTCTGATTAGCTAAAAATGAATTTGTTCCATACTTTACGGATACAATTTAAATGTACTATGTAATTCGAAATGTCATTCAAACAGTTCTTGTGAAAATAAGTAACGTACCTATGTAAAGTACACAAATGTGCGGAAAAAACCCGTCGTTTGTATTTAATTGTAGTTTTCAATAATTGAATTATTTCTAATAAAGTAATTAAAAGAGTTATAAATTCAAGTTTGTTTTGTTCTCCACAATAAGTTGGATTTGTAGGTATCTATTACATGTATGAATCTATGAGGTTATTCGGAAATTAATATCGTTTATTTCCCAGCAGAAGATTCAATTGTATTGTTTACCCAACCTCACACTTGTGCCTTTTTGTGCCATTTTATTATGCTTAGAGAGCTCATTTAGCAAGGCTTGTGTGTGAAAGAGGATAGGCTACGAATCAATGGAACATTTGTAACGGAGCATTTTTCCGAATGCGACTTAAAATTAATTCTGAAGCAATAGATGGCGCTCGGATAGAGTTTGTTGCTCAGTTTCCCAGCTTGTTCTCTTTAATCTATGCCAAAAACGTATTTTGATATCGAAATCCTCATAGTATTCCTACCCTGCCGTATGCTCGATTTTTTGCTTCTGCGGTTTTCACCTCCCATTTCATGTCATTCGCATGTTGATATGTGACTGTCTGAATAACTCTATAGTTCATTCACCAGACCGAGAAAGCCGTCAATAAGGAGATCATCTGATATAGCACCCCCACTCGAAACCTAATATCGATTCATCCTGCTCAATTCAACTGGAATGAAATAGGTTTTGCATGCTACCAACAGCAGTTTTACATTCGCCCGATGTACCGACATTTGCGCCAAGTTGCTGCGTTCATGATAAATTGCCTCCATGATTTTGAGATAGGAAACATGCCAGCGCAACTGCCAATTTCAAATGGCTTATTCTCGATATACACTTATATCTGAAAATGTTCTGAGTGTGTTTGTGGATATTTATGGCCTTGCCCGAGGGCAAGGACGGAATGCTTTCTGCTCTGCTCTCTCAAGTTTTAATGTAATTTATTATTATTACCAACATGGACCCTTTCACAGCAAACTTTGTCGATGTTTCCATTTTGTTAAAATTGGAACGTGATTGGAGATTATTACCTCTCGGTTCGTGAGCTGGAGGCCATTCAGTGTCCGAAGAGCAGAAAAGTGTTCTCGGTTCGTGATTTAGATCACTGGTTTATTGATTTCAGCCACTTCGCGCTAACTAAAGAAAATGGAGATACTCTTGATATAGAGCTCTTCATAAAAGGATATAATGATAATCTGTACGTTAGATGTTCTTCAACTGGTGATGAAATACGAAATTTGGTACATTTTTTTGGGGGAGCAACGAGCTATGTTTGGCTAAATGTCTTCAATTTTGGAATATTAAATTTGACCATTCTGGTTATGTGTTGATATTTCTATTTTATCTCTGTCACTTGATTCGGCCATTTTACGATCAAATTAGAACAATATAATTTTTAACGTTCAGATTCAAACGCACTAATAACTTATTTTGACAACTACTAACTTCTACAATGAATTTCTTGGACTACTAGATACCATTAAATTTTTCTTTGCTGTAGTAACTTTTCTGTTGATATAAAAAATATCGAATCCGATATATTTGTACTCGTAATCAAATGTTTCATTAAAAACCAAAATAATATATGGGGTGTCTAATTGCAAATTTTTAAATTGACATTACTTGGTGAAACCAGAAGTTCAAAATTGTTAAAAAATATGAAAACAAATAGGCAATTACTGTAGTATCCATCTTCCTAATGTTATTTTGATACTCAAATAATTCTATAGCTATTTACTGGATTCCACACATTTGCCCATCACTATATAATTAACAATTCAATACAGGGTCTTTCACGAGGAACCTCACCCATATTTATACGGGAAACTACTGAACGTATTTTCATGAAATTCAGCACTTATAAGTATTTCACGATGCTGATGAAATCTAAAATATTTTCAAGGCATGAGCACCTCCGGTTTTTCCGGAAATGACGTCAACTTCTGTTTTTCAAATAAAAACACCATTTTTTTATGGCAGAAATAGATTCTTTAGAAAATTTCAAGTTATTTTGATGTAATAATTTTCAGTTTTGGTTGGAAAATTCTCTCTGAGCGGGAAAATTTAAAAAAAAATCGAAAATAGAGCTCCGCTGAAACAAGAATAACTTCGAGGTTTTTGGATGGGAAATTTTCATTTTTGTGATTTTTCAAGATGTAAGATCGATGTATCCACTTTGAAAATCGAAATCGCGATTCATGATACAGGGGGTGAAAAAATCGCTTTCAAATTTAGGGATGACAAAATCGTGAAAAATCAATTTTTTCAAATTAGAACCCCATTTTTTTATGGCAGATATTGAATCTACGTTAAAAGATAATGTGAGTGTATGCATCACACTCTTGCCCTATAGTGGATATTTTCTGAGTTATTCACAAAAAACCGTTTTTCGTCTTAAATTTTCAGCTATTTCTTTTTCCTTCACGCCAAAAATATGAAATTTTCAGGAACTGTTACTTAAACCATGTTTTAGATCTGCCAAAGCCACCGCTGCTTCAGCTGCATGGGTGTACTGTACTAGGGACACACATATAGTAGAAAAATTCATAGCTTTTATAAAAATCCGAAGGCACTCACGGGCTCTTGGACTATTAGGCCAATCGACCGCTCGCTGTTCAAAAAGAACAGAAGAAAGGTGCAGAAGAATAATAATTCTACACGAGTTACAACATCAAAAATTTCTAGATCAAATTTGTTTCGAGGACAGACTCAAAAGTGTGATACAAACACAAACTTGTCGGACTTCTAACTATAAATTTGCTAACATAGAAAACCGGTAAAGTGAACCCCGAATTCCCATTAATTGGCTTCCTTTTTTCACCTAATCGAAAGAGAGACCGGTTATCGAATTTCTCGGAAATGGATTCAAATTGGCAATGGTTCTTTTACCTACAACTGAAACGAAACGAAAAAACAGATTTGCACAGATCAATTATTGTTTCTCTGATTGCATTCCAGCGTTTTATATTCGAGGTTTAATTGAATCTATGCTTTCAATTAATTCGTTACCTCTCTATTTATTTCGTAGCTTGAAAGGAAACATTGAAAAGGTTTCGGATCCTTTGAAACCAGGCGATTCGTTGGGATCGTTAAAAAATTGCTGGGGAGAAGAATTCAAGAGCATGATGGGGAACTAGGAGTAAACTCATTGATCCGTTACTTGAAGATGTTCCCTTCGTTTTGTCTTAATTTTTTCAGTTCATTCGATATTTTCATTTATTTTTCCATCATCTCAAATTGAATGGGCCATGACAAAAGGCGTTTTCTGAAAAAAAAAAGTTCAAAGACTTATTTTACAAAAAGTTATTTTTTCATCCATGTAAGTTACTAGACATACAAATCGTAAAAGATTACAGCAGGATCCAAACAACCGAAAATATAATTCAGTAGATATGAGTACAAGTGATTTGGCTAGAATCATTGGATTATTGGATGAAAGTTCGTCATAGAATAAACAGGAAAAATTCTACCATATAGTAGTTGATGAGTTAGCAGGGCGAGGTGGTACATCAGTTGATTGCCTTATAGATTATTTCAAGATTGAGAAAAATATTGAATTGAATATACCGTGTAGACCGGTATGAAGTTAGCGTCCAGATACAAATGTCGCGATAGGAAACATTTGTTCTGAACGAGCCTTTTTTTTTGTTTGTTTGCAATAACATCTGTGAAACATATTTAGTATATATCAAGTCATTGAGCAGACAACATCATATCTTTTCATAGCGTTAAAAAGGTCAAATTTGTACCAGACAGTGATGATTTGCGGAAAGAATTAATTTTTTGTTTTCATTTGAAAAGAAGTGCTGCAGGGTCACATCGAATGCTTGTCGAGACATATGATGATCATGCTCTATCAGAAGCACCAAGCAAAAGACGGTTTCAACGGTTCAGAAATAATGATTTTGATGTGAGAAATGAAGAACGTGGGAGACCACCAAAAAGTTTAAACGCCGAATTGCAAACGATATTGGATGGAGATGACACTTTTAATCAAAAGCAAATGGCAGAAATGTTAAATGATGCACAACATAAAATTTCTGTCCGTTTGAAAGCTATGAGAAAGATCCAAAAGTGTGGAAAATGGGTGCCACATGAATTGAATGAAAGACAGATGGAAAACCGAAAAATCACTTGTAAAATTTTGCTTCAAGGACACGAAAGAAAATCGGTTTTGCATCGGATTGTTAATGGCGATGAAAAATGGATTTATTTTGAGAATCCTTAACGAAAAAAATCATGGGTTAATCCGGCACAATCATCAACATCGACTGCAAAACCAGATCGATTCGGCAAGAATACAATGCTGTTTGTTTGGTGCGGCCAGAAAGCTGTGGTGTACCACAAGCTCCTAAAACCTGGTAAAACCGTGAATACTGATCGCTACCAAGAACAAATTTTCAATTTGAACCATGCATTGATCGAGAAACGACCGAAATGGGCTAGTAGAAACGGCAGGGAAATTTGCTCCATGACAATGCACCTGCACACAAAGTAAAACCGGTTCAGGATACAATCAAAACACTTGGCTGGGAGCTGCTACCCTACCCGCCGTATTCACCAGACTTAGGTACTTCCGACTACCATTTGTTTTCATCGATAGGACATGCACTGGCTGAGCAGCACTTTGATTCCTACAAGGAGGTCGAAAATTGCGTGGCTGGTTGGCAATTTTATTTGCGTGGTATCCACAAATTGCCAGAAAAGTACTCAAAATGTGTAGAAAACAATGCTCTTTACTTTGAATGAAATGTTTTTTAGTTTCCCATTAATTATTAGTGTTTGATTTCCACAAAAAGACGTTCATTTCATACCGGTATACCTGATAATCTGATATTCAATCGACCATGCTGTTTGGTTAATTTATAAATTATGGTCTGAAATAGGAAAAATTATCACTACCAGTCGCCTTTTCTTGAGTTCCTGGAAATCTGAAATTTATAGATGGATGGACAATATTCCGGTAGACAAGAGAACAATTAATTTGTGAGGCAAGTCATCCGGGCAACCTATTGGTTGGAACACTAAGTGTAAAAAGATAACCGGAACGCTGGAAATTGGCATGCATAGTTCCAGTGTTTGAATCGGGTAGTAAGCTGTGCGTTGAGAACTATAGACCAATAAGTAAGCTGTCTATCTTTGAAAAGTTGTTTGAATCTTTGCTAAATCCCTATTTGTTCCATCTTGTGAAATGTCAGATCATTCCTGAGCAACATGGCTTCTTCATAGGGCGTTCCGTGGAGACTAATTTGGCGACTTTTACTGAGTTTTTGTTGGGTAGCCTCAATGAGGGAGCCCAAGTAGACGTTGTCTATACAGACTTTAGTAAGGCATTTGATAAAATATCTATTCAGATACTTATCACAAAATTATACAGTGTTGGAGTGTGCGGATCTCTCTTGAGATGGTTTGAGTCCTACTTAATAATAGTAATAGGTCACAGTATGTATCTGTTGCGGGATTTGAGTCGCGGTATATGTCTGCTTCCTCTGGGGTGCCGCAGGGATCTCATTTAGGACCTTTATTGTTCATTGTTTACATCAGTGATATAGTAAAATGCTTCAAGATATGCAGAATATTGTTGTTTGCCGATGACTTGAAGATTTTCATGAGGATTCGTAACTCAGATGACTGCCAGCTTTTGTAGGAGGATGTTGAAAGCTTTTCGATGTTTTGTGCAGGGGGCTGATTTGTTCCTAAATGTTAGCAAATGTCACATAATTAGTTTCACCAGAAATAAAAATCCGGTGATCTTCCCTTATTCAATTATGGATTCACCACTGACGCGTCTATATCACGTACGAGAGTTGGGTGTAACATTTGATTACCAACTGAAATTCAATTTACATATTGACAATATTGTGACATCTTCAGCACAGATGCTTGGCTACATATTGAGACAGAGTCGATCGTTTTCCAACAATAGATCCGTTATTGCCCTTTATTGTTCATATGTTCAGTAAGTTGAACTTTGCTTCGGTTGTATGGAATCCCCACTATATAATCTATATAGAGCGACTTGAAAAAGTCCAAAAGAAATTTCTCCGTATTATGGCGTTTAGGTGTGGTTTACGTTTGAATAGGAGTGATCCTGGATATTATGTTATAAGGTTGAGACATTTCAATATGATAAGTTTGGAAAACCGCCGAAGGATGAGTGATGTATTTTTGCTCATAAGTTGCTCAGTAATCGATTGAATCCCCTTGGCTTATCTCGCAGTTTGCCTACATGCTCATTGAGGAGGTTAAGACAGTAGGACACCTTCGTCCTGCCCTTGAGGGCTACTAACAGCTCCAAAAATTCCCTATTATAAGGGTACTTGAACGTTGCAACCATTTTAGAACTACAATAGATATCTTTCATCTTGATGAGAAAGCAGTTAGGAAATATTTAAGATGTTACTACCTGATTTTTTCAAATGGTTTGGGGGTGAAATTATGTAGTGGAAAATGCAGTGTATTCGTTTCCTTTTTCTTTCTTTTTCTCACTATAGTATTAAGTTTACACTAGTTTAGTTTGAATAATTGTTGTGTACCTCTGTAATTACTCAATTTATTTGTGAACATTCTTCTGGGTATTTATTTACCTGTGTATGTTTCCCTGTTGAATAAATAAATAAATATCCACTCATTCGAACAGATAAACTACAGCTATCAATTTACCAAATAAAGAAATTTCCGAACTATTATTAATCAACATAACCAAACATAGCAGCTCTAATTCAATAAAACCGTACTTAATGATTGGCCGAGAGTACGATGAAATAATCAACACTATGCTAGGAACTTCTTCAACGATGGAAATTAACAATCCGTCAACCTAAGCGAACTCTTCTTCCAATTAAACATTTACCAATTGTACTTTTCATTACTGACATTGACAATTATTTTTTTTTAAATTACAAAGTTGAAAAATCATTTTTTCTACGGACCTCCCAATAAAAGTCACAAAATCATGCATTAATGACCCATTTTAATGCAAAACTCAATTAGATTAGTTTTCTAAATTTTTTCCTATTGTCACGTGTATATAAAATATGTAACTTTAAATTTTTTATTTGAAGGTCGCTTTGATATTCGGAGTATACGGGGCATTGCGAAAAGATGAGTTGTATAAGTTGCAGATAAATGATGTGCAGGATATGGCTTGAAATTTTTAAAAACAGTTAATTCATCCAAAACGCACTCGAAAAGGATATTCACTGTGGTGAGTAATGAGGAGCGTACACTTTTGAATCTAATCAAGAGATTTATATCATTGAGACCAATTCACACTCCGCACGAAAAATTTTTCCACTTTTACAAGAACTTTAAATGCTCAATACAGCCAGTAGGAATCAATACGTTTTCGAAATTACCATCGTTAATTGCAAAATTTCTCAAATAAGAACAACCCAATCTGTATACAAGTCACTGTTTTCGGCATTCTTCTACATCTATACTTTCGGACAGTGGAGCAGATTTTGCAGCCATCAAACGGCTTGGAGGATGGAAATCAACATCTGTTGCAGAAGGGTACATCAAAAACTCGATGAAAAATAGATTAGAAACTGCTGAAAAAATTTTATGCGATAATCGTTCGCCAGTAATTAATACATCAGCTCCCACCAGTTCCACACATTCCTTATCGCAAATCGTCAGTAACGATGTAAATGTGAACTATTCAGAATATCACATCTCGAAAATTCCGTCTATGAATTTTACGAATTGTTCAATTGGAACCACAAATATAAATATGTCAAAGTGAGCATCGAGATTTTCATTGTCAAATTTTATATTGTGAGAAATAAAATTTATTTGAACAAATAATTTATTTCTAACTCATAATGAGATCGACGGAAAAATCTTGTAATCAACTCGTTTATTAATCTAGTGATTCTAGTCTCAAACATTAACACGCTCGCTCCGCTCACGTCTTAAAATATCTCGACTGTTAATCGCTATCATTAATAAACTAGTTCATTAAATAACTATAACGAATTTCCCTAGGGCCTTAATACATCTTGAAAATTTTTGTCATAAAGAGCGTATTACTTGAGGATTATAGCGATCATCAAACAACACCCTTTCTCTAGGATAAAATTATCCCTGTATTAACAATGCCCTAGGGATTTTACCACTTTAAGTTTGGCCAGTTTACATGTTTCATCGTTGAGAAACCAATGTCACAATAAGAACTTCCTCACTAAAAGTGGAATGAGTGAAATAGTCAACGATATTTGCAACCCAACAAAAAATATTTCTTTTTCCACCATCGGTAAACAGAGGAAGATCCATCCCCCTTCGTAATCATAAAAAATATATGCCCCAAATTCGACCCAGTCCTTGCTCTACCGTCGATTCCAACCTTCCGTCAGATACATCAAAAAAAGTTAATTTCACGACAGATTTCATCCAGCCGTGCACGAAACAGACCAGACAAAAAACAAATCCCCTTTTTTTCGAATCGTTTCGTGCGAGTTTTCACAGGACGTTATAATTCGGAATTATTAATATTCACAATTTAATCATAACATGGCAGGGTTCCGTTTGCTGATTAAAAACAAATATATAAGCGAATTGTTAGCGGAATTAAATGACAACACGCAACGTTCCAAATGAGTTCATACAGTGTGGTGATATGTGTTGTAACTGTCGGTTATCTATTGAGGAAGGAAAGTGTAAGCGGCTGGTTACATTTCCTAATTTATTGACACACTTTCATTACCATATTTACACTGGTGAAAAATATCTACGCCACTGGTCAGTCTTGGTGTCGCTTCCATACCGTCGTATACCATCATTTTCCTCTTTTTTGATGAAAATAATTTATTTGAGAGGTTTATACGCGCTTCTTCCTTTTTTAAACTACTGGTTGTAGGCCTGATAATTTTCAGGCCGAAAATGGATATTGATGAAGAATATTTAGCCGAAAGGATGGTTCGGTCGGCCGTATCTCTTTCAATCCCGAGTTGATGACAAAGTCAAATAGTTCAGGAGGTTTGAGCATCTGGCATTTGCTATTCTCTATAAGTCCTAGAATATCCATCGGATCAAGTTGATGTATTTTCATTAAAATTATGCTTCAATTGATTTTAATAATCTAACAATAAAATAATTTTAACTTATTGGTCATAATTACTATTCGCGCTATGAATCAAAAAAATTGATCAAAAATTCAAAGTATAGTATGTCAGATAAAAGTCCGTATGAAGTTTGCAACAACGGAAAATTCTCGTCGGCTGAGGCTTCAATTTCCTGCTGGAACGTTGCATTGGAGAACTTCGAAAAAGTAACGAAGTTTCTTAGTTTGCGTGTTCCTAGCTTTGGCCATAAAGTGATTGCCTTCAAGTTTGCCCTGCAAAACGAATTTTTATGTCTCGTAGCTATCGAAGTTTATGAAATACAGAATCTAATTAACTCTAGAATGAAAGAAATTACATATCAATTTATGCTCATTGTCTGAATTATCCTCTGAGAATTATTATTTTTGTCGGCTTGTTCAAGTATACACGGCGAGTCTTTACCACTGCATTAATTTTAAACATAGGTTCTTGAGATCAAAAGAAAGACTTTTATCTTATACCGTTTTTCCATATTCAGCTGCGTTAAAAGTTATAAGCATTTTAACTTTTCACATTGGGCGAATACCCCTCTGTAGTCCAGTTTAGTTTGAAAGAAAATTACCTTCCACAGCATCCACTACTGAATTTTAATTGTTTAAAAACATTATTTTCCCTCTAAAAAATGATTCACTCACTCATGTTGTCACGGTTCTGACGCGTGAATGGGAGGACCAGTTCAGTTTCAGTGCGACGCCAATGGATATTTTTCATTTGACTCGGGAAGCGAAAAATTGTAGTGGTTCTTCAACTTTTTTTCTTTCGCGCCTGTGATAGCCTGACATATGTGTGGGACATCGGAATGTTATTCTTTCGTGTGTCATTTAGAAATTGTTTTTCAACTTTGAAAGAGATATATGTGTACCTTACCTTTTGAATCTTCGTTTTAACGTATCAAGTTTTCAAAGTTGATATCATATAAGTTTTGAAAAAGGAAATTACAGTGTTTTATTATCGTACCTGCCTGTAATTTTATACATTCTGTCAGATCGAAACCATACTTAGTGGAAAACCATACATTAGGCCTACATTTCACCACGTAAGTTGAAACACTTCAGTTATGAATTATTATTTGTGCCAATTTTATTTACAATGTAAAACTTTCTTATGTCTCACACATTGCGTTTTGCTTGTTTGCAGAAGGCCTTCTTCTTTCTTTTTACTACCGTTCCGAGAGTTGTTCCTGAGGATCAGGAATAAAACCTTATTATTTCCTTTTGCGTTGTACTGGAGTTCGTGATTTTGGCAACATCCAAGTTGATGGTCGTCCTGTTTGAAATTGTCTACCTTCGAAACATTCAGGTCAGATCTACATATCTATTGTTTTTAATGGCTGAAATTCCGATGCTGCTCACTGCCCTTCCATAATAACTGTATCGGAAAATTTTTACCATCCATCTGAATTAGTTTGAATCGGATCTATTCCTTAATTTTATTGCTAATTTGTTCGATAAGTGTAATTTTGTTATATCTATATAGTCGATAGTTGAACAAGTGATAAAGTATAGGGTAAATTTTGTTGAACATCCTCATTATATTTTGTGAATGCTGTAAACCATTTATAACGTTAGAAAGGGCTCCTTTAATTTGATATAGTTTATATAAGAAAACTTCTTCCATTTTCAATTTTACGTATTTATAAGATCTCTTACGAATTTGAGTCAATATTTGTTATTTGGATGATTATAGAAAATTTACCCAGGGTTTTTTTTTACGGGGGTTTTTTTCCCTAGGCTTTTATGTGATGCGCCGAATTGTATGACACCCCGTCACTAACCCCTGATCTGTATGCTTTATTGTTTGCTAACTAAATATTGTAAACCAAAAGTTCAAAAGAATATATATACCCAATTTTCGTGATTTTCTTGTGTGTCCATCTAGTATTAGCAAGCTTTTTTTTTATAAATCACGTGGCGCCTTAAAGAAAGAAAATTATAAATTAAAATCTAACCCCGACCCTCAATTTAGGAAAAAAGGTGATAAATGAATTTATCTGCAGTAAAGACTAATGATTCTAGGAATAACAAAATACGGACCTTTAGTTCAAGTGATATTTGTTTTTCATGCAATC
Organism: Micraspis discolor; assembly: GCA_030674115.1. Classification (NCBI taxonomy): domain Eukaryota; kingdom Metazoa; phylum Arthropoda; class Insecta; order Coleoptera; family Coccinellidae; genus Micraspis; species Micraspis discolor. The sequence goes on from JARTUT010001740.1 coordinate 15,090,528, forward strand.
GAACCATTCTGTACAGTACTAGTGCGAAACCCATGAGAAATGGAATAAATCTATTGATGCCAACATATGCATGACTATAATCGAAAACCTTCTACAAGAGATCATTTCAATTGATATTGTCATTTGAATATTACAGGTGAGGATGCGATTTCTTTATGAAATTTCGACACCCTTTGAACGGGGAAAAATTTGGAAAAAAGTTTTAGAAAGAAAATATTTCCTTCGTCGTCAAAAATCTATGGTTAAATTAACGCAGTGGCAATTTGTGGATACCACGCCAATAAAATTGATCGTCTTTTAAAGCAAACCAACGAGGCACACAATTTCCGACCTCTTCTTAGGAATCAAAGTGCTGCTCAGCCAATGCGTTTCCCATCGATGAAAACAAATGGTAGGTACTCAGAAGGAGCCAAGTCTGATGAATACGGCGAGTGGGGTGCAGCTCCAGCCAAGTGTTTTGATTGTATCCTGAACCGGTTTTGCTTTGTGTGCAGGTGCATTGTTATGGAGCAAATTACCATGCCATGTCTTCTGGTCCATTCTGGTCGTTTCTCGATCTAAGAACGGTTCAAATTGATCATTGCTGGTACATCACACCTTTCTGGTCCCACCAATCACACAGCATTGTTTTCTTGCCGAACCGATCTGGTTTTGCAGTCGATATTTATTGTTGTCCCGGATTAACCCATGATTTTTTCCATTTAGGAATCTTAAAATAAATCCATTTTTCATTGCCAGTAACAACCGGATGCAAAAACCCATTTTCTTTCGTGTCTTTGAAGCAAAATTTCACAAGTGTTTTTTTGGTTTTCCATTGAATTCATGTGGCACCCATTTTCCACACTTTTGGATCTTTCCCATAGCTTTTAAACGGTCAGAAATTGTTTGTTATGCATTATTAAACATTTCTGCCATTTGCTTTCGATTCAAAGTGTCATTTCCATCGAATATCGTTTGCAATTCAGCGTCTTATATCTGAATCATTGAAACTATCTATTGTATTTTGCTTTTGATAGAGCATGATCACCATATGCTTCGACAAGCATTCGATGCGACTCTGCTGCACTTTTCTTCAAATGAAAACAAAAAATAAAGGCTCGTTCACAACAAATGTTCCCTATCGCGACATTTGTAACTTGACGCTCACTTCATACCGGTATACCTGCAATTTCTACCATGGTTCAAACGTAAAGTTGTCTAGGAAGTCATAACAAAACACTTAACCCAAATATTCGATAAATGCGGATCTTACGGCAACTAGGAGACCGTTATTACATTCTTCGAAAATCCTTTCAACTAGGTGTTCCCTACTTCTAATTTCAACCTCATAAACTCTTGTTTTCAGATATCCCCACACAAAATAGTCTAAAGGGTTCAAATCAGGCGATCTTTGTGGCCAAGCAATAGGGCATCCACGACCAATCCATCTGTTCGGATAATTTACATTCCGGTGATTTCTCACATTCAATGCAAAGTGAGGTGGTGCTCCGTCATGCTGAAAGTATATAGAGCGGATATGTACATTTTCCAATAGATTTGGTAAAATATTTTCCCAAATATCTAGGTAAATTTCACCATTTAATCTTTGCGCAAAAATGTGAGGGCCCATTAAATTTCCGTCTATTGTTCTAAGCCAAATATTGGCAGAAAATCTGTGTAATGTATCATGACTCTTCTTCAAATGCGGGTTGTCTATTGCCCATTCGTGGGAATTGTGGATATTAAAAATTCCAATCTTAGTGAACATAGCCTCATCGCTAAATAGAATACGAAAAATAGTTCGTTGGTGACTAATAACCCAGCGACAAAATTGTAATGGTTGGGGCAGATCTTGTGGCAACAGTTCTTGCACCTTTTGTTAGTGGTATGGGTGGAATTGTTCTCTCTTCAAAGTCTTGCTCACTTTGCTCTGCGAAATTCCTAATTCGGTACTAATTTGACGAGTACTAATAGACGGTTCCTCCTCCACCCGTTCAACAATTTGAATCGAAATTTCATTTTGAGTATCAATGTGCTCTGCCTTAATAGGATATTGCCCATGTTCTTTAGAATAATGGAATACTCGTCCGAAAGTACATTTATTTGGTTGACGTCGGTTGGGAAATCGTCTATGGTATTCCATTTTGACTTCATTTTCGTTATAAAAACCATAAACAAAAATCATATCCAAATATTCCGCATGAGTAAATAATTGAGGCATGTTGAAATACACTTCTTGTGATAGATTCTTTATGAAATATTCTCATTCTGTGGTTCACTGGGATGGTAACATATAAGCACTTTGTTCAGTTGAACAATGTCGTCAAAAAAATTGGACTCCTACTAGTACAAGTCTTTCCTCCACTCAAATCAACATATTCAATCGAACTTATGCGTCAAAACAATTTAATTCCCATCGAAATGTACTTCAATCCGAATTCCATAAATTAACCAGAGTGCCACAAAGAAAAGCCAATTACTCAAACAGAATGCGAACAAGGGACTCCCAAACTGAAACCGAACTTTATCTCTGGCTGTTTTCTGGTCTGAAAGGCAGCCGCTTCAAGCCATCAATGTCGGTTCCACTTCCTGCAGCACGAGTTTGAACTAAAACAAACTTCGATTCGTTGTTTTTTCGATTGAAAAAAGCCATAAAATACATGGAATATTTATCACCTTATGCCGGTGATACAGGGGTTTCGTAGACGAAAATTATCAAACCGAATGTCATATACGGGGAAATTGAATTTTGTTCACTTCTTATTGAAGGACTTATTGAATTAGATTAGTTGAAAAATTTGCAGAACTCCACCTTATTGTCTAGAAATGTACTTTGATTTGAATACCATTTTGACGCTTCACCTTATATAGGGTGAGTCTTTTACTACAACATTAATTTTAACTATAGATTTTTGATACCAAAATCCTTTTTTCAATACCAGTTTTTGAAATTCGGCTTCGTTGAAAAGATACAGGGTCTTGAAATTTCATAGAAAATTTTGATTTTTGCTTCGTAGTAGGTAATTTAGATGAATTCAAATTTTTTGGAGGTCTCAAACAAATGGAACACACATTGAAGATTAAACACACATAGCAGATTAGACCCTCTCGCTTTATCCTCTAATGTCTTCCAGATAATACATCACCAACTAGTAAAACCATTAAAACTGACCATATAATATGCAGTTATTAAACACATCCTAGCATTTTCTGTGTGCTTGAGCATTTCAGATGAATTCATCATTACGCATTTAGATTCCTGGAATGCACTGTTTCCAAGATATTCGACTTTGAATAATTTGAAATTTCAGAAAAACATTGCCCTTCTTCTTGGATCTAACCCTGACTAAAAAAAATCACTGAATCGAAATAATTCCACGTTGCCAGAGTTTTTCTGACCTTCACTACGGTTAACAAGATCCATTCGATAGTTCCAATTTTCGATGACGCGTGTCAGTATTTCCGGTGATATTTCTCCAATGACTCTTCCAATACCTCAATTGTAGTCCACTTGTCCATGTAGACTTTGGATTTCACATAACTCCAAAGGAAAAAAATCAAGTGGTGTGATGTCACATGATCTAGCCGGCCAATTGGCCAATTCACTGATCCGAACGTGAAATGATCTGCTAGCCGAAATGCTCTCGCAGTAAAGCCACAGGTTATATGGCAAGTGGCACTTTCTTGTTGGAACCACATTTCGTTGAGACCACGCGCTTCAATTTCGGGCAACAAATAGTCTGTTATCATGATGCGATAACGGTCACCATTCACAGTATCATTCCGATGGTCCTCTGTTTTAAAGAAATGTGGACCGATTATTCCACCGGCTCATAAACCATACCAAACAGTTGTTTTTTCTGGATTTAACGGCAATTCTTGAAACTCTTCGGCTTGTTCATCACCCCAGATTCGATCGTTCACGTTTGTTGTTTGTTCACGAACCCATATATCCAAAAATAGGCCTTATCAGTTAATACAACTTTTGTTGATAATAGTGGATCCTCTGTAAGGTTGTCAAGAGTCCAACGACTAAAAGTTAAACTATTCGGTAGTACAACGGCTTCAGTTTTTGAACTAATTGAATTTTATAATCTTTCAAAGGAAGATCCTTACGAAAAATCTGCCAAGTCGTTGAATACGAAAGAACAAGTTGTTGAGAACGGTAACGAATCAACACTTCAGGGTCATCAAGTACCCGGACGTGGTCATCACCTTGTCGTGGTGTACGGGCTTAAGTAGCTGTAATAAGCGACGAACCAAGAATGACCATACCCCTTAATCCCTTCCCATCCAGAGCTCTGTCTAGGTGAGGCTCAGGTCGTGATTCCTTTGCCACCATCCTAGGTTCGCCAATTAGAGACACTGGAGACAGAGCCAGCAAGCAAAGTTGTCGAACGACTAGCTAGAGGAAGTGGTACGATATGGCTGCTGGCTTAATCCGATTACTAGGCGGGAGGATGAGCCCCGTCTCTCCCCCCTAGTTCTTAACGGGCCTGGCATAGATCTGGGGAGTACAGTCGTAGCGCTATCACAACCTCGGAGCCAAGTCCTCGAGTATCAACAGGGCCACACAACCGTACTGCCGGGAGCCGCATGGCCGAAGGCTAGACGGGGCCAGGACCTTCCGAGGATCTATACCTGGGCTCTACTAGTTCCGTAACCAGAGCCAGGTGAACACGGAACGGCCGAACAGAGTTAGTTGACCCTTCACGAGTTCTTCGTGAAGACAACGGAACCGTTCCGGGGCGCAATACAAGCTCTTCCTCACATCCCCAAATTGCAAGTGCCAGTTCTATGTGGTCAGTTTCCTGGGACTCTAACTGGAACCCGCCAGGTTGTGGTCGGAAAATAGGAAGGGGGAGAGGTGGGTGTAAGTCCCACACGAACCTGTCAGTCACTAATCCCAAGTGGCTACCAGGGAAGGCATGAGGAGTTCCCCCTGCCTAGGCGGAAAAAAAAAGGTCATCAAGTACACTCTTCCCCACCGCCGTTATATTCTCTTCACTATGAGCTGGATGTTGTCTATTGTGAGTTCGGTAGACCGATTATGTGGACCGTAAGTCGCTCTAAGTGCCCGATACACATAAATCGGAGAAGGCCCATTTTCGTAATGAAGCTGAACAATTTTGAGACGCTGTGCCGAGCTAAGTCGTTCCATTATGAAATGTGAGACACTACTGAACAAGAATAATGCTTCAGTTTACACGACGCATGCGTGATCTGCAACTAAATGAAAATTTTTAAATGGTTCAAATATACATAATTAGTATTATGATATCAAATTAATAAGGAAAAAATATTTAAGTTTAATTCACAATTGAGAAGAAGCTTCTTGAGTGTGTCTTCTTAATTTTCATCGAACCATAGAAAAGGTGACATAGGTTTGTTTATTCATTTAGGCTTTCAATTTACATCACATTGTCCCATATTACGGAAAAAGACTATTATTAACCCGATCAGAAGCTTAAAAAAGGTTTGGAATCGTGGAATTATTTCGGCTCGGTAATTTTCTCCGGTCAGGGTCGAATCCAGGAGAAAGAGATATTTCTCAATTTTTATCCATATTGATGTTTGAATGAGGATGTAACAGATAGATTTGCAAAATATCGTGGAAAATTTTTCAAAAATTCCCAAACATACTTTACAAAAACCATATATCTCTTGAGATATTCGGCATATCCCACTAAGAATTCATGCATATAAGAACAATACGAGTATTGATATCTTGCAGACTATGAAGTTGAATTATCATAGCTTTGTATCAGGAGAAGATTGAAAGATTTTTTTATTTATATGAGGTAGTCACAGGAGTTCAAGTAATCAACTGAAGAATGAATATTTTTTATACTAAAAAGTACCTTTAAATGAATCACCCTATACATTAATACAGGCACGTGTCATGTTTCATCAATGTTGTTGACGAGAAATTTTTGATGATGGAACTTGTGTAGAATTATTATTTGGGCAATATCGATCATGTTTTATTGTTTCATTGTTACGAATAATTCTTAATGACACGACTTTCATCGAAAGCTTTTTGTTGTAATTCTTTTCATGAATTATTTTATATTATTAACTGAATACATCGAAGGAGGCAAATTATATGAAAATATGCTCCAGAATAGGTAATCCATCAAGACGAATCAAATATCAAGCGGAAACAAATTCGGACACAAAAATAATGGATTGAAAATCAAATTTGAAACGCTCTGTCCATGTTTCAGGAACATATAATTCAAAACATTTGTACGACAAATTCTGCTAATGTGATGAATACGAGATAATAAACCCTTCCATTTGATTCACAGCTCTTCATACTCGGTTTCACATAACCTTACCAAAACACAATTTCTGAATGGTAACGAGGAATTAAAACATGAAGAATTCTCTCCGCTATCATGAACTCAAACAAGCTTTCCCCTCATTCAATGCGTGAAACCCTTTCTCTCTCAACCGAGAAGTATTCACGGTTTTAATGGATGTTCCCCTTGAAAAAACAAAATATATTTGAGAACTTTTCAGTGAGCGTTGAGATCTTATGAAATTTTCAGAATGATATACCCTCAAGAAATAATTAACGAGACAATTAAAAGTTTTTACTGCTTAGGACTTGTTCCGTAACGTCACGAAGTGCCTCGTGCTGTGAAAATTTTCCCATTATTTATATTCTGAGCCACGAGAAGAGATTTTGCCAGAATCGTCTATAAATAAGAGTGAAAACCAGAGAGTAAAGAGGAGTTATTGAATTCCGAGCACTTCTCAATTCTCACGAATGGTTTATTATTTCGGATAATGGAATGTCAGAGTCATTACTGAAAATATAAAATATTATGAAACCGTTTTTCATATTTATAATTATTCAACTTTCGGTGGAAAGGAAAATTGTGAGGTAGGGTTTGCCGAAGGGCGCTAAGTAGAGGCGAATACAGTTGCAGATAACACAATAGAGAAATATGGAATAACGCCTTGCGCTATTTGCGTTGTACGCTATTTACGATGTAGCGCGGGCGTATCTTGCCCTACTTGAATTGCGCACGCTGAAGTTATTACCGTCGTCATGGTTTGGAACAAAGATCATCGTATTGGTGATACACACATCACGCGTTCAACAGTAGTGAATTTTTTGACAAATATAAAATTGTAGTAGAGCACTGACCCAAGGTCAGGAGCTTTTGTGCTCTTGTTACAAAGTTTTTTCCTTGGCTCTGAAACAGTGGCTTAACGAAACAACGGAGACAGAGTATATAAAAAATCAAGGAACAAATATCTTGAATTAACAATAAGCAAACTCACAGTTTCGCTGCTTTAATATCTTTCTAAATATTTCCGCACAGGATTAGGACATACCATTCAATGAAATTCATATACACTTACATCTATCATTTTTCACATAAAAAAAGACCTGCCAAAACTTTGAAGAAATTTTAATGAATGTTGATATTTGCCCCAAAGAAAAAAATCAAGAGATGATATGTCACATGATCTAGCCGGCCTATTCACTAGTCCGAAGGGTTTCGGCACACTCATTTAATGTAACACGTTGTTGTGATGATTTGTGTTTTGCCTCATAAAATTTTTAGACGGAGTTTTCCTATGTTCTGTACATGTTCGAATCCAATCTGCCCAACAAGCTAATATTAAGATCTTTTGTGTGTAAAACATAAATTCGACTTTGTCCTGAAGAAGAAGAAATATATCTACGAAAAGATGGCATTAGTTGAATGTAGTTTTTTTTGACCTACTCCTTTCCTAAAAGTTCCGTGAAAATCAATCACAACATGTTCTACAAGGAAATGATCTATCAGGCCATTATTGAAAGATTATTGAGTCAATTCCATTCTTACATAATGAACTCAATTCTATAGAAAACCATAGAATGCAGATATATTTTTCAGTGTTCGATTTGGTGGAACGAAAGAATCAGCATGTGCTTATTTTGAGGTCAGTCATTTGAACACTGATTGATTTCGAAACACGTGTAGAGTTCAATTCAGTTTTCTTGGTTTTTTCAATTGTTTTTCATTAAGATAAGAATGAAAGAATTCTCTGTTTTATTCTTCATAGAACTGTGTTTTCTGGAATTAAAAATGCATGTATCAAAAATACTTCAATGGAAAAGGTACGACTATTAGAGTCATTTTTGAACGAAAGTTACTAAAGCGAGAGAATCGATCTAAGAAAATGTGAAGAAGCCAGTATTGAATCTGGTAGATAATGAACATCTGAAAAGATCCCCAGAATAACTCTTCCATATGCGGTTTGCTGATACCAGAAAATTTTGTACCATTGGGGTATCAAAAGATTTACTCAAGTATTAAGATGGAGAGGAAGTCGGAGTATTGAAAAACAATATTATATCCTCCTTTTATACAGCTTCATCGACTGAAGAGATTGCAAACCTTTTTCACGCCTTTAATCTCAGATTTTCATGCTTCAATGCGAAAACTAATATGGGTTATTTCCTGCCAATTTCAACCCCTACATGTCATAAACAAAACAGCGAGGAAATTGATGTGAACAGCTAGAGCGACACCTACCCCAATTTATTCTGCATATAGTGAATAATTGCATTTAAGGAGGTCATTGAATGTTTACTGCTATTCTGTGGTGTATCCCTGCAGGTGAAGTAATCTTAGAATAATCGAACCGAAGTGCTTAGTGATAGAATTTTCTTACAGTGAAATTATGTACATGAAATGGACGAGTTCCATATACAATGGATACTAAGTAGCAGATGGAAGGACCAACGAATTAGGTATTTCCGGACATCCAATGATACACCACTGAATGATTTTATGCACCATTGACCGGCTGAAAAGAACTAGGTGAAGAAATGGATATTAAAATAACAAAACTGCTTCACACTCAGCTGCAATGCAGGCTCTAGGCCGAAAACCGACAAGACAAATTAAAACGATTACTCTCTTTATCACAGAGAAATACATAAACTAATCGAACAAAACTGTTTGCAATGGTTAAAAATCAAGAAAGTATTACATTACTTGAGGCAGAGAACAACTCAATAATATATACATATTCTCTTTAGAACTTTTGGATTTCGGTTCTTGTAGCAAACAATAAAGGATGTGTCTTTGGTAAAAAGTTTCAGCAGAAGTTGAGGTAGTGGATAAAAGAGTCTAGGCAGAAACCCCAGCAGAAAAACCAAGCAAATGTTGTATGTAAAACAAGTAAACACTACGATCCGCCTATGCTCCCCGATCCGCATATGCTCTTAGATCGGCCTATGATCCGCTCTGATTAATGTAGCGCTCACATTTATATATATATTCATGGTATCTGGTATCATGTAACTGGTCTGGTATCATGTAACTTTTTTTGTTTCCTTACATGAAGAATGGCTCAGCGAAAAGGTTATCACGTTATTCGAGAATCTCATCGCTTAAACGGAAGCCTATTTTGCAGAGTTCGAGGTGAAAGGAGAATATGTTGAAAGATCAATATGAAGAAATCCCAAATCTCCAAATTCGGCTAGCTATCCATCCATTGTCGTATACTAAGCAATGACAATCAGGAAAAATGTCTAATGAATCATAGTCGAGTTTTTCTCATCTCTTATCGAAATCTCCTCCTCTGTCAACATCTACACAGAGGTAGTTTTCATTTTATTTTTCGGAATAAACTATGATATGCGAGGTCTGTAAATTAACTGATGAGACTGAATTTTTTCAATATTTTATACAAAAATAATTATAATTCAATATTGCCACCTTCAAAATAACTTCCTTCTGAGGCCACACAGTGCTGGAGACGTAACTTCCTTTCCTTATAGCAGTGCTGGAACTCCGATGCTGAAATAACATTCAACTGGTCGGTTACAGCCGTTTGAATTTTTTCGACTGCCCCAACATGAATTCTCTTGAGGTAATTTTTCAACTTTGGGAAGAAAAAGTCATATGGACTCAAGTCGAGCGAATAAGGAGGATGAGAAGCCAAATGAATGTTTTCACTTGCCAAAAACTTGTTTATCGATATTACCCAAATTCATTGGTCAAAATTTTATGAACGGTGGTGTGAGTCAAATTTAACTCTTCTCCTATCATTCTGACTGTCAACCGACGATCTGAACGCACAAGATCCCAGATTCTGTTGACTTTTTCATCGGTTCTTGAAGATGAAGGCCTTCCGTTTCGTGGTTCATATTCAATCGACTTTCTTCCTTCTGAAAATGCCTTAAACCACAGAAAAGCCTGGACCTGTGACTAAACACTATCTCCGTAGGCCTGCTGAAGTTTAGGAAGAGTTTCCGTTTCACTGTGCTCAAGTTTGAAGCAAAACCTGATAGCACACCGTTGTTCGAAATTCATGTCATTCATTTTTAGAACACAGCAAAAAAAAACAGTTTCACACAAACAATCGCTAGGCACCACCAAATGACTCGAACGAGGTCAAACTCGTACTGAAGGTAGATCACATGTTCCTCTACAGCCCCACTAAGCCTCGCACTTCCAGTGTTGCCAGATCAAACGCAATGTTTCCAGTCTCATTACTTAAGTCACAGACCTCGTATATTATAATCAAATTACTCTATTCAATATAAGAGTTTTTATGTTTATGCGAATAATACAATCAATAGACATAAGTTAATATTTACTACTCATTCCTTATCGCTTCTTTCTCCTAGGGCTCATAAATGGAATGAATTTTTCGATTAGGTTCGTGCAAATAACAGTGAATCGCTGCAGGGTTTATTTCATTGCGCGGTATAAGACTGAGATTGTAAAATTTTAGTAGGATGTTGTATAAGCTAATTTCAGTCTGAAGCCCATGGGAAAGTACAAGTGTCAGGTATGCAGGTTCATTTCATAGTGGAAGCGGAGTTGGCTAAAATCCAAATTGATACCGAACATGCTAAAAAAAGTTGGAATGCCCTGCTAGACGAAAATTCGTCTATAATCCTGTTCATTGAATTCTGTATTATCGAAAGATTCTGCAATAAAGAAGAGGTTATTCACTTTTACTATCGTCGCTCTACCTTGAAAATGAATTTGCAAATTTGGCATCAGATTTGTTATTTCAAATTGGACACCTCGTAATTTGCATTATTTTTATAATTCTCCATATTAGACTTTGATTAATTCACTTTACTTTCCTATATCTATCTTTAACGATTTTTGAATGAATGACTGTATTTAGCACAATACTCGACGTTTCAGTTGGCATGACCTTAAATAATAGATTCGAATCTTTGTTGACAATTATACAGAGTGGTCAAAAAATGTATCTATTGTCAACTCACAAAATTATTAATAACTTTTTTTTATATTATACCCCAGTATTTTATTCAGTATATTTCGAATCAGAATAAGAAAAACCCCACGCTACAATCTTTCATACATGTCTCTATACCTATATTCTCTAGATTCTAAGTTATCTGCGTTAATTGAATTTCGGATTGATTGAGTATGTCCTAATTTCTTTTTATTGATATTTTTTTGTGCTCCCTATTTTGTAAATAGATTGAAATATCTATGACTCAACTCGATTCAAAGAAACCATCATTTAATTTTACACGACAAACAACAAGGGCTATGCAAGAGTTTTTGTATAATTGATCTGAAATAAACGCAGATATATATCAAAATCTAATCCTGATGGAAATTGGGGAATGTATTAAATAGTTGTTGAGTGGGTTGCTCTCATTCTGAAATTGAAAGACATATTGGATATTTAATTTGCAAAAACCGAGTTTTTCACAATTTTATGAGTTGATAAATGGAGATTTTTTTTACCACTCTGTATAACTGCCAACCAAGATTCGAAAACGTTGGCACTGATCAAACTATTATTTAAATTTTGATCAGAAATCTCCAATATCGAGCGAAATATTGCCATTTTCGTGACCCCCAAATTTGATTTGAAATTTTGAAAAAGAATTCATAACTCAAAAACCTTCAAGGATAGATATTAGGAAAGGGAATTAAACTAATTTGGTTCCTTATGGAGAATCATGAATATAGGGTGTTTCATTTGAAATAAAACATCTGCTGCCAAATCTCCATTGATTTGGCAACAGTAGAAATTTGAATGTGTTACAGAAATGTACTTCAGATAACCTATTATTGGTCTACAAGATTTGAAATATTAGGCATGAATATATTACATAATAATCTAATAAGCCAGCCACCTTGGAATACCTGATATTACGAAAATTTTTTACTTAAGAATACCCAATTATTCAGTATTAAACTATCCTTGAGATGGTTTCATTTTTTTTAACCCCCTTTATACCTAATGTATATAACACCCATCAACTACATTATTTCAGCCTGCGAGAATCCTATCACCATGCACTCCAATCCGATAATCCCAAGGATATATCACCGTCTGGGATATCCCACAGAGGAATAGCAGTAAACATTCAATGACCCCATGAATAATGCAATCACTCACGAGCGACTTGCTTGGTGGAAAATCAATTGGGGTAGGTGTCGCCTGGAGCTGCTCACGTCGATTTTCCTCCCTCTTTTGTTTATAACATGTTGGAGTGGGAAGTGACAGGAAGCAACCCACATTAGTTTTCACGTAGTGGCATGTTGTGCAGAGAATGGGGACGTGGATGAAGATTTGTTACGATTTCGGTAAACAAGCGCGGCTGGCAAACACCTATGTGGTGGTTGATGAAGAGGAGGTAAAACAAGGAAGTATCTCTCAATACATTTTATTTTTCGATAACAATTCATCGAGGACCTTCACTCGGAATGTATGAAACAATGGGATGGCAAATAACCGATAGAATATCGAAGAAAAATAATACTGATCTCTATCTCTTATCAAACAAACAGGGTATCTCATTTAATAAAGTCCAAACCCAATAACTGGACAACGAATAAGAATTCGTAGACACTCAGGTCGATTTTTTATGGCGGGGGACATGATCTGGAATACGTAACTTTTTCTACTAGCAAACCGTGAGAAGATTTGAACACTATGAATACGTAATAAGGAAAGTGGGTGGTTTTGCGGCACTAAGAAATGCATGGATTCAAATTTGTTAGAACCTGCAGTTTGTGTTCACAAAGTGAATATTCACAAAGTTGAACGCTGTTTTTTATGGATTTATGGTATCGATTAAACTAAATAAAACAGAGATATTTCAATTGATCTTATGATTTCTATTGAAACAAAAAAAAAAGAAAAATAAAATAGTGAAGTAAATATATATCATCTCTTGAAATTTTGGCTTACGAAACAAATGATAGAAGGGCTTGGTGATAGGTGTCATACAATTCGGTGCTTGACATGAAAGTCTAGTGAAAAATCCCAGTGAAAATATCACTGGCTCCCCTCATAGGTGTTGTTGTGTGTTCAAAATAAGCTCAAATATATTCAAGGGACTTCTGTTTTTCAAGAGTGGTCTTCTAGTAATAAACACAGAGGCTTTTCAAAGTTTCCCACATCGAATCTGAAAATAAAAAGATAAAAGAAGAAAAAAGAACTGAATACAAAAAATACGTATCAAATTTGTTTGAAATTTATAGCCCATTCCAAGAAAGAATCGCCCTAAAACCATCTTGAATTATATATATGGGTCAATTATGTTTGAGATGAGGTATTGTTTCTTCTGTATATCCACATTCACAACTTGAGGTTGAAATGAGTTCCATCTGAACAACATGCTATTGATAACTATGATGTGTTCTCAAACGATTGAGAAATGTCCAAATTTTTCTTGGAAGATTAAAACCAGGAAGTTTTTCAGAAGTATCAGAAATGAGATCTTTTTTGAACATCTCATAAGGGTCCCACTCAATCTTCCATCATTCTTTATCGCTTATGTTCATATTGAAGAACTAAATAAACGTATTATACCAGAATGGTTTACGTGACTTCAGTCTGGTAATTATATTGTAGGATTTAGCATTTTGGGACGGACCTGGCTTCGCAGTGAAATGGTGATATCCGATATTTAGTGCATCTTCATGTATCGACGATCCGAATATGACAAGCTAGACTCATTTTATTTATTGCGCCCAAACCGTTTATTTATTCGACGCCGGGTAGACTAACCCTCTTGACGTTCCCAAATTGAAGGGACATGTTTCGAGTTGACATTTTTTAATACTTATGGAGTACCAAGTGAGACTCGGATGTGTTATGTGAAAAGGTTGACATACCCCTCAAGCGTTGTGATAAATTATGTCGAAGTACCCTGAGTACAGTGGTGGGAACTATGTTAAACCCCATTCGTGGATCAATGAGAGTGTTTAGGGATGTACCTTAAAAATTACGAAAATTCCTGGAGACTGGAGGTTTCCATCGGGAGACTAAGTTTAGACGCGGATAAGAACGGTAACCTTGAAGAAAAGACGTTAGACGAAAGACTCTAAAATTAGACGCGGAGAAAAGACGTTGGACGAAAGACGAATAGACGTTTCGCGAGTTTAGAACTTTTAGCCGAAATTAAGAACTTAACGATCGTTGTAGATTTTTTTTTTTTTATTGTGAACAAAAACACGATAATAATAATCTTACCATTTTCCCTCACTTCAGGTGGGTAAAGAGTTTGAAAATTTATCCATCTTTCCATACAGTGTCATATGCCGAAGGTATATCAATGAAAATAGCTCCTGTTTTCAACCTATTATTGAAGCCTGATTTTATGAAGTAACTTTATGCGAAGTTCATGGATGCCAATCGATATCGAAAGAATCGAAGCGATGTTCCTGTATTAGAATTATTAGCATAAATATCGAAGGGTTAATAGGGGAGTCAGCTCTGTTTTGATATTGTGAGTTGTGATAAAGTATTCTCATTCATTTTTAGTATTCAGTACTTGAAACAAATGTAAAAAAAATATTATAATTATACGAAAATTCGAATAGCCAATATCAGAGCATATGCGATATTGCCTGAAAGCCCTTAAATTCGCTCGAATAGGAGCTTTCGTAGGTATCCCTGAATTCTGTACTCAGTTTATATTCAAGAAAGCACACGCCAAGCATCGTTTTCGCCTCATTATACATCAAATAACGTTGCCCAATTACCTATTCAATTGAATGCAGGGTTAGGTACCACTATTGATTCAGTTTCATTTGGTGGACTGCCCTGATTGCTCCTAACTTTTCGCTTTTTCATCGATTTTCCGTCAGAGAAGTTGACGTAGAATTATTGAATTATTCATGTTCGGCCATTAATTGTATATAGACGCGATGCTTGTTTTCAAGGTTTAAGGGTTATTTATTGAATGGTAGAACCTGTACTGTGTAACCAGATAGTGGGTGGATGACGTTTAGTGCATCGTTATTCGAAGTACCCTTTGGGGAGTCTGAACATGGATATCGCGATGTGATCAATTTTTTCAATTAGATTTTATGAGGCTATTCGATTTAGTGGGTCAAGTTATGATGGAACTCAATTGGTTGGCCGCAGGATCATAATGCAGAATATAGTGAAATCAGATTTAGTGGAAAATCGATATAATTCTGAATCTTAATATAGCTACGTAAACCAGAATCACCTACTCTTCCTTTTTCGCCCTATAAATTTTTGGTATTGAATTTATTAAGATTTACAATCTGCTTACAAAAGTATTAAGTAGATATGTATTGCGTTGAGACTGAGAGAAAATATTGAACATTGATAGAGTCATAGTTTTGATTATCCAGTTAGGTCGTTTGGCCAGCTCTTTATCAACCTTCGTTAGTTAAATGGATCATCCTCTGAAGTGAAAGTGAACTCTGCCCTTGAGGGGACAAAGTTCCATGAATACAAATAGAACGATCTCAAATCAGTTGATACCTAGCAATGTCGTATATTTATCAGGCCTTTCAAGAGAGTCTTGTGAGTATTGAAACTTTGGTTCAACCGTCAGTTGAAACTTTTAATGGGCGATCAGACGTTATACCAGGTATAACGGTATGAAGTGAGCGTCAAGATACAAATGTCTCGATTGGAACATATGTTGTGAATGAGCATCAATTGTTTGTTTTCAGTTGAAGAAAAGTGCTGCAAAGTTGCATCCAATGCTTGTCGAAGCATATGGTGATCATGCTTTCTCAGAAACAACATGCAAAAGGCGGTTTCAACGGTTTAGAAATAATGATTTTAATGTGACAAATGAAAAACGTGGAAGACCACGAAAAAATTTTGAACGTACCGAATCGCAAACGATATTGAATGGAGATGACACTTAGAATCAAAAGCAAATAGCAGAAAAGTTAAATGTTGTACATCAAACAATTTCTGACCGTTTAAAAGCTTCGGGAAAGATCCAAATGTGTGGAAAATGGGTGCCACATGAATTGAATGAAAGTCAGATGGAAAACTGAAAAAACACTTGTAAAATTTTGCTTCAAAGACATGAAAGGAAATCGGTTTCGCATCGGATTGTTACTGGCGATAATAAATGGATTTATTTTAAGAATCCTAAATGGAAAAAAAAACATGGGTTAATCCGGGACAACCATCAACATCGACTGCAAATCCAGATGGATTCGGCAAGAAGACAATGCAGTGTGTTTGGTGGGACTAGTGAGGTGTGGTGTACCACGAGTTCCTAAACCTGGTGAAACCGTTAATATTGATGGCTAACGACAACAAATAATCAATTTTAACCATGCATTGATCGGGAAACGACCAGAATGGGCCAGCAGATACGACAAGGTAATTTTGCTCCATGACAAGGCACCTGCATACAAAAAAAAACCGGTTCAGGATATAATCAGAACACTAGGCTGGGAGCTGCTACGTCAGCCGCCGTATTCACCAGACTTGGTTCCTTCCGACTATCATTTCTTTTCATCGATGGGACCCGCATTGGCTGAGCAGCACTTTGATTCCTATTTTTAAGTCGAAAATTCACACAATTCTTAGAATTGTGGAATATTACAAGAAAAGAATTAGAAACTATTTCTCGAAGGTGAAGGACACAGTTCCCAGTATACTTCAAACTAATCTTGTTTACCAGATAGATTGTAATGATTGTCAAGCACGTTATGTAGGCCAAACAAAACAACTGTTAAAAATAGGATTCGGCAGCATGAAAGTGACTGTCGAAAAGGTCTTACTACTACAGGTCTATCAAATTGCTGTAAAAATACTGGACATAATTTCAAATTTCATAATCCAACAATTCTTCACAGAGAAAATAATTTGGAAAAAGGATTGACAAAGGTAATGATCTCGATAAAGAACACTGAAAATAATGTTAATTTAATCACGGATACCATTTCCCTGAATAACATACGAGGGCTATTCAGAAACTAACCTCCGATTGGTCACAGTGCGGGTAGTAGGGGGGAGTAGCGCGCCGTCTGTACATTCACGCGCTCAGCAGGTCAGTCGGCATCAAGCCGTAGTCGAGTGAACATCGTACCTGCGCTAGTTTAGTTTTTGTGGCAGTTTGAAATGTGTGCTGCAATAGAAAATCCCGCCAAATGTGAGGTGCGTGCTGTTATAAGGTTTTTTACAGCCAAAGGATACTCTGCAGCAGCTATTCATCGTGAGCTTTGTGCCGTGTACGGACCAAAATTTATGAGTGTAGGAGTTGTCCGTGAATGGGTACGTTTATTTAAAAGTGGACGAGAAACCGTTCATGAGGAAGAGAGGAGTGGTAGACCATCATTGGTGACTGACGAACTCGTTCAGACAGTTGATGCAAAAGTTCGTGAAAATCGACGTTTCACAATGGCGGAGTTGTCTACTAATTTTCCACAGATTTCTAAGACTCTTTTGTACGAGATAGTGACAGCAAGATTGGGTTAACGTAAGTTCTGTGCACGATGGGTGCCTCAAGGCACAAGCGGGTGATTTTTATGCAGAAGGAATTTCAAAGCTTGTGAAGAGATACGATAAGTGCCTCAATCGTAATGGAGACTATGTCGAAAAATAGTGCAAAGATGTAGTTGTAAGATGTATATATTAAAATATTTTTACTTAACGTGGTGTATTTTTTTCAATTAACCGGAGGTTAGTTACTGAACGGCCCTCGTATATATTAATTTAATAGGAAAATGCAAATAAAAATAGGAAATTTATATATTAACACGGCGCATGTTGTAAAGGGTGGAGTTACCGTAATTATAAAACGAATGCACCTTTTAAGGAGTCCTCAGTTTATGACTTGGTTCAA
This sequence comes from Micraspis discolor, assembly GCA_030674115.1. Taxonomy (NCBI): domain Eukaryota; kingdom Metazoa; phylum Arthropoda; class Insecta; order Coleoptera; family Coccinellidae; genus Micraspis; species Micraspis discolor. The sequence continues at coordinate 15,108,601 of JARTUT010001740.1, forward strand.
TATGAATGCACAACTTATCACATTGATTGTTTTCGATATTGAAGATAACCCTCATTGTCCATTTATCTTAAATAGAAAAAAAATCAGAAGCTGTATCCCTCTTAGGGATTGATACTTTGATCCCTCGGGTGAGTTTCTTCTTTTGGTTTGAGTGAATTTACGGAATAATTTAATCAATTGCGCATTGTGGTCAACTTTTGTTTGTTTTTATTGGTGACTTGTTGCAAGATCAGTTTTTGTTTTTAGTGTGTGATTACAATGTTGTTTTTGTGTATGAAATAATTTTTTGTCAATTTCAACCTGAGGAAGGTGAAAAATAAAGCACCGAAACGTTGCCATAGAGGTCTATTATTGACAGTTCCTTCAACCGAAATTAATTCCATTCTCAATGCATATTTATATTGGAACGAAAATTTGAAGAAATATCTGTTCTACTTTCTTCTCCTATATATGTTTTCTATTTGTTTCATTTTTTAGTGGAATTATCTACTTTTTCATATTACTGAAATAAGTAGAATGATATTTGACATAAGTAACTGCAATCACACCTTTGCAAAAGTAGTTGTGTTACCGGAATGACTGTCAGGTTCAGTACTCTTCTCATTTACTATTAAATGTCTCCTGCATATTTGATTGAAATCTTCTGCTTGCTACTATTATTGAGAAGTTCCAAATTCACTATGATGAATTACATTAAGAAAACATTTCTAGATCAAAGAAATATTCAAATCGAACTTTCTTCATTGTATTGATCCACATCTCACTCATTTCTCTCGTATGCCACTTTGTTGGAAAAAATAAAATTTATAGAAATATATGTATATAACATGCATTGTTACAACCAATACTTAATACGATTAGGGATTGGTATAAAGACAGATGTAAGCCAATCTTCTGGGATCTCTCCGGTATCATAAATCTTGTTGAAGAAGTCGACTAGGAGTGATAAGTTATCTTCATTAAATATCTTAAACATCTCCCCATGTATTTCATCAGGTCCAGGGGATTTATTATTATTATTTTTTTTTAATCGTTTTATTGCTGCTATGATTTCCTCTTTGGTGATTACTGGTCCGGTGTTCTGCTGTATAACGACATTTAGTTCCTCCTCGTCTTCAAAAAGTTCTCCCACGTATTCTTTCCATCTATTTAGTTGTGCTTTCCTCTCGCTAATGCATTTGTTGTCTTTGTCTTGTATTACACTAGGGCCACTTGATCTGCGTATTCCTGCTGTTTCTTTTATCTTCCGATGAAGATTGAACGAGTCATGTTTCTCCTGCAGCTCTTCAATTTCCCTGCATTTTCCTCCAGCCATGATTCCTTTGCTGTTTTTATTCTTTTTGTAATCAGTTTGTGTATTTCCTGATATTTCGCATTGTCCCTACTTTTATGCTTTCTTCTTTCATTCATCAGTTCAATAATCTCGTCGGTCATCCATTCTTTCCTCCTTTCTCCTCTGTCTGCTCTAAGTTTGTCCTCCTCAGTCGTGGTGATAGCATTTTTGATCTTGTTCCATGTTTCCTGTACGTCAAGTTCTCCACTTCTTTGCTTGTTTATCTCTCCCATTCTGTCGTTCATCATCTGCTGAACCTCCTCGCCACTGTTTCTTCTCCTAGTCTTTGTACATTGATACGCTTATGGATCTCTCTTCTTCGCGTCTTCTTCAAACGTAGTCTGATACGTGCCAGTAGTAGTATGTGATCTGAGTAGATGTCTGCTCCCGGGTATGTTTTTGCGGATCTTACTGCATTTTTGAATCTTGTATTTATTAGTATGTAGTCAATCTGATTTCTCATGATTCTTTCCGAGTTCTCTGCTGGGGATTTCCAAGTATATAGCCGTCTAGGAGGTAATTTGAAGTGGGTGTTCATTATCGAGTATCTCTTTTCCGCGCAGAATTCGACCAATCGCTCTCCTCTCTCGTTTCTCGTCCCAAGACCGTATTGTCCCACTATCTGCGTTACTTCCTCATTGCCTACCTTGGCATTGAAGTCCCCAAGAATACTATTGATTTCGTGGTTTTTTGTGTATTCCATGGTCGTCTGTAACTGATTGTAAAAAATTTCCACTTCCCACGTCCTTACTGAGCGAAATTTGTGTCGTCATTCACCAAAAACTGGTGATGCTCTCCGTTTGGTGGTATGTCAAAGGAATCGTTTTTTTTTGAGCTTTTGCTGAACAATACAACGATTAATTCAGAAGTCACTTGTCATCAGCTGGACAAATTGAATGATTCACTTAAAGAGAAGAGGTCCGAATTAATCAACAGGAAGGGTGTAGTGTTCCACCAGGATAATGCGAGACCTCACACAAGTTTGGTCACTAGCCAAAAACTTTTACAGCTTGAATGGAACGTTCTGCAACATCCACCATATTCTCCAGATCTGGCGCCTTTCGACTACTATTTGTTCCGGTCCTTGCAAAATTTTTTGGATGGCAAAACCTTTACCTCAAATGAAAATGTCAAAAACCACCTGAACCAGTTTTTGCCAGCAAGGACCAAAACTTTTATGAGAGAGGAATTATGTTACTGCCAGAAAGATGGCAAAAGGTGATGGACCAGAATGACCAATATATAATTTAATAAAATATTTATTCATTATACGAAAATGACTTTCCGAACAACCCTATATATATATATTGTATATGGGACAATTATGTTTGAGATGAGGTATGGTTTCTTCTGTATATCCACATTTACAACTGATACTTGAACAAGACCGTTTCTCAATGTTTGAAATTGCTACTGTTATTGTGAACAAAAACACGATGATAATAATCTTACCATTTTCCCACACTTCAAGTGGGTATAGAGTTTGAAAATGTAGCCATCTTTCCACACAGTGCCATATGCCGAAGGTATATCAAAGAAAATAACTCCTGTTTTCAACCTATTATTGAAGCCTGATTTTATGAAGTAACTTTATGCGAAGTTCATGGATGCCAATCGATATCGAAAGAATCGATGTTCCTGTATTAGAATTATTAGCATAAATATCGTAGGGTTAATAGGGGAGTCAGCTCTGTTTTGATATTGTGAGTTGTGATAAAGTATTCTCATTCATTTTTAGTATTCAGTACTTGAAACAAATGTAAAAAAAATATTATAATTATACGAAAATTCGAATAGCCAATATCAGAGAGCATATGCGATATTGCCTGAAAGCCCTTAAATTCGCTCGAATAGGAGCTTTCGTAGGTATCCCTGAACTCAGTACTCAGTTTATATTCAAGAAAGCACACGCCAAGCATCGTTTTCGCCTCATTATTCATCAAATAACGTTGCCCAATTACCTATTCAATTGAATGCAGGGTTAGGTACCACTATTGATTCAGTTTCATTTGGTGGACTGCCCTGATTGCTCCTAACTTTTCGCTTTTTCATCGATTTTCCGTCAGAGAAGTTGACGTAGAATTATTGAATTATTCATGTTCGGCCATTAATTGTATATAGACGCGATGCTTGTTTTCGAGGTTTAAGGGTTATTTATTGAATGGTAGAACCTGTACTGTGTAACCAGATAGTGGGTGGATGACGTTTAGTGCATCGTTATTCGAAGTACCCTTTGGGGAGTCTGAACATGGATATAGCGATGTGATCAATTTTTTCAATTAGATTTTATGAGGCTATTCGATTTAGTGGGTCAAATTATGATGGAACTCAATTGGTTGGCCGCAGGATCATAATGCAGAGTATAGTGAAATCAGATTTAGTGGAAAATCGATATAATTCTGAATCTTAATATAGCCACCACGTAAACCAGAATTACCTACTCTTCCTTTTTCGCCCTATAAATTTTTGGTATTGAATTTATTAAGATTTACAATCTGCTTACAAAAGTATTAAGTAGATATGTATTGCGTTGAGACTGAGAGAAAATATTGAACATTGATAGAGTCATAGTTTTGATTATCCAGTTAGGTCGTTTGGCCAGCTCTTTATCAACCTTCGTTAGTTAAATGGATCATTCTCTGAAGTGAAAGTGAACTCTGCTCTTGTGGGGACAAAGTTCCATGAATACAAATAGAACGATCTCAAATCAGTTGATACCTAGCAATGTCGTATATTTATCAGGTCTTTCAAGTGAGTCTTGTGAGTATTGAAACTTTGGTTCAACCGTCAGTTGAAACTTTTAATGGTCGATCAGACGTTATTTTATTGGGATGGTATCCACAAATTGCCAGAAAGGTGGTCGAAATGTATAGAAAACAATGGCTAATAGTTTGGATGAAATATTTTTTACATATCATACCGATATACTTGACAAAATTTAAACTTCAGCAAGGAAAGTTATTAGATTTAATGGCCATTGTTTCTTTTATGAAAGAATATATTTAAGTTATGCTTGTAATGATTATCATTCCACATTAAATATGTGTTCTACAAATTGAAAATAAGTTTTTACAGATTTAATGTATGTAAAGAAAAACAAGACACCCATATATGTGAGTCATTGCCTTCCTTAATTTTGAATTCTGCCGCCCTAACGACTGAGCACATAGATCGAGCATATCGACATAATAGTGTTCTGTGATATCGACCGAGCAGCCGGAACTCTGTGACAGAGGAGTTTCCTTCTCCTCTCCCATTATGTGAAAGACAAGTTGATTATTGGAATAGTTTTTGTTTATTGAATCATATGTGAATAAAAGCTGTAAATGTTGTATCTTTTGTTTACAGATGAAACGCAATTGAGTTTTTATTTCTAACTCCCAATAATTTTTGGATTGAAGAATAACCAATATTACATGTATTTTATTTCATTCATTTTCCCTGCTAAGGGTGCGAAAGATATTCAACTTGGTATATTCAAGTAGGCGAGTAACAATAGCTGCTTGAGATTATATATTTAACTTTTATTCCAATGTAACATCTGAAACTGAAAATTTATAAAAATATATGTATATAACATGCATTGTTACAACCAATACTTAATACGAGAATTTTATAGTAGATGGTACGTCTAGATCCTACGAATTCCTTCGCGATATTATGGGGTCAACGTCAAAAAAATCCTGAGAAATTTCACACCAACTCAACGATGAAAATTCTGCTAAAGGTCAACGAAAATGGTGAAATTACTAAATTTGCAAATCGCCTTTACGTACAGAAAGTTGAAAAAGGGGTCCGACCATAAACAGGATAAAATTTAATATTTAAAAGTAGGGGATCAACAAGAAGAAGAGCCAGATCTAGACATTCAAAATCTAGAAAAATGTAGCAAATTCAAATACATTACCATTATTTCAAAAGACGGAACATCAAAACAAGATATAGAAACGAGAACACGCTTAGGGAAAATGGCAATTTAACAACAGTGGAGAGAATAGAATTGAGGCAACTTTTTATACAAGTATACATATATACATAAGAATGGAGGGGACCAGCTGGCCGAAAAGAGCATTTAGGTACATACCACAGAAGCGGAGGAGATGAAGACCAACTACACTTCGGACAGAAAGAATTAGGAAAACTTTAGGACATCGAGCCATCGGTGAAGATGACTGGAGGGATAGGAAACATTGAGGACTGAAATGCGGGAGGTGGCACAAGCTGTAGAACGTTTTCATATATGGAATAATGCATGAACGAACTGTGAAGCCTCAAAATTCTTCAGTTGTTATTAAAATTTATATTTTTCATCAAACCGATTATTCCATTCAGGCGGATCTGTAATATGTTGTTCAGTTTATTTAGTTATTTTTGTTTCAGTATATGTTTATTCACTTTCCCTGATCTTCACTGAGTGACCGCTAAAAGATTCCACTAATATCATTAATAACTAATTACAATTGCTTTTATTTGAATATCGAAAATCAGCCGATACTGGACAATGGCGCTATAGGTATTCGTAAATCCAATATGATACACTTAATTAAATTTCCAATCAAACGTTTACCAAAATTTTAATGAGTTACCGCCAAAGCCAAAACAACAACAGAATATTCATTCATTATTCTTGTTATTGGCTACTACTCGACATAATTGAACATTTCAAACTGAACCAATTACCTTCACTTCCATTATTGGTATTCCGCATGTCAATTCGATACGCACTCAGAGGAATGGATGTTAGTGTCATGTCGACAAAGGGGAAATATCAAAGGATTTTCCCAAATTCTAGAGGACAATAAAATGATAAAAATTTTGTATAACTCTCTTTTTATCGGGTTTCCCAAGGTCCATTAAATTATTATGGAAACTCTGAATGATAAAAGTTTTAAATTTTGTTGATTAATATTAAGTTGTGTAAGTTACATTTCTGAAATACGTGCATTACTGCACATAACTGATGACATAATTAGAGCCACAGATCAGGGAAAGTTGACTTTGTTGACACTCTTAGATTACTCTAAAGCCTTCGATAGTCTAAATCACTCGACATTTAGAGCTATATTGACACATATTGGTTTTTCTGAAAAAGCTGTAGCTCTTGTTTCTTCATACTTAGCTAACCGCTATCAGGCTGTCTTTCTTAGGGGTTGCATTTCAACTTTCTTAGAGATATATAAAGGTATTCCTCAAGGCTCTATTTTGGGACCCATCTTTTTTATTGTGTACATCTCACAGTTTTATAAAATTACCATTTCTTGTTCGTTGCATTACTATGCGGATGATACCCAATTATATATATCTTTCTATCCGGATGAAATGGATCAGGCTGTCAAAGCCTTGAATTATGATCTCAATAGAATACTTGAGGTAACTGAAGAACACTGTCTGCACCTCAATGCAAAGAAGACAGTCGCCATCCTGTTTGGGGCGAAGAGTGCCAGGATGAAGTTTCTACAAAGTGAGAACTGTGTCACCATTAGATCGGAGAGGGTTGAGCTGCTGGAGAAGGTTAAGGACTTGGGTGTTTGCTTGGATAGCGAGTTACGTTTTACTGATCATGTGTCTTTATGCTTGAAGAGGGCCTATGGTGTGTTGAGGATCATTTACAGAAATAGAGAGTTTTTAACGAGAAGGGTAAAAATAATGATGTGCGAGTCTTTGGTGCTTTCACATGTCAATTACGCAGATGATGTTTTTGGACCCTGTTTGACATACTCTGATAAAAAACGCATTCAGGTACTACAGAATTCCTGTCTACGATTAATTTTTGGAATCAGAAAATTTGATAGAATAAGTCATACGCTTAGTTTGTTGAATTGGCTCAACATGGAAAATAGAAGATTTCTCCATGCAGCTGTCTTGTTCATGAAGATAATCACTACTAAGACTCCACCTTATCTCGACATGGCAATCTCGACATGAAATGAAAGTAGAAAAAAAATAATCAAATACTGTCAGCTTTTCAAAAGAAAATCGTTCGCCTTGAGAACGACAAAAGGAGTAAGTCGAAACGTTGGTAATAAGAATAATAAAAAGATGGTGGTTATTGCCCGAATAAAAATCCCACACTAGTTCCATCACCAAAAAATTCCAGTCAACGAGTCAATGTCTTCCCCATAGAATTTCGAAAGGATGCAATTTGAAAATGTTACTGAACAAACAGAAACAGGATTCAAATAACGCCATCCACCTCAATTGAAATAAGAAATTGCATATTAAATAGCATTTCAGCTGAAAAATGAACAATCTATTTGTTTTTGCCAACTCAGAAGCACAATAGCACACACAGCAAGTCTGAATTCTCTTTTTCTGATCGTCGTATACAGGAAAAATGTAAAATCCGATCCGGTACCGAGAGAACTTATTTTCAGTCCCACATCCTGATATTCTTGTACACCCGAGCGTAACCTACATCGGACGCATCTCAATTTTTTTTCTCGTCCCGACTATTGTTAACTCCCCGCCTCGCCTGCTAGGTATATTAAGGTTGCATTCTTCTTCTGCCAGGAATATTATTTTACGAAAACGGGCTGAAGCACGGTTGGAGCTCCTGGTATTTCTTGTGTTTATTCGCAAAATAATGGAATCGGCTCTGGAAGATAGGAGGGGAGCTTGTCGAAGCGTATTCCGGAAATGTATCGTAAGAAAATGTCGCTAAAGCCAAACAGGAAATTGCAGAATGTTGCCGGGTTATTCCGGGTTCTCCAGAACAACGATGATAAATATTTTGTTGTGCCCGATTTCGTTTTCCCATTTCCATTTTCCGATGTGGTCTGGAAAATTCGGAAAGCTTAGATTTTCTCAGATTGATGATGTGTTATTTGAATATACTCATCCGTGGTCCTTACAGGGTGTCACGTTTGAAAGGGTCACCCTCAATAACTCAACATCGAATCAGAATTTTTGTGGGAACACTGAGGCAAGACAATTTTGATGACAGAGGATGACTTCGTGAAAAAAAAACTGTTGATTCATAGAAATTCAATTCCATATATACATTTGTGTTACAAAACTACCCACTTTTCATTTCCTAATTCCTGAGTGGGTTGCCATCCTCTCCAGCAAGTTGCTAGTAGAAACAAACATTTTTTCTCAGTTCATGTCCCTGTGTCATAAAAAAAATAGACCTGTTTTAGTGTTTTCACAAATTCGGATTCATTTTTGAGTTATTGAGGGTGGACACTTTTGAATGAGACATCCTCTAGGTTCAATGAAAAACAACATGTTCAATTCCGACATTATTAACGGAGTTTTATTCTCCCATTATTTTCTGTCGAAGGTTCATATGAGCAAATATTCATTTCATCAATTTTTCGAAAAGAATTCTCTCAACAATAATTCATCGGCTATAAATACAATCATCAATTCACATGACTATAAAATAAAAATGAAGAAAAGACGATGTAACAAAATGATGATATCCATATTTGTCAAAACTATCGTACCAGTTCAAATCATGCATGTTCATTTGAGAATTTATCACAATTCTCATCAATTCATGAAATCTCAAATGTCGTAATAGACATAGTAAATTATAATTTCTCTATTTCAGTGTTGTTTTTAGTTATATTGCTCGTTTTGATGTTGACAACACTGACATCCTATCCTTTCGAATGTCAACACGCGTCCATTGCATGTCAATTGTCAATATTTAACCATGTACAGATTTGAACGCACTATTCAAATTCTATAATCTGTCAATTTTCGTATCAGTAACGCCAACTACGAAATTAAAATACAAAAGGCACTAGCAGATATAATCTGAATTTTTTATTGAATTTCAATAAATTCTTGACTGAAATAGAGAAAATATATTCTAATACTCGTTGCAGAAGGCAATTCCAACACTCATGAGTTCAAATTTCGAATTTCGCATTCGTGTTGGAATAGGTGCCCATTCTGCAACTTGTTTTATAATATACTATTATTTCTGTATTGTGACATCAGTCTTCCAATCAGTTTGGAAATGCGATTTGTACTAATTTCAAGTTCTTTCTCGATATTTGTCAAGTGTTCAATTTTTTATGAAAAAAATAGGTATTGCCATTTGAAATTCCGAAGGAGATGATCACTCGATAAAACCGGAAGGGAGATTTCAATGAAAATATCTCAGCATGGAGCCGAGAAATTCTTAAATTAGAAAACTAATTTTTCAAATGGTTTATTCAGCCTGCATTTATATCTGTCAAAAAAAGGAGAAACTAGTTTTCACTGTAATTTATCTGATTTCAAAACAACGATTCATCATTAATGTTTTATATTGAAAAATATAAAACTTAAATCATACTTAGGAAGTCACTCATATTTATATGTATAATAAGCTCATTTGAACTGTTTAAAATGTGAGTTGCATGGTGTGAATATTATTATTGTTTTTTTATTTTCACTTCAACTGTAGTAATGGGATATTATAGAGACACTGCAATATACAGTGATAAGCAGTGGTACCAAGTGAATATCTCTGAAACTATTACAGATATCAAAATGAAGTTTGAAAGATACTGCATTATATTGCCAAATTTTTTTATATTTATTAATAATTTTGAACTTCCAGTTTTACTAGAAGTAATGTCAATGTTAAAATTTGCAATGGAACACCCTGTATATTAAATGATTTTTTATTTCGTGGGTATGAAATCTTTTTAAAAAGACGTTAAGACTATCCTTCAAGCAACGTTTCGCAACTTTATTTGTTGCTTCTTCAAAGCTTTACAAAGACACACAGATTATTATAAAGAACATGGTTTTATGACTATAGGAATACCTCGGAAGTGGGAAACGTCTATCGAATTTAAATTAGAGTTCATGAATTTTTGAAGTTTTTTGTAGACAACTATCACTAAATATGACATAAAATGAACAATGCTGGAGTATAGAAACAGATTATTGTGAAATGATGAGCTTAGTCATAAAACAATGTTCTTTATAATAATCTGTGTGTGTTTGTAGAGCTTTGAAGAAGCAACAAATAAAGTTGCGAAACGTCGCTTGAAGGACAGCCTTAACGTCTTTTTATAAAGATTCGATACCCACGAAATAAAAAAATCAGTTATTTACAAGGAATACGAAAGAATTGAATTTAACCCTGTATATTATTTTAGTTTTTGATGAAACATTTCATTACGAGTAGAAAAATATCGGGTTTGATATTTTTAGAATCAATACCTACCAAGATATTAACAAAAGAGTAACTAAAAAAACGAAATATTTATTGGTATCTGGTAGTCCATGAAATTCATTTTAGAAGTGACAGTGATTGTCAAAATAAGTTATTAGTGTCTGAATTTGAACTTAAAAGGCTATATTGTTTTAATTCGATCGTAAAATGGCCGAATTAAGTGACAGAGAAAGAAAAGAAATAATAATGATGGTTGGATATGGGGAGAGGAAAAGGGCGCATCAAGAAGTTTGTGACCTTTTTAACATTGTTCAACCTAATACACAAATATCCCGTTCAGTAGTGACGAAAACTTTGCAAAGGTACGATATAAGTGGAACAGTTAGCAATGTACCAAAAAGTGGACGTTGAAAAGTGCAACTAATAAAGGTGTAGCTCAAAATGTTGGTATATCTCTGGAAAAAATTCTCATTTATCCACTACCGATTTCACCAATATGCATGGAATTAGCCGTAGTTCAGTAAGAAGAATATTGAGGCGAGAAAAATATCCTCCATACAAAATTCTGCTCGTTCAAGAACTGTCTGAAAACGATTTCAGAAGCCGCTTACAATTTTGTGAAATTATGATAGGTATTAGCAACCGTGATAATAATTTTATGAGAAATGTGGTGTTTTCACACGAAGCTACATTTTGTTCAAACCGTACAGTTAATCGACATAACTGCCGCTACCGATCACCGCATTATTGGGTTCAAGACGCTCATACACAACATCTCCAAAAATTGAACGTGGACCCTTCGTGGGACCCTTCTTCCTACAAGAAACTTTAAACGGAGAAACGTATTCACAGTTGTTAGGGACACAAGTGATTCCGGCAAGTGGTTTAGCAAGATGGAGAACCACCCCATTACGCTCGCATTCTTCGAGATTATTTAGATAGGACATTTCATCACAGATGGATTGGAAGAAGGGGTACTTATGAATTGCCTGCATGAAGTCTCGACCTTAATCCACTGAAGTATTTTCTGTGGGGATATTTAAAGTCTTAGGTTTATGTTGATAGAATTAGCTGCAGGAATAACTCACTAGAGACAGAAAATTCCATCAGAATAGCTAATGTTAGTAGAGAATTTACAAACCGACTTGCTTATTGTCAAGAAGTAAACGGTGCTCAGTCTGAACATGTAATACATTAAGTTCCGTTTCAGTTGCTGATTATGATAAGTTACTTCTTTAATGGATATTAGGTTTTTACTTTCTCTAAATACTTTTCTGTAAATATCTCGGTAGGTAGTGAAATAAAAATATCGAACCCTATATTGTTGTACTCGTAATAAAATTTTTCATCCGAAACTAAAATAATTCCATTGCAAATTTTTAAATTAACAATACTTCCGGTGAAATCGGAAGTTCACTATTGTTAAAAAATATGGAAACAAAAAGGCAATCTACTGCAGTATCCATCTTCCAAATTTCATTTTGATATCTCTAATACGAGGCATGTTTTTTAAGTAAGTACCGTTTTGGAATTAAAAAAGACGTGTAAAGATATCGCAATAATTTTATTTTTACATGAAAGCCTGTATCTTAATCTACTTTTCAACATAATTTCCGTGAATATTGACGCACTTGTCATAACGTGGCACCAGTTTTTGTATACTCTCCTCATAAAATTCTGCCGCCTGACTTGTTAACCACTGTGTCACAAATGTTTTGATTTCATTATCGTCTTGCAGACGCTGACCGCCTAGGTGTTTCTTCAAGTGCAAGAACAAATGGTAGTCGCTAGGTGCCAGATCAGGGCTTTTCGTCCACTTTCTGCACCAAATCTTCATTAACGACCGAAGGACGCCCACTCCGTTCTTCATCATGCACATTCGTGCGGCCATCTCTAAATGCTCTCACCCATTTCCTTACCATTCCATCACTCGTAATGTTTTGTCCGTAAACTTCACAGATCTCACGATGAGTATCAATCGGTTTTTCGCCTTTAGCACTAAGAAATCGTATAACAGCCCGTACTTCACAATCAGGATAGTAGTTAGGACTCACGATTGTCGGATAGAAAAAATAGGCATCTTAAACACTAGGATAAACAACGTATACAATGAAGACCAATCCGACTGTAATGGCGTCATTGCGTAGACCAGAGATATTAGGTAACCAGCGCGCATATATATAATTATTCTTTCCGGAATGCCGACCGTAGCGCTGGTACGGTGGCGGAATCGAAATTTAAATATTCGTGTAGATTAAATTATTTTTGATAAAAAACATGCCTCGTAATTCCTGAGATATTCACTAAACTTGGTTCCACACTTTTGCCTATCACTGTATACTTTAATGATATACTCGCCTGATAGAAATTTGTCGTGCCATGAAATATAGAATTCTCATTCTCATTGTTTACCTGAAACAAATAAAATAAATCTTTAGTGATTTATTCAGTGACCTCTTCTAATAATCTAATCATATAAATTTGTCAGAGATGCAAATATTGATTACATCTGAGGAAATCAGATCCCCAATTACCTATTTTCAGGATATTCCTATAAAAAATTAATTATTTACGTGGGGTGCAATACTGGCTGTCGAATAGAGTTGTAAGAATGAAGAAGGGATGATAAACTTTACACCATGAGCCATTTATTTCCTATTTATCATTATTGCATAGGAGTCTTAAATAATTCTAATACCTTCCTAGGCTCTAGCTCAAAGAAACTTGATTCAAGATATCACTGCCTGTTTGTGAATAAAACAGACATATTTGATGAGCAGGTATGTCCAGCTCCATTTCTTGGTGGTTTCTTGGGTTATACATTTTTCATGTTTCACAGGTGACCTTTCACATATAAAGTTCATTATTTCAGAGAAAGGCTTTAATGGCAAGCAAAAATAGTGCTTTAAATAGGAGTAGTTGAAATACTCTTGAGTGAATGAAATCGATACATTAAAAATTTTTTAAAACATTTCCAAAAAAGATTCTTTAATTAATAATACTCAATAACATAACCGTCATATTTAAACAAAATTTCCTGCATGTATGAACGTTATTGATATCTTACATATTCTCAAATTTTATTGTTGTAGCTTTCATCCACTCGAAGATCTAATTATTTTTTCATTTACTCAACGGCAACCAATCACAATTTTAGTTATTGTAAATTAATTAAATAATTAATTAGCTTCCGTGACGACTCAAGGCTCATTTAATGTTTTTTGGGTCCGTAGTCAACAAATCTAAAAAAATTTACGGCACCAGGTGTCCCACATTCTCCTCAAACTCGTAGAAAAAACTCCAAATTTTTGGTCTGATAATACGAATTTTTCGTAAGATCGGAAAAGTGATATGTCAAAAACTCCGTCAGAAATTTCATTGCTTGATACTGTCACATAATCGCATTTGCGTCGTTTATATTTGAAATGATAAGGTTTTTCAAAGGACAAGCGGTCGATGTTTACCGTTAGATAATTTTTTTGATTATGTTGCCATATGCATTCAAGTGATTAAAATTGGAATGAGTACAGTTTTAGGCGAAACTGGATAGTGGTTGAAATGAAACTGAAGGAAAACTGTTTGTTTCATTTTGATGACGAGATATTGTTGATGATGGAGCTCGTGTTTAATGATTATTTGGGCTATTACCATCATCTATTGTGGATGTAATGTTTTCCGACGTTTCGATAGACATCTTCTATCTTTATCAAGGAGGAAAAGTAAAAAACCTTTTGAAAATTATCAATTTTCAAAAAGTCAATATGACAGAAGTCATGAAAGAAAAATGAACAATGTTATATACTCATCTGTGATATGATGATCTTTTTAAGTTGGATCGAACTATCGGTGTCCAAACTTCTGGCAGATCTATAGATGGAGCACTTATGGAATCTGGTGTTATTTTCATAAATGCTGCTTCTTTGATTTTTCTTCTTGCAAGTTTTTCTTCTTTGGATATTATTGATAAAGATAGAAGATGTCTATCGAAACGTCGGAAAACATTACATCCACAATAGATGATGGTAATAGCCCAAATAATCATTCAACACTTGTTTCATTTTATTTCAGGTATTGTATATTACATTTCGAATTACGAGAGTTTAGTGAAAGAAAGCTATTTTTAATGGTTTTCGATTGAGTTGAAATGCCTACTTCTCATTGATTTTGATTTAACGAGACAAGAATTTGAGCTTCTAACAAAACTTACGGAAAACTGTGATTTGAGATATACGTTTGTTCCTCGTGGCGATTATATTACTATGACACTGTTCCAGAGTATAATAAATAACTTTAGAACAAGAGCGCAAAAGCTGCTGACCTCACTTCAGTCCTTTTTTAATTCTTGTAGAACTTGATGATCGAATCAGTAAAGTAAGATAGGGTAAATTTTTTTGAGTAACAAATCATAGACAATCCGTAATGTCAGTTCCAGCATTGGTTTTTGTTAAAGAATTTCCTTCCCAGCATTTTTCAGATAGATTCATCAAGTCCGTACTCGTTCGAAAAAAATTAATCCTTCAAAGCCTATCCTGCATTTTTCCCCGGCAAACGGAAAATTCTATGAGGCGGAACTTCGGGCTGCAGCCCCAAAAACCATCAGCTTTTGTTCGTATATTATAATGCCATTATTCAGCCTTTAACGAACATTTTCTGACAGAACGAAAGGCCGGATGTTCAGACCGAAAACGAGTTTTCCAGATCAAAGGAAACTCGATAAAGCCGGGTTATGTTGCGAAGGAGACAAAAGCCGAGAAGAAAAATATGTTACTGTATTTCGGTGGAATACATGCCGTTTTAGTGGCATGATTGACTGAATCGACCCGGACCGGAACGGATCGTTTAGGTCAGAACCCGAACGGTTATTCGGATCGGGATCCGGGATGTTATATATCGTGAAGCGACGATGCCCTGCAATCCCCGAGGTCCCGAAGGAAAATGTGTTGCGGGTTGATGTCAATTCCAGAATGGATATTGGATGGGCTAAAATATCTATATCGGATTTTCTGCAAATGCCGGAAATGACCACATGGTGACGTGAATCCTATTCAACGTTGTTATCGGGGCTAAATTTTTACGGAAAAATCTGGTGAAAATATACAATATACAGGTTTTCACAGTATACCGGAAAAGCGGACCAACTCGGAGAGTAGTTGGGGTGGAAAATATTCTTTCTACAAATACTTCTGTTTTTATGATCATGCGACATCTTGTTCAAGGCATTTGCCTTGAGGATAAACGCTTTATCTAAGATTTGCCGTAGATTTGTAGGATTGTTCGTCTGTTAATCATTCAAATGAACTACTTCTCGTCATTCGTAAATTTTTTTCAAGCATAACTGATTCTGAAAATAGAGGTTTTTTGCATAAATATAGTTAGCCAGTGACATAACTTCGTTCCTTGACATTCCCTATCATTAAAAGTTCAATTTTGGCTATATTTTTTTGTTGTTCCTCTGTTTCTTTGTCCCTCTTATATTTTTTCATGGTTTCATCGCCTCCATGTGTGTTTTAACAAAATGTGCTTGGCGTTACTGGCTCATCCACCAATTTGTTATGGCTAACGAAAGATTCCAGAATGAAATAATCTAATTCTTGGTTGTAGCAATAGAGTTCTTTTAAGACAATACTAATAGTTATTTGCATCATTGATCTGCTACCAGTTTTTCAGCTATGTGTGACTAGAGCTTATATTTTTATTTGGTTGTTTTATTTCATGCCAGTTTTTAACCCACACATTCGCCAATTTGCAATTTTCGACTAGTAGAAAAAGCATAATAATTAAATATGATGTCAATGTAAACTTCTCTTCATATTTCATCAACCTTTCTCAAATAATCAGTTTATCTGATCTTTGTAGTGGGAAATTATCTTCTTCAAGCACTCCGAATGTTTTTTATGAGTGTCAACAAGTTGGTTTTAATTATTATTAATATAACCTTATTATTTGGACTGTTCCCTTATCCATGATCATAAGTAAGATGCGTACTATCCGATCAGCATTCGCATGCCTTTATTTCGTAAGATCTCATTATTTCAGTTGTGAATCTCTCTGGGAAACACCCTGTATACATTTTTATGTTAATCAAAATCATATGAAATCTGTTCTTACCGATAAAATTCTCAATACCACGACTACACTACCATCGAAATAAGCCGATACGTCCAGATTACATGCACCATTATGTCACGCGTTCGAAATTTATTCAGAACACGACCTTTACGTCACGAAGATCGTATAAATTTCTTGAATAACGGAACAATCTACATTTTGCCCCTATACCTCATTGCCTATTCCAAAATGCGGTAATTTCTAATACAGAACAGGTAAACCATCGATATGAGAAACAGCAGGTGCCGTTATCGATTTGTACTATTTTCAATCTGCATTTTTGTCGAGCAGGTTCAGTCTAGAAGATGTACGTTTTGCGATTTTCCTTTATTTTTGAGATACACATTCATGGAGAAAAAATATTCATAGTTTGACATTTTGATGATTTTTATTGTATACTTCTTGGCTTTTTCATTTTGTCTATTACCTGTTAACAAGATGAATCTTTGATCACTGCGTCAATTTTAACCAGAGGATTTTGAAGTCCAAAAATTATTTTCTTCATAATGCATGTTTCCGAATTTGGCCCTGTTCAAAAGATATAGGGTGTTGAAATTTCATAAAAAAAACTTCGCATTATTACTTGTATTGTTCAAATGACAGTATCGATTGAAATTATCTTTTGTAAAAGGTGTTACATGACAGTCAGGCATATTTCTCAAGATTATATTCTATTCAGATTGGTTGAATTGTATGTAAAACTAATATCACTTGCACTAACGGTCTTTTATATCCTAGAATCCTATTCGAAGTTGAAAGGAGTTAAATCGATTAAATTTCAACCACTGAAATGACAAATCAGATTTATTCAATATGGTCATAAGTAAATGTCTTTTGAAATAAACTATATTTTCTGCAAAAGGTTGGGGAAATCTCTTCAGTCTTTCCACCACTAAACAATGTCGATTAAATTAGACATTGAACAATTTTCTGCTTACGTACACCACGAAATCTTAATTATAATTTGTTGTTTTAATCATGATGTCTGGCACCTTGCTTGATATCCAGTTCAAAATAGTATTCCATCATGAATAGAGAAAAAGATTTTCATCATTCATATAGATACATAGATATTCAGATGCTATGTTTGCATTTCGTGATGAGCGTTGTAACAGGTAATGTATTTTCAATCAAGATTTGTCTTAATGAAGAAGTGAATATTTATGAAAAACTTATTATTATTCAATACCTTTTTACAATACTGTTCTCTTCTTCTAAAAATGTGAATTTATTATTTATTGATTTAACATTTTTCAACTTCATATAGAATCCACAGTAATATTAAATTCACATTTTACCCCAAACCATTTACATGAATACGGACAAAAATTTAATCTAAATTTCAAACTTCCTCATGCAGAAAGTAGAAGTTCTAGATTGACATATTTAAAAGCCCTAGAAATAAACAGATCCAATTCCCAAACCCAAAGCATTCTTTTGAATGAACAAACAGATGTTGACCGATCCCCATTGTTAAACATCTTCCTAAAAAAAACCCAGCATACATTTTTTTACCACCCCATTTAGGGTAGCATTCCGAAAAAAAATTACAGGCATGAATATAGAATGTACTTAAGTAAAAATTTCATTCATGATGTAACTCCTGAAGGAGCCACAGCATTGGGCGAAACAATTGTTGTATAAAACAATGGAAATACGTGAAAATTTCGATCTTATTATTTATTTGAAAATCAATTTTTATCAAATGAGCACCGATACAATTAAATATCTACTTATCCAGACAACAATTTTAATTTACTATTAATAATGATCACAGATACTTTCATTCATATCAAAAATATTTGGCAATTATCAATTTTCGCTCCCCTAGGGTTCTGTAAGAATAGAAGTTACTAAACAGTTTTTTTCACAACGAGAAATATACCAGTTAATGTCATTTTTTCACAAAGAAGTTAAGTCTTCGTCAAATTAGAGTCTCGTCAGAATATTCTTCAGAAATGAATTAAGAAATCAGTGCAATTATCAAACCATGTTGTCTTTGCACAAGACAATAATTCAAATGAGGTAACTATAAATTTCAATGTTACTCCCGGATATGTCACACCAATGTATTATCGCAGTAAAGCATATTTCATCGCGTATAATACCTGCGCATAAATTATACATGTATAGAGGGAAACAGCTATTTACTCCATGTAATGGTGTAAAATTCAAATGGAAAGGCACTTAATTTCCTTTCATCATGGTCGATTTCCTCTTCTACTCGTAATATCCCCTATTCATCGTTTATCAACTTGATAGCCTTTTGTAAGGAAAATATATTTCATTGATATGTTTGCTTGACTTATGTTAATCTCAAAATTATATTGACGACTCCCGGAATGCTCTAGGCAAGTCTTAAAATAACATTTACTCAGTAACTGTTTCATACTGTATGTGAAGATACAGTTTTATTCTTTGGCTACTACTTCAATTCAAACCATCGATTCCTCAGATCAAAAATTGATGCAGCATCAGAACAATCGAGTAGGTAGGTATACATGACTGATGAAGAGATCTATCAAACTGATGGGTGCAGTGTTTACGCCTGGGACGAAAAGCATAAGTAGGTATATAAAAACATGAAATCCTGCAGACCCACGTTCATCAGTATTTCAGATATGGGACAGTCGCATAAAACTCTCAGCTATGGAAAGCAGAATTTTGAATTTTTGAACATGGCGGCAGAATATTTGCGAACAAATTGAATTTTTAGGTTCACATAATGAGGCACAATATTTTGGAATATACCTCGTATAATTCAACAGAAAATGCCTATCTTGTTACCTTCACAACTGGCCAATATTCATGGCCACCAACCTTTGCACATCTTTCTGAACGCGACGCAGAAAGAGCGGTCTGCATGCGAATTACTTCGACTTCATTCGCATTTTAATTAGCCCGGTGGTTCGTTCGAATTTAACTCTCGCAAGGGGGGAAATTTTGCATAATCAAATTTCAACCGTTAAAAAAAAATTCGAAGTGATGCTGCTAATGACATTTCATCGATGTGCCCAGGGAGCGTGACCGGAGTCGGACGAAATCGTTCAATTTTCTCTTTTTCTGCACATTTCGACAGTTTATCACCCCATCTCGTTCTGAAGTTTTCAGCGGGATACCTAATTGTTTCGTTCTCACTTAAAATAACGTTTCATTGATTTTGATATGGAGAAATGTATGTTTTAATGTTAACGCCAACGTATCTATAATCAGTGTAAATAAAACACTTTTCAAAACTTCAAGTTATGTGTTCTTAATCATCCAATGAATACATAAAATGGTTCTTCGAGCCGAATTTCTGCAAATTCGAAATTTACTAGCCAGTAGCTCTTCAGAAAGAGCTTAATTCGATCTAGATTCTCTTCATTACTCAAATTTCACGGGAATTCCCGATAAGTCCATGTTTTCACCTCTGAACAAAGGAATAATTATGCAGTGCACTTCAAAAGTCATAATGAGTTAGGGCAGAAGCAAATGGAGTGTTCCATGCCACTGAAAAGTTCTACCGGAAGTTCATCAATTTTGAATCCCAAGTTCTCTATGCGACTTCATCAAATTTAATCTGAATGAATTTTCCTTTGCTAGATGATCTGAGACTATTTGAAATATGAGAAATAATATCTCAGCATTATTTCATCTATGGAGTTTATGAAAGAAAGATTTCCGTATTGTGACAAATGTTCCCTGTTTACGTCATCAGTGATTTTTGTTTTTCAGCATCTTGCATTTCTGTTATCTCGATGTAACTATAATATATTTTGAATATTTTTTAAATTAAACATAATTGAAATATATTGTTTCAGCTCATCAGTTTTGATTCCATTTGTTGTCATATTATCCAAAAAGGAGGCATATGCCTTACTCAATTTGAGAATTATTCTAATCTTGATAAAAAGACTACAATTGAAAAAATAATTCTATTAAATGACTCCAATTACTGTGATTCTATTTCCCTAAACATCTTACATAGTTTAATAAATTTAATGATACAATTTTGTTATTTTCTCTGGAAATAAAAGAAATTGTAATCAATTTGTATTTTGTTTATAATTTTTTTGTTTGTTTTATATCATGAATGGAGAAGATTCTAGAACTAGATACACAAAAGAGGATTGGTGAGGCTTTCTGATGGTACAGATAACTTGCCTTTGACCTGGTTTCCTAAGGATATTATCAAGGAAAAATGGAAATGGGGAATTTGACCTTGTGGACCTTATATTCGAAGGTAAGAATCAAATGGTGGTTAAAGAGCAATATTGACATCAAGAAGTAAACAAATTAACTGGCTTTTTTAAAACGACATTCTGAGAGTTGCCAGCCTGAAAATTCAAAAGGTTTCAGTAAAGAAAACAAGAAGTCTCAATGAGCAACATTTAGTGAATGTCAAGAATTTGCCCAAAACGCTGGAGCTCTTGAGGGTAATCTAAGGGCATCAAATGTTAAGCATGACAAAATTTTTGTGAAACATTTGAATGGGAGATGTAAAGTGGAACCTGCAGGTATTAACACATTTGGAAATTCAGCCAAAATTATAAGACAGGTTTTAAAGTTGCTAAATCCTTCTCTGTATACTGATCACTGTTCTTGACGGTCATCGACTACTTTGCTTGTAGTTTCTGGAGCTGATTTGCCGAGAATCAAACAGCATAAAGATGGAAGACTAATACAGTTGCTGGTTACGTGAATAATTCTTTAATTAATGAACAAAAGAATTTGACATTCTTCATTCATTTGACAATCATGGAAGCAATCACATGGACAATACCCAAATTAATGTTACACAAAAAACTTTTCCGCTGAGGTCAAGTAGACTAATTGTTCAAATTGTGTAATTAATGTTCATAAATAATTTTCTCATTCACATTTTCAATTTTTTTTATTAATAAATCTATATATCTTCATGCCTAATATAAAGTATATTAATTTCAATGACTTATAGGTAAAAAAGTGCATACTTCAAGTAGTTCAGTCTTACAATGAATGAATCGCGAAAATTACTCTTCATCACCAGTATTGAAATATTTAACTCTTCGTAACTTTTACCGAAGACTTTTCAAAATGTCGATGACATTTAAAAAGTGTCACTATATTCGTCAAAATTAAAAAATTGGAAAAAACCATTTTGAAAATTTGACAATTTCTTGGAACAAACTCCACGCACATTTCAGAAAGCTTCACCAAGTCCAACGAGTAGAACAATAAGTACCAAATTGGCCTATTTGTTTTCTGTAACAAAAAGAGACTCAATCTTATTTGTGCATGTGTTTGTGCCTCAGGACCAGTTCGGCTCAGCACTTGTGCGACATACCCGTTTAAACAAGACGAGGATGCAGAACTTAGTTAATTAGGAAGCGAGTTTGTCTTACCCAGGGGTGGTTTCAGATTCCAAGCGACTTCATGCAATATTCGGCCCCTTCGAGCATAATCAAATTATGAACTCCCTCAACCGGGGTATACCTCCTTCGAAAGAAATTGGAGACCATCGACATGCTTCCCCAGGATCTGGAAATTGGATCTTCCGAAATGAGTTCTTGACGACAGCTTAAAAAGTTAACCAAATTTTGTTATAGAATGGTTATCATTTAGACCAAGCGTGTTCGTTAATCTTGGAAAGTTCCTTGTTTTCGGAAACCGGAAATTATGATTGGAGAAAACAGGATATCTTAACGCAAGAAGTTTCAAGAAGCTGATAAATATTAGACCAAGTGAGAGAGAAAACGGATATGAGAAACGTCAAAGGCAACGTATTTTGTTTTGATTAAATTCGACTTCATTCAGAATGAATGATTAGTTCAGTGTCCAGGCAAAATCAAAAATCTTGTTTTTCAAACCACCCACCACACTCACGTTATAAATTATAAATCCTCATATTTATCCGAAGTACAAAAATAGGAAAAAATGCGTAGTACTGGTCATACTGCATTTCTTAAACTCCTTTGAGGTCCAGCAAATATTTTCACACTCTGAGAAAGAAGTATCAGAAAATTCTGATTAGAATTGCCGCATTGAGTATCATATGTTTCTGTGTGATGCTAGGACTGTTCGTAATTATTACACCCAATATGATTGATCTGTCTACTAGTTTGTTTACAACAGCTGTTGAAATCCGTCCACCTCAGGAGTAGTCTGCGAATCTCACAATGGAAAAAATATTTAACAAAGAGTTTGTCTCTAATTTTATGTTTTGAATGAAATTTAGAGTGCTGACTCGTTGTGATTGCTGGAAAAGAGTTATAGAGATTCTGTACTGTCGAAAACCCAAGGGTACGAATGGTACAAAGCCTTTAAAATAATTCGAATTATCCAAGAAGAGAGTCGCTATTTAGTATTCTTACTAAAAATTTTCCTGTGTACTACTATAAATTCCCGAAGTTCTAAGAGAAAACGTTGATCTAAACAAGTATTCCGCACCCGTAAAGGAACAAGTAAACAGCCACCTACAACCTAATTCAAGGGAACTCTATTGGATCAATCCAATAATGAAAAAACTTTTCTTATTCGGAATTTCCTCAAATTTATTTTGCTCGAGATTCCTTAGAATAGACGCTAATGAGAAAAGAATTCAGATCAGTATAATTAGATGGAATTACTCCGTCACAAGAGAGCTTCATCTTTGAAAGCCCTGGATTCGAAGGAGAACCAGGATTAGAACAAACTCTGACAGCTTTAGAAAAATTGAATCAGGGCAGCTGAATTAATTAATTAGGTAAATGAATCGGCTTTGAGTCTGCTTGACGTGTATATTGTCCTGAAAGAGGGTTTCGTTCCTGCTCAAATTCTTGGAAGGATGAAAAACTTCACAACCTGGAATTTTGTGTTTGAGGCCTGTTCGTTTGGGATAATGAAGACGACGTTTTCGTCGGTCATTATTTTCTGATTGGATGGTATTCAGCATCGCTTCTGGGAAATATCGCTGAATTACAAGCCGAAAAACATAAATTGAAGTTTGGATTGTGTTGCTTCAAATTCTATTCAAAACTATGGAAGAGTGCAATACAAAAATACAACGAAGATAAATAATGAAAAGAGTCAACAAGCATATTTTCTGACCTTCCTATGACTTCGTTACATGAAATACTGCTTTATGTTCTGATAGATCATTTCCTTGTAGATACATATTAGGTTGATTTTTCATGGAATTTTGAGGAAAGCAATTGGTCAAAAACTACATCCAACTAATGCCAACGTTTCGTAGATATATTTCTACTTCTTCAGGGCTACAAAAGAGAAATTTTTTTTTTACAGAGATCGAATATGGTACAAGTACATCTGATATAAAAATTGAATAATGGATTAAAACATGGTTCCAAAATAAACATATACAACAAACAGTAACAAAATCGTACAATTGAAACTATATATTAAAATTACATTTATTCGAATTTATTTGTTATTTTTTCTTTTTCTATTTGGATTTGACAGAAACACATATTTAAAATCTAAAAAACCTTACCAAAGTCGAACGTATGTTGGAGTTGGAAATTTACTGAAAAACTCAACCAAATCTGCCGGATTTAGTCTACAGTTTGTCTACAGGGTGGAAGACTTAAGACCCATTTTCGACACCAGACTCATCCCGAACACCCAGAATGGTACATACATACAGCGTTGGAGACACTTCTTCCACTCCTTATAGCAGTGTTGGTACTCCGATACTGAAATAACCTTCAGCTGGTCGGTTACAGCCGTTCGAATTTTTTCGACTGTCCCAAAATGATTTCCCATGGGGTAATTTTTCAACTTAGAGAAGAGAAAAAAGTCACAAGGACTCAAGTTGGACGACTAAGGAGGAATTTTTTTTTGTCATCTCCAATTCATTGGTCAAAATTTGATGAACGGTGATGTGAGTCAAATTTAACACTTCCCTGTCGTTATGACTGTCAACCGTCGATCTGAACGCACAAGATCCCGGATTCTGTCGACATTTCCATCGGTTCTTGGAGATGAAGACCTTTCGCTTCCTGGTTCATCTTCAATAGACGCTCTTTCTTCAGAAAATGCCTTAAACCACTGAAAAACCTGGGCCCGTGACAAAATACCATCTCCGAAGGCCTGCTGAAGTTTAAGAAGAGTTTTCGTTGCGCTGTGCTGAAGTCTGAAGCAAAACCTGATAGCACACAGTTGTTCGAAATTCATGTCTTTCATTTTTAGAACACAGCAGAAAAAACTGTTTCACAAAATCAATCGCTACGCACAACCAACTGACTCGAGCGAGGTCAAACTTGCACTGAAGGTCCCCGTGCTTCCAGTGTTGCCAGATCAAAAACAACGTTGCCAGTCTCATTACTTGATTTACAGATCTCCTATATGGAAATTGTATGCTTCTTATTTATTTGAAAATGAATTTCCACCAAGTGAGCACTGATTCGATTAAATTTCATTGAGTTTCATGAATTTTGTCATCCATTGAAAACTAAGATAAATAAAACAGTTTCTTATTTTTTCAAGGCAAACTAACCTTGAGGAAAATAGAAGATTTTAGTCGAAATGGTGGTATGGAGAAGATCAAACTATATGTTGAAAAGAGCACAAATATACATACATTTTTTACTAGCTTCATAATCGAAAATATCTCTTCATCGACCCCAAGTAAATTATATTTTCTTTACATCACGATGTACTCGTCCTATCTAGTTTTGATGCATAGAACGATTTTCCCTGAAGTCTTTATGACCTTCCGAATAGAATTGTTGTGAGTTTTAAATTGAACACGCAGTAATTCATGGAAGTTCCCACTGAAACCAGCAGTTCTCTCCCTTCCTTTGACGTCATCCTATCCAATTTCCTACGTGAAAGCGTACGATTTCTGAGCTCCTTCCCTTAAATTCATCCCTCAAGCCACTTTTGCCGGGGAAATTTTGAATGATACGATATAATGAATATGCAACGGGCCATAATTCCTGATCTAAGCCTCGGTGGAGTGCATCTCTGTCTTTCGGCTCGAGAGGTAATATCTTCTTTCAGTTTATATGACCACTTCAGTTCGGATCACACACTCAACTGATATTATGATTGGATTTTATTTCTTCATCATTTCGAGTACCGAGTGATTCCGTAAAAGCGCTCTTTGGCTTGTTTGTTCCTAGTGCAACAGGAGCCTTACGTTTTGTTGAAATGTCTTTCAGTTTTTTGTATCGAACCAAAAATGGTATCGTGGCATTGGTTTCGAATGTTTCATCAACAATCCGTGATCAAAGTCAAACATATTTGGCTGTCGTATTCATGATCGTGCAGACAAAATCCTTTTCGACTAAGGATTCTGCTTTAGTCTACCCACAACGATTAAATCTGTGGAATAAACTAAGTCGATGATGACTTCAACAGCTCTGATGCTCGTAATTGCTCCATATGTTCCATATGGCTCAATTTCGCTGATACAAATTGACGAATATCCAACTGGTAAAAGTATCCATTGTCAAAATTAATTATGTCATATTATAGGTCACCAAATTTTCAGGACGTTTTTGAGTTATTTGTGTTGTTGACCGATAAAGCTCGTTTTTCAAGAGATGTATTGTATTTATTGTCATTGTTTCAATGGAGACACTTTCTCGTAAAAGAAATTCTAGACACTACATCTAATGGTTTACTGATATAGTAGAAGAGTTTCATCTGTCAATGCAGGATTAGAGGTATTTTATGTTGTCGATCAATCCGCAATGGAAATATCTCAGGTGAATTCATATAAAAATTTATTTTTAGAAATAATTCCCAATAACATAAAGATTCACGTCCAACAACCAAGCATCACTCAATCAAGTGATACGAGTGATCCAAACTATACGTATTCGAATTAAATAAACTCCTCTTGTCATTCTAAGTACTCATACCTCAATTGATGATTAAAAATTAGGTGCAAATAGAATTTAAACGGTTTTTGATTCCTCAAGAAATATAGAGAAACTTAAAATCAAATAATGTTGATGCTCAACCGACGTACTACCTTCCTCGAATAAATTCAGAGGATAATTCTCTCATCCTCGATCTCTTTCAGTCTCGAATAGCAGCAGATTAAACACAGCTGGCCAATCCTATGTGTTCTATTTATTAATTTAATGCTCGAATTCGTATGACCGCAGACTATTGTCCCAAAACTTAGGGCTTTGATCGAATTAGCCACTCAGCTGAGCTTTTGTAATGGAAGGTTAATATAAACGGATGTGATTATTCTATGACGATGGCACTTGATGTTCTCTGCAGGGCCACCAGTCACTTCAATCTTGAATTGTTTCATAAATGACAGTAATACGATCGAATGGCATCCAGAAATCAAACCGATTATTATTGTAGGGATTTTGATATGCTTGCATCAAAATACTATTATTTTAATTCATGTAAATTATTGTTTGAAAAAACAGAATATCTACGTATTCATGACATTTATTTCAGGATCCTTCTTATTGCATGACCATCTAGATATTGTAACAAGAAAATCTTGATGTCATGATGATATGTCATGATTCTGTTATTTTAGATAATTTTGCGCCTCTACCCTACTCAACTACACCCAACCATAGCACCGATCGACGTAAGACCATGTGGCCCTAGATATACTACTACTGATAACCAGTATTCACGATGTAGATATAACGATCTTCCTGCGGGTACAAATGTCATGATCCTAACTTACTGATTATAATGTGGAACAGCATCTCAAAATCAAAAATTAAGAGGATTTTAATCGTTTCAATTTATTCTCACTTTAAACGAGGTAGACATGGTATTGACCATAGGTATTTTCTTATCTATTTATTCCGTTTCATTAGTTTTGATGTTAGGTGAGAAGGTGAACAACTAGAAAACTGTAAAACACCAAAATACCTGGGTGTCAAACTAGAAAAACCTATTGCAAAAACATCAAGATGAAGATTATGGCAAGAAACAACATAATCCGGAAACTAACAGGTATATCATGGGGTGCCAAACCTGGAACTCTGCGGACATCAGCAATTGCCCTACGTCTATCTACTGCAGAATACGCCGTCACTACGAAGAGAAATTCTGTACATTCGAGGAAAGTAGATGTGGCTATAAATGCGATAATCGATATAATATCTGGATGCCTAAAACCCAGCCCCCTAAAAAAAGTATATCCTATAGTTGGCATTGCTCTACCAAAAATTCGAAGAGAGGTCATTGCTGAAATAGAAAGGACTAAACAAACTGAAGATGGACGGATGGATATATACCATACTATCATCGATTAAAATCAAGTAAGAGTATTTTGAAAACCACTGAACTAATAACTAGGCTACTTGAAAGAAGAATAGATGAACTTTGGAAGAAATCCACCAGAGACATCACCGGCAAAGAAGAGATATTACCTGGAGCACACTTGCCTTACGCTAACTTGGAAAACACTCAATAGACTCAGAGTGGAAGTATCCCGCTGTAAGAAGACCTTGGTAAAGTGGGGATACTCAAGTGATGAAAATGTGACTGTGGAGTAGTTCCAGACGAAGCCCATCTACTCATCTGCAACAACGTCGGTATCACCTGCACTAACCAAGACCTGTACGCATGCACCCCCGAAGCCGTCACTGTTGCGGAGCTCTGGAGATTCGCTCGCTGAAGATACATTTGGACACGGATAAGTTATGAACATTAGTTCTATATTAAAATTCAGATGAAACACTCATGTGAGGTCAGGAGC
This sequence comes from Micraspis discolor, assembly GCA_030674115.1. NCBI lineage: Eukaryota > Metazoa > Arthropoda > Insecta > Coleoptera > Coccinellidae > Micraspis > Micraspis discolor. The sequence goes on from JARTUT010001740.1 coordinate 15,136,816, forward strand.
TTTTACACGCTTGCTCTAGAGTCAATCAGTTGGTTGGCATGTCCTGGAAGGTTCTGATATTTTGTCGAGTAGCTTTCTATTTCTGTGCTGACATATGGGACTCTTAAATCCTCATGGATGGTGTAGTTGATGACATACTAAGGCACATTAACCAATGAACGTATTTTTGATTGTAGTCTTTTGATGGCTTAGCGCAATCCCAGAATTGAATGCCCTACGTCCATATTGGTTTGATGATTGCTTTGTAATTTATTTCGAAGGTTCAATTTGGACTTCCTGCCTTCAAGCCAATACATTTTTCGTAATTTTTGATTCATTTCACCCATCTCAGCATTGAGGTGTTGTCCCCAGTACCTAGAGGCGCTGGTCTAAATGTATGCGTAGATAGTTCGCTTTGGTAGTCTTTTTTCGAATATTTTGATAGGGGGACATGTATATTAACCTATTCTGAAAATATGAAAACGTCAACTCAACACCTTCAGAAGATGGAGAGTATACTTTCGAACGGTCGATATAAGGAAAAAACAGGCATTTGGGCTAAATGAAAGCTCGCTGTTCTACTAGAAACAAACGCATGAAAATGGCATTTCATTTATTTATTAACTGAATACTTTCACAAAGCCATGGAAATTCACTATTCTCGTATGATGAAGCTTCCGTGTCAATAAAAAACAATAGTATTTGTACAAGGCAACCGGAAACCATCCACACAGTTTTGTTCCGGGAATCGGCCCAACTCTCCTTTTCAATTCCTTTCCTCCGCAAAAACCAATTACAAGCGGAAACAGTTCCTCTTATACGAGAAACAATGTGCAAGTTTCGGATGCTCGCCCTAGACCCAAATTGCCATTGTTGTCAGTTTAGCCTCGCTTCTGGCAACCTCTCACAGGCCTGCCAGCAATTATCGACAGTTACTAAAACCCTAGTTGCGGACTTATTCGGTCCGGAGTTACAGTCGTCCCTGAAGAATTGCCGTCTCGAAACTGAACTGTTCGTTTCATTTATGGAAGTGTTAAAGTTATACGGGACCCCTAAAACGAGTTGGACGCGAACACTAATTGCACGAAGTGAGGGATGAAATAACTTCAGGGTCGCGACAACGGAGACGTTTCTGGTGCGATTATAATCAGTCCGCCCTAACGGAGTTATCAAATTTAATGGATATTTCGACGATTAAGTCTTATGTCCTCGTTCGCTTGGTTGAGAAGAATTTTTCAATCACTATATCCACAGAATTCTGAATGACTTTTGTGGTTCTTGTAGCTATCTCTTTTTGCTGAAATCGGGGGATTGCTCATTGGAGATTTGGATAATAATGCTTACTGCTATCATTCAATCAAGTTGGCGCCGTTGAATGGTGAGCTGATTTCCAAAAAGGAATCGTAAGATTCGAAATATAGGCGCTTCGAAGGATAATGTTTTGTTACTTCTGTATCATAAATTCAGGGATCCATTTGCCATTGTTGTTAATGGTTACTGGTGCAATCATCGCTGCACATTTTTGTCAACAATGAATCAATTTTTACAATAAAAATACGGGTAGTCTAGCAATCACATATCAGTCGAATCGTGGTAGCGTTGCTTCGGTGTGAAGATTCGATATGCTTGATCAACTGCGGCCAGCCTAGCTGTCGTTCCTATCCAAGGTCACATAATATAGTTCAGTCAATCTGTACATTTGGTGCGGGTATAATTACCCGCTCGATGAAATTTGGTACACTTGTTGAAAATAATGTATCTAAGCTACCATTGCGATGGCCTCGCTGAAATATTAGCGGTTTTTTGAAAAACTAAAAAAACTCAAAAAAAAAAGTAAAAAAATGCATTTCTCTCGAATTGTATGCATCGTACAGAAAATTTTATTGAACAAAAAATGTAGAAGACGTTGCGATCTACTTTTTTTGTCATTGGTGCAATGCTGCACGACTAAAAGCGCACAAAGTAGGTGGCGCTAAAGTATCAAAAAGAGTGTTTTTCATGTTTTTCGCCCTGAAAATGTAGTTTTAATGCAAAGGTTTAAATGTAAATCCCAAAGGTAGCTTAGTTACACCATTTTCAACAAGTGTACCAAATTTCATCGAGCGGGTAATTATACCGTCAAAACGATTTATTTTTCGACAGATTGACTGAACTAATAGTGGCGTTCACACTTTCAGATCATACTGATGGATCTGGGTTGTTCATCTATGGTCCTATGGCCTTTCAGACTGACCGTTTTGAAAGCAAGGCAGGACTATCGATAAACAATCTAGATCTATCAATAGATGAAATCAACACCACAGTTTTATCCGCAATCCAAATGGCTTAATCGATCTGCCACACACCAGATCCGTTAGTCTGATCTGAACGTCTAACAGCTGCTAATGAATTATTTATATTTATTTATATTTTTATGCATTGGACACAGAAATTTTGGTCTAAGATTTGTTAACATTTTTTTAAGACAGTTTGATCGAATTATATTCTTATGCGATCTCTTTCTACATACTAATTTGGAAAAAGCAGACTTGAAACATTATTAATTTTAACTTCAAACACTCAATGATTTTTAGAAATAGAAAAGTGTTTTGAATAGATTTTGTTTCCTGATGAAGAATAAATAGTCAAACTTAAGTATATTCGTCCAGCCGACCGTATACTCTCTATCTTCCGAAGGATATGTGCTGGAGTTTTCATATTTACAGAATAGTTAAATTGTCGAAATATCTAGGTCAAGTTCGTTATTGGGCCAAATCCGTTGAACTCTTCAAGAGTTATTAGCATCTGAGATTTTAATTCCACAATAACTCCTAGAATAGAATAGAAAGGGTATCGAGTATTTGTAAGTTCAATAAAAACAAAAAAATATTTGTGAGCAATAAAAAAGTTTATTGTTTATCATTAACATATGAATTATTTGGAAAAGATGATGTTATCCAAATGATGACCGTTGCGTTGAAGGTACTCTTCCAACAGGAACGGTGATAACGCGTTGACACATAGCTATTGATATTGCTCTCATTTCTGACCTGATGTTCTGCTTCAACTAGGTTAGAATAATCGGATTACCTTATCCCCGATGCCAACATGGTTTTCTGCCGGGTCGCTCGGTGATCACTAATCTGCTCGACTGTGTTGATGCCTGGTCGATGTCCCTCGACAGGGGTAATCCTGTTGATGTGATTTACCTTGACTTTTCTCGTGCATTCGACCGTGTGCCCCACAGACGCCTCCTACACAAACTTGAGCACTTTGGCATTCGTGGGCGCCTGCTTTCTTGGATTGAGGCATTTCTTTTAAACCGATCTTTTAAGGTTCGTGTTGGGGATTCGTTTTCTTCTCCCAGAGATGTTTTGAGTGGAGTACCCCAAGGGTCTGTTTTGGGTCCACTTTTGTTTCTGTTGTATATATCCGACTTACCCTCCTGCGTTATCTCGAATATTTCCCAATTTGCAGATGACACCAAATTATTTGGCAATGCCGCTGGTGCCGACATTGTTCAGGACTATCTTGACTCTATTTCGAGGTGGTGCCAGGACTGGCAGCTGCCGCTCAACAGTGATAAGTGTAGACTATCAATAATGAGCCTGCCTAGGTTCGCTGACCGGAGAACTCGTGGTGATAAACCTCACTTTCAATTGGTATCAGGACCCATGCAAAATAATCAATCTGTAGTTGTCTGTGGCTAAGGTCGTGGATGATTTTGAGAGGCTTATTTAGTATTTTTGTTTTGTAATTTATCTCTTATTGTATAATGAGTGAGTTTATATTCAGGCCAGTTGATGTGCAAAATAATCAAGCGGGCTCCTTCAGTTGATGCAAAATGACTTTATTAGGGAATTCGTTAACAACTTCCATTGAATCTTCTGAGGTATGGCAAGTTGCCCCATCTTGCTGAAACCACGTTCTTGCTTTGAAACCTGCAAACTCCTGCAACTCTAACAAAAAAATTTCTCAACATATCGTAATAAAGGTCACTATTCACATTAATTGCTCAGCCTCGTTGATCTTCATGCAAATAAGGACCAATTATGCCTTTAGCAGACATAGCGGCCCAAACCACGACATATGGGCTATGCAGGGGTCGTTCATGCTTTCGTCTTGGATTCTCTACTGCCCAGTACAGACAATTCTACCTATTAACATGACCATTCAGGTGAAAATTTGGTTCGTCACTAAACAGTATGTTGTTAAAGTGGTTAAATCGCTGTAGCATTTCGTTCGCAGAATTCAGTCGATTTGCATAGTCTGCATTCTACAATACTTGAACCAATTGAATTTTATCCGCTTTTAGATGTAAGTCTTTCTCTAAAATCGAATGTAAAGACGATTATTTGATGTTCAACGCTTGGCTTCGATTTCGGATGGATAAAGACGGATTTTAACCAACAAAATACTCGAGAATGAGCTGCGAAGCTACAAATGAGATCGCAGTCTTCCCCAGTACACATTAAGCACGTCATTTTATTGTGATTTCGAATTCAAATTAAAATTATGTCTGTAAAATGTCTGAAGAACGACGTTTCGCCGGCAAAGCAATTTTCATGTCAGCATTTATGCTCAGCGTAATAGAAAATTATGAAGCTCATATCAACACTGTTCATTAATTCAATATCAACGTCAACGAAGCTTTTATTCCTAGTTGATAATATGAAGATACTAGGTACATGGTCTAATCCTTCGTCGTATGATCTTATTATAAAACCGATAACTTTGTTCCAGGTCGGACAATATTTGGATAGTCTGGAATCAATTCAATACGTCTTCTAATCAATGAAATCAAAGCTACCTCATTTAAACTAAGAGATTAACTTGATAAAATATAGAAGTCGCCTCTACATTTAGCACCATCTATGAAAACTGAATAGTTTTACACGTAAAAATCGTCACGTTTTAAAAATAATTTTTAAATGGCGAACTCAAATTTCAAAACAATGACAAGTTTCTTGGTTCCGACATGTTGATGATATTAAAGTAGGATTCAATGGAGCAGATATTTCTTGATTTCCTCAATTCAATACATCACAAAATCAAATTCACAATAAAAATTGAATCCAACAACGATTATTTTTTAGAAATAACTATTTACTAACTTTGACAAACCAATAAGTCTGTTGAACAGCTTCTCAAAAATATTCCAATAAGCAATGGTGGCCAGACTTTTAACTTATTTCAACAGTCTTAAACTATTTCATCCTTTACAGCATGGATATTCAAGATCGATCAACTGAAACCGCTATATTTCAATTCACCAATAATATCCTGCGTTTTGAGAGGAAGGAAAGCGGGATAATAATAATCTTTATTAATCCTGTAAGACATTTAATAATAATTCATTGATCTCTCTAAAGAATTCGATGGTCTTAATGAAGATTATCTTTTTGAAAAACTCAGGAAATATAGAATTGTAGAAAACGCGTTGAAGTGGTTTGTTTCCTGTATATATAATCGTTTACAATGTGTGGAAATAACTGTAGATGGCCAAACATATTTATCTCATTGGATTGTGAACGAATTTGGAGTTCCACAAAGTTATCCACCAATGTCATCCAAAATCAGTTGTTGTTGAGAAATCCATTGATGCTGTGCGCCAAGTGATATTGCAAGATCGTCATGTGGCCTATCGTGAGATTGAGACAACCTAAGACATTAGTGGGACCAGTATACATTCAATATTGCATAAACATGTGACCGTTAGAAAAATTTGTTCGCGTTAGATCCCACACAATTTGAAAATCGCTCAAAAAAAGGTCCTGTCGATTGGTCAGAAGAAATACTCCGAAAATACAATCGCGGTGCTTTAAAGCACGTCTATGACATCGTAACAGGTGATTTACGCGTATGAGCCCGAAAGTAAACAGCAGTCGACTTCATAGGTGTTTCAAGATGAGCCAAATCCAACAATTATTTGTTCTCTAATCCAGAAATTTAAGAGACAACTGATTTGATGGAAGACACAGAATCGACGAACTTTGTAGATGATTCAAATTTTTTAATAGCACAGAGGAATATTGATGCACTGTATCTGAAATGCGAAGTTGTACACGTAAAAATTCAAGAATGGCTATCACGAAACAATTTTATCCTAAATGAAGATAAAATGGATGTTGTGGTTTTCCGCTCGAATAGATTGATGAAGAATCAGCTAATAGTAAAATTTGGTGAAGACAAAGTTGAATCATCGGCGTTCACCAAATTTCTGGGGGTTTTTATCAATGAGTTTCAACAATGGAGAAAGCATATACAGGAACTACTGAATGAATTGAACAAAGTATGGTATGAGAGTTATGAACAAGTACATTGACATTGATACGAAGAGAGCAATATATTACGCAGCTTATGAATCCCTGATCAGATATGGGATTATATTTTGGGGTGTGTGCTCAACAGTGAAGTCAATTTTCATTAATCAGAAGAGAATCATGAGATCTTTCATGAGCCTCCGCTTCATGGAATCATTCATACAAATATTTAGGCATCAGGGATTTTTAACGGTTCACAGATTGGACATCCATGAATGTTTAATGTATTAATAAAAATATGGAGCTGTATTTCTAACAAATAATGAAAATTTGAGTTACAATACAAGAACAGCAAACATTGAGTTCCCATATCATAGATTAACTGTTTCTGAAAAAAATCCATCTTATATGTGTGTTAAGATCTTCAATAAATTACCTTACAATTTGAAAACTATTAGTATATTACAAACAGTTTAAAACTAAAAAATTTTTAGTTGAGCTGGAGCGATATAGTCTAGAAGATTATTTAGATGCAAGTTTTCTTTTGTTAAAGTAATTTAGAACACTGTTTCATTTTATGTTTTCTGTATGGGAATATAATTTGAAATAAAGGCATTTATCTATCTATCTATCAATACTTGAAATAATCAAGGTTCAACGAAACATGCCATAAATAAATATCCAGTTCTTATGTAATCAATGGTACTGCTGAAAATTATTGAATCAGAGAAACGTAAAATATTAAAGACAACCTTATTTTCGAACTTTTATTTCCTCTAACCACCTGATTGAACTTGTATTTACCGTTCAGTAATTAGACCCAAAGAGTCCAATTGGTTAACATCAAATATCAGTTACTGAAAGACAAGTATTTGAAGTGTGATTCCGATAGCAAATTTTCGGTTTCCCATTAATTAAGAGAGTCTGCCATCCCCATGTTTTTCATTATTAATATTCTTCATTCGTTGACAGTCGAAGCTTTACGATTCGAACTCAGTTGAATTTTTCTCCGCTGTTGAATTCAATATGGCTCTGTATTAATTCATTTCCAGACCAGTCAGCCATGATGAATTGTGTATTCAAATGCCTTCACTAGAGGTCCCGGAAAAACATTCCCCATTTATTTATTCTCCTCCTCGTCAGACCCTAATCGTGAAAAATTGACTACGCAACTTCATAATTAATGGGGTACAGATTAACTTACTTCTCTCCGCAGAGTTCCGAGAAAATTCTTGGATATTTCTTCATTTGCTCCGTTAAAATTACAAGAGAAAATGGTATTCATCTCTCATTTATCATGATGGTTTCGCAGAAGCAGTGTGAGGTCGATTTAAAAAGGGTTTTCTCAGCGGTGTGTTTGTTATTTTTTCTTTGAAGTTAGAAGTGTCTTGAAAAAATTAGGTATTCTTCTTGGAGCAATTAAGCGCTGTCCTAATGTTTCTCGCTTGATTTGAAAGTGTGCATTATTATGCAGGATTTTGGAAAATTGTTCCACAGCTTCACAAGGTCTTGTTTTACACGTCAAAATGAGATTTTGATTCTTAAAACTTTTGTTGTCTGCATACAAATGTCATGAAATTTATACGAATTGTGTGTGAGCAAAGATTAACTTACAAAGATGGAGCACTCCGGCCTTTTTCTCGTCAACGATTCAATGACCTTGAGAATTCTATCGTTGAAAAAAGGGGCGGAACTAATAAGAGAAGGATATATCTCTCTCTTTTCTCCAAATTCGAATTTAAACCGCGAAACAATTCACCGGGTGTTTCTGAAAATCATAGCATATCCTTAATTTAAGCAAAACCTTTGAATTAAATGGCATATTTTATATAACTTGTCTATGAATTCTTTTCCCTCCATTCGAACATTTTTAATGATAGTGTGATATATGGAGTAAAAGTTATCGCTGATTTTGTATAGAAAATTTAGAATTTCATTCCGCACGGGTTTTCATATTTGGATTAAGCATTTTCATAGCTCTGCAGAGAAGTCTGGTTTGTAGATAAAATGAGTGAAACCAAGGGAAGATGTTCAGTTAAGTACTGTTCGAATGTTTCGGGTGTGAGATTCTTTAGATTTCCCAGTTCAGATGACCCTCAACGAGCCCTGCAATGGAAATTGGCCTGCAGCGTGCGACAATTCTGAGGAAACAGGATTTGCAGTGATCACTTCGAACCTTATTTAATGACTGGCCGCTACTTAAATAAAACGGCTGTTTCTACTTTGAACCTGTTTAAGAGACCGAAAAGCTTTGATATAGGTACACAAACCGATGGAATAGGAATTGATAAGGGAACTCAAACATGTTCCACAATAATGGTAAACTGCAATGTGCAAACATCACAAAACATGAAAGCCGCTGCCACTACATCTCCTCATCAACTGCTAATCCAAAAGCTGAGAACTATCCCTTTTCATCATCCTTGCTCAGTTTCCCTTCAAATATATGCTAAATTTGTTTTTAAAAATGAGAATTTTTTACATAATGAAGTATGCAAAGCAAAATTTACAGAATGTAACAAAAGGAAAAATAAAAAAATTAGAAAGCTCAATATACTGCAGCACAAATGATGTTAAGTTAATATTTCTCAGTGTTTTCTTCCAAAAGTTACCATTCAACTGGATATCAAGTTCAGGGATCTGATCCCTTTGTATGTATGAATATTTTTATAGAATAGGAAATTGCTCGTTTATTTTTTTTTTTTATGTTCTGAGAATGCTTAAGATGGAACCTAGATACTTGGAAACTTGACTACAAATTTTTAATGAATTTCTTTATTTTTTAATGTAACTATATTAAATGAATTATAAAGAAAATTTCCTTTTTTTTGTTGAACTCTTGTTTTAGTCAATTATTTAGACATTCAATACATGAAAGTGACATTATTGTCTGGAATTGGTAAAAAAATTTGATCAGCAAAATTCACAAACTTTTATGATTACAATTATTCGTCAGCTTATTTTGTGTAACTTTGAAATTGGTGAAACAATTCATAAGACCGGAATTAACTTCTTCGTAAGAAGTTTGTCATCAATAATCAAAGGACTTCTAACTTGCAAACATATAATATAATGGTTCCATTAAAGTTTTGATGAAAATATAGTATACATTGTTCTTACATTCTTGTATTAGGAAATACTTGAAAACTTTTAAGAAATGCTTATCAAACAATTTTCATCCACATATAATAAGATCAATTAAAAGAAAATTCCTTCTTCTCATACGCTTTTGAAAAAGGATATTTCTTATTCGTTTGTTTATAAAACTGCAGTATTAGTTGAACTATATGTGGGTAACATTACTATTTAATTCGTCCATTGTGTCAAATGATATTTTCTTGTTTCTTATGAATTCTCTCTGGTCTTCACACATATTCCACAGGAAATAAATGTTCTGTTATTGAACTCTTCCTCAAAGTTGTATGGCAATGACCTAAAATTTTAAAAGGTGTGAACTTTTAAAATTTTCATTTGAAGAAAATTAGTGCAGAGTAGCATCGAATGCTTGGTGAGGCATATGATGATTATGCTCATCAGAAGCAACATCCAAAAGATGGTTTCAACGGTTCAAAAATAATTATTTTGATGTCGGAAATGAAGAACGTGGAAGACCACCAAAAAGTTTGAAGACGCCGAATTGCAAACGATAATGGATGAAGATGACACTTTGAACCAAGAACAAATGGCAGAAATGATAAATGTTGCACAATAAACAATTTCTGGCCATTTAAAAGCTTAGTGAAAGATCCAAAAGTGTGGGAAATGGATGCCACATAAATTGAATGAAAGACAGGTGGAAAACCGAAAAAACATTTGTGAAATTTTGCTTCAAAGACAAAAAAGAAAATTGATTTTGCATCGGGTTCTTACTGGCAATGATAAATGAATTTATTTTGAGAATCCTAAACGGCAAAATTCATGGGTTAATCCTTGACAACCATCAACATCGACTGCAAAACCAGATCGATTCGGCAAGAAGACAATGATGTGTGTTTGGTGGGATCAGTAAGGTGTGATATACCACGTGCTCCTAAAACCTGGTGAAACCGTTAATTGTGATGGCTTTCAACAACAAATGATCAATTTGAACCATGCATTGATCGAGAAACGACCAGAATGGGCCAGATGATTTTGCTCCATGACAATGCACCTGCACACAAAGCAAAACCGGTTCAGGATACAATCAAAACACTTGTCTGGGAGCTGCTACCCTCCCGCCGTTTTCACCAGACTTGGCTTCTTCCGACTACCATTTGTTTTCATCTATGGGACACGCATTGGCTGAGCAGCATTTGGATTCCTACGAGGAGGTCGAAATTAGGGTATCTGGTTGGTTTACTTTAAAAGACGAACAATTTTATTGGAGTGGTATCCACAAATTTCCAGAAAGGTGGTCAAAATAGGTAGAAAACAATGGCGAATACTTTGAATAAAATGTTTTTTACTTTCCCATTAATAATTAGTGTTTTATTTTCACAAAAAGCGCTCATTTCATACCGCTAAACCTGATAATTTCGAGTTTATACTATCAAGCCAGTTACCCCTCTGTGTTAATTCGCTTCATCCTTCGTACACACGCAATAATTCAAGAAACAATAATCGCCTTATATCCTCTATGCGTGGAACCCAATTGTTCACCTTTTCAACAGCAAAGCCTTAGCAGGATAGAAAGGCCGAAAAAAATTACGAGTTTTTCCTTTCAACACGCAATTTCCGACATTGTTTTCGTTACATTTCATCACGTTCTCCGACGTTTCCAACGCCGAACGTTTCTCCCTTGTCTCAACACCCTTATCTGATTCGTGGAACAAATATAGCTGAGAACTAGCCGTGAACAGGCTTTGTTTACGCGGGATGATTTTCCTCGAGCCACTGATAGCATGAATAGTATCACCCTGGCCGAAAATGTCAGAGACAATAGGGATATTCGTTGGTAAGTTTTTGGCCCCCCGGCATATTCATCACTTCGTCTTTGAAATTAACAGAAATTTCAGGCGATTTGAATTCTTCAAAAAATTGCTAAGTTGAAACGCCACTGGCGTTGCGCGATACCGATTTCATAAAGGTGTGTCCAAACACAGCGCGCAAAGTACGCGGTAGCTGCGCGCGGCATTCGCTGGACGCAAATTTGCCGCGTAACTAGTTTAGACCTTTTGCGCGGAGTACTCAACGGCACGTCCGAGATGCGCCGTGCTCTTTATTTCGTATTGAATTTTTTGTCATTTCGTCCCATATATTTTGTCTTATATTATTATTGTGATATTCTTTGCACCTAGTATCCCATAATGGACCATCGAAGCCATATATTTCAATTAACCGAACAGCAGTTTCGTTATCCATGTTACTTGATAAAATACGTCGACACACAATTACCGACGAACGAACAAAAAAAACATTCGCGCACGGCAGTCGTCCAATAACAAGGGGCTGGTCGCGCTCGAATGCCGCTCTGTGATTGGACACTCCTTAAGAATGCGAATGCTGCGCGGCAAACGTGCGGCGCTCGTGCCATTTTTCTGCTGCTATACGCAGCTAGCGAAACATGAAAAAGCCTAGACGAATCACCAATTTTGATGGTTCCGATAGATATATTGATGCGCTGGAGAAGTTAGGAGACAATGCGCTGTTGCCCGGTACTTCTATTAAAATCAAGGTACTCATTTCTTGAAATCACTGTACTTGATATCTTAATAGGTGATCAATCATTTTCTTTGCCAAAAATTAATTAGGTATGAATGAAGTCGGGTTGAATTTCATCCACATGTTCTAAGTCGGTTCACAAGAAACTGTAGTAGATCGCGTCATTCATTTTAGATGGATATTTTGAAGCGCAATTTTAGGGACAACATTATTATGAACGAAGCTCTCATATGTTGAATTATACGGTGATGGGCAAATGTGTGGAACCAAGTAAACATCACTGGAATTATTAGAGATTTCAACATGAAATTTGGAAGTTGGTACTGCAGTAGAATTTTGAACTTCCGGTTTTACCAGAAATTAAGTCAATCCTGAAATTTTCAGTAGAACACCATGTATATTATTCAAATTTCTGAAGGAACAATATGAATACAAAAATGTCGGATTCGATATTTTTATTTCAATAGCTACCGAGATATTAACAGAATAGTACCTAATCTAAATATCTAAAAATCTAATATCCATTGAAGAAATAACTAATCATAATTATCAACTAAAAGTAAGTGATTTTCAAAACATTGAAAGTTAACTAAGCTAAATGTATTAGATGTTCAAACTGAGAACTGTTTACTTCTTGACAATAAGTAAGACGGTTTGTAAATTCTATAGTAACATTAGCTATTACTTCTTGTGAAATTCTCTGTATCACGTGAGTATTCCTGCAGCTAATTCTTGCAAATTATTTGGTCTATCAACATAACCTAAGACTTTAAATAACACCACAGAAAGTACAGTTTATTAAGGTCGTTATTGTTAAAAAATATGAAAACAAATATACAATCTACTACAGTATCCATCTTCCGAATTTCGTTTCGATATATATAAAAAAAGACGAGTTGCACTCCGGGAGTGCCGGCAGAAGTGAAAACTTGAATATTAACGTTGTGCATTGTTGATATTTTGGAATGGTTAGAGAATAATTTTGTATGAATTGCTTTCATTATCAGTATAAAAGTGCTATTATTTATGTGGTGGAATACAATATTCATTTATTGCGCTATCGTACACAAAAATGACAATAGGTTTGTTCGGGTGGCAGTTCCCAGTTGTACTGGGGTCACAGAGAACCAGGTTCTGTAACTCTTGGAATCGTCGCAAGTTGTTCTATGACACGAACGGGTGAGAACAGGTGGGAACAGATAATTTCAAAACGATTTCGTGCATAGATAAGTGAAAGTAAGGTTATGTTGTACATCATGGACATTGAACTCTAAATACCATATAGGTATTCATATAGAGTTCAATGATCATGTATCATATCATGGATAGTGTTAAAAAGATATTGAATAAGTTATTGTGTTATTAATACGGTGGAAATACTTTAGAAATTACAAATATTGAAATTGAACAATTTTTTTTGACATAAATAAATAAACATATCCATATAAATAACTGTAAATATAATTTATATGTAATGAAATATTTAAAGAAATGATTTAATTTAATTATAATTTGAAATTTCAATACATGTAGTAGTGGTCCTCAGTGGAGAAATTATTTTTGTTAGTTCATATCTGGATAAACTGTGAATTTTTCTGTTATTTCATTGTAATTTTGGTGAAACTGTGTACAGAAAATTTTATATAATAGAATTAGGTAATTGTATATGGAACTGGTGGCATTTGGGGAAATAAATAAAAATATTTTATAACAATTTTCATAGCTTTGTAATTATTTTTAGATAAGAATTGTTTTAACAAGTCGTTGTGTTCTTGAAAGAGTCATTCCTCCGTTTCCTTCCTAAATTTTCAATACATTTTGAGTGGTTAAAAATAAAGATACTACAATCACGAAATAACAAAAATAAATATATAGTATATAAATACGAAATATCGTATATATAAATAATATAAAATAATTATCTTACATACTTTGATCAACAACTATGCAATTGTTTTATTCATCTATTGCAAATGATCCTTCCTCTTCTTTGAGATAACAAAAATTTTGAGAAGTATTATAACGAATTGATTAAAAATTTATACTCCCACAACATCAAATATACTCAAAAACAGCTATGCGAATATCCTAGTCACCAAATATATAACTTAATTGCCAATTAGAACTACTGAAAATTTGAATCACCGATGATTTGAATTTACCGCTTCTTCTGTTGTACCTTGTACCATCTCTTGATCAGGAACCGTAAGAACAGTAACGAACAGTTCCGAAATCAAGTGTTCCGACCACACGAACGACAAGGAACTCCTGTTCCGTCCCAGACGAACGGGTGGGAACCACAAATTACCAAAAATTACAGTTCCGAACTGCCACGCGAACAAACCTAATTTATATTACATTAACATACACAAACATTCGCACAAGCGCCCTGCACCGCCTAAACGAAACAGCACACGCAAGCACGGTAGAAAGAGTGTGGGATATTATTCCCTCTCCTACTCCTCGATCTTACGCTTTTTCGATCACAATCACACCCTGACGCGAGTTTGGATGTTTTTACCCATACAAGAGAGTGCTCAGCGCCGCTAAAGAAGTTTTCACTTCAAAAGTTTTCACTTCAATAATTCCAGGGATATTTACTTGGTTCCCCATATATGCCCATCACTGTACCGGTACATCAAACATCAATTTTTTCCACACAGGATTCAATGTTCGAAAATCAAGATATTGTGAAGTTCTATTTCGAAAGATGAATAAATAAACAGCCAATCGATTCATCCTTGGCGTTACCCCCTTATTTTAATAGTTGGACAAATAGAGCAAAGAACTCAGAGTAAACGAGCCTTGTTTACTCAAGATGATTCTCCGTCTACCACTGACAGCAATGGCAAGAAGACTTTCTCCGAAAAGCTCGTGCCATGGTAGGAGACAATGAGGGATATACGTTGACAAATCCTTGGTCCTCCAGCCTGTTCCCCACTCCGTCATCACCCGGAAAGTTTATTTTTGTGTACACAGAATCTGTTACGCGCCTCGAGTGTTTCAGGAAAGTTTCAGCCGAGATTATGGAACGTCCGACGGATTATGTGGACTCGAAGCTCTTCGGCCCTTTTCTTTGGGGGGAAGGCAGTTTGTTCGGGAGTTTTTTTTAAGTAGATTAACATCTTCTCAGTCAATTAGGAAATGTGTGTGAAGTTGGTCTAGCAACTAGCATTTTCCGATTTGCAAATTAATTTTTTTTTGTGTTGAATTTGGCTAGGTTTGTGCTGTTCGATTTTTTTGTTTAATTTCATGCAGTTCTCTAAATTTTTCACCAAATGATTAAGCGCTTTTCAGAAAATTCGGGTTGAAAACAATGGCGAATACTTTGAATAAAATGTTTTTTACTTTCCCATTAATAATTAGTGTTTTATTTTCACAAAAAGCGCTCATTTCATACCGCTAAACCTGATAATTTCGAGTTTATACTATCAAGCCAGTTACCCCTCTGTGTTAATTCGCTTCATCCTTCGTACACACGCAATAATTCAAGAAACAATAATCGCCTTATATCCTCTATGCGTGGAACCCAATTGTTCACCTTTTCAACAGCAAAGCCTTAGCAGGATAGAAAGGCCGAAAAAAATTACGAGTTTTTCCTTTCAACACGCAATTTCCGACATTGTTTTCGTTACATTTCATCACGTTCTCCGACGTTTCCAACGCCGAACGTTTCTCCCTTGTCTCAACACCCTTATCTGATTCGTGGAACAAATATAGCTGAGAACTAGCCGTGAACAGGCTTTGTTTACGCGGGATGATTTTCCTCGAGCCACCGATAGCATGAATAGTATCACCCTGGCCGAAAATGTCAGAGACAATAGGGATATTCGTTGGTAAGTTTTTGGCCTCCCGGCATATTCATCACTTCGTCTTTGAAATTAACAGAAATTTCAGGCGATTTGAATTCTTCAAATAATTGCTAAGTTGAAACGCCACTGGCGTTGCGCGATACCGATTTCATAAAGGTGTGTCCAAACACAGCGCGCAAAGTACGCGGTAGCTGCGCGCGGCATTCGCTGGACGCAAATTTGCCGCGTAACTAGTTTAGACCTTTTGCGCGGAGTACTGAGCGGCACGTCCGAGACACGCCGCGCTCTTTATTTCGTATTGAATTTTTTGTAATTTCGTCCCATATATCTTCTCTTATATTATTATTGTGATATTCTTTGCACCCAGTATCCCATAATGGACCATGAGAGCCATATATTTCAATTAACCGAACAGCAGTTTCGTTATCCATGTTACTTGATAAAATACGTCGACACACAATTACCGACGAACGAACAAAAAAAACATTCGCGCACGGCAGTCGTCCAATCACAGCGCGGCTGGTTGCGCTCGAATGCCGCTCTGTGATTGGACACACCTTAAGAATGCGTACGTTAGAGCTGCGCGGCAAACATGCGGCGCTCGTGCCATTTTTCTGCTGCTATACGCAGCTAGCGAAACATGAAAAAGCCTAGACGAATCACCAATTTTGATGGTTCCGATAGATATATTGATGCGCTGGAGAAGTTAGGAGACAATGCGCTGTTGCCCGGTACTTCTATTAAAATCAAGGTACTCATTTCTTGAAATCACTGTACTTGATATCTTAATAGGTGATCAATCATTTTCTTTGCCAAAAATTAATTAGGTATGAATGAAGTCGGGTTGAATTTCATCCACATGTTCTAAGTCGGTTCACAAGAAACTGTAGTAGATCGCGTCATTCATTTTAGATGGATATTTTGAAGCGCAATTTTAGGGACAACATTATTCATATGTTGAATTATACGGTGATGGGCAAATGTGTGGAACCAAGTAAACATCACTGGAATTATTAGAGATTTCAACATGAAATTTGGAAGTTGGTACTGCAGTAGAATTTTGAACTTCCGGTTTTACCAGAAATTAAGTCAATCCTGAAATTTTCAGTAGAACACCATGTATATTATTCAGATTTCTGAGGAAACAATATGAATACAAAAATATCGGATTCGATATTTTTTATTTCAATAGCTACCGAGATATTAACAGAATAGTACCTAAAGAAACTAAAAATATAATATCCATTGAAGAAATAACTAATCATAATTATCAACTAAAAGTAAGTGATTTTCAAAACATTGAAAGTTAACTAAGCTAAATGTATTAGATGTTCAAACTGAGAACTGTTTACTTCTTGACAATAAGTAAGACGGTTTGAATATTCTATAGTAACATTAGCTATTACTTCTTGTGAAATTCTCTGTATCACGTGAGTTATTCCTGCAGCTAATTCTTGCAAATTATTTGGTCTATCAACATAACCTAAGACTTTAAATAACACCACAGAAAGTACAGTTGATTAAGGTCGTTATTGTTAAAAAATATGGAAACAAATATACAATCTACTACAGTATCCATCTTCCGAATTTCATTTCGATATATATAATAATTCCAGGGATATTTACTTGGTTCCCCATATATGCCCATCACTGTACCGGTACATCAAACATCAATTTTTTCCACACAGGATTCAATGTTCGAAAATCAAGATATTGTGAAGTTCTATTTCGAAAGATGAATAAATAAACAGACAATCGATTCATCCTTGGCGTTACCCCCTTATTTTAATAGTTGGACAAATAGAGCAAAGAACTCAGAGTAAACGAGCCTTGTTTACTCAAGATGATTCTCCGTCTACCACTGACAGCAATGGCAAGAAGACTTTCTCCGAAAAGCTCGTGCCATGGTAGGAGACAATGAGGGATATACGTTGACAAATCCTTGGTCCTCCAGCCTGTTCCCCACTCCGTCATCACCCGGAAAGTTTATTTTTGTGTACACAGAATCTGTTACGCGCCTCGAGTGTTTCAGGAAAGTTTCAGCCGAGATTATGGAACGTCCGACGGATTATGTGGACTCGAAGCTCTTCAGCCCTTTTCTTTGGGGGGAAGGCAGTTTGTTCGGGAGTTTTTTTTAAGTAGATTAACATCTTCTCAGTCAATTAGGAAATGTGTGTGAAGTTGGTCTAGCAACTAGCATTTTCCGATTTGCTAATTAATTTTTTTTGTGTTGAATTATGCTAGGTTTGTGCTGTTCGATTTTTTTGTTTAATTTCATGCAGTTCTCTAAATTTTTCACCAAATGATTAAGCGCTTTTCAGAAAATTCGGTTTCAATTACTGGAATGAATTATGCTACATACTCACTGAGTCGTACTGTCCGAATTATTGAGATAAGTATTTTGATATCCCGAAAACTAGAAAATTAAAAAGCCCACCAATTTTTTTCTGGTCCCAAATGAATGTAACAATTTCAGATACATTTTTCTGTTTCATGCTTTATATAATTTCAAGGAAATATATCACATTTTCCGAAAAATTTGCACAATTTTTATCAAGGTCAATCAAGCAATTTTGTATTTTTTTTCAATCGAAATATATAGAAAAAATAGTACTAAATAGTATGTAAATTTGTAAAGTGGATCATGCTGGTTTCCGAATAAACTAAAAATCGGAAATAAGCTGACCCAGGACTTTCCCAATTTTTCAGTCAAAATTTTTGTCGTGCAGTTGTGTTACATTTGTGATTCATTGTGATGAAAATATTTTTACAAAAAACCTCTATATTTCCTTTTTAATGGAGAAAAATGAAAAATCAGTACATGGGTTGATGAATAGTTCAAATGGCAACAATATTGTGAAGTAAGTACAGTACCAGTTAAAATACTTTTTGATTCGCTTATACGAGGTGGACGCTTTATCCGCAAATTTCTCACTCCCAAATACAATTTCAAATATTTTATCGTAATAACATTGTCTATGAAAACAGTGTCAAATCTGGTTGAAAAATTATAGTTTGATAAACAACAAAAATATTTAATTTAAGCCTCATAGCTTTTTTACAAATTTCATAATGCTGAATGAAACGCATATTTCTTCTTAAGATAAGAGAATCACAGAATGCAGTTTTAATTTTCTGTATCGGTTTGGTGGAACGAGATAATACTCTTTGCACACATTTGAGGTTTGTTTATAGAATATGAACTGCTTTCAAAGTGGCACGTGCAGTTGTTTCATTGCGGCATGTCACGCCGTAAGTTTTAACGAAGAATTTTTGCATTACTGTTAATCGAATATGAATGCCTGAAGAGATAGGACTGTTATACACAAATGTCGAAACACATGTGTCGTATTCTATTTCATTTTTCAAGAAGTTTTTTTGTAGATTTTTTCAATTGATTGATGTAATGATACGAATGACAAATTGTCTCTTATGCATCAAAGAAAATAGTGTTTTTTAGATTAAATAAAGGTGTCATTGATACTTCAATCGAAAAGTGTAAAACTATCATTGTCATTTTTAGATTATTTCTTTTGACATATTTTATGGGCTAGCACACAACAATGTTGTCATTCAAATCATTCATCGACCAATCTACTGAATTTTCGGTTTTTCTCTATTAAAAAAAAATTTGGAGTTGGAAAATCATGGCGGTAGAAATGTAACACAACTGTATGAAACCATATTAACAGAAAAAAAATTAGAGTACCTAGCAAACCCTTTTTCGTAGATTTCAATTTCCGGAAAATTAAAAGAATTATCTCGAAAATGCGAACAGCAGATTTCTGAAGGAAACAATTCATTTCAGTCGTTAACACTCAACTTCCCGAAAAGTGCCCATTTTATTCATTTTGTGAAATATCTAGGAATATACATGGAATTTAAATTAATCGAACAACACGAACCTGGCATAAACCCGTCTTCTCATAGCTTAGAATCAACAGCTTGTAATCAAAGTCTATTATCCTCGTAAAATATTATGACAAATTTCAAATATCAGGTTCTTGTCTACGCAAATTCCATATTTACAAATCACTACGGAAATCCAGGGTTTTTTACTGAGATTACTATTGAATCATATTAAAATTTGATTTTTAATTCACAAATGTAATGTTAAAATACCCAAAATTGACAATTATAGTCCTACACTTCTTTAAAGTGTCAATGATAACTTTATTTATATTAATATCAAGTATCAATGATATTTTCATTTATATGAATATCAATTATCAATGATAACTTTATTTATATCTATAAAGGTATTATTGCTACTTTCAAGAAGTATAGGAGTATAATTGTTAATTTTAGATATTTTTGGTTTATTTACACTTTCAAGAATAGACTTGTTCAATTAAATAAATGTAATGTTGTTTGAGCATTCAGATTCATAAACCTAAAGATTATTGTTATATTTTATGATTAGATAACACAGGCCTTCAAAAAAAAAAATTTGGTGCCTAGAATTTTTGAGCTGATTTTAACTATATTTTTATTGCTGAATCTAAATATGATAGCAGTTTTTTCTGTATCAGCTCTAGATTTTTAGAAAATAAATAATAACAATAAATAAAAATAAAAGTCTGAAATTCGGAGTACCGATGGTTTGGGGAGAACCAAAAAATCACTTCGATGACTGTTATTTCTGCCTAGTAAATATTACTGGAATCAATCGAAATAACCGTAACAAGTGGACTTATGCAGATTTAGTCTCTGCAAGACGCCCTATCACTCAAAAGAACTGCCAATTCCAACTTTTCAGCAGCTACCAGAACTCTGTGAGGACACATGTCTCTCTGATCAGAATTCTGACACTACTGAAAGTGACAGTGATTTTGAAACGATGTCATCAATTCCCCAATGTATCAACCAAGATGAGTTAAATGACCTCACTAGAGATCTCAACCTGTCGAAAAAAAGCTTCTGATTTACTAGCTTCCAGGTTGAAGGAAAAAATTTACTTGAACCAGAAACGAAAATTACATTTTATCGCACAAGGCAGAAAGATATGCTACCTTTTTTCTCTGAATAACAAAATCTTGTATTTTGCCATGCTATTAGAGAACACCTGGTAAAAATGGGTCTTCCTGAACATTTTCCGGATGATTGTCGCCTATTTATTGACAGCTCAAAACGAAGTTTGAAATGTGTTCTTCTACATAATGGGAACAAATATGGCTCAATACCAATTGCTCACTCAACGAAAATGAAAGAGCATTATGACAACATAGCTTTGGTTTTGGAAAAAAATAAAGTATCATGAACACCAATGGGTGATCTGTGAAGACTTAAAAATGGTAAACTTTCTCCTTTGACAGCAAAGTGGCCACACCAAGTATCCTTGTTTCTTGCGCCTCTGGGATAGCAGAGACAAAACGCAACACTGGTTTAGAAAAGAGTGACCTAGAAGAGAAAACATGGATGTTGGGGAAAGAATATCATCAATGATCCTTTAGTTCCGCGAGAAAATCATATTTCCACCCCCGCATATCAAGCTGGGTCTAATAAAGCAGTTTGTAAAGGCTCTTGATAAGAATGGATCATGCTTTGCATATATAGGGATAAAATGCCTCAGCTGAGTAAGGAAAAAATTAAAGCAGGAATATTTGATGGCCCACAAATAAGAAGCTGATTAAAAACCCTGACTTCATAAATTCAATGATTGAGATTGAACAAAATGCCTGGAATTCATTTGTTTCAGTTGTCCAAAATTTTCTGGGTAAACACAAAGCTGAAAACTATGTTGAATTAGTCAATGAGATGCTGAATAATTTCAGATCACTTGGGTGTAACATGAGCATTAAGGTGCATTATTTACACAGCCACTTAGACCGTTTTCCTGATAATTTAGGCGACATTAGTGAGGAGCAAGGTGAAAGATTTCACCAAGATATCAAATGTATGGAGGATCGCTATCAAGGAAGATGGGATACTCACATGATGGCAGATGACTGCTGGTCTTCAAAACGGGATTGTTCTAAAATACATTCAAGAATGTCACTCAAAAGAAGTTTCCGAAATGTTTAGTGAGTAATTGAAATTTGATTTTTAATTCACAAATGTAATGTTAAAATATCTAAAATTGACAATTATAGTCCTACACTTCTTTAAAGTGTCAATGATACCTTTATTTATATTAATATCAGGTATCAATGATATTTTCATTTATATAAATATCAATTATCAATGATACCTTTATTTATATAAATATACCTCTATTTATATAAATAAAGGTATTATTGCTACTTTCAAGAAGTGTAGGAGTATCAGAGCTCTGCCAAAGCATTGTGCTTAGTGCTCGTGAAAGCACTCTAAGCACTTTAGTGCTTCCGAGCACTGTGCTCGCGAGCACTTTTCAAAGGCTAGTGCTTAGTGCTTGTTTTTCGGAGCACTCTCATGAAAATCTTAGTGCTTAGTAATCCGCTAAGCACTAAGCCTTTCCGAATTCTTGAAGTAGGGTCAATATAAGCAGGTACGGTATTTGATTTTTTTATGTGCGCAAAGATAATATGATCGTTTTGAATTAATATTCAGTATTTCTTCAGTCACCATTGATTTGACTTTATGGTTATGAAGGCCAGATAATTTTTTGTTTTTGCGCGCTTGTTACTAGTGGAACAGGCGGGCTATCGTTCTGTCCAAATGTCTGTAATTTCCGAATATCGAGCCGAAAATGGTTTCAATCCATTGGGTTCGACTTCTTGATAGAGAAACCTTGGTCAAATTTATGTAGGTCAGGCTGGCCGGCCCTCCTGCCGTATACTCTTTATCTTCCGAAGGAAGGGACCCAGAGTTTTCATTTTTTCAGAATACAACAACTTATATATGGTATAGAAATGTGGAAAGAATGCCAGATCAAAAAATTTGCTGAACTGTAAGTTCACTCAACTTCCATTTAAGATATATGTTTATTGATTCTTTCACACCAACTGTGCTGGCTAATTTTGAATTGCACTCTTTTTAAGTCTGAGAAAAGACTTTAGAACAAGCGCGTAAAAGCTCCTGATCTCACGTCAGTGCTTTCCACATTTTTTCAGTAATGTGTTCTCGCTTATAAAATAATTGGTCCTCGATTATTAATTCAACTTTATGCATTGATTAGGAACAGCCATTCAGATACAGATCGACGAATAAGATTAACTAGTACCAGAATGTAAATTAAATGCATGCGTTTCACAAAACAAATAAAATGGCTTTTGAGTTTTTCCCAGGCTCGAAATCATAATTTTAGATATGTCGATGAAGCTAAAGAGTTCTCATTTCAATCAAACAACATTACAAAAAATAGTTCCCACTAAAAAGTGCTTAGTGCTCGAAATATTCAATTACTTTTGCAAAAGTGCTCGGTAATCCGGAGCCTTCTGTCGAAAGCGGTGCTTAGAACTCGAGACTCGAATCCTTTTTTTTCGAGTGCTTAGGGCTTAGTGCTCGAAGCACTTTTCTTAGGTGCTTAGCACAGCTCTGATGAGTATAATTGGTAATTTTAGATATTTTTGGTTTATTTACACTTCCAAGAATAGACTTGTTCAATTAAATAAATGTAATGTTGTTTGAGCATTCAGATTTATAAACCTAAAGATTATTGTTATATTCTATGATTAGATAACACAGGCCTACAAAAAAAAAATTTTTTTTGGTGCCTAGAATTTTTGAGCTGATTTTAACTTTATTTTTATTGCTGAATCTAAATATTATAGCAGTTTTTCTGTATCAACTCTAGATAGATCATAATAATAAATAAAAATAAAAGTCTGAAATTCGGAGTACCAATGGTTTGGAGAGAACCATCGATGACTGTTATTTCTGCCTAGTAAATATTACTGGAATCAATCGAAATAACCGTAACAAGTGGACTTATGCAGATTTAGTCTCTGCAAGACGCCCTATACCTCACTCAGAAGAAGTGCCAATTCCAACTTTTCAGCAGCTACCAGAACTCTGTGAGGACAAATGTCTCTCTGATCAGAATTCTGACACTACTGAGGGTGACAGTGATTTTGAAACGATGTCATCAATTCCCCAATGTATCAAACAAGATGAGTTAAATGACCTCACTAGAGATCTCAACCTGTCGAAAAAAGCTTCTGATTCACTAGCTTCCAGGTTGAAGGAAAAAAATTTACTTAAACCAGAAACGAAAATTACATTTTATCGCACAAGGCAGAAAGATAAGCTACCTTTTTTCTCTGAAGAACAAAATCTTGTATTTTGCCATGCTATTAGAGAACACCTGGTAAAAATGCGTCTTCCTGAACATTTTCCGGATGATTGTCGCCTTTATTGACAGCTCAAAACGAAGTTTGAAATGTATTCTTCTACATAATGGGAACAAATATGGCTCAATACCAATTGCTCACTCAACGAAAATGAAAGAGCATTATGACAACATAGCTTTGGTTTTGGAAAAAAATTAAGTATCATGAACACCAATGGGTGATTGGTAAACTTTCTCCTTGGACAGCAAAGTGGCCACACCAAGTATCCTTGTTTCTTGCGCCTCTGGGATAGCAGAGACATAACGCAACACTGGTTTAGAAAAGAGTGATCTAGAAGAGAAAACATGGATGTTGGGGGAAAGAATATCATGAATGATCCTTTAGTTCCGCGAGAGGAAATAATGTTTCCACCCCTGCATTTCAAGCTGGGTCTAATGAAGCAGTTTGTAAAGGCTCTTGATAAGAATGGATCATGCTTTGCATATTTAGGGAAAAAACTGCCTCAGCTGAGTAAGGAAAAAATTAAAGAAGGAATATTTGATGGCCCACAAATAAGACAGCTGATTAAAGACCCTGACTTCATAAATTCAATGATTAAGATTGAACAAAATGCCTGGAATTCATTTGTTTCAGTTGTCCAAAATTTTCTGGGTAAACAGAAAGCTAAAAACTATGTTGAATTTGTCAATGAGATGCTGAATAATTTCAGATCACTTGGGTGTAACATGAGCATTAAGGTGCATTATTTACACAGCCACTTAGACCGTTTTCCTGATAATTTAGGCGACATTAGTGAGGAGCAAGGTGAAAGATTTCACCAAGATATCAAATGTATGGAGGATCGCTATCAAGGAAGATGGGATACTCACATGATGGCAGATTACTGCTGGTCTTCAAAACGGGATTGTTCTAAAATACATTCAAGAATGTCACGCAAAAGAAGTTTCCGAAATGTTTAGTGAGTAATTGGTTTAAATGATGAATTTTTCTGTTTTCTATAGTATATAATGAATAATATCTGTAATATCTGTGTAATATAATAAAAATTCCTTTATTAATTTGTTTCTTTAAACCATAGTTTTTCTTTTAAAATAGTGTAATGTATAATTCACCAAAATTTTGATATCTTAAAAATTCGAGCTGACAGGCAAAAACTAATAGCATATTTGAATTCAGGGCATCAAATTCATATGAAATCACCTCCAAAATCTTTGGCACCAAAGCCACTGTTGACCAGTGTAATCAATAGATATACGGATTCCGCATGAAAAAAGGATTCATACGTTCCACATTTATGTTTTTCCTAAATACACCCCTGGTGTCCCTCATTATGGCTCAACGCCAAATGCATCTCCAATTTCCGTACTCTTTGTTTAAAAATTTAAAATTCTCCGAAAGAATTTTCTGCACTGGTCTTGAAAGAATTAATTTCTGTAAAACATGAATTATTCATGGCAACTTTGCTCCGCACAGAGATAATAATTTTTCTGAAAGTCTTTATCCACGTCACTTCCGTTTTTTCTGATATTTCGGCCCGAACTGAATCAATTCTAAATTACTTCACGATCAGTTGTATTGTTACGCACTTTTGGTTGGTTGGTGGATTCAATGAATGCTTGATGAGGACAGTGAATGTAACTAATCACATTGTTGACGTTTCGGAAAAAAATTCAGTCGCCTTCAGCCCCGTTATGCCAGAGGTTAAATCGAACGAAATTTGTGGTTTGTGGCTTCTACTCATTACAAATGGATTCAATTTTTTGCGTGTTCGGTCCTGGTGGAATAGCGAGCTATCGTTTTGCTCTAATATCTGTAATTATCGAATATCGAGCCGGAAAAGTTTTCAAACGAATTGATTCGACTCCCTGAATTCATCATAATGACTCCTGTGTGATATTATGATAACCAAAGCGGTTTTAATTCTATTTTTGTGGAGGAAATCTTTCCAAGACTTCTTTGTGGGAACAAATGCCAAGTTCGATCAGTCCTCTACTACAAAGGCAGAAAGGCTTCATTAACAGTCCTGTGGAAATGTAGAAATAATATACTCGTATTACACAAGACGTTTCTTCACAGAGTATCTGTATGAGCACTTGTAAAAAGTATTTGCGCTCGAATATTCTTGACAACTAAGGTAGTCTTCATTAACCATTATATGGAACTGAAGTTGTATGAAGGGAGGGCGCCACTAAAGTGATCCCTAAGCCAATCGAATAACTGTATATGAGCCCCAATAATTCTTAGGTACCTGCAGATTTTTTGTTGATTTCTGATGATAGAGAAAACCTAAACAATGAAGATATAATTGAATATTCCTAAATTAAATTCATGAAACAATAAGGTTTACAGTATTTCCATTTCTCTACCAGTAGTACCCTATCCTCAAAAAATTTTTTTATATAACGATAAGTTTTTCGGGATTCTCTTCAAAGACCCCTAGATGTTTGTTTTTTTTTGCTACTCGGAGGCTGATTTGATGTGGGGTTCTTAAAGGATCAGGCGGCATCTTCAAAATTTAGAAACTGTCAATTTTCCAATTAGGATGTTGCGAAAGATGGGGGAGTATTATCTTATATTCAGATTTCCATTCAATTAAGGAAAACAAGTGTTTTAACACGAAACCACAAGAAATTATTATGTGGGCAATAATCTACATTTGTTCTTTTTTCCTGTCGAATCATAATTCTACACAAAGCCAAGTTAATTGTGATTAGAGTGAAGGTTTTCACTATTCTGATTTTTGGCGCTGTTGTTCACCCGAACAGAGTGCCTATCATTTTGCCCAAATGTCTACAATTTTGGAATATCGAGCCGAAAATGGTCTCAATCGATTGGGTTCGACTCCCTGATAAAGAATCCGTGGCGAAAGTTGAAATTGTCCGGCCGGCCGGCCGTATCCTCTCTAGCATCCAAAAGAGATGAACTAGAGTTTTCATATTTTCAGAATAGATTAATTGTTCAAATATCTCGGTCAAGTTAGTTATTGGGCCAAATCCGTCGGATGGTTCAGTAGTTATGAGCATCTGAAATTTTGTTTCCTCAATAACTACTAGAATATCCATCTGATCAAATTGATACTTGAAATATTGTTGAGGGAGGCTGCAACAAAACGGCTCGCAAAATTTCGCAGAAATCATTATCTCATAAGATATTTTTCGGATTTCAATAAAATTCGTGAATATATTGAGGTGATCGATATCTTACTTATCCTCAAATTCCATTGTCGTAGATTTTTTCTGTCTAAAGATATGATCATTTTTTTCATTTACTCAAGAAAAAAGAGAAATGACATGAAGTCCCGGTGATTTTCTCTGAACGATGGCCATTACAGATCGATATTCGATTGACAAATGCCGGGCTCATTAATCAGTTGGCGTAATATTAATCAAAATTTTTCATAACGGGAAATCATAGAAATAGAATTCAATCTCGATGGCTGGAATAATATACGTTGTCAAAATTCAGAAAAGCACTGAATTAAGTTTTTAGGGGAAGGGAATTATAGCTTCGAACAAAACTTGGGGAAAATTATGAGTAGTTATTTTTAATTTGAGATATAGGTTTGTTCATTCATTAGGCGTTCATATTTGCATCACATTGTCCCATAGTACGAGAAAAGACTATTGTTCACCTGATCAGAGTGCTTATAGATTTGTTTGAATATTTACTCGCAAGTAGCTCAACAAGAGCGCCAAAGCAATCTGACCTCACGTCAGTGCTTTCTAAATTTTTATTATTGATTTTGGTTTCACGATTTCGATTCAATCGAGGGTTGGTTATGGAATTAATTGCGCAACAGTTTTTTTGCAAAGAAACACCTCTTACTTAATGACATAGATTTATGGAGCGGGCACCGGACTAAAATTTTGGGGCGAATTTTACGCTACGCCACCGTATATTAATGTGAAATGCGCATCGCGCACCGTAGCCGAATATTTGATCAAATATTGAACAATTGCCTGAAATTCAGATTGAAAATTTTATTTATGAATTCAGAGAGATAATGCTGCCATATGAGACCAGCTCTATGAGATTAAATTCCTTCAAGCTATCAAGATGAACAAAGAGGTTTTCTATCCATATTCCCTGAGGTAATCATTTTTAAGTATTGTTCATATGTCAAAAATTTCCACGTTCAAACAATCCTCCACTACAAAGGCAAGAAGGCTTCATTAACAGTCCTGTGGAACTGGTTTTGCTAATGTAAAGCTAATGTATCAGACAAGACGTCAGTAGTTCTGTCGAATTTTCCAAGATTTTCTTAGGTGCTCGACCTGCTTCGCAAGTCCGAACCAGCAAAACTGGCCGGTCTCAACCAGCACCTGCTTGATAAATGATTGCATGAAATTAGCACAGATTAAAAAGGTTCACCGCAAGGCACAGCTAAATTTGTATATACGAATTTTTAATTGCATCATAATGTGTCGATATTCCGATTCTTAATTTCATTTTTGAATATTTAAGGCCACATCTGTCCTCGTTGGTGTGTTTTCTGTATGCAAATTGATGAACAAAGCGTCTGGTCTTCGCTTTTTGACAAGTATAACTTGTTCATGCATTTTCTGTACGAGAACTCGTAAAAAATATTTTTCGACAATATAGGACTTCTGGGAACCATCATTACCAGTTATAAGGAATGAAGTTATATAAACATGAAGGTAGTAAGCAAATCGGTCTAATAATACAGGAAATTTACAGATGTTATAACGGCTTCATAAGTATGAACTTGCAATACTCGCGGGTCTAAACCTGTTCCTTTATTTGATTAAACGGCACAATCACAGTCTAAATAATCATTCACATCGTGCTCCGTGACTAATAAAGCCAGATTTTTAATTAAATGATGGACAATGGTCTGAAATTCAGATAGAGACTTTTATTTCTGAATTCATAAAAATTAATGTGGACATATGAGGCCAGCTTTATGAGATTAAATTCCATAGAGATATTGTAATAAAAAAGGGGTTTTAAATTCATTTTTTCCAGAGGAAATCGTTTTCACGCATTGTTTTTGCGGAAATATGTCAAAAATATTCACGTTCAAACAATTCTCAACCACAAAGGCAGGGAGGCTTCGTTAACAGTCCTGTGGAACAGATTGTGTGAATTAGAAAGAATGTATCAGACATGACGTCAGCAGTTCTGTCCAACTATCCAAATATAACTTCACTTGCTTCGTAGGGCCGAATCGGCATAACTCGCCGGTACTTGATATACAATGGTATGGAATTTGCTCAAATTAAAAAGGTGAACGGCAACGCACAGCGTAAATTGTAAAGAGGAATTTTTAATAGGACTTTCAAATTTATAAGATATGGCAGCTATATCTGGCCACTTATCTGTAAAATTACGAACATTTCGTATAGGGATATTTTTTCACGCATTATCTGTAAAAGCACTAGTAAAAAATATCGAAGCTCAATTATTCGCTGACAGGGTGGCTTCATTGAAAGTTTCTATGGAACTGAAGTTTTATAAAAGTGGAGGTAATATATCAGATAAGTGAGCAGATGGGTCCAATTATTCAGGGAGCTCACAGACGCTTCAACGGCTTCGCGAGGCAGAACTTGTAACACTCGCTGATCTGAACTTGTACCTTCTTGTTAAGTGATTAAACGGAACACACATTTTACATAGTAGCGAGCACTGCGAACCGTTATTAATATTTTTAATTAAACGCTTAACAATGGAAAATTTGATTTCTGCATTCAGAAAAATAATGAGCTAATACGTGGCCAGCTTTGTGAGATCAAGTACTTGCGAGTTATTTCTAAGAAATAAGGGCTGTTAAATCCATTTTGAATTCTATTTTGGAATGTATAAGATATAGCGGTCACCTGTGTCTTAGATGTAATTTCTTTGAGTAAAGTGATGAACAAAGCGTCTCCTCATCCATTTTTTACAGGGATATCTTTTTCACGTATTATCTCTACGAGCACTCGTGAAAATAAGTGTCGACAATGAAGGGACTTCAGGGAAGCTTCATTAACAGTTCTATGGAACTGAAGTTGTATACATGTAGAGGTTGTATATTCAACAAGTAAGTAATTCAGGCCAATTATCCAGGGAGTTGACAGACGCTTCAACGACTTAGCACGCCCGAACTTGCATTTTGCATAACTCACTGGTCTGAACCTGTACCATCTTGATGAATGATTAAACGAAACTCGCAATTTAGAGGGTTGCGCGCATCGTGCGTCTTAATCAAACGATTAACAATGAGCTGAAAATCATATAGAGAATTTCATTTTTCAATTCAGAAAAATACTGTGGATTTATGAGGCCAGCTTTATGAGAATGAATTCTTCCGAGTTATTATGATGAAAAAGAGGTTTCAAATCCATTTTTCCCTGAGGAAATCATTTTTACGTATTGTTTGTGCTGGCACATGTCAAAAATATTCACGTTGAAACAATCTCCAACTACAAAGGTAGGAAGGCTTCATTAACACTCCTGTGGAACTGAAGTTGTGTGAATGTAGAGATAATATATTAGACAAGACGTCAGCAGTTCTGCCCAATTATCCAAGGCATTCATAGGCGCTTCACCTGCTTCGCAAGGCCGAACCGGCAAAACTCGCCGGTCTCAACCTGCACCTGCTTGATAAATGATTGCATGGAATTTGCACAGATTTGGAGGGTTGAGCGCAAGGCGCAGCCTAATTCCGGTCAGTCCGTCTCATATTTTCCCACACTTTATCCCTCTTTGAATGTCAAACCAGCGTACTTCATCATGGCTAAGCTTCAAACTGACGGACGGTATTTCATTTTCCAGGCGAAAAATGTTGAAGTATGACAGTTTTATTGTACTGGATAAGAAGGTCGACAGTAAAGGTATACTTTCATCGTGACAGATGTATAACGTTCTAGGTAATTATTATCATCTGTGTTTGCCGTTGATGCGAGAGAAACGATGATCCAGATAATGATGAACATGTAGGATTAAAAGGATGTTACGTTTTATTTATGGAAATAAATTTCAATTCAGTAGAGAGCTTTGAATCAGGATTTAACTGGACTAGGTAAAATGGCAGTTATGTCTCTTTCGATGCCTTACAGACATGAGTAACCTAATAGGAAATAGCATTTAAAACTCAAACTGCTACGATACCGAACTTTGTAACGAATTTTCCTGTTTTTTTTTAATGAGCGACCCATACAGCTCATTTGAATCCCTACTTCCTTTAAATACGTCAACAGATTCAGACCAATTTCTGACACAAACAAGAGATCACCTATGACCAGGTTCAAAAAGGAAAATTTTGATTCAAAATTTGAATGAACTGATTTCAGCGAAAATTAAAATATTCCAGTCATATTAAGTTACATATACTTAATCTAAAGGAGCTTTTTTTCTGATTATATAGAGGGTGTACCGTAACTCTATGATGACTTGGTATCGGGCTCAGGGTCAAGGTGCATCAATTAAGGATGATTTATTTCACTCACGATAATAAACATTTTTTGAAGAACAAAAATTTAAATTTGATACCCTGCAATGTGACAATTAGCCACGTCACTAAATGAGGATGAGACTCCACTCTTAATTTTCTCAAGGGGAACCTAATTATTCCAACAACTAAACTCTTCTCCGTTTTGGACAATATATTCAATAAAATAGATATAATTAAAATCACAAAACCTGGGAGTCGCCAATCTCTCCAATCATTTCACTAACAATACTAAAATATATATCGAACCTAGTATACAGGTGTCTACTATAATAGGAGCCAAATCAGTAGGTGATAGTACAAGTCATTGCCAACCAAAAATGTCCTATAACACTTTTTCGAAATGTTGATAGTTATCGAGTTATTCAACACTTCTTGGTTTTTCGGAAATCCTTTAAAAACCAGAATATCTTTGTTATTCTTAAAGCTACATCAAATCTGACCATATCATCGCAAAGAGCAGAAAAGGCCCTATAAAATAGGTAGTTACTAATGTTGAAAAATGTTTTATACCGGGTGTTGTAAAAGGCTAAATGTAAAAATTAAAAAGAGTGCAAACTTAGTGGTGTTTTCTTGTTAGCTGTGCCAATGAAAATTGGTGAATAAGTAGTTGTTTTTTTTCTAGGAGAAACTAGTGCATGTAATAGACTTTTAAACGGTATATCAACTTTACACTTAACTTTTTGTTTTGGCAACAATATTAATGTTTCAAGTCAGAAAAACATAAAAATCAGAAACGCAAATTTTATGATAATTCATTTCACATTGTAGGTAGAGAACAGTTATAAATATTATTAGTAGCATTGAGTATAAATCTAGTGGTAGAGTAGATTTATACTCAATGTTAATAGTAACATAAAAACACCAAAGTTGTAAACAAAGGTTTGAGGAGGAGACGGGTTGGAGGGTGTGTTGGTGCGTAACTGGCGAAATGAATACCACGAATGAAAATGAACAATATGGCGGAATTTAATCTCGAGCTAAGCAAACTTGACATTTGCTTGGATTCGAGGATATGCAAATCAACTTAAATTTGACAAAATTTGTCATTAAGTAAATTAAAAAAAAAACTCATTCACTTTAACGAATTAATTCGACTTATGCGCATCTACAAAAAAAAAGAATATGCCTGTTTTCAAATATTGAATATCGGGATATGCTGTTTATTTACAGGTTCGCTCACGGAAATTCGCGAGCAGCAATGCAGGAGTACGCGTTACGTTTCCCAATAGACAACAACCTAGCAGAAAGGCATTTGTAGAAGTTTTTAGGCCATCAGGTGAAACTGGATCGTTTCTGAGGTATACGAAATAGAGAAGGTGGTCGAAATGCTCAGCCCTGAGGCAAACACCATCAATACTTCGCGCTATTAGAGAAAATCCTACTCGGAGTGTTGGTGCCACATTAGGGCTTCACCATTCCACAGTACACAGAGTTTTGAAACAAAATAATTTACACCCGTATCATTTAAAAATAGTCCAGAATTTGTTAGCTGTGGATGGTGAAGTCAGATTAGAATTCTATAGGTGGTACCTAAATAAGTTGGAAAAGTGGGGATGTGATCAAATATTATGGATAGATGAGGCAACATTCACTAAAAGTGGAATAATAAATTTACGAAATTCCCACATATGGGAAAAGGAAAATCCACATGTGACTGTTATATCTCATTATCAGCATGAATTAAGAGTCAATGTTTGGCTGGGATTCATGAGAGGGCGGCTAGGGCCGGTAATGTTTCCCGATCACCTTAATTCCAATGAATTCACAAATTTACTAAATAATAACGTAGTTGATATTCTTGAAGATATTTCCATAGCGTATAGATATGAACTTTATTTTCAACTGGACGGATGCTCTGCCCATAATAGTCGAATTGTGAGGGACTGGATGCATCAATGCTTTGGGGAGAAAAGATTGGAATATATGATTCCTTGAGATGGCCACCTAGAAGCCCCGATCTTACCCCATTAGACTTTATGTTTGGGGCACTTTGAAAGAAAATGTGTATAAAAATCGCATTAATGAAAGAGAAGAACTAATCAATAGCATTCAGGAATGTTGTGATACAATGCGTCGAAAACGTAATGAACTTCGAAAGGTTATGGATTCTGTACGAAAAAGATGTATAAAATGCATTGAGCAAAGGGGTAGGCGATTTGAACAGTTTTTATAGTTTTTAATTCTGTTTAGCAATAACATTGATTTTTACGTTCATTTAGTTTCATTCAAAGTTTATTTAATCTTTTATGTTACATTTAGTAATATTTATGACTCTTTTGAACCTACAATGCTTTGAAATGAA
This sequence comes from Micraspis discolor, assembly GCA_030674115.1. Taxonomy (NCBI): domain Eukaryota; kingdom Metazoa; phylum Arthropoda; class Insecta; order Coleoptera; family Coccinellidae; genus Micraspis; species Micraspis discolor. The sequence continues at coordinate 15,170,457 of JARTUT010001740.1, forward strand.
TTGTTATAAAATTTGCTTATCTGAATTTTATGTTTTTCTGACTTAAAACAGTGATATTGTTGGAAAAACAAAAAGTTATGTGAAAAGTTGATATACCGTAGAAAAGTCTATAACATGTACTAGTTTTTCCTAGAAAAAAACCACTACTCATTCACCAATTTTCAATGGTACAGCTTACGAGAAAATACCACTAAGTTTGCACTCTTTTCAATTTTTACCTTTACCCTTTACAACACCCGGTATGAAACATTTTTTTGACATTAATGAGTAACTGTTTTATAACGTGTTTACTGCCCTTTCTGATGATATGATCAGATTTGATGTAGCAGTAAGAATAACAGAGATATTCTTGTTTTTAAAGGGAGAAAAAATTCTAAAATCCAAGAAGTGTTAAATAACTCGATAACTATCAACTTTTCGAAAGAGTTTAGGACATTTTTTGTTGTAAATGACTTGTACTACCACCTACTGAAGTTTGGCACCTATTATAGTAGACACCCTGTATTATTATAAGCATTATAAGCGCCATTCCTAAAATTCTTGATACTAGATCGTATACAGAAGGATATATCATCCAGATTGGTCGAGCAACCGCATGGCTTTACTAAGGGTAGGGGTGTCGAGTCCAATCTATTGGTTTTCGCCCAGTATGTTTTCGATATCTTGGAAAGTGGAGGTAAGGTTGATGTTGTATATACTGACTTTTCTAAGGCCTTCAATAAGGTAGATCATTGCATTTTGAGTGAGAAACTGTAGTCTTTTGGAATAATTGGCATCTTGAGGGAGTAGTTTGTATCATATTTCACCCGGCGTACTCAGTCGACATACATTGTTGATTCAGGTGTACCTCAGGGTAGTCATTTGGGCCTTCGTTGTTTCTAATTTATATAAACGACATTACCACTTGCTTTAGGTTTGCACGTTTCCTTTTGTTCGCCGACGACCTCAAGGTTTATTTAAGAGTCAACACTCTAATCGATATGCTAAATCTTCAATCTGATCTGAATCGATTGGAGCAATGGTGTAAAGATAATAAAGTCATCATTAGCCTTGGTAAGTGCAAACATATGAGTATAGTTAGGCGTGAGCAGCGCTTTGTATCTTACTACTATCTGAGTGAGCAGCCAATACTTTCTGCTGAAATCGCTAAAGACTTGTTTTTTACGACAACAGGATGTGTTTCAGGGCGCATATTGACCATATAGTCAGTGCGGGGCTTCGTATGCTGGGGTTCATTTTGCGGCACTCGTTTGAGTTCAAGGATGTCAATACTTTGAAACACCTTTATGTCGGTCTGGTTAGGCAGCATCTTGAGCATGCCTCCTGTGTATGGTCTCCATATACTTATGAAGATTGTGACAGGATAGAACGAGTCCAAAATAGGTTTCTTCTCTCTGTGTCGTGCAGGATGGGAATCTCGAGAGTAAATTTTCCCGCAACTCATATGAGATCACTTCTTCACCTTTCTGCTTTACGTACTCGTAGGATAAGGGCCGATGTATTGTTGTTTGCTAGATTGATCAGGGGGCCTCTATCCTCTTCCGGCCTTCTATGTCTGTTCTGTATCTAGAAATGTTAGAGGTACCGCTCTGCTAGCTTTCAGGACTTATTGGTACAATTACACTAGGGCTTCGCCAATTGCAAGAATCTCACAACAGGCATAGACTTCTTTAATCTCTAATACCCCTTTATTGTGCGTTATGTCAATCGAAGTTTGTATTGATCTGTTAGTTGATTTTTGGAATTTTTGTATTGTTTTTTTTTTTTTCTATCAATCTGTATTGAGTTGTATTATATATTGCTATTATAATTATGTATTAATTTGGATTTGTGAAATTGGGTTTATCCCGTTAATAAATAAATAAATAATTAGTAGCTATAGATGGGTTGATTTCAAACTCGAGATACATGGAGACAAGAAAACTTCAGGTAGTCTTCATTTGAATGCAAGATATGGTTTCAACAGGGTACTTGTATTTGTCTCCTGATATGTTCTCAGGAGCCAAGATTTGCTCTCGTACAAGGCTGGCACAACGTTTCCCTCCAGGGATAGGATAAATATATCTTTCGTTACTAAAACAAGCTCTCTCCAAGACTTGGAGCGAATTTCAACTCGCCGTTTCCAGAATACATATATCTAAATTCAAAACCTAATTTCCGTGATTGGTTGCAATTATTCAGGCTGACAGACAAAATAACTGCAACTTATAGCTCACGATAGAACGAAAAATCAGATGTCAAGACATCGAGGTTATCTATCTACCGAGCATAGAATTTTGGGCATCAACTCAACTAATTGGGTTTCGCAAAGGTGGCGCAGTCGCGTATCAAGTTTTTTTGCTGGAAAAGACTTATGGAGAATCTGTTTTATCGAAAATCCAAGTGTACGAATGGTACTAAACCTTTAAAACGTTAGGGAGATCTTTTTCTTCAGATGGAATCGAAAAATTAATTTTAACTTATACAGGGTACTCACCTGCAAGGGTCCCAAACAACAATTCCAAGTCCCGGACAGTCGACTTCGTTGATTGTTTCACACTCTCTTTTGTCGCAAACACACGCTGGTGCAGATAAGCCTCCGCAGAAGGCTATTACAGCCACAACCAAGAACACTATCATGCTTTTCATTGTTTGGTGAACTGGTTCGCATCACATCGAATTTACATCTTTCTTCTGATTCATTTGGTTTCAACTAACGAAGTCAATCTGCAATAAGAATTTCGGTATTATTTTTATGAGATTATTAAGATTTTTATTATGAGATTATGAGAATAAAGAAATGTGATTATAAAAATTATTTGACAAGGGAGAGGATAACCATCACGATGTGATTAGGTAAGGTACAAGTGTTCTTCTACAGCATCATGAATATTTATATATTTCAATCTCCACAAGGAATTCTAAGATCAATTTTAAACTTTTCAAGGTTTCAAGGTCATTCTTGTGGGTAGATTAAGGATAAGAGAGTAGAGTGATACACCCTTCTTAGTGTCTCACAGCGTTTTCATAATATTGGATTCTGAAGAATCATCACTCTACCTGGTTTCCTGGTTTGAAAGCTACACCCACCATGCAGAGCTTTTATTTAAACATAATTTTGAACTGAAAATCTATGAGTTGAGGTTTGAGAGTATGATCTTATCCACAAAATCTTTTCAGACCTGTTCAGGTTCCAATAATACTAAAAAGTGACCAGTTCTTTCTATTTTAATGGCACATGCAGTATGTTATGGTTTAATCAGTTACTTCATTTGATGTCAAGTATGGAAATATGCCATGTCTTGGGCAAAAACTCAACACAAACAAAACAAATAACCATGCTGCTTTAAAATCGGTTGATGTTATGATAAGAATAAAAAATTTTCTCTAATTCATCAAAGAATACGGTGTTTTCTAGAATAAATAATGGTATCAGTGATACTTAAAAGAAGTGTAAGGCTATAATTGACATTTTATATATTTTAGGTATATTTATACTTTCAAGAACAGACATGTTCAATTAAATAATTTGAATTTTGGGAGGAATTCCATTTTAAGTCAATTTCATTCTTATACAGGGTGTCTCAAGTTCGAGTGCCTATTAGACGGTTCTGGAGAACTAGACCTATTTGAAATCTGAAAATTGGGATTATGATATTGTTCGAAGTTCTCTACAGGGCTAAAATATTTTCGAAGCCCAACAACTAATTTGAAAAACACAAGTTATGGCCAATTTAAGATCACAATTTTCAACACAAAATTTGAAACACCCTGTGATGATATTTTTGAAATCCAAAAGATGCATGACCTTTTCACATCCTTCCTCTTCGATGTTGTAAAAACGGTTTACGCTCAGGATATTTAAAATAAGAATAATGAGGATATTACTGACTGAACATATTTGACTTTTTTTCCAGTTTTTTTTTTAATATTTTGAAAAATATTCGATTTAATACAATGGTTTTAACAGAAATGTATTCACTATTTAATACTCGATCATACCAGGAATGGAAAACTTGAAAAAATTTTTTCGTCGAATTTATTTTCACTCCCTGTATAACCGGAAATTTTTGGGCTTCGAAAATATTTTAGCTCTGTAGAGAACTTCGAACAATATCATAATCCCAATTTTCAGATTTCAAATATGTCTAGTTCTCCAGAAACGTCTAATAGGCACTCGAACTTGAGACACCCTGTATAATAAACTCGATTCTTCATAAAATCATAGAATGCAATTCAATTTTCCGTGTCGATTTCTTGGACGATATAATATTCTATGCTTATATTTGAGGTTAGTTTTTAGTATATCAACCGATTTCAATGCAGCATGGTTATTTGTATAGTTAGCGGCAGTTCGCTAGTAAGTTTCAACCAAGAATTGTTTAAATTATTGTTGATCGAATATAAATGCCTGAAGAAAGAAAAGTGTTATACATAAATCTCGAAGCAGATATGTCGTATTCTATTTCATGTTTTGATTAACTTTTTTGTAGTTTTTTCACCCGAACAGAGTGCCTATCATTTTGCCCGAATGTCTGTAATTTTGGAATATCGAGCCGAAAATGGTCTCAATCGATTGGGTTCGACTCCTGATGAAGAATTCGTGGCGAAAGTTGAGTCTGTCCGGCCGGCCGTATCCTCTCTAGCATCCAAAAGGAATCAGCTAGAGTTTTCAAATTTTCAGAATAGGTTAATTGTCCAAATATCTCGGTCAAGTTCGTTATTGGGCCAAATCCGTCGGATGGTTCAGTAGTTATGAGCATCTGAAATTTTGTTTCCTCAATAACTACTAGAATATCCATCCGATCAAGTTGATACTTGGAATGTTATTGAGGGAGACTGAAACGAAATGGCTTTGCAAAATTTCGCAGAAATCGTCACGCTAGAAAATTTTAAAAAATTCAAAAAAAAAATTTTCAATACTTAATATCTCCTAAGACTTCATTTAGATTTAAATAAAAATCCGTATATATATTGAGGTTACCGATATCTTACTCATTTTAATTGTTTGACGTTGTGATAAAAATGAAAAATTTACCAAGAAATTGAATCGAGTTTTTTCTTATTTTCTGTCTTGAATCTAATTTCTATCAGGATAATAAATGCGCAGCACATCGGTGGCCCCAACAAATCTCAAATCAGGAAAATATCCGACTGAATATATATCAGAGCGGAGTTTGCAACAAAGTTAACTAGGGGAAACGAATTGGATAATATGGATACAAACAACAAACAACCAACCATCCCTTCGAAAGGGATGCTCTTGGTAGTCAAGTTGATTAGCGAGAAAATTACATAATCCTGAATATAGAGCCGGAAAGGTGAAGGATTTCATAACTCAATCTGAAATTGCGGTCGACAGGTTCAGAGGCTTATTCGCTCCAGTTAAAAAGTTTTCTCCGTGTTTGAGGCTGCTGATATATTTTTGTTGTTTTCTTGTGATTGAAAAAGTGAGTTATTCAAAAAATGTAGAGAAGCGCTGTCGTAATCTTATATTAAAAATAACCACTTACAGTTTTCCTTCAGTTTTGTTCGAATCTCGAATTCCTTCTCTTAAAAACCAACCAAAAGTGGGTATACGAGGTCTGTAAATTAAGTAATGAGACTGGCAACGTTGCGTTTGATCTGGCAACACTGGAAGCGTGTGGCTTAGTGGGGCGGTAGAGGAACATGTGATCCACCTTCAGTACGAGTTTGACCACACTCGAGTCATTTGGTTATGCGTAGCCATGGTTTTGGGAAACAGTTTTTTCTATTGTGTTCTACAAATGAATGACATCAATTTCGAGTAAAGGTGGGCTCTCAGGTTTTGCTTCAGACCTGGGCAGAGTGCAACGGAAACTCTTCTTAAACTACGGAGATAATGTTTTGTCACGGTCCCAGGTTTAAGGCATTTTCAGAAGGAAGAGAGTCGATTAAATATGAAGCACGGAAGGCCTTCATTTTCAGGACCCGATGAAAATGTCGACAGAATCCAGTATCTTGTGCCGTCACTCGACAGTCAGGATGATAGGGGAAGGGTTAAATTTGACTTACACCACCGTTTATCAAATTTTCACCAATGAAGTGGGAATGACATAAATCTGCGCAAAAATTGTTCCAAAAAACCTTTCGGAAGACCAGAAGAACATCAGGAAGGAAAGGTGCCTTGACTTTTCGGATTTTATTGAAAATGACCCTCTTTTTCGGGAAAGTGTCATTACTGGTGACGAGACTTGGGTGTTTGTGTACCACCCAGAAACGGCTGTAACCGACCAGTTGAAGGTTTATTTCAGTATTGGAGTTCCAGCACTGCTATAATAATAAATTGAATAACCATATATTCAAAACCACATTACACTCAACCGGGCAAGAAGCGTTGATAATAAATAATTTCTCACAAAAAAAAAGGTTTTTTAACTATTCTACACGCCTGTAAAGTAGATACAAAGACCTTGCCAAGAAAGTACATCATACTTTCCCTACTGAACAGGATATTTGTACATTGGGAGGGACTATGTTTAAAAGGTCACAAACTTCTTGATGCGTCCTTTTCCTCTCCCCATACCCAATCATCATTAATATTTCTATTGTTTGCTAACTAAATATTGTAAGCCAAAAGTTCAAAAGAATATATATATATATATATATTTCTATTTTTCCTCTGTCACTTAATTCGGCCATTTTACGATCAAATTAAAACAATATAATCTTTTATAAAAGAAGGATAATGGGTGAAACCGCAGGAGTGCAGAAAATATGGGAAATGGATGGAAGGTACTTACCGACATGTGTTTCTACTTATTGGCTTCTTCAGGGCAAGGCAACCAAGAAACCAGGATAGGGATGGAAATTAATGAATATAAATGAAAAGACAACTGGTGACCACAAGGAGTGAGCATAAAATTTGTGGCTTCAACCTTAAATACCTCCGGTTCTGCTAAACCGAGCATCGCAACGAGTTTCGGATGCGACACGTTTCAATATAAATAAAGGGGTCTATTCTTATATAGTCTAAGGTTCGACACATTTGCCCATCACTGTATACCAGGTTATAGTAAATCGGCGTTAATGAATTGACAGGAAGCATGTCTTTCACTCTATAAATCGTGTAATACAAGTTATTGAGCTTTTTGAAGAGGAAGCTGATATGAGTAGACGAGTATGAATGTAGAAGATTCGTTCAATAAATTTTAAAGTGTTATAGAATAATAAATTAAAATAGATCAATCCAGACGAAGTAAAAATAAATTTTTCCCAAATTGGAGCGGTTCTACAATCTAATTTCTCTCTACATATACGATAACCAACTTTAAGGCCAAGTTAATGACTTTTCTTCCAACATTCAGTTTATATCTACATCGAAAAGCTAAAAAGCCATCAAGTAACCTTTTTTCTTTTTCGCTTGCTGTCCCATTTCATCTCTGCACATCTTCGATCTTCCTTTGAACTTTCCCTTATCTCCTTAATAATTCAGCATCCTAATCGGCTAACCTACTCGGTCATGCCGCAAAATACAGACGGTATTAAAACAACTTAAAAGCACGACTATCGAAAAGTTTTCATATTTACTTTGCGGTGCGAAAAATTTACGCTTCGCCAAGTTTCCCGAAAACTTTTCATATGGGGCCTTTTGAGTTCAGGGGCGATATGAATAAAATTATGCCAACCTCATACATCCCCCATTCTTAGGGTGTTTCATGAATTTATGGCGGTTAAAACGGGATAAGAAGGAGAGTCTCGGATTTATCATTTCTCTTGAATGTAAATTGGTTTTGATTAAGTACAGAGGGTGATAATCGTTGTGGTTTTAGAAATGACAGGAGTATACGGGGTGAATCTTCATCGACTAGGTTAGTATTAGCAGCAATTAATAATTAATACCCACTTTTTAGTAATTTCTCGTAGATTTTTGACTTGTTTCGGAGTATTATCAACACAAACCCAAAATTAATTTTTAAATTTTTTTTCAAAACAACAGATTTAGGACGCTCCAACCTACGATAAATATCATATAACTCGAAATCTAAATTGATCTCCGCCAAAACGTCAGGTATTTATAGATGTTGTAATGATTGTAAAGTTGGCCAAACTATCAGAAACTTTGAGAACAGATTAAAAAAACCCTTGAAATCAGATTAACAGTCCGCAGATTATAATCATACTAGGACTGATAAGTATCCGTAAGGATACCGTCCATTTCAAAATCCTTCAGGCGAGAAAGGCCTCTAACACATTCACTGGAATCGATGGAAATGACAAATCTGTACAAGAACCCTAATCCTTCACCAATGAATACCCAAATAGAGATAAGCTATTCACCACTTTTGAACATTCCAAAGGAAAATATTTCATTCTGTATCTAGCACCTGACGATAGTTTGATAATCGAAACCGGTCGTGTCTTAAGATCAATAAAATGAAAATTAGACAAAATCTTGTCGTTTTCAGTGCAAAACTTAGCTCTTTAAAAAAACTGCCAAGCTTTATGGCTGAAAGATCGGACGATCTGGGCGGCCATGGCGAAAGACTCACATGGGTCGCTTCAAAAAAGTTTAAACTTATTCTGTCCGGTTAAAGTAAGAGAGCAGAACATATGGTTGCACTATTTCTGGAAGGTAACGTAGCGCTGTCATGTTTCCTCAAATTAAGACTAAAGGTGAGCTACTTTCATGTGCAATAGCACCCCATACAATAACGCCTCCTGAGGTTCATGTCTTTCTCCTCACTAATTCTTTTTCGGTCATCATTTGCACTCGAGGAGAATCTTGATTCACCAAAAAAGAAGGACCTGATGACAATCAACATTTCAATGTTGACGTTCTCTACACCACTGTAATCGTTGTTGGCGATGTTCAACCGCCAGAGATATCACAAGATTGGGTCCATCATGCTGCTGTCCAAAAGACCTGTACACTATTAGGATAGTTACAGGATGATCTTGTTCTGCTAACCACTCATCAGCCAAAGTTCGAGTTGTCGAAAATCGGTCTCAGATAGCCATAAGTCTTTGACGTCGATATTTAACTTCATTTGCACCCCTTCGGGGTCCGGTGGCTATAGTTCTTCAATTTTAGTCATTATCAAACTACGCTCCACAACAAATTTTAACAGTAATTTGATTTCTGTTCGTACGATTAGCGATCTCCTCCAATAGCTGGTTTGTTGTTAAATTTCAAAAATTTCCAAAAACATTTAAATAACAAAAAAGTATACGTATATCACTTTCTACGAGCTCTACTATCTATTTTTCACAAAAAAATTATGAAGTTTAAACAGCTCCTTCTGGGTGTTGCAGTTTTTGTATAACATTAGATCTGAATTTTACAATATTTCCAACATACAGGAATTCCAGTATATAGGAGTGATTCCAGCAATGGTTGAAACGAATACATAAAAAAATCCATTGCTGAACAAGATTTAATATCTCGATTATATTTACAGCTTCAAATTTCCTCAACGCAAAATGTGTTTTCCTAGTGGTGCGAAATATAGGGTAAATGATTCAACTCCTCCGCACACATGTTGCAAGCAACCACAATTGGACCTAATCCTCTGTTTATGATTTCACTGAATGTATAAAATGGTAATTCAGTGAGATCTGGTTCCTGCATTGTTCAACATCTGTTGTAGATTTCATATTCCTTGTTGTTTTCGTCCCCGAGCTCCCACGATTCTGCTTAAATTTCAAACATTATCTGTGTTTATGGGCTAAATGGAACTGTTGAAGCAGGAAAAATGATGGATATGGCCGATGGAGCTTCCTCCATATGGACAAAGAGTTTTTTTCAGGTACGCAAGTATAAAGTGGTAAATGAAAGATTAGCTTGTTTACAAAATGGCGAACTCGCAGGTCGGTGTTATGACTAGTGAAATTTCAGAACCAAAAATAATAACACAACAACCAGTGAAAACTATGTATATACAGGCTGAGTCTTCAAGAACTACATTAATTTGAAACATGAATTGCTTTCTCGCTTTGAATAATATTGTGAGCACCTATATTTTGGTTTATTATTTATCGAGATTCAAAGTGGTGCTATTTTTCTAATTTTAGAAAACGATGGACTCAAAGCAATAGAAAGTATCTTGAAACCTAACAACAACGTAAAGAGAGCTCATAAACCACACATTCAAATTAAACACTTATATAGCAAATTTAAATCAATAACATCAATAAACGAATCATCAAATGTGGTATATAAGATCAATTGTAATAATAATGATGGTGTATACATAGGACAGACAGAACAAAAATTAAAGGACATATTAAAAAGATACAAGTACTCCAAAACACCGACGGCACTTTACAAATACAAAACCAAGAGTAAACATACATTCAATTATGTCTAGGCAGTAGTGTTGGACCGAGACTCAAATAAAAACCCAGAAAGTGTCCATTATTGAAAGAGAGCAGATATTTGGAACCTAAACAATATCAATTCCACTCATTTGAACAAAAAATGAATAAGTTTGTAAAAGACGAGAAATATATTATTTCCAAAAGTAATATGAGAATTAGGTCTCTATTCAACAGAATATTTTACAGTATACGATTCTTATATTACATATTATAATAATATGTATGATGCTTTTTACAGGTTTGAAATAGATCACTGCCAAAACAGGTGACAGAACTTTATTGTTAAATTAAACCCTGCACATCAAATACTATTGTAAAATTGTATTTTTAATCTTTTATTCAACATGAATACAAGAGATAAATAAAATTATATTCTTGTCTCAAGGACCTTGATAAATTTACCTCTCATTTCGGATAACTAACTCAATACTCTATTCATTATAAATATTGATTTTTTTTCTGCGCATTAAATTCAGGGTATAAACATAATATTATTATTGTTTAGACAGTCTGCTGCGGTTGAAAATATTATCCTTCAAAAGGATTTATCAGGTAAAATTTCCAATGTAAAGCAACTTTAAATATTAAGTCAATTATGTTTATGAATTATTGGTAGGGCAGGATTTTAAAAAATCGAGGTTATTTGGATAATTCCTTTCCATGGTTGAAGCATAGAAACTTCTCAGTAACTCACAAGTAAGGCTGAGGCAAACCTGACAGACAATTCATCGGATTTTTAGGCTTATTTGAACAATCTTCGCAACACTTCTGCCATTCCTGAATCGATGAACTATGGGAGTCACTCCATCACTAGCCCTCAAAACATAGTTGATGCCTTTGCATAATTTTTTTACAATTCATTCATTACCTCCACTGATTTCAGCACACTGGATGGCTCACCTGATAGCTCCTTTGCGCAAACTTTGACTATCCCGGAGTTAACGGAAGATATTGTGCTCAAGTATCTCAAAAGTTACGAATCTAATATGACAGCAGGTCCTGACAGAATTCCATCTTTTCTGTTAAAGCACTGTACGATTCTCGTCAGACCTCTCACCATTGTCTATAGACTATCCCTTTCTACACATCATTTTCCTACTGTCTGAAAAGAGGGTAGTAAGTCCAGTATTAAAGAAAGGCAAAAGATGCAATATTGAGAACTATAGACCAAATGTGATTCTGAACTTCAGCAAAGCTTTCGAAAAAATACTTTATCATCTATGCTCATGTGAGGAGCCAGATTTCTGATTGTCAGCATGCATGCCCGATCTTTTCCATTTGAAGATTTAGTGTGAAAAACTCTTTCCTGGGGGGGGTTGATTACCCCCCGTACCCTCTCCCCCCGTAAATACTCCTCTGCGCTAAATATGCTGAGTGTTCTCTAGAAATGGTTCCCTCATTATGGTGGGAAAAAATAAAAACCTATTGAATTATTTTTATATATATATTATCTTATTGTTATTTCTATTTATAAAATTGAAAAATCATATAGATACACACTCAAATATTTATCTAAAAAAATTTCACTCTTCTCGCCGCCCTTGTGCCGGGCACGCCCGCTTACGGCGGGCCTGGTTCTTGATATCTTAACTAATCGTAAAGAAATGAGGACTGTACATACGCATGCAGTAGGCGTGAACCTCCTGAAATTCCATTGGTTCCTGATATCTCAACTGATATTAAAGAAATGACAACTGTGCATACGCATGCAGTAGGCGTGAACCTCCTGAAATTCCATTGGTTCCTGATATCTCAACAATCGTAAAGAAATGACGACTGTGCATGCGCATGCAGTAGGACAATGGACATAGCCCAAATAATCCTCATACTAATCGTAAAAAAAATGACGACTATGCATACGCATGCAGTAGGCGTGAACCTCCTGAAATTCCATTGGTTCCTGATATCTCAACTAATCGTAAAGAAATGAGGACTATACTAAGCATGCTATAGGCGTAAATCTGCTAAAATTCCATTGGTTCCTGTCAGCATGGGTTCATCAAGGGCCGATCAATAGTGACCAACTTGACCTGTTCAACTCAGTATATCGTTAGCGCATTGGATGAGTCTTCACAAACTGGATCATGGCATACTTATCAAGAAGCTGTCTTCTTTGGGGTTAAATCTCGATTTTCTATATTCATCTTTTCTGTAGAAAAGTGTGTGTTCCATGTTTTGGTTATCGGTCTGGTCGGTTTAAGGCTTCCTCGGGTGTCCCTCAGGGGTGTATATTGTGGCCACTCTGTTTCTTAATCGTCATAAATGATATCTGTTGGAACCTGACGTGTTCCTTTCTTCTTTATAGTGATGACTTCAAGCTTATCGTCGCAGTCTCTCTGTTGAGGATTGTTAGGACATTGATAGTAGACTCTCTTTATAATATTAGTGGTTGCTTTCTTGGTGAGGTTGTTGAATTTAGAGACCTAGCTATCTAATTCGATCGTGGACTTAGTTTTGTTCCTCACATAAATTCAATCACCTCAGGAAGCATCAAAACACTTGGTTTCATCTTAAGGAACTCAATGTGGTTACATAACACCAGAACCCTATTTATACTATTCAATGCACTTGTAAAGTCTAGGCTCGAGTACGGGTGCCTAATTTGGAGCCCTGGATATAGTGTAGATGTCAGTAGATTAGAGAATGTACAGAGGCGATTTCTAGTATCTATGTTTCAAGATTGACGGTGTTGACCCGAAGCGTGGAACACCTCACGAAAATTTCTTGAGAAGATTTCGGATTAATTCCCTAGAATGTCGTCGTACCTATTTAGGTATTCGATTGCTTCGAAATATAATGTGCTCGTTATTCGATTAACCTTATTTGCTGGGCCTATGTGTATACATGTACCTAGATTGCCATACGTACTATTAGAACGTTTTATATACCTTGTCCACGATCTAACGTTCTTCAGTTTTCGCCTCTGTACAAAATATGTCATGACTATATGTTTTTTGAAAATATCGTGGATATTTTTGCTTGCAAACTAGCAAGCATAAGGAGGGCTACTTTGGGCAAACAAAATGTATGATTATGTGCGATCTCCTTTACCATATTGAGTTATCATTTTTTTTTCATCTCGCACTTGGTGTTAATTTATTTTCTCTCTTTTTTTTTGTTTTTGTAATGTTCATATGTTTAATTTACTATTGATGTTGAATATTTTTCTTTTTGTAAACACTTGTAATTTCCCATTCTGTAATTGGCCAAGGCTGTCGAATGGTGTATGTCTAAATAAATAAATAAATAAACTATTTAGGACATGTAATGAAAAAGCTGACTACACTTTCAATGCTTACTTCGATGTTTATTCATTTAGAGCGGACTTGAAAAAAATTTTGTAAATAGAAAAAAAGCTAGTTTCAACCATTTGTTTTAAGATCAGTTAATTTTTTAAGATGAATTACACAGCATTTTTCAACATAATTTGAATCCAATTATTATGATCACAAAGAATGACTGATGACAGCTGTTGATTTCAGTTTTTGATATTTTCATCAATAATAATTTGATAGTCATTGCACGCAGCAAATCTCATGTTATATAATATAAATCTACGAAAAACATAATGTAGAAACTATTCTACTAAATATACACTAATTATACAGGGTGAGTCTTTGATCACTGCATTAATTTTAACCATAGATTCTTGACGTCAAAAAAAACATTTTCTTTCTACAACATGACAATATCAATTAAAATGATCTCTTGTAGAAGGTTTTTGATTTACCTAAATTGCACCCATTTTTTGAGATATTTGAAGATGAAAGGAATTAAATTGATATAATCATCTGATGAAACATGAGTGAGTGAATCATTTCTTAGAGGGAAAAAAATGTTTTTAAACAATTCAGATTGAATAGTGGATGCTGTGGAAGGTAATTTTCATTCAAACCAAACTGGACTACAGGGGGGTATTTGCCCAAATCAAAAACTTAAAATGCTTATAACTTTTCAACGCAGCTAAATATGGAAAAACGCTCTGGGAAAAAAGTGTTTCTTTAAATCTCGAGAACCTGTGGTTAAAATTAACGCAGTGTTCAAAGACTCAGCCTGTATATTTTTCTCATTATATAATATAATGTTTGATTTGGTGAATGAGAAGAACTTTCTATGCCATTTGTTGATGGCAAATTTGTGCGTTAAATAAGTTTACATTAACATTTCACTCTGGAAATACTAACGAAGAATAATTTGAATTATTGTAGCAGATCAGGATATTACCCATAAGGCATAATTCGAAGCATATGTCGTATTCTATTTCTTTCATTGCATTCCATCGATTGTTTCGGTAGTTTATTGAAATTTTTAAAACTATGGAATAGAATGAAAATATTCCCTTTTTTTCATTGTGGAACTGTGTTTTTGAAAAAAATATGAAGGTATAAAATATACTTCAAGAGAAAGTGTGCTTTCATAATCTTTTTTATTTTGGATAATTTTTACAGTATGTTCTATATTTCAGGAGTCGAGTTCACATTAAATTCTTCAGTTTTCATCTAAGATTAAAAAACACCGAGAAGAATTTCAAAATTATCTCCACTCACCAAGTTATTGGTGGCAAGATGTATCAAAGAAATCCTAATTTCGTTGCAGCACTGAGGATTCTTCTACCAAAACTAGAACTCTCAAAATCCACAAACCCGAAGAAAACGAACGGCTTTAATCCCTATCGACCACTCAAAGTCCAGATTTAATTCGACTAGGGGAATTGAAAAACTCGAGAGGATGAGGACGCACAATCGGAGTTCGAAAAGTAATTAGGGAATTCAAACGGGCGAAGTTTTAAACCTTATCGGAGTAAAAAAGTCAATTTCTTGGCTGGCGTATGGTTTTTCGCCGCCGTACGATGTTAACACCTCAATTTTTATGAACCGAAGTTCCGGGAATGTCTCGTCGGTTCAGATCGGTATCGCACGTGATTTTCACGAGCTGGAAAACCGCTACCGCCAAAAGCGAACTAACGGGAAATGATGAAAAGCGTGAAAACCCTAGCGCATAGGTCGGAAATATGAACGTGGCGCTTGCGCGAGAAAATTATGCATTACGGAAGAATCGAATTGTTTTGATTTTGGATTATTTTAATTTGTATCCTTGGAAAAGTTGTTTGTTAATTATTCATTTCTTTTTCAGTTAAAATAACATTTGTCAGCAACCCAATGTACACACAAACGTATACTAAACGTTTGAAAATGTTATCGGAAGTTTATTCAACATTTCACGTTGAATTCTTCAACGTTTCGGAAACCCAAATTCAACTAAACGTTGACTTAGAGTACAATAAACGTACACGGTTGTTTTGTTCAACTATTATGAAACGTATACTAATTGGATTTCCTAAACATTGATCCAACAAGGATTAATCAACATTATATAAACGTTCAAAAGTCACTATTAATCAACTCTAAAATCGAGTAACCTTTATTAAACTTTAAAGCCACATTTTTTGGATTCTCATCAATTATGCTCTACGCGCCAAACATTCATCACAACTTTTCATCCATCTAGAATGAACAAACGACACGTATTTTCTCTTTGCCCTTTTATTAGCAGGGTGACCTGAACGCGGTGCGTCGACTACGGAGCCAGTACTTACGAATTTAAGATATAGTTTATGCACCATTTGTCTGGTGAGAACTTGCGCTAGTGAAATTCTTCGAAAATTTCAGCATAATCTCGGTCATGTTTTAGGTAAGAAGTGATCAAACAAACACGTTCTTCTTTCGCGTACTTTGCACGCGCTGCCATAGCAACGAACGCACTGTAAACGTACACTACTACACGCTACGTTTCAGCTGCCTCCTTCCGCCCTAGATACGATACTGACCAAGGATACCATTATGCGTGAATACCAGACAGTGTAATTTGACTTTTGCCGAACTCTGTATATTGTATAACGAGTACAGGAAAAAGTCATCCAATAATACCAAGCCAGTGCAACTCATTTATTCCAAGTATAATTTTTTTAGATACATATATTCGAATTCGAAATATTTATTGAGGTTTATGGATTGTTTCAGTGGTTGTCTAGAGAACTATGGGTCAGCAACCGATTGACAGGTCGCAGATGCAACCACGGATTGGTTAAAATTCACGAAATATCGCCATATAAGCCAAACACCAAAAGGGACTTATCTTCACACTTAAAATAAACGTTTTATACAGGGTGTCAAGGAAAAAGTACCATGCATAGTTCCACGCGATAAAGGACCATAAAATATGAAAAAAGGTCCTATGTATATGTCCGATACCGCTTCATTTGAGAAATACAGATTGTTGAAATAGTCCCGGCCGTAATACCCTCGATTTTGCATTGTGGGTGTATACGAAAAATTAAGTATATGCCATAGAAATCAATACTGAAGAATATATATGGAACAGAAATATGGAATCTGTCGGAAAATTTTGTAATAATCCGGGTATACTTTACAGATGCCGTCAATCAATGTTGCAAAGTGTGGAAAAGTGCCTTCAATCACAAGGCCAGCAATTCGAACGTCATCTAAATACTGAATGTTTTATTGTTAATTAATCATTCTTTTTGTTTTGTTATTGAAATTTAATTATTGAAGAGTTCTGTCCTTGTTATTGTAAGTAGGTTACTTTAACGACAATTTACATGCATCATAATTTTTCGATGCGTTTTTACCGAAAACCGTTGGTCTTAGCGACTTCAACAAATTATACCTTTTTGAAGGAAAAAAGATTTTTCTAGTCCAGAATGACATACAATGTAAGGCAGAAAAGTTATGGTTGATTTAAATGTGGAAGAATCCTCTATTAGTAATCTGAAATCTAATAGGATATTTGGTTTCTGCATCATAAAAAACCCCCCCATAACGCAAAATCATAAAAAAATAACTTAAACACTCTATTTCCTAATGGGGACAGTTTCGGACATATATTCATACGACCTTTTTTTTTCATATTTTATGACTCTACCGCGTGTCACTATGACTGATACTTTTTTTCCGTGACACCCATATGTGGCATTTTAGTACCAACATCAATGTTAAAAATTCGAATTTCGTCAACGAAAATTCAACGGTACGTTAAAACTTAATATTAACGTTATATTCAAGGTATCATTATACACGAATCAACGTAAAAAAATTCAACATAACTGTGTTTATTGAAAACTATCCGTTGACGCATGAAACAGAATGATCCTTTTTGAAAAACTCAATTTCATTTTCTGCTTGAGAACAACAGAAGATGTCCATCAAAACGTTGGTAGGATGAAAAACAATGACATATGTTGGATATAGCCCAAATAATCATTCATCTCCAGAAATTTCTAATCTTCAACATGATGCTGAGTTAGCATAGGTACTACATGTAAATTCGATTGATCACAAAATACTCAGAAATGCACTGACGTGAGGTCGGGAACTATTGGTCGCTTTTTCTAAAATCTCTTTCCGTACTCTGAGACAGTGTGATACTAATTCAACAGCCACGATGAATGAGCAAACAGAAATATCATTAAAAAAATCTATTTTTGTTCATATCATCGTAATGGATAATCCAAATGAATCCAAATTCTGTAGGAGGTTTCAAAAAAATGGGATACACATTTCAGTTTTAACGCAATGGCTCTATGGTTTTTTAGAATCGAATGGTCTGAAACCTGTACGAGCGATACATTAAAATTCTTAGAGCACTATTTTGGGTTGTCAATTCTGAGAACAGCTAATTCTGTGATTGCCTGCCATAAAGTAAATTAACAAAAAGTAATATCTTCTGGTGATAGAAAGCTGCGACAATGAAATTTGGGAATATGTTAGCTGTTAGATATCAGAAGGCGAAAAGTGTATAAATTTTTTTTTTATTTTCAACAAATGAACGATATTTTGCAAGCTTTTCCGTTGCAACCTCATTCTAATGTCTTCCGAGTAAAAAAATAAGAGTTATTGAGGAAACCAAATTTCAGGTGCTCTTATGGCTTCTGAACCATTCGACGGATTTGATCATTGTAAGAACTTGACTGAGATATTTGGGTAATTAACCTATTCTGAGAATATGAACACTCTAGCTCATCTCGTTCGGAACAAAGAGAGTATACGGATGGCCGACCGGAGGGATATAGTCACGTTTGACCCTGGATTCTCCAACAGGAAGTCAAACCCAATCGATTGAGACCATTTTAGACTCGATATTCGAAAATTACAGATATTTGGCCAAAATGATAGTACGCTGTTTTACTACAACAAATTTAATTTCCCACAAAAAAAAATTATGTATCATTGAAATGATTGTATGGAATCCTTTTAGTGCTGCTTCAATTTGAGGTGCAGAGCTGAATTTTTCCAAGTCCTATACCATGACTAACTTCATCATAGTGTGAACAGAGAGACACAAGGTGTCCAATTAGTAGGCAGTAATTACACCTACGGTGTTTTTCTGGTGACATCAACATCGGTGAGTTAACCTGGTGTAGTTATTCTTGTTTTTCTCATTACGATCCTGCCTGTTCTCAAATATTCCAAAGCAATGAATTCCTTGGTTCTGTAGCGTGGCGTGGCGCACACTCAAAATCCAAACTAACGAGTCCAGTGAGTGTGCCAGAGACGAAACGCATCTGTAAGGAAATCTAAATAATCTATAACCTGCAATTTAAATATATAGTTTTCCTTACACCTAGGCCACGATGTTTATTCAACTTTCAAGTTGCTGTTTGGTTTTTGGGAGAGAATAATGACAAAAACATCCGCCTCAAGTGAATTTATATATTGCTGCGCCACTGCCTCTCTTCTCGCATACTTCTGAAATATGTGGAACTTTGGAGGTAGTCTTCGAGAACAGACGTGTGAATCGAGTACCCGCTTAACTACATAACTTTTCATTATACTAAGAGAAGCCTCCTCTATTTTATTCGCGGAGTAGAGAACACGTACAGCAGAAAATTTATTGTGATCTAACGAAATTTGAACATCAAAAGTTCTCCAAACTTTCCCCAAGTAGGTACCTAGTTTATTATAAAACTTTCAGCACCAACCAGACAATATAAAACTCAAAGTTCAACTGATAACGTTTCCTGGGATAGGGATCATGGTGATTCACCTAGTCTGGTTGTAAATATACTGCTAACCGACTACTGAAGTGAATATATTAGCTTTTATAAATGTAATTTCATAGTTTTGTGCCATCGTTTTATTTCACTTTTCTGTGGAAATAATTCATGTCATTTCGTTGATTGCATCAAAGTATGTAATGCTCGAGATTTCAAAATAAAATTTAGAAAATGATCTTTTACGCTCCTGTTTTAGCTCTCCTGTTTTCGGTTTATTTTAACTGTGAAATTGTATGTTAATATTCCGAATTATTTGTGAGTGCAATTTAGACACATAATCAGAAGTTTTTTCCTGTCAACTGTTTTGCATTCTTAAGTCATGAAAGTAATTTACTTTGCTGCAATTGAATTCTAATATCATATGATATCAACAAACTTATTCAGTTATTGGCGTTTCTCGTTGAAATCGCATAAATAGTTTTGAATTTAACAATGAGATGGCAGATGGGCGGAGCTTATAGAGCAATTGTCATCACTGACATGTTTGAATTCATTCTTTTTATACTTTCGTAGTCAGCTGTTCTAGGTTGACATATTTGTCAGATGAGTTAGAAATTGCTCGAATTTTACATTGTGCTAATAGATACTTCGATACTTTGAACATGTCTTGTATTCTTAAAACGTGTAAAAACTATAAAACAAAGAAGGTCGAGGAAATATCATTTTATGTTTTTATTGAAATTAATCAACTTATCATACCGCATGGCATTGTTTATCTGCTCAGTGGCGTGTTGTTTACTATCCACAGTAATATGATTCTTTTTAGTTTCTCAAAATCAGTTGATATGAGGACAGTTTGGTTTGATATTCTGAGTATAGATTCTGAAGCTAAAGATTTATCTAACAAATTGATATGCTCTATACATTTCATGTTCTTTTTAATTTTATACCAACTATCTCTCAGGTGCACTGCTTTCTACGCCAATAAACCGAAAGTATAAAAATGGCGGATGAAAAATTAGCATCTCGAAGATCATTCTCCCCACTCTATATCTCTGCATCTGAGTCGCGAAACGAATCATTTCATTAGATTAGGGATTTAAATAAATGTAATAAGGTATTCTTACTAATCAACGTTAATTAATCCTACTTCCTTAATTAATCATAGTAGAAAAATATTTTTCTGTCATGATATAAACCTCAAAACCAAGCCATTGTTTATATATTCATCTATAAACAATGACCAAGCATTGTTTACTATTTTGCGACTCAAATGAGATGCGCGGATACGCCGAAACTAAGAAATTTAAAGATCATATCTGTGGGTGAGCTTCTACATAACTTCTCAGTTTTTATGCAAATTTTCAATTTAAATTATCTGTGGTGAAAATTGAAGTCATTCCATAGATAACTTCAAAATAATGCTCAAAACTTCTATTACACTTTTGCGCGCTTTTTGTAGCTCTAATGTTTTCGTTGTATTTCATCTTTAAAATTGCATTTAAAAGTTTCGAAGTATTTGTGAGGGAAATTTCAACATAGGAGTCAGAAATATCCTTCCTGTCAACTGTTTCGCATTCTGGAAGTCATGAAAATGAAGATATAAAGCTGCAATTAATTTCAAATATAACAATTTATCAACAAACTTATTCAGTTATTTATGTTTCTCGTTAAAATCTCTTAAATTATAGTATTATGATGGGAGATGCAGAGATTAAGGACCAATTGTCATCATCGACATGTTTGATTTCATCGATATCTAGCGAAGAAAATCAACTTTGCCCAAATAGGTTCTGAAATGAATGCGCTCAAATATTTGTATTTCAGTAACTGGTATCCAGAAATGTTATGATAAATATGTTATTTGGTCCGATCAGCAAAGTTTCAAAAAAACAAGAATAAAACGCTTCATTTCAACTATCTTTCAATTCATATTTTCAATTACGCAGTTTCGTCACTAATTTCTTTATGGATATATATCACACCTGTCTTCAAATCAATTATTTTGGCGTGCTTTTTACACATTTCAATACTAAGTTTATTTTCAAAGTTTGAATAATTACTCCCTAGTGGTTCAACAAGAATGAAACAGTCATATAACACCACATAAATGCTTCCTGAATCACTAGTTTTCCAAGTTGCCTTGAATCTCATGAATAACTTAATATATCTTTGAAGAAATTCAATTGGACATTCCAAATATCGATGAGTAAAGAAGTAGGGTTAAATGAATAAAAAATTTTAACAAATGTTTTTATATATTTATAAATTTATTACTGAGTTGCAGTTTTCTTAGTTTTCCTAGGAAGAGGTTTATCACCACCCTTGGCCATTTTCTTCTTTCCAAATAACGTACCATTCCTACTGGCGGTCTTCTTAAGAACCAAAAATGCAGATGTCCTGATTTTGTTCCTCAACGAACGAGCTCTCCTGAGTTTGAATCTGTCAAAATCAGTTAATTCGGCTCTCTGCAAAATAAAAATTCAACTTCATTACTCAGATAATGATATGAATTATAAAAATTGACAAAATTTTTCAAATCAGTATTATTAAAGCTATCTTCAGTTATGTATAAGACGGCAATTCCTATATATTAGCATCATGTTTGGCTCTCATTATTAAAGTTGATTGAAAATGGGAAACAAATTATTCCAGGATTGCTGGCCGGATTTATGAAAACTGTTATATACAGTTCAGTACAGCTCTAATGTTTTAGTATATATTGAAAAAATTAAACACTAGGATCAAAAACCAACAAGATCACACCAATTCTTGTAAATTTGAATCAAATATAAACAGTAAAAGGAAAAGTCTAAACAAGGTGAACTCATGATCCAGACAAAAACAGAAATATCTTAACTCAAAATATTTTGATTACCACTTAGTTTGAATCCTCTAACACAGAAATTAGAATAGATCTTAAATTATACAATCAACTGCGTTCCTTCAGGATGTAATTCAAAACTCATCATCATGAAAATTTCCATGGAATTTAGAAAATGAAACTGTTTGCTCACCACAAAGCTTTCAAATCGTCGATCGGAACAAAAAAATCAAGGTTCATACAAGTAAACCCCTTTTGAATTAACTATCAACTCTTTTAGATTGATCTAAAGGACATTTCAACTTATTGTGTGTTAAAATAATCAATTATTCAAAATTTCAGCTATGCATCTGAATAACATAGTAACAGTCAATTCTAAAATGTTAACAATTCCAGTTTATTTTAATTGTTCACTTTATAATTACCTTAGCCTTAGCTTCGTTCTTCTTTGCCCACAAAGACTCAGCCCATTTTTCATCAACTTTGGCTTCAGTCCATGCTTTACGAACAACACCTGATTTTCCTGTGAAAGGGAATTTAATTCTAAATTTGGTCAAATGAAGCTGACTCAACCTGATAGCTTGTCGTGGTACGTTTGTGCATGGTCCATCAATCAATACCTGAGAAAAATTCAAATGTTAAACATGATAGATATTGTGACATTGAGAACAAATACAAAAGAAATTATCAGATTTTAAAATAGCTTCATATATGTATCAGACGGCAATTCCTATCAAAGTAACGGATCATCATTGAGAATCTAACCTAAATTCAAAAGGAAACACGTGGTTAAATCAACTTACTCTTGAAGGGTCGATAACATCCACGATGCTCACAAGTTTTCCTGAATATGGGCCATCGGAAACTAAGGCAATACGCCCCGTTTGAACGTACCTCTTGAATGGCTAGAAAAAACAGCAATCATTATTTCACAAGATAAATAACAAACATCGAAACAAATTCAATTTCTAATAATATTTGTTATATTTAAATAAAGAAGTACGATATGGATAAAGAACAGATTTCAATTACTACGGTTTCTCGAATTCTTACCATGATTTATTCACGCTGGGAACCTACAAAAAGACACCCCAACAAGATGGAAGAAATATCCACAGTACGATAGCACAGAGGAATATATCATAGCTTGCTGGATCATAGAATTTAATAATTCTGCATCAATGAATAAAAATGTGATATCTATATTTGATTAAATGAAATAATTTCCAAAGGACATAAAAGAAAACATAATTTAAATTCATCTACTGAAATTTAGAGTGCATTTTAACATTACAAATAAAAAAAAATTGTTTTTTTGTGAACGCTTCTTGATATTCAGTGCGATAACAGTGAGATAGAGGTTGTTTGGCACGCAGCGTTGCCAAACCTCTTCATCTATTTCTAGCTGATTCACGGCTACGGATTTTCAAATGTGGTGAACTGTAATAAAAAATTTGAAAAGCACTGAAGTGGAATCAAATAATCACAAATCTGACCGAACGGTGTTTTACCACAATTTCTCATCCTTCGCATGCCATCTAGTGGAACCCGATTGGAGTTATACAAAGCCTGTATACGTTGGGGCCATTCGTGTTCAGGATTTAACTATTTTAGAACCATCAGCATTGTGTGCAAATAGGGAATACGCAAACTCTTAATGGTCTCGAACACTCAGAAAGTGATACCCGAATTAAGCTATTATTTCGTTCTGGCCAAAACTGATTTTGCATATTCCACCTAGATTGCGTAGTCGAAATCGACTCTGTCAGGTCGTCTCTGAAACCAATAATTTTCAAAAGGAATGAGCTTGAAAGTTGAAAAATTTGATTTGGGTTTGAGGGAATAATATAATTTTTTTACGATGCAACGATTATGATGCAGTTTATGTAAATTCCATTTATATAACTCCCAACTTTGAGGAACTGATTCTAAAGGGGATAGGATTTTCCAAAAACTTTAAGAATTACTCAAAATGCTTTGGCAGGAATGCTAAAGTAACCTGATTTTTCTTTAATATTTCCAACGTTTTTCATCATATCTTTTATTTCGTAGCCGTGAGCGAATCTGAGAAATAAATAGGTTTGGCAATGCCAATCTATTGTCCTCTATACCAGCGTTATCATACTCATTATCATGAAATCTTGCAAAGGACCGTAGATAAATTCACACAAGTAAATAAATTTGTTTTCCTTTCTATGCTGCATTCCTCGTCCTCTAGTCAAAAATCAAAATATTTATGAAAATATATAATTTGCGCTTTCATATACTAAGTAATTAAAAAACAAATGAAAGCAGTGGTTTACACTATGCAAAGATGTAAAAATTAATAATATTAATGCATGATAATGTTTCTGTTAAAAACATCATTAGCGAATTTTTCTCGTTCTCACTTACTATATCAAAGAAATAGGTAATAAATGAAATAGATAAAACGCAAATTGGAATAATACTTTTATTTTCAGATATAATAATTTTCCTAAATTCCTCCACGATAAAACGCGTGAGAAAAAAATAAAATATTATGTGGTTGATAGATACATTTTATACTTGAAAGATTATGAAAAACACATTGAAAAGCGTTTTCCAAATGCAGTTGGGTTGTATAGATCTTTCAAAGAGGGAACCAAAAATTTTATACGAGATGTCAAGCTATATTATAGCATTGTTCGTGCCATAAATAAAAAGAAGAAAATTCTTAGGGATTTTACACGAAAGGAAATCGAATTATATGATCAGTTACCTAGAGACATGTTGAAATTAACTCCCATTCTCATATTTTCGGCATTACCATTCACTAATTATGTCATATTTCCATTACTCTATTTCTTTCCTAAGCAATTGCTCTCACAGCATTTCTGGACCATTCAGCAAAGAGTAGATTTTGGTAGATCATTTTTACATGAACGACTAGTGCATAACAAACCAATATTCAGGCATTTACAAGAACAATTAGGAAAACTAAAAGGTAATAAATTATATGAACCCTGGAGAGATGTTCTGGGTAAAATTGGTAGTGGTATTCAACCTGAAGTTGATGAAATTTTGTATTGTCGTGATCTTTTCATCAATGAACCATATAATTTGAATTATTTGAGAGGAAGCCATATCGTAAGTTCTCATATGTCTGTGTCTTCAATATTTATATGGTTCTTTAATTCAGAAACATCTTCTACATCTACACAACATGAATACATTATTCTTGTTCAGAAGGAGTAGATTGACTGATAAAGCGCTAATTTTGAAAGAAATGGATCTGGCTATTCTGAGAGAAGGAGGTGTACATAATATGACAATAGATGCATTGAAGATGTCCTGTTACCTAAGAGGTGGGATTTGAATGCTTAATATTATATCCAAACAATATTAAAATAACTATCAATTCTGAATCAACAATTATATGAAATATAAATAAGAAAATTGACTCGTACTGAATATTGATTCATTCTGAATTAACAATAAGATGCAATAAAAATAAGTATCACACAGAAATATGTTGACAAATATTTAGGTATGACTTGTTAAAATTTCGTTGTGTTCAAAATTACCACAGATAGTACCTTGCACTAGCGAATTTGCATTTGGATTTATGATTGTAATGTAAATATGAAATTATTGTTTCAGGTCTGAATCCAACCAACATGAAGAACGAAGATATGATAAGATGGTTGAACAAATGGATTAAAATATCCAAAATAACAGATTATGACAATGCATCACTATTACTACACAGTCCGATTCTTCTTGGATATAATGAACCATCTAATTGGACTCTAATTTATGCTAATTCTAGAAAACACATAATGTGACTCTTTGTGATATATTTAAGTCATTGAAACCAAATATGTTGAGAAAAAACTTTATTTACATATTATAATATTTAAATTCATTTCAAATTCACTTTTTTTTTTTAAATTTTTATATCACTTTGATGGTATAGCACCCTGATCTCCATTAGAGAATTGCTGTAAAATAAAAAATAGAATTAGTATTTTAATCACAGTATTACAGCTTCAAGAGCCCGTGTTGAAAACTAGAGTGGAGTTCCTGTAAAGAAATGCAATAATTTAATGATCCAATCATCAAAAATTCAGAATTTTTCAGATGTTAAAATGAGAAATACCTAGAGCATCATGAAATAGGTATGAATGAAGGTAACAAGCCAAGTTTCTTCCTCTTAGGAAGACTCATATCTTCGGCTGTATCTTCATTTGATCTCTTAATTCCATGAGTCTTTTCCTCTTTATCCTCATAATATCGTATTGCACAGTTATCTTCCATCTCATTAACTACAGATTTCGTTTCTGTTCTTGGCTCAGTTCTTCTGCTATTTTTCCTTGTGGTTTTTGACTTGACCACTTCCAAAGAGCCATGGGGGTATGCACAATTTGGTTTGCTACATTGCTTATTTTTTTCATAATCTGGACACAGAAATTGGTGCCTTTTCTCACACTGCAAAATAAAATCTAAACTGTAAAGCTCGAATTGTTACTCTTCGATGGACAAAATAACATGTGCTGCATACAAAAATATTTTGGTGTTTGAACAATGACAAAAGATTTCCACATGAAATCATCAACAATTGTGCTTTTTTCAGCTCTACAGCTATTGGACAGTTTAATCCGTTTGAATTCTCACTAAAATAACAAAAATTTATGTTTAAGACATGACAGCACTGCCTTTTTTCAATATTCCATGTCGTTAAATAATAAACCAAAAGAATAGCATGCTTTTTAGTGATAAACATACATACACATCAGCGTCGCTAATTTTACAAGATTTAACAAATACTAAAATTTCAAGCGTGACCTATAAGACAAAAGTACAACAATGGTCTGTACAAAGATATATTTTGAAAGTAACATTTGAATACATTCCATAAATAGTTTAAAACAATTAATAGCAAAAGTCGTTATTTTTCACTGCGAGTCACTGGAGGAACTACTGCTAGAATCAGTCGACATCACTTCAACATCTTCAGTTTCCTGCTTGTGATTTCGGGTGTCCATTGGAACACTACCCTGCCCTACAGTCATATGAATTTCACCTGAAGGGTGCCACGCAAATTGATTTTGCTGAGCAGCCGGAATTTCACCAGGATGACCACTTCTATGCAATTCAGCCATATTAGGTTGAGTTAATAAATGACCATTAGCAGAATCTGTAATGCGACCCAATAAACCTAATCTCATCTCGATATCTGTGGGATAGGGACGCCTTGGATCTCCTTGCTGCCAAGTTAAAGGTGCACAAATAGCATTAGATGCACTAATTCTATGAGCAAACTTGATAAGTTCCTCAGAAGAAACTGGTTTTTTGTTGGCTCTAGAGATGGATTGCAGCTTCTGATTTGCTTGATAAATTGCAGTCGACAAAATTTGTTCAGCCTCTTTCAGTTGCTTCTGAAGATTGTTTATATCCTGATCTTGCCTATCAACTTCAGCTCTCAGAATATCCATCTTTTCCTCAATAAAAGCTTGTTCAGCTGCTAATTTTAATGTGTCTTTCAATTCTTTATCTTTAGCAACTAATAAATCAGTCAGTTGGGTATAGTCAGGACCATTCAATTTTTGATGTTTTGGAGCAATTGCATTTTCAATTATTTCTCTAAAATTATACATAATAAGAAAAGAAACCTATAATTTTCATAGCATCTTACTTTGATATCAATTCGATGTCATCCAGAATATCTAATAGTTTTTCTTTGGTACTTTTTTGTGAAGCCATCTCCACAAAATTATTGAAACAGAACTCTCTAAATTGAGGAAATATTTACAACTGTTGTGCTGTCAGCTGTCAACATTTGAAAATGTCACTTTGTTTAGAGACACAGATGAAAATCCTCTTCTTTTATGAGTGCGAAGTACTAGAACTTTTTTCCAATTATCCGAAAATTTTTCATTGTGAACACAGCAAAAGAGATTCGAGTAATTTCTTGACATATCTAATGTATTTTGAGATCTTAACCCATCTGATTTTTATCAAGGTATTCTTGAATAATTTGATGTTCTGTGGAGTATTCGTGACATAAAAGCAGCGGCGGATCCTAATGGGGGTAATGCAATGAAAGCTATTAATCATTCTTTGAATTAAAAGATTCTAATAATATAATGTTCTGAGTAATCATGTGAGATTTCAGAGGTTAAATTTAAATATCCATATGCGCGAAGCCTGTGATTTTGTTGCCAGATTGTGCAATATTCGTATCTTGGGAATCTGATGTTGATTTAAAGAAAACGAATATTTGGGCAATAAGTTGAAATTTTTATATATATATATAAAATAAGAATTCCATTTGGAAATAAATAAGAAGGTGTCAAAGCCTACTAAGTTGGCTTCAAAGTTTTTATTACATTCACAGTATTGTTCTTATAAGTATATGGACCACTCATGCTCTGGCAACCCTGCAGTTGATTTTGAACGCTAATATAAGCTACTTGGCGAGAAATAAAGATTGCATACTAATTGTCAATATAAATTCACAACTAACCCATATTCGTCACCTCAGAGCAACAGTAAGATATGCAAAAATAAACTGTAGATCATATGTAACAAGGATATGTTTTATTTTGAGTTGGGATGAATTTTAAGAGATATCTTAGTGTTACTTCAAGACATTCGAATACTCAGTTTTCTCAGAATCACTTCTTTTAGATATCACAGTGTTGCTCTGAGGCAAAAATATGTTAGTTTAAAAATTATCAATAAAACCTGTAAATAATAAAATATCAATCAAAAATTGACATAGAGAAATTAGATAGTTGGGTTATGTTTTGAATTTAACTTTTTATGAAATCACAAACCTTAGTAGATATGTTTGGAGTTAACATAATTTGTCACACTTAACGATTCAAATATTAAATTGTTTTTTAGAGACCATGTTCTTCAAGCACATTACTAAATTACAAAGAATTTCTTATTAATAGATATTAAAAACAAACTGTAGATTAAGATACATACCTTAATTCCTTCTATGCAGTAGCCTTCTAAAAACTGCCTACATATTTCAGCAGTGGGACTTATCTTGACATGCAAATATTGGCAATCAGCTTTATTGCACAATCCTTCGAGAAAATATTTACAAGTTGGCATTTTTTCAGAAGAAACTCTATGAGACAATAAACAGGTATCGTTGTGACATTCACCTCGTAGGAAACTAGAGGAAAAAAATAATTCAGAAACAATTACATTAGGGTTTCAAACAATGCTGACCTTTTGCAGAGAAGAATCATATTGGGATCATGAACCTTTATACAAGTTCCTTTTTTTGTCCGTTACATTTTCCAGTCTTTCTGTATATGGACAAGCTATGTTGGATTTTCTCAATTTTAAAGATGAATTGGACCTGAAACTCAAATAAAATCAACATTTTTCATTGATCAATATTGGAATTAATGAGCAACTGACATAAATGACTATTTTCTTGGAGAACATTAAAATTGAGCATTCACAGCATTGCAACCAAGTTTATACAGTAAATAAAATAAGAAAAGAAATAAAAAGTGGAACAAACTTCATACAATTTTCATTATATTGGCTGCTGATACAGAATTAAAAAGAAAATAACAGATTGCATGAAAATAGTTTCAAATTGAAACTAGACACAAAAGTTAGGAAGTACAAGGGAAATTGATGAGGGCCTCAAGGAAAATCAACCAAAGCGTTACTCTTACAAGAGAATATGCCAGCACACAACACAATCAATTACTTTGTGAATTCATGACTTTGAATAACTATTCCACACATCATACAATCCAATCTGGATCCAACTGCTTTTCTTTGTTCCAAATTAAAAAATATATTCGAGAGGCAAATATGCGGAGAACAGTTGTAAAGGAGGGAATTTTAGCACATTTTGAAGCAAAATATAAAAATATTTTCATGATGGTTCAGAAAAATTGATTTACTTCATTCAATCCCTTCTATTATTTGTACCTCCCATCATAGAGGAACATATACAAAAATTTTAACAAAAGAAACCCCAAGTTGGATACAAATAAATCTGTAAAAATTTCGTATTCCTTCAAAACTTAATCAATTTAGTTCATTTACATATCAATATGTAGTTACAATATCTGTGTAAACCTAGAAAGTAGAAGGTAGGTAACAACCCACTTCAAATCCAACATATTCTTATAAGTAGAGAACAATGGAAAAATGATAAAAAGAATATGAACTACTTAACACTAATTAAAAAAATATCATATTATAATGTAGTAAAAATTATTTTTATTTCCCGAGTCACTGTTAGCTAAAGTAGGCTAACTACATATATAGTTCAATGTGTATTGTTGTTATTGAAGAATTATTGAAGATTTGAGATGTTTATATGAGAAAATTACTTGAAAACTTTTGTCGGAAATCTATAATATAATCACATATAGTGAATACACAAAACTTACCTCACAATTCGATATTTTCCTTTTTTTTGAATTAGCTGCTTGGTAGAACGTTTTGCTTTCAAGGATGGGCATTGGTCCAGCAAAGTTACTTTTTGAAGATGATTTCTTGAGAACACAGGGGGATTCTTATATAATATGCCATTTATTTTCATTGAATTACGAGATGCGAATTTTTCAAAATAACATTATTTGCCAAAAAGCTGGAGCTATTATACTTATTCAAAATATATACTTTTTACGATTACTGATTGAGCTGGTATTAGCTCTATTTATCGCTCCTTCAGGAGTTTGAGGAGTAACATTATTCACAATTTTATACTTTGATTTCACAAGGGCTTTATTTACTTTCATTAATTTTGTTCCATTTCTGATATACTTAAATTTGCTGACTACTCCATTTGTTTTTGCAGAATTTTTAACAATTTTGTACTTGGATGTTATAGGAGTATTGTGAATTTTCACCAATTTTATTCCTTTCCTGATATACTTGAATTCAGTAAGTACATCGGTTTTAGCAGAATTGTTGACAATTTTGTACTTAGATGTTATAGGAGCATTATTGATTTTTACCAACTTTGTACCATTCCTAATATGATTGAATCTTATATCTCTCTCTATTCGTTTTGGCAGAATTAATTTGATTAAAATAAGGTTTAGTATTTCCAAGGAAATCTGGCTTTGTTCTGGTTCATGATCTGCTTGCTTTTGGTATAATGTATCACAAGTTGAGGTCGTTGCTGCTTTTGGATGTATTTAAATCTTGTACATACTGAATTATCTTTGCCTTCAAAGGCTGTTGCTGTGTATCATCTGCTTTAGGTTCCAATTTTTATTATGTGTTTCATTTACAATTCTCAATCTTGTGTGGATCTTCTTCATCTGTTTTGCATTGTTAACCATAACATTCTGATTCAATTTATGTGAATTTAAATTAGTGCTAGTTGGCAGCTGCGTATATGGTATGGACATTGTTCCTCTGTATTGCATTATTAAATATAAAATTCTGATTCAATTTATGTGAATTAACATTAGCACTTGTTGAGAGCTGTAATATAGTATGGACCTTCTTACTCTGTATTGGATTGTTAACTGTAACATTCTGATTCGACGATGTGAATTAACATTAGCGTTGATTGAAGCTGTGATGTACTACGACATAGCTCTAGATTAGCTTGGATATGTTGGGGTCTCAGACTAATATTTGGTACAGTATGAACTGAACTATTTCCACTTCCATTATTATTGATTTTACAGAACGAATTGGGTTTCTGACCGAAAGAGATTGTTTTGAATCACAGGAACTGTGGGCTTTTTAATCTGAAGAAAATTACTATTGCCAAATACTGGCTCACTCCTGAGGTATAAGTATATGCAGTTTTAGGATTTTCAGAAAATGAGCACATTACTAAATTACAAAGAATTTCGTATTAATAAATATTAAAAACAAACTGTAGATTAAGATACATACCTTAATTCCTTCTATGCAGTAGCCTTCTAAAAACTGCCTACATATTTCAGCAGTGGGACTTATCTTGACATGCAA
Source organism: Micraspis discolor (assembly GCA_030674115.1). Taxonomy (NCBI): domain Eukaryota; kingdom Metazoa; phylum Arthropoda; class Insecta; order Coleoptera; family Coccinellidae; genus Micraspis; species Micraspis discolor. The sequence continues at coordinate 15,202,556 of JARTUT010001740.1, forward strand.
ATATTGGCAATCAGCTTTATTGCACAATCCTTCGAGAAAATATTTACAAGTTGGCATTTTTTCAGAAGAAACTCTATGAGACAATAAACAGGTATCGTTGTGACATTCACCTCGTAGGAAACTAGAGGAAAAAAATAATTCAGAAACAATTACATTAGGGTTTCAAACAATGCTGACCTTTTGCAGAGAAGAATCATATTGGGATCATGAACCTTTATACAAGTTCCTTTTTTTTGTCCGTTACATTTTCCAGTCTTTCTGTATATTGGACAAGCTATGTTGGATTTTCTCAATTTTAAAGATGAATTGGACCTGAAACTCAAATAAAATCAACATTTTTCATTGATCAATATTGGAATTAATGAGCAACTGACATAAATGACTATTTTCTTGGAGAACATTAAAATTGAGCATTCACAGCATTGCAACCAAGTTTATACAGTAAATAAAATAAGAAAAGAAATAAAAAAGTGGAACAAACTTCATACAATTTTCATTATATTGGCTGCTGATACAGAATTAAAGAGAAAATAACAGATTGCATGAAAATAGCTTCAAATTGAAACTAGACACAAAAGTTAGGAAGTACAAGGGAAATTCGATGAGGGCCTCAAGGAAAATCAACCAAAGTGTTACTCTTACAAGAGAATATGCCAGCACACAACACAATCGTTACTTTGTGAATTCATGACTTTGAATAACTATTCCACACATCATACAATCCAATCTGGATCCAACTGCTTTTCTTTGTTCCAAATTAAAAAATATATTCGAGAGGCAAATATGCGGAGAACAGTTGTAAAGGAGGGAATTTTAGCACATTTTGAAGCAAAATATAAAAATATTTTCATGATGGTTCAGAAAAATTGATTTATTTCATTCAATCCCTTCTATTATTTGTACCTCCCATCATAGAGGAACATATACAAAAATTTTAACAAAAGAAACCCCAAGTTGGATACAAATAAATCTGTAAAAATTTCGTATTCCTTCAAAACTTAATCAATTCAGTTTATTTACATATCAATATGTATTGAATGATTGTTTGGGCTATTACCATCATCTATTGTGGATGTAATGATTTCCGACGTTTCGATAGACATCTTCTATCTTTATCAAGGAGAGAAGTAAGAAACCTTTTGAAAATTATCAATTTTCAAAAGTCAATTGACAGAAGTCATGAAAGAAAATGAACGATGTTATATACTCATCTGTGATATGATGATCTTTTAAGTTGGATCGAACTATCGGCGTCCAAACTTCTGGCAGATCTATAGATGGAGCACTTATGGAATCAGGTGTTATTTTCATAAATGCTGCTTCTTTGATTTTTCTTCTTGCAAGTTTTTCTTCTTTGGATATTATTGATGCTTCATCCCACTTTATACTATGATTCTCATCTACAGCATGTTGGACCAACCTGGATTTGTCGCTGTCTAGTACTCGAGAAGCTTTTGATGTTCTTTTATTCGTACATTCAGAGGGCGTTTAGTTTCTCCGATGTAAGATCTTCCGCACTCGCAAGGTAATTCATATATGCAGTTCTTTGTCCTTTGTGTCTCATTATTAGGCTTAACTTTTGTAAGTTTAGCTCTGATAGTGTCTTGAGTTTTGAATGCAGTCGTTATGTTGTATCTATTTCAAATTCTTCTCATTTTCTCCGACAAACCTTTTACATAAGGAATTACGGTTTTAATGGTCTGATTTATATCTGTTGGTTCTGGTTGACTTTCTCTTGTTCGTCTAGCTTTTTCTAATATCTTTTTGGGGTAGCCATTGCTTCTAAGAGTTTTCGAGATGTTATTTATTTCTTCATTTTGGTCTTCTTCAGTGCAACAAATATTTATTGCTCTATCAAATAAACATTTTGCTACTCCCAATTTAGTGTTTAGTTGGTGGTTTGAATCAAAATGTAGATATTGTCCTGTGTTCGTTGGCTTTTTATACACAGTGGTTCTTGGGATTCCATTTTGTTTATGTATGAGTACATCTAAGAATGGAAGTAGTCTGTCTTTCTCGATTTCAATTGTGAATTTAATTGATTCCTCTTGATTGTTTAGATATTGAAGGAATCCATCTATAGTGTATCTTCCATGTTGCCAAATAATGAAAGTATCATCTACATATCTTTTCCACAGTTTGGGTTTAAGTGCATATTTTTCTAATGCCTTCTGTTCGAAAATTTCCATATATAAATCAGATAAAATTGGTGATAGTGGTGAACCCATGGCCATTCCAAATTCTTGTTGATAAAAGATGTCTTCAAATTGGAAATATGTTGTTTCAATACAAATAGAAAGCATTTCCATAATTGCATTCAAGCTTAGTGTAGTTCTTTCACTAAGGGTTTGATTCTTCAAGCTTTTTCCTAACTATGATAAGTGTTTTATCTGTTGGAATATTAGTGAACAAACTGGTATTGTCGAAGCTGACCATAACGTCTTCTTCCATGATTTCTTGATGTTTCATTATTTCTATGAAGTGTTTCGTGTTTCTTATCATCGATGTTGAATTACTTTTTAATGGTGATATAATTTTCAGCAGAAATTTAGCCAATTGGTGGCATGCTGAATTTCTTGAACTCACAATTGGTCGTAGAGGAATATTTGCTTTGTGTATTTTTGGTAGACCATATAAATGTGGTAGTTTACTGAAGTGAGGTGTAAGTCTTGATCTAATGAATTGATCTGGAAATTCATTTCGATAATTATAAAGGATTTTGTAAATCTTGTTTTCAACTGTGGTGGTAGGGTCCTTTTTAGTTTTTTGTATTTTCCTGCTTCTAATAATTCATTGATTTTTTGATTATAAGAGCCAACATCGCCGGAAATCATTACATCCACAATAGATGATGGTAATAGCCCAAACAATCATTCAACACAAGCTCCATCATCAACAATATTCACATCAAATCAATATGTAGTTACAATATCTGTGTAAACCTAGAAAGTAGAAGGTAGGTAACAACCCACTTCAAATCCAACATATTCTTATAAGTAGAGAACAATGGAAAAATGTTAAAAAGAATATGAACTACTTAACACTAATTAAAAAAATATCATATTATAATGTAGTAAAAATTATTTTTATTTCCCGAGTCACTGTTAGCTAAAGTAGGCTAACTACATATATAGTTCAATGTGTATTGTTGTTATTGAAGAATTATTGAAGATTTGAGATGTTTATATGAGAAAATTACTTGAAAACTTTTGTCGGAAATCTATAATATAATCACATACAGTGAATACACAAAACTTACCTCACAATTCGATATTTTCCTTTTTTTTGAATTAGCTGCTTGGTAGAACGTTTTGCTTTCAAGGATGGAATTGGTCCAGCAAAGTTACTTTTTGAAGATGATTTCTTGAGAACACAGGGGGGATTCTTATATAATATGCCATTTATTTTCATTGAATTACGCAGATGCGAATTTTTCAAAATAACATTATTTGCCAAAAAGCTGGAGCTATTATACTTATTCAAAAATATATACTTTTTACGATTACTGATTGAGCTGGTATTAGCTCTATTTATCGTTCCTTCAGGAGTTTGAGGAGTAACATTATTCACAATTTTATACTTTGATTTCACAAGGGCTTTATTTACTTTCATTAATTTTGTTCCATTTCTGATATACTTAAATTTGCTGACTACTCCATTTGTTTTTGCAGAATTTTTAACAATTTTGTACTTGGATGTTATAGGAGTATTGTGAATTTTCACCAATTTTATTCCTTTCCTGATATACTTGAATTCAGTAAGTACATCGGTTTTAGCAGAATTGTTGACAATTTTGTACTTAGATGTTATAGGAGCATTATTGATTTTTACCAACTTTGTACCATTCCTAATATGATTGAATCTTATATCTTCTCTATTCGTTTTGGCAGAATTAATTTGATTAAAATAAGGTTTAGCATTTCCAAGGAAATCTGGCTTTCGTTCTGGTTCATGATCTGCTTGCTTTTGGTATAATGTATCACAAGTTGAGGTCGTTGCTGCTTTTCGGATGTATTTAAATCTTGTACATACTGAATTATCTTTGCCTTCGAAAGGCTGTTGCTGTGTATCATCTGCTTTAGGTTCCAATTTTTTATTATGTGTTTCATTCACAATTCTCAATCTTGTATGGATCTTCTTCATCTGTTTTGCATTGTTAACCATAACATTCTGATTCAATTTATGTGAATTTAAATTAGTGCTAGTTGGCAGCTGCGATATGGTATGGACATTGTTCCTCTGTATTGCATTATTAAATATAAAATTCTGATTCAATTTATGTGAATTAACATTAGCACTTGTTGAGAGCTGTAATATAGTATGGACCTTCTTACTCTGTATTGGATTGTTAACTGTAACATTCTGATTCGACGTATATGAATTAACATTAGCGTTGATTGGAAGCTGTGATGTGCTACGACATAGCTCTAGATTAGCTTGGATATGTTGGGGTCTCGTACTAATTTTTGGTACAGTATGAACTGAACTATTTCCACTTCCATTATTATTGATTTTACAGAACGAATTGGGTTTCTGACTCCGAAAGAGATTGTTTTGAATCACAGGAACTGTGGGCTTTTTAATCTGAAGAAAATTACTATTGCCAAATACTGGCTCACTCCCTGAGGTAAAAGTATATGCAGTTTTAGGATTTTCAGAAAATGCAGGATCTTTCGCAACTGATTTAACTACTGGTGCAACAGGTTTTAGTACGTTAGGATTGATATGGATTCTAGGTCGTGACGCAAGTTCATTATGCTGAATTTGGCGTTGAAAATTCGGATTCAGGAACACTTTTTTGTTTTCTTTAAAATGTGGATTAAAATGGACGGTACTAGACTTGACTAAACCTTGTTCTCTGTTTCTATTTATATAAACGAACTTTTTCTTTTCCAATACTTCAGGGGGTTGATTAAGTGGATATCCTTTAACTGAAAACATATTAGGAAATTGTCGCATGGAATCAATAATATTAACTTTACCACCGTGATCAGCCATTTGAGCAAAGGATTATGTAAGAAAGTATTTTATCAATACCAGATGTATAATTTCAAATTTAGTCACATTTAATAACACCAACTTTCACTAATCTATGACTTCAACCATATGTCAACCAATTTATTATTTGTCATTTAAGAACCATTGAAGAAGAGCATAGAACTATCTAATTTACTTTTTAATTAAATAGTCATGGGTGTCTCATAGGATGAGGCAACTTATACCAGTTGAACCACCTGACCCAAATTTCAAACGCTTGAGTTTTATATAATATGAGAATTATCTTATTTAACATTTTTTTGATTCAGTTTCTAAATTTCTTCAAGGTTTTTCGTTTCGAGAAGAAAAGAAAGCTCTTCTACAAGATCTGTTCTTTCAGGTAGATAGGTATACAGATTTAATAATAACATGTGCTAATCACCAGAGACAACCTAATTGTCGCTGATTACCTAGAGAAACCAGATTTAATCGTAACAAAAGGTATATCACACAGTTAACTGAACATCAGTTCGACTCTCTGCTTGTAATCTAAGATCCATTGTGACAAATACGAGGGTTGGCTTTTATATTTCGGGATTAGAAAACAAAAACAAATATTAATAATCGAAAATCCTTTATTTTAAGATCTATAAACATTTGCATGCGTTTGAACCAATTGTCGGAGCACTTTTGCTACTCTGAATGAGGTATCTCCAAAACATGTATTCTGTACGCATCAATCGCTTTTTCGGTTGTCGAAAAACGTTGTCCTCTCATTTTATTTTTTACTTACGGGCATAAAAAATAAGTCATTCGATGCCAAGTCAGGACTATATGGCGGATGACTCTTCAAATCGATGTTTTGAGTTGTTTGAGCCGATGTGTGGGAGCTCGCATTGTCGTGGTGAAGGGTGATCCGGCGGTTGGTTTTCCTGATTTCTTGGAAGACAACTACCAAACAAATGGTTGTGTACCCCTCAGAATTGACTGTTCTGCGTTTTTCTAGTGGTACGATTGCGACATGTCCAGTTTTTCCGAAAAAACAGGCAACCATTTGCTTGGAAGTGCTTCGTGCTCGAGCAACTTCTGTTGGATTTGGCTTGTCTTGAAACGCCCATAGAGTCGACTGCTGTTTACTTTCGGGCTCATACGCGTAAATCCATGATTTATCACCTGTCACGATGTCCTACTCGTGCTTCGGAGCACCGCTATCGTATTTTTGGCGCATTTCTTTCGACCAATCAAGTCTAGTCTTTTTTTGAGCGATTGACAAATTGTGAAGGATCCAACGCGAAGGTATTTTGGTCCCACTAATGGCTAAGGTTGTCTCAATCTCACGATAGTTCACATGACGATCTTGCAATATCAGTTGGCGCACAGCATCAATGGTTTTCGGAACAACAACTGGTTTTGGACGACCTTTACGAAATTCGTCTTGCAATGAACTACGACTTCCGTTGAATTCATCACACCATTGATAAACACTGGTCCTTGATAGAGCTCCATCGCTAAAAATTGAATGAAGTTCATCGATGCACTGTTGTTGAGTTAATCCACGTCGAAAGTTGTAAATAATAATCTCACGTTACTGTAAACAACACAAATAGCGCTGGTATATCCAAACGTTCTGACTACGTATAACCTCAAAAATGTCAAGCTTTACGATATAGCTGTCAGTTGGCAGATTGCAACCCTAGGGTTGTCCAATCCCGAAATATAAAACGCAGCCCTCGCATTATTGTCGATATGAACCATTGCCTTCTCGACCCTCATAGGAAGCTAATTTCTGAATGGTTTTGAAATTAAAGTAGAGTCAGTATTGAGCAAAAGAAGCAGTAGGTTCACTTAGTAGTAACATTGTTGTAATTTTACATTTCAATTTGCAATCAATCAACTTTTTACCTAAACTCATGAATACTTTTCTGATTCTATATCTACAACAAATTTTTCACTTCATCATAAAGGACAAGTACCAGAGCAGCTCCAGTTCCTTGTAATACATTTGAAAATGCTCCTTTGAAGAATGCTCTGGGACCTTCCTGTTTAAACATTTTCTTCCAACAGTCAAAAGCATTCTTGTAAAGCACATCGGACTTGGCTCTTCCAGACTGCATCATCATACGTTTTCTGACTGTGTCAAATGGATAAGAGGTAATGCCAGATGCGGTTGTCACAGCCTAAAACAAAATTTAAGATCTACAAACTAGATATATTCCATTTGAAATTTTGGCAGACAAGTACTTGCATTTTTAATGCAATAACTACCCATTCACAATGATGTTAATGGTAATGTTAGTGTTAAGCTTTGATGTAAATAGACAGAAATGAAAGATGAAATTACGTCGTGCGACATTAGCGTTGATCATCTATGTGAACAGTATCGTTACAACCCTATTCTTTAGGCTTTAACATCGTAGCTCAACGGTAACAATGCCATTACCATTAACATAATTGTGAATGGGCCCTAAAGCCTTTTGAAGTAAGAGAACTGTATCTTAGCATCGCTTGTACAATACAATATATTTAGAATATGAAGAAGTACATTTCAAGGACAAAAACGTTACATTTATGTGACACTGAGTGATTATTGTATCTACTAATTACACTCATTTAAATGTAACACATCAAATTTGTATGAAGACTTATTCACAGTTGTGTAAGGTTGTATAAGGATCTATTAAAATGTACTTACTTGGGCAATTAGGAAAGAAATAACAAACGGAGTGTTCTTGGGATCAGACAACATTCCTTTAGCGGTATCGAACAGTCCAAAATAAGATGCTCTGTAGATAACTATGCCTTGTACAGATACAGAGAAACCTCTGTATAATCCCATAGGTCCATCTGATTTGAGAGTTTTACGTATACAATCGATAAGTCCATTGTATTGCCTCTCTGACAAGTTCTTACCAACATCAGCCCCCAAACTAGAATGAAATTCAAGATATTTATCAAACTTAAAACCCATAGAAAAAATTTTATAACATTTTGAATCTTTTTTGAAAAACATTCTGGTATTTCCCATTATAAATCCTTGTTCAGACAGGGTCGTATTTTAGGCGAGTGTCGAGTAATGTGGTACCTAAATTATTTGCTACTTGCCAAAAACTTGTTCGCATTACAGCACACAAGTGTTTGTAAAATGAATAGGTTGCAAGGCAAAAAAGTGAATAAGCTGATAAATGGATTAATAGAAGCAGTGAACTAGGAACTCCAAATTCTCCCCTCAAAGAATTATTATAAAGAATAGTTCAATACTTTAAGAATGTCCGGAAGTTGTGTAAATTTTTATGTATCGTAGCCAAGTCGCAAATTCAGCGTAAGGATACTCATTTACAAGTTCATAAAAATAGATTTGATTTTTGTGTTTGTGACCTAACATTCAACAAGCACTCAGGTTCCAAATATTTAGACGCAATTTCAAATGCTTTTTCTTCGATCCAGCGAAACGACATTTTTATGACGCGTGCTCGAAGGTGCTACTCACCGATAAAATATATATAAATGGCTCGGCTCAACTGAAGAAGTTGACTATAATTAAAATTTCGGTGTTCGGATACGTTGAGTTACTAAATTACTAGCCACTCGATTAAAATAATAGTCTAAACTACTAGATACAAGTCATAAATTCAGATTTGTTCAGCCGATGACACCAAAGATAAAATTACAGTTATTAATTAAATTAATTAATTAAAATAGAAACAATTAGATCAGCTCGACTAAGGAAGTTGCTACATTACTCGACTAAATGTTCGGTGTTCAGACACATTTAGTTACTAACTAACAACTAACACACAAATAATTCAAAATATAGATTACTTGATGGTCTTGCTCAGAAGTTGCAATTTAAAGCTCTTTTGGAAGGTCAACATAAGGGTCATCACTACGTATTGATGAGATCGTATATGTTATGCAATATATAAAATTATTATATGCAATATTAAAAAATATAGAATGTAAAACCTCTAGTTGTGTGTTAGGTTATAACATATTAAGTTCCTTATGAATCGTAATTTGCACTGCGTGATATGTTGCCGCACCCTGGATAACAAATTTAGAACAAAAATTACAAAACAAACATCAGTTACCGTGTACGGGCATAATCCAGTGGGTATAAAAAACAAAGTGATGTCGCTCCGGCAGCACCACCTGAGGCTAAATTACCAGCGAAATATCTCCAGAATTGTTTCTTTTGGTCTATATTCCCTATGAAAATTTTTTTGTAGACATCTTTCGAGGCAAAATTCAAGGCTTGTGTGGGAAAATACCTCAGTAAGTTAGCGAAATTACCTCGCCAAAAACTGAAGAAACCTTGTTCTCTGTGTATTCTAACAAAGGCATCGATAATTCCTAGAAAGAAATCCTTCTTGAAAAAATTTGGTTAACTCAAATTCATCAAAACTACGGGGCATGTTTTTTAAGTAAGTATCGCTTTGCGATCCCTAGCATGCACGCTGGTTACCTACATCTCTTGTCTACGCACTGACGCAATTACAGTCTGATTCCTCATTGTAGACGTTGTTTACTGAGTGTTTAAGATGCCTCCGACAATCGTGAGTCCCGCTGATTGTGAAGTACGGGCTGTTATACGATTTCTTAGTGCTAAAGGCGTAAAACCGATCGATATTCATCGTGAGATCTGTGAGGTTTACGGACAAAACATTATAAGTGATGAAATGGTAAGGAAATGGGTGAGAGCATTTAAAGATTGCCGCACAAATGTGCATGATGAAGAACGGAGTGGGCGTCATTCGGTCGTTAATGAAGATTTGGTGCAGAAAGTGGACGAAAAACCCTGATCTGGCACCCAGCAACTACCATTTGTTCCTGCACTTGAAGAAACACCTGGGCGGTCAGCGCGGCAAGACGATAATGAAGTCAAAACATTTGTGACACAGTGGTTAACAAGTCAGGCGGCAGAATTTTATGAGGAGGGTATCCAAAAAGTGGTGCCACGTTATGACAAGTGCATCAATATTTACGGAAATTATGTTGAAAAGTAGATTAAGATACAGGCTTTCATGTAAAAATAAAATTATAGCGATATCTTTACACGTCCTTTTTTAATTGCAAAACGGTATTTACTTAAAAAACATGCCTCGTACAAATTTCGTAAATCACAATATAATCTTTATTTTTCTACGTATGTAAAGGGATATTTTTGGCCTTCAAAATATACAGTAGGGTTTCAAAATGTACTGGGGATTTCCAAAACGCACAGGGAGCTTCCCAAATGTACAAGGGCTTCAGGAATATTTCCGGAATGTACAGTCGGTTTCCGAAACATACAGTGAGTGAGCTTCCAAAATATACAAGAGCTTTCGAAATGTACAGAAGGGTTACGAAATGTACAGTCGGCTTCCGAAATGTATAAAGGACTTCCTCAAACTATGAGGGGCTTATAAAATGTGTGGGGAGATTAGTCAACTCGAATTCATCATAGCTTAACTTACAGAGTTTCTTTAAATCCTAAGCAACTACTATAGCCATAATCAGCAGATGTATGCAGTTTTATTCGGAACATCTTATATACCGTTGAAGGCAAAAGTCTTTATAACACAATTAACTACGACTTGAGCCAAGATCAAAATTCGAAAACCTTTTTGCAGTAATCCTATATTTATATGATTTTTTTTATAATCGCTATTTCATTATTATTGGGAAAGTAACTGGCATAGACATACCTGGGTATACCTGACAACCCAGTGGTTTTTCCAGGTAAATGAAAGGCAGTGAATTCCATAGGTACATTTTATACTTATGATAAGAATGAAATTTTGCTAATTATTCTGATGATGCAGATTTCACCAAAAAATAATTTTTTGAGGAAGAATTAAAAATCCAGGATTTCCTTAAGCAATACATTCAATCTCCACTCACCTTTATATTCTTTTCCTGCTTCAATTTGTTTGGAGGCTGCCTGCACCTGTAAGAGCAGTTTCACTCGATCAATTGGGGCTACTGTAGTCATAGCAATAGCAGCTGAAATTCCTCCCGCGAGGAAATTTTTGAGGAAATCTTTTGATTCGGTTGCCATTTTTACTCAGTGCAAGAATCTCTGCATCAAGATGCTCTAAGGAGAAATCCTTGAAAAATATAAGAATGATCCTATTTATGATTGCTTCAGTAGATACTTGAAAAATTGACAGGAACCGAATTAGAAAATTCTAACTCTGTCATTATCTCTCAATTAGATACAAAGTAAACATTCCGCAACAATTGGAATCAAGGTCCATAAAAAGGCGAAACACTTGTGTTATGTTGACACCTGATGTGAAAGAGTTTACCTATTATTCACCAAATTATTATCATTTTAGGTGAACAAATTACATCACGATACGTTAGGAATATCGGAACAAAATAGGTCAAGTCGTTTATACAGGTGGAATACGCCAAAGCAACCTTACCCGTAGAGGCGACAATGTAACTAACTATGAGAGCACATGTTTCGGCTTTTCATTTTCATTGAATTCTGTGTATTTAACCTTGAGGATCAGATTGGCGATGGGTTATCAGACGAGGAATAGAAAAGTGTTGACAGACTGACTTCGTTGTACGACTTTTTATGACTAATTGAAATGTGAGCTGTTTTAGAGTCTGATAAAAGATTAAAGAACAAGCTCCTCACCTCACGTCAGTACCTTGTACATTTTTTTATTTTATTTAGTCAAGGCTGCACAAAAATCCTTGCATAAGATTTTTCTAGAGGCGATATCGAAGTCTTTTTTGGACTTTGATATACACCTCTTAAGTTTTTACGCGCTTGTTTTAGTCTGAAAACTATAGTAAAACAGGGTGCTATGAAGGATGAGGGGCTAAATCACAGCCGTCTGGCCGTATACTCTCTATCATCTGAATATTAAGCTAAAATTTTCATATTTGGAGAATAGGTTAGTTGTTCGAATATTTCGGTCAGGTTTTTTATTGGGACAAATCCGTCGAATGGTTATAACATCTGAATTTGGTTTCTTCAATAAATTCTAAAATATACAACAGAGCGATTTTTTACTTGGAAGATGTTTGAATGAAGTTGAAATGAATAGGTTTTCAAAACAAGGTGTCCAGAAAGGGTATCGGGTATTTGTGCACAAAAACAAGAACTATAAGAAAGTTTATTATTAACATATGAATTGGAGAATTATTTGGAATAGATGATGTTGTCCAAATGATGACCGTTGAGTTGCTGGTACTCTAAATGGAAACGAAGATTGGCGATAACACGTTGACACATAGCTATTGATATTGCTACCATTTCTGACCTGATGTTTTGCTTCAACTGGGTTAGATTTGTCCGATTATTTTGATAAACCTTACTTTTAAGGTATCCCCATGCAAAATAGTCAAGTGGGCAAAGATCAGGGCTTCTGGGAGGTCAGTTGATGGTACCCCTTCGCGAAATGATTTTATTAAGGAATAATTCGTAAACAACTTTTATTGAATCATTTGAGGTATGACAAGTGGCCCCATCTTGCTGCAACCACGATCTTGAGTTTAAACCTGCAAACTCCTGCAACTCTGGGACCAAAAAATTTCGCCAGATATCGCAATAACGGTCACTATTCACATTGATTGCTCGACCCCGTTGATCTTCATGGAAATAAGGACCAACTATGCCTTTAGCAGAAAAAGTGGCCCAATTCACGACCTTTGGGCTTATGTAGTGGTCGTTCTTCATGATTCCGTCTCATATTCTCCACTGCCCAGTACCGACAATTCTGCTTATTAACATGACCATTCAGGCAGTGACGGCTCGTACCCTCTAGGAGTGGATCGGCCAGACCAAGCATATATATGTATATATATAATTTAGAAGCAATTTTCTTGGGATTAGAGCACTCATGATTGGATTAGACCATGGATTGGGCTTTTTTGGATTGGAATTATCTTGGATTTTTTATGCTTATTAACATGACCATTCAGGCAGTGACGGCTCGTACCCTCTAAGAGTGGATCGGCCAGACCAAGCATATATATGTATATATATAATTTAGAAGCAATTTTCTTGGGATTAGAGCACTGGATTGGAATTAAGATTTCATCTTTTTTTTATTCATACGTTACTACATATGTTTCGGCGTACATTGAGCCTTTTTCAAGTTTACATGTTACAAATACAGTGACAATCATATCTAAAATGTATAACTGTCCAACAATTCATCAAAAACTTAGTAAAATTAAAATCATATCGATCATGTTGTGAACGCTGTTTCTGAATTATTCTAATAATGGAAAACTTGTTATCTACAAAAACTAATCAAATCACCGCAACAACCCTAAGCCCTACACACTAACATCTTACTCCAAACTACTGACCTAGTGAACTGAACTCTGATAATCAAAGTGTAAATACACGCAATGCAATTCTAATATACCCCCTCCCCAATGGTATCTTGGCCGACCTAGTCTTTGAAAAATGAACAAGTCGTGGGTTGCTGTTTTGCTATTTACAGTTACTGAGAATGAATTTTTATGGTCAGAAAATCACAAAATTTATTCCATACAGTACGAATACACATTTTTCTGAAATTGAAATAATATTCAAGTACTTATGATAATAGTCATTTGAGATTTGAGGGTGAAAATTTCAATTATTAACAGGATACGTGAAAAAATTTTAAATACATAATGATTTCTCTTTCATTATCAAATTTAGGATAAACATATGAAGATGTCGGATATTAAATTACAATTTTTAATTTGATATTTGCAATAAACATCGATAATAATAAACAATTTCACCCGCCTGCCGTTTCAAATAGGGACGGCAAAGGGTTCTCGGCCGACCTTGCAAGTGTCACAGTCGAGGTATTGTAGAGTTCCATAATAGGAACTTCGAGCGACGTATGTGTTAGATGAAATCATAAACTGAAAGCAGTGGCTCGGCTGGCTGTGCTGCGTTATTACGTATAAGGACAGATGCGGGAACTTGGAATAAAAATTATTTGAGGTGTTTGACCGAAATAATGTGTACTTCGATGTGTTGAGTGGAAATATGAGATATATAGAGGGCAGAGGAAAAGATACTAAGGGAATTTCTCGAGATTTAAATATTGCTATTAATTTTTCAAATAAGTTTCGATTAAAAAAATATTTATTTTCACCTTCTTTTTTTCGGTTGCATTCAGGTGTAAAAAACCGTATGTTGTTAAAGTTGTTAAATCCCTGCAGCGTTTCGTTCGCAAAATTCAGTCGGTTAGTATAGTCCACATTCTTCAATTCTTGAACCAATTGAATTATATAGGTTTTTAGATGTAAGTTTTTCTTTAAAATCGAATGTAAAAACGATTTTTTTATGTTCAACGCTTGGGTTTGCAGTCACTATTGAATCATGATAATACGCTCGTAGGAAAAATACACTATGCGTCCCCGAGTTCTGTTCCATCGTGACTAAAAACTTCACAAAATGGCGGATGCCACGAACCCCTTCCGGCTCCTTTTAGACGGCCCCGTTCCGAATATGGCGCGAAAACAAATACCTGATACCCTTTCTGGACACCTTGTATTTTGTGGAAATCGTCAAGCTAGAAAATTAGTAAAAACTTAATTTATAATAGGATATTAATACAGATACACAAAATTTTGAACGTACATCGAAGTGATTGATATCCAGAACATCCTTGAATTTCAGCAATATACCATTTCATTTTAAGAAGTTAGGTGGTTTCAATATATGAAGACGTTCAAGGATTAAATTTTTTTCATAGAGAAGCCCAGATAACGATATTCACTAAGATTATCGATTAGATCGACGATCAAAATATTCAAAGAAGAAATTATAGTTATTTCCTGCATAGAATTACTTGATCAACAATTTGAGCAATGTTTATTAAACCCAGCATATTTGTTTTCCGTTTTTCAATTTAATTTCATACCTATGCATTTCTCAAAATCTCAGGAGCTTTTTCATAATTTGGACTGAATTAAGTATTTCAGAAGAAAGGAATATTTTTTGGTTGATTTCAAGAGAAGGGAATTTGATTTTCAACCAAAACTGAAGGAAAACTGTAAGTCTTTATGTTCGATTTAAAATATAAGTTTCTTGATTCTTTCACATTCTTCTATGCGATTATTTTACTACCAACTGCTCCATAGACAATTAAAAGACTTTATGTCAGTGCTTTTCTCACTTCTAATCTCGTTGAATGGAATACTTATAGGTTTCTAGTAGATTAAGTTGTTGAATGAAACTAGATGTCGATAGCGTCGATATTCCAGAATGAACCAGGAATAAAGTCTGGATGCGCATGGAACTAGGGAATACAGACCTTCTTTTACGTTGTTTAATCCATAAGATAGTTGCGTCGGGACGCTTGTGTAGGCGCGGAGTTTGGCAACCGGTTAAAATGTATACTCCATTTTCATCAACACACAAAATGAATGTGAGGTAAAGGAAAAACACACGTGATAGAGCTCTTAAGTGAGTGACACTTTCTGATTGAGTTACATGTCTGTTGCACCAAGATACATGTGATATATCCTTGTTGTTATTTTTGGTTTTGTGAGTATTATTGCCTTCAAAACAATACTGACTAATGATACTATTTAGATTGTAGAAACAGAACGCAGGATATTTCTTGATTCGGTGTTTCTGCATTTTACAGTGTTTTTCAATTAAAATTTAATTTAAATTTCACTATTATGCTGCATCCTAAAAGATGGACTATTCTCTAAGATTACAGTTCTTGTTCATTACAAATTCAGATAGGCACATGATATTATCAATGGTTAACTATTTCAATGAAAAAATTTTTTGAAACTTGTATACTTTTTTATACTTGTTCCTAGTCGTGCTATCCTTTCACCCATTGTTTGTAATTTTCGAATATCGAGCCAAAAATAGTCTCAATCGTCTGGGTTTGACTTATTGATGCAGAATCCGTGATCATCAGTCCATATGCTATCTATCTTCCGAAGGAAATGATCTAGAGTTTTCAGAATAGGTTTATTTTTCTGATATCTCGTTCAAGTTTTTTATTGTACAAAATCTGTCAAAAAGCTCAGCAGTTATGAGCATCTGGAATTGGGTTACCTCAATAACTCCCAGAATATCCATCTGATCGATTTAAAATTTGAGAAATCGTCTGAATATCGTTGAAACAGAGGAGTCTGCCAAATTTGATGGAAATCGACAGGCGAGAAAATAAAAAAAAATTACTTATTTTTTATTCAAGAACTCATTAGATATTCGTCAGATCTCAACAAAAATTTGTGCATATATGGATATTACTGATATTCTGCATAATCTGAAATTTCATCTTCGTAGAGAAAATCTCCGAGAAAACATAGAAGTTTCTTTATGTGGAGAAGCAACACAAGTTCATGGAATAAACTTATTTTTTATGAACTAATATATTTATATACCTATTTTATAATCTGCCTCTGAAAATCCATTTTCAATTGATGAATATAGTTGGGAACGCTAAATGTTCATTTTCTCTAAGAAAACACAACATATAATAAACATTAAAATAAAAGAACATACAAGCATTGAAAAATAAAAAATTGACGAGATCCACGGCAACCAAAAGTGAATACCTATGAATTCAACTTTTTTATTTTCAGGTATACTGGAAGTGGGGAAAATAAGTGAGAGAAAATGGTTGTGAAAATTTTAGACGAGGATCATTTTGCTATTGCTGCAATAGTTACCGTATCAATGCAAATAATTTTTTTCTCGATAGCTGCTACGTTCCAAAAAGACCAAGTAACTGATTTTGCTGGTGGAATCAATTTTGTTATATTAGCATTGCTCACCTTTTTTCTGGGTCAAGATCACGATAAGGTGAGTGAAGTTATATAAAACAATGTTTATTAATGAATTAATTAAAAATTTTTCTTGCTGTGTAGAAACTTTATTTATATAAATGTGCAATAGTCTTTAGTGACAAATGCTATTGTACAATTACTAATCATACAGGGTAAATACTTATATTCAATATTTTTAGTAGGTAATACCAGAATTACGATATTTATTGAACATTGCTTAATGGTGCCATTAAATCTGCCACAATTCTTTATTGCTTATGTACTGGCGGAACTAATATTACACATGTTGATGTAGCTTTTTTATTTTGACCAACACTGAAAATAAAACTTTTTTTGTTAAAGTATACCGACTTAAAATAATTTAGTTTTGAACGTTCCTTCAGACAACGAAAATGCCAATTCAAAGATGAAATATACCGAAAACACGTGGCCTCAGTACGACAACGAAGAAAACCAGCTATTTGATGATTCTGACCAATGAAAAACGTAACCAATCAAGATAAAATATACCGAAAACAAGACGACTAATCAGAGACGAGAATCTTTATTTTCGCTACTCTCTGGTAGGTCACCCTACGTGACAGTGATTCAAGAAATCCATGACAATTGAACCTTAAGCCCCGCCCATCTGACATCTTGGTAAATTCGAATCAATTTAGGAGATTGTACGAAAATCAACAATAGCTGGATATATTTGATATATTTGTTGATTTATTGTAATATTTGTATTAAATTGGAATTGTGTACCTCCCTTTTATAACTCCAATAATGCAAAACGATCATGAGGAAGAAAATGTCTGATTCTTCTATCGAAATTTCCCAAACCAAAATTCGAAATTTCAAAATGCCAGTTCAAAGAAGAAATATACTGAAAATACGTGGACTCAGTACTATAACAAAGAAAACCAGCTATTTAATGATACTGACCAATGAAAAATGTACCCAATCAAGATAAAATATACCGATTTTTTAATTTGACCAACACTAAAAATAAAACTTTTTTATTGTTAAAGTATACCGACTTAAAATAATTTATTTTTAACGTTCCTTCAGACAACAAAAATGCCAATTCAAAGATGAAATATACCGAAAACACGTGGACTCAGTACTATAACAAAGAAAACCAGCTATTTAATGATTCTGACCAATGAAAAATGTACCCAATCAAGACAAAATATACCGAAAACACGAGGACCAATAAAACAGTTTTCGTTACTATCTTGTTAGTCACCGTACGCAACAGTGATTCAAACAAATCCATGACAATTGAACCTTAAGCCCCGCCCATCTGACATCTTGGTAAATTAGAATCAATCTAGGGGATTGTTACCAAAATCAACAATAGCTGAATATATTTGTTGATTTATTATGATATTCGTAATGAATTGCAAATATGTACCTCACTTTCATGACTCTAATAATGTATCAGTCTGATTGGTTGAAATTCAAGTGATTTCCACACTTAACCAAATGGAACAAATTTAATTTGAAGTAAGATTCTTCAATCCCAAATATCCAAAAATCAAGTTGCACAACTCATATGATGGAAATTAATTGGAAATTGAAAATTTTAATATTAATACGTACTCATATTGCAGAAAAGTTATGATAGCCGTCAGCTGATGGTTACCCTATGCGTATGTCTATGGGGAATTCGTCTTTCAGGATATTTATTCTATAGAATCATGAAAATAGGAAGAGATAAGAAATTCGAGGATCGTAAAAGTAACAACATTAGATTCGCTATATTTTGGACTTTTCAGGTAAGTATGTTACGGAGCAAAATCAATTACTTAATCAAAACTCACTGTAATTAGTAATGAAAAATGGTATATGAATGTATTTATATCATTTATCATCTCAAATTTTCACAAGAACTGAGTACTTCTAGATAAAAAGCTGGGGCTCTAATTTTTTTTTTGATAAAGTTTATGCTACGGAAATAAGATCAACTTCGGTGAAAATGGTAGCTACTTTCTAGTTTTTTTTTCGTGAGAACACCAAGTATTATATCCTCAAAAAACACTTCCATTGTTTTGACAATTTCCCTTAAATGATTCTCACTTGAAAACCACGGGGTTACTAACATCTACGATTCAATAAGTGGAAGTAATTATTTTAAACTTTTTCGTCGAATGTTCAAATCGTGTTTATTGAACAGAAATTACAGAAATGCAATCATTACATGTTTTAATCAATGCTCAGATGTATGCGATATTCATGGTTGCTTAAATTATCCCCTCTGTTTTTGCCCTTGGTAACAAAAGTAAAAATTTTTATATTTTTAGAAGTGCTTCAAAGACAAAAAGTAAACCAAATGCATTTCATGCATACAGATAATGTGTATGTCTACATAGTTAAACTCAAGGATGACTTTCTGAGACACTATTTGTATTTATTTATATACATCTATATATTGACATAACTTGATGACATCGTTAATTGAGTTCGATTATCTGACTTCTACTTTTGTTTCAGGCGATCTGGGTGTATGTTGTGAGTTTACCTGTTATTATAATAAATTCTCCCCGACATTCTTTCCCAAAAGCTCCCAAAACGATGACTACCTTAGATACTACTGGAACATGCATGTTCGTTGTTGGCTTATTGGCTGAGACTTATGCAGATTTACAAAAATTTTCCTTCAGGGCTGATCCAGTCAACCAGGGCAAATGGTGCAATGATGGTAAAAATAAAATGTTTTGTTATAACATTTTTGATTACTTCAATATTACTCTTATTTTAATGGGCTCTTCAGCTTTTTCACCTCATAGCTGTCAGGTTTCAGAAGGACTGAGTCACAACCATTCAGAGCGCGAATCCGTTAATTTAATGGAAGACAAGAAATTTAACATAAATATGTACATAACTTCGTTCCAAAATTTGAACTCCCTTAGATGGCGCTAGGCGAAAATATAAGGGAATACAACTGAACCATTTCATCTCGAGGATCTAGTCTCAAAAGACTGAGCTAGTCAATTCGAGGGACCCAGAACCGTTAAGGACTTGCACTGCAAGTCGCCTCAAGACCTAAAGGAACTCGCATTTTATAGATTGGTCTGGGTCTCCCACTCTAGTCATCGTCATGCGCAACCAAGAGTGGAGCATCGACACGTAGCACTGTCTGCGGTTGCTGGAGTGGGAATACCTTTCCGAGGACGGAAATATCGCCTAGTCATCGACTCAGCGTTATGTAAAAAAATTTAGAAAGCACTGACGTCAGATCAGTTGGCTTAGGCGCTCTTGTAAACCACTTACGAGTAATTATTCAATTGTTTGAAAGTAACATATTCCTAAGTATTAATTTGTCAAAAACATGTCAACTGTTCAAATCAACAAGGTCGAAATAATCAACGAGAATATGTTTTGTAGGAATCACTAAGCATATCTATTGAAGGTCACCCAAAGTGGAGTAAAAAAATGTTTTTCTTGTTCCTGACAATTATTTAAATTTTGAAAAATTATATCTCCAGAACTATTAGCTTGTCGAAGTCGAGAGTGGTATTTTTGTATAAGTCTGATAAAACTGCACCAAAAAAAAATTTTTATTTTAACAGTGTCATTTGAAAAAAATTTTTTTTTGTTACTCGAACCTATTCGGCCGATTTGACCGAATAACGAACTTAGCCGAGATATTTATACCTCAAACCTATTCTGAAAGTTTCAACTCTCTAACTTCATCCGTTCGAGAGTTATCGTGTTCACGGAACGGACGGACGGACGGACGGACGGACGGACAGAATCGATTTTGACCACGGATTATTCATCAGTAGGTCCAAACAAAACGATTGATACCACTTTTGCTCAAAAATTCGAAAGTCACAGACATTTGGGCAAATTGATAAGCACTCTGTTCAGGTGAACAAGAGCGCCAAAAATGCATCATTACAGCACATATGCTGAGAACGGAATGTTGAAACAAGGCTTAAAGTTTACGCTATGTACTACTGAGTCATCGTAGGCACAGCCGGAAATTATGTTCAACATTGATGTCATATTATAGCCTTTACCATTCCTTGTTCACAATTTTTGGATGAAATAATGGACAAATACGAAAATCACGAAGTATGACATAAAAACCCACGAAGAAGAAATGACTGAACGTTTTCAAAAGTCTTAGTGCTGATAACTGAAACAAAATATAATTGGTGAAGTAATGCTGAAGTAAGGAATGAAATGCTCAAAATAAACTCAAGCTATGGGAAACGGCAGGAAAAGAAAGGATTGAGGTAATGGATAATCGAGAAACAATTAAGCAAGTAATAAAGGTATATATCTGGTAGTAAAAATTCTCAGTATTGAAGAAAAATCAGGATAATTATTATCGACTAAACGGGTAAACTATATCATGCACTGACATACAGATGTAAAACATGGAAGACAATGAGGAGGAGTGAAATCCAACCGTAGGAACTGAAGGAGAATAATGATCTTGACAATCACCAAAATCGAAAAATTTTTAAACACTTTCACCATTTTAAAAGCTAATTTTTGCTTAGAAAACGATAGAAGATATATACAGAAACGTTGGTAGCAAGAACAATAATTGATCGTTGATATAGCCCAAATAATAATTCTATACAAGCTGATACAGGTTACTAGAAATAATGAAATAATCTTGTTTCAGGTTTATGGAGGTTATCCAGACATCCCAACTATTTTGGAGAAATTGTATTATGGTGGGGTATATTCGTGATATCACTGAATGTAATTGAAGGTGCAGAATGGGTCGCTATTGCATCACCAGTTTTCACTTCTCTGATTATATTATTCCTTTCAGGAATACCTCCCCTTGAAAAATCTTCTGATGAGAAATACAGAGAGTAAGTTTAATTTCATAAGTATGATATCGATTAACAATAATCAAATATGCCCGTGAATCACCCTGTATTTTAGTCAGTGTACAGTTAATGGTTTTCCTGTTTTTCTCAGCATATCTGAATATCGATACTACAAATTATCAACGTCACCATTGATTCCGATACCACCAAGTGTCTACGAAGAAGTGCCACAGTTTCTCAAATTTCTTCTTTGCTGTGAATATCCTCTGTACGATTCTATGAATGAGAAGCCAAGCCACCACGAGAATCTGAAAGATTCTGTAAGTGTGTCTATTGACCAATCCTAGCTACTCTTGGACCACGACGAAACTGGTAAAAGAGTGCAAATGACATCCTTGTAAGAGCGATATAGATTATTTAGTTGGGAAACTAATTACTATCTGTTATTAGAATATTCGAATTTGACCAGAATGAAACTAGTATCATATCAGAAGTGAAATATAGAGGTTCAATACATAAATATCAATTATTCTTCAGAAATTAGGTGATTATCACGCATCTCTGAGTATATTGAATACAGATGCAATTAGTCCTTACTGACTTCTTTAAATTGAATAGAAGATTTTAGAGCAAGAGAGAGTCAGTAGAAAATATCGACAAGAAGAAATATCTACGTGATGTATTTCATAGTTCGGACATTTCAGAAGTGAAAATACAAAATCTACCGTTTATGGCGATTACACCTACATGATCATTGGACAGTGGCAGAATACATAGTTTAAAGTTCAATGTTTCAGTATTTAACTGAAATTTTTAAATGCTTTTTCTCCTTTTTTAATTTGAAATTTCTTAATTCATTATTTTGATCATTACGTCAATTGTCAAACAATTGTGAGGTGCAAATTAAAGGTTCAAACACATATTCACGTAACATTCATATTATGGCTCAACAGCTTTGCGATTTTTTTACAAAATAAGCTGAGTTCTTTAAAACTTGTCATACGGAGTATGTAAGTAAAAAGTAACCGAAAAATTAATTAAAACATATCAATTAAGACATATCTTGGGCTCAAATTCCTGTTCGAAAATGTTTGGAAATTTCATATTGTGAAGCCGGTTCATTAGCCCAAGGATGGTGAAATATTTGTTCAAGATGAAATAGAAAAATTTTTTCAGAGAACAGTATTCGTGTCTGAAAAATTACCACTACTATAATCGAATCCTTTCGTGGAAACAAAGTTATTCTGAGAATAATCCGTGCCCAAGATTGGACTATCTATCAATTCTTTTACTGCCGATCAACAACCCAAGTCTTCTTGTCAAATACTCAGGATTTTGTATATTCAATTTAGAAGTTTCCTTATCGATATATACATCTCATAGGTGGTTTCATTTTATACTAACATATAAAAAATACTTATTTACAAAAATGTTCCTAAATATTATTACAGAGTAGTATATATCAGAGAATATGTTCTCAAACCTACTCCCATATTTTTTCAGTCAAAATACCTCACTGGAGAGGAGTATATCTGAATAAGCATTTTACAGTTTAACTTCAACAAATTTCCTTGTTTTGCCTGAAAAAAGATGAATTAAGTGACAATTATCCATATATTTATCTCCACGATGAATCTAGTGTTTTAAAAATGTTCATTGTGTTATTTTTTATTTTAAAACAAACCCGAATGATGGAAACATGATCTAACATGTGTTCATATTTTAAAGCTCCACATTTTTAGATGGTAACAAGTACTATAAATAATATGTACGTCAATAAAAGGTCTCAGATCTGTATATACTAATTAATAAGTAGG
Source organism: Micraspis discolor (assembly GCA_030674115.1). Lineage (NCBI taxonomy): Eukaryota > Metazoa > Arthropoda > Insecta > Coleoptera > Coccinellidae > Micraspis > Micraspis discolor. Next base: position 15,225,897 of record JARTUT010001740.1, read on the forward strand.
AGACGAAATGTAAAAATTAAAAAGAAATGCCCATATCCATTTAATCACTAACAGTTAGCCATTATAAAAGGAGTACTCGATAAAGGTTGCCAATGATGACAAAACAGACTAATGAGATGCTCAACTTGGATGAATCTCACCTGAATATTTTAATGTGATGAAAAACAATTTCAGTTAAGCCAGAAATTGTTAATTTTAATTTTGTTGGATGTAAGAGTAAAGTTATTTTCTGAGAAAAAGTAAGAAACTTATTGTAAATATTCATGATTGATATTCTAAATCAATTTTATTGCAGAATTGTCTTATTTTCTATGATGGAATTTTCATGCAATGTAAGAAATAAAAATTTATGTTCATTTTCTCAGCCATTGCATTGTTTAGGAATAGGTTGGTAAATTATGAGGTTTGTATACTTCCAGAAAAACGAATGTTCCTTGAAGATGGTCTTCAAACCTAGAGGGCTCGAAAAAAATGTATAAATAATGGCCTCAAACAAGAAATGGTTATGAAAATTGTCTATATAATTCAGCTCAAGGATCAATAATTGTAAACATGAAATAAACTTATGCTTCTATCCACAAAATTAATACGCAGTTGTTATATAACATATATTCTTCTTAAATATACTGCTAATGGTATATTTTAGGTACCAAATTTATTTTTATAGATGATTGTTTCAGAAAATACGTTGATATTTAATAAAGATATGTTCGAAAAAGCTTTTTTATCTCTCGTTTTTTGTGATTCCCTATTTATCTTACTCTTACTTTCTTTCGAGAAAGAATTCATCGTATATTTCCATCCCAAGTGGTTTACTTTCACAAATATTTTATTCAAGATGTCAACCTTGAATTACTTACTTTTTCCCAAACATACCTATTCGTGGAAAAGCAATATTTAGACGGGCAATATCAATTGATCCGACATGAAATAAATGGACCCAAACGTAGAAGAAATGATTTTTATCCCAAGTTATAGTCCAATTGAGAATCATATACAAAATTATATCTTTCTTCTCGTAGTCTTTTGAATTACCTGATTAATTCAAGTACAAATCACGAAAAAAATGCTGCTTGCAACTATAACTCGAAGATGGAATAGATATCAGTAACCAAATGCACCATATGTTGTTGAGATCCTTCGAATATCTTATGAGTAAACGAATAAAAAAAATTTTGGAATTTCTCAACAATTTTTGAGCCTGATGATTTTAACAAACTTTGACAGACTCGCTTCTTTCAAAGATTTTTGAGTTTCAAATCGATCGGATGGATATGGTAGGAGCAATTGAAGAAAGCAAACTTCAGTTGCTAATAACTGCTGAACTATTCAACGAATTTGGCCCAATAACGAACTTGACTGAGATATTTTGACAACTAGAGAGTATACGACCGGCCAGACAAATTCAAAATTGACTAAGGATTCTTCGTCACAAATATGAACCCAATCTATTGAGACCATTTAACTTAAAAAACTTGAAAACCATATAGGTCATATTATGGAACACGAAGAGTCAAAAAGAAATAAAATGTGATATTTCCTAATTTGAAAATCGAAAATATGACTAGTTAAAGCCACATGTGCATACGAAATTTTCATGTTTCCAAAGATCTTGAAATGTTTCATCTTGAATAAAACTAAATGGTGGATGCGCTGGTCGGTGGGCTCTACTGTGTTATTTGTCTATTTCTAGCAACCCATAGTTTTGAGATCAAAAATTATAATAACTTATAATTATAATAACTACTTTGTACCTGATAAGTAATCTGAAGTATTTAAACAAAAATTTGTGTATGCATGGAAGTTATTGATATCTTACAATGTAAGATTTACATATTCTCACATTTCATCATCATAGCTTTTTTCTACATGAACGTATAATTATTTTTTCATTAACTTAAGGGCAATCAATCACAGAAGTTGAAGTTAATGGTGATTAATTTCGTTGACATTTACGTTTTGTGTCGGCTCATTGAAACTCTGGGGTGGCTGTCGAAAACGAAACTACAGAAAATTTCCCGTCTCCTGGCGTCTCAAACTTATAGAAAAATCCTCCGATTATTCATCTGAAAATACAATTTTTCGTAGAATTTGAAAAGAGAAATGTCAAAAAATCCGTCAGAAAATTCAAATCTCGATGTTTCAGCATCAGTTAGAGAAAAATAATTCAAATGATTCATTTACGGTGAAATCATGTATGTTGTCAAAATTAACAAGCCTAATTCGTGTTCAGAAGAAGTTTAATATAATGTTCGTTAAAGTCAATTGAAGGTTTTAGAAGATTCGATTCCGAAGAATCATCGCTTTTGTGTGATTCGAGATTGAATACATAAGATATTTCAAAGGTCAAATGTTTGCCCGACCGAAATTCTGGTATGATGATGACAGAAGATCTTGCTTACCGATGGATAAATTATGTTACCATATGCATTCATGTGATTCAATTGATTATATTTTGAAGTAGTACAGTTTTAAGTGGAACAGGATTCTGGGTGAAATAACACTGTAATAAAAATATTAGTTCGCTTATTTTTAATTCAAGATATCTGTAATTTGGACATAAATATATGAGGCATTTCAAGGGATGAGAGCTTAATGAAAGAAAAATATTCAAAATGCTTTTCGATGAAGTTGATATGCCTACTTTCAATTGGTTTTTAGAAGAAGATTCAAACAAAACTTATAAAAAACTGTGAGTAGTTATTTTTAATTTGAGATTTAGGTCTACAACAAGCGTGCAAAAGCACCTGATCTCGCGTCAGCGCTTTTCTAATTTTATTCGTTTCCGATTTACCTTTCTCTAGTGTTTTTTGGGAAACTTTTGAAGAAAATTTATTCCGAAATCCCAGTTGAACTCCAATATGTAAAATTTGTTTTGGTGAACAAGTACCTCATTAATATCATTGAAGGTTTTTGCCTAGGCTTGGGTTTTATACGCTGAATTGCATGGTATTCCATTACATTGTCTTCATCTTGAATCTTCAACTCATCCAGGCAATATTATTTGACAACTTATATATCGCAAAAGAATAAGTAAATACTGAAATGTTATTCAAAAAATGTCCTATTTTAAACAAGTTGCAAGTGCAAGTTTTTCATGGCTATCCAATTATCTGCGTATATTTCGCAACCATGACATAATCATACAATCTGACATTCGACTATTTTATTTATTTCATTGCACCCACTTCAATTGAAAAAAGTTCAAAAAACTCTTTTCCACCCACTATTCGGTATATGGGCTGAAGCCCACGCATGCTCCCATTTATTGATGGGGGGAAATGCCGAGAGTCCTGCGTCCTCTTCATTACAACTATCCTGACTTTCCACCAGTTTACCAGTTGATACCTTCGGTCTCTAGCAATTGCAGATGTGGTAGAATAGTGACAATTTTTGGAAACATGGCTTTATCAAGAATAACGACCCTTCTCATCAATTTCGTTTTTAGTAAGTCTGACTTACACAGTTATGCATGGTGGAAAATTTGTAGAAAATGTGTTCAACCCAAACAAAGATTTATCCTATGATATTAATTGAATTGTGTGATTCAATTTATTTCTGAACAATTCAGTCAAATTTTGCAGCTATCAAGAGAATTGGTGAACGAATTGAAATGAGTAATAGAACTAAAATATTTTATTTCATATTTGAATCCCATTTTCATGAAACTAAATCTTATATTATTTTGGAAAATGTTTGAAAATACATTAATGATATTACCTGCAATGTAACTCTATTTTTCAAAAACATCCACAGTTATGCTAGATGATTATCATATCATAATTTAGGAAAATACAAGTATAAACAATTTTTTTTGCACACCAACAAATTAATATTTATTACCAGAAGGTTCTATATATCAAAAAAGGCAAGAGGTTTATTTCGTATATATACACTATGCTTTATAACCATTTTTTGGTATGTTCTGGAAATGTTTTTCTCTTCAAATAGATGTTGGAAATTGAGAAATTTTTATTGTTTTTCTTACTGGTTTTTAATTGAAACTGCCTGTCTGACAGTTATAGGATTATGAATAGTTTTCAGTGTTCTACATGAAGATTCTAACATCAAAAGTTGAATAAACTTTCAGCAGACTTTGGTTCAATCTTAAATTCACTAGAACTAATGATATTGAAACTGTATTCATGACAACAGGAATTTTTGTTTACTCAATTCATGCGTGTGGAATGCCACAGTATGAGATATTTATAATAGAAATCGAGTTATTTTCAATCCAAACAAAACATATTCAATGTTAAGATTATTTATATGTCAACATCTTCGTATTTTCCAGCATACCTGTATGGCTAACACAAATTTTGTCTAAATTATTACATGGATTTCTTCTTTTCAGATTTTTACCACGAACATTTTACAAAAAGCGATAAAAATGTGTTTTTATTATGAATATAACATTTTAAAGTCTTGAAAAGACCTTAAAAAGACTTGAAGAGACTTGAAAAGACCTTGTAAATGTATGATCTTTTTAGTGTGAAAAAATGCGCATTTACATTTAATATACCAATCGAATTTTACCAAATGGCGAACTAAAATGGTTAGATTCGACCTAGAAATCTGCTCTATGAAGTGTAGGAATGATATCGTCGTTTTCACAAGATAAAAAATTTGATTCAATCATGAGGAAGGTTTCTTCGAACTTTTCGAACAATTTCGGCAAAAAATCAGATGATGCATTATTACGAAACCAATATATGTCTAAAAAATGACTCTGTTAACTAAAATGAAAATTAGGGTAGGTGCTTGGTGTCTCATCAATTTGATTCAAGGATGAGTGGGTGATATCTGATGGCGAAAGGCGAGACTCCCACGTAACGAGGTTAACTTTCCCAACCTCCGCTCTGGGAGTGGGAGGTTTGAATAATGCATGCATTTCCACCGGAACTTTGAAATCTGAAACGCAAATGGATGTATATGAAAAACTGGACAGCGTGGGAGAAATTCTATATATCCAAATCATAGTGAACTTCGTTGTCTATTGGATGTTGCAAAAAAAAATCTCGTCGAAAATTCTGTTTTTTGATTCATCAACAAAATCACATTATCGACATTCTTCATGTTTCATGTGTCAGGTGCGGCAAATATTAAACTCTTTGATATTTGGAAAGATATGTCGATTTGTCAAAGTTGTAATGAAGCAGAATAAATATATTTTGGAATGCGCATCTTATTTTAACCTATAATGTTACGTGAATGAAAGATTTTTTCGGTTCAAATTTGATTTATTTTATATCAGAGAATTAATTTCTTGGTATATTTTTATAGATATGTAACTGAAGTATTTTGGTTAAAAAAGAATAAAAGCACTAGTTTACTCTCATGCTGAAAATTTTTATTTTTCTGCAGTTAGGTGAATTGCTTGGAAAAAAGCTAGATGAAGCTTTAAGTAAACAACTTATTAAATCTTAGATTTTTCACTTCTGAGAAATAAATATCGTACTCTTCCAGTTAGATCGAAAATTGTTCTTTTTTTTTGTTCCAGTAATTTTTAAGGATTAGATGCGATTTCCATAAATTTTGTTTTCATTATTTATGTTCAAAATAGTGTAAAATAGATATTTTAGATGTTTTCTACCATTTTATCAGAAAATCACCAATCATCTTCAGTTGGCTAGTTTGGATCAATCTATTCAATTCTCTTCTATACTATTCTGTCATATTCTATCTATTATGTGATATTCTATGAGGTGAACACGTTTGTTAACAGATTAAGTATTTTTTAAAAATATATAACCGTTTCGATGATTATTATTTTTTTTTATTACCAAGACCAGATGTAGAAATAGTATTTCACTTTGAACCTCCAGGAACAAGGGTGCAACAATACTTTCGGCGATTTTCCGATTCCATTGTCGTCACTTCGGAATAAAACAAAGAATTCAAAGCGGTATGAGTTAATTATTCATATTTTGGAAGTAACACGGTTGAAATCGTTCTTCCTGGGAATTTCACGAGTAAAACATATTGCCCTTAAGGTCTCAGCTTATTTGAAAGCAAAAAGTCCATTTGAATGAGAAAGGGAACCATCTGTGAATGAAACAATTAATTTCAAACCGACCCAGTGGAAAGTTCACATTTTCTTGTGTAATCATTCTGTTATCTCAACTCTATTTATTATTATAGCAAGAATGTAATGAAATCTTCTGGATGAATTTTGCTATCTCAGTATTTAGAGATTCTTATAAGAAATAAATCAGAATTCTTGATAAGGTATTTTTATATCGCTTTGAGCCGATAATACACACTTTGTAACTTAACATATAATCTTCAGTTGGCAAAAGTTATGATATATTAATCAGTTTAGGATTGTTCAGCTCAAGTTTTCACAAATATAAAGCGTTTGTTTTCTTCAGTTGAAACAAACTTCGATTAGAATACTAGATAGAACTACCGTACTCGAAGGTACAGGAAAACCGTTGAAGATGGTCAACCCAACATGTGTGGAAAATTTTATTGAATCACTAAAATCAGACATTCCGGAAAATCCGGTGTAAAAGCTTTCTTCAGATGAAACAGCTAGTTGTTTCCTTTAAAGAAGTAACCTTTAATGGTTTACTGGATTTCAAATTTCGCTTACACTTAAAAAATTGTAGTGCTTGAACTATGTTTACCCTGTTTCTGATATTACGTTCCATGTTTCATATCTCTGGTACAAAAGTTCTGAGATCATATAGTTAAGTTATTCTGACAGATGTTTTTTGTTACAGTTTTAGTATCAACTGCATTCACTTCTGCAATTCATTTACCTAATCAACCAACTGATAGACCGCACAGACCTAGGCTGATAAGTTCAACAACTGCAGGACCAGCCAGTGGTGCAGTAACTCAAAGTTCGGAGAGTAAAGACGGAGTGGCGACATATCGTTTCATTAACAGTAATACCGAAACAACATGTATATTGATGAGCACTGATGCTGTTGTGGAGGTAAGCAATATGTATAGTACTCTAGACTTCTTCTATTGTGTTTCGAGGTATAGAGATACTTGGATAAGAAACCAACGATGCTCCTGCACGTTGAAATGAAATCCAGTGTCTACTTTACTATTTCTTCACAATATGTACAATAATGAAACTAAATACGACTTATCAACTATTAAGTCTTATACGTCTCTGTTCTCAACATAAACTCTTGTCTATCATGTATTCTAGATTCGCATTTAGCTAACCAGCGCATTCACCAAAATGTGACATTTGGCAGATATTCTATAAAATAATTTTTGATTACTTCGTAAGGACATTTTCACTAAGGTGTATACAGACTCTTCAACTGAATTTTAGTATACAAACTCAAGTTGGATAAAACTCGGATGAATATAATAATCATAATATATATAAATTTGTAAGGACACAGAGATATTTTGCTATCTCCTGAAATGCGGAAGCCTTACCGATAAGGGCTTCTAGATTTCAATACTTTTGATTTTTTGAAAGGGGTTGAAAAAAAAGATTTTCTTTGGCTGGTAATTAAATACTCAAATCTCTTCCAAATAACTCGAAAAAGCATGTTTCACACTCAGAAAATGCAAATTTTGCCATATTGTTTCCATTTCATTTTGCTGAAAAATATTAGTGTTCTAAACTTCTAATAAGCTATTTGTTTAAACGAAGAATACTTTTTTTGATCAACTGTAATAATTATTCTACAACAGGTTCATTAATCATTGTTGCCAGACGTCTGAGTTCAAAGGCCAATGTCATTAGAGAATCTGAAGACTTGCATGTTACGTATTATATTATGACAATGTAATTTAAAAGTTATGCATCATAACGAGTGTACAGTTGAGTACACCCTAAGCTGATGAAGTATTCAGGAGGTAACAGGATCTACAAGGATAAATTACATTTTAGATTTATGGTGATAGTATAAATGAGATTTTAACTTTAACTGCTTAAATTGGAGTATGAACATGTAGAAGTTGGAAAAAAAATTTCCCTTGAGAACAACAATGTTGAGTTTCATGTTGTCACTTATGTTAGATGAATATGCAGGTACGAAATAATTTAAAGAGGTTGTGTATCCGAAGTAACTTCAAAACTGTGTTCGAAAAAATACATTTTAACATTGTCGAGATCAATGTTCAACAAACGAATGATATCGAAGCTAGTAAAAAACCTCTTCTTCATTTATATACACCGTGAGACTCGAATAAAGCTAGTATATGGGACAAATCGTTTTGATGTATTTTGAGTCGTATTAATATTATTTTGAGGGTGGTCAATTTACGTGATCATGTTTTTGGGTGACTTTTTATTTATTATTCAAGCCAGTCCTATTTTGAAGGGAATTATCAGTTTGTTGTATCCTAATACAATAAATTTCTACCTCATCTTACTCAATGATATAATACACACATGGTTTCACTCAAACTCGTTAGGATATAAAATGACTTTAATTCGAATTAAAAGAACGGATAAATTGAATAACTCTATAAAAAAGTCGTTGAGACCTTGCGGCTTTTCTATTGATTACTCAAGGTGTTTCAATGAAAACTCGACCGACCCCGGAACTCAAAATGATGTAACCTATGTATATTTGCCCAGATGTTCGTAGTTACCAGATGTTTCAAGAAAAGCAGGTATCGAAATTATATGGACTCAGCAATTAGTGTTAGTTGAATCTAATGTATTTTCCCATTAAATGGTAAAATATGTGTCTAACTTTTTTCATAAGTAAAGTATTAAATTTCTGCTGCAAATTGGCGAATGAGCCGGTCAAAATAGGCTTTGTTCGATATATGTTAGGCCCGAAGACCGAAAACGCTCAGTGGCCGGAAAAAACGGCCACATCGCGTTCTGGCTGCCTTCGAACGCACAGAACGCGTTTTGGCTGTTTTTAAACGCTCGCAACGCGTTCTGGTAATTGTTAAACAGCCGGAACGCGATTTGTCAATTGTTCAACGCTCACAACGCGTTCTTAATATTCGACTTGTATTATTTGCCGCTTTCTACCTGCGTAGGATAAAATTTATATTGTCCCTCATGAAATAAAGTTGAAAATTGAAATACAATTCAATTATTGACAACTACAATTGGATACCAAAGATGGGTTCGGTTTTTCTTGCCGAATCATTTCATCAATATTATATTTCTTATAATTGTTTTTCAGTTCTAGGAAGAAAGTTACACTAATAAACTTATATTGTCGAGCATATAATATATAAATGCATGAATTAAAAAGCGAAAATTTCTTTATTGAACAAATAAATTTCAATTTATTTTCTACAAATTCAACTTATTGTGGAGAACAAAACAAACTTGAATTTATAACTCTTTTAATTACTTTATTAGAAACAATTCAATTTTTGAAAACTACAATTAAATACAAATGACGAGTTTTTCCGAACTTTTGTGTACTTTACATAGGTACGTTACTTATTTTTACAAGAACTGTTTGAATGACATTTCGAATTACATAGTACATTTAAATTGTATCCGTAAAGTATGGAACAAATTCATTTTTAGCTAATCAGACCATTTTAAGAAATAATAATGAAATGAAACACATCGATTTTTATTTTAATTTACCTTATTTTAAAATAATAATCTAATATACAGCGTGAATTATTTTCGAGTAATGACATCACCATCATTTTTTTTAAATTGAACTATTTTGTCTCCATTTCCGGATTACTCTAGCTGAGCTGATTCCAAAAATGTATCACATGTTGATTCCAATAGGTACAGAGTCGACAAATATACAATAGTTTTGTATGCTAGACCACAAGTACCAAACATGTGCGGACACAACTTATTTTTATTATTCTAAAAATGTAAAAAACTACAGGGTCTTACATTTGAACCAATTGCCGTTAGACAAAGGCGTTCCGGCTGTTTAACAATTACCAGAACGCGTTGCGAGCGTTTAAAAACAACTAAAACGCGTTCTGTGCGTTCGAAGACAGCCAGAACGCGATGTGGCCGTTTTTTCCGGCCACTGAGCGTTTTCGGTCTTCGGGTCTAACATATATACTATATAAAGGTATATATTCTTTTGAACTTTTGGCTTACAAAACAAATGTCCGCTGAGGTTGGTGACGGGGTGCCATGCAATTCGTTGTATGAAATGAAAGCTTAGGGAAAAAACTCCAGTAAAAAAACCCTATTGTTGTGTCTACAAAATAAGCTTGAATATATTTGAGAGACTTTCTTCTTCGAGAGTGGCCCTCTTTTAATAAACACAGAGGCTTTTTCAAGTTGCACACATTGAATCTGAAAATTAAAAGACAAAAGCAGAAAATAGAACCAAATACAAAAAATGCGTATCAAATTTGTTTGAAATTTATAACCCATTCCAAGAAACAATCGGAAACATCGTGAATAGACCGAAAACCCTTCTAGAAATTTATATATGGGACAATTATTGATGAGATGAGGTATTGTTTCTTCTGCTTCTCCACATTCACAACTTGCGCTAGGAACTGAGTTCCATCTGAATAGCATGCTATTCAGACCTGTTCTCGAACAATTAAGAACTGTCCAAATTTTTCTTGGAAGATCAAAACCCGGTATTTTTTCAGAAGGATCAGAAATGAGATTTTTATTGAACATTTCATAAGAGTTCTACTCAATTTTCCATAATTCTTTATCGCAAATGTTCATATTGAAGAACGTATTATATCAGAATGGTTTACGTGACTTGAAGTTTATAATGAAAGCTTTAATGAATGACCTGAGTATGTTCAGCTGTATACTCCCCATCTTTCAAAAAAGAGGAACTAGAGTTGTCATATTTTCACAATAGATTAACTGTTCAAATATTTCAATATTTAGATATCAGCTAAAATAGGTCTAAGGTTCGGCAGTTAAGAGCATCTGAAATTTCGTGTGCGCAGTAAGTCGAAAACTTTTCATCTAATCAGTTTAATACAATTCTCCATATCTTATGACATATTCTTCATTTCAATGAAACTTTGATTATATAATAATGCAATTGCTATTTTTTATCTGAATTCAATTAACCTAGTATCTTATCCTGAGATGATATGGGATTGTTTCATATTTGATGAATTCTTAGATCGACCAAGAAGAAGCTGAAGATTTCGTATTATTTTCCAAACTTTTTGAATCGTTATTCATAATCACTAAAAGCTCCTATTGTCATCTCAGTGATTTTCAACGGTTAAGAAGTTATTCTTTATTCAAAGGCCTGAACCCAGAATTTTATAATAACGCAGATCAGAGAACAAAATGTCACTGTGTTCAATCCGTCATCTTAGTAGATGTATTTCTTTCTATTATAATTTCAAAATGAAAAAAAACTTATTAAGATATTTTTCGGCAGGTGAAATTCAGGTTGCATAATCTGGAAGAACAAGCAGACTCCTTCATTCCAGAGAAGGCCTTGGTCGAGGGAAATTGCAAAAATGAAGATAATTCCCACATAAGATTATCATGGACTGGATATAGTTTAGTTATAAGTTTCTCTAAGGTGAGTTGAATAATTTCCAATATTTTTTATATAAATTTATAATCGATTATAATAGCTTGGGCGGCTTTGAGCTTTCCTAAGATTGCTATTTGGTGTGTAGAATAAAACCATTTAGTATTTCAATCTCTTGATTTCGTCTTGTTAGACGTAGTGACTGATGTAAATGATGAAATTTTATAATTTCATCATTGATCAAGTTATTTTATTAAATTTGATTCGGTATTGTAATTTATTGTTGTAATTTCAATTTTTCAGTCACCTGGTGGTGAATTGTGGTACATCGATAAAGTTGATTTAACAGTGAGTCCAGACCAGCCTCAGCTCAAAGGCGTCAACGTTCGTGGTGAGTATTTCTCAAGAAGAATAATTGAATAATCCCTATTCGTTCACGAAGATATTCTTCGGATCTTATCACAAATTTATACATATATGAAGGTTATTGATATCTTGGATATTCTGAAATTTCATTTTCGTAGATTTTTTGACATGTTTTTGTCAAAATTTAATTTTGTTCATCAATATAATCTCCTCTTAGAGTTACACGAATATTTCAATGTTTATCTAGCTTTTTTTTAAACGTTTTCATGAGGCATTCAAAATATGCTTCAGTTTTGGCAATCTTTCCACGTAGCATCTTTTCAAGTTTTGTGAAGAGCCAGAATTTCTAACTTGTTGCAATATCTTGGTGAAAGAGCCCCTTTTTTTTCTTCGAATGGGGCCTCATCTGAGTAATTTCAGCCTTCAAATGATCCAACAAACAAACAAAATGAGGAATTAAATTCCGCAGATTAAAAGCATATTCCTCTTCAAAGAATCAATTTCAATGTGATATCACATTCCAAACACCAAAGAAATTTTCTCCGCAGATTGAGAAATTGCTATTTAAATTTATATGAATCTCAAGCAGGAGTTGATTGGATCTTTTGAAATGGGACACTGAGTTGACAATCGGGTTTTATATTAGTTAAGAATCCAATGGGTAATATTCTCTAAAAATTTCATATTTTATTTAAATTTCATATAACTTCTATTCTTACGGTTCAACTAGGGAAGTACGAATAATACAGGATGGGAAGTCAGAGCACACCACTAGTTACAGGGCATGCCATATTGCTTTGAATATACAGACCAGTGGCATCAATTCACATTACCTCCGTCAAATCCAGAAACACTCAATCGGAAATTGCATTGGTTTGGGGATTTTCAGTGTATTTCTGGACTAGTTTGCAATATTAAATGGCATATCAGGAATTCTCGATGTAGTTTCACATTATATCTGGTTATTATTCACTGATTACTCTCTATTTTTCACAGGAAACGCCATCAAACTTTACCACAAGACAATGCTCATCCCCACACCAGTTGGCAAATCATACGCCTGTGAAGAACTCGATATCGACCTCGAAACAGACAAAGAAGACAGACCTCCACCAGGACTTCGAGGGTCTCTTTTGCTCAGAAAACTGCAATTACAACCTTTCATGTACAAGAGTGAAAAGTTTGAACCCTCGATGGAATGCAGAGAAATGAGAACATATCGTGACGAAACAGCACCATTAGCTGTAGGAACAACTTTAGCAATTTTCGTACTGATGACCATTTCAGGCTACGCAATATTTAGGTACTTCAAAGTGAAGAATGTTCAATATAACACTATGGAATAAAATTATTGCTAGGTTTTGTCAAAAGTTGGAGCTGAATTATAGTTCATTCACGAAAGAAACAAAATGACGTCAGAGATTTCGGAAACCATCTTGGAAACGCTCTTAAAGCCAAGGTATCTTAGTACTTTACGTTTTGAGGTGACTGTATGGCCTATTTACATGTTAATATACCTAGTTTCTCATGTTAACATATCTATTAATTTTTCAGTGTGAACGAAATCAACTGATAAATGTTAATTGTTTGTCATACTTTATAGTTGGAAAGCTTGATGTTTTCTCAAAAATTATATCTGGAGAGTTTTGTCAATGCGCATTGCGAGCTTATTTTGTACTGAGTCGACATATCTTGGCAGTAACGCAACTATGTTTTCTTTCCAATCACTGATGTCATGGAAAAGCTTCGGTGAATGAAATGTTTCTTTTTTTGAGCAGAAGGTGCCAAAAGGTCCTGATATATTTATTGAAGAGGTTAAACTCTATTCAAATTCTGAATTGTTTCTATACTACTAAGTTGCAGGGGTAAAATTTAGTGACTCCGATAATGAACATCTGTTACCACAACTGATTAAATACGATTTGGCATATTAAAAAGTACCAAACAGATGACAAATGTTTATTGACATGTCAATTATGTGGTAGCCTCATAGAAATGGAATTGGAAAAGCATCATTAAAATTTCTTCCAGCAGGAATTTCATCCCTCTCAAATACATTATTAGGGTTTCCACGTCATTTTTCTCTGTAAAAATGTTAGATATGTAGGACACTCAGCAATAAATATAATTTTCTCAATGAGAGGAGTCAATTTCCTTCATGATATTGATGGAGACTTGATAACAACAACCCCACGATTTCTAAAACAACAATACGAGGGTTGCTCTCTAACTAGAGATATGAGGAAGATGGTAATAACGTCATGCACTATTGGGGCTATGCTTCGCAGTGCTTGAAGTTAGTTGAACTTTTTCTTTTTCTTAGTTTCCACAAAAAATAAATGTCTTCAGCCACAACTGATTTTGGACGACCGTCACGAGAATTGGCTCTAGTTATATTAGTCTTTTCACAGAGCTATAAATAAGGTGGTGCTCCATCACCATACATGAATTCAAGTTCATCAACACACAACTGACGTTTCTTAACCTTTCTTATCTATCTATGTTCCATAAATTGTTCCGGAGAATTCCAATCCAAGCTATAGATAATTCCCAGTTGTCATTGCATCTCTACCAATCAAGTGTTGGGTCGAAATTTTAATGAAGTCGGATGCATGACGACCATTGACCTAGTACATTGAATCATCAGAGCAAACACTACTGCCAGTAGTACTGTAACAATTCAGAAAACACGTTCTGATCCTTTCGAAAAACACTTCTGTTTATTGAGCTTCAAGTACCTGTTTCATCTGAAGATACCATTTGTTGTAACTTATTAACGACGCACATATGAAATTTATTTATCATGAGTTCGAAAAAAAACTAATCCAACGTGTATATATTCAATATGAGAATGTCGAAAGTTTCTACAATTACCACTCTCACATAAACTTCTGCACAATTGAATAAATTCAACTTGTTTTATTCATAATAAATCATACTCAATCAAATAATTCCTTTGTTATATCAATGGGGTATCTACTGAGGAATGAGTGAAATTCCTGGGTCTATTTTACTCGCAGAATTATTCAATTTCGTGAGGTTATTCGTTTAAATAACAATTAGGAATACCTCATCCATAGCTTAATACAATTTTATAGGAGACATCTTTTATTGTTTTTTGATTATTTCTAAGTAGATATTATTATACTAAAAAATATCTTCTATACTTACTTAAAAATAAAAGCAATTATTTTACTATGGGTCATTCAAATAATATGACGAAGTTTACGAAAAAAAACCGATTGTGTTGTACTTAATTAATGCAAATTGGATAGTTTTATAAGCCCAATGATGATTAAACAAAGTCAATATCGTCTTATCATATCAAAAGAATATATATTATACCGTTATTGAAACTTAAGTAGTAATAAAACTAAAAAAAGTGAAGGTATCGACTGTTTGTAAGATTTTTTCAACGAAAATCAGAGAATCGACTGTCATCTTCATTATAAAGAATATGGAGACTCGCATCAGAAATTTTAAATACATGGTCAATTCATATTGTGGATATGATATTATTAAAACGACTAATTAAAAAAAAATAATTGCGTATTATTATCAGATTCTGAGTTCAGATACAAAAACGTTAAATTTTTTAATTTCATATTCAATATAATAAAGTAATATCATACCTCTTTATTTCCCTAAGATGTCTCATACTTTCGAATTTCAAATTATATTTAAAAGAGATTTGAGACCCATCCTTTTAATGACAGTCGTTCTAGGATTTCCTGAATATAGTTGATTGCCCAAGAATTGTTTAATTACTCATATAACTGTTGATTCTCACAAATTTTGTATTATATAAAATCCATGTCCTCATTTCGATTGAAATAAGTCCCTTTACCAAGCATAAACTTTCTGATACATACATTATTTTCTTTTTAATTTAGTCATTTGATTTATATAATATTTACAATATATAACCTGAAATAAATTCAAGTGAATTTTTGAAATCCTTATTTTTTATCCATCAACCTTATTTTTATAGATAATTAATTATTAATATTAGTATGAAAATGCCATGGTTCGTCTTCCAGTAATTTAAAAAGTAAATAAATTAAAATGTATATTTATATTAGAATGTTTGAGGTCAAGAAAGCACCAAGTTTTGGGTCGTTTTTTGGGAGAAGTAAATAAATCAAATCATATAAGAAGATTGAAGTAGAACATATGTTGCTCCCAACGATGTAAACTGTATATTTAAGAAGTTTGTAGTGTTGTTCGAAAATATGATATAATCAATAATTGTACGATTTGTTCCCATATCAATCATGCTTTCAAATAATTTATATTTGAATGATGAAGTATTTCAACTGTCAATATTGTTGCCGCTTTGTGCAAATGTATGTTTGTCAATTTGAAATCTTTCTTGATTTGTGGTTAAATTTTCCAATAAAATAATCTTGAATATTGTTTTGGGTATCTCTACATTTTTCCAAATTTGCTTTCATCACAACTTTCCGTTTTTAAAAAATTAGATCCAGAAGATGAAGAAGAATTATTTTTGGCTAATATCTGAATAAGATATGATATTAGTCCTCTCATGATATTTCCATTTGAGAAAACAGTTTTTCAATCAGTGAACCACGTGTCCTACAAACATATATATATTTATATACTCGTATATATATTCTTTTAAACTTTTGGCTCACAAAACAAATCCTATGAACATGAAATTCACCTATTACACAAAGTTTTTATTGGAGTAATTCCCCATATGCTCACTTGTTCCGTAATAAAGATCCGTGTACTGGATAATGATAGATACATCTTCTTCTTGATAAAAAAGGTCTCCAGATTACCTTTTCTTGAAGCAGTACTTAGTATACAATAATATAACTTCGATTTATGATAGCACTATCATTTTAGATTTTTTCTTATTTCATTCATAACGGCCTCTTGTACCTTACAAGGTAATTATTGAGTTTTGTATAATCTGAGGTCATACAGGGCATGTTTAGTATTTGAATATAGCCTTTAATTTAACGGAGGAATAAATTGATATACTGCAACAATATCAAAAATTATTGGAGTAAACGAACTCCTATTCAAATTTGAGTATTTTTCGACGATTCTAATGATTTTTGTAGGATTCGGGATATTATTTATTGGCCCGAAGAAGACAGAAAATTGGTCGAAACATTCCCATCCAATCGTGGTGAAATATTTTTTAGTTCTTCCATTGACATAATTTTTTTATTATTAGGAAGGTTGTTTGGTTTTATCCATCATTATTCCTGACTACTAAAATAATCCTATATATTTGTGAAAATAATGACAATAACGATCGATTAGGAGGGTGAATTTCTTGAAAATGAACTAATATTAAAAAGAATACTTGGACTCTTTTCTTTTTATGACAAAATTATTGAAATAATCTTACTTTTTGTTAAAATTCTTTCACAGATGCCAAACTTCATTAATGAAAAACACTAAGTGTTGGATTGTGTCAATACTAATTTCCTATGATACAAAAACCTCAATTAATCTCAAATAAAATTGTTGAATAAGGTCTCGGTGCTATCCGTAGTCTTTTAGTCGAACTTGCCATCTTGCTACTTATCTCCTCCTCTTGTTCGACTACATCGCAGAAAAATTAATCAACGACCTGGTTACGCGAAGATTGATTACTTTTCAGGTTGTTTTCTTAAGTAATTTATCTATTAAATGAGAAGCCCAGGGCCCAAAATAGACCCGTGTGGTATCCCTCTTTCAAGATTTCGTAAAATGAACTGCATTTATTGTCTTCTGTCGTTTTATTTAAGAAAACCCGGGATCATTACAATAGAACCTTCGTATCCAGGTTCCCCAAATTAAAGTTATGGATAACATAAAAAATTTCTCAAAGAGCAAAGAGCAACTATCCAGAGAGACGTGAACGAATACTGGTTTATCTGGAAATGAGCAAAATTCATCTCAATATCGGAAAGAAAACTTTTATATGAAAACATGCTATCAATTAAGCAAGAATTCATGTGGATTTGCATAGTTCTATCATATTCCCAATGAAAAAATTATAAATGTACCGACAGATATTGTATTATGTACTCAGAATGAAAAACATCAAAACCCTCTATGTGCATGTTGGGTGACAATTGGTAATGACAAGTGTAAATGCTTTGTGAGGGTCCAAATAATAAAATTGAATGTAAGTGACTGAAAAAGGCGAACAAATCCTTGCATTGGGTAACGAACCCAAAACATGGCTAGTCTAGATTTGCGACACTGTTACGTGGTTAACAAAGGAGTACTCAGGTTACCGGATTAACGAGGATCGGACTAAGGGGTCCCCGCATTTCCAGAGACGTATTCAGCCAAAATTATTAAATATTTTCATGTATTCACATAACTGAATATCATGAAAAATCTTTAAGCATTCTACAATTATATTAAATTGCAGTACCTGATAAAATGATATTAATATTTGCCAGAGATACACAAAATTAAGAATGTGCATCCAGGTTATTGAAATTCAGAAGGTCCATTTTTTCAGCATGGTACCCTCTTATGTAAGATGCTACGAGTTTGCCATATTCAAAAATCTCGGAACATAAATAAATAATGTTGTAATTGACAACTCAGATCATTGATTAGTATTCCTATGACTAATTGTAAAAATAATCAAGTACTTTTCGTATGTAGATATCCATTGAATGAACTTTTCCCTCAAGAATATCTCAATAAAAAACGCTCTGAAGATAAGCTGCATACCAAGAATTGAGTCAAAAACTTACAGAAGCGAAAAAAAATAAAGTAAGAATGTTGATGTAGTTTCAGACAATTGAAATACTAAACTTTTTAAGACGTTATCGATTGTGTATTCAGGTTGAAGAAATAAACAACTTCATTCTTCTTATCAGTCAATCCAAACAGCGTTTTATCTCCCCCACTGAGAAACAGGGCAAGTCCCTCTCAAGGAAGCCTAAAAATTTTTGCCAACCTTCTGGCTATCTATTCTCTAAATTGCTTCCCTCCTATAAAGAGTGAACTATGACCCTATCGGCCCCCGAAAGTGGTCGCGGACACTGGGTAGACCCGAGGAGTAACGTTAGCTCTCTTTGTGGAGTAGTCTCTAACAATATTACCCACTCTCTTCCTTATTCCAAGGGCTCTGGTCAGATGGGATCAACTAGGAAGTTCGTCTGCTCCCTTTCAGAATGGAATTTTTCAGTTGATTCCCTTCGGACTAAGCCATCAAACAAAGGATCTCGAATGACTTAGGGCTTAGCGAGTGGATCCCTAGGACTATCTGGCTCCTGGCATTGACCCTCCGATGGGTGGCCCAGATAGTATTTATATCCACATGTCAAATCTCTCACTTTACTCCTTGGCCCCCTAAACCCAAAGTTTAGGGTAGTCCCAAGGAAGTATATGGAGTTTCACCTCATCGATTCCCTTACCCCAACTGAGGCTGTTAGTTTAATCCTGAGGAAGGGCGGGAAGGGATTGAATACCTATGGTTTCTATCCCCTTCTCAGAGCCTCAGGGCTTGGCATAAATCCAAGAAACGCAGCTTCGGTCCCCCTTCAGAACTTTCTGACAGACTCCGCTTTCCCTAAGGTCATTCGTGCATTCGGGGCCACTAAAAAAGTCCCAACTGGGGTGTTCGTATGTTTCCCGGTTGAGATGGCTCAAGAGCCTCCAGAGGATCTATACCTGCTAGAGATCGAGTTCAGTAACCAGATTGCAGGTGAATACTGAACAGGGAAAGTTGATGGTGGCGGAAATGTTCAAATAAGGGCAGATCTGCGGTCCATGCTTTCTAAAAATCGGACAATCAAGGCTTGACCCACATCCCAAATTTCCAAGTGGGTGAAGTACTCAAGTGAAATCCGTCACGTTAGAGATTCCTTCTAAAGGAAAGTCCGGTGTCTTAATCCTAGGCCTCACAGAGGAGTCGGTGTCCTTGGGACTCACTGTGTCGGTCAGGAAGAGGAGGGGTTTTAGTGGTGTGAGAGTCCCACACAAATCCGTTAGCACCGCGAGCCCGCTAACGGAGATGGTCATAATGCTTTCCCCAAACCTCTAGGCAAAAAAAAAGGTTGAAGAAATAAAGTTTTTAAATTAACTGTAATAAATTGTCATTTTTCAGTAATTTGTGCTTTTTATATTTAATTAAGAAACAGATATTTTCCTAACTTTTTTTAAAATTCAAATCATAGAAGTGAAACTGAATCTGTTATAAAATTACACTTGACAAATTATTTCACATTTTTAGGTTCAATTCCCAATAACAATACTAAAAAGTAAATTAAATCATTAAAACATTCAATCGTGTTCCAATGATTTTTATCCTATCCGCGTCCAAAAGCCAATTACAACAATAATAGGCTGATTAAATACCATTTTTGGTCTAGTAGAACATCATGCTATCGTTTTTCTCAAATGTCGGTCATTTTCAAATATAGAGCCGGAAATGGTCTCAATCAATGGGTTTGCCTTCCTGATGAAGACAGGGTCATACTTGAGTATGTCCTTCCGGTTGGTTGTATACTCTCTATCTTCTGAAAGAGATGAGGTAGAGTTTTCGTATTTTTAGAATAGGTTAACTGTCGAAATATCTGAGTCAAGTTCGTTATTGGGCCAAATTCAGCAGTTATTAGCAACTGAGGTTTGCTTTCTTCAATTACTCCTTTTTCCTATCTCCTGGCACCCCCATTCGCTCAAAAATATATATATAACCCCAAGAGCGAAGAATAAAAAAATTGGACCACCCTATAGATTCTGCTTTTGTGAATAAAATAAAAAAAATTAAAATAAATGGAAGAGCTTAATACTTCCTAGTAATGACGTATTTCTTTACTTATGAAATATAAATTGAATCTTGTCGTTTGAGCAAATCAGATGAACCACTAATAAAAAAATTGGTATTTTATGCTTCAATAAAATCGAACACCTTGATCCCTTAGTTGAAACCTCAGTACACCCCTGTTGATGTCGGTGTCAGGGAGGGTGAGAGATAGGTGATGAACACTCGACGAGAATAATCACTGTCGCCCTGCAATTCTACAAATGCTGCAAGGTGGGCGTGGCGATTCGGATTATTAGGGGTTGAAGAGGGTTTTATTCATCTAGATATGAAGTGTGAATGCTTGTCAGCTACTGTATTATGAGCTTATCTCTTTTCTCACCTCTCAAATCGACCGAAAATATCTTTTAGTTGAAAACCCACATAAATGGTGAAGTGGAATGATGCAAGATTATGATAGGATACGGGATTATCGGATATAAAAGGGCAAGCATTTGTACTAAACATCTTTTGCAATTTAAACAGTGTTTTTTGTATAGGTAGTAAACAGTTAATTCACATTCAAATATACAGTTTATTCACATAATACACAAATATACATAAAATATAATATTTACAATTGTCAACAAATGCTCACGGCAACTGGTAATCTTGGTAACAATTTGGTACTCCACATGTGGGGTCGAATAATTTAGATGCTGCTTGGAATGCTGCCATGTCTATACCACTTTGGTGATGTGCTGACATGTTCCCTTGTGCTAAAGACATGCTTCCCAGTAAGAGTTCCCTGTAAAATATTTGAAAATATGACGATAAGAATATAAACAATTATTGCACTTATCGTTGATTTCCACTCAACATGTTTAGATTTATTTGAAAAGAACTTATGTAGTTCCTATATTTTTCAGCTGTCCTAATTTCAAAATTGAAGCGACCAGAATATAAAACCTTACGACTATTGTAGGACTTTTCTTCAATGCCCAAACATTCACTTCAACTGTTATTTTCATTTCATTATAGGGAAGATTGTAGTTTGAACATGTTGAAACATCAAGCAATACAGCACCGTTACACTAGAAAATTTTTAAAGAATCCCCAAAATATTTTTTAAATACTTGATATCCCATAAGTCATTTATCAGAGATCCACAACATTTTTCAGGTATACCGAAAATCGAGGTCATTAATAATGAAAACATGATTACATTTCATCATTAAATCATCTTATTGCAAAAAGCTGTGAGTTATCTGTAGGTATATGCATAGCTCCAAACATAAAAAATGTTAACTTCACAGACAATCTAAATTTAAATAATCTACGATTGACAAATTGTCGATATAATCCTTGAGATGTTCTTCAGAGCAATTGCTTTGTTGAGTTCTAGTTGTTAATTTTTTATGCAACTTGAACTTTAATAAATAACTAGAAGGAAGACAACTCTGCATGATACGAGAATTTGAAGGGGAAGATTCTTTCATTTGATGTGATTGTTTGGGCATCGAATAAAACTGAAGAAAACCAGGAGTGGTTATTCTTAATTCAAGATGTGGCCGTTGTTTTGGTACAAAGTGTCCAGAAAGGGTATGGGTATTTGTAAGTTCAATAAAACAAAAAATATTTGGGAGCAATAAAAAAGTTTATTGATATTGCTGCCATTTCTGACCTGATGTTTTGCATCAACTGGGTTAGATTCGTCAGATTATTTTGATGAACCTTACTTTTAAAGTATCCCCATGAAGAATAGTCAAGCGGGCTAAGGTCGGGGTTTCTGGGAGGCCAGTTGTTGTTACAACTTCGCGAAATGACTTTATTAAGGAATAATTCGTTAACAACTTCCATTGAATCATTTGAGGTATGGCAAATGGCCCCATCTTGCTGAAACCACCTTCTTGAGTTGAAACCTGCAAACTGCAGCAACTCTGGGACCAAAAATTTCGCAACATATCGCAATAACGGTCACTATTCACTTTAATTGCTCGGTCTCGTTGATCTTCATGAAAATAAGGACCAATTATGCCTTTAGCAGATATAGTGGCCCAAACCACGACCTTTGGGCTATGCAGGGGTCGTTCATGCTTTCGTCTCGGATTCTTCACTGCCCAGTACCGACAATTCTGCTTAGTAACATGCATTTCGTTCGCAAAATTCAGTCGATTAGCATAGTCCGCATCCTTCAATTCTTGAACCAATTGAATTTTATAGGCTTTTAGATGCAAGTCTTTCTTTAAAATCGAATGTAAAAACGAATTTTTGATGTTCAACGCTTGGCTTCGCAATCGGATGGATAAAGATGGATTTTGACGAACCGACGCCTCAACTTCTTCAACTGTTTCTTCATCTCGAATTGAACGAGGACGACCAGAGTTTTGAATTTTAACTGTCGCACCTGTATTCTCGAACATCCTGACTCCACTATTGAAAAATGACGGACACCAGGAACCCCTCCCCGATCCGAATATGGCGCAAAAACGAATCCCTGACACCTTGTATAACACTTTTCCAGAGTCTAATTAAACACACAAGACAAGCGCGTTGAAGCTCCTGCTTTTATACATTTTTTACTCAGAGCGTACACGCTACGTTCGACCGGAGAGGAAAACTGTATAGGTATACCTGCGCAGGTCTGCCTCGTGTTTGGACGTTCCGGTAAAGCGGACGGATCGTATGTTCGTTAGCAGCGAACGGACGATGCCACCGAGTCGAATCTCGAATTTGTTCCGGCGACCTGTGCACGCTTGAAAAACTGCGACACGCGCTCCGGTCAACCTGCGCAGGTATACCTGTACAGTTTTTCCTCTCCGGTCGACCGGA
Organism: Micraspis discolor; assembly: GCA_030674115.1. Classification (NCBI taxonomy): domain Eukaryota; kingdom Metazoa; phylum Arthropoda; class Insecta; order Coleoptera; family Coccinellidae; genus Micraspis; species Micraspis discolor. Next base: position 15,249,225 of record JARTUT010001740.1, read on the forward strand.
GCGTGTATGCCTGCATTAGAAATGAATTTTGCAAAAACCAATAAGAATGTTCTATATACTCACGGTCTTGGTTGGGGCGTTCTATCACGTTGACGTCTATTTTTGAACCAATTTGACACTTGTGTTAATGTTAGTCCTGTTTTCTTTGCAAGTGACCGTTTTTCGTCTGGTGTTGGGTATCGATTTTTGGTATAGCATTCTTTTAGGGCGTTTCGGCTTCTTTCCTTGAAGCAGTAAACTGTTTCTTCTCCGTCCCATATAGTTTTTGGCAGAGGATATTTCTTCCTAAGTCTATATTTATCCACAGCACCTTGAAATATATATAGTTATTATCTTCAGATTCGTTTATCACAGACCAAGTTATGAATTTTGAATTATGATTTGATTTTTTATTAATTTAAAAAGAGATATCAAGAGTCCTAACAAGCTGGACTTGCTGATGTTAGCTCCATAATATGTCAATAGTTATCAATATAGCCGGTGTGTATCGAAATATTCAGCAGAAGTAAATGATAAGAGACACTATAGATTAGGGAAAAAACTGAAAAAAACCCTTGCCCCCTAAAGTAAAAAGATTTGTTGATATGTAATTTGGATCCAAAAAATGATCACAAAATTTGTCATAATTATACAGGGTGAGTCTTTGACAACTGCGTTAATTTTAACCATAGGTTCTTGAGGTCAAAAGAAACACTTTTTTTCCAAGCCGTTTTTCCATATTCAGCTGCGTTAAAAAGTTATAAGCATTTCAAGTTTTCACATTGGCAAATACCCCTCTGTAGTCCAGTTCAGTTGGAATGAAGATTACCTTCCACAGCACCCACTATTGAATCTGAATTGTTTAAATATATATTATTCCCTCTAAGAAATGATTCACTCACTCATGTCTCATCGATTTAATTCCTTTCAACTTCAAATATCTCAAAAATGGTGTAATTTAGGAAAAAAGATGAAGAATTATTTTATCTGGAAAAAAGACCAATGATTCTAGTAAGTACAATTTAACCAATCTGTAGAATAGTAGTAAGAAACCCACAAGAAATGGAATATATCTATTGATGACAAAATATGCATGACTGTTGTCAAAAACCTTCTACAAGAGATCATTTCAATTGATATTGTCGTTTGAATATCACAGGTGAAAATGCAATTTTTTAATGAAATTTCATCACCCTATATCTTTTGAACGGGACCAAATTTGGAAAAATGTTATAGGAAGAGAATGTTTCTTTTGACGTCAAGAATCTATGGTTAAAATTAACGCAGTGGTCAAAGACTCACCCTGTATAATTTCCGCTTGCTTCGGTTTTGCAAAAAAAATTACATGTCCCTAGGGACGTTCAAGAACTTGTTATCTTCGATTTGATCCTTATGAAAATCAATTTTATGCCCCCAAAAAGTTATTATTTATTTACCGAAAACTATAAGGGCGTGAGGAGAAAATAAGCCAAAAATTAAAAATGAAGATGTATAGGTAAGAAGGTAAGAATCCGTGGTCGAACTAGAGAATGTCTATTTGTATATTCAATCTCTTACGATAGAGATATGCTAGAGTTTCCATATTTCAGAGTCAGTCAAATATTTCTGCTGAGTTCGTTAATGCTCAAATTCGGTTCAAAGATTCGGCAGTTATGAGTATCTGAAATTCTGGTTCCTCAATCTCTACCTGATCAATTTTTAATTGGAAAATCCTGTGAATCTTGTTGTAACGAAGCAAATTACCATGTTTCCTGAGTCAAGTTGAGAAGTTCTAAAAATGATCCAAAAGACGTTAAAAGGTGACAATTTTCTTTCGGATGTCTGTTCATAATCAAAACTCTAATCTTTATTATAACGAGCAATTAAATAAAAATTTTAGGAAGCACTGACGTGAGGTCAGATTGCTTTGGCGCTTTTGTTGAGCTACGAGTAAATATTCAAACCATAACAAATCTGTAAGCACTCTGATCACGTGTATAATAGTCTTTTCCCGTACTATGGGACAATGTGATGCAAATATGAACGCCTAATGAATGAACAAACCTATATCTCAAATTAAAAATGACTACTCATAATTTTCCCCAAGTTTTGTTCGTAGCTATAATTCCCTTTTCCTTCAAACTTACGTCAGTGCTTTTCTGAATTTTGACAACGTATATTATTTCAGCCACCGAGATTGAATTCTATCTCTGCCATTATGCTAACTGACACTGATTAATGAGCCCGGCATATGTCAATCGAATATCGATCTGTGATGGCCATCGTTCAAAGAAAATCATCGGGACGTATGTCATTTCTGTTTTCTCTTGAGTAAATTAAAAAAATGATCATATCTTTAGATGGAAAAGAGCTACGACAATGAAATTTGAGGATAAGTAAGATATCGATCACCTCAATATATTCACGAATTTTTATTGAAATCCGAAAAATATCTTATGAGATAGTCTGGATTAAAAAAATTTTTTTTGGCAATTTTTTAAAAATTTTCTAGCATGACGATTTCTGCGAAATTTTGCGAGCCGTTTTGTTGCAGCCTCCCTCAACAATATTTCAAGTATCTATTTGATCGGATGGATATTCTAGTAGTTATTGAGGAAACAAAATTTCAGATGCTCATAACTACTGAACCATCCGACGGATTTGGCCCAATAACGAACTTGACCGAGATATTTGGACAATTAACCTATTCTCAAAATATGAAAACATTAGCTGATTCCTTTTGGATGCTAGAGAGGATACGGCCGGCCGGACAGACTCAACTTTCGCCTCGAATTCCTCATAAGGGAGTCGAACCCAATCGATTGAGACCATTTTCGGCTCGATATTCCAAAATTACAGCACTCTGTTCGGGTGAACAAGAGCGCCAAAAAAATATATCTCAAATGGTCGTCAACCCTCTTCTGGCAAAATTTGAGATTATTTTAGCTGTGCAGTCGGTATTTTTGGCTTTAAAAAGCATCATAAAACTTCATCTGCGTAAGGGATTCAGAGGCATGTAAATATAAATTTAAAAGACTTGGAGTACTGACGGGTTATGGCCCTTATCTTCATGAGTGTCTCTTGTACTTTCATAGAAATAAGGTAGAATTCATTCAATATAATACAAATATCAACTGCAATACAAAATATTTCAACATCCACTAGGTACCCGAAACATAAACTATCTCTGACTTAAAAAAATCCTGACTACATATGAATGAAAAATATTTAGCAAATTACCTCAGAATATTGAAATAATAGAATATAACAATCGATTCAAAACAAGAACAAAGGAACTCCTTGTTCGTTTGGAATAATATAGCCTGAATGAGTGAGTACTATATGAGTGATATATATTTTTATTTGTATGGATATTCTTTAGAGATGTCTCAAAACTATGATATAGGATATGTGTTTTGGCGATATTTCATTTTCTATTCCTTTTGTAAATTGATTTTAAATAAAGATATCTATCTATCCATTATAGCTGTCTTAGAAAAAACATAAAACTCTTACTCACCAAGTGGTCTTCCTCTAACTTTTTCTGCTTCTCTATAATGGGCTTTGTACCAGTAAGTCTGCAAATCAGAATGCCAGCGAGGATGGAAAGAATGTGACTCTAGAATTGTGTAAAGTTCGTGGTAGGAACCTCTGTGGAAAGCTACAGCAGCCCTTGCCCTTAGTATGCTTTCATTTGTTCGAAGATGAGAGGATGTTGGGAGTGACCAGAGAAATGTTGCCAGCCTATCTATGTCGCCTCTTTGATGTAAAGCCTCACACATACATTGCACCTGAAAGAATTAAAAAAATTACACTCTATATTTATGAGTAGGAGTACTTGTATTATATAATATTTGAAACAGAATAATCGTTATAAATTGGTAATTAGAAGGTCTAAATCACTGATTTATTGTGCCAATGGTACCAACACTGATTATCATTCACTGTTTTGATAATCTATAATATAAAAATGAATCGCAAAATGTGTTGGTAAGCGCATAACTCAAAAACGCCTGGACCAATTTGGCCAAATCTTTTTTTAAAATGTTCGTTGAAGTTCAAGGATGGTTTTTACGGCGAGAAAAATAAGAATTATTGCTGGAAAAACCCTAAAAATAGCTAGTAGTCAATTTGAGCTTTATTGCTATGGTATAAAGCTTTGAAAGAATTAATTCAAACAAATCTTCCACTGTTAAATGAACAACAGAAGTATGTATTTGAAACTCTTATGAAAGTAACAAATGATGAAACTGGAGGGATTTACTTCTTAGATGCACCTGGTGGTACAGGAAAAACTTTTTTGATTTCATTAATATTAGCAACAATTCGCTCACAAAATAAAATTGCACTTGCACTCATTTCGTGCAACTCTGCAATGGCAAAGGTTTTGCAGCAATGTAAATTGATTGTTTGGGATGAATGCACGATGGCACATAAAAAATTTTTGGAGGCTTTAGACAGAACCTTAAAAGATCTACGGAGCAATAATAACCGATTTGGTGGTGCAATGATTTTATTAGCAGGAGATTTTCGTCAAACATTGCCAGTGATTCCACGATCAACGCCAGCTGATGAACTCAATGCATGTCTAAAGTCCTCCAATTTGTTGAAACATGTCAAAGTACTTCATTTAAGCAAGAATATGCGTGTCGAGTTGCAAAATGACCAATCTGGAAACATATTCTCTAAACAACTCATTGACATTGGTAATGGAAAATTTCCTATAGACATGTTGACTGGCTGCATTAACTTTCCTCAAAGTTTTTGTCAGTTAACTCGATCAAAAGATGAACTTATTCAGAAGGTGTTTCCAGATGTTTCTCAAAATTACAGAAACCATGATTGGTTGAGCGAACGAGCTATACTGGCTGCAAAAAACATAGATGTAAATGAATTAAATTTCAAAATTCAAATTACAGGCGAATTGAGGATATATAAATCAGTTGATTCGGCTACTAATCAAGATGATGTAGTCAACTATCCACCGGAATTTTTAAACTCGCTGGATTTGCCAGGATTGCCACCTCACAATCTTCAATTAAAGGTTGGGTCGGTGGTTATAATGTTGCGAAATATCAACCAACCGCGTCTTTGCAACGGTACACGGTTAGCGATAAAAAATTACTAAACAATGTGATAGAAGCAACTATACTCAAAGGAAAGTATAAAGGAGAAGATGTTCTCATACCGCGCATCCCAATGATTCCGACTGATGTGCCGTTTGAGTTTAAGAGACTACAGTTTCCAGTGCGGCTTGCTTTTGCTATGACTATAAACAAGTCCCAGGGGCAATTATTAAGTGTTTGTGGTATTAATCTAGAAAACCCATGTTTCTCACATGGTCAATTGTATGTTGCCTGTTCCCGTGTTGGAAAACCATCAGATTTGTTTATCTATACGCCAGGTAATCAAACAAAAAACATCGTATACAACAAAGCACTACAATGATAATAATAATAATTATGATTCACATGATTAACAATAAAGCGATTACTTACTTTTAAATCCTTATATATGTTTTATTTAATTATTTTTTATTCACAACGCCCTATCACCAGGGTGACGGTTCTGTTCAGGAGAATTTTTTAAAATGCGTAGACACAAAAACTGCCACATTACAAATCTTTTTGACAGGACGAAGTCTGTCGGGTCAGCTAGTTAATAATAAATATTGGATTCTATAGGCTTTTAAATGTAAGTCTTTCTTTGAAATCGAATGTACAGACGATTTTTTGATGTTCATCGCTTGGCTTCGCTTTCGGGTGGATGAAGACGGATTTTGACGAACCGACGCCTCAACTTCTTCAATTGTTTCTTCATCGCGAACTGAACGAGGACGACCAGAGTTCTGAATTGTAACTGTCGCAACTGTATTCTCGAACATCCTGATCCAATTCATAATGCTATCGTCACTTGGCGGCGTGTACGATATTCCGCACGATAGAGACGTTGAGCAGTCACTATTGAATTACCATTACGATAACAAGCTTGTACACAAAATGCGTGATGCGTCCATGAGTACTGTCCCATCGTGTCTAAAACTCCACAAAATGGCGGACGGCACGAACCCCTCCCCGCTCCTTTTAGACTTCTCGTTCCGAATATGGCGCGAAAACAAATACCCGATACCCTTTCAGGACACCTTGTATAAAAGAGCACAAAAATAATATATATTTTTGTTTTTTCCCGGGATTTTTTATATAACATTAGTTCTTAAATACCTATTTACAAAAAAAACGAAGCCTTCCAACACTTTCATTGAACTGAGTTTTTCTATACGGAATATGATATGGATGAGAATAATTAATTGATTTACTAACTAATTAATGTGATATTTCTAGACTCTGTTACCGGACGGTGAAACAGTGTGATCCGAAAACAACCGCCACAAACGATGTGATGTGAAACAATCATTTTATAGCTTGCATTAAAAATGAACGCTCACAAAGTTTTTCACTTAGTTTTGTTCTCTTCTCTTAAAAAACAACCAAAATTAAGATATATTTATTTTTCATTGATAATTATAAAAAAATTGATATCTTTTTCTAGTGAGCTCTTGCGCTCTGAAATCTCATTTAATCTAGTCCAAATTACGCAAAAACAGTAGCAAAGTAATTATTAATGCTATCTTCTTAAGATGTAAGTTGGTTTGGCAATATGGCAAACAACTGAAAAATTTAAAAATACCAATCGATGATACCAATCTAGACTGTCAGTCACAACATTTTCTATGTTTCGCGATGGTCAAATATGGTGAACTCATACATAGGTTCTTACAATGATATAGTTCGATGCCGAAATTCAAAGATGTTCTGGATATCAATAACTCCTATGTACATTCGAAATTTTATGGATCTCTGATGAATATATTATGGGATAAAGAAAGTTTCGGAAAATTTTTACAATTATTGACGCAACCTAATTCCAGAACTTGATCGAAATATGCGGACAATAAAATAATTCTGAAAATATGAAAACTCTAGATCATCATCAAAAAATTTTTGGGAAATCAATAGTTAGGGAAATTTGACCGTCATCTCAGTAGTTCGTAAAATTTGTTTTTTTTTTCTTTTACATCCTAAATTGATCAGCAAAGGTGTCGCCGATTAATGAATTATACAATATTTTAGCTTAAATCGAGCAATGAAGGCAGGTATGGTCTCAATGATAGAACATTGAATAAATACCTAATCAAAATGATTTTGAAGACGAAGCAGAATATGATAACTCAAGCAATCGTGAGACCGTATCTCTTGACTGTCATTCGATAAGTCCATGATTATATGCGAATTCACATTGTATTTCTTGCATATCATATTTCTACATATTCTAATAAGTAACAAGATAAGAATGCATTTCCAGAAATTTTGCTAACATCAAATGAAACATCCTGGAATCATGTCCATGGGAATCCTCTCTGAATAAGCTTTTAGGACAATTACAAATTATTTAGTGGAGTCCCCTGATCTTAAAATATAGTATAAAATAATGAAGGAGTGTAGACTTTCCAGTAATACCGGAATTCATAGATTATAAGGTAAAGGTTAGGACAATAATAAAATTTTTTGCTGCACAGTAAAAATAATGTGAAACCTTTAAACGAGTCACTTCATATTCGAAATGGTTCATTAATAATAAGGTTATAATAACACCAAACAATTAAATATAAAATTGAAAACGTACAGGAATTTTTGTTTCTTTATAAATGAAAAAATGTATTTCCAAAATCTCCAAGTTACGGATCTTATCTTACATTCTTGGATTTGAATTTCATAATGAATTACACTAATAAGAGAAAATGCAATTCAATATTTAGAATTAACTACTAATAATTTGATTTGTTTGGTCAAGTTAAGCTCGATAATTTTTTATATAGGGTGTTAAATCATTTACCTACTTACAAATAGAATGCCTAACATATTCCATGGATATATTGGTTACCTAATACTAATATTCATTTCTAGCTTCAAGGTGTCAATAATTAAAAAAAATATTATCATTTGAAACACCTGTAACGTCATTTTGTTTAAATGTTGGGATGACGTAAGCTAAACATAAATTAGATGTTATTAATTATCAAAATATGACTGCGAGAGCAATCTTACGATTGTGCGCTACTAACTACCAATACCAACGGCGAGCTATTGTTTTGTCCAAATATCTGTAATTCTCGAATATCGAGCCGAAACTGATCTCGATTTGATTCGACTTCCTGATGAAGAATCCGTGGTTTAACTTCAGTACGTCCTGCCGTATATTCTCTATGTTCCACAGGATATGAACCAAAATTTTCATAACAAATATCTTGGACAATTTCGTTATTGGACCAAATTCGTGGAACATCTGCTTTGAACATCTGGAATTTGGTCTCCTCAATAACTTTTTGAATATCCATCCAATCAATTTATAATTAGAAAATTGGTTGAATAACCTTAATTTAATTGAGTCCTCCAACTCGCGGACCATTTTAAAGAAAAATTCCGGAAACATTTTTTGAGAATATTCGATTTTTCATGAAGTACTCGTCGGATCTCAAAAAACATTTGTAATAATTTGTGCGTAAATGGAAGTTATTGATATTTAACATACTCTGAAATTTCATCATCTCATAATTAACCTACGAGAAGATATACATTCTTTATATGATGTTACAGAAGTTTATAGTATAAAGTTGAGAATTGATATTTCTTTTTAATGAACTTCAAAGAATGGTAAATGGTACAGATCTAAAGGTGATAAATTGCTTTTTAGCTTAATTTTTGTGAAAAAATAATTGCATTCATTGACTTCATACTTTTAAAGATTATTTGATTTAAATTAATGATATTGAAGGTCAACCTTGTTTGAAAATATTCGGTTGAAATTCAGAATTTTATCAGAGTTTTATTGGACCGTTGGACTCTCCATGATTTTTTTTGGAACATAATATATTTGAAAAAATATAAACAAGATTCGTCTCTGATAGTTACAGAGGAAAAATTGATAGTTGATAATTGCATTTCATTCCAAGTATTTTTTATCGCTCAATGGAAATAATTTATGTATATCATATTTCTTTTTATGAAAAAAATTAATTACCATGTTATTTAGAAGACACTTCTTGATTTTGTGGAGTTGCTTATATTATGAATTATGTATCCTTGATAATAAGGAAAATAAAGCTTATTATAATTACCGCATGGAAGAGTTTAAGAAGGCACAATCAAGCGGAGTATAGGTTAATGGTTGAAAAAAATAGACCCCATATCAGTGCTATTTTACATTGAACAACTATTGTTTTCTACTTATTTGATAAATCTGGGTTTCAGTTTTCTTTTTGGAGATCAAAAATAGAAAGTTTTTCCTTGCATATACCTCTGAAAAGCAGAAATCCATAATTGAAAACGAAAATACAATGGTATTGTTTGCTATGTCAGGTGGATGAAAACTTTTCGAGTGAACGCTTTTATTATGTTTTGAAAATAATATTAGCAACTTAAGTCATAAAATATCCTTAAAAATCACCCATATTTCTTAAATAAAACGCTACACGAATACATACTTGATCAGATGAAAAACTCATTGTTTTCTTTCCAAAACCACTCAGATTGTTCAACTGTATCACTTCATTAGTATCACTATTATTTTTGTTCGCGAAATAATCCACTGCACTTTTCCTATTTTCAGTCATTTTTTTCCCGTAATTATCGTATAACGCGACCTGTTTGGCCAATTCGTCACTTTTCATCTTATCGTGAACACTGTTGCTGTTATTGTTACTCGGGGTCAAAATAAGATCTCTCTTCAGTTTATTAGCCAGGAAATACGGGTCTAATTTTTCGTTCATCGAAAAAAACAGATTTTCCGGGTATCCACCCGAACTCATGCCCTGAGAATATTGGACGCCACTGGACTCGTTCGAGGAATTGGTGTCTCCTTCGATTTCCATGTGGAAAGGAGATGAGAGCTTCATGAAAATTCAACCGATGACAGTTCTGGAGTACATGCTTTCCGTGTCTCATCAAGAATAAAATCCTTATTCTGATTACGGCAATAGAACCCCTTGGAAGCGCCTCCTTCCAGCCAATGGCGAGAGGGCTGTTTAGTTGACATAAAGGCATACACCCTCTGCTCGCGACCAATCGCAGGAGTGTACATCTCTTCTGTTATATCAGAAATATCGGATTACACAAACAACCTGGCACTTTCAGCTCTACATCTTGAAATATCAATGAATTGTTGAGTGTCTTTTGATGCCGGTGGATGAGATGAGCAGGTCGTATCGTGTTCAGTTGGAATAATAGAATTTTTTTATTTTGGAGTCCTGAAAATTACTAACAACCTTCGAAAATGTCTCAAGCGATCAAAAACTAAATATGCGGTAGGTTTTGCTAGCTGGGTTGTTTCAGTGATACGATCCTTACACGAATTCATGTTATTGTTGAACTTGTTATATTATACTGAATAATGTGAAAGATTGTGTTTCCAACTGCAACTCCAACTGATGTCAATGGATTATATATGAATCATTGAAAAACGGACAGAGTGGTCCAAATTGGACACTTTCGACGGGAAACACAAAGTTTAGCCTACATGCTACAGTCTATGCTAAGATGTCTAGAATATTTAAGACATCTTAGTCTATGCTTTCCTACTGTCAAACAATTTTTATTAAATGCAGTGTGCTCAACAACTTTAGGATGCTTCCTTGAACTGAGTTCTGAACATACTAGAATATTTATCTGCCTTTTAATTCAAAATGCATGAAAATTACTAAAAATATTATATATTAAAGTGTTATTGGGACTCAGATGAACATGCTGAGGCTGCCAATAATCTTTAGGTACTTTGACCGATATCCTCAAAGCAGATAACCGTTTCGGGATATGTTCGCTATTATGAAGACTACAGCAATGCAAATTCTAAAAAAATAAATTCAGAGCGTATAGAGTAGGAAAAAGTTTTTGCCAATGATATTAAGGAAAATGTGATGAAGACCCAAAAATGGACAGAATATCATATGAACTATTTTTAATAGATACCTATAATTCCAACATTTGGCTTTGGAAAATCCACTTATTATAAATGAGACTTAAAACCAAGGCCAATATAGTTTCAATGTATTTTTACAGGTAGGTGTAACGGTCCCTATATCTATGGGGGTAATCTTACGGCAAATCGATATTTGAAAATATTGCGGGAATTTTTTGAACCATTAATGGATGAGTTGCCATTACAACAAAGTGGAGACGTATACTTCAACTAAACGGGGCGCCGTGTCATAACGCACACATCATAACGGCATTTTTAAACAAATTATTTACGGGCAATACGAGGGTTACCTTTTATATTTCGGGATTAGAGAACAAAAACAAATAGGTATTAATAATCGAAAATCGCTTTATTGTTTTTTAAAATATTAATAAAAGATCTATACACTATTTAATTTGTTTGAACCAATTCTCGAAGCTCTTTTGCCATTCTGATTGAGGTATCTCCAAAACATGCATTCCGAACGCATAAACCGCTTCTTCAGGTGTCGAAAAACGTTGGCTTCTCATTTTATTTTTTACGTACGGGAATAAAAAGAAGTCATTCAGTGCAAAGCCAGGACTATACGGCGGATGACTCATCAAATCGATATTTTGAGTTCTCAAAAATGCAGGTGTTTGATCAGATGTGTGAAACCTCGCATTGTCGTGGTGAAGGGTGATCCGTCTTCGGCGGTTGGTTTTACTGATTTCTTGGAAGACAACTGGCAAACAAATAGTTTTGTACCACTCAGAATTGACTGTTCTGCGTTGTTCTAGTGGTATGATTGCGACATGCCCAGTTTTTCCGAAAAAACAGGCGACGATTTGCTAGGAAGTTTTCGTGCGCGAGCAAATATTGTTGGATTTGGCTCATCTTTAAACACCCATACAGTCGACTGCTGTTTACTTTCGGGCTCATACGTCTAAATCAACAATTCATCACCTGTCACGATGTTAAAGACATGCTTTGAATCACCGCGATCGTATTTTTGGAGCATTTCTTTCGACCAATCGACACGAACCGTTTTTTGAGCGATTGACAAATTGTGTGCAATCCAACGTCACATAACGATCTTGCAATATCAGTTGGCGCACAGTATCAATGGATTTCGGAACAAAAACTGATTTTGGACGACCTTTACGAAATTCGAAATTTGAAGTGAACTACGACCTCGGTTGAATTCACTATACCATCGATAAACACCTTGGTCCTTGATGGAACTTCATCGCCAAAAATTGAATTAAGTTCATCGATGCATCGTTGTTGAGTTAATCTATGTCGAAAGTTATAAAAAATAATCACACGAAAATTTTCATGATTTAATTCCATTTTTGGGCGAGATGAATCTTTTGAGTTACTGTAAACAATTCAAACAGCGCTCGTGTGTCAAAACGTTCTGACTACGTATAACCTCAAAAATGTAATTACAATTACATCTACAATAATTCGAAAACAGCAACAAAATGAATATTTTCAAAAAGAAGTAGCAACTATCATATATATTCGAAAAAAAAATTTCATTTCAAACACAAATCTGAAAAAACATAGAGAGATCCATAAGAAAAAATACAAATTTATGTTATAGCTTCGAAACCATATTTTTCAATATAAAACTCGGAACACCATTGGGTGGATTCCTTTCAAAAAAGTGCCTGAAAAATTTAAACATAGAAACTAGAAATAATAAAAATGAAGAAGTTACGCATTTGGATCAGAAATGCACAAAATTGAAACATATCTTGTATCTTTCGGAGATGTCAATAAATCAATGCGCAGTTTTATTTTCTCACGAAAATTCACATCGTAATTACTGAAATTGTCCAATTTGGACCACTCTGTACATATGATGTTTAGGTGAACCAACAACTACAAGTACAAGATATCGACAAATATGAGATACTACATATCCTGCATGTTATTTTCATTTTATTTTTTATACATTTTATATCCAACAGACACATGCCCAATAACACGTGTAAACAATTTGCAAATACTTTGATCTATATCTATTATAATGCCTTAAGCTGTCGTCAGCCGAGGTTGAACAAAGTAAAAAAATAGTTTCTTATCAATAAATACAATTGCTTTCTAAATTGAATAATATTAAAAAAAACATCAATTAAGGGTAAACCATTCAAGTTTCTGCTGATGGAAGTCAGAGAACTATGGAAATGATGTTGAGTGTTGGGAACATTAATCCTAAAAGTTAAAATGTCTCAAAATTACGAAGCTGAACTCGATCAGTAGTGAGTTAAAGTTATATTGGCGAACAACCTAAATTTTATGTTTTTCGTACTTCCGGACCTAAAGTGACAACTTCACTCCCTTGTGACAGGTACTAAAGTGACACATTTAATCCCTCCGGGATTAAATATTGACGAAACTCCCGGAACGATTAAATCACAAACAAACGAATTTAAGGGATATTTTATTGAAAAGTACAATTAATTAGAATGGTAATTAACGTTAATATTCAAATTAATATTGTGACAGTTCGTCATATTGACCAGTCTTTCCTGGGTTAATGCAGCAGGTAACTGACGAGTAACAGATAGGTCCTTATCATATTGGTGTTTGTTTCGAAGATCCTGCGGAAACAGGAAGCGAAAATGAGGACTGTGGCATAACTATAGTGGACGAATCGGCGACTTGACCAAATATTTTATCTGAAATTTTTTGTTTATTTTTAATAGACGATTCAATATATCCCTCGGCCACGTTGGAGGATTTCCATCCTCCATGTCTCTTCAGCACGTCTATTGTTGCTCCCGAATCAGCGAACAAAGACGCAGATGTGCGTCTAAAACAATGTCCCGTATAAGACGTCGCATTTTCTAATTTCAAGAAAGCTGCTATATGCCGTGGAAATGTACCAAACATGTTTTTTCCTACTACTCGCGTAGTACATTCTTTGTTGATGTATTGATAAAAAAATTTTGAATGAGGTGTCCCTGTCTTTCGCAATGCCACATATTTTCGAAATATCGCCACAAAACTGATGGCACTGTTTTCTGAATTTTTGATCACAAAATTTCGGTCAATTTTATTTTTGGTGTTTCTAATCGCAATTAGGAAGGAATCGCCCAAATCTCTCACATCGTCGATTTCTAAATCAACCAACTCTTTTCCACGATAAGCTCCCGCAACGCCCAAAATAAGTGCAACCTACAAAAAAATTGATTTCTTAAAATTTCTGAATATAAATACATTTCCAAATTTACCTTAAGCATTAAATATTTATCATCCGGAGCCTCCCGTAAGAACTGATCTACCTGCTCAGACGTGAGAATTCTTGACTTCTTTGGCTGAAATCCCTCATTTCTTCTCTTCAAAAAAGCTAATAATTTTGGAAATTTACTTATATCAATATCTTCTCTAATGTTATAACCGATTTCAGCATTGAGTAATGTGCCCAGAGAGTTGAGACAAAAACCGCTGTGGTTTATCATTGAAGTAGATTAACAGCGCATTTTCAGTAGGTTGTCTCACATTTTTAAGCGGCACCACTTTTTAAAAGCATCGTACTGCTGCTCGTATAGTTTTCTAGATTTCGGTGGTAACAATTCTTCACCTACTTCGGCTGCTCTTTTATCAATATCAGATACACCTTCTTCACTCATGATACCAATAATTATCAATAACAATGTTTCTTTACAATGACACTAGTAATGACAATGTTTCTAAATTATAATTGTCACAACGCAATGTTACTATGGTAACTTATTTTAAAGACAGTTTATTAAACGAGTTGAAGAGAGAAAAACTGATTGAAATTATTGAAATAATTAATAAAATCATACCGGAAGTATATAAAAGTATTGAAGTATATACCTTTCAGACTGAAGTACATTTAATCCTTCAGGTAAATTATGACTTTACCTTCAGGATTAAATGTACTACTTCAGTCCCGCGGTATATAATATACTATTTTGTAGCACAAAAACTTCAAAAAATTTGTTTTGGATATATTCTAACGCCATATTGTATTTTTCGTGAGAAGAATTCCATACTAAAGCATGGTATTCAAGTTGCGTACGTACTAAACTGAAATATACAGACTAAATAGTTATGAAATTCATGCTCATCTCTTTGGAAGTTATCAATCAACATTAGGGACTACAGAACAAATATTCCTTATTTTTAATTCAAATATGCGTTAATGATATCAATTCTGCACAGCACAAATTGTCCAAATAATTCAAATTTTTCAAGTGGTTCCATTGCTTTGACTTTGCTAAACACCTAACACCTTAAACTTTCAATATTTTCTCTATTATACGAACATCTTTTGTACATGCTGGATAATGAAAATAGCTTACCTACGAAATCAGTATTACAGTAGCTAAGCTCGAGATATCTGAACGATTTTATGGAGTATCTCGATTTTTTCTGATTGAACTTTCAGTTTTTGGAGTCCTCAAAGGCCTTTTGTAACTATAGAATATTCTCTTCATTGTTGACTCTTTTATTTCCTAATGAAAACTTCTTGATTTTCACTTTATTAATGAAATGCCAATATGTTTCCTTGAGTATGTAAGTATATGAATTTCACTGATTTTTCTACGCAACGACCTACACCATCTCTATGGATTTTTTTAACCTTTAAAGGGTCGTCTGATTTATGTGAAAAAATTTATTACATTTTTACTTTCTGTTACTAATAATTCAATAAATCAATATTGATGATTTGATGGATTAACTGTCATATCCTCTGTCATTTCTGAATGAGATTTCTTAACAAAAAAATATCACAGCAAATGTGTATACAACAGTACAGTTTTACCAGAGAGTTCTACGGGGAATATTCTATCAAAGTCTTTTGTGATGGTCTGCGGAAATCCTCTGAGATATCGAGTATTTTTATATTTTATATTTTTCTCTTCTGACGATTGTGCTTATATATAATTGCCTTTTGATGGGAAAACCACCCTTAAAGCCCAGCTTGGCTCCAAAAATGTTATCCGGACTCGGTCCCATCGAACACCACCATAGATGACAAAAGATCAAGATTGTATAGTCATATTAAGAAAGCTATGAACGGATAGATATAATAAGTAAGGTTACGGAATATAAATTTTGAAACGGATAAGAGATTCAAAACTGTCAGTTTCTTCCTGGGGAAAAATCAATCAGTAATGAACTGTGCAATGGTAGCCATACTTTAATTGAGTCATAATAATATTGTCTGATAGCCGGGAAAAAATTTATGCTGTCGTTAAACTGGGTATAGCAAGGGGTTGCAAAAATATAACCGAACTAGTCTATCATATGATAAATTTTAACGAAACTTAATTGCACATTCGGTTACTGCAATGCGGTGATTTATCTCCGTGAAACGGCGATATCCTGTTACATCTGTCCTATAATTAGCTCCACAGGGAGAGGCAATCATTTCAATTAGGAATTCCACCCTATGTGTTTCTGAGAGCAGTCCTGACTACCGAAGCCAAAGGCGATCAGGGTAGTTGCAGAACAAATTCAAAGAACAGGTGTTTAATTAACCTTTCAATGATATCATTTCAACTGAGGGAGTGAATCAGGATGCTAGGTGGAAAAAATTGATTAGTATATGCATGATGATTCGTCTCTGAACATGCAATAATAACCATTGCTTATTCTTTGAGCTACAGGTAAAATTTAATTTTTATAATAACGAGGCATGGGAAACAATGGGCCAAGCCCATTCACCTAATTTTTAAAACAAATATCGTCTACAAAATTTTAAACAAAATATACATACACAAAAACAAGTTAAGACAACGTTCTTACTGGGCCAGTGATACATTGAAACGATCTAAGTTAATGTATAGGGCCCTTTATGAGAGTTAATCAATCTATAAATGGGAGCAAATGTCGAAATCAATATTAAGTGAAATATGAAATTAAGTTGTGTATTGAAATGAACACATTCGATATTTTACAAAATATTTACTTTCAACAATAATCCTGTAATTGAACGAACTTTGGGTTCGTTTGAAAATGGTGATTACGAACCTGAACCTGAACTGTTATTCAATATCCTCCGTTAAAATATAAGAGCAGAAAAGTCTTGAACATGATTCATTGGAAAAATTAAAAAATATATCAAATTATGTTCATTTGAGTTCTTTAGCTTTTTTCGAATTATGTCTTATTTAGATCATTACTAGCACCATTGAAAATTTTTGTATGATGCCTATACTAGCTGTTCCCCACTGACAAGTCTTCAACTTTTGTGGGTTATCATTTGATTATTGAAGTGTATTAGACATTATATACAATTTTATTTAATTAACTTTGTTTCATATGATATATTTTTTATTTTCCTTTTATTAACTTTTTTTTATTATAGTTGAATGCATCGACTGCTTCGGTCATTAGCCTTGTACAATAGTACATTGTACAATAGTGGCATGAGGATTTTCATCAGCCCATACATGAGAGTTATGTAAATTTACAATACCATTTGTCGTGAACCCTGCTTCATCGGTAAAAAGAATAGTGTTAATGAAGTTTGCTAATTTTCTCGCCCCAGCATCAATACTTGTCTTCCCAAAACTTCCTAAAAATTATTAAAGAAAGTCAATAATGTTACCTTACTTACAGAGAATCGCCCACCGGACTCTCTTAGTCTTTGGTCAAGTTGCTGAAATGATTTCACATTTGGAATATTGCGATTAGGATGTCTTTCTTCATACAACCTTATTGCTTCATAAGCATTGCAAGATGCAAGACCTACTGCATATCTCCATACGCACTAAATGTGTATCCCAATATCAATTTGAATTTACCAAGATATTCAAACTTCAATAAATTATCAACGTGTCAACCAAATTTGAAATTTCAATGCAAGATATTTATTTCATAGGTACCATAGTAACGTTTGTAAAAACAGTGCGTTTTTTAATACTGATAAAAATGTCATTTTGATAAATATAAAACATTAATTCATTCAATTTTTTTCTCGAAAACGGTAAATTTTATCGACAATGAACAGGAGTACCTTTTCTTTAGCCTAATTTTCAAAGTATTCAAAATTATTTTTCAACTCCTAATCATACAGGATGTTCAAAATGTAAGCAATAAAATGTACAACTCAGACCTCCCTGATAAACTAAACAGGCTAATTATGTTTTAAGGCAGTATTTTGAGAGGTCCTTACTACTGTTTATCGTATTATATTTTCATTATTATCAATTATATTTGTGGTTTAAATGTTATTCAAGAAAAATTGATTGTCAGCGGTGTCCTTTAGGAGGCCGTAGCGGGGGTCAGCTAGGAAAAAATTTATTTATTTATTTTTTAATGTTCTATCTGAGTCCGAGAGATCTTCCACATTTTCCCGGACTTTAAGTTCAGACCAGGCACTGAAGAAAGCAGTTCCCGAAACGTATGCTGTTAGCTTGATAATTAAGTTTTAAAAATAACTGAAAAGCCAATCTTTCTTTGAACATTAAAATAAATAATCATTAAAAGATTTATAATAACTCTTATATATTTTTTTAGCATTCGTTCCAACATTTTTGTTCACATACATGAACCATTTACAACAAGATGATATATCCCATTCACCAAAATAGAATCTACGAGATTTCCTCCTAAGGTGTGAGGAGTCAGATATCGCTTCCGTAAAAAAATCCCATCAGACAGCTTCCTCAACACATGTAAAAAGCGACGCGCAAAACGATATTGAAATATTACAGGCCATAAATTTCGTGAAAAAAAAAAGAAAAAAACTTAATAGACCTTCGGAATTCCATACTCGGGAATACAATATTTTGTCGCCTAAAACTAGCAGAAAGCGTTCGAAAATCAAATGGACCGACACTCCTTCAAGGGTCGTAAATTACACAAAATTTATTACCCACCAATTATATTCGAGGATCGGGGTCAAAAAGTCTCTCACCCATGTTGACTTGATCGATTTTTTAAGAACCAATTTAAGCGAGTCCGAAGGTATGCAGAAATAAAAAAAATGGGGCACATATGTTGCGCCCTATACGAATAGCCATATTGAATTTCATTATTATAACCTACGCTGCCAGTACGATACGCCTTGCCTTATTGCCTCGTTCCGCTGATCGGAAAACAAAACTTTTCTCGTCAATCGAACTAACAAAATATACGCAGGTTTATACAGGGTGAGTCTTTGGCGACTATACCTACTTCATCTTCATGGCATGGGTTCATTATGAGAAACTGTAGAGAATTCAGGAATATACAACCCTTGAAGGTTTTATATAATTCTTTCGTTCGGTCTAAATTGGAATACGCCAGTATAGTATGGCATCCTATATATGAATGTCATAAAAAAGAGTTGAGAAAATTCCTCAAGTATTTGATATCCCAGATTGACGGAGTTATCCTCCTAGAGGAAGTGATAATAATTATCTTAATCAGCGACTGAATTATTCAAGTTTAAGTCTAAGAACTGTAGGATCAGTTTTGTTTTTGTACAAAATGCTAAATGATAAAATCGACCGTGCTGAAATTCTCAGCAAATTAAATTTCAACATACCATGTTCCAATACATGAAATGATGCAGGTTTTAAATGTGAAAGAGCTAGAACGAATTTCCTGCGAAAGGCTCCAATAAATGTAATGTGTAATAGCTTCAATGTTATCTGTACCTGTTGTAATATTTTTTCGAGTTCTCAACAAAATTTTATGAAAATTGCACTTGAACATCTGACCGACGCATAGTTAAAATTTTGATAAATACCTTTGTGCAATATATGTGTGTATATCTAATATTTATGATGTAATTATTCTTTATAGTTAGTTACATTTATATGCCTGTAGGGTGAACTTGTCCAGTAAAAGGATTTTCTGTTGGACAATAAAGCTATTATTATTATTATTATTATTTATATTCCGAAATCAAGAGAAACGATTTTCGAATACGCAATTTTCAAATTCGATAAATGTCATTGAAGAAATCGAAGTAAGGAACATCAAACTTGGCAGAACTTTGTCTAAATTTCATAACTTTTTAAAGACGAACAATAGGCTCCATCGAGACTTGGCTAGTTTTTTACAGAATGTTTTTAGAGGATACAAAATTTCCCAATTAACGTATTCCCGAAAAATTTAAAGTAATCTAATGTTTTATCAAACAAAAATTAAGCTGAAACTCCTGGAAATTGAGATTTAATATAAAGCAAAACAGGACCGGCTTGAGAACTTGACATGGTATGAGAATTTTTAATTATTATAAGATGGGATGAACCACACAATGACTGATTTCAAGGAAGGAATGAATGAATTCTTTGCAATTTTCCTCTGCATCATAAGTTCATGTAAAGTTTTGAAATAAATGAAAATCAACAATTAAAAAATAAATTATATTTCAGATAGAGACTATTAATTGATAATTATTGATACCTAATTATTTTTGAAGTTTTTATAATCATTAATGATGCAACGAAAATGCTCGTACATAAAAGGGAGATAATAATACTTTGTTGGTCCTGTCAGACATTCAACAATGTATAGGATAAGTCACAAAAAAATGAAATGAAATACAATTTACATCAATAAGAACACCAGTGGAATCATATGAGAGTAACAGAGAGGTATTCCTCAATACTATAGTATATATATATTCTTTGGGAACTTTTGGCTTACAATTACTATAGTAAGAACCCTGAATCAACGACTTGGCTTCTTTCTTGAATTTTCTCAGATTCAATGATCTGATTTTATTAGGAAAATGATTGTAAAGCTTCGCTTTTACATAAAAAGGTGTTGATTCGTACTTTGTTGTATGATGTCTAGAAATACATAAATCAATTCCATGCCTGGTTTCATAATTGTGAAAATCTGAATATTTTTTTAAATATTGTATATTTTGATGAATATACAATTAACAGTTCGATTATCAGTCGTGATATGGCATAAAAAGCTTTGTTCAATTTTTTACAATTTAATTAGTCCACGTAAGGTTGTTATCAACAAATGCCAAGGAATTTTAAACAATTGGTGGACTCAAGATACCCCTCGGATTGGTGAAAGAGTAAAGAATAATTAGACTGAGTTGTAGGATTCAGAACTTGAGAATGTGAGTTTTGGTCATATTTATAATTAGGTTGTTACGATGACACCAATCTTTGAAAGATTAGATTACAGACTCGCACCTCATCTTCAGCTCCTGCAGACTGCCTGCCCTAATTGCAATCGAGTTGTCGTCAGCGAAGAGTATCAGGATGCAGGATAAAATGTGGTCAGGTAAATCGTTCACAAATAGGATAAACAAAAGAGGTCCAAGAACCGAACCTTGAGGAACTCCAAAGTTAGTATCGTATTCATTGGAATCATTAAGACGGACGTAAATTTTCCGATTACTCAGAAAGTTTTTTATCCAATCAAGAAAAATTCCTCTAAAACCCAATTCATACAGCTTTTCCAACATAAATTTATGCAGCAAAGTATCGAACGCTCTAGAAAGATCCAAGGATATCTCCGCCACGTGAACACCTTCATCCATAGAATACATGAACTCCAGAAACTCACAGCAAGCGGTCTGGGTTGATCTTCCGCTTCTAAAGCTGACAACTTGAAAGAATTGAAAATTTTTCAAGGTAATTGTATACTCTTCTGTTGATTACTTTTTCAAATATCTCAGACAACTGGCTGAGGATGGAAATAGGGCGGTAATTAGCAATTAGCATCCTTCTTGTGAATTGGTATAATCTTTGTTACATTAAGAATAGATGGAAAGATGCCTGTCGAAAAATTAATTGATGAGAAATGCTATATGGTCGGATATCAATAGGTACAGCAGTTTCAATATTTTCGGAGAAATCATATCCGGACCCACGCTGCCGTCAGATTTTAGGTTGCGAATGAAGCATGAAATCTCATTGGATGTTACTGGGAAGAAGAAAAAATTGTAAGGCATGCAGACTGCCAGCCCTAATTGCAATCGAGGTTCGTCAGCGAAGAGTCTCAAGATGCTGAATAAAATGTGGCCAGGCACCATTTTCCAGACGGCCTTGTTCGAATTTGCCGTTTTCAATAGAAAGTTCTTGTTGAATTCTAGTTTGGAGCGATAGCATCTTCCTTTATTCTTTAATGCAGCACTCATATGTCAGAGTCATAATAGTATATTCTAAAACAAGTTGCAGAATGGGCACCTATTCCAACACGAATGCGACGAAGGAGCTTGTTTTTGAACGCATGAGTGTTGGAATTGCCTTCTGCAACGAGTATTAGACGATATTTTCTCTATTTCAGTCAAGAATTGTGAGAAATTAATTGGAATTCAATGAAAAATTCTGATTATACCTCCTAGTGCCTTTTGTATTTTATTTTCGCTGTTGGCATGACTGATACGAAAATTGACATGCAAAGAACTCGTGTTGACATTCGAAAGGAAAGGATGTCAGTGTTGTCAACCACAAAACGAAAAAAATAACTAAAAACAATGCTGTAATGAGTTCATTACAGTACCGTTTTTAGTACTGTAATGAACTCATTACGTCACTGAAATAGAGAAAATAATAGTAATAGGTGGATTTGTTTTTCGTTATGTTTCCGTCGATTTATTTGAGTAATCCAGATGGCAAGCGTAAGAGGGGTAGTATTAAAATGAAACGACTCCATAAGTGTTTCAGTAGAAAACAAATTTACATATGACTAAAAATTTCATGAAAAGTTTCCTGTTTCGAGACTCCATGTCAATCTACATGGTGAAATAACTTTTTAGGCAGTTCTTTAGCATGTTATATGAAACTCACAGAAGTATCAAGTTTTATTTCATTCTGATTTTTTTCGAAATACGTCTAACAGTTATTTTTTTAAGTACCTACATTTCAGATCATGTTAGAAATGGAATATTTTCAGAGTAATTATTTCCAAAATTTCACCTTGTATAATTGAAAATAGACAAAATGTTCAATTAAAAAAAAGGACCATCGATCATGGCAGACTTGCGAGAATCACCCTGAACATTTTTATTTGATCAAGCCATTGGTAGAAATATACTGGTATGATCTTTAAATTTCATATTTTCGTTCGTATCCGCGCATCTCATCTGTGACGTCACCCGAGTCGCAAAACATTGAACAATTCTTGGTTTTGAGGTTAAATGTCATGTTTCCTCGGCCCCCCTGGATCCACCTCTGTATTGAACTATTCCTTCAGATTCACATCAGCATTTTCCATTGTTATTTGAGACTTCCTCGTATACAGAAGCCCTCGTTGTTATCATAAACACGAACTCACGAGATAAATACAAAACTCATCTGGATTAATTTATTGTAATGCTATTGATACAGCTCCATACCATACACGTGCACTAGAAATATTTGCTTAATAGCATCTCCGAAGACGTCACTATGTAAGGAGTGTAGTTACGGCACCAAATAGCCGCTAAAAAATTTGAAATGCATTGACGTGATCTCAGGAGCTTTTGCGCGTGTTCGAACTTTTTGGGATCTCCCTTGATGGCTTGTCCTTAAGTAAATGATGTAATAATTATATCTTCTGAAGGAAGAAAGCTGCGACAATGAAATTTGAGAATATGTAAAATATTAACATATAAAATATGCACAAATTTTTGTTTTTATACGTCGAATATCTTATGAGATATAAAGTATAAAAAAAAAAATTGTTGGGAATTTAAAAGATAAACTAAGCAGTCGATTTCTGGGAAATTATAAGTTTATTTGTTTCAACCCAATTGAAATATCTATCAAGTTTGACTCTGTATTCTTAATCAAGAAGTTCAGCCCAATCGATTAAGACCATTTTCGGCTCAATATTCGAAAATAACAAACAATTAAGCAAAAAATTATATTTATTGTACATATTTGTGCGCTTGTTCCTGGTAAAAAATCAATTAGCCCAAATTTTTGTACCGAAGATGGTTTCAATCGATTGGGTTCGACTTCCTGAAAAAGAATCTTTTAATGATTGTGTAACATTCATTGTGGCGGTTGTTTTATTCTGGCTTTGTTCCAGAGTACTGGAAAAGAATTTTTTAATGAAATTTTTTTTTCAGTATATGTAGCTAAAATTTCATATTTAAATCTCCAGGTCCCATGAATAACATTTAAAAAAATTTAAATGGCATAGATTAGTAGTTGCTGGAGGGATGGATATACTGCAAACAATAGAGTGTACTTCAAAAGGAGATTCGCTAAAAAGAACAACATAACTGCATTGTTGAACAGATCACCTCATGATGTTAGTTGTTTCAGTTCAAAATCGAGAATTCCCACCATAATGAACTTGGAAAACATATTTCAGAATTATTGAGCCAAGTGAAATTCATTTCAATGACATTAAGGTAGACAAGACGATATAAATATTATTTTAGATCAACCTTTAGCTGAGAAAATTTTAATTCATAAAGAACTCAATATTTGTTCAGGTCGATTGCTAAAGCAAGTCAAAATTCGAGAGCAATCAGAAATATTTTATTCAGAGTAAACCAAGTTTTCAGAATAAAAGAACACTGGGTGTAGAATAACTCACAATAAAAAACTGTAAATAAAATATTTATTCACACTTATGCATTTTCAATTGGATGAAAAAAGCAGAACACTCAATAGTCCTATTATCTAAACAATTTTATACAACAGAAAATTTTTTCAACTTCACGATTCCAAATAACTATATACCAATTCCTTTATTGAATGATGGAAGTATTGTCAGTATAAATTACAACATATGTGGATTCATTGAGAAAGAATAAAAGGCAAACTAATAACTTATTGTTTATTTTTTACAATTACTATAAAGTATTATTTATAAATCTGAAATGAATCGACTCATTAAAATGAAATTTGCTCCTAACTTATAGTTGAATTAGAACACTAATGAAGTATCACACTTGGGAAGTGTCAATTATTTTCACCATAAGTTTCAATTTGCTTTCAATTATTTCAACGATGCGCCAAAAATTCAATATACGAGATCGCAGTTTTTTTGATCAACATTCGTACCTTTCGATAATTACCTTCAATTTCACAAATTGTACACTGAAAACACTTTTTAGTTTATGAGATATTGACTTGAAATTTACATTGAGAACTGAAATTTAGTAATCTCAGAAATTCATTGTCTTCTATTATTTCACACCACGATGTTTTAATTGCTTTCTTGAAGAAATTCAACTGGGCTCATTTAAGTCTTGATCACTACGAGTGTTGGGGGGAAGGTTCATTGGTGGAAATTTCGCTGGGTTCATTCATGAGCAGTCACAGTTTCAGTTCATTTGCTATCTTGCTCGCAATATTCTTAAAGCCAATACTTGTACCTGTTGAAATTCAAGGATTAATCAGAACACCAAATAGCACAGCAGAATATTAATGATAATAAAATATAAATATCGACTCAAAATGTCATATTTCTGAAGAGATGTTTACATTTTTATCAAATTGTACAAGATCCAACAGTTTACCTCGCTTAAAGCAGGGTTGCTCTCTACATTTTTGATCTTACAGTGAAAACAACAAAAATTTCAATAAAACATCGCCTAATTGCTTTCTAAAATATCTACCTTTAGTATTAATACACGTTTGCATACATTAAAACCATTTGTCAAAGAAATTTTGTTACACCAGTAGATCCCAAACATGGCTTTTGAAGGCCCCAAAAGCTTCTTTGGGCATTGAAGATATTTGACCTCACAATTTATCTGTGATTTCTGGACATTAAAAAAATCATACGGTGCTAGATCAACTGGATGACCTATCAATTCGATTTTTTTGGAGTGATTTCTGTAGTCATAAAAACCATCCGAAAAACCAAATAAAATTGTAGGTCCTGTATCTCAGAAACGAAGCCCTTGCGGACTCAAGTTCATGCGAACTTTTCATCATAAAATAACCCAAATATTCAGCCCTTACTGTTTGTAAAAGCACTCAATTGACACCATCTATAAATAAAAATTGTAAGCTTTTTTAAAAACTAATGAGATAGAAGATAACGTTTGTAGCACGAACAAGAGATGGTCGTTATTGGCGAAATAATAATTCTACACGAGTTCCATCATAAAAAAGTTTAAGATGGCGGCAACAGATTAAATCTGGCAAAACTTATGGTTGCGAAGTTCAGAAATATAGAGAACCACCTTAAGCTTAAGGAAAACATGTGATGACCCTATTCACAAAATTTTGTGATAAGAAACAAAAGGCGATAATATCTGAGAATTAGATATTCTTGAACTGCATAAAAAAAAACAGAATTTTCTTGCATGAAGTCAAAAAATAAATAATTGAATCATACTCAAGTGAAGAGTTAGAACAAACGTAAAACAAATGTCATGCATATCTTCTTTAGTTCATACAAATACAACTGAAATTATATACACAAATGTGTGAATGTAATAAAGATTTGTTGATTCAAGTGAGACAAAAAATCTTCAATAAAACTTCCAAATCAAGATGAAACCTAATAGAACTCTTTTAGTCAATAAAAATAAAAAAGTCGTTTCACCTTGAGCTACTTCAGAATGTGAATTACCTGAAATTCTCTTGAAGCGCACACCGTTCAAAGATAATCTGGGCAGCTTGCAAACTTCTATTTCCCACTGCACCAAACTATCAGTATTGGGATCACCATGAACACACAATAACAAAAAGCGTTCACGCTGATCATAATCACAATTGTTGGCATCCAAGACTTTTCTGATTTCTTGCATTATTTCAGATGGATCTCTACTAGAGGTGGTCTTCATAGACCATGTGAAACGAAGAGAGCGCGGTTTTACATGATCTTCGTTTTGGGTGCTCCTGAAATAGAAAATTATACTCAACACATTTCAAAAGGATAATAGCACAATCGTTATGTTGTCTTTCAGTCTTATCCAGTCAAATGTGTTGTATGTCCAAGTAAGCACAATCGGAGATTTCATAAAATATACACATTGCCAGAACGCCTTGTCCCCTTATCTTTTCTTTGAGAAAATGAACCGAGTAACATAATTATAAAAATAATAAATTTGGACAATACGACAAATACAAATGGTTGAATTCAATATAAAGACGAAGAAGAAAAACATACAAACAAATCGAACATGCATAGCTACTTGGTGTGTGTTGGCCTTGATTAGTAAGAAGTTAATCTTAATCTGCCTGTGCATGGAAATGATAAATCAAATGGACTCGATACTTGTCGAACATTATACCACATTTGCTCAATGGGATGCATTTGAGGTGAATTTTCCGGCAACTGTAGTCTTTCAATATATCCAATGCATGTTTTTTTTTTCTTCATAAATGATGAGGACCACTATTTTCACCCATATCAATGAATTTAGCACTTCACCAGGGAGAAATCCATGATACCGTTTGAAACGTTATAATTTTTTGGGTGTAGGATTGTAAATTCTCTGGCAATATTAGTCTTCATCCCAACTCTCTTCAATATTGAAAATCAATACTAAACCAACCATGTTTTTTCTGCAAAATGGACTTTTCATCACTGATGTAAGTATCAGTCAGTATGCTCCTGTCTTGAATGTAGTCCAGAGGTCATTGTAACCTAGGGAATTATAATGGCGTCCAGGATGTGTAGAAAGTATCTACCATGTTGCAATGAAGAATCTAACAACTTCTTCAACATTGGGAATAGTCTTGAATTATTATTTGGGCAATAACCATCATCTCTCAGTGTTCTTCTTAGCAATGTTTTGACAAACCTCTTCTGTTGTTTTCAAGGCAAAAAAAAATAGCTTTTGAAAAAGCTGACAATATAAATTTTTTCAATTTTCACTAATAAATGTCAAATAGACAGAACTCAGGAAACTAGATCAAATTTGTACTAATCTTTGGTTTGGAGACTTCTTCAAATTACTTTGAACAGTTGGTCTCCAAACTTCTGGCAACTCAATCGATGGTGCACTTATGGGATTAAAAGGGATATTTAAAAAATGCTGCTGCCCCATTTTTTTCTTCTTGTAGGTTTCGCTTCATTTTATCGGATGATTTTCATCCACAGCATGTTGGACCAACTAGGATCTCTGTCTAAAGCTTGAGAAAGCTTTTGATGTTCTTTTATTCTCACTTTCGAGTGTTGTTTCTCTGATATAAGAACATATAAAAGAAGATCAGAAGCATTTTCAAGTGTTAGACACCGATATATCCAAGTTGGTCCAACATGCTGTGGATAAAAATCATCTGGTAAAATCGAACGATACATCTATCATATCCAAAGAAGAGACGCATACAAGATGAAAAATCAAATCATTTAAAAATATGGCTTTTTATTCCGTAAATGCACCATCAATCAAGATACAAAAAGTGTGGAGGCCAATTGTTTGATCTAGTTTTCGGAGTTCTTTAAATTTGACACTTATTAGTGAAAATTTAAAAATTTAATAATATTTCCAGCTATTTTAAAATTAAATTTTATGCCTAAAAAGAGACAGAAGATGTCTATCAAAACGTTGAAAATAAGAACAATTACAGATGATGGTTACTGCCCAGATAATACTTCTACACACAAGTTCCATCATTGCAAATTTCTCATCAACAATTGGGAATACATTTATAACTAAGTTAACTTCTAAGATAACTAATATCTGCGAACGAAATAATAAAATGGAGAAGAAACCACCCATCTTATTAAAGGGGTTCAAAGACTTTGACTATGTGTATATATGAAAACCCTTACTAAAAAGCACAATTTCATATTTGAGTACGTTAACAGAAATAGCAAAAATTCTAAAAAAATATATATTGATTCAATACGTGAATGTTGGCTAGTAACACTGTTCAGTCAATTTTTATTTTCTATATATTTTTGGTGTCAAATTTGTGTTTATCTGAACTGGTATTAATATAAAAAAAAATACCTATAGTTCTTCACTGCAGATGCATGCATTTGCACGTATCCCTTTAATAAATGTTGATGCAACATATGGTCACAAAAGATCTACTCAAATTTAGATCATTATTATAAAAAATCATCTCGATTAATCAATACTAATTGATTCATCCAAATGAAATGAACTTACAATACGGAGCATTAGTGTGACGTCACATCATGCTCGTAACCATAGTTACGGGATCCAAACAAATTATTCTTGAGGAGTTTATAATATATCTCAATTGATATTTAATTGAAATTGTGTATGTAACTTATCCTCAAAACAATTTTTCATTCTTAGAAATGCCTGTCAAATGGAAAATACTGGGCAATCTAAATTAAAACTGAGTTGTTTGGATCCCGTAACCATAGTTACGTGCAGATGTGACGTCACCACTAATGCCCCGTATTATATAACAAAAGCATAGATATATGAATCAATTCCAGAAAAGTGTGATAAATTCAATAAAGATATTTTCAAATCTACTTAATGTTAGAATAATCAAGCGGTATGGGATGCGCTATAAAAGTACACAATAACACATGGTAACGATAAATGAAAAGGGGCACATAAATTAAGTGGATAATACAGTTTATTCAAGCTAGGAATAAATAACGAAATGTACAATTATGATCACAGCACTTTAAGACATAACAACAGCAACAACACAGATTTTTATGAACAATAACAAATTCTTTAGTATTGTTGTACTCAAGAAATCAGTAATTGAAGAATTAATGTAAAATTTACAAAATTTATTGATAAATATTTAAAATGCTGAATTATCTTTTCACATCAAATAATAATCAGAATAAAAGAGCATTGATATTCCTTTTTTACGATTCAGAGAATATGAAATTTAGATAACCATAAACCATTCTACTCATGCAAATTATTGGTAGGGATTTCCTGCATCGAACTGTGTTAATTTGGCTAAAATTAGTTGACTGAGATTATAATAGGAACTAGATCATTTTTTGGGAACCAAAGTATTTCTTTTTTCTTCTTAACTAAGACCTCCAAAATTCAAACTTAAATCATTCATGTTCACGAATATCTTCTGGTATGACATCCTCTGCTAACCTTAGGCGTTGAAGTCTTCGTACTCTACAAAATATTGATATTGTTACCAAGATATGAATTTCAGATATTTTTTTCCAGAAAAATTACAGCAAAAACTCTGATATCGAGTAAGCTCCTTCATTATTTACAGTTTTTCTTAGGATATATAAAGCACTCACTTCTTCATCGAAATATACAATGACCGTGGTGAATGGGCGCAGTTGGCAGATGTTTAGTTGTCAAATTTTTCGGAAGATTATTGTTAAACTACACAATTTAATATTCCTTCAGCCTCTATATTTGTATACAGGAAAGAAAGTACCTGTTTTGCACGTTATGAATATGGAATCACTGCTATTGAAGTCAGTAAATTCCGATAATGATAAAAAAAAAAAAAAATACCTGACAACACATAAAGAACGTTGAAATATAAGGCAAATCATGAAGGTGTACCTTATCGTAAGTTTCAATAATTGTGGCTCAATTTGAAAACATTAAACTGGGAGGCGAATATGAACTACACCAATTTGCGAATGAAGTTTTTACTAATGTGAGACACCAAACGTCTCAAACATATACTTGGTCTTTTTGAGTATTTGATTTAAAACGAACTTTATGTGTAACTGAAAGTTATGGCTAATTCATATTGCACGGAACATAACCATAATGTTGAAATATTATGGTATTTATAGAGTTTTACACATTTTAGGATGATTATGAACATAATAAAATGTATTATCGAATTTATTGTAAGTGCATCACTGCTCTTGTCAAGTTTTCATAATTTATAAATAACGTGAAGAGACTGGGAATTAATCTTTCCATTCTATCAATTACAATTCTGTTTTGTTAGTTATAATTTATTAACCTTTTTAACATTTCACGTATACCATATAACATTTCAATTACTTTTCCAAAATTCCATAACATCCAAAACAGTTACTGTTTTATTACAAATCAAGCATAGGTTCAGTTTTTACAGAAAATAGAACATATATTATTAGGAAACCCCATGCTATGAGTAGTGAGAAAAAAAGAAGTAGCTTTAATACAAAATTTACTTACCCAACTGTATTAGGTAAAGGTGAAACGCCATGTTTAGCCTGCTGACCTGGTTCTAGAGCCCTAGAATAAAAAAAAAAAAGATTGAACTCCATTCATGGATTCTGAGATTGTTATTACTTTTGATAATCTACAATTCCAGATTAAAATTAGGAAATTTTAGTTATATTCAAATATATTAACATTATAATTAATTCGCATGGCAAATATATAAGATCTCATTACAAACTGAAAGAAGGCCTGAATATCAGAACCTTAAAATAAAAAACATTGTTGAAATGATCAAGAGTTTTGACCGGTTATTAAAATTATTCATTTAATACATCAATTGGTGCATAAGACCATGTAAACTACCGGCTTTGATGTATTAATAATTATCCCTTACAAACATTATCATTATTTCATGAATGGATTATATTTGCTAATAGTTCATTATTCTTTTCTCAAATTAGTGAAGAAAGAACAATTTATTTGACATTGGATTTCACCCATCCAACGATTATTATTTAATGATAATGAAAATTTTCTATCCAAGATTTCAAACAATCAAAATAATCTCTTGCAATATCTGATTTGCCATAATCTTATCTTGTATAATCTTCAATAAGCGATTCAATATTTGGAAACAGAAAGTCAGTTTTCATTTCAACCAGTTTTAGATAATATAAAAATTGGGTCGAAGTACTAGGTAAGTAAAAATTATTCAATAAAATTAATAATAACAAAATGAGTATGCAAAAGAGATTATTGCAAAATTAAATGCAGAAGTTGATTTTTTCTCAATTTTTTTTCAGAGATAAGCAACTTGCAATGAAAATGGAATAAACTATTAAACTACGTCTACTTACAAACCTCCTTATACATTTTTTTCAGGGTCTAAGGAGATTGTAGTAAGCATAAAATGATGTAGAATTATTAAAACAAATTTTTTAGGTATATGTTATTATTCAGAACAGTCAGTACTCAGCTTGAAAGATGATTGATAAAAGAAATGATAAATTATTCCAACTAATTATGCATCTGCCTAGAGGACTTCCAATGAAATGACTGAACCGAACACATGGGGTGTACCTAGAGTTTTTTCTTGTGGGAATACTGGAAGGTCAATGCCAAACAAGAGAGAAATGGATAAAGGATTCTTCACCAAAACCTTCAATTAATTATGAAGAAATTTAAACCAAATTTCAATTATCACATAAAAATCTGGACTTTGAAAATTTTTGCTCATTGCACTGTGATAAGATAAGTGGATCGCCAAGTGGTTTATTACTGAATCAAGAACTAACTGCACTTTATCATAGGGCTATGAATAATTAAGCCACATGATTTTTTCAAAAACTTGCAGAATAAGCTAAAATTTTCTTTTTACTGAAATTGTGACTTTGATTTACATTTTTCACATACAGCAATGACAAGTTAAAGAATCAATCACAAGTCATACATACTACAATATCGTCACGTTTCTATTGTAAGTCGGCAGAACTAATTGAATACAATACTGTAGTTTAAACAAATCTGGGTAACCTTTTTCGTTTTATGTGAAAAACATTCAACATTCACCTTTCCATCAGCCATGTTATAGAGGTAAGTATTTGACCATAATATTTCAGTTTATATTAAGCTTCGGAAGATCTAGTTGTTTTGTGATTTCGATAAAATTCTTGATTCATTCAACATTTATAATAGATTTTTATAAAATGAACGACTCATCAAAATCTTGGAAATAATTGTCAAGATGTGCTCTCAGACAGAGGTAGATCTATTTTTGTAATTTTAAAGTGCTGCATACAAGATTTTTAACCCAAATTACTAAAAAGATTAGGAAATAATATGCAACCAACTTGTAGTGATTCCAACAGAGGAGGCTGTAGTCTATAATACAGTCAACAAATAAATTTTTCTGTTAATCACTCAGTGAATCACATTTATCATACCAAATGATATTGAAACCTCTATTTTGACTATTTTCAATTGATATCAAAGAAACGAATTTCGGCTTAGGTTATATTCAACAATATATAATTTACTGACTTTGACAATTGGCGTTAATTATTTCTTGAAATCCAATCCTCAATAGAAGAATTGCATTATTCAATTTCGTCAAATTATTCGAGATTGTTTCTAAATATGTATGTACACCCAATTACAAAATTACAAGTTCCCGAATTCACCCCTAAGACATTGAATTTAAATAGGAATCATAACCAAGAACTAACCTACAAATAAGAGTTCTATTACTATTCTATTACTATTTTGAAAATAAATCCCTTCCTTGGACCAGATATATGAATATAGTCGAACTCAACCGAGAAGAATCTAGCCTTTTATGTCATTTCAAAGGGTGTGAAATTCTCTTCAAATTTATCTATGCCCTCTAATTTTTATTTAGTCATCTAGGGTGTCAAGTAAATTAGTACATGTGTATATTAAAAAGTTAGGTTAGGTTTGTTACATAAGAATATTCATAGAATTAAAATTTTGAAAATTGAACTGTCAAATGAATCAGTATTGCAGCCAGTAGAACTCAAAAGTTATAAACTGCCGGTTGATTCAATTTTTTTGGTTAAAACTGAGAGAAGTAGAACGAAATCTGCCACTGCAATGTGTCTTCCGGCCGCCATGTTTCATAAAGTACTCAGGAATGTGGTTCATCAGCAATTGGAAATAAATTATCCCAACTTTTAAAATACCTGTCTTGTTGATCAGCAATAAGATGTTGCAGATGCGTGAGTGATATGAGATAATGTTAATAATATTTTCACAAAATAAATTGAATATCAACAATATTCAGTTGAATGACAATGATCATTGTGAGAAGAAACGGCAATCCATTGCTACTGCTCCAATTGAAGATCAACAACTTAAAGTTATGAGAAGACATAACCAAGGTAGGAGAAGGTATTGAAAACAAAAAATTAACTTTACACATATAATTTATGGTAAACAATATATAATTTACTAAAAAGAGAATGAATATATATCAAATATATAAACAAACCTTCATGAATTTTTATAAAAATTGCCTAATAGCGTATGTGCAATTTGTTATGACATGAATAGTGAAGTACCTAGTATGGATAATCGACAAATATATAATTTTCAAAATACCAATTCATTTGGAATTCGTTAGATGACATATTAATATTAAAACCGGCCGATCAATAAAAAGGCACTATCATGTCTTTTTTCTGAAACAACCTTGAAATCACAGACTATATTATTAATGATATTCACAAAATATCAAATATTCAAATTGATACTAATAAACAATATATACACACAACAAATACAAAATTGTTGCGATAAATTGATTTTTTCAAAGCTTGAAATTGATTAATCAAGTAAGGTAATGCGGTCAGACGATCTAAAAAGAAGAAAATCTGAACATGTCACAATCAGAGTAAGAATTTACAATCTAAATAATCAGAAGACCAAGAACCTTCACTTAATCTATCAGTCTCTTCATTGCGCAAAATGAAACTAGACAGTCTTCCATTCATTGAGTATCAGATGAGAGAGGTCTTCAGGAAGGAGAGGTCCGTTTGGTATCAGCAAGGTCGATAACTTTGGCAGCAAATAAGCGGGACACATCAGATTGCGGTGGTTGGTCCCTCTGACACTGGCTAAGCCCTGAACCAGAAATAATTTTGATGAACATAAGATAGATGCCATACAAAGGGACTAACCACACGCAAAAATAATGTTTTTGCAATTGTTACATTTGAAATCTGAAAATATTTTAATGAAGAAGTTACATATTCGTTGTTTTATATCTTGACTTCAGTTAGACGGAACAGTTATCATAATGAATGTTGGAAAGCAACAATGAAGATGTAGCATTTTTCTCATTTGTAACATTGCAGAAAACCTTATTTGTGAGAACTGAGATATTAGAATAAACTTTATCTCATTGTATATAAGCTTATCTGTTAATGTTATTACAATATTATGTAAAAACTTGATGCATATATTGAAAATCAATTTTTTTTTCATTTTATCTTTATTTGTATGTAGAATTCAGTTCTTTGTGCTAATTGAAATAATGTTCTGTTTTTCGCTTTCCAAATTATTGATGCCTATTTGTTAAAAGGACATAGATCACGTCAATTTGAAAGCAATGGTATGCTTTCCATGTGAAAGGACAGTTCCAATAAGGGAATTTTTTGCTTGTAATAATTCATCAAATATTTTTTAACCAAATTGTATTTCCGATTTAACCAGCATATCCATGGATTTCCATGAATTTACCATATTGTTTCCACTCTCCAAAAAGTATTATTATCAAAGGAAAGGTTTATATTGCTATATCAAATTTGCTTTGTACAAGTTTTATTTTAAGGATCCTTACACCTTTGTCATATATAGATGTACTTGACACGCACTCTGATATACAAAACTAGTGATATCTCTGACTGGAGTGTAGCGGATTCAACAGAGGTGGAACACATGTTTTATGTATTCTCTAAAAAAGTATATATATATACACCACTCAAAACATCAAGAATCTCCCTCATGCATGAAACCTTTTATATTCATTTTCCAATATTCAATATTCATAAGATTCCTACTTGTTTCTACCTTTATCTACAACTTTCCTTTTGCATCAAGAAATAAATTTGGAAAAAAAGTAAGCAATCTGCTGGAATTAACCTATAATTCATAATACCTTCAATAGAAGAAACATGTGTGGATATATAAAATGAATTATAGGTAAATTGGCTAAGATTGAAAGAGAAAATTTTTACGAACATGCATTAATAGAAATTGTATAGTTACCTTCTGGTGAAACTTTTGAGAGTAAATTTAGAAAAAAACGAAGTCCTCGAATGTGGACTATCTCCTGGTGATCCCTGAGTGTATGAAGGTCTGGGTCTTGTCTGTCCCGAGTGGAAGGTGCTTCTCGAGGAAGTATTTCTAGGGAAAGCCTGTTGTCTTGTGGTAGCCGGAGAAGCATTTGTGCGACTGTATGAAAATAAAAAAATGAATCTATTGAAATATTATATGAAATACAAATTTGTTGGATTTTTTATTTGGCATGCAATGAATTTTGTACATATTATTCAAATTGATTTTCTGCTCGCAAAGTCGCTATTATAATATATTTGATCTCATTAAGGAAATAAATGAATCAATACACAGCAGAAAAATATCTACTAAAATATCCAAAATAAACATATCAACTAGAAAAAAGCTGAAAAGAAAAGTATTGTTCGTAAGATTGATATTCATTTAAGTATTGAAATCATATTGTCAAAATATGGAAATTGTTTGTACCTAATTGTCACATGTCTATTGAATCCTCTACGAAAATGGCGTAAACACATAGATCGTCTCTAGGCTTAGTTATGTCACCGTGCAGACACTTAGAGTTAATAAAGTACCAGGTGGTAGCAATTTAAATCATAGACTGATGTCTTGATCACTGGATATCATATTATATTTTTTCCAATACTCAGTGATGCAGTTGGGTATTCCACAAGGCAGTCACATTGAGCATTTTCTGTGTGTCATTTGGCCGACCGATGACCGATAAGTAAAAAAGCCAATCAAGATTAGCACTTTCAAAAAATCGAATGGATATTTTCTAAGTGGCGCCCTCTGCTAGTTAGGACCGATGTAGTACATGTTCACCATTTCTAAGTTATCAGGATGGGCGAATAAAGCTGGGCTCTAGTTTTGAGAGTTCTTCATGATATGATGTGGGAAAAATGAACTGATATTTAAATCATAGAATGTTTATACTTTATGATAGCTACGGTAATCATTTCAAGTTCACCAAAACCATGTCAATCGCCATAATTGTTAAGAATGATAGATATTGATTACAATGTGCACATGTGCTCTTCGCGAAATTTTAGACATCTTCCTACCAATAGTTTCGGCTGATTTATTACTACAATTCAAAGGTTTCACCATTCTTCGCTAATAAAACTATGAAGCACGATTACATAATAAAGTAAAAAAAAAACAAATTAATATTCACTTTCACATCATGCATCACATGATGAATAAGCCAAATTTCAAAGACGCAGAGGCAAATATTTATCTGTAGAGCACACCGAAATATCGCTACACCATAGTGAGACATCACTTATGTCATTTCAGTGGTAAGGTTCCAAAATGAACTTCAAATTTGCTTTTTAGCTGCATTGATTTAAAAAAGAATTTTTTTCAACTTTAAATGCCTTTCAGAGAACTGTTAAAGATAGTTTTTGAAACCGATACCATTAAAATCACGATGAGACGTCAGCACTACATTGTGATAATATTATATCAACAAAATACAAGCACACTTTCAATGAGATTCAAATAATTATCGATTTAAACGCTATTTACAAAATGCTCTTAAAAACATGCTATCATTTTCTAACCACAGGTGGGCACCCTAGGCATTCCAGACATACCTAGAGCGTAAGGTATCAGTAGTAGCTTCAGGACCACTACTACTAACTGAGGCTGATTTCACATGGCCTTTTCCAGGCCTTAAAGTATCTCCTGATCCAACATTCTCCCCAGTGCTGAACATGCAATTAGTTTGGGAGAAAGAATTATAATTTACTCTTAATCTTGTTAAATTGACGATTACTTTACACATTACATTAAAGCAATTTCTATAAATTAATGTAATAACTTTCCCCTATTTCTATTCATTGATATTTATGGAAATATGTGACCATTTCAATGATAAGAACACAATTGCACATAGAATATTGGAAAACTGTTTCTTCTTAACATCTTAACACATTAGTGAAACATGATTGCTTGACCTAGGTTAAATTGTATTAGGCGTAGTTTCCAGACTTTTTTGAAAACAGCTAAATTTTTATGAGTAAAATGGAGATCCTTGAAAATCATAAAAAAATTGCAATTACTCTATATCTACTTGTCGATAAGTATATTTTTATTGAATATATTGGGATTAGCAACTAATATTATTGATGGCCAAACAAGTTCCTGAAAAAACAGCCTTTGCAAATTATGATAATTTCATTTTTACCAGGATCATTATATATGGCTAAGAAAGTATCGACAAGTAACCAACCCATTTCAGAAATTTTATCAAAACTCACTTGAAGCCTAAGTGTTGAAATAAAAATCGTATCTAATATCTTACCTTGGCACCTCAGCGGCCAAATTCGTTTTTTCAATGCTTTCCGATTTGTTGTCATAGCTGATAGTAGAACGGCGACCAACTGTTGTTCCGAGAGATATACCAGTATTTTTTGATACAGTCCTACCTTTCGATGGAGCAGTAATACCTGAAAATTGAAATTTTTTTTCAAATACCTAGGATATGGGAGGTTCATGCTATGTTATCTTGACTAAATAGGTTTGGAACTCACTATTATCTGTATTTGTCTTAGGTTGAGCACTGGCAGGTCTAGCATTAATTCTAGCATTATTTTCTTTGATAGTAGCACTATCCACAGTATTTTGTCTTTTAAAACCAGAGGATTGGTGGTTATTGGTTTGGGCACTGGGTACTTGAGGTTGGAGGGCTATCCGTAAGTTGTCTCCTACATTAGAAATTGTTTATTCAAAAATGGTGCAGAATATGAGTATAGCTAAGCTAAAGATAACTTTTGTTGAAAGAAAAAAACAGTGGCTGCGTATGTAAGTAATTCAACTAGTACTTTGAGAAATTTGAATAAAATTGACTCTTTTGATTTGGTTGAAAAGTAGTTGATACAATTACGACACATTGGTTCTGTTTGCAATAAATAAATGATTTAGGAATGCCAATATCAATTATATTTGAATATATGGAAAGATATTTCAGCAGAATATTTGGTATAAAACTTGACCAGACGCTAATAAAGGTTGCCAAATTTAAAACTACTGGTATCAATGTTGTGTCATAATTGTCAGTGTGAAAATAGTTGAACTAAAAAATGATTTGGATTTGATGATGAGAAAACATGCTTCAATATGTCTAATTTTGAATTTAGCGAAAGGAAGTAGAAATTCTGTTTCAAAAGAAAATAACACATTTAGTTACATCTTACATACATACCTATAGTGCCACCTGCATGAAAAGCAAACAGTACTACGTTACATTATGAATGTCATTAAAAAGTATAATTTGAAGTTCTGCGAATAGTACTCATTCTACGATACATAATCTACTCGTCTAATTGGATTACGTAATGAAAAATTTTGATTACCTCCACTTGAGGCCCTTCTGTTAGGCTTTGCATGTGTTGCTGATATAGAACGATGAACACCACGATGTGAGGGACTTTGTGCTGTTGGTTGTGGGTTGCTTCCAGGTTGTTGACCTGGCGTATGCCTCAAGGACAAACTACTTCCACTTCTACTTCCATCGCTTTCAGGCTATAATGCAAATAATATTCAATATGAAAATTCATAATGTCAATAACGAAAATCAACTTACATCTATACACTTTCTGCCTAACAGTAAGTAAGTTGCATAGGCATCATCATATTTCTGGGAATCTAAGGAATTTTCTACATCATATCTATTAAATCCTAATGATACTAAAGCTTCAATCCTCTTTGGGTCATTCATATCTGCTTCTGGCTCTACGTATGGTTTCAATTCATCACTTTCATACCTGAAATCGAAAAATTGAAAAAGAAAGACAGGTATTTTATGATTATGTATAGAAAATGAGGTTATGGTGATGAATGTTCAATTATCCTTCTGTGTACAAATGAAGTAATGTTGTTGATAATTTTGTTAATATTAAGTCCGATAATATGTTTCAGATGATTAAAATATGATCAGATAATAAGTAATTTTCAGCAACAAAATAAATTTATGAGTATTATCTGGGAATGATACGATAATTAACAAACCCTAGGAAATACTGGGATTTAAAAAATTTTGCGACATACATAACCATCGTGTTGACATAAACAGTACAACATCAAAGATTGACATCAAAAGCAACATAAAGAAATAGGAGAAGAATATAGATTGAGAAGATTCGAAACTGAAAAAATGAAAACGAAATATTTTGCGATTTTAACAAATGATACTATTTACACATACAACATCGAATGAATGAATGATATGACTAACCCAACGTACCCCTGATTCATCCATTTATCTTTCATTATGGTCTCTAAACTAGCTCTCTTCGCCGGATTCAATACCAGAAACTTCTTCAAAAGGTTCTCACAATCGGTGCTCATATAGAAAGGGATCCTATATTTGCCTCGAAGAAC
The DNA here is from genome assembly GCA_030674115.1 of Micraspis discolor. Taxonomy (NCBI): domain Eukaryota; kingdom Metazoa; phylum Arthropoda; class Insecta; order Coleoptera; family Coccinellidae; genus Micraspis; species Micraspis discolor. The sequence goes on from JARTUT010001740.1 coordinate 15,289,309, forward strand.
CCTTTCCCTGAGCTCCCTAAGTGTGGAGCCATCAAACGGAAGACTTCCAGATACAAGTGTGTACAAAATTACACCCAGAGACCACACATCTACCTCAGGACCGTCGTATTTTTTACCCTGAAACAAATAAGAGTTTTATTATAGTTCATTAATTTGTGTTTTCCAAATATCATGTTCCACTTCATCAATAAACGATCAGTTCTGAGGTTTCTTTGATTTTCTAAGTAAAATTCATGTTCGATCCAATAGATTTTAGTCCATTCAAGATATATTGCCATCAGAAGGGCTATCAAGTTGGCTTCTGCCGATTTAGGTACAATTGAAGTTGTAGAATTTGTTGTTATTACTGAAAATCACCCTTTGCTGCTAAACTATCATTTGGTTCTTGATGTTGGCACATTGAGGTTATAAGGAGTATTTACACAATCAGTTGATATATTTGGGCATCAAAATATGATGAATAACATCAACACTTATATTTTAACTCTGTTTTATGCGAAAACACGTTTTTTTTTTAAACTATTACTTATAACAGTGATCATTGCGTGTTAGTACAATTCAATAAACTTACTTGAAAAAGTTCTGGTGCTGCATAGGGAGGACTTCCACAAAAAGTATCCAATTTATTACCAGGTGTAAATTCATTAGAAAACCCGAAATCTGCTATTTTAATATTCATTTCACTATCCAAAAGTAAGTTTTCAGCCTTCAAGTCTCTGCAAGGGATAAATCAATTACAAATCTTGAAAAAACATTCCATAGTTCTCTTAAGACTCACCTGTGGATTATTCGTTTTTGATGACAATATTGAACTGCTGAAACAATTTGCCTGAATTTTGCCCGAGCTTCCTTTTCCTTCATTCTTCCGTGTAGGACTAGATAGTCGAAGACTTCACCTCCTGATGCGTATTCCATAACCAGGTACAAAGTTTTTTCTGTTTCAATCACTTGGAATAACTTCACTATATTCGGATGATCTAACATTTTCATTATCCTTACCTATAAAAAAAAAAAAACATTAATTATACATAAATATATAATATTATACGGAAAATGTTGAAAGCACTGATGCGAAGGGTTTGAGCATTTGAATAGTTATCTGTTCAATATATGCCTCAATTAAGATGTATCGAACAATTATTCATTCAATTTTTCAGTTTCAAATCGTTATATTTTGTGATTATTTGAAGAGCAAATACTGAAGTTGGTGTTATTTCTCTGGTTTTGATTATCTGATTTCTATGAGATTCGGCATGGTTATCAAGAACCCTCCACATCTCATAAATAAATTGAATCTGTTGAAATGATACTTTCATTCAGTGCAAATGGAAAGAGGCCAGAAGGAATTTTCATGTCAAACTGATCCATACGATTCAGATGATGATATATTTTTATTTGAGAGTAATTTCATGGAAAATAGTGCGGAGGAAATGTCTGCCGTGGCAATTCAATGTACTATTGCCGATAAGACCAAATTATTTGTTAGTAAAATGACAAATGTGTTGGCATCGATGAACCTATCAAATGTATGGGCTTCCATGGTATTAAATCTTTAAAATGTGATGAAGAGTTTAAGTGTGTTGCTGGTATTGTCTTCGATAGATTCAATTTTAGCTTACAGCGGCCATGGAAACTGTAAACTCAATGTTGAAAATAGATTGTTATTTTTTTTGATGAAAATTAAACTTGGTTTATCATTTGTGTCACTAGAAGTTTTATTTCAACTATATTCATCGAATTGCCAAACAATTTTTTTCTTCTCTTTTGGAAGAACAAGTACAAAAAACGAAAATTTTCATATTTTGGCATAGTCGAGAAGTGTGCTTACGGTTATTTCAACATTGTAAGGTAGCAAATTTATCGAAGTTTGTCTCGTTACTTTGGAAGTAATGAAACCAGTCCGCTCTATAATGTTGTAAACATGACCAGCTTTCTTCAAAGCTAGTCCTTTTTCTTCATTTCCTTTGGAGAAATGACCAATATCCATCCTTCTTCTGGGTAAACAACTGAAAAGTTCTAGGAAATCTAATGTTATTACTGATCTATTGACAATTCTTTCACAACAAATATGCCGAAAGTCGCCACCAGATGTCTCTTTTCAGATTTACGCAAACCGCCTATAGGAGTTATTTCATAAAAGCCTATATAATGATTAAATTTCAGAGCTCTATCATCAGTATTAGCGGAGATAGAAAGTTTTTTCGATATCACCAATTTTCGCTTATAACTCGAAAACGAAAGAAGGTAGGCAAAAATTAATACTAAAATTGTTAGTTTCTCAAAAAAAAGAGAACGAGGCTGGGGATGAGATTTTGTTTATCTCCTCTGTTTTGAAAGTTGAAGTGCTAAAACATCGAAATATGGCCCCCATCCCCCTGTACGTTCAATTTAGTTTTCAATCTGAATAGGCAAAGAGTATGAACCGGCTAGAAAACTAAAAACGCATTCCAGATACATTTACACTAATTTCTACAGGCCGAATAACTTCCGCTCCATTCGATACATTTTTTTTTAATGTCTACGAAATAGGATGGAATGCAGGAAAAATTTTAACACATACAAAAATATATTCTATTATCATTTTGTGTGATGTTTTTTTTTTTGTAAATGAAAGTTTGTGGTGAAAGTTAAATGAATTCCTATTTACATTAACAGTAAGGTGAATATATTCATGTGGACATTGGCAGGTTGCTCAAAGCCGTTCACCTCGCGTATTTTTAGATCCATTGTCATAAATTGTAACTCCAAAACAATCAGAACCAAAAAGGTAATCTTCGAATTATTTGGCCCAAATAATTTAGGAAGGAAATAGCGGTTCCCATTCAAACGAATCGAGGCTAGATGTTAATTGCGAGTGGATATTACGGAACGCAATAATGATACACATAAAAACCCAGTACGTTATTAAGAAAGGCGGCTTAACCATGAAGAAATGGTATTATTGAAACTCAAGTTATATGGAAAAAATGATATGTTATATTATCGGTGAATTGTTGAATTTAATTAACAAACGTGCGCTCTAGGTCTTTTCAAGGACTACTTAATTTTGAATACCGTAAATAATTCTATATATCTTTTTGGAATATGGTTAGAAAAAAGTATAATGGCATTTTGTTATGTTGGTACATATACGAAGGTTGTTTCGAAAACCATTGATGGTGTGCGCCAACTGATATTGCAAGATCGTCATGTGACCTATCGTGAGATTGAGACCACACAATTTGTCAATCGCTCAAAAAAATGCTAATGTCGAATGGTCGAAAGAAATGTATATAACAGGCGTAGAAACGCACACACCTAAAAAGTATATACACTAGCAGAACGAATTTATGAAACGAACAATCCCAGAAGTGCACATACGCAGAATGAAACAAATGCAAAATAATGCGCGCTGTTGCCATGTTGTATCCAGTATCCACAACTAATATCATACCAGGATCAAAGTGAACTTGCATATTTCTATGATTCATCGCATTATAACAGGGTTCGACATCATCTAACTCACGAAGTTTGAAATAAATTTTCTTATGTTAATTGAACTACATCAGAATATGAATTAGAAGTAATTTTTCATGTAAGTAAGCCTTTATTGTCATAGTTCAAAAATTTAAATGAGGTAAGTAATTCTGATAATATCATTGTTCATCTATGTTTGGTATAGAGGAAAAGGAACAATGATATTCAATGATTCGTATTGTATTCTATGGTCAATTGAAATCTCTAGGAAAACACCGAAGATTCTTCAACTTTCTAGATGTGTTCGTTTCTGCGATTGTGCAGTTATGTGGATATTTCCGTTGAGCCTGTGTTTTTTCGGCTGTGCATATAATTTCATTCATTGACTACTTGGAACATGGAAAAACGATTGTTGGATCGTTTGAAGGCAATAATTGTCCTGAAAAAGAGCTCTTTCACCAAGGCAATACATCGTATCACAAGTCAATAAAAACCGCCGCAAAATCGCATAATTGAGTTTTGTGCTAAGTGTATTCATCAGATCTGGTCTCCAGCGAATACAAGCTCTTCGCAGAATCCAAAAAGATGCTTAATTAAAAGAGATTTGGCTCAGATGAGGAAGTGATTGCCGGATCGGAAGCATATTTTGAAGGTCTAGATGAATTGTTCTACACCGATGATATCGAAAAGGTAGAGAAACGTTGGAATGATTATATCACTCCTCAAGGATTGTGAAACAAGTTGCATAGTGGTAGGAGCCCATTCTAATGCTAATGTGCTAGATTTCGATAGCAAAATGATTTCGAAAAAATGTATTTTAATAGAATTTATTTATTTTCGACTTGATGAACTCTTGTTTCATTAATATGTTATTAATTAACTCACGCAAAAGTGAAATCCAACCCTGTACGTGATTATAAATAATTATTGCACTGTGAAACACCTCTGAACGTGTTACCGCAAGCCAAATATCCGGAGAAGATAACAATATGGGGCCCTAAATACTAGGTAAAACCGCATACAGAGATTATAATCGCTATTCGGATATCAACAGCATAATACCCCGTGGCTGCAGTTACCAAACTTGTATCGTCGCCTCCATATGGAATAATATCATTAATGGAGGGACATCGCTAATGACTCAGCAATGTTTATAATTTATGATATCAAAAACCAAGAAGTTTCAATGAAACAGTGGAGTATTTGGCTGAGAATCAACAATAAGCTTGTGGAAGGCAATAATTTTATGTTATTTGGTTTAATTTTCCTCATGAACTTTGGGACTATAAATTCAGGAATAAGTTTATAATCAAAAGAAATACACTGGAACTATGCACAGGTTTTTGCGCTTTGTTTTAGTTTATCATACTTGAAGAACATTATTCTTTGTATTCATCGAAGTTATATGATTAAAACATCCTTGAATTACAGCATTGCATCTTACTGTAAGAGTTAACCATATTTTTTCAAGATCTTGGAACATAAATTTAAAATGTTTTGAATGACAGTCTTGTTTGAGATCTTCGATATTGCTTTCTCTGTTTTTATATTTGTCAAATTGTGAGTTTTGTCAATCGAGGAAAGATGCGTACTGCACATATGCAGCATTATCTGTATAATTTATCTTAAGAGTTGAATGACAATCTACAATACAATAATGGACAATACAAATAATGGTGAAGCCGATCTTTTTGAACAAAAGAGTATGAGATAATTTTATTTAAATGGGGGATTTTTCAGCTGAAAATACGAAATTGAACTCATATTGGCAGCAAAGGAGGCAAGTGTTAAACCAATCAGAAATAAACACCAAGTGGGTCACCTTTCGAAACAAACTTGCCATGGGTAGTGTGCCGATTTCTTTCCAACAGAGTGTCAAAGTTAACAATAATTGTTTGGACCAATACTCCAAACTTAAATTATTACACCAAGTTAACAATGCTATTACTTGTGGTTCCGTTAAATGGCGATTCAGAACGGTTTGATGTTGCATATGCAAATACCACCTGTCTCGAACTAGTTACATGAAATCAACTCACTTCTCTAAATAACTTCAACAAGGAGCCGGGGTTCAACTGGGTTTTGTCTATGATTTTGATGGCAACCTCCTTGCCTGTAGGCACATGTTTCGCCAATTTCACTTTGGCGAAGTTTCCCTTGCCTATTGTTTTAAGTAACTTGTATTTGCCGATTGTCGGTTCTTCTCCCACCCTCGGTCTATTTCTCGTCGACGCTGAGCTGCTTCGTGTTTGTTCGCTTGATCCATCGTTACCCTGAAAAAAAAAAACGAACGTGAAATAATGCATTTTCATTTACAGTGTATACATTTTTATTAATCACGTGGGAGGCCGAGGAAATTTGACAAATTCCAATCAGTATGTTGCCTCAATGCAGAAAGGGTGATTGCCCTAAGTTTTCGACTTTGATTAGTTCTACATTCTATCGGTAAGTACATTTTAAGTCTTTCACTATTATAAAATCGAATAAAAGAAATTTAAAATTAGCATAGTTTCTTATTCAGACGACAGCTTGCAATAACTTTTATTTTGTTTCGAACTTTCACGAAATAAGTTATGTTTGTTTCCAGATTGTAGACAACTATAGTTTATACTTATTGATATTGAAAGTGGATGTGTTTTCTAAAATCTAAGATGAATTCTTTTGTGTGTCTGTTGACAGTAAACTGCTAGACCAATTTGAAGGATATTTTTGAGTTTGTTCAAGTGGATGGAAGGGGTTCCCAAGTCGGTACATGGGGTATCGTTACAGTTACCAAATAATTGGTAACTGTAACGGTTGTAACTGGTTGCTTAATATTGCCGAGGGACTCTTCAGAAGGTGATAAATAAGGAAACACCGGTAGGAAATATTGCATTCAAAGAGTTGGATCAATTACACAATAAGGACAATTAATTGTGGTGACGACTGCTTTGCATAGCAGAAAAACTGGACTTTTTGTATTACCATCTAAAATGCAAACCAACGGAACACCAGTTCAGAAGATCACGTTAAATAGAGATATATGTCTTACATTCTTCAAGTATGCAGATTGGTAATTCAAGACGAATGAACAATGAAACTTAGGCTATATTGCCAGTTTCAAGAGAAAATTTTCAATATTTTTTATTCGAAAAAAAATGTACGAGTACACTTTGAAGGCCTTATAGGATGTGGAAATTACTGGAGTGGACTGAAGGAGAAACGATCTTTCAATTTCTAGCTTGTCGCTTCAAGGTATATACAGATTCACGGTTCAACGGTGCTAATAATCTCCATTGTCTGCACAGAATTGGCCTTGATTAGATTGCGATTTCTCGCAGACAATACATTTATAATATTATGGCGTGGAACAATGGAATATAGTCGATAATACCTTGATGAGAGTGTAATTGAAGCCTCTTATAATTCGTAATCATATTAAAGCAAAAAGAACTATGTATATTATTCAGTAAGACATGTGCCTGAAACCGGAAATTGCTAACAATGCAGCCATTTATGGATCTCAATATGAAATGCATCAATAATATAAAATAATTTACATAAACAGTTCCGTCCAGTTCAGGCAGGGGAAATGATTGCAGAACGTAGACAGAGATTCATATTATCCCACACGATCGGCTAAATACAGTGTGGTTCAAATTGACACCAGAAAAATTCTACGAGTATATGAAATATTCGTCGAAAGAACTTTGAATGTATCAATCATCAATCTCTAGTAAAGGCTCGTTTATACTGGCTGGTACCTTATGCCGTAACCTTAACCTTAAAAGTTGAACCATAGGAATTCAATGCTTTCGTTCATACTCATTCCCTAACCTTTTCCCTTACCCTTAAAATGTTCAACTTCTAGGGACAAATTCATAGAAATATATATTCATAAATAATTTGGACAAATTACATATATATATTAGATAATTAGATTAGATTATCTTATAAGTGTATAAGACTATCTTATAAGTAAGACAAATTAAGGGAATGTAATATTGGGCGAGTTTTTTTGACACATGCGCATTCTATAGAGGGTCAATTATTTATATCAGAGTATTGATTACAGAAAGGATCTCTGTTTTAATAGCGGTAATTTCAAATAATATCATAAATTATAATACAAGATGATCAGCACGTATCAAAACGTAGAAACACAAATTCAAAATGACAAATTATTAATTAGCATAGAGCAAAATGCATAAACTCTATGTTCTGCTCAAGGTTAAGGTAACAGCCAGTATAAACACCTACTGAAATTCTTACGGCATACGGAATAAGGTAAGGGCTTAGGGCATAAGGTACCAGCCAGTATAAACGAGCCCTTAGTCATAATCGTAATCTAGAAACCTCTATGAAATTAAAATTTTTAATCATGAAACAACAGGTGATTTATTTAGAGGTACTCTTTGTTGTGGGGATTTAGTTGCAGATCGCGCATGCGTCGTGTAAACTGAAGTGTGGTTTTCATGTTCAGTAGTGTTTGACATTTCATAATGGAACGACTTAGCCCGACACAGCGACTACAAATTGTTCAGCTTTATTACGAAAATGGGCGTTAATTCACTTTACCATCACTAAGTATGAGACTCAATATTCGTTATTGGATAATACTCGACCAAATAGACAATATCCAGCTCGTAGTGAAGAGAATATAGCGGCGGTGGGGAGAGACCCTGATGTGTCGATTCGTCGTCGTTCCCAACAGCTTGGCCTTTCGTATTCAATGACTTGGCGGATTTTACGTAACGATCTTTCTTTGAAAGCTTACAAATTTCAATTAGTTCAAGAACTGAAGCCGACCGACCTACCGAATCGTTTAAGTTTTAGTCGTTGGGCTCTTGACAAGCTAGCAGAGGATCCACTCTTTTCGACAAAAGTTTTGTTCACTGATGATGCCCATTTTTGGCTTAATGGGTTCGTGAACAAACAAAATGCCCGAATCTGGGGTGATGAACCATCCGAAGAGTCTCAAGAATTGCCGTTAAATACAGAAAAAAACAACTGTTTGGTGTGGAATAATCGGTCCATATTTCTTCAAAACAGAGGACGGCCGGAATGCTACTGTGATTGGTGACCGTTATCGCACCATGATAACAGACTATTTGTTGCCCGAAATTGAAGCCCGTGGTCTCGACGAAATATGGTTCCAACAAGATGGTGCCAAATAGGTACACAATATATACAAATCTTCGAATTTGATAATAACCACAAAATTACATATATGAATACGTATATAAAATCGTATTTTAACGAACTCTTTCCCAGACAACTGAAAATGAATATAAGGAAACTGGAATATACCTTCCCTAAGGTGAAAGTATTATTGGACAACCGAGCTCTTCATTATTGAATAATCCTATTTCTCGTTTGATTTAAGGGGTTTTCATGTCTGTTACATCCAATTTTCTGCTGGCTTGAATGCTGGCAGATTTGAATAATTGAAACGTTTTACCCCCGTTCGATATGTTAACGAATGACAGTCAGCAAATTCAAAGCGGAACATCACGTTAAAATCAAAGGAAAACCCTACTCTTTGATCCATACTGTTCATTGGACAAGACTGAAAGTTCATTAATACCAACTACTTCAGGTAGCAAATCCAATCATAAAAAACGCAACCAAGCAGATGAAAAAAGGACTCAGATTTATCTCATTTAAATTTGCTCGCGAATTCGATTTAATGTTCATCATGACGAAATGATAAATCAAAAATGAAACAAAGGCACCTCCAGGAATTTCACGGACAATCGAAAAACTTCAGACTCGTTGATTTTTTTATTGAAAGGAAATTTTCATTAATCCACTTTCGCATTAAGAAAGGATGAGAATCGGCTCCAGAATATTTAAGCGAGTTTTCTCCAGAAGAATTTAATTTCACAGAATAATATTGTACACTTGAAAGTCCTATATCGGGTGTCCCAAGGAGGGTGGTCTATTGAATTATTATGTATATCATTCATTCAAAATATTTCAAATTTGGTTGGCCAATACCTGGTTTTCTAAGGTACATTTCTGACATACTTTCAATTTCCAGTGTTGCCAGATGTATAGAAATTTGGCAACAGCTTCGTTACTTAAATGGGACATGTCTATTTTTTCATCATTCTCCATAAAAAATTTAATGAATTTATTTTCCTTTTCCATATCTACCTTTAACGGCTTTTGAGTTATAAATTGTTTTTAAAAATTTTATTTCAAATTTGGGAGTCACGAAAATGGCTATATTCCGCTAAATATTCGAGATATCACAGAAAAAATATTAATTCGTTCCGATATACGAAAATTACATTTGGACAAAACGATAACACGTATTTCTACTATACAAGCGAGCAAAATCAAGAATACATTCACTTCTCCGACTAAAGAAGAGAAATGATTCGATGACGTATGTATAAATTAGAACCCACAACTTCTGAGGCCAGCTGGGACATCAATAATTCTTGGATGGACTATATTTTATATCTCTAAGCACGCAAAACCCTCAATTTCCATTAAATTGTCACTTGACATGTCATCTATTCACCTTTCCCCTAGAAGTAGCGTCCCTTATTGCCTTCGTTTTCATTTCCTGCTACACTCAGAAACGGTAACGTTTTGACCTTTTCGTGTTTCCATGTCCTCAATACATTGATTGATTCTGAATTCAGATGATAAGATACACTTGACACAATTCGATCTGGAGGAAGTATCCCTAAGGGTTTTTTTTACTGAGCCGCCTGTTTATCGATCCTGTTCTAGAGATAAGAAAGACGAAAATGAATGGGAAAATTGAAAAAGTTTGACGATCCCAAACGATGAAATTATGAGGGAAGGAAACTTAGGAGAGGCTGGAAATTGAGACTGGAGATTCCCAAAGGTATCATGCTTTTGATTAAATAGAAAGATTTAATAATCTTATATCCTCTTTGGTCTGTACTTCAGATAAACGAAGTATGTACTAGTAAAAGGTTTATGGTTTCTGAAAATGAGGATTCATTCTTGATATTATTCTATGAAAATAAATCATTATATTTCATGAGAAAGAAGAAAGAAATGTATCCGGAAATTAAAAATTAAACCCAAAAATATTGAACTTTTTTGTATATTTATTGTATCTCTTTTAAAATATATGTATTCCATTTGAGACTAGAGACTACACACACATGCCAACGTTATCTCCAATCATGGAAACAATTTTAAAGGCGTTCTCGGGGATGGCCTTCACCCCGTTGTGTGAATTTTCTTCAATGGGGTCTATGGAGTTAAATATGATAAAAAAAGGAACACGGAGCTATATTAGGCGAATAAAATGATAGGTCGATGGTACTTATCGAGTGTTTGGTCTTAAAATCGTGGCTTGAGATGGTCCCTTATCGTCATTCATGAATTGTTTTGCTACAAATCATGATGAGCCTCACCACGAATACAGAAGAAAACAATAAGTCTTGAATTTCGAATGACTTTTGCGAGGTTGCTTCGGTTCGGCTCTTTTTTACCCCTCCCATTCCGATGATTGTTATCTCGTGAGTGTCTCATATTCATAGACCCATGTCTCGTCACCATTTATGATCCGCCTCATTAACGTAGGATCAGTATTCTCACGGTACAGCATATCTGCATCCGGTACTGTTTTTTGAGAAAATGCAGCTTTAAAGCAAAGAATCGGGATGCGACGCGCTTCATGCCCAATTGGTTCACCACAATTAAACGAGCGGTTTCATGAGAGATGTTGAGATCATGAGCTTTCTCTCTAACAGTGGCATGAAGATTTTCGAGCACAATATCCATGATTTTTTCGACGTTATAGTTGGTTGAATATGTCGACGGTCGTCCTGAACGAGGAAAATCTTCGACGATCTCTCGACCTATACTTTCTACAATATGTATACTTTGGTTTTCTATAAAACATAATCTATATGAGGCTTTTTTAGCATTCGCGACTAGTCAGCACACGAAATTTCGTTCAAAACACACTCTTAGTTCAATATTTTTTTCCATTTTAACATTGACAGACAACCACTAAGGTCGACTAATTTCGAGAGCTGTCGTAATTGGATACATTTTTGTCAGAGAAATATTGTAATGTAAGAATACGATAACTTGAAGTTGAATCATACATATTGCAAATATAATTATAGTTCGAAAATGTCGATGCTGTGCATAGTTTCAGAAATGATTTAAATAAATCTTTGGGGAATTTCTTGGGATGGAATGAAGGTGAATGTTTCGAAGTTGGATTTAAAATATAATTTATAAAATATTCTTCAAAATTTTCTACATTTTCATTATTTTTCCAAGAAAATTTAATGACAACACATTCTTGGGTTCTTATAAAAAGAAAAGATTAAATTCAGGAAAAGGGTTAAGTGATGGTTCATGGAAAACCCTTCACAACAATGGATGAAAACCTAATTTTGATGAACCGACCTCCACCGGCAGATCAAAATAATTCCTTAAACTTCAAAAATAATGAGGATAGGAGGTCAACGAGACAATTTAAGGCAATCAAAAATTTTCATTCATTCTGATTTAGAATTGTCTAGTAAGTGCATTAAGATATTATGAAGCAGAAAATTTTGAATGGATGATTCATGAGATCGCCGATTTTATAATTGAGTTATAATGTTCAACTATCAAATGATGGAAAAATTTATTCACCGAGGGTTCTTGTTTTTAAAGATTCAAAATAGGAAAAGTAGAATTCCAGAAGCTTGGTTCCATCGATATATTATTTTTAACGGCAATAAAACTTAGTCCCCAGTTAGATGAAAATCAATGAGCGAGTGGATGATAAAAATCATCAGTTGAAAAAATCCTGTATCAATATAAAATTCGAAAATTTTATTTAATTTAATTCATATATCCCGGAATGGAATGAAAATATTGAAATATGGCTAATGTAACGCATTAAGGTTAAGAAAATTCCTTGGAAAGGAAGCAACAAAAAAACTGTTGTTACTGTATTTAATTGTATTGGTGTTAACTTGGTGGAAATTTAAATAAATAAAAAGATCAAGATTTCCACAAATTTGTGTAAATCTGAATCTTATTTTCGTTACTGTGTTCTTTCACTATAAACAGTTCGATATACCCCAAAATATCCATGTAATTAATACACATTAATCCAGAAAGTGTTTTAGTTGAATAGTTTTATTTTCCCGAAGTGTTCGTCAAAATATTGATATGATTTTTTCATATATCAGCAGTACTTTCTGACTAGTAATTTAAATATTGATGATAATAAATACTTATCAATTTATCTGTTGACGATCTATATGAGTTCAAATAAACGATTAGATAAGGTTACACACACTCAATTGAACAGTGATAATAAAGGCAAAAATGATGTTCTTGAAACATTGAATTTCATTGAGATATTTCTATGATCTATAGGGAAATACACAGGAAAAAAGAACATTTCAGGAAATTATCTAATTCAAGATTGTCGACCAAAGGCGAGTAAACGGTCAATTTTTTAGTTTATATATATATATTGAAATTACTAAGAATTTTCGGTACTGACGATTTTTCTGAAATTTTTTTTGGAATTTACTTAAACTTTTTGAAGGAAAGAAATTTATCACGAGCGATAGAGGAAGCCAAATCTGGGGTGCTCAAACTGCGAAATAATTGGACGGATTTAGCCCATGAACTCATCATCCAAAATAAATGTACACTTAAAAAAATACATTTAGGCAAAGAGATAGCTCCGTTTTCCATTAGAAATAAACTCCCACAATGGACAGAATACAGAAAACCGAAACAAAACAATGAAAATGCTGAAGAAAGATTCGAAAACAATTCAGAAATTACACCACAGAAAAAAACACTCAAACGAAATCGATAATTCAAACTCAAACAATACAAAACCATTCCTGATAAATCAATCAACCAATTCGATAATCGCTAATATAATTTCGGTACTGATGTATACAACGAAAAGTGTCCAACAATTTTTCTTCCAATTATAAAAGCCCAAAGTTACCTTCGGCTCCAGTTTCCGCCTAGGAGGACCCACGGAAACCGGAACGGCACGCCCCTGCGCGTCGGAAGCAGCCCTCACCACCGCGCCGATTTTTCTCTGATTATTCCTGCTCCCAACTTCCATACTCTTCCGCTCGATGGCGTTACGATCAAACAATTTTTCCGTAGTTTCGACATCGCTCAAACCGTTGGCTTGTAAATCGTCAACTTCAGCACAATGCTTTATAGGATTCAGAAGGGTCTGTTGGGGATCCAGGAAATCGTGGGATTTTTCTGAACGTCTATCGGCTATCTTTGGAATGGGAACGTCTATCTTAAGATTGCGTAGGATCTCGTCGAATTTCCTCAATTTCTCCTCTTGTTTCTCCTTGTTGTCTATCTTCAAAATGAGGTTTTCGATCTGATTCAAGTGGTTCAAGGTGTTGTCAGCCTCGTTCTCCTTCTTCGGGTTCAATATGAGGTTCAGCGCGATCGTGGGAGGTTTCGGAAGCACCTTCACGTCGTTCTCTATGTGATAAATGTTTTTGTCTTTTTTCACTTTCTTCTCGACCTTGGGTGACGTCACAGGTGATCTGAACACGTTCAAAGGTTGTTGGATTTTGGCGCCGTCGCTATCTATCGCCTTGTACCGCACCAACACATTTTCACCTTTGTTCAGATCCTTTGTAGCGTTGCTGTTCGAGCTGTTTTGAAACAGCCGATCAGATTTCGGCCTGTCGCGTAGAGAATTACTCCTGATGGCTCTGCAGTTTTCGGCCAAAGGATACTCCTTGTTGTTTTCTCTGTCGAAGGTGAGTTTGGAATGGCGTTCTGAATATTTTCCAGCTTTCAAGCTGGCTTCCCTTTGCTCCTTCAGCATCCTGATTCCGATGTCGTATTTATCACCTACGTTCCAAGTGTTCCTTTGTGGAATCTTCTCCAATGACATAATCGACTCGCCTAGTTTAGAATCAAAGCTAAATACATCGCACCCTTATCACCACGACGAAAAAAAAATCACTCGCGACAATGTTTCACTCGATTCTGATGATCGGACTTATCAGCACTGGAGTCGCTCGTGATTATCAATCGCTTAAACGGCTTATCATACGCGATTATCTAGCTTAAATCAAACAAAATTTACTTGCAACTAAATCTAAATTGGACAGATACCTCGCGACGTGTGCAAGTTTATCTGCAGCCAGTCGACGGAGTGACTAACGATCCCTTATTATCGGTTGGGTAATTGCGTTAGTCAAGGTAGAGTCGAGAGAATTCAATCATAATATTTAGCGGAGTAACCGTGAATATCAGCTGATACGAGAGAGCACGACATGATCGTAGGAGAATAGGAAACGTGGGATGATGGGAACGCGATCGTAAAACCACAGAGGTTCAATGGGAATCGGTGGAAAAGGTCGACCTTGGAAAGCGACGTTCGTTTCGGATCGACGCGACGGCCGCGTTTGGACACAGAATGGAAGGAAGTTATTGGTAACGTATAAAACTGATTGATATGTTTTGCACCGTCTACGGACGGACGGGGGAAAGATCTCTGATATGGATTGTTTACAATTGTTCCAAGACAGGTGGATTTACATCCAGAGAATTCCAGGTACGGAAATGAGTCTGTGATTTCTCAGATTCATGTACCTGGTGTCCCAAATTCGTTTCGAGAAACCCACGGCAGTTTTTGGGCACAGAATTGGAAATCATTGGTGAAGCATGAAAGTAATGTTTTTCATGGGGCTAAAAGGAAAATCTCTGTTTAAAAGTGTTTCAAAACAGTTGAAGTTTCATTACGAATATTCCAGGTACGCCAAATGGTCTCCACTTATGACTTATAGAATAAATGCTCATTCATTCCATTTTTAGCTATCGACAGGGCGGGCATATTTCGATGTTTTAGCACTACAACTTTTAAAACAGAGGAGAGAATTTGATACCCCATTCTCATTCTCTTCTTCTGAGAAACTAACAAGAGTAGTATTTATTTTTGGCTATCTTCTTATGTTTTCGAGTTGTACGCGAATATTTGAAAAAAAAATTCTCCTCTAATACTGATGATGGAGGTTTGAGATTGAAACATTATTCAGGCACCTTTTCACGTGGAATCGACGACGTCCTCGTCTTTTATAAGAATAATGAATAATAATGAAGCTATGATACAGAGGCATATTTTCTCAAATGGGAACACTAGAAGTCTTTGCCGTTTTCTGAAAGCCTAATTTTCGCTGATTTCAAAAATAAGAAAAATCGTATGGTTTGTATGAATAGATACAAGTAATAGAAAATGGTGAAAAACCTTTTTTATGGGTCTCATTATCCTATGGTTCCAATTGTTGATGAGCACAGAAAAACGGGGTATCTTATAAAAAGAACAGTCTCCTTCCGTCAATCTCATTATAAACAGGGTGTGTCTTTGACCACTGCGGTAATTTTAACCATAAATTCTTGACGTCAAAAGAAACATTTTCTTCCTATAATATTTTTCCAAATTTAGCCCCGTTCGAAAGATATAGGGTTTGAAATTTCATTTAAAAAAATGCATTTTCACCTGTAATATTTAAACGACGATATCAATTGAAATGATCTCTTGTAGAAGGTTTTTTACAACAGTCATGCATATTTTGGCATCAATATATGTATTCCATTTCTTGTGGGTTTCTCACTACTACTGTACAGATTGGTTAAATTGCATGAAAAAAAATATCACTTGAACTAAAGGTTTTTTTTGCAGATAAAATCATTCGTCATCTTTTTTCCTAAATTGCACCATTTTTTGAGATATTTTTGAAAGGAATTAAATCGATATAATCATCTGATGAAACATGAGTGAGTGAATCATTTCTTAGAGGGAAAATAATGTTTTCAAACAATTCAGATTCAATAGTGGATGCTGTGGAAGGTAATTTTCATTCAAACTAAACTGGGCTACAGAGGGGTATTTATGGGTAAAGGAACAATAAAACTTATTTCGAATGATTCGATAGTCAACATCTCGAAGCTCTATATGACAGCAGTCCATTATTCTTTGATCTTAAAGATATTGAATAAAGAGCATAGAAACGTAAAGACTCTAGCAGGAGATTGTAATAATACGATGTTGAAGTTTTCTGTGCTCATAGGCAATTGAAACAATAGAAAATATTGAGATTCAGATGAAAATAAGTTTTAAATAATTTTCTCTTTCGCACATTGATACAACTCATACCATGTTGCATATGTTTGAAATCAGAAACAATTGAGCTTTCAGAAAATCCTACATAAATCTAGTGATCCCATTAAAAAAAGAACATAACTTTGGGTTATAGCTTCGTTATTGAAAATGGTGCAAAAGGAGTTTAGCACGCCACTATTACATCAATATTAGCGGATATATTTTTTTCGATATCGCCATTTTTCCGTTGGATAAGCCAAAAATGAATACTACTCTTGTTGGTTCCTCAAAAAAAGAGAATGGGTTATCAGATTCTGATACCTGGTTTAAAAGTTAAAAGCAGTAGTGCGAAAAAATATGCCCATCTTACTCCATAAACGATGGTCGCAAGACCGAAACACGAGTCAGAAATCTGAAATTTATGAAACAAAAACTCTTTGTGTTTACTAATGATAAACTTCACCATATTACATCATAACTAACAAAACAAAATCGTAATATGCCCAGAAGACCATTGTGCTTGATTTCTGGTCCCACACTTAATTCAAAGAGTTGTTTCATCCAAATAATTCTCATAATATAATAGACGGATCGCGTCAATCTAAGTTCAACGGAAGTTCGATTTACTCGGTTCTGCGGCGACCTGGAAAAACCGGACAATAGAACGACACCGGAAAATCTTTTTTTTTCCCAGTTATCAAACTGCAATGTAGATCGGGGCCACTTCACATGTTGCAAAAATCGTCACGACAAGATAACTACGTCGACGTGGAAACAATGGTCGATTATTGTTCTTCTCCGGAGGTTTTCTCACGGTTCATCGGAAAGAGGATAAGGGAAAATTGGATTTTAACACCAACGTTGGTTGACAAAAGCAATTTTATTTTACAGGAAGTAGAGCTAGTTAGTAAATTTTTTCATGGCCTCTGGAATATTGCGATACAGAAACATACGACAAAGAGAGTGAAATAAAATAAACAAAATATATCTTATCAAACTTTTCCTTCAGTTTTATTTTATCCATATAATTTTAGAACACCGCTTCGCGCTTGTAACTAGTGGAACGACGTCCATTCGTTTTGCCCAAATGAATTTTTGAATATCGAGTCAAAATAGAATAAATAAGGTATTTCAAATGACAAAAATCTAAACAATATACTTCTTCAAATAACTGAACCGACACAATTGAATTACAGGAGATGTATTCCATGTTTGCACGAAATCAAAGGCGATTCAACTCAATCGCCAATTATTATGAGGCCTTGAATGTAATGCAGATAACTTTTTCCAAATTTTAATTTGTTCTGAAGAGAAAAATTTTAAAGTCTAGTGAAAACAATAACAGATATAACATTAGAAATAATAGGGGTGGCTATTTGCAACCCCTAATGATGAAGCGTTGGAAAGATCCCTAAAAAAACAAACTATGCAGTTAATCGAATGTATGGAATTTAATTACTACTTATTCGATTCTCAGAATCGGTAGAAATAATTTAAAAACCCAAATTCGTCGACGCTTTCTGAGGGGTGTAATTTGGAAAGGAAGGCGATTTCGAAAAAAAATCAAAGGAAGTACCCAATTGATTTTAACAAAGGAGCTGTATTAATTTGAAATTTTCGTTGATCAAACCCTAATTATTCTTCAATTTTCTACCTATCCGGGGTTTCAATTGCCCTACCAAAATTACCTTCTTTTTTCGAGCAACCACGCAAGGCAGCCCCTCCACCATATTCACCACCATACCCTGGGCGCCAGGATTTTCACTTTCTCTACGACGTTCATCTCTGACATTCGGTAACACGTTCCTTTTCAATGGATACTTCGACTCTGCGCTGACCCTCCGGTCTATCTTCGTCGAGGGTGGTTGCACTGCCGATTTCGACCTTCTCAGCATCCTCATGATCTGATCTTTCACTCTGTTCGGCCTGTTTTCGTCAGCCTGCTTCATAGCGGCGGCAGCATCAACTCTTGCAACACCCACGCTCGACACTTCAAACATCATTGCGTAAACACATCAGAACTGTCACTATTCGATTTCCTCGGGGAAGGAATGTCTTACAAAAAAAAAGCTTTGTCGAGTTCAAACTATCCGAAGCAAAGACTGTCGATTCCAGAAAAAAAAATTAATGGGAAACGATTCGTGGAATAGGGGTTCGATTCTGGCAAATAATGGAAAAGAGGAGAGTGGTCTGATGCTTACGTCTCATCAACTACATTCAGAGTCATACAGAAAAATCATGTTTTGAAGCCGTCGAAAGTGTTAATGAGATAAGACGAATGCGAACAAGTAAGATAAATCCAAAATGATTGTTTTCGTAACACAAACTTACAGAAGATGCACAAAAAATTAACATGCAATTAGTGGACTATTTTTTATATTGCAGCTGAATTTGGCAAACCTCATTTGGAGGAGGGTCGACTCAAAAACAGCGTGTAGTCAGAACTTCGTAGTATAGTTCGAAAACTATTTCAATTAGCGGCTTAGTAACGGTATAATTTGGTAAGTATATGTCTTGGCTACATATCGGTGGGGTTATGTGTTCAAAATGTCTCGCCGGTAACGTTTCTGTGAATCTAAACCTTCGGTACATCCACTGGAGAAAAGTACATACGACGAATAGCACGGCAAGATTTGTTTTTGTTCTAAAAGACAATTCAGGTACACTTAATTTATTATTGCACAAAATAACGAATCCGTTATCAAGTTATTTTGCGGTATCCATTCGAATTTTGAGAAAAGATATATCCTTATTTCATTATTCCCGTCAACTTTTCAAACTCTAGAATTTCCAAGATTGATCACGAAAGGCCTAATTTTTTCATCTAGATATTTAAATCCCAAGAGATTGTGAAATTGCTTGAAGTTGTAATGAAAAACTCATGGGGTATATTAATAATGTAATTTCATACTGAAGAAAATTGAAAACCAGATTTTACTATTTCTCAAAATCTAACACAGGTTGTTTGAGAATTAAGAAAGGACGATACTTATGGATACATTAAGTAAGTGTTTTGTAAATATTTGGTTAGCATTTCCATTCGTGAAATTTAATGTAACGGGTCAAAAGCCTGCTAAATCATCTATCTCGGCAGAAACAACTCATTGGCCCTACGGATAGGGATGTGTGGTTCGCGAGCGATCGAATCGGAACAACCCGGTCTCAAATATTAATTGATCGTTGAAGCACAGAAATTGCTGCAGATTATCATGCTGATTCCTATCTACGAGGGTTGCCTTTTATATTTCGGGATTAGAGAACAATGCAAATATCAATAATCGAAAATCGCTTTATTGTTTTTCAGAATATTCCCCATTGAGATCTTAAGGTGTGTCCAAACATTGAGCAACAAGAGCGCGGCAGCAACACGCGGCATTTTTAAGACACATTTCTTCGGCTGGTAACACACGGTTGCCGCGCGCGGCAGTCGTCGAATCACAGCTCAAATGCCGCTCGATGTTTGGACACACCTTTACGCTTTTGCATGTGTTTGAACCAACTGTCGAAGCACTTTTGCCACTCTGATTGAGGTATCTCCAAAACTTGCATTCTCAACGCATCAACCGCTTCTTCAGGTGTCGAAAAACGTTGGCTTCTCATTTTATTTTTTAGATACGGGAATAAAATGAAGTCATTCGGTGCCAAAGTTAGGACTATACGGCGGATGACTGATCAAATCGATGTTTTGAGTGCTTAAGAATGCAGTTGTTTGAGCAAATATATAAGAGCTCGCACTGTAGTGGTGAAGGGTGATCCGTCTTCGGCGGTTGGTTTTACTGATTTCTCGGAAGACAACTGCAAACAAATGGTTTTGTACCACTCAGAACTGAGTTGTTCTAGTGGTACGATTGCGACAAGTCCAGTTTTTCCGAAACAACAGAAGGTTTTTCGATAAGCATGAAGTCACTCTGGTATGTCGTAGTGTATAATTTGTTATAGATAGATTGATGGG
The DNA here is from genome assembly GCA_030674115.1 of Micraspis discolor. Taxonomy (NCBI): domain Eukaryota; kingdom Metazoa; phylum Arthropoda; class Insecta; order Coleoptera; family Coccinellidae; genus Micraspis; species Micraspis discolor. The sequence goes on from JARTUT010001740.1 coordinate 15,309,807, forward strand.
TAAGGAATCGAAGTACTCCACAGCTTAAGCAGTACTTACAACGTATACAAAAAGAGGCGCAAAAATTCATTTCTGCGAATACACGAAATCAGTACGTCGAGTAAGATATTTTGCATCCATCAACACAGATTACCAGACAGATATCTGTTTCAGCCTAACGACAGAACACCATTACAAGGCCAGACACCGATCAAACAAATTATTTATCAATAAATACATTCTTATTAGAATATTCTGGAGGAGGAAACGTATGCAACTTTATGACGTCTAAATTGCGTAAAGCAATATCGTAAATCTGTTCAAACCACTCAAATTGTCATTACATGTTTCTTGAAATAGATCGCAAATCATCATAAACCAGAGGTAATGAAGTAAAAATTACAAATTATTAACCGAATGTCAGGAGGAAAGCAATTAACTATCATTCAGCTATGAATAGTTCATGAGCGTAGACATGGATTGTTTGTGGAGAGCAATATTAACATAGAAATTACTCTACTCTGGGAGAATTCGATTGTAAAGTAATGAGAAAATGAATTAGATTATGAAAAAAAATTTTTTAATTGAAACTTATAATGATAATCCTACAAGGTTGCGTTTTATGTTTAACGCTACAATAGAGGGGGTATGGAAATACTGTTGCGTTGAACGTTCAACGCTTCTGGAGAGGGATAACAGAAAGAAACAATTTTACAACGAAAGAGGGAAAGAGAAAAAAGTTACTGAAAGGTATAGGTGGGAGAGAAAAAGTGAGTAAAAATCTTAAAATTCGCTGAAATATGTAGTTGTATTCTTTTAACCTCTTTCTTTTAGTTCATCAAACTATTAGAACAGCGTGCTATCGTTTTGCCAAATGTTTGTGATCTTCGAATATCGAGCCGAACATAATCAATCGATTAGGTTCGATCAAATTAGAGTGCGCATGATTGGAAAACCATGGTAACAACGAATGTGTCCTTAAGCAACCTCAGACAGAACTATTAACTTAAGATCCACCAAGGTATGGTAGAAACATACCATAGGCTAGAAAAAAAATCCTAGCCCCGGGTTTGAACCCACGACCCCTATTCGTGGGAAGACTCTTCACCACTGCGCTATGCGTCACGTATGACTGACATTTGAATAAGCTGTCATAACATTGAACAATTAGCTTCGCCCAAAGAAAATAGACCTTCATCCTCGTCCTTTAGACCAGCACACCTCCTTCACGCTTCGCCAGTGTGCGATTACACCCCACAAGAAAACGATGCAGCAACACGCAAAATTCCTTGGGCGATCTGTTTTTATCTCCGGTCGCCGCAGCGTGCCGCTCCGATACATCTCACGGTTGGTTATTTTCGTTTGCGAAAACGATTATGCGCTCACCTCGATAAGCACCGGCCGTAACAAGAAGAGATGTACTCGCCCTGTTCTTACACGGAAGAATAATGATGTAACACGAGCTTTAATTGGTTTATTTGCAGCGTGATTTATGATATTATTATGTTAGTCTTAATGTTTGAATTTGGTAATTGGCTGATGGATTATCTTCTTCTATGGTTTCATTTCGAATGTGTTACGTGAAAAGTTTTGTTCTTTCTTCGCTAAAAAGAGTTTTTCTATGTTTGGATCCGCTTACTAAGTCTATGGTTGAGTTGACAGTCGTCTTGTCATTTGATTTTCATACTCCAATAATTCTATGAACATAATTTGATCCTTCAAATTAATCGTGAAGCATCTAGCAGGTTGTGACGAGACCCCTTGAGATGTTCTGCGTATGCGCGACGAAGAGGGAACTGCTTAAGGTGGGAAATCGAGTGCAATCTGGTTATTCGGTAATTTTCGTTCTTCCTCTTCTGCGGATCTTAAAATGACGAATTGTGAAATTGAATTCTCATTATTTATTTGACATCGTTAAAATGAACATAAGATGATTTAACGTTGAATTTGCATTGGATTGGATGTGCTTCGAATTTAGGTAATCTTCTTTGAGAAAATGATAATAGCAGATTCACTGATTCGAAAATTCTCCCTTTTTTTTTTCAATAAAGATATATATTCACTACAAAATTTTCTCCAGATATTATAATTTGGGAAAGATTTAGAAAAACCAAAAAGTAATTGGGCCAGTTTGACGAAATTTTCTAAACATAGACTCGCCGATGAAGTATTTTATTAGTAAAAAAAAAATTATACCACTTTTATCCAATTTGAATAACGGACATTTGAATGAACATATAAGCACTGCGATCAGGTGAACAAGAGCGCCAAAAAAGAACAACCTCATCGGTTCGGAACAACTGTTGATTTACCCTCGTCATATGCAATTGTTTCATCTTCGAAGAATGAGAAAATTTTCCGATACACTTGATTAAGTTTACTCTGGCGTTAATCTGAATGTTTTCTTATTTTATTATTTGAACAAACGCGTCTCCTCTGATTGTTCTGTGATTTATTGTGCCCAAGATACAATGGAAATTAATTGTTCTATATTTAAATAGTAAATAAGCTAAAAATACGACTAGAATGTCATGCTCATCTATTCAGCTCCTTTGTTTTCTTACCTACTTTGGAAGAAACGAAAACACGGCCAAAGAACTACGGTTACTTAAAGCACATCAATTTTCTTACATGGAAAAATATTATCAACACCTATATCTCAAGTCCATTTTAATATAGGGGGAGTTGAAAACCTGTTCTAAATCCTTGCAGGGGCGTATTCTATAGGTTCATCAAAGACTTTTTCCATATAACCATATGCCCGAAAACGCTAATACTTTAGGCTATAGCCTACAATGGTTCAAACTATCTGAAAATTTGAGCCTAGAGATTTCTTGACCTGTTCTTTTTACCTGGGAAGGCGCTGGAGGCGGACGCTTAACTTGGGGGAACTAACAATTGAGGGCGCTTTCAAAATTAATTCGATCAAATTAAATTACTGGGCAGGAAATACGTTCTTCAAAAATTTTCTCAGGCGCAGGTATGCAACCCTTAAGACACATTAAACTGTCAATTGAGGGCGCTTTCAAAATTAGTTCGATCAGCTCGAATCTCAAATTTCCAGATAATTTGAATAAATCTTATGGAAGTTATAGCGACTTTTGTGAATTTTTTTTCGCAAATTTGGTGTAATTCAGCTCAAAATATGAACGTTTCCGTACATACGAGGGGAGGTTAAAAACTTCTTGGAATGCAGAAGATAAAGTAGGGAAAGGTGCACTCAGTTGGTGTCAGAAATAGGACAAGTATTAATTTATGATTGACTGATCGAAACTAGACATCATCGGTTTTTGAGAGTACCACATAATTGTTTCAATTCTTGTTGATCGAGAATATCCATTAAATGACTCCCGAGAACAATTAATCGAATAAACCAACGAACAAAAACTGGGTTTAAAATTCCTGGAAATTTTACACAACATGGATCATTTGTAAGTATTATTTATTCGTTCTGGCCATTGCAAAACGTGATCACAAGGTTAATTCATTCAGTTCCCCATTTGGTACATTCGAATTCCTCTCGCTGTCCTGTACAGGTTCGGATTTGCATATACCTACATTATTTCGTGTATCCGATTAACGTAAGAATCTAAATTTAACACCATTGTCAGTATTTCGTGTTTGGATGCGGTTTTAGTTAAACCGCGAGTTAATTTTCCTCCTTGAAGAAATATTCAGAGAGTATGCCACACGATGTCTAGATAGAACGGGCTAAAACAATGCATAAAAATGAAGAAAACCTTAAACAGGGTGATTCAAGGGGATGGCCTTATGGACGAGCAAAAAATTCGGGGTTTGAGCGAATGCTTCTAAAATATATTCAGACCTTAAAGGCTTCCACTTAAACCAGACTTGTAGAATTTGTTCTGAATAGATTTTGTTTTATTCATGAAGGATTTTATATTATTGGCTGTGTTAATTGCAACTATAATATTTTGGGTTTTCAGGAATTTTGATATTTTTTATGATGGGTCAGCTAAACATGTTAGACACGTATCCCGACGATAAGGTTCTTAAATCTAGGGCTATATCATTTTATCTATCAAGAACGACAATTTTCGTAATTCTATTTAATTCTAATGGAACTAGAAGAATATAGAGACAATTGAGTTGCAACTGATAACTCAGAGCCTACTTCGAGATGAATGATTATTTGATGGACTTAAGAAACCGACAATATTCAAACTGTCAACAGAAAACCGTCACATTCGTCCCAAGTCGAGAACAGCTGTTCTGCACGTCTCATTTCCCTAGAAATTGCGTTTTCCATTCATATGTCGTCGAACACGAGATGGAAGTTTGTAAGTTTTGTCACATCTAAATGTAATCCGAACAAGAAACATCTGCCATCCAATGCCCTCAAATCCCATGAGGAAGATGAAAAGAATTTAAAGAAAACCCTCGAGCCGATTTGCTGTATCGTAAAACTGGCGTGAATATATTTAGGGCATCAATTTTTAATATAAACTCTCACTGGAGCAACCAAGGTAATGGAACTTACAGCATTTATTTTCTCATTTTCATAAAAGAGATGTTTTAAGCTTCGAAGTTTGGTAGTGAAACGGAGCTTTCAATTTAATTTCACATTATGGCTTGGAAGAAGATTATGAAGTAATGGTTTCGACATAATAAGATCGTAAAAAGAAACTATAAGGATGAAGTAAATGCTGCATAGAAGTTTGGTCGTGAAATTTTCCTGAAGATTTCGTTTCAAGATTAGAAAAATGACTTTAGTGTTTCTATCAATAACCCATAAGATAGTATATACAGGAAAAGTCTATATTCATCATACCAAATAGTGGGCAAGCCATGATATGACCTCGAGTTGTTTATACAGAATAGATCGAAATTTGAAGCTGTCAATTTGCATGCTGATGATTGAGAGAATTATCTATTCCCCAAAATTATGTTCAGACCTCTACAGCTTCCGGTTAGTCCGGAAATTGACAACTAGGTTTTATATGGCACACCCAGCGTAGTATGGCATCGTTAGATAGTTTAATTGCAAGATTATAGTAATAGTTAGAAAGAATACAGCAATATAACATATCTTGGGTACATGGCTATATTAATTTAAGGAAATGATATAAAAACAATACTTAGGAAACAGGACCTCGCAATTTTAGGAATTTGTGAATCACCTCGTTTGATACAAAAGACAATCGATTTCTATGATGATTGAGAGAATTATCTATTCCCCAAAATTATGTTCAGACCTCTACAGCTTCCGGTTAGTCCGGAAATTGACAACTAGGTTTTATATGGCACACCCAGCGTAGTATGGCATCGTTAGATAGTTTAATTGCAAGATTATAGTAATAGTTAGAAAGAATACAGCAATATAACATATCTTGGGTACATGGCTATATTAATTTAAGGAAATGATATAAAAACAATACTTAGGAAACAGGACCTCGCAATTTTAGGAATTTGTGAATCACCTTGTTTGATACAAAAGACAATCGATTTCTATGGTGATGTGTGAACAGACAAAACAATTTATCATGGTGTCATTCATGGACTCAATTTAAGCTTAATTGGAATCCTAATAACGCTAAGTGATATGAGTTAAAGTAACGTCAATTCATTAGAGCAATAGGCAACATAACATTTACTTTCTTTTGTTTCGTTTATAATCGAAACCCAACTCGAAGTTCATACGCCTTCTCGATCAATCAAAATTTCAGAGAATCGAAAACAAGAATTCTAACAGGGCCGATAACTATTAAACATTTCGTGCCTAATTGGTAGAAACAAGCAAAAATAATAGGATTGTTAATATTCAAGTCAGTCCAGCGGTTATATAGTTGAATTGAAATTGAAACGCCTTATTTGTTATTTAGGCTTTCTAGATAATTGAGTACCCGAAAAATATTCGAATTAACGAAAGTTTGGATACATATCATGCATGGTTTGAGACTTTCGATAGCAATTTTATCGAAGTGCATTAAGGTTTGAGTAAATGAGAAAGTGAAATCATTTTCGACATTTTATTGTCAGAAAAAGTGTATGAAATAAGATGGGTGGAACATCAAAGCACTCGATGTGTTACTCAACTACGTCCAAAATACATTCATCAAACCATTGTTCTATTCAGAAAAAATTACGATGTTCATGAAACCAATAGGGCGAAATTCAGCGAAAGAACCCTAATGGGAGATCCACCATACTCGAAGAAGGATTTCCAGTCAATTCGATCAATTTGTGTCAGAAACACATCCGTAAATCCGGCCGATTTTTGTTATTTTACAAAAATTGTGACGTGGACCAGCCTGTAGAGGAACAAGCTCGTCTACCAATGAGAAAACAATCAACGAATTTCATAATGACTTCAAATTCGAAAAACTGTTAACGTTATCCTTCAAAATCAATGTGAATTCTCCTTGTAATAGCAATAAATAGAAAATAGTAACAACTGATACAATACTACTCTGAATATGAGCGTGAGTTATGAATTATAACACACAACTGATAGGTTACTTGTCTAAAACGACATCCATAATGGCAGTCATAACTGGATATTGGAAAAAAAATTAAGGATTCTTCAATATTTCTCTAAATGAAGGGTGATATTTAAATGAAGTTTCTTTTATTTTGACATATGACTTTCATTTCTGTGATGGGAATGAATTTATTTACATTTCTGGTATTGTTGTTGTTTTTATTTTTATGAAATTATTCATAGGTTATGACCAGTAAAAAATTTTAAAGATTTTCATCGAGCTGCCGCGTTTTGCCACTGATTTGCAACATTTTCAGATAGAAAAAAGGTAGTAAAGGAGCTTGACAAAATTGGTATTAACTGAGCGAATTCACAACAGACTCAAAATCTCTTGATATATTTTGAATCTCTTTATATTTTGGTATACTCGTACCCTCGATCTAGACTGAATCGTTTCTGGAAACAATATTTACAAAGCACCCTATATAGAATTTCGTCATTCAACGTACTTAACCGAGCAAATCCGGCAAATTTTGAATTTCAACAGTCCCATCAATAGATATCGCGAACGCGGAAGGACGGATGAGACGAAATCACAGTCCACTCTGTAAAAATGAATTTCTGGCAACAAATAAGAAACATTTCTCATATCAGTGCAACATTCGCCCATTCGAACAGAAAACACAAAGAGATAAAAAATATTTGCCAATCAAATCCCTACAAAAGCGGCGACGCGTAAATCCATCAAATGGTAAGTCCCAAATATCACGACACACTTTTCATCACAATCCACCACCGCAACCAGTGACGTCACAACGGATCGGTCTTCCGGAAAAACCGTTTCTGCACCGGAACTTTACCGGATCACCTTTCGTGCTACAATTCGGGATTCGACTAGAGAAGCTACATCATTTTCGATGGCGTCATCACGAGAGATGCTGTTCATCTCGATAATCGGGTAAATACTGAAAGGATTGTCTGATAGAATGCTGTTCTGCTAAGCACACGAGGACGGCAAAACAAAAGCACAGGACCGTAGGAAGTTAGTTTTTGTTATGGTAATCAGCGAGCTGGAGGTGTTCGTGACGATCGCAGAACTAGCATATTTCGTGATTATCATGCATTTCCTCGGAAACCAAACACAAGTTGACAATTCACCAATTTAGGTATCAACGACGAACAATACAGGGTATCTCGAAACTCGATGATGAACGAGAGACCAAGATGAATCAGTTATAATAATCATAACAATTAATGTAAATAATGAAATTAAACAAGTCATTCTTGAAAAGTGCCAGCAAATTAATGATTTTCTAGAAATGATTATGATAATAATCATTTTTCGTTCCAGAAACACTGTTCCATGATGAACAAGAGAAAGAACATTTTCATTATTCATCATAATTTCAAATTTAAAAAAAAAATACAAAAAAATTAATCAAACGCGAAACTCAAATTCAAGTTACAAGTTAACCGGAATGCCTATGAGACTGAAGCCTAAAGACAAAAATCGAAACACGTATCGTATTCCATTTAGTAAATTTTCTTTTCTACATTTTTAATAGTAGATATTTTTTTTAAATAACTTGCCAATGGTAGTGTGGTAAATTTTTTCGATCTTACAGTTCAAATTTAACTGATCATTCAACACTATACTACATCGTCCAATGAAATCGCTGAATTTTTGAAAACGGACCAATAGAAACAAACTGTATCTGAAAACACTCAACACAGTGTTTCACTTTTAGAAATTTGTTTTTATCAAATGCCTAATTTGCATAGGAATATTAATACGTCCGGATAGCTTTGGCCGTTGGTGGAAGTAGCGGTCGTCATGGTTACGATAAACAAGCAGTTGTTAGCGATAACTTCAACAGCACATTTGGCAGTTCTGTCAGTTTATTTTCGTATTTTACCATAAAATAGATGAAAATGAAACGTTTTGGGAATTGTAATATTCCTTCAATTGAGGAAAGTGTGAAGAAAAGTGTGCCGCTTAATACAGTGAAGTCAAAATCCTACATTTGGAAACAATTTGAAGAATTCTGTGCTGCCCGAGAATACCTTGTAAATGGAAAAACAAGTTTGTCAGAGCTCAATAATATTATGCTAGACTGGGCTTTCAATATGAAGAATAGAGATGGATCAGACTACAAGGAAAGTGTCGTAAAAACCTTGTGGAATAATACTGCCAAACAGCTGCAGGAAAAATTCTATTCCGAATGGGGCGTTAGATTCGATCCATTCACAGACGTGGCTTTTAAAACGGCGCGGGATGCACGAAATGCCAAGAGGCGTATTTTGCAAGTGGACCCTGAGAAAAGAAAAGTTAGTGCCAAGGCGCTGTCTTTGGAGCAACACAAAAAGATGGTCAACTTATGTAAAGAAGATAATCCAAACGGTTTGAACAGAAAATTTTATTTTATTGCTGCATTGGAGCTTGCTTGGCGCGGAGGAGTGGGTTCATCATGCCTAATTTCGCATTTCCAATTCGAAATTGAAAACGATGGTAATCCCACGGGCCGAATTGCCTACAATCCGATATTTTCTAAAACAAGACAAGGTGGTGCCCAAAAATGTGCGGAAACGAAATGGCTGACTCCCAATATTGAAGAAGATATTTGCCCGGTGAGGTTATATAAGTTACTTGTATCCAAAAGAACTGCAAACATCACCACTGAAAGACTATTCCTTACTACACATAAGAATTGGAAATATGGTTCATGGTTCAAAAACTCCCCAGTCGGTCCCAATACGATAGCTAAATGGACAAAAGAATCGGCAGAACTCATTGGCATCAACACAACCAAGTTGAAGATAACCAACCACTCGCATCGAGCTACTGCTGTCAGCCAATTAGCCAAAGCAGGGATTGGCGAGGAACAGCTGATAAAGATAACAGGTCATTCTTCTGCAGCGTCAGTGAAACCGTATCTCCAACTGGACCAACAACATTACAAAAAAATAATCACAGCCATAAGGAATGAAAAAAATGTCCTTCAAGAAACAACATCAGTATCTATTTCATCATTCGAAAATAATGGTCGTAATGTGTATAATAATTGTACTATCAATAATTATTATTTTGAGAATAAAGATGAATAATTTGTTGTTATGCTTCTATCTGGTTATTTTTCAATAAAAAACTATTTTTTATTTCGTTTGATTTATATTGTTGAATGATCTTTCCAAATACCACACGAGATTCGAATTTCTTTTGAGAACACTGTCGTTTTTTGAAAATTATACAAATTTCACTCAACAAAGTGATCCCGAAATACCACTCGCCTTCGGCTCGTGGATTTTAAGGATAACTTTGTTTCGTGAGATTTAAACGCATAATTCCCAAAAAACAAGAGTGTTCTCAAAAAATTCTCACCTCTAGTGGTATTTATTACCCTTGATAATTTTTTTAAACATAACTCCTGAAATTCAGAGAAAGAATATCCCGGTCAAGTTGGCAATACGGTCAATAGGCATGAAAGTTTCGGAGATATTTTTCAAATTACACTTTCCAGAATTTATTTATGGAGCAGTTGTTTCATAAGAATACATTCTGAACTTTGACAAGCAAATACTCTCAAAAATAAGATTTTTATAAGATTATGTATTATTCGCAATTAATTCAAAGAACTCCAAAATCAACGTCAGTGTGTCACCATCTTTCTCAATTACAACAATCAAAAATAATAATGATAATAAAATATTTATCCAGATATGTTTAAAGATTATTTAAACTGAACCAATATTTTCGAGGAATTATTCAAGGTCGGGAAATACCAATTGCGAATTTGGAATTGAAATTAAGAGAAACTATGCAAAAATTCAGATCCCTAATTTGAACAAAGTGTTATTATGTAAATCAAACGACTATGATGGTGGTCTGCGTATACAATACATGTCAATTGTTATAAAATAGGTCAATAGTTGCATACCAAGGATGCTATTATAGATTGACATTCTTTGAATAATGTTATGAATTACCTACTTGATGAAAAATATTATCACTACTGAGCAGAAATTTTCAAGAATTCACAAAAATATTAATCTTAGTAATGCCAGAAAAAATTATAATCATAAGGCTAATTTAAAATATATATATATATATATCCTGTTTCAATGATTTCGAAAACTAAAGAGTCTGATGAAAATTAAAACCGGCGTGAATCGAACATAGGAGAGCAATATTCCATTATCTTCCCCAAACTTACGTTTGGGGAAAATAAATAAATCTTACGGTCCTTGTCATTTACTAATTATAAATAAAACTAAATAAATTATCCACGTTTTTGTAATTCATGAAACTTTTATTGGATATTTTATTTACTCATATTTAGAATTAAGAAAGAATCAGTCTATTAAAAATTACTGAAAATGCAGATACATTTTCACCGCTGGATTTTAAAAAATTTTGCAACGTAAAGTGTGTCACTTTTCAGGGGGTGCTTGCCCTTATTAAATTAAGTAAGTATTTCCTTCAACAAAATTTCCTCAGCTCAGCACTTTCCGAGATATCAACCCCTTTAAGGTGATAACTGAAATTCAGTTTTTATTATTTGTTTTCAATCCTAGTAATTGTACGAGCTTGAAATTTTACAATTTTCGTGTACCCTCAGAGTACTAACCACAGGTATTATCTTTATATTCCTGTTACATTATACGAGGGCAATATTACCATCTTTATCTCGAAAAAAAGTTTAGATATGAAATAAAGTAAGGGTTGCAATTTTCACCCAAGTATATTGTAACACGAATATTAAAAAATATTAGTGGTTAGTTTTCTAGGAGTACACGAAAATTAAAGAATTTCAAGTTTCTAGGTTTACTAGAATTTTAAAAAATTAAACTGAATTTTAGTCTCCACCTTTCAGGGGTGATATCTCGGAAAGGGGTGGGTTGCGAAAATTCTGATATAGGAAAGACCCATACAAATAAACTTAGCACCAAGACTTAAATCCGTTTTCGAAGTAAATATTTGAATCCACTACGGTCCTGCAAATAATAGTGCGAAACAAAGTGGTGGAGAAACACCAGGAAGTCCAATAATTCGACCAAACATTCGATAAGGACTAACACGAAAAGTCCATTTCCGAGAGAACATGAACGATCCATAAAATGTCAAATTTTTACCTTAAAAGGGTAAGTTGGACTCGGCCATAGGCGCCGAGCATGACTTATATTTCGACATGGAATTCGGTAAATGCAAACCGATATGTATAGGGTGTCTAAGAAAACTTTGTATCGTGTAAATGCAGATTTTAGAATGAACTGAAAACTCGAAAGCACCCAGAAATAGTAACTCTGAAGTGAATCAATATGCGGAAATTTTTTATATCATTATCTCAAAAAATTATGAAAATTGACGAGACACGTCAATTTTTTAATTCAGGTCTGCGTTATTCAAATGTAAAGGTATCCTTTTTTTTCAAAAGAATACTGTACATTTTTGCAAATTCCCTTAGTGAAAAGATTTCAACAAATTGAATGAAACCAGGGTAAAATTGAAATATTGATATTTTTTACATTACTAAAAAGTAGGTACTCACAATATATCGAAACAGTGAGACGTGTTTTGGGAAAATCCAAAATTAAATAAAACTTTGCGACTGCGTGAATTTTATCACAAATGCCTAAAAATTGCGTTAAATAAAAATAAACAAGTCTGACATACTGAGTGAGTTTTTTTAAGGGCTCGCTTTATATCTGTATATTTTTGAAATCGCCAAAATGAACACAAATTATACAGTGCGCGACAAAATTGTAGAGCAAATTCATTTTTTCCGAAGAAAAATATTTGGCACAGTCAATTTTTGGTGGGTTAGTTATGTTACGAAATGATAACTAACCGTGTTGTAAAATCTTTCTGCTTCTTTTGTTCACGCGCCAGTTTAGCAAACAGAAAATAAAGAGTGCCGTTAAGTACTAATGAGCAAAGTATCCATGCATTCTCCTTATTCCAGTTTTGTTCAATCAAACCGTAACGACCATGTTATGACAAGGATTGCAACAATGCAAGTGGTGTTCCTTTCAACATCACTTAATCATAATAGGAACAACAACAATAAAATAGATTGTACGCTCTTCGTTCAGAGTTTAGAATGAATATCTCAGAAAGATTAGTGTAACTCCATAAAGTGTGTACAGCGGAGCAATGCAAAATGTAGTAGGATAATGATATTCTCCATCCTTCTTCGGTGACTCACGATCTAATTAGCGAGTTTGTGCTCGATCACATCAAATAATTTTCATACAAACAATTATTCCCATCCTTAAAGATTCATCGTAATTGGAATTGTTATCATGATTATTTATGCTTTATGAACACTTCGCCAGAGTTATGAAGTGATTTATTGATCGATTAATGTGAGAATTCAACCATTTGACATACCTTATGATGACAGAATTGAGTATAATCAGACATTTTATCTTGTTCATTGAGATTCAACTCCTCCAAACTTGCAGATTTTTTCGGCTATATTCACTATCTTAATATTGATCTAATTTTCATTAATTTCCAAGATATATAGAACTCATGAAAGCAAATTAAATTTATACTCATCTGTGGTTTGAAAATTTATTCAAGTGAGATCGAACAATTCGCCATACTACAACTATATTGATGGAGCTCTTATGGAATCAAGTTTTTTTTTAGTAAATGCTGTTGCAACCATTTCTTCTGATGATACATTTCAGTGTGTTTACAGACATGTGTCTAGCATTTGAGAAAGATTATCAGTTCTTTTATTCAATTAACAATCATTAAAAACCTCGTTGCGAATCAATCAACAAAGAACAATTGATGACGAGATATTGTTGTGATGGAGCCAGCATTTGATGTAATGTTTTCCGACGTTTCGATAGAAAGAAGATTATCAATTTTCAAAAAGTCATCATGAAAGAAAAAATGAACAATATCTCATCTGTGATATGATGATCTTTTAAGTTGGAGAACTATCGGCGTCCAAACTTCTGGCAGATCTATAGATCTTATGGAATCTGGTGTTTAAATTCTTTGAATTAAGTTTTTCTTCTTTGGATAAAAAGATCATCATATCACAGATGAGTATATAACATTGTTCATTTTCTTTCATGACTTCTGTCATATTGATTTTTTTGAAAATTGATAAAAACGTCGGAAAACATTACATCCACAATAGATGAGGGTAATAGCCCAAATAATCATTCAAAACAAAGAACAAGTTTATTGGAAAATTAACTTCAGAAGAACATTACCAATGGGCATCAGTGTTAGGATTTTATGATAATTTTATTAGATTTCAGAATCAACTTTATACTGTACAGTAAGCGTCAAAATCATGTAACAAATTTTTTTCTCAAAAGAGAAATATTCAACAACAAAATCCATAGTCGGGTCAAATTTCGTTTTAGTTAACAAAATTATTTTTTTTTTGAGGGATTTTTTACTTACATACAGAAAATATAAATACAGAAATACAGGATGATTTCTGTATAGGATGAATTCATTAAGGGTGTTTCTATTAATAATGTAATGTTTTAAAACGTAGAAATCGTTGAGTGGGTAAGGGGGCAATTCAGAGGAGGGACGCGACGCCCCAATCCATAAGTGCGTAATTCAGGAACGAAATCTTGTGTTTGCTTATCATTTCAAGAGCAAATTTTCCAATTTTCTAATCCTATAATCTCATGGCGCCCGGAAGTTATTGACATCGCTACCCTCATTCCCGAATTCCCTTATCCCTAGGGGCTGAAGCCACGTTGACATTTACGCTCGTGAGAATGCGAATATATACGAGTAAACTTTAACCGTAACTCTACGTCGGATATGGAAATACGAAAAATAACATCGCGGATGCATACCAACGAATTTTCACAATCACATTACTTTGAGCGGATGGGGCGAATGTCATGACATATGAAATGTCACTGGACACACACAGTTTAAGGGCAGTCTACAGATTTTTCGGAAATGCTGGCGGGGTTCATCGAAAGACACCATAGGGGAACTCTGGGTCACTTGTTCAACAAAAGATGATCTCTCGATGGTGACTAGTGATAGAAATAATCCTAGATCAGCATTGCATTGCAGCAAATCATCGGAAAATGAAAGTGGAGCAAAGATAAGAGTTAAATTTTTTGTTCGAATGGATAAAATACCATCTGAAACTTCTGAAATGATTAAAGTTTCATATCAAGATGATAGTTAATCACGATGTAGAATGTTTCAGTGGCATAAAAAGTTAAAAGTTGTTTGTGAATCAGTTGAAGATAACCTCATCACGGTCGACCACAAATTGCGAGAAATTACACAAAAATTGCAGAAATTAACGACTTCATACAAAACGATCGTCGGATTAACATAAAACGAATCTGTGACGACGTTAATTTGTCTTATGGTACCACTCAAAAAATTATTCATTTGGATTTAGTCTGGAAGATCGCGTCAAGATGGATTGCAAAAGTGATGACCGATTTGTCAACGAACAATTGAAGAATTAGGGGTTGAAATTATGGTTCATCTCCCGTACTCCCTTGATCTTGCTCCATGTGACCATTTGCTTCCTGAAGTCAAAAAAGAATTGACAGGTAGAAGATTTGAGTCGGATTTAGAGCCCAAGATGGGTATACTAAACAGACAACCACGAACTTGTTTCTCAGAAGTTTATGATAAGATAAAGCGATATATGTGTATTGAACAGAATGAACAGTACTTCGAAGGAGAATTTATTTATTTAAATAAATGTTTCGTTGATGTACTATAGCACCAGTCTCATTATTTCCTGATGCATCCTAGTAGATAGCTAAATCATCATTTAACATAGAACGATTGCATTTCATTTAATCGCATGGTTTCAGGCAAATCAGCGATTTTGTGGATACCATATACGTCCAATAAACGCCCATTCCATGTCAAATATGATTCTCAACAATCATTATTGAAATAACTGAGAAACAGAGAATTGGCGCAATTCTAAAGCCAAACATTATCTATTCATACTTTTCTATACGCAGACGTCATCATATGATTGGTGTTATCATTCAATATTGACTAACCTTACATATCATATTTATCGAACTACGTCAAATGATATGCAAGAAATGAACGTACTATCCCCTTTCTCTTCTGATATATCGCAATAAACAAGTGTTTTGGGTCCGAATGTTGCAAATCTCGCATTCAATTTCCCCTGCTTAATCACGTCATTTGCCGAAATCGCCGTTTTGATAATTAGCGAATTAATAGACGGATATTCGGCAAATAAAAGAGATTTCCAACTTATTATCAATCACCAGCAACACAGGAGAGTACTCGTCAGAGACCACTTGGACTGGCTATATTAATAAGGATGTAGAGATTTTGTGTGACGATTGGGTGGGTCTTTCTGAGCATTTTGAACCGCAGTTAGTGAACTGAAGTCTCATAGTTACTAAGATATAGCCGATTATTAAAATTTTTGTCTTTCTTCGCAATTTCGGCCTTCAAACGCTATATTATATTCACTGGTATTTCTTTTCTCAAGATAGTCGATGAATATTAATTACATCACGCATATCCCAAAATACCGAGACCATAACCGTTCCAGCCGATGGTTGTGCTTTCGTGCGCTTTGGACAAGGTTCCCCAGATGCTGTCCACTCAGGCGACGATCGTTTTGATTCCGGAGTGAAGTGATGGATCTATGTTTCATCCATTATCACATATCGGCATAAAAATTGCGGTTTGTTACGTTTAAACATGGCCAAACACTGCTTAGAATCATCAACACGTTCTTGTTTTTGGTAAACGGTGAGCAAACTCTTTCTCGAAGTCAAATGCTCATGCAATATAAAACCAACACGTTCCTTTGATATCTTTACGATGTCAGCTAACTTCACTTTTCGATCATTCAAAACGATTCTGTGGATTTATTGTATTCTGGTGTTACCGCCTCATTTGGACATCCACTGCTTTCTGCATCATCCGTGTCTCTACGACCACGTTTCAAGTCAGCAATCCAACCTTTCATTGTTATTTCTGATGGAGCGGATTCCCCATAACAAATTTCAAGGCATCGTTGCTTCGCTTGAACGGTTTTTTCCCATCAAGAAGCAGTGTAAAATTAAAACACGAAATTGTGTTTTGAAAATGACTAAAGTAGCGTCACTCTCAGCAAAATAACTTACAAACTAAGGGGTAGAATATCAAATTTCAGCAACTGCCTTTTGAAGGTTAGTATTAACTGAAAAAAAGTGACTGCAATAAAACTAGCGCCACCTATGTGTTAAGCCCGGGATTTTACAGCCCACGTGGTATAAAAATTTGTTAATCTTGCATTGTAAATTCGCATAGCTGGCGGTATTGGTTCGACAAAATCAATCTTCGTAATTGATACATTCGAGTAAAAGGAATTCGTTTTTCAAAAATGAAAACGTACTGTCTCAACACTACGCACTTCATTTCCTGTTTGAACTCAGTGATCATAAAACTTTTGTTTTTCAAAAATGCATAAATGTATTTCCGGAAGCAGTCCATTCACCTATCTCTGACAGAAATCAACGCATTTTCACTCAATTACTATCCTTCTTCCCATTTAATGAATGACTTGCGCAAGTGATTTGGTCTTTCCTGTTCCTATTAAAAACGGAAACGAAGCAGGAGTCAGCAAAAAGAGTGTCGTTGAAATTTTCAGATGGAAAACACCAAGGGCACTTCAGGGTCCCTAGTATACTTTCCATTAGCTTTTGTTTCTGAGGTAGCTCCGAATCGAATGAGAAGTTTGTTGGAGAGAAAGAGCCCAAGGATACGGAGAAGTATCGCGTCGACGGAAACGTGTCTTAAATACGAGATTGAATTGTTGACGAACTGCCTGCCAAATGAAAGGAACTTGTTCGTGAATGATACTGCAAAGTTGTCAGATAATTATATTGGAGATATGAAATTTGAATGAACATCGATCCATAAGTTTCAGGTCTAATGGAGAAAACTTTTTTTTTATTTCATCGATCAACACAGATGTCTGCTTTCACTAAACGCTACAATAGTCTAGTTAATGGGTTCCAAATGACATTACTAAGACATATTGTTACCGAAATAAAGTGATATTGTGCACAAAAAATTGCATTATGACATTAAAAAATGAAAAAAAAATTATACCAAAAAGTATATTTAGTTTTTTACTTATATTAAACTTATTATTTTTTGGATTTCGGAAAGCAGATCCAGAAAGAAGAGCAAATTCTCCATTACCTCCATTACTTACTTCAACGTTGAAAATTGCCGTCCGTGCGCCGAATAAGGTTGAGCGCATAGCGTCGCAAGTTACAATTAAAAAAATCCAAATATTTAAAAAAATAATATTGTAGTATAAACACCCCAAAGAACTGATTCCTAATGCAATTATTCATTAAATTTGATCTTCCAATAACTAGACGTTCGTCAATGAACAACTTCTTCCGGGACTTGTAAATTGAAAAATATTTTAAAAATTGCCATCCCAATTTCATTGCTTCATGGGACCTTTCTTGTTTACCAATAAAATAAGAAAGTGCGATAAAAGTTTCAATAAATTCAATACTATGGAGATAATCATTTTTTCAAATTCAACAGAATAAGAAAGTTCACCGTAATATTGTATTTGTTTTCATTTATATATCCAACTTACCATTTTTATCAACATAAGACATTTATTAACAAACAAAATGAAAAAGTTTATCTTCATTCGTTTATAAATTTCTTGTTAAAAAATGGACTTCATTATTTCTGAGAAATTTTCTTTTCCTTAGTAACAATTCTTAATCATTTATAAACTTTTTTAAATTTCTATTGTTCAAATAAATACAGTGGAACTCCCTAACTCGAACTTCCCTATCTCGAAGAATTCTTCAAGTCGAATTTTCTTCAGAAGCAAAAACGTTTTGACAACATCGCCATGTATTTCTTCCCCTATAAGTCGAATTTCCATAACTCGAATATTTCTGAAACTCGAACTGAAATTCAGCAGTAACCGAGGCGGCAACCAAGCATAACTCGAATTTTTTGGGACAACACTCACTGCAACTTTGGGGAATTACCGAGCGGAGAGTCGCCGACATATCCAAACTTGTTTTTCTTAAGAACGTTGAATTGCGCGCGCGCTCTATAAAATATCAGTTCTGGTTAGTTACGTTGTGAAATTTAAAAAGGCTTTGTGTTGTGGTGGACTAAAATGACATCAAAGCGAAACTTGAAGTGTTTGACGCTGAAGGAGAATTTAAAATCAATTGCTGAAGAAGAAAGAGGCGAAATGAAAAAGAAAATCATTGCTCAACAATTTGGGATTCCCCTAAACACATTATCAACCATTTTGAAAAACAAAGATAAACTTTCAGGAAAACAGGGTTGTAGCTATGATTCTAACTCTGTACGGAAAGGGCTTACTACTTGTGTGAATATTGGTGTTGATGAAGCTATGCTTAAGTGGGTTACTACCGCGCGTGCTAAAAATCTTCCTCTTTCTAGAGAGAAAGCTCTAGGATATGCCGCTGCTTTGGGTCACGAAGATTTTTCAGCTAGTGTAGGGTGGCTAGCTAAATTTTAAAAAAGGCATAATATCGCCCAGTGTCAGTTTGTGGTGAAAGTGCTTCTGCAGATACAAAATCCAGTGAAAATTAGAAAAACAACGTTTTGCCAGATTTAATCAAACGATTCCACGAAAACGATATTTTTAACGCTGATGAAACGGGTATTTTCTTTAAATGATTACCCAACAAAACATTAGCTTTTAAAGGTCAAAAATGCTTTGGTGGCAAACACAGTAAGGAGAGAATTACAGTTATGGTTGCCAGCAATATGAGTGGTTCAGAAAAGTTGAAGTTGCTCGTTATTGGCAAGTCAAAAAACCCACGTTGTTTTAGGGGCATAAAATCACTTGATGTTGATTACGAGCATAATAAAAAGGGGTGGATGACAAGTGAAATTTACGCTAAGTGGCTAAGAAGTCTAGATAGAATCTTTGTTGCCCAGAATGGGAAGATTCTAATCTTTGTGGACAATTGTCCTGCACATCCTAAAAATGTAGAAGCAAGTCTAAAAAATATTAAACTGGCATATTTTCCTCCTAATCTGAGGTCTGTTCTACAACCAATGGACCAATGGATTATCAAAAATCTTAAGCAGCATTATAGAAAATGAATGGTAATGAATGTCTTGGCACATATGGAAGAATCAAGTCCTGTCACTGTGTCGTTACTTGATGCAATCAGGGATCTGAATAAAATCTGGAATTGCGATGTGAAACAACAAACAATCCGTCATTGTTTTAGAAAGGCAAATTTTGTTAAAGATAAATTAATGCAGAATGCTGCTACAGCTGACTGGGATGAAGGCGACGATCTTCCATTGTCTGCATTGAAACAAATTTGGACAACATGAAGAGGGGCAATGGGAAGCGCCGATGTTTCTTTTGAAGATTACGTCGATATTGATGATGGTGTGCTAACAATGGGATTACCAACAGACGAAGAAATTTTAGAAGACGTTATACAAAATCTAGTTTCTTCTGAAAAAGATGAGTTTTAAGTGATGTGTAGCATTTATATTAATATTATCTATTGTTTCAGACTCAGAAAGAAAGGAATTTTCTAGTGAGGGCGAGGTTGAAAAAACTACTAATGTCACAACCACCTTCAACCAAGCGTATTCTGCTATTCAGACCCTGAGAAATTTTGCTTCGTCAAAAGAAAATGTTCCGCTTGCAGTACATGCGTCGTTAAATTTAGTGGAGGATTTTATAGATAAAAATAAGTGGTCCATATTTAAACAAACGAAAATTACAGATTTCATTAAGAAAGAATACATGTATATTTAAAATAAATGCACTAGTTTCGTTTTTTTTGTATTTGTTTTTTTGTGTGTTTTTACTAAATAATGTACAAATATAGGACCTTGTTTTCGTAATACATCTGCAATACATTTATATTGCATGTGTGTGTGTTTTGTTTATTTGGTCACCCTCAACTCAGTCCAATTTTCCGTATTTCGAATTTTCCGTAACTCGAAGTGAAACTACTGGCCCTTGGAGATTCGAGTTAGGGAAGTTCCACTGTAGTTAGGAATTTTTTTCTAGAATCATAACAGACAGTTCTCTACGAATTAATACAGATAAATTCTTTATCACTACCACAACTAATTATACGCTTTTATTTATTTTTTTCTTATAATTTCAAGAATTACAGAAACGTCTCTGTGGATCAAAATACCGAAAAAATTTATATGTTATTTTTTCATCTATTATTACCGAATATCGATTTTTTTTCGGTATTTTGACGCACTAGGACGTTTCAAATCTAGTATATATATGCAATAAAAAAAATTTATTGCAAATTGCAACGCCGTACGTTCAATCTCAATACGGCGAGCGGACGGCAATGTTCAAAGTTAAAATAAAGTTATTAACAATGGAGGTACAATTAAATTTTATCCCCTTACGGGATCTCTTCTTCAAATTATTAGTTAACTAATTACAAGTGAAACGCCACTTTTTATCATCTTAAATTGTTTCTGACTTGAAATGTTCAACCGAATCAGCTATAGCCCATTATTTTAGTGATAATATGTCTAGTAAACGTCATTCAAGTTCTCTAACTACAAAGATTCCATCGGTTCTCTAAGAGATCTATTCAAGATATACATTTTTACTACTCATTCTAAAGGGTGTTTCAAGTTCAAATGCCTATAAGACATTTATGGAGAACAGGATCTGTTTAAAAATTGAGATTATGTTATTATCCGCTATACTCTACAGAGCTAAAATATTGTGGAAGCCTGGGTGCTTCCTTATACAGAGTGCGAAATATGTTGTTCTAAATAATTTTTCGACGCTCTTGTAAACCTGAACAGAGTGCTCTCAAATTCGACCAATTCTCTGTAATTTTTGACTTCTTGGTTAAAAATGGTATCAATAAATAGCATTAGCCAAAAAGTATTCTGTCCTAATTTGGAGAACTATTTTCGGCGTACTTAAGTTTGAATATTATTACTCGCGAGTGGGTCAATTAGAGCGTCAAAGCCATTTTACCTCACGGCAGTCCTATTTAAAATTTTATACAAATAATTCAATCATTGCACAATGTTGAATTTGACGGACAGATATTAGCTCTAATCTTAACAATTAGATGGTGCATAGCGAACCTTCCCACCAACTTTCATTCAAAAATGTATACATACATATGTTCCCGGTGATGGATTGATGCTATCTTTCAATTTCCAATTTTATATTTTCAAAGGTCATAGATCAGCTATTGATGGCTACCTATCCGCTATTCCCGAAAATAACATATTCCGCAAATACATTATTAAAAATATTCACCTGATACTAACCGTACCTACGATGTTTTAAATTCCCTCCGATTTAAATTTAAGCTACCTGTTGTAGTGCAGGCTAAATATTTTGTTAGGAAAAATAGGATCCAGGACCGCACTCGATATCGAGTAAGTGAAATTTAAATCGAATATGTATGTATGTATATGATGAGTAAAAATATAGGCAATGTCTACCCAACAAACCTTCCGGACGGAAACCCGATGGTCTTGAATAAAATAATTTTAACAGACAGCAATCTTTTTTTAAAGAATCTAAGTTCTTATAACTGTATTTATTAGAACACATATCTTGTGATTCGTTGTCAGTCGATCTAAGTGGCAGTTATGAAAATAATATCAAATGATTTGATCTATTTCCGGTTTATTCTGCTCAGTACCCATTTTTATTTTAATTCTGATAATGTAATTTATTACTGGTAATTTTCAATTTCAGATACCAAAGTTTGTTCTCTCTATATCGAATCATTGATATATTAATTAATTAATATATAATTAAATTAATACATAAAATTGAAGTATTGAAGCAATATTGAGAAAACAAAAGAATCATGAATATGAAATCACAAGTTATATATTACAAAATAATAATTTAAATGAAAATGAAATGGATACGTAAAAAAACAGAGCAATTTAACAAATAGAAAGAAATATCTATGATTCGTAACAATTCCGTTCAAACAAGTTTGTTGGGAAACCCTGTATCAACTCGAAATGTCAATGATCTTAATTGAAGATGGAAATTCTCCTAGTACGTTGATTATAATCGGTTCAGCAAACAGTTATAATTATCGTTGCTATTGTTCCATCTCATCATGTTTTTACGAGGATTTCTTCTTTGTTGAGGTTAACGAGTGGGGCAATATCGGATATAACGAAGTTCCAATACGAACAAAAAGGAATGAAAGTACATCAATCAATTACTCGTTTCTTTATATTGAATAGAATATTTTGGGTTTGTATGATATCGTCATAGAAATAAAATTTGATGTGATCTCAGTTACCACCTAATTATAACAGAAAATATATTGGTCTATTGAATCATATTTATATTGACTCCCAAGATGAAAATATGCAAAAATTATTTGTGCAACAAGTTGGAAAGAATATTTTTTCTAATTTTGAATAGGATGTGACTATTTGAATTGAAATTAGGAGTATCAAAACAAGTACATCCGTCAAGTTAATTCGGAGATATTTATTTTTCACATCGTTGCTATGGAAGCACTGTCGATGTCATATTATGTAATTTTGTCAAAAATTGGAAAATTATAAAACCTATGTATAATGTTTCTGGATTTTTTTTCAATTAGAGGAAAATATACTCAATGTCCGATTGATTATTCCGTTCGATAATTATTCTTATGAGGTCGTGGAGTAAGTATGATTGCCAAATTACCTTTAGGGTGTAAACAAAAAAAGATAACTGATTTAAACGAAAAAGTTCTGCTAGCGAATTTTCAAGAAAAAAAGGGAATGAAGATCTTGACTTTGTGAATTATTTCGGGCATATTTTACACCTGTGCATTTAAATATAAATGACATTCCTTCCGAATTTTGAAATGATTCTAGTTTCCGAACACGGTATTCGGGCGGACTCGTTTGCGTATGCGCAGTTTAGACTATACTACATATTCGAAGGCGTCAAAACTTGCTATGTTGGTATCAAAGTTTTTATCACATTCACGGCATTGTTCTTTTAATTATATGTTATATCATAACCTTCAACCTTTTCTAATTCAAAATGGATCACGAAATAACGAAAAATTCACATAATCCACCGTTCAATTCATATAGTTCTAATAAGATGGATGCAGCAGAGTATGTTTGTTAGTGTCCCGAATAAATTCACGCACAAGTATAAGTCTATTTTGTGCATCTTCTTCTTCATTGTAATTGCACCTGGTGTAACATTCAAGCATTATTTTCATTTTGAATTAAAAAAATATATACGTATTTCAAACGAATGATAGCGCTCACTTCAATTCAAACTTTCGAATGATTAGAGAGTCAAAATCTCGAATCTCCATGACAGCATTCCATTATTCTTTGATCTTGGAGAAATTGAAAAAGGAGCATAGAAATAAAAATACTACTAGAAGGAGACTGTGTTGATTAAACAATGCTGTGTTTATCGACAATTAAAACCATAGAAGATAGAGACTCAAATGAAAATAGGTTTTTGTCCATTTTCTATCAGTTATGTTTATGCAAACAATACGATGTTGCATATTTTTGAAATCAGAAAAAACATGACTTTGGGCCATAGCTTCGTGATTAAAAATGGAAAATTTTCCGAAAATTATCGCCCAGTTTTTGAATTTGCCAATCCTTTTTTTGTATACTGGTCACTGTTTTCGGCGGTCATTGACTCTGCTTGCGGATTCTGGAACTGATTTGATAAGAATCAAACAACATGAAGGTTGCTGAAGGTTACGTCGAGAATTCAATAATGATTAATTAAAAGATTGCGATAAACATTCTCTGAGAAAATACATGGACAATACCCAAAAACTTCGTTGTCCGTTGAGGTCAATATCACTAATTGTTCAAATTATGTAATTAGTTATAGGTAATTTACCCATTTAATGAATTACAGGTAAAGAAATACATAGTTCAAGTTCTGTATTCTGTATTTTACACAATCAATGGCAAAATTTACTTTTCAATACCAATTGCGAGATATTTTTTTAAAACGCCGATAAGTTCAAAAAGGTGTCACCTTATTTGTCAAGATTAGAAAAAGTATAGTTAATTTCCCAACTCACATTTCTCCAATTTTTTTAAATTTCATATGATCAAAATTTCTCAGTGAGCTTCGGATCAAACACAAAAGTATAATCAACTCAACCACAAATACGTTGAAATTATAGACTCGCTAGATAAGTAAAAACTATTCTACTCCCTTTCAAATTAATATATTCAAAAGTATATCATTAGGAACATCAGATAAGAGTCCATTATTCCCCTGTAAACAAAAATAGATTCTTATCTAATTTCAAGGTATACTTATATTCAATTAGTGTGAATAACTTTCGTTATGAACAAAAATCATTCTTTCAATTTTCAAAGAAAGCAATGCAGTGGCGTTCAAATTAATGAAGATAACTAGCTGAAAAAATCGTTTTATTTTAGAACTGAATTCGGTTACTTATAATTTTGATGACGATAAAAAAAACATTGAATTTCATAAAAAATTGAAACCTACACATATTATATTAATATGTATTGAAGGACTGAATTTTCTGGTATGAAATATATTACCGAATGGACAAAAATTGAATAATTGATGAAAACAATACGTGGCGCTACTGCATATGAAAAGAGTGCTTATTAATTTGCCCAAATGACTAATCTTCAAATTCTTCGGACCAAACTGGTATCAATGTTTTTGCAGTTTTAGCAGATGAAGAATCTGTGGTCAAAATCGATTTTGTCCTTTCCTCCGTGAGCATGATATCTCTTTAAGAGTCGGATGTTCAATAAGGTATGGTAGCTAATAAAGAGAATACCAAATTGATAATCTTGGATTATCTACTATTGACATATCATCAACGGATTCACCACCGGCCTAACAGAAAGTGTCAATGTATTTTCTGAGTACGTTCGAGGAATGAAAATTTCGGCTAAGTTCGGAGCAACGAATACACTACATTTTCCGAATGAGATTTTTTATGACGTCATAGCATTAATGAATTGTTATCTTTCTCCACATAGACAGACTAATGGTTTCGTAGATATAATTTTTCGAATTTCGAAAACTTTCAGCTATTAGTTTAACGGCAAAATGCTAACGTTTATCATTCGCAATTTCTTTTCTTGTTGAATAACCACAAAAATTAAGACTTACCTTCTTTTTTCTTAAATTCAAATTCTTCATTTTTCTTGTCGCATAGCAGAAGTAATTACCGTTCATCCTGATCTGGTAAATCCAATTAAGTGATTTCACAACTAACAAACGTAAACGCACAAAACTACCTCAAAAATAAACTGAGAACAACTATTATCTATTAATGACATAGAACAGCTTCTTCTTCTTCTACCCTGGCAGATAAAATTTAACGATTATGAGATATTATTGAACTGTAACCACAGAAACTTAGTAGGGCATAATGAAATGAAATTTACTATTTATGTTAATAGGCGTAATTGATATTACTATAGGTCTCTGATGAACAATTAACGCAGGTAAACTTTATTTGTAGAATTATTCATCAGACGTTCACGTTAAGTGATCATTTATTTGAAAGATAGGTATTAGAAGTTTGAAGTTTCATTACTTCGATGTACGAAAAACGTAATTTTGAAGATCAGTTTTCGATAAACATACATTTTTAAACTACAATGAACTCGAATAGTTTGGTAATTTTACAATATATTAGGTGTACAAATAAGTTTCCGCCTTTTTTATAAAAAATTAGGAATTTATTGTAAAGGAAAAGTACATTACGTTTTATTCAAAGTATTTTCCATCATTTGCCACTACTTTTCCCCATCTTTCTGGCAACATTCGGATACCCCGTCGAAAAAACTCTTCATCTTTTGACGCTATCCACAAATCTACCCAATTTTTGGTGTCTTCATATATATGATGTGAAGCGCTGCTCAGACAGACTATGTGCCATCGACCGGAACAGATGATAATCAGAAGGGGCTAAGTCTGGTGAATACGGCGGGTGGGGTAAAACTTCCCAGTTGAGTGTTTCCAAGTATGTTTTTACCGGCGCCGCAACATGTGGACGAGCATTATCGTGTAAAAGAATAATTTTGTCGTGTCTGGAGTAGTAATGGGCGCGTTTTTCCTTAAGTGCCCGACTCAATCTCATCAATTGTGTTCGGTAGAGAGCTCCGGTAATGGTTTCGCTTGGTTTCAGCAATTCATAATACACGACACCAAGCTGATCCCACCAAATACACAGCATGAGTTTTTTTCCATGAATATTCGGCTTAGCTGTCGATGTTGATGGTTCGCCGGGCTTAACCCATGACTTTCTCTTCTTTGGATTATCGTAGTGAATCCATTTTTCGTCACCAGTGACTATACGATGCAAAATACTCTTTTTTTTATTCCTGGCAAGCAGCATTTCACTCATGCATAATCGACGTTCAACGTCTCTCGGCTTTAGTTCATATGGAACCCAATTTCCTTGTTTTTGAATCATTCCGATTTTAAACGATGTGAAATTGCTTGTTGAGTCACTTGTAGAGTAAGTGCAAGTTCTTTTTGCGTTTAGGACGAATCTTCCTTCAATAGTGCTTCTAATTCCATGTCTTCGTACACTTTCGGCCTTCCACTGCGTTCTTTGTCTTTAACGTCAAACTCACCGTTCTTAAACTTTTGAAACCATTCCTGACAACTTCTCTCACTTAAAGCAGCTTCACCATATGCTTCTAGAAGCAATCGATGCGCCTCAGCTGCAGATTTTTTCACATTAAAGAAGTAAATCAAAAGTTCCCGCAAATGATGCTTATTCGGAATAAAACTTGACATTTTTGCACGAAAAAAATTACGTGATGCTGATACGGAATCACTAGTTCTTTAAGGTTATGGTGTTGCCAGATGACTAAACTTGGGATATTACGTTTTACATCTGAAAATTTCTCCATAACCTTCTCGTGGGGCCATCTTTTGACAAACCGCGGAAACTTATTTGTACACCTAATAAAAGTTCATTTTAATCAAGACATTATCACACATTTTGTTTGCCTAAAGTAGCTCTCTTTATGCTTGATAGTTTGCAAGCAAAAATATCCACGATATTTTCACAAAACATATAGTCATGACATATTCTGTACAGAGGCGAAAACTGAAGAACGTTAGATCGTGGGCAAGGTAGATAAAATGTTCTAATAGTACGTATGGACAATATAGGTACATTTATTCAGATTAGGCCCAGCAAGTAAACACAATCGAATAACGAGCACATTATAATTCGCAGAAATAAAATACCTAAATGGGTGCGACGACAATCTAGGGAATTAACCTGAAATCTTCTCAAGAAATTTTCGTGAGGTGTACCACGCTTCGGGTAAACACCGTCAATCTTGAAACATAGATACCAAAAATCGCCTCCATACATTATCTAATCTACTGACATGCACACTATACCCAGGGCTCCAAATTAGGCACCAGTACTCGAGCCTTGACCTCCCAAGTGGATTGAATAGTATAAATAGGGTTCTGGTGTTTTGTAATCACCTAGAGTTCCTTAGGATGAAACCAGGTGTTTTGATGCTTCCTAAGGTGATTGAATTTATGTGAAGAACAAAACTAACTCCACGATGGAATAAGATGCCTAGATCTTTAAATTCAACAACCTTACCAAAAACGCAATCACTGATATTATAAAGGAAGTCTATTGTAGTTCTTTTACGGGTGAAGGACATTACACTACATTTTCAAACGTTCAGGGAAGTAAGTTATCCCTGCAGCAACGATTTAGCCTATCAATGTCACCCTGGAGGTCCCATTAATCCTCAACAGTGAGAATGCGACGCTACGGCTTGGAGTCATCAACATAAAGAAGAAAGGAACAGATATCATTAATGAAGATTAAGAAAAGGAGTGGCCATAATATACACTCCTGAGGGACACCCGAGGAAGCCTCAAACCCACCAGACCAATAACCTAAACACTGAACATACAGTTTTCTACAGGCAAGAAAAGATTCAAAAAAATATAGAAAATCGAGATTTAACACGAAGGAAGACAGCTTCTTGATCCAGTCTGTCAAAGGCCTTCGTGAAGTCCATGTAGATGACATCAACTTGAGAAGACTCATCCAATGCGCTACCGATATAGTGAGTTAAACAGGCCAAGTTTGTCACTGTTGATCGAACCTTGATGAATCCATGCTGACAATGAGAAATCAGACTTCTCACATGAGTATAGATGATGTCATAAAGCATCTTTTCGAAAACTTTGCTGAAGTTATTCAGAATCACAATTGGTCTATAGTTCTCAATATCGCATCTTTTGCCTTTCTTGAAAACTGGACTTACTCTACCTTCTTTCCAGACAGTAGGAAAATGATGTGTAGAAAGGGACAGTCCTGTAATAGAAAAGATGGATTTCTGTCAGGACCTGCTGTCATATTAGATTTGCAACTTTGGAGATACTTGAGCACAACATCTTCCGTTACCTCAGAGATAGTCAGAGTTTGCGCAAAGGAGCTATCAGATGAGCTAAAATCAGTGGAGGTAATGAATGAACTGTGAAAAAATTATGCAAGATTTAGAGCTTAACCTCGTACTCTATTTGATATAGGGCTTAGAAGCTCAGAACAAAACTTGAGGAAAACTATGAATACTTATTTTTAATTCGAGATATAGGTTTGGTCATTCATCGTGACGGTTGTATTTGTATCACATTGTTCACAGAGTAAGAGAAAAGGAACATGTTGCAAACGTCGGTACTTTTCAAAATTTTCCAATATACAGAGTGAAACGTTTCAAAATTGCAACCCAGTCCTCTTAATCGAGCAATAAATGAAAGAGCCGTAGGAATGTATTTAAAAAAAAAGTACGGCCAGTCACTCATCCAAGTACTCACAGCGTCTGACGCTGTGCGACTTCGGCGATCTGACTACAACCGGATATGGAAAACAAACTGATGAATCATGGCGAATCTAATCAAGATAATCGAATATTTTGAATAGATTATTGCATTGTTATCTGTCTTCGATATGTGTGCGAATTTTAAAGAAATTCTGATCGCTCGAAGTAGGGCAAAATCGAGCTCGAAGAGGGTAGTTACCACTAAACAGACATATTTACAGGTGAATCTAATGAAAGCGTTATAACGTAAGCGCTATAAAATCAATCTATTGAATGGCATTGGCTCAACATGACATCATGATTCTGCATCAGCAAAGTACAATTACCCTGGGGCCATATACCAGGAGATAGTACAGACAGTCGCTACTAATTACAGATGGTTTTCC
Source organism: Micraspis discolor (assembly GCA_030674115.1). Lineage (NCBI taxonomy): Eukaryota > Metazoa > Arthropoda > Insecta > Coleoptera > Coccinellidae > Micraspis > Micraspis discolor. The sequence continues at coordinate 15,339,487 of JARTUT010001740.1, forward strand.
TTCAATATCTCCGACCGATACTACCTGTTCTGTTACCGATAGTGGAATATCGAGTTTCATTTCTTGTGAAATCTGGCCGGAATCAACAATAATCAATCTCATGCACATGCACTTGAAAGCTTAGTCTCGAGAATTACACCAGCGGAAATGGAACAATCCGATGAGTCATTGTGGTTGAACCTGCCAAGTGATACAAGATATTATCTCTTTTAAATTGTATGAAATAGGAAATCTCGTAGGTTGAGAATAAATAAATGATCAGTGGTTCTCAATGGGGGAGTTACGGCTACTCAATAGTCCTTCAAGAAAGTCGCAAGAACGAGGCCCGATCAAAAGAAAATGATGACAAAGGAGGGGGAGTTGAAAATACTAATTCTGAAACTTAGTCAAATATTTGGTACTTCATCGAACTTATATTGCACCATCGCCGTTTCTGAGATATTGGCAATTCCAGTTTTTGGTGCTGACTTCACGCTCAGCACCAATTTTTTCAAATTACCTCGCAAGTAATATACCAATATTTAATGCCGAATTGGTGCCAATTAGTACTTCTACTTCCCCCTCGTTTTAGACGCCCCTTTCCGAATATGACGCGAAAAAAAAATACCCGATACCCTTTCTGGACACCTTGTACTTGGGGCTGTATATTCACAGTCACCTAAGGTGGAAAATATATTCTGAATTAATAGTTAGAAGGCTGCTTCAAGTGTGCGTTCGAACGAAGCACTTAGAAACAAATGTTGGTCACTTTCTACGCAATAACACAAAATAATAATGAGCACACAATCTCGTTAAAAACCCCAAATTGGGTCTGGTGAATAAATTAAATTTCAAGATGAATATGAAAATGGTTTCCATTCACGATTTAATTCTGTACAATTATTCACAGAGTGATTCACGATGCACTCAACTCATAACTAACGACAAATATTAAATTTCCAACCCACCTCGTAATTTTGAAATAAAAAAAAAAAAATTGACGCTTATAAATCAACACCAAGATTGCTGCAAACGGAAATCTATAGGAAAACCTTCTCGCTAAACAACATTCTTATGGATAAGATGAGATCATCTTCAGCAATTCACAACCATATGAATTATTAATAAAAATAATAAACCAATTCTGAACATCCATTTTGTACTATGGGTGTCAAATTGGAATCCAATTCCAGAAAGTATTACCCTCATTATCGACTATCTATTTTGAGGAAATTAGTGAATTATTTATCACTCTCAAGATTTTTGTTCCTCCGTTATGGGTATATTGATTTGGTATAAATAGCCCCTATTTTATTAATGGAATAATTTAATTACGCTCCAAGAACTTTTTGAGGATTGCTTGTAATGCCCAGCACTTTTCGAGAAAACCAACAAGACACAGAATTTACAGGGTGGGCAAAATCCTGAAAGTTGACGGTGAGCTCTGCAACCATACCGGATATGCTAGAGCAAAATGAATGCAACGTTGCCGAGCTCCGTTGTTAATTATGGGATATATGGCTACCATCGCTACCTCCTCTTCCTTTTCGATATACCAGGTGTTACGAAACTTAACGAAAACCTGGTACCGGACAAGTGGCTGAGGTACATCAGTTATGAATGAAATAGGAAAAAAATCCGTGTTTCTTAGTAAAGGAAAATAGATTTTTCCAAAAAATTTTAAACTATGACAACCATAATTGTGTTCTAGATTTCCATTTTGAATTTAATAGATTCTTCCTGATTGTTAAAATGTTGAAAGAATCCATCTTTTATCTTCATTTCATGTTGGCAAATGATGAGAGTTTCATCTATTTATCTCTTTCATCATTTGGGTTGTACATGTTAGCCTAGAAGCTTTATACTCGAAATTCCCCATATACAGGGTGAGTCTTTGACCACTGCGTTAATTTTAACCATAGATTCTTGACCTCAAAAGAAACATATTCTGCCTAGTACATTTTTCCAAATTTGGCCCCGTTCAAAAGTTATAGGATGTTGAAATTTCATAAAAAAAATTGCATTTTCACCTGTAATATTCAAACGACAATATCAATTGAAATAATCTCTTGTAGAAGGTTTTTGATAACAGTCATGCATATTTTGGCATCAATAGATTTATTCCATTTCTTGCGAGTTTCTCACTACTACTGTACAGATTGGTTAAATTGCATGAAAAACAAATATCACTTGAATTGAAGGTCCTTATCTTGTACTTCCTAGAATCATTAGTCTTTTTTGCAGATGAAATCATTCATCATCTTTTTTCAATTGCACCTTGAAATATTTGAAGTTGAAAGGAATTACATCGATATAATCATCCGATGAAACATGAGTGAGTGAATCATTTCTTAGAGGGAAAACAATGTTTTTAAACAATTAAGATTCAATAGTGGATGCTGTGAAAGGTAATTTCCATTCAAACTAAACTGGACTGCAGATGGGTATTCACCCAATGTGAAAAATTAAAATGCTTATAACTTTTTAACGCAGCTGAATATGGAAAAACGCGTTTCTTTCAATCTCAAGAACCTGGGTTAAAATTAACGCAGTGGTCAAAGACTCACCCTGTATTAGTGTAAGAGACAGTATTGAACCCATGTACATTTCAATTTCTTGTAAATAAAAAGTGTCTTCAAATTATAGCCCAAATGACGTTCGAGACAACTGCATGTGACTTATTGGCCTTTTTCTCTTATTTTATTCATGTGCCTATCGCCTGGTACCACGTAATCATTAAGTTTCGAGGGAACCCTGCATAAACACCCTTTCTCGATGTGTCGTCATTCATCTTTTGATGAAATAGCGCTCCCAAAGGTCAATAATCACTCAATATTGCATATTAATCTTACCTTATTCGTAGATGTGTGAAAATTGTACGATCTAGACGGCTTGTTGACTTCAGATGAGGTTTTGACGGATGTCTTGTTGCTACCTCCCCCCGCAGGGGTGGCTGTGGTGGTGGTACCGGACGTGACATCCGCCGTTTTCGTCACCTCCAAGCTCTCGGGGACCGTTTGCAGTGTGGATCGCATGGCTGCCGACATGACGATATCACTCTGCTCTCGAGGGGTATTAGGCTGGTCCCCCTGATCTGATCACCGATGACAGGAGCTGGGGAGGGGTTTCCCTGCTAGATCACATTACCTAAAATTAAAAATTATCATAAATAAACTTGAGAAAATTAGACGTCTTTCAAATCATCAGCCCAAATTTTCGATTAGTTCGCAATGAACGTCTAATAGCCCATCGCTGCGAGTCACCCTGTAACTACTAATATTCAGATTCGAATAATGTGCATGACCTTATTGAACAATTCTATTTCTTAACATATTCTATGGATTATTTTGAACTGCACTTCTACGTTGTTACTTTACTTCAAGGTATTCTGAAATGTCCGATTTATGTTACGCGATTTTCTTTAGATTTCGAGTTATAATTTTTTTTGTGTATTTTCAATGGTTTCTGCCACCTAGGATTCAAACATTTATATATTTTTTCGTTACATGATCGTCTTGAAGGATGCTTCAATGGGAAAAATACCTCAGCTTTCTGAAATTAGTTTAATTTATTCAAAAAGGCTCTAGTGTTGAAACTTTAGTTATGATATAGATGTCTGAAGCTAATAGAATATTCTAGCTTTGTTTTTATTTCCTCTTCTGTAGAGTCTCAATTCTTGTTAGCTGTTTCTTTCTGTCTTCAAACCACAGATAAGTATCAATTTTATCTAGTCTTCAGATCTGTCAATTGGACACTTACAGTGAAAATTGAAAAGTTTTGTAACATTGCCGGTTTCGTTAAAAGCTAAGTATTTGCCTTGAAAACGACAGAAGATGTCTGTCGAAACATTGGGAAAAGGAACAATAAAAGATAATGGTTATCGCCCAAACAATAATGCTACAAAATTAAAATATATTTATTGTAACAAAACCGAATATGAACCGTCTAATGACTACAACGTCAGCAGAGGAGTTCCGCTTCATGCGCCGACAAAGGGATTAAGAACATGATGAAAGGGACCGCTCGCCATAAAGCTGTCACATAAAAACGATTAATGGTGGCATATTTATGGAACATAAAGGGGCCGCTACGAATTGTTCTGGAATGTGAAGCATCTTTCTGGTAACTTCTAGAAAAACAGCGCCGGATATAAATTACTGAAGCCGATTCATGGATTCATTCATGGATAGAACTTGCCGACGAATAAACAGGTGTTCCTAGTGAAATTCTGTATATAAATTGTGTATATAAATTATTGATTATTGTTAGGTAAGTGTGAATATAAATTAGTTTAAAGAAGACTTGTATTGTTTTTCTATTTCACTGAGGAAAAACGTAACATTATGTTCTTTTTTGTAACAACGATAACTTCCAATAGATGGCTAGCTACACTGTTAATAAAAAGAACGCTACAATAAATCAAGTCAAATATGATAGCGGAATATTTATTCATTAATGAACACAAAGTGATTTGAAGTGATTTGCAATGATACTGTTTATAATCATTGAGCCTCAGGGACAAATTTATTGTCTTTCATTATTTTCTAATGGAAATAAATATTCTGGAAATCTTCGCAAATCATTTATGAAATTGGAACAACTTAGAACGTCTGCAAATACTGAATTCATTAGTGCAATTTGTTTCATTCAAAGACGACAAATAACCGATATAATATTTCCTTCTACGCGCTTGTTCCTCGTAGAACAGCGAGTTATGGTTTTGTCAAATGTCTATATATGAGTTATCGTTTTGCCCAATTGTATCATATCGAGCCGACAATCATCACGAACGATTGGATTCGCGATGAAGCAGACCTACTGAATGTCACCCACATAATTATATATACAATTCAAATAAAATTCTATCCGGTTCCGATCCGAGGACCTCTGAGCGGAAACCAGGGAACATTACCAATACACTATACCAAGTATTTGACGATTGTGGCATTTATTGATACATATTATGGCAAGTAATTATATGAACTTTGAAAGACCATACCTCTGCAAGTATTACTTTGTTGAGAATAAAAACGGTAGCAATGTATTTGTATGTATTAGAAAAAAATTTTTCATTACTCGGGAAACTACTGAGCCAAATATTCATTTCGCAAACCTACCTTAAAAATTTCAGCTCTTTTAGCTAATTCCGTTCGAACGTAATCGTCCCTACGGACATACGTACAGAATCGATTTTGACTAAGTATTATTCATAAGAATGACTACGAACAAAACGATTGACTACAGATATATGGGCAAATCTGTAACCACTTTGTTCGAAGAACAAAAGGGCTATGAACGATTGGATGTTTAAATGAAGAACTTTGCGAAGTTTCGTGGCATTCCTTACGTTAGGAAATAATCAAAAATCAAAACTTTGATTTAAAATACGGTATCTCGTGAGATATTAATCAGAAATTAACGAACTTGTATATGTAATCGTAGAACATTCTTGGTATGAGTTCCACACACAGAGTACAGAATTATTTTATACTCTGTGAAGTCCCCCATTAATATCCAAACTATATGAATCTTTTTTTATGAATACTCTAATAATAAAAATCCAAATGAGACAAAAAATACGTTGTAAAAATATTCATTTTTCGAATCTGTACGTTCAATTATGTAACAAGTAAATTCAAGATATCTATGTTCTTAGAAATTCAAGGTAGACTCCAGGGTAAATTCTATATTTCAAGGTCACATGTTAATAAAAATAACCCCCAAAACGAAAAGTAAAATTGGAAAGGTCACGCTGTGAATGGTACTAGGTAGTCAATGAACATCCTTGGATGCACAGGAATGCAATTACTGAAAAAAATCAGAAATATTAAGAAATAGAATAAATAAGGAGTTCTTTTAAAAAATCAGAAATTATCCTCCTTAGTTAAAAACATCCTAAAATCAAATGAATTCACGTCCAGGTATGGAGATATTCCAAGAACAAAATGAAAAATTCGACACGATTCTGTGACAATGAATATATTCACTCAATAATTCGTCATGATCGATGATAGATTCAACAAAATACCTTGATTCATCAACTCATCACAATGACTATAGAAGATATAAATAGCGAGTTTTCTAGTAAACATGCCTCCACATATTCATCAGTATATGGGCAACAATTCGTTGAATAATTAAAATTGCTTTCAAGTTGAGGGAAACTGATTTTGTGAAAACCAACAGGTAAACATGGAACACAAAAATATCTTTAACAAACCAGAAAGTTCTATGAGTATTCCACATGTTCTCATAGAATATTATCGAAATTAATAGGTTATAATGAAATTCTTGAATATCTAGAATCTATGAAAAATTTGCATTTGAAGGTGAAGGAAAAAATTGACTCAGGGATATATTGAAAGATACTGTTATGAAAACAAAACGTATGTACCTAATATATTCAAGTTCTCAAAAAATCAATATGAAAAGCAGAATAACTACACCCACCTTACTTAGCTCATCTTCCAATACGAAATTTTCAGACACCACAAATTAATCTGATCGGTCCCTTTTATTGTTGGCACGATAATAACACTGACTTTTAGAACTTCAAACCATCTGAATAATCAAAACGATCTGTTTAATTAATTTTTAAAGATTTAACCTGTAACACTCACAATTTTGGTGATGGCAAACTAAACTAACTTAGGAGAAAGTGGAGCAATTGAAGATAGAAACTGTCTAATAAATTTCAGAGTTGTATCGTTTCGATTAAGATATAAAATCGATAGAAATATGAGGGATTCAAACTTCACGGAAAAACTCTAAGAAACAATGAGAGTATATAACAGGTGGAATATATTTCAATACAATCTATAACGGACATTTGGGGTACTGTTTTGTTTGCATTCATTCAGAACTTCACTACGCTTATCAATCTGTCAGATTTTCAGCTGTAACTGTCAGATTTCTAGTGTTTGTTGAACTTGAGATCAATTGATCGATTAACATGATCGCATAACAAACTTAAAGGATAAATATCACTTATGAATACAACAATACTCTGCCACCACAGAACGACCTGAGGCGAAGAATGAGTCACTTATATGAAATACTTGGACGATCCTCAACAGTCTTTTCACTATGAATCGGCATACCTGCCCTGAAGATTTATACTCCAAAAATTCACTAAACGTAGAAACGAATAGGTATTCACAACAAACAACAAATAGATTCTAGCCGTGTCTTAAAAAGGAACAGTAAAATAGTCATACATAACACTAATAATAAAATAATGCTGCACTGACCCCTATTGAGTTATCCACACTAACCGAATCGATCGGTAATATTTCTGCTAAACCAACAGTTCGGCAGTCTTACGAATATTTTCTATGAAACAAATCAGCTGCTTCTTTCTCTTCTACAGCGAATTTTTCATTTGAATTATTTTAAACGAAGAGAAAGCTACGGGAAGATTTCTCGTAGCCCTTTTACACCGCTAGCACTTCACTGGAGTCCGAAAGAACTTTTCTAATAGAAACGTCTATTGAAAAACTACGAAACTCACCCATTAATACACTCTAAACACTCAGAATTTCTTAACACACACCTCGAATAAGCATACTTTCATTTCAGATTTCAACAAGATGGCTGGGAAACTGAACATATTTTCGTCTACTAGCTACGACGTTCGGCCTCGCCACTGTACCCTGGAATATGGCGAATATCGGTGGTCGTATGTCTTAGCGCACAACCGACCAACTAGATTGGTGACGTCATACAAAAGGTGAGTTGATTCAACGAGCATGATCGAAGTGCTGGTGCTCAGGGGTCGCAGAGAATAACGGGAAAAAGAAGTATAATTTCAATTTTTTATGCTCATAATCGGATTTGTCAAAATGTCAAACTTATGTCACATTTTATTTTGAAAAACGGTGCCCTGCTTGATAAGCATAATTTGCATTTGTTACTGCTTAAAATAAACACAATTATTTTCGAAACGTACTTTGCAATTGGAAGTGTCATTTCAGTCCAGTCGCTTATTTTAAGGTTAACCTTCTCTTTTGATTTTGTAAATGTTAAATTTTTAGGAACTCAAAGTCATCTTAGAGCGCGCAATTTTGGCCATGATCTTCTCTAGCTGGGAGTAAAATGCTGAGTGGAGATTACAGTTTGAAAGAGACATTGAGGCGACAACAGAAATGTAACGTGGTTGTATACCTACTGGGTTCATGAATAATAAGATGTTGATAAGATAATCTATGGAGTTATCTTTCCTTTTCAACTATCTTGCTGATAACTGCAGGGAATTTTTGTTTTACCATCTCTCTACAGTTCTACTGTCATCTTTCACATTACCTTCATTCAAGATCGACATTACTATGAATTCCTATCATAACTATACTTTATCAGCATCACACTAATTCCCAAGACAAGAAATCTGCTTAGCTACATGGATTTGTTTAGCTGGAAAAAATAATGCCATTATTTATTGGCAAATAGTTAAGATTTCCTATATCTGTTAATTATAAAGCTCCTGTTATTAAAATCAAAAGGACTCGAGAAGCATATCTGATCAATAGATTTAGAACAGATTTATTATGAATTACTTACTGACACCAGTTCAATAAGTAATAGGAACACACAACTATTTTCATTTCATTATTTGTCTGCTAAATATTCATTAAATTATTTGTTGGGATATGAAAAATTATAGGACATTCTTCAGAGACAAATGTTATGAACTGAGTTTTTAGGTTAAGCAAAAAATCAACAATAGAAACTTATTTTAAAATATACCATATCAGCTGAAATATTATGCTTAATATTCTGATATTTTAATAAGATACAGAGAAATACAAATAAAATAAAAAACTCGAGAAAAAACACAAATTATATTGGTTATCAGTTTGAGCTAATAATTCAGTTTCTAAATTTTTTATTTCACATATTTATAACACCTACTCATAAGGAAGTAAAAGAAAATAATCATTTACATCTTTATTAATACATAAAAAAATCAGTCTATTAAGTGGCTCTTTGAAATGTAGTCTCATAGAGAGCCACATATTGTTTGGCTAAACAGAATATGAAGATACAAGAATTCATTATATGAATATGGAATAAATAAAATTTTCAAGTTGAAACATTTTGATGGAAGAGTAAGACTAGCGATTTTTTACATTTTTGGCTAGTGAGGAATATTTTTCTGTTAGTAAGTAAATCACATGTATGACTAGAAATGAATTCAATGCATTTAAAAAAATGTTCAATTGAATCCTTAACGAAATATAAACATCTCTGTGTTGATAAATGACTTGATATAGAAAAGCACATTCAATATAAGACATATAACAGTCCTCAATTAAAAAAAATATTTCTGAATAATTCTATACATATTTATAAAAATTAAAGAATAACCAGAAAGCACTCATTATCAAATTGTAAAAATAACAGGGATCAACTCATATTTGGCATCCAATAATTCTATTACTTGATTTTCGAATCAATTAAATTTTTTCAAGATTTTTAGTTTAACAGAAATTATTAAAATATTTTCAAGCATGAAATCTGCTTATGTTGTATATCTGATATGATTCAATGTATTCAAGAACTGTTTCTATTTCTTTCAGCCTCTTGGGCTATTTCAATTCTCCTCATTCTTTTATGATTTTCTTGCTGTTGCTTAATGAACATGCTTAGTCTTTCTAATAAAAACTGTTTATCATGACCCTCCAGCACCAATTGGTTTTTCAGTACTTTGACCATTTGTCTATTGGCAGAATTCACAGCTGTGAAATAATACAATAACAGAGATAAAAGAATAATAACAGGAATAGCAAAACCAGAAGTAGTCAAAAATGAAATAAAATCTTGTACCCATTTTGGTGTATCATAAAAAAGTTTTTGTACAGAATCCCAAACATATGGGACATCCTGAAATGGACCACAAGTTGAAGATGGTGAAAGTTCAGATACCGAGAACATCAATGGTAATAAAGCAAATATAAATGATACCAATAAAACAATCATGAACATAGAGTTTGACCGTGAAACTCTATAAATAATTCCACTAGGCTTAGAATTGAATAAGCAAGCAAACTTCTTGAGATAGAACATGCAAAATAAGTGCAAAACAGCCATTAATGAAAGAAGAGGAACATAAAAACAGCCAACCCAAATGAGGGTTTGGGAGTAAACAACGTCTAAAACATGCTTTGGCAAATCAAATGTTTGTGCGCCAATAAATGTACAGAATTTGTTATTGAAATGGTGCGCCAAAAGAGATCTTGGAAAGTTGATGAAGAATGTTATCACTACTGTAGAAAAAAAGTCAGTTATGAAAAGCTTGTATATTTGTTGTCCAACATAATTTTCCCAACATTTAGTAGAAGACCTGCAATGCTCTCCCTTGCAAGTAATTTTAGAATACATAGAAGCATAAAGAACTATTAACGCCGCCATCCTCAGAAATACGGTCCTAAACAATGTCAATCTTATGACAAACACAGGAGAATAATTTTCAAAAATTATGAGATATCGAAAAATAAATGGTATAATCATATTCAAACTGACAATAGTAACCGATGGGAGAAACTCGTAAAATAACTTTTCATAATACAAAGAATCATCTGTGAATTCTTTGAGTTTATCTGTACAGAAGCTGAATATGAAATAAATTGAGCAACCGCAAAAAATAAGTATACCCAAAACAACAGAATTCACAAGTATCCTAATTAAATATAATTTAGATTTCTCACTACTCGTTCTATTTACTCTTTCATCTTCTATCCTTTCAGCTTCTATATTACCCTTTATTTCATTATATATAGCTTGATGCTTTATTTCTGCTGATTTAGCGTCATGTATACAGAAGTCCCACCCACCAAAAATCATATTACAATAAAGATAAAATTGACCCTCACCTTCAATCAGTCTTTCTTTGAATCCTTTTGCGCCAGCTTTCACCATGCATATCAAAGATACTACTAAGTATATGAAAGTAACTAGAACATAAGCTAAAGGAAAATTGTAATATACACTGGTATTGCCAATTGAATATATTAAATTATCCGAAGGATAAAAACCATAAAAAAAATATGTACACTCCATAAAACCTGTACCTTGAACTAAATTTAAAACAGTATTTATAGGGCTGATTTCTTCCGAACATTGTATACTTGAATTTGTAAAATTTGAATCTCTTTGATCAGGATTCCAAATAATGTATGGCAACATAATGAAAGTGAATATTACAAAAAATATAAAAATGTTCAAAAATAAGAGCCATTTTAAGAATAGAAAATATGATACAACTCCTGTACCAAAATGTCCTTCAATTTTTTTGAGATCCCCTTTCCATAACTCAGTTTTATCATAATACTCTGTCAGTCTGGTGTGAAATTTCTTCCACAATTTTCTTCGCTTCCATTTGAACTGCTCATAACCTTGAAGGCGCAGGTTAGGCTGATTCTGAAAAAAATTCATTAGATAATAATTACTTATTGTATACTACTGTAATACAGGGTATAAATATTTATTCATTGCTGGGAAGAAGAGATTGTTATAAAAGAGAAGCAGGTCAGAAAAAGATGCAATTATAAAGTAAGCTTCAGCTAATTTATAATAATTTGTTAATTTTACACAAACCAAAGGTCTCTATCAAATAACAGGTTTTGCCAGTGATTAGGAACAAGCAGACTTCCAGTTAACAGATCTGCCTTGTACATGTAAACATATTATTGCCATTTGCATTTTTTTTACTAAACATCAATTATAGTGTCAAATCATCTTTAATTTTCTTTTAAAGTATCCCCATTTCAAAGCTTTACACACACATCACAGTATTTACATGTATTCATTGTATGTTTACGTGAATAGCACCTTCGCTAGAACTGCTAATGTAGAGTAAGATCCTATTTATTTTAGATATCATGAAATAGTAATATATCTAGTGTTCACAAACATGTACTTTCATCTATAATCTTGCAGTATTTATAATAAGTATTGTGAATAAGCATGCAAAATAAAATGATTAAGTCTATGATCCATAGCAACAATTGCCAAGTAACAGTATCTGTATAGACATCAGGATATTATTGCTGGTAATATTAATCGATAATTAGTTTCATGATAAATGATAAAATTGCAAAAACATCAAACTTTTTACCATTCACCTATACATGGCATGAGATTGTTCATAAAGAAACTATAATGCAAAATTGCTTTCACTATAACAATATCAGTTTGCTCTATTCTAATGTAAATCAATCGATGAATATTAACTTGGGAATTCACCCAATTATAGTACCAATACATTTAGTATTCAGAAATGAATCATCATTGGAAATATTGCTAATATAGCAAATCAAAACTTACCAAAATCTTAGCTTTTAACTCTTTCTTTTGTGCCATAGGTATGGGCATTGCTTTAATTTGCATGATCTCTTCCCAAATAGTTTGTTCATTTGAAATGTTTTCTGAAAGATCAGGCAACATAGATACTTGTACATCATGGGTAGTTGATGCACGTCTATTAACAGTGTTGTCTCTTTGTGATCTTAACGTTGTTTGTCTACGAATTGTTCTTTCTGCAGTACTTCGATTGGTTCTCATGCGTATTGTAGCTTGTAATGTTGTTACTGGAAATAAAAATGAAAGTATACATCTGACATTACAAAAAGTAGTTTAAGAAGTTGAAATAAGTATCAGCATTTCAGATCATACCTGCTCTTGTTTGTTTGCTGGGTAACAAAGTGGCTAAATGTTGTGGATCTTTTTGGAAAACATCTAGTTCACCATCTGCAGCTGGGTAACTTTCCTGATAAAACTCGAACCTGCTTCTTCCCATCCTTGTGTCTTCGTGGGCTTTTTCCTAGCCCCACCTGACATTTCAAAACTGAACCTTCTCCTATTTGTATATTAATAGGGGTTCTGTGACACTATATCCTAAACTTATGAAAATCATCACAATAGAATTGGGAAAGAAAGATGACCCAAAATAGTTTCATAAAACAATAAGATAAATGCATATCATGTATATCAATTTCCTTATCTATTTCCAGCCTCTAGGAAATTATAATCTCTGAAATTCTTGAAAATTGATCTGACTAGATAAGGATCAAAAAATAAGAAATTTCACACTCCATAGCTTTTGTCTGGAACTTGAAAATATTAATTACATTACACCTGTAATCAGTCCACACCACATACAGCAGACATAGAACATCAATCATCACGAAGCATGACTTTTACATCTATGTCTATGACATCAATTATGACTGTTGCGCGTTGACGTGAATCTGGATTTGACAAGTTTCAACACCATAGATAAGGGCTGTGAAACGCTACCAACCTACTGTTGCTAAATTTTTAAGATAAGGAAGATGCAGGAAGCCTCCTTCGTCAGTGGCGGAGTGAAACAGGTGGCCTAAAGGTTTAACCCGACGACCTGGGATATGTAAGGTACTATGTTCAAATCCCAGCTGCTCCCGATCTCTAAAATTAATATCCCCAGTGTCTACAGCATTGCGCACATTTCAAACATCGGAGTGAAGATTCCAATATGTTCACTAGGGACCTGATCAATAAGTAGAAATAGAAAAACATGAGAACCTTCATTGGATCGGTGATGATTCACCCTCCTTAGGGAACCATGGTGGTTTCACAAGATGCAATTACGAAGAATCATTATTTGGGTTTAGTCTCTACCAACGCACAATTTCTTCAACAGAAAGTTGTCAAAGGTGTTGAGTACTTATTTAATTTCAGACTTTTCAATTTCAGATTGGAGTTTCTTTTGAAAAATTTGTTTGGAAATGCCAAATGGACTTAGAAATTTGGAATATCTCAGCCCTTTGTGAACAAGACAACTAGTTCTACATTAACTTATCACTACATTTATACGGAAAGAAAGGATTTTTTACTGAAGCTTGTCGCTAAGCCGTAACATCATACGCTGCATTGTTTGGTACCCCGTCACATTAATCTCTCCTCAAACCCTCAATTCAAACAGGAGATATTGTTTATTATCTAATTTCTGAGACTACAGTCTAAGGCTAATACACTGTAAAGCTCGTGATTGAATTAACAAAGTAGTTGAGAATTTTTTGGCATAATGGTCTTGAATTCAATACGAGTATAAAGAGATGTCCGTTATTGTAGCTGACAAGCCATAAATTGCAGGAGAATATTAATAAAACGGTCCATAACATAAAATATATATATATTTTTGAAAGTTATTACATTTCTCTTATTTTACAGTGATAAGCTGAGTTTGTTAATTAGCTTTCTTTAAATATAATTTAAGGTCAACGAAAACATTAATATTTAATTATGGCGTTCTATTATCTCCTTTTAGTTTTTATATTATTGTACACGGTAGGCCGCAACACAATGGAAGACATACAGGAACGATGGCTGCACCTGATGAACTTTTTGTTTTACTCTTGCTCTCTGATTCATATTCATATTTTCCTGCCTCCCTAGCATAGGCACCCTGAAATTGAAATATGCCCGGTTATAAAAAAATTCTCAAATAACTAACAAGCAACAAATTTTCAAACATGTGAATCATGTATCGAAATGTTTGAAAACCATAAATTTTTCGTGAAATATATATTTGCCTATCTAACCTTGCATCTACATTATATGTTTCTTTTCCACTAACATAATATTACGATAAAAACATTTTGAACTAACCTGTGCTCGCCAAGCTGCAGCCCCCTCTTCTTTTCTAGCAAACAACTCGTGCCCTGGAGGATAATAAACAGGGGGTCCATCGACATTTTTTGATTTTATCAAGGGTTCAGGTCTCTGCATATCTTCAGCTTCAGTGGCTTGTTGCTTCAGTGCCTTTGCCTTTCTTTCGTTCACTAATTCTTGTTCGTGCAGCTGATATCCCACATTTAAGGGACTTGTGGGAGGCTATTAAAAACGTATAGGCAAATGAATTGAATGAAAAAATGTTCATGGCACTTTTTTTGCTTATTCCAAGCGAAAGATCGGTCATCATTTTGGCCTCTCTAGTCATTGCTTAGGGCACAAGTTGCAATGAAATTACCGCTAGAAGGACCACAACGATGACCGGTCTTTGGCTAGGAATTGATTATAGTCTCTGCATGCATTAAGATATCTAGGCATAAAATGAGAACAATGGAAACTTGAAAATTTCACAGCAATACGAAAATAGAGCCGCAACACTACAAAATATAAAATATATAAATAAATAACATTGAATTAAAAATATTGTCAATCACAGGAAGACCAAAGATAAATAGAAAATGTATACATAGTCAATTGGCGAGTTTTCTTTCTTGACTGGAATAGTTTTTGAAATAGAAAATAAAATTCAAAATCTAATAAATGAGCCACTGGTTTATTAAATAGAGAAAGGTAAGAAATAGCCAAATATAAAAGTCAAATCTATATAAACAAATTCAAGTAATATTTTTTTAAAACGGTTCCTTATTCAGCGCTGTCTTCTATCAACCTATTATCTTTTATTCTCCGTTAAACAAATACTCACTTCTCTTCCTATCGTGTTCATCAATTCATCCAATTTTTTTGGTGGTCCATCGACCCGCTCTTCAGTTGGAAAAGGTCGGGGCAAGAGAAGTTCACCTTCTTCATTGGGGGGATATCCAGTTTTGAAGTTATTGGTCGTTGAGCTTGTAGTGGTGTATTTATATTTAATATTTATTGGTTGTTGAGGTGATGGGTAGTCGTTTTTATACGGTGGTTCTTTGTATCTATTAGTTTCTCTGACTGAAACTGTAAAAGAATATTGAATTTTTTGTTCGGACGACATCAAATTGAATTCGAATCGAATTGAACTTTTTTTTTAGAACTATATTTTATGTTCGACAATTCACAAACAGAGAGGTTCAAGAATCTGGAAAAAAACGCCTCTGAAGTAATCAAACTTTTTATTATAAAAAAATTATTTGTGTCCAGAAATATAATAGATCTAACTAAGTTATCATATTGTAATTGATTGTAACATAATGTTAGGGTTGTGGATAGTCAAAATACTACACCCAACTAATTTATTAGTTGGATGTAGTTCTTCCTAATATTCTGTTGAAATCAATTACAATATGTCCCTTTAATCAGACCATATAAGTTGTCATGTTAGAACTCTCTTTCTAGCCATCCTTGTTCAAATTAAATGAAGGAGGTTGAATTAAATATATCAGAATTCCGAGACATTCAATAAGTATCCTTACCATTTTGGCGGTCTTTCTGTTATTCAAAGATAATTATTTGGTTGGATATTTTGAGTATTTCACAAAAAAATTCTAATTAATGAGATCAAGAATATCTTTTAATTGATCTTCATATCTGTTCAAAGTGACTCAAATAGTTTACCACACTGACGTCAGACCTCGCGACAAGAACGGCGCTAGAAGATTTTTTCGATTACCTCTTGTGGTATCTCTGTCCACATAGTCCCTGGGTTGGTCCGGATAATTCTTATTGATGGTATTATGTGTTTCCTTGTAAATATACGTCTCCTTTCTTGGTGGATCCCTCACTGGGTAATCATTTACGAAATTTCTTTCATTGACACTCTTCTCAACGATATACGTTTTCTGAGGAGGCTCCCTTACTGGATAGTTATCAATGTAATTCCTTTCATCAATAGTTTCTTCAACAATGTATGTCTTTTTCTGAGGCGGGGCTATGGGATAACCGGTATCGACGTTTTTTGTTGTTACAGTTTCGTTGTATACATATTCGTTGTTAGATCGAGGATATCTGTAAAAAATTTCAAAGTTGGAATCACCTATACATCACGTATGGCGAAATGGTAAGACAGAATCGATTTTAATAAATATCTGTCTTTACAGTTTTCAAAGTTAGAATTCTCAATGTAGTAAATAATATAGGCTGGTTTTCAGCTTCCTCATCTGGGGGGATAGCCTGAGAGGAAGCTGTTATACTGAGAAGAAGAAGAAGATAAGTCTATGTTCTGGAGGGCGCTAATGTATGTATCCATTCTATTTTCTATTGTATTGAGTCACTTATGTTTTATCCAGAAATTTCTATCCTTTAATTAATACTACATCAAGGAGGATATTTTCGTTGAGACAGCCGGGCTTAAAACATTTCAATTTTTGGTTCAAATGACTTAAAGCTCTTAGGTTAAAGCGAGTATAGACAATGGGCTTGTTCTCAACTGAACTGCAAATCACTTGTTTCTGACCAATAATTATGCTCAACTGGTCTAACTATGACCAATTTGAGAGGAAGAAAACAGAAACAACATAGTGCTTACATTGATCTTAATGAAGAATGTATATCTTTCTACTTACCCTGGCTGATAATTCCTCGTTGTTATAGTCTCCGTTATATTCTCATCGTATCCAGGAGGGTTAGGCTTTTTATATGGCTTATAATTTTCACTGGTCGATTCCCTAATCACCCTCGTCTCATAGTTGATTTCTGGCTGTACCACCGTCCTCTTATTCTCAATATTCTCCATTTTTTCGTAAACAAAACTCTTGCTTGGGGTCGAGCGAGAGTCGTTGGGCGAGTAGACATACTTCTTAGAATCCATCGATACATCCGATGTATTCCTGTAGTCCAGAGTGCCGGGAATTTCGTATGTGTATGTTTTGATGGTGGTGGTAACCTTGGTATTCTCTGGAGGACGCAGCGCTGGGTCCAGATGCTCTAATATTTCTGGGTTGATTTCCGGACAAGTGGTCTCAACCACTTCCACTGGAGATGCTTGAACGTTTTTGACTTTCATCTGTCTGGATAGCGTGGATGCTCTTGAAGGAGGTGAGCTCGAGGTGGTGTGGGTGTAGAATCCTAGAAACAATTTTAGGTTATTCATTTACTTTACAAGATTGTAGCGGGTTTCATGAATTATTAGAAAACTTCATATAGAGGTAGAGCACAGATTGTTGCTTGTGAAGTAATAAAATAAGTAACTGTTATCACGACCATTACTGTAGGGTTATTAATGAGTATAGAAAACTCTTGATTTCAAGGGCAAAAGGATGATTCTACTCAACAGAATTAATAGCCTACGAACTTCCTACAAGAAGGGTCTAACCAAAGCCAATTTTTCTACAGAGAACGGACCATCTGCGCATATATTGTAGACGAAGGGAGGCTTTATGAACGATAATCTGATCGGTCAGATCTCTATATAAATCGTTGTCGTATATACCAACTTCTACTTATTTTAATTTTATATATATTTATATTTACCTTCGTTTGTTCTATATTCATTGTCCCTCGATACCAGATGCTCCTTCTCAATTCGTCGATTCAAGGTACTAGCTCGTTGATTTGGTGGAGTATCTCCGTAATGTAACTCTCTTTTGACAGATGAGGAACTGAGTTTCTCATTTCGTTCGCTAGAAAAATAATAAAAGGAACTCAATAAAGCTTGTTTGTTTGTTATCCGTTTTGAGGACAGCCTCAATTGAGAAAATTGGAGATTTTGCATGAAAATGAGTCGATTTGGAGTTTGTTCTCTGTCCACCATCGATAAAAAGTCAAAGGAAATGTTCCGATTAATACGGAGAAGGCAAAAAAAAAAACAGTTTGGAACCAATTTACTACTTTTTGTACTGAGAGGGAATACACATTGAGTGCTGAAACGAGTGAAGCGCAATTGGCAAACATTATGAAAGATTACGCTTACAATATGAAGAAAATGGATGGAGAAGACTATAAGGAAGGTACAATAAAAACAATGTGGAATCAGACTGCCAAATTACTTCAAGAAAAGTATTTGAACGATTTCGACATCAAAATCAACCCATTTTCGGATGCTGCATTCAAGACCGCTCGAGGAGCTCGTGATGCCAAGCGTAAGGCTTTACAATCTATTCCGGAAAAACGGAGGGCAAGTGCAGCAGCGTTGGAGGAAAAAGATTGGGATGCAATGACCACTGTTTGGGACGAGGAAACTCCTGATGGCCTCCAGAAAAAATTATTCATGATAATATCAGTGGAATTGGCTTGGAGAGGTGGTGAAGGCAGCATGGCGTCAATACATCACTTCAAGGCAGAACAGCGAAATGACGGGGAAACAACTGGGAGAATTGAATACAATCCAATTTTCAGCAAAACCACACAAGGTGGTGATAAAAAATTATCAGACAGCAAGTGGCTGGTGGAGAATCGGGAAATCCTGACAAGTGCGCAGTGAGACTGTTCCAGAAATTGAGAGAGAAGAGAGATGTCAATATCAAGAGCGACAGACTATTCCAAAATCCATTCTGGAATAAAGTTCCAGGCGCTAGGTGGTACAAGGATTCCCCAGTAGGCCAAAACACGATTTCAAAGTGGGTTAAGGAGTCAGCACAAAAAGCTGGGCTTGACCTTGGTAACAAAAAATCACCAATAAGTCTATGTTCTGGAGGGCGCTAATGTATGTATCCATTCTATTTTCTATTGTATTGAGTCACTTATGTTTTATCCAGAAATTTCTATCCTTTAATTAATACTACATCAAGGAGGATATTTTCGTTGAGACAGCAGGGCTTAAAACATTTCAATTTTTGGTTCAAATGACTTAAAGCTCTTAGGTTAAAGCGAGTATAGACAATGGGCTTGTTCTCAACTGAACTGCAAATCACTTGTTTCTGACCAATAATTATGCTCAACTGGTCTAACTATGACCAATTTGAGAGGAAGAAAACAGAAACAACATAGTGCTTACATTGATCTTGATGAAGAATGTATATTCTACTTACCCTGGCTGATAATTCCTCGTTGTTATAGTCTCCGTTATATTCTCATCGTATCCAGGAGGGTTAGGCTTTTTATATGGCTTATAATTTTCACTGGTCGATTCCCTAATCACCCTCGTCTCATAGTTGATTTCTGGCTGTACCACCGTCCTCTTATTCTCAATATTCTCCATTTTTTCGTAAACAAAACTCTTGCTTGGGGTCGAGCGAGAGTCGTTGGGCGAGTAGACATACTTCTTAGAATCCATCGATACATCCGATGTATTCCTGTAGTCCAGAGTGCCGGGAATTTCGTATGTGTATGTTTTGATGGTGGTGGTAACCTTGGTATTCTCTGGAGGACGCAGCGCTGGGTCCAGATGTTCTAATATTTCTGGATTGATTTCCGGACAAGTGGTCTCAACCACTTCCACTGGAGATGCTTGAACGTTTTTGACTTTCATCTGTCTGGATAGCGTGGATGCTCTTGAAGGAGGTGAGCTCGAGGTGGTGTGGGTGTAGAATCCTAGAAACAATTTTAGGTTATTCATTTACTCAACAAGATTGTAGCGGGTTTCATGAATTATTGGAAAACGTCATATAGAGGTAGAGCGCAGAATGTTGTTTGTGAAATAATAAAAGTAGTTACTGTTATCACGACCATTACTATAGGGTAATTTATGAGTTTAAAAAACTCTTGATTCTGAGGGCAATAGGATGATTGTACTCAACAGAATTAATAGTCTACGAACATCCTACAAGAAGGGCCTAACCAAAGCCAATTTTTCTATAGAGAACGGACCATCTGCACATATATTGTAGACGAAGGGAGGCTTTATGAACGATAATCTGATCGGTCAGATCTCTATCATAAATCGTTGTCGTATATACCAACTTCAACTTATTTTAATTTTATATTTGTTTATATTTACCTTCGTTTGTTCTATATTCATTATCCCTCGATACCAGATGCTCCTTCTCAATTCGTCGATTCAAGGTACTAGCTCGTTGATTTGGTGGAGTATCTCCGTAATGTAACTCTCTTTTGACAGATGAGGAACTGAGTTTCTCATTTCGTTCGCTAGAAAAATAATAAGAGGAACTCAATAAAGCTTGTTTGTTTCGTTGTCCGTTTTGAGGACAGCCTATTTTGCTCTTTTCGAGTCACATGCTACAAGGCATTGTAGTTTGGGGTTTGTGCAGTGATTTTCGGCGAATGTTCGGGATTCAGAGAAAGATCATTCGTGTGAATAATGTTGATTATTTTTCCGACCCAAATATCGACCAATAGAATTGCACCATTCGACGTCACGTGGTACAACCTACATGGTATTATACTGATTATTTTTCCGACCCAAATATCGACCAATAGAATTGCACCATTCGACGTCACATGGTACAACCTACATGGTATTATACTGATAATTTTTTGAAAATTTTCTCTGGTAGTTGCTATATATAAACAAAACATGATCCAGTCAAATTAAGCACACATCAAACTGACAGGTTGAATTCAATTGTGAAAATTGGAGATTTTGCATGAAAATGAGTCGATTTGGAGTTTGTTCTCTGTCCACCATCGATAAAAAAGTCAAAGGAAATGTTCCGATTAATACGGAGAAGGCAAAAAAAAACAGTTTGGAACCAATTTACTACTTTTTGTACTGAGAGGGAATACACATTGAGTGCTGAAACGAGTGAAGCGCAATTGGCAAACATTATGAAAGATTACGCTTACAATATGAAGAAAATGGATGGAGAAGACTATAAGGAAGGTACAATAAAAACAATGTGGAATCAGACTGCCAAATTACTTCAAGAAAAGTATTTGAACGATTTCGACATCAAAATCGACCCATTTTCGGATGCTGCATTCAAGACCGCTCGAGGAGCTCGTGATGCCAAGCGTAAGGCTTTACAATCTATTCCGGAAAAACGGAGGGCAAGTGCAGCAGCGTTGGAGGAAAAAGATTGGGATGCAATGACCACTGTTTGGGACGAGGAAACTCCTGATGGCCTCCAGAAAAAATTATTCATGATAATATCAGTGGAATTGGCTTGTAGAGGTGGTGAAGGCAGCATGGCGTCAATACATCACTTCAAGGCAGAACAGCGAAATGACGGGGAAACAACTGGGAGAATTGAATACAATCCAATTTTCAGCAAAACCACACAAGGTGGTGATAAAAAAATTATCAGATAGCAAGTGGCTGGTGGAGAATCGGGAAATCCCTGACAAGTGCGCAGTGAGACTGTTCCAGAAATTGAGAGAGAAGAGAGATGTCAATATCAAGAGCGACAGACTATTCCAAAATCCATTCTGGAATAAAGTTCCAGGCGCTAGGTGGTACAAGGATTCCCCAGTAGGCCAAAACACGATTTCAAAGTGGGTTAAGGAGTCAGCACAAAAAGCTGGGCTTGACCTTGGTAACAAAAAAATCTCCAATCACTCCAGTCGTGCAACAGCCGTCTGCAATCTAGTGAAATCGGGCCTGGGAGAGCAGCAGATAATCAAAATAACTGGACATGCCAACAGTAACTCCATCAAGCCGTATCTCCAACTCGACCAGGAACACTACGAATTAATTGTCAAGAAACTGCGAAGGAGTGAGCCTACTGCAGAAAATGCCATCAACTGCATAAACCTCATGCCATCTACCTCTTCTGGGACCATTACCGATAACTCTGACTTGAAGAAAACATGCACCAATGTTTACAACAATTGTATTTTTAATTGCACTACCCTGATTCTTAATTAAATGTTGTTTTATTCATTATGAAATTCTTATGTATGTATTGTAAGTGATAATTCGGAATACAGACTCTGCTGTGAATTATCATTTAAGAAATTCAAGATCTTGACGCTGCCCTGTCTGTTCCTGTATGAGATCCTGTATTACGCTCATAAAAATAAAAAAACCTGGGAAGGGAACAAAAATGGTCATGTTTATGATGGATGATGTTCATTTACCTATTTCAAACGAATATGATACGTATTTTTGTTATTCAGTTCTATTTTCTGCTTTTGTATTTTTATTTCCAGATTTGACGTGGGCAACTTGAAGAAGTCTCTGTCTCCATCAATAGAAGACCACCCTTGAAGAAAGAAGTCCCTCAAATATATTTCAGCTCATTTTTATACTTTCACACTTAGGCGGGGAGCCAGGGTTTTTTTTGCTGGAGTTTCTTCCTAGGCTTTTATGTCATACGCCGAATTGTATGACACCCCGTTACTAACCCCTGATCTATATGTTTTATAACTAAATATTGTAAGCCAAAAGCTCAAAAGAATATATATATATATACCTTATGCCAGGCTCAGTAGGTCGCAGAAGGCTCCATTTTATTTGGCAGCCAAACTTTATAATCAAATCCCAAAGATTATGCGGAATTTTTTAAGATTTTCCAAAACAAATTAAAGTTTCTTCTTATTGAAAAGGTTTTTTTTGCGTGGAAGAATTTTTAATGTATAAAATGATAAATGTCTGACAGTATCTTTTTTAATGTATAATGTGACGAATGTGAACCTCTTTGGTGAATACATGAATAAATCTAATCTATTCCATATATCTATCTAACAGTCATATATGTACTACCAACCGGGAATAAAATTTAAAACATGCTCAGAAGACCAGTGATGAAGTACCCAAATTATTTAAGATGATGTGAATGATGTCTCAGGAATTAATTAGTTAAGTGATTCTCTAAATCTTCGATGAAATTTGAAAATTCGCAGATTTATCTACTTTTAACGGTTTTCGAGTTATAAATTATTTTTAGAAATTTTCAAATTTGAAAGTTACTAAAATGACGATAATTCGCTCAATATTTGAAATTTCATTTTGGCATTCGGCATGATCTTACATAATAGTTTGACCTAGGCCACTGATTTGGAATCTTAGTCCTCAGTTCCATAGATTGGTCAAAATAATTACCATTTGTACACTCACGCAATTGAAAGAATCCCTGTTTTTTTATTAGACACCCAGTATGTTTTTTATTTATATAATGAGAACAGCACACTCTACAGTTTTTCTATAAATTTCCCTATACCAATCTTGTTTGGGTTATAAGATATCTTCATTTATTGAATTTCAGATTATATTCTACAAATCTACTTCAACACAATTTGAAATTTATGAAAGTTGAAAACTTTTGTGAAATCAAAAGCTAATTTTACCTTGAAAACGTCCGAAGACGCCTGTTGAAACGTTGGTTGAAAAATAATAATAGATGATGGTTATTCCAAAAAATAATTCTATACGAGTTCCATCATCAACAATTTCTCATCAGCTAATAATTTTTACTGAGAATCCCTTAAAGTAAGACATAGGGAAGTAAAAGTAAATTATTTTTTTATGGAGAATCATAAAATTCTGAGTGTAATGTGTCCTATTTAAAATAAGAAAACTGTCGCCAAATTTGCATACACCTGGCAACACTGGAAATTCAAAAGTATTTCAGAAATGTACTAATTTGAAACTTTCTGCACGAATAGTTTTCATAACAATTGAATGGACTACATACCTTTAGACACCCGATGGTTCAAATGTTAAAGATTTCACCCTTAAATAATAAGTTCATGTATTATTTATGAAGTACTCACGATATGTTTGGTGCATCGACATAATTTCTGTGTATATCTGAAACAAAAATTTCATATTATCAATTAGATTCCTATATCTTTCGCTCATCAATAACTGAAGAACTTCCTGGTGTAATAATTTTAGCAGAGATTTTGGACATACATGTGTAGAAATACATTTGAAATTCTTCAAAACAAAGTTCATTTAAAAAAAATCTTTTAGTGTCGTATCAGTTCTTACAATAATTGCAAAATTCAACTAATTTTTGTCATCATTGAGACTATTGTTTGAAGACAAGAAGTTTACGGAATGTGCCTCTATTTTAGTACAAAATACAGTCAGTTACCTACCAAATCATCATTGAACAATTTCATTTCTTCTTGAGAATTTTATTCAAAACCATATTGCCTCATTAACGTTAATCCTTAATATGATACCGATTGAAACTGAAAAATAAAAAAAAATCACCTCGTTCGACTAGAGGAGTCCTCTTTGCTTCCTTCAAATCATCGAGAAGAGAATCGAGTTGATTTATACTATTTTGTACTCGTAATTTTTGTGGCTTGATATCAGAGCTGCCTCCAGAGGTTCTATATGAGTATGATTCTTTTTTGTACCCTTCGATCCTTTTCGATCCATCTGGACTCTGGAAAACACGATAAAAAACATCAGAAAAAAATAAACATTTAATGGAAAACTTTGGAAATTATCTGCAAAGATGTCAGAATATAAACGTTCAACAAATTTTAGTTGGTCCAATACACGATGTCTTATGTAAAAGGTGTCCAGAAAGGGTATCGGGTATTCGTTTTCGCGGAGTGGAGTTTTAGTCACGATGGAACAGTACTGTTCTATGGAGACGCATTGCGATTCAATAGTGACTGCCCACTCTATCGTGCGCAATATCGTATACGCCACGCACCAAGTGAAGATAGCATTATGAATTGGATTAGGATGCTCGAGAATACAGGTGCGACAGTCAAATTCACAACTCTGGTTGACCTCGTTCAGTTCCCGATGAAGAAACAATTGAAGAAGTTGAGGCGTCGGTTCGCCAAAATCCGTATATATCCATCCGAAAGCGAAGCCAAGCGTTGAACATAAAAAAATCGTCTTTACATTAGATTTTAAAGAAAAACTTACATCTAAAAGCCTATAAAATTCAATTCCTTCAAGAATTGAAGGATGCGGACTATGCTAATCGACTGAATTTTGCGAACGAAATGCTGCAGCGATTTAACAACATACTGTTTAGTGACGAAACGAAATTTTCACCTGAATGGTCATGTTAATAAGCCGAATTGTCGGTTCTGGGCAATGGAATATCCGAGACGAAAGCATGAACGACCCCTGCATAGCCCAACGGTCGTGGTTTGGGCCGCTATGTCTGCTAAAGGCATAATTGGTCCCTCGATTGGTCCTTATTTTCATGAAGGTCAACGAGGCCGAGCAATTAATATGAATAGTGACTGTTATTGCTATATGTTGCGAAATTTTTTGGTCCCAGAGTTGCTGGAGTTTGCAGGTTTCAACTCTAGAACGAGGTTGCAGCAAGATGGGGCCACTTGCCATTCCTCAAATGATTCAATGGAAGTTTTCAACGAATTTTTCTCTAATAAAATTATTTCGCGAAGGAGTAACATCAACTGGCCTCCCAGAAGCTCCGACCTTAGCCCGCTTGACTATTTCGCATGGGGATACCTTAAAAGTAAGGTTCATCAAAATAATACTACGAATCTAACCCAGTTGAAGCAAAACATCAGGTCAGAAATGACATCAAAATCAATAGCTATGTGTCAACGTGTTATCGCCAATCTTCGTTCCCGTTTAGAAGAGTGCCAGCATCCCTACGGTCATCATTTGGATAACATCATATTTTCCAAATAATTCTCCAATTCATATTTTAATAATAAAGAAACTTTTTTATTGCTCACAATTATTTTTTGTTTAATTGAACTTACAAATACCCGATACCCTTTCAAGACACCTTGTATTTAGCTCACACATGTTGTTTTCAGGAAAGGTCCAATAGTCAAATTAAAGGTTGAATGGTCTTTCAGATTCCAAAAATGAATTACTATTATGAAATGGTTATGGGAACTCCTGACCTTAGGTCAGTGTTTTTCACATTTTTTATGTAAGAAAAACTGTAAATAAAATTGTCACTTTTTGTTCTGCACTTCCCCCTTTCTCATCTAACTTTAGGTTGTTGATGTTCAGATCTGACAAGTTTCAACGAGATGTTCTACAGAGATGTTGATAAAATCTCTTCTTGGTGTGCCGATTGTTCAATTCCTGAACGTCTTAACTAGTCATTGAAAAATTGAAGTAAAAACAGACAAAATTTTGCCTTATGTTCTGAAGAAATATGAGCCTTTAGATAGAGAAAAAACTTCCGAACCACGGATCTACAGAATTAACCTTCTCTCCAGGTGTTATGGTCATTGGAATGTTGGAGAAAACAGAAAAGAATTTTGCCTCGTGCTCCTATTTGAAAGGAGGTGGAAATTTTGTGAAGAAAAATTTCAAAGCACGCATCTACAGAATTTCCCTTCTATCCAGGTTTTCTACAATTGTTTGACTGTAAGTGTGATTAAGACTATAACTCTTAATGATTCAAATGGTGTTTTGAATTTACTTAGTTAAGATACCAGAGGTGCTTTCATCCCTATCCTTATCAATGATTGATAGTAACGTTTCC
Source organism: Micraspis discolor (assembly GCA_030674115.1). NCBI lineage: Eukaryota > Metazoa > Arthropoda > Insecta > Coleoptera > Coccinellidae > Micraspis > Micraspis discolor. The sequence goes on from JARTUT010001740.1 coordinate 15,366,390, forward strand.
TATTCTTGGGAACCTACCTTATAGCTGTAAGCATCATCACTACTATACTCCGTGACAGGGTTCGAAGCATTCACCCTCAGAACTCTATTCAAAGAGTTTGTTTTGTGTGAATTAAATCCATTTGTTCTGTAGTGATCATGATCGTTATTTACAGCTAGGGAACTTCCAGGTCTTGATACAGAATTCTGCAGATCATCGAGTAAGTAATCTGTAATTCAGAACTTAATATGAACATAGCCAAATATTTTCACAAGCCAAACAAAGCTTCAGAGTTTAAAAGAAAACCGTTGGAACTAACTTTTTTATTTGTGTTTTTATCAGATTAACATGATGATTAAGAAGCGCATGTTAAAATAAATACACTTCCGCAGTCCATCAATTACTCAATAATTTCATTTACATTATTTTATTTTACTCTATTTATAAAATAAATGGGAAACATGTTGAAGTTCCTAACTCACCAAGATTGCTATCAAACTGAGACAAGTTCTGGCTTGATTGGCTTCGAACTGGGGAAACTGTTTTCAGGATTTTCGTTTCTTGATATTCCTTTCGTTCGACTTTGGGCATACTGGACACCAACTGCAATGAAATGAGGTATCTGATTCAAATTAACTGAATAGTTCAAGTTCATTCCATATTATTGTAAGATTGAACCCTTATCCAGAGCAAACAATCGAAAACGTAGTCATAAATGACCCTCTAAAACGTGTGTATGAAAATTATTGAATATGTTCATAAATAAAATTCTTGATCCAATTTTAAGTGTGAAATTTAACGCATTATGGAATCAACATAATGAAATGCATCATATTTAAATTTTTCAGTGGTTTCCATTTCTACACTCCTTGCCAATATCCGAGATTTATTTTTGAAACGTATATTTAAAAGTTTCTATAAACAAAGCAGAAATGATTTTGATACGGTTCAGTTCTCAAGGATAGACGGCATTTTCTGTTCTTTACTGTGCATATTTCTGTTTCTTTTTCAAAACCCGAATGCCTTCTAGGATTTGAAGAATTGGCTCAGCATTGTCTTCTTCCTCTATATATAGAGGATATTATTTTCTTCGTTTTTCCCTTAATGACCCAGGGAACATACATTCCTCTTTAGACTAATTAATATAGCTTTTGAAGGGATCTTCTCGATATTAATTTGTAAGTTATTATTGCCATCATATTAGCTCGTACCTATATTTTCATAAATACCTTCAAGTGTGATCGGATGAAATGCGGCTTTTGAAAAAAAGGTAACTTAAGCATAGATTAACAAAACATTATGTGGTAAAAGTATATACTTTATTTATTTTGTTAGAAAGAGCTTGGAAGTCTATATATTGTATTATTTATGCGCAAAATATACCGATTTAGTTTTTCCCATGCTCAGTTTTTATTTGATGAATATCAAATCAGATCACCATAATAATTATAAAGATTATATTGAATTTAGCGGAAATTTCCGAAAAAGGTTGATGTGCAAGCAAACATAATATGATAATATTATTGTAAGTCTACGGAGCCTGAACGCACGCTCCCTGCAGTTCTGTTCATTGCTCTACTTTCAAATGATTTGTTTCCTGAACATTTAAGTTTTCTTTCTATGTCTCAAACTTTAGCCGCTACCTCACTTCACCTTGATTCCTGAGACTACTCATGACTATTAGAATTAAGATTTTGAAGCAGTTCTTCATGAAATGAATAAGTTTCTTTCTGTTCATTATAATCTCTATAATTTTTTTTATGTATTTGATAAAGTGATTAGTTCCATAACTGATTCAACTAATCCTTAATAGTTTATTATTTAATTCAAAACATTTTTACACTCATCAGAATTTGGATTTTGCTCCTCATGTCTTAGTTAGGAAAAAAAACAGAGGATGGTTTATATCAGGTATAAATTTTCAACAATTTAATGAATCTTCTGGTAGAAATTGAATTTCGAAAATTTTTTGTCTTGATTGAAAATATGCATCACAGTATCATTTTTGACATGGTATAAAGATTTCTTTTCTATTCAGTTCTTTTTCTTATAATGATGATGTACAATCAAAACAGATAATGCTGACACTTCTTCAGTGATTATTCGCTATTTGAATTAAATAGGAAACAATAAATGGAAGACATCAAATTTCATGGGTTAGAGTATCGGAGGGAATTATTCTTAGCCTGCTTGGTTGATCAAAAAATGTTTTTTTGGAAAAATTTTTTGAATACGGAAAATGTTTTAAATAGTTTTAGAAGTGATAACAGATCCTGAAGTCCTGTACATATGTTATTGGAAACTCTTCACATGTTGAATCATGATGGCGACTGAGTTGTTGAAGACAAAATAAAAATTTTCAGAGAAACATCTTTTTCTGGTAAAGCGGAGAAAGTGCCTATAATTTCTGAACTTCCTGGCTGAGTCCAGAACAATCTTTTCTACGTTTAGTTCGTAGTAAAACTTCATTCACAAATAATGAAATTCTTCGAACGCTGTATGCTAATAATGATCTGACACTTGATCATTTATCAAACTGGAATGTGGACTGCGGGCAATATTTGAGAAGATCGACGATTGAGTAGGTGAGAGACATAAAATGCGAATAACGTAATACTGGATGACCTTCGAATTTCCACAAACTGACTTTATTCAATGTTTCAGCCTCGTGTCTTTCCTTTTATAGACTGGTCACCGTCTTAACACATATCTAGCCTTCGCTACCATCTGGTACATTTTTTTTGTTTCATTCGACCAGTGACCTACAGTTAAATTACATTAGATTGTTATATGCAACTATCATTATGTATATCATATAATTATCAGTGCCCCGAAGAGTTAGTGAACGAAAAAAAATTTCCTTCAATGTGGCGCTTTCACTCTTTTTTCCTACTAGCATTTCAATTCCTAGAGTCAGATTCCGTAACAGTGCTATGCCATTGCCGCACATTTTTTGGAATATCGAGCCGAAAATGATCTCAATCGATTGGGTTCGACTCCTGATGAAGAATTCGTGGCGAAAGTTGAGTCTGTCCGGCCGGCCGTCCGGCCGGCCGGCCAACCGTATCTCTCTAGCATCCAAAAGGAATCAGCTAGAGTTTTCAAATTTTCAGAATAGGTTAATTGTCCAAATATCTCGGTCAAGTTCGTTATTGGGCCAAATCCGTCGGATGGTTCAGTAGTTATGAGCATCTGAAATTTTGTTTCCTCAATAACTACTAGAATATCCATCCGATCAAGTTGATACTTGGAATATTATTGAGGAGGCTGAAACGAAACGGCTTGTAAAATTTCGCAGAAATCGTCACGCTAGAAAATTTTTAAAAATTCCAAAAAAAATTTTCAATACTCAATATCTCCTAAGACTTTAATTAGATTTAAACAAAAATCCGTATATATATTGAGGTTACCGATATCTTACTCGTCCTCAAATTTCATTGTTGTAGCTTTTTTTTAAAGCTTTCTAAATTTTTAAGGGGGAATGAACTGAATTATATATTTTTTCGTACTTCCGGGCCTAAAGTGACAACTTCACTCCCTTGTTACAGGTACTAAAGTGTCACATTTAATCCCTCCGGGATTAAATATTGACGAAACTCCCGGAACGATTAAATCACAGACAAACGAATTTAAGGGATATTTTATTGAAAAATACAATTAATTAAAATGGTAATTAACGTTAATATTCAAATTAATATTGTGACAATTCGTCATATTGACGAGTCTTTCCTGGGTTTATGCAGCAGGTAACTGACGAGTAACAGATAGGTCCTTATCATATTGAACTGGTGTTTGTTTCGAAGATCCTGCGGAAACAAGAATCGAGAATGAGGACTGTGGCATAACTATAGTGGACGAATCGGCGACTTGACCAAATATTTTATCTGAAATTTTTTGTTTATTTTTAATAGACGATTCAATATATCCCTCGGCCACGTTGGAGGATTTCCATCCTCCATGTCTCTTCAGCACGTCTATTGTTGCTCACGAATCAGCTAACAAAGACGCAGATGTGCGTCTAAAACAATGTCCCGTATAAGACGTCGCATTTTCTAATTTCAAGAAAGCTGCTATTTGCCGTGGAAATGTACCAAACATGTTTTTTCCTACTACTCGCGTAGTACATTCTTTGTTGATGTATTGAACAAAAATTTTGAATGAGGTGTCCCTGTCTTTCGCAATGCCACATATTTTCGAAATATCGCCACAAAACTGATGGCACTGTTTCTGAATTTTTGATCACAAAATTTCGGTCAATTTTATTTTTGGTGTTTCTAATAGCAATTAGGAAGGAATCGCCCAAATCTCTCGCATCGTCGATTTCTAAATCAACCAACTCTTTTCCACGACAAGCTCCCGCAACGCCCAAAATAAGTGCAACCTACAAAAAAATTGATTACCTATAATTTCTGAATATAAACACATTTCCAAATTTACCTTAAGCATTAAATATTTATCATCCGGAGCCTCCCGTAAGAACTGATCTACCTGCTCAAACGTGAGAATTCTTGACTTCTTTGGCTTAAATCCCTGATTTCTTCTCTTCAAAAAAGCTAATAATTTTGGAAATTTACTTATATCGATATCTTCTCTAATGTTAATAACCGATTTCAGCATTGAGTAATGTGCCCAGAGAGTTGAGGCACAAACCGCTTTTGATTTATCATTGAAGTAGACTAACAGCGCATTTTCAGTAGGTTGTCTCACATTTTTTAAGCGGCACCACTTTTTATTAAAAGCATCATACTGCTGCTCGGATAGTTTTCTAGATTTTGGTGGTAACAATTCTTCACCTACTTCGGCTGCTCTTTTATCAATATCAGATACACCTTCTTCACTCATGATACTAATAATTATCAATAACAATGTTTCTTTACAATGACACTAGTAATGACAATGATTCTAAATTATAATTGTCACAACGCAATGTTACTATGGTAACTTATTTTAAAGACAGTTTATTAAATGAGTTGAAGAGAGAAAAAACTGATTGAAATTATTGAAATAATTAATAAAATCATACCGGAAGTACGAAAAGTATCGTATATACCTTGCGACTGAAGTACATTTAATCCTTCAGGTAAATTATGGCCCTCCCTGCGGTCGGGCCATAAAATTTACCTTCAGGATTAAATGTACTACTTCAGTCCCGCGGTATATAATATACTATTTTCAAATATACAAATTTTAAGTCTCATAAACTACTAGGGTCATTAGAGACCCTACATTTTGTATTATACATATGTATCTAGTAAATAATTTTAATTACGAGGGTTGCCTTTTATATTTCGAGATTGGACAACCCTAGTGTTGCAATCTGCCAACTGACAGCTCTATCATAAAGCTTGACATTCTTTAGGTTGTACGTAGTCAGAACGTTTTGACATATGAGCGCTATTTGTGATGTTTACAGTAGCTTAAAAGATTCATCTCGCCCAAAAAATGGAATTAAATCATGAAAATTTTCGTGCTATTATTTTTTACAACTTTCGACTGTATTCACCTCTAATCATACCTACAACTCACACAGACAATATTATTTGAGAAGTGATATATCCTAAAGCCCAAGATCGAAAGAATCAATCAATCTGGAAAAGACTGGAGCATACAAGACATAATATACACAAGTCTATATTTCTCCTATCAAAAGTAATAGAGACTAGCAAATATGAACATCATTGTGAACTACCCAGAGTAAGTGGTGAGCTATAGAACCAGATCAGTCAGAGCACTCCAAATGGATCGGATGGCTCAAAGTCCATTCGTAACAACATATGTCAAATTCCACGTAGGATCTAAAATATCTCATAAATTCGTGACATTGTCCCATAACAATTTCCGATTAGAGAAAGCTAGAGCAAAGACAAAGAATAAGCCTGCGGCAGACGTCTTTTGCATATTAAACAACAAAGTGGCGCCTTGGCAGGTTCTCCTGAGCCTTGCGAATACAAGGCCTCAAAGTCCCAATGTAAACCACACTGAACAGATGAATGAGGTGCTCTCAATACGATTTATTTTTAACATCCCACACTGGGTCAGTGACGATGACTACTATGAGATGTGGGTGGTTGTGGGAAATCATGCATTTCGTAAAATAAAAGGATTTCAGTTTTCAGAACTTCACCTACAGAATCTCCGTCTAAGTGGATTTGTCGGCGTGATTCATAAATATTTAAAAATAAAAAGATTTCAATTTGTACACTTTCTCCCCCCGGGTCTACCGGAAGGTATACATACCACTTTCTTTGTTTATAATCTTTGATAAAATGAAAGGAAATGGATCTTATATCGATAAATGTTTTATTTAATGTCGGCGTTTATGTATGAAAAACAATATCAGATAACTATCTGCCTCTGTTAGCCTTACAAATGCGAGCCCTTTTGAGCACATTCTTCTTTAGATTCTCACACATTTCACTTGGATTACATCACGAATATATTGTTTGAGTTGTTCAAGTGTTTCTGATTGTTCTTCAGATATCCCTATAGAAGGAAGTCGAGTCAGGCGATAGTTGAGACCCATAAACATCACCATTTCTTGAAAAAAGTTGTTGTGGAAAGTGGTCTCGCAGTAATTCCTCTGTTGTCCTGGTTATTTGCGATTTAGTATCGTCTTGCTGATATCACATGATAATCAAGCCCAAAATATGCAATTTTCAAACACATCACTATATCGCTCCCAATTGACAGTTATCATTACGTCGTTTTCATTTTTAAAAAATTCAGGAGAGCATTGACGCGGGCTCAGGAGCTGGAATAGTATGATACGAATACAACCACCAAGATAAATGAAAAAACCTATATCGCAAATTAAAAATAACTGTTCGGTGTTCATTTAGTTTTGTTCGAAACTTAAATTCCCATCTCTTAAAAAACAACCAATAGTAGGAATATTCACTCCAAAGGAAATCATTCAGAATATCTTTCAGTAAGCTCTAGTTCTTTGAATATACGAAGTATTCAAGTATATTATAGTTGAGTATATTCAAGTTCGAATTGCAAATATTTCGAATTACAAATAACCAAACTAACAGTTCTCCTTTAGTTGATGACGAGATATTGTTGATGATGGAGCTCGTGTTGAATGATTGTTTGGGCTATTACCATCATCTATTGTGGATGTAATGATTTCCGACGTTTCGATAGACATCTTCTATCTTTATCAAGGAGAAAAGTAAGAAACCTTTTGACTTCTCTCAATTGACTTTTTGAAAATTCATAATTTTCAAAAGGTTTCTTACTTTTCTCCTTGATAAAGATAGAAGATGTCTATCGAAACGTCGGAAATCATTACATCCACAATAGATGATGGTAATAGCCCAAATAATCATTCAACAGTTCTCCTTTAATTATATTTAAGCCATAATATTTTCTACTTAAAACTGCACTACTTCATATCACCACTTGAATCATCCATTGTTTATTAAACATCATCAAGAAAATTGATCTATCGTTACAAGCTCTTTTTGCATCATCATACTAGAATTTCGGACGGAAAAACACTTGTCCTTTGAAATAATTTAAATCTAAATTACACGAAAGCGCTGATTTTTCGGAATTGTATATTCTGAAACCTCTACACTTCCTCAAAGGGCTGTATATTAAATTTTTTCAGTGCACGATTTCGGGTTGTCAATTTTGACAACCTTCAATTAACTGAAACTTTTGTAATTACCTGACCTAAGTATATGAAGAAAAAATCTGTTGAAAGGAAGCTACAGCCATTAGATTTAAAAATACGTAAGATATCAAGAACGTCCTAACATTTACAAATGTTTGTTTAAATCCGACCCGACAGATATCTTATGACGTATAAAGTATAAGAAAAATTGTTTTTATGGAAATTTTTATAAATTATAATTATTATGAAGGTCGATTTCTGAAAAATTTTGCAAGCCTACTTGTTTCAATCTCATTCAAATATCTTTCAAGTTACAACTTGATCCGATGGATATTCTAGGAGTTATTGAGAAAGTCAAATTGCAGATGCTCATTTCTCCTGAACTATTTGACGGATTTGGTCCAATATCGAACTTGAAACAGATATTTGGAAAATTTAAACAATTAATTTTTCTGCTAAATTCTTTTTTTAGAAAGGGAGTACAAAACGATAATTATCCAAATAAATCGGTTGATATTTATTCAAACTAAAGAAAATTACATTTGATCAAGTCGTTATAAATGCCAAAGAAAAACGGGGAAATGGCCTTCATAGTGAAAAATTCGTTCTAAAATAATACACATTATGTGACTGAATCATTAACACAATCTTCCATTCGAAATTAGCCATTTAAAAACTAATTTTAATAAAGATACGTATAATTGGAATGGGTCAAGGATGTAAGTTTTACGATTCATTTCATGATAAGAAATTGAAGCGTATTTTAAATCTGTATATATCGATCTAGTATAGTGATTACAATCCGTTCATTTCCGATTTGAATAGTATTCATGTATAATATTCCATCTATGCGTTTTTAAATCTATGAAAAATCGAAATTAAGTTTGAAATTTTCTAGTCAGCAGTTTTTTATAATCAGTTGGCTATGAACATATTTAGGCATCCAGGATTTATGCATTCGGCGAGATTACACGACCAGTAGGACATATTCAATTTTTACCACGGCTTCTTCATCATCATTTTCAAACCCAATCGACTGAGATATTCAGAAATTACATATATTTGAGCAAAACGGTAGCAAGCTGTTCTACTAGAATAAAACGCAAGTATCATTACAGAACGACACATACTCCTTATTTGTTGATTTTTCATTTCGCTTGAATGGGGATAGTGTACGATTTAATACTTACAGAGGTCACAGAGAGTTGAATGAAACAACGATCTAATCTAGCCTAATAGAAAACTGAAAACAAGCAATTCATTATGCTGGAGAACTTTGAAAAATCAATAATTAATCGATATGGATAAATGCCAGAGTATTAATATATTTTCTTTTATAATACGATAGTCAATGGAATGTTCAGTTGACACAAAGATTTTTATATTTTACGAGTAATTAAACCATCAATTTACTAAAAGCTGATTGATATTTAGAATAATCCGAAATTTCAGCATGGTAATCTAAGATGATTGCCTTTAATATTTCGGGATTAGAGAAAAAACAAATATTAATCATCGACCGCTTATTCAGGTGTCGAAAAACGACCTCTAATTTTATTTTTTACGTAAGGGAATCAATGGAAGTCATTCGGTGCCAAGTCAGGACTATACGGTGGATGACTCATCACATCGATGTTTTTAGTGCTCAAAAATGCAGTTGTTTGAGCCGATGTGTGAGAAATCGCATTGTCGTGGTGAAGGGTGATCCGTCTTAGCCGGTTGGTTTTCCTGATTTCTTGGAAGACAACTGTCAAACAAATGGTTGTGTACCACTCAGAATTGACTGTTCCGCGTTATTCAAGTGGTACGATTCCGACATGTCCAGTTTTTTGAAAAAACAGGTGACAATTTGCTTGGAAGTGCTTCGTGTGCGATTTGTCGGATTTGGCTAATCTTGAAATACCCAGACAATCGAATGCTGTTTACTTTCGGGCTCATACGCGTAAATCCACGATTCATCACCTGTCACAATTTCATAAACGTGCTTCAGAGCACCGCGATCGTGTTTTTGTAGCATTTCTTTCGAGCAATCGATATGAGCCTTTTTTTGAGCGATTGACAAACTGTGTGGGATTCAAGCAAACACATTTTTTTGACCGTCAAATGTTAATGAAATATTGAATGTATGCTGGTCCCACTAATGCCTAAGATTGTCTCGATCTCACGATAGGTCACATGACGATCTTGCAATATCAGTTGGTACACAGATACAATCGTTTTCGGAACAAAAACTGTTTTTGAACGACCTTCACAAAATTCGTCTTGGAGTAAACTACGACCTCGGTTGCATTTATCCTACCATAGATAAACATTGGTCCTTGATAGAACTTCATCGCTAAAAATTGAATTAAGTTAATCGATGCATTGTTAATCTACGTCGAAAGTTGTAAAAAATATTCGCACGAAAATATTCACTATTTAATTCCATTTTCTGGGCGAGATTAATCTTTTAAGTTACTGTAAACAACACAAATAGAGCTCGTATGTCAAAATATTCTGACTACGTATTAACTCAAAATGTCAAGCTATACGATAGAGCTGTCAGTTGGTAGATTGTAACACTACGATTGTCCAATCCCGAAATCTAAAAGGCAACCCTCGTATACTCATATAAGCTTTTCCTATTTAAAGAGATTAAAAAGCAACAAGAAATACAATAAAATTAGGTTCTTTTATTTGATGTGTGATATTTGTACCAAATCAGAGAGTTTTTGGCGGTCATGGTTACTATGACAAGATGCTTGTGAATTTGCCCAAAAGTCTGTAATTTTAGGGCAGAAATGATACAAATAATCAATTAATGGGCTAAAATGTTCGTATGAGATCGTGTTGTACCGTATTACTTTATGAACAAGCACTTTCCAAGATTTTCTGGTATGGCATTGGGTCAATTAGTTCCATAAATTCATGAATATCAGCTTTTATGGGAACTGGACTCATTTCGATTAATTTATGTTATTTGAGCTCGACGAAATATATTTCGGTTTCCATTTCAACCTTGCTGACCATTTAAGCGAAGAATTATTAGTTATTCCGTAATTTTAATTGGTGGTTTTGATAAAGCAGTGATATATTCTTTCTCCGAAATTAATTGAAGTTGTTGATAAACATATATAAAAAAACCTTGGTATTTCTCGTATCGTTAACTTTATGATATCAACTTCACATATATCCAAATCTTCTCCCATCAGGGTCATTTTAGTATAACAATTCTTCTTCGCGTACTGATTGAAAGGGGTTTTTGAAAGATTAATTAATCTTTTTTAATTTTTCGATTTAGTTTATTCCAGCAAAGTTTATGTTGAAGCTAGTCTTGAAAGTGTAATCATAATTCCACATTTGATTTAAAAAATCAGTATGAACTTTCTGAAATGTAATTCATTGAATCAAATAATTTATTAAACAAATAACAAATCATAGAATTTTCATGTTTGGAGAAAAATTTCCTTATCAGTAAATTCAAAACTTACATTGAACTCAATAAATAATTATACCTATTTGAGGGAATAACTTCAATTGGAACTTTCGGTGATTTCTCCATCCATATATCAGATACAAGTAACTACCATTGGTCAGTAGCTCTGGACGGAACGATATTTCAATTTTGGTTTAAATTAATTCTTATAACAAATCAAATTGAGAAAAAGTCAAACTCCTAAATTAATTCGAATCTCAAAAAATCTTTATCAAAAATTGTTTTTAGTATCCGTTCTTAGATTTTTCTTTTCTATATTAGTGCAAGTCGGTTTATTTTTTAGGATGACATCAGTCGAAGATAAATTTGTAAGAATCTTTATATATAAAAATAAATGATTCGGTTAGGTGCCTGAATGTCAAATTCATTCATTGCGTTTTTTAGTTAGTTTGTAGTTTTATAAAGAATACTACTCGAAATCAACTCAACAAAAAAAGAGCATGTAACTTTCAAGTTATTAGGTAGAATACCTATTTTGAAATGAAAAATTGAAATATAAAAAATGTAAATGAGTAAAACCATAGACTGAAGTTCGAACAATCGTAATAAAAAAAATTGGCATAAATCCTTCAAGGATATAAATTTGCGTCCAGCCGGTTTCTGCAGGATTTACCCGTGCGAAATTCAACACTGGACAGGAAAACAATCATTACAGAAGAATCTCAAACTCTGTCAGCACAAACGCAATTCCTGGCGATCAGTTACATAAATAAGTGCCTGTGATCGAATGACAACTTACGTTTTTTCAGAAATAATCCAAAATACTAGATAACACTCAACACACAAGACACATATCTCAGATTATGCAGATGAAAGTGTTCATACGCTATTTTGGGATCCGGCATTCGAATGTCAGCGCGTAGGCCAAAGAGCAAGCCGCGCATGAGCAAACGTCTTAAGCAATGAGGGAGTTAAGTAGGCAGCGGTCCGGTCGCCAATTGTTTACTTAAACACCATTTTTGGACGTGCATGTGACTGAACTTGAAGCGAAAAAACACCAAGTCGCATCAATTCGAATCTATATCGACAAAGTGACTCCTTTCCATGACAATTAAATTGGCCGGACGATTCAATGGGACAGTTTGAGTCATTTCTATTTTCTGATGGCTATTGAATAACGGTGTTATGTCCGGAGTTCTTGTCGAGGGATGGGTACGAGGTAAATTGGATATTCAAGGAATTTGGTTTGAACGTGGGAGATTTGTCGAGTTATTTATGGTGATGCAGGTGATTGGTTCACGATTTGTTTATTGTGACATATCGAAAGAATGATACCCACTAGTTGGATGGAATTTCACCAAGCTTCTCGTGTTTCACAATTTGGAAATTCAAGAAAAGAGTTGCATCGAAGGCTGTTTTACAAGACGATTTGTCATCGACAAATTTTGGTCTCGAACGTTTTTTTAATTTCCGTATATTTCCTACAGAGTTACTAGAATATTCACTAGAAATCCATTTGAGTTTCCTGCTTCATCACATTATAGATTTGTTGATTTATTGTGATAATCGAAATGAATTGCAGCTATGTAGGGGAGACCGAGGAGAGTTGTGACAATTTTTACCTAAAGGATCATATCTCAGTGAAGAAACATACCGCAATTAGAGACGTTATGTTATTATGTAGCCCAATTATTACTCTTCTGAGGATAGTTATCAAACTCGATTAAAATTGTATGATGATTGAGAAAATGCACAAAAACTGAATCTACTCATATTATCACAACTCACTTATACCTAGGTAAGTTGAGACAGGAACCAAGGTTAGTTGTGACACCTTTGTACTCAGTCTATATTTGCTAGATAAATATAATTTTGTGGAGTATTATAAGCAAAAAACTGTCTTCACACAAAAATAATTCCTTTATTCTCAAAAATACTATTTTGGAACATGAAACATAAAGTAGTGTTTCATAAGAAATCCTTAAAAATGAACAGTCCAAAATATCATTCTAATCTGATAAATAGTTGTGACAAATGTATTGTAGCTCGCTCGCGGTGCAATCTTCATGAGATCAGCATTTGCATTCTAGGCATTGAACTCACTTTCATAAAATTCGAGGCAGCACAAACAATAATAACTATTTTCTTCATCTTCCTCTGCGTATTCTACACTTTTCTTTTTACTCTGATTCTTCACTCTTTTCAGTTTCTTTGCTTCCTTATTTAACACTCGCTTTTTACACATTTCAACTTTCTACTGGCAGCTATTTCATCCTTTGTGGGTGTCTCAGTAAGAATAGCTGATTTGATCTTGCGTCTATTAGGTTGTGCCCTTTTTCTTGGCGGAGCCTTTGGCAACGACCTTACTGTTTCTAGCGAGAACACAACTTTGGAAGTGGCAAGAGGAGATCGAGCTGTAGACGTGGAGGCAACTGATTAATTTGCATTGCTTCACCAATGCTGATTGCTAGATGTCATGAGTGTAGGTAACTGGAGAAAGGGCTCTTGATTCGTCTTTTTGAATGGTAGTAATAGTTTGATTTGGAGTAAGGGATCTGTTTTCTACATTTACAGTAGTTTGTTGAACACTTAATGACTGATCTGGTTCTGGATTGGTCAATATAGGATCAGTGACTTGACTAGGCAGAAAATTTTTTTTTCCAATTATATCTGTCATGTTCCAGTTGCAGCAAAACCAGCACTGATATTCCGTGCAGTGACCGCCACATTCAATGCTGCTATTGTAATAGATGGAATATCATAAATGCTCATGACTTTCCCAGCATCAGATCTCATCCAATTATCGCAAGCTGTATTGATTACTTTCTTCAGAGACCCAAATATTGCGCGATCTAACGGTTGTAACTTATGAGTGCAGTGTGGTGAAAATGTCAACAATAAAATCCCATTGTTTCTGCAGAATTCAATATTTTTCAACGCTGTATGTGAAGCATGATTATCCAGAAGAAACAGTGTTCTCGAATCTTTTGATGGCCTGAGAAGATTTCCAAAATTTTGAAGGAATAAGTGGAAGTCATCTTCTTGCATCTATCCCGATCCGTTAACTGTTCCTACAGAAATAGTTGGGCCATCACGAATGAATGTTCTTGAAATCTCTTTTGTGGAAATATAAACTTAACTATTCCTACAGAACCAGTTGGGGCATCACGAATGAAATGTTCTCGAAATCTCTTTCGTGAATACCGTTTTACTAGCATAACCCATGGATGGAGCTACATCAGTTGCATTGTCTCGAAAATTTTGTTTCTTTTTAATATATCTGGACAAAGAGATGTGATTGTAGGATGAAGTACACCTCTTAACGTAACTTCTTCAAAGGCCAGTTCATAAATGGAGTCACTAGCCATACCTCTATCAGTCTTTCGTGTGTATTTATTAGGCATCCTTCAACAAAAAAAGCAATTAAGACCACCAAAAAGCATCATCAAACCGCATATCCAAATATGTTGTTGACGAAAGGTAAATTTTCAAGACTGTTTTTTTTTGTCGAAAATCTCAAACTTAGGTTATAAGAATAGCCAAAATATCCAGCATGCATATTATATAAACAGAAAAGAATTTGCTGGAACCGATCAAAATAAGCTTACCATAAAATCAACTCAAATTGTCATTTAAAACTTTAAAATCATTTTTATTTCGATTTTATGCATCTGATTATGTCACAACTCTCCCATTTGAGTTGATTTTATGGTAAGCTTATTTTGATACATTTATTAAATTTAACAATAAGATGGCAGATGGGAGGAGATTAAGCTAGTCCTTTTGTCATCGTTGACATATTGACATAACTACGCTGACCAACCGTGTCGACATTAGAGGTTCTCGTTTTTGATTGGTCATCCCAATCGGTCACGTTTTTCCTTGTTAACAAGAATACAGGATTCCGTAATAAAACAAAGAAAATTAGTGATTTCACGGAGCTGACCGAGGAAAAACGTGACCGATTGGGATGACCAATCAAAAACGAGAACCTCTAATGTCGACACGGTTGGTCAGCGTAGTTATGTCAATATGTCAACGATGACAAAAGGACTAGCTTAATCTCCTCCCATCTGCCATCTTATTGTTAAATTTAATAAATGTATGAGATTATAACCAAAAGTAACAATTACTATATTTAGAATATTTATATTACTTCGTTCAGTTTTTCAAAACTTCATCTTTGTAAGCAATGAAATCAAATTCCTTTTTCTTGATCGAACTTCATTTTATAATGTTCCCTTGTGCTAGTTGAGTAACGAACATATACATTACAACATACATATAATATACATTACTATGAGATTCGCCAATTCAAATTATAAATATTTAGTTTATATTTATCAACACATACTTCTCTTTATATATGTAAATTACTGGTCACATTGTTTGTCCGCAATGGACTCCAAAACTACTGAACCGATTTCAAATTTGATTTGCACACCGTGAGCAATTCGACCCAACTTGAAAGATAGGATAACTCACATTTAAATTTATAGGTGCAATATTGTTTTCACTTGACAGCCCTAATTATCTGTTTGCTCTAAAGGATTCTAACAGATGGCGATATCTGTAGACTGGAATGAGTAAATATTCAATAGACGGTGCCATGTTAAAAATACAAACGTTTCATATAAGTTACAATTTAATAGCATTAAAAACCACGTGATCATATTATTAATCATTGTCATCAAAGGTGATACGAAGTTCACCGAGTCATCTAGTCATATATATAATTATTCTGTACGTGTGTTGACAGCGCACACTTTTTAAATGGCAGGACCAATTTGAATGAATTTCTGTGTATATTCAAGTGGATTCGAGGATATTTCAGATTCACAAAAAAGCCCTGAAGTTGGTATCTAATTTATTGTTACCCTTTCAAAATGGCGAATGCCCCGAGTTTTATGGAACGTGACATCTCAATTCGTAATTCATTAATATTACCGGGGAAGTGTTTAGGACGTGATAATAATAATATTAATAACATGGAAGAATAGGGAAAAGATTTTTTATCAAAAACAGTTGAAATATTTATTCAATAATGACAAACGGTTATTGTGACGGAGACTTGGCTTAGATAAAAACAACTAAGAATTAGATAATCGACTGTGAGGAGACAGGAAGTTCGCCGTGTCAGCTAATAGCATTGTATATAACACTTTATCCGTAATGTACTTTCATCTATACGTATTTTTATTATACAAAGTCGTGAGAGCACTCTATCGGTAACTTCATTTCATTTAAATGTTTTATTATTGTACAAAGTGGTGGAAACACTTTATCCGTAACTTGATTATACATGTTTGTGTTAATGTTCCATGATGTTTATGTTTTGGAGTGTTCAGATTGGACCCACACTTCTTTGATGTTCAGAATACGCACTGGTCTTACTTCATGGGCAATAATAGTGTAATGCTAGTTGGACACGTGATGCCGTTTGCTCCATTGTTTGCTCCTTGTTGCAACGTCTTTCTTCAGCCTTTCTTCAGGCGCTGGTCCAGGAATGATGGTCAGATAAGGCAAGAACGTTTTTTCTGATTGCAGTTTTTTTGTTGGCTGCAACACCTATAACAACAGTGTCGTAATTGTATCTTATATTATTAATTCTTATCCCGGTTATCTAGGCCATTTCAGTTATATTCTGAAGTGATAATCTCATCAGAGACCTTGAAATAAAGAGTGAGACTATCCAAAAATGGACACTTATCCTCTTCTGAGATTTCATTTTTGTATTACTAGTCACACAATCCTCTGCTGAAAGTGAGATCTGACACGAATGTCCTTTTACAGAAGTATCAGGACTATCATAATGCTGGATTTCACATTCGCTGAGATTCTATTCAGATCCTAAAAATGGTATTCGTTACTCAAATTGCTTGGTTTTTTTTTATTGCCGTTTTTGTTTTCAAGGGTCGATATGTTCTAAGGCGCGAATCTGGACCCAGCAATTATAAGCATTTCTGCCTTTGGACTGTTGGATGTTCTCTCAGAGAACAATCACAACTGCTCTTAAAAGACTTATCATGATTCCCTGATATCCATAAGGGAATAATTCAGTTTTCCAACTAAAAAAAGTGTTTTGAACGA
The DNA here is from genome assembly GCA_030674115.1 of Micraspis discolor. Taxonomy (NCBI): domain Eukaryota; kingdom Metazoa; phylum Arthropoda; class Insecta; order Coleoptera; family Coccinellidae; genus Micraspis; species Micraspis discolor. The sequence goes on from JARTUT010001740.1 coordinate 15,383,495, forward strand.
AACGGAAATGTTTCTTCACCATAGAAATAAAAAATATAACTTGATTGAATTATCAGTAAATCTATGGTTTTCAGGAATAATTTGAGTTTTCTGTCATTCTCCTGTTTTATCAATTTATTTTCTAAGGTTGGATTGAAATGAAAATTATTATTTAGTAGTACAAATAAAAACGATATGGAATATTCTACAACAACCACTCATGAAAAAGAATACGAGGACTTCTTGGACAAATTACAATTCATATCTTATATTCAAGGAAGTATACCATATATCCTTATGTCCCTTCTGGAAGTTCACCACGATCTGGTGGTAAGGTATGAGGTTCGAATTTGAATTCATCATTAACTTGAAACAATGGGAGTCTGGGGATAAAAATATTATTAACCGATCAAGAATTGTTGAAGTAAATGGTGTCAATACTGTTGCCATCAACTTTGTACTTAACAAAATTTCTGACCTGGTGATAACCTATAGATACGCCACACTCATTTGAATTTTTATCTTAGATTAAGTTTGATTCAGACAATAAAGTGTGATGGCTTTCATGAAACTCCACTAATACAGCACAGTACCAAAAGTGATAAATTCGCTCTAATTCACAAGAATTCGTTTGGGTAGAGATCATGTCGTTAGCCTTGAGCAACTGGAGATACATCTTAGGTCAGATATTTCTATTTGGCATTAGAGGCAAAACACCAACCACTGCATTCAACCTGAGCTGATGTTAGGCTCCGAAACTTCGGCATTATCAAGGATCACAATGAATACTAATAGAGTCGCACAGAGGGCTATGAATAGGGCAATGCTGGGCCTGTCTGATGAATAGAGTTCCAAGTAAAATAATAAAGAAGGAAAGTGGATTCATCGGCACCAATAAGTAGAGCTGGATCGGACTTCTGGCCAGAGTCAGTGACAGCAGATGGACAAAGAAGGTAACTGTTTGGAGACTTGAAGGCAATGCATTCCACAGCAGAGGAAGGCTATCACCAGATTGTCGTATATTATAAAGTGCATCCAATCCAACTGGATGAGATCAGGACAGAAGAGAAAATAATGAAAACTATTTCGGGAGGCTTCATAAGTGGACAAATACTAGATTTGCTCTCTATTTTCCTAGCTAAGACAACACAGGCCTAATATGTTGCCGCCATTCTAAACTACGACATTTTAGACAGTCACGTAGTCACAACATTTCACAAAAAAACGCTTATCTTGTTTAGTCACTTGAAAAATTCATCTCGGCCAAAAAGTGGAATTATCTCTTCAAAATTTTCGTGCTTTTATTTTTCCCGTATTTCGATGGGGATTATCAAGACTTAAATCTCTATATCTTGGTTCAGTATGAATGATAATGAGAGCAAGCCGACAACCACTTAACAAGAACATTGAAGCAGATCTCTGCTTTACCAATAGTAGATACAGTCTCTCGGTCGTGAGGAAATCTGTGTTTTGAAATATTTAACTGCTGCTATGGCAGTACCACATCAGGGCCAAGAAAGATTCTGTTTTAGACCGTCTGATCAGATGCATAATCATATACATGAGAACTTTATCGAATCTATCACGACATCCTTATTAGCTGGCCAGAACTATTTATGCTAAAAAATACTGTTATCCATATAACACGGGATCGAATCTGGAAACATAGCCGCATCATTGGTACTTTATGGTCATGCTCATTGACTAAAGCTATTTGGTTGCTTGTTAAAGTGGTGGAACGATCTCACTATATGTCGGAAAGAATTGATATTAATGGATATATTGCCACAAAGTCTGAAGCCGGCACTTTGAGGCGTTCCAATACTTTCAGAGGATGTTGACCCTCTGCTGGTGATGTTGGCAATAAGATGTCACAACATCTGTGAGACCTATGAAACTTTTTTTCGCCAAAAAAATTTACAGGTCTGCCTTGAATGTGCTGACACATACCCACAGGTAATGACGATGAAGAATTAATCTATAGGAATTACAGAAAATGACTACATTTCATAGTATGAACTCCAATGGTAAAATCGATTTTTTTTTCTTTCAACGCAATCTTGATTTTGTGGGGAAATGTTGAGGCTTGAAGATATGACTCTTGTGCAATTTAAAAAATGCATCATATTGGATAATTTCAATTTTTCTCATTATTATATTGTAATCAAATTTTTTCGTGCGTTTATTCTACATACATACCGATACTTTCTTTCAGTTATATGGGAAAATACTTTTTTCCATTTCTTTTCTATAACATGGTTTATGGAATGGCGGTTATGCTGTATATGCGTCCTTCGATGCAAAAAATCTATGGATTTCATCGATTTACATTCAGGTAAATATACGGTTACATTTTATAAATTTTGTTTCATTTACCAAATGATTCTATACTAAGGATTTGCATGACAATTGTTTATTGTGAACCATGGATCAATAAATAATATAAACAATGAAAACCTTACGAAAATGTAACAATGCGTTGTATCATTCAATTGTTGTGCTTGAGCGGAAAGAAGTATTTGGGAAAGAACGTAAAAATGAAAAAGGCTGGAAGAAACAAATTGCACCCAACAAATTACGGATTTACAATACCGTCATGAGGAAGACGTTTTTATTGTTCATCCAATAAATCGTAGCACTACTATGCCGTTTTGAGGAAACAAAAATTTGTTGTCCCTCTAGTTCTTCGAAATTCGAACATTGAATAGATGTTGCGTTCGCCATTGGGTGTCTTGACTTGAATCATAGCCTCCTCAACAACTCTCTATAGACGTCTATGGTTGACTTGACTTGGGAGCTTTGTTCTGCAAATCGGAATGATTACGCTCTTTTTGTTGATATGGGCAGCTTGGATAAGCGACTGATTTGTGATTTCGGTTTATTGGATATGTTTTTAATATTGCCGTAGACACTAGTGCACAACGATTTATTCGTGCGCTGAAGCATCGTCGTGATTAAGAAGGCAGGCACAGGTTTCCCAAAGTTGCGGGCATTTTCTCATAATTCAATTACATAATCTTCTCAAGACTGCAAGTTAGCATTCTTGATTGATCAAATGGCCCCTACAAGAATATTCATTGTGTCTGAATAATATGATGAAAGCTTCTTTCATGATAAGGATTCCATTTTTTTTATCCTACTCATGCGGTTCTGCATGGCGCGCACACACACACACTTGAAAAAAAAACCACACTGAGGAGATTATTACGTGTGACACATATCGATAATAAACTTTGTTCTCGGGTAGTCTAGCGCCTTCAGTGGTAAAGATGCAAACCCGAAATGCGACAAGATGCTGGGTTCAAATCTCAGACTAATAAATAAACCGCCTTGCTTCTATGGCACTGCACAAAAAAACACATTGACCACTCTACAGAAGAATTTTTCTATCAGTATTGATAATTTTCAGAATGTCCTAATTTATATTCAAAGTTTGCTGGGACGAACATGGAAATGTCGTTGTAACCTAATATACCCTTATGTAGAAGCGAAGGCGTTTCCTTGTAAAACTGACGAGTATAATGTAAATAAATTGAAATTATCTAGGCTTTGGAACTGAATAAATAATCAACCATCCAAAGAAGTAGAAAAAAAGATATATGTGAATCTATGACTATTGGCGGATGCTCTTTCGATATGGAGCATTGTAGAGCTTCCACCATATCTAAAAGAATTATATGGTGATGCTTTGAAAGATATGAAGAGTTTCCGACGCGCCGCGTGCCCATTCACGCAACTCTCGTTTCGTCAAGATTTGGATCAATTGCAAGCAATTTGGAAATCTACTAAAATATTGGAACATATTAGAGGAAGTCATACAATTAGAGGAAAAGATTAATCATCTTTATTCGGAGAAAAAGTTGCGAGTCAACTTATTCATAAAAGTCAAGTAAAAAGGCATGCAGCCGGTCAACAAAGGCTCCATGTGAAATAGCATAAATTCATTATACATCCAACCTAAAACATATATCTTATTTGATGAACTTTCACAATTACAATTAGTCATTAAAAGCTCATGTATTCAATTGTTTCTGCTTCAGTTTACTTGGATCTCTGATGTTTAATCATTCAAGTGTGAAATTCTTCAGTTGGTTACTGCTAAAAATGCCACACCAGCCAATAATTAGAACAGTGGTTGCCTTCATCAGTGGAAGATTCATCATATTCTTATTTATTTCCTACTTATACCATGTGGACAGTACCGTCAACGCAGCCATTTTTCAGAGAATGAGATAATTGTATATAAAATTTAGTGCTTTCTAAGTAAAAAGATCATAAACAAATAAGAGTCATTTATTGTTTTACTAATTACAGCATGTCTCAATCCTTCATATATTTAAGTTTGCTCAACTAGGCTGTCAATATGTTGTGCATATCCACTTCCAATTTTTATCATAGCTAAGGATGTGCCCAAACCACAAATTGTGCACAATGGGACATTCTTTGGAATAACACTTCGTAATATTGCCCAAATCAAAACTGAACCAAGGGAGAAAGTTACAGCTCCAAAGGCACTGAAAACCATACAAGTAATTCATATTGCCAATGAAGTCACTTAAATTTCCTAAATAATACATACAACAGGAAAAAAAGCAGTTTTCAATTGAATTGGAAAACCAAGTGTTAAGAAATTATTAGAGAATAGAGAAAAAGAGGATTTATGAAATTCAAACTAAGGATAAAATTTTGTCTCAAGTCATGTTGAAATGAAGGGCCAACTATTCAAGAAAGGAAAAATAAAGAAGCAAATTTCATTGTCAATATTCAAAGCTTCAAGTATGAATAGCATTTGGCCCTTAAAATCCTTATTTTTCTTGAGAATTTTCATGCCGTTCTATAAGAATCTCAGATTTAATATATGAAATTTATACAACATTGATTAACATTGAAAAATTGAATATAAAATTTATTGATGATATTCAAATTTTCTTTTTCACATGAAGTAATAAATTTTATATTTTAATAATTGATAAGTGCTGCTTGTTAATTAATTAGTCAAACTGTGTGCTCCATGAAGGAATGAAGCATTTTGACTGCAAATCCTACTCCTTCAAATCTTTTTCAAGCATAACTTTTTGCCTATTTCAAGTGAAAGATTGGTCATTATTTTGGTCTTCCTAGAGGTCATTGCTCCTTTCACAAGAAGTATGACTGAGTTCTAGGAAGACCAAAGCAATGACCAGTCACTTTTGATTTTCGCTCTTGTCTATACTAGTTCTTTGGTCAAGAGTTTCAACCCATTTTGTTTGACGAAAGGAAATGTTCAATATAAGTTTTCGGTTCATTTGGAAACTGAATGCATACTTATTACCTGTACAAGATTCTTTTGTTCCGATTGAGAGTCTTCATGTGGGCTCTATCATAAAGATACAATCCCGATCCCATCAACGTATTCATCAGTAAAATATTTGTTACATCTTTTTTAGGAAATAACCTGAAATTATAATATATATACAAAAATATACTCTTAGGAGTTTATCTTACCTCAAGACCAAAGATGGGTTCATTACATTTATCGACAAAGCTGTGTAGCTCAAGACTCCTTGAAATGGTACATAATAATAGAGTAGCGTTCGTGTATTTAAAGGTTTCAAACCTAATTTTGTAGCTATTGATTCTGTTGCTTTAGGAGCCGACATTCTTTTATAATTACCGAACTAGGTACAAGTTGCAAACAAAAAATAAGCGAAATAAGGAAAACTACACAACCGTCACTTGCATCACTTCTTGACAGCAGATGAATTTTTGACTCCTTTTTCTATTTTGGGAAAAGTTCCACAGATAAGAATTTCCTGCACAGCACTGTATAAAATAAATTTTATATAATTATATATAGGAAGTCTATGATAATTCTTGATTTGTTAGGTTGGAATATAGAACTTATGCATTACTTTTCATTTCCTTTCCCGGAAAACTTACAAAGTTTCTGGTTTCAAAATCCAAGTGAAAACCAGAAAACTTGAATTATCTCAAAGTAATCATTATAATTACTAATAATAAATTTATGATGCTATGCTTATTGGATCTCACAAACGTAGATGAGAATGTCCTGTCGTGTCGTCTCGAAATTCAACATTGAAAGATACTTATGGAGAAATAAAAAATAGAGTTTACGAATGTAAAATATTTTCTGCTAATACGTACCAGAATTTTTCTAATAATACTGATTTTACAATTATGGCGGATGCGCTTATGGTAAATTTATATGTTGTTAAAAATGATCGAAATTCGCAAATAACCCACAAAATTTCTGAAAATTTTATTATCTATTATTATATTATTTATCTTAGATCTTTCTGTTCCCAAAATCAATTCCTGGCAGTGCTGGGGCATTATTCGGTGTTCGATTTTTCATAATACTCAAAGAGATTTCTACTTAATGTCTTGGAAAATTATCATATCCATATTGGTGCATCCGCCATAATAAGTGCTGTGAAATTTGAGCCAGTCGTTGTTCAGTGGGATTCTTATTAGAACTATGGGTAGTGTTTTCCTTGTTTCTAAATTGTTACTTGAGTGATTGATCAAAAATCTAAGCATCGGCTAACCGTAATTGAGAAAAATATTCTTAATCAATAGCATTTTATATTTGTAACCGTTTTTCGTAAAGATCTTTGATTTTTGGGTTGGAAATAATAAAGTTTTTATGTTCAGCCATTCAAGAAATTACGCGACAACGGTAAACCATAAAGTGAAATCTTGATAATTATTATCACACCAAATGTTCGAATACCAATAATTAAGGAACATAAAAAATAAACTAAACAGCTAGGTGATAAATCATTAGATCTCAGTGGTCAATTGTGATCACCTCTCTGGTCGGCTAATTTTGACGAAAAAGATCGTGTGGCAGGTAGCTCCGTTTTGTTAAAAGAAAATGTTGTTTCATTCCTTAGACTATAGAAGTCTTAGTTTCGTTCAATGTCAGTCCATTCCGGCTATAAAATACCATTAATCAACTCTCGATAGCGCATTCCTTTCCTGTAGCATTTGCTCCAGTCTCATTTTCGTAAAAGTAAGGTCCAATGACCGCACCGGACTATAAATCGCACCGGACCATAAACCGTTCCAAATATTTACTCTTTAAAGATGAAGCTGCTGATTTAACATTAAACGTTTCCTTTAGGAAGCGGCAATTTTTTGTTGGCGTCACTGGGGTGAAAATCTGCCTCATCAGTCTATGGTTCATATAATCTAATTTTCAGAAGTGCCAACTAGACGCTTATGAAGAAATTCTATTTGGAATCTGAAAATTGAGATTATGGTATTGCCGCTCTATTATGCAGAGCTGAAATATTTCACAGGCCAAGGCATTTCCGGTTCAACCATATACTCATTAGAACAATACCGTGAATGTAATGAAAACTTTGAAGCCAACATATTAGGCTTTGCGCCTTCGAGCCTTTTAGGGTAGTCTTGAGAACTGGTTGATTATTTTAAGTTTGGCCATGTTTAAAAGTAACAAATTAGAATCTCAAACTTACATTTCTGGAAAAACGGGAAAAACTGTTAATGAGCTTAGAGAAAAACCAATTACATTACCAACTTATTTTTTCCAAAAGCGGACAAGCTCTGAAGCTAGGTTGATAGTTTTGATGAATCATAAAAAGATATTTACCAATTTCTTTCATAGTCATAACTCAAAAACATCGATTTTTGATTTTGAGTTTTGTCATTCTAGAAATAGTAGTGCCATTTGGTAGTACAGGAACGAAGCATCGGGAAATTTGAATAACCAAAGCAGCAGGAATTTTAAATTTTCTCAAGCATACACTGAATTATGCCGCTCATGTGAAATTCAGGCATATGTTAGATTATTAAGATGAAGAAAAAGGCTGTTGTAAATTTTAATCATTTTATTGTTATACTGGTGGATATTTAGGAATATGATTACAGAGTATTATATCATATGAAATTGGTTCCAAAACTGAACAGACTACAGAATTCATTGAATTCAGATCAGGGATAATTGAATTAATATGAATGAAGGCTCAATTATTAAGTGATATGAAAGTAATGAAGAAAATGAAAAGAAAACATGAAATGAAGACGAGAAAAACAAAGGATACTGAAGTAATATGAAGAATATTTTCCTTATATTCGCAATAAAATTTTCTTAAAAAATTTTAGAAAATCATAACAGACAGCATAAAGAATTGATAGGAAAAGCTGAGTCTTCAGTTTTTCTAGCACGTAAACAATAGAAAGAATAAAAATTTTAGAGGATTCAAGGTTTTCGGTTAGCATTCTTTGAAATTACAATGCCATGAAAAAACAGGAAAAATAAATGAAATTCATGTGACATGGACAAATCTAATGAACTCTTAGACTTCATTTTACATGAAAAAACTTATGCTACATATACAACACTTATCAACAATAAAAAACATTTATCGCTATAAAAATACTTGTTTTATATAAAAACGGGTCAAATTTTATTTTTAACTTAATTGCCATCTCGTACAATGCCAAAGAAGTTTTACTTCAAACGCTTGTGAACGTTACATGTACTCTTTTTTTTTTTAATTTTATGACTCATGTGTACTTACCATTATTGTCTTTTATTATTTGACGTTTGTATTCCTTATGATTCTTTCTGAATGCTCAATTGATTGTGTTTTCCTGTTGTTGTAGCCTGAAGAAGGAAAAAAAAGTTTTCGAAACGTCCCTGAAAGGATAAGTTTTTCTTTTGGTTCCTTGTGGCCATATATACCTACAATTGAATTGTAGTTTTGGGAACGATATAATCTTTGACGAACTTTTTTACCATTCATTATTTTACAATTCATGAATCAAATTCAAATACGTTGATATTTTTTGCTTGAAAAAAAGTATGATATCGCCCAGTTCCTCCAGTTTTCAGAAAAATCCATTGAAAGTTCACTAGTCAACGATCGTTATGTAAAGAATCATAATGCAGTCAGTGAAATATCAATTTCTTCAAAAAGAATTCAATAATTTCATGAAAACTACGGCTCATCAAACAATTTATCATTCAATTCACTTAAACATTATTTTTTAAAGAACGACTGTGTGGCCGTCGTCTTCAAAGGATTCTTCTACATTATATGGTTTTGAACGAAACTGTATAGAATAATATCTAGAAAATCTCATGACAAGATGACAAGAAATTTTTGATGATGAAATTTATGTAGAATAATTATTTGGGCATTATCCACGTTATAGATAGGAAGAAGAACCATAACAGATGGTGGATATAGCCTGAATATTAATTTTTGTTTTGGAATACCTTCGTATGTTCGAAAAATTCTCTAAATCTAGAGTTGATTCGACAATTAACAATACGATTACGTCCGAAACACTCTGTAGATTCACATTCACAATCACATTTAATTTCGTTTCATTCTGATCAAGTCCGGTGGTTAGTGCGGTTCTAGTGGACATGAAAGAGTGCTAACATCGCGCTATAATGTGTTTTAACAGAGATTGTTTACGTTTTCTTACTTCTTTGTGACTTTATTATTACCACGTTCAAAAGGTATGTTAGCTTTGTTTTTTTTCAGATAATATTTTGGGGTTATCGACAATATCAGGAGATCTTATTCTGTGTTTTAGGATGTGATTCAGAAGTTTCTCTATAAGCGAAAAGCTATCTTGGTATTCTAGGAAACAATAACGATTAGCTTTCAATTGCACCACTTTCATTAGAGATCCATTTGAATCGTAGACTTCTGCTGTTCACAGGATGAAATCTATTTCTATACTTGCTGTGTTTGATTTCATGTGTTTTGGAACGCGCGCAACTCTACTTTCCTCTGTAATTACTTTGTCGTTACCAGATAATCCATATTTGTTCTCCTAATTTAAATAAGTGCACTTCACAAATAATAACTACAATGATCAATACGAATATTTGGTATAAGGATTTCTGATATCAGTGTGGCTTTATTTAGCAATTAGTAAATTCAGACGTATTGTATTCGATTTTATATACAGGCTAGCCATTTGAAATTGAAGGTATTTACACGCGAATCGGCTACATTCATGCAAAACGCTGAGACAGGTCCATTTTGTATGGAAGTGGAGATCTTGTAGTGCATAATTCATTATTGAAATAGACACCTCTGAACTAGGGTTTTCCCACCATCAAATTTTGAATAGGGAAGGCAGGTTCTGTATACCTTAAATGAAAACTTATATTGTTCTAAATATTGACAAATTATCATTTCGCGTGCATATATATTAAATTTGGGACAATTCGTTGGTTAACAATTAGTATGATTTAATTCTTTTGCGGACAGTGATCCAAATCAACGAGTTCAGTTTATAATTCAAATCAGCAACATAATTGGTTTATGGCATACATCAGCAAAATGAAAAACTTACCTACTCGCCTCTATTTTGAAAGAAGCGCCTCAGCAACGCATGATCACGTCAGTGTTTTGATCATTTTTGTCGAATGAACAGAGTGCTTATCAATGTATAACTCTGTAATTTTCAAATATTTGAGCAGAACTGATATCATGCATTTCTGCAGTGAAAATATATTGATGCCATACTCGACTTTGAGAGATTCTTCAAAGTTTTAAAACTAATCGCAAGTAGGTTAACAAGAGCTCCAATGCTACCAGACATAAAATGAGTGATTTGGCAGTACCTACTTCAAAAATTCAGAGAGATTCATTGTGAAGCTCATAATTACAGTAAAGGAGGAACAATATAATTGCCACAATAAATGAGATCTAAAAAAGTCAGCCCAGAATAGTATCTGCACATAACATCTCAAATGGACACATAAAACAATAAGCGTTGATAACTGAAAGAAAATGCATTATTTACAGCTATTGAGAGAAAATATCTGCTTCAATCTGAGTACCTATTATTACCAAATCTCCAACACCAACTCGTATTAGGTGCTTACATAGAAGCATAGAAATCAGTCAACCAATCAACCCTTTGACGTATCTATGAGTGAGAATGAGGGATTACGGTTATTTTTATTATCTGTTTTCTTTTTCAAATAACAAAGTGGCGATGATTAACCCCAACCATGCTCTTTCTGGTTATAAAACTCTAGATTTCATATAACGCTCATTTAATGATCCCAAGCATTGTCGCCTAGACCATAAAGTAATTACATATGTAATTACTTTATGGTGCCACTGTCATATGCTAGGCCCGTTTACACCAACGCCCCTTAAAATGTCGCTTAGCTATGTGCCGCTTAAAGTTAAGGGTAGCTTAAATTCATCTCCAGTTGCACGACTGTCACTTAACAGAAACTTAAGTAAGCGACGCTTAACTTTCTCTATCTAGTGACATTTCAGTATTTCATTTCTCCCTAGATCAATAAAGCGATTTCATTGGCTACAGGCAATATTTGATGTTCTGTGGTTAAAGAAGTTTTAAATATTTCGTCTATTCTATGGCAGAAATATTTGTTTATAAATTAATATGCATATTAATGCATATTGAAGAAAAAGTTTTTATTCACCATTATAGGGGAATAGAGAAACCTACTATTGGCTCAGTTTGGCAACATGAAAATTTTTTTATGACCCGAGTGGACCAGCTCAATACGTTACAATCGGCCAGTTTTTAGTTTCAGATGCGACACTTTTCAATGTAAATAAAGGGGTCTATTCTTATATAGTCTAAGATTAAAATTCAGAAGATTATTCATATTCTACACTTATTCTTTCAGTAAATTCCATATGTCTTTTCCAATTTATGTCCTTTTTTAGCTCTGAAAAAGAAATAATATAATTTCCGAAAGCTTGGTCAATAGACAACTATGTTTAAATTAAGTACAAGTACTAAGAAAATATAATCAATTATAAACGAAACGGTCAAGAAACAATAAATATGTATATCTATATGTATAATTTCTAATTAAAGGAAGAGATTTGAAATGTCTTCGATTATATCAACAATCAACACACGTTAACTTAGGCCTCTCAATATACAAACTCAATTCTCATTCCTTCGCAAGTCCCAGTTAGAATTCGGCTCATTTTCCAATTCATTAAAACAAGATGTAATAAATGACGTCGCGTACACTGAAATGATTTAAATTAGAAAGACGTGAGCGAAATTCATTGCTACTTGTGTATTGTTTCGAGTTATATTCATAGATACTTAGGTGGATGCATTTTATGTAAAATAATGTGAAATAAATAGTAAATTTCAAAAAACCAAGTTTATGAAATTGAAGTTCGTTGCATTCAAGAAAAAATTAATTTCAATGGCAGTGAAATTTATTAGTTGGTATATATGGATTTTGGGAATGAAAGCCATTCATTGATGAACAGGGCAAATTTTTTGTAAGTATTGTTTAATAATTTTTGGAATGTTTTACCCGCATGCTTTCAATATGCTGCTTAACTTGCTTCTTCTGTAAAATCTTAAACTTGTTCAGTTCCTAATTTTTCTATGAATATCCAATAATATACTTTATATGAATATCATTATACGCTGTCAACTCTCCGTTACCCAGTTTGCACCAAAATGAAAAAGTATATATTACTTCATAATTGAGTCATCCTCACAATCTGCATCGTTTATTACAAGCTTCAATTTTTTCCTTTCAAATGGAATATCTCAGAAAGATTTTTCATCATCTTTATTGAATATTCAATGCAACTATTTCTGGTCTGGCATGATTTGAATAAATAATGAAAATATTCAACATTTTCCACATTTAATATGCTGTGAATGTTTCTGGTCGTGCTCCAAATGATTTATTTTAAATTATTGGTTGGGATCGTTGCAGAATATTAATTCTTATGGATTTTATATTTGCTTTCATGAGCTCTATGAAATTTACAAATTTTTCGTAGGATGTCTCGTTTTTTCATACCGTGACTGAAGCAACTCCTAAATTTGGAAATGTAATAAATACGGCTGGTACCAAATGTTTGCAGTGTGAACCATTTTGTATCAAGAACTCTTATTAACTTTCTTTCAAATGAAAATTTTTCAATCAGGTGAATCCATAACGATAATATTTATTTTCTTCTGCCACTTGTGGAAGGTATATCGGGTGAATCCACTATTAGCAGAAGGAAATAAATGAAGATGGTACTTGCCGACACGTGTTTCTGCTGATTTATTTTCTTCTGCTACTTGTGGATTGACCCGATATACCTTTCCTACATATATTTGATCTCCACGATGAATAGTGTTTGATAATATTTTATTTCTAATTTATCCAAAAAATAAATATAGTGATAACCCTTAGGTCCCTCGCCCAAGGCGACTTATTGCAGCGGTATTAGTTTTGACAATTAATTGTCAAAACTGATTTTCGAAGCAGTTTTGGCTCAATTAAAAAATTATAATGAATAATGAAAAGAGTCCAAACATGGATCATACTATCAATAATGAAGGTGTGTATGGTAAATTGCAGAGTAGGTACTTCTATCATACTTTCACCGCCATCTTCCTGCTTTCCCGCTCAATTAAACTTCCTTCCGTCTCAATTTTTACTAACAAGTCAGTGCTCAATATATTAAAGCTTCCATTTGAATAATTATATCCGAAAAAAGGTTGGAACTTTTGAGAATTCTACCTAGATAGAGTCTTCATTTTTCATAATAGCTCAATTGCCCAAATATCTCGGCCTGGTTCGTTACTGGGAGAAATCTGTCCAGTACTTCGGCTGTTATGTTTTTCTGAAATTTTTTTCTCTCAATAACTTGAAAAATATCCACCTGATAAATTTGTAATTTACGAATCGTGTGTACATCGTTCAAAGAATATATATTGCAGAATTTCGTCAAAATCGCCAAGGTATAAAAATTGGTCAATGTTCCAAAAACTTCCTTTGGCTTGTTCTAGTAGAACACTTTTCTATCAATTTGTCCTAATGTCTGTAATTTTTCTAAATCGAGTCGAAATTGGTCTCAATCGATTGTGTTTGACTTCCTTATAAAGAATACAGGGCTAAACTTAAGTATGTCCGTTCGGCCGAATACTCTCTATCTTCTGCAAGAGATGAGCTAGTGATTTCTTATTTTCAGAATAGGTTCATTGTCCAAATATCTTGGTCAAGTTAATTGTTGGGCCAAATCTGACAAATGGTTCATAGGATATTATCCATTGGATCAAGTTTTGATTTGGAAGATATTTTGATTAGTTTGAAATAAATAGTATAGTATATGAGTGTTTGAGAGGATACAGGTCTGTTTTTGCGAGAAACACAGTCAATAAAAAGCCGACGTATTGATTTATTTAAAATCTTCCTCAGGGCAACTATTGGTTGGCCACTCTATTTTGAATATCTTTGGATATTATCAATGTAAATTTACTGGATTAATTCATATACCTCCGTAGTGATACAGCAGATTATTTACAAGTTTAAACTCAAAATGTGAATGATCTGCTGTATCACTATACTATATGAATTCAATAAGTTTTTAAGATGCCCCTCAGCCTAATCCCCAAAAATAGTGTCTAATTTCAGAAACAGCCTAGTAACACGTACAATTAAATTTATGTTTAATTAGCGCACACGTGAATTCAAAATTTAACATGCTTCAGCAATTGTTATAAATTTTTTGAATATTGATATATTCTATATATTTTACAAATTGAACATAAATGTGCAGAGTGAATTCTGCAATTATGCCATACTCGGTGTACTTTTTTTTAATGGAACACCCTGTATATTTGTACATTATGAAATCCTCGTGATGAACTGATTTCATCAAACTATGAAATAATCTATCATGAATAACACTGTGAAATTGTGGAATAAATTACTCTAGAAATATTGGTATTTTTTCCATTAGCTAAAATGTAATTTATCAAGAATCGAAGTCAATTGTGTCTATCTCTTGAAGAACAAATGCGCAAAAGCTACTCAACTCAAGTCATTGTTTTTTTTATTATTTGTACACACAACAATACTGTGTGTAACCAGGGTTTTTTTTACTGAAACATTTTCGTTCTATAAATTTTTTTCAAATTTGGCCCCGTTCAAAAATTATAGGGTGTTGAAATTTCATTAAAAAAATGCATTTCCACCTGTAATATTCAAATGACAATATCAATTGAAATGATCTCTTGTAGAAGGTTTTAATAACAGTCAATGCATATTTTGGCATCAATAGATTTATTCTATTTCTTGTGGGTTTCTCACTACTACTGTACAGATTGGTTAAATTGCATAAAAAACAAAAATCACTTGATCTAAAGGTCTTCATCTTGTACTTCCTAGAATCATTAGTCTTTTTTTTAGATAAAATCATTCGTCATCTTTTTTCCTAAATTGCAGCATTTTTGAGCATTTTCAAATATGAAGTTGAAAAGAATTAAATCGATATAATCAACTGATGAAACATGTGTGAGTGAATTATTTCTTAGAGGGAAAATAATATTTTTAAACATTTCATATTTAATAGTGGATGCTGTGGAAGGTAATTTTCATTCAAACTAAACTGGACTACAAGGGGTATTTACCCAATGTGATAATTTAAAATGCTTATAACTTCTTAACGCAGCTGAATATGGAAAAACGGTATGGGAAAAAAGTGGTTCTTTTGATCTCAAGAACCTATGGTTAAAATTAACTCAATGTGGTCAAAGACTCACCCTGTATATATTATATTAATTATTATTATATTTATTACTTATATTGTCATTAACGAACCTCTCCATATTCACGATGTGTATTTTTTTCATAAGGTTTTGTTTTTATAAATTATGTAGTTGATAAGAAAACAACGGTTTTCATGGTATGATATATGAGGAAAAAGAACGATTAGATACAACAAAGTTTTTTTATGAATTCTGGCTCGAATAAATAAGAAAAGATAATAAAGTGCTCAAAACAAGGAATGAAAAGGAAAACTCTGTTGTAAGATAAAATTGGCATTCAGGATGAGATAAACTTCAAACGCTCTGAGATCTAACCCAAACACTGCATACATACATAAATCAATTTCATTAGCAATAAGTACCTAGAATTGCCTTATTGTGTTCATAGAATGATTGTTTTCAATTCTGGTTGGATTTCCGAACAATTTGTGGTTAAAATGATGATATGATTTATCATATCTTTGTGGAAAAGATTGTGTATATTAATGAGTTACTGTAAAACACTCTAATTGGCTCTTATATACGAGTATCTACAAGTTATTACTTATTTTACTATGAGGAATTTTATTGCAAATATCTAGAGTTAGTTAGCTCTAAGAAAGTAAATTTTTATATTCAAAATGGATTAATTGATATCAATTAAATTGACGCATTGAGGAATTCAGATTGTGCATTTGGACCTCAATTAATTATCAAAATACTGGACTGTCAATCTTGGTTACTCGTATATTTGTCACGGGTCTTAATGATATAATGAACTAGAGGAGAGAATTTAAACTCTACCCTATTTACAAATAGGGAAGGTGTCAATCATTATTTAATTTTTGGTAGTATCAGTCTCAATCATTGAGCCTTACTCTGAGAGGAACCTACTCTATTAGCAAAAAAAAAATTTAAAAAAACAGTGACGTGAGGTTGGAGATTTTTCACGTTAGTGATGATTTCCACGCCTCTAGAAGATGCAGATACAAACGACATACAGAATGTAAAGGATTCATCATATATTAAACTAACAGTTCTCCCTCAGTTTTCCTTCAACCACAAACCAACATCTCTTGATAACACCTTCTATTAATATTGCATGAGATCTAAGTTATAACCGAATATTTGATAACATGACTTCGATCTCATATCTCAACAATCTCAAACAATAAAGTATATTCGAAAAGAATTGAATTTGTCGAAGTACTTTCAATGAATGAAATTATTCATTTCTCTAAAGATAGGATAACAAATTGGAGATTATTTAGATGTTATGTAGAAATCTTAAGAATACTCGATGAACTTCGATATCTTGGTTTTTTTTTGAAAGTTTCACATTGAAATATCAATGAGGAAAATGTTTTTTTGTGAACATGTTTCACATTGAAATCAAAGTTTGAAAAATACTGATAGGAAAATGTTTTTTGCTGAAGTTATGCGGTAACCTCTACTCATACCTTCAACGTTATTTACAATAACTTAAAAGATTCATCTAGCCCAACAAATGGAATTAAATCGTGAACGCTTTCGTGCGATTATTTTCTACAACTTTCGAAGTGGATCATCTCAACAACAGTTGTTGTTCCGGAAACCATTAATGTTTTGCGCCAACTGATATTGCAAGATCGTTATGTGACCTATTATGAGATTGAGACGACCTTGGGCATTAGTGGGACCAGCATACATTCAATATGGCATTAACATTTGACCGTGTCGATTGGTCGAGAGAAATGCACCTAAAATAAGCGTATACTGTATGGGTGTTTCAAAATGAGCCAAATCCAACAAAAGTTGCTCGCGCACGAAGCACTTCCAAGCAAACGGTCACCTGTTTTTTCTTGAAAACTGGACATGTCGCAACCGTACCAATGAAATTACGCAGAACAGTTAATCCTGAGTGGCACACAACCATTTAATAGGTTGTCAAATACTTCCCTTCCGCCTTTTCGTCTTTTCAATTTCGCGGCTATGTACAAAGCGCTACTGAACTCGTAACTGGCAAAACTATATATAATTTGAAAGGTCTTGATAAATCCTACAAAACGACGCTATGCATGGTTAGTTTGGATATTGCGTTCAACAGTTATAGACGTGTAAACATGGAGTTCACTAACGCCGAAATTCGCGCTATTTTAAAGTTTTCGTTAAAGGCAAATCCGCTGGACAAACGTTCCGTGAGATTAATGGTGTTTTGAGGGACGGTACTCTATCAGTTCGAACCGCGGAGGAATGGTTTCGACTATTCAGAGCCGGTGAAAACGACACCATGGATAAGCCAAGCGGCAGAAGACCTGTGACGACAAATACCGATCAAATCATGGAATACATCGAGTTAGAGCTGACATACAGGAAAACAAGCTGATGCTTGGGTGCTGGAGATGATTTGACACAAAAAAATTTGACGCAAGACGGAATCAACGCCTGC
Source organism: Micraspis discolor (assembly GCA_030674115.1). NCBI lineage: Eukaryota > Metazoa > Arthropoda > Insecta > Coleoptera > Coccinellidae > Micraspis > Micraspis discolor. The sequence goes on from JARTUT010001740.1 coordinate 15,401,442, forward strand.
GATATGTTGCTGAAACGGAACGAACTCGACCCATTCTTGAAGCGGATGGTGACAGGCGACGAAAAATGGATCACATACGACAATATCAAGCGAAAACGGTCGTAGTCGAAGGCAGGTGAATCGTCCCAAACAGTGGCCAAACCGGGATTGACCGCCAGGAAGGTTGTGCTGTGTGTTTCGAAGAGAATCATCCACTATGAGCTGCTCCCATATGGCCAGACGATTAATTCTACCATCTACTGCGAACAACTGGACCGCTTGAGCAGGTGGTCGGCAAGAAGCGTCCAGAATTGGCCAACAGGAAGGGTGTAGTGTTCCACCAGGACAACACACTTCGTTGATGACTCATCAGAAGCTACGGGAGCTCGGATGGGAGGTTTTATCGTATCCACCATATAGCCCGGATATAGCGCCAAGTGAGATATTTGACAACCTATTATGTGCCAGTTGTCTTCCAAGAAATCAGGAAAACCCTTTACTGCATTTTTGAGCACTCTATACATGGATTTGATGAGTCATCCACCGTATAGTCCTGACTTGGCAACGAATGACTTCTGTCTGTCCCGTAAGTAGAAAACAAAATGAAAGGTCAACGTTTTTCGACATCTGAATAAGTGGTTGATGCGTTCAGAATGCATGTTTTGGAAAACCCTCAATCAGAGTGGCAAAAGTGCTTCGACAATTGATTCAAACGCATGCAAAAGTTTATAGATCTTTACTGTAAATATTTTGAAAAACAATAAAGCGATTTTCGATGATAAATATTTGTTTTTGTTCTCTAATCCCGAAATATAAGAGGAAACCCTCGTAAGAGCTCCGAAGAAAAAAATTCATGTCAATGCTGTCAGGTCTGTCTGAAGTATTTCCGCGACGATTGGTATTATAGTCTAACCTGCTCAATGGCGATGCGAATTGAAAATTCATCTTGTGAAGCTGTGATTTATCTCATTTATGCAAATTCTATTAAGCGAACTGATTGGGTGAAGTGGAAATTCCTGAAGAAAGGTCTTAAAAACTTATTATGCTAGTCATTCAGCTGGATGGAACAGTCTGAGTCTTGAGACGATGATGGCATACGAAACTAATAAACATAAGGTTAAAGAACTTTCAGAACTCTATTCTCAGATGATTCACTCGAGGATCTATCATAGGCGGTTCGAGAAAGTTATAACCATAGATAATCAAAAAGGAACACCTTCATGCGTCATCCAGTTGTAAGAGAGAAGGTCAAATGCTATCTGATAGTCCATGAAGGTGCATAAAGAAATCTTTCGAAAGGATGTGAAATTTCTCTTGATTCCGTCTGGAGCAAACGATTTATGAGTGCAGTATATCCGGAAAAATTGGCACAGTAAAAACTCTTAAGTATTGACGAAAATTTAAATTTGAACTATTTACTTAAATAGAAACTGGCTCCCCTCCCAGGCTGCATTCTGTGGTGGTTAAAATAACAACCAGGGGACACTATATTCTTGATGATGATGCTCCTGCGAAATACGCTCGGGAATAACATTCTGCCGTTCAAGATAAAATCATTATGGCCTTATGTTTCTGAGTCATTTTAGTTTTTCTCACAAAAAAACGAAATTTATGTACATAATTGCTATACATTTCGAAGGTCACAAGAATTCAGCAATATATTCATTCATTGTTGTTTATCGTAATCATCCAAAAATTGATTCAAATTTAGAATTAGTTCGGTGGCTTGTGTGGATTGATATAGGAGATATATTTGTCAATAAGAGAAAATGAGGCAGAAAATTTTGACAGTTGCCATTCGACATTGATATGGTTACCAATGATTTCCGATAAGGAATATGTGGCGCTTGTGGAAGCTGAAGTATTAAATAATCGCGAACTATCATCGCATAAAATTTCGTATGCAGCTTCACCTTTATTTTGCTACGAGTTTCCGATGTATCCTTGTACAGAAGAAGTTGATTTCCATCCTAGAAGTCGTTTGATGGCTGCAAAGTCTGCTCCACTGTCCGAAAGGATACATGCAGAAGAACGTCGAAAAACAGTGACATGTAAGCAAACAGGGTTGTTCTGAAGGGTGATTCCAGAGATAATCTCGGTCTCTGGGTGATTCATTTAGAGGTACTCTTTGTGGTATGGATTCAGTTGCAGATCGCGCATGCGTCGTGTAAACTAAAGTGATATTCTTGTTCAGTAGTGTCTGAAATTTCATAATGGAACGACTTAGCCCGGCACAGCATCTACAAATTGTTCTGCTTTATTGCGAAAATGGGCGATTAAAGTGTATCGGGCATTTAGAGACTTACGGTCCACATAATCGGCCTACCGAATGCACAATACGCTCTACCATCACTAAGTTTGGGACTCAATATTCGTTATGGGATAATACTCCACTAAATAGACAACATCCAGCTCGTAGTTGAGATAATATAGCGGCGGCGGGGGAGAGTGTACGTGATGACCCTGAAGTGTCGATTCGTCACCGTTCTCAACAGCTTGGCCTTTCGTATTCAATGACTTGGCAGATTTTACGTAAGGATCTTTCTACAAAATCTATAAAATTCAATTAGTTCAAGAACTAAAGCCGACCTACCTCTTGACAAGTTTGTAGAGGATCCTTCCTTTTCGACAAAAAATTTTTTCACTGATGAGGCCCATTTTTTGCTTAATGGGTTCGTGAACAAACAAAATGGCCGAATCTGGGGTGATGACCAACCCGAAGAGTCTAAAGAATTGCCGTTAAATTCAGAAAAAACAACTGTTTGCTGTGGTTTATGGGTCGGCGGAATAATCGGTCCATATTTCTTCAAAACAGAGGACGGCCGGAATGGTACTGTGACCGTTATCGCACCATGATAACAGACTTTTGTTGCCCGAAATTGAAGCCCGTGGTCTCGACGAAATGTCGTTCCAACAAGATGGTGCCCCTTGTCATACAGTCCGTGAAACCATGGCTTTACTGTGAGAACATTTCGGCGAGCACATCATTTCCCGCTTCGGACCAGTGAATTGGCCGGCTAGATCATGTGACATCACACTTCTTGATTTTTTCCTTTGGAGCTATGTGAAGTCCAAAGTCTACGATTAAGGTCATGGAGGTCAATATTACTCGAGTCATTGGAAAAATATCACCCAAAATACTCACACGCGCCATCGATGGATCTTAACCGTAGTCGAGATCAGCATTTAAAAGAAATTATCTTCAAAAAATAATTGTAAAGAATGGTTCATTTATTTGTCAATATAGATTATAAAATAAAATTGTTGTTATTAATTTTTTTTATTATGAAAAAGTACCTCTAAATGAATCACCCTTTAATTTGAGGAATTTTGCAATTATTGATGGTGATTTCAAAAAGTCATTAATTCCTGCAGGCTACATATCTCTTGATTAAATCCAGAACTGGAAGCTCCTCATTATTCACCGCTGTGAATTTCCTAATAAATCTCGTCTTTCTGATTAGGATAAAATGATATCTTTGAGTAAACCCAACAATATCAAGTTAAAATCGATAGACCGTCTTAGTATCAACCAATCAACGATTGTGATTCAAACATAAATCTAAAGATTAATCCATCTGAAAGACTTCGTTAAACGAACCGCGGTACGCAACAATCAGTATGAAATTGAATCGTTACAATGGGCTATTAATACTTAACATTTTTCTAGGAGATGATGCTCGACTTCACCATTTTCCTTGGGTACATTTCGAACCAATTCATTTCTTTTATAATTAGTGGCATTCATTTCCGTTTATCCAGTAGACTAGATTAATTGACTTCTTGTCCAATTGACGTCTTCAGGTAATAATGACAATGGCATACAACTCCTTTTATTACTCTTGATAACTTGTAACATTTTTAATTGTTACAAGGAACCGCTTTTATTATGTATTTTGCCATAAAATTGCAAAAAAGGCGATTCAGGGATATTTTATTGTTTCATGTACATGCCAGCAAATAATTATGGATTCGTTGAACGTGATTTTTATGATTCCTGGTTATCCATTATTTGAAGTGTCGTTAAGAAGAAACCTGACCAAGGCCAAACGTTTATAATATTTGATTTTACACGTTGAAGTATAATGGTTGGTTCACACGAGATCCATTCAATCTGTAATTAACGACAGCAAATAATTCTAAGTGCAAACATTTTTCGTGTAAATATACTGATTAGTATGTAACATCAGTGAGCATGGTAAATTTGCAAGCCTATTTGTTTCAACCTAATTAAAATATCTTCCAAGTTACAACTTGATCCGAGTTTTTAGCAGTTATTGTGGACACCATATTTCAGATTCTCATAACTCCCGACCATTGGACAAATTTGGTCCAATAACTAACTTAACTGAGTTATTTGGACTCTTAAAATATTCTGAAAAAGTAAGAACTCTATCACATCGGGGCCCCCCTTCACATTTCTCCATTTTTTTTATCAAAGTTTTAAAAACCATATTTGTACATTTTTTGATTATACATCGATTTCACATCCTGTATTCGATTCTCTTCCCATAAAAACATGCCGTCATTCTTTCATAATAGCCTTCACAGATTAGTTTACTCATCAGTAATTCCCTCGATTATTAAAATATTTTACGTTTTTCTTTCCCGGATATACGTTACTTGTAACAACACAAGTGGTCAACACCTTCTGTCAAGAAATGAGGCTATTCAAACAATGGATATTTCCATTGCAGATTGCTTGAATGAATCACTTTGCAAGTTTGCTGAACCGTTAAGTCTCTGCACCTGACCATTTTAGAATGGAGCAATGCGTGTCATTGAAAATATTAATTACCTCAAGCGTATATCAAGATTGCTAAAGTCGAAAAGGCGTGAGCTCAAGGTTCCATACTGCTTATAGCAAAGTTGGGATTTAATGGCAGGTGTTTATCTAAATTCTTCATTACAATCTTTTTATTTTCACAATACAGCGTTACGAATATGTCAGTTCTCCTTTCAGCTTCATTACTTACTATATATATATTCTTCTGAACTTTTGGCTGATAATATTTAGTTAGCAAACAATAAAGCATATAGATCAGGGGTTAGTGATGGGGTGTATGACATAAAAGCCTAGGGAAAAAACCCAGTAAAAAAACCCTGGCTCCCCGTCTTAGTGTGAAAATACAAAAATAAGCTGAAATATATTTTAGGGTCTTTTATTGATGTAGACAGAGACTTCTTCGAGTTGCTCACATAGAATCTGGAAATAAAAAGACAAAAGCAGAAAAAAGAACTGAATAACAAAAATACATATCATATTCGTTTGAAATTTATAACCCATTCCAAGAAAGAATTGGAAATATCATGAATAGCCCTAAAACCATCTTGAAATTTATATATGGGACAACTATTGATGAGATGAGGTATTGTTTCTTCTGCTTCTCCACATTCACAACTTGCGCTAGGAACTGAGTTCCATCTAAATAGCATGCTATTGGTACGACCATGACCTGTCTCAAACGATTAAGAACTGTCCAAATTTTTCTTGGAATATCAAAACTAGGATCTTTTTCAGAAGGATCAGAAACGAGATACTTATTGAACATTTCGTAAGAGTTCCACTCAGTCTTCCATAATTCTTTATCACTTATGTTGATATTAATTTACTTATTGTAAAGATCGAATTGAAGAACGTAGTACGGCCCTGCTATCTTCCGAGAATATTTACATCATCATAAACAACAAAGTCAAAGAACGCCGACTTCACATATGATGTCCGACTTAAAAGATAACTATTGATGTAAAGTTCCTGAAGAAGCTCATTTTCACATTTCCGAGAACTTTTAATATTCAAATAAAGAATTTGAAATTCGGGAATACGAGTACTTAGTAAGTTTCCTACTACAAGGTGTCCAGAGAGGGTATCGGGCATTTGCAAGTTCAATAAAACAAAAAATATTTGTGAGCAATAAAAAGTTTATTGTTTATTATTAACATATGAAGTGGAGAATTATTTGGAAAAGATGATGTTTTTCAAATGATGACCGTTGCATTGCTGACACTCTTTTAAACGGAAACGAATATTGGCGATAACACGTTGACACATAGCTATTGATATTGCTGTCATTTCTGACCTGGTGTTTTGCTTCAACTGGCTTAGATTCGTCGGATTATTTTGATAAACCTTACTTTTAAGGTATCCCCATTCAAAATAGTCAAGCGGGCTAAGTTCGGGGCTAGTGGGAGGCCAGTTGATGTTCCCCTTCGCGAAATGACTTTATTAGGGAATGATGCGTTAAAAACTTCCATTTAATCATTTGAGGTATGGCAAGTGGCCCCATCTTACTGAAATCACCTTCTTGAGTTGAAACCTGCAAACTCCTGCAACTCTGGGACCAAAAAATTTCGCAACATTCCGCAATATTGGTTACTATTCACATTAATTGCTCGGCCTCGTTGATCTTCATGAAAATACCACCAATTATGCCTTTAGCACACAAAGCGGCCCAAACCACGACCTTTGGGCTATACAGGGGTCGTTCATGCTTTCGTCTCGGATTCTCCACTGCCCAGTACCGACAATTCTGCTTATTAACATGACCATTCATGTGAAAATTTGCTTCGTCACTAAACAGTATGTTGTTAAATCGTTGCAGCATTTCGTTCTCAAAATTCAGTCGATTAGCATAGTCGCATCCTTAATTCTTGAACCAATTTAATTTTATTGGCTTTTCGATATAAGTCTTTCTTTAAAATCGAATGTTAAGACCATTTTTTTGATGTTCAACGCTTGGCTTCGCTTTCGGATGGATAAAGACGGATTTTGACGAACCGACGCCTCAACTTCTTCAATTGTTTCTTTATCGCGAATTGAACGAGGAGGACCAGAGTTTTGAATTTTAACTGTCGCACCTGTATTCTCGAACATCCTGATCCATTTCGTAATGCTATCGTCACTTGGCGTTTAGCGTGTACGATATTCCGCACGATAGAGACTTTGAGCAGTCACAATTGAATTACCATTACGATAATACGCTGCGTCCCCGAGTAACGTTCCACCGTCACTAAAACTCCACAAAATGGCGGAAGCCACGAACCCCTCCTCGCCTTTAGACGCTCTTTTCCGAATATGGGGCGAAAACAAATACCCGATACCCTTTCTGGACACCTGCTTGTTATCGTTTTGCCCTAGTGCCTGTAATTTTCGAAGATCAAGCCAACAATGGTCCCAATGGGTCAAACATGTCCAGCCTGCCGTCCGGCCTTGTACTTTATATCATACATGTCATACAAGAGATGAGCTGTAGTTTTCATATATTTCGTTCAGAAATCTCGTTTAACTTCGTTAATGGGCCAAAGCCGTTGAACGGTTTAAATGTTAGGGGCACCTGAAATTTGGTCATTCCTTATTCATGATTGATTCACAGAGTTTGGAAAGTATATATTAATATATGTCGGGTTCAGAACGTCTTTCGACGTTGTCCGACGCCTTGCCTCCATCTCTGTCTATTTTCCCAATCAAGATCTTGCAGGTCTCTAGCACTCATGGCCTTAACTACACCCTGCTTCTAATTTGTTTTTGGTCTTCCTCTTTTCCAGCGTTCTGCTGGTTGCCAGTTCATTATCTGCTTCGGGAGTCTTGTTTCTGACATACGTTGTATGTGGCCATACCAGGTTAACTGCCTCCTCTCAATATCATCCATTATGGTTCCTTCGATACCCATCATACCCCTAATAACGTCATTCCTAATTCTATCTCTCCTTGAAATCATCAGTGACCTCCGCATTGCATCCATTTCAACCGCCTCCAATCTTCTCTTGTATTTCTATTTTTGTTCCATAGTATGCCATTGAGACAGGACATTGCCTTTTTCGCCGTTGTTATTCTTCTCTTTATTTCCCTGTTGTCCGTTCCAGTCGAGTCGAAAATCACTCCAAGATAGCAATAGTCCAGGCAGTGGGATATCATCTCATCCCTGTCATCATCCAATACCAGATCACCCGGTTCTCCACCAACATAAAGATATTTGGTTTTCTCTAAGTTGACATTCAAGCCCCACTTCTCGTATTCTTCAATCAGCTTGCGCATCATGTATTCCATGTCATCTTTATCACCGGATACAACCGCCTGGTCATCGGTAAACTGCAAAGTATAGAAGGTCATATCATCGAGTTCTATTCCCATGCCATGAACTTTTTTCTTTCATAGCCTTAAGGCTGCAGCCACGTATACTTTAAAAAATTTTGGGGACAAAATTAGACCCTTAGTAACAAGAAATTCATCAGTTATACACTTTCCAATTTTGATTCTTGATTTTGTCCCCGTGTAAAGGACTTTTATAGCTTTTATGAGGGAGTGGTTGATGTTCGTGTTCTCTAATACTTCCCAGATTTTCACTATTGGAATTGTATCGTAAGCTTTATGCAAGTCTACAAATGTGATATGAACTTTACGGTTAGTTGCAGTCTTTTTCTGGATAATCTGTTTGAGGCAGAATACATTGTCACTGCATGTTCTACCAGCACGAAAACCGTTTTGCTCTTCCTCCTCCCGATCCTTAATTTCCTCCTCTATAAGATCTCTTCGTTCACTTTTCCATACAGTCTACTAAATGTGCTTGTTATCGATAGTCCTCTGTAGTTATTACATCGCTTCCTACTACCTTTTTATGAACTGATATTATATGGGCAGATTTCCATTCCTCGAGAACAAGGTGTCCATTCACGCATAAGTTGAACAGATAAGTGATCATATTGTACAATTTTTCAGTTCCATTTTTCAGAAACTCAGCATGTATACCCCCAGGTCCACAGGCTCCACCATTTTTCAGTCCCCTTATAGCGTTTTTGACCATATCTCCAGTTATTTCAACGGTCTCGCCTTGTGTACCAATTCTATCCGTCGTTGGTTCCCTCAAATATTCTTGTCTGTCTTCAGTAAGCAATTTCTTGTAGTAATTCAGCCAAGTTTCGGCTTCTATTATTTGCATGTTTTCCCTTTCTTTATGGGATGTTTGAACAGATTTTATGAACCTCCAAGCCTCCTCCGTATTCTTCCGTCCGCCAATGTATGTATTCACCTCATGACATTTTTTATCTCAAACTTCATTCTTTTCTTTATGTATCATCTTTCTCGTATCACGTTTAACTATCTTGTTAGTTTGGAAAGTACATCAAGGAAATCCAAGAAATCCTTCAATCATTCGCGATTGTAAAAGGTCTTCAAAAGCTTTCACATGAAATATCATTCAACCCATTTTCCCTATTCAATTCAAAGGGTTTGAATCGCATCATCTCAGGTGGTTCCTCGTTATTTGAGACGTATATACAAAGTGACCATTGGAAAACTTTAATCGCAAATATCTCTGAAACTGAATATATATATATGCTATACATATGGGGAGAACTCCAACAACTATGATATGGGGTCAGCGACTCCTTGGGTTCCATGCATCTCAACTACAAAAAATTTTAAATGTCACCACCCTGTTATTCATACCTTAAATTAAAGTTCTTTTTGAATAGTAATCACCTGAATAAAGTTTATATTTATGACGTAATATTTTATTTAATAAGATGCTCAAAATTTCTTCCATTTTGGGTCAACAAAAGTATAATGTTTTTTCAAATTCATTTCTAACATTCTGAAATACTCCTTGGAATAGATGCACATTCTGTTGAAATTCGAACTGTGAAGCTGGTTGTATTTTAAACACAGCAGTTTTTAAGTGACCCCTGAGAAAAAAGTCAAGGGGATGTGGAAATGAGTTTGAAAATAGATTATATTTTGTTTAGCCTAAAATGGAATACATTTTGAGCTTCTAACTAAATAAAATATCACCTTATGAAAACAAAGTTCATGTAATTTAAGTTATGCCTTTCTTTGTACCTTGTACCCTGTATAATATTTGTGAAGAAGTTTTGTGTGGATGAAAACTACTCAAAAAGACCTTTGATTCAAGGTATCTCAAAAGAGGTGGTGCCATTTGAAATTTTGTGATGGGGTGAGTGGAACTTAAGGAGTGTAGTGATTGTGGTTCTCTCTACTTGCATAGCATTTATACCGAATTGCACTTCACTAACTTTTTTAGTTTCATAGATATCGACATTGGAAGTTTTCAAATTAACACCTTGTATGTCAGAAAATTTTTCCAATCACTGTAAGATAAAAAAATACCTGGGTGGTCGTCTGATATGGAATACGCTCTTTATGTTATTGAATGTTTTCCGAAGGAAAATCTCGTAATCTCTCATGTTTGACTAATTGCATATTCCCATAGATTGAACCAGTTTTCCGTCTCCTCCATCTCCTCGACCTCCACTCGGAATGTTTATCAAATGAAATCGTGATTTATATAAAGGTTACAACTGCACTGAAACTTCAAAATACCAAGGAATCGCCATTCGAAAATCGAATACGACCTTTATGTCCCAATTCTTGGTATTTATACACAATGAATGATAACTATCGAAGTATCTCGAATGGTTGAATTTCAATAGAAATAATTACGTAAGTTAAGTCGGAACCAGTATTTGGAGATTTAATTAGCGATACCGAAAAAATGAATATAATGCTCAAACAAACGATCATTTTATATGATGAGCTCAGATTCATCTAATAAATTGACAAATATGAATCAAACAAATAAAATTCAATTGTGTCGTTTAAAAGATATTTGACCTTCGTGAATCACACGACAATTCAATTTTAACTTCGTGATTTCAATTGAGAATCAGTAATTTTAATTAATAATTGATGTTTAAATAGTTTCACCCTTTGTATTTCTAACGATAACCATCTAGTTTTTTTTTTTATTTAGAAAGGAATATTGATATAAATCGAAAAAACCCATCTTCTATATGCCATATCTTGTGATTCCTGAGGGTTGAATGATTGATATTAATTAGTAATTGTAATTTTTACTATCTATAAGTGTCACAAAGCCGATCGACATTGCAGATAGGATAGTATGTCTCAAAAAATCTCTTTTTTTGGTTTTTGGAACAAGAAAATTCGTTCAATATCACTAGGAAAGCCACACCCTCAAGATTGCCACCCTGAAAGGATTCATTTGAGTAAAACAACATTTCTGCGATTTTGACGAAAGATTTTTGTCACCATCTTCTCTCAAACACTTTCTTAAAGTTCAACAGCTGTAATTTTTTGTTACCCGTAGATAAATCTAATGGTTTACTCGCGATGATGATGTGCCAAGGTCATGTACCACTCGAAGGGATACATCGGTTTTTCCTTCTGTCATATTTGAGTGCTTTACATAAAGAGTACAAAACTAGTATTTGCTCTAGTTAATATGTATTCTCTTTTTATCATCTTCTTAATTATTAAGATAATATTAGTAAATAATCAGTAAGCAGAAATACGAGTGTATGTCTTGTTTACATTCAGTTATATTTTGATTGATGCCAGATTGATATTGTTGACATTGACAGAATAATTTTGACTAATGTCATTTTAATTTCGACCAAAATACAAATATGACCGATTTTTGCAGTAGAATGAGGACAAGTTTTCATTGTGTAATTCCACAACTGTGGGTATTTTATTAAAATTGTTACAGCATACTTGATGAGGATTCCAACCAAATCGAACTCGTGGGATCCTTATATTTCCATAAGGAATCCTTATAAGCGTTCTCTAGTTCCAGAATCTATTCCTAAACAGTATTTATTTTTTCCGTGAAGGAATGAACGTTCGAACACCTAAAATTGAAGTCTTCTGGTTTGCTAAAATCTTGATACATCTTTTGCGAACTGTCATTTGTACCACACAGGGTTGTATGAAATCGAGCCTGTTGAGAACTCCCTTATACCTGCAGCCTATAGTTGTAAAGAGTGGATTCTTCAAGACAACACGTTCTTTCATGCTCAGGTCACACCGGTGATGTATAAAATAAACAAACAAAACAATTTCGTACAACTCACGCCCGAAGCGAAATGTGTTCTTTGGGAGTGTTTATCTGAGATAAGGTGCGTTAAAATTTTTTTTGGACCTAGTTTTGAAATCGACGGGGTACGTTTGTAAGAAAACACGCTGAGTTTGGATTTTGATCGATGGCAATTTCTGAAAATTTGAAGAGAATAAATTGATTCCGAATTTGATAGGAGTAGAAATCTTCAGATAGACTACACTTGTTGCCAAAACCCCATCTTGTAGAGGCCATATCTTGAGATTGAAAGATCAACAATGAATTGTAATTTTTCCAATTTTCTGTAACTGATCAGTAGGTTATTGAAAAAGTCCGTAAGTGTCATTACGTCGATTTATTATGAGATCTTAGATAGAATTTTCGAAAAGTTTGAAACGTGTAAATAAAAATATTGCACGAAAAGTAACAATGTAGCCTAAAAATTGCCACCCTAAGAGGATATCCGTATGAACTAAATGAATTTTTTGACTATATATTATTGTTCATATGTTCACCTGCCGAATATCTAGAAGCTGCTTAAATGTTGGAATTTAGTCCAACATTGCCAGATTTAAGTTCATCCACGTCACCCTTGTCATCTGTGAAATGCTAATGTCTGAAGACCATGTACAACTCAAAGAGACATTAATCGGTTTTGCCATCTGCCATATTTCAGTAGATTTAGATATAGCCTTTATGAAAATTGTTGCAATTTGAGAAAATTCCAATAAAATCAAGCTAGTGGGATTTTATCTGACCATAAGAAATCATAAGCGTTCTTCAATTACATAATCGATTCCTAATCAGTATATTTTTTCCATGTAGGAAGTGCGCATTCGATAAAATATAATTGAGGTCTTTTGATTCGATTAAAACCCCAATAAATTTTCTGCGAGCTGTCGCTTGGCTGTACAGGGTTGTTTGAAATCGAAAGTGTTAGTAATTCTATACCGATAACTCACAATTGAAGAGAGAAATTTCTTTGAGAGAACAGGTTTTTTCATGTAAGTTAAGTCGGAACCAGTATTTGGAGATTCAATTAGCGATACCGAAAAAATGAATTTAATGCTCAAACAAACGATCATTTTATATGATGCGCTCAGATTCATCTAATAAATTGACAAATATGAATCAAACAAACAAAATTCAATTGTGTTGTTTGAAAGATATTTGACCTTCGTGAATCACACGACCATTCAATTCTAACTTCGTGATTTCAATTGAGAATCAGTAATTTTAATTAATAATTGATGTTTAAATAGTTTCACCCTTTGTATTTCTAACGATAACCATCTAGTTTTTTTTTATTTAGAAAGTATGAAGCATTTTTTTGATATAAATCGAAAAAAACCCATCTTCTATATGCCATATCTTGTGATTCCTGAGGGCTGAATGATTGATATTAATTAATAATTGTAATTTTTACTATCTATAAGTGTCACAAAGCCGATCGACACTTCAGATAGGATAGTATGTCTCAAAAAATCTCTTTTTTTAGTTTTTGGAACAAGAAAATTCGTTCAATATCACTATGAAAGCCACACCCTTAAGATTGCCACCCTAAAGGGATCCATTTGAGTAAAACAACATTTCTGCGTTTTTGACGAAATATTTTTGTCGCCATCTTTTCTCAGACACTTTCTAAACGTTCAACAGCTGCAATTTTTTGTTTACCCGTAGATAAATCTAATGGTTTACTCGCGATGATGATGTGCCAAGGTCATGTACCACTCGAAGGGATACATCGGTTTTTCCTTCTGTCATATTTGAGTGCTTCACATAAAGGTACAAAACCAGTATTGGCTCTAATTAATATGTATTCTCTTTTTATCATCTTCTTAATTATTAAGATAATATTTGTAAATAATCAGTAAGCAGAAATACGAGTGTATGTCTTGTTTACCTATATTCACTTTTATTTTAATTGATGCCAGATTATTGTTGACATTGGCAGAATAATTTTGACTAATGTCATTTTAATTTCGACCAAAATACCAATATGACCGATTTTTGCAGTAGAATGAGGACAAGTTTTCTTTGTGTAATTCCACAACTGTGCGTATTTTATTAAAATTGTTACAGCATTTTTGATGAGAATTCCAACCAAATCGAACTTATGGGATCCTTATATTTCCATAAGGAATCCTTATAAGCGCTCTCTAGTTCCAGAATCTATTGCTAAACAGTATTTATTTTTTCCGTGAAAGAATGAACTTTCGAACATCTATAAGTTCAAGTCTCTGGTTTGCTAAAATTCTGATACATCTTCTGCGAACTGTCATTTTTACCGCACAGGGTTGTATGAAATCGAGCCTGTTGAGAACTCCCTTATACCTGCAGTCAATAGTTGTAAAGAGTAGATTCTTCAAGACAACACGTTCTTTCATGCTCAGGTCACACCGGTGATTTATAAAATAAACAAACAAAACAATTTCGTACAACTCACGCCCGAAGCGAAATGTGTTTATCTGAGATAAGTTGCGTCAAAATTTTTTTTGCTTTTTTTGCTGAAATGAACGGGGTGCGTCTGTAAGAGAACACGCCGAGTTTGGATTTTGGTCAATACCGATTTCTGATAATTTAAAGGGAATAAATTGATTCCGAATTTGATCGGAGTAGGAATCTTCAGATTTTATATTTGCATAGAAATCTTCAGATAGACTACACCTGTTGCCAAAAATCCATCTTGTGCAGGCCATACCTTGAGATTGAAAGATCAACAATGGATTGTAATTTTTCCTATTTTCTATAACTGATCAGTAGGTTATTGAAAACGTCCGTAAGTGTCATTACGCCGATTTATTATGAGATCTTAGATAGAATTTCTTAGAAAGTTTGAACCGTGTAAATAAAAAATTCGTTCAATATTGATCGAAAAGTTTCAGGGTAGCCTAAAAATTGCCACCCTAAGAGGATATCCGTATAAACAAAATGAATTTTTGACTATATATTATTGTTCATATGTTCACCTGCCGAATATCTAGAAGCTGCTTAAAGGTGTTTGGTCCAACATTGCCAGATTTAAGTTCATCCACGTCACCCTCGTCATCTGTGAAATGCTAATGTCTGAAGACCATGTACAAAAAGAGACATTAATCGGTTTTGCCATCTGCCATATTTCAGTATGGCAGATATAGCCTTTATGAAAATTGTTGCAATTTGAGAAAATTCCAATAAAATCAAGCTAGTGGGATTTTATTTGACCATAAGAAATCATAAGCGTTCTTCAATTACATAATCGATTCCTATTTTTTCCATGTAGGAAGTGCGCATTCGATAAAATATAATTGAGGTCTTTTGATTCGATTAAAACCCCAATAAATTTTCTGCGAGCTGTCGCTTGGCTGTACAGGGTTGTTTGAAATCGAACGTGTAAGTAATTCTATACCGATAACTCACAATTGAAAAGAGAAATTTCTTTGAGAGAACAGGTTTCTTCATGTGTACAGCATACCGGTGTTTCAGACAATGAACTAGAATTGGTACAGCACTCGATAGAAACAACATGTTTCCTTCGGGATTTCCAATTTGGTTAGTACCAATTTTGATAACCTGTATGGAATTAATTGATCCAGAATTGAAGTAGTAATTTGTAACTTATCTAAAAAGACATCATCGTTTATGTATTCGTAATCTTATACCGGACATTTTTAGCCTATCTTGTGTCAATCATAGATAATGCGTAACTTGTAGTCAAGAACAGATCTTCCGTACACAATGCCTTGTGGTTCAGTGAAGACTCAATGTTATGCTTCATCAAAGACTGGTATCGATTATGAATTGTACTTTTACCATCTTCGATAACACATTTCCTGATCGGTATTGAAGAATTGTTAAGAAAGCCGGCAACCCCGTAGCTGACCATTTGCCGCCAAATTCAGTAGTTCGGAGAAAATAGTGAAGGGAGAGTACCTAGGGCTAGGGCAGATTCAAGAGGAGTTCGTTGTGAGTGCATGCAAAAATATTATTTTCACGATACGATTGTTATACAGTTGGTTTTTGTAGTGAATAAGAACATTGGCGTTTTAATTCAACCTATCACCACAAGTAAAGTCCACTACATTGAAGTAAACCGGCGATGTTGAAACTATTTTCAGGTAGGTTATTGAAAATATCTATGTCACTACGTCGATCAATTGATTGATGCCTCAAATAGGATATCCGTTTCGGCGAAACTACCTTTCTGCTTTTTTTCGCGAAATATTGTTGTTTATCGCTATCTTTTTTTATACACCTGCCGAACGTTCAAAAGCATGATATAGTTGACAAAATTAAGATATTATTGCTCGTAATATGTTAACCCATTGATTAATAGATTGGTTTACCCTGTCACCCTCGTTACTCGTAAAATGCCAATGTTCGAAAGCCATGTACCACTCGAAATGATTCAACGGTTATATTTCAGTAGCTTTAGATAAAGCCGACTTCTATTAAACTAAAGCAGGATGTACTTCAGTGATACTACGTTGAATATATTTTGTCATCAAAACAAGGGTTGGAAGTGTAGTTGGTGCTTTATTCATCGTTACAAAAAGATATAACTTCATCTTTTCCCGGTCCTATCATCTAAATAATTAATCGAATACTCAAATATTTATGCATTCGTGTTTTGCATTGAAAATTATATCAGCCAAGTCCTGAATATATTTCAACCAAATATTTTGGAGGGATAAATTTTCAAGTTCACTTAGTGTATCATAAATATTATTCTTGATACCCTGAAGTAAATTTGAAAGTTGGAGAAAGTATTATAAATATTTGGTTGGAAAAAAAGAAATCCATCGTTTTGTCGACACATGGGTTTACATGGCCTATATCTCTGTATGTATTTGTCTCATCTGGTCAAAATTTTTTTCTAGCAAAACATATTGTATCATTGTTCTGACTGAACGATTTTTTTGTGTTTTGGAGCGTCAAAGATGGAGGTAAACAAAAAATCGGTACCTTTTACAATTTTGTTTTCATAAAGGGGAGAATGCAATCGGTCTGCTGAAAATGTAAATAATGTTTTTGGCCCCTATATTGTTGTAGGTTTTATATCCCCACGCGTTTCGTCCCTGGCGCACACTATTTGGACTCTTCAGTATGGCGAGTGTGCGCCATGCTATAGACGTTGGGGATTTATTATTTGTGATAATTGAGAACGTGAACCGCCGGGATTCGAACCCGGCACTGGTCGAATTTGGGAATACAATCTAACCACTAAGATACCGAGACCGATGTAGATATTCTCTATGTGGCGACTTATAGAGGATGATTCCGTTCCGGTAATTTTGATATGAAAGATGCACCACGCACTGGATGGTCTGTCGTCAAGAATGTTGGTAACATATTAGAAGAAAGCGAAATACACCGTCATAAGAGCTTCCGTAGCAGATCTCAGGAGCTGAAGATGGATCACGAAACAGTTCTGAACCATTTGCATAAGGCTGGCTTCAAAAGGAATATTGGGTGCCGTACGAGTTGTCCGAAAAAAATTGATGGATCCTATATTTCCATCTGCGATTCCCTTGCCAAACGGCACAAAATCGATCCATTTCAGCAGAAGCTGGTTACTGGTGACAAGAAATGGGCCGCATACAACAATGTCAAGCGAAAACATTCATGGTTGAAGGCCAGGGCAGCAGCTCAAACTGTGGCCAAACAAGGATTGACAGCCCGGAAAGTTTTGCTGTGTGTTCGGTCGAATTGGAAAAGGGTGGTATACTTTGAGCTACTGTCAAATGGCCAGACGTTTAATTCGGATCTGTACTGCCAGCGATAAGACAGATTGAATGCAGCAATTGATCAGAAGAGACCAGAATTAGCAAATAGGAAAGGTGTCGTTTTCCATCAGGCCTCACACGTCTTTGATGACCCGCCAAAAGCTTCGGGACCTTGGTTGGGAGGTTCTCATGCATCCGCCTTTTAGTCCAGATTTGGCACCAAGCCAATCGAACCCACGATAGATGAATCCAAGAGTTGACGTCACAGAAGACGCACGCCTTAGACCGCTCGGCCAACGAACGCATTGGAAGAAGTGGGATCTTTCCACAGCAATGAGCCACTCACAGTTAAAGCAGGAAAGTTACAAACCGACATACATACAAGTGAAGCTAATAATATATAAGCGTGTTAAAAACTTATACCACAGGAGTTTTTCCACAACTGCTGCTAGATCTTAATGAAGTGCTTCCTTTTTTGTTTCTTCAGAATTCTTTGAGCAGTCCTTCTAGAAATCTGAAATATTATGGCCATATTAATCATCAAAAACTTCGAAATACTACATAAAAGTTTACCTTTAACATAAGAGCAACAAGATCAATGGTAACGGTATGTCTCATAAGAAATCATAGCAGCATCATATTGCTTCTCGGTCTGTGTGATAAACGAGAGGTATTAAGAATAATTTCAGACATTTTATAAGAGCACAAAGCTGCGGAAATACTCAAACCACAGATAAACTCTTCCAACTAAGTCAAAGCTATATTCAATAATGTCACGAACCAAATGACAGTTTGGCAGCCGATTGTGATAATCAATACGAACAACTTGAATTCTACTAGTTGAAATGTGTCAAGATCAGCAGTTGCCAACCTAATTTCGATTTGTCATAGGCCCTCTTGATGACAATATATCTTAAACGGACTGTTTGTTCTCTCTCTTTATCACCTATCACTTTTTCTTAAATGATATTCTTCAATAATCAGCTGCAGAAATACGTAGGTATGCTTTGATTATGTTCTGTTCAATTTGGATTAATGCTAGATCATTATTATTTTATTGAAGTTGTCAAAAAAAATTCGATAATTGTTATTCTGATTGTAACTTTCTCTAGTTGCAACAAATGGCGTAAAGAGCACAATAAGCATAACTTTAATCATCCTGTGATCACCATAATACCAATATCTGACTTCTTGCAGTAGAATGCGGGCAAGCTTTCATTGCGTAATACCACCAACTGTACTTTATTATAATTGTTTCAGCAACCTTGATGCGATGTAAAGAAATTCCAACAGAATCAAGCTCGTGGGATTTTATCTGTCCATAACGAATACCTAATAAGCGTTCTCCAATTCCACAATCGATTCCTAATCAGTATCTATTTTTTTCCGTGAAGGAAGTGAGCGTTCGAAAACGTATAATTGAGGTCTTCTGGTTTGATAAAATTCCCGATACCTTTTCTGCGAACTGTCTGCTGTATGGGGTTGTATGAAATCGAGCGTTGTGGGAATTCCGCTATACCTACAGCTTACAGTTGTAGAGAGTGGTTTCTTCGAGACAACACGTTCTTTCACGCACACGTCATACCGGTGTTTTATACAATAAACAAACAAATTGGTACAACGCTCGCCCGAAACGAGATGTGTTCTTTGGGATAACTGAAAGTGTGTTCGTTTCTGGTTAGGTGCGGTGCGTCATAAGTCGTTTTGGTCCAGATGCTGGTATCGGTAAGACAACATCCTGACTTTCGAATGTAGGTTGAACGTCTGAATTAAGCCAGGATTTTGAAAATAGTTTTTTAGGTTTTTTCATTTATATTTTTTCGAGAATAGGTTTTTTAGAGTATTATCTGCAAGAATTGATCTCGATTCTTTCCATGGTATGTACAGGGTGGGCATATTTCGATGTTTTAGTACAACTTTCAAACCAGAGGAGATATACAAAATCTGATACCCCAAAGTCGTTCTATTTTTCTGAGAAACTAACAACAATAGTATTCATTTTTGGCTACCTTCTTTTGTTTTCGAGTTATAATCGAAAATTGAAAAATGGCGATATTGAAAAAAATTTATATCTCCGCTTATACTGATGGTAGAGCTCTGAAATTAAAACATTATTCAGGCCCTTTTCTACGTAGAATCCAGAGGCATCCTTTCTGCGCTAGTTTTAATTACGAAGGTATGACCCAAAGTTATGTTTTTTTGAATAGGATCACTATATGTCTTTGACACATTCTGAAGGCTTAATTTTTTCTGATTTCAAAAATGTGCAACATCGTATGGTATAAATAGAAGTGATAGAAAATGGTCAAAAACCTTTTTTACCTGTGACTTAGTATATGTATGGTTTCAACTGTTGATGAGCACAGATGTAGCTTCCTATAACAAGAGCAGTCTCCTTCGGTCAATGTAATTATTTCTGTGCTCCCAAAATTCGAACGATATATTATTTCATAACCTTTAACCTTTTCTTAAAATGAATCACGAAATAACGAAAAGATCCATACAATCCACAGTTCAATTCATGTAGTTATAATGAGATGGATGCAGCAGAATATATTTGTTGGTCTCCCGAATGAATTCACGCGCAAGTACCAGTCATATTTTGCATATGAAATAACGCATATGGATGTAATACAACTCATCAATTCAATCAGAAAAACAACAAAGGGAAATTATAATTTAAGACGCAATTAAAATTACAATTATTCATTATGTAATAACTCAGAAGGAGGTTTAAATTTCAAAGAAATTGATCAAATCGTTGACCATCCGCGGCAATACAGAGCCGTCACCTTTTCTCTATACTTCGTTCTGTATTCAATAGATGAATATTTGGAATTGTGTTCAAACAGCTTAGAAAATTTTTTCTTAAGTTCATTTATGTTTGTATGATCATTTCTATAAAGTTCATCTCCAGAAAAAGGAATCAAATGGTGACAAATCCGGTGAACGAGCTGGCCATCTCATGGGCCTTTGGTTTCCTATCCGTTTATAAAAGAATGTATACGTATTTAGAAACAATAACAGCACTGATTTCAATTCAAACTGTATAATGTTTTAATTTCAGAGCTCTAAATTAGTATTAGCGGAGATATAAATTTTTTCGATATCGCCATTTTTCCAATTTTCGCTAATAACTCGAAAACAAAAGAAGGTAGCCAAGAATGAATATTACTGTTGTTAATTTCTCGAAAAAGAGAAAGACAATGGGGTACCAGACCTTGTCTATCATCACTGGTATGAAAGTTATAGTACTGAAACATCGAAATATGTCCACCCTGTACTTACCATGAAAAGTATCGAGATCAATTCTTGCAGATAATACACTAGAAAACCTAAATATAAATGAAATGAACCTAAAAAACGATTTACAAATATGCCCATCCTGTACGTACATACTGAAAACCATGTTTTCCCAAATTTAGTGCTTGTTCCTAATGGAGCAATGGACATTTTGCCAAATGTGAAAATGGTCAGGATAGAAAATTTCGAAGAGACTACGGATTTTCTTTTAATATTCGATTACAGTTCATTTAAACGTCAACATCTCCATTAACACTTACATTATCATTAAAATAATTTTGAATGAGCCGTTACTGACAATGCTTAAAGTTCAGAATCAAAGGATATCCTATGAATAAAATAAATCAGAAATGATCTCGCCTTATTCGAATAACAAAATATTAAACACAACATATTGAACAACCAAAAGGGAGCTTTTCTGTATGTAAGCGTAATTTTTTATAAAAAAATATACAGTGTGCGTCGAAATTATGAAACAAATTCATTTTCTCAGAATAAAATATTTGGCAATAAAATCCTGAATAAAGTGAATTTTTGTTTCACTTTTACCAAATTTATGTAATTTGGACGGATTTTTGTAGCACCCTGTGCCATTCCCATCAATCTTCCATTTTTTTTTCAATAAGGAAAGTGAATCTATTTGGCAAGTTATTTAATTTTTTTATAGACGTGCAACAATTTTCAAGAAAAAGATTTCTTTTTAAAAATTAGTTAGTTCAAAGAGATTTTCAGTATGTGCACTTTGTCATTGCTCATTTACTTTGAGACGTTTGTACCTGATGAAATTTGTCACCGAATGAAAGTCGACAATTACAGTTTTGTCCATGCACAACTTTCAACCCCTACGAACACTTAAATGAAGTGACATTGAGAAAGGGGTTGAAAGTTGTGCATGTCAATTTTTGTTTCATTACACCCTGTGCCATCCCCATCGACCTTCAAAATATTTTGAATAGGGAAAGTGGCACTTTTTTGGCAGTTTTTGTATCTTCATTACAGGCGTTCAGCAATTTCCAAGAAAATAAAAAAAAATTGTAAGTTCAAAGAGGTTTTCAGTATGCCAAAATAAATTCTCTCAAAAAATTCATGACTCTCCCGATAAAAACAATATTTATAACAATATCAGAAACTAATTTTCAATGTATAAGTACCTACAGAAAACTCCGTAAATATTTTTTTACACATATTTGTACATAAATTTGAATAATCACCGCTGAAATGAAATGAATTACAGATCCGATGATTGATAGCCTATTTTCATTTTTGGAATAGTCTCGCTGAAATTAATTTTTACTCAATTTCCCTCCAATTCTAAATTATCGGAAATTGTTGTAAAAACTGGCTTACTGAGTCACTGATTATAAAAATTTAATTATCTCAAGCAAATCGTCAGCTAGTTATACATAATCTGTCCCAATCAAATTATTAATATATAATAATACTGCATTGCACCTCAGTTACACATTTTGTCAATATGATAATTTTGATTCAACTCATGTAAAAAATTACATAAATTTGAAAATGGATACATAGAACTGTGATATGATGAAATAGAAAAATATGAAGATCTATTATACAGGCTGTCTACTATAATAGGTGCCAAACTTCAGTAGGTGATAGTACAAGTCATTTGCAACAAAAAATGTCCTAAACACTTTTTCGAAAAGTTGATAGTTATCGAGTTATTTAACACTTCTTGGTTTTTCGAAATTTTTTGCTCTCCCCTTTAAAAACAAGAATATCTCTTTTATTCTTACAGCTACATCAAATCTGATCATATCATCAGAAAGGGTAGTAAATACGTTATAAAATAGATACTCATTAATGTTGAGAAAATGTTTTATACCGGGTGTTGTAAAAGGTAAAAAATGAAAAGAGTGCAAACTTAGTGGTATTTTCTTGTAAGCTGTACTATTGAAAATTGGTGAATAAGTAGTGGTTTTTTTTTCTAGGAAAAACTAGTACGTGTAATAGAATTTTAAACGGTATATCAAGTTTTCACTCAATTTTTTGTTTTTCCAACAATATCACTGTTTTAAGTCAGAAAAACATAAAATTCAGATACGCAAATTTTATAACAATTTATTTCGAAGCATTGTAGGTTCAAAACAGTCATAAATATTACTAATAGTAACATAAAAACATTAAATAAACTTTGAATTAAACTGAATGAACATAAAAATCAATGTTATCGCAAAACCGAATTAAAAACTATAAAAACTGTTCAAATCGCCTACCCCTTTGCTCAATGCATTTTATACATCTTTTTCGTACAGAATCCATAACTTTTCGAAGTTCATTACGTTTTCGACGCATTGCATCACAACATTCCTGAATGCTGTTGATTAGTTCTTCTCGTTCATTAATGCGATTTTTATACACATTTTCTTTCAAAGTGCCCCAAACATAAAAGTCTAATGGGGTAAGATCGGGGCTTCTAGGTGGCCATCTCAAGGGATCATATCTTCCAATCTATTTCTTCCCAAAGCATTGATGCATCCAGTCCCTCACAATTCGACTATTATGGGCAGAGCATCCGTCCAGTTGAAAATAAAGTTTCTATCTATCCGCTATGGAAATATCTTCAAGAATGTCAACTACGTTATTATTTAGTAAATTTGTGAATTCATTGGAATTAAGGCAATCGGGAAGTATTACCGGCCCTAGCCGCCCTCTCATGAATCCCAGCCAAACATTGGCTCTTAATTCATGCTGATAATGAGATATAACAGTCGCATGTGGATTATCCGTTTCCCATATATGGGAATTTCGTAAATTTATTATTCCACTTTTAGTGAATGTTGCCTAATCTGTCCATATTATTTGATCACATCCCCACTCTTCCAACTGATTTAGGTACCACCTATAGAATTCTAATCTGACCTCACCATCCACAGGTAACAAATTCTGGACTTTTTTTAAATGATACGGGTGTAAATTATTTTGTTTCAAAACTCTGTGTACACCCTCCAACCTGTCTCCTCCTCAAACTTTTGTATACAACTTTGCTGTTTTTATGTTACTATTAACATTGAGTATAAATCTACTCTACCACTAGATTTATACTCAATGCTATTAATAATATTTAATACTGTTCTGAACCTACAATGTTTTGAAATGAATTATCATAAAATTTGCGTTTCTGATTTTTATGTTTTTCTGACTTGAAACAGTAATATTGTTGGAAAAACAAGAATCTAAGTGTAAAGTTGATATACCGTTCAAAAGTCTATTACATGTACTAGTTTTTCCTAGAAAAAAAACAACTACTTATTCACCAATTTTCATTGGTACAGCTAACAAGAAAATACCACTAAGTTTGCACTCTTTTTAATTTTTACATTTACCATTTTGCAACATCAGGTATAAAACGTTTTTTAACATTAGTAACTACCTATTTTATAGCACCTCTACTTCCCTTTGCGATGATATGGTCAGATTTGATGTAGCTGTAAGAATAACAGAGATATTCTTGTTTTTAAAGGGGAAAGCAAAAAATTCCGAAAAACCAAGAAGTGTTGAATAACTCGATAACTATCAACATTTCGAAAAAGTGTTATAGGACATTTTTTGTTGCAAATGACTTGTACTATCACCTACTGAAGTTTAGCACCTATTATAGTAGACACCCTGTATATTTAGAAACAAGTATACAAAAAGTTATTTCAACTGAAAAATACTCTGCATAAGCTTGCATAATATATAAAATTCTTAGGCATTAACTGAAATCAAGTGGTTGTTACTGTAACTCATATTTCATTTTGCTCGATATTAGATAATCGCAACAAAGATTTCTTTTCTGTTGAATACAATGTACGCATCGATGCCCAACATTATACAAGGTGGTAAATTGCTAAATAATATTTGAGAGATAGTGGTTAGTTAAAGAATTCTTCAAATGGAAATGAACTCACCTGTTTTTTTTTTAATGTGGTAGCCAATTTGTACATTGAATAGCACAAATGAAAAATTTGATATGTTTTTGACTTGCTCGAATTATTCCAGAAGAAAAAATTCAATGATATCACATAACAGGATAATGCAGTATTTAATGATTTTCTTGGAAAATCAAATCTGTCGATTCAATGGTCAGCCAGAATAGGTCAGCCTGTATACTGAGGTATCGGGAACTCTTGTCATGTCCAACAGTACCACAAATCTCAAACTACTTAAAACAGATAAACTCCATTCACTATCTATGGAATTCAAAGTTTGTAATTTGGAATCCATTAGATTTTCTTCAAGAGATCTCCATAATCACATAGCTCAACCTGAAGAAATTACAACAAGATTTTCTACTTGTATGTACCTACTTTTTCATTTTAAGCTTGTTTATGAGCTCTTTCGTGATAATGCGTGATTGAAAATTGTTTTAATTGGTATAAGCGATGTTTATTTCACAAATTATTCAATATAACTGTTATTCATTCATATTTAATTTTTTTGTGGTAAATAATTTTCTATTTCATGTTTTAGATGATGACACCTTGACAAGGCGAGAAACATACTGAAATTCAAAATGGCTTCGACTACGAAAACTGCATTGGACATCGTAAACGCCAACGATGTCCTTTCAGCTAAAGTGATAGGAATGGTTGTGCTTGGCTTGAGTTCTTTCCTACTGGGTGTATTACCGATGAGGCTGTCCAAATATGTGAACATGAAAAACGTGGATGGCGATAAAAATCTTTTAATCTCCTTATTGATGTGCTTCGGGGGTGGAGTGTTGCTTTTCACGACTTTCATACATATCCAACCAGAGGTTCGCGAGGGTTTTGCCATATTAAAAGAGCATCAAAAACTTCCAGAAATATGGGGAAACCTCCCGATCAGTGAGATAGTGTTATGCGTGGGGTTGCTACTTGTATACTTCCTCGAAGAAGTCGCCCATAAGTTTCTACACAACAAAGTGCCAAGTGAAGTTCTCCACCGTAGTCTCTCAGTGAGATGTCCGAAGAAAGACGCTCAGATCGCAATTCCCAGAGTGACCCTCAATAAATTCGACGACGGGAACTTGAGTTGCATCACGACATCTAATAAACAATTACTCAATTCGCAATCTACCATAAATATTGAGTCGCAATCATCCGGTCATCATCGTCACTTCCACGGAAATCTGAAGAAATCTTTTAGTGGATTATTGGCTGTTTTGGCATTGAGTTTCCACGCCGTCTTTGAAGGTCTTGCGGTTGGTTTGGAGTCCAGCGAGGAGAAAGTTTGGTACCTTTTTCTTGCCATTGCCACCCATAAGTTGGTGATTGCGTTTTGTGTTGGTATCGAATTGGTGACGTCGGAAACAAAAGCCACTTTGACGATTTTGTACATTGGAATTTTTTCTATAGTTACCCCATTAGGTGAGTACGTTTCTTTCATTTTTTTAAAGTTTCTTTGAAGGCGGCATCAAAATAAAATTCTTTCTGACACCCCTAAGGATCCGTATTTTCAAAGTAAAATTCAGGTCTTAATTGATTACTCACTTGATATTCATTGTATAAAGAAAATTTTGAAAGATAAGCTTGAACCTTCAGGGATATACAGGGATGGGATAAACTATGTAACCAAGTAAATACATTTTTAATGTAAGAGAAGGGTGTTCCAATAGGGACTTGACAACTTTGAATCTAAATAAAACACAAACCATTTGAGATATTTCATAAACTTTATTATTGGCTTGAAGAGTAAACATAACATTTATGAATGAAACTCGACTTCGTTCATATGGCCACCACGGGCCCGTTTGCAGCGATCAATTCTCTGGACCCAATTTTCGATGACTCGGCCACACATTTCAGCCGTAACAGCCGCTATTTCGCGTTCAATGTTGTCTCTGAGCTATTGCAATGTCGTCTGCTTGTTGGCATAGACCAGTGACTTGACGTAACCCCAGAGAAAATAGTCCAGAGGCGTCAAATCGCACGAACGAGGCGACCAATCGACGGAGCCGTTTCTCGAAATTACACGCTCACCAAATGTCTGCTTCAATAAACCGATTTTTACGTGTTCTGTATGGCTAGTGGCACCGTCCAGTTGAAACCACATGTTGGCCAAGTCCATACCTTGCAATTGGGGCCAAAAAAAATTTGTTATCATGGCGCGGTAGCGATCGCCATTGACCGTGATGTGATGATTGTTGGCATCAACGAAAAAATGATGCCTCCGGTGTGAAGACCGCACCAAACCGTAATTTTTTGGGAATCCAATTGAGTCTCGTGAATCACGTGTGGATTGCTGCCTGTCCAATAACGTATATTTTGCTTATTGACAAAGCCATTGAGCCAAAAATGAGCTTCATCGCTGAAGATGATTTTTCGATGAAAATCATGATCGTGGCGCGGCTTTTTGAGAGCCCAATAGGAGAACGTACGTCGCTTCAAATGGTCCTTCGGAGAACGTACGTCGCTCTTCAAATGGTCCAACGGCTTCAATTCTTGGGTCAGCTTGATCTTGTAAGGGTGTCAACCAAGATCCTTACGCAAAATTCACCATAGAGTGATCTGACGGACAGTGGCGGCGTAAAGGGGGGGCGATGGGGGCGGTCCGCCCCGGGTGCCAAGCATCAAGGGGTGACAACACGGTGACAAAGAAATACGCCAAAATCTTCCTCTAAGAGGACATACAGAAGGGATTTCATCAGACAATAGAGGGAACTTTTTAGAATTAGTTAATCTATTGTCAAAATATGATCCAGTGCTAAAAGAGCACAAAATTAGAATTGAACATGCTATCGCCTGTACAAAAAGTAAACGGGTAGATTCTTAACACATTCAAAATGAGTTCATCAGTCTTTTGGGGAGAGAAGTGAAGAATAACATTTTGGACGACATAAAGAAAGCTAAATATTTTGGAATTATTTTCGATATTACACCAGACATATCACATGTTGATCAGATGAGTTATATAATCAGATATGTTCATATTGAAGGCGATCAAGTTGAAGTGAAGGAATCATTTCTAGGTTTCTTCCCTATAGCTGGAAAGACTGCAATCGAACTTACGGAAAATATCCTTACGCAATTAAAGAGTAATAACTTGGACATTCATCTATGTCGGGCTCAAGGATATGATAACGCTGCAACCATGGCAGGAGTTCATGGTGGCGTGCAATCTATCATTAAGGAACACAATCCTAAAGCTTTGTTTATGCCTTGTGCTAATCATTCGCTAAATCTATGTGGGGTGCACTCTTTCATGAGTGTTAGTTCAAGTGTAACATTTTTTGGAACAGTAGAAAGAGTTTACACGTTCTTTTCGTCATCCACACATAGATGGGAAATTCTAATGAAAAGTGTAGGCGTATCGGTCAAAAGACTAGTAGAGACAAGATGGAGTGCTCATCACGATGCTGTTAAATCATTGAAGAATAATTTTGAGAAACTTGTATCAACACTCGAAGAGATGTGTGATCCCAGAAGCAGCAGAGAAAACGTCGATACAAGAGAAGCAGCATCCACACTCTTACCAGCTTTATGTGACTTCAGTTTTTATGCTACCTCTCGTTTTGGTGTGAAATCTAGAAGAAGTTAATCAGACACAAAAGTATATCCAAACATCTGGACTATCGCTGGAAAAGTGTGTTACAAAAATTAAAGCCCTAAAAATTTTTCTTCAAACTCAACGTATACAAATAGTGGAAAGAGCTATTTCCTACGCAACTGAGAAATGTGAGGACTTGGATATCTCCGTTGAAGGAAGAGGAAGGAGGAGATTCCGAAAACGAATGCCAGGAGAAGTGTCCTAAGATGTTGGACTAACATTGCCAGAAGAGTGGCATAGAGCTATGTTAGAATGTCTTGATAGATTTTACGAAGAACTAGAGCATCGCTACAAAGCAATGGATGATATTCTCATAACATTTGGTGTTGTTCAGTCTGAAACTCTACTTACGTCAACAGAAGAAGAACTTCGTGATAAAGTTCCAAATCTTACAAAAATCTATGATGAATTTTCTGCAGAGGACATTATTTTGGAGATTTTACGACTGAGGCGCCACTTGGAAGCCGCCAGCATTTCTCTTCAAGAAGCGATCCAATGGACTACCTTGGAGCTTCTGAAATTTATTGTAAAATGGGACTATTCTGAGTCTGTTCCAAGTCTAGCTCTATGTCTAAGATTTTTTTTAACTATTTGTGTTTCGGTGGCTACTCGTGAAAGAAGTTTCTCAAAATTAAAGTTAATAAAATCTTACTTAAGATCTACAATGAGCCAAACACGACTTTCCAGTCTATCCATATTGTCCATTGAAAAGGAGAGGAAAGTAAATTTTGATAATGTCATTGAGTATTTTAGCAAAATAAAGTCACGTAAACACGTTTAATATTTGTCGTTTTATTTTGAGGGTGCTCGATAGAAAGTCGCCCCGGGTGCCAACCTATGCTACGCCGCCACTGCTGACGGATGCCCAATTCTTGAGAACGCCGTGAAATTGGGTCGTCGGCTACGGAGGCCCGAACGACAGCGATATTTTCGTTACTGCGATCGGTCCTTTGTCTCACTGGCACGACAACATCCAACAGCGAATATGTAGACTCAAATTTTTGCACCAAACTTGTGATTGCCTGTTTACTAGGGCGCGAATTACGACCGAAAATTGGAGTTAACGCTCTTAGAGTGCGGTCACCGACTCCGAAATTCGATAGTGAATTTTTATAACTTGCAAACGTTGTTCGTTCGTGTACTTCACCATGACGAAAATGTTCACTTTACTGAATAAATTGACGTTGACAGTTCAATGATTGGTCTAAGAATGCGTTCATAAATTAAATTCAAAGTTGTCAAGTCTCCATTGGACAACCCGATATTTATGAAATTCTCCGTTTGAATCAGTATTTATGTAGGACATACTGTATATCTTTCCAGATGTAAAAAGAATTTGGAATACAGAATATTTGACGCAAATTTCCGTCTATGAAAAATAGGCCTATAAATGACAACATTGTTTAGGAAAATATTAAAAGCTCATTTTGGTGGATCAATTGGGTATGCAGCGCCTCGCCGCTAGGCTCGTTCCGTTGGAGCTGAACGACTTTGAGACCAAACACTCGATAAATACCAACAACCTTATTCGCCTGATCTAGCTCCGTGTAACTTTTTTCTCTTCTCTAGACTGAAATTACCGCTCCGGGTAACCAGATTTGTCTCCATAGATGCCATAAAAATAATTCGTAGAAGGAGCTGTAGGCCATCCCTGAAAGCGTCGTTAAAAAATGTTTCCAAGATTGGAAAAAACGTTGGCACATGTTTATCGCTTTAATTGGAGCATCTTCTGAAGGAGACTCAATAATTATTGTATAAGTTTAATATTGTTGTGTTTTTCTTCAAATTTCCGGATACTTTATTGTCAGAGAGTAGGTATATATCAGAAACTTATGAAAGCTCATAATTTGAATAAAAATATAAAGGAGTTGAGGAACTGCCTTCAAAAAAACTTCTCATTTCACAATATTTTTCTCAAAAAAATTTTGTTAGTTCATTCGTGGAAAACAAATTAATACTTTATGTTTTAATGTTATTGATAAAGAGAACCGTTTTCTGAACGATTGCTAAATTTCATTCTCCTGTCTTCTATATTCACATTTGAGATCCATGAAATATCTTACTTAAATCGTCTTTTCAATAACTTTTCAGGTATAGGTGCAGGTCTTATTTTGACAGAAGGTGCCAATGAAGCAAATTTAATATCTCTCATATTGCAAGGGATGGCAGCTGGAACACTTCTTTACGTAGTTTTCTTCGAAGTTCTTGCTAGAGAAAGAAATAACGACCATTGTGGTATATACCAGTTGATAGCAATAATAGTCGGATTCGTACTCATGGCTGGTCTTCAAATTTTGAGTAAGTATTATAAGTGCCATTAATACGAGGGTTGCCTTTTATATTGGACAACCCTAGTGTTGCAATCTGCCAACTGGCATCTCTATCGTAAAGCTTGACATATCAGAGGTTATACGCATTCAGAATGTTTTGACACACGAGTGATATTTGTGTTGTTTACAGTAACTCTCTCGTCCAAAAATGGAATTAAATCGTGAACATTTTCGTACGATTATTTTTTACAAATTTGGTCGTGGATTAACTCAACAACAGTGCATCGATGAACCTTTTTCAATTCAATTTTTGGCGATCAAGCTCCATCAAGGACCACTGTTTATCGATGGTATGGTGAATTCAACCGAGGTCGTTGTTCACTTCATGACGAATTTTGTGAAGGACGTACAAAATCAGTTGTTGATGATGTACGCCAACTGATATGTCAAGGTCGTCATGTGTCCTATGGTGAAATTGAGACAACCTTAGGCATTAGTGAGATCAGCATACATTCAATATTGCATGAACATTTGACAGTCAAAAAAATTTGTTCGCGTTGGATCCCACGCAATTTTTCAATGGTTCAAAAAAAGGCTAATGTCGATTGGTCTAAAGAAATGCTCCAAAAATACGATCGCGGAGCTTCGAAGTACGTCTATGACATCGTGTCAGGTGATGAATCGTGGATTTACGCGTATGAGCCCAAAAGTAAACAGCTGTCGACTGTATGGATGTTTCAAGATCAGCCAAATACAACAAAAATTGCTCGCCCATGAAGTACTTCCAAGCAAATGGCCGCCTGTTTTTTCGGAAAAACTGGACATGTTGCAATCGTACCAATAGAACAAAGCAGAACAGTCCATTCTGTGTGGTACCATTGAGTAAAAATCTAGTTTAATCATTATTTCATCAATAATCAAGTTCATATTCATTACAAAATACAGCGCGAGTTAAATTATTATGGGACCGTTATTAAGTTACATAATTGCCTAAAATGTGTGAAACTATATGAATGTGAAGATACGTTATGGTTGCGTTTACGTTACATTCATTGTGAATAAACCCTCACGATTTTCATTTTTAAGTTGAAAACGCGCTATTCCAGTTAGAAATCTTATGTTCGTTCAAAGAAGTGTTTCCTGAAATTCGATAAAAACACAAGTATAATATATAAAATCATAACTGAGAAGATCCAATGACATAACATACATGGGAGAAATTCGGATAAATCATGATATGAGGGATTCAATTTATAATGCTACTATCTTGGCCTCCCCTTGAATCTTAGTTCGGAAGAACAAATATCTAAATAAAATAACTATGAATCTTCGTGAAGAACAACATATTTTCTAAAGCCGGCCTTGGTCATCGTCTAATAGTTCGGTAACTCTCCGTTAGATGCTGTAAAGAACAAATACATTTATTTTCAGAAACATACAGACCATCTATAAACCAGAAATCGTACTAGTAAATTTCTGGGTTCATTTCTTTGAACTGCGCAGATTTATACTCAATGGTGGTACACAACCATTTGTTTGCCAGTTGTCTTCCAAGAAATCAGGAAAACCAACTACATTTTTTAGCACACAAAACATTGATTTGATGAGTCAACCGCCGTATAGTCCTGACTTGGCATCGAATGACTATTTTTTATCCCGTACGTAAAGAATAAAATGAGTGGTCAACGTTTTTCGACACCTGAAGAAGCGGTTGATGCATTCAGAATGCATGTTTTGGAGATACCTCAATCAGAGTGGCAAAAGCGCTTCGACAATTGGTTCAAACGCATGCAAAGTGTATAGATCTTGATAGGGAATATAATATAATAATATAAAAGGCAACCCTCGTAATACCCACTGGATTACAAAATACCTCCACTTCAGAACAGCATATGGAGTTAATTGATTGCATCACAAGAATATTTGATTTATAATGAGTTTCATAAGATTCACATTTTTACCGTACCGTTATTAGAGCCCTGCCAGAAAGATGGAAAAATTTTGTAACTAAGAATGAGCAATACTTTGAATAATTCATTTATTATAATATTTTATAATGACTTAGAAACATATAGGTGCTGCATGCCTAATAATAATGACTTGTTTAAAATTCTTAACTAAATCCGAACTCTTTTCTGTTTTCACAGCTGGTCATAGTCATGGTGATCACCAGCACCACCACGGCCATGAGAATCCACATGGTGATCATCATCACCATGAAGATCTAATGAAGATTTTGACGTGATCGGAAACAATTCTAGTCTTAGGTTTAACTAATCGAAAAGTACCATTTACAGTATTTAAATTTTATAAATACGAAATTTTTTATAATTTATGTAAATATATTTAAACAAGAAGATCCCAAAAAGAAGGGGGAATTTTCACTAACCCTGATCCCACATCCCAAAATGTCAGTATGAAATTATTAAGGAATCTAGAATTAAGGTTAATTATATGCAGACGAAATTCGACACCTTAATGCTCATGTTACACCCAAGTGATCTGAAATTATTCAGCATCTCATTGACTAATTCAACATAGTTTTCAGCTTTGTGTTTACCCAGAAAATTTTGGACAACTGAAACAAATGAATTCCAGGCATTTTGTTCAATCTCAATCATTGAATTTATGAAGTCAGGGTCTTTAATCAGCTGTCTTATTTGTGGGCCATCAAATATTCCTGCTTTAATTTATTCCTTACTCAGCTGAGGCATTTTCCCCTATATATGCAAAGCATGATCCATTCTAATCAAGAGCCTTTACAAACTGCTTCATTAGCCCCCAGCTTGCAGGGGTGGAAACATGATTTTCTCTCGCGGAACTAAAGGATCATTGATGATATTCTTTCCCCCAACATCCATGTTTTCTCTTCTAGGCCACTCTTTTCTAACCCAGTGTTGCGTTTTGTCTCTGCTATCCCAGAGGCACAAGAAACGAGGTTACTTGGTGTGGCCACTTTGCTGTCCAAGGAGAAAGTTTACCATTTTTAAGTCTACACAGATCACCCATTGGTGTTCATGATACTTTATTTTTTCCAAAACCAAAGCTATGTTGTCATATTGCTCTTTCATTTTCGTTGAGTGAGCAATTGGTATTGAGCCATATTTGTTCCCATTATGTAAAAGAACACATTTCAAACTTCACTTTGAGCTATCAATAAATAGGCGCCAATCATCTGGAAAATATTCAGGAAGACCCATTTTTACCAGGAGTTCTCAAATAGCATGGCAAAATATAAGATTTTGTTCTTCAGAGAAAAAAGGTAGCAGATCTTTTCTTCCTTGTGCGATAAAATGTAATTTTCGTTCCTGGTTCAAGTAAATTTTTTCCTTCAACCTGGAAGCTAGTAATTCAGAAGCTTCTTTCTCTAGTGAGGTCATTTAACTCATCTTGGTTGAAACATTGGGGAATTGATGACATCGTTTCAAAATCACTGTCACCTTCAGTAGTGTCAGAATTCTGATCAGAGAGACATGTGTCCTCACAGAGTTCTGGTAGCTGCTGAAAAGTTGGAATTGACACTTCTTCTGAGTGAGGGATAAGGTGTCTTGCAGAGACTAAATCTGCATAAGTCCACTTGTTACGGTTATTTCGATTGATTTCAGTAATATTTACTAGGCAGAAATAACAGGCATCGAAGTGATTTTTTGGTTCTCTCCAAACCATTGGTACTCCGAATTTCAGACTTTTCCTTTTCCCGGTAGTCCACTGTCGTAAATGCTCTGTACAAGTTTTACAGACAATATGTGGTGCCCAGGTTTTATCCTGATCACCAAGCTTAACACCAAAATATCCAAGATAAGCCCTCTTTACAAAGTCACTAATAGTTTTTCTGTTTTCCAAGAACGTGTATTCTCCGCATATGTAGCAAAAAATATCAGGATGATGTAAACAGTTTCTTCTACTTGAACTCATTTCTATTCAACAACACAAATACAACAATTCACATTAACAATCTACTTTTTAGATTTACATTTCAACAACTCGTTACTAAAGAGAAATTTCATATGACGCTAAGTTCTATCTATCTGCACCGCGGGAATTCACAAACTAACCTCAACTCTCAACTGCAGTTGAAGTTCACTTCAGACTGGACAGCTCCATATATCGGATTTCTATAGAACTAACTGGATGACACTAAATAGGATTAAATTCCACTTGTTAACAGTTTGTCAACCAATCAGTTATATATCTCATATTGTTAGTCTTCTATTTGTAATAAATGATTTAAAATAATAATTATAATAAATAATATTATTATTTTAAATTCAATTTGTTACAAATGAAGACTGACAATAAGGAAAATATACAAGAATCTATCTCTTGTATAAATTTTACAACACTCATACTTGAAAGTATTAAATAGGAAAAAGCTTTGATAGATAAGTGAATTTATCTAAAAATCTAGAGCTGATACAGAAAAACTGCTATCATATTTAGATTCAGCAATAAAAATATAGTTAAATCCAGCTCAAAAATTCTAGGCACCAAAAAAAAATTTTTTTGTAGGCCTGTGTTATAAATAATTGACAATTTCATGAAATCCATAAAAGGATTCAACCATGTTATTAAAAGAATAAACTATTTGTAGTTATAAAAACTTTTATTCATGTAACAATTAAAATGACAAATATAAAATATGGTCAACAGATATATTCAACATTATCACTGGGCGAAAAGGAATTGAATAGATAAATTAAAATTGATAATTTTCATGAATTAACACTTTTTTATGAAAAATGAATCTAAAATAGAAATGTAACAGATGAGTAATGCAATACAGCTTCTAGCACCTTAAAGCACCGAATGAATGTAGGTAGTCAGCTCATTCAAGGATTATCTTTTAGTACACCTTTTAAAATAGAACTAGAGTTTCTCTGCTGTGGAAAATCAGAGAAAGTTGGTAATACTATCTCATTCAAAACTATTGGGGTTGGTGTTGTTCTTGTACTACTTGCAGACGTTGAAGAAGATTCAATCGTACCTCCTTGAGGAATGAGACTTGGAATCACCCTCGGCTTAGACTCGTTCTCTAGGAAATGCACAAAAGCTCTAGACAATGACTCATTCGGAGGAACATCATCTGCCATCGGTGAAAGCAATGAACTCAACCAAGTATTTTGCTGAGCTTGATTTAGGTTAACTTTATTATGATCCTGTTCGTTGAAATCGAGAACAGTTGCGATTATTTTTAATATCTGTTTTTGATCTTTGTTTAGATTCTTATTAGAGGTGACAAAACCTATTATCAGGTTTTTAATGAGCGACTTATCTACTTTACCATCTGTCTGACTAGTAGCTGTTTTCAGCTCGTCTTCCTTACTGCGAAGTTTTTCGGTGAGGACTGAAACTGTAAATAAATAAGAAATCAGATTTTTGACTTAAGAAGCCTTTTAATTGATAGCTTAAAAAAAATTCCACCTACAAAAATTGAAAGATTGAGATAGAATATATTTTCTTTTCTGTTTCATGAATTGACGATTATGAAAACCGAAAGTAGGTTTAAGGTCCTCTATCAATCAGTAAATTTTCAACTCCCTGATGACTTCAAGGTAAATCTTAAATGACCTTAAATGACAGAGACATAGCTTTTCACCCTCTCAGAAGCTTTTAATCCATGATATTCGTTATGGAAACTCATAACTGCATAACAATATTGCTTTTAAACTGGATCATTTCGGAACACATTAAAGAAGTATTTAGCGCATGGACTAGTTATCTAGTATGTATAGTTAACAACTACCTATAAAAATTATTTGCTTTAATTTTCGACTGAACTGGATGAGATGGCAGCGATCAATTTTTATGATTGAATTTTCTGGATAGATTCACTATAATTCCAGTCCGAACATACCATGAAGGAGAAAATTAAATCATGAGTTTAGCTAGAGCGAGACAGTTGAAAGTGGAATTCACGAGATTTTTTAAGATTGTCTGAAACTAATAAAAGGGGTGAAATACTGAAATCAGAAAAACGTATATTAAGAAGGGGAGTATTACAAGGAACTCTGAGCTGTTTTGCTTATTGTACACACAAATAGATAAGCAGAGAATCCGAAATTTTCCTAATAATGTATGAATATGACAGATTTTTAGTATTCTAAAAACTGATTAAGAAAAGTGAAAGAAAACATGGTACATCACTGATGAGAACAACTCATTAATGAAGAATTTGAACAGTTGTCAAAGATAATGAAAAAAATAATTCGATACGTAAAAAAATAAACATCATACATACTCAAGAAATTGAAAAATAAAAGTAAAATCATACAAACTCTGTTTTATGTATTGTAGTGTATCTAGCCAGAATATGAGGGTTACCCAGGAACCGATGGTGTAAAAAACCAGTACCTGAAGTAATACTCACACTCGAGCCTTCTAAAAAACAACATGCTCTTGTTATCCATGCGCTGAAAATATAAATGGGTCAAAATAAACCAAAATCAAACGATGAAAATCATGAGTAAAAAACAGAAAGAAACAACTGAGAAAAGATCAGAAACGGAAAAACTGAGAAAAATCGAGAATACAGTTCCAATAGGCAAAATGACTCTTCTCAGTAGTTTTGCATGTATTAAATGAAATTAAACAAAGCCAAACACATCAAACGAAGTGTAGATTAGGTAAACAAACGGTGGGAGAAAGGCAACTTTATTTTCTGTATCTCATCAGGTAATCTGAGTATCTAAACAACTCACAGTTACCAAATGAGATTTGGAAAACAGAGTCAAGCGTGCAAAACAGTTGTGTACCTACATAAATTTGATTCAAACTATAATTCTACTAAATTTTATTAATTGTCTCTAACGGTAGGTTATCCTAATGAGTTTAGTCATAGAAAAAAAAACTGATAACGAATACAACATAGTAAACACCGATTGCAATATAATTAAATTTACAGATTTTGGATAACACAATATATATATTGATATATTGATTCAGTCCTATGATCCTTTCCAATGTTGGTCCTTTGAACCGAATTATACCCTTATTTTCACATTGAAATTTAAGAAGGATTTGGGTATAGAATTAACGGATGCTATTTCGAAAACTAAGTACAAATTTTTGTTAATTAATAATTACAACAATTATCACTCATTTAATTATCCACGGGTACTTTGATATAGAGCAATAAAGATATTGTGTGATATTATAAAAGTGCATTAGATGTAAATTTCAATATTTTCTGAAACTTACGAAAATTATCTCAACAAAGTATGAATTGGATGTCCCATAGTGGGTAGCCTATTAAATTATTATGGAAACTGTTCATGCAGAACACTTTTTTTAGAGCAATATTAGATTATCTAAGGTACATTTCTGAAATAATTTCAAATTTCCAGTGTTGCCAGATGTATGCAAATTTTGCAACAACTTTGTTATTTTAAGTGAGTCATCCCATATTTCTTTTTTTATTATAATTCTCCATAAAAATTCAAATATTTTACCTCACTTCTCTATATTTATCTTCAATAATTATTATGTTTTGAGTTGGCAAATCTTTATTTCTTATTGACCACTCTGTATAACTGCCAACTGAGATTTAGAAACGGTAGCGCAGACCGAACTATTATTTAGGGTCATGCGAAATTTCGAACTGAAATCTGGAATATTGAGCGAGATAAACCTATTTTCGTGACTCAAATTTGAACTAAAATATTTGAAAATAATTTATAACTCAAAAACCGTTAAAGTTAGATATATAAAAAGGAAAATAACTTATTTAATTATTGATGGGGAGAATCATAAAAAAAATAGAAATAATTGAAATAATGAAGCTGTTGCCAAATTTCCATACATCTGGTAACACTGGAACTTTGAAAGCATTTCAGAAATTTGCCTTAGATATCCTTAATCTACAAAATTTGACATATTTTGCATGAATAGCCACTCACCTTGGGACACCCGATATATTTGTAATCAGAAAAAAGAATTCTAACAAAATGAAGGATATTTCATTCAAAAAATATAGTAATATATGAAATTTTTGGGTTTAAGGTCATTTTTCTTACTTTCAAATTTTGGATGTAACTAAAAATTTTTGTGAAACCGAAAAACAACCATTGTTTTGGTTTTTTCAGACTGGGAGGAGATCTAACATTCTATTTTCTCCACTCATTCTCTCACGGATCAATTCTCTTGATGTATTAATAACCTAACTCTAGGGAACATGTGTATAGATTAGCAAAAAACTGTGGTTTTGATTCCCTTATACCTTGGTTTTTTCTTATATGTTACACTATGAAAAATGTTTTTAAATAAATATCTCTTGAAACAACGATGCATCGACATTCACAAAAAATGTTACATTGTGCAATGGTAGCGTGCAATTATTTGGAATGAATGTGATCAATTAAAATGGACTCCAATAAGGCCGTAATTTCGAGAGAAATGTCAATAATATTAATTCACATTATTCCAAATAAAATAAATCAGAGCTGTGCGTTAGAAAAAGCAATAATTAATTACGAAAAACATTAAAAAAATAAACAAACATCGTATCAACTCTCAAATAAACAACACGAACACATGCAATATTGGAATGTGTAATGATAAAATATAATTCAGAAGTTGATACAGTTAACTGTGATAATATCGGCTGACAATCCGGGATGCCAAAAACCCAGAATTACCAGCTGATATTTCACAAATAACCGTGAAGATCGAAAATTAACAAGTCGTTGTAGCATAATTTCACTTATTTATTACCGAATAATGAAATGTGATGTTATTATATCTCTTGGTATTATATTAATTGAACTTACATAATCAAATAGAGTATAAAATTTTTCATTGTAATTGAACGTCATCTGGAGGAAAATGCTAAATGCAAAAGATTTCATTCAAGGACGCGAGTGACGCCAGTCTTGGAAAAGCCCAACTCACTCTATCCAATTTGTGTCAAAAAAGGGATTTCAACGAACTAGTCAAAGCTTCCTTTTAGGCCTCATTCACACGACAGAGTTTATTCATAAGAATATGATTACCTAGTATAAAATTGAACATCAAATAAGTATGTAAAGGAAATATTAAACACGAAAAAATTCTCCAAGTTTTCTAAACTGTACTGAAAGATTCGATTTAACCCACCTTCTTCTTTGAGGACCGACACCTGATTCTTCGACATTTCCAATTGATCTGTTAGCCTCAAGGCCGCTCGTAGACCTTCTTTACTTTCTTTTATTTGATTCTCCAACGTTTCTATCTCTTTCCTTAGATCTTCTTGAATTTTCTGTTCTTGTTTAACTTGTCTTCGTATGCGCTCTGTTTCCCTGACAACGTCCGCATCTTTATCTGAAATATAAAGGTCTACAATTGAGCTTCCGAATCAAGGAAAACTTTTGAATGAAAAAAAAGTCATCCCAAGCTTGGCCAATCTCAAAGTGAATAAACATTTTCTTTTCTTTGATTCTATTAGGTGTACAAATAAGTTTCCGCGGTTTGTCAAAAGATGGCCCCACCAGAATGTTATGGAGAAATTGTCAGATGTAAAACGTAATATCCCAAGTTTAGTCATCTGGCAACACCATAACCTTAAAGTACTAGTGATCCCGTATCAGCATCACGTAATTTTTTTCGTGCAAAAATGTCAAGTTTTATTCCGAATAAGCATCATTTGCGGGAACTTTTGATTTACTTCTTTAATGTGAAAAAATCTGCAGCTGAGGCACATCGATTGCTTCTAGAAGCATATGGTGAGGCTGCTTTAAGTGAGAGAAGTTGTCAGGAATGGTTTCAAAAGTTTAAGAACGGTGAGTTTGACGTTAAAGACAAAGAACGCAGTGGAAGGCCGAAAGTGTACGAAGACATGGAATTAGAAGCACTATTGGAGGAAGATTCGTCCCAAACGCAAAAAGAACTTGCACTTACTCTACAAGTGACTCAACAAGCAATTTCACATCGTTTAAAATCGTTAGGAATGATTCAAAAACAAGGAAATTGGGTTCCATATGAACTAAAGCCGAGAGACGTTGAACGCCGATTATGCATGAGTGAAATGCTGCTTGCCAGGAATAAAAAGAGTTTTTGCATCGTATAGTCACTGGTGACGAAAAATGGATTCACTACGATAATCCAAAGAAGAGAAAGTCATGGGTTAAGCCCGGCGAACCATCAACATCGACAGCTAAGCCGAATATTCATGGAAAAAAACTCGTGCTGTGTATTTGGTGGGATCAGCTTGGTGTCGTGTATTATGAATTGCTGAAACCAAGCGAAACCATTACTGGAGCTCTCTACCAAACACAATTGATGAGATTGAGTCGGGCACTTAAGGAAAAACGCGCCCATTACTACTCCAGACACGACAAAATTATTCTTTTACACGATAATGCTCGTCCACATGTTGCGGCGCCGGTAAAAATATACTTGGAAACACTCAACTGGGAAGTTTTATCCCACCCGCCGTATTCACCAGACTTAGCCCCTTCTGATTATCATCTGTTCCGGTCTGTCTGAGCAGCGCTTCACATCATATGAAGACACCACAAATTGGGTAGATTTGTGGATAGCGTCAAAAGATGAAGAGTTTTTTCGACGGGGTATCCGAAGATGGGGAAAAGTAGTGGCAAATGATGGAAAATACTTTGAATAAAACGTAATGTACTTTTCCTTTACAATAAATTCCTAATTTTTTATAAAATACCGCGGAAACTTATTTGTACACCTAATATTTAAAATTTTCCGTTGTAAAGAATAAAGCCTTGCAAATAGGCATAATTATATAAGTTATATAGACTCAAGTTTTGCAAATTTTTAAAAAACTGGTTGAAAAATAAACATTTTTTGAAACAACTTCCGGGAATTTGAGTGATCAATGCTCAATAATTTTAAAAGTGATTTTTCCGCTAAATTTCATGATTCAACTAATCTCCTGGTAATTAAATTTGAAAAAAGTTAATAACACATTTCGATTTTTGCCACTCGCTTTTCAGAAATTGGTCTTCTATATATTTCGTGAAACCTTTTAAAATTGCTTAAATTACAGTTCTGTTCAAAAATAATTAGTTTGCAGTAATACAAATTTAATAATTTTTTTTTTGAGATTATGAACTTTCTAGAGCAAACAACTTGATCCTTGAACTTTTTAACACTTAACAATTTCTCAACACAATAATTTAACATTATTGGTTTCCTCAATATGTTCGATACAGAGCTTGATTTTTCAGAAACCACCAATAGCTCATTTCTCGTGACATTTTAAAAATTCATGTGACGATAGGAAACAACTTTTTTCGAAAATGCAATAGCTAGGCGTTAAAGGATCTTTCTCTATTTCAGTGTCGTAATGAGTCCATTACAGTACTAAAAACAGTGCTGTAATGAACTCATTACAGCATTGTTTTTAGTTATATTTTTCGTTTTGTGGTTGACAACACTGACATCCTATCCTTTCGAATGTCAAAACACGTCCATTGCATGTCATTTGTCAGTATTAAACCATGTAGAGATTTGAACGCACTATTCAAATTCTTTAATCTGTCAATTTTCGTATCAGTCACACCAGCTGCAAAAATAAAATACAAAAGGCACTAGGAGGTATAATCAGAATTTTTCATTGAATTCCAATAAATTTCTTACAATTCTTGACTGAAATAGAGAAAATATCGTCTAATACTCGTTGCAGAAGACAATTCCAACACTCATGCGTTCAAAAACTCGCTCCTTCGTCGCTCGTTTTCGAATTTCGCATTCGTGTTGGAATAGGTACCCATTCTGCAACTTGTTTTAGAATATACTATTATTCAAGTTTTTGAAACCCATCTTTAACTTTCTGTGCGATCATTGGTTGCTGAATTGAAAACAAAAATGTTAAAACTCTGTGTTTAACTCTTAAACATGACGATTCTCCCTCTTGTAAACCCGCAATTCTTGTGAAACAACTAAAATAGCTCAACAAAATCCTACCGTGCCACCCTAACAGAACAGAATTTCAGTCCGCTACACCCAATCTGGAACGGATGGTTGGTACCCTCGGGACACCTACAGGAAATACATAGTAGGTGCGAAAAATACCGATTTTGATAGCGATCAAGTTTCATATTTTTTAGCATTGAATCAAAATTTTAGTCCATTTGAAAACAGATATCTCGGCAAGAAATTGACGTATTAATGTTTCTAAAAAAGCAATTAAAGCTGAGTGAACAAGGTATCTGATCCTCATAGTTGTTGAGCAAAAAAAATGTTTCTAAGATTATTGAAAAATCACTTATGCTACAAAATTTAAAAGTTTCAATCTAAAAACTAGACAATTTCTTTTTGTTTTATTTTTGTACGACCATTTGTGTCGAAGTTATGACCTGTTGAAAATTACTCAAAAATTTTGTTTTTTTTTATCCTTTAATTTTCTCCAGTGGTGTAGTTTCAATTGTTATTATTTTTTTTTCAATTCTGATTTTGGTCGAATTGAAATAGCAAACATTATACTCAAAGCTTCATTAAAGCGGTATAACTCATTACTGACCTCTTTGGAATTGCTCCAACACCAATTGTAAATTAGAGAGGGCAGCCGCTTTCACATTATTTTCATCTTCCAGGTCCAACATTTTTTTCCGGAACTCATCTCGTTGGCTCGTCATCGATTGTAACTGTTGAGTGAGAGCTTCGTTTTGTTGATTGGCTCTTATACTCACCGATGTGTATATGTTACTCGAATCTTTTTCCCTTTTTTCAACTTCGTTCAATCTAGCCTAAAACATTTAGGATTGTGAAAATTCTTCAGATGATGTAAAAAAACTGGCTCATAAACAGAACCCGGAGATACTCCACTCAAAGCAGATCTGCCGAAGCGAGAACTCTTTCCAAGAAAACCTCTTAATTTTAATTGCATGAAAGTGATTCTTCTTTATAATAAAATACCGAAAAATAATTAAAATGTTTTTAAGA
Organism: Micraspis discolor; assembly: GCA_030674115.1. Classification (NCBI taxonomy): domain Eukaryota; kingdom Metazoa; phylum Arthropoda; class Insecta; order Coleoptera; family Coccinellidae; genus Micraspis; species Micraspis discolor. Next base: position 15,444,990 of record JARTUT010001740.1, read on the forward strand.
AACAAGAGTAAATTACAAGAGACAGAGAATGGAACGAACATTTTTAGGCGGAGAGAACAAATATAACTTACTTGTAATGAAGCCTTTTCTTGTTCCGACTGCAATAACTCCTGAGTATAGTGCTCTTCAACTTCTACAAGATGATTTTGAAGCCTCTCCAACTTCTTAGATAAAGCTGTTTCTCTTTCCGACGACGTTAATTTTTCGTTTTCTAGTCTTTGTTGTTCGTCTAGCATACTTTGAGCCAAAACGTCGCATTTTTGCCTCAAAAATATTATCTGATCGTTAAGTTTCTCGATTTCTTCGTCTTTTCCAACAAGTTTATCAACAGGACAGAAATTGAGCTTCATATTTTCAATCTCTTTCTCCATCTCAATATTTTTTTCCGTTTCCTTTTTCAGTATTTCGGAAAGTCGTTGAATTTCAGCGTGATATGTCAGCGTTTCTTGGTGTTTAGTCTGAACTATCGTTATAAGTTCGTTTCTAGATGTCATAAGGTTTTGTAATTCTTTTTGCAAGTCGTCTGAGTCAGTTTCTGATGTTTTTGTCTTCAAAGAATTCAATTCTGATGTTAAATTGCCATTTTCCATTTCGAGAGCATTTAAACGTTCCTTCATGGTTACGATACATTCAATAATTTTGGAAATATCGAACACATTTCCACTAGTCTCTTCATCAGTTGCTGCTAAAACATTGCATATGGAATCATAAATATCACTCAATTTTATGTTTTCTAATTTGATTGAATCTATTGTCTCTTGTAATTTCTTAATAGCACCTTCACTTTCCTCAACTTCTTTTTCTAGTTCTGATTTTTTAAGAGTCATTTCCTGAAATTGTTGCCTAATTGTATCATTTTCATTCTTCAATCCATAAACTTCATTTTCGTATTTCTCTTTGATTTCTTCAATCTTCTTCTCTAAATTCAAGTAATTTTCTCTTGCAAGGCTCAATTTCTGTTTCGTCAGTTCGAGTTCTTCATTACTTTCTGACATGACCTCTTTTAACGATTTCAGATTTTCATTTTCGGAAACCAGAAGATCTATTCTCATCTTATGTTTTTCAATTTCTTCACTTAGAGTTTCCAAGTTGATATTCATTTCGCTAAATTGATATTCTGTCGTTTCATAATCAAGTCTCATTTTATCTATTAAAGCCCTGCAATTATCTCTCTCATTTTCAGCTGATTGCAATTTGTTTTTCAAATCTTCTATTGTGGATTCAAGGATCTCTTTTTCTTTCCCAGAAATTGATTCTATGTTTTCGTCAACTTCATTATCAATCGTAGTTTTATCAAGCAGCGTGGCCTCTAGCTCTTCTATCCTTTTGAAACTCGTTTCTAGTTGTTTTTCCAATGAAGCTACATTATCTTCATTCGATTCGAATATAGTTTGAAGCCCATTTTCTTTTAAATCCTCAAGTTTACTTATAAGAAGATCGTTATTTTTCATCAACTGTGAACATTCATCTTCAGCATCAGCCAATTCTTTCGACCGTCTTGAAAGTTCTTGCTCCAATATTTCATTCTTGAGAGTTAATTTACCGATTTCGTCATTTTTTTCATTCTGGAGGTGATTTTTGCTTTGATTCACTGTATGAAGTTCTTTTTGTAGTTCAAAAACTTTGCTTTTATTCGATTTGAAATTAATTTAATCAACAATTCGAAATCATTTTGAACATCCTCTTTATCTGAATATTCTTTGAAATGTTCACTAACGATATCAAACCATTGCTTCTCGTTTTCATTATTGCTTTTAATTTGTGATTCAGCTTGTTCTTTGATGCTAGACAACTCAATCATTAAGTCCGAAATTTGTCTTTCGTATTTCTCCTTTATAGCTTTTTCGTTTTCAACATTAAAATTTTTCAGTTCTCGATTGATTTCCTGAAGATTATAATAATTCTTCTCAAGGTCTGCATTTTCTTTCTTCGCCTCGCTCAACTGATTTTCAACTTCATTAATTTCAGAGTGTCTCAACTTCAGTTGTTCTAGATAATTAGATGTTTCCTCATCTTTCACCTTTTTGAGCTCACGTAGCTGTTTTTCAAGTTCCTCAATTACCGCCTGACAGCCCTCGATTAAGTCTACATTTTTGCATTCTGTTTCAGTTGAATTGCTTTGTACAAATTTATGGCTACTGTCTGAAGGAAGGTCTGATGGTGATGTTTCTTTAAGCAATTTTCCTTCATCGTATTGTTGTAATTCACATTTCAGGCGTGCTATTTCTTCCTCGAATTCTTTAATCTTTGTATCTTCTTTCGAAGTCTGCAATTCCTTTGTTGTTTGAAGCGCTATTTTGAGTGCTTTGTTTTCCATTTGGAGTTCGATAATGGATGGATTCATCGATACTGATTCATCTACAGTACTGGTTCCATTTTTCATTTTTTCCAGTTTTTCTTTCAGTTCCGCATTTTCCTTCTCCAAACATCTATTTCTCTCTACTATATCGCCGTTATCTTTTGGTGTGTTAGAATTTTTCTCTTGTTTGAGTTCCTCATATTTATTTTTCATTTCATTGATCTTTTTTTTGTAACCATTTTCAGCAAGCGCTAATTTGTTATATTTCATATTGAGCATTTCATATTTTTCAGTGACTATTTCTAATTCCTCGCTCAACTTGCTCTTCAATTTCATCAATTGTTCGGCGTTTTGAAGATGATTTTGATCTAATTGGTCCAAGCTCGTGATCAGGTCTCGATTCTCATTCTGCAAGTCCTCGATTCTTTTCTTCAGGTTGGTAATAGTTTCATCGGTTTTGAGCTGGTCGGTTTTGGACTCGACAGATGACCATCTCCAAGGATCTTCGGTATTGTAAGCATTGCCACGTGCCTGAAACAAGATGTTAGGTTGAATGTAAATAATCACTTACTTCCTTCTTGGTATGGAAGGAAAATTAAAGGCGAATGTTAAAATCACGATAACATAATGGCAAACATTGTTCTCAGAAATTTTTTGTGCAGAAAATTGGATGAACAAATTTGCCGAAGTTGAATTTTACGACGTACTAACAGATGTTTCCCTGAGGACCGAATAGCTGAGAGAAGAAATAGTTTTTGTTGGAAAGTTTGTCTACAGGGTGGAAGACTCAAGACCCATTTTCGACACCAGACTCATCCCGAACACCCAGGATGGTTGTATGGTTCTGTTATCACATGAATATATATATATATATTCTTTTGAAATTTTGGCTGACAATATGAATCAAGACAGACAAGATAAGTTCCAGCAATAATTGTTGACATCACCTGTTGAATTTTAAAGTCAGAAATTAATCAGTTCCAATTGCAACTTTTAATTTGGACAATTTAACATTTGTACTTTCTGTAAATATCTAGTATTTGTAAAAGAGTGGAATAAATTTTGATTGTTCGAGTGTTGACTATCATTGACTGAGGTGGAAGCATCTATTTAAACTCTCTAAAGGTAAATGTAAGATGGGTTTGTGCTCTAGCTAGCCGGAGCAATATTTTAAATTAAGTAAATAAATAAATTTCTTTTACTTTTACAAACTACAAGAAGAGAACACGAGACTTTTAATCCATGCAAATTTGAAAAACAATTGGAGATCATGAAAGAAGTGGAGATCTAATAAGCATTTCAATATACCTAAATTTGATATCCTCAGACATAAGTGATTAATAAATTACAAACACAAACTTCAAGAGAGACATAAAACAATCTGTTAATCACTCATATAAGTTGCATCCCGTTGGAGAAAAACAAAAATAATACGTTTATGCAGGTCGAATTAAGTTGCGAATTGCTACCGACCCCAGTGTATTCTTAAGATTTGTGGCAGGATTCTATAATTTTCGTTATCATAACAAACGAAGATGAAGTCGAAAAAATTCTAGAGAGTTGAAGTAAAATCGGTTTTCTGTAACCCGCTCTCGTTTCGTCAACTTTACGCTCTCGATTTAGTTTCCGAGGACATACGAAGAAACAATGGCAACGTTAGATATGAGTTGAGATTTATACTATTGTGAGGTTTTTGAGGTTTATTTATAAAATTTTTAGTAGTTAACAATGATATACATATCTTTGAATTATAATTATTATATAATGAATATATTTAAATTCTTATATTATGAAACTTCATGGATGCTCGTCCGCATGCATTACGTCAAGAGGGGAGCAAGTTGGCAAGTAATACGAAAGATGTCGTTGTAACATATTTAGGAAAATTAAAAACTCTGAAATGACTTTCACAGTTTTTGAAATTTATTTTTTACATATGAAATGATTTTTCATTTGAAAATCTAAATGTGCCTATTAAATCCCACAATTAAAGAAAAATATTTCTACAGAGGTATAGGTAGTACACAGATAAATTCAGATTTCCACAAATTTAAAAAAGACTTTTTTGAATGTCACAGAATGAGATATCGTCACATCTTTGGATTTGGAAATTTTTTCTATATATATTGTTATCTTTTTTGACAATTCTCGAAACTTGTTCTGTCGTACAATTCACGTAACCTTATATGAATTCTTGTTTTCTATAAGCATAATGAATCTTCAAATGCTTGTTTTTCTCTTTATGTGTCATTCATTCTTTTTGCTGAATTGTGCTTTTTTTTCTTTACTCAAAGAACTAATTTCAATTTTTTTTCATTATAGCAGAAAGAAGCGCGAAAATGTATAATACAGTGTTTAAAGTACTCACATTTTCGAATAATATAGTTCAAGATTCGAAACTTGAGTTGATCACGTGGTGAAATTCAAGCAATCGGAATCATCGCCAGACTTTTCGCCATGAAAACAAAACTCTGATATTTTTTGCCGTCATGAGTTCGGACTCTGCTTCGGCAAATGCGACTTATCCCGAATCTACTTATAGAATATGGTATTCTGAATAAAAAATCGAACAAAATCATTGTTTCTCCAAGATTCGCCACGTTTTTGCATCGCTTGGCTTTTGCAGAATCCCGCCATTGGCCCCCAGGCTCTTCGTAGAACTCAAGAAGATGCTCCGTTTAAAAAGACGTGTCTCAGATGATGAAGCGATTTTCAAAAGTAAAGCATATTTTGAAGGTTTCGATAAATCGTTCTACACCGTTGGAATTGAAAAGTTAGAGAAACGTAGGAATGATTATATCACTCTAGGAGATAATATTGATGAATAAATAAATTCAAGTAAAAACTGTCGTTTTCCTGCCTATGCCCGTGACTTATTGACCGATGTGTTATATTACACTCTTTTAACAAGCTGATAACATTGAAACGAAATAATTTTTGAATGTGTTAGTTCCTATTTACGCATATAAGTACCATTTCAGCTGGTCCCAATTCCATTAATTATGTTAATGATGGTCGGTTTTTAGGAGATATCCCTTCCCTGACTGGACGCTTGCGGCTTGAGTATACTCTCTTTTTCAAACTAGGTACCTCAGTAACGTTATCTGCAAGAATATTTCACGATATGGTAACGCTTTAATACCGGTGTAACATGGCGACCGATTCGATAAGCATTACGATAATTTTAATGTAGATAATTCCTTTGTGTATGTGAATGAACAATTGAGGACGAGGAAGTTATGCGTTATTGAGGTAGAATAATATATTCTGCAATCGTTTGTTACTTTATAACTCTGGAAATAAAATGGGAGCACAAGGAATGAGCTCAAGATAAAACGAGTTCGATTATTTCTAGCCTAACGAAAAGGAACTTTGTGGTTGTTGATCTCAACTCATAAGTAAGTAAAGGGCATGTATTGAGAAGTGATCAAAATAAAAGTAGTCCCTGTTGGATTTGAGAGGAAAAGTACCTGTAATGAACTCATTACGACACCAATATCTTTTCTTAGCAAGTGCTGAAAGAGATATTTCCGACACGGCGTAACTCTTTGGCGTAAATTTTTTTTTTTTTGAGCACGAGTTTCAGATTTAGTTTGTTGTATTTTGCTAAACATAAGTTTGACAGTTCATATTTGGGGGTTGTAAAGTAGAGACGTGGAAAATTTATTATGGAAAAATATCGGTAAAGCAACGTGAAACAGGACGCACTATTTGTCGTGCAGGGAATGATTTCAAAGAAAGAGGGACTTCAGCTGGTAGGCCCAAGCATGGACCACAGCGTACTGCAAGATCGGCTGAAAATGTTATTGTTATTCAAGAAAGCGTTTAAAACAATCCATCAAACTCAATTCGATGCCATGCTCAGAAGCTTGGTCTTCAAAGAACACAACAAAGATTTGAATTTGCTTCTATTTAACATTCATTGGACATAAGAGCTTCTTCCGTAAGACCATTTACGCCACCGTACATATGTCAATAGGATGTTACAGGTCACTCATGACAAACCTAATTTTCCAGAAGAAATCATGAGTGAAGAGGCACATTTCCATTTCAATGGATATGTGAAAATAAAATAATAATTATTTATTTTCAATAATGAGAATACATAGATCGTAACCCATGAATTCCCTGAAATGTAAACAGTGTCAACATAAAAAAAATATTAAATTTAGACTTCAAAGTATAATCCAAAAGATTCACCATGGCAAACACTCAGCATCAAGTCCATGACAATATACTAAAAACTCATCAACACTATAGGGTTCACTAGTAATCAAGAGAATACATAGTTGATGACGAGATATTGTTGATGATGGAGCTCGTGTTGAATGATTGTTTGGGCTATTACCATCATCTATTGTGGATGTAATGATTTCCGACGTTTCGATAGACATCTTCTATCTTTATCAAGGAGAAAAGTAAGAAACCTTTTGAAAATGATCAATTTTCAAAAAGTCATGAAAGAAAATGAACGATGTTATATACTCATCTGTGATATGATGATCTTTTTAAGTTGGATCGAATAAATGTCAAAATTTGACAGAAATCGCCTGCAAATATGACGAAACTGATCCCATTTATGTCGAATGTCATATTTTCACTATTCTACCTCGATGCGTACTACAGTGTAAAATTTGAAACTGACAAGTCGGCGACTTGAGTGAAACCTCTACAAATGTCCCATAAATAAGATGACAAACTTCTGGTGGATATTCAAGACGTTATTTTGACAATTCCGTTCAAACATACCATGAAAATTTATGAAATAAAAATATCGGGAATTGGGACACTTATATTTTTCAATAGTTTAAATTGTGACAATTGCCAACGTTTCTGAAACTGATTCGTTTCTTCTTGGCTAAAAATTAAATAAATGTAGACAAATATGTGAAAAATATTGGATCCTGTACTTTTTATCATCATTATTGACGACTTGGCAGTTGTTTTGAGCAACAGGCATATCTCCGTCCAAAATATGCAGATGACAGAAACTTTGTAATCAGAAATATCAATCTTCTGAATTTGATGGAAACTGTGGCTCTTACCTTTCAACATGCATAGCATTGGTTTAAAAGCAATTGCTCACATATGAATGAAAAAAAGCAACTGAAACTTTCTTCCAGTTTGGTGCACTTGATGTTTCATTATTTCTATGAAGTGTTTCGTGTTTCTTATCATCGATGTTGAATTACTTTTTAATGGTGATATAATTTTCAGCAGATATTTAGCCAATTGGTGGCATGCAAATTTCTTGAACTACTGGTCTTAGAGGAATATTTCAGGTATTTTTTTCATATAAAATGCCAACATGCTGTAGCTGATAAAGAGGATAAAGCACATCCAAAGAAGAAAAACTCAAGAAAAAAAAACAAAGAAAGCATTTTTGTAACACCTGACAGTGCTCCATCTTGAGATCTGCCAGAAGTTTGGGATATCATGCGATCATCATAACAGATGGGTATATAACATCGCTCATTTTCTTTCATGACTCTGTCAAAGACAATTTTCAAAATTTTCTCCTTGATAAAGATAGAAGATGTCTATCGAAACGTCGGAAATCATTACATCACAATAGATGATGGTAATAGCCCAAACAATCATTCAACAAGAGAATACATGTGACATATCTTTTCAGGTTTTCTTCTGATCTCAAAAGAAGGAACAGCATTATAGTACCTTCTGCGGGAATACTCTGGTTCTTTTTCTGTATGCGAGAGTCGATGTTTTGGATACTTGAACATAGAAGTTCTTGTGTTGTATACACTATCAGTTTTCCGTTCAAACAGTTGTAGATTTCTGAACACGAAAATGAAACACTCCTGAATGTATGGCCTTGGCCGTAAGAAGACCATTTTCTCGAAACTTGCCCGTGCAAGAGGCATCAGATTTCATCCTTAAAACAGTACGCAGTGCCCTACTTACATTCCTCATAAGGCTTCTTTCTATTGCCAAAGAATATAGGAACCATATCTAATCATGAGAAACATGTGGATCACTTAAGGTATTTTCCCATTACTTTCAAAGAAAAGCAGTGGAACTCAAGGGCAGCAAAGCTCTATAATATGCCTGTCCCATTTCAAAGACTCATCAATATAGATTCCCAGGACTTTCTAATGCCTTGACATTTTGTTTTTATCACTGTACGTGTTGGTGCACTGGAAGAAAGTTTTAGTTGCTTTTTTTTCATTCATATGTGAGCAATTGCTTTTAAACCAATGCTATGCATGTTGAAAGGTAAGAATTGTTTGTGTTATAATAACAAATATGCAAACCGCTTATTGAGAAGTGATCAAAATAAAAGTATTCCCTGTTCGATTTGAGAGGAAAAGTACCTGTAATGAACTCATTACGATACCAATATCTTTTCTTAGCAAGTGCTGAAAGAGATATTTCCCACCTAACTACGGCGTAAAAGATTCTTTGAGCACGAGTGAGAAAAAACATTTTTTTTACAAGCGCTTATATAAGATCGATACAAATCCAATACACAGATCAGATTTGGTTTGTCTGTATACTAATTTGCTTTACCGTCATTTTACTAAACATAAGTTTGACAGTTCATATTTGGGGGTCGTAAAGTAGAGACGTGGAAAATTTATTATGGAAAAATATCGGTAAAGCAACGTGAAACAACAGGACGCACTATTTATCGTGCAGGGAATGATTTCAAAGAAAGAGGGACTTTAGCTGGTAGGCCCAAGCATGGACTACAGCGTACTGCAAGATCGGCTGAAAATGTTATTGTTATTCAAGGAAGCGTTTAAGGTAAGAGCCACAGTTTCCATCAAATTCAGAAGATTGATATTTTTGATTACAAAGTTTCTGTCATCTGCATATTTTGGACGGAGATATGCCTGTTGCTCAAAACAACTGCCAAGTCGTCAATAATGATGATAAAAAGTACAGGATCCAATATTTTTCACATATTTGTCTACATTTATTAACTTTTTAGCCCTGAAGAAGAAACGAATCAGTTTCGAAACGTTGGCAATTGTCACAATTTAAACTATTGAAAAATATAAGTGTCCCAATTCCCGATATTTTTATTTCATAAATTTTCATGGTATGTTTGAACGGAATTGTCAAAATAACGTCTTGAATATCCACCAGAAGTTTGTCATCTTATTTATGGGACATTTGTAGAGGTTTCACTCAAGTCGCCGACTTGTCAGTTTCAAATTTTACACTGTAGTACGCATCGAGGTAGAATAGTGAAAATATGACATTCGACATAAATGGGATCAGTTTCGTCATATTTGCAGGCGATTTCTGTCAAATTTTGACATTTATTCAAGTCTTCATAGTTTTTGTATATCTGAATGAAATACTAATTATATAAATAAATGCAGTCAAATTTCAACCATACTCTTCAACTATTTTTCATGAACGTTCATAAACCAAAACATATATCTGTTTAACCAAATCTCAACTTAATTTTTCCGCCAGATTGGTGCTGCTTTTATGTCAAATAAGTGGTGCCATTTTTTCTTGCTCGATTGAATGTCACGTTATCTCCTTTTATTTTATAGTAGTGCGTTTGTGATATTTCGTTCATATATTTTAAGGTGATTTGTTGGCGCAATTCCATGATTATATCATTATACGTTTTCCTGTTCCTGTTGAGATTGAAAGAAGAAGAACTTTCCGTCGGTCGTGCTTTACCACAAATGGATGGAATCCGGTTCATTGAAACCTAGATATGGTTTCATGAGTTTATTTTGTAATCTGTGAGAATTTCCTCCTCTGCCCTAATCTTCCATCGATATCACCTCGTGCCATGACTTTTCCCATATGGAGGGACACCCGTATCAGTTAAACTGTTCCTGAGAAAATAGAGGCAGGGCCATTCTGTATTTTATCTATTCCGGTCTCTCCTGAAAGTGTCGCTTTCATTTAGAGGCAAGACCGTAAAGATAATAAATATTATATCTGCATCCTCAAACTTCCTCGGCTAACATAGAGTAAATATTTACTTCCCTTACAGACGACGATTCCGACGAATTATTCGCCTCTTTATGTATTCATCTACCGGGTGTACCGCAATATGAAATGAAATTGTGAAGGATTTGTGAGAATTGACGAGAAATTTTTGATGATAGAACTCGTGTGGGACAGTGCTTACACCATGATTTCAATCATCTTAGTAGAAGCCTAAATAATAATAATCCATAGTCGAAAATATCACTGCCTCAATTTCTATAGAATTATTATTTGGGCAATAACCACTATCTCTTACTAACCAACGTTTCGACAGAAATAATCTATAGTCTTCAAGGCAAAAACTAAGCTTTTAACAAAGCTGATAATATTTGAACATTTTTCAATTTTCATTATGTGTCAAGATCGACAGAACTTTGAAAAATGGATCAAATTTGTACTTTACTGTGGTTCAAAGACTTTTTACTTCGAACAATCGTCCTCCAGACTTCAGTCAATTGATCAATGGGATTAATAAAAAGAGATTTTCATAAATGCTGCCTCCTTGATTTTTCTTAATGTAGGTTTGTTTTCTCTGGATAAGGTAGATGTATCGTACCATTTTGTAAGATGATTTTCATTTACAGCATGTTGGATCAACTTGGATCTATCAGTGTCTAATACTTGACAAAGCTTCTCATATTCTTTGTTATTACTTCAAGGGTAGTTTTGTTTCTCCGATTCAAGATCTTTCGCATTTGAATGGTATGCAATTCTACGTTCATTTAGAGCATGTTGGACCAACTTGGATCTATCAGTGTCTAATACTTGACAAAACTTCTCATATTCTTTGTTATTACTTCAAGGGTCGTTTTGTTTCTCCGATTCAAGATCTTACGCATTTGAATGGTATGCAATTTTACGTTCTTTCATTTTCATTATGAGGTTCAACCTTTGTTAGATTAGCCCTGATTGTAACTTGTATATTCAAGTCGGTAATATATATTTATTCAAATTGTTTCCATTCTTCCTTTACATTCTTCATTCTTCTTTTACATATAGAATGACGCTTTTTATTCATTCATTTTCTACATTTTTAGTGATTACTGCGGAACATTCAATTTATAATTTGCCAGAATGGAGGGCCTGCACGCTTTTATCAGTCATCGAATAGGCTTAATTCGCTGTTTAGATAAAAGCGATACTTGTAGAAGTTTGCTGATGTATTCCTTGGTAGGCTAAAGTATCTTGTTACAATGTTCCACAGAAGACATACAATATATTCAACTGAAACTGAATCATCGTTCGAATTGCATAACGAACGTGCTTTGAGCACAGAGCGAATCTTCCGCTGTCAAACTGCTGACCATTGAATATTCCGAGAAATGTGATGTGGCGAATAACTTTGCTCTGAATCGATTCGACGAAACTCGATAGTGAAATGAACCCGTAGAATATGTGATAAAAACACAGGATGTTTTGTTTATCCATCACCGAAAAACAGAATCGGTAAAACATAGAGCTAACGAATTATAACTTTATTTGTAATATCAGAAGATTCGACCTAAATTCATAAAGACAAATTTTTAACAAAAAAAAATAGTTGCTTCAGAACTACAAGGAGAAAAAAGTATTTGGATTTTGATTGAAAAGTCGCCTCTTCTGATCGAAATTCTTAAAAGACATACTCTCCTAATAGATTTTATTAATTACCCATTTATTTTTAGAATATCCAGTATAAATATTGAATTAAACAAGTATTTTGCCACCTGAAGATAGTTTGAAAACTCAAGACAAAATACTTGTTTCATACAATATTCACATTCACCTGTATTCTGTACCTACGATCGGAATAGGAAAAAACTTCAAAGACATGAAATTTTTTTCTTGCCAACAAGTTAAATTATGTAATAGGTAGATACAGGGTGACCACTGCGTTAATTTTAATCATAGATTCTTGACGTCAAAAGAGACATTTTCTTCCCATAACATTTTTCCAAATTTGGCCCCGTTGAAAAGATATAAGGTGTTGAATTTCATAAAAAAACTGCATTTTCACCTGTAATATTCAAACGACAATATCCATTGAAATGATCTCTTGTAGAAGGTTTTTGATAATAGTCATGCATATTTGGCATCAACAGATTTATTCAATTTCTTGTGGCTTTCTCACTACTACTGAACAGATTGGTTAAATTGCATGAAAAACAAATATCACTTGAACTAAAGGTCGGTATCTTGTACTTCCTAGAATCATTTTTTGTAGATAAAATCATTCCCCATCTTTTTTCCTCAAATTGCATCATTTTTGAGATATTTGAAATTGGAAGGAATTAAATCGATATAATCATCTGATGAAACATGAGTGAGTGAATCATTTCCTAGAGGGAAAATAATGTATTTAAACAATACAGATTCAATAGTGGATGCTGTGAAAGGTCATTTTCATTCAAACTAAATTGGACTACAGAGGGGTATTTGCCCAATGTGAAAACTTAAAATGCTTGTAACTTTTTAACGCAGCTGAATATGGAAAAACCGTAATGGAAAAAGTGTTTCTTTTGATCTCAAGAACCTATGGTTGAAATTAACCCAGTGGTCAGAGACTCACCCTGTGTATCGTGAGCGTTAGCTTTTTACGCGCTTGTTCTAGTTTAAAAACTAGTAGAACAGCGTGCTATCGTTCTGCCGAAATGTCTGCAATTATCGAATATCGATCCAAAATTGGTCTCAATCGATTGGATCTTACTTTCTGATGAAGAATCGGGCATTAAACTTGAGTATGGCTGGCCATCCGTATACTCACGATTATAAGAACGAAATGAGGCAGTTTTCATATTTTTAGAATAAGTAAGTTATCTAAATATTTTGGTCACGTCCGTAGAATGGCTCAGCAATTTGAGCACCTGAAATTTGGTTCCCTCAATGAATCCTAGAATACTATATATAGTATATGATCTGATCAATCGGAAGATGTTGGAATGAGTTTGAAACGAAAAGGTTTCGTGGAAATCATCAAGCTTCAAAAAGAAAACCAACAAATTTTTTCAAATACTTAATATCAATAACAATAACAATAATTTTATTCTCAGAATTTTCAATAAAATCAAATACAAAAAAAATGAGAAACCGTCAGTAACATTGAGAATAATTTAAACTAAATTATATTCTATTATTCATATATAGGAATAGTTCAAAAATTCCGAAATACTATAAGGCTCGATATCATTAATCCAATTCGTGATTTCCTTCTTGAATTTATTAAAATTAACAATACTTAAAATATGTTTAGGTAGACAATTGTAGAATTTTACACACATATACTTGGTATTCTTTTCCGTAAGTGTCATTTTATGTACAGGAAAGTGAAAAGGTATAGTTCTCCTTGTGTTATTTACATTTTTGAGATCCTCAAAATAATGTTGATTTTTTCTGATGAAAAGTATGCTTTCCAGAATGTAAATGCCGAAAAAGGTTAGAATTCGATTCTGCCTGAAGCGCCCTCTGCATGTTTCTCTATATTTCATACCAAGCATAGATCGTAACGCCGATTTTTGAATAACAAAGAGTCTTTGGCCGTCAGAACTACCCCCCCAAATTGCTATTCCATACCTAAGTATAGACTCAAAACCCGAGAAATAAATGGTTCTTAAAAGTAGCCTGTCGGCACGCCGGGATAAAACCCTTATCATATACAGAGCACTATTCAACTTCTTACTTAATTGATGTATATGTTCGCACCAATTCAATTGATCATCGACACGAATTCCCAAAAATTTAGTAGATTGGGCTGTTCTTGTATCTTGTAAGATATTAACTACAGATTCACACAATTTGAAAACTTTATCAAGGTTATTGATATCAAAGACATCTTTGAATTTTAGCATTGTACCATCTTATTTCAAGAAACTAGGTCTCTTCAATGTTACGTTCTGTTGGGAGACGGAACCACAAGATGAAAAGGTTTTCTTCAATATATGGAGACGTTTAATGATAAAAAATTTTTATTTCATAGAGAAACCTAGATTACGATTGTCATTTAGTTTATCCATTGGTACTTATAGAACTCGTTAAAAATGGCTACTTTGATCTGATTTCTGTATTTCTATTCGATTTCAAGTTGTATAATAGGGGTGATTGTCGGCGCCATAGGAATGAAAACATAACATTCAACTATCAATATCAGATTCAACAAAACTATATGAATATTTAATGGATTCGGTCTTTACTTGTTGGAAATTCATTTCAATTACTTGATTAAAATGAGGCAGTTTCAATCTACAAAAACTTAACTCCTTTTAATCAAGTATTTGAAACTTATGATGTCAAAATTTTGAAAATGCTGAAGCAAATACGACTAAGTTCTTTAAATAGGTGAAGCAATTAAGTAATATCTGAATTAACAACGCATATCAAAGGATGCGGTACTTTTGAGCAAAATTTAATGATATCAAAGACTGATAATCTTTTTTCACATTTTACAGTAGAATATGCACATGATAGTACATTATCTGGGTCGTTATACTCGTTTTTTATGTCATTAGGTGATAGTAGACTGAAAGGAGTTCCTTCTTGTATTTAATAACAGAATTGAGAACCGGCGCTAAACGAAGGGGAGTTTTTTCGATGAAATGAAAACTGAATAGGTTAAATTTTCAAAATAAACATGGATAGTAGCATGGATTATATACGGACTCAAAGAAAACAAATACGGAACACCTGTATGTACTTATACAATACCATTATTTCATTTCACAAAAAGATTTTATAAATTCGTCAAATTTATTTTGAATTTTATATCAATCAACAAATTCTTCTAGATGCGCAAGGATTAATGTGAGGTTAGTAATTGTTAATTCAAGATATACATATGATTGTGATTCGTTAGCATTCATGGTTCCATATTAGGTTTTTTTTGTATCAAACTGTCCATTCCATTCTATCTGGATATAATAATTTAATTTCTTCATTGTTGGTACAGTCATGTTAAGTTAGAGGCTAATCTCTGATTGAACAGGATGGATATTCTAGGAGTTATAGAGGAAACCGAATTTCAGATGCTTGTAAGTCTTGAACTATTGAACGGATTTGGCCCAATAACAAACTTGGCCGAGATATTTCGTCATTGGACCTATTCTGAAAATATAAGAAATCATGTTCATTCCCTTTGGATGATAGAGAGTACACGACCGGACGGACATACTGAAGTTTGACCCTGTATTCTTCATCACGAAGTCAAACTCAATCGATTGAGACCATTTTCGGCTCGTATTCGAAATTTACAGATATTCGTGCAAAACGATGCACGTTGTTCTACTAGTGTTGTCAACCATAAAACGAACAATATAACTGAAAACAATGCTGTAATGAGTTCATTACGGCACTGTTTTTAGTACTGTAATGAACTCATTACGACACTGAAATAGAGAAATGAATTTTATGAATATACCCTATTGTACCTACTGAAGATTTGCTATTTTGGCTATGGAGGGATATAAGTTGCGACGAAAATTTTTGTAGCACTACTTAAGATACACATTTTTACTACACGTTATACAGGGTCTTTCAAGTTCAAGTGTCTATTAGACGTTTATGGATAACTGGATCTACATATTTGGAATCAGAAAATTGAGATCATGTATAGTTCACTACAATAAAGAGCTAAAAAATTCTCGAAGCCCGGACACTTCAGGTTATACAGGGTGCTCATCTGAATAGAGTGCTCTCAAATTTGCCTAAATATTTTTTCGAATTTTTGGGCAGAAATGGTTTAAATACTACCGAATAGAATTATAAGAATAATAATAAACTTTATTCACAAAAATCATCGTTACATTATGCACAATGAAAGTGAAAAACGTCAAGGTGAAATAACAGAAAATACACAACAATGATTATGCTAAATTTTGAGTTATGCTTGACAAAAAATCAAGAATAGTGTAAGGTTCTTGCTGTATCAAGAGTTCGTGTATCTCCTTACGGAATGTTTTAAATTTATCATTCTTATGCGCCTCGGCAGTACGTGGTACAAGTTGCTTCACATATTTGTACAAGATTTAAGGTTGAAGAGAGATTAGGCCGAGGATAAAAATGTAATCATCATTCGTGGTAATATATGAACGTCTCTTTTCGAACTTCGTGAAGTGTTGCTTTTAAACAAATTGTAGGCATTCAAATATTTAAAGGGCAGGCAAAGTGAGTATATTATTTTTTTTGGCGCTCTAGTTCACCCGAACAGAGTGCCTATCATTTTGCCCGAATGTCTGTAATGTTGGAATATCGAGCCGAAAATGGTCTCAATCGATTGGTTTCGACTCCCTGATGAAGAATTCGTGGCGAAAGTTGAGTCTGTCCGGCCGGCCGGCCGTATCCTCTCTAGCATCCAAAAGAGATGAGCTAGAGTTTTCATATTTTCAGAATAGGTTAATCGTCCAAATATCTCGGTCAAGTTCGTTATTGGTCCAAATCCGTCGGATGGTTCAGTAGTTATGAGCATCTGAAATTTTATTTCCTCAATAACTACTAGAATATCCATCCGATCAAGTTGATACTTGAAATATTGTTGAGGGAGGCTGGAACAAAACGGCTCGCAAAAATTTTCAGAAATCGTAGCGCTAGAAAATTTTTAAAAAATTCCCAAAAAAAATTTTTTTAATACTCACTATCTCATAAGATATTTTTCGGATTTCAATAAAAATTCGTGAATATATTGAGGTGATCGATATCTTACTTATCCTCAAATTTCATTGTCGTAGCTCTTTTCCATCTAAAGATATGATCATTTTTTTCATTTACCCAAAAGATAGAGAAATGACATCCTTCCCGATGATTTTCTTTGATATTCGATTGACAAATGCCGGGCTCATTAATCAGTGTCAGTTGGCGTAATATTAATCAAAATTTTTCATAACAGGAAATCATAGAGATAGAATTCAATCTCGATGGCTGAAATAATATACGTTGTCAAAATTCAGAAAAGCACTGACGTAAGTTTTTAAGGGAAGGGAATTATAGCTTCGAACAACACACTTGGGGAAAATTATGAGTAGTTATTTTTAATTTGAGATATAGGTTTTTTCATTCATTAGGCGTTCATATTTGCATCACATTGTCCCATAGTACGGGAAAAGACGTGATCAGAGTGCTTATAGATTTGTTATGGTTTGAATATTTACTCGCAAGTAGCTCAACAAGGGAGCCAAAGGAATCTGACCCCACGTCAGTGCTTTCTGAACTTTTTTTAATATAGATCTAAACTTCATCTTACATATACTTCTAATTGCGAATATCTGTATTCTAAATATAGATATAGCATGTGGGCTTTATCCCCAGAACAGACTGGAAGTTTGCAAAATTCTGCCATAAGAAATTCGATGATGAACTCAATTACCCTACACGTAGTGTGTATACTAACTTGTTCAGCTTTCCTTCAGTTCAGTAATATGTTCGCCCCATTGAAGGTTTTGTCGATTATTATGTCAAGAAAATTGGTATGATCTTTGATCTCAACTATTTTACTATTGAGAGTAATCGATAAGCTTTCAGATTATCGGAATTTGTGAGAAAAAAAGAAAAGTTCAGGATGCTACCCTGAATAACACACCTCTTAACATTTCCGTCATCGTAGATCTGTCGATTCTATCTCCTAATTCGAACCAGCTGTTTATCTTGTATGTCATAGATTTCAAGCATCATTATGAGTACTTCATGTATAACCGAGTTAAGAGCTTTGGTGAAGTCAATGAAATATCCCAGCAATAAGACATCTCCCTCCAAGTTTAAAGTCAATGCTTCAAACAGTTTGTAAATGGGCGTTTTACTGCTTTTTCCAGAAATGAAGCCGTATTGCTGACAATTCAACACACCAAACTTCCTGAAGAAACTAAATAATCTATTGCATATAACTTTCTCGAATATTTTCGAGAAACTGTCAAGGAAACTGGTTGGTCAATAGTAATAGTAATCGTTTATTGATCCTTTAAGACATAACAGGGTATGTATAGGACAAGTCATATAATTTCGCAGATCAGTTAGATCATTCTTTTTAAAAGCCGGTTTTATCAGAGTTATTTTGAATTTTTCCGGAAAAATTCAATAATGAAATGTGAGGATTGGTTTGAAGGTTTGAACATAGCAGCTAATTTTGTTATTCGGTCAAATCGGCCCATTGGTTTTGTTTAAAAGTGAGGCAAGATTGAAGCCGAGGAAGTTCTTATTGCGCAAGAACACTAACTTATATTTGAATTGAGCCCTAACTTGAGCATTGATATGATAACCAAGGCTACGCAACATTTTCATCACAAGAATAATTCTTCTTAATATGCAAAAATTATTGGCAAATTCCTAAGTATTTATAGGATAAGAGAAAGAATTTCACTTACAACTGAAGCAAATATGAAATAACCACCGATTCACATAAAATGAACAAACAGGGAAATCAACGGAACAAATTCCAGCGACGCGAAATTTACCTTCGGTACCTTACATTATCGGTACGCCTTACGACAATAAAAATCGAGACATAAAAAAAAATTAAAACTCACCTTGACGGCAGCGTTTGTCGGCAGCGCAAATAGAAACACATTTTTCAGATTGCAAATGAGTCGCTTGGTTCGAAGTCGAGAATACTGAACAACTGAATTTGAAAACGCGAAGGAAGCAGGTACGTATCTCGCA
The DNA here is from genome assembly GCA_030674115.1 of Micraspis discolor. Taxonomy (NCBI): domain Eukaryota; kingdom Metazoa; phylum Arthropoda; class Insecta; order Coleoptera; family Coccinellidae; genus Micraspis; species Micraspis discolor. The sequence goes on from JARTUT010001740.1 coordinate 15,463,882, forward strand.
GTACGTACCTTACACACGACGTGAGGGACCGCCTGACACCAAGTGAAAAAATGTACTTAATGAGCTGAGTAGCTGTAGCTGCGCATGCGCGATAGATAAGAATAGGTATCAAAACACGGCTGACGGAAGAAAATCAAACGGAAAATGGAATATAAACTGGAATGAATAATACAATGCCCGTATTTTATGCGAATGTTGAAGGAACTGTATTAACAGTGTTGCCATGAGCTACTTGACTGAATAGTCACAATTATCCACCAATGATCCGAAAAAACTTGAGCAATTCGTTTATTGAATCCGAAAAAATTTGCTCGTTCCTTGAAGAAAACCAAAATTAAATAAATTCAATCTTTTCCTACTTCATCAGGTAGCCTTCGTGATGACACACGAGATAAATCTTTACTTTTCGAGATCTTCTTTCTTAGAATTCAGTAAGACTAAATATCAACTAAAATCCGCGTGATCTAAATAGTTATCGACCAATTAGTATATTGAGTGCTTCTTTCAAGATATTAGAAAGGTTAATTCTTTTAGAATTGAATCTTCTATAGAAAATGCTCTACAAAATTTCCAGGGAGGCTTTAGGAAAAATAGAAATTGTCCAGATCAGAGTCTCAGCATTACAACTTTAATAGAACCAGGTTTCAATAATAGGTTGAAAACAGGAGCTGCTTTCATTGATTTATCTTCGGCACATGACACTGTGTGAAAAGATGGAACAATTTTCAAACTATATAGAACTATTTGTCTATCAGTTCTGCCGTTTTCCCTCGGTACTTGGAAAATGGTACGATTATTATAAAGTATGTTATCTGATAAAAGGTTTCGTGTTTTTGTTGATAGTAAGAGTAGCAATTTCAAGATAATGAAAAACGGTATTCCACAAGGATCAGTTCTAGCTCCTTTACTTTTCAATTTATAACTCAGTGATTTACCCACGAAATCATCTCAGAAATTTTTTTTATAATGATGATATATATTACTATTGCTTACCACCATTCGGATTTCAATACTCTGTAGAACATACCATCTTCTGATTTGGAAAGTTTGAAGAATTATTGCATTGAGTGGCGATTATGTCCCAATCCCAACAAAACAGAGGTGTCTTGTTTCCACCTGAATATTCATGACAAATATAGGAAATTAGCTGTAACTTTCAATGATTCTCCTATCGAACATAATTTCTATCCTAAATACTTAGGAGTTAAATTAGATTCATCTCTCAATTACAAGGCTCGTTTAGATTACCTGAGAATGAAACTGAAAACTAGGAATTATATTCTTCAGAAATTAGCTAGATCATCTTGGGGTGCTGATGCTTCCACTCTACGCAAAGCATCTCTAGTTTTAGTTGTTTCTGCAGCTGAGTATTGTTGCTTTGTTTGGTTTAATAGTGCACATACACAAAAAATCGATGCACAATTGAGTACATCCATGGAAATGATTACTGGCACCATACTGGTTACCAGTTTTGTCTAACACTATCCCTCCCCATATTCGCAGACAGACTGCAGCTCTGAATTCTTGGAGCAAATATCATTCTTTTCCTAATTTATTCCCAATAATTTCATACATTCCACAAAATAAAATTACCAGATTGAAGTCACGTGAACCATTCTGGTATAATAAGTTCCCCAATATGAACATTAGCGATAAAGAATAATGGAAGATTGAGTGGAACTCTTAAGAAATATTCAATAAAGATCTCATTTCTGATCCTTCTGAAAAAATTCCGGGTTTTGATCTTCCAAGAAAAATTTGGACAGGAAAAATCCGCAATTCCTATAAAAATCCTCAAAATGGCAACACCGTGTTTTACCTCGATCGTGTTATAGGTGAACGATGAGGGCAAAAGGACGCGTTATTACTGAGTGAAGTTAGCTCAGTGCCCGCCCACGGGATATTCCTTATCGAATACGAAACAATAAAATCGGTCTACCAATCTTTTGTTATTCCGAATTTACTGGGAAAATATCAACATATTTCGAATGACGGAAATTGGTTGCTGCTACGAGAATCGCAGTCACGCATATCGTTTGATGGATATTTACATTATTTCAATATACAGGGGGTTTCATTATGGAACTCTTAATAGTCTCTTCAGGCTCTTTTCATCATCTAACAGGAATGTTCTAATAATCACCCTTTCTGTAGATGACGCCAACCGATTTCAAGGATCATGATTAAAAATAAAAGAGATTGCTCCTTTTGAAACAAGATATTAACAATTTTAATATATCTAAAACTATTTTGTTTTTTTCACTATGTATTTTCTATAAAAATTTTTTCCTGATAAGAATATGAGTGCAGTTTCGAACTCACGTTCATCTTCAGACAGTACATCATACTAAAGCTCATGTAAAACAAATACTCCATATATAGATAAAAATAGTAGTTACAGTTAGAATTTCGGTTAAGAGGAAGTTAAATTTGGGTTTTACCCTAGTTTCCACAATGAGAATAATCATCAACGTTACACCATCATCACTGACTCCCTCAGCTCATTACAAGCCATACAAGAACTCTACATTAACCACCCAATTTTAACAAGAATTAAAAAAGAACTAAACAAGGCAAGTACCGATACAACGGTAATCAAATTTTTTTGGATTCCATCACAGAGAAACAAAAAACGAACAAGTAGACTATCTAGCTAAGACTGTCAGAACCAACTGACTACATATAACTTTTCCATAGCTTGAATACCATCGTATAACTAAGAATATATTGAAGGAAATTATTTAAAAACAGCAGTAATGAGTATTAAATTGACATCAAATAACTTGCCAACGCGTATTATAATGAAATTAAAAACTTTTTTTTACCTCAAATGGCCTTCTTATGGGTCCGTTCTTTGTAAGGCCAAAATGTTCCTAAGAAGGCCAAACTAAAAATTATCAATGACTTTATTCGCATAAGATTTAATCATCTATTCAATTACCGGCTTATTGTTGTAAAGTTTTTTTTGCTTAAAATATGATAATAGACAGACTATTATATCTTATATATAACTTATCACATACTTACTTTATCACATATTTTACCGTTTTTAACATGTAAATATTTTTTATATTCGTTGCTTTTCATGTAAATTAGTTTAGTTTATTTTCAGACATAACCTTTCCATAAAAGAAATTTAAATATATACTGATAATAAAATAATTTAAAAAGAAATGTCTATTCAATATGAGTTTAAAAATTTAATAAGCCTCATAAATAAAAATATTATAAATATAAAACATTGTTTTAACTGTAATGGTACGTATTTATAACTAAAAAGTAACTGTTCATATGTTCATGGTTTGTACATGTTCTTTGTGAGGCCCATGTACCCTAGCAAGGCCAACCGTCAAATTTTTGATTGGCCTTATAAGGAACCATCGGCTTTCCTGGGAACACTGCCAATATTTTAACTTAAATCGAGGCAAAACAATTTTTTTTTTCTTTAGTACCATAAACATATCCTTATACGACAATTCACAGTAAAAAAATATGAAATAATAATAGGTTATCTAACTAAAAACTTTCGTTTTGCTGTGCGCGCGAATAACAATTGTAACGTCGATGACCGAAGTCTACGAAGCGTGAGATCGCACTGCCAAAATAGCGGCGCGAGCGACTCGCCCCCGCATCTGTGGACTTGAGTTTGATGGATCTTAGTGTATAGCCGAAGGAATATGTGTTTACATGTCAATAACTACGACTTTTTGATAGTTGGCCTTCAAAGGAGCGTGGCCTTCTATGGTCCACCCACCTTAATAGACAAAACGATTTAAAACCATATCTCAAATAAACACAGAAGAAAGTACGGCAATCAGAATGGACATCGCCAAGTAAATTAAAGCATTTAACCACATAAAAATATCCCGAAAACCAGAAGACAGTTGATAATAAGTCCTACTTATCTTACTTATCACCAAATTTCATTGTCGTAGCTCTTTTCCATCTAAAGTTATAATCATTTTTTTAATTTATTCAAGATAAAAAAATTTAGAAAGCACTGACGTGAGGTCAGATTGCTTTGGCGCTCTTGTTGAGCTACTTGCGAGTAAATATTCAAACCATAACAAATCTATAATCACTCTGATCACGTGTATAATAGTCTTTTCCCGTACTATGGGACAATGTGATGCAAATATGAACGCCTAATGAATGAACAAACCTATATCTCAAATTAAAAATCACTACTCATAATTTTCCCCAAGTTTTGTTCGAAGCTATAATTCCCTTTTCCTAAAAACTTACTTCAGTGCTTTTCTGAATTTTAACAACGTATATTATTTCAGCCACCGAGATTGAATTCTATCTCTATGCTTTCCCGTTATGAAAAATTTTGATTAATATTACGCCAACTGACACTGATTAATGAGCCCGGCATATGTCAATCGAATATCGATCTGTGATGGCCATCGTTCAAAGAAAATCATCGGGACGTATGTCATTTCTGTTTTCTCTTGAGTAAATTAAAAAAATGATCATATCTTTAGATGGAAAAAAAAACTACGACAATGAAATTTGAGGATAAGTAAGATATCGATCACCTCAATATATTCACGAATTTTTATTGAAATCCGAAAAATATCTTATGAGATAGTCAGGATTAAAAAAATTTTTTTTGGGAATTTTTAAAAATTTTCTAGCGTGTCGATTTCTGCGAAATTTTGCGAGCCGTTTTGTTGCAGCCTCCCTCAACAATATTTCAAGTATCAATTTGATCGGATGGATATTCTAGTAGTTATTGAGGAAAAAAAATTTCAGATGCTCATAACTACTGAACCATCCGACGGATTTGGCCCAATAACGAACTTGACCGAGATATTTGGACAATTAACCTATTCTGAAAATATGAAAACTCTAGCTAATTCCTTTTGGATACTAGAGAGGATACGGCCGGCCGGACAGACTCAACTTTCGCCACGAATTCTTCATCAGGGAGTCGAGCCCAATCGATTGAGACCATTTTCAGCTCGATATTCCAAAATTACAGACATTCGGGCAAAATGATAAGCACTCTGTTCGGGTGAACAAGAGCGCCAAAAAGAGAAATGACATACGTCCCGATGATTTTCTTTGAACGATGGCCATCACAGATCGATATTCGATCGACAAATGCCGGGCTCATTAATCAGTGTCAGTTGGCGTTATATTAATCAAAATTTTTCATAACGGGAAATCATAGAGATAGAATTCAATCTCGGTGGCTGAAATAATATACGTTGTCAAAATTCAGAAAACCATTGACATAAGTTTTTAGGAAAAGGGAATTATAGCTTCGAAAAAACTTGGGGAAAATTATGAGTAGTTATTTCTAATTTGAGATATACGGGAAAAGACTATTGTTCACGTGATCAGAGTGCTTATAGATTTGTTATGGTTTGAATATTTACTCGCAAGTAGCTCAACAAGAGCGCCAAAGCAATCTACCTCACGTCAGTGCTTTCTAAATTTTTTAATATCGATAAACACAGCAAAATTCAGCACTGTATAATTACCACAGTCTCCTTCTAGTAGTCTTTCCATTTCTATGCTCATTTTTCAATTTCTCCAAGATCAAAGAAAGAATAGTGGACTACTGTCATAGAGAATCGAGATTTTGACTGTTAAATCATTGGAAAGTTTGAGTTGAAATCAGCACTATTATTGTTTCGAAATACGTATATATTTATTCTCTATTTCAGTGACGTAATGAGTTCATTACAGTACTAAAAACACTGCTGTAATGAACTCATTACAGTATTGTGTTTAGTTATATTTTTCGTTTTGTGGTTGACAACACTTACATCCTATCCTTTCGAATGTCAACACGCGTCCATTGCATATCAATTGTCAATATTAAACCATGAGGAGATTTGAACGCACTATTCAAATTCTTAACCTGTCAATTTTCGTATCAGTCACACCAACTGCGAAAATAAAATACAAAAGGCACTAGGAGGTAAAATCTGAACTTTTCATTGAATTCCAATAAATTTCTCACAATTCTTGACTGAAATAGAGAAAATATCGTCTAATACTCGTTGCAGAAGGCAATTCCAACACGAATGCGAAATTGAACGCATGAGTGAGTGGAATAGGTGCCCATTCTGCAACTTGTTTTAGAATACACTATTTTTATTTCAAAACGAATTATGAAAATAATGAAAAGTTCAACATGCTTGAATGTTACATCATTTGCAATTACAATGAAGAAGCTTCACAAGACATTTAAACAGTTTTCCACAAAGAATTTAACCGCAAACGTCACTATTTAGACGACTTAAAAAGAATTTGATTGAACATGGAAGTTTCCAAAAGAAAAGATCAAAATGGTATAATATACATGATGAAGAAGACACTGTATTGAGTGTCATAGGTACTGTATCCACAAATCCCAATATTTCGTCGGCAGATAGAAAAAGAAACTGGTATAACTAGAAGGCGAGCTTCGAAAATATAAAAAAGAAAAAACAAAGTTTGGAAAAAAGGTGTTGACTGCAATGCAGCGGATGATCATCGATTTGAGGATCTTCTTTGAAATTGATCCTCATTCTAAGTAATTACCTAATGACTAATTATAATCTTTATTGGGTCTTAAAATATAATTTTCTTTTGTTGTTTTTCTAATTGAATTACATCCATATGCGTTATTTCATATGCGAAATAGACTGGTACTTGTGCGTGAATTTATTTGGGAGATCCACAAAAATATTCTGCTGCATCCATCTCATTATAACTATATGAATGGAACAGTTGATCTTGTGGATCTTTTTCTATAATTCAAGATCCATTTTGAGTAAGAAAAGGTTAAAGGTTATGAAATAATATATCCATGTTCGAATTTTGTAGAAATCAATTGAAAGCATAGAAATAATGAAACTGACGGAAGGAGACTGCTCTGGTTATAGGGATGTACATTCTTCTGTGCGCATCAACAGTTGAAACCATAGATATATTGAGACACAAGAAAAAAAGGTTTTTGACCACTTTCTATCACTTATATTTATACATACCATACGATGTTGCACATTTTTGAAATCAGAAAAAATTAAGCCTTCAGAAAATGTCACAGAAATAGAGTGTTCCTTTTCAAAGAAACATAACTTTGGATCATATCTTCGTGATTAAAAATGGTGCAAAGAGTAGGAGCACGCCACTGGATTTTACGTAAAAAAGTGCCTGTATAATTGTAATGTAATTTTAATTTCAGAGCTTCACCATCAGTATCAGCGGAGATATAAATGCTTTTCGATATCGCCATTTTTTCAATTTTCGTTTATAATTCGAAAACAAAAGAAGGTAGCCAAAAGATGAATACTGCTCTTGTCAGTTTCCTAGAAAAAGAGAATGAGAATGGGGTATCAAATTCTATCTCCTCTGGTTCAAAAGTTGTAGTACTAAAACATCGAAATATGCCTACACTACATTAAAAGTTGAATAGAAGCTAAATAAATTTTTAATGTGACTGAACCAATTACTCGGAAAACTATGGTGAAAATATAGTTAATAAAATGTTTATCCGTAAATCTTATTTTTTATACATAGGTATACTTTTCGACTACCAGGTGAAAAAAAAATGTTTCACCTAATTTATCAATGTAGTAATTGACACATTCATTCAGCCACAATTACATTTAGTTATTGAACAAGAAATCTATCTGAATATTGTACCTCTGCTGATTCACATGAAATAAAATAGTAAAGAATAATATTCACCTGAGCTAAATCAACTATGCACCCAACTAACGAAAACAATGTAACAATGTAGTTCGAGGGTGGAATATTCCTTTTATACCCTAAATCCTTATCTCAGATACTATGATAAAAATAGGCAGTAGAACAAGAGCATCAGTTTCAGCAATGTATTGATCACATCCATATTCATGCTAAATATTGACACTGAAATTAACGTAGACCCAGAAGTATTACATGTTAATGAATATTCAGAAGGTTCAACCCTATTTAACAAACAAGATACGCATATGAAAACTAACTAGACAAAAATTTTTATCCAATTTTGACAAATCAAGTGACACTTTTCAAATTTCATTACTTCTACTACTATGTAGATACTTCTTTACCTTTAAGTCATTAAAATTGATGTACTTACTACATGTTATGAAGATCAATAGATTTACTATTTAGGTAACTCTAACACGTGAATTGGAAAATTATTTATGAATATTAATTACACTATTTGAACAATTAGTGATTTTTGTTTAGCATTAATTTCGGTATTGTCAAGGGTAATACCACTAGAGGTGAGAATTTTTTGAGAACACTCTCGTTATTTGGGAATTATGCGTTTAAATTTCACGAAACAAAGTTATCCTTAAAATACCACGAGCCGAAGGCGTATTTCGGGATCAATTTGTTGAGTGAAATTTGTATAATTTTCAAAAAACGACATAGTGTTCTCAAAAAAAAAACGAATCTCGTGTGGTATTTGGAAAGATCATTCAACAATATAAATCAAACGAAATAAAAAATAGTTTTTATTCAAAAATAACCAGATAGAAGCATAACAACAAATTATTCATCTTTATTCTCAAAATAATAATTATTGATAGTACAATTATTATACACATTACGAGCATTATTTTCGAATGATGAAGTAGATACTGATGTTGTTTCTTGAAGGACATTTTTTTCATTCCTTATGGCTGTGATTATTTTTTGTGATGTTGTTGGTCCAGTTGGAGATACGGTTTCACTGACGCTGCAGAAGAATGGCCTGTTATCCTTATCATCTGTTCCTCGCCAAACCCTGCTTTGGCTAATTGGCTGACAGCAGTTGCTCGATGCGAGTGGTTGGTTATCTTCGACTTGGTTGTGTTGATGCCAATGAGTTCTGCCGATTCTTTTGTCCATTTAGCTATCGTATTGGGACCGACTGGGGAGTTTTTGAACCATGAACCATATTTCCAATTCTTATGTGGAGTAAGGAATAGTCTTTCAGTGGTTATGTTTGCAGTTCTTTTGGATACAAGTAGCTTATATAACCTCACCGGGCAAATATCTTCTTCAATATTGGAAGTCAGCCATTTCGTTTCCGCACATTTTTGGGCACCACCTTGTCTTGTTTTAGAAAATATCGGATTGTAGGCAATCCGGCCCGTGGGATTACCATCGTTTTAAATTTCGAATTGGAAATGCGAAATTAGGCATGATGAACCCTCTCCTCCGCGCCAAGCAAGCTCCAATGCAGCAATAAAATAAAATTTTCTGTTCAAACCGTCTGGATTATCTTCTTTGCATAAGTTGACCATCTTTTTGTGTTGCTCCAAAGACAGCGCCTTGGCACTAACTTTTCTTTTCTCGGAGTCCACTTGCAAAATACGCCTCTTGGCATTTCGTGCATCCCGCGCCGTTTTAAAAGCCACGTCTGTGAATGGATCGAACCTAACGCCCCATTCGGAATAGAATTTTTCCTGCAGCTGTTTGGCAGTATTATTCCACAAGGTTTTTACGACACTTTCGTTGTAGTCAGATCCATCTCTTTTCTTCATATTGAAAGCCCAGTCTAGCATAATATTATTGAGCTCTGACAAACTTGTTTTTTCATTTACAAGGTATTCCCGGGTAGCACAGAATTCTTCAAATTGTTTCCAAATGTAGGATCTTGACTTCACTGTATTAAGCGGCACACTTTTCTTCACACTTTCCTCAATTGAAGTAATATTACAATTCCCAAAACGTTTCATTTTTATCTACTTTATGGTAAAATACGAAAATAAACTGACACAACTGCCAAATGTGCTGTTGAAGTTATCGCTAACAACTGCTTGTTTATCGTAACCATGACGACCGCTACTTCCACCAACGGCCAAAGCTATCCGGACGTATTAATATTCCTATGCGAATTCGGCATTTGATAAAAACAAATTTCTAAAAGTGAAAACACTGTGAGGTTGAGTGTTGTCAGATACAGTTTGTTTCTATTGGTCCGTTTTCAAAAATTGAGCGATTTCATTGAACGATGTAGTATAGTGTTGAATGATCCATGTAATTTTCTCCAAAATGTTTGTCGCAATCTTTAGTTTATTAATTATGGACTTCTCTACGTAACCTTAAGCAACCGTATCAGACTTCCTTCCTCCATGCTGAATGCTCCAGAATTCGCAAGCAGAGTAGTCGATGACCGCCCAAAACAGTGATCAGTTTACAGAGAAGGATTTGGCAATTTTAAAAACTGGGCGAAATTTTCAGCAAATTCCCAAATATGTTAATACCTACAGGTGGCACTTCACATCTTCCATTCAAATATTTGACAAATAATCTGACATGCTCAACATTTGACAGCCTCAAATTAACGTATTCTTCAACCATTTCGATGCAATTTATAGCGTCAAAAGCTCCAGGGGTTGTAGCAAATTCCCGACATACTTTCGTCTTCGAGTTGTTAATGGTTACTTCAACAAATTCTTCCTGAAACACTTCATTTTCTAGAAAAGTTAATTCACCTTTTCGGCAAGCTCCAGCAACTCCAACGATCAATGCTAACTTTATTGATTAAACTTGGCTCATCGAAAGTTTCTTTCAGAAAATAGGAGATGTGTTTTTCACTATAAACTTTCAACTCTTAAGGCTGGTAACCTTCAGAATGCCGTTTTAAAAAACCACTAGATTCCTATACTTCTTGATGTCAAAATTTCTCTTCCAGCACAATTCTGTTCTTAACATCGAATATAGGTTCCACAAGGTCGAATTATTCGTTCCCTATTTTATTCAAAATATTTCCCGAAGATATACTCATTTTATTGCTCGAACTTGCTGTTATATGTTCAATCAAATATTTCTTCCACCATACGTCCTTTAGTTTTCATACAATTGTCAACATATCTCTTCGCAACAAAGCTAGATTTCAAACTTCCGTGTCTTTTCAATTTCAAAATATCAGCGACACTGTCCATATTTTTCAAAAAATTTCTTGTTTTTTAGATTCTGAGGTCGGAACTTATTTTTCCTTAAAATTTGAACAAGATTCGTATTTTCAAGGTCCCAAATGTTACTTGCAAATTACCGTAAAACAGTTGTTTTTAAAGGTAGAATATCAACACAAAAATGGCTTCCTTCATCTGTATTTAACAATTTCAACCGAGTGAAATGTTCTGATTTTCTGCATGCTATTCCAGTAATCATTGCCATCTTCCATAATTTGGGTTATCGTATATATTGTCGAGAGTTTTAGTTCGAAATCCACCACGTAATCAGCTAAAATAGGAGACAGTGGTGAATCCATGACCAATTCGAATTCTTGTTGATGAGACATGTCTTCCAATTGGAATTACGTTGTTTCGATACGAACAGAAAGGTTCCCACTACTGAATTTACGCTAAGAGTAGTTGTTTCAAGATGACATAAATCCAACAAAAGTTACTCGCGCACGAAGTACTTCCAAGCAAATGGTCGCCTGTTTTTTCGGAAAAACTAGACATGTCGCAAGCGTACCTCTAAAAAAACGCAGAACAGTTAATTCTGAGTGGTACACAACCATTTGTTTGCCAGTTGTATTCCAAGAAATCAGGAAAACCAACCGCCGAAGACGGATCATCTTTCACAACGTCAATACGAGCTCTCACATATCGGCTCAAACAACTCTCGTTTTGAGCACTGAAAATATCGACTTAATGATCTATAGTCCTGACTTAGCACCGAATGACTTCTTTTTATTGCGGTAGGTAAAAATTAAAACCTGAAGAAGCGGTTGATGCGTTCAGAATGCATGTTTTGAAGATACCTCGATCAGAGTGGCAAAAGAGCTTCGACAATTGGTTCAAACGCATGCAAAAGTTTATAGATCTTAATTGTGAATATTTCGAAAAACAATAAAGCGATTTTCGATGATGAATATTTATTTTTGTTCTGTAATCCCGAATTATAAAAGGCAACCCTCGTATATAAATTTTCGAACAAAAAGCTCTCGACTAATATGTACTAAATCCAAATTATAGCAGATATGCAGATGATGATTTCATCATATGTCAACATGGTATGAACATCAGATGGATTCTTTTAACATCTAAACAATCAAGAAGAACGTCCATTTTCAAATGAACTTGTTCATTAACAGAATGTAATCCCAGTATGTATAAAAAAACAACAAAAACAGGTCAATATCTACATTTCATTTTCAACCATCAACACTAAATTGGAAGTGGCGAAATTTTTTTATTATAGAGCAACCCAACAAGATAAAAATGAGGAAAAGATTACACTGGTCAACAGTGGTTTTGGTGCTGAAAATTTTGGAGGTGATTTCATATCAATTTGATGCCCTGAATTCAAATATGCTGTTAATTTTTGCCTGTCAGCTCGATTTTTTAAGATATCAACATTTTTGTGAATTATACATTACACTATTTTAAAAGAAAAACCATGGTTTAAAGAAATAAATTAAAAAGGAATTTTTATTATATTACACAGATATTGTTCATTATATACTATAGAAAACAGAAAAAGTCATCATTTAAACCAATTTCTCACTAAACATTTCGGAAACTTCTTTTGCGTGACATTCTTGAATGTATTTTAGAACAATCCCGTTTTAAAGACCAGCAGTAATCTGCCATCATGTGAGTATCCCATCTTCCTTGATAGCGATCCTCCATACATTTGATATCTTGGTGAAATCTTTCACCTTGCTCCTCACTAATGTCGCCTAAATTATCAGGAAAACGGTCTAAGTGGCTGTGTAAATAATGCACCTTAATGCTCATGTTACACCCAAGTGATCTGAAATTATTCAGCATCTCATTGACTAATTCAACATAGTTTTCAGCTTTGTGTTAACCCAGAAAATTTTGGACAACTGAAACAAATGAATTCCAGGCATTTTGTTCAATCTCAATCATTGAATTTATGAAGTCAGGGTCTTATTTGTGGGCCATCAAATATTCCTGCTTTAATTTTTTCCTTACTCAGCTGAGGCATTTTTTCCCCTATATATGCAAAGCATGATCCATTCTTATCAAGAGCCTTTACAAACTGCTTCATTAGACCCAGCTTGATATGCAGGGGTGGAAACATGATTTTCTCTCGCGGAACTAAAGGATCATTGATGATATTCTTTCCCTCAACATCCATGTTTTCTCTTCTAGGCCATTCTTTTCTAACCCAGTGTTGCGTTTTATCTCTGCTATCCCAGAGGCACAAGAAACAAGGATACTTGGTGTTGCCACTTGGCTGTCCAAGGAGAAAGTTTACCATTTTTAAGTTTACACAAATCACCCATTGGTGTTCATGATACTTTATTTTTTCCAAAACGAAAGCTATGTTGTCATATTGCTCTTTCATTTTCGTTGAGTGAGCAATTGGTATTGAGCCATATTCCCATTATGTAGAAGAACACATTTCAAACTTCACTTTGAGCTGTCAATAAATAGGCGCCAATCATCCGGAAAATATTCAGGAAGACCCATTTTTACCAGGAGTTCTCTAATAGCATGGCAAAATACAAGATTTTGTTCTTCAGAGAAAAAAGGTAGCAGATCTTTCTTCCTTGTGCGATAAAATGTAATTTTCGTTCCTGGTTCAAGTAAATTTTTTTCCTTCAACCTGGAAGCTAGTAATTCAGAAGCTTTTTTCGACAGGTTGAGATCTCTAGTGAAGTCATTTAACTCATCTTGGTTGAAACATTGGGGAATTGATGACATCGTTTCAAAATCACTGTCACCTTCAGTATTGTCAGAATTCTGATCAGAGAGACATGTGTCCTCACAGAGTTCTGGTAGCTGCTGAAAAGTTGGAATTGGCACTTCTTCTGAGTGAGGTATAGGGCGTCTTGCAGAGACTAAATCTGCATAAGTCCACTTGTTACGGTTATTTCTATTGATTCCAGTAATATTTACTAGGAAGAAATAACAGGCATCGAAGTGATTTTTTGGTTCTCTCCAAACCATTGGTACTCCGAATTTCAGACTTTTCCTTTTCTAGGTAGTCCACTGTCGTAAATGCTCTGTACAAGTTTTACAGACAATATGTGGTGCCCAGGTTTTATCCTGATCACCAAGCTCAACACCAAAATATCCAAGATAAGCTCTCTTCACAAAGTAACTAATAGTTTTTCTGTTTTCCAAGAACGTGTATTCTCCGCATATGTAGCAAAAAATATCAGGATGATGTACACAGCTTCTTCTACTTGAACTCATTTCTATTCAACAACACAAATACAACAATTCACATTAACAATCTACTTTTTAGATTTACTTTTCAACAACTCGTTACTAAAGAAAAATTTTATATGACGCTGAGTTCTATCTATCTGCACCGAGGGAATTCACAAACTAACCTCAAATCTCAACTGCAGTTGAAGTTCACTTCAGACTGGACAGCTCCATATATCGGATTTCTATGGAACTAACTGGATGACACTAAATAGGATTAAATCCCACTTGTTAACAGTTTGTCAACCAATCAGTTATATATCTCATATTGTTATTCTTCTATTTGTAATAAATGAATTAAAATAATAATTATAATAAATATTATTATTTTAAATTCAATTTGTTACAAATGAAGACTGACAAGAAGGAAAATATACAAGAATCTATCTCTTGTATAAATTTTACAACACTCATACTTGAAAGTATTAAATAGGGAAAAGCATTGATAGATAAGTGAATTTATCTAAAAAACTAGAACTGATACAGAAAAACTGCTATCATATTTAGATTCAGCAATAAAAATATAGTTAAAATCAGCTCAAAAATTCTAGGCACCAAAAAAAATTTTTTTTTTGTAGGCCTGTGTTATCACAAAAACACTCAGGAGTAATGGCTATCCCAGAAAGATATTGGAAAGAGCAAAAAAATAAAGCAAATTCAGCCTGAACCCCAATATGGTACAACAAAAGCAGATATGCCACAGATCACTCCTTAGGGGAAAAGTATATCAGGAAAAATGAGCAGAATTGGAAATAAATACTATATAACAACCGTATTTGAAGCACAAGATAGTATCAGGTCCAACCTAATAAAAGTTAAACCTTAATGTCAGTGGGTTTCCAAGTGGTTGACGAGAATTTTTTATGATGGAACTCCTGTAGAAGTATTATGTGGGCAATAACCATAATTGTTTTTTTTTTTTTCAACGTTTCGACAGACATTTTCTGTCGTTTTCAAGGCAAAAAATTAGCCTTCGAAATAGCTTACATTATAAGAACATTTTTCAATTTTTAATTGCTTTATTTCACACGTATTAATAAAAATTGAAAAATTGTCTGATATTTCACTTTTTTTAAAAGCTGATTTATTGCCTTGAAAACAACAGAAAATTTCTGTCGGAACGTTGGTAACAAGAACAATAAAATGATGATTATTGCCCAAATAATAATTATACAGCTTTCTCAATTGTTACACACCGATAGATCGAAGTTCGTCTAACATGCTGTGAATGCAAATCATCAGATGAAATGCAGTGGTACATAGTCAATATAAAAACGAGAGAAACCTACAAGAAAAAAAATCAAGAAAGCAACATTTATGAAAATTGCTTTTGATCCCATGAGTGCTCCATTAATTGAGATGCCGAAAGTTCGGAAGCCAATTGATCGAAGTAACTGGAAGAATTCTTCAAACCACAGATAAATACAAGTTTGAACTTGTCACGATGTTCTGTCAATGTTGAAAATCAAGTTTTCAAATATTTTCCCCTTTTAAAGCTTTGAAAATGATATAAGATATTTATCGAAAAGTTGACAGCAGGAACAATAAAAGATGGTAAATGAAGCCCAAATAATAATTTTGCAAAAGAACTGTACAAAACAACTGTTTCCTATAACCGTTATGATTCGTTTCCGTAGCTACGAGCACTGATATCAAGAATCCAAGAAATAACGAAAAATTTTCGGACACAATTATTCAAATTCACGTATGGGATATGCAGAGACTGTTGTGTGTTTTGTGATAAAGGAAGGTTTAGTTCAATATCGTGGTTATAATCGTTAATAAGGGTCGTTATCACAAGCAAACAGCAGATGTACGCCATGTTTACACTGGCCGATAAGGGACCCGCTTAGAATAGGTGGTTCGATCCACGAATCCTTCCCACCTGGGTTTACATTCACATGGAATAAAATAACTTTCCTGATCGAAATTCTTCATTTGTTGTGGTAGATAATGGCACCAGCAGATCAAGCAATAAAACGGTTTCAGAGTGAAAATAGAATATTTGACTATACTAGTGAAAACAAAATTGAAAAGCAAAGACGTGAGGAGGAGATTAAGCGCGCTTGTTCTAGACTCTTTTTCCGTACTCTGGACCAACCACCTAAATCTCAAATTACTCACAGTTTTCCTTGAGCTCCTTACCTAAAAAACAATCAAATGTATCAACTCCATCGAAAACCATTTAGAATACCTTTTCACTAAGCTTGTTCTTTGAAATATCTCATATATTAGACCAAATAACAAATGGCTTGATTTGAAAATAACCAAACTAACAACTTTCCTTCAGTTTCATTTCAGCCAGGTTCTACTTGAAACTGTACTACTTGAAAATATAATCAATTGAATGCGTATGGCAACATAATCAGGAAAATGTATCTATTGGTAAACAAGGTCTTCCTTCAACATCATACCAGAATTTCGAACGAGCAAACACTTGTCCTTTGGCAAAGAATTATAACTTTATTTGTAATATCAGAAGATTCGATCTAAATTTATAAAGACAAATTTTTAACAAAAAAAAATAGTTGCTTCAGAACTGCAAGGACAAAAAGTATTTGGATTTTGATTAAAAAGTCGCCGCTTCTGATCGACATTCTTAAAAGACATGCTCTCCTAATAGATTTTATTAATTACTCATTTATTTTTAGAATATCCAGTATAAATATTGATTGAAACAAGTATTTTGCCACCTGAAGATAGTTTGAAAACTCAAGTTCGTCGTCAGATTAAAGAAGGAAGTAAAAATTAGACAAAATACTTGTTTCATACAATATTCACATTCACCTGTATTCTGTACCTACGATCGGAATAGGAAAAAAATTTCTAAGACATGAAATTTTTTTCTTGCCAACAAGTTAAATTATATAATAGGTAGATACAGGGTGAGTCGTTGACCACTGCGTTAATTTTAACCATAGATTCTTGACGTCAAAAGAAACATTTTCTTCCTATAACATTTTTCCAAATTTGGTCCGTTCAAAAGATATAGGGTGTATAAATTTCATAAAAAAATGCATTTTCACCTGAAATATTCAAACGACAATATCAATTGAAATGATCTCTTGTAGAAGGTTTTTGATTGCAGTCATGCATATTTTGGCATCAATAGATTGATTTTATTTCTTGTGGGTTTCTCACTACTACTGTACAGATTGGTCAAATTGCATGAAAAACAAATATCACTTGAACTAAAGGTTCGTATTAGTACTTCCTAGAATCATTAGTCTTTTTTACAGATAAAATCATTCTTCATCTTTTTTCTAAATTGCACCATTTGTGAGATATTTGAAGTTGAATGGAATTAAATCGATGTAATCGTCCGATGAAACATGAGTTATTAGAGGGAAAATAATGTTTTTAAACAATTCAGATTCAATAGTGGATGCTGTGGAAGCTAATTTTCCTTCAAACTAAACTGGACTACAGAGGGGTATTTGCCCAAAGTGAAAACTTAAAATGCTTATAACTTTTTAACGCAGCTGAATATGGAAAAGCGGTATGGGAAAAAGTGTTTCTTTTGATCTCAAGAACATATGGTTAAAATTAACGCAACGGTCAAAGAATCACCCTGTAGGTATATTCAAATCCGAATTACACAAAAACAATTATTTGACGCTCTAACACACAACTAAATCGTTCGGTTATAATAAAATATGTTTTGCTAGAACATAAATTATTCTTTTCAAAGAAAAAAAGTTTAACTATTATAGATGCGACAAATACAAACCGAAGTATAGGCCAGTAAAGCCATTTGTCGAGAAAATAATAGATTTCTTTTTTTCCAATCAATTATTTGACCGTTAATTAACCATTTCCAATTTTTCACCAATTCAAACTGAACTTTTTGACATTTCTCTTTTCCGACGTTACAAAAAATTCGTATTTTTAAACGAATAATTTTGGGTTTTTTCTTCGAGTTCGGCGCGAATAGGGGTTGCAAGGAGATGAGAAATTTCCTGTAGTTCCATATTCTACCGCCGCCTCAAAGTTTCAATAAGCAACTGGAATAGGAGAGGGGTTGAATAATTCCTCATTTGACAGGTATTGATAGCCTCCTTACAATAACGTAAGAACAACGTAAATTTATAATTCGTTTCCGCCAAAAATAAATTTTTTAGGTCAAATGATCCATCTCGTACATTTTGAATGCATTAGCGATTAGAGAAAATCCCCAAAACTCGTCGAATGATTTTGTTTGGGGGACATGTTTTTATATATATTTAAAACTTCTTCATGCTTTCTCGAAATTTAATATAGTTTTCAGGTTGATAGAATTTTTCTTTGATGTATAACAATGTTCAATATTCAAAGATACTTATTTTGATATATCGATATAGAAAAAGAAATCCAACGGTGACGAATCCGGTAAACGAGCCGGTCATCTTATGGGCCCTTGGTTTCCTATCAATTTATTGCCGAAGTTCATCATGTATATTATACTTTTTTGATCTTTTCTTTATTTCATTCAAATTAATTTTGAGTCGTCTAAATATCTGACTTATGCGGTTGAATTCTTTCTGTGTCTTCTTCATCATGTATATTATACTTTTTGATCTTTTCTTCATTTCATTCAAAAATATTTAAATAATCTTGTGATGCTTTCTTAAATAATCTTGTGATGCTTCTTCTTTATTGTAATTGCACCTGAAGTAACATTCAAGCATAATTTTAGGTCATAGCTTCGTAATTAAAAATGGTGCAAAAAGGTGTTGCACGCCACTGGATTCTACGTGAAAAAGTGCCTGTATAATGTTTTAATTTCAGAGCACGACCATCAGTATTAGCGGAGAAATAATTTTTTTTGCCGATATCGCCATTTTTCCAATTCTTGCTTATAACTCGAAAACAAAAGTAGGTAGCAAAAATGAATACTTCTCTTGTTAGTTTTTCAGAAAATGAGAATGGGGTATCAGGTTTTGTCTATCTCCTCTGGTTTGAAAGTTGTAGTACTAAGGCATGGAAATATCTCCACCCAGTACATACAACACAATTACTCAAAACTTCTGAAATTAGATTATAAATCTCAATAAATACAATACAAAAAAAAATAAGTTCTCAAACATTTAAGAAAGCATGAAAACTTTGAGTGAAAGTAACTTGTTCAAGTAGCTAATAAGTAATCCAATGATGTTGCTTTTTTTATAATTAAAATAGTCAATTCAAGATTCTTTATATATTATCTAATATTTTGAAAATGTTTCATTTTCTTATCAAGTACCAATCTCAGACTAGATGTTACAATGGACATATACAGGGTCTTGTAATAGTGGTAATTCCTTCATAGCTGCAGACCTAATCAACATAGAAATTTTCTTTCAGCGACTGTCTCCTCTAATTTTCATTTTAACCTCTCACAAAAGTATTCTTCAATGTACAGGTTCTTCCAAAAAACAGATATTTAACAATGAAGTGATTTTCATATCGATATCCCAGCATACTATAATTACATTCTTTCAGTGATCTATATTACCTCTATTCACAATAAAAATTTCAGAGATATTCTTCGTACAGTACAGATCTTATTCAGAAAAGGGGCGAAAAAGTTCATAATACAAAAGTCTCCAATGGATAATGGGAAGCAAACGTAATAGAAATTCCTATTGCTGATTTGAAGTTTTCAACTAAAAATAAAGAACCTGGCATATTGTATAGAAATTCAAATTGTTACTTCTTGATTTTTTTAAATGTAACACCTTGTATGGCTTTACCGAGGATAGATAAAATTTAATGTTTCACATTTTGTGAGAACTAATCATCTGATTTCACGACCACATTCACCAAGACACCTACGAAGGAAATTATTGAGTAATGTTCATTCCAGCATCGAACATTTTCTGATTGATTAATAGTATTTATATAGAATATCTTTCAGTCTTCTTCACTATAACATTTTTTTCATGTGATCCTGAAAAACATGATAAATATAGAAATAATTGAAAATCGTGTTACCCCTATTTTTAATTTAAATCAGACTAGATTTGGACTACGGAATTCGAAATTTTAAAATATTTATTATATATATATTTTTTAGTCTTTAGGCGGATTCATTTATAACTGTCAATGTAATTTTCATAATAGAATAAAGCAAAGAAATATCTGTTTGGAAATATTAGTATGTTCCTATTGGACTTGGATACCCAGTTTGATAAAAACAAGTATCTCTTCTCCATTCTTTTTTATTCAAAGAAACCTATACGAACGCAGAATCATCAAGTCTCTTGAAAGAGAGGTGTAATAATAATCAATGAAAAGCTTCACCTGAACCATGCACACATATTTAAAATTTGACATGGATTAAATCTATTGAACATGTATGAAAATTAAGAAATGTGACAATGATTAATTTTGGTCCCTAACAATCATGAGTACAGTTTTTGACAACATTTTGTGCATCGAGAGGTAAGATGAATTTTCAGTATCCTGAATAAACATACACTCACCTCATTATCGCACTCTGTTTTGTTTTCTATAGAATCCGATTCACTGCGATTTTCTACAAAATAAATGCTAAGTTAGTCGCAACGACTTTACCCTGAATGTAATCATACATAATTGGAGAAAAAGGGATGTTACTTCAAAAAGAAACGGAACACCTCCTATATTACCTAAAACATCTTCTGCTAGAACAGTATTCGCAAAATTCGATATTTGTCCCTTGAGTGTGCTTAAACTATCGTTGAAATTCAACCAAGACATTATAAATATATTTAAAAATTCAAACTACTGATCGTTCGGAAATTAAGGTCCAGATTTCGATGTTTATATTTTGCATTTTGTAACCCCTGACGTTGACGTTACTGACAGCATGACGTCGACATCGTGTCAAAAAAGTATCTTCTTCTCTATCGTTTGGCGTACAAAAGAACAAACTGAAATGCACTATTTAATACTAATTACTAACTAATCTAAATGACTAGATAACCTCTCAGGATTAAATATTTCTCAAAAACGAGTAACTCTTGAAGTAAAAGTGACATTGATAATTAGTGGCAGGTCTCGCAACTGGCAACCCAACATACACAGTAATGTTTCGGTGTCAGGCAGTGCATAGATCAAAGTTACATAGGTAGGAAACGATATTTTGCAACAGCGTTCACCCAGAGATATATATCTATATCTCTGCGTTCACCACAGCCTGGTAAGAAGTAAAATAAGGTCGAGAGCGGGACAATCAAAATAACTGAATTTTGAATGAGAGTTGGCTATATGTTGTTTGTAGTCGCTTTCCAGTCAGGTGCTTGTGACCCCGGGACTTGAACTGCTAGTGGTTTACTGGGGCTAGAGTAGATCTTAACGCAGGAGGAGCGCTCCCGGGGCGTCTGTCTTACTTGGGGACTGGAAAGCAGCTTATTTCAGTCGCTTTCCAGTCGGGTGCTTGAAACCCCACGGCTTGAACTTCTGGTACTTCTAGCCCTATTTATGAAGATAAACATGTTAACAGGAGGGGGCTAGAGTAGATCGGAACCGTGCCAGGAGCGCTCCTGAGGCGCGTTATTTGGTGACTGAAAAGTAGCTACTGTATCGAAAATGTTCTGATTTTCTCAATTATATTCGGAACAATGTAATCAATAATTTTAACGCTTGTAGTTCTTCATTAAACGTACACAAATAACTTTATTAAAAATAGGGTGGCTCTAAGCAGTCATTGGTTTACTCTAGCGTCATCTGCTGGCTAAATCTTCAAATAAAAAAAAAATTTCCAATCTGTAATTATTTATCTATGAGGCAGTGTTACCAAGACTTGGTTACAGAAATTTGGAAAAGTCTTCTGATTTATTCTACCTAGATTAAAATCGAAATGTATTCCTATAAACCTTATAACAGTGTATAAAGAATATTCTTTGTACAATACTTATAATTTGATGGCGTTCGGGCTGCCCTCCAGCACTTATTTATCATACTTTTACAATGGTGTTTATCTTTAGTTTTTCATTAATACATAAGCAGGATTTTGTCGTGAACGGGTGATGGAAAGCATTTAAGAATTCACATTTTTTCATGAACGCACACAAAATATAATTCAGAATCGTCACTACTATCAATGTAAAATAAGATTCCCAATGAGTAACCCTCGGCGGTCTAAAAAAAAAACTCGAAAATCAGCCAGAGTCAATCAAAAACCTCCGTGATTCCGAAAATGCCGCCGCTAGGCAACACCGATACAGAATGACCTACTACAAACGCCGATCTCATTTTTGAGGGAGTAAATAAATATATATTGAGAATATTTTGTCGTGAATTATGTAGGGGGTTAAAAAGCACAATTTCTATCTCATATAGGATGTTAAAACGTATCACAAAGATGAAGACATAGATTATGTACAAATTGGCACCACAGTGAAACTAAGCATACAGGCAATAGATGGCGCTGCAAGAAATACAATACTTGAACATTCCAACCGTGTTCATATATAAACGAGAAAATATAACCTTTTGGGGTCATTTATTATTCTGTAGTCTCTTTACATCTCTACTTAAATCCTTTATTACGAGGATGGAAGACGTACTAATTGATTTGATGACATGTTGGCTTTACTCATAAAAACTAACCAGTTTAAATCAACAATCTGGATTAGTCTATTCCTTCTATCAGTTTGGAGGGTAGAGCCAGGTTTACGTGAATCTATGTGCGATGGCTTTTCTAATTGGTTCTCATCATTGGCGCCAATGAGAGGCTCCACGTGATATCGTGCTATCGATCAAACGGATTTATGTACCCTCGACTCAGCACGGATATACTTTTCCGAACCAGTGTGACGACAGCAGGCCGGGCCAGCAGGCTGAGTTCCCATATCGACCAGTGGCGTTGGTGGTGAATGACACGCAGTGCTCTGACGTTGAATAATATTAATTGACTGCGTTTACGTTCAATAACAAGAAATCAAGTCTTATTTATTTTTATTTTAAAATACTTCAGATGTTCAAATCAGGTTTAAGGAATACTCAGAACCTTTTTGATGACTTCAAAATCTTTACTTTTTTTGCAGGCTACCGAAAATGGTTTCAGATTATTTATATCGAATCGTATTTGACAAGATTCATGGAAAGAAATTACTTTATCATTTTAATAGCGAAACAATCTGCTCAACATAAAAATAGTTCATTATGTTTTTTCGATAATTTTGCATGTTGCGGCCAATCTGAAAAAATGAAATATACTTTCTGACAGTCTCTAGCTATACGTTCCACATAAAATAATTACTACGCTTTGATAGGAGAAATTCCGCACTGCCCAACATGAAAAAGTTCAAGATTTTTTTTCGATACTTTGGCAAATTGCAGCCAATCTGAAAAAATGAAAATACTTTTTGGAAGTCTCTAGCTATACGTTCCACATGAATTAATTACTACGCTTTGATAGGGAGAAATTCTACATTGCCCAACATGAAAAAGGTTCAAGATTTTTTTCGTTATTTTCGCAAGTTGCGGCCAATCTGAAAAAATGAAAAATACTTTCTGACAGTCTCTAGCTATACGTTCCACATAAAATAATTACTACGCTTTGATAGGAGAAATTCCACACTGCCCAACATGAAAAAGTTCAAGATTTTTTCGATACTTTGGCAAACTGCAGCCAATCTTAAAAAATGAAAAATACTTTTTGGAAGTCTCTAGCTATACGTTCCACATGAATTAATTACTACGCTTTGATAGGGAGAAATTCTACATTGCCCAACATGAAAAAGTTCAAGATTTTTTCGTTAATTTCGCAAGTTGCGGCCAATCTGAAAAATGAAAAATACTTTCTGACCGTCTCCAGCTATACGTTCAACATGAAATAATTACTACGCTTTGATATGGAAGAATTCTACACTACCCAAAATTAAAAAGTTCAAGATTTTTTCGTTAATTTCGCAAGTTGCGGCCGATCTGAAAAAATGAAAAATACTTTTTGAAGCCTCTAGCTATACGTTCCACATGAATTAATTACTACGCTTTGATAGGAGAAATTCTACATTGCCCAACATGAAAAAGTTCAAGATTTTTTTCGTTAATTTCGCAAGTTGCGGCCAATCTGAAAAAATGAAAAATACTTTTGGAAGTCTCTAGCTATACGTTCCACATGAAATAATTACTACGCTTTGATAGGAGAAATTCCACACTGCCCAACATGAAAAAGTTCAAGATTTTTTCGATACTTTGGCAAACTGCAGCCAATCTGAAAAAATGAAAAATACTTTTTGAAGTCTCTAGCTATACGTTCCACATGAATTAATTACTACGCTTTGATAGGGAGAAATTCTACATTGCCCAACATGAAAAAGTTCAAGATTTTTTCGTTAATTTCGCAAGTTGCGGCCAATCTGAAAAAATGAAAAATACTTTCTGACAGTCTCCAGCTATACGTTCCACATGAAATAATTACTACGCTTTGATATGGAAGAATTCTACACTACCCAAAATTAAAAAGTTCAAGATTTTTTCGTTAATTTCGCAAGTTGCGGCCGATCTGAAAAAATGAAAAATACTTTTTGGAAGTCTCTAGCTATACGTTCCACATGAATTAATTACTACGCTTTGATAGGAGAAATTCTACATTGCCCAACATGAAAAAGTTCAAGATTTTTTTCGTTAATTTCGCAAGTTGCAGCCAATCCGAAAAAATGAAAAATACTTTTGAAGTCTCTAGCTATACGTTCCACATGAAATAATTACTACGCTTTGATAGGAGAAATTCCACACTGCCCAACATGAAAAAGTTCAAGATTTTTTCGATACTTTGGCAAACTGCAGCCAATCTGAAAAAATGAAAAATACTTTTTGGAAGTCTCTAGCTATACGTTCCACATGAACTAATTACTACGCTTTGATAGGAGAAATTCTACATTGCCCAACATGAAAAAGTTCAAGATTTTTTCGTTAATTTCGCAAGTTGCAGCCAATCTGAAAAAATGAAAAATACTTTCTGACAGTCTCAGCTATACGTTCCACATGAATTAATTACTACGCTTTGATATGGAAGAATTCTACACTACCCAAAATTAAAAGTTCAAGATTTTTTCGTTAATTTCGCAAGTTGCAGCCAATCTGAAAAAATGAAAAATACTTTCTGACAGTCTCCAGCTATACGTTCCACATGAAATAATTACTACGCTTTGATATGGAAGAATTCTACACTACCCAAAATTAAAAAAGTTCAAGATTTTTTCGTTAATTTCGCAAGTTGCGGCCAATCTGAAAAATGTAAAATACTTTCTGACAGTCTCCAGCTATACGTTCCACATGAAATAATTACTACGCTTCGATAGAGAAAAATTCTACACTACCCAACATGAAAAAATTTCAAGAATTTTTTCGATCCTTGGGCAAATTGCAGCCAATCTGAAAAAATGAAAAATACTTTCTGACAGTCTCTAGCTATACGTTCCACATGAAATAATTACTACGCTTTGATATGGAAGAATTCTACACTACCCAAAATTAAAAAAAGTTCAAGATTTTTTCGTTAATTTCGCAAGTTGCGGTCAATCCGAAAAAATGAAAAATACTTTCTGACAGTCTCAGCTATACGTTCCACATAAAATAATTACTACGCTTTGATAGGAGAAATTCTACACTGCCCAACATGAAAAAAGTTCAAGATTTTTTCCATAATTTTGCAAGTTGCGGCCGTTCTGAAAAAATGAAAAATACTTTCTGACAGTCTCCAGCTATACGTTCCACATGAAATAATTACTACGCTTTGATAGGGAAGAATTCTACACTACCCAACATGAAAAAGTTCAAGATTTTTTCTTCCCCATCAAAGCGTAGTAATTATTTCATGTGGATTGTATAGCTAGAGACTGTCAGAAAGTATTTTTCATTTTTCCAGATTGGCCGCAACTTATGAAATTATCGAAAAAATCTTGAAATTTTTTCATGTTGGGCAGTGTAGAATTCTTCCTATCAAAGCGTAGTAATTATTTCATGTGGAACGTATAGCTAGAGACTGTCAGAAAGTATTTTTCATTTTTTCAGAACGACATTGCACCTTGCAAAAGTATCGAAAAAATCTTGAACTTTATTCATGTTGGGCAGTTTAGAATTTTTCCTATCAAAGCGTAGTAATTATTTCATGTGGAACGTATAGCTAGAGACTGTCAGAAAGTATTTTTCATTTTTTCAGAACGACCGCACCTTGCAAAAGTATCGAAAAAATCTTGAACTTTATTCATGTTGGGCAGTTTAGAATTTTTCCTATCAAAGCGTAGTAATTATTTCATGTGGAACGTATAGCTAGAGACTGTCAGAAAGTATTTTTCATTTTTTCAGAACGACCGCACCTTTGCAAAAGTATCGAAAAAAATCTTGAACTTTATTCATGTTGGGCAGTTTAGAATTTTTCCTATCAAAGCGTAGTAATTATTTCATGTGGAACGTATAGCTAGAGACTGTCAGAAAGTATTTTCATTTTTTCAGAACGACCACACTTTGCAAAAGTATCGAAAAAATCTTGAACTTTTTTTCATGTTGAGCAGTGTAAAATTTTTCCTATCAAAGCGTAGTAATTATTTCATGTGGAACGTATAGGTAGAGACTGTCAGAAAGTATTTTTCATTTTTTCAGAACGACCGCACTTTGCAAAAGTATCGAAAAAATCTTGAACTTTTTTCATGTTGAGCAGTGTAAAATTTTTCCTATCAAAGCGTAGTAATTATTTCATGTGGAACGTATAGGTAGAGACTGTCAGAAAGTATTTTTCATTTTTTCAGAACGACCGCACTTTGCAAAAGTATCGAAAAAATCTTGAACTTTTTTCATGTTGAGCAGTGTAAAATTTTTCCCTATCAAAGCGTAGTAATTATTTCATGTGGAACGTATAGCTAGAGACTGTCAGAAAGTATTTTCATTTTTTCAGAACGACCGCACCTTGCAAAAGTATCGAAAAAATCTTGAACTTTATTCATGTTGGGCAGTTTAGAATTTTTCCTATCAAAGCGTAGTAATTATTTCATGTGGAACGTATAGCTAGAGACTGTCAGAAAGTATTTTTCATTTTTTCAGAACGACCGCACCTTGCAAAAGTATCGAAAAAAATCTTGAACTTTTTTCATGTTGAGCAGTGTAAAATTTTTCCTATCAAAGCGTAGTAATTATTTCATGTGGAACGTATAGCTAGAGACTTTCAGAAAGCATTTTTCATTTTTCCAGATTGGCCGCAACTTGCGAAATTATCGAAAAAATCTTGAACTTTTTTATGTTGGGCAGTGTAGAATTCTTTCCTATCAAAGCGTAGTAATTATTTCATGTCGAACGTATAGCTAGAGACTGTCAGAAAGAATTTTCATTTTTCCAGATTGGCCGCAACTTGCGAAATTATCAAAAAAATCTTGAAATTTTTTCATGTTGGGCAGTGTAGAATTCTTCCTATCAAAGCGTAGTAATTATTTCATGTGGAACGTATAGCTAGAGACTGTCAGAAAGTATTTTTCATTTTTTCAGAACGACCGCACCTTGCAAAAGTATCGAAAAAATCTTGAACTTTATTCATGTTGGGCAGTTTAGAAGTTTTCCTATCAAAGCGTAGTAATTATTTCATGTGGAACGTATAGCTAGTGACTTCGAAAGTATTTTTATTTTTTCAGATTGGCTGCAACTTGCGAAATTAACGAAAAAATCTTGAAATTTTTCATGTTGGGCAGTGTAGAATTTTTCCTATCAAAGCGTAGTAATTATTTCATGTGGAACGTATAGCTGGAGACTGTCAGAAAGTATTTTTCTTTTTTCAGAACGGCCGCAACTTGCGAAATTATCGAAAAAATCTTGAAATTTTTTCATGTTGGGCAGTGTAGAATTCTTCTCCATCAAAGCGTAGTAATTATTTCATGTGGAACGTATAGGTAGAGACTGTCAGAAAGTATTTTTCATTTTTTCAGAACGACCGCACCTTGCAAAAATATCGAAAAAATCTTGAACTTTTTCATGTTGAGCAGTGTAAAATTTTTCCTATCAAAGCGTAGTAATTATTTCATGTGGAACGTATAGCTAGAGACTGTCAGAAAGTATTTTCATTTCTTCAGATTGGTCGCAATTGCGAAATTAACGAAAAAATCTTGAACTTTTTCATGTTGACCAGATTGTTTCCCTATGAAAGCGAGTTAGTATTTTCTATCCATGAATCTTGTCACGATTCGATGTAAATAATCTGAAACCATTTTCGATAGGATGCAAAAAAGTAAAGATTTTGAAGTCATCAAAAGGTTTTGAGTATTCCTTAAACCCGATTTGTATTGAAGTATTTTAAGATAAAAATAAGTAAGCTTTGATTTTTTCTTATTGAACGTAAACGCAGTCAACTAATATTCAGCGTCAGAGCGCAGCGTGTCATTGACCACATTCACCACCGACGCCACTGGTCGATATGGTAACTTTGGGATCTCGGCCTGCTGGCCCGGCCTGCTGTCGTCACACTGGTCTTTTCCGAACTCTACCAAAAAGAACAACGTCTTTTTTATGTTCCACCATGCATATTTGTAAGAAAATTCTATGTTTAGTATTTATTCGATTCTCGAGTGAGGTTATAAAGTAAGGTTAAGTTGTGGTTACCGATTAAAATACGTTTGTATTGTAGTGTATATATTTCAGGATTTTTCAATGTAATGATAATGAAATCATAGTGAAATGAGACTTAAAAATATATCTCGTGAAAAAATTTGATTGAATTACCACCAGGTATTTCTAAAACATCGTAAATAATGGAGAAACGTAATACTGAGCTTATAACTGAGAAGCTCATCAAAACAGAGTAATTTCATTTAATTATTAGTAAAATAACAAAATTTTGGTAATTTTGCACTTTAGGGACCCACCGAATTTTTTATATATTTGCAATTTTAGAGTGCTTCAGTAGACCCCCTAAAGCAATAATAAATTGTAATTTTCTGAGAAAATTTGTTTTTGCACAAATTCTTTTTTTTTTCCATGTTCTACTGTTTGAAATGGCATCAAAAAATTTTGACATTGTTTTTTGTTATTACTGAACTTTTCCATACCTAACATAATAAAAAAATAGCAAATCTATAAAATAAAATTTTTTTTCTAACATTAATTTAATTTTTTTTTCTTCAATTTTGGCATTGTTTTTTTTTAAACCAAACTTGAACTAACCTAACCAGACCAGCAATTATGTAAAATATAGGAAGGGTTCCATAATTAATTATTTAGAGTTAGTTATTTGGATGAACTTTCATTTGATGATAAATTTATCGAAAAAATTTGTTATTAACTAATGTTAATTATTTTTTTCTTCAGCCTTGTTCTGCAAATGATTGCAGATGAAAAAGCTAAAAATGGCAAACTCTCTAAAAAAGTCAAGGAAATCTCCAGTGAGTTGAGCACCCTTAAACTTGAGTTAGAAGCAAAAGATTATCTT
Organism: Micraspis discolor; assembly: GCA_030674115.1. NCBI lineage: Eukaryota > Metazoa > Arthropoda > Insecta > Coleoptera > Coccinellidae > Micraspis > Micraspis discolor. The sequence continues at coordinate 15,493,381 of JARTUT010001740.1, forward strand.
TTGTTGCAAGAATCCAAAAAAATGGAGCAACTTGAGGCTGATCATAAAAAGTTGACTATCGATTATAATTCTTTGAAATGTAATTATGAAAGGGAGCTGAGTGAGCTAGCTAATTTACAAGTAAAATATCAATCAATATACAGGGATTTGAATGAAGCTAAAAGCCTAGAGGAAAAAGTAAAATTTGCTAATAAAAAAAGGACTAGGAAAAAGCCCATTTTGAAATTTGAGGATTCCTCTTTGGTTGACCTAGAAAATGGTAGCGATAGTGATAATGATGAGATTTGGGACAATTTAGGATCTAATCTTGAGACCAATCTTTTCAGTGATGAAGTTATGCAAAGGAACGTAAATGTAAGTGATTCCCATTATAGTTTTATGCACAATTTTTAAATATATTTATTGTATATTAGACATCCCTATGTCTTCCTGTAGTTTCAGGCAACAAGATAATGCTTCTTCTAGATGCAGAGAATTAGTAATTTATGAGCATATCTTACCTCTTGTAGATAAAATGAAATGCTCATCACAAAATACTTGCAATTGAAAACTTTTAGTTTATGATTTTCCTGCTGTACTGCTCAAAATACAGAGTTATCATAATACTCTGTGTATTTGAAGTTTCTAACGGAAACAGATTTCTCCAGTTTGTCAAACAGTTTATCTTCCATGACAGAAAAAACATTATATACATTAAAATTACACCTCCAGTTACACCTGACCAGCAGTTTTGATTTTTCAAATCGGACTACCTTTTTCTTACTTGGAATAGGTTTTCTTTAATTTCAGACACGCATAGATTGACCTGGTTAATTTTCCAAATATCTTGGTCGAGTTCGTTATGAGCATCTGAAATATTCATCCGATCAATTTGAAACTTGAAAATTTTTGTAGAAATTGTCAAACTAGAAAGCTTTTTTACTTTTTTTTCCAACATTTATTTCCTATTATACAATCTATACATATAGGTATTAAGTAATTGTGCTGGATATAATAAAAATGAAGACAAAATCTTAAAAAGGAGGAGATTACAGTAAAATGTCCTGCGACATTTCTACTCGATTGCTATTTCAGAGTCTTTTTTAGTAGTCTGATGGTTGGTCCATTGTTATAAAGGTTTTCTATTAATTCATTCAAGTGAGCTCGTAAGTCTTTCTTGGTAGATGGTTGAGGTGGCTTGTATGACTTCTGATATGTTTGGTGGTCTTCATGAATGGTTTAGTTTGTGATATACCATGGAGCATTGGCTATCTACCGAAGGGTTTTGGTCTGAAACCTTTGGTTGGAGTTTCTTAATGATAGTTTTGCACAGCTCCACAGCTGTATACCGTAAGTCCAGACAGGTTTAAGCACCATCTTATAGCAACAGTTTATTCTGGATGGTGAACATTGATTTCTTTCCAAAAAGCCAGTGCATTTTCTGAACTTTCATGTCCAGCTGTTTCCTCTTAGCTTCTATATGTTTTTGCCAAGTGAGTCACTGGGCCTGGTGCAATCCGACATATTTGACATTTTGTCTTGTGGTTATAGAAATGCCGTGCAGTGTTCAGCTGGGACAGGTGTTGATGCGATTGGTGAAGACTTGTGTCTATTTGTTGTGATTTAATGTCATCCTTCAGGTGTTATACCAATTGTTCAGTTTGTCAAGGTGCTCTTGGACTTTTCTAAAGGAGATATCTGGATTGTCATCGAAAGCTAATATTGCGAAATTTGTCGAGTCTCAACATATATGGAGATCATTGCTATCTTGCATATTCTAAAATTTCAACTCATGAGGAGATGTCATCTATCTTCTTCGGTTTTAATTATGTGGTTAACTAGGTATATGGTTGAAAGAAAACTGTAAGCTTGCTTACAGTTTATCAGATATACAGTGCACGTTAAAATCTTGGAACAAATTCATTTTATCAGAAGAAAAATATAAAATCCTAAAACAGGTCAATTTTTGTTTCACTTCACCAAATTTTTATGCATTTTTGAAGAATTTTTGTTGCACCCTGTACCATCCCCATCAACCCCTTTAATATTTTGAATAGGGAAGGTGGATCATGTAGTACTTTTTTGGCAAGGTATTTGTATCTTCTTTACTGGCATGCAGCAATGTTCAAGAACATTTTTTTTTATAAAGTTCAGAGGTTTTCAGTATCTGCACTTTGACATGGTTCATTTACTTTGAGACAATGGTACCTGATGAAAATTGTCACCAAATGAAAGTCGACCATTACAATTTACTTAATGCACAACAAAAATCCTTCAAAATTGCTTAAAAGTGGTAAAAGTGAAACAAATATTCACCTGTTGCAGCATTTTGTTGCCAAATAATTTTCTTCTGAGAAAATGAATTCGTTCCTTAATTGAAACAAAAATTGAACACAATATATGTAGATTGATTTTTTTAGTTCAACGAAAAAGCAAAATTGATGGAATACGAAACCTTTGTACTCCACGTTTATTTTATGTATAATTCAGCCAGGTAGCTACGAATTTGGGACAAATTCAACAATAAATTATCAAACATGCCAAAAATTTCATGAAATCCACTTGAATAAAGTTTTTTTAGCGCATTTTTGCGTGATTTGTGGTTAATTTATTTATATCTAAACTCAACTATCAAACTTGAAATTGCAAATTATAGCATTGAAATTTTAGTGAATAAATCATTTAATCAATTAATTGTTTTCAAAGATATTCTAAGATTATTATGTCCTGTCCTTCAATCACAAAATAATTCCTTCTAATTGTAAAAATCGTAAAAATGAATGTTTAGAAAGTAGAATTTTTTAATCTAAAACTTCAAGAAACCAATAATTCAAAGCATAATTTCTCATTATAATATATTTTTATACCTGATTTTGGTACAATGAACAAAAAACTAAGAACACAGAGGAAAGTTATGATGATTTTTTATTCATGTTGAGAAATATTTATGCCAATGATAAATAAACAATAACACATGGATTGAATTTTTTTGTTGATAATATGTGAACAAAAAACTTTTGATTTGACTGGTTTATACCAATTTGAATTATATCTAATGATGAATTTTTGAATTTTTTTAGTTAAGAGAAGAGGATTCATTGAATGATTCTCTATCGAAATCGGATATACATAATTCTCAAACACCTAAAAATTCTGACGAAAATTTATTGTTGAAACTTAAAAGGGTCCAAGAAGAGAAGTCCAATCTTGAACAACTATTCAAGGAAAAGGAAATTGATTTAAAAAAAAAATTTGAAGAGATGGAAAGAGAATTGAAAAAGACAATTGAAAATCTACAGTTGAATATTGATCAAAAAAATGAGTTACTCGAAAAATATAAGGTCAAAGAAAAATCAATTAATGCCAAATGGGAAGAGAAGCAGGAAATAATGAACACAAAACTAAAAAATCTCGAAAATAAAATTAACGATGAGAAATGTTTGCTAATGAAAAAGTTTGAGGATCAAATTTCCTCCCTAAAATCCGAATGGAAATCTAAAGAAGAAAGTCTCCTGATTGAAATAAGAAATTTGAAATGGGAAAATGAAGATAGAGCCAAAATCAGAAAAAATGTTGAAACCAAAGAATCAAGTGTGAAAAAACAGCATCTAGAGAATGAGATTGAATTAAGAGAAATTATTTCAAATTTGGAAGCACAAATTAATTCTTTGCGAAATGGAGAACAATGTAAGAAGCATACCACTAATAAATTTTCAAATGAAAACAATTTCAGTCACATTGATGAAATCAGAGTCAGCCTCCAAAGTAACAAAAACGAATTTGATGTTGTGGAAAAGAAAGAATATCCTGTAACTTCTCCAAGTTGCAACGATGATGAAGAGGAGTTCGATAATGATGATGAATATAGGGAAATGTTGAAAAATATGAACTACATCTTACTATCTCCAATCCCTGAATCACCTTTCGACCGAGGTAAGTTTTTCAATTTTCTGGAAAAAAATAAGAAACTAATATCTGGGAACCATTAGACATCAACAGACATAATTAAATCTTCAACACAATTTTTTTAGTTTTATAATAGTAGATATGAAAACGTAAATGAAACAGTATTATGTCTGCCAGACAGGTACTACGTATTTAACAAACTAGAGTTAACTTTGTTGGGGTATGCCGATAAAAAAAAATATATATATTTATAAATATATATGGTTTTCTATACATTGTATTTTCCTAATCATTTCAATATTTAAAATTTCATTCAAATGAATTTTCAGCTTTGTTTGTTACTAGCAACATTCCATATACAATACATATCATTGATACTGTCATAGACTGTACCATTGGGCTATTGTTTGAAAACCATTTTCAATTAAATGTGAGTTATATCTTCTTTATATCTTCCTCTTTATATATAAAATTATATAATTATAAATTTATTGCAAATTGACAGTCGTAATTATCTCTTAGCTCCAAGGGACTCTAACAGATGGCCATATCTGTTGACTGGATTGAGTAAATAGTCAGTAGATGGCGCTATGTTAAAATTACAAACGTTTCATTTAAGCTACAATTCAATACCATAACCAACATGCGTTGCTGATTATATTATTAATCATTGTCTTCAAAGGTGATACGAAGTACACCGGGTCATATATCTGTTGACTGGACTGAGTAAATATTCAATAGATGGCACTATGTTAAAAATACTAACGCTTCATATAAGCTACAATTCAATAGCATAGCCACCATTGTCTTTGAAGGTGATACAAATTTCACCGGGTCATGTAGTTGTGTTATATATACATATAAAAATATTTTTTTTCAAAACATCAAATCTTCATCCAAATATTTAACTGAACTAGGAAATTCTATCGAGTGTAGTTATGATTCACTATGATGTAGTAGACTTTTTTCGAAGATTGTTATTCTATTGATTTTCTAAAACAATTTTGAATAGTTTGCAGATCATTCAATTATATTTTGACGTCTATTATTATATTTGAAATAATTTACACTATATCTTTTCAGTTCATAGCCAAAGAGTTATTCTGATATATAAGCTATGATATTGTGAAGCTGCTTAGTATAGTTTCACTAGTTTTACATGACAGATTAGCATACATTTAAACAGACTTTCACGTAAAGATTTATCCGCATAAAAAATACATACTGTTACTTTTTCAATTTATATCAAGGTATTCTTTTACAGATGAAGTATTAGATAATGATAATGCAGGACATATATCACTTGAGCAGGAAATCACTGAATTCACTGAGACAAAAGCACCAGTACAACAAGATGAGATTTGTGAAGATGAATCAATGCCTGTATCACCCAAAGAAAGAGTCATTGAATCGGATAACATCAAGATTTCTGAAAATCAACAATCACAACTACTAGAAGTACCATCAATTTTTGACCAAATTCCACTTTCTGGAGCACTGAAGGCAGATATCACAGGATCCGTTCACCCGACTAATTCTAAGTCTCAAGAATTGGCAAAGTTACTTCCATCCAATGATAAAACTAATTCTGAAGATAATAAAGCCAATCCGTCATCAAAGAAAGAAATGGTTAAACTTTGTGATAATAAATTAGAATTTTCTCAATCTTCCAATGAGAATATCACAGATTACAACACAACAAAAATTTATGAGCATTGCAAATTGGAACAGGCTAAGATGCAAGATAAGGTTATCTCAGGAGATAATCAAGTATCTGAGTTACATAAAAAAGGTAATAGATTTTGTTTAAATTAATGATATTGAAGATGGTCCATTTTTTCCTTGACACTTATTGTTATATTTGAAATAATCTACATTATTTATTTCATATCTAATTTATATCTAATATATTCTTTTACAGATGAAACAATAGTTAATGATAATGCAGGACATATATCACTTGAGCAGGAAATCACTGAATCCAGTGAGATAAATGCACCAGTACATCAAGATGAGATTTGTGAATTTGAATCAATGCCTCAATCGCCCAAAGAGAAAGTCATTGAATCGGATAGTATCAAGATTTCTGAAAATCAACAATCACAACTACTAGAGGTACCATTAATTTTTGATCAAATTCCACTTTCGGGAGGACTGAAGGAAGATATCACAGGATTCGTTCACCCGACTAATTCTAAGTCTCATGAATTGGCAAAGTTACTTCCATCCAATGATGAAACTATTTCTAAAGATAATACAGCTGGTCTGTCATCAAAGAAAGAAATGGTTAAACTTTGTGATGATAACTCAGGATTTTCTCCTTCTTTCAACGAGAATATCACAGATTACAGCACAACAAAAATTTATGAGCATTGCAAATTGGAACAGGCTAAGATGCAAGATAAGGTTATCTCAGGAGATAATCAAGTATCTGAGTTACATAAAAAAGGTAATACAGATTTTGTTTAAATTAATGATGTTGAAGATGGTCCATTTTTTCCTTGACACTTATTGTTATATTTGAAATAATCTACATTATTTATTCCATATCTAATTTATATCTAATATATTCTTTTACAGATGAAACAATAGTTAATGATAATGCAGGACATATATCACTCGAACAGGAAATCACTGAATCCAGTGAAATACAAGCACCAGTACATCAAGATGAGATTTGTGAATTTGAATCAATGCCACAATCACCCAAAGAGAAAGTCATTGAATCGGATAGCATCAAGATTTCTGAAAATCAACAATCACAACTACAAGAGGCACCATTAATTTTTGATCAAATTCCACTTTCGGGAGGACTGAAGGAAGATATCACAGGATTCGTTCACCCGACTAATTCTGAGTCTCATGAATTGGCAAAGTTACTTCCATCCAATGATGAAACTATTTCTAAAGATAATACAGCCAGTCTGTCATCAAAGAAAGAAATGGTTAAACTTTGTGATGATAACTCAGGATTTTCTCCTTCTTTCACTGAGAATATCACAGATTACAGCACAACAAAAATTTATGAGCATTGCAAATTGGAACAAGCGAAGATGCAATTACTTGAAGATAAGGTTATCTCAGGAGATAATCAAGTATCTGAGTTACATAAAAAAGGTAATACAGATTTTGTTTAAATTAATGATGTTGAAGATGGTCCTTTTTTTCCTTGACACTTATTGTTATATTTGAAATAATCTACATTATTTATTCCATATCTAATTTATATCTAATATATTCTTTTACAGATGAAACAATAGTTAATGATAATGCAGGACATATATCACTCGAACAGGAAATCACTGAATCCAGTGAAATACAAGCACCAGTACATCAAGATGAGATTTGTGAATTTGAATCAATGCCACAATCACCCAAAGAGAAAGTCATTGAATCGGATAGCATCAAGATTTCTGAAAATCAACAATCACAACTACAAGAGGTACCATTAATTTTTGATCAAATTCCACTTTCGGGAGGACTGAAGGAAGATATCACAGGATTCGTTCACCCGACTAATTCTGAGTCTCATGAATTGGCAAAGTTACTTCCATCCAATGATGAAACTATTTCTAAAGATAATACAGCTGGTCTGTCATCAAAGAAAGAAATGGTTAAACTTTGTGATGATAACTCAGGATTTTCTCCTTCTTTCAACTGAGAATATCACAGATTACAGCACAACAAAAATTTATGAGCATTGCAAATTGGAACAAGCGAAGATGCAATTACTTGAAGATAAGGTTATCTCAGGAGATAATCAAGTATCGGAGTTACATAAAAAAGGTAATACAGATTTTGTTTGAATTAATGATATTGAAGAAGGCCCATTTTTTCCTTGACACTTATTGTAATATTTGAAATAATATACATTATATATTTTATATCTAAATTATATCTAATATATTCTTTCACAGATGAAACAATAGTTAATGATAATGCAGGACATATATCACTCGAACAGGAAATCACTGAATTCAGTGAGATAAAAGCACCAGTACAACAAGATGAGATTTGTGAAGATGAATCAATGCCTCAATCACCCACAGAAAAAATTTTTGAATCGGATACCATCAAGATTTCTGAAAATCAAGAATCACAACTACCAGAATTACTATCAATTTTTGAACCAGTTCCACTTTCTGGAGAACAGAAGGAAGATATTACAGAATGTGTTAAACCAAGTCATTCAGAGTCTCGTGAATTAGATGAAACAAAGTTATCTCCATCCAATGATGAAACTATTTCTGAAGATAATACAGCCAATCCGCCATTGGAGGAAGACATAGTTGAACTTGATGATGATAACTCAGAATTTTCTCCATCTTTCAATGAAATTACCACTCATTACAGCACAACAAAAATGTCTGAGCATTGCAAATTGAAGCGGGCGAAGATGCAATCACACGAAAATAAGATTATTTCAGGAGATTATCAAGTATCTGAGTTACATAAAAAAGGTAATACTGATTTTGTTTGAACTAATAATATTGAAGGTAGCTCATGTTTTCCTTGACACTTATTGTTATATTTGAAATGGTTTACATTATATTTTTATGAATCAAAGCTAAAGTGTTATTGTAATGTATAAAATGTGGTAATGTGAAGGTTAATTCCTATCTCTTCTGTAGTTTTCACATAACAGAGCAACAAACAATATACTTTCCAGTTAATGATAAACAGAAGGATTTTCAACCAGAAAAATGAACGCTTACTTTCTCCATTTATATGTAACGTATTCTTTTATAGGTGAAACAATTTTGGATGATAATACAGGATATCTGTCACAACACAAAATTACTGAGGTTAGTGAGACAAGCATACAAGAACAACAAGATGAAATTTGTGTCGATGGTTTAATGTCTCGATCGCCCAAAAGAAAAGCCATTGAATTGGAAACTATCAAGATTTCTGAAAAACAAGAATCACAACTACCAGAGTCACCATCAATTTTTGAACCAATTCAACTTTCTCAATTACTCAAGGAACATATTACTGAATTTTTCATCCATAGCAACTCTGAGTCTGGTGAATTAGATGAAACTAAGTTAGACCTATTCAATGATGAAAGTATTCCTAAAGATAATTCATTACTTAAATTTTGTGATGATAACGCAGAATGTTCTTCACCTTTCAATGAAAATACCACAACAAATATTCCTGAGCACTGCAAATTGTCAAAGATCCAATTACTTGAAGATAAGATTAACTGCGAAGATCAAGTATCTGAGTTACATAAAGAAGGTAATACTGATTTTGTTTCCATTAATAATATATTTACATGTCATGGTTATATTTGAAATAGTTTAAATCATATCTTTTCGAATCAAAACCAAAGTGTTATTTTAATGTAAAAGCGGTGATATTTTTTACTCCTCACGGTTGATATGATCGACCAGATCATTGATAGCCATTTTTTTATAACCTGAATGTTGACATGACTGATGTCACACAATTGACGGTATGAGTTCTTTAACTGAACGTTCAGGTGATCGTTAGATTTGGATATTCATTCGGTATGTTTACATTCTGTCAGTCTTAGTTGATATATTTCACAATTTGTCTGGCGACTGAAAAAGACTGCTAGCAATATACCTACATTATCGAGATAATTTCGTTAAAGACATTTCGCTGTATAAGGTCCTTGCTGGACGCGGCGGTGAACGAGAGTGTCTGTGGCCTTCAAACGGTGCCTCGTGAATGATCGCTTCGTCGTTTCCTAGTGGTCAAGTAACTGATTTTGATAATTATGCATTTCAGCTTATAGAATAAAGTTCATTTGGATATCATAGGATTCAATGTCAATCGAAAAGGTAAAGTTACAGTATCCCAATGCAGTGAGGGTTTCTTATGTAGGTATTATAGAAACATTTCTAAAACACTGATGTTTATTTAGCATATAGTTTACATCACAGTAAATACAATGATATTTATGATAATAGGGTAGTATAGTACATATAAACATAAAAATCGTGTATGTGAACCTTTGACTCTTCATAGTCTAATATGATAACACTACAAAACAATTATTTACAAATACAGATAACTATCCTGAACCAATTCTCGAAGAAATCACATGATATTGAGTAAAGAAAATACTTTGAATTACCTCTACACATTTTTTGCCCATTCTAATTCTGAATTGATATCAGATCAAAATATGCCTGGACTTTTTTTTCAAAATCTGTAAAAATTGAATAATTTCAATCGGCATCAGTTAATCAAACAACATAATAAAAAGAAAAGAAAGGTTGAACTCAGTTTCTGTATAGCACGAAATACACGTTAAACGCGTACCGAGCACATTCCAGAACTCTTTATGAATTCGTAATATTTGGTTATTCTGTTGTCGGCTGGGTATTGCCATCGAACAGAACCATTGTCAAGAAAAATATAGAAATTTCAGAATAATACAACAAAGGCTGTGTAGGCACAAAGATATTAAGATTTTTGTTGTTATCGGGAGGGGTAGCGGTAAACTAGTTTCACCCTTATTAGGGATCATCAGTACTACATAACCTTATCTCCCGACAACAACAAATTTGGTAGTAGGTATTATTGAACTCCGGTAGTGGCCCCAGTGCATTATATAGACTGAGGTGACATCCAGTGGACAATCGAATGAACTTTAATATCAATGTACCACAACAACCTCCGCAGATTATTCGAAAATTATCAAGGACTCACAATCATGAGTTATTTTATGTAGTACTGATGATCCCTAATAAGGGTGAACCGCTACCCCTCCCGATAACAACAAAAATCTTAATATCTTTATGCCTACACAGCCTTTGTTGTATTATTCTGAAATTTCTATATTTTTCTTGACAATGGTTCTGTTCGATGGCAATACCCAGCCGACAACAGAATAACCAGATATTACGAATTCATAAAGAGTTCTGGAATGTGCTCGGTACGCGTTTAACGTGTGTTTCGTGCTATACAGAAACTGAGTTCAACCTTTCTTTTCTTTTTATAAAATAACTCATGATTGTGAGTCCTTGATAATTTTCGAATAATCTGCGGAGGTTGTTGTGGTACATTGATATTAAAGTTCATTCGATTGTCCACTGGATGTCACCTCAGTCTATATAATGCACTGGGGCCACTACCGGAGTTCAATAATACCTACTACCAAATTTGTTGTTGTCGGGAGATAAGGTTATGTAGTACTGATGATCCCTAATAAGGGTGAAACTAGTTTACCGCTACCCCTCCCGATAACAACAAAAATCTTAATATCTTTGTGCCTACACAGCCTTTGTTGTATTATTCTGAAGTTTCTATATTTTTCTTGACAATGGTTCTGTTCGATGGCAATACCCAGCCGACAACAGAATAACCAGATATTACGAATTCATAAAGAGTTCTGGAATGTGCTCGGTACGCGTTTAACGTGTGTTTCGTGCTACAAACAACATAACTTTTCTTAAGCTTGCTCCATTTAAAATCAACCTGAATTTCAAAACGGTCATTTTTGCCTACAATGACGTCAAGAAATGACAAAAATTCACTGCTTGAAATCTTAGAGGTATTTCTGGGATTGATAGGATCAATTGTATCACAGTAAAAAAACTCACCCACTATGAAGTTTTTTATATCTGTTCAGTAGTTTTCACATAACTGAGTAACAAACAACAGACTGTTATGTTAATAATATCTCTATTTTCTATGAGAAACATGAGCACTATTATTTTTTCGATTTGTATCCAATGTATTCTTTTACAGATGAAACATTTGGTGATGATAATGCAGGATATCGATCACTTGAACAGGAAATCACTGAATTCAGTGAGACAAAAGCACCAGTACAACAAGATGAGATTTGTGAAGATGATTCAATGCCCCAATCACCCAAAAAAAATGAAATGGATACCATCAAGATTTCTGAAAATCAAAAATCGCAACTCCCAGAGGTACTATCAATTTTTGAACCAATTCCCCTTTCTCAAGTAATGAAGAAAGATATTACTGAATTTGATATTTCAAGTGATTCTGAGTTAGATGAAACAGAGTTACCTCCATCCAACGATGAAACTGTTATGAAGGATCGATCACCAGAAGAAGTAGTTGAATTTTCTGTTAATAATTCGAAATTTTTCAATGAAAATGCCACTGATGATTGCACTGCAAAGATTTCTGATTGCAAGATTCAATCAATTGAAGATAAGATTATTAGCAAAAATAATCGAGTATCTGAGTTACATAAAAAACCTAATACTGATTTTGTTACCATTAATGATATTGAAGACAAAGCGAAACACCGAGAGTCAGATTGGTCTGAGCGATATGAAGCGAATAGAAAAAAAAAAATTTTGAGATACAACAAGTTATCCAATATCAAAAAAGCAAAGCATAAATTTTGGATGGAAATCAGTCGAAATTTCAAAAATAATAACTGTAAAAAACTGTCATTTAAAAATAAAGAGGACAGTTCAGAGACTACTAGTGATTCGCCAATAATACCGGATACATCTGAAAATCCTAACACTGTAATAGATAGATTTGCATCAGTATTTGCTGATATAGTGCTACAGAAATTGAAAAAACCAAATCCCAAATTAAAACATAACAAGGAGAAAAATGTGCTTGAAATTAATAAGATGCTTTTAAACAAAGCTAAACAGGAAATTATTGCAAAATATTCTAGTCCAAGTAAGGAGATTAGAACTGAGGAGTCATCAAACCAAATAGTTGAAGAAGGTTCCTCAATGTGTGATGGAATTAATAATGCAAATGTTTCAATGGAAGGATTTCAGGATATACCTATTTCTGGGATTAACTCACCAACTTCAGTTGATTCGTGCTATGATAGCATATCATATCCTCCAAGTATTGAATCTGTGATAAGTGATAGCGTGATTCAAGAGAAAAGAGAAAATATTGAAATCATACCGTATAATAGCACTGTTGAAGAGACGGAGTGTTTCAACACTAGAAAACCTGAGATGATAAAAAGTAATGATTTATTGCATTCAAGAACCCCCAAGAGGAAAAGACCAATTAGAGGTTCTTTGATGGCTAAATCCATTAGTAATTATAATCTAAGAAGTTGTGCCTTACAAATAAATAATAATAAAAACAAGGCAAAATCAAAAATTGAGTCAGATTTCCCAGTATTGAATGATATCCCCTCTCCTGAAAATTTGAACTGCTCAACATCTTGTGAATTACCTAAAGCCAAAAAAAGAAGATTATCTTCAAATGTAGAAGCAACACGGAAGAGTGATATAATACCAAAGGAAACTGATAATCTGCCCTCTATTGATTCGAAACATATAAGTACAAATAAAAACAAACGTAAATTACGATCTAAAAAAAATAGTGTTAAATCTGCAGAATTTATTTGTGTGAATAGTGCTTCATCATCTGAAGATGAACCGGAATCAGTAAGTTCTAATTCTCAACATAATAGCTCTAAATCTAGTTTTTCACTTGTAAATGATGTAAACTCAAGAGACAATTCAAATGATTCTGATGCCACACCCCCTAGTAAAAAGAGAAAAATGTCTCCCGTTGAGGGAGAAGTAGAATCTGTGAAAAATTTGCCAGATACATCAAACAAGGTGAATAGTTACTTATCAGATCCAAGTGATCCACAGAGCACTATACATAATAAGAAAACAGTTAGGGCATTATCACAAAGAAAATCAATAAATGGGGAGGTGCCTGCAATTAGTCCAAGAAAACGGGAAATATTACCAGTGGCGATCAACGATGACAAAGAAAGAGTACCTCCATCAAAAACAGGAACAATAAGAAGTACTTGGAATAATCAGTCTGTGATAACTAAAAGTTTTTCAAGTTTTGAAGATACAACAGCATCCTCAAATCAACAAAAAACAAGTCAAATTTTATGCTCTACCCCCAATACCAGTTCTAAATCATCTGTTACAAATAAACGTTCACCTGCCAAAAAAAAGGTCTTAGCATCTAACCTGGATAAAGCACAAATTACCATAATTCAGGACATAATTCTCAGACCGAAAAAAAAACCTTTGATAACAGCAATTAACACTGCAAAATCAGGTGGATTCAAGAAACCATTATCAAGCAAAATCCTTCCGGCTTGTCCTCAATCACCTACTTTGCAGACTGAAGAAATTGAAGCTGTAGCACCTGTTATTATTCCTTTGGAAAAACCAGCAGAATTACAATTAGGTAAGTCTATTCCAATGTAATGTTATTTCATCTAATTGCAAAATTACTTCCATGCAAAGCCTGCACAATTTCAATTTAGAGAGTTATTCATAACAGCAGTTGCTGTATTTTCATCCACAGTATATTGGACGAACTTGGATCTATCGGTGTCTAACACTTGAGAAAGCTTATGATGTTCTTTTACTCTTACTTCCAAGGGGCGCTTTGTTTCTTCGATAAATATCTTCCACATTCTCATGGTATCTTATATATATACAATTCTTCCTTTTGATCATCATAATCAGGTTTAACTTTTGTTGAACATCAGAAGCTTTCTCAAGTCATTAATTTTGAGAAAATGGAGGAAGCACTAACATTAGGTCAAGTAGATTCGGCGCTCTTGATGAACTACATGCGAGTGGTTTCCAAACTTTGAGAAATATCTCCGGGACTATTACCTTGAGTCTTTCCCCGGACTCTGGAACAGCGTAATACTAAAGCAACCGCCACAATGAATATGAAAGAACGAACAAACCTAAATCTTCCTAAGGAAATATCATGGCCGTTGTATTAGTACCAACTGTTCCAGAGTACGTGAAAAGACTCTAGAACAAGGTCGCAATTTGAGTTATTGAATGTCACAATATTATTTCAATTACTGAAAATCGTTTTATTTCTTAATCGATAATATGAAAATAAAAGATTGTTTACTCATTTTTCAGATAAAGCCACATCATTATTCAAAAGACTCATCACCTTCTCTACAGAAGACAATACTGTAGAAGAGGTAGGAAGGTATTTTATGAACCAAGACCCAGAATATATTTCAAGGTAATGCTATTTTAGTACTCTTATGATATTATATAAAATTTTGAAAATCGCAAGTATATTTCATTTAGATATTACAAATAGTTATTCTGAATTCGCAATAACTTCTTCATTGTTTCTATTACTTTCAGGTTGATTTTAATGCAGATCATCCATGACAAAGACAAACTGAGTAGTTCAGATGTTCCACGTGCCCCCCTCATGACTCACACTCAACGAGTTATGTTAGGATTCATGCTGAAGCTTGAAAAATTGAATGTTAACAATCTTATCAATACTTATTTGAGGATGTCTGAACTTTTCTTGATCCATAACAAAGCTTTTTCTCATGTTGAATCACTAACAAAGTAAGTTCAACCATAGTTAAATAATAAATGTTGAAAGCATGAAAATCTATAGATCATGTTGTGTAGCTATGATAATCATGATAAAAATGAATTTAAATATCGGTTGCAATATAAACAGTTCATTAAATTTTATTGCATACCTGCCACATAAATGAATAATACTAAGAGTATCAGTTGTGGCGTAATTTCGTTACTCAGTCAGACAATTTCCAACAATAAAACAAATTAATAAGAAATCACCTAAACGCAAATGTATGATGATAAAAATAATTTTTTTTATTGTTGAAAAAAATTAGAAAATCACTGACGTGGGGTCAGAAGATATTGCGAGCTTGTTCTAGTGTCTTTTCCCATACTCCGGAACAGCGTGATGCCAATACAACCGCCACGATAAGCGAAAAGACATATATTTCGAATTACAAATAACTACTCACAGTTTTCCTCAAGTTTTATTCAAAGCTCAAATTGCCTTCTCCTAAAAACCAATCAAAAGTAGGCTTATCAACTCCATCGAAAACCCTTCAGAATATATTTCTTTCACTAACCTTATGTCCTTTGAAATAGTTGATATATTCAAGTCCAAATTACAAATATCTTGAATTAAAAATTACCAAACTAACAGTTTTATTTCAGCCACAATCCTGTTCCACTTAAAATTTCTTATAATTAATTGAATCACTTGAATGGATATGGCAACATAATCAGGAAAATTTATCTATCGCCATTATACCAGAATTTCCTTTGAAGCTGTTTATATATGTATATTCATATCTGAATTACACAAAATCGATGATTCTTCGGAATCGAATCTTCTGGAACCTCTATATGACTTTTACCAAGCATTATATTAAACATTTTCAGAACACGAGTTGACAAAATACATTATTTCACCGTAAATCAACCATTTTGAATAATGAAAAATAAAAAAAAATGAAATTAATAACGTCCATTCATGAGTTTTGGGAATTTTTGAAAATTTTCTAGCTCGTCGATTTCTGCGAGATTTTGCAAGCCTATTCGTTTGAATTAAATTCAAATATCATCCAAGTTTAAATTTGATTCGATGGATATTCTAGGAGTTATAAGAGGAAACCAAATTTCAGATGCTCTTGGCTGCTGAACAATTCGACGGATTTGTCCCAATAACGAACCTGACCGAGATATTTCGACAGTTAACCTATTCTGAAAATATAAAAACTGTAGCTCATCTTTATCGGATGCTAAATAGTATACGACCGGTCGGACGGGCATAATGAAGTTCGACTCTGGATGCTTCTTCAGGAAGTCAAACCGAATAGATTGAGACGATTTTCGGCTCGATAATCGGAAATAACAGATATTTCGGTAAAACAATAGCACTCTGTTCTACTAGAACAAGCGCGCAAAAAGAGATATGTTATATATAGAAATAGTCAGCCAAACAGTTTGCTAACAAATTATTTTTTAGGTTACATGTGGCAATATGTAAATCTCATGGATATATAGAAAGGATGCGACGATTCTGTTTAGATGCTTTTTATTTTATGGATGACCTGGCCATTCCATTTCTCTTTGTCGTGTTGACCTCTTGGATTGAAGTACTTCCTTCTTCCAAAGATTCTGATGGTAAGCAAAAAATTTAACTTAATTTGCACTGGCTATCTTCTTCATTACTTTATTTAATTGAAATATTTGTTACAGGATCACTTCTAATCAAAGTTTTGGTGCAATTGGTTCAGCAGAAATCATGTGTTAAACCAGGGTATAACCTATTACCTCTAAGGGAACTTTTACATAAGTTTTATGAGTATCCTAAAGAACCTTGGAAGACAGATGATTTCTTCAAAGAATTGTTCAATAGTTACCTCAGTAAGTAAACAGTTTTCAAAATGAAATCTTCTCTATAAATGATGATAACTTTTGGCTTACAATTTTTTGGTTAGAGAAATAAAGAGCATGTAGTGATAGCAGGGGTTAGTAACAAGGTACAATTCGGTGTATGACATGAAAATGTAGGGAAAAAACCCCAGTAAAAAATACCCTGGCTCCCCGCAGAAGTGTTGTTTTGTGTACAAAAATAATGATGATAACAGAGCCGAAGGCTTTGAAATTTTTTCATTTTGCCGCCTCCTATCTAAAATCAACACATTTATAAATCTAGCTTGAGTATTAGATTATCCAAGAGCGGCGACTTCCAATTTTCAACATATGCTTGCTACAAAATGTTGTAAAAACATTGAAATTCTTTGTTATCATAACTTGTTTATTTTGGAGAGGTAAACACAAAGGATTTTACATAATTAAGTCCAATCAGAAAATTTTTTTGAGCTATAACGCATATGTCAAATCATTCTCTGCAGAGGGCAGAGATCATTTGCGAATTATAAGAACATAGTCTCGAGGACTGCATTAAGATCATTAATGAATAGAAAGAAGAAATTCGGCCCTAAATGGGAACCCTGAGGCGCTTATATAAGATACGTTTATTTATATACATCTGATGCATCTTCTACATCTCAAGCATTTGTTTAACCACATTTTTCGGATCTTTTACATCTGAAGTAACGTTTGTCATTAACAGATGGGATGCTTCAGATCACATTTTTCACATCTGAAACGAGATGTAAACAGATAATTCTTTGCTATTTTCGAATTTCTGTGGCCACACCCAATATCTTTGGCTAGCGATCACGTTGTGTTAAACATCAGTTAAACGATTCAACAACAAGTAATATTCATAAATAATTACATGTTTAAATTCAACTAGCCAAAGATATTCATTATTTAATATCTTTGAGGTTAGCAGAACACTAACTTCAACAAGTCTTGTTTTTGTTTACATCCAATAGCTATCATGAGCGTTTGTTTAAAATGTTCTGCGTCACGGCACCAAAAAATCTAAAACATCTCAAGATGCATCCGATGTGGATAAACAAACATAGCAATAATATATATTATAACTTAATCTTCAGTTGAAATTTTTGGCACTATTTTCAATGGGTATCCTTTATTAATCAATCACATATGTTTACAGAAAATCCTGTGACTCCAGCGGATCTTCCAATTATAATTTATTGCAAGAACAATTCTAGTAAATGGGTCTGTCAGAAAATAGAAAGTTGTATCAAGCCTATTCTGCCCAGTGTCAACGATAATTTCAAAGCAACGTTAATTGTACTGGTTGGTAATATAATGAGCCCTTTTAAAGGAAAAAGTCATTGGCAGTATGTCAGCTCCACAAGAAATTGGTTGGAGTCTTTGATGGAAGGTAAGAATCTGGTCTCATGCAAATAACACATAAATTATAACTTCGATATTTTTACAGACGATAACTTACCTGACGTGGTGCTGAGAAGTATAATGTATGCACTTACGAAAATAAGCAAAAAAAAATTTAATAATAGTGTAAAGGAAGAAGATGCTGTGAAAAACCTGAAGAAACAAGATGTAAAAAACTCAGAGAAGAATATTGAACTAGAGGAAAATGTTGAAATAGCAGAAGATGTAAAAAGTATGAGAAAGAACATGTGGAATGAGGAACGAAGACAGTGCAGAAAATTCAGAGAAAACATTGTAGATAGGATTTTGGAAAATATTTTGTACAGCTTGTAAATAATTGTGATATGTAAATTTGTATTGTATAGTTATTTAAAGTTTTTTTTGTTGAAAACAGATGTTTTTTAAACAATTTTAAGTTGATTCTTTCGGCATTGCAGGTTTTCCCAAGTTTTGGATTAATTTATATGAATTAACTCATATGATATTAAATATAAATTATAATTTGTGTGTCAAGATATTGACTGAACTTCTCATGGTCTTTTTATTTTTAAACAAAAAGCAAAGGTTAGTAATTACTAAAGCATAGTTTTACTGTTTCCCACTCACGATTAAGAAAAGAAGCAGGCGCTTTCAACATAAGCTGGTCAAAACGCTGGTATCAAATGTTTAAAAAAATCCGTTTTTTCATTGCTGTATTATCTTAAGATCTCTTTAACCTGTTATATGATAAAAGGATGCTAATACCAATTTTTAGGATCGCTTTCGTTTTCCAGCTAGATCGAACTATCATAAGATAGCAAATATATAATTATTTGAACAGCTTGTATATCAGAAACGCGGAGCACGATCAAATTTCTGTGACAACACGCATAGATATTACGCGACCGCAGAACAAGAACCAGAGACCTTTCTGACGAGAACGACCTTGCCAATCTTAAAGGACGTTTGAAATTTTGAAAAGCCAGCTGTGTTTTTATTAATTTAATTGAATATGTTACCAAGTTGTGTTAGGTGTATTGGAAAAAAGTCTCTTACCAATAAAGTAAGTTCTAAAGTAAATAATTTTGAATAAAGAATGGTTTTTGGACAGTTTTCATATTCGAGGTTATAACTTAAAATATGGCAAAGAGGATATATCATAAGCTGAAATC
The DNA here is from genome assembly GCA_030674115.1 of Micraspis discolor. Taxonomy (NCBI): domain Eukaryota; kingdom Metazoa; phylum Arthropoda; class Insecta; order Coleoptera; family Coccinellidae; genus Micraspis; species Micraspis discolor. The sequence continues at coordinate 15,512,990 of JARTUT010001740.1, forward strand.
CGTAATAAAAATAAGTTTCTCTGAATTCAGAACCTATTGATTGATAGCTTAATTTTGCAGAATGCAGCTGGCATAATATCCAAGCTAAATAATGGATTTGCTTCAGAAGCTACTTTTGAAACTAAGGTGAGACACCAAGGAATATACACCAGACAATTTGATTTAATCATATAATAAATTTAAGATTCTTTCATCAAACAGAATATGAGTAGAATGAGAGTAATTTTATTATTCATAACTTTATCAGTTATAAACGTAGAATTTTGTAAGAACAAAAATTTACATACAACAAAAGATACAATTTGAAACTTGAGAAACCTCTTATTTTGAATAAAAGATGTTCTTATAAATTGACCATTATAATGATCATTTTTTTTATGTCTACTAGAGATGAATTTCTCTAATGCTTTGAATTATCAATTCAGCCTTACAGATTACATAAGTTAGAACAAGGTCCTTCCACTAGTGTCTCTGTGAACAGAGAGGATGCCTTGAAATTTTTCCATCAAATGCAAACAATCCGCCGGTTAGAAACTAGTGCTGGTAATTTGTACAAAGAAAAAATAGTGAAAGGGTTTTGTCACCTTTATTCAGGTCAGGTGAGAATAATTTAATTTGTAATATCAATTAAATCGACGATTGATTCTTCGTAATATTTAGATAGACTTATCTAACACTGAATAAGTTTTTAGGAAGCTGTAGCTGTTGGAATAAAAAGTGCCCTTCGTCCCCATGACTCTGTAATTACTGCATATAGAGACCATGGTTGGTGTTATTTATTTGGGGTTAGTGTAGAGGGTGTTCTTACTGAGCTAACAGGTAGAAGAACAGGATGTGCTAGAGGTAAGGGAGGCTCTATGCACATGTATACAGACAACTTTTATGGTGGCAATGGAATAGTTGGTGCTCAAGTAAGTTATTCTTCTACAGGTGGAAAATTGAAATTATATTACTTACCCAACCAATCCGTTTTATCCTATATTTTGTTGTGAAATATCTGCAGTGAACCTATGGATAATTCATGATGGAAGACATTTTCATTACCATATATAGAGTAATCCAAATTTAATTGCTCACTATTTTCATACCCTAATCTAGGGGTTTTCAAACTTCTAGTTCCAATAACCTCTGTTAAGGATTCCATATAATAATATCTATTAATGCTTAAGGCTAAAAATTGATATCATCTCAGAAAAATATCTTGTCATCAAAAATTTATGAAATTTTATTTCCTATATACTGCTTACAGGTTCCTTTAGGAGTAGGCTTAGCCTTTGCCGCTAAATATAAAGGAACAGATGGTGTCAGTGTTGCACTGTATGGTGATGGAGCTTCTAACCAAGGTCAGGTGTTTGAAGTTTACAATATGGCCAAATTATGGAATATCCCCTGCATTTTTGTAGCGAAAACAATGGCTACGGTGGTATGGGTACAAGCGCTGAGAGATCTTCAGCAAGTACCGAATATTATACTCGTGGAGATTACATTCCTGGAATCTGGGTGGATGGAATGGATGTTTTGGCTGTGAGAGAGGCATTCACATTTGCTGTTAATTACTGCAAAAGTGGAAAAGGACCTTTGGTTATAGAAACAGCAACATATAGGTATGTAGTAACTCAATAGTGAGCTGAAAAGTGTCTTAAAGAAAAAGATTTTGACGGATCTTCCAATTATAATTTATTGCAAGAACAATTCTAGTAAATGGGTCTGTCAGAAAATAGAAAGTTGTATCAAGCCTATTCTGCCCAGTGTCAACGATAATTTCAAAGCAACGTTAATTGTACTGGTTGGTAATATAATGAGCCCTTTTAAAGGAAAAAGTCATTGGCAGTATGTCAGCTCCACAAGAAATTGGTTGGAGTCTTTGATGGAAGGTAAGAATCTGGTCTCATGCAAATAACACATAAATTATAACTTCGATATTTTTACAGACGATAACTTACCTGACGTGGTGCTGAGAAGTATAATGTATGCACTTACGAAAATAAGCAAAAAAAAATTTAATAATAGTGTAAAGGAAGAAGATGCTGTGAAAAACCTGAAGAAACAAGATGTAAAAAACCCAGAGAAGAATATTGAACTAGAGGAAAATGTTGAAATAGCAGAAGATGTAAAAAAGTATGAGAAAGAACATGTGGAATGAGGGAACGAAGACAGTGCAGAAAATTCAGAGAAAACATTGTAGATAGGATTTTGGAAAATATTTTGTACAGCTTGTAAATAATTGTGATATGTAAATTTGTATTGTATAGTTATTTAAAGTTTTTTTTGTTGAAAACAGATGTTTTTTAAACAATTTTAAGTTGATTCTTTCGGCATTGCAGGTTTTCCCAAGTTTTGGATTAATTTATATGAATTAACTCATGATATTAAATATAAATTATAATTTGTGTGTCAAGATATTGACTGAACTTCTCATGGTCTTTTTTTATTTTTAAACAAAAAAGCAAAGGTTAGTAATTACTAAAGCATAGTTTTACTGTTTCCCACTCATGATTAAGAAAAGAAGCAGGCGCTTTTAACATAAGCTGGTCAAATCGCTAGTATCAAATGTTAAAAAAAATCCGTTTTTTAATTGCTGTATTAGCATGAGATCTCTTTAACCTGTTGTATGATGAAAGGGTGCTAATACCAATTTTTAGGATCGCTTTTGTTTTCTAGCTAGATCGAACTATCATAAGATAGCAAATATATAATTATTTGAACAGCTTGTATATCAGAAACGCGGAGCACGATCAAATTTCTGTGACAACACGCATAGATATTACGCGACCGCAGAACAAGAACCAGAGACCTTTCTGACGAGAACGACCTTGCCAATCTTAAAGGACGTTTGAAATTTTGAAAAGCCAGCTGTGTTTTTATTAATTTAATTGAATATGTTACCAAGTTGTGTTAGGTGTATTGGAAAAAAGTCTCTTACCAATAAAGTAAGTTCTAAAGTAAATAATTTTGAATAAAGAATGGTTTTTGGACAGTTTTCATATTCGAGGTTATAACTTAAAATATGGCAAAGAGGATATATCATAAGCTGAAATCCGTAATAAAAATAAGTTTCTCTGAATTCAGAACCTATTGATTGATAGCTTAATTTTGCAGAATGCAGCTGGCATAATATCCAAGCTAAATAATGGATTTGCTTCAGAAGCTACTTTTGAAACTAAGGTGAGACACCAAGGAATATACACCAGACAATTTGATTTAATCATATAATAAATTTAAGATTCTTTCATCAAACAGAATATGAGTAGAATGAGAGTAATTTTATTATTCATAACTTTATCAGTTATAAACGTTGAATTTTGTAAGAACAAAAATTTACATACAACATAAGATACAATTTGAAACTTGAGAAACCTCTTATTTTGAATAAAAGATGTTCTTATAAATTGACCATTATAATGATCATTTTTTTATGTCTACTAGAGATGAATTTCTCTAATGCTTTGAATTATCAATTCAGCCTTACAGATTACATAAGTTAGAACAAGGTCCTTCCACTAGTGTCTCTGTGAACAGAGAGGATGCCTTGAAATTTTTCCATCAAATGCAAACAATCCGCCGGTTAGAAACTAGTGCTGGTAATTTGTACAAAGAAAAAATAGTGAAAGGGTTTTGTCACCTTTATTCAGGTCAGGTGAGAATAATTTAATTTGTAATATCAATTAAATCGACGATTGATTCTTCGTAATATTTAGATAGACTTATCTAACACTGAATAAGTTTTTAGGAAGCTGTAGCTGTTGGAATAAAAAGTGCCCTTCGTCCCCATGACTCTGTAATTACTGCATATAGAGACCATGGTTGGTGTTATTTATTTGGGGTTAGTGTAGAGGGTGTTCTTACTGAGCTAACAGGTAGAAGAACAGGATGTGCTAGAGGTAAGGGAGGCTCTATGCACATGTATACAGACAACTTTTATGGTGGCAATGGAATTGTTGGTGCTCAAGTAAGTTATTCTTCTACAGGTGGAAAATTGAAATTATATTACTTACCCAACCAATCCGTTTTATCCTATATTTTGTTGTGAAATATCTGCAGTGAACCTATGGATAATTCATGATGGAAGACATTTTTCATTACCATATATAGAGTAATCCAAATTTAATTGCTCACTATTTTCATACCCTAATCTAGGGGTTTTCAAACTTCTAGTTCCATCAACCTCTGTTAAGGATTCCATATAATAATATCTATTAATGCTTAAGGCTAAAAATTGATATCATCTCAGAAAAATATCTTGTCATCAAAAATTTATGAAATTTTATTTCCTATATACTGCTTACAGGTTCCTTTAGGAGTAGGCTTAGCCTTTGCTGCTAAATATAAAGGAACAGATGGTGTCAGTGTTGCACTGTATGGTGATGGAGCTTCTAACCAAGGTCAGGTGTTTGAAGTTTACAATATGGCCAAATTATGGAATATCCCCTGCATTTTCGTAGCTGAAAACAATGGCTACGGTATGGGTACAAGCGCTGAGAGATCTTCAGCAAGTACCGAATATTATACTCGTGGAGATTACATTCCTGGAATCTGGGTAGATGGAATGGATGTTTTGGCTGTGAGAGAGGCATTCACATTTGCTGTTAATTACTGCAAAAGTGGAAAAGGACCTTTGGTTATAGAAACAGCAACATATAGGTATGCAGTAACTCAATAGTGAGCTGAAAACTGTCTTAAACTAAAAGATTTTGAAGAATACATAAGTTGATGATAATTTATGAGCTTCTGAAGTTTGGTTGCCTCAATTACTCAAAAAACATCTATCTAGTTAATTTGTGACTTGAAAAATATTCAAAGGTGTGTGTGAAATTTCGTGAAAATTGTCTGGCGAGAAAAATTTTCAAAAATTGCCTGATGATGTATTTGAAAATACTCAATATCAGATTTGTGCGAATATGGATGTTATGAATATTTTGAAAAAATTCCATCATGGTAGCATCTAATCCTGTAGTGTTTAGCTTTTGATGAAAATGAAAAAAATTTGATGAAACAGAACTGAAAAAAATGAGAAAACTGAAAACAAGGTATTCTCTTTTCATGTACTGATACGATTTATCAATGGTTCATATCAAATGAAACCTTCTGAAAAATATCAACAAAAGTTTTAAATCTCCTGATCTCACATCAGGACTTTTCAACATATTTTATTTTCTAGTTTTTGTGTCATACTGAATTAAAGTTTGAGCTAGAACACTAGCATTGTGAATTGAGATATAGAAAATATCTTGAAATAATGAAGGCATTTCCCATTTATTTTATATTCAAAATTTTCACAGAATTGACAATGCCTTAGCCTTAAAGCTCTTGGTCATATCATATCCATTATTTATAGAAATTTATCCACACTTGGAAATATCCATTCAGTCTCTTTGACACTTTGTGTTGACTGTTTGTTTTGGCTAGACATGGGGTTTACAATGGTGGATTTATGGTTTTTGTTTAAATAATAGTTAGTCCCCAAATTATCAATTGTTTAAACCTTCATATTTGTATTTTCAAAGGTCTGCAAGACCATTTTAAATCACATGACCATTTGGATGACAAACAAAAATAATGTAATTGGGATAATTGAAGAAATTATTGGCAGTTCCTTAATTTCTTTGTCAGTTTCATCCACATAATAACAAAATTAACGTTTCTGAGAGAACCTAATATCAATTTTTAAATTTTTCTCAAGGGACAATCTCAAAATAACCTCTATTTTCAAATAATGACAAAATACGATAATTTTCATTTGCAATTCAAGTTTGCATCCAAAACATTTCCATATCCATATTGAACAATTAAGCTTTTTTATTACCCAAACACTCAAAATCGATCTAGTGAATTGGGTTTTGAGGTACTCATTTCTATTTGTCATATGAGGTTTCTTTTCATGACAATATTGATTGATTATTTTTCTGTCACTATCCAAATACTCAGCACTAAATCCGGCTTTACTCAACTGACAATTCACTAGAATAATAATACTAACCACTTAAATTTCATTTGGCATCTGAATGAACATCATTAATGATAATTTTTGCCTTACTCAGGTATTCAGGACATTCCATGTCAGATCCAGGAACCAGTTATAGGACACGTGAAGAAATCCAAGAAGTAAGACAAACCCGGGATCCCATCTCTTCTTTCAAGGAGAAAATAATTTCTAGTAATCTTGTTACTCCAGAAGAACTCAAGGTAAAGAGAAAAATAATGAAGTTTTTTTTTAAATTACTCGGTTTTGATTTTAGAAAATGGAAGGCGAAATAAGAACAGTTGTTGATGAAGCAACGAAAAAAGCAAAAACAGAACCAGAAATAGGGTTGGATGAACTCCCTGCAGATATTTATGTCAATAACCTCGAAGGGGATATAAGGAATACATCCCCATTCAATCCACTGAAACACAAAAGAATAGGACCTGCTGTGAATGCAAAATAATATATATAGATATTGCCTCGGCAGAGTTCTTGCCATAGAATTATTTTTTCAATACTCTGATGAGGTTGTGTTCAGATAATACAACTTTTAATGAATTGGTATTATTTATTTTATATCAGAATCTTTATTTCTTTATTTACTTGAAATAAAAAAGTTCAAGTATTCACAAAACCTAAAATTGTTATATTTTAAAGAGCCATTAAATTTTATTGAATTAATGTGTCTTCATCTTCAACAACCTTACTGACCAAATTCAAAAATTCATTCTGACCTTAATGATAAAGCAAAGGAAAAGCGATGAGATTATCTTCCTCATCCTCGACAAAAATGGAATAAGAACCGCATTACAACCTTTGAGCAAAAATTGGTGAGAAATAATTCCTTCTCAGGAAAAAATAACTAAGAGTATTTTGAAATTAATTGTGGTACTTCACGATGAAATAATGCATGTAGGCTCTGAATGAAAATATAATAAGGCTTTTTACAACAATTTATTGAAAATATAGATATAACAACTTTTTTTTAGATAAAAATAGATATTATAAAGCTTGTTCAACTGAATGCTACATAAAACGAAACCTGTCATATTTTAGGCCATTCATTTGAGAATCAAAATGGATTTTAAATGCAAATCAACAGTTATTTTAATATAAATATGACTTGATCTGTTATTGTCCAGTCTTATGTACATTGACTATGTGAGAATAAATAATATTACCCAAAATAAAAAGGAGATGACTTAAAAAAATTATGCTATAATTGATAGATAGTTACTTGAAACTAATGAATGGTATAGAATTTCAATACATGATGAAAATAGAATCTTGGATATAGTGATTAGAATTGATAGATCAAAGCATACAATAATAAAGAAACTGTATTTTAAAAACATTAAGAAAATCTAAGTCAGTCATAAAAAATGTTATGTATACGGCTTAAATCATTTATGGAAGCATCGATAATACTTAGAATAAAATATGATATTAACTACTTGAGGGTAACACAACTCTTATTGCTTTAAATTTCATCTCATTGTGAATGAAAAATAAATAAACTGGTATTCATACTTTATAATTTGTGATTTTTCATTACATAAAATTGTCTTTCATTTTCAACTATCTCTTTAAGGCAGTGAACTTCTCTGAAGGAAGTTTGATTTAAATGTATATGAATTCAAATTTATAACAGTAAAATCCCGGTTACAATAAAAAAATATTTGAATGCCAATGAATTATGATTGGGAAGAACATATTTTATGGTGATTTATTTCAAGAATTCACAATCATGTAGGTGACAGAAAATTTTTGAACATTCTTTTTCATAACCACAATGAATAATTTCAAAATATTTAAAATCCTTTCATACTGATGAAGTGAACTGATAGTTCAATACTTGAAGTTTTTTTTTCATTACATACATATCATTGTCAGTTCAAATTCAATTTAAAAAATTCTAATAATAAAACTATTTAAGGAAATCTAATAATCACATTTATCCACTCATCATCTAACTTCATATAGGAACGACATAAGTTTATAAAGGTTAATATATATTTATGTATATCTATAGAATATATTCATTCAATGTCTGTGATAATCCCAATGAAGACATGATAATTTAAGTATATAAATCGTATAAAATGACCAGGGAAAAAATTCAACATTTTTCCACTATAAGATATTGACTTTCAACTCCACTACTTTCAATGAATATTTTCCATCATTAAAACTCTGTAGCTAAAATTTTCAAGATGATATGTTTCTCCATTACATTCTTGAGATATGCTACTCTGTTACAGTAAAGCAGATTGAATATTTTGATTTAATACAAATACTTACTTTTTCATTTATTAGGCAGTTCCTGAAAATTCACAATTTAATTAACTCTTTACATAATAAATAAAATTATAAGTTATTAATACGAGTTTGGTGGAAAAGGTAAGATGACAAAAGCAATGTTTATATTTTTGTGATTTTGCCTTTTCAGAAAGCCAAGTAACGAAACAAATGTGCTTTGTTATTTCTAGTGAGCGAACCAAACCATTATGTGAAGCGAGACGAACAAATATATGTATATTACAAGTGTATGGTACATGGACTATTTGAATACAGTAGTATTTCTTTAATCTTTGGTGGATAGCATTATTTTAAGTTCCAATTTTTTTCAACAATTAGCAATTGTTTGAGAAAAACAAATTTTCCCTTCGATGTGAAAAAGTTTTCATCACTTCAGTTCAAAATGAGCTTTCTCCACTTCTTTATATGATCAATTTGAAAATTCAAATTATATCACAATATCCCTGTTTTTTAATCCTAACTGGTGCTTTTTGAATTAATTTTTCGGATCTGTAAATCTAAAATATTTGGATCAATAATTTTATATTTTTAGTAGTCTTCCAACCAATTGATACAAATCTCTAATAATTCCAACTAATAAATACATTTCAAAACATACTAGAGTACTCAGTCTTCTGATTTTTTTCTCATCAACTATTGTTCAATATTAAAATGATTAGGACAAAACAATAGCAGACAGAACAAAAGGTTTGATCATAAATGGGGAGCAAGTAAAAGTTTCAAGACAATGGCACTGCGATAGTGGCAGACAACCTCCATGGCTAACACTGAATGATTGGTCAATAATCTTCAAATTCTTTTATTTGAAAATGAACTCAAAACACACAAGGTTGATCTAAAATTCCAAACTGATATTTGAAGCCAGAGTGTAAGATCAAATTGTCAGAGTGAATATGAGATTTTGTATTTCTGTATTGTGAATGTATTTGTGCAGATGATTTACAGATATGTTCTTTCTAGATTGTTGTATCATCTAGATGCATAGTAACACAACTAACGAAAAAAAGATAAAGAATTGAATAATAAGTTTCAAGTTATTCAAACCTTTTAGTACTACACATTCCAAATTAAACACAATTTCAAGCTACATTTTTACATATCACACTAATATCTAAAAGAGATTCACATCCTAAATTCTATTCCCCAAATAGGTAATACCAAATCCACCAATAGACATAGATAATAGCAAATCTACATAGATATTGTAGAAATAAATATACACGTTAGACAACGCATCACAGCCCAGTCAAATATATTCTTGAATACAGAGTTTTTCAATTGTTTATTAAAATTATGGATCTATTCACAATCTAAACTATTATTTATTTTATCAGTTTATCTTAAGACAATAGAAAAAATTATTTCTTTAAAACAAGCCTTTTATCAAAAACTCGAGAAAACAAGAGAATCATTGTAGCTACATTATACCAATATGTATATTTATTGTTATGTCAATAAAATGTAAACTTCCCAAAAGGAAAAGTCTGACTGTTTTCAAAGAATATTTTGGACTAGACAGTTGCATGAAACTCCCCCTCGGTATGAATATAAAAGAACGAGCCCGCTAAAAGCATGCATGTAGAGCAAAAAGTACAATAAGAAGTGATACTTCTACAGTAAAGATTGGATAATCCTTGAATTACTGCATTTAGTACAAATTTATTCTGAAATCCATTAGAACGTAGCCAATAACATCAATATTTTGTAACTTCAAATCGAACAGAAATAGTTGGATTGAATAATCCAATTGGAATCATCAAAAGTCAACTCATTACAATCATCCATTATATTTTAGATTTTGATATTATTTTCAAATCCTTAGGCTATTCAATCTTCACTGTTTTAGAGCTTTTGTTATATTATACTTACAGAACTTTGTTTAATACGTATATTTATTAGGAGAGATGCAAGTTCTAAGTCTTCACTGAAAGTGTTCTTCAGCCATACACTTCTATATCCAGTTCTCAAGCAGGAAACCTATGATAGAATTAAATAAACTTAATTAAAGGTCATATTATGTAAAAGTTTTTATACCAATTATTGCCTAATTCTATCCTTTATGCTTCATACCAAAACAATACAATTAAGTTGAATTCACCATTATAAGGTATTGAAACACCCAATTGGTAGCATGGTATTCATCATTATGCTAAAGCAAAATGGAAAACGCAATTCAAGAAATAAGAAAATAAATAAAATGTCGGTGAAAACAAAATGTTGACTGCAAATTTTCTCCTTTGTATCAGAATTTTCTTGAAGGCAATTTCGCGAATGATATTTACTGCACAATCACGAATGACATTTACTGAACAATCGCGAATGACATTTACTCCAAAGCAATATTCCTGAATCGATCTAAAGGGATTTTGTCACTGAAAATAGAATGATGTATAATGAGAATAGCTGTTAAATCTTTTAAGTAAATTCATCATTTCAGAAAAAAAGTGAGTGTTATAATTATGTCAATTTGTTTATACTGACTGGATAAGTAGCTTGACCTATGAAGTTAGGTTCTCCAAAAACATCTTCGTCTTGTACTAAAAACCTTATGAGGGCTAAATCAGGATTTAGCAACACAAAGTCGCAAGATTCATTCCATATGGGATTGAAACCATTATCAGCTGAAAGATAAAGAGAATTGTAACCAGCAAATTTTTCATGTCAACAGGAAACTCACCAACAGGCTTTGTGATCAATTTCACACCACTGTCATATGGTGCGCCTTGTACTTCAATTTCAACAAATGGACTCACAGTGCCTTTCTTCGACCTATTGAGATGGCGAGCACCAATAACCTTTAACGAAATTTTTAATGGTTCCACTCCCACCAATGACGTCTTATCATATGGATCAAAGTCATTTCTGAACATGAAATCTGGCTTCAATAAATAACCGCAGAATCCATTATCTCTAAATTTCGATTGATTAAGTTGCATTGCCTTGTCGCCAGTTTGAAAGTTCAAGGCCACCATTTGTGAACCGCAATTCCACAGGTTGATTGGACTGTAATTGGACGAATCTATCCTTTGGCCCTTCGGGTATACACGCGAAAATTGATGCTGAAATTGTTATTCTCTTTATAAATGTTTTCAAATAGTTTCACAGAAGATGCAACGTAATACCTTACCTGGTGATACCGCAAAAAAAAGTTCCTTTCTTGTTGGCAAATGAGCTTTTCAGCTTTATTTTCTGGAAACGAAGACATTTCATTATAAATGAAGGATGTGCTGCGTGCTCTTTCCAAGTTGAAGGCAACGGAACGACAATAAATAATCAAATTGGACATTTCCTTGGCTATTCTGCAAGCTTTCTCCATTTGTTTGTGATGCGTTTCTAAAGCGCATGCCCGCTGAGCAACTTCTCTGATATTCAGTAACCATTCAAGAGCCTAAAATCGAATTTTAAAAAAAAACTGTTACATCTGATGATATTGATCACAAAAGAATTATGTAGAATGATTATTTGGGCTATTTTCACCGTTGGTATTCTTCTTACCACCGTTTCAATAGACATATTCCAACATTCACAAGGTAAATTTGGTTAAAAAAAAAATCAGAAGCTATTACTCCCTGGGCCAAGTTATTTCAATGTGTGATCATCGGTTCGATTTCTGCTGTTTGTTTCTAGCCATTTGTTGTGGTTTTTTTCTTACAATGACTTTTGTGAGAAATTAATTTTAACAAAGAGATGAATGAATGAAATTGATAGATGTCTATTGGAACGCCTGTAAAAAAAAATCAATAATAGATGAGACCACTTTCTTATCTATTTGTCATCTATGCAAATGAGGATGACTCTGCTTTACCATATCGGCAGAGACAGGAATACAGATCCTGAAATTTTAATCAGGTCGTTCATGTGTGAAAACTTTATTGTTGGTCGCTATTTGAAACATGATGTTTAAAGATAATTATATTCACTTTCTAGAGGACTTCCATGATGCTGATGAAGATAGAATATTTTAGAAAGAAAAAAAATTTAATAATTACCAGTTCCTTTGAGTGCACAGCTACTTCAAAAGGTGTGCACGCAGTAGATGTAACAATTCTGAGTACCCATTCCAACCCTACCCTATCGGGATTCTGGAGAAGGTCAACTATAGCTCCATTCATGTCCAAATGCCCTTGTAACATTGACTGTGGAAAGATAGAATGAGATAATATTACAGTTTTCATAGTCATAATGACTATCCAAAGTAAAACTTTAAATTTATGGTTTCACCAGTGTTCATTCGATTAATGTCACAAGAGAACTTGAATTTCTCAAATAAATAAGACGACTACATTATAGATTTAAAACTAAAAATTCAAGCCTGATTTAAAAAAACTGCGCCATTAAGGGATACAAAAAGAAATATAATTATAGTTACGAAAAGTTATGATTAGGAGTTATTGTAATGACGTTTATTTTTATTTCAATATGCCTATATGCTTGGTTATTTGAACTATCTTTATGAGTTTCCTACAATGACAAACTAGATTACTTCACTTTATTTGTATAGTAAGTATAGGGTATACATATTCTCAGATCAGATTTACTTTATTTTGAGAATTCTTATCATTCTAGCATTAAAATTTTGTTTTAACATTTTCAATCATCAAGTCTTTTTTTCGTTGCCTCATCATTGTTTTAATTTACCTTCCTATTAATTTTTATAAAATGAGCAAAATTGTGCAGTAAGTTGTGGGCAGTCTTGAATTCTACATACAGGGATCCAATAATTGGATTTCAACCTTCAAGGGGTTATACCAGTAGAACTTTGAAAGAATTTTCCATCTAGTGAACTATACAGAAGACTCACTTATATAAAAATTTCCACACATACTGTATGTATGAATTTATTGAAGTTGAATGATAATTCCGACATATACGGTTCTTTTAAAGTAATTTATTATAGTGAACATTTTAAAATTCAATAAAATTGAAAATATGAATGTAATTGAAATCTGTGAAAAAGGAAAAAATAAAATAATTCTTCATTAAAATATTTACCCCATCGTCTGATTCTTGTTGATCCTCGATCTCCATCACATAATTGGCAGGGAAAAACAATTGTTTCATACCCCCATAGTCGCCGCGCCACCAACCTAAGCTGTTTTCTGGTTTGGTTACGTTGTTGATAATTGCATGTTTACAGAAAGACAATTCATCAGGTCTCTGAGCTCTGTAATCATACAGAGCTTTCACGTTTATTTTTGGAGGAACAAAAGCACTCGGGTCCATGTAGGAAGGCGTGCTGTTATACACTGGAGATTCTTGAAGATCCTGGAAAGATGGTTTGTTAGGAGGAAAATGAAAAATTATTGGCTGTAATTGCTATGGATAAATAGCGGTGTTATTGCGAAGTATTTAGACTTCAAATGCCGATAATAATTAAAGAATCATCGGCAGAATTTTAAGAAGATTATATTTAAAAAATGTTATTTTCTACAAACATTATTTATAATGAGAATGTGACTGCAATTTTGAACTTACGTTCATCTTCAGACAGTACATCAAACCAAAGGTACAGGTACAACATGCTCTATATATGATTCTAAATAATTTAGTTTTTGGTATTTGAAGATATATGAAGTATTTTTATATTTTCTTTTTTCGATAGGTTACTTTTAGAACTTTTTTTTTTCAATTCATCTCGCGAATTCATTCCTTCAATATTTCGTTATAGAGCACTACAATTTCTAATGATCTGATATTCTTGCAATGTCATACATTTAATCAAGTTACTGAGTTTCATCTGGATGAGTTCAGTAGTTTCTTTAAATGAAAAGACAGCTTTTTCATGTTTCTAATTTTCAGACAAAAATGAAAATTGTGAACATATTTTGTATATTTTAAATATGTACGTCATTTCGTAGATACGGACCGTCGGAAGGGCATAACTGAGTACGATTTTCTGATTAAGTGAATATTTTGACCTATCTCGTGTTGAAACAATTTTTTCAACAATATAAACATTGTACTTAATGGATATTTATTCATCACCATGTGCTCAACCAACATAAGAACTGTGGTATTATTAAAAGGACATTTATTCACAATTGCAGTTCGCTGGTTGCTAAGCATATATGTCCATTTAGTGCAATTACTGTTCATTATTTTACAGTAGAACAAAAAAATATCTGAAATTCTCATTTAAATTGTCCGCGTTGAGTATTTTTAAGTATTTCAAGTTTCTGTATGTTGGTAGGACTTTTCGTAATTACTATGACAAACATGAGCGCGGTCTGTCATCTATATTGATTACGACCGCTGTGGAAACCAGTCGACCTCAGTAGTAGTCTGTGAATGTAACAATGTCTCAAAGTTTTGAACGAAATTTCGTGTGCTGACTCGTTGCGAATGCTGAAAAAGGCTTATGGAGACCCCGTTTTATCGAGGACTCAAGTGTGCGATTGGTAAAGAGTGTTCAAAAACGGTCGGGAGATCGTCGAAGATTTGCCTCGTTCGGGACGACCTTTGACCTATTCAACCAAACCATCGACCAGCCAACTTATTCGCCTGATCTAGCTCCGTGTGACTTTTTTCCTCCAGATTACCGTTCCGGGGAATCAGATTTGACGCCATAAAAAAATTCGCTGAGTGTCCTTAAATGAGAAACTATAAAAAATGATTCCACCATTGGAAAAAAAGGTGGCACATGTATATCGTTTCAAATTCAGCATATTTCGAAGAAAATTCAATAAATATAAAAGAAGTTTAATATTTTTGCGTTTCATTTCAAATTTCCGGAGAGTATGTGTTGGTAATATAAGGAACGTTTCTTCAGTTTCAAAAGAATAAAATGATTTTAAAAAGCACATTATCCCGTATTAAAGTTTTCATGATAGTCGGCAGCATTCGGAATAAATCACCAAGAGTTAAGAAAATATGTAAATCATTCCTCGTATCAGACGAAAATTCCGAGTGTGACTAACAGAAGAGCTCTAATCGGTCAATTGTTAAACACCAGTTCAAATATACTACCTGTTCTGTTTCAAATTATGTACGTGACAGAAGGGCATTAGGGTGGTAAGGGTATGCATAGACTATAGGCTTTGCTTCATTTATTTTCTTGAATGCGTTTTATTGTTTTAGTTCAAAGGGTTCGTCTCAGATTATTTTTCATGAAAAAAATTAATATATACCTGTCCAGATGTTAATTCTATAAATAAATCTTACATAAAACACCCTCTGACAAAAAAGTATCCAGAAATTTGAAACAAAACGCAAAAATATTGAACTTCAATATTCATTGTATCTCCATCAAAATATGCTCTATTTGAAGTGATTATCATACATGTGCCAACTATTTTTCCAATCATAGTATAGTACATTGTGTCTCAAGGGTAGAAAATATACTTTTGTTGGCATTAGGCAGCTGAGGGCCAACAAATGCCTTTCTGCCTCTGTGACATATAACTGTTTTTCACCTCGCTTCGTTCATCTCCTCCTTTTGGCAAAAATAATATAAATAGAAGGTTGAAAACTGGTTGATTTTTATTGCATATGAAACTGACGTTTAACAATTAATTAAGTAAAACGTCAAAATTATAACCAAATGATTATCAGTGAGAACCAGATTCTAATGAAATCAATGAAAGTAGGGAAGTAATGAGTTTTTTTTGCCTCGCATGCCTGAAATGAACCATAACAACCTAAAAAAAAAAAAATAAGTGAAAGCTACAATTCCCTTGGGATTCTAAACTTGTAACGGGGAAATTTACCTATGGCGATTAGTTCGGAAATCTCAGCTGAAAATGGAATCGAAGCCTGCATGGTACGATCTCTGTGTTTCCATGTAGCGCGCATGGTGGAGTAGTGGGGTCAATTCCGATTGACCTTCTTCGATTATGTATCAATTCTCGTGTGAAAATGTTGGAAAGTGCATATATCGGTCTTTCTCGAATGGAAATTAAGTTTCAAATAGAGAGTTTGTCGGGGCGAATAGTTTTATAACGTTCGGTAAGTCCTGTTTTTAATCAGACAAGGTTTATTCAATTTTAAATGTCG
This sequence comes from Micraspis discolor, assembly GCA_030674115.1. Taxonomy (NCBI): domain Eukaryota; kingdom Metazoa; phylum Arthropoda; class Insecta; order Coleoptera; family Coccinellidae; genus Micraspis; species Micraspis discolor. The sequence continues at coordinate 15,529,263 of JARTUT010001740.1, forward strand.
TATTTAATTGTTTTATGTACAGGAGATGGGAAAGGTCCCGTGCATTCTTTGTCGGACCGCCATCTTTAGTTCTTCAAATATTTTTCAGACAGATATCTGATGAATCAGCTCACCTTCGTAACTGTTTCAACATTCGTTCTATACTTTGTTGCTCAATGATTAGTTTTTTTTTCTGTTTCTCAATTTCTAGATTTCCCTGATTAATTTTTTATCGAATTATCTGCACCATTGAGTTATTTTTTCGAACACATAAATATATTTTCTTCTCTTAAATTATTATTGTTTTGTGAGTCATTCAGGGCTAGCTGGAAAATGTGGAACATTATCGGCTCGAGAACAAATGAAATAGATTTAGAGTTAGAATATTACCGAATTTGACATACCTTGCCGAGCCTGAACAAATTTGCCGAAGTTAAATTTTAAGACGTACTAACAGATTTTTCCCTAAGGACTGGAGAACTGAGAGAAGAAATAGTTTTTGTTGGAAAGTTGGTCCTGTTATCGTTTGAATTGTGACTCAAGACAGACGAGATAAGTTCCAACAACAATTGCAGATGTTACCTGTTCATTTTTATTGCCAGAAATCAATCAGTTTGCAACTTTTGATTTGGACAATTTAATATAATAATGGTAACAGAACATCAAACACGTATCAAATATCTATACAAACATCATTTCTACCCTTGAGACATAATGTACAATTTCCTAAGGAATAGAGAGAGTTTATTACCATTGTAAGGTATTTGAATAGACTATTTTCGTTCAGGAATTTGGTCATGATTTTTTTTGTTACTCATAAGGAAAAGTTGTCAGAAATGAAACCTTCTGTTGTGTTTCTTGATTGGATAAAATGTATAGTAAAACGACTTGATAGCTATACCAGAAATGTTTCATTTCATTTATCCGAATGATTGGCAAGAAAGACGTAATCTGCTAGACCACTAGTCGGTTGTTCTAGAGTTCTAGAGTCCGCGAAAAGACTTTAAGACAAGCCCCTGACCTCACGTCAGCGCTTTTCTACATTTTTTAATTAGTTAAAACACTCCTCCGTAGCCGGGCCTACAGGTAGCATGAGAGCGATCGGATCGTGTGTGACCCTCTTTAGTCATTCGGGAAGTTAAAGGTACACAGTTGAATGAGGAATAAAAGATCCGCGGCGTATCTAAATCGCGCCAGCGGCACCGAGGGGGTTGAAGGGGAACGGGTACAGTTACATTCCTAGACAAGGGTTTCAAAACAAGTAATTTCTAGACAGACAGAACTCTTCAAGTGGTTGATCAGTCTGGATCAGGTGTTCGTTGAAAGGAAAAGCGTGTGATTTTTCAGAAATGATGAACATCAAAATGGGCTTGTATTTGGTGAGTACGTCAATTATTTTAGGACATATTTTCTTACCGTAATATTTTATTATTAAAAAAAAAGTTGTTGATATATTTCACGATTTGTTTAAATCATCAGGTTTTCGTGAATGAAGTTGTTTCTAGGAACCGTTATGATCATGCCAAAAGTAGGGGCGCGGAACTAATAGAAAAATATACAATTCTGCAGGAAATATATTTTGAAAAATCCTGAAATGGGTCGATATCTATTTTCGAACACAAATTATTTTTTCATATTTTTCACAGTAAGAAAAAAAATCCCTCAAAAAAAGTACCGGAAGAAAATTGAATAAACCCCTTCATTTTTTAAATGATAAATAGTTATCCTGTGTTTGTTAATTTCAAAGTTATACAGTGCGTCTCAAAATTAAGGAAGAACTTCATGTTCTCAAATCATTTAGCAACAGAATACTGAAACAGGTCAATTTTTGTTTCACTTTCACCAAATTCTTGTGCATTTTTGAAAGATTTTTGTTGCACCCTGTGCCATCCCTTCTAAATTTTTTGACTGAGAAAAGGGTGTCATGTGGTATTTTTTTAACAGGTCTTTGAATCTTCTTCAAAGGTGTGTAAAATTTTTCAGGACAAAATTTTTCTTTTTGAAAAATTAGTTAGTTTGAAGAGGTTTTCAGTATTTGTACTTTGTCATGGTTCATTTACTTTGAGACGATGGTAATTAATGAAATTTGTCACCAAATGAAATTCGACTATTACAGTTTTGTTCATGCACAACTTTCAACCCCTAAATATGAAAAATTAGAATGTGTAAAAGAGTAGCATCGTCTTAAATTAAATGAGCCATGACAAACTGCACATACTGAAAACCCATTCAAACAATTTAGTGGGTTTATGATAGCACAGGCTGCAACAAAAATACTTCAAAATGCATACAAATTTGGTAAAATTGAAACAAAAATTGACCTGTTTCAGGATTTTGTTGTCAAATATTTTTCTTCTCAGAAATTGAACTTGTTCCATAATTTTGACGTGCACTGTGTAAATCAAAAATATTTTTCACCGAATATAAGAGAGCTGTAACTTGGGGGGAAATAGTTGTTGAACAAAAAGTTGTATGGAAGACCTCCTCAATTTTTTCAAAAGAATCACCCTTGCACTCTTCGTATCCATTCAGAAATACCTTGTATCAAAATACCTTCAATAGCAAAATTATATTTCACTTTTGTCAAGTAGATCCGTGGAAGACGCTCTTAGTTGGGATTCCTTACTATTTGTGTACAAGGCTCATGCTTTTTTTTATCATTCATCACGAATTTTAAGCATAATCAATTAAATTTTAATATATTAAGCGCTCAGTGAAAAAACTTTCATTAATGCCTTGTAAATTTCGCCTAACGGTTTCGGAGTTATGACTGAATATCTACTTATTATTATGCATGACACTTGCATTGATCTTGAAAACTGTGAGTAGTTATTCTTCTATTTATGATATAGATATTTTAATTCTGTAACATTCATTGTCCCGGGTGTTTTAGCATCACACTGTTCCAGAGTGCGAAAATAGACTTTAGAACAAGTGCGCAAAAGTTCCTGACCTCACGACACTGCTTTTGTACGTTTTATTCTGTTACATTATTGACTCGTTTATGAATAATCTGCTGTTCGGGTCGAAAAGAACTAAAAATAATAAATTACCTAAAAAAGAACATTGCAATGAGATTGATAAGGGAAATAGTGGCCGGATCCATTCCACCTGCGTGTCCCACCATTTATTTGAAACGGATCGTTGGACGGATGAGCATCGCGGCTACGCGTTCAAAGTGTTTTAAAAGAATGGTAATAATTTGGTGGAAACGCAACGTGGTTGTCGACGCCATTTCAACATACCGCGCAACAGGCCTGTTCCTTCAGCAATTCGTTGGTACAAACCTCTAAAAACAATGCTACTGTTCAACAGGCAATCCATGCCTATCTGCCAAACATGCTCTACGCTTTGCAATAAGTTACACTTCGGTGAGAAGGATTCTTAATGAAGATTAAAATTTGCACCCATACAGAATAAAGATTGTGCAATCTCTCAAACCAACTGACAATCAGAAACAGCTGCAACAGTGCATAGATTGTAATGGAAGATATATCACAAATGTTATAACAAAAAAATAATTTTTTCACTTATTGTGAAGTGAATGGCTATATTTTTACTTTATATTTATAAGCAATAAATAATAAATCTAATTTTTTTGAAGAATAAATTACTTATTTAAATCTCCCCGTTGTACTGGCTATCCTTATACATATACATATGTATTTATTTAGTGTTTATTATCATATTTTGGATCTGGAAGATAGTTCGGCATTCTTAGGCAACCTCGAACCAACTCCGCAAGAAACAATTTTTTTTAAATCCCTGGCTTAAAGTGATACAGACAGACAAGAAGACATAGCTCATATAAAATCGTCCCAAGAGAAAATTCTCTAAAAACATGAAAATGATTCTAGCCGTACTATAGTTACATGTTTGCAGCAAACCAGACTTTGTTTTATAAATTAAAATAATATTGAACTTTGTTTTTCAGATTTTTATCAGCTTGGTCCCAGCAATATTCGCACTAGCAATTCCCACTGAAAATATAACCAAAGGGTTGGTCGATTCAAGTTCAAACAATACCGAAGTAGTCGAATTGATGAACCAACAAACTGAAGCCGTAAAAAGAATTGTCTCAGATTCACAACAGATTCAACTGGATTACACTCAAACTGATAAACCAGCATTAGAACCTGTTGAGCATAGAAAAAATTCATCTGAAGTTAACCTGGAAGATCTTCGAATAAAATGTCAATATCTAGAAAGACTATTTAGGGTTAACAACTCTAGATTTGAAGACAATCCCGAATCATACGTAAAACATGAGACGTCCACCGCTTCAATATACAAGAAAAAGTATCCATTAACATATCCGGTATATTTTCAAGGACGAAAGGATAAAATCAAATATACCACTCCTAAGACAAAGGGGTTTTATGTCACTACTGCTCCTACTGAAGCTGTTACATCGAGTACAACACCCAAAGCATTGAAAAAAGAACAACCTAACGTTAAATATATCAAGCTGGAACCTGTGATTCTTCAAAAAACATTTTTGAGCAATGGAAAAGTCGTTTATTACTGGCATAAATCTCTTCCAAGCGCAATTCATTATCAAAATCCATCACAAGAACAAGAAAATGAACAAACTCCATCAACAACTGTTCCTACCACTACTACTACTGTTGGCAGTGTGTACAGTTTCAGAAATTTCTTTCCCTTTTATTCGTTGGGTAATGCAGATTCCTACCACACATCAACAGAATCCACTACTACTACCACTTCTACAACAACAACACCTCCACCTGCATTAGATGACACAAGATTGAATACAGATTTTGAGGATTTGTCGACCCAGCTTCGATTTGTAGTTCCAGTACCCTTTGTAGATCCAGAAAATGCAACAAGAAATCCGTGGGATTTTGATCAATTTGCTTACTACCCGAAACCCTTACAGCCTACCAAGATCAACGTACAAGTACCTTATGTGCCTACCTTTCATTACATAAAAGCACTGGCAGTGCCAAATAAGTACCTTTCAAATTCAGGTAACAAGAATTCAAATGGAGAAGAAAAACCAAAACATTAATGAAGAACTCAACCTGGATCGAGAAAATATTTGACTGATTAGGTTTAGATGTAATATATTAATTTATCTTGTCCAGATATTTATGTAATTTAGGAATATTATTATAAATTTTGCTTCTTGATTTCCCATTTCGATTTTTCTTTGTGGAATATAATCATTCTTGTCTTGGATAATGTACAGTAGAACCTGCCTTTTGAATTTGTAAATTATCATGCTAAAGTTTATCAAATATACCCCTGCTGGTATTTCCACTAAAGTAATGTACCTGCATCAAGATTAAATCCCTAATAATTATCACTTTGTGTAATTTGAAATTAACAATATAATGTATTTCAAAAGACAAGAGCTTGGTGGAAGAAAGATACTCTAAATGATTTTCTAAGGAGTAGATATATCCACTTTTTTATGTCCCAATCCCAACAAAACAGTATTTGTTTTCATCTGATAATCAAAAAATATAGAAAATTAGCTGTAACTTTCAATGATCCTCCTATCGAACACAATTTTTTCTATCCTAAATACTTAGGAGTTAAATTGGATTCATCTCTCAATTACAAGGCTCATTTAGATGATCTGAGCCTAAAACTGAAAACTGGGAATAATATTCTTCAGAAATTAGCTCCATCATCTTGGGGTGCTGATACTTCCACTCTTCGCACAGCATCTCTAGCCCTAGTCTTTTCTGTTGCTCTGTTTGGTTTAATAGTTCACATACACAAAAAATCGGTGCACAATTGAATACATCGATGAGAATAATTACTGGTACCATAAGATCCACACCAGTTCATTGTTTACCAGTATTGTCTAACATTGTCCCTCCGCATATTCGCAGACAGACTGCAGCTTTGAATTCTTGGAACAAATATCATTCTATTCCTAATTTATTTCCAATTATTTCATACATTCCACGAAATATAATTCCCAAATTGAAATCACGTAAACTATTCTGGTATAATACGTTCTTCAATATGAACATTAGCGATAAAGAATTATGGCAGATTGAATGGAACTCTTATGAAATGTTCAATAAAAATCTCATTTCTGATCCTTCTGAAAAAATTCCTAGTTTTGATCTTCCAAGAAAAATTCATGGTATTCAGATGGACCTCAGTTCCAAGCGCAAGTTGTGAATGTAAATATGCAGAAGAAACAATACCTCATCTCATCAATAGTTGTCCTATATATAAATTTCAAGATGGTTTTAGGGCTATTCACGATGTTTCCGATTCTTTCTTGGAATGGGTTATAAATTTCAAACAAATTTGATTCGTATTTTTTGTATTCACTTCATTTTTTTGTTTTTGTCCTTTTATTTTCAGATTTGATATGTGCAACTTGAAGAAGCCTCTGTGTTTATCAATAGATGACCACTCTTGAAGAAAAAAGTCCCTCAAATATATTTCAGCTTATTTTTGTACACACAACAACACACATGCGGGGAGCCAGGGTTTTTTTACTGGAGTTTTTTCCCTATGTTTGCATGTCATACGCCAAATTGTATGGCACACTAACCCCTGCTAACACAACACACTCTATTGTTTGCCAACCAAAAAATTGTAAGCCAAAAGTTCAAAAGAATATAAATATATCTACTTTAGATTGGGTTTTAAGAGAACGAAATTTGAGCTTTGAACAAAACTAAAGGAAAACTGTGAGGTTTTCACTTCAGATATAAATAGTTTTTTTCATTCATTATGGCGGCTGTATTAGTATCCTAGAGTACTGAAAAAGACTTCAGAACAACCACATAAAATCTTTTGAACTCACATCGGTATTTTTTACCTTTTTTCAGTTTTCTATCTTTCCATGAGAAGAGGTTATTTTTGCGCGCTTCCTAGTTGAAGAACGAACTATATTTATACCCCAAGGTCTGTAATTTTCAAATTTCAAGCTGAAAATGGTATTAGAAGATTAGGCTCCACTCCTTAGTGAAAAAATTTAGCTTTTTGCTTCAGATCTTAGCAAGTAATTATCAAAGTTTTGGAAGATCCTATAGTATTAGTTTGTCGAACATAAAAATGATGTCAATGAGTTTGTATGATAGAACTGCATCACTACTGAGCCGATTTGGCTGAATAACAAAGTCATCCAAGATATTCATTTTTCAGACCTGCCCTCTTCCTCATTCACGGATTCTTCATCAGTGAGTTCATACAAAACCATTGATCCCACTTTCACCCAAATATTCAAAAAATACAGACATTCGGGCAAATCTATAAGCACTCCATTCAGATAATCAAGAACGCCAAAAACCGTATAGGAAATTGTCGCTCCCATCTCTACACTTTCATTGGAAACTTCAAACATGCATACATCTTGTGACCTCATAATGCAAAAGAAAAATTGCACTTACAGTTGACATCCTTCTAACAGCATCTTCACTTATTGCATATGTTAGCTTCACTTTTCTATACAGTGGATGAGTTTCATAGTAATTTATCAATTCTACTAGACTTTCGAATTCGACATTTCCAATTGTATACAATCGACCTTCCAATTTGATCCTGCAGTGCTTTATTTTTTTATCAGCCCTAAAAAAATCAACTGCATTCAATTCAAACTCTTTTAATTATTTGTTCTACCGAAAAATTTATACAAAAATTTGTCCTACCTGAAACTTATGGTGAAGCAGTTCGAATCGTTCTCGCTGGGTCTAACAATGAAAGCTCCTTCGGTTTTCACTCTCTTCAAAATTTCCTCGGCTTGCAACTTTCCAGTATTCTTGTGATACCACACCTCAGTTTCGTGCTTTTTGGGCTGAGGAACTGGCTCCTGAAGAGTAATTGCAAACTCAGCAGTAACTAATGGATTCGATCGATAATAAGTTATCAAACTGTATAAACTGTCGAAAAACTTTGAATCCATTAGATAGAACTTTGTTTGTTGTTTATCTTGTTTGGAACGAATTCTACAATGATTCACTTGACCACATCTCCAAAAGGATAAACAATATTCTCCGACGAAAGTAACACTTGCTCGAACAAGGAATGTGCCATCACCTAGAATATTTCCATCTGAATGAATATTGCCTCGATACTAATTCCATTTCAGTATTGCAATGAGCTCATTATAATACTCTACAAAGCTGTAATGAACTCATTACAGCAATGTTTTTGTTTTGTGGTAATCAGCATTGACATTCAAACCTACACAATTTTAAGACATGTCAATTGTCAATATTAATGTCATATTCTCGGTCATGTCAGAATTAAATTTCTTGACCGTTATCTGACAAATAATTTGTAGTCTGTTCAAAATATATTTTCATCAAGGTGGGCTATGAAAAATCAGAATTAAGTTGGCAAAGTCCAATCTAGGAATATTTTATGTTGTAGAAATTAGGTTGTTCATATTCAAAATCACTAGCTGCTGCTAAACTTCAAAGGCTTGCTTTGATGACAATATAATATCTTGAACAGACTATATCTTCTTAAAATTCTCGGTCATTACAAAAAAAAAAGGTGATCACGGACTTTCACTCTGCTTCAGGGAGTAAGATTGGGATAGCACTATAACCTGGTTGAATGTTTATGGTTACAAATTGTGCTCAACAACCCGGAGCTCTAGATGTTCTACAGGTATTGAGAAAAGTAAACATGCTAGGGCCAGTTTAGATACCACTACTCATGTTATTTGTTACTAGACTTCATAAGAAAAAACAATTACCCAAATAGGAATAGGTCTTCAGGAGTTTCTCAGCTTCATTTCTTCCTTCATTGAGTTTTCCGTGAAACCATTTTTCACTGAAATGTAGTTCTTCATTTGGAATCTCCGATTTTGGACGTTGAAAAGAGGATGAGGATGAACTGCTATCTTCTTCATCTTCTGATCTTTCAGATTCCGGATCCAACCTAGAAATTTATGGAGAAAAGTTGAGATGAATATATGAACAATATAATTGAAAAAAAAAAGGGGGATATAGGATAACTTTAAAAATGTGTTACTCCCAATAAATCTATAGAAAATTTTAATTTTGAAAAATGGAAAACGAAATAGCAAACAGGAAGCGACTTTATGTTTGTAAAATGGTGATAGTGTAAAAGAAAAATGTTTCTATGAAACCAAATACTGCTCTGAGAACAGTTGGAATCACTCATCATACCATTACTAAAGCAACTAACTCCTGGAAACTGTGAACACTTCCAACTAAATTTAATGGAAATCAGCGAGATAATACTGGCCCAAAGAAGGTATAATCGGATCCATCTGTTTTCAAACTTATCCAGAGAGCATTCGACACTATGAAACATGCTATGTTGGTAGATCTTCTACCTCTGATACAGAATATATATTGAAATCTGCTAAGATTGGAATAGAGGGACTGATATCTCACTTTAGATTCAAAGAGAGATTGGGCAGGGCAGTGCTCTTTTTGCCATTACCATACGTGAATCGTATGTAGAGCAAAGCTTTGAAAGAAGCTTCGAGTCAAGTTAATATCAATGCAGCAGATACACTAACGATGCTCAAACTACTGCTCTTTAACAAGCTCTGCCAGACTTGTGAAGAGTTTGGAATGAAAATAAATGTGAAAAAGATCAAGATTATGGTCTTTAAAAGATCGAGGAATGTCTTGAGATCATTATTGAGGGCGAGATTCTGGATCAGACAGATAGATTTTGGTACTTAGAATAAAATGTATTCGACTTCCAGGTTTTCACCTTATTTGCAAAATTAAAAACACACCATGATAATATAATATTTACCTATAACTATCAGTGTAGAAGAGTTGAATATTTGTTAGAACAAAAAAGTGAGGATTCCATTCTTTATCCACCGGATCCTCAATATACATAATACCATTTTTAACTGAATTACGAAGATCCAATTCATTCCCCTCGTTTCTAATTAAAACATCAGCTTCCTCTTGTCCTTCTGGCAACTTTTTGTGTTTTAAAATAATTTTTCGCCGTAACTGATATGGACTAGGTAGCTGTTTTTCATTTTTATCAACGGGCTGAACAATTAGCATGTCTCCAAAAACTTCCTGTAAATATGTTCAAATTTATCTGATTTATCTGACAATAAATAACTACAATAGGGCAACTTGGTTAAATGGTACTCATGCACTATCTGAGACATAATAAAATTCTGTCAACGTAAATCAGTATTTTCAGGATCATGCACTGAATAGATATTTGAGCAATGATTCAATTCATCTTTTACATCCAACCGACTGTATATGTATGAGTTAAAATCACTATCTCAAGAGTTAATTCTGAACTAGCTCAACACTGATACCAGTACTACTGTATGTTCTAACTCATCATTGCCATAGTTGATTTCTCATATTTAACTCATCGTATATTGCTGATAACTTCACCTTCAGGTAGGAAGCTATGATACCAATTTCATTTTGAAAATATTAAGAGTTTTGCCAGTACCATTAACTATTAAAAAAAATAATGGTCTCATCATAAAAAATGAAAGTTATAAAAATGTATAGGCATAGAAGTATGAATAATAGAACGCGAAGGTTGTATAAAATGAGTACTCAAAAATTAATGAAAAAACATTGAACCCTGTAGAATAGTAAAAACGAAAATTACCAACGAACTAAATTGCCCTAGAGTCCCCACCCCAAGCAGTTTCCTCTTCGTCGCACATGGGCAGAACATCTGGCGAGGTCTCTTTACAGATCGCCAGATTCTTCACGATAAATTTGAAGGATCAAATTGAATTCATAAAATAATTTGGTGTTTCAGATAGCCAATTTGAACTTATTGATGTTTTGATAAATTATATTTTGAGTATTACCTGCATTGCTGATGCCATTTTTCTCTGCTGAGGAAGAGAACAATTATCTTCAATAGATAATATGACTGGATATTGAGAAGTAGAGAATGCATGTTCCCTAATGGTTTTTATAACATCTATAAACTTAATTTTAGTTGTCAAGGTATGCCCATGATAAATAAAAGGCATTCCATCAGGACCATCCCAGCAATCTAGTTCTATGCATCTGCACCCCATTCTGAGACATCTAACATAAGCTTCTACAGATGACTCACTTGAAAATTGATCACCTGTCAAATAGCTGAAAAAACAATCGATATTGGCAAAAGCTAAAATGGCCATTATAAGTTTAATTTTTGGTATAAAGACAAATCATCTCTCATACAATATATGGAGTTCAATTGAAGTATTGAAAAAGGAGAAGGTTATTGAAAGTGTTTCAAATGATGATATAAGAATATTCAAATATTCAACATACCTCTATTATTCACAAAATCTTAAAATAAAATCTAATGCAAATGTTATGTAAATGCACTCACGTATTATGAGATGAGGATATCCAATAATGAGACATAGGTTTGGACATATCTTGATAAACATTATCCTTGAGAGGATTCCAAACCTCATTGTCCTTGGAGAATAAGTAATCCATAAATTCTGATACTGTGAAGTATGGATCCTGTACATCTCTCTGCGGATCCTTCAAAATAATATAAATATACAAATCATTCATATTATGTTCTCAACCATGTAAACTTCTATATATTAAAAAGTTAAACTGTAATGAATCATGGGACAAAGACCATTAAATCTTGGCATCATTTAACGATATGAACAATCAGTAGTGAAGCTACATTATGCTGTGCATTAGATGTTTTTCAATTTTTATAGGGTACATTCTGAAATTTATTATACGTCAGTTTTTCATGGGTAAATATCTTCACCAAAATATCACCTAAGGTCCTGGAATGTGGCAACTTTTTGTAAGATACATGTTAACTAAATATTCTTCAAAGTATAGTGATTTGCATTCAGAAATTCCAACTTTTAAGACTACAAAAACCATGAAGAATGATTTATCAGAGTTACAATTTTTTTGTAGCTAGATAATATATAAACAGTCCCCATTTTTGCACATTATGTAGACCTATGTGATGCAAAATGGGGTAAAAATTTTAACTTTGATAGCATGCATCATCATGTGTTTTTACCCATTAAAAAGTTGGCGGCATATTGGCAATTTTACAAATTAGATCCATTTACAGTAGAAACACCAACAACCTACATCGCAACTATATCGGTGAAATAACGGATAATTTAGTGGAGATATTTTCAGTCACAAAGAGAATCAATTTGTGCATTTCATTCAACAGCAAAGCTTAGAGACATTATATTCTCTTTTTCAGGCCTGACTATACAATAAGTAACCAAAATAAATGCATTACTTTATCCTGATTAAAATAACTAAGTTTTATACATGTAAACTATTCACTACACATTCACTATGTTTGATGATTCAAGTCTTATATCCTAGATAAAAACTACAAAGGTGTTTCTGTACATTTTTTCAATTTTTCATTTTTTTTTAAATTTCTGCTATGTTTGCAGCATTGTGAAACTTTGGGAAAAATCAACGAATGATAATTATAATTGTTTGATACAGAAGTTCTTCCCAAACTAAACATAAATACACACTATTTTTACTATCCAAACTCTATAATTATGTGATATTTAGAATAATAAAAAATACTTTTATACCTACCTTTAGAAAATCACACATTAATTTTGACAGACTTCTTTCATCATCTATTGGTTGTGATTGTTCAGTAGCAAGAAAATTGGCAAGATCATGTAAACTGACAACTTTCAAATTAGGAGAGTAGGTTAGAATTTTCTCAAATAAACTGTCCAATTTCTGAAAATTAGATTGATAATTAATAATATTAATACAAGGGAAACAACAGGACCCACATTTTCATCCAACATGACTTTTTGATACAGAACTGCAAAATCATCAAAACCAATTTCTGTTCTCTTCCTAGTATCCACTTCATTAAATATTTCTCTGAGTTTGTTTGTGGATATTTTGTAGTTAATTTTAGGAAAGAAGGCTTTAAGATCCTTTATATTTACTCTAGAAATTTATCGAAGATATAAATGTATACTGGATATTCATATATGAACTCTTACGTTTCTTTCATATTTTCCATTCCATAAAATTCTCGCCTAAGCCAACTTTGCACTTTGATAGAATAAGGGGCTGTCAATGTATCTTTCACCAAATAACGTAATCCTTTGATCCATAGCTCACATTCCTTTTCAGACAAGGCTAGTTAGAAGAAAAAACTGTAATATGTTACTTTAGTTTTTTCATAACGGACTTACCAACAATACTTAGAACTCTTAGTTTGAATTCAGAGCCATAAAATATAACGAAACATTTCAAATTCTCAATCTTTTTGGTATCATCTGGCCATTTCTCAAAATCTTTTGAGTATTTTCCCAACCGAATTTCTTTTATTTCCCTCATATCAATTGCTCCATCAATAGGTTTTGTTGGATTGGTTATTCTGGTCCACACAAGTTGTTGTGTTTCTCTTCTTATGGCTAATGTTTTCCTCTCAGCCTTTTTTCTCCAAGAAAATTTGGTAACAAGGGTACCCCGTTCTAGCTGACTAATTATCTGTTCCATTTCAGTTATGTAGCCAAAACCTGAACTTAAGGCAAACATTTCGTCACAGTAACGTGTAATACTTGCTGCAATAAGGGTAGGTTTTAGTATAACAAACGCATTTCGAATAAGAGAAATCCTAAGGTAAATTCATTTCTTTCAACTTTTCATTGTTTTCTTATCGCACCTCACATCATCGTGAATTATCCATCCTAACCTCTGCTTTGCTAAAATCCTCGTCCTCTATATTTTAAAAGCCAGTAGAAAATCTGTATTCAAAAGTTTTTCTAATAATTTCAAAGCATTTTAATTATAAATTGAAAATATTTAGTTTTTTCAAAATTTGAGGTTACCTACTGAGAACTGTCATTAATCTCACGACCTTGACCAACGTCCTCTTTCGGTAGTCTGTGGTCAATGTGCTAATTATCCAACAAAATTTTCCTTTATTTTCATTATTATGTGTAATTATTTCACATGTAATCTCGATATAGATAAATGAATTCCAAAAAGGATGCATTATTAAATTAATTTACTACACAAAACTCATAATTCAGTTCGGAAACAAATGACAACAGACATTTCGTATATTCTATGCTCCTCAAATAACAAAAATATCCGTTGAAGTTTGAAAGAAATTTTGAAAATTGAAATGAAAAACATGACTGTGGCTGTGATATAACAAAGAATTTGAATAAACTACTTTTTGAAATGTATCTGTCAACTTACGTTGATATGAATGAATTTATTCAACAAGACTAACATATATGATGAATTATATTCTTCAATGAAGAGCTTTGACAGAGATAAAAGGTGATAAAAATATGAGTATCCTCAATCTGAAGGACGAAGATCTGGCTGAGAAATTTCGCCAAGAGTATTCAGAGCAATACAATATTTTAGTACGAATGCATCTTTCTTTCGTATTGGATTTGAATACAGATGAAAATGAGTATTTGAATGAGAAATCTAAAAACAAAAAATGGAAGCTGGTTTCCTTTATGAAGAAATCTAAATCAACAGATGCATTGGATGGATTTCCCTTCACCCAAGATGGAATGTGTCAGGTTTATCACCTAATTGAATATTTGAGGAAAGAACAAAATTTAAAAACTGAAGGAATTTTCAGAAGAACTGGTTCTTTAAGTCGTCAAAATGAACTCAAATCGTTATTGTGCCAAGGCGTTTCTATTGATTTAGAAAGTGGAAATTTCAACGTTCATGATTGCGCCTCAGTACTCAAGGTTTTTTTATCTGAACTTCCAGAACCTTTATTAACAGAGTGCCATTTCCCAGCTTATTGTCAGATAGCAGAATTATGTGGAGTCATTGAAAAACCAACACAAGAAGAAAAATTGCTTGAAGCCTTACAATTGATTCTTCTCCTTCTTCCATCTGATAATAGAATTTTATTAAGGGATATACTGGATCTTCTACATTTGACAGCATCCTTTGAGTTTGCCAACAAAATGTCTGCAGATAATTTAGCTACCTTGTTCACACCACATCTATTATGTCCACGAAAATTGTCAGCTGAACAGTTACATTCAAATTCCCAAAATTTATCAGGAATAATTGCGTTTATGATAACACACTGTGGTGAAATTTTTAAAATACCACAAAAGCTTATAGTTGAATTTAGAGTTAGATTTGAGAAAAGAATATTGCAACCCAAAATGTCCATGAATGAATCTGTGACGGATCAAAATGCTGCAAATACTGTGTTCACTTTCATAGATAGAGAATTGACAGCCAAAGAAAATGAAGCAAACTCGACTGAAACTGCAGTAGCTCAACTTTATGCTTATATCCAAAGTTTACCAGAATCATCTAAGAAACGAAAGCTAGTAAAGCAATTTAATAAGGAGAATGGACATGGAACTCCTCTGCAAGTTTTGAGAAGTAGTGCACCAAAAAGCAAAAGTTTGGGAGATTCTATAAAAAAACATATACTGAATAAAAGACTCATGCGAACAATAAAAAAGCAGAGCATATCTCAATTAAGGAGTTCAAGTGAAGAAGTTCTGAATTCTCCAACACAAGGTATTTTATCAAGAGCAAGGCTCTTCTGTACAAATTGTGATAAAAGTCCTGTAAAAGTAAAAGAAGATCAACATAAATTAACTTTTAACGCGTCAAACACGTCTTTGCCTAATAATGATTGTATTCATAAGAGTTTTTCTGAACCTGACTTAACTAGTGAAACTGATGGCCTTCTTGATAACTCTTATTTAACCAGTACACCGGCATGTTTTCCTCTTTACTCCTGTTTCACTCCGGAGGGTTCTGATAGGAAGTCAATGTCTCCAATTACTAGGTCTACTCAACGTATGACTCGTGCCATGCAAGAAACTATGATGACACCAAGAAGTCGAAAACCTGTTTTGTTGATATCTGGAAATATCCTCCCTAAAATCGATTCAATACAAGCAATAGATAATGAAAGTTCAGAACATGAACTAAATAGCAATAATGAGGGTAAAAAAATATCTAGTGCATCTTTAACATCAACATTTCGTGAATATTTGAGCTCTCGTGATATTCTAAATTGTTCGGGTTCACCCAAAGATTTGAGTTTTTCTAGCAGAACTGATGATTTTACTTCTAATGACTTAGAAAATTTGTCAAATAACAAAATGTCAAGGTCTTTACTCAATTGTCTTGATGGAATTGATCCTGAAGATACCAAAATGGACTCTTCTGAAATTGAAGAAAAAGAATTGGTTCTTAAACCTAAGCAGTTTGACGAGAATGGTCATCCCATCATTTTTGAAACTTCTTTTTGAAATCTTTCAAATTTTTTTCAAGATATTTTTCATACCATGTGAATTTTTATATTCATCACAAAGGTACTTATTTTATTTATGAAATTTAATAATATTTTGAAAATAAAAAGTTTTAAAATATACTTCCGGCATTAACACAAATTAGGTGAAGTCAACTTTTCATATGAAATACTAGTATTAAAAAGAGGCATGAAAAATGTAAATTATCCTCATTTATGTGATGTGAATATTATTTCAAAGATTTTTCATAGGAAATACTTTTTATTCAAAGACTGCACCAAAGTTTTATTTTTTTAATTTGGTGATAAAATTCAGTGACAATGGTCAAGGCAAAGACTGATTTTTCTTCAGGAATTTCTCATTGAATTATAAAATTTCATAACTTAATTGTGAATTTTCTCTTCCGAATTATTATCAACTCACCTGATATGGTTCAAATAATTTATTTCAACTTATTCACATTGAACATAATGTTTTTTGATATCTTGAATGGGAAACCTATTTTCCATAATTTATTTTTCCAACATTAATATCTCTTAATGAACAATTCCTACTAATCACCTGTTAATACCTATTTCAAATTTTTAAATGAAATAGCAGTTTTTGTTACCCTTAGCTACAATATAACATATTCATGCATGTAAGCTTTATACACAGCATTGATTTCTTTATTGTACAACCTTTATGTATCTGTATTAACTCATTATGTGATCATTGATTGAAGGGTAAAATGTCCATCTGAAAAACTGGTTTGCCATAATCAACTAAATTTGTTTTAGAGTTCAACTTTAAACGGGAATTCAATATATTAACTTGATTTGATGTTTCAGCTTTTCCCAGTTCTAGTTTCAACCCTATATGTGATAATTCCTTCATATCAAGATCAATTAAAGAGGAAACTGAGTAAAATCAGTCAGTATTCATAAATTAATAAGGCTGGAAGAGAATTTAGTTTTGTAAAATAATATTTTATGTGACTTTTAAATAGAGGTTTTATTGTAGAAATGTTGTTTATGTTAGGATATATATTTTATTCAACATTCAGGTCATTTACAAAATGATTTGCGAAGTCATTAATAACTTCAGGCATATTTGAAACTGAAATAACTGAAGTACCATCAAAAGATGTTTATTCCAATGCATAATAATTAAATTATAGTATCACACAATAAGGCTTAATTTCAGCCCAAAATTTTTCATACTGAAAACTATAACCACAATGAAAAATTCATTGAAGTGAAGGTGATAAATTTTTGTCCAAAGCATTCCCAGAAAGTTTAAGTTTTCTCACTTCGGTAGAATTCAATAAGTTTTCATCACTAAGTAATCGATCGCTTCGTGAGTCTTTGATGGGTTCTGAAATAATTCAGATTAAACTAGAAATAATATATGTAGATATTACTACCATTATATGGAGTATATTTATCAGAAAGCCAATTTTCCAAATTGTAACCTACAAATCCTATAACACAAGCAAATGGCAATGTTACATAAGGAGCATATCGGCTAGCAACTCTCATTATGATGGGCCACATTTTTTTTATCAACAGACAATTCCTATATTTCTCAACATATTTAATATAAAGAAATTGTTGCACTAAAATTTCCAAACATGCGACCATAGATACACAGAACATCAAATATATACATATAAGTGAAATTCTTGCGACACAGAATAGTAGAACACAGAATAACATTAGTGTGGTAGTCTCAGCATTGTCATGTTTGGTCGCGGATTCTTCATCAGGAAGTCGAACCCTATCGATTCACGCCATTTTCGGCTCGATCTTCGAAAACAACAAACTTTGTGCAAAGAGGTAGCACGCTGTTCTACTAGTTATTAAACTAGAACGCAAAATGGTGAAAAGGTCTGCAGCAAAAATAATAAATTTTATCCAGTGAATGGCACGAACAATATGAGAGCCATTCCTATTCAACATTAGAGAAAAAAAATAAACCAATAAAATTAGAGTCGTTTAATATCTGATTTATATATAATCAAATTTGCTGACATTAAATTGTTTGAGAAACATCATTAATTTTCTTTCTTCCATCCAATAGAGATTTGATAAATCTCTGGAATAGCCAATAATTGATCCTAAAATCACCAAGAAAGATGTTTGGAAACCTTCTCAACTTGAATCGTAAGATATTATTTTTGCTTCTTATTCATCCTTGAACCTTGTTTCCATAATTTATAATCAGTTTTTTTCTTTTCCTTAAGTATTTCAGCATACTTTTTCTTGTTGTATTGCTTGAATTCCGCATCAGACAGTAATTGGTCTACGAGTGACTTCTTACTTTCTTTTTTAGTAGAACGATTGTTATAATAATCTAGAGGTGAGTCAACCACTTTTCCTATGTGGAAGTATTTAGGAATTACCTTCATATGATTCTTTTTATAGAAATGCTTGGGATCCAGCACAGATCTCATTTGCATAATTTCCAATTGTTTTTTCACATCATCTGTCACCTCAGTTGCAGGCAATCCATACCACATAGGACCTTTGGTTTTCTCTCTTTCTTCCTTTCTCAGCTTCTTTGCTTTACGTTTTGAGATGGGGGGATCCCTATTGTAATTTGGTTCTTCCCAATTGGAATTGAGTAATTTTGACTTTGCGAGAAGTTTATCAAGTTCAACTTTTCTATCAGTATTTTTCAGCAGTGGAAGAATCCTCTTCTTTGATTTATTTGTAAGTCCATCGTATAATTTCAGTGATAATGGTTTGTCAGCATCTTTAACATTCTTACCCTTTTTAATACTTTCAATTTTTGAGGGAAGTCCACCAAGCAATTTTTCTGTTGTAGACTTTGGTTTTAGAATTTCTTCTTCATCGAATAAGTGATCAAGGGGATGAACTTTTTTTTTCTCCTCCTTTTCTAAAGTAGGGTAATCTTGACTTTTATATATATTATAAGCCGTCATAATGGATTTTGTGGTTGATTCTTATGGTGATGAATCTTGTGGGGATGAAAGTTTTACACCAACCTGTCCCGGTTTCGGAAAATTTACAACAAATTCCGACGAAGAGGAAACGGAAAATTTTCTAGGAGAGGATAAAAGTGATACTGACGATGATCTGGATATCGGTGATGAAAATGAATCATGTGCCTCAAATAGTGAAACAAATACTAACAACATAGTAGAAACTACTATAATCACTACTATCACTACTATAATCACTCCAAAAGGGTAATCTTGACTTTTATACCGGTGGGATTTATTGACCAGAATTGCGCATGAGCCACCAGCATTTTGTTGCCAGATTGTGCAATAAATATATCTTGGGAAATCGATATTAGTCCTTAGAAAATGAAAGGGTTTTTTTCAACGATATTTGACTGGCGATTCAATGAAAATCATTCATCAATTAATAGAAAGGATCAGATAATTAGGTTAGTTTGCAGTTAATCGCCCAATTTTTATATATCACATGGTTTTTTTTATCAGGTTATTAGGTTAGTCTAGATTTGTATTTTTGATATTTAGTCCGGGGTGATAAGGTAAGTTAAGCTTTTGTTATATGATAGAACCACTTCGAAAGTAACTTTTTACCAATATGAACTATCAAATATTGAATATTTAGGGGCCAGTTCAAGAAGGTCAAATATTACCGCAAAATAAGTCATTCTTCAAATACCCCGACTAAACGTACGATCTGGCAACGTTGCTGCTCATTTTAAGCGCCGCCCACAATCCACCGGTATGAAAGTCAAGATTACCCATGTCAGTTTGAAATCTTGATCTGAAACATAGACGTTATATACTATTATTACTATTATATACTACTAGTATATAAGGTCTATGATCTGAAATTACAATAGAACATTTTTCAACTTAACCTATACCATAGATAAATAAAAGTATATATGATTCTATGCTACCAACAAGCCATTTGATCATGGAGTACAGAATTCATTAGAGATTCTATGGTGAAATGATGCAGTGTTGTCATGTCTCCCGGATTTCCTAATATATTATACAAATGTTTTCCTTTGAAATGATGTAGCCATTCAACACCCTGTCACATGAGATTTGTTTATTTAGTGTAACTATTGTTTAAAAAATTGTTTAGAAATGCGTCCTTTAGAACTTTGTTTATTGCGTGCATCAATGTCTCTTTTTTGCTCGATGTCTTATTATGTTGAATCAAGTAGGTATGTGTAATCTATGTATAACAATGTTGAATCAAGTGTCTGCGCCAAAAATTAGCGAAATCATACTATGCATCACGTGACGTGACATAACCTGAGGTTACGTGAATCCATTTACCCAAACCACAATATAGGGACCAAGCAGAGATATATCTCTGGGACCAAGCAGTAGTCGCACTCCGTGGATTTTCTTACACGAAGTCTGACTCGCGCATTCCTCCCTGCGCATAACCTAAAATGTTCATTGTTTTCATCAATAGGGCTTTCCATAGAATATAAAATACCAGGAAGGAGCACACCGGGTTCTCTCTTTGAAAATCTTGTGAACGAAAACGGCCATCTTAGGGAACCAGGTGTGACTCATCTGTTAGTTATTCTCTCCTCAGAATAAAGAACCACAGGAAGGAGCATAAGATTTGAAATTGGGGACCGGGATGGTTCCTGCATATGGCCGACTTCTGTTTCCGTAAGCAGTGGCATAGTACCATGGTGGAAGTTTTTTCTTCCACCATGCATAGTACGTAGAAACTGCATTTTAATGGAAAAGGTATATGAGGATGGCCATCTTAGGGAACCAGGAGTGACTCATCTGTTAGTTATTCTCTCTCAACATTCCTGATAAATAACCTAACATTTGTTGTCAAAGTTGTGAAAGAAGTGAATTCAAAATGGTTAGTTGTGTATCTTGTTATTTCATTCACTAATCATCACCATCAATATTTATTTATCCCTTCCTTTTTCTGATCAAATAATTTTTTTTTGGATTTGAATTCTAATGATTCCATTTATGAAAATAAAGTATATAGTATATGCTTCTGCAAAGAATAATCATTCTTATAATATTTTACCTACTGGTAGAAGTGAATCTTTTTTCAAAAATATAATAAGCACATACAAAACCTGTTGACAGGCATTGGTGTTATTTTTCCAGTTCAAAGCATTCTTCTGCATGCTGATTAATATATGCCAAAAAATTGAAATTAATTTGGTAATTGAACTATTGTTCACTACTTTCTGTAACAATAAATTACCTTAAGGTTTATGCAGCCCAAAAATGGAAATTTCATTAAAAATAACAAGGTATGAACTATCATTTGTTCATTTCAAAAATTAAGTACAAGTTTTACTAATCGCCCTTCCATACTACTTGTATACAAGTTCTATTTTAATTCATATTATTGATTTTTGATCAGAATAAACGACTTCAAAATCGCGTTCTTTCATATGAAACTGTTTTTTTGAACTGAATCAAGTCTTTATATCAACCCATCCTCATATACCTTTTCCATTAAAATGCAGTTTCTACGTACTACGCCACTGCTTACGGAAACAGAAGTCGGCCATATGCGGGAACCATCCCGGTCCCCAATTTCAAATCTTATGCTCCTTCCTGTGGTTCTTTATTCTGAGCTTCTACCAGTAGGTAAAATATTATAAGAATGATTATTCTTTGCAGAAGCATATACTATATACTTTATTTTCATAAATGGAATCATTAGAATTCAAATCCAAAAAAAAAATTATTTGATCAGAAAAAGGAAGGGATAAATAAATATTGATGGTGATGATTAGTGAATGAAATAACAAGATACACAACTAACCATTTTGAATTCACTTCTTTCACAACTTTGACAACAAATGTTAGGTTATTTATCAGGAATGTTGAGAGAGAATAACTAACAGATGAGTCACACCTGGTTCCCTAAGATGGCCGTTTCCGTTCACAAGATTTTCAAAGAGAGAACCCGGTGTGCTCCTTCCTGGTATTTTATATTCTATGGAAAGCCCCATAGAATATAAAATATCAGGAAGGAGCAAATTTGAAATGAAATGTCATTAAAGTCAATGTCAATGTCAACTGGATTGCTTCCGATTTCTACAAACTACAAACCTGATTGTTTTTGTTCTGTTTCTCCTATTAGCCAAAAAGTCTTTTTATAGTATGCTATTAATTTGCAGTAATGATACTACGTAGGAAAATATAGTTATAGTTTTTCATAGCCAGAAGTCTGAATAGTGTGAATTTTGATAGAAATACTCAACACTGGCCTTATTAAAATAAGTTAGTCTACTGCTTTGTTTGAAAAAATGGATTCTAAAGGCGAAATTGATTTAAGCGGTAAACTTATTATAAAAGTTCAATTAGAAAATGATATAAGAAGAATTCCAATACACAATGAAGCTATTACTTATGATGAACTAGTGCTGATGATGCAAAGGGTATTTAGAGGAAAATTAACTGCTTATGATGACATTACCATCAAATACAAAGATGAAGGTAATAATCTTTTTGTTAATCCCTCTTTTTCATGTATTATATGGATATGATCATTTCTATTGTAACTTATCAGATGATAAATACATGTTAATCCCATTAATATTGATTTTGAACTATGAATAGTAACTTGAGAGCAAAAACTCATTCTTTTGAGGGAAATCATAGTTGAAACCATTCAGTTATTATCTTATTATATATCTATGGTTGAAACCCCACAGATTGAAAGTAAAAACACACTGAAAAGTGTTTAGCGATCTACACTTATATGTTTTCATGGTATGAATAATACTTTCGGGTATAAGTCCTTCACCATATGCATCATGATATTTATCAAATAAATATTCATTAAATTATCTGGATGGCTGTTTTCCCTCTCTTCTGAAGACCTAAGCTAAGTTCTGTTAATAGTTTTTGTATTTCTATTCTAATATTAATTACTTGACACCACTGGCCTAATAACTGTAATTATTATTATTTTATAAAGAGAAAAAGTAATCACATAACTTAACAAATTGATAATAATTTTGGGAGTTGATGCAGCAATTTGAGATATCTACATTAGTTTCTTGAAAAAATTTATTGAATTATCAACTCCATTTCAGGTCATTCAAAGTTTATGAGTATCAAAATTATATAGTTCAATATATCATATTCAACATTTGTTTGTTTCAATTTCAGATGGTGACTTAATTACAATTTTTGACAGTTCAGATTTATCATTTGCTATTCAGTGTAGCCGGATATTGAAACTACAGATTTTGCTGAATACTAAAAAAGAAAATAAATTGAAGATTTTGTCACATGGTGATATAAATAATATCAAACAGCAACTGAGGAACATAAGAAATGAAGTGAATTCAATTCTAGAGAACCTGGATGAATCTGTGAACAGCTCAATGACAAATACTTCTGAAACGAGTAAGTATTCCAAATTTATACAGGGTTATGATAAAGTAATGCACAAAATTCATAAAAGGTACGACGATCACTTCTGAAAAAAATGCAAAAACATGTCAAACGGTGTTTTATATTCTGCATCTCTTGAAATAAGTTACAAAAATAACAAGTCAAATTTGTCAAAGTTATGACGTCATCAACATATTTTTTTAATGGGGAGCTAAGATTTTTATTACGTTATATGATAAAGCTTGTTTTTTTACACTAGGGAAAAATAGTTGCAGTAGAGCTAACATAAGAAAAAAACGAGAAAATGAATAAAAAACGAAATAACAAAACCAATTATAAAAAGAGGTCAAACTTAAACTTTTCTAGTAAGAACATCTGTTCTTATCAATTTTTTCTATTGATTTACTAAAACAACAGTTTGTCAGTGTCAGTCGTACAATTAGTGTGACACCAGTTTTATTATTATGGCTCGTTTAAACGAAAGAGAAAGGATAGAAATTCTAATGATGGTAGGTTACGGCGATCGCCTTCGAAGTCATGAAGAAGCATGTGCTTTATTTAACGCAACACATTTGGAAAGACCTCCAATTGCTAGAAGCACACGACGATGTGAAGTTAGATATTTTGCTGTCAGTAGAAGACAACCCTCACGCAACTACAACAGAAATTGCCTTACAAGAAAATGTTAGTCAGTCGTTTGTAGTAAAGATGTTAAAAAAAGAAAAAGTACACCCATACAAAGTTCAACTTGTTCACGACTCTCAGAAGATGATCCGGACAGACTCTTGGAATTTTGTGAAATCTTCATGCAGCATTGTGACAAAAATCCAAATTTTCTTAATATTGTAGTCTTTTCCAATGAGGCAACGTTTTGTCTAAGTGGTTCTGTAAATCGACACAATTGTCGCTACTGGGCTCGGGAAAATCCCCACTGGATGCAGACAAAACACACCCAGCGCCCCCAAAAAATTTATGTTTGTGTAGGAATCGTCATGGGAAGATTTATTGGTCCTTATTACTTTCACGGGAATTCAACAGCTGAACGATATTTGGAACATCTTCTTATGGCAGTGTTTCCGGACCTACTTGCGGCATTTTCGGATCCAAATAATGGGGAAAACTTGGATCCCAGTATTTGATTCCAACAAGATGGCGCACCACCACATTATGGTCTTACTGTTCGAAGGTTTCTGGATAACCAGTTTGAAGGACGGTGGATTGGAAGATGTGGACCAATAGAGTGGCCAACTAGGTCACCTGATCTCACATCCCTTGATTTTTTTCTGTGGGGACATTTGAAAAGTCGGGTCTACATTAACTGGCCAGACAATTTAGAAGACTTAATGGAGCGAATTAGACACGAAATGACTCTTATAACTCCCCAGGTGATCGAAAACTCTGTAAATGCAGTCTACTATCGTCTTGGCCTATGTCAGTTAGTAAACGGGACACAGTTTGAACAATTCCTATAAGAAATAGTTTTGGTTTAATGGCCTGTTTAGTTAATCGAAAAGTTATTGTGAAAATTATGTTTATTTCGTTTTTTATTCCTTTTCTCGTTTTTTTCTTATGTTAGCTCTACTGCAACTATTTATCCCTAGTGTAAAAAAACAAGCTCTATCACATAATATAATAAAAATCTTAGCTTCCCATGAAAAAATATGTTGATGACGTCATAACTTTGACAAATTTGACTTGTTATTTTTGTAACTTGTTCAACAACAGGTGGAGTCTAGAATATGTTGTTAAAAAGTTGAATTCCGCAATTCACTGTTATGAATATGAGGAATTCAACCTGTTGTTGAACAGGTTAAGATAGAAATAAATATTTCAGTTTCGGAACACTCATTGACCGTAACACGTTGTTGTGATGTTTTGCAATTTGTTTCAAAAGCATTTTAGACAGAGTTTTCCAAAGTTTCCCCATAAGTTCTTTTTCAATTTGCTCGACAAACTAATATTAAGATCCTTTGTGTGTAAAACATAAGTTCGACTTTGGTAAGGTTTTTTCGATTTTAAATATGTGTTTCTGTCAAATCCAAATAGAAAAGTAAAAGACAAATAAATTCGAATAAATGTAATTTTAATATATAGTTTCAATTGTACGATTTTGTTACCGATTGTTGTATATGTTTATTTTGGCAGATGTATTTGTATCATATTTGATCTCTGTGAAAAAAAATTTCTCTTTTGTAGCCCTGAAGAAGTAGAAATATATCTACGAAACGTTGGCATTAGTTGAATGTAGTGAATGATCTATCAGAACATTCGTATGAACCAAAATATTGAAAATTTTTTGCTGTAGATATGGAATCTCTTTGTTTTAATTAACTTTTAAACTTATGAATTCTAAAAAATGGTATGAAAAAAAGTGATTCTCCTAAACTCAAGAATTTGAAGTTAAAATAAAAGTAGTAGTCAGAGACTTATCACATATAAAAAAATTTTAACCAGTTCAGGAGATAGTCTTCATTTGCATTATTATATGGTTTTGTATTTATTTATTTACATAACACACACATGTTGAGCAACTTTTTGGTAAACTTTCTTTTATAAATTCATTTAAAGAATATGCAATGTTTTTTTTTCAATATTTGAAGGAGTAATATTGATTGAGCACATGGCATTGTTGTGATAACTGAAAACAAATTTCGAAAACCAATTTAATTTTTCAGAAACTTCTGATTTGGCTACGAAAGATGCTCAACCAGTTGCCAATCAATTGAATAAGGTGAACTCGAGCGAATTTGATCCTTTACAAGAGAATAAGAATCAAAAAAATGGTAACGCTTTGGAAGCATCTAAAGAAAATGCTAAGAACACTGCATCAAATATCAGCAACAACGAAAAACCTGTTTCAAGACCTCAATCTGTTCCAAGCATGCAACGTGTAAATGAACCAGTTGCTGTATCTGCAGCAAGTGGTGCTAGTCAACAGCTGAGTGATTACTACAATAGGAATCCACCAACTTCATATGGCCAAATTCCTTATGCAAGTGTGCCCTACCCTCCTCAGCATTACGCGTATTCTGCTGCTGGGTGAGTCTCAAATGCTCTACTTTCATAGAGTTAACCAATTCTGGGGAAATTGTGGTTCTGCTTTGATAATTAATGTATTCCTTACTTATACAGGGTGTTTCACGACGATGGACTATAAGTTGTGTTTGGCATATAGATTAGAATTTTGAGATAAAAAGTTGTATGATGAAGTTTGAGTTTATGATCTTTATTCTTTAAATATTTCGAGATCTTCACAGGTTCCAGTTATACCCATCATTTCAGCAATATCTCATAACTTGGGCAAAAAATCAACAGTTTTCGACTTATTGGAATTTATGTGAAAAAGATAGTGAAGAGAAGGACCAACATTTTTTTTTTAATGTCAGCAGAACATTTTTTCCAGAATATTGAACAATATTCAATTCAACCAAAGAATGATCTTGCCAGTGGACCCCCAAAATTTGGCAAACTTCTTTCATTAAACGTTTTTAAACCGATTTTCAAGTTCCAAATCTATCTGATGGATATTGTAGGAGTTACTGAGGAAAGCAAAATTCAGATGCACTTAACTCCTGAACCACGTGATCAATATGGCCCAGTAACGATCTTGACTGAGATATTTGGTCAATCAACATACTGTTCTACTGAAACAAGTGTGCAAAAATATAAAATTTAATGTGGAAACTCTTGGGTTATGATCAATTTGTGTTGTTCAAGTCCATGATGTCCTCATGAATACCTTGTACAATTTCAATACCTTATGGTATATTTTGGTAGAATTAAATATTATGTAGGTTTTTTAAAAACATTTTTTGTGCTCTTGTTCTTTCAACAGAGTGTTTATAGATTTGCCCAAATGTCTGTAATTTTGGAATAGGTGTTTGGGTAAAATTGATATCAATTGATTTGTTTGCCCTCATTGATGAAGAACCTTTGGTCAAAATCGATTCTGTCTGTTTGTAGACACAATTATATCTAAGTGGAATGAGCTAAAGAGCTTAAATTTTCAGGGTAGGTTTGAGGAATTAATATTTTAGATGAGATCATTATTCAGTCAAAGTGGCCCTGTAGTTTGGATGTAAAAAATTTTATTCCTGAATAAAATTTTTCTTGTGATTCTGTTTTATCTTGCGAATACATTGATAATATTATTATTTCTAAATGTTTTTTCTTATAAATTATTCAAAAAAATGGTAATTCTCCTCCCACTAACTCCAAAACTGTTTTCTATGGCATATTGCTGAAATTTCCATCTAATGGCATATTTAGTGATTCCATAATATATTTGGTGTGCAATTTAAAATAGGGAAATCGCAATGAATTTGCTGTATAGCAGAGAGCTGTAGAGTTCTTGAGGTATTTTAGGGAGAAAGATCTTTATCTCCAACCTCAATGTACAAATTTTCCGTTCCAAATTATGATTCTATAATTTCAATAAATGTCTGATAGCCCATCGCCCTGTACCACCCTGTTTGATTTTGTTTCTTAATAATCATTCCCATTTCTTGAAAGAAATATGGTAATCAATAAAAATCTTGGAATTTTGCTGTTTTCTAAGACTCGAAGTGACATACATGAAATGTTGGTTGATTATTAACACTCATTCGAGAAAATATTTTACAAATTCTGGTGATTTTTTCCAAATGCGTTAATGAATAAACCACCTTTATCACAGATGTTTCATTTCATTTTAATGAATTCTGCCAAATTTCCTTGTTAATATTTCTTTTATATTGAAATATCACTATCCCATCCCTTTTTTTGTAATTACATATTTAATTTTTATCCATAAACATTTCGATGATTTTTAATAGAATTAATTCAGTTTGTCATTCAGGTACACACAGCAAGTTGATTCCCAGGTTCCGAACACTGGGGCTTACACAAGTCCACCACAAGGTGGTTTGCCGTACACTGGTCAGCCACAACAATACAGCAATCCTGGAATATACCAACCGGGACAACCCAACCCTTACTCGAAGACTTACAGTCAACCTTCATCCCAACATTTTCTACCACCTCGTCAATAAAATTCAGCATTGCATTATGAAAAATTCTCATTACATAGAAAACAGGCTCCATACTGATTTGAAAAATATCATTCTCCCTTTTTTGCAGAAACTATTTTAAGAAAAAATGGTATTTACATTATTTCTAAAAAGAAGAAATCTTACAATGTTTTGCTTTTATTTATTCAAGATGAAAATAAAATTATTTTTTGTGTTTTATGTTGCTGCTATTATTTAGTAGATATTCTTTGATCAAAGTCATTTTATTATTGGCTTTATTATTTTCTTGATACTATGACTCAACTGATTAGTCCTCAAGTTTTTAATGTATTTACTGTTAAAATGTTTGTTTTAAAGAGCAATATAAAATGAAAAATAGACACTTCGAGGTTGATGAATGTTTTATTGAAATTTGGCAAGTTATGTTTTAAACAGTTTATTCCTAATAATATGCATTTAATGTTATCAAACACTATGCTACTGAGGTGTAAGTGGAAATTCAAAAGGAGTCTTTTAACAAGAATTTCTTGTGTACGAGAAAATCCAAACTAAGTTTTTTTTTCAGTGTCTCTTTCATTTATATATTTATTACAAAAATGTAAGCTGATAAAATATACAAAGTAATTAGTGCGAAAGTTGAAGATCTCTGGCGACTGATTAGATTTAGGAACACTGAATTCTTGTGATAAAACAATTAAGTATGGTGTCAGCTGATTTAAAAGCATCACAAAAAGTCATGAACTCAATTGAGTATTCTGAAAGTATGTTTCAATAAACTTTGTTGAGTTGTTTCTCAAACAATAAAGCTATAACTGAGTTTTTTGTTTTATTATTTGTAATTCAGACACTTTTCATTCTCGTATGTGTGTGTCTATGTTGTTGACTTAACGGATAAGTGAGGGAATAAAATTATAGAAATCCTTTAAGGTAATCCTCAAGAAGTGGAGGCGGAGTCCAAGGTTGAGGTTCACAAATGTATACTCATTGTATAATTAATAAATGCATATTCTGAGATTCCTTATGGAATACGGCTGTAGGCTATCCCGTAGTAATTGACAGACATTATAATATCTACTGGCGGGTAATCATTCAAACTTTGAAATATAACATAATCAAAAAAGTAACGATTTGTTTATGTTGAAAATAATATCAATTGATTCCTGTAATAGAACTACGTTGAAAAAATAATTATAACCAATTGGATTTATGAGGGGATTATGATCTACAGAAAGAAGTTTTAAGGATATTTCTTTCAGTATTTTAACCCCAGTAACGTGTTTCGGGCTATTGGCTCAACTGGTCTTGCTGCTTGATTCCTTTGACTTGTTGATTTTCATTTTTGTCTAGTGTCTTCCATCTTAACATTTTTGCACCGCACTGATGAGGACCAATAGCCCGAAATACGTGCTTGCGGTTCAAATACTGATATAAATATCCTTAAATAATTAAAATCGCTTTTTATTAATGTATAATTCTAGCATTACTTAAGATGACAGGATTCATCTTCACAACCTCTGTTACTGGGATACGCAATGAAAGGCAGACCATTTCCCAAGATCGATTTTGAATTGATTGTTGAAGTGGAATCTTCGAGGGTTTCATTATTAGTCTTATACGTCTAAATTCAGACAGATTCGTAAATATTTTCGAAACGGATATAGTTGGTCATATAGTATATGGATATCTGGCAAAATTTGTGGTTTGTTCTCGAATCTATCGTACAGCAGAGACCGCGATGTGACCTACTACCTAACTTTCAACAACTTTGGATCGTTAACATTTCTCCCGTTGTTTCAAATAATGTTCCCTTGAATTTTCTTCAAGAATAAAATTTTGTTGCATATATCTCGCGATACCTGTCTAACGTCTTTGTTAGAGTCTTACTCCATTTGGGCAACCCTGAAGTGCTGCAACCAACATTTCATACTCTAGCATTGCATACGGTGCGCATAACGTCCAAACAATTTGATACCCTTTCATATACAACTTTCAGCAAGAAGGAGAACCAATCTTCACCTTGTTTTCAACAAAAGAGAGTTCTTACGAGTTAGGTTGTATACTCTCATGAGAATTATACGAGGGTTGTCTTTTATATTTCGGGATAAGAGAACAAAAACAAGTATTAATCATCGAAAATCGCTTTATGGTTCTTCAAAATATTCCCTATTAATATCCATACATTTTTGCATGCGTTTGAACCAATTGTCAAAGCACTTTTGCCACTCTGAGGTATCTCCAAAACATGCATTCGGAATGCATCAACCGCTTCTTCAAGTGTCGATAAACGTTCATCTTCATTTTATTTTTTACGTACGGAAAGAAGTAACTCGGTGCCAAGTCAGGACTATACGGTGGATGAATCATTAAATCGATGTTTTAAGTGCTAAAAAATCCAGTTGTTTGAACCGATGTGTGAGAGCTCGTATTGTCGTGCTGAAGGGAGATCCGTCTTCGGCGGTTGGTTTTCCTGATTTCTTGGAAGACAACTGGCAAACAAATGGTTATGAACCACTCAGAATTGACTGTTCTGCGTTGTCCTAGTGGTACGATTGCGACATGTCCAGTTTTTCCGAAAAAACAGGCGACCATTTGCTTGGAAATGCTTCGTGCGCGAGCAACTTTTGTTGGATTTGGCTTATCTTGAAACACCCATACTGTATTCACAGATAAGAATAGGTACACAATGTTCGGCACTTGAGATTTCACTTACAGAAAGAGTTTTTAGGTGTCTATAATAACCAAGGATTTGAACCTCTTTGCTCAATCCAGGCACTTTTGCCAATATAAAATGATAAAGAGATCTGACCTTATTTGTTGTTTGGAGTTCACCACAGCTCTGCTTCAATCGTCGAGGGTAGATTTCTCAGAATAAGGTGCAGGCACTTTGGATAAAGCTTCTCAAACTTCCACTGATGAATTGTGCCTTGGCGATATGTAATTGCTTCACAGATTCACAATTCACAACCTTTTTACTTTACGTAGAGAATTTCAACTGAGTAATTCACATACACATGAACTAGGGTAAGTAACTGACCCGAAAACAGATTATTTTGAGAGATTTTAAGAGGAACTTGTAGTAGTGAGTGCCGTTATGGACTCGTGAAAAGTAAATTGATAAAGAGAGAATTTACTTGTAGAAGTACTGTGCACAAGAGACACATACCGTTGACAGCTGTTTACTCTACTTTACTTTTACTTTCAGAATCAGCTCAAGTTTCATCCCCAGTAACAATTCGAGTCAATAATTAATTTTTGTCTTCAGTACAGATATCCAAAAACTCGCGAGACCAATGCACGCTCTATTGTTTTTGAGGCGGTGTGAGCATTCTCGGCACCCATCCTGCACTCACTTTAGTCGTGCCAAGATGATCGTGAAGAATTTTAACATTAGTTGTATCTGATACTCCAACCATTTCTGCGAGTTGTTTGTTCTTCAGACATCTTCCAATATTATTTTTTCCACTTTTTGAATAATTACCCTAGTGGGTCGCCTCAATCTGGACTCTGGTCTTCTTCGACTGAGTCCTTGCCTTGCTTAAAGAGATTATGCCACTTGTAAACCATAGTTTTCTAAGGGCAAGAGTCTTCCTTGCTTTATTTTTATTTATTTATTTTATTTTTATTTATTCAACAGGGGAGCATACACAGGTAAACAAATACCAAGAAGAATTTTCACAAATAAATTGAGTAATTACAGAAGTACACAACAATTATTCAAACTGAACTAGTGTAAACTTAATACTATAGTGAGAAAAAAGAAAACAAATATACTGCATTGTCCACTACATAATTTCTCCCCCAAATCATTTGAAAATATCAGGTAGTAACATCTTAAATATTTCCTTACTGCTTTCTCATCAAGATGAAAGATATCAATTGTAGTTCTAAAATGTTCAAATATCCTTATAACAGGGGAATTTTTGGAGCTGTTAGTAGCCCTCATGGGCGGGACGAAGGTGTCCAACTGTCTTAACCTCCTCAATGGAGCATGCAGGCAAAACTACGAGATAAGCCAAGGCGATTCCAACCGATTACTGAGCAACTTATGAGTAAATAGTACATCACTCATCTTTCGGCGGTTTTCCAAACTCATATTGAAATGTCTTAACTTTATAACATAATTTCCAGGATCACCCCTATTCAAACGTAAACCACACCTAAACGCCATACTACGGAGAAATTTCTTTTGGACCTTTTCAAGTCGCTCTATATAGGTTTTATAGTGGGGATTCCATACAACCGAAGCAAAGTTCAACTTACTAAACACATATCACAGTATAGATACCAACCCAGAGACAATCTCTTGTCTCTGTACCAACCAGTAGTCGCACTCCGTGGATTTTCTTACACCAAGTCTGACTCGCGCTTTTCGCAGGTATTCTAACCTCATATTTTGGTCCTTGTTCATTGTTTCCATCAATAATTCTAAGATGTCTGGAATAATGTCATTATTATTATTTTAGACATCTTAAAAAATTCCTTTGTATAATTAATTCGTTTAATATTTAGAAGAATATAATTTCTATATATAAGATCTATTTAAAATTCAAAGAAGTTGAAGAAAAAAATACAACCTAACCTATAATTCAGTGGAATTTCTTTGAGTCAAAATCTACCATGAATCAGCAAAGCTCATTTATTTAATCATTTATTTTCATTCCAGTAAGTATTCTGTTTCAATTTTGTGTTATTTTCAAATTAATTCCAAAATTATTAACAATTGTAGCGTATACAACTGCAAAAACAATAGTTTCAATAATCCCAAACTTTCTTTTTTCTCAATACCATTAGACACCGACAGGTGAGTGATACATATAGTATTGTAGAAAATATTGTTTATTAAATGCTCCGTTATTTGAGTAGTGCTTCATTCAATTAGTTGAGATTAGTTGTGATATCATGAACCAATGGAATTTCAGGAGGTTTACGCTTACTATCGTCATTTCTTTACGATAAGTTGAGATATCAGGAACCAATGAAATTTCAGGAGGTTTACGCCTACTGTTGTCATTTCTTTACGATAAGTTCAGGTATCAGGAACCAATGGAATTTCAGGAGGTTTACGCCTACTGTCGTCATTTCTTTACGATAAGTTGAGATATCAGGAACCAATAGAATTTTAGCAGATTTACACCTACAGCAGGCTTAGTATAGTCGTCATTTCTTTACGATTAGTTGAAATATCAGGAACCAATGGAATTTCAGGAGGTTTACGCCTACTGCATGCGTATGCAGAAGAGTGAAATTTTTTTAAATAAATATTTGAGTTTTTATCTATATGATTTTCAATTTTATAAATAGAAATAACCATAATTATATATATATATATATATATGTAACAATAATTCAATAGGTTTTTTATTTTTTTCCCACCATAATGAGGGAACCCTTTCTAGAGAACACTCAGCATATTTAGCGTAGGGGAGTATTTACGGGGGGGTGTACTGGGGGTAATTAGCTGAAGATGTTACAATATTGTCAATATGTAAATTGAATTTCAGTTGGTAATCAAATGTTACACCCAAATCTCGTACGTGATATAGACACGTCAGTGGTGAATCCATAATTGAATAAGGAGAGATCACCGGATTTTTATTTCTGGTGAAACAAATTATGTGACATTTGCTTACATTTAGGAACAAATCAGCCCCCGCACAATACATCGAAAAGCTTTCAACGTCCTCCTGCAAAAACTGGCAGTCATCTGAGTTACGAATCCTCATGAAAATCTTCATGTCATCGGCAAACAACAATATTCTGCATATCTTGAAGCATTTTACTATATCATTGATGTAAACAATGAACAATAAAGGTTCTAAATGAGATCCCTGCGGCAACCCAGAGGAAGCAAACATATACCGCGACTCAAATCCCTCAACAGATACATACTGTGACCTATTACTCAAGTAAGACTCAACTTTGTAACGCGGAATTCGATTTTCTCGCAATTTCTTCCCTATTGACTTTTTGATCTAGGATAGTTCAAGGATTAATGACCTAACGATAAACCTAATGACCAAACGATAGAACTTTGTATTCATTCTAATAACGAGTTACTTAATTCGTACAAATTACTCTCACTAATCATCTTCACACCCATTCCGCGAACTTAAAAACTCTCCCTCGTAGATTATTAGTAGGTTACTACTGAAAATGAACTTTCCATTCGGTGACAAATTTCATCAGGTACCCCTTTGAACTAAGTAATTAAAAAAAAATTTATTCTTAAAAATTTCTGCACTCCTGTGATAAAGAAACAAAACAAAAAAGTACCTCATGACCCACTTTCCCCATTCAAAGAATAACAAAATATACACTACAAAAATCCTTCAATAATTGATCTGTTATAGGATTTTGTTGCCAAATATTTTTCTTCTGAGAAAATGAACTTGTTCTATAATTTTGACGTACACTGTATAAAACAAAAATATTTTTTCACCTATTTCAAAGAGCTGTAACTTGCGGGGGGAAAATCACCCTCTGGACTCTTCGTATCAATTCAGAAACACCTTATATCAAAATGCTTTCAATAGCAAAATTATATTTCACTTTTGTCAAATAGATCGGTGGAAGTTGTTCTTAATTGGAATTCCTTGCTATTTATATACAGGGCTCTTTTTTATTATTCAGCACGAATTTTATGCAGGTTCAATTAAATTTCAATTTAGTAAACGCTTAATGAAAAAATTTCATTGATTCGCTGCACAGTTCGCAATTGGCAAAAATCAAAATGAATTTGTTCCATATTTGGACTCGCATTGTACGAGGGTTGCCTCTTATATCTCAGGATTGGACAATCCTAGTGTTGTAATCTGACAGCTCTATCGTAAAGCTTGACATTTTTGAGGTTATACGTAGTCAGAACGTTTTGATATACGAGAGCTATTTGTGTTGTTTACAGTAACTGTAACTGAGATTCATCTGTATCGAAAAATTGAATTAAATCGTGAATATTTTCGTGCGATTATTTTATACAACTTTCGATGTGAATTAACTCTACAACAGTGCCTCGATGAAATTAATTCAATTTTTGGCGATGAAGCTCCATCAAGGACTAGTGTTTATCGATGGTATGGTGAATTCAACCGAGGTCGTAGTTCACTCCAAGACGAATTTCGCGAAGTTCGTCCAAAATCAGTACCGTGAGATTGGACAACCTTGGACATTAGAGGGACCACCATACATTATTCAATATTGCATGAACATTTGACCGTCAAAAAAATTTGTTCGCGTTGAATCCCACACAATTTGCCAATCGCTTGTGTCGAATGGTCGAAAGAAATACTCCAAAAATACGATCGCGGTGCTTCAAACTACGTCTATGACATCGCGACAGGTGATAAATTATGGATTTACGCGTAAGAGCCCTAAAATAAACAGGAGTCGACTGTATAGGTGTTTCAAGATAAGCCAAATCCAACAAAAGTTGCTAGCGCACCGAGCACTTCCAAGCAAATGGTCGCCTGTTTTTTCGGAAAAACTGGACATGTTCCAATCGTACCACTAGAACAACGCAGAATGTTCAATTCTGAGTGGTACACAATCATCTGTTTGCCAGTTGTCCTCCAAGAAATCAGGAAAACCAACCGCCGAAGACTCATCACCCTTAATGCAAGCTATCACACATTTGATTTGATTTGATGAGACATCCGCCGTATAGTCCTGGCTTCGCACCGAATGACTTCTTTTTATTTCCGTACGTAAAAAATAACGTTTTTCGACACTTGAAGAAGCGGTTGATGCGTTCAGAATGCATGAAAAGTGTATAGATCTTAAGGGGTAATATTTTGAAGAACAACAAAGCGATTTTTGATTATTAATATTGTTTTTGTTCTCTAATCCCGAAATATAATAAAGGCAACCCTCGTATTGCGGAGATGTGGTTTCTGAAAGTTTGAGTAATTACTCGCAAGTAGCTTAACAAGAGCACTTAAGGGTACTTTCTAAATTTTTTCATGAAATAAACAATAAAGCCATTCTGACGAGTCCTGCCTGTGTGTCAGGAACGTAACGCGTGTGTAGGAAAATTAATTAAAATCGAAAAACTATAGCCTGTATTTTCTGAGATAGAACGTGAGGTCAAGAATCAACATTAACGAATCTGTCAAAGACTCACCTTATATATCAATAATTTACACATGATCCGCCTTAATTTGTGCCAATTGAATCGAGAAGTCATGAGATGTAACAATTATCAGTAAAAACCCATGACGGTGTTGTCATCAAGTTCCTGCGGAATTGCGAAATGCACTTTCTTCGACTTCTTCGCCTGACCCATCACGAACGTCAATGAAGGTACCGCATGTTACGCAGTACAGTGAGCTGGTCATCGGATAGTTTTCGTTCTCGAATGGGTTCCTTTGGGTTTTTAGTGAACGTTAGTTAACACTTCCTCATTGGTGGGCTCATTTCTTCTTTACTGCAGCCAGCAGCATTCTCAGTCGTTCACAGTTTCTTCGACCGCTGGTTAAGCAGGAATTGTTTGTGCCGGTTTTTAACAGTGGACGGTTTACTGCTGTTTGGCACAAGAGACGGTTATACGAGGTATTCTTACTGGGCTGGTGCGTGAAAATGATATGACTTTTGTGTTTTATAGATTGGAAGTTTTGAATCATTCATGTAAGTATTTTATTTGTACGTTAGTTTCGATTTCTGCCTAATTGTTCATCCATTTGACACCGATTGAGCTTGATTATAAAAAAAAAAAAATAGAAAAGTACTCACAATTTTCCTTCAGTTTTTTTCGAAGCTCAAATTCATGTAAAAGTTACTTCCATAATTACCAATTTCTGCCTCCTATTTCAGCACATTTTTTTCAAATTTCTTATCATTTAATTTGACTTGTTTTTGATGTTTTGCTAGCTGATGAACAAATTAAAAAAAAAACTTCTGGTGAAAAGAAGCTACGACAATGAAATTCGAGAATATGTAAGATATCAATAACTTCCATCAAGTATTGAAAATTTTTTTAGCCTATTCCTCATTCAAATATCTTCCAAGTTACAACTGGATCCGATGGATATTCTGAATGATTCAGCGGATTTGACCGAATAATTAACTTGACCGAGATATTTGGGCAATTAACATATTCTGAAAATATCAAAACTCTAGCTCATCTCTTTCGGAAGATAGAGAGTATAAGGCTGGCCGGATATACTTACATTTTACCTTGGATTCTTCATCAGAAAGTCAAACCCAAGCGCGCAAATGTACAAAGGCACCGACATGAGGTCAGGAGATTGTTCTACAGTCTTTTTCGTACGCTGAAATAGTGTGATACAACAAAAATAACAAATTTTTTTTTTATCTCGTCATCAACTAAAAAATAACAAACCTATATCTCAAAATATGTAAAAATAATCACTCACAGTTTTCCTTACCTTTTGTTTAAAGCCCGAATTAACTTCTCTTAAAAACCAATGAAAAGTAGTGACATCAATTCTATGAGAAAACACTTAGAAAGTGTTATATTTCTTCAACTAAGCTCTTGTCTTTTGAAATGGTTTATATATTTATATATATAGGCGATTATTCTCCGGAATCAGCAATTCTGAAATCTCAAGAGGTCCCTAAGTAGGATGAATCATCGCCTTTAGACATAGCGATACATCATACTTTTTTAGAACACGATTTTTAGCGTGATTTGACAGAATATGAAAACTTCAAATTAACCGAAAAATATCCCTCTATTCTTTTGTGACTCCCTAAAGTAAATTAAACCACCGTGCATCAACCCAGATATCTTCTTGTGGCTTTAATATACGATGATGAAATTTGGGATATGTAACTTATCAATAACTTCCATATATGTGCAAATTTATGTTGATATTAGTCGAATAACTAATGAGATATCATATAAAAAACAAATTTTTTTGGGAAATCATTGAAAATTTTTAGCGTGATGATTTTTACAAGTTTCAAGTCTATTTGTTTCAACCTGATTCAAACATTCAAGTTTCAAATTTATCGGATTCTAGGAGTTATTGAAGAAACCAAATATCATAGCTCATAACTGCTGAACAATTCGACGGATTTGGCCCGGTAACAAACTTGACCGCAATATTTGGATAATTAACCTATTCTGAAAATACAAAAACTTTTGCTCATTCTCCAATTTGATGACGAATTCTTCATCGGGAAGTCGAACCAATGAATTGAGATTATTTTCAGCTCGATATTCGAAAATGCTGATCTACTAGAACAAGCACGCAAAAATGTAGAAAAGCACTGAGGTAGCTATTGCGCGCTTGTTCTGAATAAAGTCTTTTCCCGGACTTAGGAACAGATACCAAAAGTACCACCAGAATGAATGTGAAATAATAAACCTATTTTTTAAATAAAAATTTAAAAACGTGAAAAGCTCTAGGTCATCTCCTTCAGAAGATAAAGATTATACGGCCGTAGAAAGAATTTTACGAAATTTTTAAAACATGCTGACACACTTCAACATTTAAAGTCAAGTGTGCGTTATTTAAACATGAATTTGAACATTGAGGGGGAATCACGCAAGTCTGCTTATAGGTACTATAGCATACCTACTCGGTGTGTTTTGCTTTAAATGGACGCTTTTAACTGTATTAAATGGTATATTATGTATAATAGGTACTGGGTGAAATTTTGGAAGGAATTACTCTGAAATTATTGGTATTTTTTACAATAGCTGAAATTGAGGAAATTATAAAAACCGAAACTGCTGTCAGAAGTCAGGATGTCCTATTTAGAAAAAGGACACCGAGTATGACAGA
Source organism: Micraspis discolor (assembly GCA_030674115.1). Lineage (NCBI taxonomy): Eukaryota > Metazoa > Arthropoda > Insecta > Coleoptera > Coccinellidae > Micraspis > Micraspis discolor. Next base: position 15,568,560 of record JARTUT010001740.1, read on the forward strand.
CTTCCGTGAATCACTCTGAACACTAGATATTATGTTTAAACAACCCACATTTGAATTCAAAACGTATATCAACATTTTTTATAATTTCGTCGATAACCTCGATATCAATTCAAAATTTTCTCTGATGAATATTTCATGAGATATTGAGTATTTTCAAACAAAAGATTTAGCAATTTTTCAGAAATTCTGGCGCGAATCAATTCGTTTCAATCTCATTCAGTCATCTTCCAAGTTATTATAAAATGACCATCGAAAAATAGAGATACGGCCGGCGGGATATACTCAAGCTTGAACATGTCATCTCTTCATTATTCTATCTAGATGCACTAGGGATATAAGATGTCTAATGTTATTCCAAATTTTGCGACACAGGGATTGTTTCCTATGACTTTCACGGAATCTATTCATTCATATTTGACAGATCTATGACTCCATTCATTCATTTCAACGTCATCATTGATATTGTGCATTATAGAATTCTTCATTGCGAAACTCACAGGATAATTATTGCAATTTTAGGTTTACTATGAACAATTTTTCTTGTGGAATGGAATTGGAAAATTCACTGCATTGCCGTATTTCATCTGATGTTTTCATACCTAAAGCGCGAAACTGATATAAGACTTGTTAATTTGACGTAAATATCATGTGGCAACATTTAAGTAAAGGAAAGAATCCTCATGTCGCCAAACCTGTTGAACAAAATCAAATCAGTGCACACTCTATTATATTCTAGATCTCTTAATTAGGGACAAGCGCACAAAAATGTTGAACTTCCCAATGAATGTGTCAGATACTTCAGTGATTTATTTATGATTGACTTGCCCCCTAAAAACCCCACAATTACGGATATTCGAGAAGAATCATACCCATATTATTCCTCCGACCAAATGTGCAAAATCCTTCTACATTGAATTTCAAATTTTTATCCTCAGAATGGCAGCCTATTATTGCCTATTCATTAAAGACGTGACTGGACTGGCCTATTAAACGATGCGAACCGGTAAAAACGAATTTGTTGATCCTATTCGAATAGCATGGCAATTGGCACAGATTTCATGGTATTCTGTTATAATGTCCTAGAAAGACGAAAATCGACAACACTCCTAAGGTGACTTGGTCAGTCCTGCGTTCAATGCAACGGGTTCGCGGGATTGAGACCATACAGAATAAACATAGTCATTCTGTTGGTTGGAAAACGGAATAGAAAATTCAACACTTCACTTGAACGTTGGTTTCATTGAAACTACGAAATTTTCAAAATATTTAGGAAAGCACTGACTTGAGTTCAATCCTCTGGAATGAACTCATTCCGATTATCTCTCAAAGGTTAATATAATGGTATAATATGTTAATCTACTAGCAAATATTTATGCCAAACTCCATAGATCTCAATGAATTAAAAAAAATTATTATAACTCGTTTTTTCAATTATGGTTGATATTCAGCACAGAATTATCCACTTCTTTGTGTCGAGAATCTTCGTTAGTAAAATCCAGATCTCCCCAGACAGCACATACGACACCGTAAACACCCTTGTCATTCATTAGGGATAATACTCGTTGCAGAAGGCAATTCCAACACATGGGTCAATGGTTCGAAGTCTTCAACCACAGATAAGAACAAATTTGATCTAGTTTTCGGAGTTCTCTCGATTTCACACTTATGAGTGAAAATTGAAGAATTTTCCAACAGTGTCAGATTTTTTAAAAGCTATTTTTTTGCCTTGAAAACGACAGAAGATGTCTGTGGTAACGTTGGTCACATGAACAATAGTGGATGGTTTGCCCAAATAATAATTCTACACGAGTTCCATTATCGAAAACAACAAGTTGGCTTTTCCCATTTCAAGGCTTCCGCAGAATATTAAATCCGATTGGAAGTTTATTTATCAGATCCTGAAATTGCCAAATACTCCTATGTTTTATTTACGAAATAAAATCTTCCAATACCTACTAATAATATGTTACCGTCAACGGAAAATACCAAGATACGATATCAACTCCGGTTGTCAAATTAATTCATAATTTAACACTTTCATTAACAAGATAGGCTGATGACTCAAATCAGAATCAAGACGAAAATATCTAACTTTCCAAGAAATAGTTAAATTTATAGAATTACAACGGAAAATCTATTGAATTAAATCATTGAATGATTGATTTATACCGAAAGCCGTTATCAATCATAATCAATATCGGTGTTTCACGAAGCCAATTAATGAAACCGAGATTTCGCATAGCGAAACAGTTGAGGAGAAAATACCTCATTAGATTATGAATCAATCATTTACTTCTCATTTGAAGACAGAATCGATTATGTGCACGGATTTTTCATCAGTGAGTCCTAACAAAACGATTGACCAAATATTCAAAATTATAGACATCTAGGCATGTATATAGGGTTCTTGGTAATTCGCTATTGAAAAGCCATTTGAAAATGTATTAGAGTCGGTATTCATGTGAAGAAAAACACAGAATCAAAATCAAATTTTACTACCTTTAAAAACAATGATTAATAATATAATCAGCAGCACGTGGTGGTTATGCTATTGAATTGTAGCTTTTGCGAAACTTTTGTATTTTCAATATAACGCCATTCTCTGAATATTTACTCAATCCAGTCAACAGATATCGACATCTGTTAGAATTCTATGGAGCTAACAGATAACTGTCAAGTAATAGACAAATAATTTACTATAAAATAATATTGCTACTATAATTTGAAATGTGAGCTATCATATCTTTCAAGTTGGGTCGAATTGCACACGGTGTGCAAATCAAATTTAAAATCGGTTCAGTAGTTTAGAAGTCCATCCCGGACAAACAACGTGACATTAATTTTTATATATAAATGATAAGAGATATTTGGCAATCGTAAAGTAGAGACGTAAAAGTTTCATTATGGAAGAATATTAGGTGAAACAGCGTTTTTTAATCGTTGAAACATCTGATCAAAATCAATCATCGATTACGAAAGTTGAGTGTCATTTTTGTGAGAAACCACGTGGTGAATGATTTGGGGCATTCAAGATCGGCTGAAAACATAACCGCTGTTCATGAAGGTGTTCAAAACAATCCATCAACCTCAATTCGACGCCGTACTCAGGAACTTGGTCTTCAAAGAACAACACGAGGATTTGCATATGCTTCCATTTAAGATTCATTCGACACAAAAGCTTTTCCCAGAAGACCGTAAAGTCATAATGAGTTACGAGGCACATCTAAATGGATATATGAATAAACAGAATAGTCGGCTCTGGGTGATGGAAAACCCACAAATTAGTCACCTTTGCATACATTAAAAAAGACAACTGGTATGCAATTTGGTCAGGAGAAATCATTCTTTGAAAATGATAACTGAGATATTTGGATAACAAACCTATTTTGAAAATATGAAAAGTCTAGTTCATCTACTTTGGATGATAAAAAGTATACGGGTGGACGGACATACTCAAGTTTACCCTGGATTCTTAATCAGGAAGCCAAACTCAATTGATTGAGATCATTGTCGGCTCGATATTAAAAAATTACAGATACTTTTTCATGAAATTTTCCTACACCAAATTTATCCATAAGACCCTCAGGAGTATCCTCGTCCCATAACAATATCATTTTGTTCACTTCAGACAAATTGAACGAGAGTGAACTGCACTTTCGTTGATATGGATCTTCCTGTAGCTTCTTCCTCATTGCATCGGGGGCTGGTTTGAATACTATAGTGTTGAATCAAAATTTCATAACTTTACTGCAATAGTTTACTTGAAACGTTTCACATTGTTTGCATTGGTTGCTAAAATCCATGCCAATTCTTCTTCGCTTAAGTGATGATTTAATCCATAAATACTCTCCACATATATTTATGACTTTGGGTAGCGTTTGGGGGAATTTTGTCTCTGATGTGGGCATTTATACTTAGAAAATTCACTTTACCGAAATGTGACATTTTGAAATGAATCTCGAATGAAGTTGTCAAATTCATTTGTGTAGTCATAGCGACTGATAATAACACTGAATGCAATTATCAGTAGTAATAACCCAAGGACATTGATAATTGTTCGACAAAATTCTATGACAGATTTCGAAAGCTTGTTGCTTGGAAACAGACCAACAAGGTAGGCGGAGGTCTGTTGCCTAAAAGCAACAAGCTTGAGAAAGTTGTTATAAAATTTTTGAGCATTTATCAATGTCCGAGGGCTATTCGGATAAAACATTTTCTGCTAACTATATAAAAAATACAGAGCTAAAATAATTTATTTGAAAGTGCAATTAACAAAGGAACAATTGGAAAAGTTAAATGAAGATCCAGACGTGTTAGTTTCTATAACTGATGAAGATGTATTTCCATTACGCATGCTGTTAATAATTTGATTATGATGTTCTTCGCCAATATTCAAGTAGGGTTTTATTGAGTTGGTATTGTTGTGACCCGTAATTTTTATAAGCTGTTGTTCTTGTACACCACTTTTGGCTAATCGACTAACCGCGGTCGATCTATTGGAATGATTAGTAATTTTTTTTCCTTTGTATTCAATCCAGTCGCTTCGGCAGACGATCTTGTCCGATTTTGAATAGTATTTCTTTCAATGGGCGTATTATCATACCAGTGATCATTTTCGGATTTCCATTGACGATTTGGTATGACGAATAATCTGTTGGTTTTAATATTTGGGCCCCTTTTTGACATCAATTTTTTGAATAATCGGACGGGACAAACGTTGCTGTCATCGTTTTCTATTAAAAACTTGCTTCCAGTACACAGCAAGTCTTGCTGAATACAGGGTTATATTTCATTCGGTTTGTTACAGAACCATCATAGTTTGGTTCGATACAAAAAAATTCAATCAAGCAAGAAGCAGCTAGCCCACCTCGCCAAGCTAATTTTACCGCGGCTATGTGATAGAATTTCCGTTGCAGCCCTTCAGGAGTATTTTCATTCCATAAATTCACCATTTTCGTTATTTCGACAGAACTTAATGCTGCCGAACTTTGTTTCCTTTTACTTGGATCTGATTGCAGTTTTCGTCGTATAGAATCACGGGCAGCTCGCGCTTGTTGAAAAACAACAATTTTGAATGGACCAATAATAACATTCATTTCTTTATAATATTTTTCTTGTAACAGCTTACTTGTTATATTTCACATGGTTTTGACCGTACTTTCTTTGAACTCTGTACCATCTTTTCTCCTGATGTTCACAGCCCAATCCTTTAGAATCAACGCCAATTCTTCCGCCGTCCGATTTCCATCTAATTGATACTTTCTATTGTTGCAAAAGTCAATAAATGCTTTCCATACTAATTTCTTACTGTAAACGGTGTTTTTTGGTATGTTCGATTCTATATCTTCTAGATCTTGTAGTAGCGCTTTTTGCTGACGACTCGTCTTTTTTGATTGCGGCAAGGAGTTTTGAAGAGCGAGCTGCTGGAATTTCAGCTTTACTAGATATGTTTGTATCTTGGTGCAGCAGAAATGGCCTAGTAGTGAATGTGGATAAGACTGTGTGCTTACACTTCAGTCTTAAGGATATGGGTAGAAATCAGGTGCTGACATATAGGAATCTATCTCTTTCCCCAAATGAGTCAACTGGATTTCTTGGAATTCAGATTGATAAATTTTTACGTTGGAGTGAACATGTAGAAAAGGTTTGTAAAAAATTAAATAGCGCCTACTACGCTCTCAACAAAATTAAAAACCTATTTCCTCTCCAATCCCTTCTGGATGTTTATTATTGTCTTGCTTACCCACATTTGTCATACAATATTCTGATCTGGGGTAGTGCATCTGACTTGGACAGAATTCTTGTGTGCCAGAAGAGAATACTGAGAAGTATCTTTAGAATACCTCCTCGGGTCTCCTGTCGACCTCTTTTCATAACACATGGGATCATGACAGTTGCATGCTTGTACATATACAGATGCCTCCTACATGTAAGGTCCAACGAGGGATCTTTCAAGAAGCTGTCAAGTTATCACCAATATTCGACGAGGAAAGGGGATGTACTGCTTATACCCAAGCAACATCAAGGTTTGAACGCTCGCCTCTCTATCAGAGTATACGAGTATACAATCACTTACCAACCAAGTTTTAAAAATCTTAAAATAATTCAATTCAAGAGAATCATCAAGAAACTACTATTGTGCAAAGGCTACTATTCAGTAACTGAATATTTGTGTGATTTTTCACTGTTATCTTGGTCTTGTGACCACTAATAATTTGTTTTCTATTTTGTATTGTTATGATTGACTTGTCCCATACTGTATTGTCTAACGGGATCAATAAAGTTTATTATTATTATGTATTATTATAATTTCATTAATATTATCGTCAGTATTACAACCAAATCGTGACATTTCGAAATATTAAATATTTGAAACTTCAAAATCGAAATAAATGAATATGTGTCCATAGCAATGTGAAAACAGCCCATGGTCTGTTATCGATGTGATGTTGACATAATGGTTAAATTGCTCATATGATACAAAATGAGGAAATTTAATTGGTTGTTGGAACTGTCAAAATATTTTAGATGTAATTTGGTTTTGATTGGATAAATATCGATGATATGATACAAAATGAGTAAATTTCAATGGTTGGAGTGTCAATAAATGTTCTGAGTAATTATCTCGTGTAAAATGTATGTCGAAACGTCCATTTTGAGAAGATCAATATAAGATCATGGAAAGGGTCCATGCAATCAATTCACACAATTCAAAACGCGCTGTACCAAATCTACAAGCGTCATCTAGCTCTGATACTTCAATAAAATAAATCAATAAATCGGTGATAATTTTTCTTCGGTTTCTAAAGAATCTCGGCCTTAATACGAAAAAAGCTATTTTAGATAAACACCACATAGAGCGTTTCAAATGTAAGCCATCTAAATCCTCAAGTTACTTATGCTAATACAGAGCGATACGAGTGTTAACCCACAAATGTGTCGAACCGAAGAAAGTACACGTTTCATTAATTTCAATTTCACGAGAACACGGAAACCACTGTCGTCATTGTCACGAAAGTTTTCCGGTCCCTCATTCCAACATTCCACCACAGAGCAAGATCAAGATCTGTAGTCACCGTAGCGAAGTTAACTAGGTCAAGACTCCAAGGTCAGCGATCAGGTTCATCATCACAAAAGCGTCCGTCCGACCAGGCTGAGCCGTGTTCGATCCACCGTGTAGCACCTGGTTATATTATTATAGGTATGCGTGGTAAGATAATATGAATGCATGCCAGGAAGATCCGTTATATCCGACACCTACAATTCCAAATACTTCTGCTGCACGAAAATTTAATATGGTTTATTTGGGTCAGTTTGTCATGAATATCATTCGGCAAATCCTTTTTTCATGAGCGTTTGGGCTTTCGGAGAATTTCTAAAAGTGCTGTGGGATGATGAGTCAAATAGGATTTGGGCGACTGGAGTCTGGGGCAGTGTATCGAGGTGAAGGTCATTTTCGTTAAGTGCTGTGTTGACTAGATGAAGTATTTGGGCCCGCTTTCACAGTCGGTGGTAGTTAACTAGCGATGGTATCTCAAGACTACCTCTTGGTTGATCCAAGTTTTACAAATTGGACAGTTTCTAAATGAGAAAATTAAGAAAAAGCACTGATGTGAGGTCAGAAAGTTTGCGCTCTTGTTCTAGAGTATTTTCCCGAATTCTTGGAACAGTGTGATTTTAATACAACCGCCACGATCAGTGAATAAATCTATATCTAAAATTAAGAGCAACTACTCCATCGAAAACCATCTTTCTATATCCCAGTTCATATCCAGTTTAAAAAGAAGATATAGACCTACGATTCAATGGATTCCTGGGATTATAGTCTAAATAGAGCTTGCCCACAAGTAAAAATGGCTAAAAGGCAGAAGGAACTAAAAAAGGACTAGATATTAAAAAGTTACTAGCGTGTCGATTTCTGCGAAATTCTGCAAGACTATTTGTTTCAATCTAATTCAAACATCTTCATAGTTACAACTGGATCCATTGGAGTTATAGAGGAAACTATATTTCAGATGCTCATAACTCATGAACCATTGAACTGACATTGGTCCGATAACGAACTTGAGAGATATATTTAGACCGTTCCTGAAATATGAAAGCTCTAACAAATCTCTTTCGGAAAATAAAGAGTATACGGCCACCCGACAGAAAGATACTCAAGTTTGACCCTATCTTCTTAATCAGAAGTCGAACTTAATCAATTGAGACCATTTTCGGATAGATATTCGAAAATTACAGACTTTTGGGCAAAATGATAGCACTAGTAGATCTAGCAGATCAAGAGCGCAAAAAGAAATGCAAATTTTCGACGCATTAAGTTTTATCCAAAGTTCATGAATATTTCAAATTTTATCAGTTCCAAGATGATTTTTTGGCGAGAACAATGTTAATTCATTATCGGTGTTTCAATAAAATAGAAGAGAATTTTTATGGTAAAATTATACAATAGCGAGAAACTGCGTTTAGCCTTTCATGATCATAATTTCCAGATAAACATTTTCCATTATTTTTATCGATTCTGAATTTATTGCCTACCACTTAAATTATTCTTACAACGATACATTTTCAGAGATGACAAAATGAATATAAATGATCTGTTAGTTGATTGAAATATTTATTAGAGGAATTTTCGCGAAGTAAATCCTATGGGTTTCACCAAAAAAAACTTCCGTTTTGAATTCACATTACTTGGTTGAATTATAATACCAATTCAACCCATTAGGTAAGGTCTGGAGGTCTAGCTGGCCATTCAGATATTTCCTTTGAGATTAGCTATTGAAATGAACAATGTAACAGGGTTGATCTTGAAACATTGAGTACTTATGTTCAATTTTTGCTTGTGGAATCAAAGTGTAGAATTTTGGACACAGAATTTTCTCATACATTTTTCGAAATGCAAAAGTGATTAATTTGAACAGATTTTGAGAATATCTCTCATCTGTAAACAACTCATTTTTCATCTATTTTTCATACGAAGTTACATATTGGTTTTTTCAAAAATTAGCCATGGACAATCATTTTCAAGAAATTGGGTACGGAATATTCGAAAGGCTCTTATAACTTCATTCTATGCTTATTGAAAATCTTTTGATCTTCAAATCCATATTCTGATGTGCATTGATTCAAAATACTGAACATATAATTTTTAACCATTCACATATATACAGGGTTGGGAAAAAGTTTGGCACCAAATTAATATATTTAAAACGGAACGGACGATAATTTTGAAATTTGGCAGCTGAATGTAATGGACCACAATGCTTTTGATGAGCATATTTTCATTAATGAGATACTTTCGGTTTAACCGGAGATGACCAATTTTTTTTATTCAAAAGGGACACCCTGTATATTTCTGCAGATTCTGAAAGGGCACCCTGTTTCGGATCTGTCCATACCAGGTTCCATGTAAAAATTATCTATAAAAAGAAGAAATACAGTTTTCTGTCCAATTGAGGAAAAAGTCGTTCAGATAAATAAATTGATGTTGTTCGTATCCATAGTAATAGATAAAACGAAATATTTTGTAGTAGGTTACTGTCTCCACGTTTTTTGAAGTTTAGTTTGTGAAAATAAATAGTAAATACGTTTGAAAATGGCCAATTTGAGTGAAAAAGATCGTATTGAAATATTAATCTGGAATGGTCATGGATTTGCTAAGATCTGGAAGACCACGGGACGTAACGAACGAAGCGATGAGGCAAAATATTGCCATTGATTTAGAGAAATCACCTCAAACTTCTACCACAGTTCTGGCGCGGTACTACGGCATTTGTCGACGTTCCGTAGGAAAAATATTAAAAAAGGAAAATTTTTATATGGTACGTATATGGTACGATTAGTCCAAGAATTGTCAGAGGATGAGAATCCTCATTGGATTGATGAAGCACAAACCCAACGACCAGAAAAGTTGAATGTTTGGATGGGAATTGTACAAAATAGGCTAATAGGCCCATTTTTCATAAACGGGAACTTAAATGGAGAAAAGTAGTTACCACCGAACGTTTGGTTCAACAAGATGGAGCACCTCCTCACTATGATAGACGGGTTTGTCATTTCCGGTTAAACCGGAAGTATCTCTTTAATGAAAATATGCTTATCAGATGCATTGTGGTCCATTACACTCAGCTGCCAAATTTAATTTGTTGCCAAACTTTATTCCAACCCTGTTTAAGTTATTTAAAATCAAATAGTAGAAAAATTCCCCAGAAAAAAGAACAAATTTTAACAAGCAATCATTTATTAAATATCATCTTTATGTATCAACTTTAATCGCATTGCATAAAAGGATGAGATTCCGTTATTACAAGTACCTGCCTATTAAATAGATTGGTAACATCGTCGAATAGGTATTTAAGGTTGGATCATTGGAAGATCAATACTATTTAGGATTACTAATTAAACTGTAAAATGTAGATGGTGCGGTTATTGAAACGGACTAACTCTATTCATATTTTTTATGCTCTTATGCCCGAGATAATTAGTCATAATTTGTTTTCTATTTTGATACTTCCGTAACTGGAAAAGAGTTCAACAGTGGTCATTGAACAGGTTGAATATTGCGAAAATACAATTAATTATGAACTAAATATTCACGAAATTAGCTTATGATATTAAGAATCCAAGAAATCCATTATTTTTACTTTAATTTTGGGGCTTTATTTAACATAGTTACAATCATTCCTTAATGCTCAAATATGCACCTATTTTTTCAGTTTCTTGTTGCCATTTAGAACGTAATTTCATTATGCCTCGTTCTCAAAACTATTAGTAGAAAAATGGGATAACCATTTTTCACTAGTTTTCTCTTGAGACCAATTTTACGAAGAGCGTTAGATATGGACAAAAATACATAATACTCGCTTGGTGCCGGATCTAGACTATAAGGCGGATGCATAAGAACCTCCCAAGCTTTCGGCGGGTCATCAGAGACGTGTGAGGTCTAACGTTGTTCTGATGGAAGACGACACCATTCTATTTGCTAATTCTGGTCTCTTCTGATCAATCGCTGCATTCAATCGGTCTAATTGCTGGCAGTAGAGATCTGAATTAAGCGTCTGGCCGTTGGACAGTAGCTTAAAATATATTAGATGACCCCTTTCTAATCCTACCAAATACACAGCAAAACTTTCTGGGCCGTCAATCCTTGTTTGGCCTTCGTTTGAGCTGCTTCACCGGCCTTCGACCACGAATGTTTTCGGTTGACATTGTCGTATGTGACCCATTTTTTGTCACCAGTACCCAGCCTTTACAGAAATGGATCGATTTAGTACTATTTTGTCGAGGAATCGCAGATGGAAACACGATCCATCAAACTCGTGTGGCATCCAAGATTCTTTTTGGCCTTATGTAAATGGTTCAGAACTGTATTTTATCAACATTCTTGACGACAGGCCTTTTAGTGCGTGATGCATCTTCCACATCAAAATTACCGGAACGGAATCGGCGAAACTGAAACTGCGCGTAATTGGCTGTATGGGGGCCATAAACATTATTTACATTTTCAGCCGTCTGGCTTGCATTGTTCATCTTTATCAAAGCAAAATTATAAAATGTACAGAATTTTTCCTTTGTTCACCTCCATCTTTGACGCTCTAACACAACTAAATCGTTCAGTCACAACAATGACGTAATATGTGTTGATGGTACATAAATTCTTATCAAAGAAAAAGAGTTTGACCAGATGCGACATATACAATTAGAGATATTGGTCAGTAAAGCTAGGTGTCGACAAAATAATGGATTTCTCTTTCCCCAACCAAATATTATAAATCAAAAAGTTTCTGAAGGGTAATTGTCCATTTTTGGCGCACTTATTCACCTGAAGTTCAGGACCTTATGTGGGAAATCGTCACCCTTTAACTTGATTAGAGAGAAGCAAATGGGTCTGGTTCTGGGAAGATATCAGGTCCGAACTGAGTCCTTTGTATTCATACTTGCAAAATAGGTTAATTTATAAAATAGAGTTAATTTATAATTTCAAAGGATTAGAGCTCAGAAATAGAATAAAAGTAAGAAAATATCAATTTATATGCTCAAAAGCTCCTGACCTGACGTCAATGTCTTTCTACTTTTTTTCTTTGAAAATTGATTAATGAAAATATAATAAATATTCCACCAACTAATTCAGTGCATATTATCCGACATATTTGACAGACTCTATGGAGTATCTAGAATATTTTCGTGAATGTTTCTTCCTCAACCTATAGGCATAAATGAGAATTGAAGATTTCTTTCTTTAAACTGAATCTTGAAATGTTTCGCAGAATATAATAACACTGCATATTCGGATGCCTTCTTATTTTAATTTAAGTTTTTTTTTTCAGAATGGAACTGAAATATATAATCCTAACCATTATAAAAATACTGATATCAGTTCCAAGCAACTTCCATGTGAATGCAGTTGCCCTAATGGGAGGGTATATGGACAATTCAAATAACACACGGGACTTCCTGAATGTTGCAGTTGACAGTAGAGGCAATTTTCAAGATTCTTCGGTGAGTAATTCACTTAATGTAGCTTTCAAATTGTTTATAGAAAACTGAAGTTATGTTTAAAATCGTCAATGGTACTAATAATAATTATCATAACGCCGTAAGTCCGATAAGGGGATGATTTAATTTTTTTAATCTTTTGATTTAATGCTTCACTGAACTTCAATTATCAAACAATATGCTAATGTAGCATGGATTCAGCATAAAACATCCCCAATAAATAACACTGCATTTCCGTGAGTGTTATCTTTTGGTATTCTTTTGATATTTAGCATTCAATAGTTCAAATAATGTTTTCTGTGGTAATGAAAGAATGTAACAGATTTTAATGTAACAGGTCATTATTCAATTCATTTCATGATTCAACAGCTCATTTCAAGTTGATATTCTATAGATGGATATTAGTTTAATTTATCGGAATTGAATGATCAGATGAAAAGAGATAATCCAACATTACAGAGAAACTAAGGAAGTTTGCGATAGTAAGTAGTTACGTGACGATGTAAATTCAAAGGAAAATAATACGTTCTAACAAAAAAAGTACTTCCCGATAAGACATGGTGTTATTCATCATTAATAATTGATTGCATAATATGTTCTGATGTGAATGAAACCTACCTGTTGAAGTTCTGATTACCAATTGAATGCCTGTCATTTAAACAAAGTAATTAAAAAATTTGATCATTTTTTTTAGAAATAGTTTATGCTCTTCAAATCACAAGATTCGAACATTTTGTTTAAGTAAATGAAAAATTAATCATATCTTTTGGTGTGAAGAAGCTGCGACAATGAAATTCGAGAATATGTGAGATATGAATAAACTCAATACATGCACAAATTTTTATTTAAATAAGTCGTATATCTTAAAAGATAGAAAAAATTTTCTTTTGTAATTTTTAAATAATTATGTAGCCTGTTTATTTTTGCGAAATTTTGCAAGCCTATTTGTTTCAACCTAATTCAGATATCTTTCAAGTTACAACTTTATCAAGATCCGTTCGGACGTAATCCTACGGACGGACGCACAGACAAAATCGATTTTGACCACGGATTCTTCTTCGGCGAGTCCTTACGAAACTATTGGTATCACTTTTACCCAAATATTTGAAAAATGCACTAATTTGGGCAAATCTATAAGCACTCTGCATAGGTGAACAAGAGTGCCAAAAAATGTACAAAATCAATGACGTGATGTCCGGAGCTTTTGCGCACTTGTTCTAAAGTCTTTTTCCGTACTCTAGAATAATGGAATACTAATACAACTGACACAATAATTGAACAAACATATATATACAGGGTGTCTCTAGTTCGAGTGCCTATTAGACGTTTCTGGTGAACTAGACACATTTGAAATCTGAAAATTGGGATTATGATATTGTTCGAAGTTCTCTACAGAGCTAAAATATTTTCGAAGCCCAAAAACTTCCGGTTATACAGGGTGTGAAAATAAATTCGACGAAAAAATTTTTTTTCATTCCTGGTATAAACGAGTATTCAATAGTGAATACATTTCTGTTAAAACCATTGTATCCAAAAAAAACTGGAAAAAAAGTCGAATATGTTCAGTCAGTAAGATGTTCATTATTCTTATTTTAAATATCCTGAGCGTGAACCGTTTTTACAACATCGAAGAGGAAGGATGTGAAAAGGTCATGCAGTTTTGGATTTCAAAAATATCATCACAGGGTGTTTCAAATTTTGTGATCTTAAATTGGCCATAAATTCTCTTTTTCAAATTAGAACCCTATTTTTTTTATAATTTTGTTGGATTCTGCGGTCAAAAATAATGATAGTTTTCTCACATGATTATGCTCCTAAATTCAATAATTTCTGAGTTATTCTGGGTTTATGGGTGTATGTAGAGTCAAATTGATTGCATCTAAAATAATTGAATGAATATTCTTTCGAAACCATGGGAACACTCTGTACCCATTGAAGATAAATTATCTGTTAATAATTCACAAGTGTCAGGTGTTATTGTTATTCGTTATCTTCATTTCTCGATTTAACAAAATGAACCGTTATTCTAATTACGATATTCTGGATCTATTTTATATACATGGTGAATGTGACAGAATTATTAGTAGAACCTGCCGGGCCTTCAACGAGAAGTATCCCCATTTACCTTCCACGACGGAGAAGACCTTTAGAAAATATGTTTCAAACTTTCAAAGTTTTGGATGTGTAAGAGCCCCTAAAGAATACAAAAGAAGGGTAGTTGATGATGAGGAAAATGAAATTAGTGTTTTGACTTACTTCGAAGCGAATGAAAATGCATCTATTCGAAGTGCAGCTCATGAAATCGATTTAGACAGAAATTCAGTGCACCGAATTTAGAAAAACACAACATGCATGACTACAAATATGGAAAAGTTCATGCATTAGAACCAGGTGACTACATAAAAAGGTTAAATTTTTGTAGAGGAATATTAGAAAAACTTGAAAATGATGAAAATTTTTTGAAAAAGATCATTTGGACAGACGAAGCAAGATTCAATAATGAAGGACTATTTAATAGAAAGAATTGCCACATTTGGAGAAGTGAAAATCCTCATAGAAAAGACAAAGAAACCCTCAGAACAAATCTAGTTTTAATGTAATTGCTCTTTTGATGAACAATAAAGTGCGGTACTACATTTATGAAGAAAATATAAATACAGAAAAATTTTTGGAAATCCTGAGAAATTTTGTTTCTGAGTTTTTGGATGAACTGCCGTTGAGTATGTCGACTACCGCATATTATCAATTGGATGGGGCTCCGGCACATAGTTCGCACGAGGTGTCTGAAGCACTAAATGCAATGTTTGGTAATCGGTGGATCGGACGCCGTTCTTCACTATTTTGGTCTCCAGGATCTCCCGATCTTACTCCCTTAGATTTTTATTTATGGGGTAAAATAAAAAACATAGTCTATGAATCGTGTGGAGGATGCTTTCCACTCTCTAAAGGGGGAGGAAATTGAGCGAGCGAATAACCGAGGTGTTTCAAGACATATTCGAAAGTGTGTGGAACAAAATGGTTACCATATTGAGACTCTCACCTGATCATTTATTTTGTTAATTTGAGTTCTGAAACGTATTTTTATTTTTATTATCATAATTTATTTATAATCGTAATTCGGTGTACTGAAGTAGCGAATCTATTTAATGTGTTTCCTATTGAAGAGATGAATTCTCATTCGCTTCGAAATAAGTCAAAATATTAATTTCATCAACTGCCCTTTTTTGTATTCTTTAGGGGTTCTTACATTCCAAAATTTGGAAAGTTTGAAACATCTTTTCAGAAATTTAAAAAAAAAATGGGGATACTTCTCATTGGATACTCAACATTTTGTGTCATCCACCATTTGAAATAAACAATACCATTAAGTGCATTTGAATGTGTATTGCGTATACAATTGAAAAAATACAATATACTTAAGAAATAAATCCAAAATCTCATTATTAGAAAAGCAACGATTCATTTTGTGAAATCAAAAAATTTCATAACGAGTAACAATAAGACCTATCTGACACTTGTGAATTATAAATGGGATGATTTATCTTCTATGCTCACAGAATATCCTTATGAATTTGACTCTACGTACTACATAAATCCAGAAAATCTCAAATAACTCAGAAATTATTGAATTTAGGAGCATAATCATGTGAGAAAACTATCATTATTTTTGACCGCAGAATCCAACAAAATTATAAAAAAATAGGGTTCTAATTTGAAAAACAGAAGTTATGGCAAATTTAAGATCACAATTTTCAACACAAAATTTGAAACACCCTGTAATGATATTTTTGACATCCAAAAGATGCATGACCTTTTCACATCCTTCCTCTTCGATGTTGTAAAAACGGTTTACGCTCAGGATATTTAAAATAAGAATAATGAACATCTTACTGACTGAACATATTCGACTCTTTTTCCAGTTTTTTTTTGGATATTTTGAAAACTATTCGATTAAATACAATGGTTTTAACAGAAATGTATTCACTATTGAATACTCGTTCATACCAGGAATCGAAAACTTGAAAAAAAATTTTTTCGTCGAATTTATTTTCACTCCCTGTATAACCGGAAGTTTTTGGGCTTCGAAAATATTTTAGCTCTGTAGAGAACTTCGAACAATATCATAATCCAAATTTTCAGATTTCAAATATGTCTAGTTCACCAGAAACGTCTAATAGGCACTCGAACTTGAGACACCCTGTATATATATCCAATTGAAAATAATCATTTAGTTTTATTTGAATCTCAAATTACTTTCGCTTAGAAAACAATCAATTTTTAAGAGCACTATTTTTTGGTTGTCAATTAGGACAATTTTCATTTAACTGCAACTTCTGTGATTGCCTGCCATTAAATAAAGGAAAAAAAATTATATCGTCTGGTAAATGATACTTTCGACATTGACGTTTGAAAATATGTATGATATCAATAACGTCCATGCATGCCTAAACTTTTGTTTAAATTCCACCTGTATCTTATTAGGTATAGAGTATTAAAAAATTTTTGAGAAATAAAAAAAATCTAGCGTGTTGATTTCTACGAAATTGAGAAACCCTATTCTTTTCAACCTCATTCAAATATTTGCCAAGTTATAACTTGATCCGATAGATATTCTACTAGGAGTTGTTGAAGAAACCAGGTTTTAGATGCGGATAACTCCTGAACTATTTCACGGATTTGGCCCAATACGATCTTGATGGAGATATTTCGACAATCACCCTATTCTGAATATTCGAAAATTACAGACATTTGGGCAAAACGATATCAAGCTATTCTGCTAGAACAAGCGCGCAAATAGGCTGAACAGTTTTCTGTGCCAACTACAGATATTTGAAATATATACCAGACCTTCTTCTCATTGAAACTTGCGTTACTTCATCTGTTGGAATTACTCCCATTATTTTCATTTTCAAGACCGAATATAATTATAATAGAAAAATAAATTCATTTTTTAGTAAGCCTTGATGAATATTTTTTTTTACTCTTTCAGAAAGAGCAATCACAAGATGACAACCACTCCATATCATCGTCGGTTCCAAGTGGATCAGAAGAAATACCGGACCCATCTCCTCTTGTTATACCAGGATACAATCTGCCAGAGAATATTTTCAACAAAGGAAAACCATTCTACATGGAGAAAGATCCAGTCACCGGAAAGATAGATTTTACCAATAAAACCTTGTCTCGTGTGGAAGACGATTTCTATGACTACTCCGAAGAGGATATGAATTCTTCTGGAAACATCTATGATAAAGCAAACATAGACAGAAAGGATGGAAGTATAGGAAGTCATCGACCTAGTGACATCAACCAACTTTCACCTAATTTTCACGACTTTTTGAATCTTCCCATCAAATATAATCCTGATAAATACGTATATCCTTTGATATCAAACAGTTACGCAAACACGAAAGTCCAAGGAAATGTTAACAAGTACCATAACCATAAGACTCATATCACTAAGTACCCAACATATAATCCACCCAATTCTTACGGTTCGAATTCCCAAAAAGTTTTCGAATATGATGAAACCACCACAAGTACAACCACACATGCTCCTTTAACTACAAAAGAATTCAAATCAAGTCCGAAACCAATCAGTTATCCCAGTTTTTCTGAAGATTTTTCGGATGATTACTACGGTAGTATTGAGAAAAATAAGGACGAGTATGATTTCCAACCGAAAGATGTGTACAAGACATCTACGACACCAACTGATATTCATCTGACAACAACTTCTATACCTCCTGTCACCACAACTCGTAAGATAATAAGCCTTTTTGAACAGTTATTTGGTGAATATGACGAAACCGTGCCAACCACAGAAAAGACTAAGATGCCTTCTCTGTTCATGAACCTTCCAGGCAATAAAATTACTAATACACCAATAACTCAACGAGAACCAACAACCACTACCCAGTCTACCTCGAAAATTCCAAATGTGGCAACAGGTTCCAACATGGAAATGGAAAATTTCTATGAGGAATATGATGATGATTATTATAATAATCCGAGGAGTTCTGAGTCACCCTCATCTAGTACTTCCTCTACTACAACACTCAAAACAACCCCTTCTTCCACTACACAAAAAACAACTACCAGTACCGTCACACAACCACCACCACCACGACTACACCACCTCCTCCAACAACTACAACAACCAGAACGACAAAGAAACCATCGACAATATATAATTCGCATAGTTACATGGACTCTTTTTCACCAATAATTTCTTCAACAACTAAAAAAGTTCCAGCCTTGACAGAGTCTAATCTTTCGACGAAGGTGACATCTTTGCCTCTTGGTGAAAATCATGTAACGACTCCTAAAATTTCTCCTTGGCAAAGCAATCATAAGATTTCCAAACCAAACGATTATCATCCGATAATAATCGCAACTCAGAATTTGAGAGATCAGCTGAATAATGAAAGGGTTGTACCTAAGCCATTTGCTGTACATACCCAGTATGCGCCTAGTTCCAGTAGTATCCACATAGCACCTGACCAAGATACAGTATCATTCGTTGTTGGTCATCATCAAAAAACCGATGGAAATTCTTATTCTACCATAAATTCAGAAGACGAGTATACTTCAAATTATTATCAACCTTTATATGGCGAAGGTTCTTATGAGAAAGATGACATAATTTACAAGAATTCCCGGATTCGGTTATATTTCAACAACCACAAATTAAACCACACCAGGAGGTGAGTGGAAGTGTGGTAACAATACAAACACAATCAAATTCAGAAGCTTCCTTAGCTATTGGGGTGCCCCTTGATAACAATAAGAAAATACCTGGTAAAGTAATGGATGCGAAACTAGACTTGGATGGTAAGGAATCTGAACAACCATCCAGCGGATCTAAAGTGGTATTCCCAAATGAAAAGGAAATATCACTGACAAGTCTACTACCACCCCTATCCACATCAAATCCTCCGGTAGACATCCCAAATAGAGAGATCCTAAAATTGGCATCTAAACCAATGTATCATCAGCTTCCTAGTGATTTAACACCTCCGAAAGAAAAAGAAGGTAAGCATCCAAGCCGTATAGAAGCTCCAAGACCTCCATGGGATCCAAGACCAGGCCATTTCTTCAGTGGAAAGTTAGAATATTCAAGACCACCTCGTCCCTTCCCTGATGTTGCATTCAAGAGGATAGACACATTGCCTAATATCCTTCCACAATTCAGGCCCAACATGAAGGCGCATGGTCCTCATCATTCTCATGGAAACCCGCATGTGAATCATCGCGGTCCTCCAAATTTCTATGAGAACAGATTGCATCGGGAGCCTTTGCTGGAACGACCTTCGAACCGTCCATTAGAGTTTTACGAAAAACTTCAACCTCCACCATTACCTTCTAAAAATCTTCATGGTTATAGAAAAATTCCACCATTGCCGCAAGTTCCGCAACATATAGAACAGAGAACACCAATCGCACAAGATAGAAAAGGCGAGGAATACGTTCGAAAACAGCCAATAGCTTCAAAAATTATCTTGGAACCTCCCAAAGTTATAACTAACTTGAAAAAGGAAAATGGAGCTGTTGAAACCTTGCAGATGCTTCAGGCGAAGCAATCAGAGATAAAAGAATTCCACCAGGAGCCAGTGAATAGCTTAATCCAGGAGACGAACAAGACTGATAAACCGGTGTATGTAGTTTATCCTGTGAACACTCCCCCAATAAAACTTGATGTGATAGATACCAATAAGAGAGAAAGTGTTGTTATTGGTACAAGAGCAGAATTACCTTTACCACCATCAGAAATAAATAAAGATTTCATTGCAGAAAAGGATCCAATTTTGGGTGTTATAGATAGAAATGATGCACCAGTTCTAAAACCTCAGACAAGACCTCCAGTGTTTCCGATGAAATCAGATTTTCCGTACCCTTTAGAAAGACCTGATATTTCGGGTATACATCCAGTACCAGATGCTGCAAATAATGGAATTGGATCAGAAGATATTTCACATTCAGAAATTGAGGGATCATTTATATCAAATAATCAGTGGAATACTTTGGATGACAACATTGAGTCTAGAATTGTTACCGGAACCAAGGTTCAAAACCACATATTTGCAGAAAAACCAATCGCCGTAGCTTATACACCAACAGAACCATCTGAAACAAACATCCACAATGACTTCTTCATTCCATCATCCGAGTCTCCGAATCCTAATGTTCATTTCTTATCAATTAAGAAAGAAGAAGAGAAAAATCACGAAATGGAAACGAATTTACATTCTTTATCAAATCATAGAATTGAAGATAACATAAGTGATAACACAAACTTGAGAACAGAACAAGACTTCCAGGCTCCATTCCAAGCAAGTGTTAAAGTGGATTCGCCATCTCAGGGCTGGTCTGTGATAAGGAGAAGCGATGCAAAGCATAAAAACACAGAAGAAAGTGAAACAACCACTGTGGTACAAGCTACAACAAGTGAATTCGATATTGAAAATTTCAAGCCTCAACTAGAAGGAGGATTTCGACCAATCTACACATTTAGAAATGAAGATGCAAATACAAAAGTTGATGAAAGACAAGAATGATCGTAAGCTAAGTTGTGAATGATACAATTTAGCCTTTGAAATGGATTTGTTCATCTTCAATCGAACTCCATTTCTTTGTGTTCACAATACTTGAGCTAGAAGAAGTATAAGACTGATAACTTATTCAAATCACCCACGAGTTGGATACTCATGGTTACTACTTTCGAATATTTTGGACGTAAAGTAATAAGTTGAAAAAGATAATAAATTTCTTTTCTGTGGAGATATGTGCTCTTTTTTTTATGGAAAAGTTACCGTCACTATTTCTTATTCTTGGAAAATACTGCTCTCTAAACCATATACGCAAATAAGAAATGGGTAACATAAACTTATAAATGAGGTTATAACTGTTTGCTTGAAAATATTTTAATGATGTAAGATGTTCAAAATATTTCTGGAGGATTGGGCAAAATTTCAGTAGAATCAAAAATTAATTTTTGTTCTCTACTGATCATGGGTTATTGAAATCAAGGGAATGGATATCGGGAAGTTGTATTATCAATAAGTAGGTCCAATAAGATAAGCTTTAACCTCAAATCGATTTGGTGAATCTCATGTAACACATTTCGTCTTAAAACTTATTTATTTAATTTATTTGTATTTATTTATCTTTTATGATGTACATATTTTTGTATGCAGTAGATTGTCGATCTTTTCTTATATTTTTATTGGTGAAGATTTAAATGGAATAAAAGTCTATTTTCATTTAATTTTTTTATTACCCTCATAGCGTATAAAATGGATTCAACGTCCTACCTTTGTTTCTGCATTTACATGCAGAAAATTATTTATTCATTACATTCAGAAGAAAATTCACAACATGTAGAAGCATTGCAAAAAATTCCAAGAATAAAAGAACCTTCCTAATAATAAATTAATAATTTAAAATAAAGATCTGTAAATATTCAACCATAATCATGAATTTTACAATGTGAATTATTTTCAAAAACATAGTTACTTTAAATCATTGGAGTCTTTCATATGCAGTTATACGTTTGTGTTGTCAGTCTTACTACTGCTGTCCAAGTATGAATTGTTTTTTTATATATTTTATAAAGATATTTCAAGGGTTACAAATGTTTATTACAATTGGCAACAATGTGTTTAAGGATTCAACAGAACAAGAATTCCCAAAAATTACGCCTCAAACAAGTTTTTGGAGAACAAAATTAAAAAGTACTATACTTTTCGGGTAGAGCCATTTAGAAGTTTTGATGATCCCTAATGAGAGACAATTTCTGTAAGTTAAAGTTATGCATTCACACGGCAAGAAATCAATAAATTTCTTCAAGAAGGAAATCTCTTTGTAGATCAGACAAACGTTCACGTAGTCTAAACTTTTTTATGTTTTCTCTGAACATGTTCTATTTTATCAATAAGAGTTGCCGGGCGCTAAGAGTATCAACATCATAAAGTTTGAAGCATTTTATTCTTGATTACTTCAAAAAATCCCATTTCATGACTCAGTAACAAATTTAATTCCAAAACAACATTACTATAATATCTGTTTTTAAGGTCGTTTGTATATTTCTCAGGTTAGAAATTTACAAGTTTCATTCTTTGATAATTAACACTGTTATTCGATATGTAACTTCAAGAATTTTTTTACCTGTATAAAATCACACCACATCATTATTTAACTCAGATATATATTCGCCAAGACATTAATGCATTTCTTCAACTTGCAGAAATAAATATGGAATTAAATTAGGGGAAAAAGTTGAATTAATTTAAATTAAAAATCTCATGAAACAAAATTATATGAAACTTTCAATCTTTGGAAAAATAATTACATTTCTCCCATAAGTCAATAGGAAAACCTCCTTGGTCATGAAAATACTTTAGTTTAAAACAATCATTTTTTATACATTGTTCAATTAAATTGCCCTAGGGTAGCACTAGAGACTTATTTCTTTAGTTGATCGATGTATATGAATATTAGTTTTAGGATGGCTAACACAATTGATTAAATACGTAACTCTCAGTAAACTGAATGAATTATCATATACAAATTGTGGGTTCCTCATTGATGGCAACTATTCTGAAGTAACCTAACCACAAAAATTGTGTCAATGCAATGTGACGCATCAGAAGTTGTTCCCAAAAAGTATTAGACAAGGATTCAAATTGGTGGAAATAAATTTCCAAATCATATGGAATGGTTGAATACTTTAACCTCCTCTGTTCGAATAACCACGAGCCACCACTGCTTTAATACAAAAATAAATTGATGCGACAATTTCCAGAAATGGAGCTGGCACACATATTAAAGAGCGATATATGAAATATTCGAATGCTTCGATGGACAATATAAGAATGGACAGCAGTTTAACACAAAGAAAAGTGACAAGTTGACGACTTCCAGAACTTTCTAGCAAAATGCTCCAAATTATTGTTATTAGTTCTGCAAAATCGTTCTAGAAGGTACAATTTATTTATAGATTATTATATCATTGCTTCAAGTGCTATTTAAAAACATCGATAAAAATATGATAACAACATAATATTTTCCAAAAGTATAGAATTCTGATGTTCACAATTATAAAATATGAAATATTTCTCACATTTCCAAGATTTCCTGTAAAAATTCCGATAAAAGTGTTCAACATAACAATTTATTTTTAATTTTCATTAAAATTCAGTCAAACGTAATATTATAGCGTTGCTATGAAATCATGACTAGATTCATTATCATTCTGAGCAAATTAAATACGCATGTTCTAATTAAAGTGACTGGTCCTTTGAAATTTTTAGTACAGTTCAGTTTGATGTTCGAGCATAAGATTTGCTGAATTATTTCCAAGGAAAAAATTGATTAGATTTATATTCGAATTGCACTTTGAATTTCATATAGACTCAATCTGACAACAGTATGTTTTAAAAAAATTCTTAGAAATTAGAATATATTAAAATTATTTCGGAACGGTTTCTGCAGAAACCATTACGGTAATAAAATATACCTTCGTATTCTAGCAGCAGATGAATCTTGAATCATCGAAGAGAAGTTGGCATAATGACTAAACACACAAATAATATTAAATTATGCAAAAATCCTCAGATTTTCGTGATTAATATAATATGTTCAAAATTGGAGATCCAGAAGCATGTGAGAGACCTTAGCAACTATCAAGCTTTAACATTGTTCATTGTCTCTTCGTCTGCTTGATCCAATTCAGTTATTTTTCTGAAAATGCAATGATTGAAATTCTCGAGGTTATCATAATAAAAAACAAATTAATATAAAAATAATCTGGTATAGATTCATGAAATAATTTGGTGAATTTTGAGAATTCATATTCAAGAATTGGCTTTGTTTCAAATGAACTATTTTGAAAAAATTCTTTAGACCTACTTTCCAAATGATTCTCCTTCTTCCATAGTCTCTGGAAGTTTCTTATTCAGTGTTTCAGGTAATAATAAACTCAATACTCCTCCAACTAATGTTATGATACCAAAAATCACTAGAGGTAGTGGCTGCCATATCTTATTCTGAAATTGAAAGAAATTATACACACTAATGGAAAAAAGGTTCAGAAAATAGATTTTTTCGGAATTTTCAACAGGCCCTTAACTTCGAGAGAAATAGTAGTACAAGAAACTAAAAAAAAGGGAAATTGTAGACCCAAGTGTCTAGTTTTTGGTTTAGAACATTAGAATTTGGTAGCTTCAATAGTTTTTGAGTAATACCAGTAAAAAAATTTTCAAATTTTTTTTGGTCTTTTCTTTTCTTTCTCGGTAATCACTGCGAAGATCAGGTACCTTGTTGATTCAGCTTCATTGATACGTCCATTTCCCGCCAAAATATCGGTCTTCAAATGGAAAAGAATCCTTTTGTCTGTGTGTGTGTGTATGTGTCACTGTCTTGCATTCAAAATGTGGAAAAAGCTCAGAATTTGGCCAGACATTCAAGAATATTTATTCAAGTTCCTGAAACCCACCTTCAAATTTTTGTGCGATCATTAGTTGCTGCGATATACATAAACAAAAACAAAAGTATCCTTTTCAATTTGAACACCGATAT
This sequence comes from Micraspis discolor, assembly GCA_030674115.1. Lineage (NCBI taxonomy): Eukaryota > Metazoa > Arthropoda > Insecta > Coleoptera > Coccinellidae > Micraspis > Micraspis discolor. The sequence goes on from JARTUT010001740.1 coordinate 15,593,634, forward strand.
CTCGGCAGTAAATGAACTTATCAATGTCTACAAAATAAGGTGCCCGATCTTTATAGGGGTTAGGCAAAAATAAATTTCCACGTTCTTTTCAAAAAGTAGACACATGGAGCAACAATGTCCTTCTTTTTGATTTTTTTATATGACCACTTCCCCGGAATTAAATTTAAATCGCCCTTCAATCCTTTAAATTTTTCTAGTAGTGTAGGTTTTCATACATATTATTAATTGGATTTAAATATGATCATTTGTAGTAATTCTCATATTTCTCAATATAATTCTAGATACTAAGTGGGGTAGTAGGGGTTGGACTTTGCTCGAATTAATTTTTGTTCAACTGAAGTTATTACAAATACTTTTGAAATTAAAACTTACCAAGACATTAATATAAGGCGCCATCACTGAGCCAACTCGAGCGCACGTGGAGCACGCCCCCAAGCCTGCATTTCTTATAACAGTAGGGAACTGCTCAGTAGAAAATATATATATCGTTCCGTAAGCAGAAGTAACAGCTAATTTTCCCACCATCGCTGCAATCACGGTAAGGACATATTGATCTGTAATAAAAAAGAATAATTCAGATATTGTTTAAAAAAATTATCACTATTATTTTAAAGGCCGTAACTCTTTCTTCGAGCGTTGAAAATCTCAGATTTCGCAGTTTTACTTTGATTTTCGGGAAGAAAAAATGGGTGCCAGATCGGGACTCAATGGTGGATAACCCACCAATTTTTGACATACGAGTTCTATTTGTGTTGTTTACAGTAACTTATGAGATTCATCTGTCCCGAAAAATGGAATTGGTTCGTGAACATTTTCGTGCGATTAATTTCTACAGCTTTCGACGTGGATTAACTTAACAACACTGCATCGATGAACTTTTTTTCAATTTTTGGCAATGAAACTCCATCAAGGACCAGTGTTTACCGAGGTCGTAGATCACTCCAAGACGAATTTCGTGAAGGCCGTCCGAAAACCATTGATTCTGTGCGCCAACTGATATTGCAAGATCGTCATGTAACCTTCCGTGAGATTGAGACAACCTTGGGCATTAGTGGGACCAGCATACATTCAATATTGCATGAACATTTGACCATCAAAATAATTTGTCCGCGTTGGATCCCACACAATTTGTCAATCGCACAAAAAAGCCTCGTGTCGATTGGTCGAAAGAGATTCTCCAAAAATACGCGGTGCTTCGAAGCACGTCTATGACATCGATTTGTGCTTTATGAAACTGTGCCTCGTCTCGTTGGAAGTATTCGTTCCCAATTTGTTGTAATGGCAAATCATCCATTATTGGTTCAACAAATTCCGGCATATTTCCTGTTAGGTTACCCTCATAGATAAAGAGACCGATAAACTCTTTTCTAAAGTAACCGACCTATAACTGGAAACTGCATCTGCCTTGATTTTGTATCTCCACTATAATACATGAATTTTTGAAAATCCAATTGTAAGAATTTCATCTAATAAAAATACCAGAGCAGCGATTGCATGCTTGATCAGTCGATATGATCTTCTGTCGAAAGGTTTAGTTTTCAGCACGCTTTCCTGAATACCATTAGTAAAATTCGATCCGGAATTGTAGGACATTAGGTAGTAACGAGTGAACTTTTTCTGCCCTATACGGTTTGAATTAATTTTTATTAGAATTCGCATTACTGTAGTCTTTGGAATACCTATATTCAGCTTCATTTCCGAACTGTATTTTCCTCAAAACCGTTATTTTTCAAACTCTATATCTTCAATCTAGTGAACATAATTATCCCGGTTGCCTTCTTTCAGGATATCGGTCAAAGTGAAGATTACTGGCAGCCTGATCCAATGATACTTTAGCATATAATATTTTTCGTAACTTTCATTTATTGTGAATTAACAGGTAGACAAATATGTATGTTCAAAACTCAGTTCGATGTAGCACACTAGTGAAGCGAACTGCATTCAATAATTTTTTGCACGAAAGGAAATAATTTTAAATGCCTATATGCCGGCACACTAATACGTAAACTGCTTAAAAGGAACCGATAATTCCGAAGAATTATCTTTGCAAAGGTACGAGCTTTGAGATATAGATATAGATAGCGCTTCTTCGTGGCTTGTCTGGAAGTTTCGTCTCATTCTTTATTAGGAATGGCGGCCTTCTACAAGATTTGAGTGCCATACTGTGCTTATGAAGGGCAGTGTCCCAAACCGGTCCACAGTTGCACTTGAGGTCTTGATTCTCCGGGAGATCCTTCGCCAATCCTGGCTAGCTTGCACCATTGGAACGATCATTATTCGGAATTATCTTTTCAGCAGTTTAAAAATTGTTTAACAGTACGCATAGACTGCTAAGTAATGCATGAAAACCCAGATTTTGAAAACACATTTAAAATTATTCAAAATCAGCAACAAAATAAATATTTTCAAAGAGAAGTAACAACTATTTTATAGGGTGTCCTGTAACTCAAGGTCAAGCGGTTACTGGGCGATATGCTAGGTTATACCAGTTCTAACAAAAATTTAAAAAATTCTGTCACTTGGTTAAGTGGTAATAGGTATATTTTTGTAGTCACAAATTTTCCAATTTTAGAGTGATTTTTTTAAACGTAATCCTAAATAACCATGCTATTGATTATAGTCGCAAATCCATTGTTAGGTACAATTGTTTTATTTTCATTTTATTTCTTTTTAAATTTTTGCTAGAACCGGTATAACCTAGCATATCGCCCACTAACCGCTAGACATTGAGCTACGTGACACCCTGTATATATTTGAAAAGAAACTTTAATTTCAAATACGAATATCTAAAAACAATATAGGATGATCTATAAGAAAAATCAAGTTTGTGTTATATTGGATTCTTTTCGAAGAAGTGCCTGAAGAAGTACCTTTCACAGAAGTAAGAAATATTCTCGGAAATAAACAAGTTACGGTGTTGACTGAGAATGCATTAAATTGAAAAAGTCAAGATATTAATGTGTGGTCTAAGGCATTGGTTTTCTCACGAAAATCGACCTTGTACCATATAGGCTAATTTTTCTCTAACTCCTTTAGACATTGGTGTTTTCTATCAAAAACACGCTGTACATGTCCATGAAGCAACAAGGTCAAAAATATTTATCCATCTCACCTGGTGAAATGATAAGAGAAGAAAGGAGCGCCATGCCGGCGACGATCATACATCCACACTGGACATTTTTTCTACCCCATTTGTTGAGTACCAATATAAGAAATCCATATGCCGGTAGTTCAACCAGACCAGACAACACAAAATTTATGTAAGGGTTTCCTCCTAAATTGTTGGTGCTCCAAGATAAACCATAGTATGTTATATTACAAGCAAACCTGTAGATAAGAATGAATATCGATTAGATAATGATAGATAGGGAGCGACCGAAATAAAAATACACTGAATGCAAGCCTTCTGACGACTCCCTGAATTAAGTTTCAGGATTGCTAGTGTAGTATCTTATCAAAACTAACTAACCACTCAGGAGACTTGCAAACAGACAACAGCATTCTTGATGACTTCCACGAAGAGAAATGGCATTGCAAAGTTGCAGTATTTTTTCATCTCGGTAGTTCCCAAACTAAAAGTAATAATTTCAAAAAATTCCAATACTCACCAGTCGAAAAATATAATCAAGGCACGTTTTCGCAATCTTGGATATTTAAAAATATCTAATACAGTGGATTCCTTTTTATCCGAACCATCACATTTCTCAACTTCTGTTACTAGCATTTCATTCAAAAGTTCATCAGATACATCTACATGATTTTCCTTTGCGGCCCGATGAATAAGTTCTTTAGCCTCTTCGATTCGGTTTTTAGAAAGTAACCATCGAACCGATTCTGGAATAAACCTAAAATAATTATGGTTTTATGGATATTCTACCTTCATGCTGGATCCCAGATAAATTAAAATATACTGCGTCCATTCCAAACTGGCTACCGAAAATAAAACTTCATAAATTTGAGTGGATTTGTAATGTTTCATCAATCAGGTGAAGAAAAACTATAGAGGAGGAAGGTTAAAATGTTCCAACAGTAATATTGTCACTTTTGAAAAAGTATAGAAAATAACGATTCATGGGACAAACAATCCCTACAATTATAAATGCGAATGTAAGTTTGTTACGCTTTCACGCAAAAACTACTTAACCGATCATCATGCAACTTTGTATATATACTCTTGAAGGCATTAGAAGTAATAACATAGGATACTTTTTATTGAAAAAAAATTTTTTCACGAAAGACAAGAAAAGTGTTTGTCAAAACATCGGCAAATTTAGCTACTTCAACGCCATCTAGCATTACAGTAATGAAGTTTCAACTCTGAATACTGTAATACCGTCCCACTGTATTACCGACGGTGACGACAATATCTAATTCAATTCACCATAGTTTCAACTGTTTCTAATTTTTCATCATCGAACTGGAAACGTCAATTTATTCAGTAAAGTGAACATTTTCATCATGGTGAAGTACACGAACGAACAACGTTTGCAAGTTATAAAATTAACTACCGAAATTCGGAGTCGTTGACCGCAACTTCAAGAGCCTTAACTCCAATTTTCGGTCGTTATTCGCGCCCTAGTAGACATGCAATCACAAGTTTGGTGCAGAAATTTGAACCTACATATCGGCTGTTGGATGTTGTCGTGCTAGTGAGACAAAGGACCGGTCACAGTAACGAAAACATAGCCAACGACCCAAATCAGTCAATTTCGGCGTTCTCAAGAAATTGGGAACCTCAGACCACTCTATGGCGATCGACGACATTGCAAGAGCTCAGAGATAACATGAACGGGAAATAATTTCCGTTTCGGCTGAAATGTGTGGCCGAGTCATCGAAAATGTCCAGAGAATGCAAACGGACCCGTGGTGGCCATATGAACGAAGTTGAGTTCCATTCATAATTAAATGTTATGTTTGTACTTCAAGCCAATAATAAAGGTTTTGAAATATCTCAAATGGTTTGTGTTTTATTTAGATTCAAAGTTGTCAAGTCCCTATTGGAAAATCCATTAGTTGTTATAATTTTAAGGAGTGTGCACTCGAATGTACCGCTCTCGATTAACTCTAGTTCATTAACTCCTTTTTTGATCAATGATGAAATGGCCGATACTCTATGGTAATGGTTTGCTATTTTGTGCTAATTCCTATATTATCTGCTGATGTTATCCATTTCGATATTGAATTTATTCCTACAGGCATGAGTGTCATTCCCAGTTTGGGATGTGAAGGTATAAGCGAAGAGATGTGTCTCTTGTTTTCTTAGGTTTGGATTCACTAACAATTTACTATTCCATAAGTGTTTCGAACCGCCTAAAGAAATTTTGGAAAATATTGGGTTATATTCCACTGGACCGGTGAACATTCTATCCTATTCCTTGAAAAATTTTTCTTCATTCATCTGTGCCGTATTACTCCATAAAGAATTCCCAGAGGATTCTTTAGAATCTTCTCTGTTTTTTTTCTTTTAAGAAATTCCATGAACTGGTTCCACGCAGATGTCCAGTTTTTCTCGTGTTAAAAGTCACTAGTGTGGCGATTTCATTAAGCATTTCATCAGATAAAATTTCCAAATCTAACTGGTTGAATCATTTTTGGCTGAAATACGAACTTGCTTAGTTTTACCGGCTTATATATTTTATCTCTGTGAAAAGAGGGTATCTTTGGAAACTTCCCCACTTAATTAGAATATGTGAAATAGTTACAGCAATAATCATCTGAATCGGTCGCAAATATTGTATACTGAGAAATAGTTCAGTAGAATTTTACAAAATATTTTAGCGTAAATCGCATGAGTCAAATAATTAAACGAGAAGTGTAACACAATGGGACCAGTATAGTGAAATAAAATATATACTTACCACCAATAGCAAAGGAAACATAGACCTGGTAGAGAAAGGGCTAATTGCAGTGTTCTCCAGTTGTCAATATAAATGGCAAACACAGCAGTAAGCATGTAACCAACGGAGAAGAACATTTGACATACCGTCCCAGCAATGGGCCTCTTACTAGCCGAGACCATTTCTAGGGCTGAAATTTGGTCAATGTAGCAATTTGTAGGTCGAATTATCAAATAATAAATAGAATCCGTAATTTTCTAATACATACCGATAACATATGCCACTAGAAATACACCTGAAGTAGTAGATCCTATTATCAGTCTTGCAAAAGTAAAACTCCAAAATTCCGGGGCTACAGAAGCAAGAATTCCAGCAGTTACTTGAAGTATCAAAGATATAAAAAATATCAGTTTCCGTCCATACCTTCAAGTCGAAAATTATTTTAGACAAATAAAACTACATGATAATATTAAATTTTTGAAAATCATATACAGAATATGAATAAACAGTTGCAAAAACATTCAAAAGTACACCAAAATGTAGTGATTCTTATGAATTCTTTAAATAAATCAAGCAGGTGAAAAAGCTCTCCAAATAATCTAGTGGTTTTCCTCAATGATTGAAAGAAAGTGTACAGAGATCCATCCTAGATCATTGATAAAAAATTATTTGCCGCAGGTATTTCCGCAGGTTTTTTCATATTCTATATAAAATTGCATATCTCTTTGAAACAATTTCGCAAAAATCTGAAAATACTAAAATGAGTGATTGAAAATCTTTGTAGCAGAAATTTTTCTTCAGATAATAATTGCAAGAATATTGGTACCTATCTGATAGCTGCCCGAATATTATAGATCCAAGCATGACTCCGAACATAAATAAAGCATTTCCTGTGGCTACGAGATACGTTTTCGAACATGTGAGATCCCACTAAAAAAATTTCAAATTACATAACATATATAGTTGATTACATACACTAAAGGAAAAAATTAAAGGATAAAAAATGGGCAATTATCATCGGAAAAAATTGGCATACAAAAAAATCGGAATTTGTAACTCCAATTGTCTAATTTTTGGATTAGAATTCAAAAATTTTGTAGCGTCAAAGGATTTTGAGTAATTTTACAAATACCAGAAACAAAAAATTTTAAAATTTTTTTTTGTTTACGAGAGAGAATAAAATTATTTCTGGTCACCAAGTATCTAGTTTTTGCATCAGAACTCTGAAATTTTTTAGTGTCAGTAGATTTCGAGTAATCTTAGAAATTTCAGATACTTGGAGCTACAATTTCCATTTTTTCAAATTTTCAAATGTTTTTGAAAACCAATCGGTATTTTTTTGTAGGGTGTTTTGTGAGTGCTTGTTCTAATTTAAAAACTAGTAGAACAGCATGCTATCGCTTTGACCAAATGTCCATAATTTTTTATTTTGATAACTATTGAAAATTATCTCTCATGATATATCTCACTTTGTATATTTCAATTGATTTGATCATCATTTGAAATTGGAAAAATTGCATTAGGGTTTGATCTTCGAGTCAAGAAAACTTTTAAATCGAAATTAAAATGTTTCGATACAAATCAAACAATTTAATTTTTCATCAGCGTATTCATTTGGACTAAATAACGTCGTGTAATTAAAATAAAGCAGTGAATACGAGGTCTGTAAATTAAGTAATGAGAGTGGCAACGTTGCGTTAGATCTGGCAACACTGGAAGCGCGGGGCTTAGTGGGGCGGTAGAGGAATATGTGATCCACCTTCAGTACGAGTTTGACCTCGCACTGTCTTTTGGTTGTGCATAGCGATTGTTTTTGTGAAACAGTTTTTTCTATTGTGTTCAAATATGAATGATAACAATTTCGAGCAACGGTGTGCTTCAGACTTGGGCATAGCGCAACGGAAACTCTTCTTAAACTTCAGCGGGTCTACGGAGATAGTGTTTGGTCACGGGTCCAGGTTTTCCGGTGGTTTAAGGCATTTTCAGAATCTTCAAGAACCGATTAAAGATGAACCACGAAGCGGAATGCCTTCATCTTCAAGAACCGATGAAAATGTCGACAGAATCCGGGATCTTGTGCGTTCATCAAAATTTAACCAATGAATTGGGGATGAGAAAAATCTGCGCAAAAATGGCCAAACGAGTTTTTGACCAGTAAAAACATTCATGTGGCTCCTCAGCCATCTTATTCACCCGACTTGAGTCCTTGTGACTTTTTTCTCTTCCCAAAGTTGAAAAACTACCTCAAGGGAAATCATTTTGGGACAGTCCAAAAATTCAAACGGCTGTAACCGACCAGCTGAAGGTTATTTCAGTATAAGAGTTCCTGCACTGCTATAAGGAGTGGAAGAAACGTATCCAGCGCTGTGTGGCCTCTGAAGGGAGTTATTTTGAAGGAGAAAATATTGAATTGTAATTATTTGGATTCAAAATGAAAAAAAAACAGTCTCATTACTTAATTTACAGACCTCGTATGCCAAAAATGCAATTATGATGATAAAGTTGATAAAGATAAAGTTCAAGGATCGGCGCTGAATATGCAAACTTAATGTTAGTAGAGTTCAAATTGCAACATTCATATTTGAAGTGACAATTGTGATTAAAAACTGAGAATATTCACGATATCTACACGGATATTAAGATAAAAATTTTTACACAAAAGGATTTCGAAAAGGAAACACCATAAATGGAATTAAGTTCAAAATTTCATCTACGTAAATGAATTGTTAATTATACAGGATTGAAATAATAACTAGATTTCCGAAATTTGGAAAAAAAAAGTGGCTGGATGGATCAATTTGTCACTTCGTAAGGTTTTTTTGGACACATTGAACTGTAAAAGGCACACTTAACATTATTGGTTTCTTAAATATTTTCTATGAAGTGTTTGATTTTCCAAAAAACCGCAATTGTATTTTTATAATCATGTCAAGGAAGGAAAAACTTTTTTTTTCTAGAAAGCAGGCGTTAAAGGATGTTTATTCAAGATTCTGAAACCCACCTGTAACATTCTGTGGGATCATTGGTTGATGAGAATCAAGGAAAAATTAATCCTTTGAAGACCGATATTTCGGCGGTAAATTCATGTAACGACAGAAAAAAACTTTTTTTAGAAAAAGCAATGGCCAGCCGTTGAGGGATAATTATTCAACTTTCTGAAATCTACTTTTGACATAATGTGCGATCATTGGTTGCCGAGATATGGAGTATCAAAGACAAAATGATCCTTTTCCACTGACTCCGCCAAATTTAAATGTTCTAATACAAAAACTAGACTACAACTCGATCCGATTGATTATTCTGGTAGTTATAGACCAAATTTGCTCATAACTCCTGAACTATTGGACAGATTTGGACCAATAATGAACTTGACCGAGATATTTGGATACCTGACCCATTCTGAAAGTATGAAAACTCTAGCTCATATTTCGGTGGACATCTTCATTCATTTCCTCATTAGGAAGTCAAACCCTATCGATTGAGACCATTTTCGGATCGATATTTGAAAATTACAGACATTGGGCAAAGCGATAACACGCAGTTTTACTAGAACAAGAGCGCAAAAATGGATTTCAACGAAAAATAGGTAGTTACATTTGAAATCTCAAAGTTACGGCTGTACTAGACTGATTAAATTAAGTAAGGATGTTTATTTCACTTCCTATTGCTCAACATTAATAAAAAAAGTTGTTCCGTAAATCCTTTCGGTTAATTCTGACAATTCAATGAATTTATTATGATAATCCTAGATGCATTCTTTATTGTCCAATTAGGTTTCTCGGACAGGAAACGTTTAATTATTCAGTATTATCAAGAATTCTCAACTACACTATTTCCAACTGAGATACATTAAAGATTCATGTTTATGACCTCGCCGAAGCAGATAATGGAACCTTTTGAATAAGATAAAATTCCTTTATCTTGAGAAATAGAGGTTTCTCGCTTAAGTTCAAGAAACTGTTAGCATTTGATTAATCAGCTCGCTTCAAATTTCGTCCAGTTAAGTTACCTATGGGTCAATATAAGGACATAATTTACGGACTTCACAGATCAATGAATACAATACAATCATTAATTTTATACATGAGAGAACGGGATGATTCACGGCAATGACCTATTAAATGTTGATAGAAAACTAATGGCAATTTTGAGCAAAACATTTCAATGTTGGGGTTTGAGATGTTCCTTATTTTCATTTATTCAAACTCTTACAGCTTCCAGTTATATCGGAAATTGACTACATAAAATACCTCATCGATGACAATTTCAGCAATATGCCATAATTTTATTGATCTTCTTGTTTAGTTCGCGAATTAAACTAGCTTTGGAAAAATCATGAAACTCTCTGATCGTTTTCAATATTCATTAATTGTCAGATTGAAATAAAATAAAATTTGTGCTCATCTCTGGTTCGATGACTTTTCAAGCTGAATCAAACAATTGTTCTACAAGCTTACGGATGAAACACTTATGAGATCAAAAACTGCTTCCTTGATTATTCATCTGATGCGTTTTTTTCAATTTTAATGAAAATAAAAAAACAATAAAATATTGAAGCAGAATACATTGTGGAGTTCCACTCCAGCAACTTGACATTTTACTCTTTTGTAATTAATTGTTTAATTTTGTATTGTTTGTTTTTGATAAGAAATAATATTTGTGTCCTACCAAATTTCTGTTGTCCAGGCGATTTTTATTCCTGTTAAATGTTTATATTATGTTTCTACACGTTTGTACTCGTAGAAAAGACTTCCCAATTATCTGTAATTTTCTAATATCGATCCGAAAATGGTCTCAATCGATTGGATTTGACTTCCTGATGAAGAATCAGTGTCAAACTTGAGTATGTCCGTCCGGCCTTATACTCACTTTCGCAATGGGTTAACTGTCTAAATATCTCGATCCAGTTCGTTATTGGCAAAATCCGTGTCAATGGTTCAGGAATTATGAGCAATGAGCACCGAAGTTTGGTTTCCACTTGAAATCCCAGAATATCCATCAGATCAAAAAAAAATAGAAAAAATTAAGCAGAAATCGACAAGCTAGAAACTTTTTTAAAAATGTCTCAGTAAATATTCAGTTGAATAAAATATTTCTTAATTTATTTCAGAATCCAGTACATAGAAGTTCTCTACTGCAGCTAAAACTGTTTCCTATTTTATGAACTATAGAGCAAAGAAAATTTTACACCTCCGCATAAATACGAACATCTTGCTGGTATTTGTTTGTTAACTACCTTAGCCGAGTTATTTAAGCTGTGAACATATCCTGTGAATTTAAAATATTCTTTCTCATTAGTTTTAATCTCATGATTATGATTTGATAGCACGAGATTATTCAAATTTGGATCATATCCTTCATTCATTCAACTTCTTTCTTATCAAATAATGTTTATAAATAACTCATCAACATTTCTTAATCAACTGACTTAGTACCAAATATATCAAAATAGTAATTATCCTCGACGAAATTACAAGTTTCGAAGTCATGATAAATGAAATTAATGAAAAATTTCCGTGAGTCCTTATTGATTAGATAAAAATTCCGTCCGTTTTATAATGAGTACTGTTACCTATTTGTGCACTTAATCTCACAGGCTGCATTATCAGAACTTGTGCATTTTGAGCCGAAAATAGTTTTGGAAGATTGAGTTAGACTTAATGATGAAGAATTTGGGATTAAATTCCCTGAAAGATTCGGGATTTTTCCATAATCAAATATACGAGTACACTAATGGAGAATGAAAACAAATAATAATATAACAATAAAAAAAATATTTCAATCTCTGACAATTAGAAATTGAATCAAGAAATTATGAACTATGAAGGAAGCTCGAAAAAAAGAACCATATAAGGTTCTTACTGCTTGCAAGAGATCGCAACTTGCCTTCTCTGAAAGAATGGCACAGTAATTTAAAACCTACCTATAAAAGCAAATATATTGACGACACAAATAAAAAAATAAAATAATTCAAAACATATATATATAATAAAATCACACAGGATATTTGTCTGAAAATGGAGATTTTTACCACGTGATCCTGTGTGACCCATGAATAATGATTAATCCATTATGTTAAACAGTGACTACAATGAAGACATATACGTACCACCCATCTGTCATGTGATTCCTAATTTGGAAACCATTAAAAAAAAACAATGAACCAATAAGTTCGAGATTTGCTGGGTTATTCGAAATATATTGTTACTCTGAACATTATTTTCATTGTTGGTGAATTAAAAAGATGACATGATCTACCTATAAAAGCAACTACATTGACAAAACAGACAAAGGGATAAATATAACTCTACACCAGACATATTCGTCGCCTCAGAGCAACAATAAAATATGTAGAAAAAAAAACGTTACAAGATAAATGTACAAATTAACTGTAGATCAAATGTAATATATGTTACTTTTAATTGGGGTTGATTTTTAAGAAATGTCTTAGTGTTACAACAAGTTAAGACATTATTTGCGATACCGAATATGCAATTATCTCAGAATCACTTTTTCTTAGATAACCAAGTGTTGCTCTGAGGTGACTATATTATAAAATAACACAGGGTAATTATCTGCAACTAGCGATTTTTACCCTGTGATCAGGTGTGGCCAATGAAAAATGATAACCTCATTGCGAAAAACAGACTTTCCGCCTCGCCCACCTGCTATGTGATTGTTATATTCGAAATCATTTATCAGGTAATTTCCAAAAAACCACTTAATGAATAAGTACGATGTTCTACTAAACAATCGCGCGATTATAGACATTTAAGCAAAACAGTAGTTCTACTGTTGTACTAGTTTTCTAATAAAAAGTAAAAAAAAAGACACAAGAACCGTATTCTACCTTGATATGCAACAATGGTCAAACATAAAATTGAACATGAGAACGCAGAAACACTTACCTCTATGACAGATGTATATCCATATACAGAGTGATCATAAATGTATTCGCTACATTTTTCAGTTATGTTGTCTATTATTACTTCACATTCTGAAAATTTATTGTTGATGGAGTCGTAAGGATAATATTCTCTGGAAAGTGTTTCGTTGATGCTGCTATAAAGAGCATCTTTACTTTCGAATGGTAATCGGCATCTGAAAATGTTTCTAGTCAATACGTTTGTATTTGGAAGGTAGATTTATATTGCTGAAAATTGAGACAAAATCTTGAAGAGGGCAATTTTTTCAATACGCTAGAAGTACTATAAATAATAATAACAATCTCTTTATTTCCATTGATCAAATACATGGTATAGAAATGGTCGATATATATACAATAAAAAATAACACCAATATGAAAGACAACATTATGGCCACATAATGTATGCAATCTCAGTCTCCTGAAATGATGCATACAGGAATCTCTGTAATTCAAGGATAACAGAGTTCGAAGTATCCTCTATTATGCTCTAAAAACGACATCAGCACTTACAAAAACAAATGGCATACCTGAACCTTGACACAACCTTTGCTTGATGAACATTAATCAACCGTGATTGAACTAAGACGGTTCTAAGATTTACAGGTAGCTAACAGAATTCAAACTAGAGATTAAACGGTCGCAATGCCTCTTCCACGACAAATGTTCATCAACGACCAATCCCAAAAAGTAAACTCTCTCACTTCTATCAATGCCACAAATTTCCAAATTTCTGCCAATATCCTCAGCTGATGATTATAATTATATATTTAGAATTGTTTAGGTTGAAGTAAAACTAATTTGAACTCAACTATTTCATCATTTTCTTAAGCTCAGCATTTCCTATCCGAAATCTGTATATCACTTTTCGCTCTACAATGAATGAATAATCATCAGCGTATAAGAATAAATGTGCTCGAATATCATCCCAAAGGTAATTTACATAAATGATAAATAGAAAAGGATCCACAATAGATCCCTGCAGGACACCTAACCTGACATCGGAATAATCAGACCTAAAACTCCCCTAATTACCGGAAAAACGCTCATATACTGCTTTTGATTACTCAGATAACACTGTACCCAGTCAAGGGCCACACGCCTCTGACACCATGAGCTTCTAATTCATTAAATAATATGAAGAGTCCACGGAAGAAAGGCGAAATGTCACATTTTTATTGATTTCTAGCTGAACACGGCAACGTGTAGGTTATTAGTAGTATAGTTACATTCTGTAATCAAAAAACGAAAAAATGCGAAGCATCAAACCTCAAAGTTTGTTTGAAAATATCCCCTACAGCGAAGAAACGCGAAATGTCCATGCGAAAAGTCGAGAAAGGCGAAATGTCCACATTATCAACAAGACGCTAATACATGCTGACTTGCTTTTTCAGAACGTTTAGTATACGTTTGTCTTTAGTGATATTCATTGCGTTGTTTTTTCCGCATAAAGCACACAAGCACGTGTTAAATAATGTCCGATAGTGGAAGTGATGATGTGCATATTCGTCAAAGAACAGCTAAGAAGAGGAATCAACTGGCCGAAGCAGTGAAGTAATGAAACGAATGAGAGAATAGAGCCACGAAATCGGGGAAGACTCGTTGCAAACGATCAAATATTATTAGACATTTCAATTCCTTGGATTATAACGAGCAAAACAATTACTTGGCGGGACTCATCTCTTTATTGCCCGTAAAACGAAGAAGAGCTGCAAATGAAGCTACAGCCAAGTTACACGATGCTTCATACTCTCAGAGTAAGAAAAGTCACTGAAAATGGAACTACTGATACTCCAATTTGCTTTAAAGCGTTCCTAAGCTTCCATGGGATCGGTCGAAAGAGACAGTAAAGTATTCAAAAAAGTTTGAAAGCTTCAGGAAGTGCACCAACAGACAAGCGGGAAAAAAGTAAAAAGAAACATACATTATCGCAAGAGCGGCTAAATGAGGTTCTTGAACATATAAGAAGTTTTAAAGAAAGAGAAAGTCATTACAGTAGGAAGAAAACAGAGAGAGTACTCCTTCCTGAAGAGTTAAATATAAAAAAAATGTATGATATGTATAAGACTATCAATCCTTTAGCTGTCTCATACGAAACATATCGCAACATTTTTGATAATCATTTCAACATCAGTTTCGGTTATCCGCGTTCTGATACTTGCAGTACCTGCGACAACTTCACAGCTGAGTTAAAGGTTCTTCAAGCGAGAATGAATGCAGGATGTGATTCATCCGCCCAAAAGAAGATGGAGGTTAAAATAAGAAAAATATGAAAAACGATAGGGGCCACTTTCAATCAAACAACATGGAACATTTCGCTTTTTTTCCGTGTAATTTTTTTTATATTCTCAATAAAGTTTTTTTACTGAATCTTCAGTTTTTTTTACATCAATAGTCATCAAATATAATACAAAACATTATATAGAATAAGTTAGCAAAAACGATCCAAAGTTATTCTTATTTTACTATGCCAGTAAAAGCTTTAAAGTTTAAAATTCGATTTTCTTAATACAACTCTTGATGGACATTCCACCTTTCTTCCCTGGACTCATATGCTATGGAAAACGCAGTCGAACACCCAATCGAGAGTCCAGCAGTACATATCCCATTTTTCAGATACTCAACCTCCAAAAAGCTAGTTATTGAATTCGAAGTTCATCTCCCAGGCACAAATCCAAACTAATTTTCAGATATTAATTTATTTTTGACAAAAATTCAGTCAGCTTGTTCAAATAACAAAATCTATGGATAAAATTTAGAAAGCACTGACGTAGTGTCAGATTGTTTTAGAGCTCTTGTTAAGCTACTTGCGAGTAGCTATTCGCTTTTGAAAATACATACCCACATAATGATAGAAATCATATTAGGCTCTGTCCGGATTCGATCGTTGATCAAAGATTTCAGAAAACTTCAACTCATATGTCAGATTGCCCAATGGAATACCAAATTCACAGAATTTCAGGAATTGAATCGCTAACTCAACGAGTTGACCGATTAACATTTATGAAACCCAACATACATCTCCGGAAGTATTAGTTTATCGCGAATAAAAATGGTACCTATGTATCAATGTATTTGTATGAAAGTACTGCATCAAAAGGAAAATTCTATTCAAAAAGTGTAATTGAAAAAGTAATACGATGTGTTTAATGGAACATATCTTAATGTTTGAAAATTTTTCAATTTTCGTTGTCAGAACCAAGATCAAACCAAGATATTTTCCATAACTTGTGTGGAATAGAAAAAAATAGTTTAATACTCGTTCCAAGGCTTCATATGTGGGTTGGAATAACAGCCTATTCTGCAAATTGATACACGGTAGGTTTTGGAGGGTTAAACCCATAGAAATATAAATACATGAAATTATTCGATTCAACCTCATCAGGTACTGACTACATGCATAGTGCATCGCAATAAAAACTTTGAATTCTGAAAGTCCGCGTGGGATCCGTGAACTTCGGTCATCGACTCCACGGACTGCCGGTTGACTTTCGCTGCCTACTAATAGGGAATTAACATCCAACTGATTATTGGGAGAAAGACTCGGAGAAAGATCAAAACATGCACAGGCAGTTAATTAAAGAATATAAGATTTCGAAAAGCTTGTTTTCTAAGGGAGTACATGACTTTGATATGGATTTGGCACCGAATGACTTCTTTTTATTCCCGTACGTAAAAAATAATATGAGAGGTCAACGTTTTTCGGCACCTGAAGAAGCGGTTGATGCGTTCAGAATGCATTTTTTGGAAATACCTCAATCAGAGTGGCAAAAGTGCTTTGACATTTGGTTCAAACGCATGCAAAAGTGTATAGATCTCAATGGGGAAAATGTTGAAAAACAATAAAGCGATTTTCGATGATCAATATTTGTTTTTGTTCTCTAATCCCGAAATATAGAAGGCAACCCTCGTTTAATATACTATAAAATAGGTATGTGACGTCCACATATAGTCAGAACTTCCACGAGATCATGCTACTACCTTCTTGTAACTAAGATGATGGAATTGGTGTAAAATAATTTTTCCATTATTATGAATGTTTTTGAAAACGTTTTGGCACACACCTCCTGCCGTTTTCAACGTGAAACAGAAAAAAGTTTTCAAAACTATTCAATTTTCCTTAATTTTAACTTCGTACGAAAACTTAATAGTTTTTAGAGAATAACTTTCAGCCCTTCTGATTTTTTCCAGCAAGAAGATATTTTAGAAATGAAATCGTGACATTAGTTGGTATACATTCGTGTTGGGATCAACCACTTAGAGAACGAGCGGTTTGGGCAGAAGCTGCTGACTTATCAACAGAGCTTTTCAAAAAATTTATTATCGATTTGTTCATATCAAAACTATTTATATTGGTCCAATGTGATCAAACTCATAAAAAATTTTTTCCAAAAAAGTATTCACTCCATGTAAAGGCCTCATTTAAAAAGCAAACAATCTGCAATCATCACAGAAACTGAATGAAATGGAGAATACTGAATGAAAATATAGACTGCCCTAGTTCAAAACATCGATTTGAATAGCTCTAGATTCAAAAATATAGAATATTTTTTACTCAACCTACCTTTGCAACGGTTCAGCTAATAAGAAAACATTTGCCAATTTATGGAAAGCGCATAAAATAGCAGGTAAACATAAGAGGAAGTAAATCCTTTTTGATATCTCCCAAAGTCTCCTAAGGCATGGATTACTTCTTCGTACCCCATTATTTTCCAAAATGCGTTGAAGTGGAAAATTAAACCGAAATACTCATGGAGATATTAAAAAAGCATAATGAATGGAAATGTAAGCAATAGTATTTGGATCACCCTTCTACAAGAATATATTTAAATGCTATAGATGCCGACACTTCATATCGTATTTTGAAAATTTCGTTTTAAATATCGATCATCGCGAAGTACACCCACCACGCTCTTCATATAATTGACAACTAAAATTCGGAATATTGTTGAGGTTAGAAAAGTCTGAGTCAACGAAGTCAAGTGACAGTGGATCATAGATAAATTTTTCCTTTCATTACAAAAAATGTTCCTCAGATCCATTTGTATAACTTTCAAATTCAATGACATTTCTTATTTTATTCTCAAATCAATTATTCCTTTTCAGAACTGTACATCATATGACATATTAATAGAGCTTATCTACGGTTTTCTGGCAAGTTCTTTAATAAGCGATTGGCGATAGACGTTGTCAAACGTTTATTTTTCCTAGAAATTTTCGACTATGGAACATGAAAAAGCATGAACTAATATTTTAAATTTATCAACTCGTAATATATAGGAAAATCCTAAATTGAAAATAAAAATAAAAGAAGGTTGTTCCGAATGGAATAAAAAAATTCCCAAAAACATGGGGTCGCAATCGCTTCGTTTTCGACGTACAGGAAAGTAAAGTTTCAATTTTTTCATGGTTTCCTCCATAGATAAGTTAGAGTTTCCTCTGATAGTATCTACACTTCACAAAGTATGACCATGTTGTTAGAATTATTCAGAGTGTACTCCGTATGTCATGCGAATTTGTGATAGCAAATCTAAGGTGATATTTTTTTTCTTTTTTCATCAGTCATTGCTGATTTGAAAAATATTTAAAAAAAAACTTTGTCTCATGGTATCATGTAGTTTTGTCGTGACTGCCACCGATATTGAGAAACAATTTTCGAAGTATTCTCTCGAAATCTCATTACGATTAGTGGTTTTTATCAACCAAAGACCAAAATAATAATATTATTTTCCTAAGCAGGGGACAGAGCGTTGAAGCCGTAATTGAAGCAAGGAAGATACATACTTTTGGCATCGCTGCTCAGCAGGAAAAAAATCCATCGAAATGGAAGTAATTGACACTCTGTGGATATTATAACCTGAAAATAATTTATTTCTCCGTTCTCTATGAGAGGGAATTCAAATATAAATATTTTTTTGGGTTCTGAGAATTCCCAATAGATTTTTATAACATGCGACAAAAAAAATCCAAAAGAACTAAGGATGATTTATCATAGGTGATTAATTTACCTATTGAGCTAAAATTTAGAAAAATTTTCCTGCTTGTAGTCAAGACGTTATGATTTATTTTGATTTATATTTCAGATTCTTCACTAGAAAAATATTTTCATTATGTAAAAAACAAATCATTGTGTTTATTGTTTTGCTCTTTATATGTTATGTGTATTATGTTGAAATTTACTCATATGCCAACAATAAGGAAAATTGGATCAATTTAAATTGCTCAAACACTTCAAAGTGCCTGAAAATTTTGTTAGTAGCTGATCCTCAGATCATTGAACATGAGCAAGGGAACATTTGGAACAGCTTACGCGCCATCACAAAGTATGATTCCGATAGGTAAGTTTTTACGAAGATTTATTAATACACCAGTTCATACAAAAGATTTTCATGTATAATACAAATTTTGAACAAAGTTAATCTTAACAATTTTCCTAGTATTTCCACAAAAATATAATTGCAGTTATCTTAAGAAAACTTATATGCAAGCTTTCAATTTTGTTGAACCAGATGTAACCATATTTTTGGGTGACTTAATGGATGAAGGATCAGTAGCAAGTGATGAAGAATACAATGAGAATCTCAAACGTTTTTTTTATATTTTTCCTAAACAAGGTGATAACAAGGTAAAACAAAATTAATTTTTGATTATGCCTTTTATATGTATATTCTTAATTTGGCCAAAAGGAATATATTTGTTTAATTGTTATCAACACCTCTGATATTTTCTTGTTTGTTCTTTCACAACTGTAACCATCTAATTTTTTACATTCTTTAGAGCTAGCTTTAGCTATGTACTATTGGGTTCTCTTATTGTTAGAAAATTGCAAATATATGTAATTGGATTCTAAAATGAAAACGATAAACATATTTAGTAATTTTTGGGGTATTTATTGTAGAAGTACTGAAGGAGAAACTGTAATTGGTTCTATGCTTCATTTTGAATGAACAATATGTATGAATAGTTGAAAAAAATTTTAGCTAGGAATTTCTTGTCATCAAATGTGTGGTTCTTTCATTTTTATCTGTTCTTTTTGAAATCCCCTGCATAGCACAAAAGCAATTTCCGAATTTCCGCCATAAAAATGAACTGGAAAAAATTAAATGAATTTTGAAGAACTAATATTGCCGGAGTCTATTATTTAAAGTATTGATAGTTGATCGCAAGTAGTTCTAGACTGCCATAGCAGTTTGCCCTCATATTCCAGTGCTTACAACCTTACTCCTTGAGTTTTTTTTTAACTTATTCATACCCTCTCTGAATAAATAGATACTAACATGACTATAATTTTTATGAAATTTCAACCAGAGATTTGCAAAAATTTAGTGACTACGGAATGAAAAACTTCTGGCTAACACACATATACTCCTTTTTTAGGCGAGTCTTATTATTTTAATTCTTCCCATGAATTCCTAATGAAAAAGAAACACTTCTTGGGATCCTTGTTCCATAAACTCATTAAAGAAGCCAACTTTCAAGAATAAGTATTATATGTGCTTCCTCTGATTTGAAGGATCTCTGAATGAAATTAATGTAGTGAAGACTCGGCACTTATAATAGTTATTTCATGGTATTTGCATTCAATAAAATGTTTCATATTGAGGGCTATTGTATGGTTAAAAATCCTCATTCAAAATGTGGTAGATCTTGTTGAAACCATCAAATCACCTTTGGAGTTTACATAAGAACAAATTCTTTTTCAGTACTTAGTAGATACATTGTTTATACATTACCTAGTTATTCAACGGCAATGTCATAAAGTGGCGCTAACTTGTGGCAAAACCTGGAACTCTCTTTTATATGTGTAGATTGTTATCAATGTTGCCTAGGAAATATTGAGAAGTAGTTCCGAAAATTCTACGAATAAACGTTTTTTTTTTTTAATGAAGTGCTTGACAGAGATCCTTTCATTTAACTGTAAGTCAAATAACCCTTGCCACTTTGAAAAGATTGTGTTTGTATAGAGTGCTTTATTTCTAGAAGATCTTAATAATCTGAAGTGGTTCAAACTTCGGGGGACAATCAACTAATTCTACTGCAGTAATTTTGGCATTAATTTGCTCAAATGTCTAATTTTCGCTTAATCATTTTGATTAGACACACTGATGAAATTAAAGCGACCAATATTTATTTACAAAAAATTGTCAAAAACTGAAAGGAACTTGAGTACCATAAACCAATGAATTAATTAAATTCATTTAAAAGTTCAGGAACATTCACAATTGTGTTATAAACAACTAACTGATCTCGTATTGAGCCTGTGCATTACAAACTGGAAACTCCAAGCGAAAAATGAAATTACAAGGGCAAGTAGATATGCCGGAATTCGGGATGGCACAATTTTATTGAAATTTATGAACTACACCTAACACGCCATCTGAACTTAACCTAATGGAACTAATATCGATTGAACAACTATCTAATATATAAACAATAGTAGATATTATGGGTAAACTAAAATTCTTGAAAAATGAAATTACAAGGGAAGTAGATATGCCGGAATTCGGGATGGCACAATTTTATTGAAATTTATGAACTACACCTAACACGCCGTCTGAACTTAACCTAACGAAACTAATATCGATTGAACAACTATCTAATATATAAACAATAGTAGATATTATGGGTAAACTAATATTCTTGTAGTGTAATTTTTCATAATATGGTTATTGAAATAATTTCCTTGTTTTAGTATTAGGTATGCTTGAATGAACAATTAACAAATTGTGATATAGGTAGATAGTGCCTTAAGCCTGATTCTCAGAGCTTCGTAGCGTCGTTGGCGACAGCATCTCAGCCAATCCCAGTATGTAAACAATGTTTCTCCTGGCCCCCACCTTTCATTTCCGGTTCTCAAAAGCTGTCGCGACACGCCTCTTCTGTATTTGAAATAGTCAAACTACACACAGGATTGCTGCGATAATGGCAAGTAATAAACGTAATCAAAGTTACTTTGTGTATGGTTATGACATTAATAGTAATTAGTATGTAGAAGAGAGTGGGAAGTGTCGCCAGCGACGCTACGAAGCTCTGAGAACAAGGCTTCATGCTTCTCATACCCTAAAGTAAGAATATTATTTTTTTTTAATTGCTTTTCTAATTATAGACTGTATTTAACTTTGTCTCAAGCTTCCATTCTACATGATGAACCCATATTATATTTCTGAATGAAATACACTATTTTCTCAATTCATGAAAATTAGTGAGCTGCTGCCAAAGTCATATCAAGTATCTTTCATTAATTTCAAGTCTTTGGACGGTATGTTTCTGAATTAGCGGAATAATCAAATTCAAACAATTCCTACCAACCTTCCCAAATGAATAAGTATAAAGATATATAACAAGATTTCCTGAGTAAATAATG
Source organism: Micraspis discolor (assembly GCA_030674115.1). Lineage (NCBI taxonomy): Eukaryota > Metazoa > Arthropoda > Insecta > Coleoptera > Coccinellidae > Micraspis > Micraspis discolor. The sequence continues at coordinate 15,615,760 of JARTUT010001740.1, forward strand.
AAATTAATGAAAGAAATTGAAATTTAGCGACAACTTCCATCATATTATTAAATAACTTTCCGCCTAGAAAAAAATGTAGGTGAAATCTAATTTTCAGAGAAATGATAATGTTTATTATAGCAATAGGCATATATCACCTAGGGAGTTGCCTTTGTGAACAAAATTTCATTCAGATAGAAATATTCTTTTCTTCTAACGAAACGTTAATAATACATAATCACAGGAATACCTGACAATAAAAATCTTTCACAAGATGAAACATCACTGAAAAAACATTTTTGCAGCAAATATGGATACCTGGAGATAACGATATAGGCGGAGAAGGTGTGGAAAGAATAACTCCTCAAAAACTTAACCGTTTTGAGGCTCATTTTGATCAAGAAGATATAATAGATTTGAAAAATGTCACATTTTTCAAGGTTAATTCTTTACTGAATTATTTTCCCAAAGCCAAAAAAGGGAGTTTTTATGATACCAATAGAATAAACGTTGTTTTAAGCCATATGCCACTGATGTTTATACCATCTGCGTTTGTGGGAAAGGTAAGACATTTTCATACATTTTGATAGCCTAACAAACAATTCCCATACAAGTCAAAGCTTTGATTTTTTCAGGTGGTATCACATCTACAACCGCAAGTGATATTTGCAGGTCATAAACACAGAGCAATGATTATTTCCGCATCTGCCTTTTTAGATCAAGATCGCCACATTGTTCCTTTAACTCCTGAATACAACAGAGAATTTAAATTTACGTTAGGCTCGAATGATTTATATGAGATTCTTATTCCCACATGTTCTTATCGTATGGGTACTTACCAAATAGGTTTTAGTTATGCTATAATTGGTAAGTAAATTTTTGTTACTTGTGGTTTCCTTTGACTATTCTTTTTCCAGAAAATGATGAACTGAAGTACACTGTACTTTGGTCTCCGTCCAGATTCCATCAACTTTGGAATTATATTCTTTTGTTATTATTGTTATTGGTTTTTTTAATGGTTGTGAAATTTTATAAATAAATATTTTGCTTATTTTTGCTTGCATCTCAATTTCTTCACTATTATATATAATTTTTGCTATGAAGAACTTCGAAACGAAAAATCAAATATTCAATTTTTTGCTTTAAAATGCGTGTTTAGTTCCGATTTTAACGGTTATTGAATTTTTTATTTGCAGTATCGACGATTTTTATATCTTAATCAATGGAGATGCAAGATCGCAAACCAAAAGTTTAATTTCAAGTACTATTCTGAGATGTAGATTCTTATTTATAAAAGCTATAATGCTCTTATACTCATTACCTGCGTCTAATGGCGCTGTGTCCCAATGCCTGTAACCAAGGAAATTATAGCAACGTGCTGCCAGGTCTGTTTTTCAAAGATTTTTCTATTCATCAGGCAATATAGAAGATGCATAACTCAAAACAAAGTGTCTACTGAGTTATCTCAATTAATAAAAAAGTGCGTCGACAGACGCAGTTCTGGTTCAATGTGCATTTCTAGGTAATAAGATTTTAACGAAGATGTGAAAACCCTATTTTTTGATATCTCATCAGAGGGTGATACTCCAATATGGTTAGTTTTTCGCTATTAAAGAACTGATGTAGAATGATTCAGAACAACATGAGTTCAATTGAAGTGTCAGAAACTCACCTCTGGTGAATGCAAGTGCCTACTCTCTTGGCTGACACAAATCATCAGCATCGGTAATTCTTTTCATATGCAATTTCTTTCTTATGTGAAATCTATGGTTGTGTCTGTTTCTATAACATTCTTTCCGAAGAAATAGTACTAGTTGATAAAGGTATTATGGTATTGAAAATGTCTTAGATTAAAACTCTGTTGAATGTGCATTTACTTTGAATTTGGTATTTTGGGTGACAAATATGTAACAACAGATGCAGACTCAAGTAAAATATGGGTTGTTTTTATGATACTGCCGTATCTTGATTAACATTCAATTGTATATTTTTTCAACTATTTGTTCACTATATTTCAACTACAATACAAAAAATACTAATATTAATTCAACATACAATTATGGTGCATAAATCACAATATTAGCAAAACATAATTTTTATAATAAGTCAACATTATATCCTAAACAGGTCATAAAATATATAATAAATATATAATCATGAAATATGTTTCAATATTTAATAAATTTGGTGTTTTTATGTATGTATATGGACCTCTCCATTTATAAGAATTTCTCGAAATTTTAATAATAAGCATTTAATAATACTTCAATAGGATAAATATAATTACACAAGGGCCAACACAAGCCCATTTCGAACAGTAACAATATTTAATTCAAAAACCTAGGAGATTAATTATCATCTATAAGTTTGATTGTGATGTCTCAAGAGCGATATGTGTGATATACAGATAGAAATGAACTTTTTTCAATTGAATGGATTTCATGGACATGACAATAAATCTATCAACTAGTAATATTTATTGTCATTTTTGCATACAATTTGAAATTGAAAAATTGCATTTATTCCTTCTAAAGTAATTGAAATAAAACATTAATGAGTACATCTGTTGGCATGATTTCATGAAATATGCAGATTAAAGCCGTTATGTAAAATCAAATCTATGAAATTTTGTAGAATACTAAGAAGTTTAAATTCAAATGGAACAATACGGTATGAAATCTTTATCAGTTTCATAAATGAATGGCTTCAGTTGCGAGAATTGTTAAGGTACTTACATCATTTAATAATTTAATTTATGCGTTAACGATGCAATTGCAAATGCAATTATTAGAATTTGTTCAGTGGCAAAATACTATACAATAGTAATGATCAACAAGTTTAATTGGATGAACATATATATTCTCTACTAGCATTATTTTGTCCTATGATGGGCAACCATAATAAATACATAGTTATATTAAGTAGAAAATCGTTATTTTTTTAGATATTGGCATTTATATGGTCCAGTAATTTTATAACAAGCCTTTGTACTCCTTAATTTTTGAACAATTGTAAGTCTAGTTTTATAGTGAGTTCCCCAGACTCTGCTTGTCGAAGTAAAAGTTTCTTTATTACTGGCCCAGCAGAGTTTTCCGTTTCCTTCAGAATATCTATAATTTTCAACTCGCAGCGACCTAAACAAACTGAAAATGGTTATTTGAATTAGAAAATATATTCTAAATTGTCAGGAAGAAAATAAATCAGAATGGAGATAATTAAAAACAATTTGAGGATAACTCCAAGCTTCTCAAAAGTAAACAAACTGCTTATGGAAAGTTAAGGATATTAATTTGTACAAAAACCAGGTAATAGGTTTTCACTGGGCTCTTTCAAAAACCAATAAAATCATTTACATTTACATAAGCAATATTATATCAAATAGGTGCTTCTGGTATTTGTTTTGTATGTTGTAAATTAATATCTTCCACTAGATGGCATTCGAATCTTGGGATTATGTATTAAAATCTGTTTTTTCTCAATATTCTGATAGGTTTGTGATAGTTTGACTCAGTATGGTTTGAGCCGTAGCAAAGATGAACACTAATGAAGGGAAAATATGTGATATCTTACATAGAGAAGATGTAAGATGCACTTATGTTTTCAAATAAATAACGAAATTTTATTGTGCCTCAGTATTTTACGAAAGTGCCAATATTGGTTGGACATTTTAAATTCTGAATTTTGATATAGTTCTCTCTTATTTTATAATTTGTACCATTATGTTATTATTATTTAGTCCTTTTTTTGAATGTTGCTAATGCTTGTCTCTAACCACAAAAGATTCAAGTTAAGGTATCGTTTATACATACATATAGATAATGAATTGTATCAACTTACTATCAGGAGTAAATGCAGAAAGCTCAAGAACTTCAAACGTAACAATTTCCTCATGAATATTTTTGAGATGGAACTGCATAGGATTATTCCACACCAACGAGGTAACAGGAGGGTTACCATTTGCAGTTGTGGTACCAGACTCCTTGGCGATATCCGTTTTCTGTTCTTGATCTCCGACAGTCACTTTACAAAAAATGTTGTCAACGTGGTTTTTACCTAAGAGAAGAGAGTGTTTGAGAATTCAAATGAAGAAGATATTGGAAACGAACAATTATCTTCGAAATGGCAAGCGAGCAATAAAGGTAATCTCACCATTCTTTTATACAGGGTGAGTCTTGTGACTTCTACATTAATTTAAACCTTAGACTCCTGAACGAAATAAACTATGTTTTCATATATAACTTTCAAATGTTGTATTTCAAACTTTCAATACATCTCTGAAGCGGAATTAAACCTGAGTATTAATGGCATTCAACGAAACTGATGATATGACGGACATAATATTACCTTTGAAGGTGAGCTTACATTCGAGTTGCGCGCAGATGCGAGGCGCCTGCGCCGATCTTTTGCTGTTATATGGAGCACGCGCGACATGAAAACCCGTACAAATCTACACGAATCGTTGTCCTTTGTCGCGCAGTCCACTAATGTATACACATACACAACTTAATATGATTTCAAAACAGAAATGGATGCGAGGAAATCACGGTTTTTTCATTGAACTCAGAATATCTTGGAGGCTCTGAATTAAGGCGAATCAACAAGGACTGATCAAATATTCACAAAAGCTTTTTTTAATCATGGCGAATATGAGATTACACGATTTATGGGTATTTATATAAGAAACTGAGGGAAGTATTGTCATTGCCAAATACATGTGAATGTTATCTGTAAGTTGTAGCCATAACATAGTATGAGCTATTTCGAAGATATCAGAGTAATTAATTTTTCCCAAATTTCAAAAAATAGTGGGGATGTTTATTTTTTTGCAAGGGGTTTAGGTTCAAATTCGTGTAGTAGTCAAAAAATCTGATAATTTAATAGACATGCGCTATGAACTGGAACAGTACGTTGTTTCCCAACGGAAACCAAATAAAATTGGTTTGAATTCCCTAAATCAGATATAAATGTTCAAATAATATATAGAAATTCCATTTCAAAATTATGGATCCCTTGATAAAGATATTAATATTTAGGATTCAAATGCCTACCTTTTCTTTTTAGTGATTTATTCTTGTTATACTTCCAAGCTTTTGATATTAGTTCTGTGGCTTCTACTATGGTTACACATACAACTACACCAATTCCATCAACTAAAATATTCGATCATAAGTTAATGCTTACCCATGGAAACAAAATTTTGTCCTTTCTGCACAACGATAAGAAGACGTCCACACGCTGGTCCTATATGGACTTCTACATATACACACAAAAGCATGACATAAGTAAACAAGACTGGGAAAAACAGTTATTCAAAAAAACTCTGATGTAGCAACTGATTCTTGAAATTTGTTAAGGAAGTCTTCATTAATACACTGACAAAATAACTGTTACACACAGGTAGAGAGAGATAATTGAGTTTTAATTTTTTTGCGACACAGATAGTTACGATAGTAAGGAACAAGAATTAAACATCGACTTTGCATCGCCTCGAACAAATAGTTTGTTGTGAAATTTAAAAATTGCAAAAAACGATAACAATAATTAAATAACAAAAATAGTTTACATAAAAAAACTTTACCGTTTTACTCCAAATTTTGCTATTCTATGCATGTTTTAGAAAAAGAAATTGAGAAAGCACTGACGTGAGGTCATATGGCTTTGGCTCTCTTGTTAAACTACTTGCGAGTAATTATTCAACCTTTAAAAATCACATCTCTGCAATACACACCCTCATAATTATAGAATTAAAAAAATTGGTTCTGACCGGTTTCGAACTGAAGCTCAAGAGAAAGATCCAAGTCTCATAACCGCTGCACTAATCCAGGTAGTTGATAACTGTGGGACTTTTTGCTTCATTTGCTAGCGAGTAACTATCAAAATTTTGAAAGATATCTCCGGAAGTATCAGTTTGTCAAGAATATGAGAAAATGGTATCAATGGGTGTGTATATATGATAGAACTGAATCACAAGAGAAATTTGATTCAAAAACTAATTGGAAATTTTTTTTATGGCTCCAAAACTACTTGGCCGAATAGCGAATTCATCAGAGATATTAATTCTTCAGACCTACCCTGAAAATTACAGCTCTCTAGTTCATTCCGATTAGACGTAATCGTGCCTACGAATTAACAGAATCGATTTTGACTAAGGATTCTTCATCAGTGAGTCCATACAAAACGATTGATTTCACTTTCATCTAAATATTCGAAAAATAAAGACATTTGGGCAAATCTATAAGCACTCTGTTCAGATGAACAAGAGCACCAAAAATAATTTGAACAGCTTCTTCTGGGTGTTGCAGTTTATTTGTCAGTTAGTATAATAAAAAGGCTATTTGTAACCAATGATTGAAGTATACTGTGTGAATAGTATATTCATTATTTGTTCTATTTAAGTGATTGCAATTATTCAAAAAGACAGAGCTCTGGTAATTTCTTTTGTGATATTGCTGTCACAATCGTGGAAGAGAGGCTCAAGTATATTCCATAATTGTACAGTTAATGTTGCTACATATACAATATTGCTATATTATAATCTTGAATTCTGACCATATATGAAAATAGGCAATGAAATTAGATCAGTGCTAGCACCAGTGTTTCAATGTTTCAGACATAAAGCGAATGATTAATTTATGACTCTTTAAGTGATTAAGATAAAGTAAGTATATAAATTCATGAAGACAAAAATCAATTACTTCCTGGCAATGCGCAGCAACCATTAATAATAACATTAACGTTCATTGCTTGTGGTCCAAGATGCTAATAAATTACCAAACAATGGCCAGTCAGTTTGATCTTTCGCTTGAAGTAGGCTATAGTTTTACAAATAGAATAGAATTATTTCAGGTTATGTTTTTGACAGATGACGGACTGAAGGCAGTACTATTAAAATGGTTTCGCCACAATCCAACATCAGTTGCATGTTTTATCAGTTCAATATCACAACATTGCCAAAAAAAATGCTGCGTAGTTGGCAACTGATGAAGCTTCAAATACAAAACGCTTATGATTAACATCAAAGTTAAATATAGGCAAGTTATCCAAGTAGATATTCAATATCTATTGCTTTGGGAATAGTATTAGGAAATATCGAATGATCAGAGTGTTGAATATGTACCCTAAATAACATGAACAATGCAAGCACTGGGGACACAATGATGATAATACATGTTCAATTCCATGGTGCTGTTGATTTGTATTAATTAAACAAATTCACTTACTTGTCTTTGTTTTTGTGTTATTCAGTTCGAAAATTTTTCGGTATATCAACTTTGCAGCATCGATATTTTTAATCCATAAACTGCATTCGTTCACTGTAGGTGCTAATAATAGAAATGATGTTTTGGTAGATTCATCTGTGACATTTAGTACTCTATTCGAATCTGTGTTTTTGTCTAAGTTATCACCACTCATCACACTCACTGACAAGTTTTGAATTAGAACAGGCTGAAAAATATGTGTATCAATTTCAAATAAAGAAAATAATTTTTAGACGGCACATAATTGAATTTGTCATTTGAAGTAATCTTGATGAATATAAATATGTATATTTTTATTCATAAAATAGTGATTATTTTCTTCATAGTAATAATTACCTGTCTGTATAGTTTATAGGTGTTTGTAGATTCCTTAGGGAATGAAAACTGTGTGCTGGATGCTTTGTTTGGCTGGACTAATAAAAACATGTCATTGAACAGAAACGCTATCAATTCTTTGCCACTCTTCAACTGAAAGAAGTATTAAACTGACACAAATATCTGTTTTTGCTAATATTTATTTTTGAATCTGTGAATTCGGTTAGTTAAGTTTCATAAATATTTTAAAAGCAGGCAACAAATTAGACTATTTCATGCAGTTGGAAAACTCATTCAAAGCACTTGTTTGGCCGGATTTTTCTTGTACAGTGTTCAAACATAATTGTTATCAATTACCTTACTAAGCACACCAAAATGCAATAGTTTACGGGGACCTAATTTATTGGTGTTGCTGTTGAATATTAAATTTAAATCATTTTGCACATTTTTTTGTAACCATTCCATTCTATCCAAATTTTCTTTCACCCTTATATTTTCATTTATGCAATTTAAAAATTCTTCAGCCATTTGTAAAGCTTTCCTTAAATGATGGTGATCTAAAAATATAAATACAAAATCGGATCAGCTAGCACTTTCAATGTTTATGAGTAAAATTATACCTTCATGATTTTCGTTAGTATTTTCCAAAATTTTTCCTATAATTAATGGATATTTGGTTATCCTTTGCATTGGTTTTATCAAAAATGATGACAATGGCATTCCTTTAACTGAAGGATCTAGTTGTGCCTTTTTGAGGAAATATTTGAAAGCAGTTGAATTTTCTAACAATTTCTGAAGTAACTTGGCACCATCTAGCTCACTGGTACAGAAAGATATATAAGGAATAAATTTAGGGAGCTGCAAGAAATGATGATAACAATGAAATTTCGTATAGGTCGATTACAACAATTGTAAATAAAACACTGCCAAGTATCTAGTTTTTATTTAAATTTATGTTGGTAATAAATTCTTATGGAATTTTTGTTGTTTTTAAATTGCTGGTTAAAATGATCTTAGCCGTATTCCTTGAATAAAAAACAAAGTACAAGATGCTTGGCAGTGTGTATAATAAAATGATGCAAATCAAGTATAAATCACTTTCACTTCATATATGTTTCTGAGGTTACTTAATAGCGGCTTTTACAAGTACAGTTCTGAATTATGTAACCGGAATGCGTGCTAAACCAGCGAATAGACTAGGCAGTATGAACTGTTGATTGAAATGTGAGAACTTCACCCAAAATACACCACTGAACTCAACTCAATTTAACTCATCATATTCATGAATACACAAAATGACATTTATGTTTTTGACTTAATTTTCGCTCCACTCATTATTGGAATTGTACAGGTATACCTGCGCAGGTCGACCGGAGCGTGCGTGTCGCAGTTTTTCAAGCTCGCACAGGTCGCAGGAGCAAATTCGAGATTCGACTCGGACTATTGGCACCGTACGGTCGCTGCTAACAAATACACGACCCGTCTGGTTTACCGGAACGTCCCCACACACGAAGCATACCTGCGCAGGTATACCTGTATAGTTTTCCTCTCCGGTCGACCATAGCGTGTATGCCCTGCATAACACTAGTATTGATTTGCCAGATCGAACCGTCAGCGTCTTTTGAAAACGTGGTACAAAGAGGTCACATGAAACCATTTGTCCGACGTCTCTCCAATTGTCCTAATTATTGGCACCGAAAATGTGGACCAATGAGAGATCATCGTGCTGACGGACAAACGGACTCATGTGACCTAAGCTTCAGTTGAAATCTGTCGTTCCGAACTATACGTGTAAACGCCGCTATTGACATTTATTATAAATTTTTTTTTACTTACATGTAATAGAATAATGTCACCAATGGCGTCATAACCATCTTCCATTCTTCTCATCAAATCTTTCAGAAAATATTCATTACATTTCACAATTTCATCCCAGTTCAAAAATATTTGGCTGATATCTTTATTGGATATAATTTTATTTTTCTTCAAAGGCTGTTCGAAAACTCTACATACTATTGCTAAATCCTCGACATAAGCTTTTTCCGTATCAAGAAGTTCCCTAATGCAGTCCTGTCTCTGGTTTGAAGTGTGAAACGGTGCTGAATATTCAACAAAAACATATATTTTATTCCAGTTAGTGTATCCATGGTATTTGTAACTAGTGTACACTCTGACAAAAATGCGGAAATTCTCATTTAAATTAAACGCGTTGAATATTTTTAAGTACTTGAAGTTTCTGTACGTTGATAGGACTGTCCGTACTTACTATACCAAACATGAGCGCGGTCTGTCAACTAGTGGTAGTCAGCGAATGTTACAATGGAAAAAATATTTAACGAAGAGTGTGTTTAGAACAAAATTCCATGTGCTTACTCGTTGCGAATGCTGGAGAAGGCTTATGAAGACTCTGTTTGATGGAAAACTCAAGTTTACGAATGCTACAAACCCTTTAAAACGATGGGGAGATCGTCGAAGATTTGCCTAGTTCACGACGTCCGTCGACCTCTTCAAGCAACGATAACATAGAAAAAATTAAAGAAATTGTGCTCGAAAATCATTATGAGAGTGTTAGACAGATAGCTCGTGATCTCAACAGATTTCGTAAAACCGCTCGTTTGATTTCGGTAAACCTATTGGGCATGTCTTCATTGTTTTCTTCGATATTAGTGGTGATGTTCATCATGAATTCGTTCCGCAAGGTCAAACTGTCAAGGACTTCAATTCAACGTTTTGAGACGTTTGCGCCAAAATGGACGGATTTGTGGCAAAACAATTCGTGGATCTTGTATCACGATAACGCACCATCTCATCGAACTATAATTATTAACGATGTTAAGACCAAATACTCGATATATATCATCGACCAGCCACCTTTCTCGCCTGATTTAGCTCCTTGTGCCTTTTTTCCCTTCTCCCCATTGGAATTACCGCTCCGGGATCCAGATTTTACTCCATAGACACCATAAAGTGAATTCGCAAAAGGCCCTTCCTGAAAGCGCATATAAAAAAATATTTCCATAATAGGAAAAAAACGTTGGCACATGTGCATCGCTCCAAATTGACCATATTTTTTGAAGGAAATTCAATAAATATTGAAAAAGCATAATATTTTTGCGTCTTATTTCAAATTTCCGGATACTATTTTGTCAGAGTATAATTATCTCTTTTTCAGATAATTTGATTTCTATAATATAATTTGGCACTTCTGACAAGCTTATACGCCCACTGGCGGATCAATTCTAAACACTTGCAACATTTCCATTATTGAATTCAAATCACGAGTGAAAAGTGTATGGTGCAGTTTATTTCTTATATGCTTGCACTGTTATAACAAAGAAGTTATGTATATTTCCTGAATATACTAGTCAAATTATTCTTTTTTTCAATCTTCGACAAATATGTCAACATAGCGTGAAGAGGTTATTGATTTATTCGATTTATTTATACTAAATGCGCTAAAAAATATATAAAAACTTTTAGATTGGGGCCGACCCTTGTTTGTGCCTCTTGGCATCTACGCAGAAGTTCCCAACAGTTGATTCGAAGTTTGGGGAATCCTCCTTAGGTATTGCCAAGCAACATAATTAATTTGCATAGTGACTAATAATATTGCATCATTCGAAAAATGTCCAAAATTTTAAACAAATTTGGATACCCTAGAAAGAAAGAGCCAAACTATATTGCCAAGTCCATTTAATGATGAACAATTACATATGAGTATTGATTTGGAAGTGATAATACATATTTGAATGTCAATTACTTTCAAAATAATAAAACAGATCTAAAATTACATTTTTGAGGCATGAAAGAAAGAAGGATGTTTTGTAGGGTGGATTTAAAAATTGTCAGGTATAATGAGAAATTGAAAGAATCTTACCATCAACACCCACCCTACCAAACACTGAAAGGATAAGAATTACAACAATTAGAATAAAATACTTGAAACAATAGTAACAAGTGTATCAACTGAGCAAAATAACAATATATCAATAAAAAGGAATCGATTTCATAGTATTTCCATACATAAATAATTTTGTATAACATTTAGGTCTCATGAAAGAATTTTTGAGTTTATAAATATATAAAGCATTAATAGAATTCTTCAATGATGAAAAATGATTGATAATATAAATATGAAATGTTATAACGAGAGCATTTCCTCTAAATGATAACAAGGAAAATACTATACATCTTAAATTTAATCGTTTCATAATACTTTTTGACTAAACAATTTCTCCTAATACTCTAATCGTACTAAGATGGTTGAAGATGAACTTCAATAATAACAATCAATAATGAATGGCAACTCAAACACAATCATATGAACCCATGATTTTCGATAGTATGCTTCTTTCTAAATGTCCAATAGATTGCGATAACTAAGATTTTTCTATAAATTCCTAACTAATTCAGCATCACAAGGTAGGATGGGTGCATGGTGTGCAGTTCCTAGAATTAATTAAAAATAAGTTGGCTTGAGATAAGTGAGTAGATCAGTCATTTATTATAAGCTTAAACTGTTGTAAAATTTCATCATCGAGGGGATTGGTGAAATGTTCGTACTTTTAGAATATTGAGATTTTGAGATGTCGAAATTCTGGATGCAAAAATAATAGCATAATTGTTCGAAAAAAGTGGATAGGAAATAATCTGAAAAAAAAACTTTAAAAGTATCAAACAGTTGTACTAAATTGTGTGAGCAGCATGAATCTGAACCAAGCCAGTAAAATGGAATTTTCAGAATTGCACAAGTTGATCATAATAATTTATTAGAATATACTGGAATACAAGAACAAGCCTTCTTATGGTTCAAAAGTTATCTGGGTCAGAGTTTTGGAGAAGAAGAAACTATGAGATAAGATACAATGGAATATGGAGTCCCACAGAAAACAGTGCTATGTCCATTTCAGTTCATTATATAATTGGATACAATATTTTTGACGCAGTCTAAATGGCATATTATCAAGTTAGTGACAATCACTGAGAACCAATGCACAACATTTTTCAAGATGAGACATCCCAAATATCAAATACCGTGACAATGTCAAGAAGAATTGCATGATGTTCACTTTCAAGTATTTGAAATAAGTATATGATTGTATTATTTACTCACATTGTTGTTGAAGAGGTGCCACATAATTACTAGGAAACAAGCCAGATACCCCATTTAGCTCTCCCCTCCACCAGGCCTCCTCTTCTCTAGCAGTAACACTAATGATATCATCTTTGTTGAAAGAGAGCTCGTCTGGATTACCAGGTGTATAAGGATACAAGGCTATAACTTTATCTGAAAAATATGTTCCATACAATGAAGAGTCTACAACAATATGTGTATATAAATAAAAAGAAAATGTTAAAAAGTAAATATGTCAGTTCAAATTATTTCTTTAGAAGCATACATATCCATTTCCATATAAAGTCAATACAAAATTGAAAGTGTATTGATCTAGGTCAGGCTTTAAATGAATATAAATTTTCTTGGTATTACATGCTTCCTAAAATAACGTTATCTTTTTTTTCTATTCATATCGAATTTTTACATTAATCCCGTTTCCAAATATTTAAGGCCTAATGATAAAAGTTCAAGGAATTCTCTCCTCTGGGGATAGCAAGAGGAACTACAAAAACCCAGCACAATTTCACAGATATTGACTACATTTCAGATCTCAAAATGTCTTTACCTATAACAACTTCCTGTTGCATCCTTGTTGTCGACACAGGCGTTGTCCTTCCACTTGCTCGTCCACTACTATTAAGTATTTTGACATAACTTGCAGGGAACCAGCCAACTTGTCTCTTTCGTCCTTTAGCTTGTAATTCGCCTTCCCACCACCCTGAATCAGTCTTTTTTCGTATCATGATAAGTTGACCTCTTTGAAGAGAGAGCTGTTCTTGACTAGTTGCTTGGTAGGGGGCAATTACTGAAGCGATTTCTGGTTTTTTCGTCCTTACAACCTAATAGATGATCAAACATGAAGGACACATCTCATAAAAAAATCAAAGAATAACAAAAAATGTTCGAGCTAAGTGAGGAGAGCTTCTTCAGTGATTTATTAATGGAACAATTTATTCAATATCGATTTTTTTTATTTTCAATATGAGTACGATATCTTCAATCAGTCATTATTTGAGAGTTTTATCCAATTTTGTTATTTTCTATGCAATAATTTCCCTTTCAGAAAATTATTAATTACTAAAACAATCTCTAGTGGAGATTGCAAAATAAAAAAAAAATTAACATGTTTCCACTTTCTGTTCCTTTTTTTGAAAACCTACCCAAAATTTCTTTGGTCATTCAATTATATTGGTTTGATAGAATTTATCTCAGACCAAATACAGGATCATTTAAATGATGGGATCAAAGAACAAATGAAAATGATGCTCCCTTTTTTTTAATATATGCGATGATTCAACTATAATCTCTTTACATTTAAGATACAAGAACAGAATATTTCGGAAAAAAGGAGAACAACAACATGGATCAAATGTTGGTCTCCAAAACATTCAGAAATGCCTGGACCTTTTTCGTTGCTGGGACAGGGACCATTCAAACCCATTTAGATCATTAATATTTTCTTCAGCGATTAGTGAATATTAATTAACAAATAGCCAAACTGAACAAACAAAACAAGGTTAGTTTGGTGTAAGGTTAATTTTGGCAGTGTATAAATAGCTTCATTTGAATTATACACATTGCTCATTAAATGATTAAAATGATATTGAGTAATCTTTCAATATTCCTATTTCATCAAATTAGACGAAGAGTCCACTCTCCTTAAGAGCTACGAACATGTTTACATTAAAAGGTACACACACCTGTGCATTAGACGAGATGGAAGAATCGAAAGGTATTTCTGTACTCTTTGCTTCGTTGATTTGAGAAACCTCATTGTCAACCTGAGAGCTCTCATTGTTGGCACTCACAGTTGAAGGACTAACATCTTGTGCAGCTGTGGGAGCGTTCTAATGGAAGATGCAAATTTTAAACAAAAAGAATTTTTGCTGCTCAATATCAAAAAGTTACAAATATAGTGAAAATAAACCTTGATGATATATGATTTGGGCACTCAAATTATTTGAAGATATATTTTATGGAAATAACAATGTTTCATCATTTAAGGAATCCTACTTCACTCTTATAAAACATAACTCAGTGATTAACTCTTAAAGAAAACTTGTTCAATAATCTCTGACATTGGAAGTTTTAGTTTCTACCAATGCTGCATAATATCATAAAAAACATCTTTTACATTCCAAGCGTTCGTTCACCCACATTTTTGGAATCTTTCAAATCTTAAATTGTGATTGTCATTAGCAGAAGAATCCTTCAGATGCGTTTATTATTTCTGGATTATGAGCATACACCAATGCCTTGATATAATAAAAGAAAATGATCCAGTAGAGTTATGTCACATGATCTTGGAGGCCAATTAAATGGACTATTTCTCAAGAAAGTATCATCACCAAAACTGTCTTTCAATAAATCAATTGTTACAGAAGCAACATGAGGTGTACCATCATCTTGGTGAAACCAAAACACTTTTGAGAATTGTTTTTACTCCACCTACGGCAATTTTGCTTGTTTACGTAGACGTTCAACCAGAAATGAGTCAATCAAATCAAGCAGTTCTAGGGCCCAAACTGCAAACATACGCAGCTTATAGTCAAGTGGCTTTATTTCTTGAAATAGTTGGATCTTGTATGGATGTACGAAGCTCACACCCACTCACTGATATGAGTGTCTGTTTAAAATATTCTATGATCACATCTACATGTCGTCATCAAAAAAAATTGAGATATCTATAGATGTGTGTAAACAAACGCAGGACAAGTAGTAACAACTTTTCATATTAAGAGTAATTGAAAAATCTTTCATCTATTGAATGTCATTCATTTAACATAATAAAAAAAAATCCTAAGACAAACATAATTCTGTTTTACTCAATATCTGGAATTCTAAATTTGTGTTGGACAGCAAATTCAATATCACAAATAACCCAATAACACAGCTTAACCCACAAAAAATTGTTAATGAAGCATAAAGCAACCAAGGTAACACTTTAATACTTACATTTACCATTTGCACATAATTACTGGGAAATATTCCTACATTGTCTTTCAGTTTTCCTGTCCACCACTCCCCTTCCTGTTTTATCACAGCTATTATATCACCTGCATTGAAAGTCAAGTCACCTGGTTCTTGAGACTGGTAGGGGTAGTTGGCTACATAGTAACCTATGATTGTTTCAGGTTCCCCTAATGGTGAAACTATTGCTGCATTTACTGGTTCAACACCTGCCTCGGTAGTTTCAGATAATTCCGCTATACCCCTGGATGAAAATTCAATGTTATGTCATATCCACACACACTGATAATTTGTTTCAATATTATCCAAGTCCGAAAATCATTCAACCTGAACTCTACTGTCCCATGATAATAATTTTTTATAATGATCTGTGAGCATAAACTATAGTTTCGAAATCAAAGTTATCAATCAGTATGGCCCAGCCTTGGAACATATTACAACTAAGATTTTTCAATTTAGACACTATTGCAGCAGAAAAAGGAATATTTGATTTACTGATTCATCAATATGATATCCCCCAGGTGAATAGGCACTTCTTAGGACAACACACTAACAATAAATCCATGAAAACTGAATTATTGATATAATTACAAAAACTCACTCGAGTGGCTTGATGTCTGATAAACCAGTAAACGTATTTGCAGATGGCTGAGAAATTGCCTCAGTAACGCCAATGCCGTCTACAGGTTCAACATAAGATTCTGGAAACCAACCAGTCTGACCCCTTATCTCTCCTGCCAGCCAACCAGGCTCTGCATTCTGTATCTTTGGTACATTGATTATATCTCCTGGTTGGAATGATATCTCATCTTGGTTTCTAGCAACGAATTCATATAAAGCTCTATATTTTGTAAAATCAACACTGTTAATCTGTTCAGACTCTCCCACAGAATCTGAGGATTGCCAATTGTCAGTTGGCCAATCGCTAACCTAAAACAAAAATGACACATTAGTCTACTAGTGACCTTCAGATGACGAAGATACTTTTTGAAGATGCACTTCAACAGTAATTTGTCAAGAAGATTTAGACTTTTGAAAAGATTTGATGACAGTGAGAAAAAATTGAGACTCAACCTTTTTACATATTAAAAAATTATTTATCAATGAGAATAAAAATAACTCATAACATGATTCAACTTCAAAATGCTTTTCTTGAAACGATTTAGGTCAATAATATATGAAAATTGAAAAAAAAAGTGAAAAAACCAGATCATTACATCATCAATACATGAAAACTAACCTGTGTAGTATCATTCCATGCTGAATCTTTCCAAGAAGAACCATAATCTATCGATTTAGCACTCTTCTTCATATCTAAGACAATATCTCTTTTCTGTTCATACGTTTGGTAAAGAGTTTCGCATTCACCTATCAACTTTTGGAGATCTCCACGCAAATTATTCAACACGCTATTATTATTATCGATATCAGACATCTTGCCTTTGATTTGTTCTTGCATATCTGCCACCTTCTCCCTTAAATTCTTTATGTTGATTTCTTTGTTCTCGAAAGCAATCCTATCTGATTCTCCGTTCATTTGATTCTGTTTATTTCTAGCCTCCAACTTGACTTTTTCTTGTGATAGTGCAAGTAGTTTGGCGTTTTGTTCCTTGAGTTTATTCTTCAATTGAGACATTTCTTGCATTTGGGAATCCCTAGTAGTTCTCATTCCATCGATTGTGGACTTAACATTGGAGACTCCTAATCGGGTATCGCAAATTTTCTGGGATAAATCTTTCACCTGTTCATTTAGGGTGCTTAGTTCAATTGTGAGGCTCTGATTTTTAGCTTTCAGCTTGAGAACATTCTCTTGTTCGCGTTGCCTTTGTTGCTGTAGTTCCTGTAGTCGTTGCTTTTCCCACTCCAATTGTCTTTGTCTTTCCATTTCTCTGAAGATTAAAAATAAAATTGAAATAGAATTACACACATGAACAAAAGCGTGATATTGGTTCCAGTCAGGCCGTCGCGTGGGTGGGGCGACCGAGGCGGTCGCCTTGGGCGCCGCGAGCGTCGCCGTGGGTAACTTTTTTTTTGCGTTTTTCTAACTTTATTTATAATTTCTATCTCTGTGTACACAGAGGATACATGGCTGAGTACGCTAACTTTCTGCTAAATCTGGTCTAAATCTTGCCTTGGGCGCCTTCGAACCACGCGACGGCCCTGGTTCCAGTGCAAGCAAGGTGTGTCAAGGGAGACCTAATTTTTTTTCTGATGGAATTATTTATTTGTATAGAAATATCAACTGTTGGTATATTCCTGCGTAGCATCTAGAGGCCTTTATATAATGTTATCAAGCATTGTGTATGTCACGTTTTGCTTCAACATTCAGAAAAATGTTACAGTTAAGTTATATAAAAAATGTTATGCAACAATAAGTAATCATATATTTACTGCAGTGTAGGAGCATCTTAAAGAAAACTGAAAATCTGTTCTTATTTAATTCGCAATGAAAATAGAAAATGATCTACGAAATTACATACCCAATCAAGAGGCATGTGTATTGAAGATTTTAAAATTTTTTGTATTATAATAACTATTATATAATTTTTATTTGATTGAAACGATAAACTTTCGTTAGTTTTTGTCATAAATGATGAAGTTATGAATTAAATCTTGAATCTGAGGTAAGACAAATGTTTCCCTTGAAGTTACATCCAAAGTCTGAAGAATGAATGCCCTTTCAGTAAAACATATACTTGAGGATTTCAATAGATACACTGAAGGAAAAGATTTTGTTGGATTTATTATAAATGATGTTAACGTAAATTTTGTTGGAGATGAATATTATAAAAATCAGAATTAAGAAATCAATATGAAAAGGTGAAGAAGTTCATTGACTATTTCAAGGCATTATTTTAAATTTGAGACTCTAATGAGAAACACCCAGAAGTAACCAAACAATTGTACACCAAAAATGTAAGAAGTTTATTTTTTCTGTTAGAATGTTTTCTTTACTTATTTCTAATGTTTCTGAAAATGCGCTGTTAGTCTACTTCAATGATAAATCAAAAGCGGTTTGTGCCTCAACCCTCTGGGCACATTACTCAATGCTGAAATCGGTTATTAACATTAGAGAAGATATTGATATAAGTAAATTTCTAAAATTATTAGCTTTTTTTGAAGAGAAGAAATGAGGATTTCAGCCTGAAGAGAAAAAATGAGGGATTTAAGCCAAAGAAGTCAAGAATTCTCACGTCTGAGCAGGTAGATCAGTTCTTACGGGAGGCTCCGGATGATAAATATTTAATGCTTAAGGTAAATTTGAAAATGTGTTTATATTCAGAAATTTTAAGAAATCAATTTTTTTTAGGTTGGGCTTATTTTGGGCGTTGCGGGAGCTTGTCGTGGAAAAGAGTTGGTTGATTTAGAAATCGACAATGAGAGAGATTTGGGCGATTCCTTCCTAATTGCGATTAGAAACACCAAAAATAAAATTGACTGAAATTTGTGATCAAAAATTCAGAAAACAGTGCCATCAGTTTTGTGGCGATATTTCGAAAATATGTGGCATTGCGAAAGACAGGTACACCTCATTCAAAATTTTTTGTTCAATACATCAACAAAGAATGTACTACGCGAGTAGTAGGAAAAAACATGTTTGGTACATTTCACGGCAAATAGCAGCTTGAAATTAGAAAATGCGACGTCTTATACGGGACATTGTTTTAGACGCACATCTGCGTCTTTGTTAGCTGATTCGGGAGCAACAATAGACGTGCTGAAGAGACATGGAGGATGGAAATCCTCCAACGTGCCGAGGATATATTGAATCGTCTATTAGAAATAAACAAAAATTTCAGATAAAATATTTGGTCAAGTCGCCGATTCTCACAATATTAATTTGAATATTAACGTTAATTACCATTCTAATTAATTGTATTTTTCAATAAAATATCCCTTAAATTCGTTTGTTTGTGATTTAATCGTTCCGGGAGTTTCGTCAATATTTAATCCCGAGAGGATTAAATGTGACTTAAAGTACCTGTCACAAGGGAGTGCAGTTGTCACTTTAGGCCGGAAGTACAGAAAAAACCATTTCTCCAAATCCAACGCCGATTCCCAAATACAAAAAAACAAAAAATTTTCAAAAATAACTTCCACAATACACTTAGCTTCAGCCAACTGGATGGAAGACAATAATTTCTATCTTTTTTTTTATGGAAAAGATGTACCTTCTTTTCAGTCCTCTAGATGAAATATAGGCTATAATCCTGATCTCTGCCTAGTGTCTTATGACAATACTTACAAAAAGTTTCCTATAAAACGGGAAATGCTAGGAGTTTTTCCTTGTAGCCAACATCGGCCTATTATGTTTACCTTGAGAAGTTTCATTCAATATGCTGAATGTTTAAAAAAGGAGAGCAGATTGGATTGAATTTGCCAAGAAAGTAGACAGTGGTATTAGGTGGATTAAACCCACTCACAGTAACTATCACAGATTTATAGGTGTTGTGAAAGCCGCAGCAAAAAAAGTTTGTTCCAAGAGGTTTCCAAAACGATTATATTCCAGGTTAGTTGAAAGAAATTGATCGATATTAAAATTAGAACCAATGAGGATGGTGAAAAATATTTCATTTGAAGGGGGTAATTCGAAAAGTTGGGCCGAATAACTTAATAATTCAAGGTAAAAACTCATCAGAGATATTCCCTGTTCAAGCGAACAGAGAGCTAAAAGGCATAAATGTTCAGTAAGTAAAAAGATATTTTTTCAATTATTTACAGTGAAAACTCACTTCCTAGCTGCTTCTCTCTGCTCCGCCTGTCTTTTTCTCTCTTCTTCTTTGATTCTTTCTTGTTCCTGTTGTTCTCTCATTTGTTTTTCCAGTTCCTCCAATCTTTTCCTTTCAGCTTCTTGTCTGGCCTTTTCTCTTCTCTCTATTTCTTCTCTTTCTTTTCTTTCTCTCTCTTCGGCTTCTTTCCTCTGCTGGTCTAAAAGTTGCTTTCTTCTTCTCTCCAACTCAGCCTGGCCCTTTTCAAAGTTCTCTTTCCTCTTGTCCTCGAATGATGCTATGGGAAAAAATGTCAAATGAAATGATTGAATTTCGAAGTATCAACAGAAATAATAATGAGTCTCTCAGGAATAAAATTTGAATTTATATAGATAGTGAACAAAAATTAAGTTTATCAATATGAATTCAACTTATAGTTTCATCAAAACTTGAGGTTTATGTTCTAATTATCTTTTAATTTAGTGGCAAGGTTACACATAAGAGGACTCGCAATAATGTTATTAGTGATTGCTTGCATAAAAATAATCTTTTTTGAATTTTGGAATTGGAAGTATATTAATGTGGTTCCCTATTTAATAGCACACATTGATTTTAGTGCTGTGCTTTTTCCAATATCATGATACTGATGAAACACCTGAAGGGGTAGGTCATTGATCCCACTTCTTAGATCTATATAGATATTCTTTATAGTGTTAAAATGTCTTCGTTCCACCATGTTTTTGATTTGAGTTAATGAAGTCACTATAGCTGCTTTTCAGTCACCAAATATAGCGCCCCGGGAGCGCTATGATCTACTCTAGCCCTTTCCAGTACTCTACATATTCAACACTTTCTGTACTCCCTTTGAAATTTTTATAACATTGAAAAACCTGAACATGACTTGATTCAGCTTTAGTATACACAATGACTATTTTTCCAAAGATTACAAAAAGATGAAAGCCCAAATTGAATTATTTGATCCTCATAAGAAGTAGCATTCATAAAAATGAACAGTTGCTTAACTGTAGAGAAGTAGGTAAAATAACAGCTCATACCAAAATGTAGGCAAACCTTGTATAAAAGGAGTAAACTTCTGAGAGATCTAAGAAACGCTTATATACTGAATGGAATTGAATATTAAACATTCAATTGATAAATAAAACATACTTTGAAGAAGTGTAGACGCAGGATCTATTTCTTGTGGGGCGCTACCTTGACTCGAAATAGAAGCTGTCCTTGAAAGAGACCTAGTAGCTTTTCGGAAAGAGGGTGGTATTAAATCAAGCGGTAATTTCACAGGAATGGGATGTCCAGTAGCTGCTAGCTCGCAAAGGTGCATAGCTAAAACAAATTCTTCAGAACTAAGGCGACCATCGGCATCCATGTCTGATAGTGACCTGAGAAATCAGAAATGATCAAAACCCATCAATATGGAAAAGGGCACGAAGAACTTACCAAATCTGTGCTAAAATATTTTGTGGCAGTTTACTTTGTATCATTATATTTCTAGCTTGAACCCCAGATAGAAATCCACTTCTGGTGCGATCTGTAGTGTTGAACAGTTGAGTGTACTTCAATTTTGTTTGTTGCGGTACAGACCACTCAACTTGTCTGAAAATAGGATGAGATAATGCAGTTCTATGTCTGTTTTGCTCCTACAAAATTGTATCAAGGGAAACAAAAGGAAATCACTATCCATTAAGTTGTAAACTTGAATAGCTTTCAAAATATCCTGTATTATAATTTCTTTTTGAAATTTTTCTTGTGTATGCTGAAGGAAGGTGCTAAATTGATTAATTGTATAAAATTCATGTTGATTATCAGCTAAACTAGAAATGAATAAAGTTATAGGTTATACAAAATATATTGTCATCAAGGGAGGCTAACAAAAATCAAAATTAACAGAAGATGAAGGTATATTTCAATTTGTAGAATTTAAATTGTTTGTACTGAAAATCACTAGCTGCTGCTAAACTGTCATTTGCTATGACTTAAAGATAATAGATAGTTTTTACATGTTTACACATTGTTGATATTACCTAATGACTTTGAGCCAATTGTTGGAAAAGTTAATCTTTGGTTTGAGTATATTCCATGGCTTTGTGCTCTTTTAACCTATTCATTATAAATTATTCACAATGCCTTTTGTTTATCAAAAAGAGAACACGTAGCATTAGGTGCCACTGTGAATTTGTCAGAGACTGCAGATTTTATCACTAGCATTTATCGTGTTGTCCTTGTGTTCCAGGCAAACTCTTAATTACTATGTTTCTTGACTTCCCCAATTCAATTTTCTTTCAATATTCCAAAAAATTCTTCAAACTCCATCTGTATTGAATATATCAAAACTGTAATCTCAAAGATCTAATTCCAGATCGAAGCTTATGATGAGCATATCAGACGTTGCGAAATAACCCAAAAAATGAACCTTTCAGAGTACATCAGATATTTCACTGGCACTTCAATTTTTCAATAATCAAATCATTAAAACTAACTAAAACAAAAATTACTTACGGAGAATCAACAGCCTTATCTAAGCTGGTCACACTTGCTCTTGGAGTACTAGAAGCAACAGGTGCTGGAGGAATACTTGGAGGTACAATGTTAGATAATGTATCCCCAACAACTGGCATAGCAGCTGAGTTTATACCCTTCAGCCCTCCCGATAGCAAGTTGTCACCAGCATTCGTTAGTGCACCTGTTCCTGGAGCTGAAGCTCCAGGAATTAGTGGCTGTGGAGGCATAGTTGGTACTCCACCAACAAAAGACTGACCCATGTTAACTGAATTTGGTAAAGAGGCCATTGTAGGTTGTATAGTAGCAATGGATGGTTGCACTGCTCCCATGGTAGGTTGCGTGGCTGCATGCATGTTTGGCATAACTGTTTGTCGAGAAGGTATAATAGCAGCCGGAATAGATGGCGGTACTACAGGTACAGAGGGCATTGGAGAAACAATGCCAGTAGGTACAATACCTGAAATGAAATAAATCCACTTGTTTTTCTTTTGTGTAATTATCAAAACAAACAATAATTTCATGGCTATGGTTGATTAGTTTATTTGTTTATATAGCAGAGAAATATAATTCCTACAGAATGCATGTTACAAAAGTACCTGAGCTACTTTTAAGGCTGTTTGATTCAATGACAACATCACTAATTCAATCAAATAGGGATTACGTTGAATATTTATTCACAAAGAATAAATCAAGCACAGAGAATAAGAAATTTGTGGAATACATTTCATACAGACCATGTAAATTCACAAATCAAAGGTTCATACAGTTTTCCCTAAGGAATATCTTTGTGTTATATCATTCTCAATAACAAATTAATAAGAAGGAAATAAAAATGCTTACCAGAGGGTGGTTGGAAGTTACCAATCAGCGGTTGCTGAATCATATTATTGTCCAAAGTTGCAGCAGTTAAAGGTGCTGATCCTGATAGGTTTGGTATTAAGTTTGGCATTGGTTGAGATGTAGCTTGTGGTTGTACAGTCATAGGCGGTACCTTTGGTGGTTCAGGACGTGGTGGTGCATTTATTAAAGCTGCATTGGGTAGAGGAGGAATAGCAGGAGTAGAAACAGCTTTCAAAGAAGCAAGAAGGGTTGGAGGAAGCATCTTAGGAACTTCATAGCCACGTAATTTTAAGTTGATTAATTTGCATGCTATGGAAAATTCATCAATATTCATTTTTCCATCAGAATCTGTATCTGCCAGAGCCCTATAATGAAATTTTCACTCAAAAATGATTCAAACTTAAAATAAAATGGAGTAATTTGAAAAAAGCAGAAAATCTCACCAGATTTGACCAAGAATGAGCGGAGGTAGTTGAGATTGAAGAAAAAATCCTTTGGCTTGTTCTCCTGTTACAATTCCATTAATCGGTTTCAAAGAGCGGAATTGTTCTTCATATCTCAATCGTTCCCTTGATACTATAACCCAAGGGTCTGATGAGGGAGTCCCAGCAGCAGACAGCATGATGGAATGTTTCAATTATACAGCTAAAACCCAAACAATGGGAAGTTAATTTGAATTCAATAAAAATATGAAGAATTTTAATATGTGCATTATAATCCTGACTTTTCGTATTCAATAAACACTTGGTATTCGAAATGATCATAAACCAATGAAAAATCGATTAACAAATTCTTCTGATTCGAAAAAAAATAATTTAAAGTATGAATTGAATAAGTTTCAATTATTACCTTCGGATTCCTGGGTATGTTCGACAGTTTCGATAGTTATGGTTTAAACATGATTTGAATGGACAGAAACATCACCACCTTCAATTTAGCTTTTCCAATCTTCTTCCACCTCCTTTTTATTGATATGGATCTGTCAATTTAAATCGATACTAAAAATGTCAAGGTCACTAATGTCAGTTGTCTTATCTGACATTTCATAGAGTTGAGTATTACCACAGTATAGGGACCAAGCAGTAGTCGCACTCCGTGGATTTTTTTTTACACCAAGTCTGACTCGCGCATTCCTCCCTGCGCATAACCTAAAATGTTCATTGTTTTCATCTAAGATGTCTGGAATAATGTCATTATTATTATTTTAGACATCTCAAATAATTCCTTTGTATAATTAATTCGTTCAATATATGGAAGAATATAATTTTTCTAAGATCTATTTAAAATTCAAAGAAGTAGTTGAAGAAAAAGATGCAACCTAACTTATAAATTCAGTGGAATTTCTTTGAGTCAAAATCTACCATAAACCAGCAAAGCTCATTTATTCAATAATTTATTTTCATTCAAGTAAGTATTCTGTTTCAATTATGTGTTATTTTCAAATTAATTCAAAAATGGTTAAAAATTGTAGCGTATACAACTGCAAAAACAAAGGTCTCAATAATCCGAAACTTTCTTATAATATATGGTGAAGAATTTGAAGAGGAGAAAGATTTCAATGAAGGAGAAAGAAACTGTAGAATTGAGGATGAAAGTTTCATTCGATTCTGCAGGAATAATTTCAGCTCGAACATGGCTGATTTCATGATAGCCCAATTGCAACCCAAAAGAACAAATCCCCATGGCTACAGGTACTCCATCGCTTATAAACAATTTGCACCTACTATCTATTTTTTGGGACCTAAAGTTTAAGCAGTTCAAGAAAAACTTTTTCCTTACCTCACAAGGCTACTCTATGCAGAATAACTACCAAATGGAACTTTTCCGTTGGTTTGAATGAATATGTATTTTGAGCAATTTAGGTGAAAGTAAAAACTATGACAGAAAGAGCAGAGGATTGCATATTATGTGTTGATGAGATGTCTATCAAAACTCATTTTTTTATGATATATCTCTTGACCAAATAATTGGATTTCACCAATGCAATGGTGACAGATCTTTCAAACCTGCTAATTGTGCATTAGCTTTAATGTATTTTCAGTTTGTCAGTATTCGTTTTATTTATAGATTAGGTACAAATTTTCTGATGGAATTGATCTTAATGCAAATTTACCACATAGCGTAAACATTCATTCTATATATTTCTATCATATCACTTACAAAGTCTTTGTATACTTGTTATTTTGAATGTATTGATGTATACATAATTGTTGACTGAAATGCATGCAGAATTAAACTATATTTTTATGATACTCTATAGTATTTTATTCCGTTGTATATTATATTCATTATAGAAAAATGAAAAATATAATTTTATATCAGAAAACCTGTTTTTTTATTGTATTTATGAGAAGATAATTCAATATCACCTGATAACTGTATTACAAGTTTAAATTAGACTGAACGAATCTTGAGAAAAATTTATTAAGGCAAAAATATAAACAACTGGGAGAAATCTTCTAACAAGTAACAAATTATATGCTCTGATGTTGATTTAATCTGGAAAATTTACTACATTTAACTAATCGCATTAAACAGGATTCTTAAGTTCAAAAGAAATTTGAAGCAAGAACATTTATATGAGGCCTATTACAGAAATCAATGATTTTTGCAACATTTCGTGTTGAGGGGGTTTGCCGATAGTTAAGAATTCCATAATCAAATTCCTCTTTTCATAAATTGTATATAGTAAAAAATAGTATCAGTTCAAATCAAATCATCAGAGAATTCATTGAAAAAATTTGTTGAAACAATTCAATATAAAAATAGTTTTTTTCATGGACTCAAGATAAACGTTTCAGTGAAATTATAAGTATTGAGGATTTGATATTAAACACATTCGATGTTTTCAACCACCAACTACTTATTTTTCCATATAATACCTACTCTTCAACTCAATCTTCGTTTAGAAAAATTTTAATGAGTCATTTCATTTACAATCCTAAGGTACCTATGATTTTTAACACATTTCAAAAAGTTTCAGAGGCACCGGTTCTGCTGTTTCTGAGTACACTATTAGGTAAATTTAATCACTAATTACTGTTTCTTTCAAAGTGATATTAAAACCACAATAAAACAATATATCTTTTATTAAATGCGTTCTGTTAGTGAGGAAATGTGATTACATTTACAGTTACATTATGAGCGGAGTCATAATTTTTATATGAATATAGACTAAACAACACTCTAAATATCACTGTGAAAACTTATTACCAGCTTAAATCAAAATATTTAAGTTTTCAGATAACGCAAATAACCTTTTCTAATCAATTTTTACATTCGCGGTCGATTAGAGGTTATGCGCAGGGAGGAATGCGCGAGTTCCTTTGGTGTAAGCGATTTCACTTCAAAATCGACGAAGTGCGACTACTGCTTGGTCCCTATACTGTGGTATTACTTTTTGGTCTCATACTCATATCGCCACCAATATCCCGTTCAGGGGCGGCACAAATACAGGGCAATGGGCTATACCTATTGCTTGAAACAGCCTGGATATTAAGGAGTAATTTTCAGGGTACTGAACAACTAGCACTATGCAATCCCAATGACCATTACCTATAGCTTTTTCGCATGTAGGTGTGTTTGATACGCAGGGGTGACGTAATTAACCCCTCTTCGCCACAACCCCTGTAAATCTGATCCCGATTGGTCCCCTCCATGACACTAAATTTTGAACTTTTCTCGAATAAGGGAAAATCTCTACTAAAATATTACTTTCATTAGTTTTATTCCAAAATAGTATAAAAGTACACAATATCCTTACATTTTATTTATGCGGAGGAACATTGAATATTAACAGTGAGACACAAGCTTCACAGTTTCTAAAAATAAATGCGCATCTAGCAATCAGAGTACCAGAACAAAATTATTGCTCACAACTATTGAGGAAATACGTTGTTTCGAATCTCGAAAAAAATATATTTTTTCACTATGAATTATATACTTATTACATACTTACAATTCACAACTATAACACAAAATTTAACACGAAGAAATAAAAGTAAAATCGCACATTATGAACTAAATTCCTAATTAATATTGCACAAAACGGCCAATGACGAACTTATTACATATAAGATTAATTTATATTTCAAGTTAAGAGATGTAAATTAAAACTATAAACAGCCAATGTGTGAATGGTCTCAGAAAATTTTTTAGTGCATAATATCATTAACAATTGAAAATACTTCGAAGGGGTGAACTGAAACCTAATTCTCGAAACTTTTTCATCTTAATCTGACCTTTTTGTTTATATCTAAAATTATACATTCGTCCCATTTCCAGCTGTACCTATATATCAAAATCACTTCAACTTAAGATTAACATAGTAATAAATAAAACAATATTACAATATCAATTATATCTAATCATGAAATTACGATCACCACGAAGAAACGAATTCGTCTTTCAAGAACTCGATATTTATGGTTGACTTGTAACTTGGGGTAGTTTTTCCCACTTTTCGCTTTATATCAATGATTTTCTCAACTGGGATAACCATTTCGATCTATCATATAAGTAAACAAAATATAAATTATATATAATTATTCACACATAAACAAAAAATAAAGAATTTTGAAAAATAGCTCATTTTGCGAAATTTCGAAAATTTTATGTTGGACAGGCAATGATGATGTTATCAATCAATAAATGAATGTCGAAGGGATGTGCTGCGTGCTTGAAATAATGACTAGAAAAAACTAAACTTAACGAAACTTAAAACTAAAAATAAATAAAACATAGGAATTAACAGAATTACACACCTTATGAGAAAATATGAGTATCAGAAAATTCTCAAAGATGTTTTTAAGACTAGAAACACTCTCGTCTCTTGAATTTACAAAATAAATAAATAAAATAAAGAAATAATAAATAATTCAATAAATAGTAGAGTTAATAATTATTTTCTATTTGTTAGTACACAACTTACGCACCTCTTTCATTCGAAATATTGATCGAAATGCAAAATATAATTTTAAAAGTGGTTTTTGTTTTTCTATAGTATTCCATCGCAATAGTGAATTTTAATGTTTTTATCATTTTTCAATTACTTACTAAAAAGTTGGGTTAATCAAAGTGCAATAATCCCCAAATTGAGATTTTAGAATGATGACATTATCCTGACTTCAAATTTTTATTTTTTTTTTCTGGAGTGCAACATTAAATTTAAAAATATTCAAAGAAGGAACACGAAACTATTGTAAAAACTAAATCAAGTGAACACAAATATGCCGTTTTAGAGTAGAGACGCAGCATAGTATCAAATTCGGGTTAGGAAAAAAATAAAAAATATGGCAATACACACTGATTCTCCTAACTCACGAGATGTATTATAATGTACGTCTAAAAAATCCTTAGGAACACAAAACGAACAGTTACTCAAGTCTAGTAGGTGTAAGGAGAGACAAGTTAAAAAAGTGTGCACAGAAGTGGAATTTGTGGTGAAAGTTATATCGAAATTGACCAATAATAACAGAAAATGGTAGGTAGCACAACGCTTTTTACTACACCTCTGTCTAGCCCTTACAAACTGTCCAATCGGAGACAGTCTATTGAGTTCAGAATGCAACTAGCATCAGAAAGTGATAATTGTTGCAAGCAACAACATTCCAGTCACTTAGAACAACTAGACAGTTTCTTGATACGAGCAATTGATAAATATACCTTGATCCATGGCCACTTAGAGACGGTTGTTGTTCAATCAGAGATGATCTCTCGATTAAGACTAATCTGAGAAATTACAAAGAGATAATCCTGGATTATTCGCCACTTAGAGATCATCCCTGATTGAACAACTGGTCCTTACTGAGCTGAATTACCGGAATCCACAGGTTGTCTTCCACTATCTCTGGCGAGTCAAAGATCTCTAGACTATAAGATAAATAAACAAATAATTACATTTATATAACAGCGTTAGATTAATTCCAGAGTATTAATAGCTGCCATTTAAGGACATTCTTATCTGATTACTGCACGAGAAATGAAAAATACTTATTTTTTTATATGATTAAGTTTTTTCTCAAGTCCTTTCCGAATGAAATACTTGTATTTCACATTAGGAAGAATTAATAGCACCACCAGAACGATCTAACTCCAAGGTACAACTATTGCACCTCTTTATATTCGACAAGCAGTTATGAAAATTAATAATACATCTATTTTGATGAAGACTAGAATAATTTGACCTTTTGGAATTCCATACTGCTGAATTTAATCAAATCTTTTTTAATTCAATTAGAATAATATAGCAATGAAAATTAATAATATGAATATTCATTCAGGCTGTGGTATGAAACACTTTTTTACAAATCCTTAAGATAAAACAATCTTCACAAACTCGAAATCGTATGCTGGCCCCTTTGAGGAATTCAGTATTTATAAATGCAACATAATTTAAACAACAATAGTTCTGCCGGCACCAAACTCGTTATGCCTGTCTGAGCCGCAGGATATCTTAGTTTCGTCAAAATGTTTCTTAGAACCCTTGGAAAAATCCATGGGCTGATCTTGCGACAAGCAATAAGGACTAGCTTTACCGGTGCTCATGATGATGCTTGGATGCTGCAGTCTAGAATACAACAGACGTTCCGGATTTGGCGAGATGACTGTAGATCGATAAATCATGGCTGGCTTTGCAATCTTATCCATCACGCTTTCCTTGTTGTTATCTACCTTGCCTACTGACACGATTACGGTAGTTGGAGATGCCTTACATTTGTCAACTGATGCTGGCGAATTTCTGCCATGGATCCTCATACATGACGATTCCTCATGCTTATAAAGATACGATTTTAAAGCGAAAGCCTTTCCGCATCTTCCGCATACATGAGGTTTTGTGTTGGAATGTGTCTGGATGTGCGCGCGCAGATTGGACTTATCCGCGAAAGCTTTGTTGCAGATTGTACACTTAAAGGGTTTTTCACCTGAAAATAAAAGGTAACAGTGACTGATATGAATGAAAATTGAGGAGGATTAGTGTAAAACCGGCATGACAAAGTCAGATTAGTGATATGATGTCACATATAATATTTTCATCCATCAGCAGGTCACAAGACCTGGATTAAATCATAAGAAAGGATACGCTGCCGAAATTATGATCATTGTTCAAGGAAAACATGAAGATATTCTAGGATAACCGATCCAGAAGGATTGCAGAAACAAAAAAACTGCTACTAGCTGCATAGATTGAAGAAGAATTCAAATAAGCGGCATTGGGTTCCTCATTAGGAGAGGAATTAATAAATTCGCTTGGTCACTCAATTTTATCACTTGTGAGTTTGAGGTAAGACGTGAGTTCAAAGACCTGGAAATAAGGCTGTTTAGGGATAATTTATTTCGATGTTTTAGCACTACAACTTTTAAATCAGAGGGGATAGATAAAATCTGATAAGCCGTTCTTGATATGCTTTTTCTGAGAAACTAAAGGAGTAGTATTCATTTTTGGCACCCTCTTGAGTTAAAAGCGATATTTGGAAAAATGGCGGAATTGAAAATAATTATATCTCGGTTAATATTGATGATAAAGCTCTGAACTTAAAACAAGCATTATA
Source organism: Micraspis discolor (assembly GCA_030674115.1). NCBI lineage: Eukaryota > Metazoa > Arthropoda > Insecta > Coleoptera > Coccinellidae > Micraspis > Micraspis discolor. The sequence continues at coordinate 15,647,015 of JARTUT010001740.1, forward strand.
CAAGCAATTTTCCACTAGAATCCTGTAGCGTATGATATCCCGCATATAGATATGAATGAACTCATCAATTTAATTAGAAAAGCAACGAAGGAAAAATATTTTTCAAGACCTAATAGTGATAACAATTGGTCATAATGAAATAATTTAGAAAGAGGTTTCAAAGAAGATGCTCAAATCGTTGACTATCAGCAACAATGCACAGTCGACACCTTTTATCGATACTTCGCACCGTGTTTAATAAATGAATATTTGAAACTGTGTTCAAACAGCTAAGAAATTTTCTCTGAGTTCATTTATGTTTGCGTGATAATAAAGTTCATCTCTGATAATCCCCAGAAAAAAAAATCAAACGGTGACAAATCGAATGAGCCGGCCATCTTATGGGCCTTTGGTTTCATATCCATTTATTGCCGAAATTGGTCGCTTATTTTTCAGAGCTCCATCATCAGTATTAGAGTAGATATTTTTTCTATATCGCCATTTTTCAATTTACGTTTATTAGTCGAAAATAAAAGAAGGTAGCCAAAAATGAAAACTCTCTTGTTAGTTTCTTAGATAAAGACAACTAGAATGAGGTTTCGTCTATCTCTTCTGGATCAAAAATTGTAGTGCTAAACTATCGAAATACCAGAGTAAACAGAGAATTCACTGAACTGGCACAGTAAAAGAAGGATCACCCAAATAATTATGTAGCTACAGTAGTAAAACGGATTATGGTGATCAAAAACAGACCAAATTATAGACGAGGTTCAAAAACTGGCATATTATTTTTATACTGCACATTTCCAATCTGAGCACTAGTTGAGAACTTCTATCTACAACGAAAGGATTATATTCGAGACTTCCTGCAGAGACAAAAAAAAATAATGGTGCCAAACGACATATTGGAATGATACACGTAGTGTTATGTTGTAGTAGTTATGAATAAAATTAGATATTCTGTTGACACTGTGAGTTGTCACTCCTGGCTTCTGAACATAACAGTATATTCATTTACTCATCGACGATGATTACAAGCCTTCGAAATGAGGATGGCACTTGAAGAAGCAGGGGGATGATACACTGAATGATCAAAGAATGTCATTGACAAAAATGCAAAAATATTTTTCATTCGGTTGCAATTTGTTACACATGATAGTAAGAGTATTCGATCTGAACAAATATGATTCTATGTAATGTTTGACAGATTCTAAAATGAGTGACTCACCTGTATGCGTTCTTATGTGACCTTGGAGTAACCAAGGCCTTGAAAAGCATTTTCCGCAAAATTGACATTTGCAGCCTTGATTATGCGTTCTGACGTGCATTGAAAAAGCTGGCATGCTAACGTACAGTTTATCACAGTGAGGACATCTTCTAGCTTTCTTATCTGCTGGACTTCTATGCGTCTGACGATGACGGGCTAAATTCGAGGACGTGCTGATGATGGAAATAAAAATTGATTTGAGTACATTTCCTGAATCTTTCAATATTGATCATTCGGAAAACTACTTCAGATATGGAAATTTAGACCAACCTGTAAGTTTTACCACATTCAGGGCACTCATGATCTCCTTGTTCACTGGTGGATGATGAAGTATCTCCGGTTTTCTGATTGTTGTGCGATTTCAAGATAACCTGGAATTCAAATTGACCCTCAGGAGATTTTTCTCGTAAATTATCATTTATGTTTTATATTTATTCTCTGCGTGAAAAGTACAAACAAGCTATAAACTATATCAACTTCAGTGTTTGAGGAAGAATATTACAACACGATACATAATTTCTAGGAGTTTGAAGATTAGAATATAAAATTCGTAGAAATGCGCAATTATAGAAATAGTCCTTTACAAAAAAAACTTTTTAAAAAATTTCATTCAGAATCCAATGTTGCAAATCCGTGGTGTTTCACTTATCTTCAAAACCATTGAGTCAATACAAATAATGATGATATTCATTGAAAGAAATTTTGTAGAGGTAGTTTTTCTGAATATTAAGATCTTTGGTAATCTCATAGACATTATACTCATTGAAAAAGTTCTTCAAATCGAATCTTCTCATCTTCTGTAAATAGAATACGGTTTGATTCATGATTTGGGGTTCTAGAAAAGTTAAAGTTTCTTCATAGAATCTACTGTTTCAATAGATTAATGTTTAATCAATTTCCCGCTCCATCTAGATTATGTGATCTGATCTGATCTTTCGCGATTCTAACTTCGCACAGCGTATTAATAGAAACCGTACATAGATCCCTGCAGAATTCCATTTTCGAAAACTGTCCAGTAGTTTATCATTGGTATCGTGAAAGTGTATTTTTCGTTTCAGAAAAAAATTCAACAGTAAATTACGTTGATACACATGCAAACAAACGGATGTAAAAAAGAAAATTGTGAAATGTTGAGAGGAGTATTTAGAAGAGGACAAAGCTGAATAGTTGATGACGAGATATTGTTGATGATGGAACTCGTGTTGAATGATTGTTTGGGCTATTACCATCATCTATTGTGGATGTAATGTTTTCCGACGTTTCGATAGACATCTTCTATCTTTATCAAGGAATGATAATTTTCAAAAGGTTTTTACTTTTGCTCCTTGATAAAGATAGAAGATGTCTATCGAAATGTCGGAAAACATTACATCCACAATAGATGATGGTAATAGCCCAAACAATCATTCAAAACAAAGCTGAATAGTTTGCAAAATTGATAACGAAACCAAAATATCTAATATTTTTGAACACCTTGGGTTTTTGTCACATGTGAAATGCATATCATCCTGACAACTAGTCTTCCTAGAGTATTGTCGGTGAATCAATTTTTTTTTCATCATGAATATTCAAAAAAATTAGTAATATTACTTTCAAAAGTTTACCTCACCTTACTCAAATGAGGCCTGGGAATTTTCGAAGATTTGTCGAATAGTTTATGGGTATATCCAGAATAGAAAGTGTCCGAGGCAGAAGCAGAACATTCACTTAGGAACTTTTTCTGATCCAGAATTTCCCCAGTGGCCACAGCTATTTCAGCCAACTTCGTCAAATTGTAAAGGTCATCAGAACATCCGAAAATTGTCTCTGGTGATCCTGCACGTGATCTATCAACTGCGTTTTCATCTCCATGTTTTTGAGTACCATTGTGCTCACCTGTCAACAATGAATCTTACAAAAATGTTGAAATGAAGTCCTAGGAAGTGAATGTGGTAATCACTACTGTTTTGTAACTACAAATCGGGTAGATATGAACGAATGGTGTTCGCACACTGAGTGGTCTACCGGCTTTAACTTTTTCGCGGAAAAAGATCCAGCTTCTGAATGACTCTTAAGAATATCAGAGAACATTCGATGACCTGGAATCATTCTTTTGGGATCCATATAAATATACAGGGTGAGTCTTTGACCACTGCGTTAATTTTAACCATAGATTCTTGACGTCAAAAGAAAAATTTTCTTCCTATAACATTTTTCCAAATTTAGTCCCGTTCAAAAGATATAGGATGTTGAAATTTCATAAAAAATTGCATTTCCACCTGTAATATTCAAATGACAATATCAATTGAAATGATCTCTTGTAGAAGGTTTTTGATAACAATCAAGCATATTTTGGCGTCAATAGATTTATCATATTTTTTGTGGGTTTCTCACTACTACTGTACAGATTAGTTAAATTGCATGAAAAACAAATATCATTAGTCTTTTTTGCATATGAAATCATTAATTTTTTTTCCTAAATTGCACAATTTTTAAGATATTTGAAGTTGAAAGGAATTGAATCGATATAATCATCTGATGAAACATGAGTGAGTGAATCATTTCTTAGAGGGAAAATAATATAATATTTTTAAACAATTCAGATTCAATAGTGGATGCTGTGAAAGGTAATTTTCATTCAAAGTAAACTGGGCTACAGAGGGGTAGGTATTTGCCCAATATGAAAACTTAAAATGCTTATAACTTTTTAACGCAGCTGAATATGGAAAATCGGTATGAAAAAAAAATTTTTCTTTTGATCTCAAGAACCTATGGTTAAAATTAACGCAGTGGTCAAAGACTCACCCTGTATAAGCTTAGCATCCGTTAAATTACCATTTGCAAGGTCATACGTGAAATGTATCTTTTTACATGTTTTTTTTCAAATCGACAGTTGCTCACCAAAAAATAAAAGGTTGTCAGGAAAACAGATGACAGTATTTCAGAAAAAATATACCTCTGTAGATCAGCTATCGAAATTGCCATGTCACGTGGTGAGAAATCTCCAATGTTACATCTATGCCAAATTTCGGTTGAATATCTTGGAATGTGTAAATTTTATGAGAAAAAAATTTGAAAAAATTAAAACTTTAACACTCTGTATTTCGAAAACGAAGCGAAGAATATAACTCATTAGTTTTTTTTTCAAAACTATTTGTTCCTGTTAACAACCTGGGAAGACATATCTATCATGGAGAAGTAAATTATGATTTGGTAAACAACTGAAATTTCATTTAATATGAAAGTGAATAATATTTATATTATGTTTTATTCTTGGATATCTCTCAGAGAATTTGATCGAATATCTACATAGAGTATTCGAGGAAAACATGAGTTTGCCAATAGATTATATTGATTTATACCTACATGGAGAAAATCATAATATTGTGAAATATTCATTTATGAATAAAGGATGAGCTTCTGAAGTTGTGTTTCCTCGATAATTCTTTAATTATCCATCGGATTGTTCTTAAACTCAAAAATTGCTCGAATAACCTTGAGAGAAAGAAAACCTCAAAATTTCGTGAAAATCGTCAATCTAGAAAATTCGATAATTTTTTTTAAATATTTGATTATTAATAAGATATTCGTCGGATCTCAATAAAAATTCGTGCTTGAATGGGGGTAATTAATATCTTGCAGAAATTTCATCTCCGTAGCGTAAACCCACGAGAAGATATAGGAGTTTCTTCATGTGATGCATTTAGTCACAGAAGTTCAACGTTTAAGTTAGAAATATTTTTCAGGAACTACGAATGAGGAATTCTACAAAACGAAGAGTGATGAATTGAAGTTTGTAAATCTTAATTGTTTTTACCAAAAGGAATCCTATCTTATGAGAAAAAAAACCGCTTATGACAAATATTTATTATCTATCTACTTTTAGATTCATCGTTTAGTATTCCTATGTCTATGATCAAAATATATGTAGTTTCAATAAATGTTGTAATTTTCATGTGTAAAACAGGTTTGTGTTTGAAATTAAATTGAACGAAATCTTTGAGATTAGTTTTTTTTTAATTCAAGATATTTCTTCTTTGATTCTTTCATATGATCTATCTCCGTTGTTTATCACATTGTCAAACAGAACAAACGCGCAAAAGCTACTGACCTCACGTCCATTGCTTTTCCAGGTTTTTATTAACGAAGAGAAGAAATATGGATCTTTCTTTGAAATATTCTGAATCAAAAATAAACAGAACTCGAAGAACAAATAAATGCTGGACAGAATAACAATGCGTCTAGTATTTCATGAATTGAGTTTTTTCGGAGGAGCGTTATTTTGTTGTCTTGAGTTCACATCAACATTATTAAACAACGTGGACTTGAATCTCATTGAAAACTCGCGTATGACACTTGAAATCTCGTAGCAGGAACAAACCAAAATCTATTTCTAATAAGTCTATTTAAAGCGGGTCCAAAGAACACGTACTCACCTGTATGCGTCATTTCTTCCAAATTATAACGACGATTCGTGAGAAGAAAAGCTCTCGGCATGCCTTATCTACCACCAAATTTTCACCTTAGCCCTTTCATCAAACCTAAACTTTTCGCAAAAGACGCCGCAACAGGTGCTTCCGAAAATTTTGACAACTAGTTGATCGGACTGACACGCAGAGCAGCCTCGATTTTTCGGCACTCGGTAAGGCACTGTTGGCCAAATGGTCGGAAAGTGACTAAGTTTGAGAAACACGGTAGCTGTTCTATATTTAAATTGTTGACGCGTGCCAGGATTCGAAGCGGTAGGGATGTACCGCCGGCTGATTGTTTCAGGATACCCTGCAACCCTTTGTGCTAAGAGGAGAGATCCAAACGGTGCGATGGCCCTCCCGCACAGCCTTCCAGATTTCCGAAACTGCAGCAAATGGGAGACGCCGGCAGACGCCACTGGAGACCGTCACACGTGCCGCACCTTTCTTACGGGCTGCTCGCTCGAACTCCAAGAGACGCAGCAGTTCTTCGGTTTGATGTGCATCTCCAGTAAATAGTGATTAAGTCGATATAATCACTTGGTGTAGAATTATCATTTGGATTATATATTCTGTTGTGTTCTTGCTACCGACGCTTGTTAGACATCGTAGCTTTAAGCAGAAAATGTTTGAAAATTTTTCAATTTTCTCTGATTGTCAAGATCGTTAGATCTCTGAAACTAGATCAAATTGGTACCTATACACTATGCCAATAAACGTCACTAACTTTAATTGTTGAAAACCACTACAAAATGTTAGGAAAAACGTTTCCCTCGCGTTTAATCGTACCGTTTTTCCATATTCAGCTGCGTTAAAAAGTTATAAGCATTTTAAGTAATCACATTGGGCCAATACCTTTCTGTAGTCAAGTTTAGTTTGAATGAAAATTACCTTCCACAGCATCCACTATTGAATCTGAATTGTTGAAAAACATTATTTTTCCTCTAAGAAATGATTCACTCACTCATGTTTCATCAGATGATTATATCAATTTATATTATGACATCAGTCATAATAATTGTCAGTCGATAATTTTTCGTCTGCTATTTATTAAATGAAATAAGTCTTATATCACAACCTTCCCGAACTATGGATGACGATTTCCCTTTGAATGGGTTCCATAGCAGACTTCAAACATCAGAAGATCTGAAAAATCATCACTTGGACCGCAACACCCGATTCACAAAATCCTCCTTGCAGATTGGCGACAAATTTTGTGTAATGGATTTGAATATAGAGGGTATTTCTAAGGACAAGACTGATTATCTTTCTAAATTAGCAGAGGATTATGATGCAGAGATTATTCTTCTTCAAGAGACACATCGATTTAACTCCTTTCAACTTCAAATATCTCAAAAATGGAAAAAGATGAAGAATGATTTTATCTGCAAAAAAGACTAATGATTCTAGGAAGTTCAAGATAAGGGACCTTTGGTTCAAGTGATATTTGTTTTTCATGCAATTTAACCAATCTGTACAGTAGTAGTGAGAAACTCACAAGAAATGGAATAAATCTATTGATGCCAAAATATGCATGACTGTTATCAAAAACCTTCTAGGTTCAAGAGATCATTTCAATTGATATAGCTGTTTGAATATTACAGGTAAAAATATAATTTTTTTATGGAATTTCAACACCCTATAAAATGAACTTGATAAGTCATATCATCTTGATAAGTCATATCATCTTTTGAAGGGGCCAAATTTGGAAAAATGTTTTAGGAAGAAAATGTTTCTTTTGACGTCAAGAATCTATGGTTAAAATTAACGCAGTGGTCAGAGACTCACCCTGTATAATACGTTTATTTTAAGTTTGAAGATAACTTTGATTTTAGGTATTGAATAAATCGTGATTCAAAATATTTCTGAATTGTTCTTATTCGAAAATGAATATCAAATGGTCCTAGAAGTGAAAACTCCTCAACTATCACCGTATACAGCATGAAATATTCTTAGGACTTAAACAATAGAAATCATTTTTCTTTTAATAAACTTTAGAACACTAGAAAAAAAACTGATCTTAAATTCGTATTGGAGGTATAGGAGAACATTTTGTATGGCAGATCTACAAATTTTGGATCAAGAAAAAGTAATTATTTTTTTAGGTAACATTAATCATTATTCTTGGTTAGTGGATATTTTGAGAAATCTACAAGTGAACAATTATTTCTTGACATGAGTGGGCTGGCAATTAAACATACATTCTTCAATTCTCTATATCAATATAATAGTTTTACTACAAAAAAAAACAAAAATGTAAACATAAGATGAAAAACATCGCATATCTCAGAGTATAATTATTGACCAATGACCAAATGGTCAGTAAGGATTTCTATTTAACTGTTTTGAGACGTTTGAGTGCAAATATTCGCTGTAAAGGGTCGGATTTTTGTCAAAAAAATTCGAGGATTTTGCATGACGATAACGCACCTTCTAACCCAGTCGATTTTGAGATCAAATATCGATAAACACAATCGATTAGCCACCTTATTCGCCTGATTTAGCCCCATGTGACTTATTTCTTTTGTCCAGACTGAAGTTACCGCTCTGGGAAACCAGATTTGCCTTCATTGATCTATAGAAGAAAATTCGATGAAGGAGCTGAAGGCCAAGTCTGAAAGCGCCTATAAAAACTGTTTCCATGATAGGAAAAAACGTTGGACGTATGTATCGCTTCTAGTGGAGCATATTCTTAAGAAAATTTAATAAATATTGAAGAAGTATATTATTTTTGAGTTTTGTGTTAGAGAGTACACCATCCAACGCAACCCCCTGATGAGGAGAGTGAACGCTTGCCGAAGCGAATAAGAATCTAAAGCCATTTAAATTTTGAGAAAGATTCAGGGTTGCCACCTTCAACCTACAAATTCCCTTGATGAACATTTGAATTCAGCTGCTGAATGATGTTATACAAGTATAGGGTCTTTATGTATGATGATAACAGAGGAGCATTTTTGCATGTCCCTATGAAATAAGGGCTCTATAATGTAGAATTGTGACGGTCAGCAAATTTTGATTATTAGTGATTAATAAAGACTGCTGACGAAATTGAAAAGAAGAGGATCAGTGAGTAGTAGTTAAAATAATGAAGACTGATTCATCAAAATGTTCGAACAATGAAGAAATTTGAGGAGAAATACGTATATTTACCTCAACCAATACCACCCACACTTTGTTTCTTTGTTGAAAGCGAAAGAAAAGTAAGCACACGTCTGACAAGTTGGTACAGCAACAGGGGATTTTTATGAATCAGTGAAAATAGTGTAGCAAGAAGTGGTCGTGGCAGGCGGCCAACAGAATTAGACGCCTTGCGTCTCGATGCATTCCTGCCCAATTTAGATTTAACTTGAGTAATGCCGGCGGAATTCATACTAGGAGGGACGATTCCGACAACTGTTTTCTCCAAAAATTTTCCATGGAATTTATTCTCTTTATCAGCCTTCATTTTTTTCGCATAAATCTTACAAAATAGAAATTCTGTTTTGCAATATTTTCATCATTTTGGGGTTATGAAGCTTACTGTCTGAAATATTTTAATACAGATGTTCAACTGAAATAATCCGGGGTTTTATTTTCATTTATTCCATTTATTCGAGGGATAATCCATTCATAACCTACTTGATTTCACCTATACGTTCTCTACTTTATTTTGATGAGCATTGAGACAGGGAACAAGATGATCCTCGTAAGAACTGTATGAAAAAAAAATATAAGAGCACTGACATAGGGCCAGGCGCTTTTAAGCGTTTGTTCTAGAGTTTTTTCCTGCAATCTGGAACAGTGTGATACTAATACAACAACTATGATAAATGAACAAACCTATATTGCAAATTAAAAATCAGTACTCACAGTTTTCCTTCAGTTTTGTTCGAAGTTCAAATTTCGCAGGGTTAAAGTTAGTTTCAGCACAGTTTTTTCAGAATTCTTGAAACTGAGAAAAAGATACGTGAATTGATTTGATTTTTATCACGAATAACTCACGTAAACACAGACGTGTTTTTTTGTCTTCGAGATTATGCAAGCTGATATGATAAAACTATTTGTTTCATTCGTAGATGTATTCATACTGACATATTGACAGGACATAGGCTAGAAAATCAGTATCAGTCATAGTGTATAAAAAACATAATATTTGAAACCTGGTAGGGCTCAATTTAACGCCTCGTGTGTGATTGCCTGCCTTTTAGTAAATGAGAAAAAAATTTCTGGTAAAAGATTACTTCGATAATGAAATCTGAAAATATGTAAGGTAGCAACAACGTCTATACATGCACTATTTTTAATAAGGTATTAAAAATTGAAAACAAACATCGAAAATTCTTTACACAAAATATCTTTCAACTTGAACCGATGAGTATTCTAGGAGTTATTCAGAAATCGAATTTCAGATGCTCATAACTCCTGCACAATTCGAAGGATTTGGGCCTTTAACGAATTTGACCGAGATATTTGGATAATCAACCTATTCTGAAAATAGGAAAACTCTATTTATTCTCTTTCGGAAGATAGAGTATACGGACATCCGGCCGGGCGTCAATACTCAAGTTTGACCCTGGATTCTTGATCAGGAAGTCGAACCCAATCGATTGAGACTATTTTCGGCTATATATCCGAAAATTATTGACGTTTGGGCAAAACGTTTTCAAACTATAACAAGTGTTCAAAACAATATGTAGATTTGTATTTCCAAAATACTTGATGAAGAATTCAAGGTCAAACTTCAGTTTGTTCGGTCGTCCGTATACTGTGTATCTTCAGAAGGAGATGAACTAGAGTTATCATATTCTCAGAATTGGTTAATCGTCCAAATATCTCGGTCAAGTTCGTTATTGGGTCAATCCTTGAGATATTTGAAGTTGAAAGCAATTAAATAGATATAATCATTCGATGATGTATGAGCGAGTGAATCATTTCTTAGAGGGAAAATAATGTTTTTATACAATTCAGATTCAATAGTGGATACTGTGGAAGGTAATTTTCATTCAAACTATACTGGACTACAGAGGGGTATTTGCCCAATGTGAAAACTTAAAATGCTTATAACTTTTTAACGCATCTGAATATGGAAAAACGGTATGGGAAAAAGGTGTTTCTTTTGATCTCAAGAACCTATGATTAAAATTAACGCAGTGGTCAAAGAGTCACCCTGTATATTTGAGAAGTGAATCTTATTTTAAATACGAGTATATAAATAAATGGTCCATAAGAAAAAATACATGTTTATGTTATTGATTCAAAACTTAATTTTTAATGAAAAACTAGGAACACCTTTCGAAAAATTGCCTGAAGAATGTTTTCATAGATACAAGAAATATTCGAGAAAATATAAGAATATAAGAATTCTTCAAACACCTTTTATCTTTCGAACAAGTCAATATATCAATGTGAGGTTTTCGGCATGTATCTTCTCACGAAAATCGACTTCGTACCAAGTAGACTAGTTTTTCTCTAACTCCTTTAAAAATTAGTGTTTCCTATCCAAAGTGTCCAATCTGGACTACTCTGTAAAATCAGTTCTGCAACACAAGGCAAAACCGCATAAACATCAACTTCATCTCTCCAGCTAATTACCCCAATTCATCATACTAATGTGCAAAACTGTCGAACGGGGGCAAACATCGGCACGTGTATGCCAGAAGTCAGGTTAAAAGCCAGAGGGTATCCCTAATTTTCGAGGGGCAGAACAACCAATACAAGTATTCACCCTAAACCCACCGTGTCGAAAAATCAGATGTTTAGATCTTTGTTTCCGGAATTTCGTCTAGCGGCTGTCTAGGTTTGATGCGACGAACCTTTGACTTCCTATCTGATGTAAAGGTGCAGGTCCTTACTTCCTTGATGAGACGCATCTGGACACTGTCAGGGATAGGTACCAAGACTAGTAGGGTAAGTTTCTTTGTATGTATATGGTTTTAGTGACCATTTGGGAAGAAATTATTTTTGTAATCGGGTAATTCAGATATAAAGAATAGGATTTATGACACCATGGTTCTAGATCGATGCATTTGTTCAATCTTGCTACTCCCAGAATTGATGTTCTGTAACAATCACCCGTGAATTTGTTTTGCTCTAAATTTAAGCAAGTCTCCCATCTTTGTGATGTTCACTTTAACATGTGAAATTTTTCTTGAGTTTTATGAGAAAAAATGAGGATGTAGAATTATTATTTGGGCAATAACCTTCATCTCTTAAAGTTCTTGTTACCAACGAGGCTACATACATGTATATCTTTTTCATTTTCAATACGAAAAAAGTAATTTTTAAAAAACTGAAAATATTTGATAATTATCAAGTTTCACTAATAAGTGTCAAATTGATAGAACTCCGGAAACTAGATCGAATTTGTACTTATCTGTTATTTGAAAAATTCTTCAACTTGCTTCGAAAAATTGGCCTTCAAACTTCCGGCAAGTGATATTCATAAATGCTGCCTCCTTGATATTTTTAGTTGTAGGTTCAAACTATGATAGCTATAGTCGGCCGATTATATTAGAGCTTTTAGGAAAAAAGAGAAGTTTTTTATTTCCTTTCACGTAGTTAAGCATAAATCTTCGCAAATCACTGTTTCAGACCGCAAGATTTGTCGTAGGTGTGCAGTGGCAGCAGGAACACCAGCTGAAAGATTCAAAAATAACCATGTTAGGGTACGCAAAGACATAATAAAATCCGTGCTTTAAGTTGCATGTTCAATGAAAGGGGGAGCATAAATTCGATTCTATTTTCGTCAACATTTCCACATCCATTTCCGCTTTCTTATAACAATACCTATCGACAGGAAAGGAACGAGAGATGAAAGTTTGAGCTGGACTGCCAGATAGGTTAATTTATTGTCTGAAATAAAACAAATTTTGCACTCTTGCCACAAGTGTTAGAACGAAACATTCTAATATTTTGTTCAAACGAGTTGTTAGTCCAGTAAAAGAAGGGGTGGAATCACTTCTTCTCGGAAACAGCTGCATTTTTCAAAATTTTTAGGAACATTGAAAAATTCGTAAAAAATTTGGTTTTTTGAAATTTTCGCGAACCGGAAGGTTAAAAAAAAAGTTTGGAACAAAAGTTGTAGAGCGGAAAATTCTAGACTAGTATATCTCTTTTTGGCGCTCTTGTGAACAGAGTGCCTATCATTTTGCCCGAATGTCTGTAATTTTGGAATATCGAGCCGAAAACTGTCTCAATCGATTGGGTTCGACTCACTGATGAAGAATTCGTGGCGAAAGTTGAGTCTGTCCGGCCGGCCGTATCCTCTCTAACATCCAAAAGGAATCAGCTAGAGTTCTCATATTTTCAGAATAGGTTAATTGTCCAAATATCTCGGTCAAGTTCGTTATTGGGCCAAATCCGTCGGATGGTTCAGTAGTTATGAGCATCTGAAATTTTGTTTCCCCAATAACTACTAGAATATCCATCCGATCAAGTTGATACTTGGAATGTTATTGGAGGAGGCTGAAACGAAACGGCTTGCAAAATTTCGCAGAAATCATCACGCTAAAAAATTTTTAAAAAATTCCCAAAAAAAAAATTTTCAATACTCAATATCTCCTAAGACTTCATTTAGATTTAAATAAAAATCCGTATATATATTGAGGTTACCGATATCTTACTCATGCTCAAATTTCATTGTCGTAGCTTTCCCCCTTCTGAAGATATGATCATTTTTTTCATTTACTCAAGAGAAAAATAGAAATGTCATGAAGTCCGAGCTTTGTCATTGAAAGATTTGCCATCACAGATCGATATTTGTTTGACAGCTGGCGGGCTTAGTTATCAGTGTTAGTTGGCGTAATATCAATCAAAATTTTCATAACAAGAATTCATAGAGGAAGAATTCATTCGATGTCAATGACGTTGTCAAAATTCAGAAAAGAACAGACGTAATATTAATTAAAGAATTGTTCATCACAGAGAGAGAATTTGATGTCGATGGTGTTGTCAAAACTCAGAAAAGCAATGACGTAAGGTTTTAGGAGAAGCATCGAAGAAAACTTTAAAAAAAATTAATTATGACAGGTTATTTTTAAATTGAGATAAAGGTTTGTTTATTCATTAGGCTTTCATATTTGCATCACATTGGCCCATAGTACGGAAAAAGACTATTGTTCATCCGATCAGAGAGCTTATAGATTTGTTAAGGTTTGAATATTTACTCGCAGGTAGCTCAACAAGAGTGCCAAAGCAATCTGACCTCATGTCAGTGCTTTCTGAAATTTTTTCATTCTCGAAGTGATTCTGTATACCAATTAGGTACTTCTCTAACGCGATGATAATTCGAAATTTGGCGCCTAGTGCAATGATAAACAGTATATTACCAAAGATAGTGAATAATTATTATTCAATATCTTTGTATATTACTATCATAGAGTGACAGTGACGGCTCGTGCCCTCTAGGAGTGGGTCGGCCAGACCAAGCATATATATATATGTATATAACTGCAAAGGTTTTATTGCCTATATGCGGGCACGCAACGTTCTAACTTGAAAGATAGGAAAGACAATCAAAAATTGAAAATTAAAAATTATCTTTCCGTAGAACGTTGTGTGCCCGCATATAGGCAATAAAACCTTTGCAGTTGTGATTTTCTCTTTCAATAAGACAATAGCGAGTCAACCCTCTGGGCCCGTCAGTGGTACTTAAGAATGTAATCACATTCAGATCGCTGAGGTGACCCAAATTTGGGGATCATTTTCGTCGTATGAATCCATAGAGGAAACGGGACTGTTTCAGTCTTTGAGATGTAGATGGCGCGCTTTCAGGAGAATACTTGGGAGTGCCTCACAATATTCTTTGAGTACTGGCAGCCCCTTCAGGATTTCAGTGCTACACTGTGCTGATGAGAGGCAACACACCTCGAAACCGGTCCCAGTTGCACTTGAGGTCTTGAAACTCTGGGATATCATGCGTCAAACGTGATTAGCTCGCACTACGGAAAGACAAGTTTTAATTTTCAAATTTTGATTGTCTTTCCTATCTTTCAAGTTATATATATATATATATAATTTAGAAGCAATTTTCTTGGGATTAGAGCACTGGATTGAAATTAGGATTTCATCTTTTTTTTATTAATACTTTACTACATATATGTCGGCGTACATTAAGCCTTTTCAAGTTTACATGTTACAAATACAGTGACAATCATCTAAAATGTATAACTGTCCAACAATACATCTTAAAACTTAGTAAAATTAAAATCATATTTATCATGTTGTGAACGCTGTCAATTAGAATTATTCTAATAATGGAAAACCTGTTATATACTAAAAAACTAATCAAATCACCGCAATTTGATACTACCTCTCTTACACTTGCCATCTGCATCACTCATATTCAACTTGTATCCGAAAACGAACGAAAACTCGTACAACCCTAAGCCCTACACACTTACATCTTACTCCGAACTACTGACCTAGTGAACTGAACTCTGCTAATCAAAGTGTAAACACACGCAATGCAATTCTCATATACCCCCTCCCCAAGAGTATCTTGGCCGACCTAGTCTTTGAAAAATGAACAAGTCGTGGGTTGCTGTTTTGCTATTTACAGTTACTAAGAATGAATTTTTATGGTCAGAAAATCACAAAATTTATTCCATACAGTACGAATACACTTTTTCTGAAATTGAAATAATGTTCAAGTACTTATGATAATAGTCATTTGAGATTTGAGGGTGAAAATTTCAATTAACAGGATACGTGACAAAATTTTAAATACATAATGATTTCTCTTTCTATCTCAAATTTAGGATAAACATATGAAGATGTCGGATACTAAATTATAATTTTTAATTTGATATTTGCAATAAACGTCGATAATAATAAACAATTTCACCAGCCTGCCGTTTCCATAGGGACGGCCGACGGCCAAGGGTTCTCGGCCGACATCGCAAGTGTCACAGTCGAGGTATTGTAGAGTTCCATAATAGGAACATCGAGTGACGTATGTGTTAGATGAAATCATAAACTGAAAGCTGTGGCTCGGCTGGCTGAGCTGCGTTATTGATGTGTTTGACCGAAATAATGTGTACTTCGATGTGTTGAGTGGAAATATGAGATATATAGAGGGCGGAGGAAAAGATACTAAGGGAATTTCTCGAGATTTAAATATTGCTATTAATTTTTCAAATAAGTTTCGATTAAAAAATATTTATTTTCACCTTCTCTTTTTCGGTTGCGTTTGGGTCGGCCCGACCGACCCTGCCTACCCTGACGAGCCATCACTGTAGAGTGAGCCCACAAGAAGATATATAAGTTTCTTTTTGCGAGCTTGTTCTACTCCTGTGAACTAGTCGAATAGCGTGGCTATTTTATGAAAATGCTTTATAACTTTGTAAGACGTTGTTGATTGTATATTCAGGATGAAGGAAGGCAGTGGCGGCGTAGCATAGGTTGGCACCCGGGGCGACTTTCTATCGAGCACCCTCAAAATAAAACGACAAATATTAAACGTGTTAACGTGACTTTATTTTGCTAAAATACTCAATGACATTATCAAAATTTACTTTCCTCTCCTTTTCAATGGACAATATGGATAGACTGGAAAGTCGTGTTTGGCTCATTGTAGATCTTAAGTAAGATTTTATTAACTTTAATTTTGAGAAACTTCTTTCACAAGTAGCCACCGAAACACAAAAAGTTAAAAAAACTTAGACATAGAGCTAGACTTGGAACAGACTCAGAATAGTCCCATTTTGCAATAAATTTCAGAAGCTCCAAGGTAGTCCATTGGATCGCTTCTTGAAGAGAAATGCTTGCAGCTTCCAAGTGACGCCTCAGTCGTAAAATCTCCAAAATAATGTCCTCTGCAGAAAATTCATCATAGATTTTTGTAAGATTTGGAACTTTATCACGAAGTTCTTCTTCTGTTGACGTAAGTAGAGTTTCAGACTGAACAACACCAAATGTTATGAGAATACCATCCATTGCTTTGTAGCCATCCTCTAGTTCTTCGTAAAATCTATCAAGACATTCTAACATAGCTCTATGCAACTCTTCTGGCAATGTTAGTCCAACATCTTGGGACATTTCTCCTGGCATTCGTTTTCGGAATCTCCTCCTTCCTCTTCTTTCAACGGAGATATGGTTCCAAATCAACCAAGTATTCCTTGACAACTTTCTTGAAAATCTTAATATTATTTAATAGCTTAATCCTATTAGGTAGATTATTATATAATTTGATGCACATATAAGATGGGTGTCTTTCAGATAATGACAACCTATGTACAGGGTAATGTAAGTTCTGTGCTCTTAAATCATAATTACTTCTACTTGTATGAAGCGAAAACATGACTCTATTTTTAAAGAAAAACATCAAACATTCAAATACATAAATACCAAAAACAGTTAACATTTTATTTTCCCTAAACTTTCCCCTACACGATTGAATAGAAGTCATCTTGAACATGTATCTTATAACCCTCTTTTGTAAAACAATTATTAATGAGAAAGTAAAAAACATTTCATTCAAAGTATTGGTCATTATTTTGTACATATTTTGAAATTTGTGGATTTGTTCGTCTTTTAAAGCAAACTGACTAGATACCCAATTTTCGACCTCCTCGTGGGAATCGAAGTGCTGCTCAGCCAATGCGTGTCCCATCGATGAAAACAAATGTTAGTCAGAAGGAAACAAGTCTGGTGAATACGGAGGGTGGGGTAGCAGCTCCCAACCAAGTGTTTTGATTGTATCCTGAACCGGATTTGCATTGTGTGTAAGCGCATTGTCATGGAACAAAATTACCTTGGCCCATTCTGGTCGTTTCTGGATTAATGCATGGTTCAAACTGATCATTTGTTGTCGGTAACGATCAGTATTAACGGTTTCACCAGGTTTTAGGAGCTCGTGGTACACCACACCTTTCTGGTCCCACCAAACGTACATCATTGTCTTCTTACCGAATCGATCTGGATTTGCAGTCGATGTTGATGGTTGTCCCGGATTAACCCACGATTTTTTCCGTTTAGGATTCTTGAAATAAATTAATTTTTCATCGCCAGTAACAATCTGATGCAAAACCGATTTTCTTTAATGTCTTTCACAAGTGTTTTTTCGGTTTTCCATCTGTCTTTCATAGAATTCATGTGTCACCCATTTTCCTCACTTTTAGATCTTTCACTTAGCTTTTAAACGGTCTGAAATTGTTTATTGTACAACATTTAACATTTCTGATATTTGCTTTTGATTCAAAGTGTCATCTCCATCCCATATCAAATTTTTTTGGTTTTTTCTTTATTTCTCACATCAAAATCATTATTTCTGAACCGTTCAAACCATCTTTTGCATGTTGCTTCTGATAGAGTATGATCACCATATGCCTCGACAAGCATTCGATGCTACTCTGCAGCACTTTTCTTCAAATGAAAACAAAAAATTAATGCTTTCCGCTAAACTTTCTGGTACAAAATTCGACATTTTCAACATGATGAAAAAATATAATGTTGTCTGTTCAATGACCGGATGTATACTGAATATGTTTTACAGATATCATAGCAAACAGACAAAAAAGATAAAGGCTCGTTCACAACAAATGTTCCCTATCGAGACATTTGTATCTTGACGCTCACTTCATACCGGTATACCTGGTAGTCAGATGATATGGAATTATTTTTTGAATTTTTGAATTGAATGATTGAGGAAACTTTCAACTTTCAAGCCTTTTTTGATAAACTTTAAGTAATTTCCGAAAGCTGGATTACGTTTTTTATTAAAACAACATTCAAGACAATCATGCCACAAAAAAGATACAAAATACCTACCATGAAATATGAAGTTATGAAACCTCGCAGGCAAAAATTATTAAAAATCTCAAAAACCCATAACTTGAAACCTAAACGTAGTCGGATGTTTTCGCACACCACAAGTGCGAGGAATCTGAAAAAAAATGTTGATGTCACTAATTGGACCACCTGTGTGTATCGTGGTTACAAATATGTATCACATGGTTTTAAAAAATTTACACCACTCTTCAATGTCGTTTATTTGCAGTGAAATTTTTGTAAGTATGCCGTAATAGTTGCAAGCGCGCGAAAATGAAAAGACTCATTTTTTTTATTTAATGGGTAGTAAATTGCATTATTCATTACTGATTGCCCTAAAAATATTATTGAAGTCATCCCTCATGTATGTATATGGTTATTGTATTTCAACGTACACGTGCTCTCGATTTGAGCTTTAAAGGTGTATGCCGTACGCCAACGCAAATCGTAAATATCCAAGGTATGAACATGCTGTATGTAATTCGAACAGTTAGGACATGATGCATCTTGCGAAACCAATTCCATCCTGCAGTTGCATTTAACGGAGCGGGACCACGATGTC
This sequence comes from Micraspis discolor, assembly GCA_030674115.1. Classification (NCBI taxonomy): domain Eukaryota; kingdom Metazoa; phylum Arthropoda; class Insecta; order Coleoptera; family Coccinellidae; genus Micraspis; species Micraspis discolor. The sequence goes on from JARTUT010001740.1 coordinate 15,666,018, forward strand.
AATCATACATCTGTCGGTTTGCATCTTCCAGGAGTCACAACAAACTTCCGTTAATTTTTTTTTTTCAGAAGGAAAGTACTTGAGTACTGATATATTTTTTGAAACCTCGAAATAGGTAGTTTTATAATTTAATGTTCTGGATGATCTAATATGGCTTTCATTTTATGATCTAGGAGCTTATCCTTCCTTGTGCCCTCTTAAACATAGATCGCACGTAGAACATTGTCGTATAGCCTTCTTCCACCAGGAGAATTTTTTTTCATATACTTAAGCAATTACATAAGCTAAAGTTAATTAATTATGTACACATTTACGTTACGACTCATTGCTCATTGAAATGTTCCATCTCCTGGTACGCCTCATTCCCCACAAACTTATAGAAAAAATCACAAATTATTCGTCTGAAAACACGAATTTTGAATAGGTATATAAGGATTTTGAACTTTTGGCTTACAATGTTACATGTTAGCAGGGATTGGTGACGGAGTACCATACAATCCGGTGTATGACATGAAAGCCTAGGTAAAAAACCCTGGTTCACCGCATGAGTGTTGTTGTGTGTACAGAAATAAGCTTAAATATATTAAAGGACTTCTTTCTTCGAGAGTGGTCTCCTATTAATAAACATAGAGGCTTCTTCAAGTTGCCCACATCGAATCTGAATAAAAAGATAAAAGAAGAAAAAAGGACTTAATACAAAAAATACGTATCGAATTTGTTTGAAATTTATAACCCATTCTAAGAAAGAATCGGAAACTTCATGAATAGTACTAAAACCATCTTGAAACATAATGGGTCAATTATAGATGAGATATTGTTTCTTCTGCATATTCACATTGACAACTTGCGCTTGGAACTGAGTTCCATCTGAATAGCATGCTATTGGTACGACCATGACCTGTTCTCAAAAGATCAAAACCCGGAATTTATTCAGAGGGATCAGAAATGAGGTCTTTATTGAACATTTCATAAGAGTTCCACACAATCTTCCATAATTCTTTATCGCTAATGTTCATATTGAAGAACGTATTTCACCAGAGTTGTTTATGTGACTTCAATCTGGGAATTCTATTTTGTGGAAAGTATGAAAAAATTGGAAATAAATTAGGAAAAAGAATGATATTTACTCCAAAAATTCAGAGCTGCAATCTGTCTACAAATATGGAGAGGGACAATGTTAGACAAAACTGGAAACCAATGAACCGGTGTATGGTGCTAGAAATTATTCTCATGGATGTATTCAATTGTGTATCGATTTTTTGCATATGTGCACTATTAAACCAAATAGCGCAACAATACTCAGCTGCAGAAAAGAATAAGGCTAGAGGTGCTGTGCGAAGAGTAGAAGCATCAGCACCCCAAGATGATCCAGCTAATTTCCAAAGAATATTATTCCTAGTGTTCAGTTCTAAATGAGCCTTGTAATTGAGAGATGAATCTAATTTAACTCCTAAGTATCTTGGATAGAAATTATGTTCGATAGGAGAATCATTGAAAGTTACATCTAATTCCCTATATTTTTCATGATTATTCAGATGGAAACAAGATACCTCTGTTTTTTTGGGATTGGTACATAATCGCCACTCAATAAAATAATTTTTAAAATCTCCAAATCATATGATAGAATGTTTTCCAAAGTATGGAAATCCGAATGGTGGTAAGCAATAGCAATGCCATCAGCATAAACAAATTTCTGAGATGATGTGGATGAATCACTGAGATATAAATTGAAAAGTAAAGGAGCTAGAACTGATCCATGTGGAAGACCGTTCTTCAATGTTTTGAAATTATTACTCTTATTGTCAACAAAAACATGAAACCTTCTATTAGATATGTATGTATGTATGTATGGCGAAGACCGAAGATAAATCAATGAAAGCAGCTCCTGTTTAAAACCTATAATTGAAGCCTGATTCTATGAAAGTTGTGAGACTGAGAACCTGATCTGAACAATTTGTAATTTTTCCTAAAACCTACCTGGAAATTTTCTAGAGCATTTTTTATAGAAGATTGGATTCTAAAAAAAATTACGTCGATCATGAATGATGGACCTTGTTGTCCGATAGATAAAATATTCTGATTATGTTGTCATATGCTTTCAAGTGATTATATTTAATACAGTTTTAAGTGGAAAAGGATTGTGGCTGAAATGAAACTGAAGGAAAACTGTTAGTTTGGTTATTTTCAATTCAAGATATTTGTAATTTGTACTTGATATGGATTTTTCAAAGTACAAGAGCTTAGTGAAAGAAAGATATTCTAAATGTTTTTCATTAAGGTTGATATACCTACTTTTGACTCGTTTTTAGGAGAAAGGAATTTGAGCTTCGAACAAAACTTAATGAAAACTGTGAGTAGTTATTCTTAATTTGAGATATAGCTTTGTTAATTCATTGTGGCGGTTGTATTAGTAACATACTGTTTCAGATTACGAGAAAAGGCTCTAGAACAAGCGTACAGAAGCTCCTGACTTCACGTCAATGCTTCACTAAATTTTTTATTTTAATTTTATCGAAATTGTTATTTTGACGAAAGCGCTTGGAGTTCCGCAGCTTTGTTCGAAATCGGTGATTACCACTCGTGTCTCGGAGCCCTATTCCAGGTGCTGGGAGCACTTTTACTCCTTGTTCCGAACATCTCTGCTTGCATGTGGTTGACCTGTTCCGAGATTCGTGATATTTTTATACTTCAATTATTATTTTCCGGACCGGAAACTGTCGAAAACTAATCTAGAGCACGTGGTATACAATTCATGATATTACTCATTAATGAGCAACGTGTAGAGGATGTAGTACTAACAACATTATTCAACCGCTAAATATCTAGAAGGAATTTGAAGATAAGGTACCTACTCCGTCCTCTGACACGGAGCAACCTTTTGAATACCGTCAGAAATAGAAGATTACGTTAAGATGCTTGTGCAGTTTTTGACCAGCAGGATGGATTATCCTGCAACATTTGAGAAAATATGCAAATAGCCGATGGCGGATGATCTGAAAAATAATATTTACAAAATAAATCGTTCGCTTTCGTTTGAATTGCTGTTAGGGTAGCGGCTAGAGGGGTAGTGATATCGAATTCATTTTTTGACCCGTCCGAGCGTTTTTTCCATCTCAAAGATCCAAATTCGGTGTGTGAAAGTTATTGATGGAATACTGAGTCACTTTGTATAATAATAAAGCGCTTAAAAACAGAACACTCTGTTGTGTTTGCGGCAAGAGGGCTAATGATATCAAACTCATTTGAACACCCTTATTTGTCTGACTTTCAACTGCTGACCCATTCGACGGATTTGGGCAAGTAACGGTACTGACAGATATTTGGACAATAAACTAATTGTGAAAATATGAAAACATTTGTTTATCTCCTTCAGAAGATAGAGAGTGAACGGACAGCCAAACTGACATACTTAAATTTGACTTAAGTTTGAACCTGTAATCTTCATCAGGAAGTCGAATCCAATAGATTAATCCTATTCAGCTCGATATTCGAAAATTACAGACATTTTAGAATAACGATGATAGCACGCCGTTCTACTATAGTTTTCTGAACTAAGTAGAATAAGCGTGCAAATTGTCAAACTTTCCAATGCGTCTGATTTCACCTGGAAACACAAAAAGGTCCTGCGATACCGAAATACGAGTATAAATAGTGCCCCTCGTAATAATTAAATGAAGAATTATTTATTGTACTCCGAACGACTCATCTAAGCCAATGAACCTTTTCAATATTTTGTTGTAAAGAGCTAATTTAAAAATTGTTTATTTGAATAATGGCATGATGTTCTGCGGATCATTGACACGTGTCTGTTTCTGGTGGACTCTCGGGTAAGGCAACGAATCGGTGGTTTCATAACATCCTCTGCAGTATATCTTTGGGAACACCGACAGGAAAGGAAATGCACAAATCCTCACATCGTACGTAAAGCGCGGTTCAGACGCAACGTCTTAACCATCATTCAGTCGTATTGGACTAAAGTTATCAAATAAAATGGAATATCTGGGCCACATCACTGAAGCAATCAACTCGAAACTGCGATACCAGATACAAGTCGTAACATGTGCTATTCAACTTAAGTTCACTTTTATTATTTCCAGAAAACTATCTGATTCGCCAATTCCTGGCGGAATTTATAAGTTTTCCTTGCTCATAGCAAGTGAAAAACTCAGACTATAATGCTCATGCAATAAACGGATGTGAGAAAATGCTGATCTCTTGAGTTTAAAATAATGTTGATTAGAGATACTATCACGAAAATTATGTGATATAGCTCATTTTATTCTGGATTATGTCTTGACCATAGCCACTCAAACTTTGGTCACCCTGTATAGTAAATTTAATAATCTGAAAAAATCATCATATAATCTGAACACTTCAAAGAACTGATTTCCCCTCAGGATTTTCATAAATATTAATTTTCCAATAAATTAGACCTATGTTAATTTACAATTTTTTCTGGAACTTCCTTAATTCATGTATTTTTTTTTATTTGTCATAAATTTTTGTCGCTTCGTGTAGCCTTTCTTGTACTAGCATGAAATGAGACATTCTGATAGAAATTTAAATCAATTCAATACCTTGTTTATAATAATTTTTTTTTGAGTTGATAAAAAAAGACCGTATATTTGTGAATGTTAGTCACTTACTTATAATTTTTATGCTAGCGAAAATATATATTGCCTAAAAAAAAAGTATCCATTTGCTTATAAAATTTTATAAACAAAAGGACAACTTCAATATCTTTTGAAAATGTTCCTTTAGAATATTTGAAAGAACAGTCATTCATAATTTAAAAATTACCCACTAATAGGATTTAATTGTTCATAATAGTATATTATATACCGCGGGACTGAAGTAGTACATTTAATCCTGAAGGTAAAGTTTATGGCCCGACCGCAGGGAGGGCCATAATTTACCTGAAGGATTAAATGTACTTCAGTCGCAAGGTATATACGATACTTTTCGTACTTCCGGTATGATTTTATTAATTATTTCAATAATTTCAATCAGTTTTTTCTCTCTTCAACTCATTTAATAAACTGTCTTTAAAATAAGTTACCTTAGTAACATTGCGTTGTGACAATTATAATTTAGAAACATTGTCATTACTAGTGTCATTGTAAAGAAACATTGTTATTGATAATTATTGGTATCATGAGTGAAGAAGGTGTATCTGATATTGACAAAAGAGCAGTCGAAGTAGGTGAAGAATTGTTACCACCGAAATCTAGAAAACTATACGACCAGCAGTAGGTACGATGCTTTTAAAAAGTGGTGCCGCTTAAAAAATGTGAGACAACCTACTGAAAATGCGCTGTTAGTCTACTTCAATGATAAATCAAAAGCGGTTTGTGCCTCAACTCTCTGGGCACATTACTCAATGCTGAAATCGGTTATTAACATTAGAGAAGATATTGATATAAGTAAATTTCCAAAATTATTAGCTTTTTTGAAGAGAAGAAATGAGGGATTTAAGCCAAAGAAGTCAAGAATTCTCACGTCTGAGCAGGTAGATCAGTTCTTACGGGAGGCTCCGGATGATAAATATTTAATGCTTAAGGTAAATTTGGAAATGTGTTTATATTCAGAAATTTTAAGAAATCAATTTTTTTGTAGGTTGCACTTATTTTGGGCGTTGCGGGAGCTTGTCGTGGAAAAGAGTTGGTTGATTTAGAAATCGACGATGTGAGAGATTTGGGCGATTCCTTCCTAATTGCGATTAGAAACACCAAAAATAAAATTGACTGAAATTTTGTGATCAAAAATTCAGAAAACAGTGCCATCAGTTTTGTGGCGATATTTCGAAAATATGTGGCATTGCGAAAGAAAGGGACACCTCATTCAAAATTTTTTGTTCCATACATCAACAAAGAATTTACTACGCGAGTAGTAGGAAAAAACATGTTTGGTAAATTTCCACGGCAAATAGCAGCTTTCTTGAAATTAGAAAATGCGACGTCTTATACGGGACATTGTTTTAGACGCACATCTGCGTCTTTGTTAGCTGATTCGGGAGCAACAATAGACGTGCTGAAGAGACATGGAGGATGGAAATCCTCCAACGTGGCCGAGGGATATATTGATTCGTCTATTAGAAATAAACAAAAAATTTCAGATAAAATATTTGGTCAAGTCGCCGATTCGTCCACTATAGTTATGCCACAGTCCTCATTCTCGCTTCCTGTTTCCGCAGGATCTTCGAAACAAACACCAGTTCAATATGATAAGGACCTATCTGTTACTCGTCAGTTACCTGCTGCATTAACCCAGGAAAGACTGGTCAATATGACGAACTGTCACAATATTAATTTGAATATTAACGTTAATTACCATTCTAATTAATTGTATTTTTCAATAAAATATCCCTTAAATTCGTTTGTGATTTAATCGTTCCGGGAGTTTCGTCAATATTTAATCCCGGAGGGATTGAATGTGACACTTTAGTACCTGTCACAAGGGAGTGAAGTTGTCACTTTAGGCCCGGAAGTACGAAAAGGTTTTTTTTAATATTTCTATTGTTTTAATAATTAATTGAGAAATTTTTTTGTGAACTATAATTAAAGTTCCCCTACAAATTATGAAACAAAAATTTTTTCATAAACAGTTTCATTGTTACATACAGTAATAAAAGTTGATAGAAGATAAAGATATGTACCTATGTTTGTTGATCGTTATGCATTCACTATGTTATTTTTTTTCATTTCGCAATGTTCTGGAGTAGTTAAGTACTTTATAACTAGCTCACAAAAGCTCCTAACCTCACGTCAGTGCTTTTCGACCTATTTCTGGTAATAACCTCAAACATTTATTTATCGAGCAAGAATATGGCGGATGGGCAGGGCCAAATTATCGACAATTCATTGTTAGTCACTGTAATGGACTGATTGGTTTGAAATGAAATGTAAGTTAGCCAACCGTCCTACAACCTGCTGCTCACACTATTCAAGCTTTTAAGGAACTTACCAGCTCTGTTTATTCAATTGGTTAGTGGAGAAATTAGTTTATAGATCTCCTGTTTGGAATAACCAAATACCGTTTCAGACAATCCACAGATTGTTAACTTTACTAAACTATGCTATAACTGATTTGAGAGAGAAATGCAGGCCAGAATGAAATGAATGCAAGATATGTAATGCTTTGTAACAATATTTATTAAATACTCATATTACATAAAAAATATTCAACAATTTTGGCATATAACCTAATCGAAATTCAGTCTATATTGATATAAGTATTCTAGGAAAAATTTTGGTAACATGAGAAATACAATTGAACAATTAAAAATAAAATATTCTACATAATAAGTATCGAGTCAAATCAAAATTAAAAGCTTGAGTATTAAAATAATAACCTCTACACAATACATATCGGTCATAATATTCCTCAATATATAAATTGAAGATTCTTAATTACACTCAAACTAAATAGAAAAGAATATGTTGTGTTTATAAAGAAAGATAGAAATAGCAACCCACAAGAATGTACCCCATAAATTCATGAACAAGAATGTACCATGTGTTGATATTACAGGTTTCCAACCAAATGGAAATGTATTCATGAATATTTCATGACCAATATATAAAAATAGAGAGTTCATTCCTGGGTAAAAGAGAGGTCTTCCACCCCATTTTTTGTAGATATCGACTATTAAAAACAAGAAGGTTTCTATGAAGAAAGCCAGTCCTGAAAGAACAAACACAAACGAAAGTGACCATAGTTTCTTGTTTATTGGAATCAGGCCATCGTTTTGTTTGAAGCCGCACAGTGCTAACCCAACAATGAGCTGAAATCAAAAGTAAAATTAATATGCATGTCTCATAGTTTTAGTAATAAACATTTACCGTAACTGATCCCCAAATAATCCATCTAATTACTTTGTCCTTGATTGTTTGGTAAGTGTTTAGAATACGGCCACATTGCACGCCCATATACACAATGAATAAGGAAGTAAGAATACCTAAGATACCTGAAACAATTTTTTAATTTAATAAGATAACTTTCAATGAACAACATATTAGACGAAGCAAGTATCATTCACGGAATAAAAGTTTTGAATGGATCTCATTACAAAGTCAACAATAAAGAAAAAATAAAATTAAATACTATAAGATTTTATACAGTTTTATTTTCATTGTAGTAATTTGTCTTCTCAGCATCATTATCCTACAAGATCTATCAACCTTCATTTTCCTTTAGATAAATTAGCAATCACTGAAAAACATCCATCTTATTGTGAATTCAATTAGGATTCAGTTAGGATGTAATTCATCTTCGTAGTTTAAAATGGAGATTCCGTGAAATGACGTGTATTATAACAATTATTATTTAAAGGAAGAGTATTTTTGGAAATAAAGAATACACAAAAACACAAGCAACTAGTCCACGTCCATTTGATGATTATTACCACAAAAAAAGTAGACCATTCAGAGTATTGTATCATCATGTTATAGCACCAATTTTATGTGACCTTACTTTACTTTAATCTATAGTCTTCAACTATTACCTTCTGGATCATAGTATTGCTGCGTTTCATAAAGTCTAATGGGCTGTTTGTACATGTGCTCATTAAACACATATCTATCTATATAGCCAGCTGCACCACCTGTACAGTTGAAATATTTTCCACCATCATCTAAGCCTCCAGGACCTACATAACCTACTCCACAGCCTGGTACATCCAATAGGAAAGTGATGCATGTATGTATAACCAAGCAAATGGCTATGAACGACATAGGCATCCAAAATGGCAGAATATCTTGAAATCGAGATGTTTGCTACAAAAACAAAAATATCTCAACTTCAACAACGTACAAGATGTCGAAAAAAATCAGGTTTTTTTTATGAAAAGAAAGTTTTACTATTAAATGAAAAATTATTTAGAAAAAATGATGATATTAAAATGGCGACACAATTCTGGATAGGACTGCAATTCCTGATTTGATGTCTTTCTGCAGTTGTGAATGGGCTGTTCTCCTAAACCTACCTATGAAACAGTCGAGCGGCTTTAGCTCTGGGCTTTTGTAAGCCAGTTTATTAAAACCCTACATGAAATTGTTTTTTATTCAATTGGATTGCAAGTTGAAGTCCATTTATTTCATCTTGAATTTTGTAAGCTTTTCAATACAAAATTTTTCTTATAACATAACATTGGAATGAATTTATGGAACCATATATTAGAGTCTTTCATTGTGTAAATTTAACCAATTGAATTGAGATTTAAATAACGCATACTTACTTCTTCCTCTACCCTTTTTTTGAACAAGACTTCTACCAATCCAATGATCAAATACGAGATACCGAAACGTTGCAAAACACCTGGATATCGCAACTGTGCAACAGTTGACAAATTTTGATTTGAGTTGATGACTACTCCCAACAAAATCAAGATTAAAGATCTCCTTATGATTTGAAAAAATAATAGGCGTCTAGGAACTGCTTGTCTCAGCTTCTTCTGAAGGGAAATGGCCAGAGACATTCCCATTATCCACATAAACCTGAACAAATGAGAGATTAGAAAATATTCTAGAACAAAAATTTAATTTTTGGTCAAAAGTATTTTTTTTTTAGATTTTTAACAAATTTTGTAACGCTAGCGCCAGTCTACCATTGAGAGTCCTATAATTTTAAATATACAAGGTGATCTAATGCCTATTAGATGATAATGGAGAAAAAGAAAGAATTTGAAAATTGTTAGGCATATCAGACTCAGATAAAAAATTTAAGAAGTCATAACATGTCGAACATTATCACCCCAATTTTAGAATTTTAAATGTCTTGTTCGCCAGAAACGCCTAATGGGTACTCTAATTAAGGACACCTTACATACAGGCGATCCTCTATTATCAGGCATTATAATATGATAAGTTTTTGAAGCAAAACTCATCAGAACCCAATTTATTTGACTTTGTTTACAATTATATTACTTTGATTTTTGATGGATAGCACTGTTATTTGGGATTACATGATAATGTAATATCACAATCTATCAACAGGAAAAAATCACTGTGAAAGTGTGATCAAAGCACTTAGACATGGGTGTCAAATTTTAACCTTTTTTGAACAATTTCTATTATTGCTTCACTAAGTGGAATGAATTTTTTTATATCATCTATAACTGATGTTCTGTGGCCTCTTGCCTGAGACCTGGTTAAAATTTGATTTCAGGTGCCCCCTTGTGAGGCCATTTCTTTTAAAATCAAATATTCATATATGTAAATGATGATGTGTTTATACAATAAGAATTTTTCACTGAAGCAATTAGAAAATGAGCGGTTTCTGTTGCTCATAAAATTATTCAACTTACCATGGGAATACAAGATCGGCCAGGGTCAAACCATTCCAAATTGAATGACTAAAAAACCAATATTTACCACCTCCATAATTGACAAATATCATGACAACGATGCATAAACCACGAAAAACATCTATTGACTTAACTCTGTTTGGATGTTTTCTAATGGTCGGTGCCTTTGGTATAACTAAAAGCGATCCAGATATTTCTCCAAGATCCTGAGAAAATATGAATCAATAACAACCTATTTTTTCCTCTACATTCAAAGTATTAATTTCACTTTAGATAAATAGGTTCATATTCTAGAAACCCAACTTAACACAGGTCATTTCGATAATTTAATGATATAAATGATGATTTCACTTCACAAATATTTCATTAAATTCTATTCACTTCAGTAATCCAATGAAGATATCATATACAATCAAGTAATCAATGTAAAGTTCTTTTTAAAAATAAAAATATTTATATTGTTGCTTGAATGAGTAACTCTGAAAAATTATCCCTGAATATTTTACTGAAAATTGTAAATGTTCAAATAAAGGGGTTTGAAAAAAAGTTAATACCAAGTTAACAAACTATAATTCAATTCTAGACTGTGACAAAGTGATGTCATTTCTCTGTTCTTGTGAATAAAAAAATGAAAATCTTCAATGGACGCAATGTAAGTTATCCTGTATTTCTTGCATGAAAGAAATAAATTTTCTTTCAAGGAACTTACATTCTCCACTTCCGTACTAAGGTTTAAGTATCTTCTTAGTCTTCCAGAGTTTTTGTAAATACATTTCACCATATACCACATAGTACCAAAGCAAAACAGAACTATGAAGGCAGTAAGAATTGCTGAAAAAAATTAATTATCAGAATATCTATCTATCACTAGATGAAAATTCTAAACTTATGAAAATATATAAACTCATACAACAAACTATAATCTTATTAATTGTAATGACAGAATTTGGTCAGTTAAGCACAAATCATGGTTGAACTTCTTTTGGCGCTGTTGTTGACTGTTCTGATTTCTGTTACCAACTAAATGACAAAATAAGAATAAGGACATTGAAATATTCAATTTTAATGGTGCCAATCATGATTTGACAAAGTTCTCTATTGAAACTGCTGAGGGCATAAGTTTGAATTGTTTTGATCTCCAATCACTAGTCATGAGAAACAGCATTTAAAAAAATTCTAAATAATCTCAACTTACGGAGAAATGAATTTTCAGCTGGTTCCTTGATATATGGAGGATCACATTGGGAAGTGATATTCCATCCATATCTATAATGCTCGTATAGTGTTTTCTGAAATCTTAAATTAAAGAGTCATGTAAATTCATATAACTATTATCACAAACAACGTTTATAAATCTATCATTTGAAAAAATAATTTGAACCTGCAGAGGGTAAAATGAATTGAAATTTCTTGAAAATTAATATATGAAAATTATTTCAGAAATTTGAATTTTGTGTAGAAATTGCTGTGTATAACCCTTAATAAAAAGCATCAAATAATATTCGCATCATTGCAGAAGAGATAAAAACACATTAAAATTTTTCAAATAAATTTCTCCCAATTTTTCTGTTTAGCTAAGCGATAAATAATATTAGAATGAGGTCAGTAACATTGGCTATATCAATGGCATTAAATAATTTCATATACAAATGATGAAATATTATTATGAAAAAAAATCTGGAAGATAACATAAAACCAATTTGTTCTTACAATTAACTATCTCAATCATATTATAATAGTCATCAATGAAATATTGATAAGAGATGATTTTCTTGTTTCGGAATTCCACAATACAATTAGCTTTTTATAAAGATCCTGGTTCCTCAAAATAAGATATTATATACTATTTAAAAAGCATATGTATGATATTTAGCTTACCTACAGAATTCTGTTGCATTGTGATTAATCGTGTAGTATAATTCGGTAGGATATACAGTGTTGAAAAGTATAGATGTATTATTGCTGTCTGGCTCAACTGTTGCAAGTATTTGAAAATTACAATTGTGACACTCTGTATACTGGCCATATATTGTAACTGTGTCATTGAGTGTATTTATAACATCCAAGCAAGCTTCATCGTAGGTCAACTTAGGAGTCCTGCTTAGACATTTATTTGGTGCGTCGAAAAGCATTTTGCTCTTTAAAATACCGTAAATTTAACTGAATCAAATCACAGAAACCATATCACTTCCTGGACAAAAACTTAATTTAATAAATATTTTTTTTCAAAAAATTTCATGATTTCTAGAAAAAGTAGAATGAATTTTTAACCAAGAACACTAATCAAAAAGCGTGAACAATATTAAAATAACAATTTTTTCACATTTATACACATTAACAATTCAAGAAACAAATACCATGAGTAATTGAATCAAAAAAATACCAGATGACCATAAATGTCAAAAAATTGAAAATCAAAACATGATAAAGCAAAGATGAACTTAGCCACGGTTTTCTAGTGATGATTCTGAGTTCTGACGAGTAGTGTGATAACATTGGGATAGAGCTAGATTTTCGAGCTGCATTGCCAAGCTTATTCATCTTTCCTGATTCGCCACGGATTTTCGAACTGAAGTGATGAAGAATAAAAAAAATTTAAAGTGACGTGAGATTGGATTTCTTTGACGACGCTTTTACCAACCTACTTCGCCAATTTTGAGAAATTAACTATCCAAAAGTATTATGCGTCCGTTCGTCCATTTTTACATGATTAGATACGTCCGAAAAGAATGAGCTAGGGATATGAGTTTTTCAGAGTGGATTTAAGGGATTAATTTATCGAACAAGTTCGTCCGGAGACATGATCTTTAAAAGTTTGATTAACCATTACCTAGCAGCTAGGATTTATATCAGTAAGGCCCACTGCTTCCAATAACTTTGCATAGGGTAGTGACTAAGCCCTCGGCTGTCGCCTTGAGGTCTTTGGTTCGATACCGGAGAAAACCACATATTCAGTTCTAGAAATATGTGGGTGATATTGAGTAGATGTACTTGAAGATCTGGCGATTCTTGCTTGAATTAGTTAATCACTGAAAATAAATTTTCTCCATTTCAATTTCGTATTGAGTTCATTGCAGTACTGAAAAGAGTGCTATAATGAGTTCATCTTTTTTCTAGTTACATTTTTCGTTTTATGGTAGTCAGCACTGGCAATACTATAAAATTTAAATACACATCAAATGTCAATATAGGATGATTATTCGAAACCATCTATGTTCGAGAAAGCCTATAGGGGTAGAAAAAGGAGCAATCATTATTGTGAAAAGCTGATCAAAAAGCATCAATCGAAAGTGCACAAGTATAGATGTCGCTTGTGTCGTCGGGTTACCTCATTAATTGTTGTCAGTAGCTTTCATTCGTACGAGATCATTAAATTTCAAACAATTTTTCAAGGCCAAAAGATCTGATATTTTACACTGCTGTAATGAGGAAGAAATTCTGATCCTCTTTCAAGTCAAACTCTCATCACGATGAGCCTATATTCATTATAAAGAATTTATAGATTAACAGTCCATTGAAGTTCTCAATCAAAAATCAATTAGTGATGAATATAATGCAAGACAACAAACCCTTGTTAAAAGTTGATCATCCGGTTTCCTGATAAAATTCCTTTCTCTATTTTGATAGACTATCAGTCGAATCACAACACAACCGACAAATATGTTTGAGCAATTTAGTGTTATCTAAACAATTAAAATATTATATACTTCTCACTAAGAATAATTTCTTTGGAACCCAAATACGTATTTATTTTATTTTATTTCATATATGAAATTCTTCGGAAAATGTCCAGAACTCGAACATGGAGTAATCTGGAATGTTTTCTAGTGGGTCAACAGGTTATAAAAAGTAGCTGTCTGGGTAGACGAGGCAGAGTTGTTGGAATCACAGACCAGTAATCTGCTACATTCAAAATTCCCACCACAATTCCCACTTTACAATTTAGTACCGATACGAGACTTCAGGTGTCGCTAACTTTCGGATTCATCGGTTAACATTGGCGTGAACGGTCTATAGTTTTCTGGTCTGTGGTAACTATTTTGTACCATAGATAAATAAAAGTATAATAATAATGTTTTTGTACCGAGTTATACTTACCGCTGTTGAGACCAATCTAAAAACTCTAAACACTTATAATATGTTCTATGGATGCTGTCTGTCAGATGAAGTATAGGTTATATATGTCTATGGTTGATAGAGGACAGTTATGGATGAATGTATTACGGTGTACAGTGTAATCTGTCGTTGAAATAAACTTCTAAAAATATAAAGTGTTTCTTTGAAGCATCGGTGATTCAAATTTTTCATCAGGTTATGGGCCCAGAACCCGCAATTCAGAGAAGTTGAGGTTGGAATTAAAATTACCACGTTGTCGAAATGGCCAATTTCACAATGGAAAAATATGGAATTCACCAGTTCGAAGGAAGGGACTACGATCACTGGAAATTCAGGATGGAGACAGTTTTGGATCAGAATGGAGTTGCAAGTTGCATCAAAGATCACATTCTGACGCCCACTGAGGACCAACAAAAACTCGACAAAAAGTGCAAGTCAATAATTGTTCAATGCGTTGCAAACTCGCATCTTGAATATATAAAAGACAAACAAACCTCATTTGAAATGTGGACATCATTGGAGAAAGTTTTCCAAAGAAAAGGTATTGCTAATCAACTCTATCTACGAAGGAAATTATTAAGCCTGAAACTAAAAACAGAAAGTCTAGAAGAACATTTCATAAAATTTGAATCAATAATTAGGCAGATCAAATCTGTTGGGGCCAAATTAGAGGAAGTAGATATAGTTTGCCATCTTCTGCTTACTCTACCCGAATCTTACGACAATATTGTAACTGCCTTGGAAACACTAGAGCCACAAAAAGCTTACATTGGAATTTGTAAAAGGAAAACTTCTTGACTATGAAATGAAGAAGAAAAACACCTCTGCACCAGAAAGTATACAAGGAACTTCTGCGTTTTATGGAAACAAAAAGTGGACTAGAGGTTCTGACAACAAGGACTACCAGAAGAGACTTACGAGCAGAAACCAGGAACAAAGAAGAGGACTGAAGTGCCACAACTGCGGAAAGATTGGTCATATCAGAAAGGAATGCTGGTATGGTCGAAAGGGAGCAAATGAAGCCACAGCTGACTAAAGCTTGAATCACCTTCGCAGCTTCAGTAAACAAGATCAAGTGCACGGAAAAAGAAGGTAATTTGATAAAATTTGTAGTGGATTCAGGTGCAACTGATCACATGGTGAATAATGTTAAATATTTTTGTCATTTTGAAGAGCTAAAAGATAAAGTTAATATTGCTGTTGCCAAAAATAATGAAAATATAAAGGCTACTAAAGTAGGTACTATTAAAGTAAATTTAAATGAAGGGATAAATTGTAAAGCTGAAATAAAAAATGTACTTTATGTTGAAAATCTCAGACAAAATTTATTATCTGTTCAAAAGCTAGAAACTGTTGGACTTAAAGTTGTATTCGAGCATAGTTCTGTTAGTATCTTCAAAGGAGATAAATTACTTGCTAGTGGTAAGAAGGAGAATAATCTGTATGTTATTGAATTTATATCTCTGAAAAGAGTACAAGCTCAATTTAGTTCTAGCTCAAAGAATTTTAATCTATGGCACTGTCGGTTAGGTCATATTGGCAATACAAATTTGAAAATCATGAAAAAGAATAATATAGTTGAAGGTATTGATGAAGTCTTTGATGAAAATAATTTTGAAATGTGTTCAATATGCATACAATCTAAACAAACCAGGTTACCATTTAATAGAGCGAATAAGAAATATTCTAAAGACCACTTGAAATTGTGCATAGTGATATATGTGGTCCAATTTCTCCTGGTACCTATGATGATAAAAATTATTTTGTTACATTTCTTGATGACTATACACACTTCAGTATTGTATATCTTATAAAAAATAAGAGTGAACTTTTTGAATGTTTTAAGGAATATGAAGCATTAGTTACTAATGAAACTGGTTACAGGATTGGTTCAATTCAATGTGATAATGGTAGTGAATATTGTTCAAATCAATTCAATAATTTTTGCAGAATGAAAGGTATTAAAATAAGACACTCTGTCCCGTACAATCCTGAAATGAGCGGATCAGCAGAGCGATTAAATAGGACATTGTTGGAAAAAGGAAGAGCGATTCTTCTGCAGTCGAAGCTACCCAAAACAATGTGGGGTGAAGCAATACTTTGCTCAACTTACCTGTTGAATAGAAGTCCCACTGCAGTAATAAAGGGTAAGACACCAGCTGAACTATTTTATAATAGGAAACCAAATGTAGAAAATCTAAAGATATTTGGAAGTTTAGTTTATTGTCATATACCTAAAGAAAAACAGATATCGAAGCTTGATTCAAGAAGTGAAATAAACATCATGATAGGCTATGCAGGTAATGGCTATAGAGTTTGGGATCCTATTAAGCAAAAAGTATCTGTTGTTCGAAATGTTGTTTTTGATGAATACAAAAATATCACAGATTTGAAGTTGAATGCTACTGCTGTAGATGGTACTTCTGCTCTAGATATTATAGATGAAAAGAATCAATTCATAGTTACACTGAGACTGAAGGTGATATGGAGGAAGAAGTTCAAGATGATGAAAGAAACACCAATGAAGAGTTTAGAAACAATAGAAGGAGAACTAAAAGACCAAACTACTATAATGATTTTATTACGGGAGAAGACTTGGAGCATTTAGCTCTACATGCAACGGCATATGTTGAAAAGTGCAAATTTGGTTGGTTGCGATAAGGAATGTTTTTCCCAAAAGAGGTTCAAACATCTGGGTTTTATTATAGTTTAATGGCTTGTTGCAGAATTTGTGAATTTCGTTTAGTAAATACCTATTCTCACAGTGATAAGGTGAATGTTTTTTTTTGTGCTTGAGACAAGGTAAAAATTTGCTGTGCATATAAGATAGTTCGTGTTTACGAAATTTCTTGTAAAATTTAGTTGATCATATGTAAGTCCTGTTTATATCATTCTGAATATGCGAAAAAAAAATAATTAAGTGTTTTTTATCAGTTTGGGGTAGTTTTCACCCCGATAGCAGGCTAGTTCCCGATTCATTTTTTTCACGGTAATTTGAAGATATTTAAAGGAACATAAAACCACTAGTTTCATTTTGACAGTCATCTGCTGAATATGCGAAAAAATAATTAAGTGTTTTTGTCAGTTTGGGGTAGTTTTCACCCCTGATGGCAGGCTAGTTCCCGATTCATTTTTTCACGGTAGTTTGAAGATATTTAAAGGAACATAAAACCACTAGTTTCATTTTGACAGTCATCTGCTGAATATGCGAAAAAAAAATAATTAAGTGTTTTTTGTCAGTTTGGGGTAGTTTTCACCCTGATAGCAGGCTAGTTCTCGATTCATTTTTTCACGGTAGTTTGAAGATATTTAAAGGAACATAAAACCACTAGTTTCATTTTGACAGTCATCTGCTGAATATGCGAAAAAAATAATAAAGTGTTTTTTGTCAGTTTGGGGTAGTTTTCACCTTGATGGCAGGCTAGTTCCCGATTCATTTTTTCACGGTAGTTTGAAGATATTTAAAAGGAACATAAAACCACTAGTTTCATTTTGACAGTCATCTGCTGAATGAATAAAAGAAAAAATAATTAAGTGTTTTTGTCAGTTTGGGGTAGTTTTCACCCCGATAGCAGGCTAGTTCCCGATTCATTTTTTCACGGTAGTTTGAAGATATTTAAAGGAACATAAAACCACTAGTTTCATTTTGACAGTCATCTGCTGAATATGCGAAAAAAATAATTAAGTGTTTTTTGTCAGTTTGGGGTAGTTTTCACCCTGATGGCAGGCTAGTTCCGATTCATTTTTTCACGGTAGTTTGAAGATATTTAAAGGAACATAAAACCACTAGTTTCATTTTGACAGTCATCTGCCGAATAAGCGAAAAAATTAATTAAGTGTTTTTTGTCAGTTTGGGGTAGTTTCACCCCGATAGCAGGCTAGTTCCCGATTCATTTTTCACGGTAGTTTGAAGATATTTAAAGGATCATAAAACCACTAGTTTCATTTTGACAGTCATCTGCTGAATATGCGCAAAAAAAAAAAATTAATTAAGTGTTTTTGTCAGTTTGGGGTAGTTTTCACCCCGATAGCAGGCTAGTTCCCGATTCATTTCTTCACGGTAGTTTGAAGATATTTAAAGGAACATAAAACCACTAGTTTCATTTTGACAGTCATCTGCCGAATAAGCGAAAAAATTAATTAAGTGTTTTTTATCAGTTTGGGGTAGTTTTCACCCCGATAGCAGGCTAGTTCCCGATTCATTTTTTCACGGTAGTTTGAAGATATTTAAAGGAACATAAAACCACTAGTTTCATTTTTGACAGTCATCTGCTGAATATGCGAAAAAAATAATTAAGTGTTTTTTGTCAGTTTGGGGTAGTTTTCACCCTGATAGCAGGCTAGTTCCCGATTCATTTTTTCACGGTAGTTTGAAGATATTTAAAGGAACATAAAACCACTAGTTTCATTTTGACAGTCATCTGCTGAATATGCGAAAAAAAAATAATTATGTGTTTTTTGTCAGTTTGGGGTAGTTTTCACCCCGATAGCAGGCTAGTTCCCGATTCATTTTTTCACGATAGTTTGAAGATATTTAAAGGAACATAAAACCACTAGTTTCATTTTGACAGTCATCTGCCGAATAAGCGAAAAAAAAATAATTAAGTGTTTTTATCAGTTTGGGGTAGTTTTCACCCGATAGCAGGCTAGTTCCGATTCATTTTTTCACGGTAGTTTGAAGATATTTAAAGGAACATAAAACCACTAGTTTCACTTTGACAGTCATCTGCTGAATATGCGAAAAAAAAATAATTAAGTGTTTTTTGTCAGTTTGGGGTAGTTTTCACCCCGATAGCAAGCTAGTTCCCGATTCATTTTTTCACGGTAGCTTGAAGATATTTAAAGGAACATAAAACCACTAGTTTCATTTTGACAGTCATCTGCCGAATAAGCGAAAAAAATTAATTAAGTGTTTTTTGTCAGTTTGGGGTAGGTTTCACCCCGATAGCAGGCTAGTTCTCGATTCATTTTTTCACGGTAGTTTGAAGATATTTAAAGGATCATAAAACCACTAGTTTCATTTTGACAGTCATCTGCCGAATAAGCGAAAAAAAATTAATTAAGTGTTTTTTGTCAGTTTGGGGTAGTTTTCACCCCGATAGCAGGCTAGTTCCCGATTCATTTCTTCACGGTAGTTTGAAGATATTTAAAGGAACATAAAACCACTAGTTTCATTTTGACAGTCATCTGCCGAATAAGCGAAAAAAAATTAATTAAGTGTTTTTTATCAGTTTGGGGTAGTTTTCACCACGATAGCAGGCTAGTTCCCGATTCATTTTTTCACGGTAGTTTGAAGATATTTAAAGGAACATAAAACCACTAGTTTCATTTTGACAGTCATCTGCTGAATATGCGAAAAAAAAATAATTAAGTGTTTTTTGTCAGTTTGGGGTAGTTTTCACCCCGATAGCAGGCTAGTTCCCGATTCATTTCTTCACGGTAGTTTGAAGATATTTAAAGGAACATAAAACCACTAGTTTTATTTTGACAGTCATCTGCCGAATATGCGAAAATAAATAAGTTTAGTATTTTTTTTCAGTTTGGGGTTGTTTTTACCCCGAAAGCAAGCTTGTACCTGATTTATTTTACTAGGATAATTGGAAGACTAGTAGAGGAACATCAAACCACTAGTTTTATATTGACGGTCATTGTCCGTATATATGAAAACAAATTTCCGTATATATGAAAACAATTTTTTCATAATTTACCATTTTTTACCGAAAACCTCGGAAAATGCAAGTTCAGTCCCATCAAACAATCTCTTTCAGTGCAATAATTAATGAAAACGTGAAAATACCCTCCACCGCGATGATAAGAAGCTGAAAACGGAAGCAGCTGGGATTTCTGGCAGCTAGAATGTTCGCTTTCAGTGAAGAGAATAATGAAATGGAAGAATATTGTACCCGCCACTGATCCACGTAGCAGCAGGCGCCTCGGACATCTTCGGTTTTTGGCAGCTGGCGGCTGGCAGCGGTTTTCACACAGCTAAGATGAACTTAGCCACGGTTGTCTAGTGATGATTCTGAGTTCTGACGAGTAGTGTGATAACATTGGGATAGAGCTAGATTTCGAGCTGCATTGCCAAGCTTATTCATCTTTCCTGATTCGCCACGGATTTTCGAACTGAAGTGATGAAGAATAAAAAAAATTTAAAGTGACTTGAGATTGGATTTCTTTGACGACGCTTTTACCAACCTACTTCGCCAATTTTGAGAAATTAACTATCCAAAAGTATTATGCGTCCGTTCGTCCATTTTTATATGATTAGATACGTCCGAAAAGAATGAGCTAGGGATATGAGTTTTTCAGAGTGGATTTAAGGGATTAATTTATCGAACAAGTTCGTCCGGAGACATGATCTTTAAAAGTTTGATTAACCATTACCTAGCAGCTAGGATTTATATCAGTAAGGCCCACTGCTTCCAATAACTTTGCATAGGGTAGTGACTAAGCCCTCGGCTGTCGCCTTGAGGTCTTTGGTTCGATACCGGAGAAACCCACATATTCAGTTCTAGAAATATGTGGGTGATATTGAGTAGATGTACATGAAGATCTGGCGATTCTTGCTTGAATTAGTTAATCACTGAAAATAAATTTTCTCCATTTCAATTTCGTATTGAGTTCATTGCAGTACTGAAAAGAGTGCTATAATGAGATCTTTTTCTAGTTACATTTTTCGTTTTATGGTAGTCAGCACTGGCAATACTATAAAATTTAAATACACATCAAATGTCAATATAGGATGATTATTCGAAACCATCTATGTTCGAGAAAGCCTATAGGGGTAGAAAAAGGAGCAATCATTATTGTGAAAAGCTTATCAAAAAGCATCAATCGAAAGTGCACAAGTATAGATGTCGCTTGTGTCTTCGGGTTACCTCATTAATTGTTGTCAGTAGCTTTCATTCGTACGAGATCATTAAATTTCAAACAATTTTTTAAGGCCCAAATAATTTTCTGATATTTTACACTGCTGTAATGAGGAAGAAATTCTGATCCTCTTTCAAGTCAAACTCTCATCACGATGAGCCTATATTCATTATAAAGAATTTATAGATTAACAGTCCATTGAAGTTCTCAATCAAAAATCAATTAGTGATGAATATAATGCAAGACAAGAAACCCTTGTTAAAAGTTGATCATCCGGTTTTCAGATAAATTTCCTTTCTCCATTTTGATAGACTATCAGTTGAATCACAACACAACCGACAAATATGTTTGAGCAATTTAGTGTCATCTAAACAATTAAAATATTATATAAGAATAATTTCTTTGGAACCCAAATACGTATTTATTTTATTTTATTTCATATATGCAATTCTTCGGTTTTCATTATTAGGTTTAATTTTTGTTACGTTGGACCTGATAGTATCTTGTGTCTTGAATGAAGTACTTATATCTTATATGTTTCCAGTTCGTCTAGTCTATTCTGATAAATCTCTCACGTAAGGAATGTTTTGGGATAGCCAATACTATTCATAGTTCTCGGGTGTTATTAATTTCTTAATTTTTGTCATCTTCGGTAGAACATATATCTGTTTTTTCATCATATTGTAACTACAAATGATTAAAGTGGTGATAAATTAAATCAAGAATGATGTCGTCCTCCGTAATATGACAATCTGATCGTAATAAAAACAATTACTGACACATAAAAAAGACAAGAAGAATAGGGCCACCTTAGAGCATTGAGAAAATGTCCAGAACTCGAACATGGAGTAATCTGAAATGTTTTCTAGTGAGTCAACAGGTTATAAAAAGTAGCTGTCTGGGTAGACGAGGCAGAGTTGTTGGAATCACAGACCAGTAATCTGCTACATTCAAAATTCCCACCACAATTCCCGCTTTACAATTTAGTACCGATACGAGACTTCAGGTGTCGCTAACTTTCGGCTTCATCGGTTAACATTGGCGTGAACGGTCTATAGATTTCTGGTCTGTGGTTGGAATAACATTGCATACACGTAGTCAGTGATAACTAGTGAATGTAAATTATGTGTGTATATAAATTATTTTAAGTGGTGTAAATAAATTAGTTATTGTAATAAACATTTTGCTACTCCTAATTTAGTGTTATGTTGATTGGCAAAATTGAAATGTAGAAAGTGTCCTGTCTATGTAATATATATTTATATGATACAGTATTTGATACCATTTCGCCTCGATCTTTGAAGATTATAGACAGGAATGATCGCACAAAAAAACTACCAGTTATATTATAACTATTTTGTACCGAGTTAAACGGTATATTTCTTGCCGCGTTTTGAAAGCCTTGATGTTGGTATAAATATTAAACAAGAAAAACTTAGTGCTAAATTTTATTTTCATTCTATGAAACTCTTAAGGGGTGAATCTAATATATCAAAAGAAAAAATGACAACATTTAATATACATGAATTTTAACAGAACCTGACACATCATGAAGTTCATTCGAATGGAATGTTGCAACAAGGACTTGCTCTCCCAAGCTTCTTGGGCTGATTCCAGCGGCAATGGAGATGTTTTGTTGGGGTTGAACATCAGGACATGCCAATATGTAATTTTTTAGTAATGCTGGACCGTGAATGTAAAATTTGCACTTTGTGAGAACCATGTTCAGGGGATTTTTGAAGCCCAAGCTTATGGTTGTATTCCTTTGCAAAGGAATTTCTGCAGGAATCTGAAACAAACGGAATGACACTATTCAGTATACTGTGTTATTTTGAATAGCCCGTTATTTTGGTTGTTGTTTCTTTTGACGTTGTTGTTTTTTACATTTGGAAAATATAAATTACACTATTAATACAAATTGTGGGAAATCACTGTCGTGAGGCCAGTAGCTTTTACGCGCTTTTTCAAAAGACAATGATTAATAATATAATCAGGAAGACGTGGTGGTTATGCTATTGAATTGTAGCTCATGTAAAACTTTTGTATTTCTAACAAAGCGCCATCTATTGAATATTTACTCAATCCAGACCACAGATATCGACACCTGTTAGAATTCTTTGGAGTCCATCGCGGACAAACAACCTGATACGTAATTTTAATATAAAAAGATAATACCAACCTCTATCCTTATTGGGGGTTTTATTACTTGGAAATCATCTTCATCTGCCCATGTTTGTCTGGTTTCTTTCACAGTTACTGCTGCATAAATTTTAACCATTCCATATTCCACCATTTTATCCAAATATTTCACTGGAGTGATAGTCATTTTCAAGGTTTCAACTACGAAAAAAAAACAATACATACTATCAAAATTCTCTATAACTTCAGATGTGCAGAATGCCTTTATAGTTCTTAGATTACCGGGCTCTCAAAAAAAAAAATTTTATGTTGCCCTTTATATCTCCGCAGATTACTATGTTTTACAGTTTATGATTTTCGAATATTTTCATGAAACTTCTGAATTGTCTCTAGCTTTAATGTTTTGGCGAATTCTATATCTTTATATATATAAAAGAAAAGCTCTTTGTCAGTATCGCTAAAATTCGAGAGTGGCAAAACTAATTTTTAACTTAATAAATTCGAGAAAGTCGAAGAAAGGTTGAAAAGGTGATAAAATGTGGAAAAATTGTGAGGAGATTATAGAAAATAGAAAACATGGCTATGCTATTTTTACTGTTACAAAATGGCGAGCACGCCTCTATTCGTTGTTGACGAGAAATATCTCATAAGATATCAAGTAATTCAAAAAAATGTTGACAACATTTTTGAAATTTTCTATCGCGTGGATTTCCACGAGATTTTACAAACCTATTCGTTCAAACCTCATTCAAACAACTTTCAAGTTACAAATTGATGAGATGCATATTCCAGAAAAGAGTCGGATCAAACATGCATATGGCGTGTGCTGACAAACAAAACTCAGCTGAATTGTGTTATGAATTGAGAAGCCCTCTCCATCTCTTGAAATTCAACTCGAGAAGTCTTAATTATATAGTTTACCGACTGAAAGAACAATGTTTTTTCTATTTAGTATATATAAGTGAGGTTATCCATTATCAAAACCATAGATTAAAGGAGAATTTCTTTGATGTATAATCATATTCTTTAGTTGCTATGGTAACAGATCTTGTTAATCGAAGCCATCTTGTATTGGATAGGTCCCAGAGATATAGAGTGGGGAGAATACGCTTCGACCACTGCGCATCCAAAATTGGTGGCTAAATTCTTATGTCAAATTTCGACCATTTTTATACTTTCGTAGTCAGCTGTTCTAGGTTGACATACTTGTCAGGTGAATTAGAAATTGCTCGAATTTTACATTGTGCTGATAGATACTTCGATACTTTCAACATGTCCTCTATTGTTAAAACGTGTAAAAACTATAAAACAAAGAAGGTCGAGGGAATTTCATTTTATACGTAAGTTTTTATTGAAATTATCCGACTGATCATAACGCATGGCATTGTTTATCTGCTCAGTGGCGTGTT
Organism: Micraspis discolor; assembly: GCA_030674115.1. Lineage (NCBI taxonomy): Eukaryota > Metazoa > Arthropoda > Insecta > Coleoptera > Coccinellidae > Micraspis > Micraspis discolor. Next base: position 15,690,855 of record JARTUT010001740.1, read on the forward strand.
GTTTACTATCCACAGTAATATGATTCTTTTTAGTTTTTCAAAATCGTTTATATGAGGACAGTTTTGACTGATATTCTGAGTATAGATTCTGAAGCCAAAGATTTATCTAAGAAATTGATATGCTCTATACATTTCATTTTTTTAAAAATTTTATACCAATCCTCCCTCAGGTACACTGCTTTCTACGCCAATGAACCGAAAGTATAAAAATGGCGGACGAAAAATTAGTCACTTCGGTCATCTCGAAGATCATTCTCCCCACTATAAATCTCTGATAGGTCCACTGAGGAAACAAAACTTCAGATGCTCATAAATGGTGAACTAGTTGACGGATTTGGTTTAATAATGAAATTTCAATATTGAAAGAATTATGGACATTTGAGCAAAATTATAGTATGCTCTTCTACTAGTTTTATAACCCGAAACAAGCGTTCAAAAACTAAAAATTACAGAATTGTTCTTCGGACCAGAAAGTTTTCAATATATTACACTCTTTGTTAAAATGAGCTTTTTGCTCATACTTTTATCATGTGACCAGAACGTGGCCCCTTTAGGACAGTCACTTGACTTTGAAAAGAGATTGTTCCAGAAAATATATACCTTTAGTTACTTGAAACCTTTTTTATATCGAAGCCAACAAAACCACTGTCTACCAGGCATGTATCGTCAGTCAAATGTCGAGGAACCGGGTAGATAGAGATCAATCGTTCGCACAGAACTAATTTCTCAGTGAATTTCACTATGTCAGCACCTTCATTTCTTTCGACCTATGGGATTTTGGATCATCTGCTCCAGATCAGGTGGTAGGGCGCCGGCTCGGTGACATTTTTGAAAATCCATGGATCTTTAAATTCCGAATGTATGTGGTAAAATTAATCATTATATTCTTTGGTAAATCCGATTATCCAATCCAGGCCCTTCGACAAATATGGTCTGTTTAGAAAACACGAAATACGAATGGCACTAATCATAAATATTTCTTTCACTTTCAGTTCCAGCTTGCTAGACTTTGGTCGACAGATCCAATTAATGGGACATTCAGTTGAACCTATAGAATGAACAGGTCGTTTTCTACGAAAGACCTTGATGATCGATTCATATTTGAGACCGGGTTGTTTCGGTTTGTTCGTTTGCGAACGATACAGCACTACTACCATTGTTATCATTACCTGCTCCAGGTGGCATCGAAAAATCTCCTTTAGCTTTCTCGATCAGGTGAGCTTTGATGCCTGTATAATAAACGCTGTATGCAGTGACTGCTGCACCTATGTGCCTCATCTCTTTGCCCTTGTTTTTGATAGTCACCATTGCCTGGAAAGCATCACCAATCATCACTTTGTCAATGTCTTTCAGTTCGAACTCCATGTCCTCCATTTCGCTGTCGGGCATGGCGAAAAATCTGGAATATACGAAAGTTAATGAGTTTATTTATGACTTTTGAGAAACAACGATTGTGTTATGAAAAAAAATGATATTTACTTCTTCGCCATTTCAGAACCACGGACAGCATTGTAGAGGGATAACCTTTCTCCTTCGGTACCCTCCTTCTGCTTATACAAAAGGGTGATATCTTCTCTGTCTCGGTCACCGTTTGGATCATAGACGAAGGGCTTTTTAGTAAGTATTATTCTGCCAATGCTTTAAAAAATTCAGGGAAATTGGTTTAATTATGTCATTAACATCCAAGATTAAGGGATACTTACTGATATTTATTGCAGTATATTTTTGAGTAACCCAACACGTGATGGGGATTTTCCTTCCATCTGAAAACATCTGCATTGACAGATGCTACCATGAACTCTACATCATAATTGTAGCAAACTGCTCCTTGCTTGATTGCTTCCAAGGAAGCTGGTCCACATTGATAGAAGTTAGCTGACGTTTCTTGAGGGGTAGCATCAATTGCTTGCCAACCACCATAACCTAATATGGAGAGAAATTTGTATTACGACATATTAGATCCCAGGATTTTTTATTTTCAAAAATCGATTCTGTTTTACTACACTATTGAGGCCGGTAAATTGAACCTATGTTAATATCCGGTCAAAGCTGTCGCAGGAGTAGAGAAGGGTAGTTCTGTGTTACGCGTAAACATTATAATAAAAAAATAAGAAGCAAATCGTTTGCATGAACAGAACGACGATTCTCTAAGTTTGAGAGCGAAGTAGATTCCAGACTGACACAGGTGTATATAATTACGGACATTCATTGTCAATCAAGAATATCAATTCACATAATTTTGTATGAAATATGAAATATTTAGAAAACTATTGAAGATCGACGTATACAATCCTTGAAATATTTATGTTTTCGGATTATTAATTAGATGAATAGAATATCCCAAGCCATAAGTGGTACAAATTCAGAAATAACACCATTTTTATTTTTTTATATATATAATTATATTTTATTTATTATATTATATATATATTATATATTAGTGTGATACTAACCAGACGGCAAATCAGGTCTTGCCATCCAAACATCGTTCCAAACGTGGTAATTCCAAATAGAATCTTCACCATTTGGATTATTTGGATCACCTTCTATTGGTTCATCGTCTTTGTTATAATACTTGTCTATACTCAAACTGGAATTTGCATCGTGAGCTGATACCAGATTAGATACTACCCTTGATGGGATTCCTAGAGCTCGACATACTGAAACATCGTATGATATGAAGTAAACATAATGATTGAATGAAACACAGGTATCAATCAAAGCCTTCATTGAAGATTTAATTGAACATTGTAATGGTAACGGCTACGGCCCTTGCATTACGTGCGCCGACAAAGGATTAAAGCAGCTAACGTCACCATCCGCATCATGACAATCTGGGCGTAATATAGATAGTAACTGTCACATTGAAAGGGAGGATAAATTGTAGACGGAGGCAAAGTTGTTGGAAGAACGTTGTAGACACGTATTTAGTTGTAACTTGTGATTATAAATTATCTGTCTAAAGAAATCATTGTTTTTAGTGTTGTAAATGAATTAGTTGTTGTAAATAGGATCTGTTATTTTTATGTTATTGACAGAAAAATATTATGAAGATCGTGAAATGAAATTTGGTCAAGTTGAAATCATAGAAAATTCTTTGACTCACTTGTAGTGACTACTCCAGCAAATACCCAACATTGACCATAAGGAACGGGCTCTTGGGTATCCAGATACTCCTGCAATATTGCCACAGATCCAGTCCAAGCAGATGGGGCGGTTCCATCCGAGTAATCACCACTCCAATCCCCGATAAGGACACCCCCATCTTCATCGTTACTATTGACCATCTTGGATATCATTCGAGATATTTTGACAGGGTCTCCACGGCTTGAAAAATTAGAACGCTCATCTTATGTTCTTGACGGTTCGCTGGATATTCATCAACTTTATCAGAAGGAATTGAAGTTATTTATACAAGACGTAATTCAAAACTCAAATTCAACAGAATGAAAAACGGCAATTTCAAGAAAGGAAAGTCTAGAATTCAATTATAATTTTGAATTTAGTGAAATTATTTCAATGCATTGAAATTCATCAGCAAGGATATTCCGAAAAAATACGACACCGTCTTCTAAGTGCAGTCATTCAATTTGCGACACTAAACTAGGTTAAAAAATGGATAAAAAGCCTGATTGGTTTAACCCGAAAATAATAACATGCTCATTCACGATGTCTACATTAACAGAAGACAATACTAGTTTAGTCAAGCAGAGTAAAATTTCCCAACAGAACCTATTTCAAGTTAATAAATACACTCAGAGACCAAAGTCATAAGTGTTCAACATTCGGTCATCTGGAATACCCTGAGTGAAAATGATAATAATAATAAAACGTATATTTATCAAAAAATGTATACATTCAGTAAATACAAATACTTCAACCGCATACAATATTAATTGCAATATTTATATAAAGGGTGATTGAATTAGAGGACCTTTTTTTAATTAAAAAAAAATAATAAAAACAATTTTATTTTATAATCTTTATTAACAAATAAAAGAACCATTCTTCACAATTATTTTTTAAAGATAATTTCTTTTAAATGCTGACCTCAACTACGGTTAACAAGATCCATTCGAAAGTTTCAATTTTCGATGACGCGTGTGAGTATTTTGGGTGATATTTCTCAAATGACTCGAGTAATATTGACTCTCAATCGTAGCCAGCTTGTCCATGTTGACTTTGGACATCTCATAGCCCCGAAGGAAAAAATCAAGAGGTGTGATGTCATATGATCTAGCCGGCCGATTCACTGGTCCGAAGCGTGAAATGATCTGCTTGCTAAAATGCTTTCGAAATTCTTGAGACTCTTCGGGTTGTTCATCACCCCAGATTCGGACATTTTGTTTGTTCATGAACCCGTTAAACCAAAACTGGGCCTCATCAGTGAACAAAACCTTTGTTCGAAAAGAGTAGATGCTCTGCAAGCTTGTCAAGAGCCTAACGACTAAAACTTAAACAATTTTGTAGGTCGGTCGGCTTCTGTTGAACTAATTGAGCTTTCTTAGAAAGATCCTTACGTAAAATCCATCATTTAATACGAAAGGCCAAGCTGTCGAGAACGCAACGAATCGACACTTCAGGATCATCACGTACACTCTTCCCCACCGCCGCTATATTATCTTCACTACGAGCTGGATGTTGTCTATTTGGTATTATCCAATAACGAATATTGAGTCTCAAACTTAGTGATAGTTGAGCGAATTATGCGGTCGGTAGGCCGATTATGTGGACCGTAAAAGTCGCTCTAAGTGCACGATATACATTAATCGGAGAACACCCATTTTCGTAATAAAGCTGACAATTTCTAGACGCTGTGCGGGGTAAGTCGTTCCATTATGAAATGTCAAACACCATAAACAAGAATAACACTTTAGTTTACACGACGCATGCGCGATCTGCAACTAAATCCCCACCACAAAGAGTACCTCTAAAAGAATCACCCTTTACAATGAACCCATTAATATTTCAATTAAAACATCAATTTAGAACATCTTTCTGTGCGTGATAATTTTTATTTAAGATGTAGGTTTCTTTATTCTTTCATATTCATGGCCGTTGTTTTACTATTACAATGTTCAAGAAACAGGGCAAAGGTTGAAATAAGTGCGCTAAAGCCTATGACATCACGACACTGTTTTTTTCTGTTTTGGCTCCCTCTGAAAAGATTTTTGTATCCAATGAACAAATCTGGGTTTTAAAGTTAGGTCACTGGCACCTTAAGGAGACAGATTTGAATTTCATGATTTTCAAATTTTCAAATGATCAATACAGTAGTGATCATCAATTCAGTTCATGTTTAAAGTGTCTGTACAATGATAATCTGAAAAACATGAAATGCAACTGCAAAAAAAATCATAATGTTGCCTGAAAGTTGATACATCCGGAACTGAAACGTTCCTCGAGGACAAAATCAATTTACTTAATTGAAAATTTATTATTATCAATCACCTGGAATGAGGTAAGTTGCTTCGATCGATCATCATCATAATGGCAGGTAAAACACAAGCATTAAATTGCCCAAACACCCATTCTCTTCCTTTGGCACTTCCATAAGTCCCAACCCAGATTTTTCCAACTTCCTGAAGGACGTACTCATCAAGTAACCTTTTGTCAGGCATATAAACCAAATCCTCTGTAAACATTCTATATCAAGTTCTGTTTCATCAACTTTTTTAGTAGGTGAATAGGCATTATTCGAAATTTTATTTATTATTATTTCGGCGATAATTTTATTGAATTATATAAATTGCTTGTGTCAAATAATGAATGTCTATGTGATATTTGCAGATATATTTGAAGATGGGACTTACGGCAAAGCCATGGATTGAAAAGAATGTATACGTCATTTTCATAATTATATGTTTTGTTTGTTTCTGGTGATTCTGTTTTACTCGTTTCTATCTGCAACCTCCATATACCTACTGGAACGCTTGCTGGTATCGATATCTACAACAAATATCAATGATCTCATAGATTGGTGACATCATTTTCGACTACATGAATGACGCAGTGTTCCCCCACATTCATTCATCACCCAATGAAGGAAGTTGATTATTTTATACGTGTATGTATAATCATAAATTATTATAATGATGATTGTATCGTCCAAATTGTGCGTAAATATATGATGTCATTTACCTCTAGAGTTACTGTATCTTCCCCTTTCGCCAGTAGGTTACCATACCACAATTTCTCATCTCGATCCTCTATCTTAGAAGATGTTACTATAACAATTCCTCGTGTGGATTTTAGTGGATTTGGATTTGGACCTTGAATAAAAATATCAACTGGAGTGTTAGGTACAGGTGCACGAAACAGGTAGTGTGAATGAAAATTGTATCGCCCCTTTTCCGGTAATTCGTTTCGGGAGCCAGCTATTCTTTGTTCTTAGGGAGAATAACAAACCTACCAAGGTTGCTTCTAGTCGAGGACAGACTTCTAGATTATCTAGGGTGTTAGAAACGAAAGTCAAAAGACCTACTATATTTATTCAGGTTTGATTAATGCGAACACATTGCTATTAAGAATTAAAATTCAAATCAACAGGTTTTACTAAAAAGAAATGGGGGAAAATTTGGATACAGTAGAGAGAGACACAATAATACAGCAGAAATATCAGTTTCAATCAGTACAATGAATTCAATTCATTATTCAGTGAAAAAAACACAAATTTAATCAGAATCGTAAAAAAAATTGTACGAATTGAGAGAAAACAATTTAATTAATATCTCATCAGGGCAAAGAATTTAATTTTTAATTCAGCACGAATCAGAATCGGAAAAACAAAGTGTAAAATTCAGGCATGGTATAGAAAAAAAATAGATTTAGAAAACTATTTGTCAGTTTCATACGGAAAATCAATTTAATTATGAATTCAATGAAAGTAACCCATTCAATAATTTATAGCATATAACATGAAAAATTTGGTGAAAGAAAAATTCAAAGAAGTCATGAAAAAAAGTTAAGCCTGACTGATACTAACTTGTCCAGTTATGAAAACTTGTTCTCAAATAAAATATTTTTCCGACACGGTTAAACTCAACGGTAATACAAAAATTCACAAAGCAAAGAGCAGAAAATGTCAAGAGTGTTTAATACAAAGACGAAGATTTTTGTCTATTGATCAGTATTTATAATTAAATTTACAATCGAAGTCGACTAGTTAACCGAACTTCGAGGTGGAAATATGCTTGAGTTCTGTAACGGCCGAATTTCCCGATGGCGATCGGTTCGGAAATCTTAGCCGAAATTTAGATCTCTGTGTTTCTGTCTAACTCGCAGGATGCAAAGGTTGGATTGACTTCCATCGACCTTCTTCGATTCTGGATCGTTCACGAATGAAAATGTTGGAGAGTACATGTGTTGGTCTTTCTCGAATTGAAATTAAGTTTTAAATAGAGAGTTTGTCGCGGCGAAATGTTTTATAACGTTTGGTAAGTCCTGTTTTTGATCAGACAAGGTTTATTCAATTTTCAGGTTCAATTCAAATGTTGTATTTAATTGTTTTATCTGCAAGAGATTACAAAAGTCTTGAGCATTCTTTTTTTTGGATCACCATCTTTCGTTCACCTCGTATTTTTCAGCGAGATTCTATGAAGAATCAACTTAATATTTGTGCTATACTTTGTTGTTCAATGATTAGTTTTTTTACGTTTCTCAGTTTCTATATTTCCCAGTTGAATTTTTATCCTTATCATTGTGTGGATATTTTTTCTTCTCTATCATTGTTTTGTGAGTCAATACATTCAGGGATCGCTGTGGAACATTATCGTTTCGAGAACTTATGAAATTAATTTTCAGTCAAAACCTACTGGAGCTGAAAATGACCGAAAAACTGAACCAAATCTACCGGAGTAAAAATTTACCTAAGAACTGAACAAAATCTACCGAAGTACTGAACTAAACCTACCGGAGCAGGGAATTTACCGAAGAGTTGAACTAAATCTGCCGGAGTTGGAATATTGCCGAATTTGACATATCTTGCGGAGGTTGAACAAATTTGCCAAAGTTGAATTTTACGACGTACTAACAGATGTTTCCTGATGACTGGAGAACTTAGAGAAGAAATAGTTTTTGTTGGAAAGTTTGTCCACAGGGTGAAAGACGTAAGACCCATTTTCGACACCAGACTCATCCCGAACACCCAGGATAGTTGTATGTTCCTGTTATCGCATGAATTGGGAATCAAGACAGACAATATAAGTTACAGCAACAATTGTAACGTCCTGTTGATTTCTATTGCCAGAAATTAATCAGTTCCACTTGCAACTTTTCGTTTGGGCAAATTAACATTTGCACATGCTGTAAATATCTAGTATTTGTAAAAGAATAGAATAAATTACGATTGTTCGAGTATTGACTATCATTGACTGGGGTAGAAGTATCTATTTAAACTCTATAAAGGTAAATGTGAGATGGGTTGGTGCTCTAGTTAGCCGGAGCAATATTTCAAAAATTAAATTAAATCAAATAAAAATTATGAATTTTTTTTACCGTTACAATCTTCTTGAAGTCAGAATAAAATTGTTTTTCTGGAAAGTTATACCTTCCCAATTGGGCGATAATTGATTAGATTCATTGGACTAATCCACTTACCAAAGTTGAAAAGGAGACGTATTCTATCTTGTCCTTCTTTGAATGATCCATTGGAAAATCGTATGGCAAGAGTAAACTTCATTCCTCTCCGAAAAATGGGAATAGGTTCCTCAGGATCATTGACCATGTCGAACATGTCAGTTTTATGCAAGTTTGCATTTTCTTTAACATACAAGTAAACGGTTTCCACACTGAGCAGATCACGTACCTTGAAAATCAAGTAATAATAAGCTAGCCGCCATGACAACCTGATCAACTTATTTTTCTTGCAATCCAAAACGTTCTTAGTGATTAGAACAAGAAGATTGTAACAATTTATCATACAGGGTCTGGCAGAAAAAACTCCCTGATTAAAAAGTAACGTGATGCGGATAGTAGAAGGAGCAGAGTGGTGGGGGACGCGTCCTTGACTAGCTTCCTACGTGCCTACGTGAGTTCGTAGTGGAAGATTTTATTCAAAATGATGGATCGCCTATAAGTACTCATCGTGGACAACCACGGACTGCAATAGGCCCCGGAAACGTTGATGCACTTAAAGCTTCAGTTCAATAATCTCCTAGACGATCCACTAAAAAGCATGCCGCAGCATTACAGATTTCTGATCGAAGTGTGAGAAGAATATTGCATCGAGATTAAAAAATGCATCCTTACAAAATTGTGACTACGCTGGAACTGAGTGAACGAGATTGTGGTGTCCGTGTAGGGAAGTGCCAAGACTAATGATGCACACTTTCACCTTTCCGGAACTGTGAAAGGCCAAAATTGCAGGTACTGGTGTGAACACAATCCCCAAGAACTTCATCAACGGCCACTTCATATATGCTATAGCCCTAAAGTAACAGTATGGTATGCTGTTTACAATTCCGAAGTGATCGGTCTTTACTTTTTCGAAGAAAATTACAGGAATTAAAGCGTCAACAGCGAACGCTATTGTGCAATGCTCCGCTACTTTCTTCAACCAAAACTAAGGGAGCTTTTTGGCGAAATAGAGAACGTGTGGTTTCGCAAGATGGTGCTACAACCCACAGAGCACGGCGATCACTGGCATTGGTGAAGGAAATGTTTCCTGGACATGTGATCTCGTTGAATGGAGACTTTGGCTGGCCCCCACGATCGCCGGACTTAACGCCCTGTGATTTTTTTCTTTCGGGCTATTTAAAATCAAAAGTTTATGAACAACGTCCACAATCTTGACGAGCCCAGAAAGAAGCAATTACTCAAGAGGTTGAAGCTATTCCACGTGAAATGACTCAAAGAGTAATGAATAACTTCAGGGAAAGACTTGCCAGTGTACCAACAGTGAAGGAAGCCATTTGAGGGATGTTTTATTTAAAAAAAGACTAATGGTAGATCCTGAGAATGCTATTTTATAAAATTGCAGAATGTATACTTTGTCCTACCTTGTTTGGTTTTGTTAGCTTTCCTTATAGGGAGGATTTTCTGTCGGACCCTGTATGATAGTTATTCTACATAATTTGTAACTCATATTGACTGAAAATTTATGTAAACTATTATAATGGTCCTATTTGTAGGTATCGAGAAAAGTTGTTGCAAAATTTCTCTTAAAGAAAATACTCGAAGGGTACAAGGTGGAAGTTGACAAAATTTAATTGAAATTATTGGATCAAGAATGTTGAAATAGGTATATTGGATTTTTCATTACAAGTGAACCTAATGCATCTCGATCTATTTTCACGGGAATTTTTATTTTTACTCACCCCCATTTTCAAGTGTCTTGGATCAGCAAAAACACTAAACAACAAATGTGAGGGGAAGTGAGGCATTTATATAATGATCTTTTAATCAATCTGAAATTCATGATAATACAATCAAATAATTAGAAAGTCCCAATAAATTATTATCACACCCCCTCATATGATTAGTTAGAAAGTATTTTGATTTTAATTGAAGGAAGTTTTAACCTCCTTCCGTGGCTTCCGCAGAGGGTTGCCATATCTGTCTCAGTTTTCAATTGGAAGTAATGTAAGAAAAAATGCATTTGAAAAAACCGGCTTTATATAAGTATTTTATGGATACAGTCAAATATATCACTTTTTTTTTTTGTGATCTATTTAATGTGGATAAAGTAAAAAATCTCAATATCGTACTACCAGCGTCTTGATCATAAATTATTTATGGAGATTTCCAGGTAAGTTTCAATATTTTATTATTTACTAATTATTTTTCATGTCATAATTGCAGTTATTTATATTTGGCTTATTCAAAATAGCTTTAAAATATTGAAAACATAAAACTAAATAATCGGGGGTTATGTTACTATTAACTTCAAAATGCCAATTTTCAGTTCCAATTCTCTCAATATTCTGTGATATGGTTTCATATTTTCGTAGTATAAATATGAAAAATAATTGTGGACAATTTTCATGTAGATATTTTAAAATTAGAGACATTCGAGCAAAACGACAGGAAGAGGTTTAGCGAAGATATTGTTTTGGTTTCTCTGATTTTTTCAGATTTTTTATTACTTGAAGTAGATATTAAATAATCGAAATGCCTTCATGCAGTACAAATAAAAAGAAATATTTTACTAACATTTCACTTTTTCTGGAAAAAGATTTGGGATAAAATTTACATAATTTCCAATTTTCCGAATTATAAGTTTTCAGAAATACAGGGTGTAACTAAATAAGTGTAAAATATTTAAGGAGGTGATTCCTCATCGAAAAAAAGACTTCATTGGTGCATCCCTTGTTAAGATACTCCCCCTCAAAGGGAGTTCATAAAATTTGTATAACAATTTTTTTCACAAGCAGCAAAAAAGTTACAATATTGAAATTAACCTGACGTTTTACTAGCAAAAAGACACTTATCCAGTTATTTATTTGGTTCATCCCATGGTTGTATGGGTGGGAAATGCAGGTACTAACTATAGAATAATAAAAAATCCAGTTCGCATTTATGTCGATGTATCTATCTCTGTAGTTGTTCGTGAAATGATTTTTTGCTGCGAACTGGTTTATTTTGGGCAAAAACTCATAAGACATTTTTTTGTTTAGAATGAAACAGTCTATCGGAAATAAATTTTTAAATGGTAAACAAATAATAAGACAAAAAGTTACATTGGAAATAAACTTTGGGAGGTTGCGTTTCCCACCCTTACAACCATGGGGTAAACCAAATAAATAACTGGATAAGTGTCTTTTTGTTAGTAGGAAACGTTAGGTTAATTTAAAAATTTTTACCTTTTTTTGGTGCTTGTGAAAAAAATTGTTATACATAATTTTATGTACTCCCTTTGAGGGGCTGTATCTTAACAAGGGATGCTCCAATGAAGTTTCTTTATATGAAATATCCTATCTTTTTTTCGATGAGGAATCACTTCTTTAAATATTTTACACTTATTTAGTTACACCCTGTATTTTTAAATTTTCTATGAAATCATGAGAATTTTCTAGTAAAAAATTTTTCATTAGCGTTGATTACACTGGGTCTCTTCCCTGATATCCTGAATTACAAATGTCACCTCCTTCTTTCTTCATTTTCTCTTGAATGCTATCCTGTTATTTCCCCAACTTTATATGCAGTAAATAAAATTTCGGAATGTCTCACTCATCACCACTAATTCGAATATAATCGTGACTCAGTATTTGACCTAGTAATTACTCATAACCCGAAATTAGTTTTTCGGTTGGTTATAATCCACATCATTCGGATTTTTCCCAATTCAATAATATTAAACTTTATATCCTAATATATCAGCTATGAAATGAGCGTTTTTTTGTGAAAATAAAACAGTAATTATTAATGGGAAAGTAAAAAACATTTCATTCAACGTATTGGCTATTGTTTTCTACACATTTTGACCACTTTTCTGGCAATTTATGGATACTACGTCAATAAAATTGTTCGCCTTTGAAAGCAAACGAACCAGACACCCAATTTTCGACCTCCTCGTAGGAATCAAAGTGCTGCTCAGCCAATGCGTGTCCCATCGATGAAAACAAATGGTAGACGGAAGGAACCAAGTCTGGTGAATACGGCTGGTGTTTTGCTTTGTATGCAGGTGCAATGTCATGCATGAATCAAATTGATCATTTGTTGTCGGTAGCGATCAGTATTAACGATTTCAGTAGGTTTTAGGAGCTCACCTTTCTGATCCCACCAAACACACAGCATTGTCTTCTTGCCGAATCGATCTGGTTTTGCAGTCGATGTTGATGGTTGTCCCGGATTAACCCATGATTTTTCCGTTTAGGATTTTTAATATAAATCCATTTTCCATCGCCAATAACAATCCGATGCAAAACGGATTTTCTTTCATGTCTTTTATTCAATTCATGTGGCACCCATTTCCCACGGGATCTTTCCCATAGCTTTTAAACCATAGGTTCCCATACTTTTTTTCTCATAGACCACTTTAAACATTTTGCTGGATCTGGTGGACCCCCTGCAGTTATTACATTTACTAACTCACTTCCAACACCCGAAAAAAGTATATGTCTATGTAAATCAGTGTTGTGCCTATTTTTCAATCAGCTATGAGTTAAAAGTTTTCGAAAGAAAGGTGAGAATTTATATTGCTTTGATTATGCTGTGAGTATTGTCATTTAAGCTTTGTTTCAAGGCCAGTCTAAAAAGCGTCTTCATCCAACAGTTGGATTCCTACTTTACTCTTTTGTATTCTGAGATTGACTCACAGTATAAGAAACCAATAAGCTCCCACTTGGGAGTGGTAAAAAGTAAAAATAAATATTTTCTTGTTTTGTAGCTATTTATTCAAACACAAAAATTACTACACTTTCAATTATGTTGTTATAACAGTCTTAGTAGAATCAAAATTTAACATCAAAACTAATAATGATTATTATTTTAAAAACAGTCGCAATATATTCAAAATTTTGATTATATTGCGACTGTTCACTTTTCAATGACTTGATGTATACTAAATATGTTTCAAAAGATGTCATAGCAAACAGACAAAAACAAAAAAAGGCCCGTTCACAACAAATGTTCCCTTTCGAGACATTTGTATCTTGACACTCACTTCATACCGGTATACCTACATGGTATATATATTCTTTTGTACTTTTGGCCTACAAAACAAATGTTAGCAGGGTTTGTTGACGGGGTGCCATACAATTCGGTGTATGACATGAAAGCCTAAGGAAAAAACCCCTGGCTCCCCGCATAAGTGTTGATGTGTGTACAAAAATAATCTTAAATATATTTGAGGATTTTTTTTTCTTAAATAGTGGTCTTCTATTGACAAACACAGAGGCTTCTTCAAGTTGCCCACATCGAATCTGAAAGTAAAAAGACAAAAGCAGAAAAAAAAACTGAATACAAAAAATTGTTTGAGATTTATAACCCATTCTAAGAAAAAATCGGAATCATCATGAAGAGCCCTAAAACCGTCATGAAACATATCATGGGATAATTATTGATGAGATGAGGTATTGTTTCTTCTTCATATCCAATTCACAACTTGCGCTTGGAACTGAGTTCCATCTGAATAGCATGCTATTGGTACGACCATGACCTGCTCTCAAACGATTAAGAAGTGTCCAAATTTTTCTTGGAAGATCAAAACCAAGAATTTGTTCAGAAGGATCAGAAATGAGATCTTTTTTGAATATTTGATAAGAGTTCCACTCGATCTTCCATAATTCTTTATCGCTAATGTTCTTATTGAAGAACGTATTATACCAGAGTGGTTTACGTGATTTCAATCTGGGAATTCTATTTTGTGGAATGAACGAAATAATTGGAAATCAATTTGGAAAAGAATGATATTTGCTCCAAGAATTCAGAGGTGCGGTCTTTCTACGAATATGGGGAGGCACAATGATAGACAAAACTGGTAATCTCTCATGAATGCAGTTGTTGTCCACAGTTTAACTTCCTAGAAATAGGTACGTTTGTATCTGTTCGTAATTTATAATCATCTTACATGCACTCAAAAAATTTTGCACAGAAAGGTTTATCAAAAATACGTTTGGTTACGCGGTTTCAAGAAATAATATCGAGAAGCCGTCAAAAATGAAAATCAGGACTGATGACCTGTAGCTCTTAAATTTTGTGCGCCATGGCACAGAAGGGTTTTTTTGTGATTCTTGACCTGGAGCCGTCAGGATTTGATCCTGGCATAAATAAGTTTCTAAATTTTTCGAAAGAAAAAGTCGGATATATTACACTATCACCTCAATTCTAAGTTATAGAAAGGAACTATGATTCATCCACTTTTTTTTCGAAATAGTGATTGCATTCGCATCCATCCACGCCAATGCTCGGACCCATGGACCGATCAAAATGACTCATGAACCCATTAAAAAACTGGGCACCTCTTTCCATGGACTATGCTACGTGTTTTAACGCGAGGAACCGCGACAATCGCGCTGGCGCATAGGTTCAACATTTATAGAACTTCTTGTTGACCATCCTCTGCCGGTTTATCTGCGGTCCACGTTTCGCGGCGTTAGTTTGGATTTGTTGAAGTTCGGTGATTGTTCTCTTAATTCAACTCCAAGATGTCTTGTCTCGGTAAGTTCAGATTTATTTTTACCAAGGGAAATTTAGAAAGATAAAAACCGATAAGATTCTTATATCGCGTGTTATTATCAAGTTATACCTGCCTTCGATAACTTCGTATGCTTCCTTAATAGGTCTCAGACTGGAAAACAAGCATTCCTTAACTTTATTTCATATAATTTTGAAATCAAATTTTCTAAAATAACCCAATGTTGCATTTTACATGTACTTAGATGAAAAAATGGACGTGTTCGTTAGTAATATCATTGGAGTGTTGTTTATTCAATTATGCCACATTCCTTCATTATTATTCTTTTCTTTAGACCTTGACGAATTTGGATGCTTACGTAATGTTTACAAGATATTGTAATGGAACCTAGCGACAACAGTTTCGTAAACTAGGATTTAATTTTTATTTATTAGTCCATAGTGTCCTATCATTATGTCAAACGCAATAATCCCGTCACTCAAACTAAAATAAAAAAATATTCAAAACTTGCAACATACAGATTTAAAAAATTAAGTAGCACATTGCTTGGTAACTGTTTCTGATTGTGATAAATAGTTGCGTTTATTTGTATATTTTACTGATTATTTATTTTTTAAATTATTTGTGTGTATGCTTGGTTTGAAATTGAGTTTTTTCTAACATTTGTGGCTCTCTTCCAATCTGACCCAATTAGATTCTTCCAGATCGACACACCCATACGTGCGACCTGACCTTAGAAATGACCATAGCGTAGCTCCTCGGATGGTTGTTTATTTTTAGACATGCTGTCATCGTTATTTAATACCTACTCATTGAATGTCGGCAAGGACTTCGATCTAGGAGGAATAATAAAATTGTTCGATTATTTTAGAAGCTATTCGTATTCAGTGGCGATTCTTTATTTATTCTGAATGTTTTCACGATTTGGATCTAGGGAGAAGCTTAGGTAGGAAGTAGAAGCGGTGTTGAAATTGGTATTCCTTCAAACATACACCAATTCATCATTTTTTCGATTTAATTCAAATGAAAGTAATAGAGACACAACGAAAACTAAAGTCAAGCGAATTCAACAAAATGATTCACATCAAATATCAGTGGTAGAACTGACATATCAGGAACCTAAAAAGTATAATATTTAACAATTATCGGCATCAACAAAGTAATAAGAAGTAAAAAAATAACAAATAAACTCAACGACATAATAAGAAGATATGGTAAACAAACAATCAAATCGAATGCGGTAAAATGTCGAAACTTTTATACACTGCGTTAATTTTGACCATAGGTTCTTGAGATCAAAAGAAACACTTTTTTCCATAGCGTTTTTCCATATGCAGCTACGTTATAAAGTTATAAGCATTTTAAGTTTTCACATTGGGCAAATACCCCTCTGTAGTCCAATTTAATTTGAATGAAAATTACCTTCCTTGTATCTTTTGAACGGGGCCAAATTTGAAAAAATGTTATAGGAAGATAATGTTTCTTTTGACGTCAAGAATCTATGGTTAAAATTAACACAGTGGTCAAAGACACACCCTGTATATATAGCGTAATATGTGAGATGCGAGTTAGTTGTATTGTTCAGGTTTCATAAATTTCATTAATTGTGACGACCACGATCTAAGGGACCATGATTAACAACACCAAACTTGACACTAATTTGGGGTTTTTCATAATTTTTCATTATGGAAATTTATCAAGATACCTTAAGCAATCATCCAAAAAAGTCAAAACGCTATTTCAGAGCATTGTGAAATGGAGGCATTGACTTGACCTGACCGAACTTGAAGATAGATACTGAATTCCAAGGTCGAATAATACAGTAACATGGTACAATTAATAATTGTTTATCTACGGGTAGAAATTTCAAAGAAATATGCATCAGAAATGGTTGTCAAAAAGTTTCTACAGTCTTGGGTTGCAGAGAATTTTGAAAATTTTTTTCCAATTGGGAACTTACACGGCGGTGTCAGCCACAGAATTTAAAACACTCTATGACAGTTCAAATGTAAACATGTGTTGAGTAGATGAGCTCATGAAGTTAAAATGACAATTTCAACAGAATACAGAATATCGAAGAATTAGTTGCTGACACCGCTTTCAGCAAAATGAGAATGAAATTCATTCGCTACTAAACTACCTCGTTTCATTTCCATGTAATCATCCCAATACAGGAAGATTAGAATTTGAATCAACTGAGTTATTAGTTATTTGTGGCGCGAGTTTCAACTAGTTATTCTAATAGTATATTCTAAAACAACTTGCAGAATGGGCACCTATTCCAACACGAATGCAAAATTCGAAAACGAGCGACGAAGGAGCGATTTTTGAACGCATGAGTGTTTGAATTGCCTTATGCAACGAGTATTAGAAGATATTTTTTCTATTTCAGTCAAGAATTGTAAGAAATTTATTGGAATTCAATGAAAAATTCAGATTATACCTCCTAGTGCCTTTTGTATTTTATTTTCGCAGTTGGTGTGACTGATACGAAAATTGACAGATTGAGAATTTGAATAGTTGAATGCTGTAATGAGTTCATTACAGCACTGTTTTTAATACTGTAATGAAGTCATTACGACAGTGAAATAGAGAAAGAAATTTTTATTAAACAAATATTTGGAATTATCGTTTCCCAAGGATCTTATTGATATGAAACAAGAAATTCTCAAGAGGTGGTTAGAAGAAAACGTTCGTTAGTAAAACATAGGAAGGTTCAGAGTTTTCTTGGGTTGCGTGTGGCAATTTCCATTCAACAACCATAATGATGTGGCAGCAACAGCACGATAATATTTCAGCTCACGCTTCTCTATAATTCAAGAACCAGCGAATCACAAAACCTTCACGAACCTTCTTCATTGGCGATTGTGTAAATTTTTTCTTCGCAATTTTCCAGTCGTTTTCCGAACTTCGTCAATTTATTACTCAGATCAAGTTCGTTTAGATATAGTTGGCTTCACTTTATGATTAAAATGTGGATGCAAGGGTTAAATGGTATCGATTGACAAGCAATAAATCATGTTAAACTTTAAATAGATCCTTTATATTCACCACTTTGGGTAATTTTCATTCAAATTTTCGATAGTAATGGGGTACAGATTGCAGGTATAGATTGAGTTTCATTAAGATTATTAAACTCAGACGGATAGGTATCTGAATGATTCTAGGATTTTATATTATTACATACAATAATACAAGACTTTTCACTGTGCATTTTCTTTCTGTTTCGTTTAAATTCATAGTATCATTTTATTAGTCGTGATTTTATCAAAATGCCCCTCTCGGAGCTCTGAAAACAACTTCGGAATGAAGTCGAAAACCGGTTATATTATTTGGAGATGAAGTGATTTTGCCTCAACCCTAGACCGTTTTCATCATAAACCCGATTCTAATATGTTTGGTTTTATAATAATATAATAAATATTTCTATTTCGACTCTGTACACAAGTTTTACATTCGAAATCAATGTTAGAGAAAGAATTTCAGGCCACGCACGAAACCTAGGCACCAGCCTGTCCTCATACGTGCCCTAAGTATTCCTGTCACAATTGTACATCCGTTACATTTTACAGCAGATACATCATGGAGAAAAAAAAAAGAAACGTAGACTGCAGATAGGGTTTTAATGTAGCATATTCAATGTTTGTATAAATTTGTATAAACATAATAATGAGAACAAGCGCTGAAGCGCTCCTGACCATTCATCAATACGTTTCTGTATTTTCATATTGCTTACAATGAATTTTGAACTTAACAGCAAAATACTAATTCATTCAATTGAATTTGATGTATGTATTATAAGGTACAATTGTTCGCTTTTAGAGTAAATAAACTAAAATAATATGAAAAAATCAACTAACTTTCATAAAATGAAGAGATCATATCTGACTGCAAAAATTTTTTTTGTCCTTCATTCATTCAAATCTTGATTATTTCATTTACTACGATCGGCACCAAGGTTGGTATGAAATTGAAATGACACAACGACTGTCGTCTCAACCATAGACCTAATAAACATATCTTAACATAGACCTCAGACCCTTTAAACAAGATATAATAGACTTACTTTTATCCCGTATCACTGTGAGGTTTGATGATTTGAGGTATAGGTTAATGAAACGGGGTACTATACGAGGATTGCCTTGTAGATTTCGCGATTGGACAACCCTAGTGTTGCAATCTGCCAACTGACAGCTCTATCGTAAAGGTTGACATTTTTGAGCACTCAAAACATCGATTTGATGAGTCGTCCGCCGTATAGTCCTGTCTTGGCACCGAATGACTTCTTTTTATTCCCGTACGTAAAAAATAAAATGAGAGAAATATAAAGGACCGCCACCCTCGTATAATTCAACATATTATATAACGCCTTAGGGACAAACCTATATGTTGATAATGTGGAATGTTCCCCAAGAAACGAGATACTCCAAATTTGTCATTTTCAACTTCATCTGGCATTTACAAACAAATTTCCTCAGCCCCCAAATCAGAAATCGAAGAGTTTGAACTATTTTCATTTTAAAGTTGGAAAATCAAGGTTTTCCTTGGACCACCCGAAATATGGAGTGAAATCTCGTAGAATTGCTTTTCAGCCTAGCTAGCTGACGTTATCAATTTCACCGGAAAAGCTATTAAATGAATATGATTATGAAAGGGTTCCATTCTACTATGCTGGTACCAACCTAGTCACTCAATAGTTGAATACGATTCCAATGAAAATGCGGCTTACAAAATAGACCAAAGTGTTCACGGCTGTTGCCCATCTTTGATTTAATTTCACCGGAAATCAAGCAACGATGCGTGAAATAAGGTCAGTACGAAAGCTGCTCGAAAAACTTTTTTACGTGAGAAAAGGTTGGAAACAAATGTAGATTACAATGTGGGGTCCTCTCAGTAAGGATAGTAATTTATTATTCAATTCAAGCTCTAAATTCTCAAGGTTAATTTCATATAATGTTAGACAAAATTCTTAGTCAGTTTCATTACGCTATTAACATTATTTGATTCTATCATCTGTGATTGTCTCTGGAATTCAAAGCTTCCTCACACAGCTGCCGGTTCTAAATATAAATGCTCTCATCGTTCGAAGCCTAACAAAATTAATCACAAACGTCAAAATCGAAGTGGATTTATCGATCTATTTCTGGAATTCGAACAATAACGTTCAAGTGAAAACAAGGTGTGAGAAAATGAATGGAAAAATTGGGACTTTTCCCGTACTCTGAAACAGTGTGGTACTAACACAATGGCCACGATGAATGAACAGACCTATATCTAAAATAGACTGACAGTTTTCCTTCAGTTTTCCTTCAATGAGCCTTGAATTTTGGCTCTGAGATATATAATTTTCGAAAATAGGTGACGTTTATATAATTCAATGAATCTTTCGAATGGACAAGTGTATTCGGAGAGAATAGAACAAGCCCAAAGTCCTTTTGGAAATGTCAATATATTCTATTATTTTTTCTCAAGAGATATGATTTGATATATGTAGTATGAAAGCTATGTCTTATGGGGAAAAGTAATGAAGATTTAAATCTTCAAATTTCAATTTATACCATTAATTATCATTTGTAAAATTTTTTGAAAAAGATATATCCATTCAAATGTTCATTCTATGAATTTCTGTTACTTCATTATAACAAGACACTCCTATACAATGTGTGGAACCAAGTAAATATCTCTGGAATTATCAAAATGAAATTTGGAAGATGGATAATGAAGTAGATTGCCAATTTGTTTTCATATTTTTTAACAATTTTGAACTTCCGGTGTTACCAGAAGTAATGACAATTTTATATCCAAAACAAAATATCGGGTTCGATATTTTTGATTTCAATACCTACCGAGATATTAACATAAAAGTATCCAAAGAAAGTAAAAACCTAATATCCATTAAATAAATAATTAATCATAATTATTAACTAAAACTAAGTGATTTTCAAAACATTGATACTTAACTAAACTTATTGTGTTAGATGTTCAAACTGAGCACCGTATACTTCTTGACAATAAGCAAGTCGGTTTGTAAATTCTCTAGTAACATTAGCTATTACTTCTGGTGGAATTCTCTGTATCTCGTGAGTTATTCCTGCAACTAAATCTTGCAAATTATTTGGTATATCAATATAAACCTTAGACTTTATATAACCCCACAGAAAATAGTCCAGTGAATTAAGGTCGGGA
Organism: Micraspis discolor; assembly: GCA_030674115.1. Classification (NCBI taxonomy): domain Eukaryota; kingdom Metazoa; phylum Arthropoda; class Insecta; order Coleoptera; family Coccinellidae; genus Micraspis; species Micraspis discolor. The sequence continues at coordinate 15,712,117 of JARTUT010001740.1, forward strand.
CCTCGTGCAGGCCATTCATAAGTACCCCCTTCTTCCAATCTATCTGTGATGAAGTGTCCTATCTAAGTAATCTCAAAGAATGCGAGCTTAATGAGGTGGTGCTCCATCCTGCTGAAACCAGATAATTGTCCATTTACCTCCAATACCGGAACCACTTGTGCTTCTAACAGCTGTAAATACCTATCTCCGTTTAAAGTTTCTTGTACGAAGAAGAATCCCACGATTCTGTTGTTAAAAAAGCCGGTCCAAACGTACAATTTTTGGGTATATTGCCAATATCGTACCTTCGCAAAGTTTTCGTCACTACTTAACGGGATATTTGTGCATTAGGATGAACAATGTTTAAAAGGTCACAAACTTCTTGATGCGTCCTTTTCCTCTTCCCATACCCAATCAGCATTAATACAATTTATATTCTTTCACTGTCACTTACTTCGGCCATTTTACGATCAAATTAATACAATATAATCATTTCAGATCAAATTCAAGCACTATTAACTTATTTTGACAATTACTATCATTTCTACAATGAATTTCATGGACTACTAGATACCATCAACTTTCGTAAAATTTTTTGAAATGATATTCAAACGTTCATTCAATGAATTTCTGTTACTTCGTCCTAATATATTATCCTGTGCTTACCCTACGAAGACGATATTTCAGAATATCTTAGATATCAAAAACCTATATGCACAAATTTATGTTGATATTAAGTGTCTTATATTGAAGAGGACTAAATTGATATTCATGATTGAATCAAGATTTCCTCAAAACTCAAGCTTCATGATATTTTTCTAGCACACTTCATATGTCCATGGATGATACCAATAACACATAGAAAACTAATTTTAGGAAATAATACATCGTATTTGAGCGGAAAGTGGAAAGGTATGCGATCGTAAAAGTAAAAAGGAGTTCAATGTCATTTCCTGTTTATGTAATGAGCTAAAGGTTTGATGATTCACTCATTGAGTACTAACTGATACTCAAATTATAATGTCGTATGCTACTTCTGTTACTACAATGTCTTTGTTAAATAGGTGAGTCAATCAGATGAAATTACACTAGAAATGATACTATTTTAGCATGTGACTTGCGTTGCACAAAAAAATTTGAAACAATACGTTTTTTTCACTCTCCTCTTTTCAAGACTTAGCAAACATTATCCCAGTTTGTTATCACTTTGATAACCAACCAATAAATGTTAAGTGCATGGCAAGTAGTTGTTTGTTTGGCAACTTTTTCAACTGTTTTCTTATGATTAGCATGACCATGGTTTTAGTGCCTACAGAAAAAGGCACTTCGATGATGAAAATGTCTATATACTCATTTTTCAAATGAAAGAAAACTGATACTAAAATATAGATTTAAAAAGATAGTGTCATATTTCTAAAAAGTGCACATACAGGTATCCCGTAACTCAACGTCAAGCGGTTACTCCACGATATGCTATGATATACCAGTTCTAGCAAAAATAATAAAAAAATTCTATGTCACTTAGGTATATTTTTCCAATTTTGCAGTGATTTTTTTCTAAACGTAATCCTAAATAACCATGCTATTGATTACAGTCTCAAATCCATTGTTAGGTACAATTGTTTTATTTTTATTTTTTTATTCTTCTTTTTTTTTATTATTTCTTATTGTTTTTTATTTTTGCTAGAACCTAGCATATCGCCCAGTAACCTTTTGACGATGAATTACGGGATTTCCTGTATATTTATGCCTAAATTTTGTATTCACAGAAAATTTACCGGTAAAGTATTTTCCGGATGAAATCTGTAGTCAAATAATCCTTTTGGCTTTCAAAAAACTTAAATGTCTAAAGGAAAATAGAAAGAAAATGTCGTCGTAAGTGAAACAAAACAAATTCCAATCCGAGCATCAAGGTCAAATGAAAATTAGTGTTTCAACATATTTATCAAGCTATTTAGCACATTACATGGAGATACAAAAACAAGAATGTGAACATAATATGAGAATATTTCACGAATTTTTGTGAATCATTATGAGAAATAATTCCACTAATCATTCTGTACAAAAATAATGAACTTGGATTTTTGAAATTACTACTTTTGTTACATTAATTTTACAATTTCTTTGGTTCTCCCGAAGGTTAAATTATATGGGATTGCATCTTGTTGATGTTTTTGCTTTGTTAATAATATCCGATAACGAATTTTTTCGTATCCTGTTGTTTCACACTGCACAAACTCAAATTTAAAATTAACCATGAACTATACAGGTTTTCCTAAACTCAATGATAATCCTGTACTAGGCGAGAAATCAAGGCACATGGTGTATCATTCAAAATTACTAGATGGCAATCTCCGTTAATTTTGATCACCCTGTACGGTTCAAATAAGCAAAGTTGTAGGAATTTTGCTGAATTGTCAAAATCTAATGACATATGTCAATGGCTTGTCAGATTTTTAACATAGATCTTGCTGATTTTCAACGAGAAACCCAGTTTATTCTGCAGTAGGTATACGAAGTCTGTAAATTAAATAGTAAGACAGATTTTTTTAAAATTTTTAATACAATAATAATTACAATTCAATGTTGCCACCTTCAAAATAACTTCTTTTGAGGTCACACAGTGCTGAAGACGTTTCTTCCACTCCTTAAAGCAGTGCTGGAACGCCGATACTGAAATAACCTTCAGCTGGTCGGTTACATACGTTTGAAGTTTTTCGACTGTCCCAAAATGATTTCCCTTGAGGTAATTTTTCTACTTTGGGAAGGGAAAAGTCACAAGGACTCCAAGTCGGGTAAATAAGGAGGCTGGGGAACCGCAGCAATGATTTTACTGGCCAAGAACTCGTTTATTGAAATGGTTTTTTGAACCGCGCAGATTTTTCTCTTCCCTTATCATTCTGACTGTCAACAGACGATCTGAACGCACAAGATCTCGGATTCTCTATTTTATCAACAAATACAAAATTGCCTCTTCAAGATCACACTAATGATGAAAAATGTAAAAAAGCACTTACGTGAGTCCAGAAGCTTTTGCGCGTTTGTTCTAAAATGGATACTAAAACCACCGCCACAATGAATGTGTAAGAATCAACAAGCCTATATTTCACAATTTTTCAGACAGTGAAAGCATAGAAATACCAATCGATGACCACAATCTAGGGTGTCAATTACAACATGTTTTCACGTTCCGAGATCTTCAAATATATCATAGCTTCTTACGAGAAGATTGTACGATGCTTAAATTTGAAGACGTCCTGGATAACAATAACCTCTATGTACATTCCAAATTTTGTGAATATCTTATGATTATCCAATGATTTATCAAGAATTGAAAAAAGAGTTTTTGGTTCGGAATCCGAAAATTACAGACATTTTGGTAAAACGATAGCACGCAGTTCCACTGGGAATAAGCGCGCAAAAATATACTTAATTACTTGTGTTTCTCCCCAGGAAGTCAGTCTTCTGCCTATTCCTGGGAGGATCCCATTTTGTCTGGCGCCAGCGAACTTAAATCGGGGTCATCATTGATTCGATGCTCGATATTACATCATCGTACGAGGGCTGATCCCGTTGGTCCGCCCCTGACCCACTCACAACAAAAAAATTGCAAATATTTTACTTTTATTTTTCTACATAGTCTCCATTAAGGTTAACACATTTTTCCCATCGATGTTCTAACATTTCTAATGCTTCCCGAAAAAAGATTGTTCAACGTCTGCAAACCAGTTATTTACCGCACATATCACATCATTATTTGAAGAAAATCGTTTACCACGCAAGTGTTCTTTAAGTTTTGGGAACAGACGGTAATCGCTGGGGGCCAAATCTGGCGAATATGGTGGATGTTCAACTAATTCGAAACCTGCTTGAGCTATTGCAGCTCTTGCAATGGCGGACCTGTGACTGGGTGCATTATCCTGATGCAAGAGAACACCTTTGCGCAACGTTCCTCGACGTTTTTCTTTTATCGCGTCACGTAATTTAGGAATTAAGTTGGCATAATAAGCACCTGTAATTGTGGCTCCCTTCTGCAGAAAATCTACCAAAATTACGCCTTCAGCATCCCAAAATACGGTTAGCATGACCTTCCCTGCTGAAGGTTGCATCTTGAATTTTCTCGGCGGTGGTGAACCTCGGTGTGTCCACTCCTTACTCTGTATTTTGGTCTCTACATCATAATGGTAGATCCAGGACTCATCCATTGTCACCAATCTTGCAAGAAAATTTTCTTTGTCGTGTCTATACCGCGTTAAAAGACGACTGCAAATGTCTTTTCGAGTTTGCTTGTGTGCATCTGTTAACATTCGTGGTACCCATCTCGCCGACAATTTTTTCATGTTTAATTCGGCAGTAAGTATATTCTGTACCACATGATATGAGAGACCAGTATCTTCAACTAATTGTCTAATAGTCACACGTCGATCTTGCAACACGAGATCATGGACCTTTTTAACATTTTCGTGGGTAGTAACGGTTATGGGCGCTCCACCTGCATGTTCGTCTATACACGACTGTCTACCACATTTAAACTCACGACACCACCTTTTCACTATGTCATATGATACTGCAGATTCCCTAATGTATCCACCAAATCTTGATGAATTTGAGTTGGGGTCATCTCTTTTAAACGCAAGTATTTAATCACCGCTCGCTGCTCGACGCGATCCATTTTGATACTGATACGTGACTCTCTCGACCTCGGACGTTACAGTAGGCACGCGTTAACATGTTCAGACTTGTATGTTTGTAGCGTTAGTCTATACATACCAGGTTACAATACTATGTGAAAATAAATAATTATTTTGGTTTATAAATGGGCCAGGGGCGGACCAACAGGATCAGCCCTCGTGATATATCGCTCTATAGAAAAGAACGTTGAAAACATCTTGAAAGGTTCTTCGGCGTTGTAGAGCATCCTTTTCTCTGCTCAGGGGGTTAAATCGATTAAAGTTTTCAAGTTTAACATCCGGCGTATGTCATAAATAACTACATATAAGTACTACTGTTTAAGTAGAGCATTTGAATGCATGAATCTGGATATCTGTTAAAAACGTTCAAAATATCAGTGAAATATATATAGATTGTGACGAAACTTCCGATAACATTTTTCCATCAAAAAGAAAAAATTGCATTTTCACTTGTATTATTCAAACGACAATATATATTGAAATGATCTCTTGTAGAAGATTTTTGATAACAGCCATGCATATTTTGGCATCAATAGATTTATTCCATTTCTTGTGGATTTCTCGGTACTACTCTACAGATTGGTTAAATTGCATGAAAAACAAATATCACTTGAACTAAAGGTCCGTATCTTGTACTTCCTAGAATCATTAGTCTTTTTGGCAAATAAAATCATTCATCCACTTGTTCCTAAATTGCGCCATTTTTGAGATACTATATATTGAGATCAATATATTCACCAGAATATAAATGAGCCGATGGCTTTATGATGTCCGTTTCCGTAAGGGCAGTCTTGAAGTTTTTTTCAGCATATGTCCGTGCAGGAAATTGATGGCTCAATATCGAAATTTCAACATTTATGTTTGAGTATTCTATGACTCCTCACATTTCACATTTGATTCTATCCATTTCTGATTTCATTTGCCCCCCAGAAATGTATAACTCCGAATTGCTTTAAATCCAATTGATGCTTCTATTTTCAGCGGAAAAAGTATTCATTATATTCAGCCATTGGATCCCTTCCATTTTAAAAATAGTTGGTATGCCGGAGTTAGGTTCAATATCCCTTAGTTTTCTAAATCTAAATTGGTATTTCAGCACCTAGGAAGAAAAGTGAAAGCATTTTATCACACATATCTATCTCAACCCCACGTCGTCTCCACTTAAAGCTGATCGAGGAAAGCTTATTGTGACTCATCTTTTTATACGAAATCAGTGACTTATTTTTTTCAACTTATTAAATGAGCATTATGATACTAAGTAATCAAAATACTGAACAACTTTTGAGAAATAAGTATTCATCATAGATTAACTGAACGATGTTTGTTTTCTCTCTACCCAAGCTATCTATGGATGTGAGAAATGTCAAAATATTATCGCTGAAATACTAATTTGCTGACTCGCATGTTTTATCTCTGTGAAACGAGAGTAGCTATGGAAACTTCCTCAATAAAAATCGAATGAGTGAAATAGTACCTAAATCTGTAATTCTTTGACGTACTTCCTGTTACCTTCTATAAGAATTCGGAGTACTCTTCACATCCTGCTGCGATCAAATAAACGGAAGTAACCCATTTCATTTAATGCATCTTTGAAAGAATGCATAGCCGAATGTCATGTGAGACAACAGTCCATACAAGAGATATTTCCTTTTCACAAACAACTGTTATCAATCAAAATTATTATCTTGTGGGTAACACAGCGTCACTAAATATTCGACTCTATGGGATCATGCAATAATGGAAAAAAATGATTGATCATTGTAAATTTCCCAATAATGATATGAGGAATTGTCACGAAGATTCTAGACACGCAAGTGGCGAATGTGAAAATTTGTTGGGAAGTTGTTTTTCTTTTTTTCTTGAATTTGGTGTAATCTCATGAAGTGAACTTTATTCACGATATTTCATTGAAGCTTTTATTTAACTATAAATACAATTTTATTCTAGTTTAGATTGCGCAAGTAAGAAAAATTTCTCGATTCGAGAAGACTAACTGCATTTAAAATTCACTGGATATAATGAAAATATTATGAAGGTCCCATTTATTCTAGTAAAGATCTAGAAAATCAAGTAGATATCAAGAAAAAGCTATCATCATTCTGATTTTTTTTAATAATCAGTTTTGAGTTAAACGTAAGGAAGTTATAATAGTAGGACTAAATTTTGCATAAGCTATTAATTATTTTGGTAAGCGGTAAGTTATTTGTACAACCAGTTGTAGGAAATTGTGTTTCCCACAATATTTTTCTAATTTTTATGATATGATGATGTATGACGTGAATTCGGAGATATTTATTTTTGCGTTATGTTAATTCTAATCCAAATAAGAATCAACACAATTTGAACAATATTAGTGATAAAGACTAAAATAAAAAAAAAATATGTCAGAATGAACACAATTTGAACTATAACCGCTGAAGATTTTGACAGTATAAATAGCATCGAAATAGTTGAAAAATACCTTAATCTAAGGCCATTTAAGCATGACTTATTTTATGCCAAATATTTGAATGGGAGATGTGAAGTGCATCCTATAGGTATTTACAAATTTGGAAATTTGCCAGAAATTACCGCCCAGTTTCCAAATCCTTCTTCGTTTACTGGTCACTTTTCGGCGGTCATCGACTACTCTGCTTGCGGATTCTGGAGCTGATTTGCTGAAGATTACGTGAAGAATTCCATAAGTAATAAACAAAAATTGCGACAAACATTCTTGGAGAAAATTTCATGGATAATACCTAAATTAATGCTACACAAAAAAACTTGCTGTCCACTTGGGTCTGTATCATTAATTGTTCAAATTGTGTATTGAATATATTCAAATAATTTTCCGATTCACGTGTTCAAGTTACCTAAATAATAAATCTATTGATCTCTCTTAACTAGTTATGAAAAGAAAGATGTTTGAAAACGTCGATGAGATCTGAAAAGTGTCATTTTTTTGTCAAAATAAAAAAAATGTAGGTATTTGTATACAATGTGAAGATGATATTGCACTTCTGATCGCATAACTTCGATAAATGAAAAATATACGCATCATTATTTCAAATGTTTTCCTTACGATCAAATTCTGAAAGTCGACCTAAAAATTAGTTTCAAAATTTATTATGTTCTCGCTCACACTGGTCACGTATTTTCTATTTCCTTTCTTGCTTGGTCTACATCCTTTCTATTGGATATGTATCATTTCTGAATACAAACAACATCAGGAAGGTTGACGACCTCTTAAGTGGCAGCTTAGAACTTTGAAAGCTAACTCCTACTTCATAGCACAATATGTAGGTACTATCATTGTGTAGTGGAGACTTCCATGACAATAGAAAGATTCGCTCCAATTTTTATAACCGAATCGATTGAGACCATTTCGGCTGCATATTCGAAAATAACAGACATTTGTGCAGAACGATAGTACGCTATTTCAATGGAAACCAATGTGCAAAAATAAAATGAAAAATTTTTAGACATTTGATAATGATATTTCATGTTTCGGTAACGTCATCTGAGGAAAAAGTGGTTTATTTTCTCTTTTTTTTCAGATTTGGAAACCGAAGATCGTCTTGAATACCAATTCCTACCAAATCGCACAGGAATCACCCAGTTCAGAGTTAGAGCCTCAAATGATGCGCACATAGCTCTCAGCCCCAGCGCTGGTGAAACCACACCCATGTACGAAGTTTTCATCGGAGGATGGGCCAACAGCAAATCCGTTATTCGTAAAAATAGGTAAGTTTTTTTTAGTCCTCATAAACAGGAAGATGAAGAGCTTGATAATTCCAGTTGAGGTGCTAAACAGCATTTGTATTATGTTTTGGCGACGGTTTTCTTGGTGCACCCGTTCTTTATATTCAACAAGATTTGTCCAATTTATTTCCAGAATACACAATTACTAGTAATATTGGTATCGGCATAGAAATATGAGCTTTACATAGATTGTCTCTAAAATATAAAATCGCGACGCTGAAAGGAGACCATCAATGCAAATGAAATTAGTGACCCAGAGGTATTTCCTTGTGGTATTCCGTCGTTGCTGGCTTATTGTAACGACTAATATTCATTATTATTTATCGCCATTTCCACAATCTGGGATCTGATGATCGTCGAATAACTCTCGATGTGTCTTACTTTCTCATAATATATACAGGGAGAGTCTTTGACCACTCCATATTCAGCTGCGTTGAAAAGTTATAAGTATTTTAAGTTTTCACATTGGGCAATTACCCCTCTGTAGTCATGTTTAGTTTGAATGTAAATTACCTTCCACAGCATCCACTATTGAATCTGAATTGTTTAAAAACATTATTTTCCCCTCTAAGAAATGATTCACTTACCCATGTTTCATCAGATGATTATATCGATTTAATTCCTTTCAACTTCAAATATCTCAAAAATTGTGCAATTTGGGAAAAAAGATGAAGAATGATTTTATCTGCAAAAATGACTAATGATTTTAGGAAGTACAAGATACGGACCTTTAGTTCAAGTGAGAAACTTACAAGAAATGGAATAAATTTATTGATGCTAAAATATGCATGACTGTTATCAGAAACCTTCTACAAGAGATCATTTCAATTGATATCGTCGTTTGAATATTACAGGTGAAAATGCAATTTTTTATGGATTTTCAACACCCTATATCTTTAGAACGGGGCCAAATTTAGAAAAATTCTATAGGAAGAAAATGTTTCTCTTGACGTCAAGAATCTATGGTTAAAATTAACGCATAGGTCAAAGACTCACCCTGTACTCTCAGACAACAAATTATACGAAAATAAGACGCAAAAATATTAAACTTCTTCGATATTTATTGAATCTCCTTCAGAATATACTTCATTTGATACGATACACCTATACCAACCATTTTTCAATCATGGAAACTTTCTTTTTAGCGCTTTTAGGGACGGCCTTCAGCTCCTTCTGTCGGATTTTCTTTTATGGAGTCAAATCTGGTTCCCCGCAGCGGTAATTTCAGTCTGGAAGAAAGAAAAAAGTCACACGGTGCTAGTTCAGGCGAACGAGGTGGCTGGTCGATCGTATAAATCGAGTCTTTGATCTTAAAATCGTTAATAATCGTGTCTTGAATGAGATTGTGCGTTATCGTCATGCTAAATCCACAAATTGTTTTGCCACAAATTCAGCTGTTTACAGCGAATATTTTCACACATATTTCTCAAAGCAGTCCTTATTGACCGTTTGACCTTGCGGAACGAATTCATGATGAACTGCACCACGAACATGGAAGAAAACAATAAGCATCGTTTATTCATAACGGAGAATATAATTTGGATTAGTCTGTGCGCAGGAACCATTCCGATTCTCGCTTTCGAACCTTATACTTCCTCATGTGAACCTACATTGTCAGAAAACGTTTCGTATCATTAAAAAAAAAAGGTTTTCTCTGATTCAGTGTCGTAATGAGTTCATTACAGTACTAAAAACAGTGCTGTAATGAACTCATTACTGAATTGTTTTTAGTTATATTTTTCGTTTTGTGGTTGACAACACTGACATCATTTCTTTTCGAATGTCAACACGAGTCCTTTGTATGTCAATTTTCGTATCAGTCAGGCCAACTGCGAAAATAAAATACAAAAGGAGGTATAATCTGAATTTTTCATTGAATTCCAATGAATTTGTCAGAATTCTTTATTGAAATAGAGAAAATATCGTCTAATACTCGTTGCAGAAGGCAACTCATGCGTTCAAAAACTCGCTCCTTCGTTGCTCGTTTTCGAATTTCGCATTCGTGTTGAAATAGGTGCCCATTCTGCAACTTGTTTTAAAATATACTATTCCAGAGTCAGGACGATTAAAAATGCCAAAAAGTCATAACAGCTGTCATTTTCTTTACATTCATGTTATAATTTCACTACGGAGATCGAAAGTGGTGAAGAAGATTTCATCCGAAAGATATTTCAATCGGACACGTCCCTCAGAACTTCGTCCAATTTTTTTATTGTGGTTTTTATTTTCAGAACAAAACCAGATGTTGCAGAAGTACCAACACCAGGTATTCTGACTGATCAAGATTTCCGCGGCTTCTGGGTAAGATGGGAAAATGGAAATATATCCGTTGGTAACGAAGGAGAGTCAGCTCCATTCCTCAGCTACACAGACTATGAACAGGTCCCAATCGAGTATGTGGGATATTGCACTGGATGGGGTGCCCGTGGATCTTGGGTCATCGAACAAAGAGAAGGTGTGAAATATTATTATATCATGCCCAAACAATAATTCTATTATAATATCATATATGAACCTCGAATAGATAATAAAGAGATATGGAAGATGAAATAACGTCGTGTGCTATTAGCGTAATCCGCCATGGATTTTGAGGTAGTGATATGAAAGATACGGTTCTATATTATCGAGGACGTAACACTATTCATAGAGTCGTGGCAATCTCTACAACCATTGGAAAGAATTCATTAATAATAATAATAACAGCTAATTTATTTATGAATTTTTTGAAGGTAAACTATTTTTATTTTTATCATATAACATACAAACATTAAATGTTTGTATCATTAGTTTGTAGATCATTTGTGTTCCAAATAATATGATGACAATATTAAAATGCGCATGATTGGAAAACTACGGCAAAAACGTATAACGTGCTACGCTAGCCGTCTGTAAATTACGTGATGCGATAACGTTAATACCATGCGTTATCTCGAGTTGCAAAATACGCATGCGCTGTCCCGTGAAGAGCGTATAAGGTTAAAAGCGCATGAGGTTATTTAATCTTCCATATCTCTCTAATATAGGATATACTTTAACCAGTATAGATAGATTGGCTACTTAGATGAGTTATCTATCGAATACATGACAGTTATGACTACTAGTAATGGTGTCATTTTAGATAAACAAACTATCGAATAACACATGAGTGTTATAATCCAAAACTCACATTCATATTGGATGTATTATTATATCTATATATTACTGTTAGAAGCAGGATTCACATTTTTTTTAAATCGCTTCAGCCGCAGGGGTCATACATTTTAACATTATTAAAAACCTTTTTTTTATCAATTGTATACTGACTAGAAATTTCATAATATTTTCAATGTAATACTTATCCACAAAAATGTCTCGTGTTGTTCCTGTTATATTCTTTTTCGTGTTATTTTTTATATTGGACATTCACAAAAGATATGCTCAACTGATTGTTTAACGTTACATAATATATGTAACAGGAAGGATCTTGTGAGCAGGTAATGAGAGATTGATGTGTAACTCTACTTATTGTCACGTGCTGTTTTCTGGCTTTCGAGATGTTTTTGTGGCGTAATGTATTTTTTCACTTCTACTAATTTGGTGGTAGATGAGTTCAATCCTGCTTGTCACAGTTTCTTGTGTGTTTCCTTGATAAATGGTTTTAAATCAGTTTGTATACTTCATGGAAAAGGTTTAGTATCTTTGTTGGTAGTGACAGTCTTAGATCATTTGTTTCCTTTGATGGCTTTGATTTTCGTTGTGTTGTTACATGCTTTTTTCAGCTCTTGTTCAAAAAGGGCAAGCAAATGGATATTAAAAATGAAAAAAAAACGGTGACAGTTTATTAGAAATTGAAGTAATCGTAAAATTCATCGATTCATTGGAACCAGACGCTCCCATATCGGTGCTGATGGTCCAGATACATAAGAACCTTATAATTTTTCTGCAATTAGTATTTTGTTATGCATTGATTCTTTTTGGTTTGATTCTGTTACGGTTGATAATTCCATCTTCCTGACGCTTCAGTAGCCATGTTAGCTCATGCATAGACGAAAAGAGTAGCAGGCAGTGATCAGATTAGAGAGCTTGTCCCTCCAATTTCATAACCATTACAATTCTTGAAGATTAATCAATCGAGTGGTCCTCATAAATGAAAAGTTTTCAACATATCGGCCTCACGGAAGAAGCCAGAAAAGTAGAGCTAGTTGGGGAGAAAATTGGCTCTATACTATTGGAATATGCTTAAATGCGCCTTCATTAATGTCATTGTTTTGCAGTGTCAAAAACTCAATACTTAAAATGACATGATGTAATCAAGGAAATAGAAATTCATGAGAGTCGTGAAGTGTTATCATTATTACACTTTTTCGAATTGCAAGGTCTATTTTGCTGCATCTTGAATTTAATCCTTACCTACGCAGCCTGTTATATATTATAACGTGATCAAAGACATTTTGATATATAGCTTATAATTGGATATCTCATTCCAGGTGGCGCACCAATTACTGCAGCTTACACAAGAGCCCCACAGCATGCAGCTAATGTTTGCTGGGTAGCAAGTGGAAATGGACAAGTCCCACCAAGAGCATTTGCCGGCGGTGAAGATAATGGGGAGACCCAATTCGTTTGCAGATCGATGCTCAATGGAGCCCTCATACCTGGAAAATTAATACAAAGCCATGGAAATGGTTATGTGGCTTGGGGTGGCAAAGAAAACCCTGTTTATGAATACGAAGTATTGTGCGACTTTGCAGGTACCTGGATGGCAACTTCAGGGGGAAACATCCCAAATGGTAAGTATAAATGAATAAATAATATATGGTTTCTGTTGATTGTATCTCAGGTTCAATACTGTACGTTGAGTTGATGCTAATTGCTGGCTTATGTTGAAGACTCAATAAATCCTTCACTGGCGACAGCATCATTACATTCCGTTGAAGCTTCTGATTGCAGTATTGATTATTTATTTTTTAAAACTCTTCTTCGTTCATGGCAAATGCCGTTCTTAAATATGACGAGAATATAGAAACCTAAAATATGTCATAGATATATAAAAGATTACAACAAAAAAAGGAATAAAGAATAAATATATAAAGAAAAATCAATTTGTTCGAAGTTGAGGCAATAGTTTAAAGAAATTCGAATTGTTGCAAAAAAAGATACTCGTTTATTCCTTCAAAAGTTCTAATCCTAGTTCTTCATATTATGAATAAAGTAATGGTTCCTTCGTCTTTTACAGGAGCGTTGCCTGGAGGTCAAAGTGAGGATGGTGAACCACTTTACATTGGCAGGGTTGTGCATGACGGAGCATTGACAGTCGGTAAAGTCCAACCGAGCCATGGATGCCTCTACATACCATACGGCGGACAAGAATTGTCTTTCAAAGAATATGAAATCCTCGTACAGTAAAAATGTATATTTGGAGAATAATGAAAAAACATGCTTGTTTGAAGTTTTGCTGCATAGGATTCAGTCCAGAAAGATTAGCAAGCACATTACTGTATGTTATTCAGCTTTTAGGTGCCTTATGTTAAGTACCTAAATTATTTTTATATACTTGTACAACAAATGTGTATGTTGAGGGCCTATAAATCGTTCAGAGTTTTGTATTTATTTCATTTATCTAATTTAAAACCGTTACTGTTATAGTAATACATTTATGGCATCTCCATTAAATTTGTATCTGTCTAAAAGCTGTGTTTTGTTTCAACCTGTTAAAAATTTTACTTCGGTATATTAATAGCACGTTTTTGTTCCATATTATTTCATGAAAACCCTCGAAGTTTGAGTTGTTCAGGCAGAAACGATAATTACTATGATGATAAAAGCTCTAAGAATATACAGGGTGAGTCTTTGACCACTGCGTTAATTTCAATCATAGGTTCTTGCGATCAAAAGAAACAGCTTTTTCAAATTGAGCAAATACCTTCCACAGCATCCATAATTCAATCTGAATTGTTTGCAAACATTGAAATGATTCACTCATTCATGTTTCACCAGGTGAGGTCCTTATTTAGGGGCAGATGCAAAATACTAATTTTTTTCTATCAAAAAATTCAACCCAATAAATGTTAATTTTTGATGTTTTATTATAATTTATTTCTACTACAAGATTATAAGCCATCCCTTTAAAGTAAGATATTTTAAAAAAACTCAGAATTAATGGATATTTCCCTCAAACATTAGTAATTTTTCCCTAAGATTTTCAAATCGTGAAAGTCATCCCATCTATGAATACTTCCAAAGCGTAAGGTTGTCAAATTGCTTTTTTTTTGACTCATACTCAGAAAAAAATTACTATGCTTTCCCGAACATTAATATTTCTAGAGTTGGAAAATGATCGCACGTGAAAGTTGAAATGGAGTACCTCTTGTCTCTGTTTGGTAGTTTGGACTGGGAAGTGAGATCTCTTGATCATCACATGTTCTAGAAGCATCACGTAGCCAGGGGAAATATGTGAGAGTCAGTATTATATTTTTCATTAGTTTTCACCTTTCATTGCACTAAAACTGGTTACATAGGTAAGTATATTGTTAGAATTTGAATATCATGTTATTTATGTGATGTTACCACATAGGGATGCTCACCAAATAGACCCGATTTTTATTCCTGTTCTACTTATAATGAATGCTGTATCTATGTAAAAGCTACAAGGGACGTTGCTGAACTTCCATTAAGCCGAACCAATATTAGAATACTGAGGTACGGCTAAGGGAAACATATTAATGCTGAGCTTAACCTGCGACTTTTAGTATAGTAACCGATATATTACGGATAAAATCAACCATGCGGCGGTCTTAATTATGTCCACAATACGAGCATGACTCGGAAAGTTTAGGATCTACCTGACATACGACAGGTAACAGTTTCAAAACCCGGCGGCGACTCCCTTTCTCAAATATCGAAATGACTACATCCCCAAAGTCTGTGGTGTGACACATACACTAAGCCACACTGATGTGTGCAGTGCGTGTACCAAGGGCGAAAACGTATACTTCTTGAATTTATCTACTAATACGATGAAAACTGTTTCCAAATTTATAATTCCTCTCATTATATAAATAGAAATGGAAAACGTTGAAAGCATCGTCTGGCCGGGATATTGATGTTCTGCGCATCAACAAAATTTTGGCCCATTTGCACCAATCTCACTTGAGTGTCTCTTTAAATGGACCCTCAACTTAAATTGCGTTGCACCAACTGTTAGAGGCACTTACATGTCTAAAGCGGACCTTAAATTCAAGCGCACATGTATGACCAACTTAACTATTTAAGGGCGGGATTCTAAGAGTACGTACAAGATGCACGCTATTTTTCTGAGTCAGACAGTCAGCGACGATTCAGTCAGAGTCGGCGAGCTTAACTTCCCATGTTGGTAAATGTAAGCGGTCATGGTGCACCTGCGCGCCGACTTTCTGAGTGAGTCAATTAATATGTAAATTAATAAATATAATTCGAGACTCCTTTGTCAGCACGTGTAAGTCAGGTCCGTTCGACTTATTACACTATTCATTCTTGAAACTCTTTAGCTCATTCATTAGAGAGTTATCTTGGCCTATAACATGGAAATACCGCAATCGTCAATGCCAACATATAAATTAATATTTTAATAGTATCCATGTTCACTGTAATAGTCATACTCATTGAATAAATCAATAAAATTGCTCATAATTTTTTTCCATATGGGTCCCAACTTAGCGTCGATGAACACGCGCCATATTGAAATATTTTATTTGTTTCACTCTACTCCCTGTAATCGCTCTATTTTCTATTCATATTTTTATATAAATGGACCCCAACTGTAGTGATGCGAAGAGGAAATGATTTCTACAGTTTATGATCGAACTTTGCTTTTCAACTTTTTTATTACATTAGAAATTTGGGCATCGTAAAATAAAAATAATACGGAATTTTGGATTCTGTACCTTCGACCCTGTTCACAACTACGCCCATGTGTAGGGGATTTTTCACAACTTAATTGTCGATTCTTGAAATTATACAGATTAACGTTTAATACTATATATCAATCAGCAAATACTGATTAATGTCATTTCTTAATACTAGATTAAAATTCAGTTTCAATAATAAGAAGGAGTCAAAGAAAAATTTCGTTTTGTTCTATGGCAGAGTTTATACATGTTCAATTTTCTATGGTTGCTCTGTCATTTTCAAAGTAGATTAATGGCTGTCTTTTCGTTTCTGTTGTGGTGTCTGTGAGGAAAATGGCTCCAACGTAAGTTAATTTCGTTTTCATCTCTTGATGTTTTAGCCATCATTCTTATTATAGTACAAATTAAAACGATTGACCCACATAACTAACTATTCTTATTCATAACTTTCCTGCTGTGAAGTTACAACACCATTCATTTGTTCATATAGGTTATGTTTGTTAATATTTATATTTGAAAACCACTTCTGCATTGTAATTTTTATAATATTTTGTTTTAGGGTGGAGCAAAAAATCAAAACAAGGAAGGGACTTCCAGTTGTCCCACAGTCCGTCTTGAGGCATCGCAAGCGACGTGATTTGCAAAGAGCTAAACAAATTCAGACTTCCATCAAAAGGAAGGCATTACAGTTTAAGAAACGTAAGGATATTTTTAAAAGAGCTGAAGAGTATGTCAAGGAATACAGACTAAAAGAGAGAGATGAAGTTCGTCTCATTAGACAAGCAAAAACTCGTGGAAATTACTATGTTCCCGGTGAAGCAAAGCTTGCCTTCGTAATTCGGATAAGAGGGTATGTTTCAAATTTATTTTAATATTAAGTGGACTATTTCATGACAATTGGTGGTAATCAAAGCCTCTTGTTTTCCGTCATGTCCTAAAACATAACTGATCTGAGTCAAAATCTCTTATATTCTGAGATTTAAACCATTTTGGATCTAACATATTTTCATCTGTTGATATCAATTAATCATGTGATTAAATAAATTTTGTCTCTTCTAGTATCAACAAAGTAGCCCCTAAGGTTCGTAAAGTGTTGCAGCTTTTCCGCTTGACTCAAATCAACAATGGTGTGTTTGTCAAATTGAATAAGGCCACAATCAACATGTTGAGGATATGTGAACCCTATATCACATGGGGTTATCCTAACCTTAAATCAGTTCGTGAACTTATTTATAAGCGTGGTTTTGCTAAAATTAGTGGACAGAGAATACCTATTACCAGTAACGAAATTATTGAACAAAGACTCAGCCAATCTAACATCATTTGTGTTGAAGATTTAATCCATGAAATATTCACTGTTAGTGATAAATTTAAGTTTGCTACAAACTTCTTATGGCCATTTAAGGTGAGTTGAACTGTATGTTTTTGATTATGTATGTAGATTGTTGAATAGTTAACTAATAGAAAATATATTTGTTTCCAATAAATTAATATTTATATTCAAATCATTGAGAACAATGCTTTTCAATGTACATCTAGAGTTGAGCTTTGTATTCTACATTTTTTTTTTAAAGGATTCTTACAGTCAGAAGAATAAGTTTTTTCAGTGACAATTCCACGAATTTTTTTATAAGAATGTTTAATATTTAAATATTGATATTCTGAATAGGAATCGCAGTAAAAAGCCATTGGAGGCTGCTCTTTAGATACAAAGTAATTCTATGATAGGAGCGTATCTACTTTTTATTTTTGACGAGATCTCATAACTAGTGAAGTCCAAATCAATATTTTGCCATATATGAACAGTAAGTTGTAAATTTTTCAACGATTCTTGATGTTCAGTTAAGGATATCAGTCAGTATGAGAGCATGATCAAAGAATAGAATCTCGTATGTTGTTATCACATGGCATCTTCAATGTTGATAGAAATTTGGTTGAATTCATAGACCAACATACAACAGTTTCTAAGATCGGATCAGTGCTTTTCTTGACTTTTTAAAATTTCAATATTTTTTTTTTAATCTTTCAGACCCGAGTTTCGATAAATGGCTTTGTTCAAATGTATTGAAGTTTGATATAGTAGTCAAAGACTCCAATCGCTATAACAAATCAGGATTTTTGTTGCCAACTAGATGACACTATACCAAATCTTCTTTCAAAGCCTGTTAATAATTTTATAACATCCATAAGTTAATGATCAAATTCTGTGTAGAAATAACTTCCCTATTTTAGAATGGGTTCATTTTAGTTATCTTATAAATTTAACATGTTTATTGTTAATGTAATATTAGTCGAAAACACTGAAGTCCGAAACTTATGATTCATATGAGGAATATGATCTGTCAACTTTCATAAGTGATGCCAACCTTCCAGATGCAACACAAATATCACTAGAATATGTAATCGAATTCTTCATTAAATTTCAAGTTTTCCATGAAAATTTTTTGAAATAGAGAAACTCGTTGCAGACTCTGGTGTTTTAATTTTGCATTCGTGTTGTAAGAGTTGCCTCTTCCATAACTTTTTTCAAAATATATTATTATTCTGTCATTGTAGTTCATTCAATTTATTCTTATTACTCTGTCAAACTGAAAAAACCAGGACGATCTACTTATTTACTTTTCAGTGGTTTTTAAGTTGAACATAACCTGGTAAATTGAATGCATGGATATCCTTCCCATTTTTTACTTGATAATAGTGTGGATATGGAAAGCCATGCAACAGAATTTTATTTTATTTATATTTCAATTTGTATTTATTCAGTATTTCTTCATTAATTATTTATTTAATCTGAATTCCCACTTTTTATTTATTTCAGTTGAACAACCCTACTGGAGGATGGCGTAAGAAGTCTAACCATTATGTAGAAGGTGGTGACTTTGGTAATAGGGAAGATAAGATCAATGAATTATTGAGACGAATGGTGTAAAAATGTATAGTAAAAAAAATAATGGAATTAAGTTTTTGTAATACTTTGAACTCATCTGTATCCTTCCTTTTGTAATATAAATAATGAATATAGGAATATTATAATAAAATGTGAATAAAAGTGTTGATTGAATAATATGTATTATTAGTTTATATATAGTGACTTGTTTTCATAAGATATCAAGTGTTTTATTCTTCTCTAGTCAAGAAAGGCGTTTTTTAAATGCTAAGGCTGATACCACTGACGTAGCGAGACATAATTTTTGCGACGTTGCCGGCATGGTCCCATGTGATGAGGCCATAGAATATAGAAGGTTCTTAATTCTGAGCATGAGGCTCACAATTATCGGCTAATCAGGGGTGGGAACTCGCCTACTACAAAGCTGGTCAGACGAGCATCTGTTGTCATCTTAGAAGCTCGGATCGGTAAATTAGTACTTCTCAGTAGTGATCGGTAAAAACGGATTTTATCAGACCTCACTCTTGGTGGACTTTATGAAGAGTAAGAAACTATTTTATGATGAGCATGAACTGGTTGACTGAAATGGTTTATTCATTTTCAACTTATTCAATTTAATTTAAATGGTTTATTCTTACTGTGTTCCCAATTGCTACAGTGATAGTAATGCCAAAAAGGTATGTGTTGCATTCATATAAGTAGTAGTTTTGGATTAACTTATAACTCACTAAAAATGTACTGTGAATTAATATTTTCTGTAGCAATTTCATATTCCTGTAGTAATTTCTGATTAGTAAAAATTTGGGACAGTTTCTAACACTGTTTTCTTTCTAGGTTTTTCATTACACAAGTTGAGGGTGTTAGAAATGTTTGGTTGGAAAGAATCAGAAATCCATGTTTTCATTCATCCAAAAGTGTTATTTGCATAAAGCATTTTCATATGGATTGTATAGACCCTCATGGAAAGCTGAAAAGATTTGCTCTACCAACACTTAATTTGCCAAATAATTCATTCTACTCCCTATGATTATCATTTTTGTAATTTCAATAATCTTTCAGATTATGTAAGCATATTTTGTCTACCCTCCAGAACTCCTGAAGAAACTTTGAGGCAACAAGGTATTTATATATAAGTGAACTGCTCATGGTCATTGATTATAGTTTTGGGTATTCCACTTATAGTAGGTTTCATAAAAATCGTCTATCAGAGATTCCTAGAATACTTCAACGGATATGTGAGATTTACCGTTGAAACGCCAAATTCAAGGAATTTCAGTTAATAAGTTTATTGATTTTGCCATGATATTATTTCTGTACTTTTATGACAGAACTATTTATAAAATTTTATCGGGAAAAAAAACAATAAGATCTTATGATCCAATAATGAAGATGGCATCCGAAAAAGTATCTAAAAGAAAATAGACTTTTAGAAATTGTTTCTGTCATAAAAGTATAAATCTAATGCATTTCATGCTTAAATTGTATCTGTCACTAATATTCTAATTTATTCTTTCAATGTATTTTCATAACTTGATGAGTAATTGTTGCATAATTATTCTTGGTTCGTTTATTCTTTCCCTCGATATTGAAATTTTTGTAAATTGATAATTTACTGCATTATATATATATTTCTAAAGTTTCTTTTTTGTTTATTTCCTTTCATCCTCTAAAGATTAGTATGTTCTTTGATTTGAAAGGCAGATATATTTGAAATGACCATAATTCTTTTAATCTGCTGAAAATTGTCACAATTTTCTGATCAAATGATATTTTTTTATTGAAATTGTGACAATATACAGCAGATTAAAATAATTATGGTCATTTCAAATGTATTTGTTTTCATTTCCAATAAAAATATGGGATTCAACCTGCGCTTGCGTGGAATCCTATGATAACTCTTATAAAATGCACTAGAGGGCGCCACGAGACGGAACGTTGTGCGAATGGAATCTGTAATCAACTCTAAGATGACGAAAGATGGCGCTGTAAGTTGAGCTCTAAGCCGGGACCAATATTCATGCCAGAGTTGCCTATCTATAGGTAGTCTATGCGGCTAATAACACGACATTCCCGAAGAACTATTAGTGCAAGCCTCCCGCCAATATTTTCAAACTGAATGTAAACTTGTCACAATCAGAGTTAGGGCATATGAATTGTCGCAGAATGATACAATCATAATATGTTAAAAAGACTGGATAATTATTAATAACATTCAGGCATTCAGAAAAAAAAAGACATGAGCATTATATTTGCATCTTCAACGGCATAAAAATACTAACAAAGTGGACAACTCAATATACATAAAAAACTGAAAATAGTTAACTTTATTATACCGCCCCTCGTCTCTTGCACAGAATAGACTATGGTTTTGGTTTATCATTAACAGTTACCAGTTTGGTCACAGAACTGGGACGCATAGAGTATACCACAGTTCTTGGTTTGTTGGGTGAAGGCATGTAGTAGAGAGGGGAAGAATTGCTTCCCTCAACAAAAATCATACTTACTATTATTATAAATTCGAATGTAAGTTTGCTACGCTTTCATGTAGAAACTACTTAACCGATCATCATGCAACTTTGTAAATATACTCTTGAAGGTACTAAAAGTAACATAGGATACTTTTGATTAAAAAAAATTTTTATATGAAAGATGAAAATTGTCAAAAAAGCGGCAAATTTAGCTACTTCAACGGCATCTAGCATTACAGTAATTAAGTTTCAATTCTGAATACTGTATTACCGACGGTGACGACAATCCATATCTAATTCATACTTATAGTTAATGGCTCCACTGCGGGCGAAGCCGCGGGTAAAAAGCTACTATTTAAATAAAATTTTGTAAAGAATCTCAAGGGGGTTAAGAAAAAGATGTTACACTAAAATGTAAAACAACACATCGAAAAGACTTGGATATTTTTCTGGATTAGGAAATCTGTGTCGTTTACAGCTTCTATCCTCACCATTTGGAACTTACTTTTTAAAGTAGTGATTTTTTTTTATTTAATCATACATAACTATGTATTGGTAAATGATTGTGAAAATAAAATAAATTATTGTCAAAATAAAATAAACTAGGCACTTGTCACTTTCCTAACCTTAGGAATTGAATTGCGAATAACGTCTCGTAATGACGACAATGGCGTGGCAAGGAACGTAAACAAACCGAGATGCTAGCGCCCCATGCTGCTATTCAAGCAGTTAAAATCGGCTCAATTCCTGGAAATATTCAGTGAGAAAGTTTTCCATATATAGGTTGGCTATGCTGCGAGATAACCACGATTGACGTAGGATATCCCAATAAAAAAAGACCCCAGGACAATCCCCATGTGCAATTGTGGACCGGTTTCGAGATGACTACCTTCATCAACTCAGTGTGGCATTGAGATCCTGACGGAGGCTGCCAGTCTTAACAAAGAGTGTGAGGAATCTTCCAGACATGTCTAGAAAATCGCCATCTGCAGCTTGAAGACTAAACCAGCCCTGCTTTCTCTGTAAATTCATACGACAACACGTGACTCCCAAATTTAATGCTACCAGTTGTCATCGAACGTGTAAACATCCACCGGCGAGTTGTAGTCTTCAAGGTGTAGATGGAGCTTTTCTTGACATGTCTGGAAGGTTCCTCAGGTTCTTTGTTTAGACTGGCCGCCTCCTTCCGGATATCAGTGTAACACTGTACTGATGAGAGGCAGTCACCTCGATACCTGTCCACAGTTGTACTTGAGGTCTTGATTCTCTGGGAGATCCTGCTTCAATCGTGGTTAATTCGCACCATCTGGAGCGATGGTTCTTCGGGATTGTCTTTCCTTTTTATTAGCTTACTTACTTTTAAACAATACCCCGTATTACTGTGACGCTAGTTTAGTTTTTGTGGCAGTTTGAAATGTGTGCTGCAATAGAAAATCCCGCCAAATGTGAGGTGCGTGCTGTTATAAGGTTTTTTACAGCCAAAGGATACTCTGCAGCAGCTATTCATCGTGAGCTTTGTGCCGTGTACGGACCAAAATTTATGAGTGAAGGAGTTGTCCGTGAATGGGTACGTTTATTTAAAAGTGGACGAGAAAACGTTCATGATGAAGAGAGGAGTGGTAGACCATCATTGGTGACTGACGAACTCGTTCAGACAGTTGATGCAAAAGTTCGTGAAAATCGAAGAAATGGCTCGGGTCCCAGCGGTTTGATGAAGACGAAGAGCTCAAAGATGCGGTCACAGGCTGGCTCAAGGCACAAGCGGGTGATTTTTATGCAGAGGGAATTTCAAAGCTTGTGAAGAGATACGATAAGTGCCTCAATCGTAATGGAGATGTAGTTGTAAGATGTATATATTAAAATATTTTTACTTAACTTGGTGTATTTTTTTCAATTAACCGGAGGTTTGTTTCTGAACGGCCCTCGTACATCAAAATATTGTCAGCTTTGACAGTATTATATTGCTACCATTCATTTTATATTGTATTGATATGAATTGTTTTATTACGATAATACATTTTTTCAATCTCTATTCCTGTATTTGATCTGTAAGATGAGATGATTCGCCGCTGCGGCTCATTTGTCCCGTACACGACAAAGAAATTTAAAAGCGGCTCATTTTTATAAAATGTACAACCTCAATTCGAATGCCCCCACTGCGCCATGATGCGATGAGGGCCAATAGGTGATCGAGAAGATCGTATAAATGAAATTGAAAGAGGGAGTGGGGTTGAAGATCAACAGAGGTAAATGAGGAAATGTATTAAAGCGTTTCAACTCTGTCGATGTTACCCTGCTTTTGTATCAACTTTCTTGAAGTGTGACGAGTCATCGAGACCTCACTTACCCATAGTCTGTATCTGTAGTAGTACATATTTTGTCCGACTCCCTATCGCGTCATGAACGGCCAGAACACCTTGCCTCATTCGAAGAGGTATACTGTACCGCTCAATACAAAAATGATGTCAATTTTAAGACATGTACTACCCAACATTAATAGGAATGTTGCCAAACGAATTATAGAAGAAAGGTTGGTATTTTTGGGCAGGCTGCATCACCAATTCCTCCTTGGCTGCACAGTTCTCTACAGAATTTTCGTTTATTGTTAATGCTAAGCATGTCTAAATTGTTACGGTCGTTTCATTTCCTTTTATATTCAGTAGGAAGTGTTTTCCAAGTCGCCTCCTGACTTCGTATAGATTCTCTCGGAGCCAAGGCAGGCGAGAAGTTCTTTTGCAAAGTCTTCGAAAGTAAATCATCTTAGATCTTCGTGGTGACTTCATTCAGAATTTGTATCATTTTCATAGTGTTGAAGCGTTTAGAAATTCATTTCATTAAACTTTACATTTTCAATAGGAAAACAAAAGAATTAAGTGGAAATTAAAATATTCGTATTTTTATTTCATTAAAAAAATTATTTTGGTACATTTATGCTGGTAATCCGGCGACAATACCTGCTTCGATTCCACATTCGTCAGTACCACGAAGTATTTTGAAGTATCCTTTATTACCCCAATCTTCATTCCATGAGTTAGCTACCAGCCAGTATTTGTTACCATTTTCAACACCCCATCCAAGGATTTTCACGGCATGTCCTCCCAAGTAACTTCCAGATGTTTTCTTATATACTCCTGTTGGAAAAATAATTTCATAGTTTAGAAATTGGTACAGCGACGCACCTAACAAACCAATCAAAAGTGATTTCAGTTGATATTTTTCATAATAAGTGTTGAATCATTGTCAAAACTATTTTCAATATCTCTTCTTGATGTTTAGGTAGTTAAACCATTTTCAAAGTAAAACTGTTTTGAAAACGCAGAGAATATCTTTTCAAAAAATTTTTATTTTATTAATTCTTTTTCAGAAGGAAAGTGACAGTATCTAATGAAAATCTGACTTATAATCAAAGTAGGAATGTAAAACATCGAATACCGACAAGGCAATCTCAAAATTGAGTAAGACCTTAGACTATATAACATAAGATTCCATTTACTCGGGTCACAATATCTTCAGGGTCAAAATGATCTGAACAAATGAAAATTGCTTTCTTTGGGCAAATACTTAACCCTCCCAACAGCGAAGCCCAAATTCTTCTTTTTTCATCGTCATCTGGGAACCTTAATTCTAGAAAACCTCATTTTATCTTATAATAATCTCATTGAAACTTCCCTATTAAAACTTTCTACGCTACTGAACCTGTAAATAACTGAATACTTCGGTTCTAACAATACACTCATCTATGGAACGATGAATTCGGATTAAAATTCCTGTCTTTACTACAACTTTCACACTTACGAACCATTTTTAGTGCGATGAACAGTTATAAACAATAAAAAATATGAAAAACCTAATACTGACTCTCACAAATTTGCTTAAATTTGCGTATTTATTTTCGATACAGAGGTGGTAACGTGTGTCTTTTAGAATATGAGACCTTCAAATTGTCAAGCAGAGAAATGAGCAGCGTTGTCTTGACTTTTACCTGAATTTCTTTCCATCTGTGGTCTTTGATATAAAATAACAAAATCAACTAAAGTTTTCTTTTACTTCTTGCTAATATATCCGATAAGACACTTTCAATTCAAAATATAAAATTTTATACAATGTTTTGAATGCAAATTGGAGAAGAAGTTTTTATTCACAATTATAGGGGAATAGAGAACCTACTATTTGCTCAGTTTGGCAACATGAAAATTTTTTATGACCTGAGTGGACCAGCTCAATACGTTACAATCGACCAGCTCTAAGTTTCAAATGCGACACTTTTCAATGTGAATAAAGGGGCCTATTCTTATATAGTCTAAGAGTAAGACTATAATCTATAACTTACCTCTTTTGTAACTCAAAAAGTCCGAATAAACACTGAAAGATGCTTCAACTGGCCCATTCTTGTAGATTTCTGACCTGATTGAGCTCTCATCGGTGGCTATTCCGTACGAAGTTTTTCCGAAACGGCGATCGCTTAAGTAGTTCAATTTAGAAGTTCCATCACACTCATATTTACAATCAGGGGTTGGTTTGGAACTACCGCATTGAGGTTTAGGTCCTGATACATGGTGTTCGCATGATGGGAAGGGGTATGCCTGGCAACCCTGTAAAAAATCGTGGAATTTTCAATGTGAATAGGCAATTATGAGGGTTTTCAATATCAGAAAAAAATGTTTTCCTGTTCAAATAGTAATTAGCAGACTCAAGATCAAAGAAAAAAAAGGTTTAATGAAATTTAATTCTACTCACACTTGTAGATCCATAACCAGCTCCTGAAACAATACCATGAGAAACCCAGTAGTCCCAAGCTGCATCAGGATATCCTCCATCACATCCCAATCCGCAGGTGTTGCAACAACTCAACAAATCTCTGGCTGACAACAAAACCTGTTTCGTACCGTTGGAATGGATGCAGATTCTGTCGCTCATAGCTTCTACAGCCCCGAAGGCCTGTAAATACGAAGTTACTATCAGAAGAGAATAATTTGCTTATGATGAACTGGATGACAAGAGAATGTAGTGTTATCAGTGAATTTCGGTCAGATTTTTATGAAAGATAAATATAATTCAATGCAGCTCATTATCGAAGGCCAAATAGATGGAAAATGTGCAGTTGGACGAAGGAGACTCTCATGAACACGGAATCTAAGGCAATGATTTGGCATTCAAGAGGTAGCTACATCAATAAGACGAGCACAGAATTCAAAGAAATATTCCATGATGGTCACCAACCTTCTGTAAGGAGACGACACCTCAAGAAGAAGAATGTTATCAGATAAATGTGTCGAAAGTTAATCAACTTCAAGCTGTTCTAAGGCCCAATCAGCAATCAAATGACGCTTATGGCCAAGTGCACTCATCCCAAACAATTTTCCCATTGCAATGGATCGGGAAATATTGCATGTTGGAGTATCAAATGTGTTTAAATTGAGTGGCAACTTAAGCGCAGAATTTGCAGTACGACTGCTATCTAGAAGAGTTGCCGTAGTCGCATCAAAGAATGCATCACGCACTGGCGCCATCTACTTAAAATATTGGATTGTAGTACATGCTATGTATCAGAGATGACGCTGTATGTGAAAAAATTTTCCCGCTTTTCTGTTGAATATTTCTGAATTTTCTTTGCTATAAACCTCACGGAGCCTAAGACCTTTACAACGATTGCAAAACCGTGACGTTATAGCGTCAGGAAGGAAAACCCCCTTATTTTTATAATAATAATAATACATTTATTGATCCTCTCAGACACATTAATGTGTATAGGACAAGTCAAATATACATACATTTAATTCTTACTAACAAGTTGTGGGCACTCCTTAACAAAATTCGTTTACAGAATAATAACAATTGTGTAATAATATGAGTTTGATATTTTTCTTAAATGTAAAGATGTTGAGACATTTCAGAAATTTTGGAAGGCAGTTATCCATTTTTATACACTGGTACATTGGAGATTTTTCAAATTTATGAGTTCTGTGTTTGGGTACAAGTAAAGTATCTTGATTTCTAGTTCCATATTCATGGTTATTTGACAAACTGGTCCATTTCTCTTCATTTTCTTAAGCATACAATAAACACCTAAATATGTATATACATGGCAGTGATAGCAGATTATTCGCAATAAAAGTTGGTTTACAAAATGTGCGAGAGCTTAGGTTGAAAATACGTCGAATTATCCGCTTTTGAGCAACGAAAGTTCTGTCAGTACAATTACCCCATAGTGAGATGTTATAGGAAAGTATACTGTACACAATGCTATAATAAACCTGAACCAAAGAACCAAGCGGTAGCATATCCCTCATTCTACTGATGGCAAAAAAAGAGCTATAAAGTTTCTTGCAAAGCATATCAATATGTGTGGACCAGCTTAGGTTCCTATCCATATGACACCCAAGAATTTAGCACTCAAAGACGATGTTATTATAAGGTCTGAGTGATTCACCTTCAAAGAATCAACAGGATCATTTCTTAAACTAAAATAAATGCAAACCGTTTTATTCACATTTATTTACTATGTTTGTCCGACACCAAACAACAAACTGGCTTGTAATTGCATCGCACGCGCGGTGAAGATATCGATATATATAGTAGATATCGAGTAGAGAAGTTGCTTTGAAGGACTTTTATGTAAACCATAAATTTCATTAAGTGCTCTAACGTTTGGCGAATACGGCGAGAGTCTCTCCATGATAGTTTGTGAATGCTTACTGCACAGAAATTTCATGTATTGCACCTTCTATCAGATCACAGTTATCACTATAGAAAATTCTACCGCTCTGAAAAAACACCCAATATGTATCATCTGAATTGTGAATGAATACTAAAATATGTAGATCCCATTTTTGTATCATCATCAGCATAAAGTTATGTTTTGTGGAAAAAATTAAATAACTGAACAACTCAATAGAGAAAAATTGAAACAATTCCTCAAATGAAAGTTTCAGAAAAATCTGAATCAAATTATATATTTTGATTGTTGTACCTTGAAAGATAAAATACACCGAAAACACGAGGATTCAGTGCTAAAAGAAGGGAATTTGCAAGATAAAAACGCTGACCACTTAGAAACCTGATCCTCTTTTGTCACCATTGTCTTGTTGGTACCGATACGTACGTCTTCTGTGACTCATCATGTCAATGGGGAAAATTGGAACTCAAGCCCCGCCCATCTGCCATCTTATTGCTCAATTCGAATCAATTTATGAGATTTCAATGAAAAACAACAATATCTGAATATGATCGATAATTTATTGTGATATTATTGCCGCTATGTACCTCACTTTCATTACTTCAAGAATGCTGATTCCTATGTCCAAATTGCCCAAACAAATAATCCGAAGCTTCAAAATGATAAATTCGGTATTAAATCAAAGAAAATGACCAATCAAAAACGAGAACGTAAGTTACATATACAATGACTCAAACAAGTCAATGATGGCAATTGGAGGAAGGACGGTCTTAGATATATTAGATAGAATTTCTGGAGTCAGAGTTGGTAATATCTTCAAATAAGAAAAACTCCTTTATCTTTTCACGATTAAATACTACTATAAAAAAGCCTAAAAGCTATAGAAGGGGATGGTTATTATTCCTTCCAAGCACTCTATGGTACGAGCGCCATTGAAAAGATTTTCCCCAAAACGTAACAAATAGTTTCAATCATTATGGGATAAGAAATATACAGTTTAGATGATCTGAGATGGAACACCGTTCATAATCGGAAGTGCTCTGGACTGAAGAATATTTCAACTCAGTGTGTCGACACTGTCCAACAAGCTCGTTATACTATTTTTCGGATTTCGAATTCTCTATCAACTTTCTATAGTCATTCGATCAATATAGGTACACCCTGTTTCTCAAGTTTTTTTGCACAATATCGAAGAGCAGGATGAGCTTACCCAGCAGGAACCACAAGTAGATTGATCCTGTATGATGTTCAAGGATTTACATTGAGGCCACTGAGTTCGGGAGTCGAAATTCGTTGGTAAACTTTCCAGTGGAGCTTCCAACTTCTTGGGCAACCAGCTTTTGTAACCGGGGCGGACCCCGAGAAGGCTCTTGATTTGCGACATTGGCGTGTTCTCGTCGAAGTTCCTTCCTGCGGTCCAGGTGTTTTGGGCATTATTTATTCTGTTGATGAATGCATCGGACAGGGGGTGTTCCTCCACTGCTGCGAAGGAAACCACCGCCAGAGTCAAAAGAACGAATACGGAAGACTGCATACTGAAAAAAAAATTTCTCACAATTTATTAATTATAATAGATCGATCCACTCTCATATTGGGTCTATGAATGAAGACAGGTCCTTTGTTTGAGTGCCTGAAGATGACCTGATTTAGGTCGAAACATGTTGCAACATTTATGAATATCAAATTGGAGCAGACACAAAAGCGTATTTCCTCTTTAAAGATTAATTAATTAATTACAACAATAATTTTTAATTATGGAAACTTTTCTTCCATTTCCGTAAGGCTAAAGTTATAGCTATTTTGAAAGGAACTACTTCTATTGAAATTTAAAAAAAAGTTACAGCTATTACAAACTTAGTTTTATTTTAAAATGTTCTTTGTTTTATAACGTTGCTAGGGAAGATCAGGCTATAGCCTACTTTACGTAAATCAGGCTTCAATAAAAAAATTATAGCTGCAAATAAGGTCTATGCAATACGAAGATACCTATCACCTAAATAAAAGTACGGGAAAACACATAAGAGCGATTAGAAAAATGTTGTCCTGTCCACCCATAATAATAAATTTAGAGCTTCGTGTGAATTATTATTACTATTTCTGTCCTCTACAATTTGGATGGATTTTGTTTCGATTCGAATAATCATAATTATGGTATTAGCTGTAACTCTCGATGATTCTCTATCGAACATAATTTCTTAGTACCGCTGACTTGACCAGAAATTACCGTCATTCGAGACTCTAACAGCATCTCTGCCTGTTGGAAGTGTCTGCTTTAATAGTGAACATAAATGGATGCACAATTATATATATTGAGGAAAATGATTATGTTCAGTTTTTTTAAATTGAAATGATACTAAATTTAAACTGATTTTTTTATTAAGTTCTCTTTTCTGCTATTGTCATTTTTTGATTCGATTCGGTGTTGGCTATTTGGAAAAGCCTCTGTTTTCATTAATAGAAGATAATTTTGAGAGAAGTACTTCATAATTTGATATTTCAGCTTATTTTGTAAACATAACAACACATACAAATCACCATTTATGCAGGAAGCCAATGTCATTTGAATGGGATTTTTTCCCTGGGCTATTGAGTCATACGCCGAGTTGTTGCATATTTTCACTAACCCCTGCTAACACTACCAAATACATATTCTACATTGTTTGGTTACAAGGTGCAAAAGTTTAAAAAGAATATATACCGGGCGAGATGTTATATACATATATCAGTTATAAATAATTTGAGAATACATTAATTCTATAACCACATTTTTCGAAAAAAATAAAAATTTGACACCCTCGG
The DNA here is from genome assembly GCA_030674115.1 of Micraspis discolor. Lineage (NCBI taxonomy): Eukaryota > Metazoa > Arthropoda > Insecta > Coleoptera > Coccinellidae > Micraspis > Micraspis discolor. The sequence continues at coordinate 15,743,223 of JARTUT010001740.1, forward strand.
TCGCATATCTGAGTACTGAGATCTCAAATTTGCAGTATTTTTATTAATTTAATCTCGAATAACAGTGCTATCAATCGCAGCCACAGATCGAAGTAAAATCATCAAGCAGACAAGAATAAAATGAAGTCTCACTAGTTATACAATTTCGGCTTTTAGAAAACAACTTAAAAAACAGTTATGAATTATGGGCAATAATTATTTAAATTATTTTTGTTCATTAGTTTTCTTAAAAGGGAAATTACAAATCTTTATTAGATAAGATTAATATAATATTTTGAATACAAAACTTCGAAAAAATTGCAGATTGAATTGTAAAGTTTGTTTCGCAATATTTTGTCACGCTTGCGGTCTGTTATCTAGTATTCAATGGAATATTTTGAAGAATTTGGAACTATACCAGGATTGCTTTTCATATTTAGGGATTAAAAAACAAATATTAATAATCGAAAATCGAATTATTGTTTTTCAAAATATTCCCCAATGAGATCTATACACTTTTGCATCTCTGAATCTTATTCTTCCTACTAACGTTTCGATAAATATATTCTATCGTTCTTAAGGTAAATTAGTTTTTAAGATGACAGAAAATGTTCGAAAATTTTTATTTATGGAAAAACGTCACATTATCTGCATGGGACAAAGGGAGAATTCCAAGGATATGAAGCAGCAAAAGTAAAAAATCTAGGGCCAGTTTCACACATATAGGAAAAAGTCTCTCTGTATTCCACTGAATTTCAATCAACCCTTACAGTATATATTTCTGCATATCAAACAATATAAAAAAATTGAAACTCACCTGATCTTCTATCAGACTTTTGCAATATTTTGAAATGTTCATTATATTTGTTCCTCATATCAGTTATCTGAAGAAAAGGAGATTAAATATCATCAATATATTATAATCTACAGGATGAATCAATTACGTAGAATTCAATATGCGTGCTGATATTCATATAATATCACTATTGAATTCAGACTTAGATTTCATTCATGAAAATATTACGAAATAAATGTTTTTTGGGATGTATTGTCTCGATGTTCGAAAGAATTCTAATCATAATATAGGGTGTTAAAAAAAGGATCCCGTCTCTATGGTGAATAAAAAACAAAAAAATAGTTGGGGGTTGGTAACGCCATCCCTTTTCAAGATTGAAGGCATTATAGAAAAAAAAATACACATCTTCTTCGATTATTTTAATTAATTATTTTTATGTCTGTCGCGCATAGAGAGCGCTAGTTACATGGTTCGTAACAAATAGTATTTAATAAAAAATTTTTAATATAAGATTTACCAAGCATGATTCAAGTAAACTTAAACATCATTTAATTATATACACCAAAAAGATATTCTTGATAATATTCGATACGGTGAAAGATATTCCAAATGGTTTATTATTAAGTAGATGAGTGAATCATTGGAATTTGAGATATTTTGAATTTGGGATATAGATTTGTTCATTCATTGTGGCGGTTGTATTAGCATACATAAGCTCTTGACTCTACGCCAGAGCTTTCTACATTTTTTTCTCAATTACAACGAATCTCATTTATTTCTTGTAATATAATGGAGATTCCTAGCCCTTCTGAACCCACACATTCAATTGTCAAATTTCTTGTATGAGGTCTTTATGACGCAATGGTTGTAGTAAGTTTTATTGGAACGAAGCTCCTTACGGCAGGCTTGGAAGAGATAAGGATTTTGCTGCTTGACCGAACTGAAAAAAAAGTAATAGTAAAACCGTAAAAGTCCGTGGAATAAAACCGTTAAATGAAACGTGCGCAGGCGCGACAGTCGTATACACAAGCCAGAGATATAGAGTAGGGAGAATGATCTTCGAGATGCGCGAAGTGGCTAATTTTTCATCCGCCATTTTTATACTTTCGGTTCATTGGCGTAGAAAGCAGTGTATCTGAGGGATAGTTGGTATAAAATTAAAATGAAAATGAAATGTATAGAGCATATCAATTTCTTAGATAAATCTATAGCTTCAGAATCTATACTCAGAATATCAGTCCAAACTGTCCTCATATCAACTGATTTTGGGAAACTAAAAAGAATCATATTACTGTGGTAACTAAACAATACGCCACTGAGCAAATAAACAATGCCATGCTGTATGATCAGTCGGATAATTACAATAAAAACTAACGTATAAAATGATATTCCCTCGACTTTCTTTGTTTTATAGTTTTTACACGTTTTAACAATACAAGACATGTTGAAAGCATCGAAGTATCTTCAGCACAATGTAAAATTCGAGCAATTTCTAATTCATCTGACAAGTATGTCAACCTCGAACAGCTGACTACGGAAGTATAAAAATGGTCGAAATTCGACATAAGAATTTAGCCACTAATTTTGGATGCGCAGTGGTCGAAGCGTATTCTCCCCACTCTATATCTCTGACACAAGCGAGTAGTGTATAATACCTTTCTCTTTCTTTCTTTTCGTTTTCTCTCTATTACCACTCCATCCCGCCACTGCATAGTATACACTCATGAATTCATGGACAAGCAGTGGCGAATACTCACATTATAGATACATTTTAATCGTAAGTAGCCACGTAGGTACTTGTCACTTTCCTAACCTTAGTACCTTACCTCGTTGCAAATGAAATGCGAATAACGTCTTGTAATGACGACAATGGCGTGGCAAATAACGTAAACAAACCGAGATGCTAGCGCCTTATGCGGCTACTCAAGCAGTTAAAATCGGCTCAATTCCTGGAAATATTCAGTGACAGAGTTTTCCATCTATAGGTTGGCTATGGTGCGAGGTAACCACGATTGACGTAGGATATACCCAAAAAATCAAGACCCCAAGACAATGCCCCAAGTGCAATTGTGGACCGGTTTCGAGATGACTACCTTTCATCAACACAGTGTGGCATTGAGATCCTGAAGGAGGCTGCCAGTCTTAACATAGAGTGTGATGAATCTTAGACATGTCTAGAAAATCGCCATCTGCAGCTTGAAGACTGAAGCAGCCCTGCTTTCTCGAACGTGTAAACATCCACCGGCGAGTTGTAGTCTTCAAGGTGTAGATAGAGCTTTTCTAGACATGTCTGGAAGGTTCCTTACGTTCTCTGTTAAGACTGGTCGCCTCCTTCCGGATCTCAGTGTAACACTGTAATGATGAGAGGCAGTCACTACGATACCTGTCCACAGTTGTACTTGAGGTCTTGATTCTCTGGGAGATCCTACGTCAATCGTGGTTAGTTCGCACAATCTGGAGCGATGGTTCTTCGGAATTGTCGTTCCTTTTTATTAGCTTATTTTGTCGTGGCATAAAGGCACTAGAAATTATTTCCTCTCAATTATATCTTACTCTCACTCACCGACATCGTATCCAATGTAGGATTTCCCTATTCCTTGATATATGAGTGAAATGCCTTGTTATAAACAATACCCCGTATTACTGTGACGTTACTTCATGGCGTAAACATGTCTATGTGTGTAATTGGGTTCCAAACAAATGAATGTAAAATATTTGATTAAAATTGTTCTGAAATGATACTCGAAACAAGTTTTTCAGTTTGTCAGCTATGATAGTATTATATTGCTACCATTGTTTTTATATTGTATTGATATGAATTGTTTTATTACGATAATACATTTTTTCAATTTCCATTCTTGTATTTGACCTGTAAGATGAGATGATCCGCCGCTGCATTTGTCCCGTACACGACAAAGAAATTTAAAAGCGGTTCATTTTTATAAAATGTACAACCTCAATTCGAATGTCCCCACTACGCCTTGATGCGATGAGGGCCAATAGGCGATCGAGAAGATCGGACAAATGAAATTGAAAGAGGGAGTGGGGTTGAAGATCAACAGAGGTAAATGAGGAAATGTACGAGTATTAAAGCGTTTCAACTTCAACTCTGTCGACGTTACCCTGCTTTTGTATCAACCTTTCTTGAAGTGTGACGAGTCATCGAGACCTCACCTACCCATAGTCTGTATCTGTAGTAGTACATATTTTGTCCCGACTCCCTATCGCGTCATGAACGGCCAGAACACCTTACCTCATTTAAAGTGGTACACTGTATCGCTCAGTACAAAACTGAGGCGCGTCTTACAATCTCAATTTTAGGACATGTACTACCCAACATTAATAGGAATGTTGCCAAACGAAGGTTAGTATTCTTGGACAGGCTGCAGCACCAATCCCTCCTTGGCTGCACAGTTCTCTACAGAATTTTCGTTTATTGTTAAAGCATATCTAAATTGTTACGGTCGTTTAATTTCCTTTTATATTCAGTATGAAGTGTTTTACAAATCGCCTCCCGACTTCGTATAGATTCTCTCGGAGCCATGGCGGACGAGAAGTTCTTTTGCGAAGTCTTCGAAAGTAAAGCATCTTAGATCTTCGTGATGACTTCATTCAGAATCTTTATCAATTTCATAGTGTTGAATCGTTTTGAAATTCATTTCATTAAACTGCATTGTCAATAGGAAACAAAAGAATTAAGTGGAAATTAAAATATTCATATTTTTATTTCATAAAAAAAATTATTTTGGTACATTTATGCTGGTAATCCGGCGACAATCTCATCTTCGATTCCACATTCGTTAGTACCACGGAGTATTTTGAAGTATCCTTTATCACCCCAATCTTCATTCCATGAGTTAGCTACCAGCCAGTATTTGTTACCATTTTCAACACCCCATCCAAGGATTTTCACGGCATGTCCTCCCAAGTAACTTCCAGATGTTTTCTTATATACTCCTGTTGGAAAAATAATTTCATAGTTTAGAAATAAGTACGGTGACTCACCTAACAAACCAATCAAAAGTGATTTCAGTTGATATTTTTCATTTTAAGTGTTAAATCATTGTCAAAACTATTTCCAATATCTCTTCTTGATGTTTAGGTAGTTACACCATTTTCGAAGTAAAACTATTTTGAAAACACAGAGAATAACTCTTCAAAAAATTTTCATTTCATTAATTCTTTTTCAGCAGGAAAGTGACAGTATCTAATGAAAATCTGACTTATAATCAAAGTAGGAATTCAAAAAATCGAATACCGACAAGACAATTTCAAAATTGAGTAAGACCTTGGACTATATAAGATAGACAAAGCATTCCTTTGTAAAATGTAGATTTGTTTTGACTCCCCGATCGAAAGTCTTAATCTCTTTGAAAGTCTCTTGTGGAACCTCACCCGGCAACACCGCATAAAATCTTTTTCCATTTACTCGGGTCAAAATATCTTCAGGGTCGAAATGATCTGAACAAATGAAAATTGCTTTCTTTGGGCAAATACTTAACCATCCCAGCAGCGAAGCCCAAATTCTTCTTTTTTCATCGTCATCTGGAAACCTTCATTCAAGAAAACCTCATTTTATCTTATAATAATTTCATTGAAAACTTCCCTATTAAAACTTTCTACGATACTGAATATGTAAATAACTAAATACTTCGGTTCTAACAATACACTTATCTATGGAACGATAAATTCGGATCAAAATTCCTGTCTTTACTAGAACTTTGACATTTACGAACCATTTTTAGTGCGATGAAAAGTAATAAACAATAAAAAATATGAAAATACTGACAGTTTCAGATGCGACACTTTTCAATGTGAATAAAGGGGTCTATTGTTATATAGTCTAAGAGTAAGAGTATAACCTATAACTTACCACTTCTGTAACTCAAAAAGTCCGAATAAACACTGAAAGCTGCTTCAACCGGCCCATTCTTGTAGATTTCTGACCTGATTGAGCTCTCATCAGAGTCTACTCCGTACGAAGTTTTTCCGAAATGACGATCGGTTAAGTAGTTCAATTTAGAAGTTCCATCACACTCTTTTTTACACACAGGGGTTGGTTTGGAACTACCGCATTGAGGTTTAGGTCCTGATACATGGTGTTCGCATGATGGGAAGGGGTATGCCTGGCAACCCTGTAAAAAATCGTGGAATTTTCAATGTGAATTGGCAACTATGAGGGTTTTCAATATCAGAAAAAAATGTTTTCCTGTCCATATAGTAATTAGCAGATCTCAAAATCAAAGAAAAAAGAGGTTTAATGAAATTTAATTCTACTCACACTTGTAGATCCATAACCAGCTCCTGAAACAATACCATTATAAACCCAGTAGTCCCAAGCTGCATCAGGATATCCTCCATCACATCCCATTCCGCAGCTGCCGCAACAACTCAACAAATTTCTGGCTGACAACAAAACCTGTTTCGTACCATTGGAATGGATGCAGATTCTGTCGCTCATAGCTTCTACAGCCCCGAAGGCCTGTAAATACGAAATTACCATCAGAAGTGAATATGCTTATGAATATCAATAGAACAAAATTGAACTGGAAGACAAGAGAATGTAATGTTATTAGTGTATTTTTATGAAAGAAAAATATAATTTAATGCAGTTCATTATCGAAGGCCAAAAAGATGGAAAATGTGAAGTTGGACGAAGGAGACTCTCATGGACACGGAATCTAAGGCAATGATTGGCATTCAAGATGTAGCTACATCAATAAGACGAGCACAGAATACAAAGAACTATTCCATGATGGTCACCAACCTTCTGTAAGGAGACGACACCTCAAGAAGAAGAATGTTATCAGATCAATGTGTCGAAAGTTAATCAACTTAACGGTAAACTGACTTTTGCCGCACCCTGTATATGTATATATATCGAGAAGAGAAAATGTCCTAATTCTATCTATAGTTCGACGACTTAGCTGCTTTGATGGACTATTATGTAAACCATAAATTTCATTGAATGCTCTAAGATATATATATATATATATATATATATATATATATATTCTTTTGCTCTAAGATTTGAATACAACATAGATTTTGAAAATAAATTTTAACAATTTGTTAACGTTATTGCGATGAGAGTCTCTCTATGATAGTTTGTGAATGCTTACTGTACAGAAATTTCAAAGCAACATGGATTGCACCTTCTGTCAACACAGTTATCACTAAAGAAAATTCTACCGCTCTGAAAAAACACCCAATATGTATAATCTGAATTGTGAATGAATACCAAAATATTGTAGATTCCCATTTTTTAATCATCATCACCATAAAATTATGTTTTCTTTCTAATCACATTTTTTGTGGAAAAAATTAAATAAATCAACAGAGAAAAATTGAAACAATTCCTCAAATAAGAGTTTCAGAAAAATCTGAATCAAATTAAATATTTTGATTGCTGTCCCTTGAAACATAAAATACACCGAAAACACGAGGATTCAGTGCTAAAACAAGGGAATTTGTAAGATAAAAGCGCTGACCAATTAGAAACCTAACCCTCTTTTGCCACTATTGTCTTGTTGTTACCGATACGTACGTCTTCCGTGACCCAAACATGTTAATGAGGAAAATTGGGACTAGAGCCCCGCCCATCTGCCATCTTATTGCTCAATTCGAATCAATTTATGCGGTTTCAATGAAAAACAACAATAACTAAATATGATCGATAATTTATTGTGATATTATTGCAGCTATGTACCTCACTTTCATTACTTCAAGAATGCTGATTCCTATGTCCAAATTGCCCTCACAAATAATAATAAGCTTCAAAATGCCAATTCAAATATATGAAGAAAATGACCAATCAAAGACGAGAACGTAGTTACGTATACAATGACTCAAACAAGTCGATGATGGCAATTGGAGCAAGGGCGGTCTTATATATATTATATAGAATTTCTGGAGAGAGAGTTGGTAATATCTTCAAATAAGAAAAACACCTGTATCTTTTCACGATTAAATACTACAATAAAAAAAAAGCCTAAAAGCTATAGGAGGGGTGGTTATTATTCCTTGTAAGCACTCTATCGTACGAGCGCCATTGAAAAGATTTCCCCAAAATGAAACGAATAGTTTCAATCATTATGGGATAAAAAATATACAGGTTAGATTATCTGAGATGGAACACCCTTTATAATCGGAAGTGCTCTGGACTGAAGAATATTTCAACCCAGTGTGTCGACACTGTCCAACAAGCTCGTTATACTATTTTTCGGATTTCGAATTGTCCAACAACTTTCTATAGGCATTCGAACAATATAGGTACACCCTGTTTCTAAAGTTTATCTGTAAAATATCGAAGAGCAGGATGAGCTTACCCAGCAGGAACCACAAGTAGACTGATCCTGTACGATGTTCAAGGATTTACATTGAGGCCACTGAGTTCGGGAGTCGAAATTCGTTGGTAAACTTTCCAGTGGAGCTTCCAACTTCTTGGGCAACCTGCTTTTGTAACCGGGGCGGACCCCGAGAAGGCTCTTGATTTGCGACATTGGCGTGTTCTCGTCGAAGTTCCTTCCTGCGGTCCAGGTGTTTTGGGCATTATTTATCCTGTTGATGAATGCATCGGACAGGGGGTGTTCCTCCACTGCTGCGAAGGAAACCACCGCCAGGGTCAAGAGAACGAATACGGAAGACTGCATTCTGAAAAAAAAATAGAAAGGTAAAAGCGCTGCTATTGAAAATAAAGAAATAGCTACTACGTAACAACCGTTAGTGCAGAATGATCCTGATGAAACATGTCTTGAATAATGATTTTCGAGTCCACTAACGTCCTAATAACGTTTCGATAAATATATTCTACCGTTCTTAAGGTAAATTAGTTTTTAAGATGGCAGAAAATGTTCGAAAATTTTTATTTATGTTAATGTGGAAAGAAAATTGGAAAAAACGTCACATTATCTGCATGGGACAAAGGGAGAATTCCAAGGATATAGAGCAGCAAAAGTAAAAAAATCTAGGGCCAGTTTCACACATATAGGAAAAAGTCTCTCTGTATTCCACTGAATTTCAAACAACCCTTACAGTATATATTTCTGCATATCAAACAATATAAAACAATTCAAACTTACCTGATCTTCTATCAGACTTTTGCAATATTTTGAAATGTCCATCATTATATTTGTTCCTCATATCAGTTATCTGAAGAAAAGGAGATTAAATATCATCAATATATTATAATCTATAGGATGAATCAATTACGTAGAATTCAATATGCGTGCTGATATTCATATAATATCACTATTGAATTCAGACTTAGATTTCATTCATGAAAATATTACGAAATAAATGTTTTTTGGGATGTATTGTCTCGAAGTTCGAAGGAATTCTAGTCATAATACAGGGTGTTAAAAAAAGGATCCCGTCTTTATGGCGAATAAAAAACTAAAATATAGTTGGGGGCTGTCTTTCAAAAAATTTACGTAACGCCATTCCTTTTCAAAAGATTGAAGGCGTTATAGAAAAAAAATATACAGATCTTCTTCGATTATTGTAATAAATTATTTTTATATCTGACGCGCATAGAGGGCTCTAGTAAAATGGTTCGTAACAGGTAGTATTAAATAAAATTTTTTCAACATAAGATTCACCAACCATTATTTCAGGTAAACTTAAACATCATTTAATTATACACCAAAAAAAATTCTTGATAAAATTCGATACTGTGAAAGATATTCTACATGGTTTATTAAGTTGGTTTAAGTAGATGAGTGAACCATTAGAATTTGAGATATTTTGATTAGGATATAGATTTGTTCATTCATAGTGGCGGTTGTATTAGCATTACATTGTCCGAGAAGATGGAAACTGACTGTAGAACAAGCGCTCAAAAGCTCTTGACCTTACGCCAAAGCTTTCTACGTTTTTTCTCAAATATCATAAATCTCATTTATTACTTATAATATAATGGAGATTCCTAGCCCTTCTGAACTCTCACATTCAATTGTCAAAGTTCTTGTATGAGGTCTTTACGACTCAATGGTTGTAGTAAGTTTTATTGGAACAAAGGTACTTACGGCAGGCTTGGAAGAGATAAGGATTTTGCTGCTTGACTGATCTGAAACAAAAGTGATAGTGAAACCGTAAGAAAAAGTCCGTGGAATAATACCGTTAAATGAGACGTGCGCAGGAGCGACAGTCGTATACACAAGCGAGTAGTGTATAATACCTTTCCCTCTCTCTATTACCACTCCACCCCGCCACTGTATAGTATATACTCATGAATTCATGGACAAGCACGTGGCGAATACTCACATTATAGATACATTTTACTCGTGAGTAGCCACGTTTATTTTCATATAATTTCAAATCGTCATAACAACAATTAATAAATTAACAATGGTAGATGAACTAATAAATGACTTGAATGCTATGTACAGTGATAATAGTATTGATTACGTGAACGTAGCTCGTAAAAATTCATATGTGTTTCTTGAACGAAAATCTTCAATACCAAAATAGAGATTTTTTTCTCTCATTCTGTATATGTGCAATGAATGCAAAATCCGTTTGAATGTGTTTTAACATTGAAAAAACCTTTATCTCTAGACGGGACTAAGGATTAAGTGATCTCAAGTACTTCCGGATAAATAATACGAATTTGGCAGGTGAAACAATACCATACGATAAGAGATCTTATCGATGGATAATATTGGAATTCACAGTGAGTAGAAATCATAGATGAATGTTTAGGAATTCTAAGGTTTACCAAAATGTAATATATCGTGTGTGAGGTCTATTAAATTATTTTGGAAACTATTCATACAAAATATTTAATATTTTTTAAATCAATATTAGGATATCTAAGGTACATTTCTTGAATACTTTCCAGTGTTGTCAGATGGCTACAAATTTGGTGTTGGTTATTTTAAATGAAACAATCCATATTTTGTATTTTCATACACCTGTCAACACTAGAAATTAGAAAACATCTCAGAAATTAACCTTAGATGTCCTTATATCGATCTACAAAATTTGAAATATTTTCCATGAATAGTATACATAATAATTTAATAAGCCACCTACCTTGAGACACCCGATAGAACAAAGAGGTTCGTTAATCTTTCAGAAAATTAGTGAAGAAATCTTTGGTTCAATGTTTTTAAAGCAAAGTATCTTTCACTAATTTCACGACAAAACGTTTTCGATAATGCAATCAGCAAAGTGATAATGCAACACCTCATTATGTCCAACTGATAGATTTACATAAAAAGAATGCTTCTCGGGATGAATTAAATATTCAACCATTTTTCAATGCGGCTAAATTTCGAATTTGCCGCCCCTCATGTGTTCCAGCCTCCGGCTACTGATAAGGGGATGAATCTGCGAGAGTGAGAGATGAATCCGTTACGTCACTGCGACGTCGTTATCGATCGCGAAACCGCGTGTACCTCAGCCTCTTCAATCTGCATAGTAGTTTTCGTAAATAAAACACTAAAAGTGTCCTATCAAAGGGATTACTTAAAGAAATATCATGTAAAGTTGTTTTGTTGATCGTTGTATTGTGATGCCTGTGGAAACTATTCGAGGAGCCCGATTCTAGAAGTAGCCGCAAGAGATTTTCCGGATGCTGTCCAGGAAAGGTGAAAATTGTGATTTTTAGACCAGAGAATTAGAAGATGTGGTGGTATGGAATCAATTCATGAGAAAAACTGGATTTCAGCTTATTTGAATTCGATTAATGTTTGAATAAGTATTTGATTACCAGATTTTTATTAGGAATTTATGAAATGATGAGTTTTTCATCTGATTGAGATGAATTTATAGACACTATTTAAAAGTATCGAATCAATAGGCCACATTCAATTTAAAATTTTTGATTAAGTTGTTTGAATGACAATATACTACAAAGGAAAACAAATCAGTCAAGGTTGAAAGTTTTCTTATTAGTCTATAAAGACATAGCACATGAATAGGTCAGTTATAGATAGATTAAAAATATACCTACTAAAGTATGCAATATTCAATAAATTTTTGACAAAAGAAAATACCCGACTATTCGAATCAAAGATGAGGAATTGAATACAAAGCAACGACAATTATGGGCGAATGGTATCATGAATCTCATAAAATTATTCATCATTTATTTGAAAAAAATTCAGTTTTTAAGTTCTGTAGCAAGAAGGGGTATATTTTGAAGAAACGTGTCATTCTCAAAATTCATAGATGAAACTTAAGATCGTACTTTAATTAACTTGATAGTGGTAACTGGATATCGATATCTATCATTATTTCTGAGTAACAGCCTGTAAGTCCAAAAAATTATTAGCTTTGTTCCTTTAGAACGTGAATTTATCTTTAAAGATTATTTAATAATTTAATTTATTATTTAATTATTCAATAATACACATATATTTTCTCTTATTGTGAATTGGGTCTTTACAGTTATGAATATTTTTATACAAATAATATAGCTTTTATATTTTATTATAACTTTATGTTTTCATACAAAAAATGCACCGATTTCGAGGGTTTTCATGAACCTGTTAGTCAGGCGGAGCTGCAGGTTTTTTCCTAAGAAAAAAATTCAAAAATTAGACTACAAGCAAGTGAACTATGTAGGGTGAGTCCTCGATTAATTTATTAATTTCATTCATTCATTTCCTCAAGTCAGAAGAAATTTGAAAATGTATAGTCGTCAAAAAAAGAGATTCTAAAAGTTTTGTGTTTGGGTTTTTATTTTTGATTCTCTTCATTTAACATTGGTGCCAATACATGAAATCTGATAACTGAATTCTCTAAATTTTTTTGTAGTCCTTCGATCTCTTCAGATATTGAATATTGAAAAATTTTTTGCGATAAGATACTACGATGATGATAATCCAGAAAATGCATCGTATCGATAAGTTCCATTTATTAGGCACAACAGTTGCTCATGTTATGTTAAAAAAATAAAGAGAATTTTTCATGTTTTTATTTTGTCAATTTTCATTAAATTCTACGTACCTATTACTTTGTTTTAACCTCTTTCAAAGGTTTTTGAGTAACAAATGTCCGATATATTAGATACATTTTGTTAATAACGAAATCATTAAGATATTTAGTCACACAATTTATTCTGTGTAGTTTGAAAATCATCCATTTGAAAAGATATCACATACACGATTGAACGGCCGAACATACTTGACTTTACCACGAGTTCTTCATTAGGAGGTAGAACCCAATCTTGGGAGACAATTTTCGTCTTGATAATTAAAAATTACATATACTTGGGCTGTAAAATAGTGCACAACTTTTGTTGGATACGATCGGGGCTAATCTAACAAAAGTTAAATCCGATAACAAGAATCAAATAACGAAGAACTGTATATATGGGATACCATGCGAGTGCGGAAGATCTTGTATCGGAGAAGGAAAACGCCCCTTGAAGGTAAGAATAAAGGAAAATCAGAAGCTTTCTCAAGAGTTAGACACCGGTAGATAACAACAAAATACTACAGGGTGTAACGTTTTCTGATACCTGACGTCTGTATCTGAATTATATGTAATAAAAACGGATGCCCAGAAGTAATTGAGTTCACGCCAGTGCTTTTAATATTTTTTATTATTTCCTCCAGGAGATATGAGGAAAGTACGGGTTTGGCAGTGGCGCGCAGAAGGGAGCTAGCGGCGAGGGAGCCCCCCAGCCCCAGCATGATGCGCGCTAGAGAATGAAGAAGCAAAACGTTCGGACGTTATCTCTCATCGTTTGTACGTTTACATATCTACTAGTTGGAGCAGCTGTTTTCGATGCTCTCGAATCTAAGACGGAAAATCAGAGGAAGATTGTTCTTCAAGGTAAGGTTAATAGTTGCTTTCATTGAATGGGAGTCTTAGAACTGTGAAAAGTACCTGATATTCTCGTCAATACTTCCTTGCTTCTGCTTCTGAACGTAGGTCTTTTCTAGCTGTCTTCAAGGTCATATGTCATCTGATGTCATTGCCGTTTTTATCTTTATGTTACCTGGTCATCACAAGGTATGTCAGCCTAAACTTTGTTTTGTCTCTATCGCTCTTCATCTCAACACCTTCAGTGTGTATGAGTCCTATTTTATTCCCTATATCTCGCTCACTCCACTTCAGTTCTGCAAATCTAAATTATATCCCCAGAAGTACGAATCTAATCATTTCCTTGCTTAATTTCTTTAGCTAACACCTAGCATATAGACCTTTTCCATTGCTCCTTTACTATCAAATCTCTTGACATCTATTTGAGATTTGAAGTCTTGTTCTATTGCTGCTTTCCACATTTAAGATATATAGTATTCACAGTTTTGACCTAACCTTAGGAATTACGACACTCATGTCATGAAACTGACTATCTACACGAAGTTTGGAGCAGTGAAAAGATGGTCCATAGATTATCTGTTGGCTCACCTACATCCATTCATCATCTTCAACAAAGCTTGTGGTATCGTTTAGAGCTTTCTTATCGAAGAATAATTTCTTGATGTAGTTCTCTATAGTTTTTTTCTTATTGTCGAACCCTCATTCTATAAGTGTTTCACAGTCTGACTCATAAGAATACACTGAAAATCTGTGTGATCTCCTGTTTCTATTTCCCTTTCTGTTGCATCCTTGAGATCCCACTGGAATGCTCCACATTTTATTGACAATCCCTGCAGAGGCATATTTGCAAGAAAGCAAAGCTGAGTTGGAAATGATCTACTTTTGTTATAGACCTCTTAGTATTCTAAACCTTCCACCACCAAATAAAAACTGTATAATTTACAATTGGTTATACAATGGATTACGTTCCCAAATTCTGGCTACTGTGATATGTAAATAAAACTTGACTTTGCAATACAAAGTACACTGTGTTTTACATTTCATATTTAGACGCTCTTGATTCCTGAAATCTATCTCTGAATATGACTCCACCATAGTAGTTGTGTAATCCTATGAGAGCATTATAAAAATTTTTGCTTGGTTACTTTCTCTAGAAGAAGAAATTCGAAGCAAAACTGAATGTATTATCTACGTAAAACCATTGTATAAAGGAAACCTTTATACATCTTTATACAATGGTAAAACATAATGGGTCCACAGTCGCTCGAACATCACCTCAGTTTTATCTGGGCTAGTGCGCTAACCGGCTTGTACATGTTACTCTATTGGGCAAATTGAAGATGATACAAGGTGTCCAGAAGGAGTATCGGGTATTTGTTTTCGCGCCATATTCGGAACGTGCGGAATATCGTACACGCCTAGCCAAGTGAAGATAGCATTAGAAAATGGATCAGGATTTTCGAGAATACAGGTGCGACAGTTGAAATTCAAAACTCTGACCGTCCTCGTTCAGTTTGCGATGAAGAAACAATTAAAAAAGTTGAGGCGTCGGTTCGTCAAAATTCGTCTTTATCCATTCGAAAGCGAAGCCAAGCGTCTATCTATATCTAAAAACCTATAAAATTCAATTGGTTCAAGAATTGAAGGATGCGGACTATGCTTATCGACTGAATTTTGCGAACGAAATGCTGCAACTTTAACGGCATACTTTTGAGCGACGAAGGAAATTTTCACCTGAATGGTCATGTTTATAAACTTAATTGTCGGTACTGGGCAGTGGAGAATCCGAGACGAAAGCATGAATGACCCCTGCATAGCCCAAAGGTCGTTAATGGCATAATTAGTGCTTATTATAATGAAGATCAACGAGGCCGAGCAATTAATGTGATATTTTTTGGTCCCAGAGTTGCATGGGCTTGCAGGTTTCAACTCAAGAACCTGGTTGACTATTTTGCATGGGGATACCTTAAAAGTAAGGTTTATCAAAATAATCCGACGAATCTAACCCAGTTGAAGCAAAACATCAAGTCAGAAATGGCAGCAATATCAATAGCTATGTGTCAACGTGTTATCGCCAATCTTCGTTCCCATTTAGAAGAGCGCCAGCAACGCAACGGTCATCATTTAACAACAACAATTAATTTTTTATTGCTCACAAATATTGTTTGTTTTATTGAACTTACAAATACCCGAAACTTTTTCTGGACACCTTGTATTTCGTGTCGTGCAAGCAAAACTGTGATGATGCTTAAGCGTGTAGAGACCTGCTGTTGTGTTGAATATACCACGTTTTACTTCATTCCCTTTGAAGTGACCATTGATTATCCGAAGAGATCAAGGTAGCTAGTAGTTGATGGTATGTATTAGGTATCTTCTACTATAACAAGTTATAATTTTAATTTTGATTAATCACCCTTCTCTCAGAAATCCAAGCAATAGTTCGGAAAAAGTACAACATAAGCAACGATGATTTTCGAATTCTGGAAACGGTTGTGCTGAAATCAGAGCCTCATAGAGCTGGACAGCAGTGGAAGTTCACTGGGGCCTTCTACTACGCAACAACAGTACTCACAACTATAGGCTACGGCCATTCTACACCCGCAACCGTTGGCGGGAAACTTTTTACCATGTTTTATGCGATGGTCGGTATCCCTCTTGGTCTTGTGATGTTTCAAAGTATTGGAGAAAGAGTCAACAAACTCAGCAGGTATGTATATGCTTAATTAAGAACACTCTTCTGAAGAGACGAAACGTCAAGTGGTGAAAGATGCTCTGAGTGTTCTCAATATTGGGGATCTAGATTATGGATTAGATAAACTGAAAGCATAATATGGCTTCGTTGCCAGCTCAAAGCTTTTTTTATTATTTTGGAAAAAGGTAGCCCTAGAAATGTCCCGTGTAGAATCCCAGACTCCATATGTTCTCTTTATGAAATCTGTAATGGTTGGATTTGGGGTTCAGTTATGTTCACCTCATTATATACCTCGGCAATGTTGTAAACATTTCCCGTTCTATATTTAATATGCAGTATTAGGTTATTTCAAAGCTTAATAATGAAATTATAATTTTTTTCAGCGTTATAATAAGATCTGTCAAATCTTCATT
The DNA here is from genome assembly GCA_030674115.1 of Micraspis discolor. Taxonomy (NCBI): domain Eukaryota; kingdom Metazoa; phylum Arthropoda; class Insecta; order Coleoptera; family Coccinellidae; genus Micraspis; species Micraspis discolor. The sequence continues at coordinate 15,759,880 of JARTUT010001740.1, forward strand.
GAATTGTCGCCAAACGAATGCTTCTGAGTTAGATCTCATTTGTGTAGTTACAACTTTGAGTTCCTTGACAATAGCAGGTGGAGCTGCTGCCTTCTCTAAATACGAAGGATGGAGTTACTTCGACTCAGTTTATTACTGTTTTATCACTCTGACAACGATAGGGTTTGGTGATATGGTGAGTAGAGTATTAGTAGTTCAAAGTCCTAGAATTGGACATAGCCTGATTTATCATCCTCTGATGAAATCTATACTTCTTTTGGGAAATTCTGACAAGAGATACGCTTCCTGTCGTATCAAATATTTTATGTTCACTAGAAAATCAATGCTTTCCTTCAGAAATAACTATTTCAAATTACTTTGTAATTACAATGAGTCAAATTTCCTGAATCTATTGAACCAGTGATATGAAGAACGATTTTCATACTTAAGGAAGTTTTTTTGGAAAAAAGTCCTCTCACAAGGCCTTCTCTGTACCAGGTGGCTCTGCAAAAGGACAACGCACTAAGTAAAAAACCCGAATATGTAATGTTTGCACTTATATTCATACTCTTTGGATTGGCGATTGTAGCTGCTTCATTGAATCTGTTAGTACTACGTTTTGTTACGATGAATACAGAAGATGAAAGGAGAGACGAGGCCCAAGCTATGCAGGTGAGTAAGTAATTTTTAAGAGCTTGAGACTTTTTTAAAAAAAACGCATAAAATTTGTTGTCTTCCAAAACTGGAATAGTTGCTGGCTTATTTCTGTAGACTTTAGACTTGACGTAGCCCCACAAAAATAGTCTAAAGGCGTCAAATCGCATGATCTTGGTGGCCAACTTACCGGGCCATTTCTTGAGATGAATTGTTCTCCGAAGTTTTCCTCAAAATGGCCATAGAATCGCGAGCTGTGTGGCATGTAGCGCCATCTTGTTGAAACCACATGTCAACTAAGTTCAGTTCTTCCATTTTTGGCAACAAAAAGTTTGTTAGCATCGAACGATAGCGATCGCCATTCACCGTAACGTTGCGTCCAACACCATCTTTGAAAAAATACGGTCCAATGATTCCACCAGCGTACAAACCACACCAAACAGTGCATTTTTCGGGATGCATGGGCAGTTCTTGAACGTCTTCTGGTTGCTCTTCACTCCAAATGCGGCAATTTTGCTTATTTACGTAGCCATTCAACCAGAAATGAGCCTCATCGCTGAACAAAATTTGTCGATAAAAATTTTCTGCCAACTTTTCTAGGGCCCATTCACTGAAAATTCGACGTTGTGGCAGATCGTTCGGCTTCAGTTATGAAATGTCAAAGCATACTGAGCATCTTTCTCTTTGACACCTTGTCTGAAATCCCGCGTGATCTGTCAAATACTAATGCATGAAAATCCTAACCACAAAAAAATCACCCTTTAATTGAAACTTATTCTGTTATTCGTCATAGATGGAGAAATGTGTCTACTACACTTTGTGTTTCTAATGCTGTTATATGGAATCATTTGAATAAAAAACCTGGAATCGACTGTAATATATAAGTATATATAGTGACTTTTTGACATGTCATCTTTGTCACAAGTTATATATACAATACTATCGTGTTTTGTACAATGTCTCTATGAACGATTTCATATTGAAATTAGACAAATCTGCTTCAAGCTGAAGTTGAAGATATATTAGTTTATTGATATGATTCGTGTCATATTTTGATACGTTTTTCTGTTTAGGCTCTAGCTGGTGCTGTTCGTCTGGAAGGAGACGTAATTACAGCTAATGGCTCAATTCTTAGCGGTCTTTTTGGTCAACATTGTACAGAAACCACATCCATCGAAATTGAAGAGGCATCAGTTTGTTCCTGTCCTTGTGGGTGTTTTGCATCTAAATCTAGGAATCGGTAAGTTTTCATTGAAGTATTTATGAGAGGGTTTTATCAGTTTCTCAATTCACAGAAATAGTTCCTTAATTCCTACATTGTTTGTCCATTTGTCTCCAAAATTTTGTGTAGATAAGATGTAGGCAATGAGAAACTGTTGACAATGTTCATAACCTTAAAATAACATAAAACGACCGTCGGCTGGCTTCGTTCGCGCTACGGATTTTCGATTGGCAGGCATGTGAAATTTTTGCGTCATTTTCATCGATAGATATACGAGAGAGAGCCGGCTGAAATTGAACATTCTGAAGCCTTATGCTGAAACACAGTTTGAATGTAGATTTGAGGCTTGCTGAATGAGTGTGGTTCGTTGGATTTGTTACCAGGAACTACTGTGCGGAAGCCTGATGCTACTAGCATTAACAGGATTGCAGAATCCAACATAACTGAAGTTCAACAAATCAGCAATTTACAATTGTGCAAAATTGCACAATGATGTATGCGATATGTGTTGATCACCATTGCCTATGTAGTGATCACTATTGTCCACATACCGATCACTATTGCCAACCGATGTTGAACAATGGTGATTAAACTATTTTATTCATTTGATTTTTTTAAAATTAGTGAAGTTATGTAATGAAAGTTGATCTCAGTTGATAATTAAGGAAGTTTTCAATTAGAATAGAAGAATAAATAGTTGTGCCTTGGTTTTTTCCTAGCAGGACACACATATTTTCTTCTTTCAGATAGTCTTCAAGGTCTTTCTTTTTTTTGGTCATCTATCTATTCACGATTCCAGAATGAGGTTGAATTTGCAGTTCTTTTTGCTATATTTACTTTTATTTCTGATATCATTTGCATATAATTCTTCGTCATGTTTTTTATGTTGTCAAAGTCACCGTTTATAACGGTTTCAATCTGCTCCTACATTTCTCATTCTAATACCATCGTCCTATCGTCACTATTTATGCTCTTTATTCGTTTCAAATTTTAGAATTTTTTTCTTTCTTCTATTGCATATCAAGTTCCTCTTTACCTAATATTCCTTAATTTTCAAAGTTTTCATCTTATTTGCTAGGTATTTCAATTTGCTCCTTCTGTTGGCCAAGAGATCAAGCATGTCTTCTGACCCCCTCAATATGTTCGTTAAAGCCAAGTTAACTCTTTGCTTTTTGGAAGGAATTCTGAGCAGCTTGGTTAGTGATATGAATTTTTTTTTAGGTTTTCCATGAAAAGATCTCCGACGCAGATCAGGCATTTACTTCCTGTGTTGCCAATGCACGAGCTGCACCTACCGCAAGGAACAGTGGTGCCACCTCCAGCCATATACCCAAATCATAGGGCCTCTATTTGACTCAAAGTGCTTTCCTTTTCATAGACTTCGTGATATTGTGATAAGAAGTTTGAGAGACCCTTTGGCTCGTTAAAACGGATAAGTATTTTGATACCTATGAACACGCCTTTTTAATTGTTCGTCGGAAATATTTATATTATAGATATTTTTTTCGTTGAAAAATGATACCAGGGTAATCAGAGTCTGACTGAAAAGTAATTCGTGAAATTAAAGATAATTTCCTTCACGATGAATCATATCAAAATGTTACACCTGCGATGAAGACTGTTTCGTAATTCATTTTGCAAAGGGAAATGATGAGTGAGGTTTGCAAAGCAAAAGATGTATATCATGTGTGCAAATACTTAATCCAATAAATACCTAACAAACATCTTTCAATGTCATAAAGGTCGTTGATTGAATGATTCACAAAATACTTCAATGAATTTCGGTCATAGAATCACTCAATCAGGGACTTGATCAACTGATCAACGTTTATGAAACCCGGTCATAGTTGATTTAATAGAGATCGTTGATAGAAGGATTCACAGAATGTTTCAACGAATATGTCAGATTGATAAACAGAATTTCGAATTCACGAAATTTTAGACATAGAATCACTCGATTAAAGAGATGATCAAGTGATCAACGTTTACGATATCTAGCAATAGAATTGAAAACAGTTCTTGTACACTGTCCCATCCTGTACATTTTTTGTATATGCATATTAAAAGAAACTGTGAAACAATGAAGAACGAACCAAAGAATAAAAATTAAATAAAATTTGAATCCAAACAAATATTCAATAATTGCCTTTTTTGAGCACATAACTTCAATAAAGTTATAAAAAGTTCCATGTCTTATAGCAACGAAAGAGAGATCATAGAATAAGAACAAGGCATGGATTAAAAAAGATAGCCGAATATTTTTGCAGACCAACAGCAAGGCAAAATGACAGCTTCATCCGCTCAGAAAAAAGTAATATCTTTTCGAAAAAACCAAATAATGCAATCTTGCAGGGTTGTAACTCAAATATACTAGTGATGGATGTTATATTTTCACGAATTACTACAATCTTCTGTTAAATTCGAAATATGTTTTATTGAAATTCATTGTTATTATGATGACTGTTTAAGTACTAAGCAGTTATAATTTTTATGAAAGATGAAGTGGAATCCCGAACCATCTTTTTAGGACAGTAGTTTCCTGCTATAAGATTTTATTCTAAATCCCAGCTGATGATAAAAGTATTTAATTATAGCTTTCTCAAATTGTTATAGTTGGTGATTTTTTGTACAAACATATAACACTCAGTAAGAAAAACATTGAAAATGTCTATGTTGGCTCATAATAAGTCCCTTATATTTTTGAAGTATTATGGGTATATATATATCTGATATGCTCAGTTTCGTGTTTGTAACACTGAATGGAATAACTCAAAAAATCTTTCACATTCTCAAAATCTACGTACACACTAAAACGGACTCTGATATGGTGGAATCTCAGCCTCCATGGTATATGGACTGTTTCTGCTAATGTTTTTCTGCAGAATAAAAAAAATGTTCATGAGACATCCATAGAGTTTTGCTTGACAGGGGATAGAATGTTTGGGTTACAGCCATTATAAGATATAGTGAAAAGTTGAAAATTTAACGACTTTTCACCTCAAGTCATGGACTATCAACAATAAACTGAAAACCTAATGTCGACAAAATTCAGTTCTTCTAGAAAGAGTCGAAAAGATCTTTTTTATAAATTATAACTGCTCAAGACTGGTTAATAATGATATTATATGAAATATTGTACTTGCATTGTCTTCCTCAGCATAACACTGTATATAAAGTGTTGGATTTATTTATATTCTGTGAGTGGTTACACTATTGAGTGCTTGACATAACTAAGATTTGCAGGGTTCTGAAAGGAACCTTCTGATTTCGGGAACAAAGTATAACATTTAGTGCTTACATTAGAAATAATCCAGTCGGTAAAGAACCTCTCATTAACTACTGTTATTTACTATGATTTTTCTTTTGCTATTTAATTTTTATGATCAGTTATTTACTTCTACTTCTTAATTGTCGAATTTGGTATACCAAGGAATAGTCATCTTTATTTCTGAAGTGATGTGACTCAAGATTCCATTAAAACAGAGAATCTTCCTTCATACTTTCTATAGATACATGGTCGCCATCGTTTTTGAGTAGTTTCCAGTTGAAAAAAACCCCAATAATAATGTATTGAACTTTTGAAAGCAAGTGAAAAAACTTTAATTTTATTCTGTAGGGTAACTTAAAACGAGATACCACGTAAATTGAACGGCAAGAAACTCGAGACCATTTGTGAAGTTTGCTCTTATATTTTTCGCATTGACCTAGTACAACTTTGTAGAATAAAATTATTGTGCTTTCTTATATAATTAATTATTTGACGAAATTTCAATGATTTTAACTGGATAAGTATAATTCTTTATATTTTATATAAAAAATATGGCTAACTTAGGTATATGTATATTTAGCCTTGTTTGGAAAAGATCCCCTTGAAAACTTCGTACATTTAATATTTTAAATATCAATTAAATTTTCAAGAATGGTTTTCAGAGAGGTATTGTTTTATACAAGGTATGTCTGAATCCATAGACAAAATTAAGGATAATTTCATTATTTCTTCTTGATTATTGACTTCTACTGAGTAAACTTGTTGCTTCAAATGCCTATGCGAAATAATTGAAAGTCAAGTCAGGTGATATCGCAGGTCATACCTAACGACGCCGCTCAATCCATCTATAGACACTTTGGTGAGAAGATTCTATCCAATTTGCTGCCAATCTTAGACTTTGTACCAAATTTGACAAAAAAAAAGGAACATTCAGTTATATAAACTGTAATAAATTGAAAATAATAACTATTTTCAGTATGTTATCAATTCTATTTATATCATTCCTTAGTTTTTATAGCAGGTACTATAACTGCATTGTATTCTGAAACCCTTAGTTACCCAATAATAGAGTTTAATGAACTCTGCTTTATTTATTATTTTTATGAGAAAATTGTGTTAAGGAAAAACCAAATTGAAAAGCCCCCATAATTTAACTAAACTGTGCTTCCTGGAATCCATCAAAAACAATAATATATGTATTTTGTTTCTTAAAACTAATCTCATTTACTTTTAATAATAAGCATTTTTTCCCTAATATAACTTTCATTGAAAATTTTCATTCATTGGCGCCATTATATCAGAGTTAATGAAATTCTGGTTGTAAATATTCCATTTTCAGTAGCTAGGTCTTTAACTTTGTATGTATATATTTCGATTATCATTGAATAAATTTCCAAAAACACAATAACAATGATAAGGAATATTCATCATGTTTTAAGATTATGGATTTTCTACAAATGAAGATTTTAATTGTATATAGTTATGAATTGATACACTGTCGACATAATTTAGTATATTTTTTTCACATTGCCTATATTGGTTGTTACCCTTTTGCATCATTATATAATGAAAAATTTGTATACAAGTGTGTCGATCGCGATTGTTGCTTAACTCTCTGAAATCTAAATATTATTAATTCTATGTACCTATATCATTGAAAACATGTATCAAAAAAATATATTGGTTGTTTAGCATTTATAATAATTGTTTATATTGGATATATTTATCATATTTCAAGCCAGTTACATCGATCATTTTCAAATTTTAATATTTGTTGCTACATTGAGGTGAACATGAAATTTCTTTTAAATTTTTGAATCGAATCAATTGGTCTGCATTGAAAGCGCACCGAATTTTCATTAAATATATGAGATAAAACTATATTATATACTTTCTTTTATAACCCCAATCCCTCATTTATCCTCAAACAGGAATAAACTGATGCATATTTTTGTAATTTAAACAAACGTTACTCATTCTGAATATGATATTTTGCTAATCAATGTAGTTAAAATTTCCTAGTTTTACTGAGAACTAGTGGGTACCTGAATCTATAATTTTTGATTTATCTAAATGTGTTCAGGAAGATCAGTGCATTATGTAACATACAGGGTGGGTCATCCATAAGTTCCAGTCCCGAATTCTGAGCTTTGGGATGGAATAACGAAAAAACGTTCGGACAGGTCAGATTTTGTTGAGAGAGGGACAAATAAGGGTGTTCGAATGAGTTTGATATCACTATCCCTCTTGCCGTAACGCCTAACAGCTCTCATTTTTGGCAAGGGAAAAGGGGTCGAACAACATTTTGTTGGAAAGGCAAGTCAATTTACTGCATGAGTTTATTTTTTTTTTCATCGCACTATTATTATACAGAGTGAGGGTCAATATCACTAATTGTTGAAATTGTGTAGTTAATATGTATAAATAATTTTCCCATTCACGTGTTGAATTACCTAAATAATAAATATTTTGGTCTTCATAATACATATACATAATATATGGTACATCAATTTTAATGACTTATAGTTGATGAGTGTCCTTCAGTGCCAAATTAATTTGTTAGTATTGAGTAGGAATAGAAAACCCGCCACTGGTGTTACACCATCATGGTACTTCGGAGTTCGAACGATGAGCGCCACTGCCTAAGATCTGTCAGATGTCTGCCACTGTCAGAATCAGCTGTGTTTTTGTTACAAGTAACAAGTGATTCATCATTGTTTGTTTTGAAATGAACTCGCTATTTCCACTTCATTGATGATAACAATACAATAAACAAATTCTGTTTTCCAGTGATAACTCTTGGAAGCAGAACATAATTCACTTATCAAATTGTGTTCGTAGTGAGAACTTCTTAGCATTGGTCAGTAAATTTAAGATTCTTCATTTTGTTCTTTCTAACTCATGTATCCTTTCAGATCTTCAAAATGAATCGATTAATATTTCTAGCAATATTTTCTTGGGTCTCTCTTGTTTCATGTCATGAAGATTCAAATGCACCAAGGAAGAAAAATCCCTTGTCTGATGACTTCATCAATGAAATAAACAATGCTCAAAGTACCTGGAAAGCTGGAAGAAATTTCCATGAGAGCATACCAATGTCATACATAAAAAAATTAATGGGTGTGTTACCCAACCACAAAGCTCATTTACCAAGGGTAATTGAATCTAGTGGAGCATTTACTGATCTTCCTACTAACTTCGATGCAAGAACTAACTGGCCCGATTGTCCAACTATTCAAGAAATTAGAGACCAAGGTTCGTGTGGATCATGCTGGGTAAGTTATTCAACCATGTGTATTGCAAATATCTTTGTCCGATATGAGTTATGATGTTCAAGATATTATTGATTTTTGTGAAACATAGTTTCCATTTTCTTCAATTTACCTGATTATAAATACTGTCTATTTTGAAAACTCTCTTTTAATTTTTAAATTTTAGGCTTTTGGAGCAGTCGAGGCTATGTCAGATAGAACTTGTATTCATTCACAAGGCAAAGTTCATGTACATCTTTCTGCTGATGATTTAGTTTCTTGTTGTTATACTTGTGGATTGGGATGTAATGGAGGATTTCCAGGAGCTGCATGGCATTACTGGGTTAGGAAAGGAATAGTTTCTGGAGGAGTCTGGGGTTCTAATCAGGTAATGTATCTGTTTTAATTTAGGCATAAGGTGATTCCCCTACATATTTAATGGCACATTAAGGTTTTCAGAGATATTGTCTATTTGTTTTTTCAAACACTAAAAATATATGACTAAAGATGTAGGAAAATTTAGAGTAACCAAATAATAATCATTGTGTTGGTGACCATCTAATGTGGATCCTGTTATACTGCAACAAAACTTTCAATAAACTTATTTTATATGTACCACACTTTTGGATACATGCTTATCTCAGGATGTCATGAATCTCTTCAAAGTATCACTGTTAATACTACAAAATATTTTTTTCTATTTCTCAAACCTAATGTACTTTTTTTTATCTATTACAACATAGTCCACTTTGCCATTTTCCCGAATTTCACTAAAAAATAGAGAAATAAATGGACAGAAATAATAAAACTGGAATGAAACAAAATACACATGCTATGAAACTCACAACAGTTATTAACACATTACATTATCATGTAGCAATATGGCAGTGGTAAAAATGTTAGGTATTTAAATATCCTTTTTCAGTTGTGTTTCTAGGTTTTCTTTAAGAAAATTAAGAAAAAATATTTTTTCTCATTTTTAATATGTGCATGTTGTGTTGTAGAACCTCATTGAACTACTTTATCGTGACCAGCTTAAGCTGAAAATGATTCCTAGAGAAATTATTTGAGAAAGTAAATATTCATATTTTTTACGAAGATTAATAATTTGCAATACTTATATTTCTTATATTCAAGAGTTCATCTTGACATGAAGATGCCAAGTCAATGAAAAATTAAATTTTCATATTTATTCCAATTACACTGATAATATTGAAATATAATAAAGTCAAGTTTACTAAGCTAAAGACAGAATTGTATAAGGTATCTCGGTAGGGTGGCTCAGAGGATTCAATGTTGAAATTTCTACATGAGTGAAGCAGAAGATTCATGACATGAATATTAATTTTTGAACATGTATTTATCAGATAGTTGAATATTTTCATGAGTTTCTGATAGTTATTGATGCCATGAAAATGTATCAGAAAATAATAGACTTAGTCATTCAGGTTTCTCAGAGCGTTTGTGTTTGTTAACTCTTTGAATTGATAAACAATGTGATTTCATTTCAGAAAATTGATAACATTAATTTTATCATTGTTTGGTTTAGTCATAATTAGAATTCAAATATTATCAGTGTACAAATAGGTCAGATCATTATTCCCCAACTTAATGTTCTCCTGCTATTGACAAGGAAACTGTTGATTTCATTGTTTTGTAGGCATTTTTAAGTTTATGACATCTTTTCTGATTAATTTTTCCTTTATTCATTTATCAAGTTTGCCTAATTATCATTAATTCCAACAATTCTGGGGATATATCTATTTCTCCCAATCATTGTAGTTCTGTTTAATAATTATCATATTTATATAACTGCTGCTCTTTAAGGAATGCTTCACACCAATGTATAGACTTCACCTTGAAAACTTTCTTTATGATCATTTGTAACAAAAAGCAATCATACCTATTTCTTGAGCGATGATGATCTTGAAAAATTTATCAACTTCTTTTTTATCAGATAAACATTAACTGAAAGATTGTGTATTCTTATTAGAATTAAGGTTAATGGTATTTAGACGAAATTCGACATTTGAAATTCCGGAAAAATGTATCCTTGGACGGGACTCGAACCCATTTATCCAAATTGCCGGTCTGGCGCTTATCTAATTCAACTACCTAGGAGATGCGTTATCCAACCAATCGAGGACCCCTTTCTCCCAGAATACAAATGTTGTTAGTATTACCTTTGCAAACCACGGAGTTGCAAAGGTTGTGGACATGTTATTAATGGAAGGCAGCTCACTCAGCATTAGTGATCACCAAGATTCATCTCAATCTTTTCTCCTATACATCATTGAAATTTTGCCGACATCAGCAGGTATCAGATTTTTTAATCATCTGATCACTGAAACAATTTAAGCCAATATGATTTTGAATCTCATCCAAGGATACCATTAAACTTAATTCTTATATGTATTTCACAGACGCTAAAATCAATTCCGTATGTATTTTTATCCTAATGAAAGAGATATGATTGAACTTTTTTCAGGGATGTAGACCTTATGAAATCGCTCCTTGTGAACATCATGTGAATGGAACTCGTCCACCTTGTAACGGTGATGGTAAAACACCTAAATGCTTGAAACAATGTGAAAAGGGTTACCCAGTAGTTTACAACAAGGATAAACACTTTGGAAAATCCGCATATTCCTTGAGCAGTAGCCAAGATGCTATTCGCCAAGATATATTCAAAAACGGCCCTGTAGAGGGAGCTTTCACTGTATATGAAGATCTTCTCAGTTACAAGAGCGGTAAGATCGTTATTAAGTTTATTTATTATCGTTATAGCTTATAGATACTCAGAATAAGAACTCTTACTTTAGGAAAATGATTGACTAATGAGACGAATAAATCCATAATCAGAAGATAATAAAATAATTTAATCTGCTGGTGTCATATCTCTTTGTGACGTCTGCATATCGTAAACATTATAACATTTCTGGTTGAAATTATTTTTATTTTGGTTCAAATAAATATTAGTTTTTAAGTAACCAATTTGATAGCGGTTGTATTGAAATTCATTGTTTATTTCCAGGTGTTTACCAACATATCAAAGGATCTGTTCTGGGTGGTCATGCCATAAGGATTCTTGGCTGGGGTGTAGAGAAAGGTACACCCTATTGGTTGATTGCAAATTCCTGGAATTCAGACTGGGGAGACAACGGCACCTTCAAAATACTCAGAGGTTCAAACGAATGTGGCATTGAAGATAGCGTTGTTGCAGGATTGCCTGCTGTTTAAACATAATCCAGACTATATGTATCTCCTTCCTTGATGTATCGAGCAACTATTGACAATTATTTTGTTTATCTTTACTGAATTGCATGTAGACCTAGAGGTTTAGATTTTAGAATTATGAACAAATGTGATTTGAAAATTGTGATCTTTATCTTGAAAAAATAAAACGATTATAATAACAATTTTGGCCCAATATTATGCCTAACGACTTTCAAGTTAATTGGTATTTTTATTATTTTGGTACAAACATACCTATAATTAGATATTGCTGACTACTTCATCTGCATTCCCAAAAACTTGAATTTTAGGTATATCATCTTAGTGTTTTTTGCATTAGTTTTTTATGGAGGAAATATTTTCAATCAAAACACCTCTGTTTCATTTAATAAGATTAAATACCATCGATTTATTTTTGAAATGATTTAAGAGCCCAGTTTCACTAAGTATACTTATGCAAGTTCTTTTGGCAGAGATTGAAATAAAAGAAGTATTCTGATTTCACGCCAATGCGTTCATAATACTAGGCATATCCGTAAAATAAGTACCAAGAATTTTTTTCACACTGAAAAACTGGTTTAATTGCAAAGAAACTACAATTTTGGAAAGTTTAATGTTTCTTTCATTTTTCTACATAATCGTCTTTGTTTATGCGCATCTGAATTCGAGGCATCCACTTCTTTGAACCAGAGTCATAGAACTCTGCTGCCGTTGGTCTACAGTGAGCAGGTTTGGTACCCATATCCTGCGCAGACCTTTGAATAGCCTTAGCTATAAAAATCATAGAAACCTTCAAAAACTTAACATCTACAGGTTTTGACGACATCCAGATGAAGCTGATCAAGCATTGCAGATGCGAAATGTCGACTTTTCTATCGGAGGCTATAAATGCGGCAGTATATGCTGGTGAGTTTCCAAGCATTCTGAAGACTTAATCAAGCTGAAAACTACAGACCTATTTCTCTGCTTGCAACCGTGTCGAAGATTTTTGAGCGCGTCCTATATGATCAGATTCTCGAGTTTCTTAACAAAAATGAGACGCTTTACTCGCGTCAGTATGGTTTCAGGCCAGGCTTGTCCACTGAAAGCAGCATATGTGACTTGGTGAACTATGTCAGCTCTAGACTGAATGAAGGTGAACACGTTGTTGTGTTACTTTTTGATCTCAGTCGAGCTTTTGACTGTCTTTCGGCCAGTTTCTGTGCTGAGAAGCTTGATCGTCTGGGAATACGTGGATTTTTGAACGACCTGATTAGATCATTTCTACAGGGAAGGAAGTTTCGTGTCAAAACTCACGACTGCCGTCATTCTGATGTATTCGAACAGCTGGTGGGTATACCCCAGGGAAGTGTTTTGGGTCCGCTGATATTCTTGCTCTATGTTAACGATCTTCCTGAGTTTATTTTTGACGGTGAGGTTTTTATATATGCAGACGACACATGTATTGTGGTACATGCCAAATGTAAGGATGAGTTAATGAAAAAGATCAGGCAAGTGATTCATAATTTTCAAGATTGGTGTAAAAAAAACCACCTTTTAATAAATATGAAGAAAACGAATATTCTTGACATGTCTCGGTCAAATAAGATCAACCAAATCAATGTTGAACAAACAATCTTGAAGCCAACACCGAATGCATTATTCCTCGGTGTAACCCTTAATGATTCCTTGAACTGGGAGCCTCATATTGATACTTTGGCGAGGAAGCTCAACAAGGCATGTTATGCGCTGAATATTCTGAGGAGGTCCTTCACATCCAAGACTCTTATCAACATTTATTACGCATATGTTCATTCAATCATCAGTTATGCGATTGTCGTCTGGGGAAATTCGAGTCATGCTCATCGCATATTCATTGGACAGAAGCGCGCGCTTAGGATCATTTTTAATTTGGACTATAGGCAGAGCTGTAGAGATACTTTCAAAAAAAATCATATCCTCACTCTTCCGTGTATTTATGTATACAAATTGTGTTCCCGTATACATAAGGGGAAGGCTGATTTTACAAAAAGGTCGGATATACATAGTTATGGGACCAGAAACAGGGATGACTTGGAGCTGAGGAGGCAGAGGCTGGAAACATTCAAGAGGTCGCCTGAGTATACTGGAATTTTTATTTATAATCAATTACCTAGGGCATTAAAGAACATAGCAGAGCTAAGAAATTTTAAAAATAAGTTAAGGTCCATGTTGTGTGACAGTGCTTTTTATTCTATTGCAGAGTTCATTCAATACTGTAGAGAGGGTTGCTTAAATTATTGATCTTTGCTCCGTATTCGGGATTTAACTGTACTATTACTGTTTTTATTTTCCTGTCTCTATTACAAATTAATTTATTACCTACTTTAAGAATTTATTGTGATTGTGATTTTAATATTGAATTTTGTATGTGTTGCTCACTGTAGTTGTGATATGGTATATTATGTACCTTATTGACGTGTCAATACTATTGTAATAGTTTTATGACCAATAAATTACTTACTTACTTACTTACTTAGCTGGAGATACAAGAGGAAGCTCCATCGCTGAGCCAAGACTAAACGTGGCAGCGACGCTGGCTTGGATTAGAATGGAGGAACAAAACAACCTGCCTCTGTTGCCTGCCTTCTCATAGAAACGATCCAAGCGGTAGTCCGTGGAACTATACAGATAGGACGTTAGTTCTGTCATGAAAGTATAGAATATGACGTCTTCTTTTTAAACGTATATTAACTTTCATCCTTCCTAAAAACAATTTAGCTTCACTTGAAAAAATCATTAAGCTGAAATAATAGATGCAACGAATCTCAAAATTGGTTTTTCCATACTCATAGATCTTATACCTAGTTGAAAAATTTCATTCAGATTTCCGCTAGGCCATTATCCAAACATTATAAGAATGCTATGCCGGTGCTTTCGTAAAAGTACTACACCTCACAGCTTTTAAAAAGTTTACCGACTGCAATGAATATAGAAACAAAGATAGTTTCAATAATTTCGCCCTAGGCATTTTTAACAATCTTTATGGACGTTTGGTGACTTGGCGTCCAATGACTTCTTTTTATTCCCACACTTAATAAGTAAAAAGTGATAATAACACCAGCAAAAGCGGTCAAAACGATGGTTTCGGAGGTGCCTGATTAGAAGTGAATTAAAAACTGATTCCAGCATATGCAAAAATGTATCGATCTTTACGGGGAACAACGAAAATTAGTGGAGCTATTTTAGATCATAAATTTTCGTTTTTCTTGGCGGCATCCAAAATATAAATAATGGCCTTGGTAAGAAATTGCCTATTAAGAATTAATTATACAGATTACATTTTACATCAGAGGTAGGTCATTTTTCGAAAGTTTTTTCCTCTAAAATTGTCTCATAATTAATACTTTTACGAATCAGAATTCTTTTCTTCTATTTGTATAGGTACTAATGAGATCACAGTATGTTTTAATTAACTTGTTTATTACTACACCGGTTCACTCAGAGAAACACACGTCTTCCCAGAGACAATCGTATTCCATTCAGAAACAGACGCCACATAATTCCAAACCACTCAACCAACCACCTTTAGAACTAACCACGAACCACGCGACTTCTGTGCTCTTTAAGAGTTAAGAGTAAGTCATCCAAATAATGCTAGAATGCAAATTAGCTTCTGTACGGAACCACGGTGCATAATCCCAACGCTAACTCAGGTAGTTGATAACTGTGGGACTTACTGCTACATATCTCAGCGAGTAATTATTCAAACTCTGAAAGATCATATCTCGGGAAGTATAAGATTGTCGAGAATAAATTAAGTATCAATGTATTTGTATGATACCACTGTATCAGAAGAGAAATTTGATTGGAGAAGTGTATTAAAAAAAATTCAATTCTTCGAAACTGCTGGGTCGATTTGGCCAAATAACGAACATATCTGAGATATTTATTCCTCAAATCTACCCGGAAAATTTCAGCTCTCAAGTTCTTCCGATACCTAATCGTGCCTACGGTTGGACATATGGCTAGACCCCAGTAAACATTTTTACATCTCAGAAACATCCTAAACATTCCTCTTGAAACATGAAACATTTTATTTATAGACCTAGAGACGTTTCAGAAATATCTATGCGATTCTTAATGTCCTAGACATTGATAGTTTCTATTGAAACGTATCTCCAAAATCGTTTTAGTGAAATATTAATATATGTTATTTGCAACGTTCATTCAATCTCATGGCAACATGACTTAACATGACGTTGAGATGTTTTAGGGATATTCTTCATTGAAATAAATTTTTTATTTTAGTCCTTGTTAAACCATGAACAGGAGTAACATAAGGTTCTAGTCAATAAATTGATATTTAAGACAAATTTTCTTTTATTCATCTAGCAAATTGCATAGAACAAAAGTGAAAAACAAAGATAACATCCTAAATGAAATTCAATAATAATCTCATCGGGAAAAGATGCACGAAAGCTTCTTGCCTCGTCTCAATCTAATTGATGATGAAATTTTTTTAATCCCATTTATATAAGGGTGCGGCAAAAGTCAGTTTACCGTTTTGCAGATGAGAGAAAAAAAAACAAAAATAATTTCAAATAAATTTATTTCAGAGGAAAATATAACATCAATAATTACTTGTGGCCTCACATTTCATGTTCGAATTGTACTTACGAATATACGATACAGTTTATACACCATTTGTTGGTGGGAACTTGCATATTTGGAAAGCGCTGTTGAAATTATTCGAAAATTTCAGCATAATCTCCGTCAAGTTTTAAGTAAGAGGTGAGCAAACAAACACGTTCCTTTTCCGTGTACTTTACACGCGCAGCCATGGCAACGAACGCTCTGTAAACGTACATAACAGCACTACTACACGCGGACAACTCATTTCGCTACGTTTCAGCTGTCTCCTTCCGCCCTAGGTACTATACTGGCCGAGAATACGCGCATGCGTGAATACCAGACAGTGTAAACTGACTTTTAACTTTCGTTATCACATTTTTAAGCACTATTCATTCTTTCAATAAATTTTACACATATGTTTTCTCTTTCATAAATTCTTTCGAATTTGAAGGGCCTGACAGAAAAATTGGGCTTACTTGACAGAATATTGCTCTTTGCCATATTGTACGTATAACATATCCAGAATGATCATTAAATCATTTCAAACCATCTACACACCCACATTTGAACTGAGTAGGAAGTAGACAACATAATTACACATATACTTACGTCAAGAAAAGAATTCTTTTCGTATAATGTCAGATGATATCTCAATTACATCAAAGAGCACCCGTAACGTGTGGGCCGTAGATCCAAAACAAGTATTTATATTTCTTCAGATTATCATAGTCACACCGTTGGTTGGTACCTCCTTACCTTTGCGTTATCTCAACATACGTGCTTTCAATTCTAAAAAGGTAAAATGAAATATATGTTCCGACTTTCTTCTTTCATATTTTCCTTAAAGGTTTGTTAGAAGGGCCAATCCAAATCTATTATGGTGAAGTCTGGGTATATCTGTCCATCTGAGGACATGAGGTGAAATTTGATAGCTCATTTATTTTAATGAATGTGGATTTTCTTTGAATCCTACGTTTCGGATGATGTTGTATTTGCGACTGTTAGACAATGAGATTCTTTCCTGATAGGCAAGAAAGCATTTCATGTTCGATGATGGAATGCTTTCATGTTTACCGATATGATGGTAATCATACTCCTGCGCTTGTATTGCAACGGAGTTCCATACCTCAGCAAAAATTTATTTCCTTTAAATGGACTGCTTGCTTAGGAATCAAAATTTCGGGTATAATACCACGAGTCCTTAAACATTTTCGAAAATTTTTTACGCAAGTCTGTTTGCTCATAATTCTTATTATTTGTAAAGAAAACACACATTAGTAAAAAATCCGATTGATTTCAAAGTACGAATAGTATTTGGAGAGAATATTTCATGAATGAAATCAATTCAAAAATTGGGTTATTTATATGTTTGGATTCGTTGTTGTATTAGTCGTGTTTGTATCATTGTATTATTTTTTTCTGAACGTAGTTTTGTTTGAATCCCAGAACTTCTACTAAAAACACCATTCTTATTTTTGAGGTTATAATATAACACCACGTCAGTGCTTTTCTACATTTTTTATATAACGGCATCTGATTCCAATTGTAGTCTCAGGCATGTGTTATAAATTATTCAATTGTAGGTTTATATTTTTTTGAATATATTCTTGTTAAGGACAATAGCAACAGAACGTACCGAAGTGAATATAGGTAGCCTGCTGATATTGAATCAATAAACGAATCAAATATCCCTGTTTAACAGCGCCGAGCTCAATACTACAATCTTTAACAACCCTTTTGCACCCTTGCTGTTTTACACCGCAATTCAATTAGAAAATAGTTCAATATAAACCGTTTTTTTCTACTTCGACAAGCACCAATCGAAATTTGCACAAATTTGATGTGATTGCAGATTTTAAAGACCAAAGAAACAATGGGGATTCAACTCTTTGTTTGTTTACAAATATAGTGGTGTGGATTAATTCGTTTATTGTTGGTTTGAAGAGGTTGACTTGTGCCACGCCTGCTGCTATGGCTCGTGGTGAGGGATATTTTTGCCCTCGAGGTTTTCTGATGTTCGAACAGAAACTTCTGTCAGAAATAAAGAAATTAGACTAGTGGAATTTTAAAGGATACACCCAGTATCTAATGGCATTATTGACAATTTCAACACTATGCCATAAGTAGGGCAAAAATTCAAAAGATTTTGCATTATTGGGTCTGTATGAAAAAAATTGTGATGTGAAAGACATTTTTTTGCCAATTCGTAGTACTATGGGATTTTTTACCGTATGGACCTAAAATGCACAGGAGGTTCATGAGAAGATGAGTTTGAACAACTCAAAATCGTTATATATTCAAAGATCTTCAAATTAGAACATGAATTTTCTATTCTTTCAGTCAATTCTTCGTAAAAAAGGGGTGTCACTTACGTAAACCCTACACTGTAAAAAATAGTTCCTCATCTCAAACCATATTAATTTGTCTCAAGTACTCCGTACGTTTGAATACAGCCAAATGCATAAAGTACTTGACCCTACCGCCCTCTACGGTTGAGAATGGCGTTTACCGTAAATAAAAGTTTCTTAAACTGATTAGTTTCAACCAAGCTCAGAGTTATTGACTCAGGTGGTAAAAAATTTGATCCAACGGTAATATTAATTAGTATGTAACTATTGATACTAGGTAGAATAAAAATTTTGGTTTCATGTAAATAAATATTACATTTCACTGAAACTCGATTTGTAGTTGATTTAAAGGATCTTAGTTGAATGGGTCGAGAATTCAGTCGATAAAAATGATAGTATCTCTTATGTCAAGTGAAAGTTTCTTGGGTTAAGAAACTGATTGATTTGAGCTAAATTGAAGGGTTTTTGACACTAGCAAAATATTAATAAATACCGGAATACCGCGGCAGACCATGAATATTGTACGGAATGGGAAAGGCGTCTAGAGTTTCGTTGGATGTTGCAGAGAGGGAGCGATTATACCTCAAGCGACAACCGTCTGCTTTTCAAGACACGTCGTAAAGACAACCGTTCCCATCACGTCGGGGTCACCAATGTAGAATCGAAGGAATTTATCCCTACTTATGCGTTTCGTCCCTGGCGCACACATTAGGACTCATCAGTAAGGCTTGTGTGCGCCATGCCATAGACGCAGTGGTTAGAAGTTTTGAGGAGCCGCCGGGAGTTGAACCCGGCACCTAGTACCTAATCGGTGTGATACATGAGCGTAAACCTCAGGCTACCGACGCGCTGTGAATTAAGCCTATGCGTGGCTATATAGAGTGCCGCCAATAGATCCCTATACACCCCCCTGCCGCTACAATAGCTATAGTCCAGGCAGTGGGTTATCATCTCATCCCTGTCATCATCCAATACCAGATCACCCGGTTCTCCACCAACACAAAGATATTTGGTTTTCTAAGTTGACATTTAAGCCCCACTTCTCGTATTCATCATGTATTCCATGTCATCTTTATCACCGAATACAACAATATTGTGAGTAAAATGCACAAATAATTGCATTTAAATGGGATATATTTAATATAAAAGAGATTGAGTTTTGATTTAATTGCAGCCAATATAAAAAATTGCTACAATTAATTCGTTTTATTAAATCAATTACGCAATATTTTTTTACAAATGTCACTTCATATTGCAACAATTATATGTTCAATTTTATTCAAATATTTATAGTTTTCTTCAAGTAAATGAGGCGAATAATATAATCTCACGATATTCTTGTCTCAAGAAACTGTAGTCGTTGCATCAACTGACAGAATTTACGACAACCGTACCTTCGTACTATTGAACAAATAAAAATGAAACGAACGAATGGTTTCGTTAATATAAAACCTATTTAGAATAATGTATTTGTATCAATCAATTATGGATATTGAGACAAGTGCATAAACAATTTCTTGTAATTGTATGTTTATGTTGAATCAGTTGTTTCTTTCATTTCGCTGAAATGTGAAAAGTTTCAGGCGAATGTTTTAGCTGTTCTCTATAATCAACTAGGTTGTTTCAATAAAGAAAAATAGTTCATTTGGAGTAATCAATTTTAGATTAATTCAAATTAAAATGGTTTGATTGAAAAAAATTCTCAAACTCCTGAGGAGTTTGAGCGCAGAATTTTATTTTTGCAGTGTATACGTTAATCTCTCTTCAATTAAGTCTTGGCATTTTTTTGTTCATATTTTCATTAGTTCATAAAATATAATCAATTTAAACGTTGACATTCAGATGAAACAGATGGAGTCATGGAGAAAATAATTTGCAAAATACAATAAAAATATGAAAAAAAGTTTTTATTTATACCAAAAAATTTAAATTATTTATTCAATAAACAATGAAAATTGAACAGAAAACAATTTTTTCAAAGACACTACGAATTAGAATAAAGATTTAAAAGAAATAATTCCTCAATATTAATAACAAGTGAAAAAAGTCAGTTTTTTTTTAATGGGATTTTTTTTAAATATCATACTGGTTATCAAAGATTACACATAAAAAAAAATTCAAATTATTAATAAATAATCCATTTGTTTCTAACAATTCTGTAACCAATTGAAGATTAAAATCATAAAAATAATTTACGGTACCTCTTGTTGATATAAAAACGAATAAATGCATAAAAAAAAAGAAAATTACTTGATTCAGTTAACTTTTGAATTTTTCACCGACGTAAATTGTTAATAACAATGTGAGGATTAATAATTTTTAAATTCTGCCGACGGGAATCTGTTCTGTAGCCTTTGAAAATTAGCTACACGAAGCGAAAAAAAATTATAATTTTTAGTTTAACAATTATACTATTTGCAATGTTGCTATCCAAGCTTTGATAAATTGTTAATTAACTGATGCATGACTTGATGAAAAATTGTGAAGACAATTTTTAACCGTCGGAATGTCATTCTTTATTTTATCCACTAGGAGCCTGAATTTTTTTGAATAAAAATAAAAATATACCATATGATATAAGAGTTTCTTTGTCTTATGAAGGACCGAAATTCGTAAAATGAAGTTAAGAAGATACCTTTATTTTTTCATTGTTTTAAAATTGGCATTATAATGAGTCTAACAAAAATATATCTTTCTTAGAAAATTAAATGTTAATATTTTCCTGTTTCGGATATGAGAGATGATTCATGCTCAATAGGATCCTGTACTCGTAGAGGTTTTAGAAGATTAGATTTCGAATAATCATCGCTTGTATGGCTAGTACTGGTTTCTGACGCATTTTTTATATAAGTACTTTCAAAGTCATAATAAATGTTTTTCCTAGCTTCCTAAAAGATCGTATCACTTGGAGAACAAGTGCACAAAAGTTCCTGACCTCGTCAGACCTTTCGGCAGTTTCAATGATATTTATTCAAAATTCCAGGAATCTCATCTCATCCCATAGTACTGAATTTTCTTCAGAACACTTATTTTCCCAAGATGAATAACTCCAAAGCATATAAGCGCTGTCATCCTATGAAGGGACTATTTCCAAGAAGTTTCCCCTTTTTTGTATAACGAAGTGCGTCTGTCTGTTCGCATAACAACAGAAAGCGACATTTTACGTGTTACTCCATGCGAGAACCGCGGTCACTATGGAAGATTAAGAGCTAATTTGTGCAAAGAGGATTAAAACCATAAATATTCTAAAACCTGATCCCCCTTTAGCGTTCGTTTCGCCGTCTAGCTAACGACCATGGCTTTGGTAGCTATGTTTGTTCGTGACACTCCAGCCGGAAATAAAGGTATTCACTGAGGGGTATGATTATTATAGTTTCTTCAGGAGCTTGAGAGTAACTAACCTCTTAACGAGAGGTTTGAACATACAGGATATACTTCAAATACGCCGCTGGATTTGACGCATAGATAACACAGCTGAAAATGAGGCCAATTTTTTAAAAGTTAGTCGAATTTTTCTTTGGTCGTGATCCCCTGAAAGTATTATCAATTTTATATTATTCCAAATTTCTTCCATTTTTACTTTTTCTTCTTGGAGTCGCCAAATATCTAATATAAGGCTTATTTTAATAACTCTGTGTATTAGAGCTTGTTCATTTCATATTCGTTTTATGTGACTTCGACAATTTCCGAAACGTATGGGGGCTAAAATAACGGCTTAATGATTATTCAAGCAGATACGAATATCTCGAGAACTAGACATAGAATCGACACGAAATTTGGTATTTATTCTTCTCTCTTAATACAAAGAATAACTCTATGACTCACTTCCACTTGCACCCTGGGGGCGGGGGTCTAGCGAGTTTTCTGTGAGTAATTCATACCTGGGAAACTAGACATAGGATTGAGGTCAAATTTCACAATAACATTTAGAAGCATCAACTCACAATTTTTGCATATGCCACATTCACTTGCAACCCCCAGAGGGGTCAATAGGTACTCGGCCTAATTTTAGACCAAATTTCGTGTCGATTCTATGTCTAGTTCTCGAGATATTTGAATCTGCTTGAATACTCATTAAGCTGTTATTTTAGCCCTCAAGGGGCTGCAAGTCAGAGATAACTACTGATTTATTTTTTTGTCGTAATGTAGAAGATTCCGCAGGAGTTTGATGGCATTCTCAAGTATAGTTGATTTTTCATGAATTTTTAAAAATTAGGCCGAGTATCTATTGACTTCTGGGGTTGCAAGTGAATGTGGCATATGCAAAAAGTGTGAGTTGATGCTTCTAAATGTTATTGTGAAATTTGACCTCAATCCTATGTCTAGTTTCCCAGGTATGAATTACTCACAGAAAACTAGGCTGGAACTCGGCTAGCCCCCCCTAGGGGGTGCAAGTGGAAATGAGTCATAGAGTTATTCTCTGTATTAAGAGGGAAGAATAAATACCAAATTTCGTGTCGATTCTATGTCTACTTCTCGAGATATTCGTATCTGCTTGAATAATCATTAAGCCGTTATTTTAGCCCCCCAAGGGGTTGCAAGTCAGAGATAACTACTGAATTATTTTTTTGTCGTAATGCAGAAGATTCCGCAGGAGTTTGATGGCATTCTCATGTATAGTTGATTCTTTATGAATTTTTAAAAATTAGGCCGAGTACCTACTGACCCTCCTGGGGGGTGCAAGTGAATGTGGCATATGCAAAAATTGTGAGTTGATGCTTTTAATTGTTATTGTGAAATTTGACCTCAATCCTATGTCTAGTTTCCCAGGTATGAATTACTCACAGAAAACTCGGCTGGAACTCGGCTAGCCCCCCCCAGGGGGTGCAAGTGGAAGTGAGTCATAAAGTTATTCTCTGTATTAAGAGAGAAGAATAAATACCAAATTTCGTGTCGATTCTATGTCTAGTTCTCGAGATATTCGAATCTGATTGAATAATCATTAAGCCGTTATTTTAGCCCCCCAAGGGGTTGCAAGTCAGAGATAACTACTGAATTATTTTTTTGTCGACATGTAGAAGATTCGGCAGGAGTTTGATGGCATTCTCATGTATAGTTGATTTTTTATGAATTTTTAAAAATCAGGCCGACTACCTACTGACCCCCCTGGGGGGTGCAAGTAAAAGTGGCATATGAAGTTAACATCTGTTTATTTTCCTGGACGCTATTGTCAAATTTTACATCAATCCTATGTCTAGTTTGCCAGATAAGAATATTTTTATTGAAAACTCGTTCGTCATTCGGCATATTCCACCCGGGGTGCTGTGGAATGAGTGCTGGTGATGGATTTATCATGGGCCATCGTAGTAGAGAACGTACCGTATCCAGATTCCAACGTGAAAATAGAAAAATCCCAAATTATCTCGGCGAATCAAAATTTTTGCATCGCTATCCGGCCAATATTCCAGTGGCGTACGAAAAATTCTGTACAAAACTCGTCTACCTTACTCGGCTGTTTTCACATCAGTCCTTTTAGATACATAATATAAAATTTATCGAAACCGTTAGTACAGCAAAAAACGTGCCTACTCAGCATATCCTCATTACCACATGATTTCTGCTCTAAAGTGTTATTCAGATGATGGAAACTTGAAACGTATGCCCCTGAAGTGGAATTTAAATTAGTCAGAAATCAAACCCAATGGATTGAGACCAGTTTCGTTATTAGAAAATAACAAACATTTGGCAAAACGATAGCTCGTTGGTCTACTAGCTTACTGAACAAGGAAAAAATTCCCAAAAAAATTGATCTGCATTTTATATTTCAAAGTTGCTTCTATATCTTGTATAAGGCCTCATTGGACTCTTAATCGGATGGGCCCATTCCTTGGGTTGAATTATCAAAGATTCCAGTATCATTTCCATTCTTTCAAACCACCTGATATAAAACTTTAGAAAACATGCTAGTCAAATCTCTCCAGATCACATCCTTGCTTTTCTCTTTATTTTAATATCCACTTGCACCGATTTATGCATATGAAGAATTTAGCTAAGACATGCCTCAACTTTGAGTTGGGCTTACCCTCGTCTTTGCTTGAACCGTACTCTCAATAGCAAAGGCTTAGTAAAAAACGTGTTGAAGAATGATGAATCTGGCAACGTCTCTAAGTTCGATGATTTTATCGACTTCTATAACTAGTTGAAATATTATGAGGCAAATGGAGCTGGGATCATTTCGTTGGAAAAATATATTTAATGATAGTTCTAGATATTTTTATTTCATAACCAATTTTAAGGAAGGAATTACACATTACAGTATTGTTTCTGATTTTCATTCATAGTTGGAAATTGCAGTTATAAAATAAAATAAATCTGTAGTCCAGTTTTTTGTAAAAACAACTTTAGTTGCATATACAGGGTGAGTCTTTGACCACTGCATTAATTTTAACTGTAGATTCATTATTGAATCACAGCACAACTAAAAATTAACCAACTCACAGCAATAAATACTAGAAGGTTATGTTTATGAATGTTCAAGACATACTTAAGGGATAAGTCTTCAGTAAGCCACGAACGATGAAGGCTTGAAATAAGAAGAACTTATCCTCCAGTTAATCTGTGGCGCAAGAGAATTTGGTTCTCAAACCTCACAATTAAAGATGGCGCTATGCCAAACTTAGGTTCGACGGTAAGTGGGCATAAGATGTTCCTACTGCTTTGATCTTGTACACTTTAATCTCGAGACCTATACATTGATTACGAAATTCGAAGGACTTACTCATCTGCGGTAGTTCTGAACCACTATAGCCGCCGTATATCAAAGACCCATATCGGATATACCCGAATTATAAGCCGAGTGCTAAATTACCTCTCATCTATTCGCATAATCACGTAATGGTGGCCTCTCCAGGTAAACGACGTGTGTGTTAAACACCAATCATTTCCATATATCTTCATCTCGATATCGTAAAAAAATCTGAATATAAGTGTCGAGATTGTCGGCCACTTTGTCTTTATCGCGTCTTGTGGTTGCGATTCCGTTGAAAATCTTAAATGCTAGTTGGTTTCTCAAGGTGATAACCACCTTATTTGCGATATTTCGGCAGGAATGAAATGTCGTAAAATTAGTAGCCATCTGAATGGTATAATTTCTTGGCTGCGATGTAGGTAGCTGGATCCTGGGAGAAACAAAGACATCATTATTAAATCCGAAAAGAGTGGCAGCTGAAGGTCAACAGATAGTCGTTGATTGACTTGCTAACAAGCAGACCTTTCTGAGGAGTATCAGTCCAGAAATATCAGTTAAATGAGGACATGTAATAGATAGCCAGCAATGAATTTCTATAAACATGTATCTTGGTTTATTGAATAATGTCTCAAATCGAAATAATACAAGTTACTTGAAGTTACTTACAAAAAATAATTCGTTTTCCTACACTGTAAAAAATAAAATTCTGCGCTCAAACTCCTCAGGAGTTTGAAAATTTTTTCAATCGAACCATTTTAATTTGAATTAATCTAAAATTGATTACTCCAAATGAACTATTTTTCTTGATTAAAAAACCTAGTTGATTATAGAGAACAGCTAAAACATTCGCCTGAAACTATTCACATTTCAGCGAAATGAAAGAAACAACTGATTCAATATAAACATACAATTACAAGAAATTGTTTATGCACTTGTCTCAATATCCATAATTGATTGATACAAATACATTATTCTAAATAGGTTTTAACGAAACCATTCGTTCGTTTCATTTTTATTTGTTTAATAGAACGAAGGTTCGGTTGTCGTAAATTCTGTCAGTTGATGCAACGACTACAGTTTCTTGAGACAAGAATCTCGTGAGATTATATTATTCGCCTCATTTACTTGAAGAAAACTATAAATATTTGAATAAAATTGAACATATAATTGTTGCAATATGAAGTGACATTTGTAAAAAAAATATTGCGTAATTGATTTAATAAAACGAATTAATTGTAGCAATTTTTTTATATTGGCTGCAATTAAATCAAAACTCAATCTCTTTTATATTAAATATATCCCATTTAAATGCAATTATTTGTGCATTTTACTCACAATATTGTTGTATTCGGTGATAAAGATGACATGGAATACATGATGCGCAAGCTAATTAAAGAATACGAGAATAAGTGGGGCTTAAATGTCAACATAGAGAAAACCAAATATCTTTGTGTTGGTGGAGAACCGGGTGATCTGGTATTGGATGATGACAGGGATGAGATGATAACCCACTGCCTGGACTATAGCTATTGTAGCGGCAGGGGAGTGTATAGGGATCTATTGGCGGCACTCTATATAGCCACGCATAGCTTAATTCACAGCGCGTCGGTAGCCTAGAGGTTTACGCTCAAGTATCACACCGATTAGGTACTAGGTGCCGGGTTCAACTCCCGGCGGCTCCCTCAAAACTTCTAACCACTGCGTCTATGGCATGGCGCACACAAGCCTTACTGATGAGTCCAAATGTGTGCGCCAGGGACGAAACGCATAAGTAGGGATAAATTCCTTCGATTCTACATTGGTGACCCCGACGTGATGGGAACGGTTGTCTTTACGACGTGTCTTGAAAAGCAGACGGTTGACGCTTGAGGTATACTCGCTCCCTCTCTGCAACTTCCAACGAAACTCTAGACGCCTTTCCCATTCCGTACAATATTCATGGTCTGCCGAGGTATTCCGGTATTTATTAATATAAAGAGAAATTATTTTTCTGTGAAGAAAAATAATTCAATTTAACTCAAATCAATCAGTTTCTCAACCCAAGAAACTTTCACTTGACATAAGAGATACTATCATTTTTATCGACTGAATTCTCGACCCATTCAACTAAGATCCTTTAAATCAACTACAAATCGAGTTTCAGTGAAATGTAATATTTATTTACATGAAACCAAAATTTTTATTCTACGAAAAGTATCAATAGTTACATACTAATTAATATTACCGTTGGATCAAATTTTTTACCACCTGAGTCAATAACTCTGAGCTTGGTTGAAACTAATCAGTTTCTTAGCTCAAGAAACTTTTATTTAGGGTAAACGCCATTCTCAACCGTAGAGGGCGGTAGGGTCAAGTACTTTATGCATTTGGCTGTATTCAAACGTACGGAGTACTTGAGACAAATTAATATGGTTTGAGATGAGAAACTATTTTTTACAGTGTACATAGTTTCGAAATAAGTCAATATACAGGTGGCCGGGAGATTGACGTTTAAAAAAATATTAGATTCGTCGTGTCATGGAGTATCCGAAATACCTTATGTATGTTCTAGATTATTACCGGTTTCCGAGTTATAATTGTTTATAGAAAATTTAGGAACTTTTGTTCTCAATCAAGTAACAAAATTCTAAAAAAATGTTACGGGTTGCACTCCGGGAGTGCCGGCAGAAGTGAAAACTTGAATGCATTTTTGATATTTTGGAATGATTAGAGAATAATATCGTACACAAACATGACAATTTATATTACATTAACACACACAGCGCAAGCGCCCTGCACCGCCTAAACGAAACAGCAGACGCAGGCACGGTCTCTTCTCCTCGATCTTACGCTTTTTCGATCAGCATCACGTGACTCTGAGGCGAGTTTGGATGTTTTTACCCATACAAAAAAAGTGCTCAGCACCGCTAAAATAAAACTATTTTGACTTTTTTCTTTTGCAATGAAATCTCCATAAGTTGTACTTTGATAAATAAAATAGTCAGCTTTGTAACTTTGATGTGAGTTTAGGAAAAATTGGTCTCAAGAGAAAAAAATACGTCAAGTGAATTAAGACCAAAACTTTCAAACATGAATAAATGATGTAAATGGATATCTTTTTGATTACTGAATATACCTATAAAATGCGCCTAACTCCTAGCAATCAGGATCATTTAAAATAAGCAGTACTTAATGGGCTATTTTTGCTAAAATCGGCCATCAAATTCACCAAGGTGGAAATTCTGAAAATTTTTTTATTGTCTTTTAATGATTCTTAAGGCTAAATTCACATGTTAACTAATCAAGATTACTGCAAATAGGCTAAGATTTGGTATGTTAGAATTTTTTTCCATTAAATCATTGTCCATGCACAAATATATAGGGTGAGTCTTCGACCCCAGCGTTAATTTTAATCATAGATTCTTGACGTCAAAACATTTTCTTCCTACAACATTTTTCCAAATTTGGCCCCGTTCAAAAGATATAGGGAGTTGAAATTTCATAAAAAAATTGCATTTTCACCTGTAATATTCAAACGACAATATTAATTGAAATGATCTCTTGTATAAGGTTTTTGATAACAGTCATGCATATTTCGGCATCAATAGATTTTTTCTATTTCTTGTGAGTTTCTCACTAATTCTGTACAGATTGGTTTGATTGCATGAAAAACAAATATCATTTGAACTAAAGGTCCGTATCTTGTACTTCCTAAATTGCAATATTTGAAGTTGAAAGGAATTGAATCGATATAATCATCTGATGAAACATGAATCAGTGAATCATTTCTTAGAGGGAAAATAATGTTTTTAAACAATTCAGATTCAATAGTGGATGCTGTGGAAGGTAATTTTAATCCAAACTTAACTGTACAACAGAGGGGTATCTGCCCAATGTGAAAACTTAAAATGCTTATAACTTTTTAACGCAGCTGAATATGGAAAAACGGTATGGGAAAAAAGTGTTTCTTTTGATCTCAAGAACCTATAGTAAAAATTAGCGCAGTGGTCAAAGACTCACCCTGTATGGATCTAGTATGACCGTTGCCAACTAAATTTCGATTTTTCATAGCTCCACTTGAACGGACTATGGCGGAGTAGATATTGAGCAGAAGTAGATGATGCAGTCTGTTCGTTATAGCTGTGATAATAGTGGAGAGGAAATGTCTATCCAAATTTAGGCCAGGCTCGTGGACTTTTCCGCATTCTTGTAACTCCTGCATAACTACGAGTATTCTACATTCAATTCTATACGATATGATACCTAATGACTCATATGCATTGAATAGAATAAAAACCGCACTCCTATCCGTCAAAACGTTAATGAATACATCTTTATAAGACCCTGCGGTTTGACAGCCAACAATGGCGAGAACCACAGCGATACCTACCTACATGGTATCCTACCAACTTGGCAGTTAGTTAATCCCTTAATCTGAAATGTTCATCATCGACTTTGGTTGTTTTCCCCTCGCTCGGTATCCGATATATTTTGGGGTCTTCCATAATCCGCCGATGACAGCTGCCTTGTTATTGGCAACTTGCGATAGGGAAAATAGAGGGCTTAATACTGGCTATTATTCGCGCAAATTACCTGAGGGAGCGAACGTCGTCACTTAATCCGGTAACCACACCATGCATCCGAGTGGTATAATGGGCAGAATGAAACACATTGAGACCAGATATCGAATGAGGATATGCTGTTGCTCGTCAGCTTGCCAATTTTTTTTTGCTACTGTGACGAAAATAAAATGCGTAGATGGATTAATTTTGATCGATTTACTATAACGACTTCATATTATACAAGGTGTCTCATTTGGAGATGTCCACCCTCAATAACTCAACAACGAATCAGAATTAGTGAAAATACTCACAAAGGTTGATATTGGGTGTTTCTGCTAGCAACCGCTGGAGAAGGTTTGCAACCTCATCAGAGATTGTGGTTGTTTTGTAGCACAAATGTATGCAGGAATTAAAAATTGTTAGAACCTTCAGTTTGTATTCATAAAATGAATATTCAAAATTTATAGAATTATGGTACCGATAAAACCAAATGAAACAGAGTTGTTCTGATTGATCGTGGTTTTCTAGTGAAATTTTTCAACAAATACTTCTAGCAAAAGTTTACCACAAGCTCTCAAATTTCTCACCAAAATGCAGACAGCGATGATCCGTGATTATATTTTGATCCAAGACGAAGCAGATGAAAACAATAAGGTGATTGAAAAATGTTAAATGCCTTTTCCTCTCTTTATGTCCATCAGAATCTGTGCTGAGGGCTATAAGCAAAAGATATTGCTCCAGGAAATTTCATTTCAGTATTATGATTGCAGAATTATTAGAGGTGAGTTTTATCAGCTCTAGGAAATAGGAGTACCACAAGGAAGCATTTTAGGTCCCATCATATTCATCATATTTTTAAATGATTTATATACCATATTTGATGAAACAAATATCAAAATGTTGAATTATGCAGGTGACACAAACTTCACAGTCATGGCCAAGACATTCCTAGAAACGTGTAAACTGGTAAAATCAACCCTACTGTAAGCAGGCGTATGGTTTGAAGCAAATGGTTTAAGCATGAATGCTGAAAAAACAAATGCAGTGCTATTGAAAACAGCTCATTCAGGTTTTCAAACACCAGCCTTTGTGCTTAATTGAGTTCTATCTGCTACTCACTTGGGGTTAGTAAATACCTGAACTCTATGTCAATGAAAACCATTTACCAAGCAGTATTGGAATCGAAGATGAGGTAAGGCATCATGTATTTATTTATTGATTTATTTATTTATTTAACCTTGTAGCTAATCTATAAACCATCTGTTGGACAGAGTGCTGAAGATGCAAAAAAAGCAAGCAATACGTATAATCTGGAAGATGAAGAGAATGGAGTCTTGTAGAGGGTGTCACGGTTTCAAAATTCCCGCTCCAGTTAGTACCTGCAAACCGAACTGGTGGCGTTAGTCGCAGTAGTTTGCCAGCTTATCTTGTACGTTTCGATGGACGCCGTTGTCGGTAGTCCTCATGTGACGTAGGTTGTCAATTACATCGTTCTTCCCGCATATTTGGTTGAAATGTCCTGGAGTAATTAATCGCAATTTTGCGGATCTGAACAGGATTTTAACTGAAGCCCTGAGAGAAATCTTATCATGTTGGTTTGGTTTGTTCGTTGGTGAGATTTTTGCGCTTTAGCGGAGTGGCGTGTTTGTTTGGAAAAACGACGTGGGATTGGTGAGTTAACCTATGTTTGTCACGAGGTATTTTAGATTTTTTGTTCGTATTTTAGCATCATTCTGCTTCGAATTGGGAATTATTATTGTACCGTTGCGAGGTACCGCAGATTCTGAACTGTCTTTGAAGTCTTCGAGCTGTTTGTCTAGGCTGTCTTTGAATTACCGTCGAGCTGCCGTGGGAGCTGTCTTTGGGGACCTCCCCCAGATTTTGCCATCTAAGATACCACACCTGTCGTCTACCCAGGGCGCATTACTGTGAGAAATTGTACTACGTTGGCCCAGGAATATATTTGAGCCCAGTTTCCATCTACGAGACTGTGAGAATAATTATGGGTTAAGAAACTATATCCTTTTGTACTTCAGTCAAGCCACGACCTAGACTGTTATAGAAGGTTAGTCTGTAGAATTTAGTTAAGATTGATTAGTATCAAAGAGGCCCAATTCAGTGAATACTGTTTAGTACATAAAACCCGACCTATCGAGAAGGTCGCTTAGATATAAGTAAAGAGCTATTTGTAACGATTACCATCGAGGCTCTAAGTATATACCTTGGGGTGATAGTACTGTTTGTTTAGTAAGAGATTAAATCATTATATCGAATATTCGGGTTGTGAAGTAAGAACTAGTTAGTGATCTACCTTCTGTAAGATATATCCTCGTTTGAGGGACCTTGTGTATTTCATTTGGGCTCATTATATTATTAAATAATTGCTCTATATTCTTTCTACCAGCCACTACCTCCCGCTTGTGTGATCGGGCTCGGTTTGGCATCCTGAGAGTGCGTTCGTTATTTTCTCTCTTTTATGACCCTGAGATCTTTAGTGTACTTTCCTCTTTTTTTCTTTGTATTATCATAAAAGAGAGTGGCGCCCCTTTATAAGTAGTCTCAGCTCTAGAGCTAGCCGAGGAGGTACTTTGTGCACTCTCTGGAGCCGAGTGGGTTTGGTGACAGGGGGTATTTAAAAAAAAAACGATTTATTAACCGCACCAGCTATACGTATACAGGAGTGCTAGATTTTCACTAAAAATATGCATTACTTTGAAGAGAAAACACCAAGTAATTATAATACAAGAACAACAGCAATAAAATTCCCGCAGCACAGACTTAGCATCACCGAAAAAGGATCTGCATATAGGTGCATTCGATGTTATAACAAGATAGCACATAAATTGGGAAGAGAATATACCCTACAACAATACAAGAAATTTATTTTCAAGCTGCTACTTAACATTGAACCATATAGTGTTAAAGACATCCTAGCCTACATAATATAATGAGAGTAAAATTGTTTATGACCCTGTTTCATCTCGATTGTTCGCTGTATTACATGTATACACTTTACCTTAAATAAAGTATATTATTATTAATATTATTAATAAGCACTGATTACTGGTGACGTCCATTATTTCAATAATTAAGTAAGGATTGCAGGATTTTGGACAAATTTAATGTAATCAAAAATTTAACACATCGCCAACGTTTCGAATCTTATGTGATTCTTTATCAAGGCTAAAATATCAAACAAATACTTAGGTATAAATTTGTCCAAAATCCTGCAATCCTTACTTAATTAATATTGTTAATGAAAATTATGGAAGTGAAAGGGAATGTTGAAAATTTATTTAAATAACAATGGTTTCGCTAGTGCTACTGTGAGCATTTTCATTGAATGGCATCTTGATAAAAATATTAAGCATTCATTTATCATTCAGTAGGTTACGGTTATGGATGAAAATGGTCAAGTCGTCGAAATTGGTCAACTATTGGCTGAACGGGAACAATGTGGAAGTGTTAGACGGTTGCCATAAGAACCTTGATATTCAAAGGAAAGGGCAAGAATATATGAAGCTGGTAAAGTTCCATCCAGAAATGGAATTTTGCTAAATAATTTCGCAATAAATTTTACTTATATTCAATAAAATCATTACTTTATACCTCTTTTTTATTGAATATAATATGACATCGTATGCATCTATTATATTCTTAAACAAGATCATTTTAGTTGTATTGCTGAGATTTTACTGAAATTCAGCCAGACACTACCTTCCACAATCATAGTAGCGTAATTGCGATCGTATTTGAAGGGTTCCTTGGTTTTTTCACTTGGAGAAAATACATACTTCATCAAAAACGATACAAGCCCAATTTTGGTCTGCATCATTGCAAAGCGTTGACCTAGAATAATATAAATGAATTAATGAAATCCCACAATTAAAACAATTCTGATTTCGATATACACTTGCATTTTTTTCATTTACTCATTGAATCATATAACTAAAATACTTATCATTTATAGCCAAACATATGACGATTTACAATATGAGTGTTTGCAAGCCCTTGTCTCAAAAATGTGTGAACCGGAACAATACAATTGAGAAACTTTTTGTTTTTACATCCACTTTCAATTTTTTCAATTGTTCACTAAAATCATATAACCACAATACTTGTTTTTTAAAGCCAAATACATGATCAAATTGCAATCTGAGAGTTTGTAAGCGTTTATCTCATTACCAAAACTGTGGGAACTGGAAAAACCATTGAGACGTGTCTTATTTTTTCGTTCACTTTCGATTTTTTGATTTATTCACTGAAAGCATATCTACAACTATAACATTCATCATTTAAATAGCCCAACATATGACCAAATTGCAATATGAGTATTTGTAAGTGCTTGTCTCATTTTTACATCCACTATCAATTTTTCAATTTGTTCACTAAAATCATATAACTACTACACTGATAATTTATAGCCAAATATATGACAATATGAGAGTTTGCAAGCGTTTGTTCATCACCAAATTTGCGTGAACTGGAAAAAACCATTGAGAAATTTCTTATTTTTTCATTCACTTTAAACTTTTTTATTTATACACTGAAAGCATATCTATAACTACAACACTCATCATTTATAGTCAAACATATGACCAAATTGCAATATGAGAATTTGTAAGCGTTTGTCTCATTACCAAATGTGTGTGAACTGAAAACAAAAAATTGAGAAATTTCTTATTGTATCATTCACTTTCAACTATTTCATTCATACACTGAAAGCATATCTATAACTACAACAGTTATCACTTATAGTCAAACATATGACCAAATTTCAATATGAGAATTTGTAAGCGTTTGTCTCATTACCAAATCTGTATGAACTGGAAAATACCGTTGAAAAATGTTTAAGTTTTTCATTCACTTACTAATTTTTCATTTATTCACTGTGCGCATATCTATAACTACAACACCCATCATTTATAGCCAAACATATGACCAAATTGCAATATTAGAGTTTGCAAGCGTTTGTCTCATTACCAAATCTGTGTGAACTGGAAAAAACCGTTGAGAAATTTCTTTATTTTACATTCACTTTGAATTTTTTATTTGTTCTCTGAAATCATGTAACTATAACACTAATCATTTATAGATAAACATATGACCAATTTGCAGTTTGAGAGTTTGCGAAGGTTTGTCTTATCACCAAATCAGTCTGAACTGGGAAATATTTCTGTTTAATGTTTAAAGGCTGAATTTTCCAAAGGTGAACTATTGGCAATGATTTATATTAATAAATGTCTTAGGTGTTTTAAACCTTGGAAATGGCCTACAAGCTAGACGTCTACATGAGATTAGTAATGAAGCTACACATTTCGTCTCCACAGAAGGAAGTGCCCATTAACTATTAGGGAAAAACTTATTGAAGGGCGCCACTACTCAAGAGTGGTAAGCATAATTTTTTTTCGAGGGTTAGTCGAAAGATCACATACGAAGGTTCAAAGATGTGGTGTTCCCCTTTCCTGAGATAACTTCAGAAGAAGAACCTCATTAATTGAGTAGCAACTCTTGGGCTCAAAGAAGGCTATGCATTCTTTCTAATGACTTACCAATGCAATTCCGTGGACCTTGCCCGAATGCAAGGAAATTACATGGATGCCTAGTTTTAGAGTTTTGTTCCGAAAATCTATCAGGATCAAACTTTTCAGGATGTGGGTAGTTATCTGGATCCCTCTGTAGAGCAACCGAGTTAATGAGAATTTTTGTTCCCTTCTCAATTATTACGTCTGTATTTGGAATTTTATAGTCTTTCATGCATAATCGGAATAGGTGTGGTTCTGGAGGGTATTTCCGAAGTGTTTCTGTAAAAAAAATTTAAATACATAATGTTTTTGTTGGAGCAAATGTCCGCGCTGGCTACATATAGTAGGGATCGTGCAGCTGAATGAAAAAATATTGAAAAGGGCCGACGTGAGGTCAAAGTCTTTTCCTTGACTCAGGAACAGAGTGACGCTAAAAAAACCGTCACAATGAATGTGAAAGAATCAACAAAACTTTATCTTAATTTCAAAATAACTAATCACAGTTTTGCATAAGTTTTGTTCAAAGCCCAAACTACCTATTCTTAGAAAAGGTCTTTCTCATCGATAATAATTTAGAAATTGATATCTTTCTTCAAACTAGCTCTTTTCTTTAGGTATACCTTATTCACTCAAGTAATTGCGTAAGAACGCCTACTGTCAACTAAATTTAATTTTCAAAGCGATGAGATGTTCTTGATATAATCTGAACTCTTAAGCGAAAACTCTAAAAATCCTTGAGTGAATATTTTGACAATTTGTCCAGAAAATCTATGGTTCTCAAAACTAAAACTCCTCTCTTTTTATGTTGTTCAAATGAATTCCAAGCTTCATATCTATCAGATGATTTATCTAGGACTCATTGAAATATAAAATATCGGGCAGTTGGGCTTCCACTAGAAACAAGAGCGCAAAACAGGAACAACAACAGATCGACAATTACTTGAATTGAAAAATGAAGAATAGCCAAAGCATAATGTGTGAAAGAGAGCTTAGACTTTCCCTTCTATATCAGACTATTTTGTTATAACAGAAGACGAAAATCTGTATCTGTGACACATATAGTTAGGTAAATGATTATCCGAGAATTGAAGAAATCCTACTCGGATTCTTTTGACCAAACATAAAATGTGAAGATTTTATCCAAATTTTAACAGTCCTTAGGGGTAAAACAAGAAAATGAAAGTTTCAGTACTCACCATTGACAACCTGCTCCAAATATTTCATTTGTGCTAAACCTTCGTAAGTTAATTTACCATCATATTCATCGAGTACCTTCTTTATTTCTTGCCTGGCTTCTTCCTGAACTGATTTTGACTTCGCTAACTCATACAGACAGAATGCAATAGTGGATGCAGAAGTTTCATATCCAGCGGCAAAAAATATCAGGCATTGGGCGGCAATTTCTTCGATAGTTATTTTATTCTCATCTTCCTTAATATTTTCAATGTTTTTCTTTTCCTCATCTTCAACGAGTCTTCCTTTGTTTTTCAATTGGATCATCGAATCCATGAAATCTTTTCTATGAATATTGTTTTTCTCTCTGTATTCTATAGTATCTTTAGTTAAGTTCATGAAAAAGTCCGTAACTTCGTTGGTGAATGTTTGAGTTCCTATCATTTTCATAAAATTCGGAAATACAGCTATCAACATTAGTTTCAGGTGATGATAAAAGTCATCTTCGAATAAATAAATCAGTTTCTGTTTGAATTCGTTGTCTGGATTTTCCAAATTGTTACATTCCAACCCGAAGGCGCAGCTAGCGATGACGTCTATAGTGAATCTTGCTGTAAATTAACGGTAATTTATTTTTATTTATTTAGAATAAGGAACATAAACAGGCGACAAAACCCAGATAACAGCATCCAATTAAAATTAAACAACTCAAAAATAACAAACCACCCATTCATAATTACTAAACAAAAGCATCAACAATCAAACAACCTAATTACCACGGCTAGCTAGCATCTAAAATACATATATAGAAATTTACCTATCATATAAATGGAATCTTATAACAAATGAAGGAATGTTACTGTACTCGATCTATGGGTTAACAAAAGAGACAGAAATTAAATAAAACATATATTATTATAAGAACCATTCTCTTTCATACAATCAAGATTATAAACAAATAAAGTAGTAAAGCTCCTTGGCGGATACCTTGTTCAAGTCATCTGAAGAAGCTAAATTTTAAAAAAATGCATGCATGTTATAAATTTAAATGTTCTTTACCTGACCGAGAATTTTAGGGTAGGTATCAAAAAGATGATACCGAGTTCAGGAATTATTTTAGTGATCATTCAACACTATACTACATCGTCCAATGAAATCGCTCAATTTTTGAAAACGGACCAATAGAAACAAACTGTATCTGAAAACATTCAACCTCACAGTGTTTTCACTTTTAGAAATGTGTTTCTATCAGATGCCTAATTTGCATAGGAATATTAATACGTCCGGATAGCTTTGGCCGTTGGTGGAAATAGCGGTCGTCATGGTTACGATAAACAAGCAGTTGTTAGCGATAACTTCAACAGCACATTTGGCAGTTTTGTCAGTGTATTTTCGTATTTTACCATAAAGAAGATAAAAATGAAACCTTTTGGGAATTGTAATATTACCTCAATTGAGGAAAGTGTGAAGAAAAGTGTGCCGCTTAATACAGTGAAGTCAAAATCCTACATTTGGAAACGATTTGAAGAATTCTGTGCTGCCCAGGAATACCTTGTAAATGCAAAAACAAGTTTGTCAGAGCTCAATAATATTATGCTAGACTGGGCTTTCAATATGAAGAAAAGAGATGGATCAGACTACAAGGAAAGTGTCGTAAAAACCTTGTGGAATAATACTACCAAACAGCTGCAGGAAAAATTCTATTCCGAATGGGGCGTTAGATTCGATCCATTCACAGACGTGGCTTTTAAAACGGCGCGGGATGCACGAAATGCCAAGAGGCGTATTTTGTAAGTTGATCCTGAGAAAAGAAAAGTTAGTGCCAAGGCGCTGTCTTTGGAGTAACACAAAAAGATGGTCAACTTATGTAAAGAAGATAATCCAGACGGTTTGAACAGAAAATTTTATTTTATTGCTGCATTGGAGCTTGCTTGGCGCGGAGGAGAGGGTTCATCATGCCTAATTTCGCATTTCTAATTCGAAATTGAAAACGATGGTAATCCCACGGGCCGAATTGCCTACAATCTGATATTTTCTAAAACGAGACAAGGTGGTGCCCAAAAATGTGCGGAAACGAAATGGCTGACTCCCAATATCGAAGAAGATATTTGCCCGGTGAGGTTATATAAGCTACTTGTATCCAAAAGAAATGTAAACATAACCACTGAAAGGCTATTCTTTACTCCACATAAGAATTGGAAATATGGTTCATGGTTCAAAAACTCGCCAGTCGGTCCCAATACGATAGCTAAACAAAAGACAACAGAATCGGCAGAACTCATTGGCATCAACACAACCAAGTCGAAGATAACCAACCACTCGTATCGAGCTACTAATGTCAGCCAATTAGCCAAAGCAGGGATTGGCGAGGAACAGCTGATAAAGATAACAGGCCATTCTTCTGCAGCGTCAGTGAAACCGTATCTCCAACTGGACCAACAACATCACAAAAAAATAATCATAATAATAATACATCAGTATCTACTTCATCATTCGAAAATAATGCTCGTAATGTGTATAATAATTGTACTAACAATAATTATTATTTTGAGAATAAAGATTAATAATTTGTTGTTATGCTTCTATCTGGTTATTTTTGAATAAAAATCATTTTTATTTCGTTGTATTTATATTGTTGAATGAAATTTCCGAATACCACATGAAATTCGAATTTTTTTTGAGAACACTGTCGTTTTTTGAAAATTATACAAATTTCACTCAACAAAGTGATCCCGA
Organism: Micraspis discolor; assembly: GCA_030674115.1. Classification (NCBI taxonomy): domain Eukaryota; kingdom Metazoa; phylum Arthropoda; class Insecta; order Coleoptera; family Coccinellidae; genus Micraspis; species Micraspis discolor. Next base: position 15,799,092 of record JARTUT010001740.1, read on the forward strand.
AATACCTTCGGCCTTCCGCTCGTGGTATTTTAAGGATAACTTTGTTTCGTGAAATTTAAACGCATAATTCCCAAAAAACAAGAGTGTTCTCAAAAAATTCTCACCTCTGGTGGTATTACCCTTGAAAACTTTTCAATTCGGCAAGCCTCAATAATTTTTCAGTTCTACCTATCCTAGCATAGGTTTCTTGAAACATCCTCTAAGATCCAGTGAAGCAATTACGTATACAATTTCAATATGAAATACCTGCAATGTCTTTGATATCAATCGGCTTCCCAATTTCCTTGTCCAGAACTTTCTCAATGCCCTTCGTACAATCAACCACCATCCCAAACATCATCTTCATTTTTCCTGATGAAAATGTTGGCGTCAGTTTATTTCTCAGCAGTTTCCATTTTTTTCCAGGTAGATTGAATAAATGTAGACTCAGGGGATCGTTTTTTTCATTGATAAACATTCCTCTGTCGAAAAAATGGTCGAAATCATTTTGTAAAATGTGTTTAATTATGTCTAGATCAACAGGAATATATAGTGGTTCCCACATCTCATATAGCCCTGCATGTTTTAAACCTCTTGACTTGATCCATGTGTGAGTGTTTAAGTCCCTGTCAATAATTGATTCTTGGTGACACAATGTTTTAGTCATGTTTTTCAATAGTTGAAGGAATGTTGGACTTTCTAACCCTCGTTTTTGCCAGTATGAGAATTCGTATTTCAACCATATTAGTAGCAGAGATATAATTGTTGATACTAAAAGTAGTGCAGTCAGGAGAGCCATCTAAAAGAAACGATATGTCAATTACCAAGTTCAGACAGGCAACAAAATCCTGAAACAGGTCAATTTTTGTTTCAATATTCATGCATTTTTGAAGGATTTTTATTGCACCCTGTGCCATCCCCTTCAACCATTTAAATTTTTTTAATAGGAAAATGGCTCATGTGGTCCTTTTTTGGGTAAGACGTATCTTCTTTAAAGGCGTGCAGAAATTTTCAAGATAATTTTTTTTCTAAAATTTGTTAGTATGAAGAGGTTTTCTGCTAGCGCCAGTGGCAGCCCGTGGAACATATTTTACAGGCAAGCCTCGTCATGACTAGTTCTAACCTTAGACTATATAAGCTATTTTATGTCACAGACCACAGATGGAAAGAAATTCAGGTGAAAGTCAAGACAACGCTGCATCATTCTCTGCTTGACACCTCTGTATAGAAAATAAATACGCAGATTGAAGAAAATTTGTGACTGTCAGTATTAGGTTTTTCATATTTTTTGTTGTTTATTACTTTTCATCGCACTAAAAACGGTTCGTAAGTGTGAAAGTTGTAGTAAAGACAGGAATTTTAAGCCGAATTTATCGTTCCATAGATAAGTGTATTGTTAGAACCGAAGTATTCAGTTATTTACATGTTCAGTAGCGTAGAAAGTTTTAATAGGGAAATTTTCAATGAGATTATTATGAGATAAAATGAGGTTCCCAGATGACGATGAAAATGAAAAATTTGGGCTTCGCTGTTAGGATGGTCAAATATTTGCCCAAAGAAAGCAATTTTCATTCGTTCAGATCATTTTGACCCTGAAGATATTGTGACCCGAGTAAATGGAAAAAAAATTTATGCGGTGTTGCCAGGTGAGGTTTCACAAGAGACTTTCAATGATGTTAAGACATTCAATGAGGGAATCAAAACAAATCGACATTTTACAAAGGAATGCTTTTTTGTCTATCTTATATATATTCTAAGATTCTAACCCAATTTCTCAGCTGACAATAGAAAAGATTCGTAGTGTTGGATTTGAAATGAAGTTGGTAGAGTTCCTACCATAAAAAATGACGTTTATTGTCGGTTAGATATTATTATATTGAATGAAAAAAATTAATACTTGACAATTGTAAACCATGAACTGTACGATTCAAAAGGATTAATTGTTTTTATGTGACAGAAATTCAAATTACCTCTTGCTGTAATTAAATTAATTCAACCGGATTTTCGTCTGAAATATCGAAAAACCTGAATATAATAGCAACTCACGCTATAAACTGTACATAAATACTCACAATTTTCAGTAAGTAATAATTTAAGCTTCCGTTTATAGCCGAAATCCACTACAATCTCATTTTTTCAACTGTTGCACTCACTATATTATGACATTGTGACAACGTTAGATAGCTAAATTATTGATAATTAATAAGCATTCATAGAAAAAATAAGTAAAAAAATCTTCAGAGGTTTGTTTGAACATCAAAAATAAACAGAATATGTGAAAATCGAATCAATAAGTAGTTTAACTAACCGATCATGACCTTCACTCAAGTTCAAAAATGTAAGGAATTGGTAATCGATTTTCTTAGATTGAAAAATTGGTGCCACTAAGATAACTTGAGTGGATTATTTAATCTATCTGTTTTGAAAACATTATATCACTAGATATGCTGAGGCCACATTATATCAGTACTATGTCGAAAGAATTGAAAATAAGCTAAGGTGAATTTTCAATGAACAGACTATCGCAAACTGTTCTATTTTGAGTGCTCCTGGTACAGTCGAATACGTTGGAATATTTCCTGGATCCGATATTTTTGAATGCTTGAGTGGAATCCAAATATTCATAGATCTGTATACAGGGTTATTCAAGACGATGACCCATTAGACGACGTTTCAGAATTTTAAGCTGAAAAATGAAAATCTTGAACTAGATCTTTCAGAACTCGGTTATGCCGAAAACTGGCTACTACATTTCCATTTCAAATGACACACCCAGTGTATTATGGCATCGTTGAATCTCTCATCTGATGACAATTTCAGCTTGTCGTTTGAAGTATCTTATATGTATGTATGTATGTATATTCAAATCAAAATTACACAAAAACGATGATTCTTCGTGATCAAATCTTCTGAAATCTTTACAGGACTCTGACAAGCAGTACATTCAATTTTTTAGAGCATGATTTTGAGTTGCCAGTTCGGACAACCTCAAATTAAATCAACTTCTGTGTCTTCCTGACCTATGGTAAATGAAAAAACTTTTCTATCTTCGGGTACAATGAAATTTGAAAATATATGTATAACATAAAACGTGCATACATGTTTAAATCCGACGGATATCTTATGACCTATGAAGTATTGAAAAAAAAGTTTTTTTGGGGATTTCTTTAGAAATTCCACGAAATGTGGCAAGTCTATTTTTCTTGACTTCATCCCAAAATCATTTGAGATACAACTTGATTCGATGGATATTATAGGAGTCATTAAGGAGACCAAATTTCAAATGCTCATAACTCCTGAACCGTTCGACGGATTTGGCCCAGTAACGAACTTGACGGAAATATTCAGACAATTAATCTATTTTGAAAATATGGAAACTCCAGGTCATCTTTCGGATGATATATAATTTTGACGTTCACTGTATTGTTTTGTTTCCGAAGTAAAATCTCCTGCTATGAAATGGGTGGCTAATTGCCCTCGATCTATGTGTTGACTCACACTCATTTTCCCAATAAAATTGTTGTACGATAACGGATCTTAATTTTAGTGAGGTGAGATTTTTGCCCTTCCGATTCCAAGTATCTGAATCACGCCCGCCATCAAAGCAAGACCGCAGTGATGCTGCCTGAAATTCCGATGGATTTATCTCGTCGGCATTTGTTCCTTGACGCGTATCTGGGATATATCCAGATGGGCGTGGTCTGACCGTGGTGGCCTCGCCGTATTGGCCGACCGGGTGGCCAGGTGAGACCGATCTGGTCTTCAGCTGATTTGTTACCTGTCGCTCGCCGAGCGCCTGGTATCTCATCGTTCCCCTGAACAACTGGTCAGATCTTCGGCCATCATTGGCGTAGCGGTGTTTGAAGAGGAATGAGAGGGCATTTGTTACGAGGAAAAGCAGGAACGAGCTATCCCACATGAATTTAATTTAGCAATTCCACATAGGTTTATCCACGACCATGGAAGATGGATGAGAAATCAGAAGCTAAGCAGAAGCGATGCGACATAGCTGAAGTAATAGGTCAGATTCACAGGGTATTTGAACAAAACAATGAACCCGTCTTTACAAAATAGGTGGAAAATTAAAAGAAAACTGACGTTTGCTATGTGAAAAATTCTCGTATCTCCATTCAAACTACTGAGGGGAATGATGATATCCTGCTATCACTTGATGACCGAAGTGTATAGCCTTGTTTTTGCTAGACTAGTTGAGCTTTTGAAACAGTTAAACAATATTGAAGTAAAACTTCTAGGAGGTAACTGGAGGTAATGGAACGGAAGTCCGTTACGTTTTATTTTCTCAATAGATAATAATTAGTAAAAAATATTGAATTGAATAATAATAATAACTAATTTTTGTTAACGCCAATCGGCCGCCATATTCAGGAGTACAGGACGAAGCAGCTGGAAATTTGAATAACCAAAGCAGCGGGAATTTTGAATTTTCTCAAGCATGCATGGTAAATATGCGTTGAATTATGCCGCTCATGTAAAATTCGGGCATATGCTAGATTATTAAAATAAAGAAAAAAGCTGTGATTCTGGTGGATATTTATGAATATAATAACAGAGTATTATATCTTATGAAATTAATTCCAAAACTAAACAGACTACAAAATTCATTGAATTCAGATCAGGGATAATTGAACTAATATGAATGAAAACTCAGCTATCAAATGATATGCAAGTAATGAACAAATTGAAAAGAAAACTTGAAATGAAGACGAGAAAAACAAAGGATACTGAAGTTATACGAAAATAAATGAAAGAAGAATATTTTACCTATATTCGCAATCATCAAATTAACTCAAAAAATGTTGAAAATCATAACATGACATTCAACCATGAATACAAATTATTCAGAAGCCGATCATAAAAAATTTATAGGAAAAGTTGAGTCGTCAGTATTGCTAGCACGTGAACAATAGAAAGAACAAAGATTATTTATAGGATTCAAGGTTTTCGTCTAGCATACTTTGAAATACAATTATATACCACTAATTCTTGCTGGAGATTTCAATGTCAATTTTCGTTCAGAAGAATCTCGACCATTGATTGATTTTGTAGGTAATAAACTAAATTTAACTTCAATCGCGTGTGATCGTAATGTAATAGTATAACTAAAATTAAACCTCATAACGAAGAATTGTGAATGATCTTACATCGGAGAAACAACAAGCCCTTTGAAAGTAAGGATCAAAGAACATTTAAGCTTTCTCAAGTTTTAAACACGTTCAGTTTGGAGGCCAATTTTTAGAAGTAACTTGAAAAAATATTTAAAACAGATAAGTACAAATTTGATCTAGTTTTCACAGTCAATCTAGACACTTGAAAATTAAAAATTTTCAGATATTGTCAGCCTTTTTGAAAGCAAATTTTCACCTTGAAAACGAAAGAAGATGTCTGTCGAAACATTGGTAGTAAAAACAATAAGGTAGGGGTTATTACCCAAATAATGATTCCACATGTTATGCACTATTATGCATCATAGTCCAATAGATATTAGCAGTTAATTGTTCTGTGATGGAACTTATTAGGCACCGACTAACGACAGCATAAGTCCGATTTGAGCCCTAAGGTATCATTAAATAGACGCGTACCTTAATGATGATCTCGTTCTTCATCCCCATCCAACCACACATCACATGTTGAAGGGGATAATGACGTTACGCTCCTCGCCCCCATTAGCACGTGAGAAACCGCATTCTCCCCTTCATTATTATCCTGACTTGGATATAACGGATGGGTTCGTCACTTCTACATGGCGCTTCTGACATCTCGAGGAAGAAGAATGGGAACACAAGCAACTGGTAGACTCGGGGTTATACAAGTGCTATTTTGGGGTAGTAGCTTTTGAAATATGGCCGTCTAATTTTAGCTCATTGTTGATGAGTTATTGGGAATTCAATAGATGTTTTTGTTCTTTTTGGTGAAATTCTTCCTTTCTTAACATTTGAGGAATTTCTCCATGATTGATTTGAATATTTTTTCAATTTTTGCTCTTTTTGCTAGGCTTTTTCCAAGTGTAATATCCAGTATGGTTTTATGAAATATTTGTAATTTTAGAATATTTTCAAACAATTGGATTCCAGTCCGTGATGAAGAATCTGTGTACGAACATGAGTATACCCACATGACTTTATACTCTTCAAAGTTCACTAACCCAAACACCAACATGCAAGTTTTAACTTAAAGATATGGTCGATTTTTTATAAACAACTGATGAGCCATCCTCGTGAATCTCTGTACTATGTCTCCTAAATTCTTGTCTACTGAGGGAATCTCAGAAACCCGATGAGCTAGAACAAAATAAGTGGTATATTTTCAGGCTCGATATTTTAGAGCATTCATTTGGTAAAAACATCAACGTTGAAAGTCAAACTATTTCCGGGCCGTTAGAGAAAACTTGGAAAAGTTGAAAAATGCTCATAACTTCTTTTTGATGACGAGATATTGTTGATGATGGAGCTCGTGTTGAATGATTGTTTGGGCTATTACCATCATCTATTGTGGATGTAATGTTTTCCGACGTTTCGATAGACATCTTCTATCTTTATCAAGGAGAAAAGTAAGAAACCTTTTGAAAATTATCAATTTTCAAAAAGTCAATATGACAGAAGTCATGAAAGAAAAATGAACGATGTTATATACTCATCTGTGATATGATGATCTTTTTAAGTTGGATCGAACTATCGGCGTCCAAACTTCTGGCAGATCTATAGATGGAGCACTTATGGAATCAGGTGTTATTTTCATAAATGCTGCTTCTTTGATTTTTCTTCTTGCAAGTTTTTCTTCTTTGGATATTATTGATGCTTCATCCCATTTTATACGATATTCTCATCTACAGCATGTTGGACCAACCTGGATTTGTCGCTGTCTAGTACTCGTAGAAGCTTCTGATGTTCTTTTATTCGTACATTCAGAGGGCGTTTAGTTTCTCCGATGTAAGATCTTCCGCACTCGCAAGGTAATTCATATATGCAGTTCTTTGTCCTTTGTGTCTCATTATTAGGCTTAACTTTTGTAAGTTTAGCTCTGATAGTGTCTTGAGTTTTGAATGCAGTCGTTATGTTGTATCTATTTCCAATTCTTCTCATTATCTCCGACAAACCTTTTACATAAGGAATTACTGTTTTAATGGTCTCATTTATATCTGTTGGTTCAGGTTGACTTTCTCTTGTTCGTTTAGCTTTTTCTAATATCTTTTGGGGTAGCCATTGCTTCTAAGAGTTTTCGAGATGTTATTTATTTCTTCATTTTGGTCTTCTTTAGTGCAACAAATATTTATTGCTCTATCAAATAAACATTTTGCTACTCCCAATTTAGTGTTTAGTTGGTGGTTTGAATCAAAATGTAGATATTGTCCTGTGTTCGTTGGTTTTTTATACACAGTGGTTCTTGGGATTCCATTTTGTTTATGTACGAGTACATCTAAGAATGGAAGTTGTCTGTCTTTCTCGATTTCAATTGTGAATTTAATTGATTCCTCTTGATTGTTTAGATATTGAAGGAATCCATCTATAGTGTCTCTTCCATGTTGCCAAACTTCTTTATTCTATCATAGGTACCATAGGATGAGCACTTGTTTGATTTGTCCTGTGAAAACTAAACTTTTGATGATTTTCATAGTTTGATAAGATATTTATATATTACCAGCTGAACCGGCAAACGTAGTTTTAGACAACCAATTGAGGACACCCGGTACATACAACCAAATGGTCACATGCATCAATACACCCACTCAGAGAATAGCAGTCGTTTTCGAAATTCAGATGAGTTCATTTCGAGTCTGGATCGTAAAAGCGAGCCGTTTCTAAATCCCAGTCAATCTTGTCTCATTTTACGATCAAATCTCTATCGGTTATTTCCTCCGTTTCTCTGTAAAAGGCTTTATATTGTCCGCGCAAGATAACCTCTCTACCTACTCAGTCAATTACATAATCAAATTAATGCCTTTACTTCTTTATTTAGAGGCTGACAAACGAGCGCCTGAATCGGAATGGTCCTATTTTAATGAAAAAAGATAGGCCGAGATTGAAGATTGACCAACAAGGAAAAACGGACGGACAGAATTACCCGATGTCTCGTCTGAAATTACTCACTTTTTCTTGTAGAATAGCGAATCGATCGGAATAAGCAGTCACTTTGTTTTAATGGTTCGCATACGCGGAAGATTAAGATCTTACTTTGCGACGGTCGCTGTTAAAATGATGATCTTTGAATATTCAAAGGATCGAGCAAAAAATGATTAAGAGATTGAGAACAAGAATCTGTATCGGATGAAAGGATCTGGGAACATTTCATGATTCAGTTCAGGTCAATATAAAGGGCGATTCGGTTAGAGGTACTCTTTGTGGTGAGGATTTAGTTGCAGATTGCGCATGCGTCGTGTAAACTGAGTGGTATTCTTGTTCAGTACACTCAGACATTTCATAATGGAACGACTTAGCCCAGCACAGCGTCTAGAAATTGTTCAGATTCATTACGAAAATGGGCGTTCTTCGATTAATGTGTATCGGGCAGTTAGAGCGACTTACGGTGCACATAATCGACCTACCGAACGCACAATTCGCTCTACCATCACTAAGTTTGAGACTCAATATTCGTTATTAGATAATACTCGACCAAATAGACAACATCCAGATCGTAGTGAAGAGAATATAGTGACTGTGGGGGAGAGTATACGTGATGACCCCGAAGTATCGATTCGTCGCCGTTCTCAACAGCTTGTCCTTTCGTATTCAACGAATTACGAATTTTACGTAAGGATCTTCCTTTGAAAGCTTACACCGAACCTACCGAATCGTTTAAGATTTAGTCGTTGAGCTCTTGACAAGTTTGCGGAGGATCCACTCTTTTCGACAAAAGTTTTGTTCTCTAATGAGGCCCATTTTTGGCTTAATGGGTTCATGAACAAACAAAATGCCCGAATCTGGGGTGATGAACAATCCGGGGAGTCTCAAGAATTGCAGTTAAATCCAGAAAAAACAAAAGTTTGGTGTGATTTATGGGCCGGTGGAATAATCGGTCCATATCTCTTCAAAACAGAGGAAGGCCGGAATGCTACTGTGAATGGTGACAGTTATCGCATCATGAAAACAGACTATTTGTTGCCCGAAAGTAAAACCCGTGGTCTCAACGAAATGTGGTTCAACAAGATGGTGGCACATGCCATATAGCCCGTGAAACCATGGCTTTACTGCGAGAGAATTTCGGTGAGCAGATCATTTCACGTTTCGGATCAGTGAATTGGCCGGCTAGATCATGTGTCATCACGCCTCTTGATTTTTTCCTTTGGGTCTATGTGAAGTCCAAATTCTACAAGGACAAGCCGGCTACAATTGAGGTATTGGAAGCCAATTTTACTCGAGTCATTGGAGAAATATCACCCGAAATACTCACATGCGTCATTGAAAATTGGAATTATCGAATGGTTCTTGTTAACCGCACTCATGGTCAGCATTTGGAAGAAATTATCTTTAAAAAATAATTCTAAGGAATGTTTCTTTTATTTGTTGAAGATTATAATTTGCAATTGTTTTAATTTTTTTTTATTTAAAAAAAAGTAGGTACCTCTAAATGCCCCCTTTACAAGGTGATAGAAGGAGAGGGGCGAACGAATCATGACTGTTATAAGTAAATTTTAAGCATAAAATGTCATAACACTTATTTCGAAAAGGTAGTTTCGAGTATCCAGAAAGTACCAAATCGTTAATTTATCAACAGTAACATCATAAAAATCATCTCAAATTTTATTTTCAATTGATGTTTTAAACCTATTAAATTTTAACACAAGTTATTTATATTATTAGAAGAAAATTCAAGCACAACTACTTCAAAACATTCAATAAAAAAAACCAAATTTAGTTCCAAATATTTCTCAGAAGAAAAATCATTGCAACATAATCCTGAAACAATTCAATTTCTGTTACACTTGTACCAGATTTTTCAACATTTGTGAAGGATTTCCATTGCACCATATACCGTCCCCATCAACACTTTAAATTTTTGAATGGGGAAAGTGGCTCACTCGGTACTGTCTTTGGGAAAGTCCTTGTATCATCTTTACAAACGTGCAGACATTTTCTAGCAAAAATTGTTTTTTCTTAAACAATTCGAAAAGGTTACTAGTATGTGCTATTTATTATGGTTAATTTACTTTGAGAGGATGGTATTCTTTCACACATTCTAATTTTTCACGATTTCATGCCGTAAACTAGTAGAACGGAGGGTTGTTTTATGAATTTATGGTTCGTGATGTATTTTCCAGAGTCCTTGAAAATCCTTAGAGCAAGAGCTCAAAAGCACCTAAAGGTAGTGCTTTTCTATATTTGTTCAAAAATCGAATCGAATTTGACTGATTAATGTATATTTCATGAAAACATTTTTCTTATTCTCTTAGCACATGAATATGATCATTCAACACTATACTACATCGTCCAATGAAATCGCTCAATTTTTGAAAACGGACCAATAGAAACAAACTGTATCTGAAAACACTCAACCTCACAGTGTTTTTACTTTAAGAAATTTGTTTTTATCAAATGCCTAATTTGCATAGGAAAATTAATACGTCCGGATAGCTTTGACCATTGGTGGAAGTAGCGGTCGTCATGGTTACGATAAACAAGCGATAACTTCAACACCACATTTGGCAGTTCTGTCAGTTTATTTTCGTATTTTACCATAAAGTAGATAAAAATGAAACGTTTTGGGAATTGTAATATTACTTCAATTGAGGAAAGTGTGAAGAAAAGTGTGCCGCTTAATACAGTGAAGTCAAAATACTACATTTGGAAACAATTTGAAGAATTCTGTGCTACCCAGGAATACCTTGTAAATGAAAAAACGAGTTTGTCAGAGCTCTATAATATTATGTTAGACTGTGCTTTCAATATGAAGAAAAGAGATGGATCAGACTACAAGGAAAGTGTCGTAAAAACCTTGTGGAATAATACTGCCAAACAGCTGCAGGAAAAATTCTATTCCGAATGGGGCGTTAGGTTCGATCCATTCACAGACGTGGCTTTTAAAACGGCGCGGGATGCACGAAATGCCAAGAGGCGTATTTTGCAAGTGGACCCTGAGAAAGGAAAAGTTAGTGCCAAGGCGCTGTCTTTGGAGCAACACAAAAAGATGGTCAACTTATGTAAAGAAGATAATCCAGACGGTTTGAACAGAAAATTTTATTTTATTGCTGCATTGGAGCTTGCTTGGCGCGGAGGAGAGGGTTCATCATGCCTTATTTCGCATTTCCTATTCGAAATTGAAAACGATGGTAATCCCACGGGCCGAATTGCCTACAATCCGATATTTTCTAAAACAAGACAAGGTGGTGCCCAAAAATGTGCGGAAACGAAATGGCTGACTCCCAATATTGAAGAAGATATTTGCCCGGTGAGGTTATATAAGCTACTTGTATCCAAAAGAACTGCTAACATAACCACTGAAAGACTATTCCTTACTCCACATGAGAATTGGAAATATGGTTCATGGTTCAAAAACTCCCCAGTCGGTCCCAATACGATAGCTAAATGGACAAAAGAATCGGTAGAACTCATTGGCATCAACACAACCAAGTCGAAGATAACCAACCACTCGCATCGAGCTACTGCTGTCAGCCAATTAGCCAAAGCAGGGATTGGCGAGGAACAGCTGATAAAGATAACAGGCTATTCTTCTGCAGCGTCAGTGAAACCGTATCTCCAACTGGACCAACAACATCACAAAAAAATAATCACAGCCATAAGGAATTAAAAAAAATGTCCTTCAAGAAACAACATCAGTATCTACTTCATCATTCGAAAATAATTTTTAAAGGCTTAAATGGTGGTACCAGGATCAAAGAAACGGGAAAATGAAAACTATTCGAAAATAATGCTCGTAATGTGTATAATAATTGTACTATCAATAATTATTATTTTGAGAATAAAGATAAATATTTTGTTGTTATGCTTCTATCTGGTTATTTTTGAATAAAAAACTATTTTTTATTTCGTTTGATTTATATTGTTGAATGATCTTTCCAAATACCACACGAGATTCGAATTTTTTTTGAGAAAACTCTGTCGTTTTTTGAAAATTATACAAATTTCACTCAACAAAGTGATCCCGAAATACCACGAGCCGAAGGCGAGTTTCGTGTTTCGTGTTCTCAAAAAATTCTCACCTCTAGTGGTATTATTACCCTTGAAAACACGGAGAGTTTCATATGTACGTTAATTCTCCTATTAACTGATTCTTCCGTCAAATTTGACACGGAAGTGAGTTTTGATTTGAAGTCTAGCTTTTACTGTTATTTTGATACTTTCCTTCCACTAGTATGTAGTAAGTAAGAAGTGGAAAGTGGTATAGACGTTGGACTTTTCAGTAGTAAGTAAAATTGGTCTACTGATCCAAAGTTGCTTGTTAGGCATCTTATACTTACAGTTATTTTCCTATCTCCATATCAGTAAGCAAATATGGAATATAGAATCTAATAAATTGGATTTGGAAGTTTCGAAAATGATCTAGGAGGATCTTCTTTCTCGAAAATTACTATGTTATGCAATAATTCATGAAATGACTGTTGAAGCAGAAGTCATGTTGTCCTCGAACACTCACTCATTAATATTGGGTTTTTACTGCCGAAAAAGAGTGTAACTGTTCAAAATAGTAAGTACTGTTGTATGTTACTTCGATTTTTAATAAATGATATCGGCTAAATACTATTTTCAATTCTGGTGTTCACCCAAATCTTCTGATCAGCTTGATTGTAGACCAACAATCTCTTTCTATGTTGATTAATCATCGAAAAATTTTATGAAACCCATATTTCGCTTGATCGGCAATCTAGCAGCTTTCATCGACGATCACGGGATAATGATTGTCGATTGCTTGATCGGACCGTCAAATCGTAGTTCGACAATCAAATTGGGAAATGGAGCATAGAATGCCGTGGTTGATTGTCTATCAGGCACTTGATCGGTCAATCAACGCTTTATGAAACCCACCGTAAATATGACAAACATCTTCATCCTCCTGATATAACTTTCTCGATTGCAGCAATTCGCATAATTTTCTTGGCGCCTGTCTATATGCAATCAAACACATCTGAAAAACGACCGGACATGTTTAATTGCATGGAACTACAGAAGTTCGAGCTTGTTCCTCCTCGTTAAAAAGCATTTATTTATATTAGATGTGGAATTTTTTCTGGACGGCATCGTCATAATTACACACCGACAAGGTTTCGTATACACAATATTCTCATTATTCCCGCACCTAGATTACCTGAGAGCTACAGGTACGTTCGATCCATGGCCCAGGGTTGCCATATCTAAGGATTATCTCCTAAATTTCGGACCAAAAATGAACATGTCACAACAGACAGTTGAACAGAAAGTTGATTTGTCAACAACATTAACCTAGATATCTGGACTAAAACCCTGAAAATTTTCGACACTTCTAATAACCATTGCAGATTCCTCATTTTGTATATCATAGATTTTTATCCAATCGAATACCAATTAGCAATAAAACTAGAAATAAAAGTCTTCAGAAATTAGCTGGATCATCTTGGGGTGCTGATAATAATAATAATAATATAGTTTATTCTGAATATAACACATCATAAATACAATACTTTATATTAAACTACCAACAATTGTAGAATAGACAATAGCTCGCAGAGACATAAGAAAATGTCTGTACGCGATATACACAAAAAAAATACAACACTTAGATTTCCTTCGACGAAGCAACCACCATTCTTTCCAGTTCCTTTTCAACTCCGAGTTTATCCCAAATCCCATCAGCAATGATGCTTTCACTCTTCGCACAGCATCTCCAGCTTTAGTCTTTTCTGCAGCTGAGTATTGTTGTTCTGTTTGGTTTAATAGTGCACATACACAAAAAAATCGATGCACAATTGAATACATTTATGGGAATAATTACTGGCACCATGAGATTTACACCGGTTCATTGGTTACCAGTTTTGTCTAACATTGTCACTCCCCATATTCGTAGGCAGACTGCAGCTTTCAAGTCATGGAGAATCATTTTTTTCCTATTTTATTTCCAATTATTTTATACATTCCACAAAATAGAATTCCCAAACTGAAGTCAAGTATACCATTATGGTATAATACGTTCTTCAATATGAACAACATTACTGATAAAGATTGAGTGGAACACTCATGAAATTTTCAATAAATTGCTCATTTCTGATTCTTCTGAGAAAATTCCAGGTTTGATCTTCCAAGATAAATTTGAACAGTTATTATCGTTTGAGAAGAGGTTATGGTTGTACCAATAGCATGCGATTTAGATGGAACTTAGTTTCCAGCACAAGTTGTGAATGTGGATATGCAAAGAGACAATACCTCATCTCATCAATAGTTGTCCCATATATAAATTTCAAGATAGTTTTTGTATTAATTTCTTTGTTCTGCTTTTGTCTATTTATTTTTAGATTCGATGTCGGCAACTTGAAGAAGCCTATGTGTTTATTAATACAAGACCACTCTTGAAGAAAGAAGTCCCTCAAATATATTTAAGCTCATTTCTGTACACACAAGAACAGGGTTTTTTCCTTAGGCTTTCATGTCATACACCAAATTGAATGGCACCTCGTCACCCACCCCTGCTAACATTTGTTTTGTAAGCCTAATGTTCAAATATATATGTTAGGCCCGAAGACCGAAAACGCTCAGTGGCCGGAAAAAACGACCACATCGCGTTCTGGCTGCCTTCGGACGCACAGAACGCGTTTTGGCTGATTTAGACGCTCGCAACGCGTTCTGGTAATTGTTAAACAGCCGGAACGCGTTTTGTCAATTGTTCAACGCTCACAACGCGTTCTTAATGTTCGACTTGTATTATTTGCCGCTTTATACCTGCGTAGGATAAAATTCATATTGTTCCTCATAAAACAAAATTGAAATACAATTCAATTATTGACAACTACAATTGGATACCAAAGATGGGTTCGGTTTTTCTTGCCGAATCATTTCAACAATATTAAATTTCTTATAATTGTTTTTCAGTTCTAGGAAGAAAGTTACACTAATAAACTTATATTGTCGAGCATAAAATATATAAATGCATGAATGAAAGAGCGAAAAGTTCTTTATTGAACAAATGAATTTCAATTTATTTTCTACAAATCCAACTTATTCTGGAGAACAAAACAAACTTGAATTTATAACTCTTTTGATTCATTAGAAACAATTCAATTATTGAAAACTACAGTTAAATACAAACGACGGGTTTTTCCGAACTTTTGTGTACTTTAAATAGGTACGTTACTTATTTTTACAAGAACTGTTTGAATGACATTTCGAATTACATAGTACATTTAAATTGTATCCGTAAAGTATGGAACAAATTCATTTTTAGCTAATCAGACCATTTTAAGAAATAATCCTGAAACACATCGATTTTTATTTTAATTTACCTTATTTTAAGATAATAATCTAATATACAGCGTGAATTATTTTCGAGTAATGACATCACCGTCATTTTTTTAAATTGAGCTATTTTGTCTCCATTTCCGGATTACTCTAGCTGAGCTGATTCCAAAATGTATCACATGTTGATTCCAATAGGTACAGGGTCGACAAATATACAAGTTTTGTATGTGCTCAGTGCTCATAAAAAATGCTAGACCACAAGTACCAAACATGTTCGGAAACAACTTATTTTGATTATTCTAAAAATGTAAAAAACTACAGGGTATTACATTTCAACCAATTGCCGTTAGACAAACGCGTTCCGGCTGTTAAACAATTACCAGAACGCGTTGCGAGCGTTTAAAAACAACCAAAACGCGTTCTGTGCATTCGAAGACAGCCAGAACGCGATGTGGACGTTTTTTCCGGCCACTGAGCGTTTTCGGTCTTCGGGCCTAATATATATATATACAGGGTGCGGCAAAAGTCAGTTTACGGTTTTGCTTAAAAAAAAGGAAAAATTATTGCCAATAAATTTATTTTCGAGAAAACTATAACATCGATAAATTTTATGTTCGAACTGTTTGCCCCCCCTCTTCAACATACATGCGGCATTGTTTAATAGCGGTAAAACCCGTATTTATGAATTTACGATACAACAACAACAGTGCATCGATGAATTTAATTCAGTTTTTGGCGATGAAGCTCCATCAAGGACCTTGTTTATTGATGTTATGGTGAATTAAACCAAGGTCACGAATTTCGTGAAGGTCGTCCACAATCAGTTGTTCCGAAACCCATTGATGCTGTGCGCCAACTGATATTGCAATTTTTTGATTTCAATACTCTGTACCTTTTGAACGGAAAAATCTGTGGTTAAAATTGATATTCTAGTCAAAGAATCACCTTGGATACCGAAGTGCGTACGCCTCTAGGGAAGAGGTAATACCTTTGTTACGAAGTCGAAAGATAATGATAAGCCTTTCATCTTTTTAATAGGGATTTTGGACTCCGACAAGCTGGCAACGTCGCTGCTCGATCTCCATCCACTTCCTCGGTCCAACAAAGTGAGACATCAAGTTGATGATGCTGGTTTCGTTTCTGCGGTAATGATTGGTGCGGCTTCGACGGTGAAGGCATGTTTGTATTTGAAACCCATCATCAAGATAACGATAAGGTGACGTGGTGGATTAATATACAGCTCACGCATTGCTAGGACATCATTTTTTTTTTCAATTTCAGACTGATTCAAATCTTAGATTCTTTTTTTGTAGACATCGGGGATGGATGAGTATAGGTATGAAGAAGAAGTTCGGATTTTGGGCTCATTATTTAAGAGCGCAGTATCAGATACCCTTATTTAAAGCTTGAATGAACAATTTATTTTTATCTTTGTACGTTTATGAATGTGACTAATATGATGATGAACATTTGCTCATATTCAGAAATGTGAAAACCTACCCATGATGAAGAAAACCAATGTCTGAAATAAACTTTTGTATATTTCTTAACATCCTGTTTTCAATCGTCCTATAACCCTACAGAAAACTTTCACTGCTGAAGAAAACATTTATTTTGGTGTTCTTAAATATTGGTGAATGAGTTATGTTTCCTTTAAGTTCTTCCCATATATCGAAGCTTGAGATCCTAGCGATTTCAAATCATCTCTATCTCTACACTACATTTTTACTTTCAACCAATTAGATCAAAAATTTGGACTATGATGTTATATCAAAACGTTCGAGACTTATATTTTATTAATATTTCATTGATGATTTTGAAATAGAATGCATGGAATTAGTGTAATTCTGATTTGATTCTAAGATAATTGAATTTTTTTATATATAATACAATATTTTTCCAAATAAACTAAATTCAAAACAGTATCTACGTATTTTTTGTGCTAAAAGATATCTTGCACAAGCTATTCTTTGTTACTCTGGGAGAATAGCTAATCTAATAAGGTAGCTTCAAGTTGAAGATAGAGTTCGTTGATAACTGGGAAATCGAAGTCAGAAGTACTACAATGTTTATTCAGGATTCAGGAACGCGGACACAGTATATTTATGAATAAAAATTCAAATGAACAGGTTGGAATCAAACAAATAGGGCGGTTATTTAGATTTAGTGTAGTGAGACAAAATTATTCAAGAAAATTATCATTTCAATCAGTATATATATATATATATTTTTTTGTTTAAAATTTCTTGGGTGTATAGCACTTATTCTACTAATAAATGGTAATTGTTAAATTATTATTTTATTTATTTTTCCAACACATGTTTCGGCGTGTCTACGCCTTTTTCAAGGAATATAATTTAGTCGACAATTTCCTGTAAATTACATAATAATAAATACACAAATATATCAACAAACAACATAAAGCTTTTACGTACTTCATTCGAATCGTCAGTCAAGATATTATTTTCTCCTATGATCAAACTTTAAAAGATCTTCAAATATTAAATATTTTCGTCAGCCATGAATAAAATAATGTGACGATGATGCGCTGTCACGATTTTGTTTTTCCAACTTATTCCAATTTAATGCTGCGACACCTGTACGAATTAACCAACAAGTGATAATCCCAAAATCTGGGTTTGAATTGGTTCTTTTTAATCTAGATGGAGTTGTTAGTAGAAGATTGAAAATTTGTATTTCCTTATTTATGTTATTAGATTGAAATAAATTTGGGCCAAGTTTTTGATGTCCGTTTTATCGTTCATAGCTTCTTTTTCTTTTTTTATGTGGATCATTTCTAGTATGTTTCTAGTTTTGTTGTTTCTTTCTTTTTCCAGGATAGAAAAGTTCTCAAAATCCATTTTATGTTTTTCTGTTTGTTCATGCTTTTTAATGCGGTCATATTTTTGCAAAATTTGTGCCCATTTATTCTTTCCTTTATATATTGTGTTGTCTGTCCTATATATACTTTTGGGCAATCCATACAATTTATTCGGTAGACACAATTCGAGATTTTATTATTTTGGATTTTTGATTTTAATTTTGTGTTTATGAATTTCAAATTATTTGTGTTTTTATGTGCTACGTTTATTCCATAATGCTTCATTGATGCATTTAGTGTTTCTGATAAGCCCTGTATATATGGTAAGGATACATATTTTTGGGTTTCGATTTCGGTTCTTCTAGTTTTTCGTTCTGTATTATAAAGACTAAAGATTTTGTCTTTGAAGATCTTGTCAATTAGTTGTAGAGGATAGTTATTAATGGCTAGTATTTCTTTTTTTTTTTTTGTTGTTTGTTGTCTGAACTCTGGACTAGTGAGTTTTAGAGCTCTATCTGCAATTCCTGACAGGACACTTTTTTTATGAACCATTGGAACTGATATGGCTGAACCCGAGGCGAACTGCGACTAAGGTAAAAAATAAAATAAATAAAAATAAAATGAATGGTGATAGGGCAGGAGACCCAGATGCAGGGCTTCTCCATATAATAGTAGGTGACGCAAAAACAACACTGTTTTATGCCCATTTTTGCCCCCCCTTCCCCAAATAATACTTCTCGACAACAACTTCTATTTTAAAACGGAAAATAATCAATAGGTATTTTCTAAAAATTCAAAATTTCAAAATGAATGATGATTTACATTTGATACGTAAATCAAACCTTATTAACATCTTTAAAAATGTAGGTAAACGAGAATCTGCCGTTATAACAAGTCAATTTTGGCTTCAATCGAAAAGTACGCTACAAATCGAATTCAATCTCGGGCAGGTCCATCTAATTTTTTTGTGATTAATCCATTATTTCTTTTAACAAACCACAAAATGTTCTACTCGAATGATCCTTCGCGTGAATTTCCCATTTTTCTTACCATCTATCGTGGCACAATAATGGCAATTCTCCCCGCACGTATCGATCTAGTGATGAGCAGTATTTATTTTAACGCCTTCATAAAATTCTCGTTTCAGATCCTAATGAGAAAATGGGATAACTCAATAAAGGAGGAATAAAACGATTCGTTTCGGTATTAAAAAACTCACTGTCTCATAGTATACTCACTCTATACAAAAACCAGCCACAATAGAAGGTTGTATCTATAATTTCATGGCTAATAGGAATTTCTTGTTAACGGTTTAATGAATCGATTTCATCCAAAAGATCCTCTCGAAATTTTGCGTGACTTTACTTTTTATAGTTGTTCAATAACCTGAAGAAGATGAGGCGCCCGTTAAAATTTTCCTCAGGAACTCTATATAGGACCATTAGGCTTTTGAAATATAAAATGTAATTTCACTGTGACGAACTACATATAAAGCAGAATTTCCTTGATATTTCTTAAAGAAAGACTCTTTTTCCGTTTCCTTGATCTGGCCCTAACTGAAAGAAAACCACTCAGCCGAAATAATTCCACGTTACCACAACTTTTCGAAATCATTATTACCATTGAAAATTTTGCTATAGAATGAATGAAAAGTTACACCTATTGTATGGATCGATCAAAATTAAGAATATGGAGGGTGAAAAAGGAGAAATCACTCCGTAAGTAAAGAGTATCCATCAAAATGGCTCACATGAGGATGTCACTTGTGTCGTTTGGTTGATCATTGATAAATCAAATTATGAATGAATGGTCAATGACGGTTGTCACTATTACTACTATTACTATTGTCAGTAAAGAATCGAAAAGTGTTACTGGGCAGAGTGCAGAGTGTTCAGTTATTGAAAATATTAAGTGTTCAGAATCCGAGGGATTTATATTTACGTATTTATCATCGATACGTATCTTTTATAATAATGGGAAGAACTTGTGCTGTGAAAAGTTGCCAGAGTGGAAGGAAAAATAAAATGATATTTTTATGAATTGACTTGAATTTTCTGTTTTTTTACAGACATCAGAATGGTTATATAAGTGGAAAGAATATTTTATTTACGTACTATTGGTCGAATAAATGATGATGTTTGAGTTGAATTATTTTCATTTTTCCTTCCACTCTGGCAACCACAGCACAAGTTCTTCCCATTATTATAAAAAATACGTATCGGTGATAAATACGTGAATATAATCTCTCGGTTTCTGAACACTTTATATTTTCAATAAATGAAAACTTTGCACTTGCACAGTTTTAACACTTTTGATTCTTCACTGAAAATAGTTACAGTAGTTATGGACATAATATATTCATAGATATAGAATATCTATGGTAGTAATAGTGACAACCATAGACAATTTGTCTATGGTGACAACTGTCATTCATAATTTAACTTATCAATGAACAACCCAACGACACAAGCGACATCTTCATGTGAGCCATTTTGATGGACACTTTTTGATCAGCTGTTCCATAAGAGTGATTCCTCCTTTTCCACCTTCCATAATTAAGAAGACATACTTAACAAACTTCTTCTTAATGGTGAATTAAACGCATATATTCCTTTCATTTCAAATTCGATACCATAATACTCTCTTCAAGTATTTAAACCTTATTTCGAAAACATTCGGTTTCTGAAATCCAAATATATTGTAGTGTATTTGAGTGAGAAATTGTTCTTTACAGTTTCGTATGATCTACTAACTACGATGCGATCCAAACTCAAAAACGAAGTATCAGAATCAATTTTCAAAATGAACTAATATGTACTATTGGTCATGTTATTTGATCGGTTATAATTTTTCAATGCAATACTAAATATTTCATCTCAAATTATCATTATGCTCTATTTTCTTCTATGTTAGAGAACATAACCTTCAACTCAGCAAGTTCTTTCTTTACAACAGATGGGACCATTGACTTAATATACTATACATAGCAAGTCTTTGGATAGAAAAAGTAGAAAAATGAATTTGATAAGTATATATAAATCACATGAAATATACATGTGAAACATCTAATAAGTTGTAGATAATTTAAAATGACTATAGCTTTGGAGAGCTGTACACACTCCCGAATGAATACATCTAATACTTCCAGAAATTCAACTCGAAAGAGAAGAAAACAATAGCTTTGAAGAACTATATTCACTCTTCCATTATCCTCAAATATCAAATTTATCACAAAATGAATATATATTTTTTGAGCCATATCTCGATTCTCATAGATTTTATAATAATAAAAACTAACTCATTTAATTCACAACAGAAAACACCTACTTCACTGACACCCTGTATGAAAAGAAAACGAGGTTATATTTTTTCACTATACGCTGGCACGAACGAAATAACCATCATTAGGAAAGGAAAAAGAGAACATCAAATACATCAATTATGCTAGTACCCTAACAATATATTTCCAGAACGTGACGACGTGATTACCTTCCACATCACCAATTCGATTTCAGTATCGAGCCTGGGATTCAATAGCATCGTGAACAACTAATATCGTCTATTAGAGGCCGACTGTATCATCTTCCGTACACCATGCTATAGATATAAATAATTGGATATAAATATGGAATCTACGTCCGAGTAATTACTTCAGAAATTTTCGAAGGTAATTTATCTAGGTGCTGTTTTGGCTTGAAGCTGGGTTATAAAGCTGTCTGGAATGATTGATTTCAGTATTTACATCCCGGAGGCGATCAATCAGATCTCATTTGACTGTAAGACTTCTTCGAGAGGAAAAATTTTGATTATGGGTCGAATAACTCCTGTTCAATAATTAATATCTTTGGATTACCACGGAGATATTTTAATTTATCATGTCATCTAATGAAGCCAAGAGGCCTCTGCGGCATAAAATGAAGTTAAAGAATACAAATTATGAGCTACGAAGTTTGTCCGGAAAATATACAAAAAAGAAGAATGCTAATTGTATTTTTCGTTTATTCAGGTATTTCAATACGGTCTCAATCAAAGTACCACCCCTGAGACAAAATAAACTTCAGCCAACGCCGTTTCCTTTGTTGATAAAATCGCTGTAAGTCTTTAGTTGTGACTCTCTTCAGTTGCTTTGGCCTGGCTTCCACATCAAGTGCCGTCCCTGATTCATTTCTATTCATAAGCTGATTGAGAAAGTCTCCATTCCTCAGTTATTCTAGCAGCAAGCAACACTCCTTGCTTTCTGTTCTGGATTTGAGATCCTCGGAACAATTTTCGCAAATAATTTTTTCATTTCAACTTTTTCTGTCAAAATATCTTGAACAATTGTTTTAGAAATTGACAAATCTTCAGATGATACTCTGTCAATCGACGACCTTTGAGAATGCAAGCCCGAATGAGTTGAACAATTCTTTAGAAACTTTTTTGACACTTGTTGGTTCCCCAAAAGGATTCTCTCCGTAAAATTCATTCAAAACTCTCTTAGCTATACTGGTCAAGCCTTGGGAGAATCTTTATATTAATGTGCTGTTTCTCTATCAGAGAAAGCTCCATAGCGACGGCCGTCGTTGGTACAAAGTTGAGTGGATGGCTTACAGTACAACGCCTCGATAGGCTGCCCTAATTTGTTAAACCTATTTTCCGGACAAACCTCGTATACATATTCATAAATTTTAGGCATAGTTTCCTTAATCAAAACTCGCTCTTTTTCCCAAACCGTTACAGCTTTTTCATCATATCAGAGGATACTCAAAAATGATGCAATTATTGAGATTCTGTTGTAATCCAATTTCCCAATTCAATATCTAATTTGGTATTTAATAAACATTTATATTTTCAGAAATATAATGGGAAAATTGCAAATACTTGCTGATAAGAACAAGTGGCCAAATTGCATTTCCCATCTTATCTTAAAACCGTTAATCGGCATTAACAAAATTACTATCTAATTCCTGTTGTTGAACCTGGACTTCATATAATGAATTTTACACATTCGAGTAGGAGTTCATGGGATATATTGAAGAAAAAGTAGGTATTTCAAAACGAGGAAAAAATCCTTATGTGAAGCTACCCTCATTTCATTGAGTGCTTCATCATCATCAAAAATTGATCCAAGTTTAATCGAGTAGGAGTGCATGGGATAAATTGAGAAAATTAGGTGAAGCCATCATCCTAGTTAATGTATCTGAATTAGTCAATATATCCCAATCTGAAATGAGGAATATGAAGAAAAACTTACACATATTCAGGAGATCATCTCCTACTTTAGAACATGTGCCACATCCATTCAATATAGATGAATTGAGGGCTGCAATCAAATCTACCAAATCTCGAAAAGCAGCAGGTTTTTACGGAATTTATCCAAAATTCATCAAACATTTAGGAAAAAAGGCCTTGTCTTGGTTATTGTCGTTCTATAACAATATTCTGAATTCAGGAAACCTTCCTTCCGAATTTCGTAAGGCTAAAGTAATAGGTATTTTGAAACGAGGAAAAAATCTTTGTGATCCTAGTAGTTATCGACCCATCATTTCATTGAGTGTTCCTTTCAAGATATTAGAAAGGCTAATTCTTTTTAGAATTGAATCTTCTATAGAAAATGCTCTACAACATTTCCAGGGAGGCTTTAGGAGAAATAGAAATTGTTCAGATCAGGTTCTCAGCCTTACAACTTTCATTCAGGCTTAAATGATAGGTTGAAAACAGGAGCTGCTTTTATTGATTCATCTTCGGCATATGACACTGTGTGGAAAGATGGATTAATTTTCAAAGTCTATACCCATCTGAAGTGTGGGAAAATGATACGATTATTAGAAAATATGTTATCTGATAGAAGATTTCGTGTTTTTATCGACAATAAAAATAGCAATTTCAAAACATTGAAAAACGGTCTTTCTCAAGGATCAGTTTTAGCTCCTTTACTTTTCAATTTCAAGTGATTTACCCACGATATCATCTCAGAAATTTGTTTATGCTGACGACATTGCTATTGCTTACCAACATTCGGATTTCCATACTCTGGAAAACATACTTTCATCTGATTTGGAAATTTTAAAGAATTATTTTATTGAGTGGCAATTATGTCCAAATCCCAACAAAACAGAGGTATCTTGTTTCCATCTGATTAATCATGAAAAATATAGGAAATTAGCTGTAACTTTCAATGATTCTCCTATCGAACATAATTTCTATACAAAATACTTAGGAGTTAAATTAGATTCATCTCTCAATTACAAGGCTCATTTAAATGATCTGAGCCTAAAACTGAAAACTAGGAATAATATTGTTCAGAAATTAGCTGCATCATCTTGGGGTGCTGATGCTTCTACTCTTCGCACAGCATCTCTAGCCCTAGTTTTTTCTGCGGCTGAGTATTGTTGCTCTGTTTGGTTTAATAGTGTACATACACAAAAAATTGATGCACATATAAGAATCCTATAGAGGGTCTTGGAAAAACCACGAAGGAGGCTAAATGAAAAATTTATCAATCTGCTCATATTTTTAAATTCCTTCATTGTATTTAAGTGCTCCGCTTGTTGAAACGAAATATTTTGGTCTTAGAACTCATTACATAATGACATTTTTATTTGAAACAAAAGCTTCAATTGTCATCAATAGGAAAACATCTATGAAAAACTCTCTCATTTCTAAAATAATCCTTTAGTATCATAAATTCAATCCTCAATGGATAGGCTAAAAAAGTTAATCCCCTGTCTTTGCACTCAGCACCATAAGGTGAAAGATCAATGATCATATGATAACTCATTGTTCAGTTACTCATTTGTCCACAAATTCCATTAAACAAATCGATAAAACGTAAATTCAATCGACATATTCACTATCCAGTTACAATAGATTTATGCGTTTGTAATTTATCAGTATCAACAAACAACTATCTCAGATGACTTTAATTTTATTGTGTGTTTTAAGAAATTCACACCAGAATCATGAATGAGCTATTTTTACTTATCAATCAATGATTACCTATTATCAAGAGGATGTTGATCTCATACACTGATTATCATTTCTGACGTGAAGAAAACAGGTTGAATCACTAATAATTTATTAAAATTTATTTTCGAATAAGATTGACTCATGTAAGGTTTTCTTCACGATAAAAATATGATGCTTTCTGAACTCGGGATTCATGTTCACGTTTCATGGACAATATTTTTCATGATCTACAAAATGAAAATACTTCTTTCTTTCAGAATCAAAGAATGCACTGCTACGTTACAGAGCTCGAATTGAATTGAACGTATACCGTTAAAATTATCATTGAAATATATATTCGAATATACATGATGAGTCGTAAATAATATTCAATAAATATGGGTTTCAATGAAACTTCCAAATACATGTACTAACTCTTTTAATGGATTTTAATGTTTCTAGTTAAAATTGATCATATCTACTCTCCAGACACAGTGCTTGATTGAAATTTCAAAATCCCCAATCTACAAATATAACATTTGATATTAAAACAGGAATTGAAAAAGACAATAAACTTCCTGCGAACATAATTTCGGAAGCGGCTAAATCCTGTATTCCTAGAATGAGGATGCCTCAGATTAGATAACGGAATATCAACAAATCTAGAGTAGCCTAACACCTCGTCCATACTTTTATATAAAAAGATGCAAGCATATCTGATATCCATTCCAAAAACTCCTGTCTGAGGAATAATATTAACAATGTTTGGTTTAGTTGTTTTGCTGATAACGATCAGTGCCTTCAGTGGTGAGTTGAAAGAATTATGTGATAGTATTTGGTCATCTATATATGGAATATTGATGTCTTCCTTTCATGTTCATAGTTTTTCGAGTATTAGTCTTCATCGAGTTTAATACTTTTTTGTATCAAGGCTGTAGCAATAAGAGTAGAGTATGAAATCAGGGTTTCAAGGGCTCACAATTTTCAAATGCTGTTGTATTCTGGTGGAGTTAGAATTCGTTTTAATAAAATAATTTATTCCAGGTGCTTCAGCAAGACACCGACATGTTGTTCCAGACGACAGGATTATTGGTGGAAGGCCAGCAGATATCGCTGAATTTCCTTTCGAAGTTTCTATACAATATTTGGATGAACACAACTGTGGAGGAAGCATTCTCACACCCAACTTCGTACTCACAGCTGCTCATTGTTTTGATGGGTGAGTTTTATATCAATTATTTCAAGCTTTATTGCCACCAAAATGTTAACGTGACGTTGCTTGATCTCTTTATGGTTATGTGGGGTCAAGGTCTTATTAATCACACCACAATTTTCGTCGCTACACTTTTTGACAAGATGGTGTTTGTTCTCCCAAATTGCTCTTGAAAATCTAATGATACCCAAACCAGAACACCTTCGATGATTATTTTAAACAATAGTACTTCGGACTCGAATAGTGTGATGAAGGCCTTAGATCAATTACGCATTGATATTTCGAAGTGGAATCAACTTGAAGCCACTTAATTTTCGATCAGTATCTCTCAATATCATAGTCAATAATAGAACAACGCAGTTGAGGATTGTGATACAATCTTGTTGATTCTTGGAATATACAGGGTGCGGCAAAAGTGAGTTTACCGTTTTGCATTTGAGGAAAAAAAGCAAATTTAATTGCAAATAAATTTATTTTCGAGAAAAATATAACATCAATAAATACATGTGTGCTCACATTTCATGATCGAATTGTTTCCCCCCTCTTGAACACATATGCGGTATCGTTTAGTCACGGCAAAACAAATTTCACGAAAAAATGAGCAAACAAACACGTTCTTGTGTCGTGGACTTTACACGCGTAGCCATGGCAACAAACGCTTTGTAAAAAACACAACACTACTACACGCGGACAACTCAACTCGCTACGTTTCAGTTGCCTCCTTCCGCCCTGGTCGAGAATACGTGCATGCATGAATACCACACAGTGTAAACTGACTTTTGCCGCACTCTGTATATAAGTTGAAATAACTTTCAGATCTCCCGTAGCAGAAATAAAGCATGACATCCTCCTAAGTTGAAAAATATTCGGAGCAATATTTTGTTTTGTTCTAGAAGTATTTTAACTAGCAACTGAACTCTTCAACTTCAAAAATCTATCAGGAACGAAATATTACTTTATTCTTTTTACTGGTAGACCCAGTATTTGGCGATATCCTAAGAGAATCTACTTCAAGAGTCCTTCTTTAAAGAGCAACTGTGGTTGCCAGACCTAGGATATATTTCGGCAAATTAACTTCACAGTCCTCCTTTTCAGGTCCGGAAATAATAGTTGGTAATACTCAAACCTTTTTAGAGATAAAGAAACAAATATACTGAATAACGGTATCAGAAACATTTCTATAATGAAACCGAAAGTAGGTGCATAGTAAAGCTTCAGTGGGATTACACTCACCAGCAAAAACCATTTTGGAACCGAGCGGACAGCAAATTGGATAACGAGTTGATTCAACTCGTTCTCTATCTATGAATATTTTGCCTTCTACTCGTGCAAAAATTATCAATTCTATACATTCCAAGAGTTGTCGAGCCTTGGATATGTGTGATCTTGTTAATGTGAGAAATTCACTATTTGTATTCCTCTTGAAGATTTCTGTTGTGCCAGATTATGTTTTTGAAATATTCTGCAACCTTATTGGGTCATTTTTTTGGTGTATCCAAATGTAGAAGGAATGGATCATTCCTTTCCAGTAGAGGAGGGATGACCTTGTAGGAAAACCTTATTGAACCTAGCAACTAGATGTATTACTTCCTCCTCCACATTCCTAGTTTGTTATATTCACATCAAAATAAATGATAACCCTACCATCCCCTTCCAGTGTGCATCTCAAAGGTTCTCTTGACGTCGTTATATTGCAGGTCGTCTTCATTTGAGGTTACTATCATTGCATCTCTGTATAACAGAGTATTTGGATTTCTACGTAACTCATTCTGTAGCCTCTCCTTTATCGCACTCTTTCGGTTATTTCCCACAAAATGATATAACAGAAATGGAGTCAATGTGTCTCCTTACTTAAAACTTTATATTTGGGAATATTTAGTAAGTTAGCATTTAATTGTAGCTTATGCTGTATTGCATTGATCTATTTTTCGAATGTTTCACCATAGAGGAATATCTCGTAGCCTGCTGTTATACATCACCAACTTATATTTCACTTTTATCTACAGTAGACCTTGTGCATGTTAGTTTTTATTTTTCTTCCTATTTTCGACGTTTTTGCAAACGAAACATTCATGAGAAAAATATATTGTAGCCTTCAGTAACACCATCACTAACTTATCTTTCACTTTTGTCTACACCAAACCTTGAGTATGTTGGTATTCAATTTTTCTTTTATTTCCAGAGTTTCCGCAAATGAAACCTTCGTGAGAGCCGGATCTTCATTCATCTTAGAAGGTGGAGTTTTTGTCGACGTTGAAGAAATAATAACCCATCCCAAGTTTTCCTTTATTTTCTTCGATGGATACGATGTAGCTCTCCTCAGATTGAAAACCAATCTAACTTTCAACAATTCTATACAGCCGATAAAACTGCCCGAACTCAATCCTGGTAACACTGGCAGTTCCTTTCTTGATGGATCCATCGCCACCCTAGCTGGATGGGGTGCCGTCCAGGAACGGTCGATGGACATGTCTAAACAGCTGATGACTGTCAATCTTCCGATCGTATCGCATCAGCAGTGCGTCAAAGATCTACCAGACGATGGTATTAACATGAGAGAAATATGTGCAGGAACTGAGAAAGGAGGAAAGGACGCATGCTTGGGTGATAGTGGTGGCCCTCTAACATTGGCTGGGGTGCAAATCGGTGTTGTATCATGGGGTAGGGGTTGTGCGCAACCTAACAAACCTGGAGTATATGCTTCCATGTACGCGAATGAACTGAGGGAATTTATCAGGCAACACACCGGTGTCTGAAATGTAGATCTCTATTTTTAAATTATTTATTTTTGTAATTTTTTATATGGTTTTATAATAAAATATTGGAAATGAAGACACTCGTTTTAAAATATGTCATCTTCTTTAATATTATTCAGATACTTCCGAATAGACGGCCAGAGATATTTTAGACAATTTTCGGCCAAATTTTCTGGAATTGCAGTCATTTGGGCAGAACGATAGCTCGCTATTCTACTAGAAAAGGAAAGCAAAATTAATTCACATATCATAGATCCGGTTAACTACGACACGTCGCTACTTTATCCGAGAAGATCATGTGGTCTGAGAACTGATACTGGTTTTACAGTATTTTCCTGCGTTATAAAGAAGATTTGTTCATTTAAACCAATTTATGCGAGTATAAATAACCAATAGGGTGAAACTGCTGCTCCAGTCACAATATTACGTATTTTTTACGATGTTTTTGGCGCCTACCGGACTCGTTTCCAATTACATGAGACATAAATTTCTTTCAGTTCAGACAACTCGAGTTTCACTCCCTTATGCTTGATGGTAACTCATGAATATGTATGTCTTGAATTACGTCCATGTAAATATCCATGGAGAAAAATGGTATCGAAATCGAACTATGGAAATTATTTATCGGAAACGGTGGCTTGGATCTCACGGATAAAATGCACAACAGGACAGCATGCTGGAAGAATACCAGATCAGTCATTTATTTTGTGGTCGTTTTTGAACTATTTTATATGTATTTTCAAAATCTGGGTTTTTGTGCTTTAATAAGAAACAAAACAGTACTGCTTATACAGATAAAAAATAATTAGCGTCGATTTTGAAAAAGACATAAATTTAATCAAAAAGTAGAAAATAACATGAGCATCATTTATATCAAAACATAAATGACTTCGAAATTTTCTGTAAGCGTTGGTGCTACCTACAGAAAGGAAATGAAAGAATTCTCTCCTCTCAAAACTTGTTAAACAGAATCTTGTTAGTGCGTAACACCCTTATTTTAGAAATAAGAGTTAATCTATGTATTTATATTTCTGTCATTGCTATTTCTGTGATTGGCACTACGTACGTCAAACTTTGTATATTCGGAAGCTATTGTGACAGAAATAGGTAAAAAAGTGTAATGAGGAATATCGATACTTGAAAACTTGATGTATATCGAATTATTGGAGAAATTCCGAAAGTCGAATGGATATAACCACGATCCTGCAATGTGTGGACAGAAAAAAAATGAGAATATTGTGCCTGGACGTCTAATAGCATTAGCGTCTACTAATGAAGGGTATTCTTGTGAGATTGGTTCCTTCAGCTACTTCCTATTATGTGGTGTAGGAGGTGAGTATACCAAATCATTTTTATAAGTCATCATCAATCATACTTTCGAAGCGTGGAATTGAATCATTTATAATTTGGGACGATTTCTGTCCAATTATTGTGATTCGGAAATATTCTAACAATACATGATTGGGAAGGATAACTTTATAAACTGCTCAATCAGTGAACAGTTCCAATGACTCGTTCAATCGTACCAAAGAAATTTTGGCCTCTCAGATCTTAATTGGCTGATTTTTTAATAGGAAAGCTACTGCAATATTATATTAGGAAGAGATAGTTTGTTACTTTTCAAGTCACTTGAATTGCTCTTGGCTAATCTGTTTCATGGAACGAGGATAGGGAATGCTAGGCATTGGAATGCAGAAATATTGTTATCCTACAATTATAGTACTGTTTTGATAGGGTATAAAAAAATTGGCATCTGTTCAAAATCCTCCGTACAGAGCGGTCGGACATGTTTAATGCGGTTGCATGTTTCCGGGCAGAACGTGTTGGTGATTGTTCAACGGCTTCTCTCACTAGAGCAAAATTTTCTGGAGTTCTCAATGTTTTGGGTCTTCCCATATGACTTTAGCTCGAGAACGACAAAATAATGTCTATCGACAGATTAGTACGAACAAAAACAAAAAGAAATAATGGCCATAGCCCAAACAAGAATAAATCTATCCCTAATCTTTACTGTTTATATAAACAACATATGATTTTTATTAATTCTCGTCACTAATTATAGGTATCTGCTCTTGCGGGATCACTCATACTTTAGTTACTCCTTTGGATTTGGTAAAATGTCGCATGCAAGTAGATCCAAAAAAATACACTGGGGTTTTCCATGGATTCAAAGTGGCCCTTGCTGAGGACGGTCCTAAAGGTTTGACTAGAGGTTGGGCTCCGACATTAATTGGATATTCCACTCAAGGATTCGCTAAATTTGGATTTTACGAGTTATTTAAGGTATGTGAAATCCATTTGAAGCATTTTGGTCTGTTGTGCACATTTAAATTTTGTTGCCTCAAAGAATTCTTTATGCTAGAATCTTTATCTATTGTGATGATAAGAATGAACAGTTATATATTTAGCTGTGTCTTCCAACTAAGAACCTGAGATGAAAGCTCAGGCAGGAGATGTTATCAGACTCTCAAAAACCTGGTAGACTGTTCACACCAAAATGAATTGAATGGGACAAAAAGAGCTTTCAGCTCCTGATTTCATTCGCTGTAGGTGTTGTATTTTCAGTAATGGTACAAAAATATACCACCTATAGTTTTTATGTCCAAAGTTAACTTCGCAGAACTTAAATCTCAATGCCTAATATGACTTACTCTTCTTTTACTGAAAACGACAGAAAAAATCATTGACAATAATGTGAGGTGAAGTATAGATTCAGGCAGATCTTCTAGAGATCATGCGTGAGTTTGCTAGCGACAACCCTATAGATCTTCACATACAATGGTGTTGGGTGAGTATGAAAGCTAGCCTAGTGGGCTTTCTGCTCTGAACATCTTCGAAAAGTGATGTCAAGTGAAGAGTAAGCTAAGGATCTCTCTCAGAGATAAGGAAACCGCAATTACCCTCACAGAAAGGAGAACTCCCAACCGCAATCTCCAAATTCTTAGAGAGCATAAATATTATGGTAAATTAGCGACTAAAAATTTCAAGAACAACAAAAATTCAAGAACACAATAAAAGTTAGTGTGTTGGATACTTTACCAAATTATTAAACTTGTTGACAGATATTATACAGTGGCTTAATTGGAGAAGAGAATGCATATCTTTATCGGACATGGGTGTATCTGTTTGCTAGTGCTTCGGCTGAAGTGTTTGCTGATATCGGATTGGCACCCATGGAGGCAGCAAAGGTTAAGATCCAAACAACTCCAGGTTATACAGATCGTCTCAGGGAAGCCTTACCAAAAATATTGAATGAGGAAGGAATTTCAGGTTTCTATAAAGGTGAACATGTCAACTTCACATTTGTTTCTATTATTTTGCTGAAAATTTTCAATTGTAGGTTTGGTTCCCTTATGGATGCGTCAGGTACCTTATACAATGATGAAATTTGCATGTTTCGAGAGGACTGTGGAACTTATATACCAACACGTGGTTCCCAAACCAAGAGCTGAGTGTACGAAAGGAGAACAGTTACTTGTTACCTTCGCTGCAGGTTACATTGCTGGTGTTTTCTGTGCCATAGTGAGTCATCCAGCAGATAGTGTGGTATCCAAGTTGAATCAATCAAAAGGGAGCAGTGCCTTGGAGGTAGCGAAATCTTTAGGATTTGCTGGACTGTGGAAAGGGATAGTTCCAAGAATAGTCATGATTGGTACTTTAACTGCTCTGCAATGGTTTATTTACGATGCCTTCAAAGTAAGTTGTACAGAAAAAATAATGATGATCCAGTACATTTTTGGAATTTTTACTTCTTCATTCATTCTATTTATAAATTCACTTGATACTTGGAACTTGAAACATTGATTAATAAAATCACTTGTGTTGTAGGTAGCTGCTCGATTACCACGTCCTCCCCCTCCTCAGATGCCCGAGTCCTTAAAGAAAAAGTATGGCGGAGAGTGATTCCTTATATTTGAGTATTGATGATTATAAGGTGCTTCATTGAAATAAATACTTAAGAATAGGTTATTGACTTTTTCAGAATATCCTTTTGAGTATAAATGTGCAATTCTTGAAGGAATATCTAGAATAAATATTTTTTCTCTCAATTTGATTCTCGTGGTGAACTACCGGTTTCTGATCTTAGTTTTCGAAACATAAATAGTTACCCACGGGATCCAAGAGTTCTGGGAAAATGATCTGAGATTCTTCTATGTCCTTGCTTTTGGCGATGCAACAAATTGGGATAAAATGTTGTCAAATTTGAAGTTGAGCTACGTCTTCTTCATGGGCGGCTATTCAGAAGTGTCTTTGAGAATTAACTGTGCGAAACTCAAGAACCATGCCTGAAAAGTTCGGTAAATAAAACTGGGCCTGCTGGAAGCACGATAACATGCAACATGAAACGGAGTTAAATTAAGCAAACGAGTTTTCGCACTGTCGGCTTCTACCGATATATACAGCTCGATTATTCACAATAATTTGCTCTAACCCAAACGAAATCGTTCGTACAACTCGATGCTATTTGAACTTGCCCATTTGACAGATCCTAAAAAGTCTGTTCATACCTAAAAAATACATAGTTATTGGCGACAGAGCTATTTATGCAGCAAGCTCTAAATTTGTGTAACGCGTGAGTTAGTTTGGTATGCAAAATCTCATTTCGTTGCTTATTGCATATAGAATTTCGTCTAACATTGAAAGAAATAATAAAGAAATACAATATAAAAATGAAAAAATAGAATGATAAGTAGAATGAATTGATGAAAACAAGTATTTTCGCTGCCGCCTTCACGTCACAGATTACGGCAATCTATGCTCAAGATAATCTAGCATGGAGTATAGAATGAATTAATCATTTTATACTCTGCCATATCTAGAATATATTTTCGATATTATATCTATGATTCATGTTAGTTGTGAGTTAAGGCTCGTTTATACTGGCTGTACCTTATGCCGTAACCTTAACCTTAAAAGTTGAACCATAGGAATTCAATGCTTTCGTTCATACTCATTCCCTAACCTTTTCCCTTACCTGTAAAATGTTCAACTTCTAGGGACAAATTCATAGAAATATATATTCATAAATAATTTGGACAAATTACATATTAGATAATTAGATTAGATTATCTTATAAGTGTATAAGACTATCTTATAAGTAAGACAAATTAAGGGAATGTAATATTGGGCGAGTTTTTTTGACACATGCGCATTCTATAGAGGGTCAATTATTTATATCAGAGTATTGAATACAGAAAGGATCATCTGTTTTAATAGCGGTAATTTCAAATAATATCATAAATTATAATACAAGATGATCAGCACGTATCAAAACGTAGAAACACAAATTCAAAATGACAAATTATTAATTAGCATAGAGCAAAATGCATAAACTCTATGTTCTGCTTAAGGTAAAGTTAACAGCCAGTATAAACACCTACTGAAATTCTTACGGCATACGGAATAAGGTAAGGGCTTAGGGCATAAGGTACCAGCCAGTATAAACGAGCCCTTAGATATTTTGTGCATAAGTCTGAACAAAAGGGTTACACTTTTATAAAAAGAGTGGTTCAATTCTGAAAAGCTGCCGAGCGATATTCAAGAGGCATCAGATAATGATCTGTTAACATTAAGTTAAAGGCAGTTAAGGATTTGGCGTACGAAAAATTTGCTACGTGGTGTGATGAGAATAAAATAGAACATATCGATGATTGTTGAGTTTGCTCGCATATTTGAGCATCATAAAGATCAGAATGATTTCACATCAAGTACATTCAATGATAATTCTGCCAATTTTTTTTTGGAAGCCGATGACAATGAATACTTAAATGTCAAGATTTCAATGATCGTTGGAATTGCAAGAGCATGTTGAATATCAGATTTAATACTTATTCCAAATGTTTAGATGAAGGAAACCATTCTCGTGTTGATAATGCAAGTTCAAAAACAAATGTTATACGGTTCGTTGCAGTTACCACTCTTTGCAAACATGGCACTGATATTTCGACATTGAAAAGAAAGGAGGTTGGAAATCTGGCTCTGTTGCGTAGAGGTATGTTGAAAATTTCATGAAACATAAAAAATGTATAGCGGAAGAAATATTTGGTGAAACATATTATACACTGTACCTCACCTCCCAAAAAACATCAAGTTCAAGCAATAAAACAAGTATGTCTTGGAGATTTAACTGGAATAATTTCAATAGTGTTATAAATATTGTAACTCCCTATTTCGAAGTTATATAAAGCAACGTTCACAACGGCTTGGTTTGTGAGACACAGGGCGTCAAAAAAATTATTTCTTTTGTTTTTTTGCTTATAATTTTCGTGAGCAACTTTTTGCTCAATGTTGAAGAGCGCTATATACAGTAATATTCCGGAATTTAATTAGCCACAAATTTTTTGTGTCGCACTGTGTGTCATTTTTGACTAAGAACATTTGTTCCCCATTCAACTCTGCAAACAAAAAGTTTTCTTAGTTTTTTCGCTAAAAGCAGCAGGTTTGAATTAAAAAGCGAGCAAAATGTTACGAAAAATCTATCTAGAAGATAGAATTTTTTTTTCGATTAGTTTTGAAAAACTAGAAAATTATAAGAATTAAAAATACCCATTGCTGTTTTGACTTCAGACCTGATTTTATCCAAAGCTAATGCTTTTATCGACAAATACTATAAGCAGCTTTTGTATGTAAAATTAAAGAGAGAATAGGTGTTCTTAGTCAGAAATAACATAGAATGCCACACAAAAATTTGTCGTTAGTTGAATTTAGGAAGAACACATATCCTGTAACATCAAACAAAAAACTAAGTTCATATTTGGGTTTCATTATACCCAGAATCCCGAATTTCCTCCAATTGCCAAGTTACTTACGACAAATATAAGCAAAAAACCAAATGATGTAATTTTTAGACGCCACCCTGTATCTCAGAAACCAAGCTGTTGCGGACCCATGTTCACATAAATTTTCATTTTGAATTTACTCAAAGATTGACCCCTTGAAGTTTGTGCAAGTATCTAAATGACACCGTGTATAATGATTTATTTAAGAAATCTGTATCTCATAAGGTGAGACTAAAGATTCTGATGAAGTTTGATCAGCATACTTCTCAGCGAAAAAGTTGAAAGCCCTTTTAAACTACACCTCCGTGGAGAGTGACTATTCCCCTAGGACGTTATTTATTATCATCTCACTCCGATTTTATTCAAAACAAATAACCTTCGGAGTTAGCTCATTTTCTCAATAGGTTTTGGAGACCGCGGGACCCCATTTTGCCTTTTCTCTAGGCCAATAAATCACATCATCCCATCACACGGTGAGCGTGTGCAATTCTTCACTTGTTCGAGACGCTTTTCTACCTGTTGGACGCCCATTTGTGAGAGACCGATGATGTCTCTCTTCCTCGAATTTATAGCCATAAAATCACCTGCGTTTGTTCGAGAACACCCGGTGATTATGGATGAAACCAGTGACGGATCGATTGTAAATATTACCGGCTACGGATGTGTAAGATCTTGTTGAACGAGGAGGATCGATCATCGAAACATGGCAGGATATGCTGGGCAGACGGTACTGCCAATATTACAGCCAATGGATATTTCTTCACCCAATGGAATGATCGATCTGTTCCGACTCATATCTTGTACTTGCTTTGAAGAGAATCGTATATTATTTTCATGAAGGATCTACAGCCTTACCCTCGAAATAAACGCCGAGCTTAAAATAATGGTCACCTCGTAACTTCAGTTTTCTCAGAACTGGAATGTTCTTTGTTTTTCGGAATTTAAAAAGCGATTTACAGTGATCTTGTTGTAATTCATTCGATACAATATGAGGAAAGCACTGGCCTGATAACAGAAGCTGTTGCGTACTTGTTCTATAAAGTTATATGATTATATGAACACGAGTTTGTTCAAATATTAAGACGTTATGAACAAATACAACTTTTCGTCACAAAAAATCTTCATACTAATGAATTGGAATCAATTTCCAAATTTTGTATAGGTATATCTACGAGAAAGCGGATAGATATAGCACTAGTTGATGATTAGATATTTCCGATGATAGAAGTGGTGTAATAGTATATAACATTACTAGCAAGGTAAGAGGGTTTTAACTGGCGAATGGAGGATATAACCTCCTTGAGAAGATAAATCAATGAAAGCAGCTCCCGTTTTCAACCTATTATTGAAGCCTGATACTATGGAAGTTGTTAGGCTGAAAACCTGATCTGAACAATTTCTAAGGAGGTTTTGGGAAAACCTCCTGGAAATTTTGTACAGCATTTTCATTAGAAGATACAATTCTAAAAAGGATTTACCTTTCTAATATCTTGAAAGGAACACTCAATAAACTGATTGGTCGATAACTACTAGAATCACAAGGATTTTCTCCTCGTTTAAATATACCTATTACTTTAGCATTACGAAATTCGGAATGAAAGTTTTCTGAATTCAGAATATTGTTATAGAAAGACATGAACTCAGACAAGGTCTTTTTTCCTAAATGTTTGATGAATTCAGGATAAATTCAGTTAAAACCTGCTGCTTTTCGAGATTTGATAGACTTGATTGCAGCTCTCAATTCATCTATATTGAATGGATGTGACATATGTTCTAAAGTAGGAGCTGATCTCCTGAATTTGGGTACTCTTTCTTCATATTCTCCATTTTAGATTGGGATATATTAACTGATTCAGATTCATCAATAGCGACGAGCGATTAATCTTGGATAAAATTTTGATGATGATGAGGCAAGGGGAGTAGTTTCACCTGCTTTTCTCAATATATCCCATGAACTTCTACTCGAATGTGTGAAATTCATTTTTGATACAACACTATCCCATTTCTCTTTTCGGCTTGTATTGCTTGAATTCATAAGCCTTTCACATTTATCAACGGATGGTGATTTTTGATAGTCCTTATACAAATTATCGATTTCATTCGACCAACCTGGAATATAAATCTTTCCGGAAACCTCTTGGAACGAACATTTTTACTGCAGCTTTCACCTAAGAATCTGTGATAGTTATCGTGAGTGGGTTAAATCCACCTATCTTCTTAGCAAATTCAATCCAATTTGCTTTATATTTTTAGCTGATACGAGTTAATCATATTTTAGGCTACTGTACTAATATTCGACGGAATGAATAAACTTGAAATGTTCTCTCCATCGTGAACTTCTAAATACATGAAACTTCTAACGGAACAAGGTTATTTGTACGTCCACTGAATCGAGTATTATCCAACAAAGAATTACTATAATTCGAGCAGTTTATCACACATACCAACATAATAAACATTCATTTCGGATCATTTATACAGTCCGACTGAAGGAATTCTACATGTTGCTATCAAATTACCAAGCAAATGATAATCCATGAAAGACATAAAAATGCTAATGTTACAATAATTTCATTAGTTCGGTGAAACCAATTGATAGACCAAGATGGCCAGAGGCCTATCCTGGGTTCAAGACTATCCCATCAGCAACACCCTGTGATTAGTGGACGGGCGATGTCTTACTAAAATAGAGAAATATCACTTCCACCAAGCAGGTCACTATTTGGGTCCCCCCTAATGATACCCGCAAGAAGTAATATCGGAATCAGTTGGTTTAATTTATTTCCATCCAATTTACGATCTGTATTTATGTTCTTCAGAACACTAATGATATATGGTTGAAAATTATTGGATTTCGTATATTGCTCGGGATATGCTTTTGTGAGAGAACAAATCACTCAATTATTAGATATCGATGACACCAGATATCTGTTCTTGATGATTTTTTGGGAGATAAATCTACAGGGTGGTAGTTCAATAAGTGGAATACAGAATATTCCACCAAACGAATGGAACAGCATTTTTGGAGCTCTTGTTAACCTGAACAGAGTCAGTCTTTGACAACTTCATTGATTTTATCTATAGATTCTCGAGACCAAAGGAAAACCTTATTTTTATTTGTATCTCGTTTGTAAACGTCAGTTTCCAAAAACACAATATTAATCAAGAAAGTTTATTTTATCAAGTCAATAACTTGTGAAACTGACAGTTAACTTGCAAAATTTTAACGAGTTAGTAGTATTATTTACATAAGCAAATTTTGTTTGTTATTTCCAGTAATACAGATTTTTGATGATGAAAGAGTTGAATGAGTTGATCGACATAACTCATCGCAATTTCGGTGCTCTTCCACCCTATGCAAGCTTTAGTGCTAAAATATCTGCACCCGAATCCGCAACCATAGTGGCTCCAGTTCTACGAAAAGAGAGTGGCCGGTGTATACGTCTGGGTCTTTTAAACCTAAATATTTCGCTATTGGCTTTGAGACACTACCAATAGTGTGCTGGCCAGCATTAAGGGAAATGCACTTTCCATGTCGGTATGTCAAAAAAAAGCTTAAGCTTTCTGTTCCAGGAGGCCGAAGATTTACATATTTTCTGTATAACATGCAGGGCTTGAAGCTGCAGCCATCATCGGTATGGTGAATCTTCTTGTTGTTGAATTTTGTGTTTGCCGCAATGTCATAATAACGTATTTTCCCACATCTTCTATATTATTCATGTTTAAGGAGAGAATTTCGTCACATCGACAACATCCAAAAATCCCAAATATTGTTTCAATTTTCGCCAGCAACCACTGGTCATCAGGAGCATGTAGAAGAAATTGTTCAGCCTCTTCCTTACTTAATACCTTGGTCTTATTGGCGTATAATTCTCATTTTTTCGTTTTAGAAACGCTTTTTTTTTAAACCTGCAAATGACAACTAAACGTCATATTTTTCAATAAATTTTTTAAGGAAAACAAACCTGCAAACAGGTTTTTTCATTTCTTTCATTTCCAAGCAGCTTTTCAGCATAGACCATTTGCCCAAAAAGTATTAGGGCTGAATCTAGCTGATAGTTGATTCAAGTAGATCAACAAAACATCTTCAGTTACCCCAATCTGACTATTTTTGTTTTGCCACTTTTTGAAGTGGTTGTATTCTCGCTCGTACCTTGAAGCTGATTTTGCAGGTAATAAACTTGAAGCTACACTGCTGGCTGCCTCAATAGTTTCTTTTGGTACATTCATTTTCGCTTTCGCCAAAACAAATGTAAAGAAAAATAAACAGACATGTTCATGGCGACGCTTCCATAGCTTACGACATTTGCGACAAATTCCTCTGTAGGGAACCTATTTCTACTTCAAAACATGAGGAACTGATTGAATATTATAACTTATATTTGGATTCTATGAATTATCGAATCATTTACAGGTTCAAAATTAGTACGTAGAAGAATTGATATTTATGGAAAATGAAAAACATGGCAATAGTGTTGAATTGATAATCTGCAGAAGCGAAAACAGTCATAGAATTCAGAATATTACGAAAGTTGATGCTACATATGTGTATTTTTTTAAGAAATGTTGAATTAAAATATGAAAAAATTAAGGAATTTTAATATTTTCACCCATAGATGGAATTC
This sequence comes from Micraspis discolor, assembly GCA_030674115.1. Taxonomy (NCBI): domain Eukaryota; kingdom Metazoa; phylum Arthropoda; class Insecta; order Coleoptera; family Coccinellidae; genus Micraspis; species Micraspis discolor. The sequence goes on from JARTUT010001740.1 coordinate 15,839,587, forward strand.
GGTATGATTTGAAGCTGAAATAATCTTTTGGATGGAAATTACGTGACATTCTCCGAAGAGTAATAAATATGTGTTTTTACTATGAATATTATTTTGGAGCCTCAAACAGGAATAGGGTGCATAAACAAGTTTGTCTCTGCAATATTATGCAGAATTTAGCAATCTTAAGAGGTATCCAGTGGTGGCATTTGAAACCTTATAACGCTTATAACTCTGCAACGCGGATGCATTGGAATAAAAGGGGAAAAGTTTTCCATATCACTTCAATATCTGTAGTTGAAATTAATACAGTGGTCTAAGAGTTACCCTGTAAAGTTATCCACTTGTCATTATTTTCCGTACATTAGGGTAAAATAAGTATAAGTAAATTCGTTTGAACTCAAAACCGTTTCTAAAATGGATTCTGTCTGTCCGTGAGCACGATTAAATCGTACAGAATGATCTAGACAGCTGAAAATTTTAGAGTAGTTTAGATGAATAAATATCTCAGCTGAGTTCGTTACTGCAACTTATTATTTCAGTTAAATTTGTTAGTTTCGATCATTTTTTCAAGTTGTGCTCGGTTTTATACACTCTGTATAATCTCATTTTCCGATTAATGATACTATTTTGTTCCAGAAAAAACTGAACCGGCGTTCATCCGAGAAGTACAAGAACACTTTTCTTGGAAATAAATGATGTTAAATCTACAAATTCATACTTAGTGAATGAATCAAACGTGAGTGCCTGAAAGTTTTTCAATTAATACCAGGTAGGAAAGTCAAGATTCCAACAGGCATTTTCTTTCGAGTCATTTTTCATATTATTTGAACTTGATTTTCTATCGTTTTCTTTTGCTTTTCAAAGAAATTTTGTGTCTTCAATATTCATTTACAGTTTTAAAGATGCTATTTTTGTTCCAGAAAAACTAATAATTCCGATGATGTAATCTTTCATACTTTGAATAATCAAATTCACTGAAATTCGCTGAAATTTTTCAATTAATAAGACACAAGATTACATTTCTGTATTCAAGAGATTTTGTGTCTCAATATTCATTTACAATTAAAGATAGCGTTAAGTCAGACTTTTATTCGAAGACTGGGCGTAAGTTATTTTCAGTTTGAAGGAAAAGGGCGTAAAAGTTTTTTGAAAGGGATCAAAAGAAACATTGTTGTAATCCTTCAAAGTGGTTAGATTTGAGGATTAAACCTCATTCAAGTCCTTAAACCGATCTGCCAAATTCCGAGTGTCTCGAGAACAACAGATTGAGATAGAAAGCGAACATACCCAGGTGAATATGATCTTCTTTCAAAAGCGGAATAATATTCGAACTCGAGAGTCGTGAACAAAAGCCACAAAAACAAAAATATTCCAGGTATCTCAGACAAAAAGAATCGGAGAACAATCGTTAACTCCCGGCTAGCTTGGACTATTACCTCGAGCCAGCTACAATTAGTTCTTTTCAAGCAGCAAATTTATTTGTGCCAAGTGACAGCGGGATCCAGACTGTGAATGTCTCACTTTTACGGCCGCAAATACCTTTGACTAGATGATGAGCAGACCTATATTGGAAACGAGATGAATGATGGCTGAAAGATGGTCATAACGAGATGTGAAATTTATTGCTTCTCTGGTAAAAGATTCGAAAAACTTGGACCCGTTTGCACCAATCTCACTTAGTGTTGAGCGTCCCTTAAAATGTACACTTAACTTAAATTGCATTGCACCGACTGCTAAGCGGCACTTAAATTCGTGTATGACCACTTAACTATTTAAGAGCGGGATTCTAACCTAAAATAACTTGTTCTGTTGTGGTTCTCGAATGAATTTGACTAATGAAATTGATTGAAATAGAAATATATTTACTTTAAACAACGCTAATAAGTTTTATCATGGATTTCTACAAGGTGTCCAGAAAGGGTATCAGGTATTTCTAAGTTCAAGAAAACAAAAAATATTTGTGAGCAATGAAAAAGTTAATTGTTTATTATTATTATTAACATATGAATTGGAGAATTATTTGGGAAATATTATGTTATCCAAATGGTGACCGTTGCGATGCTGCCACTCTGCTAAACGGGAACGAAGATTGGCAATAACACGTTGACACATAGCTATTGATTTTGCTGCCTGCCATTTCTGACCTGATGTTTTGCTTCAACTGGGTTAGATTCGTCGGATTATTTTGATAAACCTTACTTTTAAGGTATCCCCATGCAAAATAGTCAAGCGGGCTAAGGTTGGGGCTTCTGGGAGGCCAGTTGATGTTACCCCTTCGCGAAATGACTTTATTAGGGAATAATTCGTTAACAACTTCTATGGAATCCTGAAAGAGACCTTTTTACCGATTGATGAATTTTACTGATTATGTTGTCATCTGTATATAAGTGATTCAATTGTTTTTATTTTGCAGTAGTTCAGCATTAAGTGTAACAGGATTGAGTCTGAAATGAAACTGAAGGAAAACTGTTGTTTTCATTTATTAGTAGGTTATTTTCAATTCAAGATATGCGTGCTTTTAATTTGAATACATGAGGTATTTCAAAGGACAGGAGCTTATTGAGAGAAAGATATTCTAAACGGTTTTCGATGGATACTGATTGATTTTCAGGATAAGGGAATTTGTTTTTCGAATTGTACTTGAGGAAAACTGAATTTATTTTTGATTTGAAATCTAGTTTGTTTATTCATCGTTGCGGTTGCATAAGTATACCACTAGTAGAGAGCACGGAAAAAGACTCCTGACTTCACGTCTTTTCTGTTCTAAATTTTTGTTTATAACTTCTTCAATTTTTGATTTAGAACAAAAAGTTATTTGGACATGTTTCAGGGAAAAACAATTCGCTGAGATTATAACTTCAAAAATTTTTTGAGGGACTCATCGTTACCGAGAAATCGCGAAAAAGGGGTTTCCGCTCCTTTTTAGGATGGCGGCTGATTGACAAGGGTGGCGACAGCACAAACTTAAGGTTGAACTTCTTTTGACCCCTCCACAAATGCCGCGAAAATAAAATTACATCCTCTGAAAGATGCAAAGCTTGTGTAACATTTGAATGGACTAGCTATTAAATCGTCTCAATCAATTTTGGTACGGTCAACAGCATCAGCGTTTCAGAGAACGCCCTTGCAGCGCATGTCTTCATCTGAAATCAGATGGAAAGTGTTCCTCGTTCAGCGATTTATAGGAGTAATGAAGACAATATTTGCATTTAACGCGCACGCGAGGCAAACGACCGGTCCATTTTGGCCTTCGGCTACTCCATTAAATTCATGAGAGACGGCTGGGTCTGCAGCAACCAGAGCTCACCAAAGGCGAACAACGGTCAAAAAGGCTTAAGCCTCCACAGGAAATTGTTGTAAGAATGGAATCGATATAAGTGCATTAGTGAGTAGCCTTGCTAATAGCTATTGAAAAATTTAAGAAAAGTGAGGATTTGCGATGTCTTTCTACGGTTGTATTTTCAGGGGTGAAAGAGTCGTGTGTCAACTAAGAAAACTTCTTATGATGGGTTACATAAAGGTTGATCGATTGATCAACTCGTTGATAACGCGATTCCCAATAAACACAGTAACGTTCATGAAACCTTGTATTTTTTGAGTGACGTCATGCAGTTTTTATCCATCATTGCAAACGATATTGGATGGAGATGACACTTTGAATCAAAAGCAAATGGCAGAAATATTAAATGTTGCATAACAAACAAATTCTGATCGTTTAAAAGCTATGGGAAAGATCCAAAAGTGTGGAAAATGGGTGCCACATGAATTGAACGAAAGACAGATGGAAAACCGAAAAAACTCTTGTGGAATTTTGCTTCAAAGACATGAAGGAAAATCAGTTTTGCATCGGATTATTACTGGCGATGAAAAATAGATTTATTTAAAGAATCCTGAACGGAAAAAATCATGGTTTAATCCGGGACAATCATCAACATCGACTGCAAAACCAATTCGACAAGAAAACAATGCTTTGTATTTGGTGGGACCAGAAAGGTGTGGGGTCCTGAAACCTGATGAATTGTTAATACTGATCGCTACCGACAACGAATGATCAATTTGAACGATGCATTCATCGAGAAACGACCAGAATGGGCCTGAAGACACGGCAAGGTAATTTTGCTCCTTGACAATGTACCTGCACACAAAGCGAAACCGGTTCAGGATACAATCAAAGCACTTGGCTGGGAGCCCCAACCGCCGTATTAACCAGACTTGACTCATGCAGACTACCATTTGTTTTCATCGATGGGACACGTATTGGCACATTGTAGCACATTGATTCCTACGAGGAGGTCAAAAATTAAGTATCTGGTTGGTTTGCTTTAAAATATGAAAAAATTTTTTGGCTTGGTATCCACAAACTGCCAGAAAAGTGATCGAAATTTGTAGAAAACAATGGTCAATACTTTGAATGAAATGTGTTTTAGTTTCGCATTAATGATTAGTGTTTTATTTTCACAAAAAAACGCTCAGTTCATACCAGTATACCTGATAAAGATTGCTCTTGATCCCATAAGTGCACCATTAATTGAGTTGTCGGACGTTTGGGGCACATTCTTCGAAGTAACTTGAAGAAGTCTACTAACGCAGATAAGTACAAATTAGATCTAATTTGCGGAGTTATGGCAATTTAACACTTTTTAGTGAAAAAAAATTTAGAAAGCACTGACGTGAGGTCAGTTGGCTTAGGCGCTCTTGTAAACCACTTACAATTATTTAAATTTTGAAAAATCATATCTCCAGAACTATTAGCTTGTCGAAGTCGAGAGTGGTATTTTTGTATACGTCTGATAAAACTGCACCATAAAAAATTTTTATTTGAACAGTGTCATTTGAAAAAAAAATTTTTTTTTTGTTACTCCGAACCTATTCGGCCGATTTGACCGAATAACGAACTTAGCCGAGATATTTATACCTCAAACCTATTCTGAAAGTTTCAACTCTCTAACTTCATCCGTTCGAGAGTTATCGTGTTCACGGAACGGACGGACGGACGGACGGACATAATCGATTTTGACCACGGATTATTCATCAGTAGGTCCAAACAAAACGATTGATACCACTTTTGCCCAAAAATTCGAAAGTCACAGACATTTGGGCAAATTGATAAGCACTCTGTTCAGGTGAACAAGAGCGCCAAAAAAGCTAATGTTTGTCTTGAAAACGACGAAGATGTTTTTCCAAACAAAAGAAAGAACAATATGATATGATCATTTTTGCGCAAATAATAATTTGTTTCTCATTTGTAAATGTCAGTTTCCAAAAACACAATATTAATCAAGAAAGTCTATTTTATCAAGTCACTAACTCGAAAAACTGACAGTTAACTTGCAGAATTTTTACATGTTAGTAGTATTATTTACATTAGAAAATTTTGTTTTATCGTCATTTATGTTGAAAATCATGGTACAATTGTTATTTTCAGTAACACAGATTTTTGATGATGAAAAAGTTGATACTGATGATGATGAGCCATCTGTAGACTCAGAAACTGCTGAACTTGTGGACTGCAGAACATTTGTACTCTCCTGACTACTAAATAATTTGCTAGACATTTCGATTTTTTTGTTGACCGAATCATCGATATAACTTATCGCAATTTCGGTGCTCTTCCACTCCTGCACGCTTTAGTGCTAAAATATCTCCAACAGAATCCACAACCATAGTGGCTTCAGTTCTGCGAAAAGAGTGGCCGGTGTATAACTCTAGGTCTTTTCAACCTAAATATTTCGCTATTTGCTTTGGGACAACAACCAATAGTGTGCTGGCCAGCATTAAGGGAAATGTACTTTCCATGTCGGTATGTCAAAAAAAAAGACGGGTTGCACTCCGGGAGTGCCGGCAGAAGTGAAAACTTGAATATTAACGTTGTGCATTTTTGATATTTTGGAATGGTTAGAGAATAATTTTGTATGAATTGCTTTCATTATCAGTATAAAAGTGCTATTGTTTATGTGGTGGAATACAATATTCATTTATTGCGCTATCGTACACAAAAATGACAATAGGTTTGTTCGGGTGGCAGTTCCCAGTTGTACTGGGGTCACAGAGAACCAGGTTCTGTAACTCTTGAAATCTCGCAAGTTGTTCTATGACACGAACGGGTGAGAACAGGTGGGAACAGATAATTTCAAAACGATTTCGTTAAGTGCATAGATAAGTGAAAGTAAGGTTATGTTGTACATCATGGACATTGAACTCTAATTACCATAATTTAAATTTGATTTTGAAAAATCAACTAGGTGTTCTTTGATAAAAATTTTTTTGTTAAATCATTAATATGAATCTATTCTGTTTAGACTATAATTACTGATTACTGATTTGTATAATCAGAAACGTAAACAAGAACATAAATATTGAATAATGGTTATTCATAGATTATGTCAAATTTTATTACCTTACCATAGAATATTAATTTATTACCGAACCCCAGGAGAGAAAAAATTAATATTTGCAATGTTTTTTTAAATGAAAGATAATATCTGTAACTATTATTGATCTTTAGTTATAATTTTCCTCAGAATAATTAGAGTGAATTATTATCACATTAAAATATTATAACGTCTCTGTGGTGGGTAGTTCCAAATAAAAAAGTGTTCTGTGGTTTCTTGTTGTTTTGATTCTGTTTGAAACTGTCAAAAGTTATTTGTATCTTCAAAAAAAAAAATGGAAAATTTTTTAGGGATAATATCGATAGTTTTAAATTATTCAATTCAGTATGAAATGATTATGGTCAGAAATTGCATTCTATTCTAATCTTTCTTGTTTATGAGCTTATAGCTTCCAGATTCAATATTGATTGAATTTTAATTAACCATGCATCATAACAAACATTCAGAAATATTAAAACTAAGTCAAATTCTATTATCTCTAAAGTTTGTGAACAGGTTGAATCGGTGTATGAAATAAAGATAATAAAGATATAAAACAAATCTATGAGTCTGGGTTCGAAGTTTTTAAAACTCATATGAGCTCAATTTGCAGCATTCATATGTTAGAATAGATATAATTTGATGAACCCTGAAAGCCTGAAGCTATAAAAAACCAACTGTTCATAAAGACAAGTCTTCAATTTATCAGGTCCTGACAGAAAATACTTCACCTATTTTAACGGTCAAAATATACCGAAGAGTGATGGAAAACTTTTTCTTTATTTATTATGGAATATTATTCTGGATTAAATATTAAACAAGGTGCTAGACATCATTAACAATGAATACAGCAAATGAAATTTAGATTTTGTGGTGAATGTAAGACAAAAATTGTTCAGTGGTTAATTTCATCTATAGTGTTTAGTGGTGGAACCATAGACTGGAGAGATTTCATAGAAATATAAATATATAGAATGCGTGCATCGTGGAAAATAAGTACTCAAACGTGTAACATTGTCCCCGTTCCTTCAAGGTGTAATGCGCATGCGCCACGAGCTCTTGCGCTTGTTAGAAGGGGTTTGTGATTTGGTTACCATGGTTACCGAATGTGACATTCAAATTAAACGACAGAATTACTATTTGAACGAAACACTGTATTCTCCTCGATTCCTTCTCTAAGCAATTTCCCTTCGTCGCGCATGCGCAGAACTCTCAAAGGGCATGGCACAGCCTATTAGATGCTTCACGATTTATTTCAAGGATCAAATTATATCTATAGAATTATTTGAGAGATTTCCCCAATCTTTTGTAGAAATATTTAATAAAGACATAAAATATGGCAACATTGAACAAATCTGATTATTGAATCATTTCAGCACAGAGTTGGATTTGGGAAAATCAGAAAATTTGGACAAAATTATATCGATTCAATTCCTTTCAACTTCAAATATCTCAAGAATGGTGCAATTTAGGAGAAAAGATGAGGAATGATTTTATATGCAAAAAAGACTAATGATTCCAGGAAGTACGAGATACGGACCTTTAGTTCAAGCGATATTTGTTTTTCATGCGATTTAACCAATCTGTAGAGTAGTAGTGAGAAACCCACAAGAAGTGGAATAAATCTATTGATGCCAAAATATGCACGAGTGTTATCAAAAACCTTCTACAAGAGATCATTTCAATTGATATTGTCGTTTGAATATTACAGGTGAAAATGCAATTTTTTATGAAATTTCAACACCCTATATCTTTTGAACGGGGCCAAATTTGGAAAAATGTTATAGGAAGAAAATGTTTCTTTTGACGTCAAGAATCTATGGTTAAAATTAACGCAGTGGTCAAGACTCACCCTGTATACTATTTCACGAGTTCCCTCAACAAAAATTTTTCATCAATAATTAGATTTCGTTAGATTTTGTATAAGTTTATTCTCAACTCAGAATTCAATATTTGATAAATTCTGAAAACAATTGACTTATTTTAGGATTTTTTTTTAATTGCTGGTATTGTTTGCTGAATAATCATTTTGGACCATAATTCAGCAGTGCTCTCCATAAATTTCTCAGGAATACCTGTTCCAAACCTCCGAAAGAGCCCCTCCGTGCAGCAATCCACACCGAAGCTCTCTTTCTTGCCAATTAACGGCTCTATCTCGACCGGTAATAAAAACCAAAATGAAAACATCGGAACATTAACACATTTTACATCTTAATAGCGTCTAGCCCACCTTATTTAAATAAATAATTCGGTTGACGTCCGAAAAAGAGCCAGGATAGTATCATAATGTAGGGTTCACATAATATGAACGTGCTCTAGCACTAATACGGTGGTTTTGGAAATTAGAGCTGAAAGGAGAGAGTCAGACCTATTTAACCGTGTATAATCATAACAAAGGCATATTGTGATGGATCGACTGGTACCCGTTGATTTTTTCGAGGACCCATGCAATAACTGCTTGCAACCTCGAATAATATACGTGTTGGACAACAATTTGTTTGGAGAACATGATTCGAACAGAATCTGAATCATGTTGGAATACGAGGTCGGTCCAATATGCACTGAATTATGCCCCTGCGAAATTCAGGCATATGCTAAATGATCAAAATAAAGACAAAAGTTGGTATAAATTTTCATCATTTTATTGATAATTCTGGTGGATATTTAGGAATATACTTACAATAATTAGACTAATATCATATGAAATCAATTCCAAAACTGAACAGAATACAAAATTCATTGAATTCAGATGAGGGATAATTAAATTATATATATATTCTTTTGAACTTTTGGCTGACAATATTCAGTTAGCAAACAATAAAGCATATAGATCAGGGGTTAGTGACGGGGTGTCATCATACAATTCGGCGTATGACATAAAAGCCTAGGGAAAAAACCCCAGTAAAAAAAACCCTGGCTCCCCGTCTAAGTGTGAAAATACAAAAATAAGCTGAAATATATTTCAGAGACTTCTTTCTTCAAAAGTGATTTTCTATTGATGGAGACAGAGACTTCTTCAAGGTGCTCACATTGAATCTGGAAATAAAAAGACAAAAGCAGAAAAAAGAAATGAATAACAAAAATACGTATCATATTCGTTTGAAATTTATAACCCATTCCAAGAAAGAGTTGGAACAACTATTGATGAGATGAGGTATTGTTTCTTCTGCTTCTCTACATTATGGTTTAGCTTGGATTTTTCTGTTTCTTGCAGCAGAAATAGTTCATTATATATAAAGAAAAAAACTTACAAGAAAAAGTCAAGAATGCAGAATTTATGAAAAACAATACTCATCCCATAGTGCTCCATCAATTGACTTGTCGGAAGTTTGGAGTCCAATTTTTTTATTCAACTTCTGCGATCTTCATATGGCAGGTAAGTTACGAAATACTCAATTCCATCAGTTCTGTCAATACTGACAATTAACGGAAATGGAAAATATCTCGAATATTTTCTGTTTTTCTCGAAGCAAATTTACCTTGAGAACGATGAAATACGTCTATCGGAAATGTTGGTGAGGGGAAGATGGAAGATAAAAAAATCCTGCTGAAATTGACATGAACACGAAAAATCGACGTAATTCTCTCTGACAATTCCTTGGTGTCCTCCAAACAAAATACAGCTTCAGAAATAAGACATTTCGATGGTTTGATGACTCTGGAAGGGCAAAAAATCGGGCCTCGTTATTACAAACGCAAACTAAAGAGAACATAAGTAGAATCGAATACAGCAGACAACTTATATTGTCTTATAGCATGCCTTAAGCGGTCGAGAATATACTAAAAAACTGTCGGAGATGGTCTGGGAGGCGCAGCTTAGCCGAACAATGTCAAAGCCAAAAGTTGAGGAAACCGGATGGGCCACAAGCAGGTCCGGATTCTGGATAATCAAAGAGACTTAACACTTCAATGATCTCAAATCATATTTATTTCTGTTTTTTTTTAATAGTCTTCTGGGACATTTCCATCATCTATTATCTATATTTTCCTGTTACCAAAGTTCTGGTGAAATCTTCCACCGTTGCCGAGGTGAATCTTAAGAAAGAACACAAGGATTCGTAGTGAAAAACTAGGAGAAGATTAGAGCAAATGATGAGAATATGTACAGCAAAATTGGTTGTGACATAAATTTTTTGGAATGTGAGAGGGATTTTTGTGATTGATTATCTTGAAATAGGTGACTGAGAATATTATCCAGAATTATATCTCATTAAATATAGGAAAGTATTGTATTCTTTTAGATAAATTTAATGGAAAATATCTTGAGAAAAGATGGTTTGCAGAAAAAAAAATTTTTCATCAAATTTACTCACGTGTCAAGGAATTAGGCTATGAATTTGGCGGCATGCACGTTGGAACTGATTTTGTACTTCAAATCGACTATATTCGGACAAGAATATACCTGAAAATTTATTTTTCACCATATAACGAACGAGAATGAATGCCATAACATAATTGTCACTCATACGGCTGTGAACTTAAAGTGACATTTCAAATTTATTGATATTTTACTTCAATTTCGCATCTTAATTTATGGACTATCTAACCAAAAATTCATTAACCAAATCGTTAAAACTATAATTAGCTAGGGGTAGATGGTGATTTTTGCTTGTGCATGTTGCACAGAACTCCTTACCGCTCGTAAAGTTGAGTGCATAAAGGAAACCTACAAATATAGAATTCTGAAGTAAGACTTTTTCCTAAGTGTTCTACCGAAACACAGGACCTTGTATCACACCAATTTCAGGCTCCGCTAAAGATCGCAAAATGAATATGATCAGGTATTTTCGGGTCTTTAAAATTGCCAGTTCAGATCACATTAAAATAAACAATTCAAACATTCTGAGCAGCAATACACCTACAGCACTACAGCAATTTCAAGGAATTAAAGTACTAATTAATTACTTGAACATCCGCTTTATTTACCAGATTTGGCTCGCAGCAACTTCTATTCTGATTCGTGGAAAGCGTATTTCGTCGATCGAAGAAACTATAGCAAAGTGGGACTCTTTTTTGCAGAGCTTCGGAAAATCTTTAGACAGACATCATGAAATTATTGAGCGACTGTTGATCTAAGTATGTTATGTGTGTTTACGGACAACTAGTATTGGGCATTTCTTCACAAAATTTATTTACGAGGTAAATTCCTAAATATTTAAATATAGATTAAAATTAATTAAATATAGATTTAAATTATTCACAGCCTCTCATCAAATTAGTTGTCACTAATGTGTCCAATGGAGAAGGCATACTGAATAAATATCTTGATAATCAGAGGACAATGGAACTTCTCCGAAGGTAAAGCAAGTTAAGTTACCTTGCGGATAACAAGAGATTAGCGTGGAATTATATCTCTAGATCCAGATCGATCAACAAGAAGCTGTTGAACATCATCTGTGGGTCTTAACAAGTGAAAAAATCTTATAAATCAGTTATTTACATCTGTATTAAAATGGTATCGAATATTATAATCTGTTAGTCACTTGTTGATTGAAAAAAAAAACATTCTGGTACCATTTGATTATGATTTTGTACTTTGGTAATGAAGTGTGAACATATCTTTTTGTTGCATGAAAATAAGGCTTAGCTAGAACATTATGAAGCAACAGCTGGTATTTTGGTTACTTTGGGTACTACGGGTCTCCTCTATAAGTCCCACAATATTCATCTAATCGATTTCAAACTTAGAAATGATCTGTATAACGTAGAGAAAAAAATGTCTGCCAAAATTTGTGAAAATCTACCGGCTGGATAATTTTCAAAAAATTCCAATTTTTTTTTTAATATTTGATTACTCATAAAATATTCATCGGACCCCAACTGGAATTGTGCATACGATTAGGTTGTTGATATATTGCATATGATGAATTTTCATCTTCGTAGAGTAAACCTACGAGAAGATATAGGAGTTTATTATACATATTTTTAATAACACGTTGAAAAATGTGAGAGGTTACTTTTGTGCGCTTGTTCTAGTAGAATTGTGGCCTATCGTTTTGTCCAAATGTCTGTTATTTACGAATACCGAGCCGATTATGGTATCGATGTATTGGGTTTGACTATGTCTGTTCGGCAGGCTCTATACTCTCTATCTTTCAAAAGAAAAGAGCTCAAGTTTTCATATTTTCAGAATAGATTGACTGATCAAATGTCTCGGTCAAGTTCGTTATTGGGTCAACTCAGTCAAATAGTTCAGGAGTTATGAGCATCTGAAATTAGGTTTCCTCTCAAATTCCAAGAATAACTATTGGATCCAGTTGTTACTTGAAAGATATTTGGATAAGGTTGAAACAAAATTTCTTTGAAATCGACCCGAATTTAAAAATTTTTTCTTATACCTCATGATAGGCTTGATCTATTGTACTAATCTTTATTTTCGCGCGCTTGTTGCTAGTGGAACAACGGACTATCATTTTGCCCAAATGTCTGTAATTTTGGAATATCGAGCCGAAAATAGTCTCAATCCATTTGGTTCGACTTCCTGATCAAGAATCCGTGGTCAAATTTGAGTATGTCGGACCTTAGGGCCGTATGCTCTCTATCTTCCGAAGGAAGGGACCTAGAGTTTTTATATTTTTAGGCTGGGTTATTAGCATTTGAAATTTGATTTTCGCAATGATTCCTAGAATATTCATCTCATCAAATTGTACCTTGGAAGATATTTGATTGACGTTGAGATGAAAGGGTTCGCAAAATTAAGTGGACATTGACGCGTTAGAAAAATTTAGAAGAAATTCCCAAAAAATTTTTTTAATACTCGATATCTCATTAGATATACTCAAAAAGAATTCGTACATAAATCGAGGCTACCGATTATTTGTATAGCCCAGAATTTCATCGTCGTAGCTCATTATCAGTTCGAGAGTGAGATTCGAACCCGGGAGGGTGGAAAAATATTAATATTCTGTAAAAACGACAAATGTTAAAAAAATTCGTTTTGGCGCTCTTGTTCACCCGAACCCGAATGTCTGTAACTATCGAATATCGAGTCGAAAATGGTTTCAATCGATTGGGTTTGACTCCCCGATGAAAAATCCGTGGCGAAAGTTGAATCTGTCCAGCAGGCCGTATCCTCTCTAGCATCCAAACGAGATGAGCAAGAGTTTTCATATTTTCAGAATAGGTTAATTGTCCAAAGATCTCGGTCAAGTTCGTTATTGGGCCAAATCCGTCCGATGTTTCAGTAGTTATGAGCATCTGAAATTTTTTTTCCTCAATAACTACTTGAATATCCATCCGATTAAGTTGATACTTGAAATATTGTTGAGGAGGCTGAAACAAAACGGATCGCAAAATTTCTCAGAAATCGTCACGCTAGAAAATTTTTAAAAAATTCCCAAAAAAAAATTTTTTAATACTCAGTATCTCATAACACATTTTTCCGATTTCAATAAAAATTCATGATTATATTGAGGTAATCGATATCTTACTCATCCTCAAAATTCATTGTCGTAGCTTTTTTCTATCAGAAGATATGATCATTTTTTTCATTTACTCAAGAGAAAAGAGAAATGACATGAAGTACCGATGATTTTCTTTGAACGATGGCCATCACAGATCGATATTCGATTGACAAATGCCGCGCTCATTAATCAGTGTCAGTTGGCGTAAAATTAATCAAAATTTTTGATTACGGTGAAATCAGAGGTAGAATTTTATCTCGATGAGAGAAATAATATTATACGTTGTCAAAATTCAGAAAAGCACTGAATTAAGTTTTTAGAACTTAGACGTTCAGATTTGCATCACATTGTCCCATAGTATGGGAAAAGACTATTGTTCACCTGATCAGAGTGCTTATAGATTTGTTATGGTTTGAATATTTACTCGCAAGTAGCTCAACAAGAGCGCCAAATCTGACCTCAAGTCAGTGCTTTCTAAATTTTTCAGTAAACGATTTGAACTGACAGTTTTCAACCCCATTTGAATGCGAGAATCACTAACGTATTGTCACTCTAATCCCAATCAGAATATCTAAAGCATTGACGTTATTTTAAAAGTTTGAAGCTCTCGTTCAATAGACATAAATAGATATGAATTTGGGTATTTCAACTATAACGAGATATATCTTAATTCATACATATTTTAATGCGAGAAACACTGAAGTAATATCAATAGCTATCTTCCTATGAAGTGGGATTAAGATTCACATGAAAATAACTTGAATTGAATGGAAAATGTTAAATCACTTGAAGTCAAAAGCTCTCGTCCAATATGCGATCAGAATTCACATGAACGGAGACAAATTCTTCAACTCCAATATGAATGCGGAAAGCACTGACATGAAGTTCCACTCTTCCAATAGATGATCAGCATAATATTGAATAAAGATATAGTTGCGAACTCTTTTGAATTGAAAATTCTTTTAGGCACTCAGTGATATTCGAGTATCCTATGCATACTCATTCGTTAAAAAAACTGCTGGAACTCTCAGTATGGATGATATGCAACTAGTTGATTTCCGTTGCAATCGATAGCTTCACCATGAAATCTCTTTGAAAGTGTATGATGAGTTCATTAACACATAATCTACAACATTCTTTCATCCAACGTTGGAGAGAAATCCCCAGAGAAACCATTATATCTGGGAACGATACTCTTGTTACGAGCTATGATCCCAGGCATAGAAACAATTTGAGAAACCGATAGACAGACAGGTCAGCTATTATATAACAAATCATTAATGACCACATCGGTCTTTTCTCAAACAAACCATTTCCGCCCAGAGATATTTAGTGTTCTGACAGGTTTACGCAATTAGAAACAAATTCTGAAACGGCTCTGGGTGCTATGCTGCCAGTCAATTCAACAGTTTCAGATCTGGCAGTGGAGGTTTACCTGGAATCTCTTACCGAAAGGACCTGATAACAACTGAATTATGGCCCTAAGAACGGAAATTGGACGTAGAAAAGTGCAAGATAAAGATATCTGGGATCGGTTTCTTTCAGAAAATACGATATATCGCCCTTAATTGACTTCAACATTAACGCAGTCGATTCGAAATTATTGGAAATTCGTTTCTTTAATAAAGGGTCTTTCAACAGGAACTTTTTTTTTAAATTGTGGCCACACGTACCACATGACAGCATCGGCAGTTAGTTTTTTGACATATTGCTAGTAGATGCTTTGGCAATTGTTACAATGAATTCAATTCCGCTCGAAAATCGCATTACAATAATTAAAACCCACTATGAAAATGTTGGTTCTGTTAAAATTACATTCCGTAAAATTCGTGATATTTTCGCACAACATAATCGACCTTCTGAGACCGCCATTAAGAATTTGGTCGCTAAATTTGAGTCGATGGGCTTGGTTCAAAATGTGTCATCGCCAACGCCTGTTCGACCGAGTCGTTCGACTGAAAACATCGCAGCCGTGAGCCACAGTGTTGAAGAAGATTCAAGTTGGTCAATTTCTCAACGTTCTCAATAACTGGGGTTATCCCAAACCACCACATGAAAAATTTTGCATAAGAATTTGGCTTTGAAACCTTACAAGATTCAACTAGTGCAGGAATTGAAGTCGACCGACCATTAACAGCGCCGTAGATTCGCTCAATTCATTCTGGAACATCCCTCTGGTTTTTTTACTTGTCAGGGTACGTCAACAAACATGCGGCATTTGGGCTTCTGAAAATCATCGAGCGATTATTGAGGAGCCTTTGCATGCTCAAGATGATTGGGTCGTTTTTTTCAAAGATGAGGCTGGAAATGCGATAACGGTCAATGGATCAAGCTATCGAAAGATGTTAACAACTAAATTTTGGTGACATGGATATCTATGACATGTGGTTTCATCAACACTTGTCACACAGCCATGAGACGATCAATATTGCAAACCAAATTTGCTGATCGCATATTTTCACGAAATTCAGCCTTTAAATTTCCGGCCAGATCGTGTGATTTAACACCACTGAATAATTTTTTGTGGAGCTATCTTAAGGGCAGACTCTACACGGAGCCAATCGAATCGATTGCAGCCTTAAAATTGAAAATCTGAAAATGAAGAACATTAATCGTTTTTTTCTTCGAAATTTGTTTTTCGTGATGAATTTGATATGAACTCTTTGTGTATCTTTCACAATTAACTCACATAACAAATCAGTCAACTAGTCCCAAACCTAAAAATTCATTTGTATTCACTAATATCATCATGTTTTACAGTGATACAAGCATTCCTTTGTTTCTCTAACTTTTCAATACCACGAATGGGAAATGATTTAACGAGACCTTCAAAATATATTTTAGTTCATTTGCTCATCTTAACCTAATCTCTTTCGACGAAGTATCTTTTTGAGTTTTTCGAAAAGCCAGTAGTCGCTGAGGGCCTGGTTTGGAGCAAACAGTGAGTGTGGTAGCGATTCGTAACTCAATTCGACCACTTTTGCCGCGGTTTTTATGGACTTGTGAGACACTGGTTGATTGAAAGACCACCTTCTTCTTCCAATGGGTGTTTTTCTGCACGATGTCGACCTTTAAAGAATTCGACTGACGGATAAAATAGACGATGTTGATTAATTTTCCATGTTCCAAGTAGTCATTGAATAATATTCCATCCACATCCTAAAAAAACAGTGGCCATTACCTCCCCAGCCGATGCTTGAGTCTTCCCATGAATTTCTCAGAATGCACGCCACTCAGCAGATTGCTGTTTTGACTCCGGACTAAAATGGGGAATTCATGTTTATTCCATTGTGATCTATCGATACCAAAACTCCTTATAATTTTGCGTTAATATCTGCCAACAGCTATTTGAATCATTAACTCGTTGTTTGTGCCCTAGTGTAAGAAAACGCTATACGTATTTCAGCTTCGTCATATCTTAATGTAACTCGTTAAATAATAAACTAAACGTCATTATATTTTGCCCGTAATCTTTTGAAGGTTGGTCGAAAAATCATATGGATATTTTGTTAGTGGCCCCATCTGGTTGTTAGGTCCGGGACGATGTAGTAAATATTAATAGTTTCAAGTAAAAACCAAAACAAGAAATAATTTCGTGTATCAATGAGTGGACTAAAGCGTGGGATCGGGGGGAGCCTGTGGATGTTATCTACCTTGACTTCTCCAGGGCCTTCGATAGGGTCCCTCACCGTCGGTTGCTTGCTAAGCTCTCTCATCTTGGAATCAGGGGAAGTGTTCTTGCTTGGATTGGGGCTTATCTATCCAATCGTTTTTTCCACGTCAGGGTCGATCCTTCCTTCTCCAGTCCCGGGAGCCCTTTGTTATCTGGTGTTCCACAAGGTTCCATCCTGGGCCCTATATTATTTCTATTATACACCTCCGATTTACCTAGATTACTCCACTCTTCGTGCACTATGTTTGCAGATGATACCAAAATATATAACTTTCCCTTAACTAACTTCAATACTCTGCAACGTGACCTGAATGAATTGAATGTTTGGTGTGGTGAATGGTTACTTCCTTTGAATGTGGAGAAGTGCTGTGTTCTTCATATTAGTAGAAACAACCCGAGGAGGGAGTACTTCATCGGCGGCGATAGGCTGAAACAAGTTTCAAGTCACTGTGACCTGGGTGTAACTGTCTCTGAGGATCTTCGCTGGTCAAACCATGTAAGCATCAACACTGCCAGAGCCAGACAGTTGACTTATGCCATCCAAAAGACCTTCAACGGATGTGATGTTGCTACATTGAAGCTTCTCTTCACCACCTACGTAAGACCATTGTTAGAATATGCTGGCCCAGTTTGGTGGCCTTCCACTCGTGCCGATGAGCATTGCCTCGAGTCGGTCCAGCGCTGGATCACTCGTATACCCTCTGGAAGGATTCGCCCCACCTACGAGAACAGGCTCATCACTTTCGGATTGCCGACTTTCCAGTCGCGGCGCGACAGAGGTGATTTAATTTTTTCTTTCAGGTCTTTACGTGGCCACTTTGGTGAGGATATCCGTGGCTTATATACTTTAAACACCAATAATCTGAGAGGTCACCAGTTCAAATTGGCAAAGGAAAAGTTTGCTACTTCCCAGCGGCATAGTTTTCTTACCAACAGAATCTTTGAGAGGTGGAACCGTTTACCAAGTGCTGTGGTTGATGCTCGAAGTGTCAATGGGTTTAAGAATGCCTTGGACTTGTTTTGTGGTGGAGCTGTTCAAATGTGGAACAATTAAATTTAATTTGTATTGAGTTTATAGGAAATTTCCTCTACTCTAGTTTTTGTTATAATAATAATAGTAATAATAATAATAATAATTAATAGCTGAAGATTGAAGAACGTTTACACGTTGAATTTTTCAACATTACCTACCTTGTCAAAAAAGCCTTGCATACATTACTCGTTGGACTAGAACCTTTCTGAAGGCTGCGTTAACACCAATTAAGTTTAGAAATCTAAATCTGGGTGCTTAGGCAGACCAAGCAAGTTATTCAATGGTCGGCAGCCTATTCTGAAGCACTATTGGAATTAACCAGGAAAGACATTAATTAGATCTGCTTTTTGACCATTGGAAAAACAGGTAACAACTGTATGAAGTGGCAAAGGAGGAATCACCAATTTGCAGGTTGTGTGGGAAGGAAGTTGAGTCCACCGAGTAATTGTATCTCTTAAAACCCTTTGATCATCATTAAATGATCAATCATTAAAAAAAAGAAGACAACTACCTGATAAAGTATCAGCGTTTTATCCAAAGAATAATAAAATAGGGCGAAGACGCCGTTAAGTTTCTGCAAGAATATGGAGTAGGGTAAACGACCAAATGATCTTATTGATCGAAGCTTCAGAAAGATATGAAGAGACTAATGTCTCCTAATTTAGATTCAACTACGAAACTTCCATGCACCCTTAGGAACAAAAATAGGCGCAAAATTGAAAATCAATCAGATTGATATTCGAAAGCACCTTGCATGGTCCCGATGGAGCCTATACCATAACCAATTCAGAAGCCGATGACACACCGATAGTATCATAATACCACAAGCAACCGGTTCAATTAGATTGGAAAGGAACGAACACAGAATGTCAAAAAGTGGCAGTTCCGACGAATCCGTTGAAAAACTCGAAGTTCCACATAATACGACCGAAATCATTTGGTCCTGCCAGACAAAAGAACAAGACGGACAGAACGTTAAAATGACATGGCGAATTTAGTCATTGGCGGAGTCAGAAGTGCCAATCAAATCCTAATGGAATCAGCAGAAACGAACAGTTTTCGAAGGAGGGGTCAAATTTAAATTGGAAAGAAGTATGCACTACTATACAGGGTGAGTTCTTGACCACTGCGTTAATTTTAACCACAGGTTCTTGAGATCAAAAGATACACTTTTTCCCATGCCGCTTTTCCATATTCAGCTGCGTTAAAGAGTATTAAGCATTTTAAATTTTCGCATTGGGCAAATACCCCTCTGTATTCCAGTTTAATTTGAATCAAAATTACCTTCCACAGCATCCACTAATGACTCTGAATTATTTAAAAACATTATTTTCCCTCTATGAAATGATTCACTCACTCATGTTTCATCGCAATTTAACCAATCTGTACAGTAGTAGTGAGAAACCCACAAGAAATGGAATAAACCTATTGATGCCAAAATATGCAAGACTTCTAGCTTCTACAACATTCTACATTTCAATTGATATTGTCGTTTGAATATTTCAGGTGCAAACGCAATTTTTTTATGGAATTTCTACACCCTATGTCTTTTGAACGGGACCAAATTTGGAAGAAGGTTATAGGAAGAAAATGTTTCTTTGAAGTCAAGAATCTATGGTTAAAATTTTGAAGGATGTTCAATAGTTATTGATGATATCTTGACTATACAGGGTGAGTCTTTGACCACTGCATTAATATTAACAATAGGTTCTTGAGATCAAAAGAAACACTTTTTCCATTACGGTTTTTATATATTCAGCTGCGTTGAAAAGTTATAAGTATTTTAAGTTTTCACATTGGGCTAATACCCCTCTGTAGTCCAGTTTTGTTTGAATGAAAAATACCTTCCACAGCATCCACTATTGAATCTGAATTGTTTAAAAACATTATTTTTCCTCTAAGAAATGATTCACTCACTTATGTTTCATTCGATGAGGTCCATATCCAGAAGGAAGATACAAAATACTAATTTTCTGGTAAAAAAAAATTCAACACCATAAACATAGATTTTTGTTGTTCTATTATATGTTCTTTCTACTTCAAGTTTATAATCCATGCCTTTCTAGTGAGAAATTCCGAAAAAACCTCAGAATTATTGGGTGATATCATCATACATTTGTAATTTTCTTCTTACGATTTCCAAATCATGAAAACCATCATTTCTATGAAAATTTTCAAGGCAAGAGGTTGTCACTGTGCTTTTTTTTTCACTCAAACCCAGAAAAAATCATCTATGATTTTCCAAAAACTGATATTTCTGAAGTTTCTTCTCCTTGACAGAGACCAGTGAACAGGTCTATGAGGACTCTTGATACCATACTGTTAAAAATATGAAAATCTTTTTCGAAATCTTCAACAACAATGAATGATGTCACTACGAATAATCATTTTAAAGTGATGTTACTTTGCTTGATGATTATTTTCTGTACTGAATCCCAATAACAATTTACCTGGATAGATTACAAGTATTTCCAGATTTAGGTGTGCAATTATACTTTCTTGAAGAAATACCTAAATTTGATTTTGAAAAATCAACTAGGTGTTCTTTAATATATTTAATTTATTAATATTATTATTAATTTAATCTTTTTTTGTTAATAATTAACATGAATCTATTCTGTTTAGACTATAATTACTGATTACTGATTTTTATAATCTGAGTATCTGTTTCAATTACGTAAACAAGAACATAAATATTGAATAATGGTTATTCATAGATAATGTCAAATTTCAATGCCTTACCATAGAATATTAATTTATTACAGAACCAGAGAGAACCAGAGAGAACAGAGAGAAAAAATTAATATTTGCAATATTTTTTTTAATGAAAGATAATATTTGTAACTATTATTGATCTTTAGTTATAATTTTCCTCAGAATAATTAGAGTGAATTATTATCACATTAAAATATTATAACGTCTCTGTGGTGGGTAGTTCCCAATAAAAAAGTGTTCTGTGGTTCCTTATTGTTTTGATTCTGTTTGAAACTGTCAACAGTTATTTGTAGCTTTCTTTCAAAAAAATGTGGAAAATATTGGAAGGATAATATCGATAGTTTTAAATTATTCAATTCAGTATGAAATGGTCAGAAAATGCATTCTATTCTAATCTTTCTTGTTTATGAGCTTATAGCTTCCAGTTTCAATATTGATTGAATTTTAATTAACCATGCATCATAACAAACATTCAGAAATATTAAAACTTAGTCAAATTCTATTATCTCCTGAGTTTGTGAACCAGGTTGAATCGGTGTATGAAATAAAGATGTGAAAAACTTTCTATAAAGGTACAGAACAAATCTAGGAGACTGGGTTCGAAGTTTTTAAAACTCATATGAGCTTAATTTGAAGCATTCCTATGTTAGAATAGATATAATTTGATGAACCCTGAAAGTCTGAAGCTATAAAAAACCAGCTCTTCATAAAGACAAGTCTTCAATTTAACAGGTCCTGACAGAAAATACTTTACCTATTTCAACGGTCAAAATATACCGAAGAGTGATGGAAAACTTTTTCTCTATTTATTATGGAATATTATTCTGGATTAAATATTAAACAAGGTGCTAGACATCATTAACAATGAATACAGCAAATGGTAATTTAGATTTTGTGGTGAATGTAAGACAAAAATTGTTCAGTAGTTAATTTCATCTATAGTGTTTAGTGGTGGAACCATAGACTGGGGAGATTTCCCCAACCTTTTGTAGAAATATTTAATAAAGACATAAAATATGGCAACATTGAACAAATCTGATTATTGAATCATTTCAGCACAGAGTTGGATTTGGGAAAATCAGAAAATTTGGACAAAATTATATCGATTCAATTCCTTTCAACTTCAAATATCTCAAGAATGGTGCAATTTAGGAGAACAGATGAGGAATGATTTTATATGCAAAAAAGACTAAAGATTCCAGGAAGCACGAGATCCGGACCTTTAGTTCAAGCGATATTTGTTTTTCATGCAATTTAACCAATCTGTAGAGTAGTAGTGAGAAACCCACAAGAAGTGGAATAAATCTATTGATGCCAAAATATGCATGACTGTTATCAAAAACCTTCTACTAGAGATCATTTCAATTGATATTGTCGTTTGAATATTACAGGTGAAAATGCAATTTTTTTATGAAATTTCAACACCCTATATCTTTGAACGGGGCCAAATTTGGAAAAATGTTATTGGAAGAAAATGTTTCTTTTGACGTCAAGAATCTATGGTTAACATTAACGCAGTGTTCAAAGACTCACCCTGTATATATCTTTGAGTTTCAATATTAATATCCTGATCATTTTTCGTCAGAGAATATACATGTGTACTAACAAGGAAAATTCAAAATTCCCCTTTACGTTTGAACATACCTTCTAAAATATATTTTGTTCATAGACTGAAAGTGTTAAGCTACCTTGACACATATGTCAACTTCTGCGTATATTAAGGGCAAATCCGGATACACCAATTTCCATTGTCCCCTTTCTATCCACAAAATATATACCTAGTTTATCTATTGTCAGTGAAAAATCGATTCTTCCACTCTCTAGGCGTCACCTCATGTGGTATCCGTGCCGAAAACATAATAATATCAAGAATCCGAACCTGTCCCGTCGACCTAACAAAAGTGGAGTATAATAACAAGGTAGAGCTCCACAATCTCTGAAGTGTCATTTACGCCGAACAAGGCGTTTCAAAAGGCCCGAAATGCTAACGATTTTTTGTGACAGCCGTAGTTTCACGTGTTAAATAACGGAGAATGAAGATATTTTCGGTGATTTGTTATTAACCTGGTCAACCTTCTCGTGTTTCCTTTCGCGCCACATAGGGGGCGGTCGTGTCGCTCGAAAACGATTGTATTTTATCGTCGGAAACCGCAAAGCTTTCGGTGTTGTGTCAGCGAAAGGCGTCATTTTTATGAGATTTTTATTTGTCGTAATTTATTCCTTTGAATACGTGAAATCGATGGCAATGCCACACCGCAAAGATATGATTTCTGATGTTCTTTGATCGTAACGATTTCTACGAATCCATCAAAAGACTAAACATCGTTTGATGTATTACATTAGATGGTGAGATTCATACAAGAAATTTGAAGGTAATTACTTGTTCGTGATAATATAATTTAATTATACACAAATGAAAGCGATAAAAAATGTGAGATGGTATAATACAAATCAAGAGCGAACATTCTTAATTGTACAATAGAGAAAATTCAGCCACTTGACTATCCGAACGGAATGAAAATGTATGATTTAATTGAAGAAGTCATTCTTGAAAAGTGTAAATAAACTAAAAATAATCTAAAAATGACTATTGTAACCTTACACTTTCGATTGACATGATACTTGTTGATGGAATAACGTCTTATAAAGAAATAAAAAACTTGACTCATACGGCGTTTGACATCTGTCTCTTTTCTACTCGAGTGAGCGATGCGTCCGCGAGGACATCTGCTATACAATAATACATTTACATGTTTCGTCAAGTATGAAGTGCAGTGAAAAGAGAATTTGGCTCAATTGTTTATAGCAACGATAATTGTGGCGATAAAGGTAATGATTCTTTCGATATTAAATATATGTTCAGTGATATATTGTCGAATATTCGTGCATCGGACCGCTAGTGCAGCGTTTCTAATTTATGCTGTAATTGACGAAACTATGAGTTAACAGAACTATTTCACGATGAGTATAAAATCAATTGCATTACTATTCGATCGAAATAATTATCGAGCGTTGCTGGGATCTCAAAAAACTTAAAACATAAATGCTAAATCTTCCACATATCATAACAACGTGTGTGAAATGACGTCAAATAATCATATGATATTCATCACGATCCACAAAATTTGCAATGTGTATCGATGATATTGAGTTACAGAACATTCTTTAATTTCATCGTTTTACCATCTTATTTTGAGAAACAATACCTCATCTCATCAATAATTGTCCCATATATAAGTTCAAGATGGTTTTAGGGCTATTCACGATGTTTCCGATTCTTCCTTGGAATGGACTATAAATTTCAAACAAATTTGATAGGTATTTTTGTATTCAGTTCTTTTTTCTGCTTATGTCCGATTTCGCTGATATCTATCGGGGGGTACCCCAGGGTTCCGTTTCTGCGCCGTTATTATATGCTATATATTCGTTGAGCCTGCCGAAGGCATTGAAAATTTGTTAATCTCAATTCTATGCCGATGATACACAGGTATACTTATCTTTTACTGGGAATAATGTCACTGAATCCACAGCCATATTAAGTTGGGAAATTGAGGCATTGAGAACTGTGGCTCTTGAACATTCCCTTCAGCTCAATGCGAATAAGTCCACTTTGCTGCATATCGGACCTGAGCGAGATGTGTTGGGACTGAAGGACTTGGTGAAGGTGGAGGTCGACGGTGTGGTCCTGCCTGTGATGAACGCAGCGCGGAATCTTGGTCTGGTTCTTGATAGTTCCCTAAGATTCAGTTCACATGTGACAGAATGCATAAAAAAAGCTTATGGAAGGATAAAATTGATTTAGAGAAATCGGCATTTGCTTCCTCGAGGGATCAAGGTAATTCTCTGTGACTCTTTGGTCTTGTCAGTATTTAATCACTGTGATGTGGTCTATGGAAACTGTCTCACACAGTCTGATAAAATGAGGATACAGCGTGTACAGAACTCTTGTCTGAGGCTGATTTATGGTGTGAGAAAGTATGAGTCGATTACACCCAAACTTAGGGAGACGGGATTGCTCACCATGGAAGAAAGGAGAAAGGTACACACAGCATGTTTCTTCAGAGATATAATTTTACTCAAGTGCCCCTCTTACCTCTACAGGCGAATAGTTTTCAGAACCCATGTCCACAATCTTAACATCAGATTCAGGGGAAAAATAACTCTACCATTTCACAGAACGGCAATGTTTGAGAGGAGTTTTTCCTACAACATTGCGAAATTTCACAATGGTCTCCCTGAATCTTTTTTACGACTCTCTAGAGCAACTTTCAGAAAACGTTATGGAGGGTTTCTCATGGAGTCTTGGAGACCTCACTAACGACGAGTGCCTCTAGGTGATAAAGGAAGTTGATTTTGTATGTATATATTATTTTTTGCTACCCATATCTCATAAAAGTGTGTCACGAGCCCGCCCGGTTCCAGAGAGTGTACCAAATACCTCCCGGACTAGCTCTCAGAGCTGAGACTATTTACTAGGCGCCACTCTCTTTTTATGATGTTAAATAAAAGGGAGGTATCACCACAGATCTCAGGGGAAAACAAAAGAGAGAAAACGTACACGAAAACCCACTCTCTAGAAGCCAGAACAAGCTCGATCACACAAAATGAGAGTAGTGACTGGTAGGAAGAAAAAAAAGGATCAATTGTTTAACAATTTAATCTCACCAAAAATGTGGTGATAACACTACAACTAATCAATGTCCTACCACAAAATATCTCTATCGAACTTACTAGTCAAATATCTTAATATGCGTTTAACTGAATTATATTACTAAACTTATCACCCAAAGGTGAACCTCAAAGTTAGATTAATACTGGCCAGCATGAATAAAACACCTATGTAACGGTCTATATCTAGGTGACTGAACAACAGGTCAACTGTTTATCGCTATATCAATGTCTCGACCTAAGTCGTTTATATTCTCAGATAACTTAAATGCTACGGACTAACCTTACATAACAGTCTAAGATGTACAGTGACTGTGAACAAAAGGATATTATGGGTTCTCAACCAACATTCACTCTTCAACCCTCGTAGAAAGGAAATTGGGTCAATACGTACTTCAGGCTCTTCGTAATACAATAATTCACATTACTTCCACAAGGCAAATGGCAACCAGGGTGTCTATTGTTCGATCTTCCAAGTAGAATGTGTTCAGATAGCTAGTACAGATGGTTTGTACAGAACGTAGATCCTACGTAGACTCACCTATTTCAGACAACCTCAAAACCGCCTCAGACAGCTCGCAGACAGTTTGCAGATAGTTCACAGAGTTCACAGACAGTTCGAGATCCGCAGCACAACAAATATAAGTACTCTCAACATAAAACGGAGCTAAAATAAAAGAAGTTGCAGAAATGGGCAACGTGACCGAATATAGGTTATCTTACCTAATCTTCTCCATC
The DNA here is from genome assembly GCA_030674115.1 of Micraspis discolor. Lineage (NCBI taxonomy): Eukaryota > Metazoa > Arthropoda > Insecta > Coleoptera > Coccinellidae > Micraspis > Micraspis discolor. The sequence continues at coordinate 15,866,170 of JARTUT010001740.1, forward strand.
GAATATCTTCCCCTTTATAATCCGCATTAAGCGTTAACCTTTTCCATAAACCAAATAGAAACAGGTCTCTATTAGGGCTTAAACCATAAATCTTGTTCCAATCCGCAATCAATACGATAAAAATCCAAGAGTTTAATGGTTTGATACTCGCCAGAAAAACGGAGAAAAGCAAAGTGACACGCTCCAGCTGATTTGCGTCAACCCGACATATACGACCACAGACGCAATCACAGAACGGAGAGCATTCAGTAACGCTACCATCAACAGTAGTGCCACGGGTCGGAAAATGTACTATCTAGATAGCGGCGTTGCCAATAGTTGGTCGGAACTAACGGAACGGAAATTTTAAACCGTGACAACTCCCCTTCCTTCCACAGGAGGTGAGCATAGGTCACCGACGACTCACATAAGAACCATATTGCGCACTCGCCAAACAAAACTCAACGCCAAGATGGCAAAACAATCAAAAGTGAAAGATATCTAGTCACTGAGGGCGACTAGATACCGGCTTGTCCAGCTGGGTATAACGGAAAACTACAAGAAGAAGAAGAAAGCAATCGATTCAACCAAAAACAAAACAATAAGCCAAAATGGTCGAAATGTCAAATTTTGAAACAAAAGAAAACTTAACCGGAATCCGAATCGAAGACCACGGTTAAGGTGCTGAACAAGGAGGACTTGCTTTATCGAAGGTCGCAACCTCCACGACCCCATCACATCCTAGAGAGGTGATGTCCGAATCGGGAAACTCAAAATCGGGATAATAATTTACTCAAATATAGGCAACGTCAAAGCCGGAAATTCCAATGGTCCTCGTGGGTAAAGTGCGCTGCGACAATACACGACCACTGGTGTCACTAACTCGTCGGGAGTTTCTCGAAAAAAAAACACAATAAAAGGAAAATCTCAATCAAGACACGCGCCTTCCAGGCAAACGCAAAGAAAAGTCACAATCGGGTATTTCACGTCATCAACTCGGAATCAAAAACGCCAAAAGTCGCCACATCGGCAAAAAAAAAAAATCCAATCGCCGACACGCAAAAAAAAAAACCACAACACTTCTGCTCCAAGGCAGCCAACAGTGTAAGCCAATACGAAATCAAATCATCCCCACCATAATCGGGATCCCAAACTCACAAAGCGAAGGCAAGGCACAACAAAAAACAAAACGAAACGGACACGTCAGATGTTAGACGGTCATAATCCCGAGCATATGACGGTCCCAAAATATATCCCCACCGTCACCGGGGCTAAAACGTACAGAAAAGGCAAGGTACGAACGACATTTACTTACTGAAACGGACTCGTCAGATGTTAGACGGTCATATTCCCGAGCGTATGACGGTCCCAAAATATCCCCACCGTCACCGGGGCTAAAACGTAGAAACAAAAGGCAATCTCAAGCCGGAACGCACTCATAAAGCACTAAGCCACCCGACAACTCAGAACCACCAAAACTAGGTACTCTCCTCCAAACAGGTATCAGGATATCGTCTGAGATCTTTAACATGCCAGACACCTCTATCACTTCCATCCCTCCATTGCAGTTGATAAGCATTATGGCCAACTCTCCGACGCACAGTGCAGGGTCCGACAAATCTGGGCGCCAACTTGGAGGCAAAGCCCTTAGAGGCATCAGATAAAAAGTTTATTGCGGGTCAGGACAAGATCTCCTCTCGGAAAGTGACAGGACGGCGGCGCAAATTATAACGTTGACGATTACGCTCCTGAGCGCGAGCCAAGCGCTTCTGAATGTCGGCAAACAACAGCCGGTAGCCAACCTTTTTAGCGTCCACAACCTCCGAAGGACGTCTAGGGTCCAACTCTACCACAGTGTTATAGGCATCTCCAGATGGGCGATATTCTCTGCCAAAATTAGCGAAGTATGGGCTACAACCAATAACCTCATGACGACCAGTACGAACGGCGCAAGTAACAGCAGAAAGGTGTTTACTCCAAGTTTTATGGTTATCCTTGACATAACAGGAGAGCATGGTCTTAACTATACCATTGCTGCGCTCGGTAGGATCACAGTGCGGACTATAAACTGGAGTGAATATGATGTTGACTTTATATTTCTGACACAGCGACGTGAAAGAGGTACTGCGCATCTGGGTGCCATTATCGCAAATGAGCAAACGAGGAACTCCGTAAACAAGAAAATATGCTGCTCCAGCAGATGACAAAGGAAACAGCAGTAGCATTGCGCAAAGGAAAGGTCAAAACATACTTGGAGAAATAATCAGTAACTACTAAGATGTACTTATATCCGTTGGACGATGGCAAGGGACCCACGAAATCCAAACTTATCATCTCCCAAGGTTCGGTAACAACCGGTCGGGTTCCCATAGTTCCAGCAGGAGCTTGAAGGTCAGGTTTATGCTCCAGACACACCGAGCAACGACTCACATATCGGGCTACATCGGCACGCATCTTAGGCCAAAAATAGCGTTGTCTCAAGCGCCAATAAGTCTTAAAGACACCAGGATGTCCGGCGGAAATATCATCATGATGTTGACGAAGTAGGCTCTTCCTGAACTCCCTAGGTACCACCAATTTCCAACAATCCCCGCATCTCCTAAACCAGGATAAGGGGCGGAAACGTATTTCCAAAGTAAGCCATGCTCCTCCCTCCAGGTAGGGTATTTGTCCGGAAATGTGTTCAAGTCTTCTCTCATCTTGAGATACCAAGGATCCCTAGACTTATGGAACAGCTGGCGATCATCAGAGTCCAGCACCTCGTCCACAGACACTGGGACGGACCTGGACAACATATCAGGCACGACATTCAGTTTACCCTTGCGATGGACAATTTCAAAGGTGAAGGGCATTAGGCGCAAACCCAACGAGCCAATCGACCCTGTGGGTCCTTTAGGTTATGCAGCCACAGCAAAGAGTGGTGATCGGTAATTACCTTGAAGAAGGTACCCTCCAGGTAATGGCGTAGTTTTTCAACAGCCCAAATCACGGCAAGGCACTCACGCTCCGTGGTCGAATAGTTGCGCTCTTGTCGAGTTAACGAACGGGAAAGATAGCACAAGACTCTCTCACCATCATCAAATTGTTGGGTGAGAACGGCTCCGAGTCCGTAGGCGGAGGCATCAACTTGCACAATGAACTGGCGATCAAAGTCAGGGCAAGTGAGTACAGGGCAGACGCTAGCTTCTCTTTATTTCACTGAAAGCTAATTCACACTGGGGTGTCCAATTCCAGCGGACATTTTTCTTAGTCAAATTCGAGAGGGGTTCGCTCAAATCGGCCAAATTAGGAATGAACCGGCGATACCATGCGGCGGTTCCCAAAAAGGAACGGATGGCGGCAACATTAGTGGGAGTAGGAATACTCAAAATAGCCTCGACCTTTTCAGGATCCGGGCGAAGACCATGTCTGTCGACAACATACCCCAAATATTTCAGCTGAGGGCGACAAAAAAACATTTTTCACGCTTCACGACAAAACCAGCCGCTATAAGCCTATCCAACACCTTACCCAAAATTTCTAAGTGTGTGGCGAAATCTCCACTAACGATGACAATATCGTCCAAGTACACAAAGACGTACGGCTGAAGATCAGGACCAAGAACACCGTCCATAATACGTTGGAAAGTAGCGGAGAATTAGTTAGTCCGTAAGGCAAGCGTCGAAACTGATATAAGCCGCGACCAGGGACGGTGAAAGCCGTATATTCCCTCGAGTTAGAAGCCACCTGAACGTGGTGATAGGCCGTTTTTATATCCAAAGTGCTCAACACACGAGCATCGCGCAATTTGTCTAGTATTCCAGAGATATATGGAATAGGATAAGCGTCCCTCTTGGTGACGGCATTAAGGCGCCTATAGTCGACGCAAAAACGATAAGTACCGTCCTTCTTAGGGACGAGACAGACTGGTGAAGACCACGAGCTACCAGAAGGTTCAATTATTCCCTTTCTCAACATATCATCAATTTCCGCGTCTATGATCTTTTGTTTGTGTGGGGAAACTGGATACCAACGTTGTTTGACAGGTCGGGTATCAGGAAGCAATTCAATCTGGTGCTCAGCAGCAGACGCACATCCAAGGTCATCGCCCATGCGAGCAAATTTTTTCTTCAACATTCTATCCAGCTGCATCCTCTCAGCAGGTGAAAGGAATTCCTTAACGCCATTCGAAGCCTCGAGTTCATCCAAAGCTTCTACAGGGGAAGCAAAGTGCCAGACATCATCTCTTATATTAGGCACTATATCCATTTTTCTCCAAAAATCTATCCCAAGTATCAAGGAATGCCGCAAAGATGGAACCACCATTAGGTTCAACCAAATCAGCTTGTTCTTCAACTTAACAGGAGCCGAAATATAACCAGGACTCTCGCATATATCCCCATTAGCCACAGTACACGATTTAAGCGATGGAGTCAGTTTCAATCCAATCTCCAAAAGTCTCTCATATCCCTTACCACCCACAAGCGAAACACTCGCACCGGAATCTAACAAACCCACAAATTTAAGCCCCAAAATATGTACAGTAAGGTAAGGTCGCTTGTCTCCATCAGCATGGGACAAAATGTAATCAAGAACAGCTGCTCTTCCTATGACCGCACTATGATCAGACGAGGACGACCCGCGGTCATCTAGTTTCCTCGTCGGGAGTTTTCCGAAGGCGGAGGAGAAGCAAAGCGTACAGATCGAGAATTTACCTGAGGAGAGCAATCAGGGCATGTCCGAACAGTAAAACCGGTTTTTCCGCAGCGATTACAAAGTAATTGTCTTGGTGACGGACAATTGACACGTCTATGACCAGACTTCTGACAGTTCCAACACACGACAGCGGTCGACGTCGTCGGCGGTTCACGAGGACTCACCTCAGAAAGAGAACTAGACCGAGAGCTAGAAGAAGCACAAGGAAGCGACACACACGCTAGTTCGGAGTCAACATAACTCTGACGTTTCCTAGATGGAGGCACATAGCTATCAGCACGATACTTTTTAACCTCGAGGCGCAGGCACACATCCTCCAGTTCCTGTAGGCTATCAACAACAGGCAACTGCGTCGCATAAAAAGGCGCCAAATTTCTGGTTATTATTCCTAACTTTATCTGTTCATCAACTTCCCCATATCTCCTAAACATAGAGTTCATGCACGTCAAATAATCCACAATTGATTCTGAGGGATCTTGCGTTCGGTTCAAGATATCGGTGAACAAACGAGAACGATAATCTGGAGGTTCGTAATGCCTAAGAAGCAGGAGGACAAGCTCTTCCAGTCCTTAAATTTATCACGATTAGATCGATACCACATTAACGCTCTACCGGAAAAAAGATCAACAGCTGAATCGAAAATTTGACTCTCTGTCACTCCACGAGCCCTTCCCAACTCTACAACACGTTCCAAGAAACTATGCACCGTAATATCCTTCGGATCACCCGTGAAAGTTAAATTCCACTTCTGTAAATTCAAAGAACGAGGGAGGTTCCCAAAATTCGCATGAGTGCTAGTACGAGCAAATGGTGGATGCGCGGAAGCAACCGAGGCTTCATCATCAGAACAGTCACCCTCAGAGGAGGAGCAACAAAAAACAGAGGCAGGATCATAAGCCGGAGGCTGAGCGCAAACATCAACTAAAGTACTCTTACATTTTTAAGCATATCAGCAACATTCAATGGCAAAGATTCTTTCGAACTACCAGACTCTAAACGTTCCAACCGAGAAACGACATGACACAACCTAGTAAATATCGCCTCAAGGCATGGGTCAGGTCCCCTAAACAACGTTAACAATTCATCATACTTGTTCATACAAATATTAAATTCTGATACAGTATCCAACTCAACTATAGGATACTCAAAAGACCTATTACCCTTCTCTACTTTCAACAAAGGACGCAAACAGGCACGCAAATCCCGAACTGTCTGTGTATCCGAACATTTAAAACCTCTTACACGCAATTCATATTGTAATTCATCTTTCTTAAGCCTATTAAGATTATTTTTCAGAACCATACTTGCCAAATACCTTTACAATAAAATCAAAATATGATCAAAATCTGAAAATCAAAGTAAACTGCACAAAAAAATTCAAATGAACCTTAAAAATAACAATCTATTTTCATCCAGTCACCACCTCAGTTGAACTTGTATAAATAAAAAAATCTCAAAACAAGTTCCCTCGAAACCACTTCTGAGCCCCACGTTATGCCACTTTATGTCACGAGCCCGCCCGGTTCCAGAGAGTGTACCAAATACCTCCCGGACTAGCTCTCAGAGCTGAGACTATTTACTAGGGCGCCACTCTCTTTTTATGATGTTAAATAAAAAGGGAGGTATCACCACAGATCTCAGGGGAAAACAAAAGAGAGAAAACGTACACGAAAACCCACTCTCTAGAAGCCAGAACAAGCTCGATCACACAAAATGAGAGTAGTGACTGGTAGGAAGAAAAAAAGGATCAATTGTTTAACAATTTAATCTCACCAAAAATGTGGTGATAACACTACAACTAATCAATGTCCTACCACAAAATATCTCTATCGAACTTACTAGTCAAATATCTTAATATGCGTTTAACCGAATTATATTACTAAACTTATCACCCAAAGGTGAACCTCAAAGTTAGATTAATACTGGCCAGCATGAATAAAACACCTATGTAACGGTCTATATCTAGGTGACTGAACAACAGGTCAACTGTTTATCGCTATATCAATGTCTCGACCTAAGTCGTTTATATTCTCAGATAACTTAAATGCTACGGACTAACCTTACATAACAGTCTAAGATGTACAGTGACTGTGAACAAAAGGATATTATGGGTTCTCAACCAACATTCACTCTTCAACCCTCGTAGAAAGGAAATTGGGTCAATACGTACTTCAGGCTCTTCGTAATACAATAATTCACATTACTTCCACAAGGCAAATGGCAACCAGGGTGTCTATTGTTCGATCTTCCAAGTAGAATGTGTTCAGATAGCTAGTACAGATGGTTTGTACAGAACGTAGATCCTACGTAGACTCACCTATTTCAGACAACCTCAAAACCGCCTCAGACAGCTCGCAGACAGTTTGCAGATAGTTCACAGAGTTCACAGACAGTTCGAGATCCGCAGCACAACAAATATAAGTACTCTCAACATAAAACGGAGCTAAAATAAAAGAAGTTGCAGAAATGGGCAACGTGACCGAATATAGGTTATCTTACCTAATCTTCTCCATCGAATATCTTCCCTTTATAATCCGCATTAAGCGTTAACCTTTTCCATAAACCAAATAGAAACAGGTCTCTATTAGGGCTTAAACCATAAATCTTGTTCCAATCCGCAATCAATACGATAAAAATCCAAGAGTTTAATGGTTTGATACTCGCCAGAAAAACGGAGAAAAGCAAAGTGACACGCTCCAGCTGATTTGCGTCAACCCGACATATACGACCACAGACGCAATCACAGAACGGAGAGCATTCAGTAACGCTACCATCAACAGTAGTGCCACGGGTCGGAAAATGTACTATCTAGATAGCGGCGTTGCCAATAGTTGGTCGGAACTAACGGAACGGAAATTTTAAACCGTGACAAGTGTTCGCTAATTTCCTCTTGTTCACTCCACTATTGTAATTATTTATGAATTTTCACATTCAGTTTCATGGTTGAGTAGATCAGAGAGTCTCTCCGGATGCTCACCTGGACTCCGCCATTTTTCTTCTAGGTCGATATAATGTATCTTATTGTATAGGTCAGATATGAAAATAAAGACATTATTATTATTATTATTATGTTTTTTCATTTTCAGGTTCGATATGTGCAACTTGAAAAAGCCTCTGTGTTTATTGATAGAAGAACACTCTTGAAGAAAGAAGTCCCTCAAATATATTGCAGCTTATTTTGTACACACAACAATACTTATGCAGGGAGCCAGATTTTTTTGCCTAGGCTTTCATGTTGTGCAACGAATTGTATGACACCCCGTCACCAACCCAAGCTAACATTTTTTTTTGTAAGCCAAAAGTTCAAGAGAATATATATTGTAAGAAGCTTTGAATTCTCCTCATATTTTAAGATCTCGGATCTCAAAAAATGTTCGTATTTGCAGCTAAGTTTAAATCATAGATATTGCTATTTCTATGTTTCCGTATCGATTAAATTGTCAGAAATGTCAAGAATTTTCTTCATCCTTGAGGAGATTTTAATAATTATTATCCGATTTGGATTTGGACTTAAATAAATGAAGTTTTTCAAAGGATAAGAGCTTACTGGTATGATTATATCAAATATTATGTGGTTTTCGATGAAAAACCTATATTTTCTTTTGGTTGATCTTAAAGAAAAGGGCATGTGGACTTCTAGCGGAACTGAAGGAAAAATGTGAAGGGTATTTTTATGTGCTTGTTTTAGTAAAACATCCTGTTTTCGTTTTGCCCAAATATTGGTATCTTTCAATTATAAATCTTATGAAGCGTACAGGGTCAAACTTAAGTATGTTTGTCAGTCCGGCGTATACTTTCTGTCTTTCGTAAGAGATAAGATAGAGTTTCCAGATTTTCAGAATAGGTCAACTATCCAATTATCTCGCTCGAGTTCGTTATTGGGCCCAATCTGACCAATGGTGCAGGAGTTATAAGCATATATCCATCGGATCGAGTTATAATTTGGAAGATATTCGAATTAGATTGAAACTAAACGCTCGCAGAATTTCGGAAAAATCCACTCGTTACATAATTAATTAAGAATGTTTGAAAATATTAACACTTCATACCTAAAAAGATATATAAATGTTTTTGATATCTCACATATTCTCAAATTTCAGTGTCGTAGCTTTCTTTCACCAGAGTACACAATTATTCTTTCATTAACTTTAAGGGCCAAGCAATCACAGAAGTTGATGTTAATGTTAATTAAATACGCTGATTAAAACTTTGGGATGGCCCAAAATTTGTTGATGATGGAACTCGTATAGAATTATTGTTTGGGCAATAAACATCACCTATTATTGTTTTTTTAACAAACGTTTCAACAGGCATCTTCTGTCATTTTCAAGGTAAAATAAGCTTTTACAAAAGCTTTTATTTCACAAAAGTTCTCAACTTTATGAACGTTGAAAACTTTTGCACAAACATCGAGAACAGGGAAAAGTTAACAATAAACCAAGACAACTATAACTTGAGCGACTCCACCAGATTTCTTGGAATGCACATTGATAAAAATCTTAATTGGAAAAACATGTTGAGTACCTGAGTGGAAAAATCAAATCATCAGTATATGGAATTAGAGAAATCTCAAAATATTTTCCAGAGATGTATTGAGGATAGTCAATCAGGTGACAATTTATTTCAAATTTAGCTTTGGAATAATTTGCTAGTTCTGAGAATAATAAATGGTCTTGGATACATACAAACCAGCAGAGGAGCTTTTTGGAGTAGCGGTCTATTTATTAACTATATATGCAATATACATACAAGAGTCTCTACTATTCATGAAGAGAAATAGGCAAACTCATTCATGAAACTAGAAATTTAGTTTATTACATTATAATGAATGAGAATATAATTAATTATTGACACTATTTCAACTCATCTTTATGTAGTACATTTTATTTCGAATTGAAATAAAGAAACATATATATATACAGTGTGAGTCTTTGGCCACTGCGTTACCTTGAACCATAGATTTTTGACGTCAAAAGAAACATTTTCTTCCTATAACAATTTTTCAAAATTGGCCCAGTTCAAAAGATATAGGGGTAGGGAAATTTCATAAAAAATTGCATTTTAACCTATAATATTCAAACGACAATATAAATTGAAATGATCTCTTGTAGAAGGTTTTTGATAACAGTCATGCATTTTGGCATCAATGGATTTATTCCATTACTTGTGGGTTTCTCTCTACTACTGTACAGATTGGTTAAATTGCATGAAAAACAAGTATCACTTGAACTAAAGATCGGTATCTTGAACTACCTAGAATCATTAGTCTATTTTGCACATAAAATAATTCATCATCTTTTTTCATTTTTGAGATATTTGAAGTTGAAAGGACTCAAATCGATATAATCATCTAATGAAATATGGGTGATAGAATCATTTCTCAGAGAAAAAATAATGTTTTTGAACAATTCAGATTCAATAGTGTATGCTGTGGAAGGTAATTTTAATTCAAACTAAACTGGACTACAGAGGGGTGTTGGCCCAATGTTAAAACTTGAAAAGCTTTCGAATTTTTAACGCAAATGAATATGGAAAAACGGTAAGGGAAAAAGTGTTTCTTTTGATTTCAAGAACCTATGGTCAAACACTTACCTCAAGAGTGCCTTAAGAGTCTTAGATTTTACAATTCTTCAAAGGTTTAAGGCTGTAGAGACTCATTTATTCTTCATAAAATAATTGCAAAAGCTTGGCAAAAAAAAGAAAAAAGAATACACTCCCTTTTTACTCCTTTAATAAATGGACTCTATAACCTACAGGTTCATAGCTTAATACGCTTTCCGGTTCGCAATCTACAGTCCCAAATAAAGAATCATAATAATAATAATTATTATTATTCCTGGCTATCATACTTGATGCTTAAAGCAAGGATGCAAGTAGACAAGTAGCAGTTGAATTGTTCAATAACAGAAACAGGGGAAACGGGTATGAGGATATGAAAATATATCAGAACGCAAGTAGATATAAATACTTACTAGAGTACAGATTACTGAACTAATCTTGTGCTCTGTTTAAAAAATAAGATTAGCCAGAAGCCACTCAACCGCAAGCACGAAACGCATGAAGACATTCAATTTCTTTCCGAAAGGTCCTCGAGCTCTATACAGTATGCATATAATTCACCTGAACATCTAACCTGAAGGGGCATTTTTTATATCCCAATCCCCGACAGTAACACCACGAAAGCCGTATTAATTCTAGTGTTGATTTTTATTACATCAAGAACCAGATCCCAGATCGTAGGAGTATTATAAGTTCCTCTCGAGCGATAAAGTAAATAAAAATACTGTCCGTACTGTTGGACGAACGTGTTGCGGGTAAGATGAAGATAGCTAGTGCTCCGTGAACAAAGATCGAAAGCTGGGCTTGACCTCTTATTTATGCCGAGAAGAAGAGAACCAGCGACCAGCAGGGCGCACGGCTAAAGAACCTTCGTCCAAATTCCAAAGGACCATACTTCTTTTCGAGCTGCTTTTAACTTTTACCTGGTCAGGTGCAGCCTGATGATTGTGTTAGTTGGCACTTTTATTTCGACCGTAAGAATAACCTTTCAGGGAGCTACCTTATATCGGCTTGCCATTGAATATCATTAATACCGAGTGTTTCAAAAGATGGATATAGTTATTTAGTTTCGAAATATTGTTCCGCAGGATCGATATAATGGCAAAAAACATTGATCTGAGGTCGGGAACATTTGGTAGTTGGATCTACAAGTGAAGCAATCAATTTTTTTTTTTTTTTATGAAACATGAAAACTGTCTAGTTATGTTTAGCACCAGGTTAAGGATACTAAAAAGAAATTTAAAATGCTTCAAATAAGAATACTTTTTTTTGTAATACCTTTTTATAAAATTTCAGAAATCGTGAATTTTTATAAACAAAAAGAAGTTATTTCGATTTATTGCTTCTTTAATATGAACTTACTTTGTGATTTTCGTCTGTATTCTGCTTCAGGAACGTCTCGTTTTCATGTCCAACAGTAATCCGCTATCATACGTGAAAGATTCATCTCGTCTAAGAAATGGAATTAAGATTGTTTGGGCTATTACCATCATCTATTGTGGATGTAATGATTTCCGACGTTTCGATAGACATCTTCTATCTTTATCAAGGAGAAAAGTAAGAAACCTTTTGAAAATTATCAATTTTCAAAAAGTCAATATTGATAGAAGTCATGAAAGAAAATGAACGATGTTATATACTCATCTGTGATATGATGATCTTTTAAGTTGGATCGAACTATCGGCGTCCAAACTTCTGGCAGATCTATAGATGGAGCACTTATGGAATCAGGTGTTATTTTCATAAATGCTGCCTCTTTGATTTTTCTTCTTGTAAGTTTTTCTTCTTTGGATATTATTGATGCTTCATTCCACTTTATACAATGATTCTTATCTACAGCATGTTGGACCAACCTGGATTTGTCGCTGTCTAGTACTCGTAGAAGCTTCTGATGTTCTTTTATTCGTACATTCAGAGGGCGTTTAGTTTCTCCGATGTAAGATCTTCCACACTCGCAAGGTAATTCATATATGCAGTTCTTTGTCCTTTGTGTCTCATTATTAGGCTTAACTTTTGCAAGTTTAGCTCTGATAGTGTCTTGAGTTTTGAATGCAGTCGTTATGTTGTATATATTTCCAATTCTTCTCATTTTCTCCGACAAACCTTTTACATAAGGAATTACGGTTTTAATGGTCTCATTTATATCTGTTGGTTCAGGTTGACTTTCTCTTGTTCGTCTAGCTTTTTCTAATATCTTTTTGGGGTAGCCATTGCTTCTAAGAGTTTTCGAGATGTTATTTATTTCTTCATTTTGGTCTTCTTCAGTGCAACAAATATTTATTGCTCTATCAAATAAACATTTTGCTACTCCTAATTTAGTGTTTAGTTGGTGGTTTGAATCAAATGTATTATATATATGTATATGTATATATGTATAGATGTATTGAATGTAGATACTGTTCTGTGTTCGTTGGCTTTTTATACACAGTGGTTCTTGGGATTCCATTTTGTTTATGTATGAGTACATCTAAGAATGGAAGTTGTCTGTCTTTCTCGATTTCAATTGTGAATTTAATTGATTCCTCTTGATTGTTTAGATATTGAAGGAATCCATCTATAGTGTCTCTTCCATGTTGCCAAAAAATGAAAGTATCATCTACATATCTTTTCCACAGTTTGGGTTAAGTACATATTTTTTTCTAATGCCTTCAATGAAAAAAGATATGTAGATGATACTTCCATTCATTATTTGGCAACATGGAAGAGACACTATAGATGGATTCCTTCAATATCTAAAACAATCAAGAGGAATCAATTAAATCTCACAATTGAAATCGAGAAAGACAGACAACTTCCATTCTTAGATGTACTGAGAAAATGAGAAGTACATAAACAAAATGGAATCCCAAGAACTACAGTGTATAAAAAGCCAACGAAACACAGAATAAAAGCAGCATTTATGAAAATAGCACCTGATTCCATAAGTGCTCCATCTATAGATCTGCCAGAAGTTTGAAGACGCCGATAGTTCGATCAAAGTGCTCCATCTATAAAAGATCATCATATCACAGATGAGTATATAACATCGTTCATTTTCTTTCATGACTTCTGTCAATATTGACTTTTTGAAAATTGATAATTTTCAAAAGGTTTCTTACTTTTCTCCTTAATAAAGATAGAAGATGTCTATCGAAACGTCGGAAATCATTACATCCACAATAGATGATGGTAATACCCCAAACAATCATTCAACACGAGCTCCCTCATCAACAATATCTCGTCATCAACTAAAATGGAATTAAATCGTGAACATTTTCGTGCGATTATTTTTTACAATTTTCGACGTGGATTAACTCAACAACAGTGCATCGATCAACTTAATTCAATTTTTGGTGATGAAGCTCCAGCAAGGACCAATGTTTATCGAAGTCGTAGTTCACTCCAAGACGAGTTTCGTGAAAGTCGTCCAAAATCAGTTGTTGTTCCGAAAACCGTGCTGTGCGCCAACTGATATTGCAAGATCGTCATGTGAACTATCGGGAAATTGAGACAACCTTAGGCATTAGTGAGAGCAGCATAAATTCAATATTGCATGAGCATTTGGACGTCAAAAAACTTCGTAAAACGCATGCAAAACTGTATAGATCTTAATGGGAAATATTTTGAAAAACAATAAAGCAATTTTCGATTATCAATATTTGTTTTTGTTCCCTAATCCCAAAATATAAAAGGCAACCCTCATACCTTCCTTCGTGAACTGTATTTGTGTTCGATGCTGTATGCTTCAAAGTAAGTTATTTTTATAATCGATAATGTGTACAATTTTTTTATCCGGTGCTATATAGTTATTCAAAGAACAAAACGAACTGATAGAGGGGATAATATTAACAGCAATATAATATATGATTTTGCTTTATTCTGAAATATGCTTAGAAATTTGTGTGAATGTGTTATTAATCAGAATATATTCAGTTATTCAGAGGTTCCATTTCCTAGAAACATCAACAAGCTATATGAGGTTCGCGTCACCTGAAACAAAAATTTTTTTTCAATTTCGAATTGAAATAAGCTGCCTCAAAAGAATTGTAAAAAAAATTCTCTAACTAAGAAAATAACTGACTGATAAATAAATTCTTTAAATTTTTTCCTTCTTCATTTGACATATGAGTTTCCCATATCACCATTTTCAAAAATTGAATAGCAAAAGAGAATAAAATTGTTTGGTACATTATTCGAGGCACCTGTATGTGAATTTTAGGTAAAAACTTCTTAACGAAGCATGTTACTGATTGCCCAATTAAATCCCCCCGTATGGAAAGCACTAATTTCGATTCAGACGATCGAAAAATAATTTAGATGTCTTAGGAGCAATTTTTTGTTATAAATGCAGTGTTTTACTCTTGAGATTCTGGTTGGTTCATCACGGAAAAAGCGAGGAATAATGCATTACAATTAGAGATTTCGAAGAATTTTCAATTTAGAATCTGTAGAAATTACAGCAATAAATACTAAATAAGGCTTTCTTGCTCAGAGCACATCGAACTACATTTATGCAAAACTCCGATGAAATGAGGAGTTCCGTTTATTAAAAATTGGGGTCCTTAAATTTTTCCGCAAAAATGGATAATTGATAATTCCTAAAAAAGAATTACAGCAGTATATCGGAAAAACTCGATAACGATAAGGTGGTTTTAGGCAATGATGTAACTGAACCTATTAGTTCTTAATGAAAGCGGTTTCTAGACACAGTATTCACTTATTTCAATCTTAAAGAGAAATTGGGCATTGCTTTCAAAAATTAAGAATTCAGCCCACCCTATATATTCATCTGCACATATTGAACTTACCGAAAGTAACAGCACGTTATTGAAATTGACAAGAGGCTGACCAATGAGATGAAAGGGTTTTTGTACACACTGTAGAAATAAAACATAATCTCTTCTATTTCTTGGTGTCATTTTATACCATGGCATATTACAAACGGCTCGAATCAATTTTTCATGCTAGAAACAATCAGTAATAAAATAAATTGGACATTTTTTTTTCACTTGTTACGTATATGTGCAAAATGTGATGTAAAATTGAGATACGACTCCTTCCATAAAGGTGTGTCCAAACACAGCGCGTAAAGTGCGCGGTATTCGCTGGAAGCCAATTTGCCGCGTTTAGACCTTTTGCGCGCCAGTACTGAGCGGCACGTCCGAGACACGCCGCCGCGATCTTTATTTCGTATTGAAGGCACAATGAATATATATCTTCTCTTATATTATTATTGTGATATTCTTTGCACCTAGTACCCCATAATGGACAATGGGAGTCATATATTTCAATTAACCGAACAGCAAATTCGTTATCCATGTCACTTGATAAAATACGTCCACATACAATTACCGACAAACGAACAATAAAAACATTCGCGAGCGACTGGTAACAGACATTGCTGCGCGCGGCAATCGTTCAATCACAGCGCAGCTGGCCGCGCGGTGTGCCGCGCTCGAATGCCTCGCTGTGATTGGACACACCTCAGCCCCTACGGCAGAAGTATCAAACTAAATTTGGCTGAGAGCCATAAATTAATATAATTTTTTTTATCAGAACTCTCGAAGTTTTTGTTGTAGATAATACAAGGGTTTCCTTATAATTTGGGAATTGTACAACCCTAGTGATGCAATATGCCAACTGACTGTTCTTTCGGAAAAATTTGACATTTTTGAGGTTAGACGTAGTCAGAACGTTTTGACATACGACCGCTATTTGTGTTGTTTACAGTAGCTTGAATGATTCATCTCGTCCATAAAGTGTAAGTAAATTGTTTTTTACAACATTCGACGTGGATTAACTCAACAACAGTGCATCGATGAACTTAGTTCAATTTTTGGCGATGAAGCTCCTTCAAGGACCAGTGTTTATCGAATTCAACCGTGATCGTAGTTCATTCCAAGATGAATTTCGTGAAAGTCGTCCAAAATCAGTTGTTGCTCCGGAAACCATTAATGCTGTGCGCCAAATGATTTTGCAAGTGGGACCAGCAGCATATATTCAATATTGCACGAACATTTGACCGCCAAAAAGATGTTCACGACTTGATCGAAAGAAATGATCCAAAAATATGATCGCGGTGTTTGGAAACACGTCTATGATGCGTGACAGGTGATGCGGATTTACGCGTTTGGGTCCGAAAGTTAACAGCAGTCGACTTTATGGGTGTTTCAAGATGAGCCAAATCCAACAAAGTTGCTCGCACACGAAGCACTTCCAAGCAAACGGTCGCCTGTTTTTTCGGAAAAACTAGACATGTCGCAATCGTACCATTAGACCAACGCAGAACAGTCAATTCTGAGTGGTACACAACCATTTGTTGTCCAGTTGTCTTCCAAGAAATCAGGAAAACCAACCGCCGAAGACGGATCACCCTTCTACACAATACCCTCAAAACATCGGCTAAAACAACTTCAGGTTTGAGCACTCAAACCTTCGATTTGATAAGTCATCTGCCGTATAATCCTGACTTGGCACATAACGACTTCTTTTCATTCCCATACGTAAAAAATAAAATGAGAGGTCAACGTTTTCGACAGTGAAGAAGCGGTTGATGCGTTCATAATGCATGTTTTGGAGATACCTCAATCAGATTGGCAAAAGTGCTTCAACAATTGGTTCAAACGCATGCCAAGTGTATAGATCTTAATGGGGAATATTTTGAAAAAACAATAAAATTATTTCTGATTAATAATATAAAAGGCAACCCTCGTATAAATTGCAGCCATTGTATTGTACAAAGTTATTCATTATAAATGTTCCAGCCCTTACTGCAAATATAAAAAATACATGAAGAGAAGGTTGTGTCCTTATCAATTATTTCATTGTAACGTAAACAAACGTACAGTGACGTTCGTAGTTGAGGAAACACTAAAATTAATGATTTCTTTTTTGAGACTCTCTGTCTATTATTGAAATATCCAAAAGATTTTTTTTATGTCAAAAATATACCATTTCAAAGTTGAGCATCTAGAAATGAGTTCTGGTCCACATTCAATTGAAATAACACATGAAAGAAAGATAACTTCAAACTATATATCTTCTATAATATAAAAATGAATCGCAAAATGTGTTGGTAAGCGCATAACTCAACAACGCCTGGACCAATTTGGCCAAATCTTTTTTTAAAATGCTCGTTGAAGTTCAAGGATGGTTTTTACGGCGAGAAAAATTAGAATTATTGCTGGAAAAACCCTAAAAAGAGCCCTTTTCTTTTTCCCATACAAATGATTTGAGCTTTATTGCTATGGTATAAAGTTCATATTAAATTACAAGCACTCACTGTTGTCTAAGCAATGTAGGTGTGTTCCTAACGTCAAAGAACATATCTATCAAAACAATGTGCGTGTGGATCCTACAGAGAAGCCTGTCAACGTTTGAAATTGCTTGAAAATGACGCTCATTGGGATCAAACTCTCAATGATGCTGTAATATCATCACACGCTCATCAAATACGAACATTGTTTTCTATAATCATATCGACATGCTTCCCATCAAACCCAATTGATTTGTGGATCAAGTACAAAGATTATATGTGTGATGATATTTTGTATCAAATACGCAATAGAATGGGAAATCCAAATATACAAATCAATGAAAAAATTTACAATGAAGCATTGATTTCAATTGAGGACATGTGCTTGATAATGTCAAACAAACTATTAATTCAATTAGGCCTGACCGCGCCCAATCGTCCAATGCATGACGCTTTTAACCAAGAGTTGCATCGAGAAGAACTGTATGATCTCAACGCTTTGAAAGAATTAATTCAAACAAATCTTCCACTGTTAAATGAACAACAGAAGTATGTATTTGAAACTCTTATGAAAGTAACAAATGATGAAACTGGAGGGATTTACTTCTTAGATTCACCTGGTGGTACAGGAAAAACTTTTTAATATTTTTAATATTAGCAACAATTCGCTCACAAAATAAAATTGCACTTGCACTCGCTTCGTCGGGAATCGCAGCAACTTTGCTTGAAGGTGGTCGAACAGCCCATTCAGCACTAAAATTGCCATTAAATATGCAAAGCAATGAAACTCCAACCTGCAACGTTTCGAAGAACTCTGCAATGGCAAAGGTTTTGCAGCAATGTAAATTGATTGTTTGGGATGAATGCACGATGGCACATTAAAAATCTTTGGAGGCTTTAGACAGAACCTTAAAAGATCTTCGGAGCAATAATTACCGATTTGGTGGTGCAATGATTTTATTAGCAGGAGATTTTCGTCAAACATTGCCAGTGATTCCACGATCAACGCCAGCTGATGAACTCAATGCATGTCTAAAGTCCTCCAATTTGTGGAAACATGTCAAAGTACTTCATTTAAGCAAGAATATGCGTGTCGAGTTGCAAAATGACCAATCTGGAAACATATTCTCTAAACAACTCATTGACATTGGTAATGGCAAATTTCCTATAGACATGTTGACTGGCTGCATTAACTTTCCTCAAAGTTTTTGTCAGTTAACTCGATCAAAAGATGAACTTATTCAGAAGGTGTTTCCAGATGTTTCTCAAAATTACAGAAACCATGATTGGTTGAGCGAACGAGCTATACTGGTTGCAAAAAACATGTAATGTATGTATGTAATGATGTAAATGAATTAAATTTCAAAATTCAAGAACAAATTATAGGCGAATTGAGGATATATAAATCAGTTGATTCGGCTACTAATCAAGATGATGTAGTCAACTATCCACCGGAATTTTTAAACTCGCTGGATTTGCCAGGATTGCCACCTCACAATCTTCAATTAAAGGTTGGATCGGTGGTTATAATGTTGCGAAGTATCAACCAACCGCGTTTTTGCAACGGTACACGGTTAGCGATAAAAAAATTACTAAGCAATGTGATAGAAGCAACTATACTCAAAGGAAAGTATCAAGGAGAAGATGTTCTCATACTGCACATCCCAATGATTCCGACTGATGTGCCATTTGAGTTTAAACGACTACAGTTTCCAGTGCGGCTTGCTTTTGCTATGACTATAGACAAGTCCCAGGGGCAATCATTAAGTGTTTGTGGTATTAATCTAGAAAACCCATGTTTCTCACATGTTCAATTGTATGTTGCCTGTTCCCGTTATGGAAAACTATCAGATTTGTTTATCTATGCGCCAAGTAATCAAACAAAAAACATCGTATACCACAAAGCACTAACAATAAAGCGATTACTTACTTTTAAATCCTTATATATGTTTTATTTAATTATTTTTTATTCACAACGCCCTATCACCAGGGTGACGGTTCTGTTCAGGAGAATTTTTTAAAATACGTAGGCACAAAAACTGCCACATTACAAATCTTTTTGACAGGACGAAGTCTGTCGGGTTAGCTAGTAAGTAAATAATAGTCTTATAAAATATATTCGAAATGATCCCCATTATTTTCAATGCATAATTGAAAACTTCTAATGATATCTTGAATTGCATCAGAAATTGGTTAATTGTTTTCATTAAGATAATTTATTCCTTATTGAATTAGGTTTTTTATGACTTGAGTACTATCATTATTGTTATTTATTATGTTTTTCGAAAACCCCGAAGTCCATAGAGGTTAGATCCTGTTTGTTAGAAGACCATAGTTTGGTTCCACTCACACTTGTATTTCATGGATCAAATGCTCTTAAACAGGTGGGACATTATGAGGAGTTGCCACATCCTGTATTCATTCATCATATCATGTTGAATATTTTCAACATCAGGATGAATCATTACCACATAGGTAACACCAGTTGAAGTGAATTCTTAAGACATGGGTCCAACAACTTTGTTTCTGAAAATTCCACAATATACACTAATAGATTTAGTTCCTGAATTGGTTTCATCAATCTCACTCTATTCTTTTTTTTCCCTTCTTTCATTCATATGTCCGTATAATTTTAGTCATACTCGTAACTATGGTAAGGGCTGGGAGATTTTTAATGAATAACCCTGTACCACTGAAAAGATTATACCAAATTGCTGAAATGTATGTAAAAGGTTTTCCAATAGAGACTTGACAACTTTGGATCTAAATAAAACACAAACCATTTGAGATATTTCAAAAACTTTATTATTGGCTTGAAGTACAAACATAACATTTATGAATCGAACTCGACTTCGTTTATGTGGCTACAACGGGCCCTTTTGCAGCGATCAATTTTCTTGACCCAATTTTCGATGACTCGGCCACACATTTCAGCCGAAACGACCGCTATTTCACGTTCAATGTTGTCTCTGAGCTCTTGCAATGTCGTCAGCTTGTAGGCATAGACCAATGACTTAACGTAGCTCCAAAGAAAATAGTCCAGAGACGTCAAATCGCACGAACGAGGCTGCCAATCGATGGGACCGTTTCTAGAAATTGCACTCTAACCAAATGTCTGCTTCAATAAACCGATGTAGACTCAAATTTTTGCATCAAACTTCTGATTGCTTGTCTACTAGGGCGCTAATTACGACCGAAAATTGGAGTTAAGGCTCTTGAAGTTGCGGTCACCGACTCCGAATTTCGATAGTAAATTTTTATAACTTGCAAACGTTGTTCGTTCGTGTACCTACTTCACCATGATGAAAATATTCACTTTACTGAATAAATTGAAGGTGACAGTTCGATGATTAGTTCAAGGGCGCGTTCACAAATTAAATTCAAAGTTGTCATGTCCCCATTGGAAAACCTGATATGTACCTCATCTTCCCAAGCTTGTCCTTTTAAGCATATTTGTGCCAAAAGCAAACAGAATAATACGAAGTGTGTATATTCTGGCTGGTATAACTGCAATGAAGAAAACACTGTTATAAATTAGTGTTTCATTTTCATTCATTGAGAGACCATTACCAAAAATATTGCATATCCAAGCGTTGATATTAACAACGACAAATAGCAGTAATGACAAACTAATAAATAACCACATGAATTGTTTATTTCTTCGATGCATCTGAAAAAAATGTTCAAATTTAGCAATTTTCAAAGCAAAGAAAACTTCCAAAGGTAATAGGTTGTGGGTCTTCTAAACTTATTTCGCAACATTGAAGAAAATGAATTATCCTTGATTTAATTTTGTATATCTGAAGCGTTGTAATCTATAAATGTATGTGAACTTTTTCAACAATCGCAAAGTTATCATCAATAATTAATTTATTTGCACACTTCGATGACAATTCATACACACATAATTTGTACTGACAATTGTTTGATTCACTATAAAGTTGTCTATTATTTTGTCGATACATGGCTTTACTATCTTATATTTCTGTTTGTATTAGTCGCATATGGTCAAACTTTTTTTCTTTGAAAACAAAAATTTATGTTCCAGCAAAACATATTTTGTTATAGTTGAGATCGAAAGATTCAGTTGTGCTTTAGAGCGTCAAAGATGGAGGTGAACAAAGAAAAATTTCAGTACATACGGGCTGTCCCGTAACTCAACGTCAAACGGTTACTGGGCGATATGCTAGGTTACACCAGTTCTAGCAAAAATTCAAAAAAATTCACTTGGTTAAGTGGTAATCCGTATATTTTTGTAATCACAAATTTTCCAATTTTGCAGTGATTTTTTTTAAACGTAATCCTAAATGCTATTGATTACAGTTACAAATCCATTGTTAGATACAATTTTTTTATTTTTTGGTGGAACTGGTATAACCTAGCATATCGCCCAGTAACCGTTTGACGTTGAGTTACCCTGTATATAACTATTTTTCACTATTATACTTATATTGAGTGTCCCACGGTAGGTGGCCTATTAAATTATTATGGGAACCATATATGCAACATAATTCAAATTTTGAATATCAATATAAGGTACATTTCTGAAATACTTCCAAATTCCCAATGTTGCCAGATGTATGAAAGTTTTGCAATAACTTTGTTATATTAAATGTTTCATTTTATTATGATTCTTCATAAAAAAACTGAATAAACTCATTGTGCTTTCCTAAAGCCATTCCAAATCAAATTTGAGAGTGACGAAAATTACTATATTTCACTTAATATTCGAGATTTCAGTTCGAAATTTGGCATGATCTTAGATAACTGTTTTCTATCTTAGCTGTGCATTATACTGAGGTTCAAAAATGCCATTTGTCAATTCTCAAATTGTAAAAAACACTTAATGCTTATCTATGAATCGAGTTTAGTCATAGATATGTCGATTTGCAGACGATAAGGAGAGCACAGATAAAAAATATCAATAAAAAGAAATTAAAGTATATTAAATAAATCCAGACAAGATTGGTTCAGATAAATGTATAGGAAAATTTTAGAAATTTTTTCTCATTCTGAAAATAAAAAAACCTACCGGATGTCTAATTCATACAAACAGATTCTTCAGAATTTTGGGAGTTGACAAATTGTAATATTTAATTATGCTCTGTAAAACTGAAACTAAGATTCGGAAACAGTGGCGCAGATCAAACTTTTATTCATGATCATGCCAAGTTTCCAACTGAACTGTAGAATATGGAGTGAAATAGGTATAGTCATTTTTGTGACTCAAAAAATTTAATTTAAAATTTAAAAAAATAAGTCATAACACGAAAACCGTTGAAAATAGATAAAGGAAAATAAATCACATTAATTGAAGTTTTTATGGGGCATCATTAAGAAATATGCGAATGCTGGATGACTCATTTAAAATAATAGAGCTATTGTCATACTTACATACATATGGCAACATAACTTTATTTTATTAATATATTATGTTATTAATCTTAAAAATTCCGAATATTTTGCATGAATATTATGCATAATAATTAAATAGGTCACCTACCTTGGGACACCGGATAGAAGGATTCATTAACAATTAATTATTCAATTCGAGACTAAATATGTGAATAATTATTCATCGTGTTTAGATAGCTATCAGGAATTGTAATATAACATATATTTGTTCCTTAAATAAATATCAATTTATTAAATATTGACTATTCAAGATGGATTTTCACAAAATAAATGAGTCATCAATTCATACTATTCTATCAATTTATTAACTTAAATAACGCATACTATCCACAACCACTTTCAAAAGAATGGTATTTTTTTTAACTGAAGGAATGCTTCCTTGAAATAATATACACGACGAAACAAGGTTTGCCGAATTTGCTAGTTAATATATAAAATTAACTTACCCATATATTTCAAAGTAATATTTCGTGAAATAATTCACATGAAATGTATGTACATTTGTTTCATCAAATTCTTCTATTTTGCCTCTCAAATGCTCTAGTCTGATATTTATGCATGTAAGTAATTCTGGCAAGATCAACAAGCTTGTTGCCATGACAGGAGCTATGCAAAATGCAGTCAAGGTATGCCATATAAGCACAACCCATTCTCTGATGGAAGAATCGTCTTCAAATGGATACCAAACATGACATTTATAACCACATTTGAACCTTGTATCGTTGAAAATTGATCTTAGCTCGCAATTACTATTGGTCATGTAATGATATATCGATAGAGTTGTTTCCTCAAACAACATTGCGTAGTAGATAAACCAGGTGTTCCATTCCACTTTCTTATAGTGTCTCAAAAGTGTTTGTGGAACTTCGAAGGTATTTGATCCTATCCTTCTTATCACTGACCACAGTTTATTCCCAACTAAAAAATAAGTCGTGATGTATTGGATGGTACCATATATTGTGATGATCCAACATAAGGATTCAACCGTATAATTCATCAAGCCTGCTGAAAAAGTAATTTAAATAATCAATAGAATGAATTGATTCCGAAATAAATTACAAATGCCTATATGAATTTTACGGAGTATTGCTCTTTGAACATCCCTGAAGTCATATAATTCTCCTGCCAAGTTTTCTAATCGACACCCTATTCATTTCATTTTAATCTTCAATTACCCTTTTTGACAAGTATTTCAATTCGTGAAGAGTCTTATTCACAAGCAGTGCGAGAGAAATACTAGTTTTTCCAATCCCGCACACCTGTCTACATCTGATTTTATCCTCATACTTTCATTGAAGAATAGCAGTTATTTATAGTATATATTTTGGCATCAATAGATTTATTCCATTTCTTGTAGGTTTCTCACTACTACTGTACAGATTGGTTAAATTGCATGAAAAACAATTATCACTTGAACTAAAGGTCCGTATCTTGTACGTCGTAGAATCACTTTTTTGCAGATAAAATCATTTCTCATCTTTTTTCCTAAATTGCACCATTTTTGAGATATTTAAAGATGAAAGGAATTAAATCCATACAGGGTCTTTCACGAGGAACCTCACCCATATTTAAACGGGAAACTACTGAACGTATTTTCATGAAATTAATCACTTATAAGTATTTCACGATGCATGAGCAACTCCGGTTTTTCCGGAAATGACGTCAACTTCCGTTTTTCAAATTAGAACACCATTTTTTTATTGCAGAAATAGATTCCTTAGAAAATTTCAAGTTATTCTGATGTAACATTTTTCAGTTTTGGTTGGAAAATACTCTCTGAGCGGGAAAAAAAAATCGAAAATAGAGCCCCGCTGAAACAAGAATAACTTCGAGGTTTTTGGATGGAAAATTTTCATTTTTGGGATTTTTCAAGATGTAAGATTGATGTATCCACTCTAAAAATCGAAATCGCGATTCATGATACAGGGGGTGAAAAAATCGCTTTCAAAGTTAGGGATGACAAAATCGTGAAAAATCAATTTTTTCAAATTAGAACCCCATTTTTTTTATGGCAGATATTGAATCTACGTTAAAAAATAATGTGAGCGTATGCATCACACCCTTGCCCTAAAGTGGATATTTTCTGAGTTATTCACAAAAAAACTGTTTTTCGTCTTGAATTTTCAGCTATTTCTTTTCCCTTCACGCCAAAAAGATGAAATTTTCAGGAACTGTTACTTAAACCATGAGTTAGATTTTACTACACTTATATGCAAGAGAAAAAAGTTACAGGTTGTTCCTAACTAGATGGCGATATTTGGATTCGAATTTGTATCGGAACCTCTTTATTTCAACTAATCGGCTATCGGTTTTCTCTCCAGTGATAAATAAATAATTCCTTATGAACCATATGCAAAAACTTACCATGTTTTACATTCTTTTTTTTAATGATAGATATCATTAATTACATCTGCTAAATTCCTCTTTATTCAGTAGCATTTTGTGTTTACTATTAATTTGTTGATAATTCGTATTAAGAAATAAAATCGACCACTATGCCTAATTTTACCAATGAAGATTATTCAAATCTCTACTTCATGGAGAATGTAATAAAGTTGTAGATAGAACGATTCGACTGTTCATTGAGAGGTTTCCTGACCGACCGAGACCAACGAGAGATACCATTAACAGAACCATGACAAACTTGAAAAATGTCGGATCTTCCGTTAAGAAAACTATACACAGAGAAAAAAGTGTAGTAGAAGATGAGAACAACGAAATTACAGTTCTTGCATATTTTCGTGTGAATCCTCAAAATTCTCTCAAAGATGCCGAGATTGCTCTGGGATTATCTCAATCGAGTGTTTGGAGAATATTAAAAAAACATAAAATGCACCCATATAAATTCAACAGGGTACAGCATTTGGAGGAAACTGATTTCGTCAGGAGAACAGAGTTTTGCGAAGCTATGATGATTCGATTTCAAGAGAATGAAAACTTATTGGACTGTATAATTTGGACAGATGAATCTAAATTCACAAAGAATGGTTCTTTCAATAGGCATAACAGTCATTATTGGGATGAAAAGAACAACCACCACTTCAGACAATGGAACTTTCAAGAGACCTGGAGTTTCAATGTTTTTTGCGCCATCAAAAATAATGCAATTCTGGATGTTAACATTTATGATGGGACTTTAACTGGTATGATAGAACACTACACATGTTTGCATTATAGAACGAGTCAGAAATGCGTTCAGGTTTGTTTAGATTTTTCGATTCGCAGTTTTGAAACTCAATTTGGTTTTTAAACACTTTTGCAGATCTCTTCCTCCCGATGAAATAAGAAGAGCAACGCACGAAGCATTCCTGAGATAAATGTCTAGAAATTAACGGTCAAAACTTTGAGCATCTCCTCTAGTAATAACTGTGAGAGTTTGCCATGGTTCTCCTAATAGTAACTTGAAGTCGGTTTCAAGAAGGGGTGAAAAATCTACAGCATGGTTCAAATAACAGTTCCTGAAAATTTCATCTTTTTGGCGTGAAAGGAAAAGAAATAGCTGAAAATTTAAGACGAAAAACAGTTTTTTGTGAATAACTCAGAAAATATCCACTTTAGGGCAAGGGTGTGATGCATACACTCACATTGTTTTTTAACGTAGATTCAATTCCTGCCATAACAAAATGGGGTTCTAATTTGAAAAAATTAATTTTTCACGATTTTGTCATCCCTAACTTTGAAAGCGATTTTTTCACCCACTGTATCATGAATCGCGATTTCGATATTTTAAGTGGATACCAATGGGCTTTATTGATCTATGGGCTAATTGATCTACTGGCTTATGAATCTAGCTAACTAGTTTTCAATAAATAAAACTTATAAATAAATTACTCATGAACGTATTTATATATATGCATTGTAATTTTGATTGCATAGCTTTCTTGATACATTTTTGGGTGCAGCGAGTTAGTCTGATTTCCTTTTCGATCGATACTAAATATCTCAATTTCGATTTATTTCATATTATCTATTGCTTGCAAATCGATCTTATAAAAGCACTTGTAGAAGAAATATTGCTCCTAACTCATGCGTCAACGGATTACCCGAACAGTGTCTGTGTCTCTCTTTTCACGATTGCTAGATGAAAAACCTTTGTTACAACAACTATACCATAACTAACATATTCATAGTTCATACCTTTAATAATCTGATAAGCACATCCATGAACTCCTACTATGGCTGATGACATAATAATACTCAGAAGACAAAGCTGCTTCACATACAGACAGAGGGTGAAAGGTTTTCCTTCAGGTGGATGTAACAGTATCATTCTCTTGATCGTCCTTAAGGCTTTGAAACTGTCTTCTTCGTCCATGGATAGCAATATTTCAACCTATGAATGATTGTTCATAATTTCTACCCTTCCACCCATTTGAATAATTGTTTTTAGGCAAGATAAACGGAACAAAATATCCTAGAAATGGCTAGAGGACTACCTCATCAAATGATAAATCACGGAATCGATCGCTTCTGACATACCATACTTCGAGAGAATATTCGAAATAATTAGAGAAAAATAAGGGGAAAGAAGCATTTGAGATCGAAGATACATTAGGCCAAGCCTTACTAAGGCTAAACATGAAAATGAGAATGAAAAAATAATAAAAATAACGCCCTCTCAAGGCTACGATCAAAGCAAATAAAGAACTACAGTAAGAATTCTAGATGCCCGAACGCGGGGTTGATACGTAGAAACTTGAGTTAAACTCTTTAGGTTACTTTCTCGTAATAGTCAAAAAATTTATTTCTATATAAAAGAATGACTGATTGACTGATTCAAAAATGTCAGTGCGTATAAATATCGAATGGCAATGGATAAGTTATCTGGATGATAAAAATACCTGATTGAACCGAGTATGAACTAACACTGACATGGAATCTTGAAAATATTTAGAAGCATTCTCCTATTTTTACTAATGGGGGTATGCACCAATAGTCGTTAAAAAACCATTGATATGTCAGTCTATTTATCTGATACAAACACAGGGATATCATTTATTTACATTCAAATTTGTGAATATATCTGAGTAAACCTATTAATTTTTCATAGAGTCTCTTTCAAGGCAAATTCAAGGAAAAATTATTCATCCTTCTTTCTGATTGTGAAGTTTTAAATAACCTAGTGAAGTTCTGGAGCTTGTATAGTTTATGAATATTAATCCGGAAGTCAAATAAAACATTTGTACAATCGTTCAATCTACATTTGATCAGTATACTTAAATTATAAATATTAAAGAAAAATGTTTACCATTTTAATTTAAATTCGTCGAATTTTATATTTTCCGTATATTCGAGAAGGTAATACTGAAAAATAAAACTTGTATAGTTGTCTTCTTATCGAAATTATAGTAACGAATGAATCAAAGGACGTATTAAGACCCTGCTCTTTTCCATCCGGAGTCATTTGGATCCGCATGATCAACAAAGTTAAAAGGCACTGACGTCACAAATAATGCTGCTTGGATTGAAGCGATAGTATTATACCAATTATATTGACAATTTACAAACTTCGATGTACTGCCTTTCGATAAAGGTAGGTATGTATAACCTTCATCATTCGCAGAAAGATATGATAACAGAATACCGATTTTTGTTCTTGTAGAACAGAGTTCTATCGTTTTATCCAAATGTCTGTAATTTTCGAATATTGAGCAGAAAATGTTCTCAATCGATCGAGTTTGACTTCCTGATGAGGAATACAAGGTCAAACTTGAACAAGTCGGTCCGGCCGGCCGTCGGGCCCCATCTTCTGAAAGAGATGAGCTTAAGTTATGTATTTCCAGTTTAGGTTAACTATCCAAATATCACAGTCAAGCACGTTATTGCGCCAAATCTGAGGGGCCGTCTCCCTTCGCAACCAGAAAAATTATAAGGATGAGGAAAGTTCTTCATGCAGCCAGACTAATATGACTGGACCAGAGGCAAACTGCCACTCAGGGTGGCAAATTGAGGTGCTGACTCCCTTAAGTGACGAAGTGGGAGGCTCTACCACAGTATATGGACCAAGCAGTAGTCGCACTCCGTGGATTTTCTTACACCAAGTCTATCTCTCGCAGGGAGTTTAACCTCATATTTTGGTCCTTTTTTCATTGTTTTCATCAATAATTCTAAGATGCCTGGAATAATGTCATTATTATTATTTTAGACATCTTAAATAATTCCTTTGTATAATTTATTAGTTCAATATATGGAAGAATATAATTTTTCTAAGATCTATTTGAAATTCAAAGAAGAAGTTGAAGAAAAAGATGCAACCTAACTTATAAATTCAGTGGAATTTCTTTGAGTCAAAATCTACCATAAACCACTAAAGCTCATTTATTCAATTATTTATTTTAATTCATGTAAGTAGACTGTTTCAATTATGTGGTATTTTCAAATTAATTTCAAAATGGTTAACAACTGTAGCGTATACAACTGCAAAAACAATGGTCTCAATAATCCAAAACTTTCTTTTTTCTCAATACCATTTGACACTGACAGGTGAGTGATACATATAGTTTGTAGAAAATGTTGTTTATTAAAAGTTCTGTTATTTGAGTAGTGCTTCATTCAACCATGGAGATTCAGTAGCCTAACCACTTACGAATGGTATCGATATTGACCTTCATTATGCTATCAGTCCAAATTTTGTATTAATTCTTCGCAGACAAATCGTTTGGCTTTTAAAGATAGGTAGGTCAGAATGGATCCTAGAACTGCCAGAAGTAGCTCATAGAAAAAGGATTTGTAGTGAGCACTTTTCAAGTCAAATGAGAAGTGGAAAATTGAAAAAGGATGCATTTCCAGATATATTCCAAGAAGGAACAGGTGAAGAAGGTATTTATTGAATAAATGTAACTTGTAACACATTGTGACAAATCAATTTTTGTGATTAGGAGTGAATGTTGATGCATCAACTTCGAAATCATCTAGCCATAGTGGACTGGATAGCAAGGAGCTTTTGAATATGGATCTCCCATTAGAAGCTGTAAGTCATTCTGATCAGAATGTCGATGCTGGGGTTAAAAATACTGAAACTTCTATGGATTCAAGTATCTGTACTACACCTGGTAAGAAGTGAACATTATCTTTTATTTGTTGAACTCTGAGTCTAATGAAAGATTATCTTTACTCATGGTGAGAAAAACTGAAGTGACATCACCAAGTTTGTCTGCCTACACTCCAAGAAAAAAAAGGTTGCAGAATATGGTGAAGAATTTGAAGAGGAGAAAGATTTCAATGAAGGAGAAAGAAACTGTAGAAATTGAGGATGAAAGTTTCATTCGATACTGCAGGCATAATTTCAGCTCGAACATGGCTGATTTCATGATAGCCCAATTGCAACTCAAAAGAACAAATCCCCATGGCTACAGGTACTCCATCGCTTATAAACAATTTGCACTGACTATCTATTTTTTGGGACCTAAAGTTTATAAATTTTTAAGAAAAACTTTTTCCTTACCTCACAAGGCTACTCAATGCAGAATAACTACCAAATGGAACTTTTCCGTTGGTTTGAATGAATATGTATTTCAAGCAATTTCGGTGAAAGTAAAAACTATGACAGAAAGAGCAAAGGATTGCATATTATGTGTTGATGAGATGTCTATCAAAACTATTTTTTTTTATGATATATCTCTTGACCAAATAATTGGATTTCACCAATGCAATGGTAACAGATCTTTCGAACCTGCTAATTAAGCATTAGTTTAAATGTATTTTCAGTTTTATTTATAGATTAGGTACAAATTTTCTGATGGAATTGATCTTAATGCAAATTTACCACATAGCGTAAACATTCATTCTATATATTTCTATCATATCACTTACAAAGTCCTTGTATACTTGTTGTTATTTTGAATGTATTCATGTATACATAATTGTTGACTGAAATGCATGCAGAATTAAACTATATTTTTATGATACTGTATAGTATTTTATTCCGTTGTATATTACTATATTATATAGATTATAGAAATATAAAAAATATAATTTTATATCAGAAAACCAGTTTTTTTATTGTATTTATGAGAAGATAATTCAATATTACCTGTGTACTCCAAGTTTAGATTAGACTGAACGAATCTTGAAAAAAATTTATTAAGGCAAAAAATATAAACAAACAGGAGAAATCCACTAACAAGTAACAAATTATATGATCTGATGCTGATATAATCTGGAAAATTTACCACATTTAACTAATCGCATTAAACAGGATTCTTAAGTTCAAAAGAAATTTGAAGCAAGAACATTTATATGGGGCCTATTACAGAAATCAATGTTTTTGCAACATTACGTGTTGAGGGGTTTGTCGATATTTAAGAATTCCATAATCAAATTCCTCTTTTCATAAATTGTATATTAAAAAACAGTATCAGTTCAAACCAAATCATCAGAGAATTCATTGAAAAAATTTTTTCGATACAATTCAATATAAAAATAAAGTTTTTTTCATGGACTCGAAAATAAATGTTTCAGTGAAATTATAAGTATTGAGGATTTGATATTAAACACATTCGATGCTTTCAACCACCAACTACTTATTTTTCCATATAATACCTACTTTTTAACTCAATCCTCGTTTAGAAAAATTTTAATGAGTCATTTCATTTACAATCCTAAGGTACCTATGATTTTTAACACATTTCAAAAAGTTTCAGAGGCACCGGTTCTGCTGTTTCTGAGTACACTATTGAGTAAATTTAATCACTAATTACTGTTTCTTTCAAAGTGATATTAAAACCACAATAAAACAATATATCTTTTATTGAATGCGTTCTGTTAGTGAGGAAATGTGATTACATTTACGGTTACATTATGAGCGGAGTCATAATTTTTATATGAATATAGACTAAACAATGGTCCATACACTCTAAATATCACTGTGAAAACTTATTACCAGCTTAAATCAAAATATTTAAATTTTCAGATAACGCAAAAACCTTTTCTGATCAATTTTTACATTCGCGGTCGATTAGGTTATGCGCAGGGAGGAATGCGCAAGTTCCCTTTGATGTAAGCGATTTCAGTTCAAAATCGACGGAGTGCGAATACTGCTTGGTCCCTATACTGTGGCTCTACCACCAGTTCGAGTGAGATGACCAGAAAGGATCAGGACTAGAGGGGTACAAGAGTGTTGATACGGCTGAAACGAAAGGAAAACGTAGTCCATCCAAGTGGACCGAGAGCTCAGAGAGAATGCCCATAGACGGAATAAAGAAATTACGTCCTACTCGGCTGTGCAGGAAACGGAAACTAAGTTGTATTGATATTGAAATTTTCGGGGGTAGATATGAGAGACTGTAGAATACTTATTGTCTTGAATGGGTTCTCTTACTAGCACTGGCACACTGGTCGCTCGGCGCAAAAATGAAATTAAAGAAAGAAAATTTCTCATCGAGCACATACGGTGGCATATCAGATACACTCGTACTAACATTTTGTTGCTTATTCATTCCCTCAGTGGTCTCGTCAATGAAACGATTAAATCAACGACTAAATTCACGTGTAGAACGATACAAGCTATGTGGTTAACATTGCAAAAATTTAGTTACCGCAGTAAATAATATTTTGAAAAATTTACAGGTTGACTTACTCCACCCCACTAAAATCATAGAAGTGAGGTGGCCAAGTATTTTTCTCTTGAAAATAACAATGGACCAAGAACATTCGACGCAGGTGTAGAGAACTGTTCGGACTGGCCACGGAACAAGGAATGCAGCCGAAGGAGATCAAAAAAGAACATCGACCGATGGCTATGCTATGCAGCGGCCAGAGAGTGTAGAAGATTGGGTTGACCTTGAATATATAAATGAAGTTATTAAGACATTAGTCGGCCCTGGCCACACTCGCTCGTTGCGCATGAATTATATTATTATATCTCTCAGCAAAATCACGGGAGCTATATCTAATTTACTGGATGTATTAATTATAGTGAGGCCTGTCAAATAAGAAAACGAATTATATTCAAAATTGAGCTTTTGACGAGTCTATGGAGCCCCTCAGCTCATCTGGGAATTAGTTCCATTTGAACTTCTTTCTAATTAGATTCGGCTGAGGGCATTATAGTGATTACACAATTGATACGACTAATTTGAATCTACAATTCCGAAATGCTTAATTGGCAGGCCAGAGAACAGGGAAGTTGACAATACGAGAAATTAATCCAATGCTTGTCAATTTAACATATCAAATTTGAATCACAATTAGCGAATTAACGAAAATTGCAATTTGATTCTTAGTAGGGAGGCTAAGATTCATGTTTTCCTAATATATACCATATGGAGGTTCTAAATATCCCAAAGAAACCAAGATATATTTCATTTTTAAGCAGAATACTGAATAAAATCGTCTAATTTTTCAATGAGTGCTTAAGTTTGCAAAATTCACATTGCTCAAATCTGTATCCTCGCTTTGATGGCAGCTTTTCAACCGCTATTATACAGGGTGAGTCTTTGACCACTGCGTTAATTATATTCATAGATTCTTGACGTCAAAAAAAACATTTTCTTTCTATAACATTTTTCCAAATTTGGTCCCGTTCAAAAGATATAGGGTGATGAAATTTAATAAAAAAATTGCATTCACTTGTAATATTCAAACGACAATATCAATTGAAATGATCTGTTGTAGAAGGTTTTTGATAACAGTTATGCATATTTTGGCATCAATAGATTTATTCCATCTCTTGTGGGTTTCTCACTACTACTGTACAGATTGGTTAAATTTCATGAAAAACGAATATTACTTGAACTAAAGGTCCGTATCTTGTACTTCCTAGAATCAGTTTTGGCAGATAAAATCATTTTCATCTTTTTCCCTTAATTGCACCATTTTTGAGATATTTGGAGTTGAAGGAATTAAATCGATATAATCATCTGATGAAACATGAGTGAGTGAATCATTTCTTAGAGGGAAAATAATATTTTTAAACAAATCAGATTCAATAGTGGACGCTGTGGAAGGTAATTTTCAAGGGTAATACCACTAGAGGTGAGAATTTTTTCAGAACACTCTTGTTTTTTGGGAATTATGCGTTTAAATTTCACGAAACAAAGTTATCCTTAAAATACCATGAGCCAAAGGCGAGTGGTATTTCGAGATCACTTTGTTGAGTGAAATTTGTATAATTTTCAAAAACGACAGAGTGTTCTCAAAAAAAATTCGAATCTCGTGTGGTATTTGGAAAGATCATTCAACAATATAAATCAAACGGAATAAAAAATAGTTTTTTATTAAAAAAAAAAACAGATAGAAGCTTAACAAAAAATTATTCATCTTTATTCTCAAAATAATAATTATTGATAGTACAATTATTATACACATTACGAGCATTATTTTCGAATGATGAAGTAGATACTGATGTTGTTTCTTGAAGGACTTTTTTTCATTCCTTATGGCTGTGATTATTTTTTTGTGATGTTGTTGGTCCAGTTGGAGATACGATTTCACAGACGCTGCAAAAGATTGGCCTGTTATCTTTATTAGCTGTTCCTCGCCAATCCCTGCTTTGGCTAATTGGCTGACAGCAGTAGCTCGATGCGAGTGGTTGGTTATCTTCGACTTGGTTGTGTTGATGCCAATGAGTTCTGCCGATTCTTTTGTCCATTTAGCTATCGTATTGGGACCGACTGGGGAGTTTTTGAACCATGAACCATATTTCCAATTCTTATGTGGAGTAAGGAATAGTCTTTCAGTGGTTATATTTCCAGTTTTTTTGGATACAAGTAGCTTATATAAGCTCACTGGGCTAATATCTTCTTCAATATTGGGAGTCAGCCATTTCGTTTCCGCACATTTTTGGGCATCACCTTGTCTTGTTTTAGAAAATATCGGATTGTAGGCAATTCGGCCCGTCGGATTACCATCGTTTTCAATTTCGAATTGGAAATGCGAAATTAGGCATGATGAACCCTCTCTACCGCGCCAAGCAAGCTCCAATGCAGCAATAAAATAAAATTTTCTGTTCAAACCGTCTGGATTATCTTCTTTACATAAGTTGACCATCTTTTTGTGTTGCTCCAAAGACAGCGCCTTGGCACTAACTTTTCTTTTCTCAGGGTCCACTTGCAAAATACGCCTCTTGGCATTTCGTGCATCCCGCGCCACCTCTGTGAATGGATCGAACCTAACGCCCCATTCGGAATAGAAGTTTTCCTGCAGATGTTTGGCAGTATTATTCCACAAGGTTTTTACGACACTTTCCTTGTAGTCTGATCCATCTCTTTTTTTCATATTGAAAGCCCAGTCTAGCATAATATTATTGAGCTCTGACAAACTTGTTTTTTCATTTACAAGGTATTCCCGGGCAGCAAAGAACTCTTTAAATTGTTTCCAAATGTAGGATCTTGACTTCACTGTATTAAGCGGCACACTTTTCTTCACACTTTCCTCAATTGAAGTAATATTACAATTCCCAAAACGTTTCATTTTTATCTACTTTATGGTAAAATACGAAAATAAACTGACAGAACTGCCAAATGTGCTGTTGAAGTTATCGCTAACAACTGCTTGTATATCGTAACCATGACGACCGCTACTTCCACCAACGGCCAAAGCTATCCGGACTTATTAATATTCCTATGCAAATTAGGCATTTGATAAAAACAAATTTCTAAAAGTGAAAAAACTGTGAGGTTGAGTGTTTTCAGACACAGTTTGTTTCTATTGGTCCATTTTCAAAAATTGAGCGATTTCATTGGACGATGTAGTATAGTGTTGAATGATCATTCAAACTAAACTTGACTACAGAAGGGATTTGCCCAATGTTAAACCTTAAAATGCCTATAACTTTTTAACGCAGCTGAATTGGGGAAAACGGTTAGAGAAAAAAGTATATCACAGCAACAAACTGAAAACCATAACTAACTTTTCCGCTCAGTCTAATGAACTGGATGGTATGATATTGTTAAACGATTTGCTTGCAGTTTGTCGTGTTCAGTCTTTACAT
The DNA here is from genome assembly GCA_030674115.1 of Micraspis discolor. NCBI lineage: Eukaryota > Metazoa > Arthropoda > Insecta > Coleoptera > Coccinellidae > Micraspis > Micraspis discolor. The sequence goes on from JARTUT010001740.1 coordinate 15,901,983, forward strand.
GATTTCTCAAATCATCTCAGTGGTGTTACGAGGGTAGCCTTTTATATTTCTGGATTGGACAACCCTAGTGTTGCAATCTGCCAACTGACAGCTCTATCAGTGAATCTTGACATTTTCGAGGTTATGCGAAGTCAGAATGTTATGACATACGAGCGCTATTTGTGTTATTTACAGTAACTTAAAAGAATCATTTTCGAGCGATTATTTTTCACAGCTTTCGACATGGATTAACTCCACAACAGTGCATCAATGAACTTAATTAAATTTTGGGCGATGAAGCCCCATCAAGGACCAGTGTTTATCGATGGTATTCCAAGAAGAATTTCGTGAAGGTTGTCCAAAATCAGTCTGTGTTCCGAAAACCATTGATGCTGTGCGCTAATTGATATTGCAAGATCGTCATGTGACCTATCGTGAGATTGAGACAACCTTACGCGTAAGTGGAAGAAGCTCTAAAAAAGGTTCGTGTCGATTGGTCAAAATAAATGCTCCAAAAATAAGATCGCGATGCTTCGAAGCAGTCCACTGTATGGGTGTTTCAAGATGAATCAAATCCAACAAAAGTTGTTTGCGCACGAAGCACTTCCAAGCAAATGGTCGCCTGTTTCTTCGGGAAAACTAGATATGTCACAATCGTACCATTAGACCAACGCAGAACAGTCAATTCTGAGTGGTACACAACCATTTGTTGTCCAGTTGTCTTCCCAGAAATCTTAATTTTTCTAGCATAAATTCCATCTACCCAAAAACTGTTGAATGTTTGCATGGTGGGTGTGCCATTTGAAACAAGCAAATTAAAGTTTCTGCAGACAGAATTCTGTTGAGTTTTTCATAAACGTTTAATAGGCCATCGCCGAAAATCATCCTGTATATAAAAATATTGGAATCATATTGTTCATTATAACTATCACTTTATCAATAACAGATTCTATTGAGCGTGATTGAATTTGTATATGGTCGTTCCACGTGATCTGCTGAATGCATTATTTCCTTCCTTCTTTCCTTGGTCTAATGGAAACAACAGTCAAGATTTTATAGTGAATTGCAGGTACCTCCTGCAGAAATTTCGCAGTTTGGTTGCGGTATTTTATAAAGCATGAATTTCGCCCCTGTGGTTTATTTCCAATTATAAAGCCATTACTGATAAGATTATTGTTATTTGGCAGTAAAAGTGGCGTATAGATGGTATATGTGGCTGATGATGATCCATCCGAAAAACAAGTATATTCCATTTCTCCCGTAGACAGGGCAATTTCAAATGTTGCCATTAAAATGTCATTTATTATTATGCTCCCGTATTTTCTTTTCCCAGGTTATAGAATGCATGGAAAATGTCGTTTTATGAATTATGTATACGGTGCGTGCGCACACGGTCATAAATCCATCGGCTGGATATTCTAGGAGTTATCGAGGAAACAAAGTTTCAGACGCTCATAACTGTTAGACCGATTCGGCCCAATAACGTTCTTGATCGAGATATTTGGACAGTAAACCTATTCTGAAAATATGACAACTCTACCTCATCTCCTTCCAAAGATAGTATAGTGCCGGAAGGGTGGACGATATCACATACTTGAGTTGGACTACGGGTTCTTCATAAGGAAGCCGAACTCAATGTTTTAAATCCAAATAAAAGAAATTCTGAAAATCTATTTACAAATTTTTCATTCATATCTGTGACTCTACGTGATACTGTCTATGTCGAATCGATATCATACAGCTATGGAGAAAATATTTATTTTATTTTCACAGGTTATGGAAGGCTGATATACTATATATTTTTAGTTTGTCTGCAAAGTATTCTGGTTCTACGTCCCAGTTATCAAATTCAAATCAAAAAGCTTGGAAATAGTGATACTGTCGGTGTAAAGTCGACAGTATTCTACATTTTACAGTGATTGTGACATTGTTATTTCGGTGTAAAATCCACAGTATCCTACGTTTTACAGTTATTGAGGAAACCGAATTTCAGATGCTTATAACTGTTAAACTATTCAAGAGATTCGGCCAAATAACTAGAGATTCACGACTTGACTTGATATTGAAGCTTCTTGACTTAAATTGACTTAAAATCAAGTCAAGTTCGAGTCAAGTAGTAGTTTTTCAATGTCAAGTCAAGTCAAGTATTAATTTATCAAGTACTCGAAAAACCAATTACTTCTACCAAGCTACTTGATCTTTAATTTGAAATTTTCATTTCAGTCTACACATCAATGAATTATGGAATGGGAATGAACTTTGCAAAAGATACTTTTATTTATCAAACTTGAATATGAGAATCAAAAATATCATCTATTTCAAAATGGAAACACAAATTTTATCGCTATAATACATAAAAAAAATAAAAATAATAATTTCTCAATTATGAGAATTGTCTAAGCACTGTTTGACCACCTCATTTTCCATTCAGGATCTAAGACACATGAGGGTTCTTATAGAATTGTCGCCTAATCTATTCCGAGTTTTTGTAACTGTAAGTCCTGCTCTGGAAAACTGCCTTTCAACAGGAGCTGAAGATGCTGGCGTTGATAACAAATCTTTGGCCATTATGGCCAAGGTTGGAAAAACGTTTTCGTGCCTCTTCGACCATTCTAAAATATCTTCAGAACTGTCAGCACATGGTTCCGAAAGGAACTTGTCTATTTCGTAACGCCAAGCCAATTTATTTGCTCGATTCATTGGAGATTTCTTGAATAAGCTGAGGAGATCGATGTCGAACTAATCATTTGAAGATGAAGGTAAAGATGATGCTGTTGTGCTTTGTAGACCTGGCTGAAGATATTTTGTTTCAAAGTGTCTAACTGCTTCCTTCCAAGTCTTTTCCCCAACTTGTATTGGAGAATGTTTCCACTTTATGCCGGGGATCTAAGACTAAAACAACACAGTCCATCCAGTTGGTTCTTTGGTAATGTTTGATAATTTTATCTTTAGCCGCTTGAATACTATAAATGAATTTTTCATCAGTCTCATCTCTACTAGGATTATTGTCGAGTTCAATAGCCCATTGTTCTAGCTTATCCAGGACTATATTTCTACCAATTATCTCCATCGGAAGTGTGCAATATGCTTCACCTTTTATTTATTGGACCAAATCCGTCCAATGGTTTTATAGATATGACATAACTTCGTTGAAGTGGAACCATAAAAGGTTATGTATTCATTCATTATCTCCTTTGTAAAATTTACAGTTTAGCTTGTTATGTTAAAAAATCCTTGATTTACAATATCGAGTTAATCCAAAAGGCTAATTTGAGGAAGTTTTCTTTATCTCTTTCAAATTTTATATTTTTGATATTCAGTTCTTTTTTCTGCTTTTGTCTTTTTACTTCCAGATTCGATGTGGGTACCTTGAAGAAGTCTCTGTTTCCATCAATAGAAGACCACTCTTGAAGAAAGAAATCCTAATATATTTCAGCTTATTTTTGTACTTTCACACTTAGGCGGGGAGCCAGGGTTTTTACGGGGTTTTTTCCTAGGCTTTAATGTGATACGACGAATTGTATGACACCCCGTCACTAACCCCTGATCTGTATGCTTTATTGTTTGCTAACTAAATATTGTAAGCCAAAAGTTCAAAAGAATATATATATATATATGGATATGAGCATCTGAAATTTAGTTTGAACTATAAGGTGTCCAGAAAGGGTATCGGGTATTTGTTTTCGCGCTAAAAGGAGCGGGGAGGGATTCGTGGCGTCAGACATTTTGAGGAGTTTTAGTCACGATGGAATAGTACTCGATGACGCATCGCGCATTTTGGATAACATCATCTTTTCCAAACTAATTCTCGAATTCATATGTTAATAATAAACAATAAACTTTTTATTGCTTACAAATATAATTTATTTTATTAAACTTACAAATACACGATATCCTTTCTGGAAACCTAGAAAGTATTTATTGAGGAAATCATTTTTCAGATGCTTATAAGTACTGAACTATTCGATAGATTCGGCCCAATAACTAACTTGACCGACATAATATTATTTGGAAAATTGAGCTAATTTGAAAATATGAGAACTGTAGCCCATTTCCTTCGAAATATAAGAAATATACGGCCTTGCTAGACAGCCGGCATGACATAATCAATCCCATTCGATTGAGATCATTTTCGGCTCGATTTTGGAAAATTACAAACGGGCAATGCGATAGCAAGCTGTAAGTTTACTGTACTATAGAAAGCGCGCAAAAATTGACCCTATCCCGTCTCTAAACCTTTTTCCGCGGAAGAATCAAACAGCTTATTAAATTGAAAAATTCCCAAAGAAGTATAAAAATAACAATAAATTTTCAGTCATGTCGTTATAAATTGAAAGATCACATATCCGAAAACGAGAAAGCATGTTTTACCAATAAATAAAAATAATTCTGTCGATTTCGACTGCCATCGCCGTAAACAAACACAAATTATTACATAATTATAATCGTCCTGTCGAATTCTCAAGGTAACTTAAATTCCTGTCTAAATTAACACATTAAATTGTTAGCTGGATGGAGAGATGGTCGGAAGATCATGATAACAATTTCATATTTCGAACCAGATGTTCTAAAGATGTTACGTGTAAGTTTAACTCTTCTTCGAAAAGCATTAATTTTCTAAAATTATAAGCAGTCTTTGAAGTTGGTAGCCGTTTAGCAACTTTTGTTCCATATCCTCTTCCAGATTCGTTTATCTTCCGAAGACCATCGTATTAATGAAGTTAGTAGATGCGGCGTGCAACAACTAGCAGTGGCGTATCAAGAAGTAGGGAAAGGGTTGTGAATGAGTAAAATAATACAAACTGTAGTGACCTATAGGAGACTGAGGTCTTGTAATTCATTGTTTTTTCCTAGAGGAATGAAAATAATTATGTGAGTAAGTTTTGTAATAATCTTTTACATTCTTCATTATAAGATTCATCGAATATGGATAATATTTAAATAGTATTAAAACTGTTGTATATCAGGTATACCTGATCCTCGATCAATGCATGGTTCAAATTTATCATTTGCTGTCGGTAGCGATCACCTTTCTGGTCTCACCAAACACACAGCATTGTCTTCTTGCCGAATCGATTTGGTTTTGCAGTCGATGTTCATGGTTGTCCCGGATTAACCCATGACTTTTTCCGTTTAGGATTCTTGAACGTAATCCACTTTTCATTGCCGGTAACAATCCGATACAAAACCGGTTTTCTTTCATGTCTTTGAAGCAAAATTTAACAAGTGTTTTTTTGGTTTTCCACCTGTCTTTCATTCAATTCGTGTGGCACCCAGTTTCCACACTTTTGGATCTTTCCCATATCTTTTAAACGGTCAGAAATTGTTTATTGTGCAACATTTAACATTTCTGCTATTTGCATTTGATTAAAAAAATCATCTCCATCCAATATCGTTTGCAATTCAGTGTCTTGAAACTTTTTTGCTGGTCCTCCAAGTTCTCACATCAAAATCATTATTATACTTTCCGCAAATAATCACTTTTTGGTACAAAATTCGACATTTTCAACCCGATGAAAGAATATGATGTTGTCAGTTCAATGATTTGATGTATACTAAATATTTTTCACAAATGTCATAGCAAACAAACAAAAAAAATAAAGGCTAGTTAACAAAAAATGTTCCTATCGAGACATTTGTATCTTAACGCTCACTTCATACCTTTTATTTCGATTCACACGTTCAATTCTGACTAAGAAAACAGCTTAGATCTGTTTTTGAAAAGTGAAATATATATAATTCTATTAAATCGAAAATTTAGGAGTCGATTGTTGCCGATGGGATTCTTTATTAATTCTTCTCCAAGTATACAGGCTGATTGTCAACTTTCGTAAGGGTCATACACACTACCAACATATCATAAAATTGTCAGTAAGATGTAAGTCAATTATTTGATCGAACATAAACAGTATTTTAGAAAACTTCATGGAATATAGGAAATATTGTATAATATTCGTTGGGATAGCAGCAATCGTTTAATTTTTTCAATATAGAATATTGTTTAATGATGAGAGATCGTAAAAAGTTGAAAAACAATTTTATTTTACAAATATTAGAGTATTTCAATATGGTCTTCTTGAAAGTACTCTTCATGAGACAAAATACATTTCTACTATCGTCATTTCCATTGTGGATAGGATCGGTCTAAGTCTTAAGTTGTGAGGCTCTTTTATTTCTGTCTAGTGGCTTCTTTGATGACATTCACATCTAGCACATCCTCGAAACACCAATTTGGATTTCGGTAACAGAAAGAAGTCGCAAGATGTTAAGACCGGTCAATAAGGCCGGTGTTCTGTCTGAGTGATCGAATTTTTGCCAAAAACTCTGTTCATTCATGGTAATTGTTTTGTTCATTGGCTGAGTTGAGAGCGATATCGAACTTCAAATATGTCCAAGAGAACCTTTAGAATTCTCAAATGTTTAACATAACTTGGTAAGAGTAAGTACTAGATGGCTCATAGAAAGTTAAATTTCCCATCAAAATCTAACTGGAAATTGAAAGAAAGAAATTATATTAGCTTTTATATGAATATTTGAGAGGATATCCCTATGTCTTATTGATGAACCTTTCCGACAGTCATTTTTGTAAGATTGAATATTTGACGATTTTTTCTCGAAGAAAAATGACAGATTAGGTATCGAATGGAAATGATAAATCAATTATTGATGAATATGTTTCGTTCTGCTTCACGCACAAGATATCTCATTCTGGTCTCCGCCACTGAGTAATAAGAGAACAGAGAGAATGCGAGTCCATTCCCTGGCAGTCTGCTCGCTTAAGCCCCTCCCCGCCGGTCCCCTTCTTCTTCACTCGTTAGTTGAGTTGTAAGAACGGCCTGTCAACTGCTTCCCTGCCTTAACTCTGTAGTTTAGTTGCCTGTAGTCTCTATAAGCTTTTGAACTCGTGATCGGCCCGTACCAAGTCTGTGCTTTGTGTTCATTAACCAACTAACATACCATGTGCTGCCGCAATGAGCTCATACGCGGTAGTGCCAAGTGACAACCGTGACTTAACCATGACGTATCACTCAATCAGAACCAAACGGATAAGTTGACTCTATTCGCACCTTTGAACCAATCACATGCCGCCAGTTAGCGACTGTACCCCCGAGTAAATGTTGTTTTGGTGCTTCGCGTTTCATTGTTTTGAACGTTCAGTGTTATGACCACGTTTTATATTTATCAGTCAGTGCCGGTATGTTGGGATAAAAATATATCAAGAGTCAATGAGCTTTGGAACTCGTTGCCGTCGGACCAAGGAATTTTTTTGAATAACTCTTGTGATGAAGTGTTACACAGACTTTTGTTTTCTTCTACTGGATCACAACCATTAAAAGGATTATTTTTCGAAGAGGATACCAGCTGAATCACATCAGCTTGGTGTTTTGAGTGATGTGAATTTTTAGTGCAATGCCCGAAAAGGAGACGGATTTTCAAACAGCCATGTCAGCCGGATTACCGCTCCAATTTCCTTCGGCCTTCGCGGCTTTCCACGCTCCGCTACCGGTTGATCAAAGGACTCATGAAGGGAGGTACATATGGGATCCAAGGATGCAGCCTCCCACAGCTCCAGCCTTCCATCCTCCTGCACCTCCACCAGGGTAAGCTTATGAAATACCCTTTCTCGGAATTTCTGCAAGACTCTGCAGTGCACATCAATATAGCGGATATCAACTATTATTGTGCGCCAATTTGCGGAATCAATTGAAACAATGTAAACAAATCTTTTGGGAATTGAAGGAAAGTAAATGATCAAAACGAACGGCTTTCATCTTTCGATGATACTGATTTAACTCTGAAAAAATGAGTATTAAGTAATTGGGCTATGAACATTACCGACGGGTATCTAAGGGGAGATGTATTCAAGGCAAGTCACCCTGAGTACTTTTTATCAAGAAGTGCCTCTGGACTCATCTGAGACACGATTAGTTTTCGCAGTTTCTCAAACGTTGAGAATATTTTCGTCACTTAAACTAATACATCATGAATGACTGATTCCTAGTGCATGTATGACGGAAAATCGTAAATTGCCAATGTAGATGTTAAGACATGTCACAACAACGTTTTAGTGATCCAATACGTTATCCATTATTGTTATACCAGCTCAATTTTTATGTATGTCAATATGAATAAACAAAAGAACAATATTAGTTTCTCTATACACTTAAGGGTATCTACCAGAATGTGACAAATAATGACAATAATATTAAATTGAAAGAAGAGGGTTTTCTTTAAAGCTTCGTTCAATGCGATGAACTTCCACTTGAAGATAGTTCTTTATGTCCTCTATTTGCATATAAAGATACGTAAATATATATAATCCTCATTCGTTTGTTAGTTGATTTATTCATTCTTTGAGCATGAAGCTGTTGCTATATCCATATTTACACATCAGAGATCTCGAACATTACACGTGTCTGTGTTAATTAATTGACTGAACTGCACCGAATAAATTCAAGAATCATATTAAACAAATGACTTCAAGTGTAAAATAAGCAGGTGGGTTATGAGAAGCGAAGAAATGGGTCAGGTATAAACCAAGAGCGTTTCATCGTATTTGTCAGCGTTGAAAATCGTCTAACAAAAAGAAAAACGAAAAAGTTGCACAACCGTTTAAAATATAATGTGTATTCGAATCGAAACTCGATATGCTGCTTCAGTAAGATAAACTTGGTGGTGTGATAAAAACGGGTCTATTATCTGCAGTTATTTTAAATGCTTTGATAATCTTTCTTGAATTGAACAAGGTTTTCTGTAAATTGAGTTCCAATATCACACTTCATCATTAGAAATCATTTGAAAATAATATGAATTTTTTTTTAATTTTTATGATTTAATTGAGTAATGATTGCAACCGCATTACTCTTAAAATTTTTATTTGGATATGTGACTCTCGGTTTGAAATCAGTTATTTCTGAAAAACAATCAAGAAAAAATGCTTTCTTTCTGATGAATTATTTATACAGATAAAATTCGAAACATCTATTCGACGATGAATGAGAAACGAAACGAAAATATTGCAAACTAATGCATTCACAAGTAATTCTCTTCAACTAAAAATAAATTTTTATTATTGAATGAAATTTAAATACTATTTTCGTCGTGGAGATCAAATGTAACTTAATAAGTGTAAAATATTTAAAGAGGTGATTCCTCATCGAAAAAAAGATAAGATCTTTCATATAAAGAAACTTAATTGGAGCATCCCTTGTTAAGATACAGCCCCCCAGAGTGAGTACATAAAATTTGTATAACAATTTTTTTCACAAGCACCAAAAAAGTTACAATATTGGAATTAATCTAACGTTTCCTACTAGCAAAAAGACACTTATTCAGTTATTTATTTGGTTTACCCCATGGTTGTAACGGGTGTCATTGCAGCAACGCTTTTCAGCAACGGATTTCGAAAGCTGGTTTATATTTACGATTGCGTGTCATTTGTAATTGGTTGAATGAAATGACCTGATTTTTTTCGGGAAGTATTATATCTTTTGTACTTCATCAATGGGGGGAACCACCTACATAAAAAAGACCCCCCCAACAACCCCCCACAAAACCTCCAACATCAAAAAATAATTTATTTTGCGTTATAATTATGTTAGTTTATTCAATATAATCTACTAAATTCAGCACATATACTGAAATAATTTGTGACCCCCCGCTTACCACCGCATAGCCCCCTCGAATTCAAAAATTCGGCGTTCAGTGAAACAAATACCCGATACCCTTTCTGGACCCCTTGTATTATTATATCCTATTCCGTTATTTGAAACATTTTATTCCATTATTCTCTTTCATTTCAATACCATGTGTATATTTGTTCTTTTCATGGTACAACCAATTTTCATGCATTTATATGCACAATGAATTACATTAATAACATATTCTACTATTTGAAATATTATCCTTCAATGGATACCGTACGCTTGTGTTGCGCTTAATGCCTGCTCTGTTTGATTGAACTACCTGTTACAATGCATTTCTATGCATCAGGAATAAAAAAAAACTAGAAATAAAATGAATGACCACCGTAACTATATTGCGTTATGGAAGAATGAGGTTACTGAAGCTGAAACTCGAGTAGATTACAATAAGCCGAAAGCCCCAGTGCACGGAAAAAGAGTATGGCAAGGTTTTATAGCCCGAAGTAGTGGGGGAATTTTAAAAATCTTTAGGTATTCATCTCTTTCTCAGAATAAGGAAGCGGCCTTCCATTCACGTAGAAGGGATCATGTGTTATTCTTTCAAATGCGAAAGATTTTCAGGTAATACGTCACTGCAACATGCAATCTTTTAAAGTCCGAAAGAGATTTTATTGTGCCAGAAACGGAAAAGGGGATGTATTTATGGGTTCTATACATGGCATCAAAGAAAACATGATGAGTGGCTTAGCTTCGCTTAACTATGTCGTTAAAATGTTTGTTATTCTCGATGTTCCGGTTTCAATATCGGACAAAACTTTGGTTGAACAGATAAAAAAGCAGAAAATCCACGTTTTGAATGCTGGGAATATTTGTATGAACTTGTATTGATAGCAAGGAATTGGTTCTGAAAAATTCCAGAAATTTATCTGAGTGATATTTTTTTAGAATTAACTTATCATACAATAAACGACATATTAATGATAATATAAGGTAGTATTTCTTACAAAATTCAGTTAATGAATATTAATTAAATAACGACCATTTTTGGAGTTCTAATAATCGTCAATGATTGTAGTGTTATCAACAACAATTTGAGAGAGACCTATTCGAGGGAGATTTTATATCATTCAAAATAAAAACCGAACCCCGTCAAAACTCTGAATGTTCATAAAATTGCAATGATTGCAGTGCTACATATGTCGATCAAACTGGTCGAAACCAGAATACCTGAAATCAGATGAACTTTCAGCCGTTCTAATCAGAACTGAGCTACATCATAATGATAGTGACAATTAAAAAAACCTTCACAAATTCCACATAGAACAGGAAATAGTTTTATAACTGTATTCAAAGAAATTGAATAAAATCGCAGCTTGAGATAAACCACTTTCCACTGTTTGAATATCCTATAAATCTAAGATCCAAGTATTTTTCAGTATCTATCAATACCTGACGATGGTCCAACTGCAGAAACCGATTGTGTTATAATATTGATAAAGAGAAAATTTAACAGAATCCATGTTGCATTCATCTGACCAGCATATTGACTGGTATTGAAGGTTTCCACAGAATCTTTTGATTTCAGTCTTATAGTATATGAATGTTATGAAATTGAAAAATGTCCGATATAAATTTACAATCTTTCGATTTGATAGTTAATATCAACGTAATTAATTTACATTAACTTGATTCGTTCTTGCTCTTGAGTAAATAAAACAATAGTGATATCTTCTAGTGCAACAAAGCTAAGATATGAAAATTTGAGAATATGTAAGATACCAATAACTTCCATAAATGCACAAATTTTTATTTGAATAGATTGGTTATCTTATGAGTTATAAAGTATGAAAAAATTTTTTTATAGCACTTAATTTGAAAATTTTCCAGCGTGTCCATTTCTACGAAATCTTATTTCAAACAAGTTCAATTATTTTCAAAGTTACAACATGGTCCGATAGATAATCGAGGAGTTATAAAGGAAACCAAATTTCAGAACAAACTCAAGTTTGACCCTGTATGTATTCTTCATCAGGAAGTCAAACCCAATCGATGGAGACCACTTTCAGCTCGATATTCGAAAATTAGAGACATTTGGGAAAACCGGTAGCACGCTGTTCTATTTTTTTAATAGGTGAAGATATCTGTGGGGTGTAATTTAGTGTCTGGTTTTGTTATGAGCAGACCTTGTACATGGGAATAGCTTTAGGTCGAAGATTGCTCCAGGTCTCTGTCCTCTTTATGCGATTGTTAAAGCCTGTAAAAACAACATAATTTACTATATATGCTACACGATTGTCTTGAGGTGTGATTACAAAGTGGGAAGTAAGAGCAAAGATCATCATCTGCGGTTCAAAAACGACATTAAATTGTTTTTTAAACGTTTGCCTAATAGGTTGAATAAGGAGAAAAAAAAGAAATATGCTCACACGACAAGAGTTTTTTTACATCGGCAATTCTATTATATTTCTGTCTTGGAATCTTGATTTGTCTCTTTGGTTTCCTTCCTGTGAAGCGCATTAGTTCCATTTTCTGTTGTTTTTATGACCAGATTGTAAGGAAGGGTACTATGGAAGGGAATATATAGGGTGGCCATTTGAAAACGAAACAGACGATATTACAGACGAAATACGTTTTTTCGATAGAAATGCTCGGACAGGTCAATTTCTGTTTCGAGGGGGATAACTTAAGATGTAGGTTACGGACGCATAGAGCTTCAACCCTTGCTGCTACAACCCCCACCCCCAATTTTTGAATAGGGAAGATGGGGTGAGTGATACCTCAATTCAAAGGTATTTTTATACTGATTTCAGCACAGTAATTGTTTTTTCATTTTATGCATTAGTTCTCGAAATATTCATGCGTTAGTTAATTTTTTGCGAATAATTGACATTTCGTGCTTCCGAAACACCAAAATTTCGGTACTTGTATTTGAAATTGCAAAACATCTACCACTGGGCAAATGAAGTCATATCGTACGTGTTAATGCTACTAGGGTCAGATGTTCGACTAGCTGTTTTATTCACTGAAATCATTCTCCAACTGTACGGTATCAGAACGATTTGAAGTATTGATCTAAGAAATAAGACTTTTCAAAGTAAAGTAAATAATTTATCAAAAACTCACATCAATTAATTAAATATTCAAATTGTTCACCATTAGCTTCCATACAATGAAATAAGTTTTGTTCGAAACGATGGCGCACATTTTGCAGCATTTCTGGAGTGATTTGACGACATTCGTTCACTATACGTCTTCTTGAATCTTCTATGGAATCGGGCTGTATAGAGTAAATTTTACTCTTCAAGTGGCCCCAAAGAAAGAAATTAGTGGTAACAGATCTGGCGATCTGGCTGGCCATTCAGTGGGATCCCTTCTTCCAATCCACCGATTTGGAAATCTTTGATCCAGATATTCTCGAACTGGTAAGGCGTAGTGTGGAGGAGCTCCATCCTACTGAAACACAATCTGAACTTCCAGATAATTTCCAGGATTGTTTTCAATAATTTTTGTCAAAATTGGATCAATGTGATTTTCCAATAAGTCCAAATACATATCTCCAGTAAGATTACCAGGTAAAAAGATTAGAGATATGTACGTATTTGGACTTTTTGGAGATTTCTATCGATCAAGTGTTACCGCATGTTATTGGAAATACTGCAAATTATATCGAAGATAATTTAGATTGTGTTTCAGCAAGATTGAGCTCCTTCGCAATACGCTTTGTTTATTCGACATCTTGATTAAAGATTTCTATGTCAGTGGATTGGAGGAAGGAAGCCACAGTCATGGTTGTTTGAAGCTCAAAATGTCGATTTTTCACAAAAAAACACTACAAGTTCAATGAAAACACCACTTCATTTTCAAATACTTGTTGTCCCCCTTGAAACAGGAATCGACCTGTCCGAGCATTTCTATCGAAAAAATGTATTTCGTCTGTAAACTCGTCTGTTTCATTTTCAAATGACCACCCTGTATATTGATATATTCGTAAAGATTTATTCAGCACATTAGTTTGTGCGCTTTTGTTCTTTGTAGAAGAGCAAGCCAATGTTTTATTGGGATGTTTGTAATTCATAAATTCAAATTGGTGATCCAAAATTGTATTTTTAAGGGTTTAAATGGTGGTCGCAGGATCAAAGATGTTTGTAATATTCGTTTTTGGCACTCTTGTTCACCCGAAGAGAAATATCCATCTGATCAATTTGTAACTAACAAGATGTGCGAATGAGGTTGGAACTAGATTTTGACATTTCGTGAAAATCGTCAGGCTAGAAAACTAAAAGAACCCCTAAACTTTTTTAAACACTTTATAACTATTTCGTAAGATAAAATTTTTCAAGCTCAGCGTAGTGCCATTTAATTTCAAGAAGCTAGGCTTCTTCAATATATGTATACGTTCGATGATTAAAAATTTTGAATAAATAGAAAATCCTAGCACTGTTTTGACTTATTAGACATCGATGGTTAAAACATTCGAAATCTATTGAACGAATATGTTAAATAGAATTTTTCTATAGTCAATTTGAGTAAATCAGCAAAACTCGTGGTGTCAGTGCATCTATACCAAAAAAGGATGAATGCCAAGATATTTTGTTATTTTTTCATCCCAAATGAATGAGAAGAGAGTTTATAGTGTTGAATGTGATGTGTGTGTGAAACCTACACTGATCAACAATTGCTAGGGATCACTGATGAACTTCTCTTCATTTGTTTTTTTTTCAAGTTATCTCGTGAATATCTGTACATTATATGTTCTCTAACGAAAAATTAAGATGTTTTGAGTTGATTATATCAAATTTTTCCTCACTTCATCGGCTCTTGTTCACAAAATCGATTATTATCTGTAAGCTGTTACAGGTGGAGTGAAAAACAATGTGGTATTTGTTATTAAATCTGTTTTTTCTCTCGTTCAAACACATAAGGTGACCATAATTGAAGAAATTAGAACAATATCAGCTTATCAGTCATGCCAAGAAGAGGTTTGGCGCCTGTGCAACTGGACCAAATCAGACGGTGGATACTGGAAGGTTTGTCCCAGCGAGAAGTGTCCCGGCGGTTGAATGTTTCGCAAAGTGTCGTGAGTCGGGCTTGGAATAGGTTAATCCAAAACGACTCTGTAGCTTATGTTCATGGGGGAGGTCAGCAGCGTAGTACAACAGCTGTCCAAGATCGTCTTTTGATGCTAGGAGAAATCCCACTTACCCGGCGTCGCGGCTCAATAGATCACTGAGAGTTGCAACAGGAGTTCTAATTTTGAACCAGACTGTAAGACGACGACTACATGTTCGTGGTTTGGGAGCACATTGGAGGGTACAACATCCCCGTTTGATTAGGGAACACCGGGTTCATCGACGGCAATGGGCTGAGGGAGCACCGCAATTGGACAGTTGAAGATTGGAGCCGATGTTTATTTACGGATGAGTCTAGATTTCGTTTGGTCAACTCCGATGGACGTATTCTTGCTTGGAGGGGAAGAGATCGAAGGTATGCAGAACAGTTTATGCCACCCACAACAGCTTTTGGCGGAGATTCTATATGTGTATGGGGAGGCATTTGTTTGAACCAACGCACAGAGTTGGTTGTTCTGCAGAACACTACAATGACCAGCCAGAGATATCACGATATGATTATTGAACCCATAATTGTTCCGTTTGCGGCTGCCTTGGGCGAGAATTTCATTTTGATTGACGATAATGCCCGTCCACACCGTAGTCGTCTGGTTAATGAAGCGCTAGAAACTCACACTATTGATAGGATGGACTGGCCAGCTCGCTCTCCAGACATGAATTGCATCGAACATGTCTGGTCTGAGATGTCTAGGCAATTGTCAACCTTAGAACAACCGATCAATGACCTGAAGGACCTTTCTAACGCTTTACGGGTTATTTGGACGAATTTGCCCCAAAATTTTATAAATCTTTTGATTGAAAGTATGCCTCGTAGGGTAGAATGCTTGAGACGAGTTCGTGGGGGACCAACTAGGTACTAGCTTAACCGAAACTTCATCCTTCTTGTGGTTTCATCATAAATTTTTATGTTATTCAAACACAGAATTTTGAGTGTTCCTAATAAAATCTTTTTTCTCCCCAACTTTCCATTTTTTCATTCTTTTCTCAAGTTATCCATATCATCAACTGAAAATACTCTGATATCTGACTAAATTTATAATCTTGGAGCGAATATTTCAGAAATAAATTTAGAGAAAGTAAGTGATCCCTATCAATTGTTGAGCAGTTACTTACGAAGGTTGACCGAACAAAGAAGTGCACAGAAGGAATTTCAACAAAACTAAAAGAACGGGTTAAATTTTTTTTTCCTTGAGATCGATAGAGCTTGTAGATTCACGTACACCATCATCTCAACTTTTGAGAGTTTCTCAGAATGAATTGATTCTAGAGGATGGTCCAGTAATCGTGGCGATTCTTTCAATATCAAACTGTTCCAGAGTACGGAAAAATAGTCCTGCGCAACAGCTGCCGATCTCACGGCAGTACTTTTCTACATTTTATATTTTTCTGTTATGGTCACATTTGATGTTTCCATACGAATAGAAAAATTGTTGTTACTGCTCAAATATCTTGAATTTTTTTGGAGCATTTCGTTTTCGTAATGACCTTGGGACTAGGAATGGTTGATTGTTTCGTCATTAGGCTTTCGAACTTTTTGCAGGCAATTTCTTCTCATGTTCGAAATAATGAGAGTAACCGAAGCAATAAATCGTGTCGGTTATGTAGCGTTTAACCAAACGTGGTCAACCGCAACTCCAAAGTAGTCTCGGAATAAGTGATATTTATTACAGTTTGTTTCACTTATTCGGTGAACTGGCTCTGTAACTGCTTCGGTCAAGGGTTGCCTTCGAAGGAGCCTAGAGAATTTCATGTTATCGTGATTGAAAATAGTTTTTCAATAAGATTATTTTATAGTTATTCAAACTAGTTTCATTCAACTCTTTTCATGTTAGATGCAGATTATATCTGTTATCAAGTTAAGGTTTCACCCCACGATCCTTCTTATGAACAAATTTATTCTTCCTATGAATATATGAGGTTTGTTCATTATTGGATTGGCTTTTATATTTCGAGATTAGAGAAGAAAACAAATATTAATAATAGAAAATCGCTTTTCAGAATATTCCCCATTAAAAAATAATTGTAAAGAATGGTGTTTTTATTTGTTGTGTTGATAAAGATTATAAAATGAAATTGTTTGTATTGAAATTTTTTTTTTAAAGTACCTCTAAATAAATCACCTTATATTTTAAATATTTTCATTGCTAATGTTCCAATACGAATGATATTCATTACTTGATTTAAATAGGGGTTTGAGAGCGACTTTACCTCTCTATTTTTTTTTTAAATCTCCAGTTTGGCAAATATTTATCTTTCAGGCATACCTGAATTGTTAGAACCCCATTTTTTTATGGCAGATATTGAATCTACGTTAAAAAATAATGTGAGTGTATGCATCACACCCTTGCCCTAAAGTGGATATTTTCTGAGTTATTCACAAAAAACTGTTTTTCGTCTTGAATTTCCAGCTATTTCTTTTCCCTTCACGCCAAAAAGATGAAATTTTCAGGAACTGTTACTTAAACCATGTTTTAGATTTTACTACCCTAATATGCAAGAGAAAAAAGTTACAGGTTGTTCCTAAATAGATGGCGAATTTGGATTCGAATTTGTATCGGAAACCTCTTTATTTCAAATAATCGGCCATCGGTTTTCTCTCCAGTGATAAATAAATTATTCCTTATGAACCATATGCAAAAACTTACCATGTTTTATATATTTTTTTTTTAATGATAGATATCATTACTTAATTACATCTGCCAAATTCCTCTTTATTCAGTAGCATTTTGTGTTTACTATTAATTTGGTGATTATTCGTATTATCAAGTTATAAAATCGATCACTATGCCTAATTTTACCAATGAAGATTATTTAAATCTCATTCTACTTCATGGAGAATGTGATAAAGTTGTAGATAGAACGATTCGACTGTTAATTGAGAGGTTTCCTGACCGACCCAGACCAACGAGAGATACCATTAACAGAACCATGACAAACTTGAGAAATGTCGGATCTTTCGTTAAGAAAACTATACACAGAGAAAAAAGTGTAGTAGAAGATGAGAACAACGAAATTACAGTTCTTGCATATTTTCGTGTGAATCCTCAGAATTCTCTCAAAGATGCCGAGATTGCTCTGGGATTATCCCAATCGAGTGTTTGGAGATTATTGAAAAAACATAAAATGCACCCATATAAATTCAATAGGGTACAGCATTTGAAGGAAACTGATTTCGTCAGGAGAACAGAGTTTTGCGAAGCTATGATGATTCGATTTCATAATGACTGTATAATTTGGACAGATGAATCTAAATTCACATAGAATGGTTCTTTCAATAGGCATAACAGTCATTATTGGGATGAAGAGAACAACCACCACTTCAGACAATGAAACTTTCAAGAGACCTGGAGTTTCAATGTTTTTGCGCCATCAAAAATAATGCAATTCTCGATGTTCACATTTATGATGGGACTTTAACTGGTAAGATAGAACACTACACATGTTTGCATTATTTAAAGAATGTTCTCCCTTAGGAGATAGATATTCTGACATATTGACTCAAATAATTAAGCCGCTAGTACAGAACCATAATGACTTATGGTATCAACAACATGGCGCGCCTCCACACAATTCACTCAATGTGTCAAATATCCTATACAGGTTATTTGAAGATCGATGGTTGGCGAACAATGGTCCACATCTTTGGCCACCACGTTCTCCCGATTTAACCCCTTCAGACTATTATGTTTGGGGTAGGATAAAAAATATTGTCTACTCAACTCCCCTGACTGATAAAGAGAACTGCATAGAACGAGTGAGAAATGCGTTCAGGTTTGTTTAGATTTTTAGATCCATAGTTTTGAAACTCAATTAGGTTTTTAAACACTTTTGCAGATCTCTTCCTCCCGATTAAATTAGAAGAGCAACGCACGCAGCATTCCTGAGACGTATAAATAAATGTCTAGAAATTAACGGTCAAAACTTTGAGCATCTTCTCTAGTTATAACTGCGAGAGTTTGCCATGGTTCTCCTAATAATAACTTGAAGTCGGTTTCAAGAAGGGGTGAAAAATCTACAGCATGGTTCAAATAACAGTTCCTGAAAATTTTATCTTTTTGGCGTGAAGGGAAAAGAAATAGCTGAAAATTCAAGACGAAAAACAGTTTTTTGTGAATAACTCAGAAAATATCCACTTTAGGGCAAGGGTGTGATGCATACACTCACATTATTTTTTAACGTAGATTCAATATCTGCCATAAAAAAATGGGGTTCTAATTTGAAAAAATTGATTCTTCACGATTTTGTCATCCCTAACTTTGAAAGCGATTTTTTCTCCCCCTGTATCATGAATCGCGATTTCGATTTTTAAAGTGGATACCTACATCAATCTTACATCTTGAAAATTCCCAAAAATGAAAATTTTCCATCCAAAAACCTCGAGGTTATTCTTGTTTCAGCGGAGCTCTATTTTCGATTTTTTTTTCGAATTTTCCCGCTCAGGGAGAATTTTCCAACCAAAACTGAAAAATGTTACATTAAAATTTTAATTTTGAAAAACGGAAGTTGACATCATTTCCGGAAAAACCGGAGGTGCTCATGCCTTGAAATACTTATAAGTGCTGAATTTCATGAAAATACGTTCAGTAGTTTCCTGTATAAATTTGGGTGAGGTTCCTCGTGAAAGACCCTGTGTAGCTTTTACGTTAACATACAAACAAAATCAGTGATATCCTAATATAAAATGATACCAACGCTTATAGTCATGAAATGAATACTTTTTTCTAAATTTTTTATTCCTACCTGAAACATTGACTCGTCCATTATCTTCCTCAGGGAAGGTGCTTTATTTCATACACACAATAGTCGAAATCGTTGAAATGAGTACCTTGTATAGTGCTTTATTGAATGAGGGTCGTCCCCTGTCAAATTGAGTTAACAAGTGCGTGAATACGCGTATTGTGTCAATTATTATTTTTCATGTTGAGGGTTCGGAATGGCTGTATATTTATTTCCTGTTCTTTCAATTCATCTCCCCAAGATGACTTTGCGTCCTATGTGGAAACGTATAAGACAAAGGCATTCCCAAACATTTTGATTGCCTTTTATAGCGGGACTCCTGCTGAGGTCTCAAATTATCTTGGGTTTATTCCGGCTGCGATTGAACCTAATATTTGTGGGATATGTAAGATGAGAGAGAAAGGGTTTGTTGCTTGCACAACAGGAGATTCTGTTTTTACTCTCTCGTTGTTGAACTGTTTTATGAAACTTTCCTGCTGATTTTGTGCACCTTTTTGTGGATGAATTTCTATGTTCTATATGCCTGTTAAGTTCCATTCGGCCACCCGGGGTGCCATGGAAACAAATTTCACCGTGTTTAATAAAATTAGGTTATGTTTATTAGTTTACTGCCAAATTTTACTGCTGTTTATACACTGTGTCCGTAAAGAATGGAACAAATTCATTTTTAGCTAAATAGTATTATAACCGTATCTCGAAATAATAATCTAATATATAGGGTGAATTACTTTCGACTAATAATTGTAAAAGCACAAAAGGGCTGGGCTGGCTTTGTTTTATATTTTGAGGACTTTCCGGAAAAAGTGAGATACTTCCTTAAAAATATTTCAATCGCAACTCAGCAGAAATTTAGCACAAACTTTCAAACTCATTTGTGATTAGTAAAAAACAAAAATGCTGGGCAAACTTATTCTTAATTTTCCATTTTCCGGGAAATTAAAAGAATAATCTCAAAAATTCGAACAGCAAAACTCAGAATGATTGTGGCAGCATTTATTTCGGTCGGTGAATCTCAATTTTTCGAAAAGTTCTGAGTTGACCCATTTTATTGATATTGTGAAGAATATACAGATCTATATCGAATAAAACAAATCGAACAGCACAAATAAGCTCAAACCAACACAACAAAAGTTTTTTCGAGAATCTCAGTGATCAACGCCATTTTATAACCACAAAAATCAATGTCATCTGCAAAAGCGGTCAAATAAACGCAGATATCGAAAGATTGCTCAATTCACGAAGTCGAATCAAGAGATAGATCAGCTCCTTTCAACAACTCAATTCAATAGCGATATCAGCAAAGTCGATACAGCAAAAGATCACAGATCCGCGTCTTCATGCTGCGGTTGTTTGCCAGTCATAGTGACATCGTAAGTGTCCATTTATCAGTCAGATTGTCCTGTCAGTATGCACTCTTGTCGTCCTTGCATCGCTGATGTCCGTAACAATAACTCCTCGTCTAGATTGGTCTTTGGTTTCGTCAAGATACATGCCTGCTCGAGTGCATTGTATTTAAACCACATTCTTGCGGTACGTCATATATTTCACATGATGGGAATGATGCCTTGAATTATGTTAGATAGCCATTGTCAACTGAGTCAGTACTACCTTTAAGATCCTTATTATACATGGTGATGTTCAATTTAAACCCAGATCAACTTTTCGCATCCAGTGTGTTTCAGAACTATGCGTTTCTGTTCTATTGTGTTGAAACTTTTCAAATCATTAGGTTCGACCAAATATGAAAATTATAGTATTATGATCGGTAAGCATGCGCATTTAGAGATTACTACTGTCCCTACAGCCTGTTTTGATAGGTCAAAACTGCGCAGAACTTTTTATCAGATGTCTAAACATGTCATAGAAATGTAATTCGATCGATTACAGTTCTCAGATCAAAGTCGTAAAAATTGTAGAGAACCATAGAAACGTATGTTTTCGAATGACAAAACAACACTATGACAGAGTATATGATTGAATTAAAACATGTTATATTCATCGTGGAGATTAAATATCTGTAGAAAAAGTATATCTAGTGAATCCACAAGTAGTAGAAGGAAATGAACGAAGATGGTACTTGCCGACATGTGTTTCTGCTGATTGGCTTCGTCACGGCAAGGTAACCTAAGAAATAAGGAGATGGTTATGAGACTCAATAGATAATAGGGGTACACAAACAGGAGCAAGCTACCAATTTATGTTTTCAACAGTAGGAACTGACATGAAGGAAGTATAAGCAACCTTTATGATGCAACCCTGACCCAAGATTAATAAAATTAAGTCAATCAGCAGAAAAACGTGTCGGAAAGTAACATCTTCATTCATTTCCTTCTGTTATATGATTGAAGTTGATTTCCTGATTGCGTTTACTCCCCTCTCATTTATACAGGGTGAGTCTTTGACCACTGTGTTGATTTTAACCATAGGTTCTCGAGATCAAAAGAAACACTTTTTCCAATGCCGTTTCTCCATATTCAGTTGCGTTAAAAAGTTAAAAGCATTTTAAGTTTTCATATTGGGCAAATACCCCTCTGTAGTCCAGTTTAGTTTTAATGAAATATAACTTCCACAGCATCCGCTATTAAATTTGAATTGTTTAAAAATATTATTTTTTCTCTAAGAAATGATTCTTTCACTCATGCTTCATCAGATGATTATATCGATTCAATTCCCTTCAAAAAGGAAAAGAGATGAGGAATGATTTTATCCGCAAAAAAGACTAATGATTCTAGGATGTACAAGATACGGACCTTTAGTCCGAGTGATATTTGTTTTCATGCAATTAAACCAATCTGTACAGTAGTAGTGAGAAATCCACAAGAAATGGAATAAATCGATTGATGCCAAAATATGCATGACTGTTATCAAAAACCTTCTACAATAGATCATTTTAATTGATATTGTCGTACGAATATTACAGGTAAAATGCAGTTTTTTCATGAAATTTCAACACCCTATATCTTCTGAACGGGGCCAAAATTGAAAAAGTGTTATAGAAAGAAAATATTTCTTTTGACGTCAAGAATCTATAGTTGAAATAAACGCATTGGTCAAAGACTCATCCTGTATATAACATCAACAATAAATCAATCAATAATAAATAAAGATTTATTATTTTAATGTTTCGACCAAAGCTACTTTGATTATAATTCGAATGTTATTTGATTTCTTTGTATTTATTTTGCAGTTATTTATTTATTACTATTTTCTTTAATTTTAAAGGTTTGCATCTTAATTTATGCAATTCGATTGGATCATCTGAAAATCGAATTCATTCAATTCAATTTGGGACTTCCATTTCATAGTTCGGTGAAAGAAGTTGATTAAAAATGAAAGAAAAAAATTGTCATATGATGCATTAGGTGGAATGGATATTGTTACAAATTACACCGACAAATTTGCTGAATCTTTTCTCTTTTTCTATCTGTAATTCTATCATCTGCTTCTATGTCGTTGTTGTTGTTTTTGAAGTTTTATATTTCTCTGGTTCATTATTGTAGAATGCCGCCACCGGTTCGATCCAATTGAAATGAATCATTCCCGAAAACCTTCAAATGAAGGAAACTACTTCTTATTTCCATTGCTATTGATCATGTACGGCCATATTTTCCGAAAAAACGAGAAACGTGTACGACAACCCTTCTTCTACGGGCACGATACTCAAACAGGTAAAAATCTAGTTGACCAACTTTTTTGCCGGCGTCTTTAATACATATAAATCGTCATTATGGGCACTGGCAGCATAAAGACATACCTACAAGAATGTAGTTCTCAAAAATAATCGTTGAGCACACATCTATACGTCAATCCAAGATAATATACGACTCGGTTTTGCAAAACGTGTACGCACTCGGTCGGTAAAGTTGTGCTCTTTTTATCCGCCTCAACTGCTCCCGACCTAAAGAACGGACTACACGACGGTAATCTTGAGATTGCAACACTCGGTTTTGCTAATTCGATAAGATGCTTGTCGTTATTCAAAACTTTATTTTCATTACTTGTGCCTCTCTTCTATCAGTAGCTATTTTGGTACTAGTCTGTTAAGTTGAAAATAAGTGACGCGAGTAAATCGGCTGGATGGCCTCGTGGTATAAATTCTCAAGTGACTCAGGAAACATAACACTCAAGTGACATATAATGTTTTATCCAATAAATGGAAGAATAGTATATTCTAAAACAAGTTGCAGATTGGGCATCTGCAACGAGTATTAGACGATATTTTCTCTATTTCAGTCCAGAATTGTGAGAAATTTATTGGAATTCTATGAAAAATTCAGATTATACCTCCTAGTGCCTTTTGTATTTTATTTTCACAGTTGGTGTGACTGATACAAAAATTGACAGTATTTGAATAGTGCGTTTGGTTTTATATTGATAATAATAATTGACATGCAATGGACGCGTGTTGACATTCGAAAGGATAGGATGTCAGTGTTGTCAACCATAAAACCAAAAATATAACTAAAAACAATGCTGTAATGAGTTCATTACAGCACTGTTTTTAGTACTGTAATGAACTCATTACGACACTGAAATAGGGAAATATTTTTTATGCGATAATTATTTATAAGCTTTGTGACGAATCATAACTACTTGGATCTCAGTAATCATGATTGTCAGAATGATTTGACAGTAACTCCTTACATTTTGGTCGAAGTAAGTTGTTTATTTGATTCCCGCGGATATGATTTAGTTTAAGCAAATGTTAAATAAATTTTTATTATGTTCCTGGGGATATCCTTACAGAAGCGAAAGGGGCTTGCGACAAGGAGTTCAAAATGTTTGGGTCATTATGGAGTTCAAAATGTTTGGGTCTTGGATAAATTTTGTCGGGAAGATGAAATGTATTACGTTTCGGACATCTTCTATCTATTCTATTCGTTCAAGAAATTCAGCATGTCCACCAATTGGCTAAATTTCTATCAACATCGATGTCATTTCAGTTTAGAAATAATAAAAATCAGCCTTATCGACCAAATACTCGATGCTCTACTCGAAATTTCACAATTCAACAAAAATTCACAAAATATAGCTGATTTATATATGGAAATTTTCGAGCAGAAGGCATTGATTGAAATATGTACTTAAACCCAAACTGTGGAAAAGATATGTAGATGATACTTTCATTATTTGGCAACATGGAAGAGACACTATAGATGGACAATCAAGAGGAATCAATTAAATTCACAATTGAAATCGAGAAGGACAGACAACTTCCATTCTTAGATGTACTTGTACATAAACAAAATGGAATCCCAAGAACCACTGTGTATAAGCCAACGAAAACAGGACAATATCTACATTTTGAGTCAAACCAACAACTAAACACTAAATTGGGAGTAGCAAAATGTTTATTTGATAGAGCAATAAATATTTGTTGCACTGAAGAAGACCAAAACGAAGAAATAAATAACATCTTGAAAACTCTTAGAAGCAATATCCCCAAAAAGATATTAGAAAAAGTATTATCAAGAGAAAGTCTACCTGAACCAACAGATATAAATCAGACCATTAAAACCGTAATTCCTTATGTCCAAAGGTTTGCCTGGGAAAATGAGAAGAATTGGAAATAGATACAATGGATATTGACTGCATTCACATACTCAAGATTCTCAATAAACTTACAAAGTTAAGCCTAGGATGAGACGCAAAGAACAAAGAACTGCATATATGAATTACCTTCAAGTTTAACCGGATCGATCTTACATCAGGAGAAACATAAATATGCTCTGTTTATTATATTCGATGGACTTTTCCATTATCTGCCTGATACTAGACAGCGCATCGGTGCATGTTAGTCCCAAACCCCTGTTGCTCATCTGATCGTATAAAATCAGGATGTTGCATCTGATATGGTTATGATCTTCGTTGTTGTTTTAATGTAAGAAAAATCAAAATGCATCATGTAGAAAGTTGGACCAGATTTTGTCACCCTTCTTAAACATCTGGGGATCTGATAAGTTTCGACGCCGATTCTTCCATTTAAATGACTGGAGATGATCACAGATGATCAAACAGGTTCATTTTGACGCGTGATGACTTTGGTCATATGACTTTTTGAATATTGATATTTGTATTATGTTCTATTCGCTCCTTGATAAAGATAAAAATCAGCCTTATCGACCGTCGGAAAACGACTCCACAAAAAAATGGGACAAACTAACGTGCATAAAAATGGGACAAACTAACGTGCTTTCTGAAAACAAATCACATGGACACAAACCAAAGAAGTCTACGACAGTAAAACTTGAAAATGACTTGAAATACGAGATTCTAAGACGTCGATGTCTCCCATTTCGTTGGAAAAACTTCTATTTCATGGAACATACCTCGACATATAAACTTGTACTCTTTTCTGTTCACCTAGGTCAGATCAGGCAAAATGGTGTTGAAAAGAAGAAATTTTTTTGATCTCAGAAATCTGCAGTAGGTAGTACTCATCCTGTACAATTCTTGTTACGTGGGTGACACGCTTTAGGCAGACAATGTTTGAGCATTCTGGCTGGCGTTATAGACGAAACCAGAAGAGAGGAACCAGACTACATTTACGAATGTGGCTGCAACAAAATGTCACCAGCGAGGAGGTTTTTTTTTGTTCGCATTTTTTTTTCACTGATGGTGTATTCGGCCGTTTCGGATGCCTTTCAACTTCAAAGGACTTACTATTGTTGTTCGCGTCGTCACTTCTTAATAAGTCCTCTTCGCCTGGATCTTTTACGCCCGGCCGTTATGGCAGGCTTAAATGATGATGACATTTAGAGTTGCTAATTTACGGTTGGCAGCATACCAATACCGCGAAATGATTTTCTGATGAGCTATAAGGACATTTTATCGCCAGGAGAATGGTGTTTGATGATTGGGGATTCATATAAGTAACGAGCGAGGTTCAAGGAGGTGCATTTACTGGATATATATAGTGCAGGGTGAGTTTTCAAACGTAGAACTTGTACCATTCGAGTAGGTGAAAAGTCTCGTCTTTAGATACACATTTTTCGCGTGAGTTATTCTCAACATAACACATTATTACTATAAATAACTTTCATTTTATACCTGAAAGCATTAGGAATCTCTATACTCGTCCATATGATGATGATTTGAATTTAGTACCCGTTTTGATATTTCCAACGTATTTAGAGATAACTAGAGATCAAACAGGTCCAAGCCATCAACATGATTCTGTTCGAGATGAGTCAAAGAATTACTGCACCACAGACCACCTCGGCCACGAAAATAGAGCCCATTGTCCATCTACCAGTGATAAAAACTCACTGTTAACTGAGAGAAAGATATTATTTCTTGTATTCCAGCAGTAGAACCATCACACTTGTTTCATAGTGAATCGAAAAACAATATCTTCCACATCCATCATGTTAGCAAACTAGTGAAAACATGTTACAGTTTCCTTTTTATGCCTCAAAATTCTGTAAGAGGGGTTTATAATCCGGGTAATCGCCAGTCAGCCGTATCATTCGACCGGAATCCATATTATTTTCGTGATGAGAAGAACTTCCATTTCTGCACATAGCTCGTTGAAGATGGAGATGTTGTTGGTCATAAATTACTGTGAACATACCTGGTGATTGAATTGAACGATAGGCGTGCTCTATTTAGCGGTTGCAGGACGTAGAAGAGAAAATCGTGCGAATTAATATGTACTTCTTTGCCAATAGCGTGAAGAAGTGGTTGTGGTATGTGTTGAACTGGTTGGTCAACGCAAAAACTCAACATGGAACAAAAGTGACGCCATGAAAGTCTTTTGGAATATGAAATGTGTAACATTATTGCATGGATTTTTTTTTTCAAAAGAAGGTTCTCAGCAACTATTTCAAGAAGACCTTTAATGTTCCGAGTGCATTTTTTTCTATTTTGCTGACTGAAAAAGTCTCAAAAACTACGTAATTTTAATATCTGTTACTCTCGTTTGCCGAGAACATGAATTTAAATATGCTACATCTTCAGGTTTATCACTTTTAATCGTAGCTACATTTCTTAGCTGACCGTGATGTTAAAACAAACTGTTTTTCCTGGAGTAACTTTTACACACATTTGCGATTAGAAGAAAATAGGAGTGCGGGGCAATTTTTTCTATAATTTCCATTTTCCGGGAATTTAGAAGAATTTTCACAGAAATTCGAAAAGTATAACTCAGTGGGCGTGTAGCACAAATGATTTCATTCATCGAAACTCAATGTTTCTAAAAGTGCTGGGCTATCCCATTTCATTCATTTCGAATTGTAAAAACCTGCACAAGAATAGTTATTTGGGCAATCATTTTGAAAATGCGGTGTAGGTGCATTGTCATGGAGCAAAATTATCTTGTTATTTCTTCTGGCCAATTCTGGTCTTTTCCCAGTATTTATGGTTTCACTAGGTCTTAGGAGCTCGTGGCACACCACACCTTTCTGGTCCCACAAACACACAGCATTGTCTTCTTGCCGAATCGATCTGGTTTTGCTGTCGGTGTTGATGGTTGTCCCGGATTAACCTATGATTTTTTCCGTATAGGATTTTAAAATAAATCCATTTTTCATTGCCAGTAACAATCCGATGCAAAACCGATTTTCTTTCATGTCTTTGAAGCAAAATTTCACAAATGTTTTTTCGGTTTTCCATATGTCTTTCATTCAATTCATGTGGCACCCATTTTCCACACTTTTGGACCTTTCCCACAGCTTTCAAACGGTCAGAAATGGTTTGTTGTGCAACATTCAATATTTCTGCCATTGGCTTTTGATTCAAAGTGTCATCTCCATCCAATATCGTTTGCACATTGGCGTCTTCAAACTTTTTTGGTGGTCTTCCACGTTCTTCATTTCTCACATCAAAATTATTATTTCTGAACCGTTGAAACCATCTTTTGCATGTTGCTTCTAATAGAGCATGTTCTCCATATGCCTCGACAAGCATTCGATGCGACTCTGCAGCACTTTTCTTCAAATGAAAACAAAAAATTAATGCTTTTCGCAAATCATCACTTTCTGGTACAAAATTTGACGTTTTTAACGATGAAAAAATATGATCAATGACTTGATGTATACTAAATATGTTTCACAGATATCATAGCAAATCTATCCCTATCAACTTTATATCTTGACGCTTACTTCATAGCGGTATACCTGGTACAGAGGTAGCTGTTGTAGTTCTAAGATCTCTTCAGTATACAAAGAATTTCACCCACCCTGTATAGTTATGTTGGACCAGGAGAAATTTAGTGGAGTAAATGTGCACTACACACTGATTCATTTTTATTTATCTTCCAGTTGGAAAAAGGTTTGAAATCGAAAACATAGAATATCCTTAAATTTTCTCATTCCAGACCTGTCAGCCCACATACCAATTTAATTCCCAGGTATCTTATTGCCTACCCAAATTTCAAAATTCAAATAAGGCGTATATATAGAGATAACTACGCGCTGCATCTCCGAATCATTATCGTCGCTCAACGTGGTTTTCTTGAAAGCAGACCGGTTTAGACTGTGGGAAATTTATTGATTAAGTTGTTTTACAATAATTATGGATCTTAATTGTATCGGAGAGGAGAGGTGGATGCCCAACGCCCTGGTGTCTTCTATTGGCCATCGGTTCCAAGAATTGATACTTTGGAACTGCCGATTTTACCTACCTTTTCGGCAGGTAGGTATCGACTGATTTATCAAGAGATCAAGTAACAATGTGGAAATATAGTTTGTTGCTGTTGATTTACGCATTTGGTACCCGATAGAGTGGCATTTTGGGCATTTCATGTCGATACTAATTAGCTTCACGGTGTGTGTTACCGCATAAGTATAACTATCGCATTAGAGAACCTCAAGAAATTTTAGATCCTCTATTGAGTTTATCAGTCAATCAAAAATTCTAATTGTGTGCAGATTAAATTCAGCGAGTCATTCCGATATAGCTATACGAATAACCAATATTTCGACCGTGTAGTTTACGACTCTGCAGTAGCTACGTAATTTTCTGGTACCAAATATGGGCAGGATATTAATTTTACTTCAAGAAGACTAGTGAAAGCTCTACAACGTACACCGCTTCGATTTATTACGTACAATAAGGCACCTTCCTTTACCTAGTTGTGGTGTCAATGGGAAGAAGTTCTGACCATGGAATGCGGCTCCATTATAAGAAATCAAGTTCTCCAAACATACGCATTAACACCAAGAATCTTTCGAGCCACCACCTAATTTACATCTCAATATTATCCCATGTCTATGTTTACTCACTTTTATTACTGATCAGGTGTTGAAACATCCTCATATTTCAGGGGGCAAGCGCTAATTGAATTATTATTGCTGGATGTTTTCAAATTTGAAGATTTCTTTCTAGTTTTCATTGGTGGAATCGAGAAACTTGTTCTGCTATGATTGGGAAATAGAAAGTATATCGAGACATCGATAATTTCCGAACAATCCAAGAAAGTTTTCTCGAACATATGTTGGCTCAGGAATAGACATCGGCAAAAAAATTAATTTCAAAACTTTTATTACTTATTGATAAAGGTAGTTTTTAATGGGTGTCTGGGGGTGTAGAATTATACAATCCTGGAAGTCGATTTTGATTCCAGGAAAAATAAGAAAAGAAGTATGGTTAGGTTCCTAGTTATTTATAGGAAGTTGAGGCAACAAGTTGAGTTAAATGAAAAATGTTTATTCATGAGAACCATTGCAAAGTATTTGGGCCTTTCTGAGTGAATAAACATATTCTGGGGCAGATTTTAAATACTCATGTGTCTGATACAGAAATGGATATTCCAGCATATAAAATTTTATTTGTATTTGTAATTGTAATTTTTACTTCACTGATAGAAATGACTGTTGATGTAGAATTTTTGATAAATTTTAAGAAACATACTTTTTACGTGCATTGTGTGTGGAAAGAATAAATTCCAGAAAATGAGTGGTGAACATTTTATTCCACTTGTGAATTAAAAAAATTGAAGACCGCACCAAACCGTGATTTTTTGTGGATGCAATTGTGTCTCGTGAATCACGTGTGGATTGATGCCTGTCCAATAACGCATATTATGCTTATTGACAAAGCCATGGAGCCAAAAATGAGCTTCATGGCTAAAGATGATTTTTCGATGAAAATCATGAAGTTGGCGCAGCTTTTGCAGAGCCCAATCGGACAACTTACGTCGCTTCAAATGGTCCAATGGCTTTAATTCTTGAGTCAGCTTGATCTTCTACGGGTGTAAACCAAGATACTTACCCAAAATTCGCCATAGAGTGGTCTGACGGATACCCAATTCTTGAGAACGCCGTGGAAATGACTGATTTGGGTAGTCGGCTACGTAGGCTCGAACGACAGCTATGTTTTTGTTACTGAGACCGGTCCTTTGTCTCACTGGCACTACAACATTCAACACCGAATATGTAGACTCAAATTTTAGTACGAAACTTGTGATTGGCTGTCTACTACGGCGCTAATTACGACCGAAAATTGGATGTAAGGCTCTTAAAGTTGCGGTCACCGACTCCGAATTTCGGTAGTAAATTTTTATAACTTGCAAACGTTGTTTGTTCGTGTACTGCACCATGATGAAAATGTACACTTTACTAAATGAACTGACGTTGACAGTTCGATAATTGGTCTAGGAGTGCGTTTACAAATTAAATTCAAACGTCAAGTCCCCATTGGAAAATCCGATAGAAGAAGCGAGCAAAAACGAAATATTTCAAATCCGTTCGAGATTTTTTCTACTAATAGTACAGTATATCTGTCAAATAATGACCAGAAAATAGGTAATCCGATCAATGAAAGCTTGCTTATGTATTCTACAGCAGAATTTATTCAACAAAAAATGTAGAGGGAATCGTTATCTGCATTTAAGGTCATTGATGCTAGGTTGTACAACAAAAATGTTGGTAGTAGATGTCGCTTGAGCACCAATATGTATTTTTTTACTCTTTTATCCTGAAATTTCTCAATTTTCAGTTACGATTCAGTTAGAAATATTATTCCTTATAACTTTTTAAACAATTTCATACAATTTTCCGTTTCAAAGATGTAGCACGTTTTGAGAATAAAAATTTCAGGATTAAAAGGCGGAGAAACACGTTTTTTGCCACTTACAAACAGCGTATATTTTTTGTTGTACAACATAGCATGATGACATGTATAATAGAAAACATTTCCTTCTACATTCTTTGTGGAATAAATTTGTCTGTATATTTATTGTCTTCATGAAAGTTGCATTTCAATTTATACCGTCTATAGGTAGATGGTGATCATCACTAGATAAGTTTTCTTTCGCTGTTCTCTAATGATTCTCCAAGTTACATTCATCAGGTACTTTTCTGGCCATTTTGTC
This sequence comes from Micraspis discolor, assembly GCA_030674115.1. Classification (NCBI taxonomy): domain Eukaryota; kingdom Metazoa; phylum Arthropoda; class Insecta; order Coleoptera; family Coccinellidae; genus Micraspis; species Micraspis discolor. The sequence continues at coordinate 15,933,785 of JARTUT010001740.1, forward strand.
AACATTTTCAATGTACTATAGATATTAAAAATAACAGGCATTCAGTCAAAATGACGGCTCGCCGCTTCATTAGGGATAATCTCTAGTAAAAAGGCTGAATCAACTAAAGGACCGTAGTTGCCAAAACACTCAGCAGAGTGATTAAATTTTAGGCTCCTCTTCTGAGCTTACTGCAGGCATATAAAAAATACTGCCTCCATCAGGTCGCACCGAGACCTTCAAGATAATACGTCAGAATTATCGAATTTATATGTCTTCATAAAATCCGGTTCGGCAATTAAAACAGTGGCTAATGATAACATTCAGGCGATCTGCGGCGAAATTACTTACCCGACATGGAGCGCGGTGGCAAAAAGCAACCACGGAGATGGTCGAAATGTTAATTGCCTGCTCTGGACCAATTACATGGCCAACTACCGTTTCCACGGCGCATTATTGAGCTTTGGTGGCGGATAAATACCGGATAAACATCGCCATCAACGACAGAAAAGATTTTCTGTTCTATTGATCTAGACGTTTCTATGACCATTAAATTCATTGAATAGGGTTGAGACCGTATCAGTCAGGACTTAATTTTTTTTTTGTATTATTCATTATAACAAACTAATGTAGTGCATCTATGAGAATCTATCTTTTCAATTCAATAAAATTTAATGAACTAGGCACGAGTTTGGGATATTTAGCTTTGTCATGAACAAGTAACCATTTGTTTCATCAGGTACAGCGGCTAATTTCCTAGTACGTACTCAAAGTTGAATCTACTACTATATGACCTACGACGCCACGTTCCTTGCTTCTCTCTTTCAAGCTACCTTTTTTGTTTCCAACTGAACCATTAGGGTCAAATTTGGGAACTAGTACTAGATACGTTCTTCGAAATTAGTAATTTCGCCAAGACCCCTCATCCTTATCCAAAATCAAGGGGCTGAAGTTACAGGTATGATAAAATGCGAAGTTCCTCCCCGAATGACAAATCGACGATTTCCAATGATTTCGTAAATTTTCATTTCGAAGTCAGAATATCGAGGTGTTAAGCTTTCGTTAGATTTCTCGATATATATAAGTATGATTTTCTAATAGAATGTGGTTCATGGTTTAAACAAAACTGAAGGAACACTAGTAATTTGTTGAAGTTGTCGAAAATATTTTCTCATTTTTGTAGGTTTTCAGAACATTTTGCGGAGATTAGTAAAGGCAGATGGCTTTTTGTCGGTAATTAATTTTTTTAACTCAGATATATTCTCCGATTATCAAATCAGAAACGTCATCATTTATTCTCAGAAACTTAAATTAAAAGTTGCATACAAATAAAACGAGCAAACATAGTAAGGTTACGACCCCAAAATTTTCCTATAAACAAACATTTTATGTATAATAACATTCGGGTTAAAGAGATCATTACTATCTTTAAAGAATCCAATGGAGTGTTTGATACCAAATGTACTTTCAATCTTCATTCACGAAGCCGTGAATGCCTTCATTGTACCACCAACCTCTGCTAAGATACACAGGGGGCGTTATAACAAGTGCCACCGAAATCACAGAATAAATAAATCTGTGTGTGTACAATATGACCCGATATGTAAACTTTGTTGAGGCTGCTTCAATATTTATATTTTTATGGTTTATTTAAATTTGCTTTGGCAGATACGCTTGCACACTTTAGATTAGGTACTCGAGAATATTTGTTTTCAGAGGTGCAGATCGTTTATTTGTTCAATTCCATCAATTATTTTTCGTACGTTTATGATCTTGGATTATGGGTATTTATGAGAGCCGAGTCGATGATTGAAGCGTTTCAATCAACAGTGAAGATCGGAGAAATTTATTGATGTTATTTTATCACGTAGATGATATTCCATAAGTAAATGGTTTTATTGACCTTGGTCTCTTAGTTTATTTTTTTAATTTAATTTTTTTATATTTCTTTCACCAGATAGTATTTTTTCATTTTGAATCCTTGTTTGCTCTGTATGTTCCGTATACTTCACATAATATTATAAACTATATTGGATGGTCAGACATATAAAAAATTTTCAAAAATAGCCATCCATTGTGTATCATGCCATGTTTGCTTTTTTAGTCGGCTGTTCTGAAAATCACATTTTTTACGGAATATGTATATATATATTTGAAAAAATACTCATGGAACGCTCCGGTGATTATCATAGGGTAATTGAGAGGTTGTTCCCTTCGTGAGCCACCTGCAATAACCAATTTCACTTGAATAAAGAGTTCAACCGAGAAATTGGAAAAGAAGATAAATTGGTTCGCGAATTTTAATAAAACTACCGCTGGAAAGTAATCTTGCAAAGCAGCAAGCTTTTAATGATTGATGTATTCTTCCAGGAATAAATAAGATGGAAATAATGAAGCGAAGAAGAGTTGGGAGCTCCATCCTACCTGCAACAAATACGGCCACTTTGTTTTTATTTATAGTATGCCGTAACGAAATGAATGTAGGTACATCTTTATGAATATTTTATTCAAGCTGAAGCAACGAATGCTGTCCACTGTAATTTGATTATGTGTGGAGAGAATTATCTCGTGATCTTGGTAAACTGCTGTAAGACTATACCTGGTAAATGTTGTTGAAATTACATGTTATTTGGTCTATAATAAGACAAAAGCGTTTCATTTACGTGACGATAGTCACCGTTATAATTTAAGGTTGGGTCTCTGAAGGCAAGAATATAGACATTCAATGTCTATATAGCAACTTATATCTGACTCCAAATCTTTCGAAAACAAGGATTTTACTGGCAAATTCGATGGCACTTACGTTCATGACCTGAAAAACTTGTAGTACATCATCGATTGTTTACATGCAAGTGTGTATTTACAGTTAAAAAAAAACATAAAACTAAGTTGAAAAAAATTAAAACTAAGTTGAAAACTTTGTTCTGACCAGACTCTCATGAGCATTGACAACCCTGGCCAATATTGAAGCGCTGTAACAGCGTCTCAAATGAATGAAATTAAAAATAATTTAAGAGAAAAATTTTTTTCGATAATAATGTAAAATGTACAAAAAAGTTATTGATCAAAAAAAGTTTTGTAGATATGATTCGTCTTAGGTAATTTATATTTACTTATAATGTATATGAACATATTTGTAAGCAAGGACGATTGCTTCAAATTATGTTACAAAGGCTTTGTTATAGCACGTATAGTTTCAGATATTTCGCGAATATGGTGTTTACACCATTTTTTCCATGATGGCGGCCGCTAAACAAGGGCGACAACCCACCAGTGGCGGCGTAGCATAGGTTGGCACCCGGGGCGACTTTCTATCGAGCACCCTCAAAATAAAACGACAAATATTAAACGTGTTTACGTGACTTTATTTTGCTAAAATACTCAATGACATTATCAAAATTTACTTTCCTCTCCTTTTCAATGGAAAATATGGATAGACTGGAAAGTCGTGTTTGGCTCATTGTAGATCTTAAGTAAGATTTTATTAACTCTTAGAAACACAAATAGTTAAAAAAAGAGCTAGACTTGGAACAGACTCAGAATAGTCCTATTTTACAATAAATTTCAGAAGCTCCAAGGTAGTCCATTGGATCGCTTCTTGAAGAGAAATGCTGGCGGCTTCCAAGTGGCGCCTCAGTCGTAAAATCTCCAAAATAATGTCCTCTGCAGAATATTCATCATAGATTTTTGTAAGATTTGGAACTTTATCACGAAGTTCTTCTTCTGTTGACGTAAGTAGAGTTTCAGACTGAACAACACCAAATGTTATGAGAATATCATCCATTGCTTTGTAGCGATGCTTTAGTTCTTCGTAAAATCTATCAAGACATTCTAATATAGCTCTATGCAACTCTTCTGGCAATGTTAGTCCAACATCTTGGGACATTTCTCCTGGCATTCGTTTTCGGAATCTCCTCCTTCCTCTTCTTTCAACGGAGATATCCAAGTCCTCACGTTTCTCAGTTGCGTAGGAAATAGCTCTTTCCACTATTTGTATACGTTGAGTTTGAAGAAAAATTTTTAGGGCTTTAATTTTTATAACACACTTTTCCAGCGATAGTCCAGATGTTTGGATATACTTTTGTGTCTGATTAACTTCTTCTAGGATTTCACACCAAAAAGAGGAAGCATAAAAAACTGAAGTCACATAAAGCTGGTAAGAGTGTGGATGCTGCTTCTCTTGTATCGACGTTTTCTCTGCTGCTTCTGGGATCACACATCTCTTCGAGTGTTGATACAAGTTTCTCAAAATTATTCTTCAATGACTTAACAGCATCGTGATGAGCACTCCATCTTGTCTCTACTAGTCTTTTGACCGATACGCCTACACTTTTCATTAGAATTTCCCATCTATGTGTGGATGACGAAAAGAACGTGTAAACTCTTTCTACTGTTCCAAAAAATGTTACACTTGAACTAACACTCATGAAAGAGTGCACCCCACATAGATTTAGCGAATGATTAGCACAAGGCATAAACAAAGCTTTAGGATTGTGTTCCTTAATGATAGATTGCACACCACCATGAACTCCTGCCATGGTTGCAGCGTTATCATATCCTTGAGCCCGACATAGATGAATGTCCAAGTTATCACTCTTTAACTGCGTAAGGATATTTTCCGTAAGTTCGATTGCAGTCTTTCCAGCTATAGGGAAGAAACCTAGAAATGATTCCTTCACTTCAACTTGATCGCCTTCAATATGAACATATCTGAAATAAGTTGCCCCTTCCGCCCGCGATGCGCCAGCGGCTACTATCTGCGTGACAGAGTTGGTATTTCTTTGTCACCGTGTTGTCACCCCTTGATGCTTGGCACCCGGGGCGGACCGCCCCCTTTACGCCGCCACTGCAACCCACCAAACTTGCAGTTGAGCTTCTATTGACCCCCAAACATGGCCCAAAATTAGAAATGAATCATTAAAGGATGCAATATTCAGTGTTAAAATGTAACATTTCAATGTACTATCTGAAATAATGACTCATTAACACTGTTAGTCGCAATGCGCATTAGTGAAGGACACAATCTTTCCTTCCTAGATTTTGGAAAGTGTTATTGATTTTGTTTTTGATATCAAATTAAACTCAGTTCTCAATTATGGCTTTGAAATACAATTCATGGAAATGAATACATATCATCGCGGTCCTTGAGTTTTCATGGGCTTTGTTTTAGGAATAAGCTTCTGTGATTAAAAATAGTTTTTCCATTTTTTAAATTCTTGTTTCAGTGCTATCTCTTTGAAATCGATAAAAGGTAAATTCAGATCATTGCTGGTCTGAAAACCTGAAATATTTTAGTAATCGAAGGCACCTCCTCAATTAAAATTCTGGATCCCATGTACCATCAGTACTCTTTCTGTGTTCCGTCAATCAAAGATCGGAATGCTCCAAGAACAAAGAAAAGTAACAACTCCAATAAATTCAGCCCATTATCGAAAAGTCCGTTTGAGGGCATTCTCGACTCGTTCAAATCAAGATATTGCCATGTCTTCAACAGAAAGGACCATAAAGTTGATGGAAAAAGCCATCAAAACCGTCGGCGTTCCCAGGAACTAACACATCAATTAAGACGAAACTTGTCAGAAAAAATCAAAACATCAGCGGTTGTTCTCCGGTTTTTTGCCATTGCCTCCGAAGTCATTTTGGTCATAGACGGTACTATAAAATTTTACGACTGGCACGTTGTGCTCTGCAAAAGACAATCAGCCTTCACTTTTACATGAGATCTCGGCTGCAAGGGTCCAGGGCCGTATCTCTGTCGGTTGCAGTCTTAATTTTGGCGCGAAATTCAGGATTTTTAAGCTATAAGCACTATGGAACCCATTGAAAAATGGATCTCAGGTGGACAGTATAGTTTTTGAGGGTAAAATAATACGAGTTAAATAGTAAAATTGCAAGTCTTTGAAGATCTACAAGTTGAATCAACCTAACTCTTCTTTTTTTTTAACAAGTTTTGGATTGTAATTCCTAATTTCGGAGCAGGGGAGCTTTTTCATCATCGGAGTGTACTTTATAATTTTGAATCAATGTATCTTGTCTTATACTTTACATATATTTGTACTCTATACAGGGGTGGACTTAATCATTATCGTTTCTTTTCATGCAAATCGTTCATAGTTATAGTGTTATGGGTATATATAACTGAAGTTTGGTTATTGCAAGTTTAAATTTATATTTGTAGATTCGATCACATTTATTGTTGTATATCTGTTGTATTAGTATTCTCAGACGTTTTTCCTCTTGAAACACATTCTTTATGTTGATGGATACAAATGTTAAGATATATTTTAAGGTGCATTCTTTCTCGATATAAGATAGTCCGTTTACACAAAATTCTCTGGACCATAAAATTCACACCAAAGTGCTAACTCCAAGGACAATTCACAACGAGATGCTGACGATTCATGACTGTTTTATAGGCCCTCTTTTTTTCTGAGAATTGTTTAACGTTTCAGTTTTCACAATGTCATTCATATTTTTGTGAGCTGAGTAAAAAAAAATTATATTGCGTTTTTTTTCTATTTTTACCATAAAATCATTATTTCTATAGAATTTATGGTGAATATTTTTCAATTTCGTGTTTGATATGGAATAATTTTATTTGTTCTTCAATTATGAAACATTGGATAAACTGATAGGGAAGATCATAATAAGTGTTGAACATTTGTTGGACAATTCTCATTGAAATCTATATTCAAATTGGGAAAAAATTACTGAAGATTTTTTGAAATGAGAAGAGTGAAGACATATGAAAACAAATAACAAAGGATGTATTAGATTACAAGATGAAGAAGCTGAATTTGTCATAAAATTTTGGATATTTTCATATCTATGAATAATTGAA